>JASUAD010000015.1:4088757-6823033 GCA_037013555.1 Sextonia rubra
CGACCCAGTTTGACCTCGTTTAGTGCCGAATTAATCCTGTTTTCGTTGTTAATTGTGTTTTGCTTGTGTTTTGGGTTCGTTGCAGGTCATGGATAGGTAGTTAGGTTGAGCTTGACCTGGATTAGGTAGACCAAGCCCTTTTTTTTGTAATTTTAGCTTTTCTTAGACATGGTCATTTTTGCATCATCTTGATGTCAACACATGTCTTTCGTTGAGCTTGTTAACTTTTGTAACTATATCGTTTGCAACCGATGTCGTATGATCCCATTGGACTTGGATTTGACTTGAACTGAAAATAGAACTATGACTTGGACTTCCATTGCAAAGTGACCTCCACTTACCTTATATATACACTTCATCGATTCAAGTCTCTCTCTCTCTCTCACTCTCCTCTCTCTCACTGTTCACGTGGAACTTTCTCTCCCTCTCCTGAGTTCTCTCCTCCATCATCGATCAAGCTAATTTGAAGGGTTGTTGTTCCTTCATTCTCTTTCATTCTCTGGCGATTGGATTGAGGTGAGTTTTGGGTTCTCTTCCATCTCCCTCATCTCATTCTTATTATTCTCGTTCTATGGTTTCTTGATCATGCTCTTAAGGTTTCCTCCTGTTTCTCATGCATTTATGTTGCAGGGGTTGAGATTTGGTTGTATTTGAGCCCAAGGACTGCAAGTTGTATACTTGAATTCAAATAAGGCAAGTATAACCATAATTTGTGAGAACCCATGTTGGTAATTGTTTGATTTTGGTTACTTCACATGAATTTACATGGAAAATGTGTTTACAACCCAATTTGTTAGTATTCCCTCTTTCTTTGTTGGATATTTGCATTTCTGATGTCATTATAGGTTTTTTGTACTTGATTCAGAATTTGAATCCGTGCATGTACGGCTAAGCCGTAAATCACCTACGGCTTAAAGTCCAGAGAGGGTGAAAACCTAGTTTTCTTCTACGGCTAGGACACGGCTAAGCCGTATATTGCCTTACGGCTAAGCCGTACCTCAGCCGTGACTCAGCTGTAGATCAGTACAGGATGCCTTCTTCTAGATTAACTGAAAGCAAGCAATTGGCAGTTTCCTCCTATGGCTCAGCCACGGCTAAGCCGTAGAACACACACGGCTAAGCTGTAGAACAAAACACGGGTGAACTGCACTCGCGGATGAACAGTAAAGGGAACCGCGGGGGAGCCGCAGTGCATATTACGGCTACGCCATAAGATGCCTATAGCTAAGCCGTACGTTCACCTACGGTTAAGCCATATCACCCTGGAAACATGAATAACAAGAATAGGCGTAAGAAAAAGACCTATATGGCCTTCATGATAGAATGTGGAATACCTAGACTTGCCCGATGGAATATGATACAATGCGTGAATGATCTCAAGGGCTGCGAATCATTCATGTTCATTATTTAGCTGTTAAGCACCTCCCCATGGGTGTTGGTTTAAGGGACTTCGGTGCACCAGCCGATTCAATGCAACACTAGACAACGGTGCAATGAATAACTTAAAACTACATCATCATGCATAGTTAGAAACACTGGATAATTAGATTAGACTTGGCTAGTAAATGCCTTGGATTCACTATGCTAATAGTTGCGTGCATGACATGTTGTTTGTCAATTATTGATCTCCACTCTATCGCACAATTACTTGTTTCAGATACTTTCACATAGTTGTTTCTTTACCTTGAGTATGCATGGATAATTCACGTATAAGACATGTTCTAAGATATGCACATATGATATGATTGTCACGATCTACTCAGGGTTTTCATGATTGACTCTATATGGTCAGGCACTACTTAGCCTCGGCCTTAGGATATCGATGGGGTGAATTTTGTATAGTTTTCATGGCCTTGCTGTAGTAAGGAAACATCTTGGGGAACCGGACCCCAGGAAACCGAGACCCATTGTACCCTGGCCCAGATAATGGTGTTCTTTGCACAATATAAGATCACTCTTTTGGGAGCATATGGCAATGTAGTTGCTAACTAGTTATGTACATTGTATGTACACATTGATTCACATGGCATGTTTCCTTCTTGCATGACAGCCTAGTATACGAATGTGCCTTGTTTAAATCACATGATGTTCTTTATTCTATTAGACACAGCATGTGTTTACTTGTTATGGTTATACTTCGCTAAATCATTATATTCACAGTCGTTTTTGGTGTTGCAGGCTCAGATGCCCCTGCCGACCCCTCGCCGGTCGGCTAGACTCCAGCTGAGACCCCTGAGGCCCCATCTGGCCTAGAGGAGTGTATGTGATCACTCCATTGGAGAGCGTCTTGGTCATGCATGGCATCATAGTCTTCCTTTTTGGGGATTGTCATACTTGTATTTGTCATGACTTGTACATATAATTTTGTTCATTTTGTAAAACCTTCAGTTATGTATATATGTTAGTTCGGTTTTCGTATTCTCTTCTTGTACTGTTAGTTTGATGTTTCTGATATTTACAGCTTCCGCGTACATGTTTTGCACGTGTGAATGTTCCCTTGTGCATGTGCATTTAGACCAGGTCTACGTGTGCAGGCACGAGAGTACGTGTGTCATCGGTTTGGCTTTTGCTAACCCCCGAACCCTGGGCTCGGGTTGTGACATAAGCCAAGGAGAGACTTTTCAGGATCTCCATGACACAGAACAAGCCACGTGCAAGATCACAAAAAAGGGCCTGAACAGATACTATTACTCCTCCATCAAGAGTTTCTGTTTTCCAAAGGCTCTCCACTCCAATAGGCTCCACCACCTCAGCTTAGAATGGGTCATCAGTGACCCCAAAGATCATTAGGAGAATAGAAACTCCTTAGTCATGGGTTCCTAAATATGTTCAAAACCCATTTGGAGTCTTTCATAAGGGTCAAAAGGACCCAGAATGTAAACCAAAGTCAGGGGGCAGCAGTCTCCGTGTTATCAAGCCTCAACTGAGGGCAAGGCAAGTCTATTATATAGATCACAAATCAAGGGCGCTTAACAAGTTGCCTTGAGTGGCCACTCAAACTCCAGGAGCATCCCCTATTCGGCCCAAACAAGGGGCTATGACAGGGGACTCTCGACAAACCCTCAAAAAAGCCCAAAAACATGCTGCCATCCCAAGCTGTAGCACGTGGTCGCCACAACCATGCATGCGAAATTACAAGAAGACTGAAAGCAAATCTTTGGTGTCATTTGAAAAGAACATCTTTTACCCTTTGACTCAAAAAGAGGGGCGGAAGTTTGGAAGGAAACGTCTGCCTTTAGTCATTGTAACACCACAACATTCATTACATGGTGCTAAGAACAAAGAGCCAGTTGAACGGTTGATCATTAATGATTTAACCAATCTGATTCGTTTCAAGAACTCGCTCCAACAGAAAAAGAGTAAAAAGAAGAATAATAAAAAAAGTACCATTGATATTCTTTCATTCCCCACTTCTAACCCTACGGGCTGGAATCAACTTACCAGTACTTCTAAGCCATTGATTGCCAGATTTAAAGATCAAACTTTAACGGCCAGAGTGGTCAATCAAATTAGGGAGAAGGCTTTGGCTCGCACCCAGAAGCAATCTCGGCATACAATCACTCCAAAATGGGTGGTTAAAGAAGATGAGTTAGAACTGACTTCCTCATGCATGGTTGGACCAGGCCCAACTGTTAGATTTTGTGGACTCAATCCATCAGTTAATGTAATAAATTGATTAATTTCTTTATTTATCAATAAAATCATGCTTTACTTTCATGAGATGAATATTATTTTACTACTTCATGCACATGACCAATACATATGACATAATGGTTCCTGAGTTGAACCGGGTCCCATTAGTATATTAGATGTGATATATGTGCATGGATGAGATCCACACGCGGGAGATATATGTCACAAATCTTATACTTAAATAGCTTCACAACCAGTAATGAGACTGGGCATCTCATTTGATAAGGTTGCAGCACTTTGATCACTATGAGATAGTGTGATTTGTCTTGATCATCAGAATGTAAGATTCTGGATCACGGTGCTGGTACATTGGATGTATTGAAGGACCATGAGATGCACCTTATGAAATTCTGTCTCAATAATAAGGTATGCTCTCATAATTCCCTAGCAATAGGCTCTCAATCCTGAGACATTGATGAACTCAAGTTTCTATCTATTCATTTGCTTTGAGTCACCAATGAGTGAGGCCGACTATAGGTTAACACCTCGATGTCTTGGGTATGTGGTAGTAGAACTGTGGGAACATTGAATGATCAAGATGGAATCTATCTCTATTATCCCCTTGTGCCAATTAATGGATTTGTCATTAGTAAGTGCGCACCCATCTCAATTAAGAGTTAATTGGATGGTACTGATGATTACTGTGATTAATTAGAGCTCAAAGATAATAAGATGTGGAACTTAGATTGGAAGAGACAAATTTATTCCAATTGGTCCACGGATATTGATAGAGGGGCCTACTTGTGGTAATTGAGAAGTTTAGGGTCTTTATTGTAATTTATTCCTAAGACTGGAGTGCAATTGCATTTATATAGTGGTGTTATTTGCAATTAACTATGGGCCCAGGTTGCACATGAGATGTGGGGTCGCGGTGTTCCAGTTGGAGCCAGCTTTCTAAAGAATCCCTAGTGGTCCCCACGCTAGCCCAAGATATTGGAAAATACTAATCCGACTTGAACTCTAGAAAGAAGAATTTGGAAAGGAAAAAGTTGTTAATTGCTTTGGAAGTAAGACTTCTATTTCAATTAGGCAAGGGAGAGATTTGAAAGTCTATAAAATCTCTTGGACGTCCAATAAGACTCTCTCTTACGCCCAAAACCCTATTCGTGCAAGAGTTGCACGAGTTTCTCTCTCCTTCTCTCTTCTAGTTCCTTGGAGTTTCGAGTTGGGATTTCTCCTGAAGATTCCACCACTCTTATTGAGAAAAGAAATCCAATTCGGGTTATAGCATGGAAGGCTAAGAGGTGTTGAAGATTCTCATCATCAAGTAGAGTCGCAACTTCTCCATTAGAGCACTGCGGATCTCCAAAGGTATGATCTACTTCTTTCATGTCGTAGATTATTGTAGATATTTAGTGCTATTTGATTCTATCTTTCAGATAGAATATTTACTGTACATGGTCACGAGATTAAGGGTAATGCATCCTGGATTGGGTTTTTGGTCTTATGGATAGTTGATCCCTGTGTTAAGTGGGTCAAAAGTTTTGAAAATCTATCCACGAGACCCACCTGCTTCCAACACCAACCGAAAGAGTCACTCGGAGTATGGCTCGAACTCAGTCACAAGAATCTGATTCAAATTCTCATTCAAGCAGAACCTCTGAAGGGCATGTTGAAACAGATTCCGATAAAGACTCAATTACTCTCCTGGACATGGAAGATAGTCAGTCTACTCCTCCTACGTCTTCTTACCCCCGTTAGTATACTGTATTTATGGCTGAGGGGAGCGGAACTAGAAACGATGGAAACGAAGGTGCTGGTGAGAGTAAAAATGCCAACAAAGAAAATGCTAATGAAAATAAAAAAGATGACGTCAGTGATGTCATCAAACAGTAAGGAGTTAGAATTGATCACCTAACTGCCCAGTTAAAAACTTTGACAGATAAGTTGGGTGGTCCGGCTGAAGCTCCAGCCAATCCTTTATTTACTAACAGGAGAGAGCAGGTTATGATCAGGAGGAACGCCACCAAAATTGATCTACTTACGGCTCAAATTAAATCATTAACAGATAAAGTAATGGCCACAAGTTTTACCGCGGGCGACCATTCATCAATCCTTGGACTTCATACGGATCCCGAAAAACATGTAACTTTCAGGGAAGTCGAAGAAATATTAACCAAATCAAAGGTGGAAAACAGGATGAAAAAGAAAGGTATTACATCCAAATATCCTCTGGAATTTGATCTGGTTCCAGTCCCGCTAGATTATAAACTTTCGACTTTCTAGCCTTATATGGGAAAAGGGTCAGCCTACCAACATATAGTACATTTCAAATCACTCCTGGGGAGCTTGCTGGAGCTGGATGCACTAAAAATAAGATTGTTCGTAGGCACTTTGAAAGGAGTTGCTTTTGATTGGTATAAGCAATTACTAGAGCTCTCTTTCACAACATGGCTAGTCACGGAAGAGAAATTCTTACTTCATTTTCAAGAAGAAGATCAGACAGTTACTTTCGCCATGCTCAGCAGCACAAAGCAAGGAGAAAACGAAACTGCACAAGCCTTTATTAACAAATGAGGGCATTGTCTTACAGATGCTTAGAACAACCATCTCAGAGGGTTACCATTGAAATGTGCAAAACCAACCTATGGCTAGAAATCAAGGCTATCATACTTAGTCACAAAACTAAGTCTTTAGCTCGTTTAGTTGAAGTGGCCACTGATGCAGAGTTGACCCTTAAAGAAATTAGTCAAAAGAAGATAAATTCACAAAAAACGGAATCATCATCGTCTTTTGCTCCAAAATCAACTGCTCCGAATTTGAAGAAGAAACAAGAGGTATTCAATGTGCAAACTTCTAAGTCAGCTCCTCCAAAAACACAGAATGTCAAGACCGAGCAAACTAAAAAGGAGGAATATGAAAAGCGAAAAAAAGCTAAATATCCCTTCGATTGAGATATTGAAATAATCTTCCAAACATTGATGGAAAATAACAAACTTGAACTTCCACCAATGAAAAAATCGGAGCAAGCAGGCCACATTAATGACCCAAATTACTCCGCATTTCATCCCGCATTTCATCGGATGGTGTCTCATCCTCTTAAAGACTGTTTCATCCTGAAAGAAAAAGTCAACGAAATGTGAAAAAATGGAGTGATAACATTTGACCAAAAATATAATGTTGCTCCAGTCAACATGATTTCTTTTGGACAATTTGCACCTATAGCAGTATCCACTCCATCAAAACCACCCACTGTTGAATTCCGGGTCATGCAATACATAATGAGCAGGGATTCATACTAGTCAAAATCTCTTCAGGAGAAGAAATGTGGGTTCACCCGGACTTGGTAAGTGATAAAAGCTGGGAGAAAGTGAAAACTAAACCCACACCTGCAGAAAGAAGAAAAGCTAAAAAACAACTCAAGAATCTTCAAAAAGTCGCCCAAAATCCCTTAGTCAAGCAAGAAAAACAAGCTAAGTGGAAAGGAAAAAAGATAGTTGAAACTCCAATCTCCAAAGAATCTCCCAAACCAGTTAAAGGTCACTTTACTCTAGCTAACTACATCATACCAATCCCAAAATGTGAGGAAGAACCATCGATATCCAGTTGTAATCGGATATCATGAGATGGCACACCCCCAAACTCAGATGATGAAGAGGATTGGTCTGATTACTCGGACTTCGAGGATGATCGGTGGGTTGATGACTACTTTGATGAGTATCCTTTCAATGAAGACGAAGGTTTCAAACAAACCTTTAATCTTGAAACCGGTACACTCAATATCAAGCATGGTCTCAACACACTCTCAGTAGCCCTTTATGATATACACAGACCAAGCTCGAGTGGCTGGTTGAGTGACCCTCCTCCTTTTCCATTACCCCCGGAGATTCATCCAGATCCTTTACACTAATTGATCCTGGGGAAGCATAACAACAATAGGTGATTCCTCCTTTTCTATACACAGTAGCCTCTACATCAGATATTCCTTCCTAATCAAACTCAAAGATGACTTCTCCAGTTGCGGATTCCAAACCAAGCACACAGTCGGTTATGTTTGACCCAACTAATGAACCCGGATTTCCGGAGGAACATGATGATGTTAATACTGACATTGTCGCACCACAGGAAATCTCTCAAGTTCAAGATGATAGTTCCGACTCTGAAGAAGAGATGTCAGCGGCTCCCACTTTGGTAATTTTGAGTATTGCTAATGAGCTCCAAGCATCTCAAGCCCTTCCTGATAACACAGGGCAAGAGTCAGGCTTAGAGGAAATTAGCCAGCTTTTCGAGTCCAAAGAAGTTAACGCCATAAAAAAGGATACTCGTCCAAAAATTAACCGAAGTAATATGGTTAATGACGGCACTTGGTTTGGTCGCAATTACAGGGTCAACTATGATGGACCCTCTTTTGCTTCCTCTTCCTATGTAAACCCTTCAAGGGACAATATTAATGTAAATGTAAAGCCATTCACATATGATATTGTTGAACACCTTAAACACATACCTGCACGGCTTCACATTTTTGATCTCTTGCAGATGTCCAAGGAGACTCGTAATAATTTCATACGAGTTCTACAAGCTTTGAATATAGACAATCAAACTCATGTAGTGCAAGTTCATCAGATAGAAAAGAATTACATGAAAGCAAAATAAAAAAAGCCTCAAAAGCAATGCATGGAATGTCTTTCAATTCACAATGCTTCTAAAGCTACTATATCCTTCACTAAAGAGGATCTCCTCTTAGGTGATATGAAACACGCAAGGCCACTCTATTTCATAGTTTACATCAAAGACATTCCTGTCCCGAGAGTTCAGGTTGACCCAGGGTCAGCTCTGAACCTCATCACAATTATAGCTCTTCAAGAACTTGGCATCCCAGTAAGTAAGTTATCTGCTACAAAGACTTCTATCCAAGGATATGATGGGGAAGTTCAGAATCCGATTGACAAGATTCGAATCTGGTTCCAGTTAGGAGAATTAACTTCAGAAGCTACTCTGCACGTAGTTAAAACTCGTGCTTGTTACAATATCCTTTTGGGAAGAAGATGGCTTCATGATTATGCCATTGTACCCTCCACTCTCCATCAATGTCTGAAATATATTGATGACGAGGGAAAAGTGCATCGGGTCTTTGTAGATGAAAGACCTTTTAAAAGAAAAGAAGTCTACTTTACTGATGCAGCCATGTATCAAGAAAGACCCGCCAAGACTAAAGTGGACACAAAAAGCACTCCAATAGATGATAATCCTGCGGAACCTTTCACTATTTCAATAGAAAAAAGAACTTACTCAGGAATTGATGAGCAATTCGGTCCTCTCGGAACGTTGCAGCCAACGAAGGAGCCTGTGGCAAAATGTATAGAAACCAAAGCTCCTTTAGTGATCAAGGTCAAAACTGAAATCAAACAGTCAGATCAACCCCTGGTTATATTAAAAAATTCACCGAGAAAAAGGGAAGTAGAATGTCAAAAGCTCTCATATTCGACAAATGCAGTTTCCTCAGCCAACAGTTCAGATGCTAGTCAGGATAGTAACAACGTACTTCCTCCTACCAGAGGGATGTCACCTATAAGGCTTGATTCTCCTATTACTTTTCGTCAACTCGTGCTAACATCGCAACGAAGACAAGAACTATCCTACAGATATATAGACAGATGGCTCTGTTTGGTTAAAAGATGTGAAGATCCTCCACATTTCTTCACTTGGATTCATTTATGCTGGATAGGTTTCCGGCCAGCTCTCCATAGCTTAACTATGGCCATGGAATTTCAAACCTTCGATGAAATGTCTCGAATAGTTTCATCTCTCGAAGTAGCACTCTATCGTCTGCGCTGGAGGTCTAGACAGACGCGTCCAATACATGTCATTTCAATGATCAGAAGTTCAAATTTTGAGTCGGACTCTGAAGACATTGTAATAAAGAACGCTTTTATACATTCTATAGCAAACTGAGAACCGCCACTATTACCATGGCCCACCCCATCTCATACTTATGATTTTGCAGGATCTTGCTTTGTAGTGCCTCCATCGAAGCAGTATGATCATGCAATTATTTTTTATCGGGCTGAAGATGTTTCTCCTTCAAATCCTGTCGACAAAATCACTAATGATGGGAAAATACGGTTTGATAACTACAACCCTGTGGTCTGTGACATGATGAAGAATATGGGGTATAATCTTAAGAAGCCTACAGATCTTGGATTGAATACAAATAAGATACAGATTTCTTTGGATGTCTTCACTCCAGAAATGAAGGAAGATCTCGAAATGGGATGCAAAGTTAAACAGCTACGTCATTGCATAGGATATGTTCCCTACAGTAGCATTCCTAAACTGAATCAAGATGTCAAAGTAAGACCCGTGGTCTTTACCGAAGAGTATGAAGCTGATAACTCTTATGAAACTCTTGTTGTTCAAGAACCTGCTGATTGGGGCTATTTTTCAACATCCTGAGGGGGCAAGTGATAACGACGACGCTATGTCACAAATCACTGAACATTGGCCGTTTGAACTCAATGAAGAAATAAGCCCGTCACAACATGTTTGTTAGGAATGCTTAGCCCTTGATGTAAAAGCTAAAGAGCCCAAAAAATTGAATCCATGGAAAGGGATCAGGCCTTGGTTTATACCCTTAAATGAATCTCCAGAATGCTTTACGGAGTTGGAAACTTCCGATGACTTTGTGGAAGTTCCTCCTCCTGAGCCTCCAACTGAGGACCAAGTACAAGAAATAAACTTAGGGACCTCAGAAAATCCTCGACCTACTTTTGTAAGTTCTCAAATCAAACGAAACGAACTTGATATGTACGTGAGATTCTTACAAGAGTTCATGGATTGCTTTGCATGGACCTATGCGGAAATGCCTAGTCTGAACCCAGAGATTTCGGTACATAAGTTGAACATAACAGGTGATGCTAACCCCGTAAAGCAAGACCAGCGGAGGACAAAGCCAGAAATCATGGATAAAATAGAAAAATAAGTTCAAAAGCTCAGAGATGTAGGTTTCATCCGTGAAGAACAGCACCCAGACTAGTTGGCTAATATAGTACCAGTCACCAAAAAGAATGGACAGATTAGAGTTTGCATTGATTTTAGGGACTTGAATAAAGCCTGCCTTAAAGATGACTTCCCATTGCCTATACCAGAAATCATGATTGACAATACTTTTGGATACGAAAGGATGTCATTCATGGATGGATTGTCGGGGTATAATCAAATCAAAATGTTCAAGGAAGATGAAAAACATACTTCATTTAGGACTCCCTTTGGCATATACTACTATACTGTCATGCCTTTCGGCCTAAAAAATGCTAGGGCCACATACCAAAGAGCAATGATGAAAATCTTCAAGGACCTACAACATAAATCTGTTGAATGTTACGTCGATGACTTGGTAGTCAAGAGCAAGCAGAAATCGGATCATTTAGATGATCTCTGACAGTTTTTGAAAGGTTGCGGAAGTTCAGACTTTGGATGAACCCTTTGAAATGTTTCTTCAGAGTTTCTTCCGGAAAGTTTCTAGGATTTGTGGTTTTAAAAGGCAGTATTGAAATAGATTCAATTAAAATCAAAGCTACTTTGGAAATGCCTTCTCCAAGAACTCTAAAAGAGTTAAAGGGATTGCAAGGAAGACTTGCCTATATTCGTCGGTTCATTTCAAATTTATCTGGAAAATGCAGAACCTTTTCCAAACTGATGAAGAAAGGAGTAAATTTTGTCTGGGACAAATCTTGCGAAGATGCTTTCCAAGACATCAAGTGATATCTCACTAATCCACCGGTTCTTTCAGCTCCAATGCCGGCAAACCCTTCATTCTATATACTCGAGCTCTCGATCACTCCTTGGGGGCAGTATTAGCTCAAAAGAACAACGAAGGAAAAGAGATGGCTCTTTACTACCTGTCAAGAATGTTGGTTGGTGCTGAACACAACTATCATCCGATAGAAAAGGAATGTCTTACATTGATGTTTGCAATTCAAAAGCTACGCCATTACATCCTCTCCAATGTAGTGTACCTAGTTTCTAACATCAATCCACTAAAAGTATTGGTAATAAAAGCCGGGGCCCTGAGCAAACGCTTGGCCAAATGGTCGGTTCTCCTCTCTCAACATGATATCAGATATACCTCTACAAAAGCTATAAAAGGGGAAGCTCTTGTTGACTTTTTGGTGGAACATCCACTGTCGGAGGATTCTGAATTCATAGATAACCTCCTAACAAACCAGTCTTTTTCGTTAAGAAGCGGCGGAAATCCACTATTGACCCAGACTAGCATTGGATCATGTATTTTGATGGAGCTTCCAGAACTAATGAATCAAGAGAACCGGTTTCAGGAGTTGGAATTATTTTCTGTAGCCCGAAAAGATTCTACATCCTTCACTCCTTCTCATTAATTAAGCCATGCTCAAACAATGTAGCGGAGTATACTGCATTGATCATGGGCCTTAAGCTAGCCATAACATCAGGTATCAATATGCTTGGAGTCTATGGAGATTCGCAACTCGTGATCAAACAAATGAATCGAGAGTATGAAGTGAAGAAACCTGATCTGGTTCTTTTCTTTAACAAAGCCTGTGAATGCAAGAAAAAATTCGAGCTGATAGAGTTTCATCATATTCCGAGACATCAGAATGTCAAAGCAGACGCATTAGCTGTTGGAAGTAGGTGGGTCTCGTGGATAGATTTTCAAAACTTTTGACCCACTTGATATAGGGATCAACTATCCATAAGACCAAAACCCCATCCAGGATGCGTTACCCTCAATCTTTTGACCATGTACAGTAAAATTATACCAGCACTAAACATCCAAAATAACCTACGACATGCAAGAAGTAGATCATACCTTTGGAGACCCGCAGTGCTCTAATGGACTTCTTCAAGACCTCTTAGCCTTCCACGCTATGACCCCCGAATTGGATTTCTTTTCTCAAGAAGAACGGTGGAATCTTCAGGAGAAAATCCCAACTCGAGACTCCAAGGAACTAGAAGAAAGGAGAGGAGAGTAACTCGCGCAACTCTTGCACGAAAGGGTTTTGGGCGTGAGAGGAACTCTTTTGGACGTCCAAGGATATTTTATAGACTTCCAAATCTCTCCCTTGTCTAATTGAAATAGAAGTCTTACTTCCAAAACAATTAGCAACTTTCTCCTTTCCAAACTCTTATTTCTAGAGTCCAAGTCGGATTAGTGTTTTCCAATATCTTGGGCTAGCGTGGGGACCACTAGGGATTCCTTAGAAAGCTGGCTCCAACTGGAACACCGCGACCCCACATCTCATGTGCAATCCGGGCCCACAGTTAATTGCAAATAACACCACTATATAAATGCAATTGCACTCCAGTCTTAGGAATAAATTACAATGAAGACCCTAAACTTCCCAATTACCACAAGTAGGCCCCTCTATCAATATCCGTGGATCAATTGGAATAAATCCGTCTCTTCCAATCTAAGTTCCACATCTTATTATCCTTGAGCCCCAATTAATCACAGTAATCATCAGTACCATCCAATTAACTCTTAATTGAGATGGGTGCGCACTTACTAATGACAAATCCATTAATTGGCACAAGGGGATAATAGAGATAGATTCCATCTTGATCATTCAACGTTCCCACAGTTCTACTACCATATACCCAAGACACCGAGGTGTTAACCTATAGTCGGCCTCACTCATTGGTGACTCAAAGCAAATGAATAGATAGAAACTTGAGTTCGTCAATGTCTCAGGATTGAGAGCCTATTGCAAGGGAATTATGAGAGCATACCTTATTATTGAGACGGAATACCATAAGGTGCATCTCATGGTCCTTCAATACATCCAATGTACCAGCACCATTGATCCAGAATCTTACATTCTGATGATTGAGACAAATCACACTATCTCATAGTGATCAAAGTGCTGCAACCTCATCAAATGAGATGCCCAATCTCATTACTGGTTGTGAAGCTATTTTAAGTATAAGATTTGTGACATATATCTCCCGCGTGTGGATCTCATCCATGCACATATATCACATCTAATATACTAATGGGACCCGGTTCAACTCATGAACCATTATGTCATACGTATTGGTCATGTGCATGAAGTAGTAGAATAACATTCATCTTATGAAAGTAAAGCATGATATTATTGATAAATAAAGAAATTAATCAATTTATTACATCAACTGATGGATTGAGTCCACAAAAACTAACATTAGCAAGTTTGGCTGCTTCGATGTTGATCCCTGAAAATGATAAGATGGCATTAGAAGTGGTTGAAAGAAGACTTCTACATCTGCTTGACACCCATAAGGCAGTGGCTGATAGTTTTACTGTGATTAATAATCGAATTTTATCTTTCCACAATTCATTCAGAGATTGGAGAAATCCTTTTATTGATTATATTATTCATGGAATATTACTAGAGGATACTAAAAACAGAACTAGTATTCAAAGACAAGCTCTAAAATTCCATTTTGATTTGCCATGAAAGACTCTTTATTGTAAATCATATGATGGGATTCTTCTTCGTTGCTTATCACCAAAAGAGGAAAAGCAAGTCCTCAAAGAAGTCCATTTTGGTTTGTGTGGCGCTTATCAGGCTGGGCCAAAGCTTCATGAACAACTTCGAAGGCTAGGATACTATTGGCCTACTATGATATCTGATGCCATCAATTTTGCTAAAAGATGCAACGAATGCCAAATTCATGGTGATTACATTCATCAGCCCACCATCAGAACGTGGTCATCAGTTCATCTTGGCTGCAACGGATTACTTCTCCAAATGGGCAGAAGCAATACCTCTTACGGAAGTCAAGACAGATACGGTCCTCAATTTCTTGAAGACTTACATCATTTGTCGTTTCGGGTGCCCAAATGTTTATATCATGACAATGGTCCCCAATTCAATAATGATAAATTTTACAGATTCTGTGACAAGTATGGAATCCAATATTGTCCGTTTATGGCATATAATCCTTCAGCTAATGGACTTGCTGAGGCTTTCAACAAGATTATTTGCAAAATTTTGAAGAAAATAGTCTCCGACAACAAAAAAGGTTGGAGTACCAAGCTTCCTGAGGCATTATGGGCTTACAGAAATACAATTCGCAGCCCAACGAAATCAACACCATATTCTTTGGTTTATGGCTGTGAGGCTGTAATACCCCTGGAAATACAACTTCCTTCTCTTCAGGTAGCTGTGATAAATAAATATACTGAAGAGAATAACGCCATACTTCGACTCCAAGACCTAGAGAGCCTTGATGAGAAAAGGCTTGCCACTCGACAAAACATTGAATTGTATTAAGCTCGTATGGCTGGATCCTTTAACAAAAAGGTCAAATACAGAACCTACATGAAAGGAGACTTAGTCCTTGCAGCTAAGAGGCCCATGTTCTCCACACACTTGTCAAAGGTAAATTTGAACCTAAATGGGAAGGGCCATTTGTCATTAACAAAGTTTACTCCAACGGCGCCTATGCACTTTTCACGCTTGAAGGGGATAGATGCATGATGCCTATCAATGGAAAACTTCTCAAGAAATACTATTCTTGAATGTCATTGGTGTATCCAAATCATGTACAGTGTACATTTTCACTCCCAACCAAAATCAAAATCCTCTGGTTTCGAGCCTCACAACCTATGACTCGTAACCAAAATCACTCAGATTTGTATCAAATGACTGTGACGATTAAGTCTTTCGACTCCTCTAGTCAAACTTTAGTTACTTGGATAACGTCTTTACAAGACCCCTTCTAACATCCTGCTATATAGATTAAGTTTTTGTAGACCATGTATAGCAAAACTCAGCTGTGTAGAATAAGTCCTTTTGTAGACCCCATATAGCTAATCCTTAGTTATATAAAACAAGTCTTTTTACAGGCCTTATATGACTACTTTCGGTTATATAAAACAAGTCTTTTTGCAGACCCTGTATAGCCAAAATCTAAAAAAAAAAAAAAAACTAAAACCAAATCTTTGTCCTAAGGAATAAGTCAAGGATCCCGGAGTAAGCCTCACACATGGGCACTGGATAACATCCATTTCATTTGACCCCTTTCGACACCAAGAGGATCAAGTCATGGACTATGGAGCAAGCCTCACATATGGGCACTGGATGACATCCACCTATATGACTCCCTCATTTTTGATTTGTGGATCCAAAAGATCGTAAATCACACCTTCATACAAATCTGAGAAAACCAAACCAAACAAACCATCCATACAAACCACCTCAAACATCCACACAAAATCAAACCAAACACCTATACTAATGACAAAATAAAAAGAAAAACTTTTCCATTGATATCCATTTAAAGTTTGAATACAGGTAGTGAAGTCAATGTACACATAGCCCTTAAGATTAATCAGAATATAAAAAAAAGAGAGACCATCAAATGGGAGTTGCAGTAGAGAATCTCAGTCCAGGAACTTCTCCAGTTGTCCCTTTGCATTTAGTACTTCTGCCATGCGGATACGCCCTTTGTAGCTTGCATAAGCTAGAATAGTAGTCTTAATGTCAATCTCGTCCAGCTTAATATTCAATTCAACCTCCAAGGATTGAACAAAGTCATTCAGGGCTGTACGTTTTGCTTCTGTATGCTTAAAAAGATCATCTTGACAATGAATTTTCTCTGAAACAGACTTCTGCAAATTTTCAATGGTATTCTCCACGGAAGATAGCTGATGTTGCAATATGACAATCTGCTATTGAATATGTGCACGTTGGTCTGCATGCACAGCCAATTCTTGTGTCAGTTGGCCTTTTCCGCATTTATTACCTGTATCTCCTCCTCACCACTTTCAATCTCCGCAGCTAGTTGAATTTTATGCCTTAAGACCTCATCTTGGAAAGCTTTGGTATGATCAACACTTTTATCCCAAGAGTCTTTTTCTTCAAGTTTGTTAAAGAAGAGGACAAAGGCATTGCGAAAACCATTCAAGTCGATACTAGAAAATATCAACATATCAGTTAAAGCCTTGGCGCCTTGAATCTTCTCCGAAGAAACAGTACCAAAAAGCTGCGAATGGTTATCTTTGTGGCAAAATTAATAGCAGATTGAGGCTTTGGGGTGTCCCCGAAGAAGTTGAGTTCTTTAAGGATAGAAAGGTTTGATTCTTGCTCTTGCAAATTTGACTGGATTTGAGAACTTGAGCAATTATCCTTTTTCTCTCTACATCTACTCTGCCCTTAAGAATTGCCAATGTTTCTTCACGAACAGATGGTGAATCATGTGACCCTTGTAAAGACAAAGTAGTTGAAGGATCCCTAATGGCATGAGGTGTAACTGTCACATGCAGTAAGGGTTTTCGGGGCCCTCCACCTTCAGCAGCAGAAGCCTCATTTGATATCTTCTGAACAACAGGGTCTTCAATAATTTTTAAAGGCGATGACTGATCTGCCCTAAAGTGGACTCTCAGAGGTGTCACGACCTTAGGAGGTGTAAAACTGACAGCAAGCAGAGGCACACTACTAGTGACAAGCGTTACAGGAGTATCCTCTACCGGGAGACTTGCACCTTTTAAAACCAATGCCTGTTGAACAGAAGAGCCTGCTCCGATTACAATAGTATCCGTTACAAGGGCTTCTGTGACTGGAACCATGACACTGTCCGCTTCTAGTTCTGCGTCGTCAATAGGTTCAATATGTTGTTTCATCTGAATATCCTCAGCCTCATCAGCCCTTGGCTCATTACTAACGGGCAACGTAGTACCGGCCGGCGATAATCCCGCACCATCATTCATACTTTGGGTTAGCGAACCCGATGATAAACTTTCTACGAAGTGTTTCAGATCACTCCCCAGAGGGCTGCCTGGTGATGTCTCTAAGTATCCACTATGAAGTGAGATATCATCCAGGTCAATCGAAGCTTCGGCATACTCCTTCTACGTTTGCTCCTCAATAGGGGATCCGAAAGATCTCCTAGGAACGGTAGGAAGTGTCTTAGCAAGTGTATCAGAAACGCCCTTTTCTGCCCAAACACCTGAAAAAGGGGGAATGAGTAGAATTAGAGCACGAATGTTGAAATGCTAACCAGGCTAATGTGGGATTTACCTTCAGTGACAACTGGAGTTTCTTCGATATCCCTTGAGACTTTGTCTGCAGATTCCTCGACAATCTCAGAGGGAGGCTTTTATTGTTCAACCTGGAAAGTAGCCTTCGTAATAGCAGCAGTACCAACATTATGGATAGATTTCCCTGCAACGATGGATTCTGTCGGTACATTTGCTGCCACTTCTCTCTCAGATTTAGGCATCTGTGCTGGATCAAATATATCTTTTTCAAAATCAAACTTGAAGTTCATATCACTATTAGTTCGCTCTCCGGTCGTAGGAGTATCAAAACTGCTTTCGCCTCCACTCCTCTCATCAGAGGCATAATCTTCAGTAACTTTGGCCACTTGCCTCACAGACTTTCTAGCAATTGAGGGTTGAGCTAATAAAATCGCCAAAAGAAATATCAATGTTAAAACAAGAGATATAGAATCAATGAAGATATGATTATAAACAATTATATGTATGTTACCAGTTTTTAGCCTTTGAGAACGACGCGCTGGAGAACTTTCAGCTTTTTTCTTCCTGGAAGGTGTCTATTTACTAGCTAAGGCTCGGGCTCCAATTACCAATTTTGAACGAGTGGCTCTGATTTTCTTATGCAAACCCAGACCCGCTAGAGGATTCACAGGCATTATGACAGATGGCCTTGCCCTTGTAGCCACTTCCGCAGATTGGACCCTCTCTACTGGACTTTGACCAACATGTGTCTCTGTCAATATAGGAGCATCAGCAGAAGTTTTTAATCACTGAGCAAGATCTACCTCGGCAGCTGCATGCATAACAGACCGCTCTTCTTCAAATTGTCTAGTTTGTTCTCCTACTGACACCTTAGTTTTGACAGAACGAGAAGCATATCCAAAATCCAAAGCAGCCTTGCCCATCTCCTTGATTTCATCAAGGCTAATGCTCTCCTGTAAATTTTCTTCTATGGCTCGTTGCATTCTCGTTGCGGATACATTAGGCGGAGGCATGTAACTTTCATCGTCCTCACCTCTTAAGCCACGGTGAGCTCGACATATATTGGATCCGGCCGTCAAACCAATTCTCCATTGGTCCCCATCATGTAACCAACTTTCAAAATTCTCTGGGATGAAACGATCTTTTTCTCCTTTTTCCTTCTTCGTAGAAGCAGGCAAAACATGACATTTAACTCAAGGATTGCTTGTGCATGCCAGCACAATGACGAGGGTACTTTTAGCAAACCACTGGGCGAAGCCACTTGTATATCCAAGATTCGGAAGATGAGGATATCCAAAACGGGCCTCAGTGTCAAGCGCCTGGTAGAACTCCCAAGCATTACGGGCATCTTGCAAGGAACCGATAGTGCCTCGAATTCGGCTTGGTGCTCCCATGACGGCCTGATAAAAATCGAATTGTCTGCAGAATCTGGCAGGTATATAAGGTTGAATATTGATATATGTATTTTTTGTATACACCAAGTCTGTAGGTCTTAAACTCAAAAGCCAACTCTTTTCCTCATCTGACAAGCCGATATCCCGACCACCCTCCCCAACCTTATCGATTGATGGCTCCACAGCATTCCTCATTTGAGTTGGAACTTCAATATTCGGTATAGCGTCGCAGGAAGCAATATAATTGTTAAAGTCGTGCAAATGTTGGCGTAAATCGGTCATGGAATAGTTGTTAATTAGGCAACTAACACCAACCACCCCCTCCATGAAAATGTTCCCCGGTGCACCGCTGTGTGAATGAAGATCATTGCAATGGTAGGTGAACTAGGTGTATAGTAGATATTCAGCACCAAATCAGTTAAACAGCTTCTTTTCTCTGACGGTGAATCCTGAAAGCTTCAACTCTGTCAGCATATAAGATACAAAAGCGGGACCCAAAGCGAGGCTATATCCAAAGGCCATCTTGAGGGCTGGATATATGTAGCTAGGTCTAAGGTCGTTTCCAGAGCTCGGAAAAAGAACTTTGAACAACCATGCTGTTAAGAATGAGCAAGCTAACATTTCCTTTTCAAATCTGGATACTTGGCAAAAATATAAGGCTGAAAGTTCGTGTCTTCATGAAAGACAATTGTCGGACCCTTCTTGGGATCTTTGCTCGGGATAACCCTCTTCCACTTACACAACCTGCCTCCATTAGCGAAGAAAGGATCAGTGATTCTCTTCACTTGACTCATCCATTGAATGACTTTGCCTCGACTTCGGCTAGTTGTTTGAATGGAATCTTCAAGAGCAAAAAGGAGGTAATATGCAGCCCGGAATTCGTCATCTATAGTGGCTAATTCTTCATCGGGCAAAACGGTCTCATCATAGATCTCGCCGTAAGGTGCCAAACCAAAAATTTTCTTTATTTCCCATAGAGAAAATCCCAACTCCATGTTCGGAGTAATGAAAGTACCAGTTGCTGGGCAAAATAACTCCAAAATGGCCCTGCAGACATTCTTGTTCTCATACGGGACTCTTTGTGTGGTAGCATTTACGGTATCAAAAATCCCGACTGCTTTCAAATCTTCTGCATAATGATGTTTGATTGTAGTCACCCACCTGGCCAATCACCGATGCAATTAAACCACCCGTGAGAATGATGCCTCTCACCAAGCCAAGCACTCCCGTCTCCTGAATGAATACCAAGCCCGACAGTCCTGAGCTGTGAAATCACAGTACCTACTTCCAAATTCAGAGTGCACGGTTCGAGGGCCTCTATTTCAGACTTTGGGTGTTTTATGAAGTAGTATGGAGGCGGACGCATAAATTTCCCAGTCTTAAAATGGACGTGATGTCTTATCCATGGAAAAGGATCGTGCCTTGTTGAGATTATTGGAGATAGTGACATGATAGTTGGATGCCATCGAACTGATCAAATAGTGGTTAATTCACGCACAACCCCTGCCGGATTTGTGTAATGGTACTGCATATGGTCAGTGGGTTGCTTTGCAGTTTCCTTTGTGGCATCTCCAAATATATATTGTGGTTTTGGGAAAACCACCTTATCATTATTCTCCCAATTGGTATTGTTTTCCAAGTACCAATATGAGTACCAATTTCTCATTGATAAAGCTTTAGTTCTCTGGAGCATAAGTTGACATCAGATGCTTCATTTGGATCTTTTGGATTAGACTCCCTTGGGTCTTACCTCTGGCACGACTTTTAGGTGTCCCAGCGGTTGCAGTTGCAGGTGCCTTACCCTTTCTATCTGCAAAGCAAATAAAAAGAAAGAAAAGATGGGTATCAGTAACAGTGAAATGAAAGTTTAAAAAAAAAAAATTTCGGCAGTATCTCCCCTTAGTATAAGGCCAAAAGAAGAAGGTAATACTCAGTTTTGAGACCAAGAATTGGCATCAAGGCACACTTAAGTCCCAGAACCGAGGCTTCCAGTCCAAACAGATGTTCAAGCACCTTAAGACCTTTTCAGGGGGCAACAGGTTCGTGTTCAAGCACGAAAATGGCTTTTGTGAATAGCATATTTTCAAGGGGCAACAGGTTCGTGTTCAAGCACGAAAATGGCATTTATGAATAGCATATAAGGCATGAACAAATTCAAGCATGTATGAAAGAACAATATTTAAAAGTGCATGACATGTTTCCAACAACATGGACAAAATGTAACATCCATTTCAAGGCCGAAGAATTTTTACTTTCCTAATCTCAGTAAACGAGGCCCTGGGTGATGATCTTCTATGATGGGACCATTAGACATTCTTGTGAAATCAACAAGTGCTTTGATTAAACCTCAGTGAGCGAAGGCCTAGGTGATGATCTGCTATGATGAGACCATTAGACATTCTTGGGGGATCTACAGTTACTTTGCAAAGCTAATCTTAACAATCTTCGACCGTCATCAATGATCAGAAGTGTTAGAAGAAGGCAGAGAAGAACGGATCATCTTTGGAAGTTGAAGTAGAAAAAAAAAGATAATGTAAAACATCTTATTCGGAACTACATTCAACAGTGTGATCGGTAATCTTTCGGCCTTGGAAGTTGTAGTAGAAAAAGACAACGTAAAATGTCTTATTCAAAACTACATTCGACCGTATGATTGGTGGGTCTTCAAGGTTACATTCAACAGTGTGATCGGTGATTCTTCATTTTTGGAAGTTGTAGTAAAAAAAGACAATGTAAAATGTCTTATTCAAAACTACATTCAACCATATGATCGGTGGGTCTTCAAGGTTACATTCAACCGTGTAATCGGTGATTCTTCATCTTTGGAAGTCGTAGTAGAAAAAGACAATGTAAAACGTCTTATTCAAAACTACATTCAACAGTGTGATCGGCAGTCCTTTGGCCTTGGAAGTTGTAGTAGAGAAAGACAATGTAAAATGTCTTATTCAAAACTACATTCGACCGTATGATCAGTGGGTCTTCAAGGTTACATTCAACCGTGCATTCGGTGGTTCTTCATGTTTGGAAGTTGTAGTAGAAAAAGACATTGTAAAATATCTTATTCAAAACTACATTCAACCGTGTGATCGATCGGTCTTCAAGGTTACATTCAACTGTGTATTCGGTGGTTCTTCATTGCTTGGAAGTTATCGTAGAAAAAGACAATGTAAAACAATTTATTCAAGACTACATTCAATTTTGGGATCGACGTGAGGATCTGCTCTATTTTCGTCAGTCTCTTTCATTAACCATTCATATTCGAGGTGGTTTATACTTCTCATGTTTTACAAGGCTTCTCAAAAGTACTACACTTTGTGGCCATTTGGTTATTTTTGTCGATCTCCAGTCAATCTTCATCATTAGCCATTCACACTCGGGGTGGTTTATACTTTTCATGCTTATTGAGACTTATGGGGAGTTACCTTCTCATCAAAGGCAGAGAGAATCCACCTTGTGATGATTTAGTTATCTCCGTCAGCTTCCTGTTGAGCATCTCCATTAATCGCCCATATTCAAGGTAGTTTATACTTCTCATGTTTGGTGAGATTTAAGGAGAGTAACCTTCTCATCAAAAGCAAGAAAAATACCCCTAACAGTTACCCGGTCTGATGATTCAGACTACAATTTCTACAAAGACTATGGTGGTCGAGTTTGTATGGATTCATGTTGGTAGCCGAGTAAACCACCACAATCCAATCCCCTAAAATTCCCACTGAGGCTATGGTGATTTAGCTTGTGCTTACACGTTACTAAGAGATAAGCAGATTCACGTCTCTTTACCTTTTACACTTTCCACAGATAACAAAGGTTAAATGTGTGCTTAGTGGTGTTAGTATTCAGACAGAATGGGCGGATGTTCATTAAGTTCAATAGTAAAGGGTGAAGCTTAACTAAAGTTATGATAATGACTATCTGGGACCATGACCATGCAATGAAGCAGTCAAACCTCATGGTATTCAACTTTACTTGGTAACATGAGATCGGTTTGATATCTCTAAGCTGTTTGTATGCTTCAAACAAACAAAAAAATAAAGAAGAAGAAAAGAGCACAATCATTCAAGGTGATGATCATTCTCTACACAATGATGGCCCTAGCCATAGGATGGCTTAGATACAAATAGTGGCCATGGATGGCCTATGATCGTGAGCATGCCTGGATAACGGTGGTCTAGTGTGGGGATTAGGATGATATTTGTAAACCATCAAGTTGAGAACCAGAGTTAGAACAGTGGGTTTTCTATGAGCCAACTCTTAGATTAAAAGAGTGCAAGCACAGAACAAAAAAAAAAGAAGAGGAAAATCACAAGATGGCAGTGACCGTGGACCCTCCCTGACTGTGGCTGTCAGTGACCATGAGCATGTACAAACAAATTGACCAGGTTCTCAAATTCTGCATTCTTAGAATGATGTCTGGTTGAATAAGCAAAAAAAAAAAAAAAAAAAAAAAGAGAGAGAGAGAGAGAGGAAGAAGAAGCAACAATAGAAAAAAGAAAAGCAATCGAGCTCAAGCATGTCCTCAAAAGGACCATTGACAGTTACAGTGCCTGGGCATGTTGAAGGAAATCCCACTCTTGATCTTATCGTGAACTCAGAATGATATTCGAGAGAACCTTGTATGGAAACTGTTAGGAACAACAACAAAAAAAAAAGAAAAAAAAGAAGAGAAGCGAGAGCACTGACGGTCACAAAATGGCAGTGATTGTGGTCTTCTATGACCACTGTTGGCAGTGACAATGAACTGGTTCAGTGTTTCACTATGGGCAATATGGGAAAGACTTCATCATTTCAAAGCGCTGACCGAGACAAAAAGAAGAAGAAGAAGAAGAAGAAGAAGAATGAAGAAAGTCATTCAGACATTCTACCGAACAGATTGTGATCACAAGCACAGTTACATGGTCATGAATATATTTGAGAGCACATTCTTCATCAGAATTGAATGATACCTAATGCCAAATCAGAAGTTAAACCCAGTATCTCAAAGTCATTAAAAAAGAAAAAAAGGTGGGGGGCTGTGACCGTGGGATATCCCACGGACAGTAATGGCCAAGATCAGGGGCCATCCCCATGATGCTCAATTCAAATAGGCCAATAGGGAAAAGGCAACACAACGGTGAAAAGGCAAACCCAAAAGCAAGAAAAAAAAAAGAAAAAAAAAGGAGTTGTGGGGGGGGGGGGGGGGGGGGGGGGGGGCGGCGGGGGCCAGACTCCACATTCGGCCATGACAGAACTTGAAGAAACTGGGATGTAAAAACTTACCAGCCATGACAATTATCTTCAGCCAACAAATCCACAGGTTGGAAGATGAAAGAAGAAAAGAAAACTGAGATGATAGATGCCTTTGAGCTCTCAAAAGGCTCGGTTTGTTTTTCTCCCTCAATTGATTCAAACTTGGAGTCTTGGTCTCTCTATCTCTCTCGGTCAACTCAGTCTCCCTCTCCTTTTGTTGGTTTGAACAACAGAATAAAAAAACAGAGAAAAAGAAAGCAGGAACATTGGGTTTTAAAAGCCCACGGTCCCCCCCTGTTGGTCTCTTTGCTCACAATCACAATGTGGATGGGCATTGGGACCTGTGGCTCGATAGCCCGATCATGCCTCGTCACCAATGACACCATACGGGATCACCAATGGGGTCCATTGCTTGACATGAATCATTTAGTGATGGGATTCACAAGTTTAGCAGCAGTGGGGTCCACAGTTCACCCAAGCCCATTAAAAAAATTACGATCTATCCTCTTTACAACCACCATGAGTTTGAGTCATAGGGGCCCTTCAAACCCATAATCATTGATACCTCAACTTTTGCTCAAACATCACCGGTTTGAATGTTAGAATCCATTGTCTAATGGCCCTCGCCATTATGATATTTAAACACGAGATCTGGTATCTTACTTACTCCTCCCCACAGACCCAAATTGTTTGACAATGGAGATCAGGGCTTGGTCAAATCCGTAATCCATATCTTTTCCATCATCTTGTCCTCACGGTCGCTATGATTTTGCACAGTGAGACCTACTACTGATGGTCCATTTTTGTCAAATGCGATCATTCAAAATTCTCATGGCAAACCCCACGTGGAATATTTTACGAAAGAAATAAATTTCCTACAATAAAATGATCCTATTGTTTAGGGTATTTTTTTTAGGGAAATTATACAAAAAGAAAGAGGGTGGAATTATTTTGAATCAAAACTCACAAAAGCCAATCCTTTTTCAAAATTACATTCCATTTCAACTCATGTCAAGCCAAGTCAAAACCCAAAACTTTGATTTTTGAAAATAAACCAAAAATCCATGAATATTCCAAACCCAAATCCACCATATATTCAAACTTTGATTTTTCTTAAAACCTTAGGGGTTCTTTTGTGTGTGTTTCCCACATCCCCACAGAGATGCCACTCTGGATATCTGTGATAAATAGGTCAAAAGAAAAATCAAGTTCATTTCCAAAACTCCAAACAAAATTTATAAGCTTCTAGATTTTCTAAATACCCGGGAATCCTTTTGTAAGTGTTCCTCACAGTCCCCACAGAGATGCCACTTTGGATATTTGTGAAATTGGATAAAGAAATTCGGAATTCATAGGTTTTTGCCAAATTCCATCATAAAATCCTTCATGGTTTTCCATCAAAAATTTCAAAATCCCAAGTTTGGACTTACAACATATCTTGACATACTGTGTTTTCATTGAATTGTTCATCATTCCCACAGATTGGCTATTTCGAGGCACAATGATTATTACACTAATCATTGCACCTCGAGGGGGTACTTGTTGACCCATAAAATTTGCAAATAATGCAATGAAGACATTACAAGCTTTGGATTATAAATTTTCAAAATTTTCAAAGCACTTGAACCTCATTTCGGCTCAAATCAGTTTCAGAGACTCCTTGCCAACTCTTTGGGAATCACTGCGGGACTTGACACTTCCACATGTTGAAACAAGCTCCTATTCAATGAAATGCTTTCAAGTATATATAAAGACCATTCCTCAAGGATTTAGAGCATTTGGACGTCATTTGGATCCAAACTTGGTCCAGATGATCGTATACGATGCTCTGTGGGTCCCTGTGCAGAGTGACATCCCATGAAGATCAAATTAGCTGAAACTCTCAGGGGAAGCTCAAATGATGCCCAAGATAGGTTCTACAAAATTTCGAGTTCAACAGACATCATCGAACCCAAAAGCTACAGCATGTTAACTTGGGGTCAGTCCCCCCCCCCCCCCCCCCCCCCCCAAACCAAGCCATGGGGTCACCGACCAAAGTCCTGCTTCCCGATGCTCAAAATTAATGAAATTTGGGTGTGAAGCTTCACTTATGCTCAAAAGGTGATTGTAAAATTTCAAGTTAAAAGAACTCTGTTTGGTCTGAATTTCACTGCATGTCAGCTTAAAGGACAATAACACCGAGTTATGGATGTTACTAGCTAAAATCTTACTTCCAAGAGGCCAAAGCCGATGAAATTTGGAACAAATGCTCAAAGAACACTTCAAGTTACTCTCCTAAAGTTTCAAGTCAATTGAACGTTGTTCGGATAGAAAACAAGCTAATTACCTCAATGTGGGGTGAATAGTGACTTAACACATGCAATGAATAGGCCACTGTTTGAAATCATGCTTTCCAAAATCCAAAGCTGATGAAATTTGGAGGAATACTCCAAGATGTTCCTGGTGTCAGTCCCTCCAAGTTTCAAACCAAACCGAGATCATTTGGGCCTCAAACAGCTGAAACAAGGGCCCACTTTCATGAAAAGTCAATTGGAGGGTTGACCAATTTCAAAAGGTCAAAACGATCTGAAACTTTTATGACACACTCAAAATAGTGTCAAAAAACATCCCTCCAAGTTTTATGAAGATTAGACATCGTTCGGGCTCCAAACAGGTGAAAACAAGTCACAAATGCAAAAGCCCGAAATTTTGGGCCTTGTCCGTGACCGCGGCCCGTTCATCAAGGGAGTTGACCAATTTCAAAATGTCAAAACGTTCTGAAACTTTTATTACATGCTCAAAATAGTGTCAAGGAGCATCCCTCTAAATTTTGTGAAGATTGGACATCGTTCGAACCCCAAACAGGTGAGAACGGATCACAAATGCAAAAAAATTGAAATCGGGCCTTGTTCGTGACTATGGCCTGTTCATCAAGGGAGTTGACCAACTTCAGATGGTCAAAACGATCTGAAATTTTTATGACATGGTCAAAATAGTGTCAAGAAGTATCCCTCTATGTTTTGTGGTGATTGGACTTCGTTTGGGTCCCAAACAGGTGAAAATGGGCCGCAACTGCAAAAACCCAAAATTGGGCCTTGTCCGTGACCACGGCTACGGTCACGGATGCCCAAAGGACATTTCCTGCAGTTTTGGGTGGTTTTTCTCCACTACCTTTTGAAATTCAACTTCCCACAACTCCCCTTAACTCCCAAGAACCACCAAAAACGACCTAGGGCCTCTATGTCACACCCCGATCCCGGGAATTTGGGGATTTGAGTGGGCCCCTAGAGCGCACATACGTAATCCCGTAGAAATCCGTGCCCTGAAAAATTGTGCACGGATTCCTACAAGGGAGATTTCACAGGAACGTGTGAGGTATGCCAACACATGTAGGAATATAGCTCATCATAAGCGAATTCCCTACGAAATACTCGGCAATAATCAAAAGCACGTTAAAAGAACATATCCGTTATCATTCATGGATAAACATATAGATATATGTATATAGCAGTGTTCAAGCTCTAATTATATTTTGTACAATTCAAGGAGTTAGGTACATAAGGACTGATGAGTCTTTAAAAATGCATGTTTTCATACACATTTTGACCCATTTTAAGGACTTATTAACTTGAAAGAGCCTCATTTAGTGTGATATCATGGTTTAATTCATTTTAAATTCATCTTTATATTTTTCTGCATAAATTGCTTAAAAATCACACTTTTTGCATAAATTCATAAAACCTGCTATTTTTGGAAAGTTTATTTTTGGAAAGTTTTGTGAAAATAATTTTTCTCATGAAATAAATTGAATTCTCTTCATCATTAGTTCATTCATACAAAATCATGAAGAATGATGTACATTTTTATTATCATTTCATGAGAAATGGGCCCACAGTCATGCATATGTGATGTTAGGGGTAAAATTGTCTTTTCACATGAATTCACATCTGTTTTGTAGGAAATTGATTATGTGGGTCCCATTTGTAAAGAATTGAGGCAAGGAATTGATTTTCAAGAGAAAGGAGAGCAGAATTGAAGAGAAAAGGAAATTGGAAGAAAATTGCAAAAAGTCGGCTTCATGGTCCCACACACACATGCACATGTGTGGGGCACACTTGTAAAACATCCAAGATGGGGTCCATTTACTTGTTGCACATTTTCAAGAGATTTTGAAGAGAATTTGAAGAATATCTCATCAAAGATGGACAAGGAAAGCCACATAGGAGTTCTTTTTTGAGAAGGAGAAGATTTAATTGAAAAAAAAATGCAAAAAAAATATCCAAGCAACTTATTCCACGTCCAAAAGAGATTTTGGATCAGATTTTGATTGAAAAAGTAAAGGAAAAAAATCAAGGGAGAATTATCTAGAAGATCTCTTTAAGTTAGGAGCCAACAAGGAGAACTTTCCAAAAAAGGAAAGTTGACGATGCAAAGAGATAAAATGAGAAGTTCTACACCTCATGTGGGCCAAGTTTGATTCTAAGAGAGGATTCTTATCCCTATTTCATCTCTCAAAAGATCTCAATGCAAGGTGGCAATGACAAAGAAGGAAAGGAGCATCCAAGAGGGATTTCTGGACAAAACAAAGAAGGAAAGAAGAGAAAAATAAAAAGAAAAAAAATCCCCAAGGATATTGCACGTCCAAAGCATTGGTTGGAGCCTTTTTTTCTTTTATTTTTTATTGTTTTTAAGATTTTTAATGTTTGAGAAGGAGTAGGACTTGAAAAAGTATAAATAGGGCACCCTTCTCCCATATTCTTGATGGAAGAATTACCCACCTCCCACCTCTAGATTTCTACACTCCATCTCTCCCTCTCTTCTTCTCTCCATCTCAAGTCATCAAGGAGGCTTAGCCCTAAAGCCACACCACCAACCTTGAAGATCAACTAGAAGGAGGAATTATTTTCCATCCTAGTATGTATAATCTTTTGGTTTAATTTTTTTTTCATCTTATGTAAAGGATTGTCATACTAGTTCAATAATATTCATCTTCTTATTCTTCTTATTCTTATGGTTGTATGATTGCTTGATTTGTGTTTTTTCTTGTTTGGATTGACGACCCAAATAAAGAACATACTTTAAGAAATTATTAGGCCTAGACTAAGGGAGAATTTGAGTGAATATACCGCCTTTGACTTCTTGTTAATACCGCCTTTAACTTCTATTGTTTACCGCCTTTAACTTCAGTTATACCGCCTTTGACTTCTTGCAATTTTTATTTTCTTTCATTGCACTTTTAATTTTAAATTTCTACAATTTTATTTTCTTGCACTTCTATTTTATTTTCTGCACTTTTGTTACATTCACATTGATTTTAAGTTTTGTTTTTGCATAGTTTGATGGTTGGATTAGGAATCATTGCATCTATTTTCTTATCATAAGATTTTGTGCATATTTAAGTTGATGAAAATTAAGCCTTCAGATCTGAATCTAATGATTAAATTCGGACTCAATTTACAAACAGCATAACTTAACAGTTTCAGCAAACTGTAAAAACAGTTTTTGACAAAAAGTTCGAAGTGGGTAGACCAATCAAATCATAGTATTTTTCTTTAAAACTTGGCAAACTTAAAGTTTAGGATGTGGTCTTTCATTCCCCAAAATTTCAGATCAAAATAATTTCGAAAGGTTTGTGAACCAGAGGCTTAAACTTTGCCAATCAGTCAACCCGAATCAGAATTTCTGCACAGAATTTTGCAAAGTTGTCATATTCATGCATTCATAACTTTTTCGTTTTAAATCCTTTTTCACTTCCATTTTTTTTATTGGTTTCTTGCATCAGTAGAGCATGAATTCTAGCCATTAAATTTAAATTTAGGATGCATTAGAATAGTTCAAATCACGCATAAAATTTGCATCAACATACTAGTTTTTCATACTTAGAATTTTTCAGCATCTCATGGCATGCATAGCATTATTAATTTTACTAACTTTCTAATTTTAATTTTGTTTCTAGTTTTATGTTTTTGATTGTTTTAGTTAATTTTCAAAATTAAATATCTTTCTAAAATTATTTTAATTGAAGATTTTAAATTGGAAAGTTTATTAGTTTTGGAAATTCTAACTTAGAAAAGTCTCTAACTTTTGTTTATTTTGTTTTAAACATTGTTTAGTTTAGTTAGATTCTAATTTTAGATTTAGTTTTATTGGAAGTTCTAACGTGTGTTTTGTTTTGCAGTAAATTTAATTTTACTTTTAGGAACTTTTAGAATTAGGGATTGTAATTATTTTGTTTTAGGAATGTATGTATTTGTTAGATTATAAATTAGGCTAGTTTAGATTTTTATTTAAGACAGGTTACAAGTTGAAAATACCTTAAACACATTGCTCCTTGAGGATCGACCTGGTCTCACCAGTTTTATTACTACATCGCAGCTCTGCACTTGGAGTTCACGATCAAGTTTTTGGCGCCGTTGCCGGGGAGCGCCATTTAAGGTAATTTTTCTAACTTTTTTTTTTTTTACATTGTTTTGTGGTTGTGGTTTCATTGTGGTTTCTTTCTAGAAATAGGAGGACATGCATGGAATGCTAAGCCGCCCTAATTTGGGATAGGAATGTGCATGGAATGCTAGAAAGTACACATCACTCTGATTTTTAGAAACTTTCTAAAATTGGAAAAGTTATTGTTTTTCAACTTGTCTCAACTTCTTTTGGGAAGAAAGTTTACCAAAAGTGATCTAGTCATTGTCCTTAATCTTCTCGGTGTCTAAGAAAGCCTTTGCCCCTGTAGTGCACGACAGCTTGTCTGTTCAGGAAACTGGTCCTTCAAACGGGTCCATCTGTGACTCTACCACTTCCTGGTGGCTAACTGGCCGAGTTGGTTTCGTAGGACTAGATTGGAAAACTTAAGGAAGCTTTTCAACCCAAGGGAGTTTTTTTTTTAATGCTTTCATAACTTAGGTTTTTTTTTTTTCAAATCTCAAAATTCCAAAAAGAAAGGACAAGCCCTCTCAGCCAATTTGGCAAAGAGGATCAGCGCATAGATTAGAAAGGAAAGAATCTCCTAGACCCTCCAGTCCTTTGAGATTGTCTTCAATGGCGAGTGGGTCCGGTAACAATGATGCCCAATTCAGGAATGGGAATAACAATGGGGACCGCAATGGTGTGGAGGTTAATCAGCCACCTAGGACTTTACGTGATTACTTGAACCCCGCTCGACAAACTACACCATCCTGTATAGTGATTGTCACAACCCGAGCCCAGGGTTCGGGGGTTAGCAAAAGCCAAACCTAATGACACACGTACTCCCGTGCATGCACACGTAGACCGAGTCTAAATGCACACGCACAAGGGAACAAGCACACGTGCCAAGCAAGTATGCGGAAGCTGTAAATATCAGAAACATAAAACTAATAATGCAAGAAGAGGATACAAGAAAGGACTGACATAATTACATATGAACGTTTACAAAAGAACAAAAGGATAAATACAATAGTGACATGTCATGACATATACAAGTCTGAAAATCCCCAAAACATGACTCCAACATGATGCATGCCATGAACGCGCTCCCGTGGAGTGATCACATCCACTCCTCTAGGCCTGATGGGGCCCCGGGGGTCTCATCTGGAGCCTGGCCGACCGGCGAGGGTTCGGCAGGGGGATCTGGGCCTGCAACACCAAAAACAACTGTGAATACGAAGATTCAGCAAAGTATAAACCATAGCAAGTTAACACACGCTGTGTCTAATAGAATAAAGAACATCATGTTATTAAAGAAGGCATTTTCGTATACTAGGCTATCGTGCAAGAAAGAAATATGCTGCGTGAATCAAGGATAACATGCTGTGTACATGACTAGTGGCTACTACATTACCATATGCTCCCAAAAGAGGGATCTTGTAACATGCAAAGAACACCATTGTCCGGGCCAGGGTACAATGGGTCTCGGTTTCCTGGGGTCCGGTTCCCCAAGACAAAATCCATACTGCAGCAGGCCATATAAACTATACCGAATTCACCCCGTCGGGATCCTAAGGCTGAGGCTAAGTAGTGCCTGACCATACGGAGTCAATCAAGAAAATCCTGAGTAGATCGTGATCATATATCATGCGTGCATATCTGGAAGTGAACATATCATACATGCGTACTCAGGGTAAATAAACCAAAATGTGAAAGTAACGAAACATACATAATCATGTTAGAGAGTTGAGATCAATGATCGAATGCAATATGTTATGCATCAATTCATGTGAAATCGAATCATCTTGCTTTACAAACCAATTCTAATCTAGTTATCCGGTGTTTCTAACCGTGCATGATGATGTAGTTTTAAGTTATTCGGTGCTCCGTTGTCTAGTGTTGCCTTGAATCGGGCGGTGCACGAAGTCCCTTAAACCAACACCCATGGGGAGGTGCTTAACATCCGGATAACGAACATGAATGATTCGCAGCCCTCGAGATCATTCACGCGGAGTATCACATTCCGTTGGGCAAGTCTAGGTGCTCTACATTCTATCATGAAGGTCATATAGGTCTTATCTTTACACCTAGCCTTATTCTTCATGTGTGGTTACGGCTTAGCCGTGTGTGTGCTACGGCTTAGCCGTGTGTGGTCTACGGCTTAGCCGTGGCTGAACCGTAGAAGGTCTGTCATTTGCTGACTCTCAGTTATTCCAGAAATTGCACCCTGTATTGTTCTACGGCTGGGCCACGGCTGAGCTACGGCTTAGCCGTAGGGCATTCCACGGCTTAGCCGTGCCCTAGCCGTAGAGGAAAACTGGGTTTTTCTCCTCTCTGGACTGTGAGCCGTAGGAAGCATACGGCTTAGCCGTACCTGTACGAGTTCAATTTCCTGAAACCTGTATAGAATGTCTGGGAAGCATCAGAAATGCAATTCATCAATGGGAATACACAAGAACTGAAGCAATGAGTATCAAATGGGCTGTAAACACTTATTTCCATATCAATACATGTAAGCTCAACCAAATTCAATGCATACCAACATGGGTTCTCAATGTTATGGTTATACTTGCCTCAATTGGAGATCAATTGCACACTTGAAGTTCTAAAGCCCAAACACAACCTAAACCAAATCAAAACCACCTGCATGCATGAGGGATGGAGAGGAATTCCAAAGACATACACACCAATGAGAACAAGAAGGAGAAGAATGGAGAAAGAGATGGGAGAATGGAAGAATTCCACTCACCTAGCAAGCAAGAAACCAACCTCCTCTCTTGATCGATGGAGGAAGAATTCAAGTGAAAGAAGGAGAGAGAGAGAGAAGCTCCACGTGCAGTTGCAAAGAACCAGAGAGAGAACGAGAGAAGGAAATGAGAGTGGGTCGATGGTGAAGCTTATATAATCAAATGGGTTGTCCAAATTTACAATGAAAGCCAAGTGAAAAGTGTATTTTCAGTTTGAGTCAAATCAAGGTCCAATCGAAACACACGACGTCGGTTGCAAATGACGTAGTTACGAAAGTTAACGAGCTCAACGAAAGACACGTGTTGACATCAAGATGATGCAAAAATGACCATGTCTAAGAAAAGCTAAAATTACGAAAAAGGGCTTGGTCTACTTAATCCAGGTCAAACTCAACCCAACTACCTATCCATGACCCGTAACGAAAACAAAACACAAACAAAACACAATTAGCAACGAAAACAAGATTAACTAACCCCTAAACGAGGTCAAGCTGGGTCGGAGTGTTACATCCTCCCCTACTTGAGAATCATTCCGTCCTCGGAATGCACACTAAATCACTCATACCTGAGAAAACAAATCGGGGTACTGACGTGCCATCTGCTCTTCTAACTCCCACGTAGCCTCATCGGGACTGTGATGCTCCCAAAGCACTTTGACCCATCGAATTGTCCTGGTGCGGAGTATCTGCTCTCGGGTTCCCACGATACGGAGCGGTCGCTCAACGTATACAGCACTCGGCTGAATCTGGACCTCGTCATAACGAATGACATGGGAGGGATCATGAACATATTTCCGAAGCATCGAAACGTGGAAAACGTTGTGCACTCCTGAAAACACCTCGGGAAGCTCTAATCGATAGGCTAAATCACCAATCCGACTCTTGATCTCGAACGGTCCGACATAGCGTGGAGCTAACTTGCCTTTCTGGCCGAAACGGATCGTACCCTTCATCGGTGAGACCTTCAGAAAAACCCACTCGCCAACCTGAAACTCTAAGGGTCGTCTGCGGGTGTCTGCATAACTCTTCTGTCTTGACCGAGCAACTTTCAAATTCTCAATGGCTTTCTGTACCTTCTCCGTAGTCTCGGCAATGATCGTCGGTCCGTGAAAACTGCGGGTTCCAACTTCTTCCCAACAAACCGGACTTCTACACTTCTTCCCGTACAATGCTTCATATGGTGCCATCCCAATGCTCTCGTGGAAACTGTTGTTGTAGGCGAACTCGCACAACGATAGATGAAGATCCCATTCTTTCTCGTAGTTCAACACACTGGCTCGCAACATATCCTCCAAAGTCTGAATCGTCCGCTCTGATTGTCCATCCGTCTGTGGGTGGTATGCCGTGCTGAAACTCAACTTCGTACCCAAAGCCTCTTGGAAAGCTCTCCAGAAAGACGAAACAAAACGGCTGTCACGATCGGATACAATCGACACGGGGGTACCATGGAGCCTGACGATCTCATCCACGAACTTCCTAGCCATCTCTGAAAATGTCATACCCTTCCGGAAAGGAATGAAATGGGCTGACTTCGTCAATCGATCTACGATCACCCAAATGGCATTGTTCTTCCTGCTCGTCGGCGGTAACCCTGAAACGAAGTCCATGGTGATGTTTTCCCACTTCCACTGCGGTATGTGCAAAGGATGCAACGAGCCTGGCGGTCTCTGATGATCGGCCTTCACCTTCTGACATGTCAAACAGCGAGCAACAAACCCTGCTACTTCTCTCTTCATGTTGTTCCACCAGAAGCGATCCTTGAGGTCCCGAAACATCTTCGTGCTGCCCGGATGCATCGCGTAGCGAGCGTAATACGCTTCGTTCATCAGCTTCTCCTTGAACTCATCAACTGCTGGCACGCACAACCTACTCCGAAAGTAGAGTATACCATCCTCGAGTCTGAAATCGGGTCTGTCTCCAATGTGGTCTCGAATGCGCTTCAAAGTTAGATCGTCAAACTGCCTGTCCTTAATCTGCTGAATCATCTCAGGCTGAAACACTAGCGTACTAGCCAACGTCACGCACTCATCCACTAGTTTAACCTCAACAGGGAGACCACGAAACTCTAAGAGGAAACTGCTCAATAGCTGCACTGACTCTGCTTTCCTGCTGAGCGCATCTGCCACCACATTCCCCTTGCCTGGCTGATATTTGATCGGGAAGTCATAATCCTTAAGAAGCTCAAGCCATCTCCGCTGTCTCATGTTCAGCTCCTGCTGTGTGAATAAGTACTGTAAACTGTGGTGGTCAGAACGAACCTCAAACTGTACACCATAGAGATAATGTCTCCACAGCTTCAACGCAAATACGATGGCTGCCAATTCCAAATCATGGGTGGCGTAATTCTTCTCATGATCTCGCAACTGTCTCGATCCATAGGCAATAACCTTCCCATGCTGCATCAACACACAACCCAGACCAACTCGCGAAGCATCTGAATAAACCACGAATCCTTCACAACCATCTGGCAAGGCTAACACTGGGACTGTAGTCAACTTCTCTTTCAAAATCCGAAAACTGGCTTCACACTCCTCAGTCCAATCAAATGGTACGTTCTTCCTGGTCAACTTCGTCAATGGAGAAGAGATCTTAGCAAAGTCCTGGACAAATCGACGGTAGTAACCTGCTAGACCAAGGAAACTGCGAACCTCTGTCACTGTCTTAGGGCTAGGCCAATTCACCACTGCCTCTACTTTAGATGGATCAACTGCCAATCCCTCTCGTGAAATGAGATGACCTAAAAATGCAACCTGCTCAAGCCAAAAATCACACTTCGACAATTTAGCAAACAATCGATGTTCTCTCAACAACGACAAGGCTTTTCTCAAGTGCTCCCTATGCTCCTCTGCTGACTTAGAATATATCAGTATATCATCAATAAACACAACTACGAATTGGTCCAAGAAAGGAGCAAAGATCTGATTCATCAGTGCCATAAAAGCTGCAGGTGCGTTGGTTAGTCCAAAAGGCATCACGAGGAATTCATAATGTCCATAACGAGTCCTGAAGGCAGTCTTGGGAATGTCATCTTCTTTGACCCTCAACTGGTGATAACCAGATCTCAAATCAATCTTCGAAAAATATGCTGCGCCCTGAAGTTGATCGAACAGCTCATCAATCCTGGGTAGGGGGTACTTGTTCTTGATCGTCACTTTGTTCAGCTGGCGGTAGTCTATGCACATCCGAAAAGTACCATCCTTCTTCTTGACAAACAAGACTGGTGCTCCCCAAGGTGAAACGCTCGGGCGAACGAAACCCTTATCCAAAAGCTCCTGTAGTTGCTTCTTCAACTCTGACAACTCTGCTGGGGCCATGCGATACGGAGCCTTGCTGATTGGTGCCGTGCCGGGAACAAGCTCAATGGCGAACTCCACATCTCGAACCGGGGGTAAGTCTGGCACATCGTCTGGAAAGACATCTGGAAAGTCACAGACCACCTGGATCTCACCTAGCTGCTTCGACTCCTTCTTCGCTGAGACAAAGGCAATGAAGCCTTCACACCCTCGGCGGATCAAGCGATCTGCCTTACACGCCGAAATCACACGCCTGGGGCATCTCTGCTGACTGCCCTCGAAACGGAAGCCCTTGCCTAAATCGAAGAAAATCGTCCTGTTGTAACAGTTAACACAGGCACGATATCGAGCGAGCCAATCCATACCAAGTATCACGTCGAAGTCCAGCATCGACAACAGGATCAAATCAACAGGTAACTGATGACCTGCAATCTGCACGTCGCAATGGGGGTAGTACATACTACACTCCACTCGCTTGCCAACTGGGGTGGATACAACCAACACATATGGCAACGGCTTAGACGGCTGAGGTAACCGCTCGGCAAAATGAGGTGCTACATAAGATCGTGTAGACCCCGAATCGAACAAAGCTAATGCCCCGACGCGCGAAATCAAAACAGTACCTTCAACCACCTGTGGATCCTCGGCACTCTCGTGGGTAGCAGCGTAAGCACGGGCTGACTGGCGAGGCTGTCTCGAGCCTGGACGAGCTGACTGCGGCTTGCTCGGAGCTGTAGGTGCACTAGGCCTGCTAGGAACTGTGCCGGAAGTAGGGCCAGATGGAGCTGCACCGGAGGCTCGATGTCGAGGACAATTGGCGATCATGTGCTCCCTTGAACCACAAATGAAACAAGCACCGGCCTTCCTCCAACAAGCTTCAGTCGTGTGGTTCCTACCACAATATCCACAAGTCACTCCCGTAGAACTAGAAGTACTCTGCTGGCCTTTGGTCTTCTTCTGTACTTGTCCTCGTGCACTGAAAGGCGGCTGTCTCTTAGGCTCAACGGCTCTAGCAGCTTGGTGGATGGCCTCGGCAGAATAGGCCCTGTCCACTGCATCGTCAAACGTAGCCGGACGCTGAAACGCAGTCACGTGATGCATGTACCGGGGATGCAAACCTTCGACAAACCTGTTCACCTTCCTCTCTTCGGTACTGATCATGTCCGGAGCAAAAAGCGACAACTGCATAAACTTGTTTACATACTCTGCTACTGTCATCTGCTGCTGGCGGAGAGCTAGGAACTCAACCTCCTTGGCTCGAAACACATGAGCCGGGATGAACTTCCTCCTGAACTGTTGCTTGAACATCTCCCACACCGTAGCACTAGGAATATCTCTGTATGAATCTTTCACGCTCTTCCACCAAGTCTTTGCGACATCTCTAAACATAGAAGTTGCTAGTCCGACCTTCTGTCGGTTCGTGCACACGACGGTCTCAAAGACATCCTCTGTCTGGTCTAACCACTGTTCTGCCTTCAGTGGCTCTTCTGTTCCATAGAACTCAATAGCTCCTCGCTTGCGAAATTTCCCATAGAGGGCATTCGGGTCACTCTCTCGAGGCTGCAAGATCACCTGCTGGTCTACATGCGACTGAACGGGGGCTTGGCTTTGTCGGTCTAACATGGTTGTCACTTGGGCTTGCAAGTTCTGCATGGATTGTGATTGTGCCTGAAGGGACTGGAATAGCATAAGGATGCGTTCATCTGTATTCGGTGTCTGCGGTGAAGGGGCAGATCCGCTCTCGTTATTTCCGGCGTTCTGCTGCGAACCAGAACCTGATGCCATCCTGTAAAATGGAAAGAGTCAGACACAAACACAACACAAGAGCGCCCAACAAACCCCAAAATCTAGAAAGAGCACAAAGGAATAATCGTATCCTCACCACGATCCTATACATGCCTACATGCTTATCATCTAGAACAAGGAATGAGCAAGGAATGCTCTGATACCATACAATACGTATGTCACAACCCGAGCCCAGGGTTCGGGGGTTAGCAAAAGCCAAACCTAATGACACACGTACTCCCGTGCATGCACACGTAGACCGAGTCTAAATGCACACGCACAAGGGAACAAGCACACGTGCCAAGCAAGTATGCGGAAGCTGTAAATATCAGAAACATAAAACTAATAATGCAAGAAGAGGATACAAGAAAGGACTGACATAATTACATATGAACGTTTACAAAAGAACAAAAGGATAAATACAATAGTGACATGTCATGACATATACAAGTCTGAAAATCCCCAAAACATGACTCCAACATGATGCATGCCATGAACGCGCTCCCGTGGAGTGATCACATCCACTCCTCTAGGCCTGATGGGGCCCCGGGGGTCTCATCTGGAGCCTGGCCGACCGGCGAGGGTTCGGCAGGGGGATCTGGGCCTGCAACACCAAAAACAACTGTGAATACGAAGATTCAGCAAAGTATAAACCATAGCAAGTTAACACACGCTGTGTCTAATAGAATAAAGAACATCATGTTATTAAAGAAGGCATTTTCGTATACTAGGCTATCGTGCAAGAAAGAAATATGCTGCGTGAATCAAGGATAACATGCTGTGTACATGACTAGTGGCTACTACATTACCATATGCTCCCAAAAGAGGGATCTTGTAACATGCAAAGAACACCATTGTCCGGGCCAGGGTACAATGGGTCTCGGTTTCCTGGGGTCCGGTTCCCCAAGACAAAATCCATACTGCAGCAGGCCATATAAACTATACCGAATTCACCCCGTCGGGATCCTAAGGCTGAGGCTAAGTAGTGCCTGACCATACGGAGTCAATCAAGAAAATCCTGAGTAGATCGTGATCATATATCATGCGTGCATATCTGGAAGTGAACATATCATACATGCGTACTCAGGGTAAATAAACCAAAATGTGAAAGTAACGAAACATACATAATCATGTTAGAGAGTTGAGATCAATGATCGAATGCAATATGTTATGCATCAATTCATGTGAAATCGAATCATCTTGCTTTACAAACCAATTCTAATCTAGTTATCCGGTGTTTCTAACCGTGCATGATGATGTAGTTTTAAGTTATTCGGTGCTCCGTTGTCTAGTGTTGCCTTGAATCGGGCGGTGCACGAAGTCCCTTAAACCAACACCCATGGGGAGGTGCTTAACATCCGGATAACGAACATGAATGATTCGCAGCCCTCGAGATCATTCACGCGGAGTATCACATTCCGTTGGGCAAGTCTAGGTGCTCTACATTCTATCATGAAGGTCATATAGGTCTTATCTTTACACCTAGCCTTATTCTTCATGTGTGGTTACGGCTTAGCCGTGTGTGTGCTACGGCTTAGCCGTGTGTGGTCTACGGCTTAGCCGTGGCTGAACCGTAGAAGGTCTGTCATTTGCTGACTCTCAGTTATTCCAGAAATTGCACCCTGTATTGTTCTACGGCTGGGCCACGGCTGAGCTACGGCTTAGCCGTAGGGCATTCCACGGCTTAGCCGTGCCCTAGCCGTAGAGGAAAACTGGGTTTTTCTCCTCTCTGGACTGTGAGCCGTAGGAAGCATACGGCTTAGCCGTACCTGTACGAGTTCAATTTCCTGAAACCTGTATAGAATGTCTGGGAAGCATCAGAAATGCAATTCATCAATGGGAATACACAAGAACTGAAGCAATGAGTATCAAATGGGCTGTAAACACTTATTTCCATATCAATACATGTAAGCTCAACCAAATTCAATGCATACCAACATGGGTTCTCAATGTTATGGTTATACTTGCCTCAATTGGAGATCAATTGCACACTTGAAGTTCTAAAGCCCAAACACAACCTAAACCAAATCAAAACCACCTGCATGCATGAGGGATGGAGAGGAATTCCAAAGACATACACACCAATGAGAACAAGAAGGAGAAGAATGGAGAAAGAGATGGGAGAATGGAAGAATTCCACTCACCTAGCAAGCAAGAAACCAACCTCCTCTCTTGATCGATGGAGGAAGAATTCAAGTGAAAGAAGGAGAGAGAGAGAGAAGCTCCACGTGCAGTTGCAAAGAACCAGAGAGAGAACGAGAGAAGGAAATGAGAGTGGGTCGATGGTGAAGCTTATATAATCAAATGGGTTGTCCAAATTTACAATGAAAGCCAAGTGAAAAGTGTATTTTCAGTTTGAGTCAAATCAAGGTCCAATCGAAACACACGACGTCGGTTGCAAATGACGTAGTTACGAAAGTTAACGAGCTCAACGAAAGACACGTGTTGACATCAAGATGATGCAAAAATGACCATGTCTAAGAAAAGCTAAAATTACGAAAAAGGGCTTGGTCTACTTAATCCAGGTCAAACTCAACCCAACTACCTATCCATGACCCGTAACGAAAACAAAACACAAACAAAACACAATTAGCAACGAAAACAAGATTAACTAACCCCTAAACGAGGTCAAGCTGGGTCGGAGTGTTACAGTGATGCCCCCAATCACGGGTCAATTTGAGATCAAACCAGGCATGATCCAACTTCTACCCAAGTTTCATGGGCTTGACTCTGAAAGTGCATACTTGCACCTAAAAGAATTTGATGAAGTATGCTCAACACTTCAGTTACAAAATGTAATGCCGGATGTAATCAAACTTCGATTATTTCCATTTTCTTTGAAAGATAAAGCTAAGACTTGGCTCCACTCTCTTAGACCAAGTTCAATCAACACCTGGAAAGGCCTAGAGACTGAATTTTTGAAGAAATTCTTCCCACAGCATAAGACCAACACTTTGAAAAGGGAAATTATGATGTTTAGACAAAATCTTAAGGAACCCTATTATAAGTGTTGGGAAAGATTTAACGAATTAGTCCTTGCATGTCCTCATCATGGATATGAAACATATCGTCTCATCGAGATTTTTATTGAGGGTTTAACCCCTGATACCCGTCAATTTATTGAGATGATGTGCAATGGTCAATTCGATCAAAAACAAATTGATGAAGCGTGGGAATTCTTGGAACTAATGGCCGAAAATGCACAAAAATGGGCCTCATCTGATGGGGCGGATCAATCCAGGTCATTGAACCAGTCTAAGGGAGGAGGAATCTATCATCTGAACAATCAAACTGAAATTCAAGCTAAGCTTGCTGCACTTACAAGAGAAATAGAAACCCTAAAACTTGGAAAGAACAAGGATACAATCATGGTTTGTGGTATTTGTGCTTCTGAAGATCATTTGTCAGCAGACTGTCCAACTGGACCTGCATTACAGGAAGCAATTCAAGAACAGGCTAACATTTTGAACTCATACCAAAAGCCGTTCAATACAAATACCATGGGGAACACGTATAATCCTTCGTGGCGAAACCACCCAAATTTTAGCTGGAGGAATGGGCCAAGTACTACACCTGAGTATAATCCCCAAAATTCTGGTGCATACATGTCTCCACAACATAATACATCTTATGCACCACAAGCTCATAATAGGTCATTGGAGGAGTCCCTCAGTATGCTAGTTCATTCTCAACAACAATTTATGCAAAATATGCAAAATAATCAACAAATGATTCAGAATAACCAGCAGGCTATCCAAAGGTTAGAAACTTCTGTCGAACAAATCAAACGTAGCCTTCAAATTCAAGGGAAAGGAACATTTCCTGCTCAACCTCTCCCAAACCCAAAAGGCCAGTTTGAAGTGAACGACATAACTAACCCAAACTATCAGGAGCATGTTCAGGCAGTCACTCTACGCAGTGGCAAAGAACTTCAAGACAATCCAGAAAAAGATAAACAACATGTCTCCTCGGATTTGAATGAAAAGATTAAAAAGGATAGTGCTAATGCAAAAACTGTTGTTGAGAATGAAAAAGGTCCTTACCCCATAACTGTCACACCCATTGCCCCTTTTCCACAAAGGTTGACCCACCCCAAGAAGCCAATCCCAAACCAGGAGATCTTAGACATTTTTAAGGATGTTAAAATCAATATTCCTCTATTGGATGCAATAAATCAGATTCCATCCTACGCTAAGTTCCTTAAGGATCTTTGCACTGTCAAGCGTAGGACGAATGTACAAAAGAAAGCTTTTTTCACTGAGCAAGTTAGTGCACTCCTAAACGGGAGCACACCCCAGAAATACAAAGATCCGGGATGCCCCACCATATCGTGCACCATTGGAAATCACCGGATTGGTCAGGCTTTACTAGACCTGGGGGCCAGTGTTAATCTATTACCCTACTCGGTTTATCAACAACTGGGGCTAGGTGAGTTGAAACCTACCAAGGTTACTCTACAACTCGCAGATCGTTCGATCAAGAAACCAAGGGGGGTAATAGAAGACGTATTAGTGCAAATTGAAAAATTCTATTTTCCTGCTGATTTTTATGTATTGGACACTCAACCAGTACATAATCACAATGCTCAGATTCCGGTAATTTTGGGAAGACCATTTTTAGCAACATCAAATGCATTAATCAATTGCCGGAATGGAATGTTAAAACTTTCTTTTGGAAACATGACCATTGAACTAAATATATTCAATTTATACAAACATCCTGAGGATATTGATGATGATCTCCTTAAAATGAACTCTGTGAATACTGTGCTGGAGGATGATTTAGAGGAGTGTGTTAACTCCCACATTGCACTGATGCTTGAGGCCAATGAGGATATAGACTTTCTTGAGGAAATGGATAATGACACTATGGAAGAAGCTCATGCTATCTGGACACCCAAGTTTGAGGAGCTTGTACCAAATGGTGCACCACCTCTTCCATCTCAGGTTGAACCACCCAAACCTGAGTTGAAACCCCTCCCTTCTAACCTCAAATATGCTTACCTTGGGGATGAGGAGACCTACCCAGTAGTTATTTCTTCGCTTCTTACTGAGAATCAAGAGGCCCAATTATTGAAAGTACTCAAACAACACAAGAATGCGATTGCTTGGAATGTGGCTGACATCAAAGGAATCGATCCTTTAGTGTGTACGCATCGCATCTACCTTGAAGAGGATGCAAAACCATGTAGGCAGATGCAACGCCGGCTTAATCCTACCATGCAAGAAGTGGTTAGGGCTGAGGTGCTTAAACTGCTTGATGTGGGCATAATCTATCCCATCTCAGATAGCCAGTGGGTCAGCCCTACCCAGGTCGTTCAAAAAAAAACCGGTATCACTGTAGTTAAAAATATGCAAAATGAACTTGTTCCTACCCGAGTCTCCACAGGATGGAGGGTATGCATAGACTACAGGAAACTTAATGCAGTCACACGTAAGGACCATTTCCCTTTACCCTTTATGGACCAAATTTTGGAAAGGGTAGCTGGCCACCAGTACTATTGTTTTCTTGATGGATATTCTGGATATAACCAAATAGAAATCTCCCTTGAAGACCAGGAGAAAACTACATTTACATGCCCCTTTGGTACTTTTGCTTATGGGCGAATGCCTTTTGGGTTATGTAATGCTCCCGCCACATTTCAGCGTTGTATGCTGACTATTTTTAGTGACATGGTGGAACGCATTCTCGAGGTCTTCATGGATGATTTCTCTGTGTTTGGTGACTCATTTGAGGATTGTTTGACCAACCTCGAGATTGTTCTCACCAGATGCGAAGAAAAGAACTTGGTACTCAATTGGGAAAAATGCCATTTCATGGTTCGCCAGGGAATTGTCCTTGGTCATATTGTGTCTGAAAAAGGTCTAGAAGTTGACAAGTCTAAAATTGATTTGATTGCCAACTTACCCACACCCAAAACCGTAAGAGATATAAGATCATTCTTAGGGCATGCAGGGTTCTACAGAACGTTCATTAAAGATTTTAATTCTATATCTCGCCCTCTCTGTGAACTGTTATCCAAGGATGCACAATTTGAATGGACTGAGGCATGCCAAGTGGCCTTTGAAAAATTAAAAGGTACGCTAACGTCTGCTCCAATTATGCAACCTCCAGATTGGAACCTTCCTTTTGAACTCATGTGTGATGCCAGTGATTTTGCGGTTGGGGCTGTTTTGGGACAACGTAAGGATAAAAAGCCTTACGTGATTTATTATGCAAGTAAGAGCCTGAATAGTACACAGATCAACTATTCGACCACTGAGAAGGAATTATTGGCAGTGGTCTTTGCATTTGACAAATTTCGCTCTTACTTGATTGGATCTAAGATTGTGGTGTTTACTGATCATTCCGCGCTAAAGTACCTTCTTTCTAAGAAAGATGCTAAGCCCAGACTGATTAGATGGATCCTTTCACTCCAGGAATTTGACTTAGAAATCAGAGATAAGAAAGGAGTAGAAAATGTTGTGGCAGATCACCTTTCTAGACTTGTCATTTCTGATACTATTAAGCCAACACCAATCAAGGACAATTTTCCAGATGAACACCTTTTTGCATTATCCAAACCCCCTTGGTTTGCAGATATAGCAAATTATCTTGCTATGGGCAGTATTCCTAGTCATTGGACTAAGCAAGATAAAGATTTGTTCTTTTCTGAGGTGAAACATTTTTTCTGGGATGATTCATACTTGTTCAAATACTGCCCAGATCAAATTATCAGGAGGTGTGTGCCAGATGATGAGATTCCTAGTGTCATATCATTCTGTCATTCACAGGCTTGTGGAGGCCATTTTTCTGCTAAAAAGACATCCTGCAAAATATTACAATGCGGTTTTTATTGGCCCACACTTTTTAAGGATGTTCATGAATTTTGCAAGGCCTGTGAGCGCTGCCAAAAATTGGGTAATATTTCAAAAAGAAACATGATGCCTTTGAACCCAATTTTGGTAATTGAAATTTTTGCTGTATGGGGTATAGACTTTATGGGACCTTTTCCTCCTAGTTTTGGTTTCATTTATGTCTTGGTTGCTGTTGATTATGTCTCAAAATGGATAGAAGCTATTCCTTGCCAGAGTAATGATGCTAAAACTGTTCAGAGATTTTTGAAGGATGTGTTTTCACGATTTGGAACCCCTCGTGCCATTATAAGTGATGGGGGATCGCATTTTTGTAATAGAACTTTTGAGGCCCTTATGAAGCAATACGGAATAACTCACAAAGTGGCCACCCCTTATCACCCACAAACTAGTGGGCAAGTAGAGGTATCAAATCGTGAAATCAAGCGGATTTTGGAGACTACCGTAAACCCTAATCGAAAAGATTGGTCTACTCGACTAACCGATGCATTATGGGCTTATCGGACAGCTTTCAAAACTCCTATTGGAATGTCTCCTTATCGGCTAATTTATGGGAAAGCTTGCCACTTGCCAGTGGAACTTGAGAATAGAGCTTATTGGGCTATTAAACAGTTCAACCTTGATACAGATAAAGCTGGATCTAATAGGAAACTACAACTGAATGAATTGGAAGAGTTGCGCAGAGAAGCCTATGTTAATTCTAAAATATACAAAGAGAGGGCAAAGGTTTTTCATGATAATCAAATCATCAGGAAAAATTTCCACCCTGAGCAAAAAGTCCTCCTTTACAATTCTAGGCTTCGTTTATTTCCTGGTAAGCTCAACTCTCGATGGACTGGTACGTACATCGTCAAAACAGTTTTTCCATATGGTGCTGTTGAGATTTTCGATCCAAAGGATGGCCAAATGTTCAAAGTCAATGGCCAAAGATTGAAGCCATTCTTGGAGATCACACCACCTGAGGAGGATGAAATTTCTCTTGATGATCCTATATACAAGGATTGATCGGCCTTGGATCTGACAGAGGCCTTTTGCTGTGTATACTATGTATATTATGGTTTTGTTTTTTTTTATTTTTGTCTAAACTTGGACAGGGAGCAACTCAGACATAATTTCAGGTGCCTCTTCTCCTTACCCTCTTTTACTGTTTTGTTTCCTCATGTTTTTCTTACTGTTTATATTCCATTCATATACATCGAGGACGATGAACATAATCAGTTGGGGGGTGGGAACAAGCACGCTTGTCCACTTTTAGGCATATAGGTTTTTTTTTTTTTTTTTACTTTTCGGCATATAGGTTTTTTTTAAAAGCTTTTAATTTTTTTTAGACCTTTTTTTTTTAGTTTTAGGAATTTTTGCCCTTTTTTTTTTACATTTTCATTTACTTTTGCATTTATCTCTCATTTGTTTTTCTCATTTGCTTTTCATTTCATAAAAGAAAGTTTTCAAAAGAATTGAAGCGATTTGAAGATATATAGAAATCTGGAATTTTCATACTTTGGAAGGAAGTAAAAAGAAAGTTTGCATTTTCTGAAGGAGAAAACCTATCAAAAGATAACCAAAACTTGCTCTTCCTATACATACACGTATACATTTTTATCGACAATTTTGGATATGAAGCTTTGATGCTGTTTGTTTTTGGAATTTTTCTGGAGAATACAATGTGAACTTGAAATTTAGTTTGTAGAATATTTTTGTTTCCTGGTTCATTGTTGGTAAATTGTATATATTAGAACCACAATGAATTAATTGGAGTGAAATGAGAATTGCCACCTAGTGTTTACTTTGGTTTTAAAAAAAAAACAAGAGTGAAAAAAAAAAGAGCATATAATGAGCAATTCGTGACTAGTTTGGGTTCGTAGCCTTTTTAACTCGAGCTAGTAAGCCCGGAGGGATATTTCCATATCTAGTGCCCTAAAGCCATCTGGTTTGGGAGTCATTGGCCTAACGCTCGCTACATGGGTTAATTAGAAAGCTTAAGGGACCTAAACATTGCACAGTCACAGGAAAGAAAAAAAAATAAAAATAAAGATGAATTATGGCCCAACGAGTGTCCGTAGAAATTTTCAAGGGATATGTGCGGAAAAGCATAAGGACTAAGTTTGCTCCTTAGATCCCAACTTTTGCTATATCATATGAACTTGGAAAATTCTACGTTGGAAAAAGTAAGAGAGTGAAGAGTGTCCGTAAGAGTTTGCAAGGGAGTATGTGCGGGGAAGGACAAGGACTAGATTTGCTCTCTGGATTCTAACTTTTCTTATATCGTATGAACTTGAGAACTCTTACGTCGGAAAAAGATAGTGAGAGAAAAAGAGGCCAACTGAAGTAAATAGTAAAGTGGCAACTATCTTAGTAACTTTGAGAGGAAATTTCTTTTTGCTAAATTTTAGGGGATCAGACTATTTGAAGGAAAAATTCTGTTTTTGCAGCATTATTGTAGAATATCCGAAATAGGTTTTTGATGTATACAATTTCGCACAATGCACGCAAGTTGGTTTGAATTTGAGAAAGTTTTTGAGAATAGAATTGTGGACCGGAATTTGAAAAGTCTGAAAGTGTAATTATTCCAGATTTCGAAAATATCTAATATGAGTGAATTTTCTTTTGGGGAATTTGTTTTCTCTTTTATTCATTTGTTTATTTTTTTTTTCATTAAACAAAAAAGAGAATTTTGTGGGTATATTCACTGCAAACCCTCATGAGGCACAACTCGTCCACTAGGGGGAACCTAGGGGTTTAAGGGCTTGCTGCATAAGCTAAATGCAGTCGAGAGTGCCAGCGAAAGTGGCGTTGCATTCATGTTTAGTTTTATTGCAATGCATTAGTTTAAGATAAGATTAGGTTAGGATGAATTCCTCATATTTTATCGCATTTTTTTGCTAGGGACTAGCAAAACGCTGGTTGGGGGGTGTGATGAGTCTTTAAAAATGCATGTTTTCATACACATTTTGACCCATTTTAAGGACTTATTAACTTGAAAGAGCCTCATTTAGTGTGATATCATGGTTTAATTCATTTTAAATTCATCTTTATATTTTTCTGCATAAATTGCTTAAAAATCACACTTTTTGCATAAATTCATAAAACCTGCTATTTTTGGAAAGTTTATTTTTGGAAAGTTTTGTGAAAATAATTTTTCTCATGAAATAAATTGAATTCTCTTCATCATTAGTTCATTCATACAAAATCATGAAGAATGATGTACATTTTTATTATCATTTCATGAGAAATGGGCCCACAGTCATGCATATGTGATGTTAGGGGTAAAATTGTCTTTTCACATGAATTCACATCTGTTTTGTAGGAAATTGATTATGTGGGTCCCATTTGTAAAGAATTGAGGCAAGGAATTGATTTTCAAGAGAAAGGAGAGCAGAATTGAAGAGAAAAGGAAATTGGAAGAAAATTGCAAAAAGTCGGCTTCATGGTCCCACACACACATGCACATGTGTGGGGCACACTTGTAAAACATCCAAGATGGGGTCCATTTACTTGTTGCACATTTTCAAGAGATTTTGAAGAGAATTTGAAGAATATCTCATCAAAGATGGACAAGGAAAGCCACATAGGAGTTCTTTTTTGAGAAGGAGAAGATTTAATTGAAAAAAAAATGCAAAAAAAATATCCAAGCAACTTATTCCACGTCCAAAAGAGATTTTGGATCAGATTTTGATTGAAAAAGTAAAGGAAAAAATCAAGGGAGAATTATCTAGAAGATCTCTTTAAGTTAGGAGCCAACAAGGAGAACTTTCCAAAAAAGGAAAGTTGACGATGCAAAGAGATAAAATGAGAAGTTCTACACCTCATGTGGGCCAAGTTTGATTCTAAGAGAGGATTCTTATCCCTATTTCATCTCTCAAAAGATCTCAATGCAAGGTGGCAATGACAAAGAAGGAAAGGAGCATCCAAGAGGGATTTCTGGACAAAACAAAGAAGGAAAGAAGAGAAAAATAAAAAGAAAAAAAATCCCCAAGGATATTGCACGTCCAAAGCATTGGTTGGAGCCTTTTTTTCTTTTATTTTTTATTGTTTTTAAGATTTTTAATGTTTGAGAAGGAGTAGGACTTGAAAAAGTATAAATAGGGCACCCTTCTCCCATATTCTTGATGGAAGAATTACCCACCTCCCACCTCTAGATTTCTACACTCCATCTCTCCCTCTCTTCTTCTCTCCATCTCAAGTCATCAAGGAGGCTTAGCCCTAAAGCCACACCACCAACCTTGAAGATCAACTAGAAGGAGGAATTATTTTCCATCCTAGTATGTATAATCTTTTGGTTTAATTTTTTTTTCATCTTATGTAAAGGATTGTCATACTAGTTCAATAATATTCATCTTCTTATTCTTCTTATTCTTATGGTTGTATGATTGCTTGATTTGTGTTTTTTCTTGTTTGGATTGACGACCCAAATAAAGAACATACTTTAAGAAATTATTAGGCCTAGACTAAGGGAGAATTTGAGTGAATATACCGCCTTTGACTTCTTGTTAATACCGCCTTTAACTTCTATTGTTTACCGCCTTTAACTTCAGTTATACCGCCTTTGACTTCTTGCAATTTTTATTTTCTTTCATTGCACTTTTAATTTTAAATTTCTACAATTTTATTTTCTTGCACTTCTATTTTATTTTCTGCACTTTTGTTACATTCACATTGATTTTAAGTTTTGTTTTTGCATAGTTTGATGGTTGGATTAGGAATCATTGCATCTATTTTCTTATCATAAGATTTTGTGCATATTTAAGTTGATGAAAATTAAGCCTTCAGATCTGAATCTAATGATTAAATTCGGACTCAATTTACAAACAGCATAACTTAACAGTTTCAGCAAACTGTAAAAACAGTTTTTGACAAAAAGTTCGAAGTGGGTAGACCAATCAAATCATAGTATTTTTCTTTAAAACTTGGCAAACTTAAAGTTTAGGATGTGGTCTTTCATTCCCCAAAATTTCAGATCAAAATAATTTCGAAAGGTTTGTGAACCAGAGGCTTAAACTTTGCCAATCAGTCAACCCGAATCAGAATTTCTGCACAGAATTTTGCAAAGTTGTCATATTCATGCATTCATAACTTTTTCGTTTTAAATCCTTTTTCACTTCCATTTTTTTTATTGGTTTCTTGCATCAGTAGAGCATGAATTCTAGCCATTAAATTTAAATTTAGGATGCATTAGAATAGTTCAAATCACGCATAAAATTTGCATCAACATACTAGTTTTTCATACTTAGAATTTTTCAGCATCTCATGGCATGCATAGCATTATTAATTTTACTAACTTTCTAATTTTAATTTTGTTTCTAGTTTTATGTTTTTGATTGTTTTAGTTAATTTTCAAAATTAAATATCTTTCTAAAATTATTTTAATTGAAGATTTTAAATTGGAAAGTTTATTAGTTTTGGAAATTCTAACTTAGAAAAGTTTCTAACTTTTGTTTATTTTGTTTTAAACATTGTTTAGTTTAGTTAGATTCTAATTTTAGATTTAGTTTTATTGGAAGTTCTAACGTGTGTTTTGTTTTGCAGTAAATTTAATTTTACTTTTAGGAACTTTTAGAATTAGGGATTGTAATTATTTTGTTTTAGGAATGTATGTATTTGTTAGATTATAAATTAGGCTAGTTTAGATTTTTATTTAAGACAGGTTACAAGTTGAAAATACCTTAAACACATTGCTCCCTGAGGATCGACCTGGTCTCACCAGTTTTATTACTACATCGCAGCTCTGCACTTGGAGTTCACGATCAAGGACCAATTTGCGTTTTCCCAGAACAGACCAAAAAGTGACTATAACATCTCCAGAACTGATGTACTTCATAGGATGACTAATAAAAGACATCGTCATCCTTCCATTCATCTATACCCCAAGGTACTGTTGGGACACTCTCCGAGGGCTCGTCAACACCCGAGTTGGGACCGGGTTCTGTACCTGCAATTACCAAGGATAACACTGTTAACACGACGGTTAAGCAAGTACTAAGGCATATGAAGCAAGTATAACATAGTACATCAATTGAACTTAAAAGTATACACTGTTGAAAGGGGAGCAATAATAGTTTGTTAGACATATGGTGCATGTATGACAATGGATGAAGAATTACAATTAACATCATATTGAATGGCAACCACGATGCTCTATTCTCCCAAAAAGGATCATACATATGGGTCGCTAGGGGATCAAGCTAGCTTCCCGAGAAGCGTCGACAACTCCTTCATAAACTACTGCAGTAAGGACATACATATACCCAAAGGGTATAAGCTAAGTGGTGCCGACTCGGAATCAATCATATTAGTCATAACATACATAAGGAATAGTTAAATGAAACACATGCATATGGGCTACAAAGGCCCGAACCTCGGCTATACCCTTGGTTAACAAGCACACATTCAGTAGAAGCTCTGGCTTGTCAGACACGCACTCCTTAGAAGCTCAGGTCTAAATTGCCTCGGGGTTTGCTAGAGGGAGAGAATCTGATAACAAATCATGTCGAAGGTAACATATCATAACAATATGGATGCATTCAGATTGAGTAAGTATCTCATGATCCCCAAGGACATTCAACACGATGTACTCATAAAACGTTCGGTGTCATTGTATTACCACATTTTGGTATTGCCTTGTGTGTATAAGGAGCACCCTCTTCTTATGCCAACATCCATGACTTGATTTTGGAGAATCATCCGGAATTCGTTTATCCTCTTAGACTTTGGGGAATCATCCGGAATTTGTTTATCCTCTTAATATATCCTTACAGTTGGGCCCATGTAGGGGTAAGAAGGTGCCAATAATAAGGCCCTATAAGATCAATGAAGAATTTCTAACATCCTAAATTCACTGTGTTCATACGGCTTAGTCGTATACGATGTTACGGCTTAACCGAGTAATTCAGGTTTCCTTCAACAGTACAGACGCATTTACGGCTTAGCCATTTATTAGCCTACGACTTAGCCGTGCTAAGCCTACGGCTAGGTTACGGTGAGGTTACGGCTTAGCCGTAAGGTATTTCACGGTGCAGCCGTGTGCAAGCCGTAAAAGAGAATGGGTTTCTGGAGCTCTCTGGAAAGCTCGCCTTAGGAAGACCTACAGTTTGGTTACGGGCTGGCCACGGCTTAGCCGTAGGGCATTTCACGGTGTAGCCGTGGGTAAGCCGTAGTACAAAACCAAGTTTTGCTGCTCTCTAAACTTTGAGCGGTAAATGCTCACGGCTTAGCCGTAGTTTCGCCATAAGCTTCAGAAAATCTGAAATCAGTTCTATAGCTCATTTTCAGTACGGGATCAATATAGAACCTTATTGTGGGGCAATTCTAAAGCTCATTTAAAGTGTCCCTTAGAGTGTCCATACTCACACACCTTCTTATTCCCTTCTTGTCATTCTGACTCAATTCACACCATATTTGTATCAATTAAAATAATGAAAGGAAATGGCTGAAATTGGAAATGTAAGGAGCTAACTTAATAGTCAATAACTTAATCATGCATGCAATCCATATGACTCAAATACTTGCCTATTAACAGTGTTAACCCTCTCAAACTCCTTCTTGCTGTGTGCACAGGGGAAAATCTCTAACTTGAAGTGGGTTCTCTACATGGCAACATATAAATGGTGAATGTGATGCATTAATGCGTGCATGTCATGGATTGGAGTCTTCTTGACTCCAACAAGCCTTAATGTGTGGAATGGGAATAAAGCTCTCACCTTGGTGAGCTGTAGCTTGAAGAAGGAGGTGATCCCCAAAGAAAAGAACACTCCTAAGAAAAGGAGGAAGATAGGTGAAGACTATTCCCAATGCATGCAAGACCCCCAAGTCTAGTAGTTCTTCAAAATTGAAGTGAAAATGAAAGGATTCAGGAAGAGAGGAAGTAGCCCCAGCAACTAAAGGAGGAAGAAGAGAAAATGGGACATTGAGTCCCCTTTTTAACTTAAAATTTCCTGTATTTAACATGCAGGTCCAATCTTTTTATGAAATTTCAGTTTAGGCCACATGGACCTCAATTGGCTTAAGACGAGTTCGGATCAACACAAGCCCAACACGAAAGATGATCTCCACGAAAAATTACACTAGGAGTGATTGACGAGGTGCCCATAAGATGCAAGATCAATTTACAAAAAGGCCCTCAATTACTGATGTAAGGTTCAAACTCCGCCTAACTACCTATCCAAGACGCGAACCCAATAGTTTTGAATTAAATTAGCCTTATTAAGGTTTACTTAATGTTAAACAAGATTAATTAACATAAATTAGGATTAGTGGGATTTGGAACCTTACACTCTATAAAAAGGACAATGTTTGAAGGAACTGTGGAGGAGAAAAAAAAAAGGACACACAGTAGAGAAAAAGAGAGAATTGAATGAACGCAAGAGTATTCAAGCAAGAAAAGCAGCATCCCACGACCATTCCCTTCCTTCTTTAGTCACCAAGGTGAGCAAGAAGATTCAGAGGAAGAGGAGAAGGGTGGGGTAATTACAGAATACATTATGTACATGCGATAACGACTATTCGAAGGATGACGTTGTCATCTTTGTTTTTCTCATTCGGAGGGATTTCTTGGCCATCACAGAGGTTGTGAATGAGCCCCTTTGGGTCTCATTTTGTTCCTTGAAAATCATAGGTTCAGAATGACACAACTCTGGCTTCTTGTGATACCTTCTTCGGACTTGAACAAAAGATAATCCGTAAACAAGAATGATGAATTACAAAGTTTTCAATCGATTCCATAGTCGAATTTGATCTTCTCAATGGTCATCCAACACCCCAAGATGTCATGAAAGCAAGATTCAATAGTTGAAAAAGTTTGAAAGAAGAATTAGCACGAACAACACAAAAAACGGAGGCGAACAATGACTTCACAGTCACTGTCTACCAATGACCGTGGCCCACGGTCACTGGCCTGGGGCAGTGACCGCGGGTCACAGTCACCCCCATTTTTTCCTTCTTTTTCACATTTTTTCCTACTTTATGTATATTTTCTTGTATTTTTCAAATTGAGATCACATCTAAGACTTGAGGGAGGGGTTCTAAACTTTGCAAACTCATATAAACAACCTGCATCCTCGCGGTCAGGGCATTAGAACCCATGTAAACAAAGGGAAATTAATGATGAACTGTAATTAATTCTCATTCTTCTTAACGCTTAAAGTGCGTGAATGTCGAACATCGAATCCATTACACATTTCCACATCATTTTTAAGCATGATCACAATGCACTGCATGCATGCTGAAATTTCATTAGTGCAAAAAACTATGATGTGTGATGGACTGTGCACCGAATCTAATGCAACCTAACACTATGCTTTTTATTGATGAATATCAAACTTGGTTGATTTATGAATCTAAAAAAAATGGAAATGAAAAACGATGTAAAATGAAAAAGTTATGAATTCATGAATATGGCTAATTGACGATTCTACTGTGCAGAAATCTTGCATGCAGGTGGCCCAACTAGGCACTTTAGCATGTCTAGAGTACCGCTTTTCTGTAAACTTCTTAGTCCAAAATTTTTTTATGGTGAATAGAGTTCCCAACAAGGTTTAAACTTCACAAATTTTCCAATAAAAACTAGGTGATATCATGGGTTTCAAAGCATGAAAAGTTGTCTCAGAATCATACTGAAATTCTGAAACTGGGTGTATAAATCTGAATTTCAGAACTTGAACTCCAAATCTGAATTTTTCAGTTCTTTAAGACAGTTCTGAAACTTGATTTTCCAGCACTCTAAACATGTAAGAAACTTTATCAATCACCAATACATGCGATGAATAACTTTTATCGATTAAACTATGCATAAAAAACAAACATAAAACAACTAGAACACGTAAAAGAAAAAAAAACATAAGAGTGTAGAAATTTAAATGTAGTCAACTTTTGCAGGGAATTTAAATGTGGTAAGTTTTTAAGAAGAAAAGTAAATGTAGTAGGGTTTGACAATCATTTAGATGTAGTTATTTTTCCAAGAAAAGTAAATGTAGTGAATTCACTCCTTCTCTAATTTTCTCTCTCACCATGGGTCAAAGATCACTAAAACTACAAACCTGGGGTCTTGTTCTATGACTTAGGTCATCAATCCAAGAAAGAACACTCGACTAATGCGCAAAGAGTGCGGGGTTTCAAGGTAGGGCTCAAAGCATATTTGGCACAGAAATTCACTTTGACTCTCTAGTTGCATTGCCTCTCAAAATTTAAGATTCAAAGTGCATATTGGAGGATACTAAACTAGGCCATTCAGTGTGAGATAGCATCCTTCTACTAGCCCTTCCTACTAAGCACAAAAGTTAACCCTTGAAAATGCTTATAAAATTTAGAAAAAAAAACACACAAGAAGAAGAATAAGAAGATAAAAAAGAATGTGAATTTTACTAATATGCACGTCTTTTACATAAAATAAAAAGAATTGCAACTCAAATGATCAATACACACTACGATGAAGAAACCTCTTCTAGACGGAGCCTTCAAGCTGGATAAGCCTTCTTGATGGAAGGAAAATTTATGGAGAGAAGAGAGAGGGAGAAGTGAAGGAAATTTGCTAGAGGAGGGGGAGAATTTTCTTCATGAAGAGGGTTGGGCATCCATGGCCTTGTACTTATAGTTTTTGGCACTTAGAATCCCTATTTCGATACAATTTTTTCAATTTGCGTATGATTCTTTCCGAGTAGAAATTTCTATTCTAACTTCTAGAGACTATATTTCCCTCATTTCAGCTTCGATTGACACAATCTTGGCCACCACATATATAGATTGCCAAGGTTCCAAGGTGCATAGATTGCCCAAATCCAACATCTGGTTAATACGTTGTGATTGTTTTAATCCATACTGTCTTGAAAAAAACGGGAATAATCTTCAATTTTTCCTCACTTTGAACTTAAGGTTGGATAAGGATTAGAAAGAGTGTAAGGGATCTTTGCTTTCTCCTCTGATTTTGACTAGAACTCTTCCTCTTTGTATCTTGCCAAGACTCTATCTCCAAAAGTCTTTATCTTCTTCAAATAGTGGCTGTTCTTGAACTTTCTAGAATTCTCTAGAAGACAAAATGAATTTGTGCGTGCAAAAGATGTGGACCCCCCTTGGACGTTCATGCATGTGCACTTATGTACATGTGATGCTCAATTTCTTCTTCTCTTCAATTTTCTCTTTTTCTTTCTTCTCATTTTTGTCCTTTGCTTCAATTCTTCAATGCGGGTCTCATGATGATTGTCCATGCTCGAGAGTTGGTCCTGGCTAGGAATCCTGATGCAACTAGGAATCCTAATCCAACTAAGACTCCTTCAACTAAAATTTCGTAAGTCCCAGTTTAAGCGTTTCCTACAAAATACTTAGAATTTGACTGTGGGTAGAACTCTAGTGCAACTTGGATTTCTCATAAAAAGTCCTAATTGAACTAGGATTACTTGGAATTTTATAAAATGAAAGAACAAGTTCAAAAAACAAAGTGAATGATGAATTCATGCTGAAAAGTGTGAAAAATGAATTATTTTCTTGAAACTCCAAACTTTGATGTTCAAATGTATGAGATCATGGTTTTCAGTTAAAAGCGATGTGTTTAACCTAGTTGACTCTATAAATCTAGGTGAAATGATGTATAAATGATGCAATTTTATGGATCCGTTAGGTTCCTATAACTCCTTTTTTTGTCTTGTTTTCTTCTCTTCTTCTTCCCTAATGGTTGCCAAGGTTGTGTGGTCCACAACCTCAAGTACAAGGCGGTAATGTAGTAATATCTCGGTAAATATGGACTCAAATCCACAAGGTGCTATGATCACACAATACTTATCCTAGTGAAAAGCTAGCGCTATCCTACTAAAATCTATACAAATCATGAATCTTACATGAATTAAAATTAACTACAAAGCCCAAGAATAATTACAACCAGAAATAAAAATTCTAACCTAAATACCTTAACTAAAATCCTAATCTAAAAAGCTATCTACAATCACCATAAGAATGGTCAAAATAATCAATTGTAGAAACTTAAATAATGCTGAAATGGAAAATATAAAATGCAATAAAATTAAAAGATGGATTCAAGTTATTGAATTCTGAATTTCTAACCTTCATTTGATGGATTCAATGGAAACTTAGAACCACTGTGTACATATGTCACTACTTACAAATGCATGATGTCGACTCAATGGTGAAAACTATGACATCATTAACTTTGTTTCGTATAGAAAGATTCAATCAAACCAAACAAAAAAACTTAGAATTTTTTAACTAGAACAAGTGCATCTTACCCTACCTTAGAGACACCAACATTAAGAGGATGAAGTTGCTCACCTAGCTACCCAACTTGTCTCCACTTCAAGTAGCACACTAAGGGAGGAGAAGATGATGGAGTGGATAAGTGGATGGATGGAACCAAGGGGCTCTGCCCATCCCCTTTGGGGAAGTGGATGGAAAAAGTGCAATGATCTGTCCTTTTTTTTTCTTTTTAAAATTTAAATTAATCTTGACCCTTGTTTTAATCTTGATGGACCCCACATGTGATTATTATTATTTTTATGATTTTATGTTATTTAAATCTAGATAATTAATTAGTTACTATGTAGGTCCCATAAATCACTAGAGTTTGAGAATCTTAGAATTATGCTCAAATTGGAATTTTATTGGATTAAACCTCTTTAAATCATATTGATTTATCCCAACGCTACTTGGAGATGGAATTCAATTCAAATTAAACTTCTTTGGCTAAGTTTGGGTAAGACTAAAACTCCTTTTTGACTCTTGCTTTTATATGCCTATAAATAGAGCACCCTCTTCCTCCCTTGAAAAATCTACAAACTCCAAGTTCTCTCCCTCTCTTGCATAGAGTTTTCTATTCCTTCTTAAGGTATGATCCCTTTCTTCTTTATCTCTTTCTTTAAAAAGTTACTATTATAGTACGTTACTTTAATTGCCTTCCATGGTAACATAGATTTTCGAGTTTTATCATGTTCGTTTTCTCCATGCCATGTCACATAAATCATCACCTTCATCTTCATCTAAGCATCATCATCAACATCATCCATCCATGAGGCTCATCTAGTCATCATCATGAGCCATACATCTGATTAGGCCACCATATGCCCTAGCCGAGCCAGGCTCAACCCAGCAACCCGTACGTGGACCACCTCTGATAAGTTCAGACCCCACCATATACAGTCGAGCCAGGCACAGCACACCCAGTCAAGAGTCATCTCTAATGCAACAAGTCAAGCCCATCTTCATCTTCTCCTTCTTCTTTTTCCAAATCTACTCGGCCTTCCTCTTCTTCGTTTTCTCTTCTTGTTTGGGTCGGGGGTCTGTGTTACATCCTCTTATGCCCACCGTGCTAGGTGATCTTGACCTTTAGTTTTCTTCTAGGCAATGACTGCAACACACAGGACTCAAACTCACCCTTTTTTAAAAACTAAGGTAGTATTTGGTTCACTGGAATGAAGGTCGGAATGAAGTAGTCATTCCATTGGGGTAACTATTCCCACGTTTGGTTCATAAAAAATTGATGGAATGAGCATTATTGTAGGAATCACTATTCCTTTAGATAGGGGAATGACCATTCCATTTTTTTTTGGAGGGGGGGGGGGGTTGAGGAATGGCCATTCCATTCCTTTATGATTCTTTGTTAAGTCTAAAATGCTCTAACCCAATCGAGAGCTCACCATCCTTTTCCCATCTTCGTCTCTTGCCTCTCTCCCCCTCGTTTTCTCCATCTTCATCTGTGGCCTCTCTCCCCCTCGTTTTCTCCATCTTCGTCTCTGGCCTCTCTTTACTTCTCTATCATCACCAATCACACGCCATCGAGCCATACCGGGTACTGATCTCCCTTTCTCACTGTCTCCTCTTCTCCTCTCTTTCTAGAAGACACTGCTACAGAAGCACACACAGCTCTATGCCTACATTTGAACCCTAGCTTTTGGGGCTAGGACATAGGGAGAGTGAGAGGGCTCGGTGAGAGGGACAGAGGGATAGAGGGAGGGAGAGGAGGGGGGACAGAAAGGGGGGGACAAAGAGAGGGGGGAAGTTGGATAGAGAGAGGGGGGCTGGGACAGAGGGAAAGTGAGAGGGGGTTGGGCGAGAGGGATAGAGGGACAAATGGAGAAGGAAAGTGGGCTGGCTGAGAAAGGAAAAGAGGGATGGGAGAGAGAGAGGGAAAAGGGGCTGGGCGAGGGAGGAGGAGGGCTGGGACAGAGGGATAGTGGGAGGGGGCTGGGTCAAAGGGATAGTGGAAGAGGGCTGGGCGAGGGAGGAGGAGGGTTGGAACAGAGGGATAGTGGGAGGGGTGCTGGGACAGAAGGATAGTGGGAGAGGGCTCGGCGAGAAGGATAGAGGGACAGAAGGAGAAGGAGAGGGGGTTAGCTGAGAATGGAAAAGAGGGATGGAAAGAGAGAGGGAAATGGGGCTGGGCGAGGGGGGAGGAGGGCTGGGATAGAGGGACGGTGAGAAGGGGCTGGGAGTAAGACAGAGAATGGAGGTGGGGTGGGGGTGGGATGAGATAGAGAAGGGGGTCTAAGACAGAGGGAGAGTGAGAGGGGGTGGGAATGAGGGAGAAAGTGAAGGGGTTGGGATGAGATAAAGAGGGGCAGTTGGGACATAGGGAGGTGAGAAGGGCCTGGGAGTGAGGGCTAGTGAAAGAGGGGCTGGGAATGAGTGAGAGTGAGGGGGGGGTTGGGGCAAAGGTTGAATGAGAGGGGGCTGGGACTGAGTGACAAGGAGAGGGGTGTTAGGACTGAGGGCTAGTGAGAGGGGGCTGGGAATGAGGGAAAGAGAGATGGGGGCTGGGAATGAGGGAGAATGAGAGGGGGCTAGGGCAGAGGTTGAGTGAGAGGGGGCTGGGACTGAGTGATAGTGAGAGGGGGTTTGGGACTGATGGGCACAATGAGGGGGGCTGGGACTGAGGTACAGTGAGGGGGGTTAGGATGAGACCGAGAGAGGGGGCTGGGTTGAGATAGAGAGGGGGGGCTGGGATGAGACAGAGATAGAGGGGGCTGGGATTGAGAGACAGAGATAGAGGGGGCTGGGATTAAGGGACAGTGAGAGTGGGGCTGGGACTGAGTGTAAGGTCCCATACCCTAGATAATTACGATTAGTAGTAATTAAGTTGGTTTTACTTCAATTAATGAGTAATTAGGCTAATTGAGCCCAAATCTCAAGAGTTTTGGGTCATGGGTTGGTAGATGGGTTGGGTTTGAACCTCGTTAGGTAGTTCAAGACCTTTTCTGTGTAGCATTTTCATGATTTGACATAATTAAGGCATAATGATAGTTGCATTGGGTGAGTTTCACCTTGTTGGACATCTGTTACGTTTAGCCCAAATCCATTTGACCCATCTTAGCCCATTTTAAGCCCATTGACTTTAATTGGAAATATATAGAAACCAAGAGGGCTTGCTTGCAATTTCCAGAAACTTCATTTATATAAAAACCCTAATCCACCAATTACCCCCGATATTTTCTCCTCTATCTTTGTAATGGCCCAGTCCCAAAGTACATTTGAATGAAAGAATATAAGTAATAATCTGTTCTAAACTATCAAGGTGCTTTTTGGGGACAAAACCGTGAGGACTTCCATAAAAACTATAAAGTTAATCGTGCTCGAGTCAGAGCAATTTCAGGATGGGTGACCTCCTGGAAAGTCCAAAGCGGACAATACCTCGATGGTGCGGAGTGGATTGTTATAGATGGTACAGAGCAGGGGATGGCTCTCCTCTGAGTGGTGGGAGAGGACCGCTCGAATCCTGCCTCCCTCTCGTATCCTGCCCTCCACAAATTTTGGGGGGGGGGGGGGTCCCACATCACTGATGAGGCCGTCTTCGGTTCGACATTGTTTGAGATATATGGATATGGGGGCATATGCGGCGGAAGCTGATGGGCCTGTAACGACCCAGTCCCAAAGTACATTTGAATAAAAGAATATAAGTAATACTCTGTTCTAAACTATCGAGGCGCCTTTGGGGACAAAATCGTGAGGACTTCCATAAAAACTATGAAGTTAAGCGTGCTCGAGTCAGAGCAATTTGAGGATGGGTGACCTCCTGGGAAGTCCAAAGCGGACAATACCTCGATGGTGCGGAGCGGATTGTTACAATCTTCCTCTCTCTCTCTCTCGCACGGCAGCTGTGGTGATTGAAGTTGCATGCATCAAGCTTGAGCTACCTTCTTCTTCCTCTCCATCCCTCTTGCCCTCTTTCTACTGATCAAGCACCATTTTCACTCTCTCACTTGTGGAAGAGTTGAGGTTTCATATTCTCCATTTAGACAAAGGGCAAATCGGTTTAAGCGAAGCACCGAACCTAAGGCAAGTATAAGGATGCATAATCTTACATACATAGCTTGATTTCTTTGATTATTGATGGATTAGGTGATTTTACCAAATTCACAACTTTGTGGAAATGCATGGATTAAATGGTGATTTAGTTGAATAAGGATGTTATTGGCCTTTAAAGAAGTCAAGGGTGTAGAATGGAGGCTTTTGGAGTGGTTTCATTGCAGGTAAATTGGGGTTTTGGAAGAGAAATGCATTTGGGAAGAAAACCCACCCGCAACAAAATGCTTCAGGGCCGACCAGTCGGTCCTGAAGCTCAATCGGTCGATTGCCTCATTAGGTAGTCCGACTGGTGGGCTACCAAGCCCGACCGATTGAATTCCACTTCTGGAAGGGTCTAACCGGTCGGACCTTCACCCGATCGATCGGGTAAGTCTGACTGATAACTTGTCGGAAGGTACTCAAAAATGAATTCTAAGTTTGACTATGGACTTTCTATAGTCTATGGGATAGCCTAGTGATGGGTTACTCCCTTAAACCACAGAGAGAGGCCTTAGTTTCCAATGTCAAGTCAAGGGTGTGGGCATAAGGTGATGTGTCCCTGCATATACAAGTGGTGATACCAAGAATAGTAACACCAGGACACTGAACACCTTATGAATACACCGAGTTAAATGACCTTAGAAACCCGGATTATCTAATATAGAATTGATAGAAATTGTCTTTGATAACCTATAATCTAATTGCATTGGTTTAGCTTAATATGCACTGGATAATCAGTATTTTATTAGTTATGATTCTATGATAGACATCTCCAACGTGAGCGTGGGTGTGGACCTCTTGAATAGGTATTCACGGGGTGCTCTGCCTAGCAAAGTCCCACATTGCTTAAGATAGTGTAGAAGGACGTGCATTGTATTCCCCTCATAACGCGTCCTGGGTACTCCCTGGGGGCTCTGCCCAGAAGTCGTAACACATTTTGGGTATTCCGTGGCGGCTCTACCCGGAAGTAAAACCGTGCAGGTACTCCCCGGGGGCTCTGCCTAAAGCGGACAATATCACGGTGGAGGGGGGGGGAGAGGAAACGTTACCCCTTAGTTCTATTCCTTATAGGAGCTTCGGTTGCCAATTGGGTCTGATAATTCAACAGTATAATTTCATAGATTACATTATTAATTTTCTTTAATTGTTGTGCCATTTTAATCTAGTTGATTTATCGTGTTAAGCTTATGCACCCTTATCTTAGTTAACCGTCGTGTTAACTGAGTTACTATGGTGTTACAGGTGCAGAACCCGCTGCCGATCTGGCAGTCAGCGCGACCCTAGAGGCAACCCCAGTGTTACCTCGGGACGTGAACAAGTGGAACAAGGAGGACATCTTCTCATAATTTCCCTCAACAATGCGCAACAGGGACACAAGAGAATAGGCTTAGGGTTCATTTTGGCAATTATATCTTTTGTATTATGTATGGATATTCATGTACAAGCATGTAGGTGGATTTAATTAACGGCCTTGTTTGCTTAAGGAATGAAATGAATGGATGTTCTATGGATGCTCATGATGCATTACAGGTGAAATCTCCAGGTTTCCGCTTGAATTCCTTATATGGATAATACGTGTTTGTGGATTTTCCTCACACGTACCTGTGGGATTACCCTTGTGACAGTTCGTACATGTCTGATCATGGCACGAATTGTCACAGGTACGTGTGTCATTCATCGAAACCCACAGTTAATCCTCAATTCTCGGGTTCGGGGCATGACATTGAGGGACAGTGAGAGGGGTGCTGAGACTGAGGGAGGTGAGAGGGGGCTGGGACTGAGGGCTAATGAGAGGGGGTCTAGGACTGAGATAGAGAGGGGGCTAGGCTGAGACAGTGATAGGAGGGCTGGGATAAGACAGAGAGAGAGGGAGCCGGGACTGAGGGACAGTGAGAGTGGGGCTGGGACTGAGGGACAGTGAGAGGGGTGTTAAGACTGAGGGAGGTGAGAGGGGGCTGGGACTGAGGGCTAGTGAGAGGGGGCTAGGAATAAGGGAGAGTGAGAGGGGAGGCTGGGATGGGACAGAGATAGAGGGGGCTGGGATTGAGGGACAGTGAGAGTAGGACTGAGGGCTAGTGAGAGGGGCTTGGGAATGAGGGAGAGTGAAATGGGGGTTGGGGCAGAGGTTGAATGAAAGGGGCCTGGGACTGAATGACAGTGAGAGAGGTGCTGGGACTGAGGGCTAGTGAGAGGGGGCTGGGAATGAGGGAGAGTGAGAGTGAGAGGGGGGCTGGGGCAGAGGTTGAGTGAGAGGGGGTTGGACTGAGGGAGACAGTGAGGGTTGTTTCTTCTATTTTATAACACAACATTGTAATGCTTGTTTCTTCTATTTTATATTAAATTGATGTATCTTTCTTTGATGACAGCTATGGCATGTCTTAGTTTAACCAAAAGAAAATTGAAAGTGAAGAAATTGGCAATGGTTTTGCAGTGGTGGTTGGACATTCTAAATCTACTGGGGCTATTCCTGCAATTATCATATAAATTGTTCAAAAAACAATACATGCGTGGGGTTAGATCTAGGTACCAATTAGATTACTATGGTAATAGAGAAATAATTGCGAATTGGGTGTATAAGAGTGATCAAACATGTTTGAACAATTTTAGAATGACTAGGCGACCATTTGTGAACTTATGTCACTTGCTTAGCACAATTGGGAAGCTGGAACCAACCAGACACATGTTAGTTGATGAGCAAGTTGCAATTTCCTTGCATATCCTTACTCATCATGTTAAAAATAGGGTAATTCAGAGTGAGTTTAATCATTCAGTTGAGTCAATCAGTAGTGATTTCAAAAGGTTTTTGGTTGCGGTCACTAGATTATAGGGAGAATTATACAAGAAACCTGAGCCAATACCAGAAAACTCGGTAGATAAAAAATGGAAGTGGTTTAAGGTAAATGATTCATATTTTTTTTAAAATTATAGCTGTGTAATTTATCATCTATATGTAAGTATATTTTGATGCATTGTAATGTCTTGTAGGGATGTTTAGGAGCTTTAGATGGGACACACATACCGGTCCATGTGCCGCCTATTGACAGACCTAGGTATCGAACTAGAAAAAATCACATTGCAACTAATGTCCTTGCAACGTGTAACCCACATTTACAATTTAGTCCCGGATGAGAGGGGTCAGTCGCTGATGGTCGAGTGTTACGGGATGCAATTGCTAGAAGACATGGTCTAGTTGTTCCATGTGGTAAGATAGAATAATGTTACAAGTGGTAAGATAGAATAATGATGCTGGGTATACAAATGGTGAAGGATTTCTTACACCATATAGAGGTCAACATTATCATCTGAATGAGTGGAGTAATGGACGTTAACCGATGAGCGCGGAGGAATATTTTAACATGAAGCATTCAATTGCTAGAAATGTAATAAAAAGAGCTTTTGGGATATTGAAAAACTGATGGGCAATTCTTAGGAGTCCTACCTTTTATCCCATTAATATTTAAGTTCATATTGTCTTTGTGTGTTGTTTGCTTCATAACTATATGAGGAACGAGTTACTTGTGGACCCATATAAAGATATAAAACTAAACGAGGAGGACAACGAAGGAGACAGGGATCTAATTGGCACTGTAGAGACTTCCAATGAATGGAACTCATTTAGACAACAAATGGTTGTTTCTATGTTTAATGATTGGAGATAAACTACTTGAATTTGTTTGTATTTTAATGGCAAAGTTTGTAATGGTTGTTTCTTTTATTTGCTTGTATTGGAGTGACTATTTGTAATGGTTAATTTAAATTGCTATATCAAGTTATTTTTATACATTATATTCATTGTGCCATTTTTCTACATTATGTTGTTGGTTCATGGCTAATTAAGTATCATATTATTAGTGATTTGGTTGTTCCAATATTAATAGGCATGGACATGAACGAAGACATAGACATGAATGAGAAGGGACCAGGGAAGAATAAAAGAAAATGGACCGAAGCTGAGGATAAAGAGTTAGTTTTTGCATTGTTTGATATGGTTAATGCTGGGACTCATAAGGCTGACAATGGGTTCAAGCCAGGCTTTCTTGGAGTGTTTGAATCTGTGTTAGAGCAAAAGTTACCTCCAAGTGGAATTAAAGCTAAGCCACACATTGATTCTAGAATTAAGACAATGAAAAGGGACTTTCGTGTTATGTATGATATGCTTAATGGAGTGAAATACAGTGGATTTGGATGGGATTCACAGAAAAATTTGGTGGTTGCGGAAGATGAAGTTTGGAACGGTTCTGTGAAGGTATTATTATTTTAAGAATTATTTGATGTATTCTTATCTGTCCTTTGAATATAATACTTTATTTGTCTTATTTATATATTTTTTATAGACGCATAAGGGTGCAGCTCAGTGGAGGACTAGAAGTTTTTCACATTATGAAATGCTTTGCACTATCTTTGATAAAGATCGTGCCACAGGAAGGGCAGCTGCTACTACTGAAGATGTCTTGGATGAGCTGACTAGAAATAAGGAGGATGAAGATACAGAAAATTGTCTTATGAATTTAGAGGAAATTTCCACAGCTTCAATCAATAATGAAAGAACTAGTCAGAAAGGAAAAAGGAGGAGGAGCATCGATAATATGGATGGATTTCGAGAAGCAGCCATGATCATAGGTAACAAGATTGATGAAGCTACTGAGAAGTTCAGTGAGCTATTGGTGTTGATTTGAATATAGCGACGAAGAGAGATAAAATCAATGAAGAACTTCACAAGCTTCCAAATCTATCAAGGATGGAACGCCATAGAGCCTTGATTGCTATAGGCCATGATCATGAGATGACTGCAGTTTTTACTTTGGAAGATGATGAGAAAGAAGACTTTGTGAGGATTTTGTTAAGTGGAGGTCTTTGATGCACCTAGGTGCATTGATTATCTATATTTTATATTTGCTACTCTTTGTTTTAAGCACTACATGGATGTTATTTCGAACATGTTGGATGAATTCGAACTTTTAAATGACTTGGTTTGGATAATATATGTGATGTTTAACTTGAGTAACATGTTACATGGAGATTTTGTTGATGTTTATTACTATTGTAAATCATGTTTAAGGTATCTTATCATAGGGTTTTATTGGTCAGTTTTTATAAATTTTATTCCATTCCTAGCATCATTCCAGTGTACCAAATACAGGAATCGGAATGAGAATCCCATTACTGAATTGATTCCCCTTTCTAACCAAACGTTGAAATGGAAATTACTATTCCAGCCTCCATTCCATTCCAGGCTCATTTCAGCCTCTATTCCATTTCTGTCGAGAATCATTCCAGCGAACCAAACGCTACCTAAGAGATAGAACCATCTATTTCTTTTCTTCTCCTTCTTTTCTTTCTCTTCCAGTTTCAACTTCCCAACGCTGGTTTCACATCCCACCTCGTCTCTTTCTATGTACGTGTAAGCAACCGAATCCAGTATCATCCCAACTGTTCTTCCCACTCTTCCTGTTTTCTTCTTATTCCCGCAATGGCTTCTCACTGTTCATCTTCTTTTTCCTCTTGCTTCTTCTTCTTCGTTCCTCTTCCTGTTTCTCCTTCTCTCCTTATTCTACCAGCAGCCAAACAGTCGTGCGATCCTCTTCTTTTCTTCTTGTTTTCTCTTCTGGACTTTTTCTTGTTTATCTGTTTTCTTTCCTTCTCTGTCTGCATCCCATCTTCTTCTTCATTCTTCTCTAACTCAACACCTTCACTGTTTCCTCCTTTCTTCTCTGCTGTAAGACCCCTCTGATGAGCCCGGATTCCACCGGGATAGCCAGGGCCAACCACCCGAACCAGGTAGTGGAGGCAACCTGTAACACTCCGACCCGATTTGATCCGGATTAGTGGGTAATTGCGTGCGATTTTGTCGTTAAGTGTGTTTTGAGTTTTGTTTTCCTTTGGTTTTGAGTCTTGGAGAGATCGTTGAGTTGAGTTGACCCAGTTCAGGTAGTTCGAGCCCTTTTTCGTAATTTTGGCTTTTGATTGATTTTGTCAGTTCTGCGTCATTCTGACGTCATCGCGTGTATTTCGTTGAGCTTGTCGATCTTCGTAACTGTCTTGGATCCGAATGATTTCGTTTGCTCTCGTTGGACCGTCATTTGACTCAAACTGATATTTGTATAAGCTGTTTGGACTTATATGTAATTTTGGCCTCATTTTAAGTTATAAATATCCTACCAACTCCTTTCTTTCTCTCTCGATCGTTCTCTGTCTCTCTCAGTCGTCTCTCTCTCGTTCAGCTCTTCTCTCTCACTCCTTTTCCTTCCTGTTTGTTGCACGTGAGGGAGAGAGGAGCCAAGTTTGTGTGTGTTTCCCGGTGGACTGAGCCAAGCAACGGTCGTGTGCGTGTGAATTTCGCCTGTAAGGCAAGTATAAGCCCAAGCAGTATGAACACCGATTGATATTGATTTGATTGTTGTGTTTTGATTCTTCATTGTGTTTCTCAGTGTTAGACAGCCCTATTGAACTCATTTTGATGTTATTTTCCTGTTTTCGGTCGAAGGACTCAAGTTCTGTATGTCTGTAACAATTCCAGAAAAATAACTCCGTGCACTCACGGCTACACCGTGAAATGTGCTACGGCTAAACCGTAAAATGGCTTACGGCTAAGCCGAGACCCAGCCGTAACCCTAACCGTAGAACAGTACAGACTGATATCTGAAAAATAACTGAGAGTTGGCAAATTGCCATTCTTCTACGGCTCAGCCTGATCTAAGCCGTACATTGTCTTACGGCTAAGCCGTGGACCAGGATACGGCTGAGTCTTAGAGTAAAATACGGTTAAGCCGTAAATACGAATGGACATTTTGGGGAGCCTCGGCTTAGCCGCAGTGTATATTACGGCTAAGCCGTAAGATGCCTACGGCTAAGCCGTAAGGTCACCTACGGCTACACCGTGAGACCTGGAAAAGGAATAAAAAGGACTAGGCTTAAGCAAAAGACTGTATATGACTTTCATGTTAGAATGTAGCTAACCTGAACATGCCCAATGGAATATTTGAATGACATGAATGATCTCAAAGGCTGTGAATCATTCATGCCCGTTATTCAGTTGTTTAGCACCTCCCCATGGGTATTGGTTTAAGGGATTTCGGTACACACTCCAGACACTGCAACACTAGACAATGGTGCATCGGACAACTTAAAACTACATCAACATGCATCGTTAAAAACACTGGATAATTAGGTTAGGATTGGCTTGTAATTGACCTTGATTCGTAAAGGTATCCTGATTTGTACAGCATATTGATTACGGTTATGCCCTCTTATGTGTTCTGCGCTGGACCTCTCGATTCTGTGGGAAATGCAGCAACCCCAGAGCGAAGCCCGGGCGGGACCATTCTATTATTGTGTATTGTGTTTTACCGTTGCTCCACTGGAGTACTTGCATCAGTGCTTAATTGTTATCGGTACTTGAGTTTGTCAGTGCCTCTTTTATGGCTTATTTGCATTCAGTGCCTTCAGTATCAGTATCAGCTTATTGTATTCAGTATCAGTATGTGTGATGCACTTCCTATTATTTGCTCAGCGTGATATGCGAGATATGTATGTGATATGATGGATTGATTGAGGTGCATCATCCGATTTGATTTGATTGTGATTGGTATATGGCACTACTGAGCCTCAGCCTTAGGATACCCGACGGGGTTAACTTTGGTTTAGTTTATGTGTTTGCCTCTGCAGAGTGTTCTGTCCTGGGACTCCGGACCCCGGGAACTAGAGACCCATGCGTACCCTGGCCCGGTCGCTGGTGTTCTCATTCCGACTGCTCTCGTAAGGGAGAAAATGGCCAATGTAGTAGCCACTTTGACTGTTATCTGTTTATGATTCTGATAGCATGCTTATTCATTTACATAATTGCTTAGTATACGAACATGCTTACTCTGGATCTTGCGTTATGATTATTGCTCATTCTAGATACAATTCGTGTTATCGTCTTGTGGCTTATATTTTGCTAAGTCGTTGTACTTATTAGTTGTTTTTGGGTGTTGCAGGCTCAGATCCCTCTCCCGATCCTGCGTCGGTCCACCCGACTCAAGGAGAGGCTCGCGAGGCCCCCTCCGGCCTAGAGGAGTGGACTTGATCCATCCTCCAGAGTACGGTTTGCATCATTTTGTTCTCCCCATTCATTGAGTCCGAGTCTATTGAGGGGATTTTTCTGTACTTGTACCGTGGGCTTTGATTGTATTTGTATTTTGATTTTTGTGAGCCCTCTTTAGTATCATACGTTCTTGTAATTTGTTCTTGTTATAAGTTCATGATCTTTTGTAATCCATTGTATCTTTTGGTATGTTGTTGTATGCCTTGATTAGTACAGCTTCCGCGTACAGTTGTTTGCACGTGTGAATGATCCTTTGTGTGTGTATGCTTGGATGGGGTCTAAGTGTACATGCACGGGAGTACGTGTGTCATTGGTTAGAGTTTCTCTGACCCCCGGTTCCTGGGCTCGGGTTGTGACATACGTATTATATGGTATCAGAGCATTGTCTCTACCTTAGTTTGTAAGCATGTAGGCATATAGGACGTGGTGAGATTTCGTAGTCCAGTTTTGGACTGTTGAGTGTGGTCTTCCTTTCTTGTGAGTCTGTGTGCGTTCCCTAGTGTGATAGCAGATTGACTTTTGTGTTTTGCAGGCTATGGCATCGGGATCTGGAACACACGTCAACAACAATCAGGGAGATAATGAGAGTGGATCAGCCGCTCCACAGCCACTTGTGAATTTTGACGAGCGTTTCTTGACCATGCTGCAGGCGATCCATTCCTTGCAAGCACAGGTCGTTTCTCTGGTGGACCGGCAGAGTCAAGTGCCAGTTCAGCGGTCTGTAGAGCAGCAAGTGGTTTTCCAGCCTAAGGAGAGCGATCCAAATGCGTTGTACGATAAATTCAGGAAACGTGGAGCCACAGAATTCTACGGCAATGAAGATGCATTGAAGGCTGATCAGTGGCTAGAGCATACCGGGGATCTCTTCTCTACCATTGTCTGTGATGACCGGCAGAAAGTTATGCTTACGGCCTCGATGTTCCGAGAGGTGGCAAAGACGTGGTGGAAGAGTGTTAGTGCAGCCTATCTGACTATGCCTAGTGAAGCGGTGTGGGAGACATTCCAGAAATAGTTCAGAAGAAAGTTCATCCCTGCTCATGTCGGGCGTGTGAAGGAGGTTGAGTTTCTGGCCTTACAGCAACAGCAGCTGACCGTCTCAGAATATATTCACCGCTTTATCCAGTTGTCCCATTTTACTGAGGACATGATCAATACTGAGGAAAAGAAGGTGAATCGTTTCATTTCTGGTCTGCATCCGAGATATGCAAATTATGTGACTGCCTTTCAGAGACCAGCTACTTTTGATGATGCGGTCGACAGAGCACACGCTGCGGAAGCCAACCACCTAGCAGAGAGAGCTATGGACTTCAAGAGGAGTGCACCAGTAGGGTCCAAGGGACAGATTCAGAAGAAATGGAAAGGGAAGCAAGGCACTTCGAGTTTCTCCGGGAGCAGATGCGAGTTCTGTGGACTGGGACATCCGACGGAGAAGTGTTGGAAGAAGTCCGGAGCTTGTTTGAGTTGCGGATCGATGGAGCATAAGATAGGTCGGTGCCCGAAAGCCAGGACCTTCCAGTCATCCAGGTCTATGGGGTCATCCAAGTCTCTGAGTTCTGCAGCTTCAAATAGTCCCCATCCGTCTCGCCAGAGCTAGAAGCCGCAACGTCAGACTGCTCGCGTGTACGCAGCCTCCCATGATCATGCAGAAGATGCGAATGTGGTGGAAGGTAAAGTTCTCATTGCCCGAGCTGAAGCACATGCACTATTTGATTCGGGGTCTACATGTTCGTATGTTGCACCTCGTTTTGCTGAACAGTTGCCGCAACCCCCTCAGCCGCTACCCTATTTGCTGGTGGTGTCCACTCCGGTGGGCAAGAGAGTGGAGTGTAGTATATACTACCCTCAGTGCGACGTGGTGATTGAAGGTCGCCAGCTGCCAGTTGATTTGATCTTGTTGTCCATGTTGGATTTCGATGTGATCCTTGGAATGGACTGGCTAGCGCGGTATCGTGCCTGTGTTAACTGTTACAACAGGACGATTTACTTCGATTTTGAGAAGGGGTTTCGTTTTGAGGGCAATCAGGAGAAATGCCCGAGGCGTGTCATCTCCGCATGCAAGGCGGATCGTTTGATACGCAGAGGCTGTGCAGGTTTTCTTGCTTTCGTTTCGGAGAAGAAGGAGGTGAAGCAGTTGGGTGAGATTCCGGTAGTACGTGAGTTCCCGGATGTATTTCCGGAGGAAGTACCCGAGTTACCCCCTATCCGAGATGTAGAATTCGCGATCAATCTGGTGCCCGATACAGCACCCATTAGTTTAGCTCCTTATCGTATAGCCCCTGCCGAGTTACTCGAATTGAAGACGCAATTGCTAGATCTTTTGGAAAAGGGTTTCGTACGGCCGAGTGTGTCACCGTGGGGAGCGCCAGTGCTGTTTGTGAAGAAGAAGGACGGTACTTTATGGATGTGTATAGATTACCGGCGATTGAACAAAGTCACTATTAAGGATAAATACCCATTGCCGCATATTGATGAGTTGTTTGACCAACTTCAAAGTGCCGCCTACTTTTCCAAGATTGATTTGAGATCAGAGTATCATCAACTCCGGGTGAAGGAAGAAGATATTGCGAAGACTGCTTTCAGGACACGGTATGGACATTTTGAGTTCCTCGTGATGCCATTTGGATTAACCAATGCACCTGCTGCCTTCATGGCTTTGATGAACAGGATCTTTGCTCCTTTCCTGGATCGATTCGTGGTGGTCTTTATTGATGATATTCTGGTGTATTCGAAGACCCTAGAGGAGCATGAGGAACATCTACGTCGAGCCTTGCAGTTGTTGAAAGAGCATCGCTTATATGCCAAATTGTCGAAGTGTGATTTTTGGCTCGAGCAGGCAGCTTTTCTTGGTCATACCATTTCACGAGCTGGTTTGGCAGTGGATCAGACGAAAGTTGAGGCAGTGACGAGTTGGCCCAGCCCAAAGACTGTGACGGAGATACGGAGTTTTCTTGGATTGGCTGGCTATTATCGTCGATTTATTCAAGATTTTGCTAAGATTTCTGCCCCGTTGACTCGATTGACCAGGAAGAATGTTCCTTTTCTTTGGACGGACGAATGTGAACGCCATTTTCATCTGTTGAAAGAGAAGCTTACTTCGGCTCCAGTCTTGACGTTACCGGATGGGCATGAAGGATTTATGATCTACTATGATGCTTCTCGAGTCGGTTTGGGATGTGTTTTGATGCAACATGGCAAAGTGATTGCCTATGGCTCGAGACAACTTAGAGAGCATGAGAAGAACTATGCCACGCATGATTTAGAGTTGGCAGCCATCGTTTTTGCGTTGAAGATGTGGAGACATTATTTGTATGGCATGAAATTTGAAGTACATTCAGATCATCATAGTCTATAGTATCTCTTCACGCAGTCTAAGTTGAATATGAGGCAACGAAGGTGGCTTGAGTTAATCAAAGATTTTGACTTCCCCATCAAATACCATCCAGGGAAAGGCAACGTTGTTGCAGATGCCTTGAGTAGGAAGTTGGAGATTCTTCAGGCCTTGGATAGCCTTTATTTTGTAAGACATGCTCAGCCAGTGGAACTGCGATTGGTGGAGAACTCTTTGACACTTGCCAGCACCGTGAGCTTTCAGCCTGACATCATTCAACGTATTAAAGACCAGCAGTTCGAGGATGCGATGTTGAAGCGAATTCGGGATAACATTGCGGATCGACCAGATTTCCGCTTGGAGGGTGCTGTTTTGTATTTCAGGAGCAGGCTATGTGTGCCAGCAGTAGATGCTTTGAAGGAGAGTTTGATGACCGAAGCACACCATGCTCGTTATTCTATGCACCCTGGAAGTACGAAGATGTACCGAGCACTTAAGGACAGATTCTGGTGGAATAATATGAAAAGAGAAATTGCTGGGTTTGTTGCCAGATGTTTGACTTGCCAAAAGGTGAAAGCTGACCATCAGAGACCGCCAGGTTCCTTACATCCATTGCATATTCCCCAGTGGAAATGGGAGCACATTACGATGGACTTTGTTTCAGGTCTACCCCTGACGAGCAAGAAGAACAGTGCCATTTGGGTGATCGTGGACAGATTGACGAAGACAGCCCATTTTCTTCCATTCAAGAAAGGCATGACATTTTCCGAGATGGTGAAGAAGTTCATTGATGAGATCGTTAGACTACATGGTACACCCGTATCGATTGTGTCAGATCGAGATAGCCGCTTTGTTTCTTCGTTTTAGAGAGCATTTCAGGAAGCCATGGGAACGAAGTTGAGCTTCAGTACGGCGTATCACCCGCAAACTGATGGACAGTCAGAACGAACTATTCAGACGCTCGAGGACATGTTACGGGCCAGTGTATTGAATTTTGAGAAAGAATGGGATCTGCATCTCTCGTTGTGCGAGTTTGCGTACAATAATAGCTTCCACGAGAGTATTGGTATGGCACCATATGAAGCTCTGTATGGACGGAAATGTAGAAGTCCTGTTTGCTGGGAAGAAGTTGGAACACGGAGTTTTCACGGACCGACGATCATTGCTGAGACTACAGAGAAAGTTCAGAAGGTCATTGAAAATTTGAAGGTTGCCCGATAGAGACAAAAGAGCTATGCAGATACGCGAAGAAGAACATTAGCATTTCAGGTTGGTGATTGGGTATTTTTGAAGGTCTCACCGATAAAAGGTACGATACGGTTCGGTCAAAAAGGCAAGTTAGCGCCAAGATATGTGGGTCCATTTGAGATCAAGAGCCGGATTGGCGATTTGGCGTACAGATTGATTCTTTCCGTGGAGTTTTCTGGAGTACATGACGTTTTCCATGTGTCAATGCTTCGCAAGTATGTTCGAGACCCAACGCATGTGATTCGATACGATGATATTCAGATGCAACCAAATGCGTCATACGTTGAACGTCCGCTCCGTATTGTTGGGACTAGAGAACAACTCTTGCGTACGAGGACAATACGATGGGTCAAGGTGCTCTGGGAACATCATGGACCTGATGAAGCCACGTGGGAATTAGAAGACCAGATGGCGCGTCAGTATCCTTACCTTTTTGTTCAGGTACGCGTTCATTCCGAGGACGGAATGAAGTCTAAGTGGGGGAGGATGTAACACTCCGACCCGATTTGATCCGGATTAGTGGGTAATTGCGTGCGATTTTGTCGTTAAGTGTGTTTTGAGTTTTGTTTTCCTTTGGTTTTGAGTCTTGGAGAGATCGTTGAGTTGAGTTGACCCAGTTCAGGTAGTTCGAGCCCTTTTTCGTAATTTTGGCTTTTGATTGATTTTGTCAGTTCTGCGTCATTCTGATGTCATCGCGTGTATTTCGTTGAGCTTGTCGATCTTCGTAACTGTCTTGGATCCGAATGATTTCGTTTGCTCTCGTTGGACCGTCATTTGACTCAAACTGATATTTGTATAAGCTGTTTGGACTTATATGTAATTTTGGCCTCATTTTAAGTTATAAATATCCTACCAACTCCTTTCTTTCTCTCTCGATCGTTCTCTGTCTCTCTCAGTCGTCTCTCTCTCGTTCAGCTCTTCTCTCTCACTCCTTTTCCTTCCTGTTTGTTGCACGTGAGGGAGAGAGGAGCCAAGTTTGTGTGTGTTTCCCGGTGGACTGAGCCAAGCAACGGTCGTGTGCGTGTGAATTTCGTCTGTAAGGCAAGTATAAGCCCAAGTAGTATGAACACCGATTGATATTGATTTGATTGTTGTGTTTTGATTCTTCATTGTGTTTCTCAGTGTTAGACAGCCCTATTGAACTCATTTTGATGTTATTTTCCTGTTTTCGGTCGAAGGACTCAAGTTCTGTATGTCTGTAACAATTCCAGAAAAATAACTCCGTGCACTCACGGCTACACCGTGAAATGTGCTACGGCTAAACCGTAAAATGGCTTACGGCTAAGCCGAGACCCAGCCGTAACCCTAACCGTAGAACAGTACAGACTGATATCTGAAAAATAACTGAGAGTTGGCAAATTGCCATTCTTCTACGGCTCAGCCTGATCTAAGCCGTACATTGTCTTACGGCTAAGCCGTGGACCAGGATACGGCTGAGCCTTAGAGTAAAATACGATTAAGCCGTAAATACGAATGGACATTTTGGGGAGCCTCGGCTTAGCCGCAGTGTATATTACGGCTAAGCCGTAAGATGCCTACGGCTAAGCCGTAAGGTCACCTACGGCTACACCGTGAGACCTGGAAAAGGAATAAAAAGGACTAGGCTTAAGCAAAAGACCGTATATGACTTTCATGTTAGAATGTAGCTAACCTGAACATGCCCAATGGAATATTTGAATGACATGAATGATCTCAAGGGCTGTGAATCATTCATGCCCGTTATTCAGTTGTTTAGCACCTCCCCATGGGTATTGGTTTAAGGGACTTCGGTGCACACTCCAGACACTGCAACACTAGACAATGGTGCATCGGACAACTTAAAACTACATCAACATGCACGGTTAGAAACACTGGATAATTAGGTTAGGATTGGCTTGTAATTGACCTTGATTCGTAAAGGTATCCTGATTTGTACAGCATATTGATTACGGTTATGCCCTCTTATGTGTTCTGCGCTGGACCTCTCGATTCTGTGGGAAATGCAGCAACCCCAGAGCGAAGCCCGGGTGGGACCATTCTATTATTGTGTATTGTGTTTTACCGTTGCTCCACTGGAGTACTTACATCAGTGCTTAATTGTTATCGGTACTTGAGTTTGTCAGTGCCTCTTTTATGGCTTATTTGCATTCAGTGCCTTCAGTATCAGTATCAGCTTATTGTATTCAGTATCAGTATGTGTGATGCACTTCCTATTGTTTGCTCAGCGTGATATGCGAGATATGTATGTGATATGATGGATTGATTGAGGTGCATCATCCAATTTGATTTGATTGTGATTGGTATATGGCACAACTGAGCCTCAGCCTTAGGATACCCGACGGGGTTAACTTTGGTTTAGTTTATGTGTTTGCCTCTGCAGAGTGTTCTGTCCTGGGACTCCGGACCCCGGGAACTAGAGACCCATGCGTACCCTGACCCGGTCGCTGGTGTTCTCATTCCGACTGCTCTCGTAAGGGAGAAAATGGCCAATGTAGTAGCCACTTTGACTGTTATCTGTTTATGATTCTGATAGCATGCTTATTCATTTGCATAATTGCTTAGTATACGAACATGCTTACTCTGGATCTTACGTTATGATTATTGCTCATTCTAGATACAATTCGTGTTATCGTCTTGTGGCTTATATTTTGCTAAGTCGTTGTACTTATTAGTTGTTTTTGGGTGTTGCAGGCTCAGATCCCTCTCCCGATCCTGCGTCGGTCCACCCGACTCAAGGAGAGGCTCGCGAGGCCCCCTCCGGCCTAGAGGAGTGGACTTGATCCATCCTCCAGAGTACGGTTTGCATCATTTTGTTCTCCCCATTCATTGAGTCCGAGTCTATTGAGGGGATTTTTCTGTACTTGTACCGTGGGCTTTGATTGTATTTGTATTTTGATTTTTGTGAGCCCTCTTTAGTATCATACGTTCTTGTAATTTGTTCTTGTTATAAGTTCATGATCTTTTGTAATCCATTGTATCTTTTGGTATGTTGTTGTATGCCTTGATACGTACAGCTTCCGCGTACAGTTGTTTGCACGTGTGAATGATCCCTTGTGTGTGTATGCTTGGACGGGGTCTAAGTGTACATGCACGGGAGTACGTGTGTCATTGGTTAGAGTTTCTCTGACCCCCGGTCCCTGGGCTCGGGTTGTGACACAACCCATAACCCGTCACTGTTTTCCTTCTTCTTCTTTTTTCTCTTTCTTCTTCTTTCTCTCTGTTTCCTGGCCGAGTAACCCAGTCAGAACTGGTACCTATCTCGGTACCAATCCAGCGAGGCCAGGACTCCCCTCTGCTCGTTGCTGTCTACTCTTCTCCGTTTCTGCTTCATCTCTCCTCGTCTTCTTATTCTGTTTTTTCCTCCCACGGCCCTGCGTGTCTCTGCTGTTACTGTTTCTCTGCTCTTTTCTTATTTTTCCTGTTTTCTGCTTCTTCCACTGTTTTTCCTTTCTTCGCCTTCCTCTGCTACTAAACCCAGCCAAACATCCGATCTGCAGTACCCCCTCTGCTGCTTCTTCCTCGTGCCCATGTTTGTGTTATTCTACTCTTTGTTTCCTCTCATCCCTCTATTTTCTTTTCTCTTCTTTTGTTTCAATTTTCTTCTTCTCCTGGCCATCTTCTTCTTATACTCTTCTTCCTCTTTGCTTTCTCTTTCTTCTCTCTTTCTTCCTGTTCTGCTTCACTTCTTTTTCCGTCCCAATTTCTTTTCCTCTTAGTTCCGTTTTCACTTTTCTGTCTCTTGTTTCTGTTTCTTCTTCTTCACCGTTTTCTTCTCCTTCTTCCTCGTGTCATCACTACAATCTTCCTCTTCTCGTTTCAGCCTTCCTCTTTCTTCCTCTGCAATCTTCTTCTGTTTTCCCTCCCTGTTTTCTTCCTTTTTCTCCACCATGCCCTGAGCCAGCGTCACCCCAGCCACTCATATGTTCTGCAAGTCAAACTTTCCATTCCTCTTCTTTTACTGATTTCCCTCATTTCCTCCTCGTCCGTTATGTAGGCAATAGTAGACACAGCCCACTTAGCTTGGGCCATTTGTTATATTCCTTTAAATCAAGTTCTTAGATCGCCTACCAATTTAATACTGAACTTATGAACCCAAGCCCACTCAGTTGTTCACATGTGGCCCACTGCTCTTTGCCCAGGTTTAACCCACTGCACTTGGATGCATGCATGACCCAAACTACTCAGGCCCACTTACACTATCTAAAACCAGGCCCAAAACTAGTATGTGTTAACTCATGATACACGACTTGTACTCAAGCCTGACCCAAGTCAAACAATTAGTGTATGAATCTGAATCATTGGATCTTATTGCTAAACCAATTGTAAACCGTTATTATCAGGAACAGCTTGATTCCCGGGGATATTTAGATCGGGGTTGGTTAAGTTAATCATCCGCTGTTGATCTAGGCGAGTAGTCTTACTATGTTATCCGATTATCTGAGTTTTTGTGTTCCTTGTCTCAATTATGATTTAAATCGTACTTATGAACTTATTGAAATAATCATAGAGATTATGAGGATTTGCTCCCTTTGATTTTATTTGATTTGTTTCTTTTTTTTTTTATTTTGCTTATATTGATAGCTAGATTTGATATTGATCCTTGGACACCATTATATTATAAAATAAATTTTTCAGTGAATTATTGTCAGTGATTATTGATCATTTTATTTAAAGGGTTTGATTGTGGGAAATTCGATATCATGTAATAGACTTGTGTTTGTAACCCTAAACCGAGGTGTGAATTGAAATTTGAGAATTTTTGGACTTTGTTACTTGTTCACTATTCGACATCAAGGCATTTCCTAAAGTATGGGCAACGCACCGTGGGGATGCTTGCACGCAGATTTTAGCTCTTTTGGGTATGTCATTGGGATTGGGACCCCTTTATGTGATATTCTTAGTCTACAGTTAGACCCACTTTGTTTTGTGAAGATTATTGGCCTCGTGCTAACTTTGGATATGAAAATGGAGTGTACTTAGCGGGTACTTTATGCTTGGCGCAGGCTTAATTCTGGCGAGCATACTTTGTTATTTAGTTTACTGAGGAGATGCCTTATCTTTAAATTGGTTTTAAGATATTGCTCCTAAATTGTGATGTCTTGATTAACCCTCTGTATTGCTTCGGAGATTGTACATTTTCATCCTTGTTGAATTTGTATTTAATTATGCTAAAAATATGACTCTCCCAAGTTAGTGACTTTGGCTCATGATTTATTTCACATTCGTATTGATTACCACTCTCGCTATTGATATTTTGATTTGAACTATTTCTCTTATCACCATGGTTTTAGCAATTGTGGAATTATATTTGAAATGTCTAAATTCATACTCCATGACCCAATTTGTAATAATTTTAATTAATTTTTGAATTATCTTGCTTATTTCCTTTGTCTTGTGTACACTCTGTTGCAATCCGATTTCGCCAATTTGTATTTGATCTGATATTATTATTCGACTTTATCACCTTTGAGATTGCTATATTCTGCTCATTGTTGATTTGTTCGAAACCGTGGCTTATAAATTTGATACCTTGACTGTTACATGTTTGCTATAGTTTCATAGTGAGTCTACTTGCAGAGTTGTACTTACCCCCTTTGTTTTTTTCCAGATTTCGTAGCTGATCCGGACATGGAGGATACCTAGCTTACATGTAGGACCGGGATTGAGGAATAAGTTACGAGAATTTCACATTAAACATTAGTAGCATGTGTAGGAGTTTATTTGTTCATGTAATTATTGTTCAATGAGATTTATTAATTACATTTTCTTTTACTTTAGTTATTGTAGACTGGTCATGCCTCGTGGTTTGAAGGTCCTAAGAATCTCAAATTTCGGGATGTGACAAAAAGAGAAGTGGAAAAGGGTGGAGTGAGATGGTATAGGATGGCATAGACTATTAAAGAGATTAAATCTTAAGCGTAATCTATTAAACAAGCATGTATGATCAAAATGAAATCAATAGAAATCTAAGGGGAGATGTCATAGACATAAAGATAGATTTATTAATACGATAAAGCATGCATACAATTTAGACAATCAAACTATAAAATTAAAGTGCATAGAAAAGAAAAAAGAATCTAACTTAACTTCATGAAGATGCTCTGATCCAGTAGACTACTCCTCCATGGTAAAAAATTTCAAAAAGTCTTTCATTAATTTCTCTATAGTTTTACAGTAAATCTCTTAGAGTTTCTTTCTTATAATCCTAATCTCTAGAATACCTCAAAATAATTTTGAGATTACAACTATTAGAGAGAGAAGGAGAGAGGGGAGAGAGGGGACGTCCAAGGATGAGGAGAGAAGTGTGTAACAATCCCCAGCCCCACCCCCTTCATGTGCTCCTTTCATTTAACCCAATTATTTAACAGATTTATTGAACCTGGATACCCTTCTGGATTAAAGTTCTCTTCAACATATATTACTTGTTGCCCAAGTTAAGTAAAGATAGGGTTGTCTCTGCAAAGGGTTCTCTTTAGGTGAGGTCCCACTTAAGATGTGCAGCAATGGATCTTGAACAATGTGGATTTAAATGAAATCCCGCCTAAAAATATACATGAAACTTTCCAGGCCTATAACTTAGTTAATTTAACTTCGATTTGTGCAATCTTAGAAACCATAGATATTTATTCTAAAAGAGCTTTCAATGGTAGGTAAATTTCACCGATTTGACGCTTTGATTGAAAGTTATGGCTGATTTAAAATAGATTGTCTTGAGAAAAATGGGATTAGCTTTTGATTTTTGATTTGCAATGGACTTTATCTTTGCACAACTTCTGGATCTGAAGGGAGATTGATTGTGGCTTATTCAAACTCCTAAGCTTTTACCTCTCACCAAAATTATCTTCTTTGAATTAATGAAGAGATAATTCAAACAAATTCAATTTAATAGTTTGAATTATTGCGTGATTTAAAGAAGTGAATTTTTATTGTTATCTTTTTAGAAAATTAAGTATAAAAAACTCATATCCTGTACTAGCACTCAATTCCTACATAATCTTTTTAACTACAATGGTTATTTTTTGAAGAAATTACTCTTTTATTCAAATCAATGGGATGAAAAGGAAATTAGAAACCACATACAACAATAATAAAGAAGCTATAGATAATTCCAAAAAAATCAAAAAAAAATCATTATCACATGAAAAGAATACCCTTTTGATTATTTCATCAAGCACCTACAGTTCATCGATCAAATGAATCCAAATGAGACTAGATTCAAGAAAAAAAAAAACCAATTCAAAAAAATCAAATAAGAAAGGAAAAGAAAAGTAGCTAAAATTCAAGACCCAAAAAATAAATCATACAAAATCCAAAACTAGATGTTTGGGGGAAATTTGGAGTATTGAGTAGTTTTGGGTCATTGTCATTGAGAAAGAAAAAAAATAATAACAAAAAGCAGCAAAACATAAATTACAAAAAACAAAAAAGCAAAAACACAGAAATATAGAAAAATATATCAATTATATATAAATCAAACCCCATTAACATAAATACCATATTGGCAAAACTAAAAGAAGAAAAAAGACCAATAAGATTATACAAACAAAAATACCATCATAACAACAATGAGCTATATAACCAAATTGCAACATTACAATGTATGTGGCACAAGATTGTTTGAGACTGTGACTTGTCGCTTAGGAAGAGTGGCATAAATTTTCAAGAAGAAAAATACAAAATAGAAATTTGATTAATCAATTCCATTTGCTAGAAGGCGTTTTTCTCATATCTATTTGATTCAAAGGTAGAAATTCAATCGCTATCTCAAAGACAGAAATTCCATCTTTGTCTCTTACTTGTTTAGAGAGAAATAAGAAGAGATCAAGTGAGATTGAGAGATGGTAGACCTTTTGTATCGTACTGTTATATAGAAGTAGAATTGCCTAAGCATAAAATGGAAGAAGGAGAATGATTGAGCAGAGAGCTCCGAGGTTTTCTGTTTGGGAGATCTTTGAGACCAAGAATAGGAAATTATTTTAAAATTCTTCAAGATCTAAGGTGGGGCAACGACTTTACTACAATGGGGCATACACTGGATGGCCCATAAAAAACCTTACGGCCTTTTGTACTTAATTGTGGGTAGCACCATGTGGGATAGCTCTCTTGCAAGAATAGTGGGCCCTAAGAGAGGTCTTCTACTGTAGTTGGGACTCTTCAGCTAACATGTTGAGTAGACCCCCCAATAATTGATCTTCACATATATGTATGTGGTTCTAGGTCAGAGTCCTACAAATTTTATTTTCTACACATTCTAATTCAAATAGTAAATTGCTAAAGGGCCCACATTGAAGTGGGGCCCGTCAGGCATAGCTCTACTCCAACTAGGATTCCTTGAAGAAAAATTTCATAAAATGTTAATTAATGTAGAAAATGTGTGAAAATGTGTAAATTCCTATTCTAAAGTAAAAATGCATGAAATGATGAAAATGAATAAAAATTTATGCATTTAACCTAATTAAGCCTCTAATTCACTCTAAAATGATGCATAAATGGTGCAAATTCATGAACTTACTAGTAAACATGTTGTATCACTCTGGTTTAGTGTTTGTGAAAATCAAAATGAAATCATGAAAGAGGCATGCACAATAGTCAAGGCATGCACAATAGTCAAGGAATGCATACTCCTTTGAGTGAGAAAAATCAAAGAACATGACCATTCAATCATGATTTGAAGGATTGGTAAAGCCATGGACACTTGACTTCTCCCTTTTAAAGGAACTAGGCTTGTCAATTTGGCCTTTTAATAAGGAGGTCCAACCCGGCCTTGAAAAAGCCCATGAAGTAAGGGCTTTCATTTTTCTCAAAAAGCACCAAGTCCAGGCAAGGACAAATTTTTGCAGGCACTCTAATTTTGAGGGCTGGGCGAGGACAATTCCAGGTTTGGCCCGACCCTCTCTTTTTATTGATTTTTAGATATATATATGTATTTATGTAATTGGTCTAACTGCCCCTGACAATAGTCCAATAGCAGCTAGTGATTAGGGGTAAAAAGGTAATCTCATACCCCATTACCTACTTTATAAGCAACATTAATGGAAGAGAAACCCTAACTTATCTTCCTCTTTAAGATCTCTACGTTGACTCTACTCTCACTCCTCATCTCTATGCTCTCTCTCCCTCTCTGTCTCTGTGTATGTGCACTCATGCTCAACGGCAACTCCCCTTTTCTATGATCTCACCCCCACCCCCCCCCCCCCCCCCCCCCCCCCCACAAAACCTCTTGAGCATTTCCTCATTCAATGATTTCTTCTTTTTATTATTTCTTTTTTAGTGGCGAAGCAAAACCCAATCGATTTGGCTTGTTTCATTAACTCACTTTGCCATGAGCAGCACATGTGCATTTTGATGCATAATCTCTTCATATTTACCAATCTTTGAAATTAGGTATTCATGGCCCAATAAAATATTTTTTTTTCTAGGAGAAATAAATCAATGGTGCAAATCTCATCACCTTTTGATTTATGACCAGTGGCAAACCCAGGATTTTCATTTGGGTGGGGCGGATAATAGTTAATTAAAAAGGACAAAATCAATGCCAACTAACAATAATCTCTACTTATTGTATGATTTAAAGACATGATTTTTTACTTTTATCTTTTTGGAAAATTAAGTATAAAAAAAATGATATCTTCTACTAACACTCAATTCCTACATAGTCCTTTTGACTACAATAGTTATTTTTTCAAGAAATTAGTCTTTTATTCAAATCAATGGGATGAATGTTAAATTAGCTACCACATACAACTATAATAAAGAAGCTATAGAGAATTCCAAAAAAAAAAAATGTATTATCACATGAAAATAATACCCTTTTAATTATTTCCTCAAGCGCCTAAAGTTCCCCAATCATATAAATCCAAATGAGACTAGATTCAAGAAAAAAACAAATTCAAGAAAATCTAATAAGAAAGGAAAAGAAAAGTAGCTAAAATTCAAGACCCAACAAATAAATCATACAAAATCCAAAACCAGATGTTTGGGGGAAATTTGGAGTATTGGATAGTTTTGGGTCATTGTCATTGAGAAAGAAAAACTAGTAATAATAAAAAGTAGCAAAACATAAATTACAAAAACTCAAAGAAGCAAAAACTCAAAAATACAGAAAAATATATCAATTATATATAAACCAAACCCCATTAACATAAACACCATATTAGCAAAACTAAAAGAAGAAAAAAGACCAATAACATTATACAAACAAAAATACCCTAATAACAAGAATGAGCTATATAACCAAAATGCAATATTACAATGTACGTGGCATAAGATTGTATGAGATTGTGACTTGTCTCATAGGAAGAGTGGCATACATTTTCAAGAAGGAAAATACAAAATAGATATTTGATTTATCGATTCCATTTGCTAGAAGGCATTTTTCTCATATCTATTTGATTCAAAGGTAGAAATTCAATCACTGTCTCAAAGATAGGAATTCCATCTTGCAAGAAATAAGAACAGATCAAGTGAGATTGAGAGATGGTAGATCTTTTGTATCGTACGATTATATAGAAGTAGAATTGCCTAAGCCTAAAGTGGAAGAAGGAGAATTATTGAGTGGAAAGCTCTGAGGCTTTCTGTTTGGAAGATCTTTGAGACTGAGAATAGGAAATTATTTTAAAATTCTTCGAGATCTAAGGTGGGGCAACGACTTCACTAACATGGGGCATATGTTGGATGGCCCATAAAAAACCTTTAGGCCTTTTGTATCCAATTTGTGGGTCCTACCATATGGGACAACTCTCCTGGAGGAAAAGTGGACCCTACGAGAGGTCTTTTACTTTAATTAGGAGTCTCTAGCTAACATGATGAGTGGATCCCCCACCGATTGATCTTCACATGTGTGTTTGTGGGTCCTTGGTCAGAGTCCTACAAATTTCATTTTTTGTACATTCTAATTCAACTAGTAAATTGCTAAAAAGCCCACATTAAAGTGGGGCCCATTGGACATAGTTCTAGTCCAAATAGGATTCCTTGAAGAAAAATTGCAAAAAATCTTAAATAATTCAGAAAATGTGTGAAAAATGTGTAATTCCTATTCTTTGGTAAAAATGCATGAATTGATGAAAATGAATGAGAATTGATGCATTTAACCTAATTATGCCCCTAGTTCACTCTAAAATAATGCATAAATGATGCAAATTCATAAACTTAACAATAGACATCCAATGTTGTATCACTCTGGTTTAGTGTTTGTGACAACCAAAATGAAACCATGAAAGAGGCATGCACAATAGTCAAGGAATGCATACTCCTTTGAGTGAGAAAATCAAAGAACGTGACCATTAAGTCATGCATTTGGGACTTGAAGGGTTGGTACAGCCATGGACACTTGACTTCTCCCTTTGAAGGAACTAGGCCTGTCAATTTGGCCCTTTGATAAGGAGGTCCAACCCGGCCCTAAAAAAGCCCATAAATTAAGGGCTTTCATTTTTTTTCAAAAAGCGCTAGGTCCGGGCTAAGACCAATTTTTGCAAGCCCTCTAATTTTGGGGGTTGGACTAGGACAATACCAGGCTCTGCCCAACCCTCTCTTTTTATTGATTTTTAGATATATATATATATATTTGTTTCTATAATTGGTCTGAATTGCCCCTGACAATAGTCCAATTGCAGTTAGCGATTGGGGGTATAAAGGTAATCTCATACCCCACTACCTACTTTATAAGCAACATTAACGGAAGAGAAACCCTAACTTATCTTCCTCTCTGAGATCTCTACATCGACTCTCCTCTCACTCTGCATCTCTACGCTCTCTCTCCCTCTCTCTTTATGTATCTGCTCTCGTGCTCGACGGCAACTCTCTCTCTCTCTCTCTCTCCAACCCCCCCCCCCCCCCCCCCCCCCCGCGGGTGCCTCTTGAGCATTCCCTTATTCAATGATTTCTTTTCTTTATAATTTCTTTTTCATTGGTGAAGCGAAACCCAATTGATTTGGCTTATTTCATTAACTCACTTTGCCATGAGCATCACATGTGTGTTTCGATGTGTAATCTCTTCATATTTACCAATCTTTGAAATTAGGTATTCATAGCCCAATCTAATATTTTTTCTAGGAGAAATAAATCAATGGTGCAGATCTCATCACCCTTTGATTTATGACCAGTGGCGGACCTAGAATTTTCATTTGGGTGGGGCGAATGATAGTTAATTAGAAAGGACAAAATCAATGCCAACTACCAATAATCTCTACTTATTGCATGATTTAAAGATGTGATTTTTATTTTTATCTTTTTGGCAAATTAAGTATGAAAAACTCATAACTTGTACTAACACTCAATTCCTACCTAGTCTTTTTAACTACACCAGTTACTTTATCATGAAATTAGTCTTTTATTCAAATCAATGGGATTTAAATTAAATTAGCAACCACACTACAACAATAATAAAGAAGCTATAGAGAATTCCAAAAAAAAAAAAAAAAAATCATTTTCATATGAAAATAATACCCTTTTGATTATTTCATCAAGCTCCTAGCGTTCCCCAATCATGAATCCAAATGAGACCAGATTCAAGAAAAAAACCAATTCAAGAAAATCAAGAAAGCACAAGTAAAGTAACTAAAATTCAAGACCCAATAAAGAAATCATACAAAATCCAAAACTAGATGTTTGGGGAAATTTGGAGTATTGGGTAGTTTTGGGTCATTGTTGTTGTCATTGAGAAGGGAAAATAAAAAATAAAAAACAACAAAACATAAATTACAAAAAAATCAAAGAAGCAAAACCTCAAAAATATAGAAAAATATATCAATTATATATAAATCAAACCATATTAACATAAATACCATTTTAGAAAAACTAAAAGAAGAAATAAGATCAATAAAATTATACAAACAAAATTACCCTAATAACAAGGATGAGCTAAATAACCAAAATGCAGCATAAAAATGTATGTGGTGCAAGATTGTATGAGACTACAACTTGCCTCTTAGGAGGAGTGGCATACATTTTCAAGAAGAAAAATACAACATAGAAATTTGATTTATCAAGTCCATTTGCTAGATGGGGTTTTTCTCATATCTATTTGATTCAAAGGCAGAAATTTCATCACTGTCTCAAAGATAGAAATTCCATCATTGTCTCTTACTTGTATTGAGAGAAAAAAGAAGAGATTGAGTGAGATTGAAAGATGGTAGACCTTTTGTATTTTACTATTAAATAGAAGTAGAATTGCCTTAGACTGAAGTGGAAGAAGGGGAATGATTGAGCAGAGGGCCTCGAGGTTTTCTGTTTGGGAGATCGTTGAGACCGTGAATAAGAAATTATTTTAAAATTCTTCAAGATCTAAGGTGGGGCAATGAGTTTACTAAAATGGGGCATATGTTGGATGGCCCATAAAAAACCTTTAGGCCTTTTGTGTCCAACCTGTGGCTACCACCCCATGTTGGTGTATGGTAGGTCTGCCCTGTTTATGGCTCTCAAGTTTAATGGATTTGAGAGACGTTATTTTTATTAATTTCATCTAACAATAAGTATCGAACTTACTTTTGTGGCAATTCGTACGAGTTATGCGTATGAAGGTGGAAGCTGATTATAAGTAAGCAAAGTAGTTCAAAAATAAGGTAGACTAAAAACAAAAAACCTTTCCAAGAAAAAAAAAAGGTAAGAATCATGTGGGCACTTCTCATCTAAATACAGTCAAATACATACATTTACATTGTAAATCATTCGGTGAAATGTTATTGATTGTACTTTTCTTTTGGATGCCTCAACTAAGTAAGCTGTGATCAAAGAGCACTAGCACAAGGAGGAATAGAGCCCACTAATGTGGGAAAGAAGCCTATACAAGTGGGAAGAGAGCCCACAAACGTAGGAAGAAAGTCCACATACGTGAGAAAATGGGAGTATATTGAACCCCGCGCAGCTGAGTGAGAGTCCTAGTTGCTCACCAACAAAGTAAACTCCTGGTTTAGAAGATATCTTCAACCATTGATCATTGATAGAGGAAGTTAGTTTTTTCTTTCCTTTTTAACCATTAATTTTTTCTTTCTTTTTTAACCAATTCAAGATGTTTATTAAGAGTACGTTAGTTCGAAATCCCCGTCTAGAAAAAAGATGATCTCAAGCCAGGGAGGCGAGTGAGAAGACCATATAGCCCACCCAGATGACCGGCAACCATGAATTAAGTATGGATGATGCTGACTTTTTCAAACATATCTAACCACACTGTTAGAGCCTACAAAAATAGAAGTTCAAAAACTTTTATCTTTGTCTAGGCTCAGCCATTGAACAATCCGAATTCAATTGTGAAACTAGCAGTCAACCTGTGCGTTCACAGCTCTTGCTTTGAACATGTGCAGACGAAAAACCGCGTTTCGCGACTCCTCTGCACCCATCAAGACAGGTCACGCCAAATAGGTAGGTCCCTGGGCCCTGGCACCTTTGCCAAAACAAATAGAAATTATATTGTCGACGCCCGTGAGCGTGGGAAAGGTTGATAGCGCATTCCCACTGCAGTTTCCATGTGAACCCACCAACTATTTTAGATTATGACCAGGAACGTGTAAACGCCAGCATGCACAGAACCAAACATAAAAAAATATCCACAACAGCCCCTTTTGTCTAAAGTTGCGGCGACGACTTCGGCGTGCGAGGCGTTTTGTTCAAGCCATCAAGATGCTTAGCACTCCCACTCCGTGGAACACACGGCACTGCGTAGGCACTCACAATCGATATCGTTAAAACCGCGGTTGATGATAACAAAGAAATCTGTTTGATTTGATTTTGATCCAATTAGGCACTTACTCCACTGGCGATGATCATAAAATCAGTCCCCACGTATGTCATTTTCTACTCTAGCCAGTTCTAATGATTGGAAAACATTCTCTTGCAGCAATACTCTGCAGGAGTACAGATTTGAAATGTTCTGAACGTGGGACCCCTCTAAATTGCACCATCATTCTATGACGACCGGCACCCATCCACTGGACGTAGAACAGTGAAGCATCGGAGAACAAAAGAAGATGCCATCAAATTGTTACATAACATTAAAGGAGATCACATTAAATTTTTTAGAACAATACTGGCCACACTTTTCACCCAACAATATATCTCCCAACCGTCTTATGCAATAAGCTTAGCTCATTTATTTTATTTTTAATATAAATGAGGAATTAAAAAACTATCACATTAGATGTTTGTGATGTTTGTGAGATAAATTATGAGATAAGCATTAGTTAGCATGACTCAATTTTTTAGGTGTGCAAGTGGCCGTACTAAGGAAATGACGGGAATCTTCCGGCCATATAAATGTTTAGTGCCATCTATCTTTCTTTTTAAAAAGAGAGCATTAATGACAATGTAATAATAATAAATATATGACCGCATTTCAGAAGCATTTGATTGAAACTGGGAGTAACCGATGGGCTGTTGTGCACTGCATTAATCTTTAATTGATGACGACATTTAAAGTCTTTTTTCTTTTTAATTTTTTTTAGTTCTCCAACTTAGGCTGCAATCCAAGAGATAGCCCAGGGAGTAACCCATCGAGTGTTGTGCACTGCATTAATCTTTAATTGATGACGACATTAAAAGTCTTCTTTTCTTTTTAATTTTTTTTTATCCTTTTATTTTTCCAACTAAAGTAGCTGGAATCCAAGAGATAGCCGGTAAATGCAGAAAGTTAATCCCCTCAAGTGAAAAAATAGCGTGTGAATTTGAGAAGAAAGCCTGCACATATGTAACAAGAGGGAGTGTACCAAAAATTTGAACTTGGATAGATGTGAGAACTACTGCTCCTAACACTTGGGTAACCAATTTTTTTACCAGCATCTCTGGATGAGTGAGGTTTCTCCAAAGTACTATGGTTGTGATGATGATGAATGGATGGCCGATGAGAAAGATGAATAGATCATGGGCATGGTTTACTTTTGGTAAGCAGAAATATCATTGAAAACAAAATAGAAAAAAATAATAATAATGAAGCAACTAGAGAGGGGACAACCATGGCCTATCCCACTCTAGAACAACATGATCCTAACAAAAACTCCTACCAAGCTTAGAGCAGTGCTTGGCGACCAAAATATGAGCAAAGTTCTAAGAAGAAACATAAATCTAACTATACCAAAGCCACTACATTGACTTTTAATATCCGAAATAATTGGATTGATAGTCCAATCCTCTTACCTATTGATAGAATCGATCACTTTTTAGCATCTGAAAAAAGAGCAATGTTAGAGAATCCCCTACAAGAAGCTTCCATTAGTGCAAAAAGAATGCCCCCACCTTTGTTTCTTTAGAGGAAAGGAGTTTTGGCCCATAATGACCACCTGCAAAAACAAAGGAGTTATTCAACATCATTAGATGACCAAATTAAATAAAAATTTCCATCTCTAGGCTTACAAGTTTCATCTGTAAAAATCAGCAAGATAATATTTGAATAATTTGCTGGAAGTCCTACAACATTGGGCCTAGAATGCACTTCTTTTTTTAAAGTTCCCTCACTACCATAGAGGAACAAATTCTTTTTATTGTACCAATAATTTTGATGGGGTCAATGAAAACACCTTTAAAAATGAAATTATTTTTGCCTTTCTATAAAACCCACTAAAAGTTTTATGGGGTCTCGAATTTCTAGATTACTAATCGCGCTCAAGATGTGATGTGAAATGCTACAAATTCAAGTTCAACATTCATACACTTTAAGCGTTAAAAAGAATGAGAAATAACTACAATTCATCATTATTTTTCTTTTGTTTATATGAGTTCAAACGCTCTGACCGCGGGAACGCTGGTTGTTTACAAGTTTTTGAAAATCTTCAACCCCTCCCTCTAATCTCAGATGTGATCCAAGCTCAGTTAGTACAAGAAAATAATGACAAATAGACTAAAAATGCAAAAAAAATGGAACTACAGAGATGGGGTAACTGTGGCCCACAGTCACTAGCAAGCAGTGGTTGAAAAGGCCACTGTTTGCCTTTGTTTCTTCTCTGTTACGCCTCTGTAATGCCTTCAGAGTGCTAGAGCTCATGTTCTTCGACTTTTGGAGTGTTGAATGACCACTAAGAGTGTTTAATTTGGCCGTGGAATCGACTAAAACCTTTGATAATCATCACCTTTTGGTTACGGACTATTTTTGTATAAATCTAAAAGAGTGCTTATACAAGCAAAATGGAGCCAAAGCTGTGTCATTCTGAACCTATAATTTTCAAGGAACAGAATAAAGCCTAAAGAGACTTGTTTACAACTTCCGAGATGGCCCAAAGCCCCTCCTAAGTGGAAAAATTAAAGGAAATAGACTTCATCCCCGTGGCCCTAGCATTCATCTTCTCTAAGTGAGATGCATGCTTTTTCTCCTTTTCTAACTATTTCTCATCTTAAGTTAGTCAGAAAGGAAAATAAGAAGTAAGCTTGGAGTGCTTGAAATGCCTTAGGAGTCTTTTAATGCTTGGAGTTATACTTGTTAATGCCGTTGAACTTGTTAAACTGGTGTAGATTTGCTTGAAACTTGCTTCGAAACCTTCCCAAGTGAGAAAACCATCGTTTTATAGACTCTAAAAGTGGTTTGGGGAGTTGTGGGAAGTTGGAGTTCAAAATGAAGTGGAGAAAACTACTGAAAACCATTGAGAACTGCTTCACAGGTGTTAGTGACCTCAACAACGGCCATTGACAGACCCAATTTCAGGTTTTTTTTTGTATAGGTGACCTGTTTTCGCCTCTTTGGGGCCCGAACAATGTCTGATCTTCACGAAACTTAGAGGGATGTTTTTTTAAACTATTTCGAGCTTGTCATAGAAATTTCAGATGTTTTGATGTTCTGAAGTTAGTCAACATTCATGTTGACTTTTCATGAAAATAGGCCCATGTTTCAGCTGTTTGAGGTTCAAATGACCTCAGTTTGAATTGAAACTTGGAGGGACTGATATCAGGGCATCTTGAAGTGTCCGTCCAAATTTCTTGTAGTTTAAATTTGTGGAAGCAGGATTTCAAACAGTGACCCACTTCTTGCATGTTCTAAGTTAATATTCTCTTGTATTGCAGGCAATCAACTTATTTTCTACCCAAATGATGTTCAATTGGTTTGAAACTTTGAGGAATTGAATTTGAACATATTTTGAGTCACTGATCCAAATTTCATTAGCTTTGGCCTCGTAGAAGTAGGACTTTCGTTAGTAACCCCCATGAGTTAGAAGTCATAGACTAATAGTTGACATATCATTGAAGTAGGGTCAGACGAAGTCCTTTTAACTTAAAATTTTGAAAACCTCTTCTAACCATGACTAAAGCTTTGTGTCCAGATTACATCAATTTTCGTCACCTGGAAGCAGGACTTTGGTCAGTGACCTCTTGCCTTGGAGGTCACTAACACAAAGTTGACATTTCTGTTGACTTTGGATCAAATGACATTCAATTGACCTAAAGTTTTACAGAGCCCCTCCTAAGTATAACTTGAGTTTTTTCCAAGAGTTTCAATAGATTTAATCTTCATGAGGTCTCACTTTGCACAGTGACCCCAAAGAGCTTAGTAGACAACCATTCGAATGAATTTGGGTCCAAACGATATCCAGATGCTCTGAAACTTTGAGGGATAGTCTTTGAACATATTTGAAAGGTTCTTCTAAGTTTCAGCTTGTTTTGACATGTAGAAGTGTCAATTGCCACAGTGACCCTCAAGGAGCTAGTAAACAGTCACTGAAGCTTGGTTTAAGCTGAAATGACATCCAAATGCTTTGAAATTTTACAGCATCATTTCTAAGCATAATTTGGAGTTATTATATGATTTTTAGCCACTTTGGTAACCCAAATGCTTGAGTGTGTACCCTAGATTTTGAGTTTAGTGAGTCGAGCAACCAAATAAAGTCTACTAACTCTGAAATTTGAACTATTGTACTCTGAGTTTATCTGAAATCTTTTGAGTGGGTTGCATCAACTCTGAACATCTGTAAGCGGTATTTGACTTAGCATTCTATAATCCCAGGGTTTATGTGCGATTGATTTGGGATTTACTTGTAATGTATTCACTACAACATTTGTAATTTTCTATGGCTTAACAAGTGCTCGCTCGAGGTACAATGATTATAGTATGACAATCATTGTGTTTCAAAATAGCCAATTTGTGGAAATGATGAATGGCTTGATGAAAATTTAGTTTTGTCATGGTAGGTTGTAGGCCTAAACTTGGGATTTTTTGAAATTTTGATAAAAAAAACCATTAAGAGTTTGGCAATGGAATTTGGTAAAACAATCTGAATTTTCTTGCTATGTTTTCACAGATATCAAAAGTAGCACCTCTGTGGGGACTGTGGAGAACACCTACAAAAAAATCCTTGAGGTTTGAAGAAAACTCAAAAATTTATGAATTTAGCTTTGGATTTTGGATTTTAGAGATAGATTTGACTTTTTCATGACCTATTTGTTACATATATCTAGAGTGGCATTTCTGTAGGGATTTTGGGGAACACCCACAAAAAGAATTTCTGAAGTTTTTAAGAAAATCAAAGGTTTAGATTAAAATATATTTGGATTTGGATATTCATTGTTTTTTTTTTTTTTTTTGCTCACTTTAAAAAAAATCAAAGTTTAGGTTTTGACTTAACTTGACATGAGTCAAAGTGAGGTAGAATTTTAAAAAAGATTGGCTTTTATGGATTTTTATTCAAAACATTAGAGATAATAGCTCAAAATCATGTTTGACTAAAGATAAATTGAAATTTGGGTTGGTTTTGGAAAGAAACCCACCCCCCTCCCCTTTTTTTTTTTTTTAATAATTACCCCAAAATAGGTTTACTCTGTTGTAAGGAAAACACATTGTTTGTTTTGGGCAAAATACTCAAAGTGGGTTCATCATGCTGTGGGAAATTCATTTCTTTTGTAAAATCTAAAGTAGGCCCACCATTTATTGTGGGAATTTTGAATGATCACATTTGAGGAAGTGGGCTATTAAGTAGTGGGTCCCACTACTCCAAATTACAGTGACCACAGGTAAAGAAGGCAGTGCCCATGAGAACTTGGTCAAGGCTTGGACCCTACTGCCAAACAACTTATGTCCATGGGAAAGAGGGTGAAACATCAGTGGCCTTGAGCTTGAGGAGGGCTAGGCAATGGGCTCCACTGGTTCAAGTCTGCAGTGACCGTGGAATGAGGGAAGCAGTGAGATCGTGGGCTTGAGAGAGAATCACATTGTGGACCCTACTCTTCAAAACAATAGTGATTGTAAGCATCAGTCACGTTGTGACCATGGGAAGGCAAGGGTCCAGACACGGTTTATATGAAAACAGTACTGTTCTTCTTTCTTCTTAACGCTTCAAAGAGTAGAGCAACGTAAGAGAGAAAGAAAAAAAAAAAAGGGTTCAGACTTCTCATTCTTCAATTTGAATGAAATCCAAGCTTCTTTTTCCCCTCAAAGCATCTCCAATGGATAGTAATCTCACTGAACTTTGTCTCTTCTTCTTTTTTTTTTTTTTCTTTTTTTTTGAAATTTGTAATGGCCGAACGTATGTCTTTGAAATTTTGTGACACCTCTTTGATTTCTTCGATGTTCTTCATGTTTGGATGGTGCAAGTCATGCTTCATGTGCTGTTATTCGTCCCTTCCGTGGGTTTTGACCAAACATAAAATAAGGGAATCAAAATGAAGATTTTTATCTCTTGAATTAATAGAACTTCCTAGATATTTTTCATTCTCATTGCATCAATCTAACAGCTAAGATAGAAATAAGTTTCTTACTTCACGGTTGACATGCTCCTTTACTAAAGCAACCTGCTGATTTATGAAAAATTTACCGTCTGTCTTGACATTGTACAATAATTATCAAGAATGTCTTTGATCTCTCTAACTAATTCCCTTATGACATTATAAAAGATGAAACTATCATAATATATATATATATATATATATATGATAAGTGAGATAAACTAGGAGATCTCCTAGATACTTTAACTTTGTGGATTTTACATTTCTCTTGTGATTTAGTTAACAATCTAAATAGAAACTATGTAGCCATAATAAGTAGATAGGGGGATAATTGGTCTCCTTGTCTTAAGCCTCACGAAGACTTGAAATTTCCAAAGGAGAATCCGTTTAAATGAATGGAATAGGAAACAAAGGAGACACATTCTTTGATTAGAAAAACAAATTTGTTATGGAACCCAAAAAAGTTCATCACTTCTTCCAAAAACTCTCATTCCAATCATCATAAGCTTTGGCCATATCTAATTTAAGGGCTCTAGTTTTATTTTTCGTTTTTCTCTTAAATGAGTGTAAAACCGTGTGAGCTACTATATAATTATTAGAAATCATTCTCCCTTTAATAGAAGCACTTTGTTAAGGACCGATAATTTTATTAAGGACTTCTCTAAGTCTGTTTGCTATGACTTTTGAAATAATCTTATAACTTACATTACATAAGTTGATAGGTCTAAAGTGATCATTTGCATTTTGGGGGTTATTCTTCTTTGGAATGAGAACAACGAAAGTTTTATTTATTTTTTTAGAGGGGAAAACCATTTCCAAAAAAGTTATGAACAAGGGAAACAATGTCGCTACTAATGGTCTCCTACATATGTTGATAGAAAATAACTGGCTATCCGTCAGGGCTAGGTGCTTTTAGGGTACCTAACTGAAAGGTAGCTGCCTTAATTTCCTCAAAGGAAGGAGCAGAAATTAATTTATCAACTTCCTCTTCCCTTAAAATAGGGTTGATGATCTCTTTGATTGTGGATAAATCTCTACTTCGCTAGTGGATATTGTCATAGCTAAGAAATCACAAATCTCATTGCCTATCTCTTCCGGCTTTTTCCTCAGCCAAGAACCCTCTGAGTTTTTTAGCAACTCTATTCTATTATGATTTCTTTTATCAACTGTGGTGGCATGATTACTGGAAATATTCTATCAGTTACAAAGCCAATAACTTGAGTCGTGTGGATAGGAATGTTCATTGGCTCACTTTAAATAATAATTAATGTAGGTTGGCATATTCACTGGTTCAAGAAATAGGTAGTAAGCTATCGTATAATATCATTGTTTGGTTATACTTCTATGTAAAAAAAAGAGGGGTATGGAAATACTGCAGCCTTTACTGTATCAGGTATATTTCAACTTATGCAGATCACCGCACACCGAAATGTATTTCTTTGAATGGAGTGTTGGATGTATGAATATGGTCGCAGTCCTTTACATGGGCTCTAGCTGCACAAGAAATGTTTTCCTACCAGAAACGACACATCTAGTTCAGCTCCAAGGGCCCACTTAGGCCCATATCTAATCACTGTATATACTTTCACATTCTCATCCCCTCTGATCTGCACCAGGCCCAAATTTACTCTTGTCAAACCTTTATCCACTATGCATGGGATTAAATATCAAATAAATCTATAATTAAAAGACCATGTACTAAACTTTAAAGTTAGTAAATGAAGGGCAAGGATCATCTGATGTGGTTGATATTTTTTGTTGGCCCTTATCCATATGGGATCTTTACATGTACTGCACCCCTGATGAGAAGGCATCTAAGGAGCCCCACTAGCTATACTACATATAAGCAAAATTAAGTCTACCCGTAGGAGAAGATTCCCTTTGCTTGCACGACATTATTATTATTATTATTACTATTATTATTTTAATTTGATTTTGGAAGCAACTTACCATTTTGACTTAAATAATACTATGAAAGACAAAATCCTTTTTTCACTAATCCAGCCTTCGGACCTTTAGCCTTCGGCCCAGAGTTTATCTGATCCTGATAAGCAAGGACTATATCCTAGGAGGTATATATTTGGCCACACATATAGTACCCGGATGACGCAAGGGGCGGTAGTTAAACTTGAGACCTTAGGGAGCAAACCTAAGGCTCAAACCAACTTAGCCACAATCTTAACTGCAAGATAGAACCTATTAAATATAGAATTCTATAAGAAGGAATTTTCAGTTGGCATCCCATTGGTAAGTACATAAAAGGAAAGTAAGAGATAGTTGCAAACTTCATAAAAAGAACACTTGCTTGTTGTGTTGCATAGCGAAGAGATCAAATGCTGGTATGAAGTATGTGTTTATACTATTTTACTAAAAAAACTATGTGCTAAATTATTATTGTGTTCGTGTAATTCAGATCAGATTCTATGATAGAGGATCCTATATGATTTTATTTTTATTATCACTGACATGGAGGTAAGAAAAGGAGGTGGTCTCATCATGAATATGAGTGGTTAGAATTCATCCTCGTGAGATTGTCCCTATCATCCTTAAATTCTTAAAATTAACGGTTTTTCAAACCCATATTTTTGTTTTTCAGATTCAATTCAATGATGGGTAACATTTGAAAATTTTATTAAATTAGACCTCAAAAGATTTTATTTAATATTTGACTTCTTCACTCCCACCATTACCCGCATCACCTAAACCGAAGTCCTGGGCTGCCATTGGATATATTTAGCGCTAACCCAATGTTTTTGAAAAAAAAAATAAATGAAAGATTACTAAGTTAACTTAATCAGGCCTCACATGCATGGATTGTGTGTGTCCAATAGCGCTTACCTAAGGTGCTCTAGAGGGGCCGCGTCGAGCCAACTTCGTGACGGAAAATGTTGCAGAAAGTTTTCAAAGGTCACTTCGCACCAATGCCCTAATTGGAGAGTCGTATAAAAGTACTGTTCTATTTATCTTGCCAATCTGCAACAGTAACAAAACTCGTGCCACAACAGAGAATGTCCATAGGGCATCTTAGTTGTGCAAGATGCCGAATCCACCAAAAAGCAATTCGGCCTGGCATTTCAAACTAGAAACATTTGCTAGCTGTACATATATATCTCTTTTAAATAAATATCGCACTCAAGAAAGCGCCATGATCTGTCAAGAATCAAGATACACACACAAAAAAAAAAAGGATTTATAAAATCGCACTAATCAAGATAGTCATAACTAAAGACCCTATTTTTTATATTATTAATAGAGGACCTCTTACCTAAATTTAACCGTTGTCTTCCCAAATTACGCTTCTTATGTTGATATCAACAAAATCCTAGACCATTTTACATTGGTTGGAAAGAAAGAAGGGAAGAAAAAAATCACATCTCCACCGAGAAGCTTTCCAAAGTTTTGTTGCTCTCTTATTATCTTTGCAGACAGAGATAGGAGGCCTCCTTCCTCTCTAACCATGGCAAAGGCGAAGCGGCAACGAGAAGGGAAGGCGGCAAGTGATAGAGGAGTGACTACCTTTGTCACGCCCCCAAAACTGGGCCGGATCCAAATCCGGTTCTAGGGGTATGAGAATTGAATTCAATTAAAATTTTTCTAACATAAACGATACGAGCCCCAATTTCGGGTGAATCGAAGTCATTCGTGAGGCTATGCTTGGTGATCAAACAATTATAATCACACGTGGAACTAAAATCCATACTCATCGCAAACGATTTTCATATAACAATCATGTAACAAATCTCATTAATAACAAAATCAAGGTCAAGTACTTTGAAACATAGTAATTAAAGTTATAATTCCAAGAGAAATAAATTTAATAAATAAACTAATGGCCCAAATATGACCTTATTGCATAATCTAACGTTTCAATCTCTACACCAACTCTTGGACACTTCGGATGATGTCATTGATGCTCCATTCAATAACTCTGCCATTTGGTGGAATCCCATGCATCGCTTGACCCTCCGGTTCGACATCGGTAACGGGACCTAGACACCAAAAGTAGTGAGTCAGATTGACGTAATCTGGCAAGAGGGTAAACTGCAAGCAATGGATTAATCAACTGAATGAAACATAATATTCATTATGACCCAAAATATAACAGATGTAAACCCTAATGGCATGAATGCACAAAAACGAGTATTTCCGCGAATAAATATACAGAAACAGGTAATCCGCATACAGATAACAGAAACGGGTAGTCCCGCAGATAATAACAGAAACGGGTAATCCTGCAGATAATAACAGAAACGTGTAATCCCGTAGATAAAAACAGAAATGGGTAATCCCGCAGATAATAACAAAAAGGCTTAGCTATATACTATAATCCATAGTACATGCTAACCCGATGGCGTACGTCCACCTCTGAACTGCGGTCAGTCAGATATATATATACAAATATATATATTTACAAATACATACATATACCGATGCAGAATGAATCATGATATAACACCCTTAATCCCAATATTCAAACCATTAACAATTTGAGTACTTAGACTTTTATAATTGTAAATGTATTATGAACGTGTGTCAATTCCAGTTTTCTGAGGGTAAGTACTAAACCACTTAACGGTCATAGTTAATTAAATATACACATGAGAACTAACCCTATTTCACAATGGAAATGTAAGTCCACAATGCTGATATGCTACTTTTGGTGTCATCATGTGGCGCATCCCGAATCTCATATTCCCATTCTGCATTTAGTCCAATTCTTATCTGAACATTCAACTAACTTTCCCAAAAAGACATACTTCATCTAATCTAATTATGTATATTCAGTGTGTTTTACAAATTGGGTAAAAGATGTTCAACTTCTAAATCCAAAGTTAAATAAAGTCATGATCAAAAGGAGAAAGGGAATAATTAATTCCTTAATATCATTGTTGTGTATAAATACACCTTATTAATTTATACAAACTAAAGGTATAAATCTCGGGCCCTAGTTTGAAATCAAACTAAAATTAAAAATCCAAATTAGAATCATAAATACAATCTAAGTAAGGTTTATTAATTATCAAATACATCTTAGTTAATTTCAAATCAATCTAAATAAACATTAATCAAAATTACATAATTCTCAATTAAATTTATAAATAACCCAAGCTAAATTTCAAATAACATCGAAATAAAAATTAATTTAATGGAATCAAATCTCTATTAGCATAATAAAACATTAACCAAACTATAACCCTCTAAACATTATAATTAATATTCAAAAATCCTAATCATCTCTATTTATATAAATATACATGTATTTTTTATTTTTTTTGAAAAAAAAACTGGGTTGACCAGCCCAGACAAGCCACCTGGGCCTACCAGGCAGCCGGCCCAGGCAGGGCTGCTACTGGCGACTTTTTTTTAATATAAATATATATAAATCAAATCTAGATTCAAAGACATTAAACCTTAAGTACATACTTAGTTTCAATCAAAATCAATCTTCACTGTTAATTTCTTAACCAAAAACATTAAACCAAACAAATAAATTATGTTTAGAATATATGATTAAACAAAGTAACCAAGAAGATGTTGTTTGCAGTTATCTACTTGCTTGGATCTTGAAGCCAAAAGCAAATCTGAATAACAAGCTTGAAAGATCCAACTTTGGTTTCCCTCCGGAGAGCTTTTAGGGTTTGGTTGCAGAAGAAAAGAAGAAGATAGAAGAATTGGGTAAACGCTAAGGGTTTATATTATGAAAATGTTTTTTTTCTAAATTACAAGGAAGGGCTCCCTGCTTTCTAGTGAGTTTTACGAAATTCTGAAAAGAGTCCATTGGTCTAAAAGAGTCAAATAACTCAGGCCTAAAGCCCAAAAGTGTTTACGCAGGTTACTCAACCCAACTCAAACCTGATAGATCGGTATGATCCAAAATAAAAATTTGGGACCTAACAACCTTCTCCGGCGATGGCAGCGCAGTTGGATCCTCTTCTTCGATCACGGTCAAAGCACAATGGCTGGTGATGGCTACTGTTGTGAAAGATAACGCAGAGGTGATTGGGCAAACCTGAATCAAATCTGGCCTTCTTCTTTCGGCACTAGCAAGACCGAGACCCAATCTGCATAGGCAGCAATGAGTTTGGATCTTTGAGCACCTTCCTTCTTCGATGTGTCTCTTAGATCTATGCCGTCACAGATTTGAGTTGAAGATTACATAGTCTGATCCTCCTCAGTGTGGTATTCTGATGCCACTCCTCTCTTCCACAATAGAAACTTCAAGGCCTTCGATATCTTTTGAATTGGCTTTTTCTTAAGATTCATTTGCAACGTTCGGGTATAGTTGTTCTTGTAGTGATTTTTTTTTCTTTGGACTTTCTTCATTAGATCATTAGAGTTACTGTGGTTGGAAGATCTCAATTCTAATATCTTGATCCTACACACTTTAATCTTCAACATCTAAGCTAGCATCATTTCTCTGCTTTTTTAGAATTTCTTTCTCTCTTTTGGAGAAAAGATGCATTTGATTTGTGATCAAACAGGGCACACATATGGTGATTAAAAGCTAGGCACATTTGTGATCTTTAAAGGAAAACTTCATCTACAGGGACCATTTATCATGGACTAACCTTAAGCTATGAAAGCTTGAGAGCTTCTTCTTATATAATTTCACTAGATTCTACTTCTAGTTAGAGAATCCCGATTTCTAAGGTCATTTTTTGACAAATTCTGTTGGAATTTTAGATTCTTGGGCTCTAAAGGAGAGGTGAGATGATATTATCATTAGGCTTTCCACTGTTTTCATTAGGGTGAGTGATTAATCTTCCCAATGAGATTGAAACCGAAACATGTATGAGATAATTTAGCAAACAAAGAGAGTTGCATGAGAAAAGAATTCAACATGCGATGGGTTGATGGTTGGGAATGTTGATGGTTATCTTTTGAATGTTGAAGTAAGTTTTATGTGAATTTTGCTAATGTATGTTATTTTTATGGATGTTGATCCCAAATGTAAATAGTTTAATTCTTTTGAAGATGGTGTCTTTTGTGGTTGAATGGATATTTGGTGGTTGTATATATGCAAGGGATATTTGGTAGTTGGTGGTTGAATGGATGTCTTTGACGGTTGTATGGAAGCTAAGTTGTTATGATGAAGTTCATTTTTGTTGATATCAATAGATTATTTGTTAATATTAACAAATAATTTGTCGATGTCAACAAAAATTGATATATAACTAGACATTACAACTTCATAATTGAGTATTTGTGTTGATATCAACAGATTATTTATTGACATTAACAAATAATTTATCGATGTCAATGAAACTGATATATTGATTGGATATTGAAACTGCATAACTGAGTGTTTGTGTTGATGTCAACGGATTATTTGTTGACATTAACAAATAATTTTTTGATGTCAATAAAAACTTATACAAAAATTGATATAGGGTTAGGAGAGGATAAAAAATGCATGATTTCATCTAATCTATCTGACAATCATGAGTTCTGATGTTGGGTAGGGTAGGATCGGCTGGTCCAGGCATTTCCGTCTCCTCTCTTCATTTCTTCCTTTTTCCACAAATGTCAATTTTTTTTAGGTTATGTTGACATCCACAAAAGAAGGGCAAAATGAGAATGAAAAAAGAAAAAAAAAAGAGTGGGAGGCCTTCTATTGATGATATGAAAATTTGGGGTCCTTAGTTGTCGTAACCATGATTAGTGGGATTTTTTTTAGTAAATTTCCTCAAAAAATCAACAAAAAGATATTTAAAAAATGAGAAATTTCAAATAAGGCCTTTAAGTTTTTGTCTTATTTCAAAATAGGACACAAGTTTCAAAACTTTTTAAATTAGGCTGTACTTTTCAAGTGAATTTTTAATTAAGGACATTTGACAATTCAAATGTGCTTCTTGACGACCTTTTTTCTCAATTTTCGTAAGGTACCCAAATTATTAATCTTTGAAATCATGACATAGTTTCAGCAGCAACTACATGCACCATGGGAGCAGTAGTTGTCATTAATTATGGTGATAAAGCCAGATAAAAAAATGACCCGATTTTAGAGGAATTGAATGAGGATTTCATTTTAATAAAGGATAATTTGGGTATTTCAAAAAATTGAGGGAGAAAATTGTTAAAAAATAAATTTAAACAGATGGATGTCGTTAACAGAAAACTTCTTAAAAAAAACTTAGCCACTAAGTTGAAAATTTTTAGATCCTATCTTTTTTGAAGTAAGGCAAAAACTTAGGATTTTTTTTTAAAATTTTTCTATAAAAAATGTCAAAGATCTATCTCGGTGTTTAAATGGGCCAAGATTATTTCTTACCGACTCACCATCGACACAGGTGGACCGCAAGTGTTAGGACCCGCGTGCATGATTAAAGGTCAGAACACGACAAAAAGGACTACATGAAGTTGAAGAGTTGGGCAGTATTTAGCCATACAAAAGGCGCGGTTGGTAAAGAGAAACAGCGAGGGAGGGCAAGAGATTGGGGTAAGTGTCCTTTGGGTTTGAGAGAGAGAGAGAGAGAGAGAGAGAGAGAGAGAGAGAGAGAGAGATGGGTAAGGGTTCCTCGCTTGGGGTTGGGTTTGTGTTGTATACAGTGGTGGTGGTGGTATTGGCAACGTATGGGGCGAAGGGAGTGTTCGGACAGCAGAATCCGTCGTGCGCAGCGAAGCTTGTGCCGTGCGCGCCGTATCTAAACTATACGACGAAGCCCCCCAGTAGCTGCTGTGACCCGCTGAAGGATGCGATAACCAACGATCTCCAGTGCCTCTGCACTCTCTACGCCGACCCCAACGTTTTCAAGGCTTACGGAATCAACATCACTGAAGCCCGGGCCCTGCCCAACCTCTGCGGCATTCCCAACTCTGGCTTCGACGCTTGTAACAACGGTATGATTAAATCTCCACCCTCTCTTCCTTTTTAATTTCTTGTTTTAGTTTTTGGCGTTTGGCCTCTGTTTTCTTCCTCTTACCGCTGATGATTTTTTGTGTTATTTTGCAGTTCCAGCTCCTACTGCTGGTGGACCATCAGGTCTCTCTCTCTCTCTCTCTCTCTCTCATCTTACGGTGTGTTTTGAGCTGCCTGAAATTCTGAATGATGGATCCTATCTGTGTTGTGATTTAGGCCGTTGATCTGAGGGCTTCATCGGATGTGCCATGTAGGATGTTGTCCAGGAGATCACACCTTATATGGCCACGATCTTGTATTCTGATATTAATGTTAGGCCAATTTCTTGTCATGGTTTTCCTACTCGGATTAACGGTCTGGGTCATCTAGCCATCGGTCCCAATCAGCTAAATGTGGCCTCACCTTCATGGCATGGGCGTGGGCATTTATCGTGGGGTTAAATTAGGCAGTTACTGGGCGGAATGTTCTGATGAGAAACTGCCTTAAAATTAATGTTGGAGCATGTCTGATTTATAGGCTAGGATTCGCACATAATTTCGCATGATCTAATTATTCTTTCATTAACGAAGTCTAACGGTTTTTTTAGTGAATAGATTGATCATTTCGGATGCTTGAATGGATTGTTAAGATCATCTGATCATGCATGCTAGTCTCTTCTCTCTTTCAAATCCATATTGAGAGCTTCTGATCTTTTCATGGCTTGGTGATTTGCATGTATTTATGTGGACCCTTTTAGATGATTTTGTATTTTAAGTCTGAAACCGGTAGTCACCTGAAAGGTCTATCTTATAGTATAAATAATATACAAATATTGGAAAACTATGCTATAACAAGTTTTTGTTCAAGTCCTTCATTTTGGCTCGTCAAATTGGACCCGACCATTTTTTCAACTTGGACCCAATTTTTAAGTATATTTGGGAAGATATCAAGTCTGACTTGACCTATTTTTATCATTTTTAATAGGGTTGTTGAGCCAATAATGGGGAATTGAATTATTGCAAGCCATGACCCTCACTCCTTGGATTTAGGAGTCTTAAGAAATTCCACCCCCATCTATATTCACTAAGCCCAAGTAATGGTTCAATGGGAAGTTTGACATAGAAACTAGTTGTGCTGCAGTGAAATGGCTGTTAACACAGCCGCTAGTTAATGGTCCTGACCACTGCTTTTGATTAGAGACTCCCATTTGATTGTCTGATGAGAACAACCACAGGCAAGAATTAACTTGTCATGTTTGATGGAGATGCATTTTGCTAGAAAATTTAGATTACTTTCTTTGTTCAGCAGGACACCCAAACGTTTCACTTGTCCGCCATTTGACTAAGTTGTTGGTTTGTAACTTTCAAAGATCTATCTTGCTAGTTGGAATTTATATATATGAACTACTACACTACATAAACCATCCCAAGTGCTGTTCACGTGAGGATTTTAATTTTTTGATCTGTAAAACTAGACATGATAGCTACACCAAAGGTCGAAATTCCATAAACATGCCACAAGAGGATTTTAGAAAAGTATTAGTTGTAGGAAATTATTCTCTTTGCTCTTGATTGGTTCCATTATTTGAAGGAAAAAGGACCAGTTGGTGGAGTTTTTCCCAATTGACAAGGAACATATAAACCTATTTTAGGGGCAAGGGAAGCAGATATTTTCATCATACAATTTTCTTTGATAGATACTTAAGAAGTGTGTTTCTTGAGAACTGAGGAGATTTCTAACTATGATACCTGGATACCTCATTTGACCTGAGGTATCCATACCGATATGGTCCGGTATGGATACAGGTATGGGATATGGTTAGGATACAGCTCACTATTTTAGAATACGGCTGTTTTATATTTTACGAAAAGAAAAAGGCAAAATTGGAGCAATTTATCTAAACTTGAGTTTGACAACGAATCTCGTCTGAAATCTATGGTTATAACTTCAAAAGAGTACTTCCATTTTTACATTCAGTCCCCTTTGTTTTATTTTAATATTGCAAAACTCAAACCTACTGTATATTTGATGGTTGTTTTCCCTCTTTCACTCTCATATTTAAAGTTCTGCTATTTTATTTATATTTTTTTATTGGATGAGGAAGTAACCTTTTTTGTCATGTCATTCAATGTCCTTCTTTTCTCAATTTAAATTATATTTTTCTCTCCTTGAAAAGTTGAAACGTCTCTCTCTCCCTCCATTTTGATTTTGATAGCTATAATTTTTAAGATTATAAGTTTGACCATATCACCCCACTTTAGACTGAGATTTCTAGGTACCCACTTCTAGTAGTTAGTCACATATGATGTATAGCATACTACTAAATTGTGATATTCGTACCAGTATCCGTGTCTAATCCCGTGTTCGTATCGTCTTTTAAGTGATACTGTACCTATATCCATGTCCTAAATTTCTGGAGTTGTTGTGTCAAATCCCCGTGCCCTGTACCAGTATCCATATCCGTGTTCGTATCTGGGCATCATAGATTTCTACCTTTAGGAACTGCATCTTCTTTTGTCTTTTAGTAGGGAATCTTAGCTTTTACAATATCCAAACACCCTCAGGCGTCAACAATTGCAATTATTCTATTCTTTTGTCTTTTAGTAGGGAATCTTAGCTTTTACAATATCCAAACACCCTCAGGCGTCAACAATTGCAATTATTCTAAGGATCCACTAGCTTAGCTCCTGCAAATTTGTAGCATTTTTTTGGAAATGGGTTTGTACCTAACTGGGTAAAAGTGAAGGATCAAAGGTGGAAATTTATAGCCATTTGTGAAATTGTTGCTTCCTTTGACATTCAAGAATAGTTTTAACCTATGATGCCTGTATACTTCATACTAGGCAATGTTACATTTGATATTTCACTTTTTTATTTGTAAAATTCACATCATTGTCATATCCACTGTGTATCTGAGCATCATAGGTTTTAACCTCAGTAGTTCTATTTATAATTTTCTCATAACAGCTGTGGTTAAATTTAAATGCTCATTTGAGAAAACAAGTACAACAACAGTGGTTAATTTTAGATCTTCATTTGAGTAAAACAACAAAGATTAATATTAGTTCTTCATTTGATAAAATAAAGCATGTTTTAACGAGCAACATTCCTCTTTAAGTATAAATTTGTGCATATATGTAGATGGTTGATGCATGCTGAAGAAATGTGCTTTTAATCAATGTCACAAAGGGTTATTTTTTGTACTTCCCCATGAATTTACTGCAAAATGTACCCTTAAATTGAGGACGACCATAAGAAATACACATTCTTCAACTATTTCATGTTTGGCTGAAAGCATGGAGAATTGTTTGTCCTAATAGTCATATTAATTTGGCAGGAACTTCTGGAAGCAACAGAGTGGCTTGGATTGGAATGTCTGGTTTGACTGGCTTGCTTCTTTTGTGGGCATCTATGATGGTTTAGGAATGGGATGTTATTCTGTCCATGTCCTGGCCAATGGCCACTCGAGCTTACTATTTTCTTCTTGAGGATTAGATGGCCAAAGTTCCACACATGAATTTCTCTCATGTCTCTATTTAATTTTTCTGAACAGTGATGTTTGTGCTTGTATTTTCAGTTAATCTCTCCGTTAATCATAGCCTTAGTGCTCGTTTCTCAAACGTGTTCTGTGTTCTTACCATTTGCATTCTTTTATTTTCAATGGTCAAAAAGTTACTATCTGATCCTTCTCTAAGGGATCCCTTGGATCCGCCAGTGACTTGATTTACGACTTAAGTCCAACAGTTGATGCATTTGGATAATCTGACTTGTCCTAGGCCCTTTCAGATCCTTGCGAACTTAATTGCCCTACACATTTATTTTCAACTTCTCATGGAAAAAATACATCAACTACGGTGATTTCAAATGCAATGACTTCCATTTACACGTAAAATATGACCAACTCCATACACAAAAGAATGTACTAAAGGACCTATCATGTTTTATGTTTCTTTAAACTAAGCAGAACCAAGTACAGGTAATCACAGTTCCAAGTAGTTGCAGTTTTAGATAAAGTGGCGTGGGTTACAGAGTAATCGAGTTCAAAGGATCCATAGGGTGTCAAGGTTGTAGAAACGATGCCTGCGTTTGAAGTTCACCAGAAATGCTTTTGCAGCTATCTGAAAATGTTTTCATTTGACGTGAAGGGGTACGCCTGATGAGTATGTTTCTGGTTATATAGGACTGGATTATTTACATGTCCTTCCACCCGATATGACTATTGGATATGGCATGCCACGCGGGATGAAGCTTGGTGTTGATAGATTAATGAAGATTATCAGGTGGTACATTTAGTGTTGAAGGATTAATGAAGATTATCAGGTGCTATGTTTATGAGAAACTACACTCCACGTGTGCAAAATGGATTACTGCTGGGACTAGGAAATGTTCAGTCTCTAGGGTCTTTGGGCCGGACATGATAATTAATCTGAGGTGAGGAGATGATATGATTTTTGTAGGATACATTAAGTCATAAGCATCTTACATTAGATATGATTTATCTGTATGTTTTATGAGTACTTCATCTCCTGCTAATCTCAATTTTTTAAACTTATCTTGTATAGTTCTTGTCCTGTCGTTGTACGTCTATTCTGGGGATACGCTTTAACATGATTTTATTTAACCTTTAACAATGATGTACACTGATATAACTGTTAGAAGTAGGTGGGTCTCGTGGATAGATTTTCAAAACTTTTGACCCACTTGACACAGGGATCAACTATCCATAAGACCAAAACCCAATCCAGGATGTGCGTTACCCTCAATCTCGTGACCATGTACAGTAAAAATTATACCAGCACTAAACATCCAAAATAACCTACGACATGCAAGAAGTAGATCATACCTTTGGAGACCCGCAGTGCTCTAATGGACTTCTTCAAGACCTCTTAGCCTTCCACGCTATGACCCCCGAATTGGATTTCTTTTTTCAAGAAGAACGGTGGAATCTTCAGGAGAAAATCCCAACTCGAGACTCCAAGGAACTAGAAGAAAGGAGAGGAGAGTAACTCGCGCAACTCTTGCACGAAAGGGTTTTGGACGTGAGAGGGACTCTTTTGGACGTCCAAGGATATTTTATAGACTTCCAAATCTCTCCCTTGTCTAATTGAAATAGAAGTCTTACTTCCAAAGCAATTAGCAACTTTCTCCTTTCCAAACTCTTATTTTTAGAGTCCAAGTCGAATTAGTGTTTTCCAATATCTTGGGCTAGCGTGGGGACCACTAGGGATTCCTTAGAAAGCCGGCTCCAACTGGAACACCGCGACCCCACATCTCATGTGCAATCCGGGCCCACAGTTAATTGCAAATAACACCACTATATAAATGCAATTGCACTCCAGTCTTAGGAATAAATTACAATGAAGACCCTAAACTTCCCAATTACCACAAGTAGGCCCCTCTATCAATATCCGTGGATCAATTGGAATAAATCCGTCTCTTCCAATCTAAGTTCCACATCTTATTATCCTTGAGCCCCAATTAATCACAGTAATCATCAGTACCATCCAATTAACTCTTAATTGAGATGGGTGCGCACTTACTAATGACAAATCCATTAATTGGCACAAGGGGATAATAGAGATAGATTCCATCTTGATCATTCAACGTTCCCACAGTTCTACTACCATATACCCAAGACACCGAGGTGTTAACCTATAGTCGGCCTCACTCATTGGTGACTCAAAGCAAATGAATAGATAGAAACTTGAGTTCGTCAATGTCTCAGGATTGAGAGCCTATTGCTAGGGAATTATGAGAGCATACCTTATTATTGAGACGGAATACCATAAGGTGCATCTCATGGTCCTTCAATACATCCAATGTACCGGCACTATTGATCCAGAATCTTACATTCTGATGATCGAGACAAATCACACTATCTCATAGTGATCAAAGTGCTGCAACCTTATCAAATGAGATGCCCAGTCTCATTACTGGTTGTGAAGCTATTTAAGTATAAGATTTGTGACATATATCTCCCGCGTGTGGATCTCATCCATGCACATATATCACATCTAATATACTAATGGGACCCGGTTCAACTCATGAACCATTATGTCATACGTATTGGTCATGTGCATGAAGCAATAAAATAACATTCATCTCATGAAAGTAAAGCATGATTTTATTGATAAATAAAGAAATTAATCAATTTATTACATCAACTGATGGATTGAGTCCACAAAAACTAACAATAACACCAGGTTTTGGGATCCTGAATGGCCAGGATCAGAAATTTTCGACTTTACTATGAGTCCACAGCATTGTATATCCTTCCAAAACAAACTATTGAACATTATATCGATATAGATATGCATTAGAAGATATCTAAGGCCTGTTTGTTTCATCTAATTGAATACATGGGAATTGTAAGACTTTTATTTCTAAAACTCAATAAAATTGAATAAACAATTGTGAATTTTAAAAAATGACCATCAAATTCTCTACCTCTGGTGGAAAACGAATCAAGGGGAGGTGGGAAATTAAGAACTAGAAAGTGAGGAGGTTGCATCTACATTGCTACCATCCTAGTAATTCAAATCATAGAAAAGTGAGGATAGCATCTACATTTGTACCTTATATTGTGCACCCCCTCACTTCATATCTCCAGCCCTCATCTCTTTAATAATCCTACTAGCATAATAACCCATGTTCAGCACGGATATGGCCAATGTTACAGCCTAAATGCTCATGCATTAAAAAATCATCATAGCTTTTAGACAAGAAGGTAATTTTTTTAGTATCTGTTTATGTAATCTAGGAGCTAGCGGCGTAGAAAGGAATGAAGATAATTAGAATAGAATGTAATTAGAATAGAAAGTGAAATCATAGAGTTTGAATAAAAAGAGTCTTTGAAAAAAGAAAAGAAAAGAAAAGTGATTAGTAGATGAATGGTTTTGATAAAGAGATAAAATAGGTAGTTGCATGAGATAAATAGTGGGTTGAGAACATGCAAGATTTCAAAATAAAAAAAAAAAGAAAAAAAGAAAAGAAAAGAAAAGAAGCAAACAACTAGTCAAAACTATAACTAACGATCAAAATTTAATCCAAAACCTTTTCTTTAATATATTATAATGGATTTGACCTTGAGTTCTTATGTATCCTATCTAAACAAATAGGTCGCACAGAATTGAACATATTAGGCTCCATAGGACTTCATGGTCGAATGAGCTTCATTGACAGATTACTAAAGAAGTAAAGTGTAAAAGATAATATGTGAAGAGTGAAGGATACAAGGTAGAATGTAGATGGGACTAGACTTTCCTAGGATTTGTTATTCACTTTCCATTAAAAGGGAGCTCATTTGATTGTCATTTTTTTGTATATTCACCTTGGATCATTATTGTTAACTAAATATGGCATGAATTCCTATGTAATCTATACCAACAAATGGGCCACTAGTGTTTTAAACTAAAACTTTGATTTTCAATGGTTTTGAGGGGATTTTGGAGGTATATAAACGAACTTAGAATTAGTAGAATTGCCTGTAGTTTTATTGGAGTTTAGGGCTTTGGAATATTACCAATTGGGGATGATAGGTCAAGATGACGAAATGGACTTAGAGCTGCAGTGATGGAGCCAAGATTTTCTCTTAAGGGAGGCAAAATCCTCTCTTATTGAGAAATTGAGAAAGAATTAAAAAAATTATTACATTATACCCCCAAAATATTATTACATTATAATGGGTACAGATAGTTAAAGACTAGTTGTTACATTATACCCCAAACATATGTTATACCCCAAACATATTAAAAAAGATGGATTTAGATTACTCTTGCATCCAACAATGTTAAAAAATAAGGGTACAAAAGACTAGAGCAAAATTTTAAATAACATAGTTTCTGGATTTTTTTTCTTTTGTTTTTTTTTTTCGGCTATGTTGGGTGACTTGTCAATAGTGATATTTTCAATATGAAGACCCAAGGATTGTACATAGGGACAAATCCACTTGGGTTGGGAGGGGGCGATTGCCCCATCTCAACTTGTTCCTTCCCTATAAAATAAGAGAAACATTTCAAGATAGATTTTTTATCCTATACTTTTGTCCCTCCTCAACTTTCCTTTTTCTCTTGTTTGCCCCTCAACAATTTGTTTTTCCCTCTTGTCAAGGATAGAACTTTTACAGCACATAAGGGAATTTCAGTCATTTACTTTCATCAAAAAGAAAATTACAAATAAGATATGCATAATGCTGTCATTTTTCTTCTTTATTTTTTTCTTTTTCTTGCCCATCATTGAGCCTAAAATGCTAATCCATTCAAAGTTTGAGATTCCAAATCACCACAACTCATTTCATTTATTATCAAAACTTGAATTCAAGATATTTTAATTAAAAATCTAGATTAAATTAGACCTAATTTAATTCGTAAGTGAAAGATTTAATGTGGCTTATATAAGACCTCAACCCTTACTAAGTGCATTTAGTGCCTAATTAATTAAGATTAGATGCTAAATATGATGTTTTGGATGTTAATGATGATGGCTAGGTAGAATGGATAGATTTTGACCACGATTAGGTAGTAAAAGGGCCTTCTTGTACTGTTAGGTTTATGGTATATGATGGGTATGAACTTAGGTCTAGTGTGACCTTGGGTGCATTGGGTAGAGCATTTCATTTCAAACATCTTTCTTATTATGACCCGGCCATTGGAGCCCAAGAAATCTCATACTCAGCCTAAACACCACGTTCTAAAATTTTTTTGAAATTCTAGACTTGCTTGCAAAGTTTGAAAAATTATCTTTCATACTAAAATCCTAACCCATCTCACAAACCCTCATCTCTCACTTCTTTAGTAGCTAGGGTTCTTTTTCTCTACCTTTCCTCTCCATTTTTTAGTCATCAATCAAGCAAGAGGGAGCTCTTACAAGTGGGTTGGAGAGCTCCATCTTCTTCTTCTTCCTCCAATTCATCTTCTCTAAGCTTCTTTTATACACCATTAAGCTCAATCTTTTCTGTTCTTGATCTCTAGGCAAGATTCTCACTTCTAATCACTTCCTTGAGCTTAGATTTAGCTAACGAAGCTAAATATTGATGGCAAACATGATGCCAGGCCCAGCGATTAACCTATCAACATAGTTAGAATAACTGGAACCTACCTGAGACTCATTTTGTACAACGATTAGGTGGTAGTTAACCTTTTAGTGATTAATCGATAGGTGATCACCAACAACAGCTATCTAGAACCGAACAAAATTTAGAGGGTCGGTCAACCAAGACCTGACCTCCAGGTGATCGCCAGGCCTAGCGGCTAACCGACAGGTAAACACCAGGTGATCACTAGAACCCAAGTTTTATAGGATGGTTTGGACCTAGTATGGTACTCTAGCATTGGAACCTTTGGACCTAAACAGCGCTTAAAGGATTTTAGAACTTAATTAGTGATGTTTGAGCTGACTTACATTTACGAGGATGCCCGAGAAATGGTAATCAATTAAGTTAAGCCATGGATGTTGACCTAGGGTAATTAGTATCCCTAAATCAAAGTAATTCCAAGGTTAAGGTAGCCCAATGATGCTGAGGAACCTTGTGCTACATCTTATTGGATAGTGATGCCACGGGTAATCCTAGACCTAGGGTTGGCCAATAATTTACACTTGATTCAATAATCAATGACTATGGGTGCGTGTCACATCCCGAGCCCAGGGACCGGGGGTCAGAGAAAGTCTAACCAATGACACACGTACTCCCGTGCATGCACACCTAGACCCCGTCCAGGCATGCACACACAAGGGATCATTCCCACGTGCAACAACTGAACGCGGAAGCTGTACGTATCAAGGCATACCACAAATATACCAAAAGACATAGGAGATTTCAAACTATCATGAACTGATAACAATAACAAATACAGGAACGTATGACAAATAAAGCGGGCTTACAACAATCCAAAAATCAAAATACAGGTATCACTCAATGCCCACTTTACAAGTACAGAAAAATCCCCTCAAGAGACTCCAACACAAAGAATGGGGAAAACAAAATGATGCAAACCGTACTCTGGAGGATGGATCAAGTCCACTCCTCTAGGCCGGAGGGGGCCTCGCGAGCCTCCCCTGCAGTCGGGTCGACCGACGCAGGATCGGAAGAGGGATCTGAGCCTGCAACACACAAAGACAACTAATAAGTACAACGACTTAGCAAAGTATAAGCCAACAAGAAGATAACACGAATCGTGTCTAATACTGAATAATACTGAACAATAATCATAATGCAATATCCATAGAAAGCATGTTCGTATACTAAACAATTTATGCAATGAATAAGCATGCTGTACGAATCATAAACAGATAACAATCAAAGTGGCTACTACATTGGCCATTTTCTCCCTTACGAGAGCGGACGGAATGAGAACACCAGCGACCGGGCCAGGGCACGCATGGGTCTCTAGTTCCCGGGGTCCGGAGTCCCAGGACGGAAACACTCTGCAGAGGCAAACACATAACTAAACCAAAGTTAACCCCGTCGGGTATCCTAAGGCTGAGGCTCAGTAGTGCCAATACCAATCACAATCAAGCGGATGATGCACCTCGATCACTTATCACTTATCACTTATCACTTATCATGTCACTTATCATACTGAACGAACAATAGGAAGTGCATCACATAAACTGATACTGAATGCAAAGACTGAATGCATAATACGGATACTGATACGGATACGAAATGCAATACAGATACTGAATGTACATAAACTGATACTGATACGGATACGAAATGCAATACAGATACTGAATGTACATAAACTGATACTGATACTCCAGTGGAGCAACGGTAAACACAATACACAATAATAGAATGGTTCCGCCCGGGCTTCGCTCTGGGGTTGCTGCATTTCCCACAGAATCGAGAGGTCCAGCGCAGAACACATAAGAGGGCATAACCGAAATCAATATGCTGTACAAATCAGAATGCTTATACGAATCAAGGTCAATTACAAGCCAATCCTACACTAATTATCCAGTGCTTCTAACCGTGCATGTTGATGTAGTTTTAAGCTGTCCGATGCACCATTGTCTAGTGTTGCAGTGTCTGGAGTGTGCACCGAAGTCCCTTAAACCAACACCCATGCGGAGGTGCTAAACGACTGGATAACAAGCATGAATGATTCACAGCCCATGAGATCATTCATGTCACTCAACATTCCATTGGGCATGTCCAGGTTAACTACATTCTAACATGAAAGTCATATACGGTCTTTTACTTAAACCTAGTCCCTTTTCATTCAATTCTCAGGGTCTCACGGTGCAGCCGTAGGTAACCTTACGGCTTAACCGTGGCATCTTATGGCTTAGCCGTACTATGCACTGCGGCTGAGCTGAGGTTCCCCAAATATCCCTTCGGATTTACGGCTTAACCGTATTTTGCTCTACGGCTCATGTAACACTCCGACCCAGCTTGACCTCGTTTAGGGGTTAGTTAATCTTGTTTTCGTTGTTAATTGTGTTTTGTTTGTGTTTTGTTTTCGTTACGGGTCATGGATAGGTAGTTGGGTTGAGTTTGACCTGGATTAAGTAGACCAAGCCCTTTTTCGTAATTTTAGCTTTTCTTAGACATGGTCATTTTTGCATCATCTTGATGTCAACACGTGTCTTTCGTTGAGCTCGTTAACTTTCGTAACTACGTCATTTGCAACCGACGTCGTGTGTTTCGATTGGACCTTGATTTGACTCAAACTGAAAATACACTTTTCACTTGGCTTTCATTGTAAATTTGGACAACCCATTTGATTATATAAGCTTCACCATCGACCCACTCTCATTTCCTTCTCTCGTTCTCTCTCTGGTTCTTTGCAACTGCACGTGGAGCTTCTCTCTCTCTCTCCTTCTTTCACTTGAATTCTTCCTCCATCGATCAAGAGAGGAGGTTGGTTTCTTGCTTGCTAGGTGAGTGGAATTCTTCCATTCTCCCATCTCTTTCTCCATTCTTCTCCTTCTTGTTCTCATTGGTGTGTATGTCTTTGGAATTCCTCTCCATCCCTCATGCATGCAGGTGGTTTTGATTTGGTTTAGGTTGTGTTTGGGCTTTAGAACTTCAAGTGTGCAATTGATCTCCAATTGAGGCAAGTATAACCATAACATTGAGAACCCATGTTGGTATGCATTGAATTTGGTTGAGCTTACATGTATTGATATGGAAATAAGTGTTTACAGCCCATTTGATACTCATTGCTTCAGTTCTTGTGTATTCCCATTGATGAATTGCATTTCTGATGCTTCCCAGACATTCTATACAGGTTTCAGGAAATTGAACTCGTACAGGTACAGCTAAGCCGTATGCTTCCTACGGCTCACAGTCCAGAGAGGAGAAAAACCCAGTTTTCCTCTACGGCTAGGGCACGGCTAAGCCGTGGAATGCCCTACGGCTAAGCCGTAGCTCAGCCGTGGCCCAGCCGTAGAACAATACAGGGTGCAATTTCTGGAATAACTGAGAGTCAGCAAATGACAGACCTTCTACGGTTCAGCCACGGCTAAGCCGTAGACCACACACGGCTAAGCCGTAGCACACACACGGCTAAGCCGTAACCACACATGAAGAATAAGGCTAGGTGTAAAGATAAGACCTATATGACCTTCATGATAGAATGTAGAGCACCTAGACTTGCCCAACGGAATGTGATACTCCGCGTGAATGATCTCGAGGGCTGCGAATCATTCATGTTCGTTATCCGGATGTTAAGCACCTCCCCATGGGTGTTGGTTTAAGGGACTTCGTGCACCGCCCGATTCAAGGCAACACTAGACAACGGAGCACCGAATAACTTAAAACTACATCATCATGCACGGTTAGAAACACCGGATAACTAGATTAGAATTGGTTTGTAAAGCAAGATGATTCGATTTCACATGAATTGATGCATAACATATTGCATTCGATCATTGATCTCAACTCTCTAACATGATTATGTATGTTTCGTTACTTTCACATTTTGGTTTATTTACCCTGAGTACGCATGTATGATATGTTCACTTCCAGATATGCACGCATGATATATGATCACGATCTACTCAGGATTTTCTTGATTGACTCCGTATGGTCAGGCACTACTTAGCCTCAGCCTTAGGATCCCGACGGGGTGAATTCGGTATAGTTTATATGGCCTGCTGCAGTATGGATTTTGTCTTGGGGAACCGGACCCCAGGAAACCGAGACCCATTGTACCCTGGCCCGGACAATGGTGTTCTTTGCATGTTACAAGATCCCTCTTTTGGGAGCATATGGTAATGTAGTAGCCACTAGTCATGTACACAGCATGTTATCCTTGATTCACGCAGCATATTTCTTTCTTGCACGATAGCCTAGTATACGAAAATGCCTTCTTTAATAACATGATGTTCTTTATTCTATTAGACACAGCGTGTGTTAACTTGCTATGGTTTATACTTTGCTGAATCTTCGTATTCACAGTTGTTTTTGGTGTTGCAGGCCCAGATCCCCCTGCCGAACCCTCGCCGGTCGGCCAGGCTCCAGATGAGACCCCCGGGGCCCCATCAGGCCTAGAGGAGTGGATGTGATCACTCCACGGGAGCGCGTTCATGGCATGCATCATGTTGGAGTCATGTTTTGGGGATTTTCAGACTTGTATATGTCATGACATGTCACTATTGTATTTATCCTTTTGTTCTTTTGTAAACGTTCATATGTAATTATGTCAGTCCTTTCTTGTATCCTCTTCTTGCATTATTAGTTTTATGTTTCTGATATTTACAGCTTCCGCATACTTGCTTGGCACGTGTGCTTGTTCCCTTGTGCGTGTGCATTTAGACTCGGTCTACGTGTGCATGCACGGGAGTACGTGTGTCATTAGGTTTGGCTTTTGCTAACCCCCGAACCCTGGGCTCGGGTTGTGACATACGTATTGTATGGTATCAGAGCATTCCTTGCTCATTCCTTGTTCTAGATGATAAGCATGTAGGCATGTATAGGATCGTGGTGAGGATACGATTATTCCTTTGTGCTCTTTCTAGATTTTGGGGTTTGTTGGGCGCTCTTGTGTTGTGTTTGTGTCTGACTCTTTCCATTTTACAGGATGGCATCAGGTTCTGGTTCGCAGCAGAACGCCGGAAATAACGAGAGCGGATCTGCCCCTTCACCGCAGACACCGAATACAGATGAACGCATCCTTATGCTATTCCAGTCCCTTCAGGCACAATCACAATCCATGCAGAACTTGCAAGCCCAAGTGACAACCATGTTAGACCGACAAAGCCAAGCCCCCGTTCAGTCGCATGTAGACCAGCAGGTGATCTTGCAGCCTCGAGAGAGTGACCCGAATGCCCTCTATGGGAAATTTCGCAAGCGAGGAGCTATTGAGTTCTATGGAACAGAAGAGCCACTGAAGGCAGAACAGTGGTTAGACCAGACAGAGGATGTCTTTGAGACCGTCGTGTGCACGAACCGACAGAAGGTCGGACTAGCAACTTCTATGTTTAGAGATGTCGTAAAGACTTGGTGGAAGAGCGTGAAAGATTCATACAGAGATATTCCTAGTGCTACGGTGTGGGAGATGTTCAAGCAACAGTTCAGGAGGAAGTTCATCCCGGCTCATGTGTTTCGAGCCAAGGAGGTTGAGTTCCTAGCTCTCCGCCAGCAGCAGATGACAGTAGCAGAGTATGTAAACAAGTTTATGCAGTTGTCGCTTTTTGCTCCGGACATGATCAGTACCGAAGAGAGGAAGGTGAACAGGTTTGTCGAAGGTTTGCATCCCCGGTACATGCATCACGTGACTGCGTTTCAGCGTCCGGCTACGTTTGACGATGCAGTGGACAGGGCCTATTCTGCCGAGGCCATCCACCAAGCTGCTAGAGCCGTTGAGCCTAAGAGACAGCCGCCTTTCAGTGCACGAGGACAAGTACAGAAGAAGACCAAAGGCCAGCAGAGTACTTCTAGTTCTACGGGAGTGACTTGTGGATATTGTGGTAGGAACCACACGACTGAAGCTTGTTGGAGGAAGGCCGGTGCTTGTTTCATTTGTGGTTCAAGGGAGCACATGATCGCCAATTGTCCTCGACATCGAGCCTCCGGTGCAGCTCCATCTGGCCCTACTTCCGGCACAGTTCCTAGCAGGCCTAGTGCACCTACAGCTCCGAGCAAGCCGCAGTCAGCTCGTCCAGGCTCGAGACAGCCTCGCCAGTCAGCCCGTGCTTACGCTGCTACCCACGAGAGTGCCGAGGATCCACAGGTGGTTGAAGGTACTGTTTTGATTTCGCGCGTCGGGGCATTAGCTTTGTTCGATTCGGGGTCTACACGATCTTATGTAGCACCTCATTTTGCCGAGCGGTTACCTCAGCCGTCTAAGCCGTTGCCATATGTGTTGGTTGTATCCACCCCAGTTGGCAAGCGAGTGGAGTGTAGTATGTACTACCCCCATTGCGACGTGCAGATTGCAGGTCATCAGTTACCTGTTGATTTGATCCTGTTGTCGATGCTGGACTTCGACGTGATACTTGGTATGGATTGGCTCGCTCGATATCGTGCCTGTGTTAACTGTTACAACAGGACGATTTTCTTCGATTTAGGCAAGGGCTTCCGTTTCGAGGGCAGTCAGCAGAGATGCCCCAGGCGTGTGATTTCGGCGTGTAAGGCAGATCGCTTGATCCGCCGAGGGTGTGAAGGCTTCATTGCCTTTGTCTCAGCGAAGAAGGAGTCGAAGCAGCTAGGTGAGATCCAGGTGGTCTGTGACTTTCCAGATGTCTTTCCAGACGATGTGCCAGACTTACCCCCGGTTCGAGATGTGGAGTTCGCCATTGAGCTTGTTCCCGGCACGGCACCAATCAGCAAGGCTCCGTATCGCATGGCCCCAGCAGAGTTGTCAGAGTTGAAGAAGCAACTACAGGAGCTTTTGGATAAGGGTTTCGTTCGCCCGAGCGTTTCACCTTGGGGAGCACCAGTCTTGTTTGTCAAGAAGAAGGATGGTACTTTTCGGATGTGCATAGACTACCGCCAGCTGAACAAAGTGACGATCAAGAACAAGTACCCCCTACCCAGGATTGATGAGCTGTTCGATCAACTTCAGGGCGCAGCATATTTTTCGAAGATTGATTTGAGATCTGGTTATCACCAGTTGAGGGTCAAAGAAGATGACATTCCCAAGACTGCCTTCAGGACTCGTTATGGACATTATGAATTCCTCGTGATGCCTTTTGGACTAACCAACGCACCTGCAGCTTTTATGGCACTGATGAATCAGATCTTTGCTCCTTTCTTGGACCAATTCGTAGTTGTGTTTATTGATGATATACTGATATATTCTAAGTCAGCAGAGGAGCATAGGGAGCACTTGAGAAAAGCCTTGTCGTTGTTGAGAGAACATCGATTGTTTGCTAAATTGTCGAAGTGTGATTTTTGGCTTGAGCAGGTTGCATTTTTAGGTCATCTCATTTCACGAGAGGGATTGGCAGTTGATCCATCTAAAGTAGAGGCAGTGGTGAATTGGCCTAGCCCTAAGACAGTGACAGAGGTTCGCAGTTTCCTTGGTCTAGCAGGTTACTACCGTCGATTTGTCCAGGACTTTGCTAAGATCTCTTCTCCATTGACGAAGTTGACCAGGAAGAACGTACCATTTGATTGGACTGAGGAGTGTGAAGCCAGTTTTCGGATTTTGAAAGAGAAGTTGACTACAGTCCCAGTGTTAGCCTTGCCAGATGGTTGTGAAGGATTCGTGGTTTATTCAGATGCTTCGCGAGTTGGTCTGGGTTGTGTGTTGATGCAGCATGGGAAGGTTATTGCCTATGGATCGAGACAGTTGCGAGATCATGAGAAGAATTACGCCACCCATGATTTGGAATTGGCAGCCATCGTATTTGCGTTGAAGCTGTGGAGACATTATCTCTATGGTGTACAGTTTGAGGTTCGTTCTGACCACCACAGTTTACAGTACTTATTCACACAGCAGGAGCTGAACATGAGACAGCGGAGATGGCTTGAGCTTCTTAAGGATTATGACTTCCCGATCAAATATCAGCCAGGCAAGGGGAATGTGGTGGCAGATGCGCTCAGCAGGAAAGCAGAGTCAGTGCAGCTATTGAGCAGTTTCCTCTTAGAGTTTCGTGGTCTCCCTGTTGAGGTTAAACTAGTGGATGAGTGCGTGACGTTGGCTAGTACGCTAGTGTTTCAGCCTGAGATGATTCAGCAGATTAAGGACAGGCAGTTTGACGATCTAACTTTGAAGCGCATTCGAGACCACATTGGAGACAGACCCGATTTCAGACTCGAGGATGGTATACTCTACTTTCGGAGTAGGTTGTGCGTGCCAGCAGTTGATGAGTTCAAGGAGAAGCTGATGAACGAAGCGCATTACGCTCGCTACGCGATGCATCCGGGCAGCACGAAGATGTTTCGGGACCTCAAGGATCGCTTCTGGTGGAACAACATGAAGAGAGAAGTAGCAGGGTTTGTTGCTCGCTGTTTGACATGTCAGAAGGTGAAGGCCGATCATCAGAGACCGCCAGGCTCGTTGCATCCTTTGCACATACCGCAGTGGAAGTGGGAAAACATCACCATGGACTTCGTTTCAGGGTTACCGCCGACGAGCAGGAAGAACAATGCCATTTGGGTGATCGTAGATCGATTGACGAAGTCAGCCCATTTCATTCCTTTCCGGAAGGGTATGACATTTTCAGAGATGGCTAGGAAGTTCGTGGATGAGATCGTCAGGCTCCATGGTACCCCCGTGTCGATTGTATCCGATCGTGACAGCCGTTTTGTTTCGTCTTTCTGGAGAGCTTTCCAAGAGGCTTTGGGTACGAAGTTGAGTTTCAGCACGGCATACCACCCACAGACGGATGGACAATCAGAGCGGACGATTCAGACTTTGGAGGATATGTTGCGAGCCAGTGTGTTGAACTACGAGAAAGAATGGGATCTTCATCTATCGTTGTGCGAGTTCGCCTACAACAACAGTTTCCACGAGAGCATTGGGATGGCACCATATGAAGCATTGTACGGGAAGAAGTGTAGAAGTCCGGTTTGTTGGGAAGAAGTTGGAACCCGCAGTTTTCACGGACCGACGATCATTGCCGAGACTACGGAGAAGGTACAGAAAGCCATTGAGAATTTGAAAGTTGCTCGGTCAAGACAGAAGAGTTATGCAGACACCCGCAGACGACCCTTAGAGTTTCAGGTTGGCGAGTGGGTTTTTCTGAAGGTCTCACCGATGAAGGGTACGATCCGTTTCGGCCAGAAAGGCAAGTTAGCTCCACGCTATGTCGGACCGTTCGAGATCAAGAGTCGGATTGGTGATTTAGCCTATCGATTAGAGCTTCCCGAGGTGTTTTCAGGAGTGCACAACGTTTTCCACGTTTCGATGCTTCGGAAATATGTTCATGATCCCTCCCATGTCATTCGTTATGACGAGGTCCAGATTCAGCCGAGTGCTGTATACGTTGAGCGACCGCTCCGTATCGTGGGAACCCGAGAGCAGATACTCCGCACCAGGACAATTCGATGGGTCAAAGTGCTTTGGGAGCATCACAGTCCCGATGAGGCTACGTGGGAGTTAGAAGAGCAGATGGCACGTCAGTACCCCGATTTGTTTTCTCAGGTATGAGTGATTTAGTGTGCATTCCGAGGACGGAATGATTCTCAAGTAGGGGAGGATGTAACACTCCGACCCAGCTTGACCTCGTTTAGGGGTTAGTTAATCTTGTTTTCGTTGTTAATTGTGTTTTGTTTGTGTTTTGTTTTCGTTACGGGTCATGGATAGGTAGTTGGGTTGAGTTTGACCTGGATTAAGTAGACCAAGCCCTTTTTCGTAATTTTAGCTTTTCTTAGACATGGTCATTTTTGCATCATCTTGATGTCAACACGTGTCTTTCGTTGAGCTCGTTAACTTTCGTAACTACGTCATTTGCAACCGACGTCGTGTGTTTCGATTGGACCTTGATTTGACTCAAACTGAAAATACACTTTTCACTTGGCTTTCATTGTAAATTTGGACAACCCATTTGATTATATAAGCTTCACCATCGACCCACTCTCATTTCCTTCTCTCGTTCTCTCTCTGGTTCTTTGCAACTGCACGTGGAGCTTCTCTCTCTCTCTCCTTCTTTCACTTGAATTCTTCCTCCATCGATCAAGAGAGGAGGTTGGTTTCTTGCTTGCTAGGTGAGTGGAATTCTTCCATTCTCCCATCTCTTTCTCCATTCTTCTCCTTCTTGTTCTCATTGGTGTGTATGTCTTTGGAATTCCTCTCCATCCCTCATGCATGCAGGTGGTTTTGATTTGGTTTAGGTTGTGTTTGGGCTTTAGAACTTCAAGTGTGCAATTGATCTCCAATTGAGGCAAGTATAACCATAACATTGAGAACCCATGTTGGTATGCATTGAATTTGGTTGAGCTTACATGTATTGATATGGAAATAAGTGTTTACAGCCCATTTGATACTCATTGCTTCAGTTCTTGTGTATTCCCATTGATGAATTGCATTTCTGATGCTTCCCAGACATTCTATACAGGTTTCAGGAAATTGAACTCGTACAGGTACAGCTAAGCCGTATGCTTCCTACGGCTCACAGTCCAGAGAGGAGAAAAACCCAGTTTTCCTCTACGGCTAGGGCACGGCTAAGCCGTGGAATGCCCTACGGCTAAGCCGTAGCTCAGCCGTGGCCCAGCCGTAGAACAATACAGGGTGCAATTTCTGGAATAACTGAGAGTCAGCAAATGACAGACCTTCTACGGTTCAGCCACGGCTAAGCCGTAGACCACACACGGCTAAGCCGTAGCACACACACGGCTAAGCCGTAACCACACATGAAGAATAAGGCTAGGTGTAAAGATAAGACCTATATGACCTTCATGATAGAATGTAGAGCACCTAGACTTGCCCAACGGAATGTGATACTCCGCGTGAATGATCTCGAGGGCTGCGAATCATTCATGTTCGTTATCCGGATGTTAAGCACCTCCCCATGGGTGTTGGTTTAAGGGACTTCGTGCACCGCCCGATTCAAGGCAACACTAGACAACGGAGCACCGAATAACTTAAAACTACATCATCATGCACGGTTAGAAACACCGGATAACTAGATTAGAATTGGTTTGTAAAGCAAGATGATTCGATTTCACATGAATTGATGCATAACATATTGCATTCGATCATTGATCTCAACTCTCTAACATGATTATGTATGTTTCGTTACTTTCACATTTTGGTTTATTTACCCTGAGTACGCATGTATGATATGTTCACTTCCAGATATGCACGCATGATATATGATCACGATCTACTCAGGATTTTCTTGATTGACTCCGTATGGTCAGGCACTACTTAGCCTCAGCCTTAGGATCCCGACGGGGTGAATTCGGTATAGTTTATATGGCCTGCTGCAGTATGGATTTTGTCTTGGGGAACCGGACCCCAGGAAACCGAGACCCATTGTACCCTGGCCCGGACAATGGTGTTCTTTGCATGTTACAAGATCCCTCTTTTGGGAGCATATGGTAATGTAGTAGCCACTAGTCATGTACACAGCATGTTATCCTTGATTCACGCAGCATATTTCTTTCTTGCACGATAGCCTAGTATACGAAAATGCCTTCTTTAATAACATGATGTTCTTTATTCTATTAGACACAGCGTGTGTTAACTTGCTATGGTTTATACTTTGCTGAATCTTCGTATTCACAGTTGTTTTTGGTGTTGCAGGCCCAGATCCCCCTGCCGAACCCTCGCCGGTCGGCCAGGCTCCAGATGAGACCCCCGGGGCCCCATCAGGCCTAGAGGAGTGGATGTGATCACTCCACGGGAGCGCGTTCATGGCATGCATCATGTTGGAGTCATGTTTTGGGGATTTTCAGACTTGTATATGTCATGACATGTCACTATTGTATTTATCCTTTTGTTCTTTTGTAAACGTTCATATGTAATTATGTCAGTCCTTTCTTGTATCCTCTTCTTGCATTATTAGTTTTATGTTTCTGATATTTACAGCTTCCGCATACTTGCTTGGCACGTGTGCTTGTTCCCTTGTGCGTGTGCATTTAGACTCGGTCTACGTGTGCATGCACGGGAGTACGTGTGTCATTAGGTTTGGCTTTTGCTAACCCCCGAACCCTGGGCTCGGGTTGTGACAGCTCAGCCGTATCCTGGTCCACGGCTTAGCCGTAAGACAATGTACGGCTTAGATCAGGCTGGGCCGTAGAAGAATGTCAAATTGCCAACATCCAGTTATTTCCAGCTAACAGTCTGTACTGTTCTACGGTTTGGGTTACGGTTGGGTCTCGGCTTAGCCGTAAGCCATTTTACGGCTTAGCCGTAGCACATTTCACGGCTTAGCCGTGAGTGCACGGGCTCATTTTCCTGAAATCATCACAGACATACAGAAAGTGTGCGAAATGGCTGGAAACCGAAACATAACAGTGAAATGAACTGAATGGGGCTGTCTAATACTGAGAAACACAATGAAGCATAAAAACACAACAATCAAACCACTATCAATCGGTGTTCATACAACTTGGGCTTATACTTGCCTCACGGACGAAATCCACACACTGATTGGCTCAGTCCACCGGGATCACACACACTGACGAGCTCCTTTCTTCCTCCCTCAAACAGAGAAACAGTGAAGGAGAAGGAGAGAAAGAGAGCTGACGAGAGAGACGAGCTGGAGCGTGAGAGATAGAGAGTGAGCTGAGAGACGATCGAGAGAAATGGGAGAGTTGGTGGGATATTTATACATAATTTGAGTCCAATTTACATTTAAGGCCAAATAGCGTCTACAAATATCAGTTTGAGTCAAATGACGGTCCAACAAAAGCAAACGAACTCATTCGGATCCAAGACAGTTACGACAATCGACAAGCTCGACGAAATACACGCGCTGACGTCAAAATGACGCGAAACTGACAAGGTCAATCAAAAGCCAAAATTACGAAAAAGGGCTCGATCTACTTAGACCAAGTCAAACTCAACCCAATGATCTCTCTACGAGTCAAAACCAAAGGAAAACAAAATCTAAACACTCTTAGCGATAAAAACACACGCAATACGCACTAATCCGGATCAACTCGGGTCGGAGTGTTACATCCTCCCCCACTTGGACATCATTCCGTCCTCGGAATGAAAGCGTTCCTGAGCAAACAGATAAGGATACTGACGCGCCATCTGATCTTCTAATTCCCACGTGGCTTCATCAGGTCCATGATGTTCCCAGAGTACCTTGACTGTAACAACCCGCCCCGCACCATCGAGGTATTGTCCGCTTTGGACTTCCCAGGAGGTCACCCATCCTGAAATTGCTCTGACTCGAGCACGCTTAACTTTATAGTTTTTATGGAAGTCCTCACGGTTTTGTCCTCAAAAGGCGCCTCGACAGTTTAGGACGGATTATTACTTATATTCTTTCATTCACATGTACTTTTTGGGACTGGGTCGTTACAGGCCCACCAGCTTCCGCCGGATATGTCCCCATATCTACATATCTAGACTGTCGGACCGAAGACGGCCTCATAAGCGATGTGGGACTTCGTTCCTCCTCCTTCGTTCCCCCCTCCTATTTGTGGAGGGCAGGATTCGATAGGGAAGCAGGATTCGAGCGGTCCCCAAGGGGTCCGGCCTAACGGCCTCACCCTCCACCACTCAGAGGAGAGCCATCCCCTTCTCTGATACCATCTATAACAACCCGCCCCGCACCATCGAGGTATTGTCCGCTTTGGACTTCCCAGGTGGTCACCCATCCTGAAATTGCTCTGACTCGAGCACGCTTAACTTTATAGTTTTTATGGAAGTCCTCACGGTTTTGTCCTCGAAAGGCGCCTCGACAGTTTAGGACGGATTATTACTTATATTCTTTCATTCACATGTACTTTTTGGGACTGGGTCGTTACAGGATTGAGGCGCCTTGGCGTGGCTCACTGGTTCTTGCGGGTACGGTTCGAATGGGAGCTCCGTTACCTTCTTGACTCAGGTTCGAGTCCCTCCAGGGACAAAATCCCCGCTGCGTATCTGATAATGCCAGTTAGGTGGAACAATACCTTCTCTTAAATGAGGAGGCGCCTTTTGAGGACAAAACCGTGAGGACTTCCATAAAAAACTATAAAGTTAAGCGTGCTCGAGTCAGAGCAATTTCAGGATGGGTGACCTCCTGGGAAGTCCAAAGCGGACAATACCTCGATGGTGCAGGGCGGGTTGTTACATTGACCCATCGGATAGTCCTCGTACGCAAGAGCTGTTCTCTGGTCCCAACAATACGGAGCGGACGCTCAACGTATGACGCATTGGGTTGCATCTGAATATCATCGTATCGAATCACGTGCGTCGGGTCTCGAACATACTTGCGAAGCATAGACACATGAAAAACGTCGTGTACTCCAGAAAACTCCACGGGTAGAGTCAATCTGTACGCTAGATCACCAATCCGGCTCTTAATCTCAAATGGACCCACATATCTTGGCGCTAACTTGCCTTTTTGACCGAATCGTACCGTACCCTTCATCGGTGAGACCTTCAAGAATACCCAATCTCCAACCTGAAATGTCAAGGTTCTTCTACGCGTATCTGCATAGCTCTTCTGTCTCGATCGGGCAATCTTCAAATTGTCAATGGCTCTCTGAACTTTCTCTGTAGTCTCAGCAATGATCGTCGGTCCGTGGAAACTCCTTGTTCCAACTTCTTCCCAGCAAACAGGACTTCTACATTTCCGTCCATACAAAGCTTCATAGGGTGCCATTCCAATACTCTCGTGGTAGCTATTGTTATACGCGAACTCACACAACGAGAGATGCAAATCCCATTCTTTCTCAAAATTCAGTACACTGGCCCGTAACATGTCCTCAAGCGTCTGAATAGTTCGTTCTGACTGTCCATCAGTCTGCGGGTGATACGCCGTACTAAAGCTCAACTTCGTTCCCATGGCTTCCTGAAATGCTCTCCAAAACGAAGAAACAAAGCGGCTATCTCGATCAGACACAATCGACACAGGCGTACCATGTAGTCTAACGATCTCATCAACGAACTTCTTCGCCATCTCGGAAAATGTCATGCTTTTCTTGAATGGAAGAAAATGGGCTGTCTTCGTCAATCTGTCCACGATCACCCAAATGGCAATGTTCTTCTTGCTCGTCAGAGGTAAACCCGAAACAAAGTCCATCGAAATGTGCTCCCATTTCCACTGGGGAATATGCAATGGATGTAAGGAACCTGGAGGTCTCTGATGGTCAGCTTTCACCTTCTGGCAAATCAAACATCTGGCAACAAACCCAGCAATTTCTCTCTTCATGTTGTTCCACCAGAATCTGTCCTTGAGAGCTCGGTACATCTTCGTACTTCCAGGATGCATAGAATAACGTGCATGGTGTGCTTCTGTCATCAAACTCTCCTTTAAAGCATCTACTGCTGGCACACATAATCTGCTCCTGAAATACAAAACATCACTCTCCAAACGAAAGTCTGGTCGATCTGAGATGCTATCCCGAATGCGCTTCAACATCGCATCTTCGAACTGCTGGTCTTTAATCCGCTGAATGATGTCAGGCTGAAAGCTCACGGTGCTGGCAAGTGTCAAACAATTCTCCACCGATTGCAGTTCCACTGGCTGTGCATGCCTCACAAAATAAAGGCTATCCAAGGCCTGAAGAATCTCCGACTTCCTACTCAAGGCATCTGCAACAACATTACCTTTCCCTGGATGATACTTGATGGGGAAATCAAAATCCTTGATCAACTCAAGCCACCTTCGCTGTCGCATATTCAACTCAGACTGCGTGAAGAGATACTGTAGACTATGGTGATCTGAATGCACTTCAAATGTCACGCCATACAAATAATGTCTCCACATCTTCAACGCAAAAACGATGGCTGCCAACTCTAAATCGTGCGTAGCATAGTTCTTCTCGTGCTCCCGAAGTTGCCTCGAGCCATAGGCAATCACTTTGCCATGTTGCATCAAAACACATCCCAAACCGACTCGAGAAGCATCAGAGTAGATCATAAATCCTTCATGCCCATCTGGTAACGTCAAAACTGGAGCCGAAGTAAGCTTCTCCTTCAACATCCGGAAATGGTGCTCACAGTCGTCCGTCCAATGAAATGGAGCATTCTTCCTGGTCAATCGGGTCAATGGTGCAGAAATCTTGGCAAAATCTTGAATAAAGCGACGATAATATCGAGCTAATCCAAGAAAACTCCGTATCTCCGTCACAGTCTTTGGGCTGGGCCAATTCATCACTGCTTCAACTTTCATCTGATCCACTGCCAACCCATCTCGTGAAATGGTATGACCAAGAAAAGCTACCTGCTCGAGCCAAAAATCACACTTCGACAATTTAGCATATAATCGATGCTCTTTCAACAACTGTAAGGCTCGACGTAGATGTTCCTCATGCTCCTCTGGGGTCTTCGAATATACCAAAATATCATCAATAAAGACCACCACGAAACGATCCAGAAAAGGAGCGAAAATCCTGTTCATCAAAGCCATGAAGGCAGCAGGTGCATTGGTTAATCCAAATGGCATCACGAGGAATTCAAAATGTCCATATCGTGTCCTGAAAGCCGTCTTCGCAATATCGTCGTCCTTCACCCGGAGTTGATGATACCCCGATCTCAAATCAATCTTGGAAAAATAGGCAGCACCTTGGAGTTGGTCAAACAACTCATCAATACGCGGCAATGGGTATTTGTTCTTAATCGTGACTTTATTCAACCGCCGGTAATCGATGCACATCCGTAAGGTACCGTCCTTCTTCTTCACAAACAGCACTGGAGCTCCCCACGGTGACACACTCGGCCGTACGAAACCCTTCTCCAAAAGATCTTGCAATTGCGTCTTCAATTCGAGTAGCTCAGCAGGGGCCATACGATAAGGAGCTAAACTAATGGGTGCTGTACCGGGCACTAAATCAATCGCAAACTCTACATCTCGGACAGGGGGTAACTCGGGTACTTCCTCCGGAAATACATCCGGGAACTCACGTACTACCGAAATATCGCTCAACTGCTTCACCTCCTTCTTCTCCGAGACAAAAGCAAGAAATCCTGCACAACCTCTGCGTATCAAACGATCCGCTTTGCATGCGGAGATGACACGCCTCGGGCATCTCTCCTAATTGCCCTCGAAACGAAACCCCTTCGCAAAATCGAAGTAAATCGTCCTGTTGTAACAGTTAACACAGGCACGATACCGCGCTAGCCAGTCCATACCAAGGATCACGTCGAATTCCAACATGGACAACAAAATCAAATCAACTGGCAGCTGGCGACCTTCAATCACCACGTCGCACTGAGGGTAGTATACACTACACTCCACTCGCTTGCCCACAGGAGTGGACACTACTAACAAATAGGGTAGTGGCTGAGGGGGTTGCGGTAACTGTTCCGCAAAACGAGGTGCAACATACGAACGCGTAGATCCCGAATCAAATAGGGTATGTGCTTTAGCTCGGGCAATGAGAACTTTACCTTCCACCACTTTCGCATCTTCTGCATGATCATGAGAGGCTGCATACACACGAGCAGTCTGACGCTGGGGCTTCTGGCTTTGGCGAGACGGATGGGGGCTGTTCGAAGCTGCTGAACTGAGAGACTTAGATGACCCCATAGATTTAGATGACTGAAGAGGCCTAGCTGTCGGGCACTGAGCTATCTTATGCTCCCTCGATCTGCAACTCAAACAAGCTCCAGACTTCTTCCAACATTTCTCCGTCGGATGTCCCAATCCACAAAACTCGCATCTGCTCCCAGAGAAACTCGAAGTGCCTTGCTTCCCTTTCCATTTCTTCTGAATCTGTCCCCTGGAACTCACTGGTGCACTCCTCTTGAAGTCCATAGCTCTCTCTGCTAGGTGGTTGGCTTCCGCAGCGTGTGCTCTGTCGACCGCATCATCGAAAGTAGCTGGTCTCTGAAAAGCAGTCACAAAATTCGCGTATCTCGGATGCAGACCAGAAATAAAACGGTTCACCTTCTTCTCCTCGGTATTGATCATGTCCTCAGCAAAATGGGACAACTGGGTAAAGCGGTGAATATACTCCGAGACGGTCAGCTGCTGCTGTTGTAAGGCCAGAAACTCAACCTCCTTCACACGTCGAACATGAGCAGGAATGAACTTCCTTCTGAACTGTTTCTGGAACGTCTCCCACACTGTTTCACTAGGCATGGTCAGATAAGCTGCACTAACACTCTTCCACCACGTCTTTGCTACCTCTCGAAACATCGAGGCCGTAAGCAGAACCTTCTGCCGGTCATCACAAACAATGGTAGAAAAAAGATCTCCGGTATGCTCTAGCCACTGATCAGCCTTCAATGCATCTTCATTTCCATAGAATTCTGTGGCTCCACGTTTTCTGAATTTATCGTATAACGCATTCGGATCGCTCTCTTTAGGCTGAAAAACCACTGGCTGCTCTGCAGGCCGAACTGGCGTTTGACTCTGTCGGTCTATTAACGAAACGACCTGCGCTTGCAAAGAATGAATCGCCTGTAGCATAGTCAAGAAGCGCTCGTCGAAATTCACAAGTGGCTGTGGGGCGGCTGATCCACTCTCGTTATCTCCCTGATCATTGTTGTTGTGTGTTCCAGATCCCGATGCCATAGCCTGCAAAACACAAAAGTCAATCTGCTATCACACTCGGTAACTCACACAGACTCACAAGACAAGGGGACCCACACAACAGTCCAGAACTGGACTACGAAATCTCACCACGTCCTATATGCCTACATGCTTACACACTAAGATAGAGACAATGCCCTGAGAGACAAAGCTCTGAGAGACAATGCTCTGATACCATACAATACGTATGTCACATCCCGAGCCCAGGGACCGGGGGTCAGAGAAAGTCTAACCAATGACACACGTACTCCCGTGCATGCACACCTAGACCCCGTCCAGGCATGCACACACAAGGGATCATTCCCACGTGCAACAACTGAACGCGGAAGCTGTACGTATCAAGGCATACCACAAATATACCAAAAGACATAGGAGATTTCAAACTATCATGAACTGATAACAATAACAAATACAGGAACGTATGACAAATAAAGCGGGCTTACAATAATCCAAAAATCAAAATACAGGTATCACTCAATGCCCACTTTACAAGTACAGAAAAATCCCCTCAAGAGACTCCAACACAAAGAATGGGGAAAACAAAATGATGCAAACCGTACTCTGGAGGATGGATCAAGTCCACTCCTCTAGGCCGGAGGGGGCCTCGCGAGCCTCCCCTGCAGTCGGGTCGACCGACGCAGGATCGGAAGAGGAATCTGAGCCTGCAACACACAAAGACAACTAATAAGTACAACGACTTAGCAAAGTATAAGCCAACAAGAAGATAACACGAATCGTGTCTAATACTGAATAATACTGAACAATAATCATAATGCAATATCCATAGAAAGCATGTTCGTATACTAAACAATTTATGCAATGAATAAGCATGCTGTACGAATCATAAACAGATAACAATCAAAGTGGCTACTACATTGGCCATTTTCTCCCTTACGAGAGCGGACGGAATGAGAACACCAGCGACCGGGCCAGGGCACGCATGGGTCTCTAGTTCCCGGGGTCCGGAGTCCCAGGACGGAAACACTCTGCAGAGGCAAACACATAACTAAACCAAAGTTAACCCCGTCGGGTATCCTAAGGCTGAGGCTCAGTAGTGCTAATACCAATCACAATCAAGCGGATGATGCACCTCGATCACTTATCACTTATCACTTATCACTTATCACTTATCATGTCACTTATCATACTGAACGAACAATAGGAAGTGCATCACATAAACTGATACTGAATGCAAAGACTGAATGCATAATACGGATACTGATACGGATACGAAATGCAATACAGATACTGAATGTACATAAACTGATACTGATACGGATACGAAATGCAATACAGATACTGAATGTACATAAACTGATACTGATACTCCAGTGGAGCAACGGTAAACACAATACACAATAATAGAATGGTTCCGCCCGGGCTTCGCTCTGGGGTTGCTGCATTTCCCACAGAATCGAGAGGTCCAGCGCAGAACACATAAGAGGGCATAACCGAAATCAATATGCTGTACAAATCAGAATGCTTATACGAATCAAGGTCAATTACAAGCCAATCCTACACTAATTATCCAGTGCTTCTAACCGTGCATGTTGATGTAGTTTTAAGCTGTCCGATGCACCATTGTCTAGTGTTGCAGTGTCTGGAGTGTGCACCGAAGTCCCTTAAACCAACACCCATGCGGAGGTGCTAAACGACTGGATAACAAGCATGAATGATTCACAGCCCATGAGATCATTCATGTCACTCAACATTCCATTGGGCATGTCCAGGTTAACTACATTCTAACATGAAAGTCATATACGGTCTTTTACTTAAACCTAGTCCCTTTTCATTCAATTCTCAGGGTCTCACGGTGCAGCCGTAGGTAACCTTACAGCTTAACCGTGGCATCTTATGGCTTAGCCGTACTATGCACTGCGGCTGAGCTGAGGTTCCCCAAATATCCCTTCGGATTTACGGCTTAACCGTATTTTGCTCTACGGCTCAGCCGTATCCTGGTCCACGGCTTAGCCGTAAGACAATGTACGGCTTAGATCAGGCTGGGCCGTAGAAGAATGTCAAATTGCCAACATCCAGTTATTTCCAGCTAACAGTCTGTACTGTTCTACGGTTTGGGTTACGGTTGGGTCTCGGCTTAGCCGTAAGCCATTTTACGGCTTAGCCGTAGTACATTTCACGGCTTAGCCGTGAGTGCACGGGCTCATTTTCCTGAAATCATCACAGACATACAGAAAGTGTGCGAAATGGCTGGAAACCGAAACATAACAGTGAAATGAACTGAATGGGGCTGTCTAATACTGAGAAACACAATGAAGCATAAAAACACAACAATCAAACCACTATCAATCGGTGTTCATACAACTTGGGCTTATACTTGCCTCACGGACGAAATCCACACACTGATTGGCTCAGTCCACCGGGATCACACACACTGACGAGCTCCTTTCTTCCTCCCTCAAACAGAGAAACAGTGAAGGAGAAGGAGAGAAAGAGAGCTGACGAGAGAGACGAGCTGGAGCGTGAGAGAGAGAGAGTGAGCTGAGAGACGATCGAGAGAAATGGGAGAGTTGGTGGGATATTTATACATAATTTGAGTCCAATTTACATTTAAGGCCAAATAGCGTCTACAAATATCAGTTTGAGTCAAATGACGGTCCAACAAAAGCAAACGAACTCATTCGGATCCAAGACAGTTACGACAATCGACAAGCTCGACGAAATACACGCGCTGACGTCAAAATGACGCGAAACTGACAAGGTCAATCAAAAGCCAAAATTACGAAAAAGGGCTCGATCTACTTAGACCAAGTCAAACTCAACCCAACGATCTCTCTACGAGTCAAAACCAAAGGAAAACAAAATCTAAACACTCTTAGCGATAAAAACACACGCAATACGCACTAATCCGGATCAACTCGGGTCGGAGTGTTACAGTGCGTCTTGCTTACATTCATTGTACTCGTGACTTGTTCATGCTCTTCTTGTGTCATTACCCCAAATCGCTAATGTGTTTATAGGGCCATGATGCGCGTTTAGTTTTAATGAGAATGCTTCCACGCATTAGAACCCACAAGATTATGCTATGTGAGGATTGCTTGGCCTTGGGATCCGCGAGGGATACATGACGGAAGCTTTTGAGCGCAATTCGTACATGCGCATGTGCATGGCCAACAACACACAATATTGATGCATAATAATACAACACATACATAAAGACTAGATCGCAGAAGGAAATGCATTTAATATATATTGAGTTCAAGTTTAACATTTACAAGAAAAAAGTACGTTAATTACATGTAATATTCCTAACCCAAGTGTTTATTTTACTTAATTTAAATATAGTTTTATTTAATTGTTCGTATTTTAGTTAATTAAGATCATTATAATTTTTTAAATTTCTTTTGGGTTTTGGGCTAATCGGATAGAAGTTTTAGGACCGTGAGTATCCATCGTTTGACCCGACCCAGTTTGGACCCATTAAACCCAATAACCCAAACTAGGCCCTTACTTATAAATTAACTTAAACAACAAGGTTCTTTTTATAAAAACCAAAACTTACCCTCAAACCCTAATCCCTATTTATATAAGACGTTGAGTAGCCTCCTTCTTCCTATCTCAACAGTGCCTCTCTATCCTCTCCCTCTTCTTCTTCTCTTGATCGGCCAAGGCTAAGCCCAAGCCAAGCCCATTCCAAGCCATCCACGGGTTGCCATCTTCATCTTCTTCATCATCTCTTCTTCCTCTTCTCTTTCTTCTCCATCTTCTTCGTGGATCTGTGGCTGTGCACGAGAAAGACAAATATCTAAGATTATCTCTTCCATCAAACTTCATCTAAGGCAAGTTGATACACACATCTCATGGTGATTTACATCTCTCTTTCCTTGTTTCTGTCATGCTTAGATGGTATATTGGATGCCCATTTAAAACTGTGAATGATGATGATAGATGGATGTAGATGTAGGCGGATTGCATAGAGTGAGTTGATGATGTGATGGAGAGAAAGCCCCACCTTTGATGTATAAAAAAAAAGGGATGATCGTGTTTGGGACACATTACCATGTTTGGAGCATGTGCAGGGGGTTTCCACTTGTATGCAAGTGTAGGTCTACCACTTATTTAGGTGGGCCCCACGGTTGTAGTATGGACTGGCTATCGGAATTAATGGTGGGCCATTGACATACGTATAGAAAAAATATTTAGGAGTCAATGGTTCTATTTACAGAAAAAAATAAAAATTTTTTTTATTGGCTCCTAATTTCACATAACCCTAGTTTTATTTTGGAGACGTGACATTACATCCCAGAATAAAGCCTTGTAAAACATCGGCCAACAAACAAAAATACAAAAGATAGAATCCCCAAAAGAACCCAAGAAGATAAATCATGACATGTTTCAGACCTTCTCATGTCTACATCACATGATCAACATTCCACTCATGAGAAGCTAGCAGATCCTGTTGGACTACCTCAATGATCGGTTCTAGGGCAAGGGGCTCGTACCTACATAACACTAAGAGTAGGTCGACGATATCTAGCAAGGTGTCAGTAATGATAGCTCAACATGTATCAAGTAGAATAAAGACATGCTCGATTAGATGAATCCAAAAATCATATATGACTAGGGATGTTTGTGCATAAGCAAGCATGTGACAAGTAAATAGCATAATATACAAGTGTAAAGCATGATAATAAAGATGGTATTCATGTGGCATAACTCCATTAGGTAACATGAGCATACTGCTTATGGCTGAGAGCGAGTACGGAAAACATAATAATCCTAACATATGTGGTATCATGTGCGTGAACTCCACCGAGGAGTGCAAATCATGTAAATTGGGCCATCATATTTGAAGTATGATACCAAGTGATACCAAGTCATTATCATGCACTACGTTGCAACAAGGTGAGTAGGATTTGCATTTGGAGCTTTTGAAATTAACCTTGTTGTCCTTTCTGCACTAGATTTTGAGGTCCTCTACCTTGAATCTGCTGGCCTTGCTATCCCCTCAATTGCTGCTGTTGCTATGGGGTTGGTCCCCGAAATTGTTGATATTGAGGTGCGGGTGCTCTAAACTATTGCTGCTGCTGCGAAGCCCGAGGGGGTTGTTGATTAGGCTGCTGCTACCTAAATTGGGGTGCCGGCCTCTAAGGTTGCTGCGTCGGAGCACCCTAAGTTGTGGCTCGTGCTGCTACAATCTCTTGCCCTCATTGGGACATTCCTACATCCTAGTACCTTGTTTCTTGCAATGGAAACAAACTCCTATCTACCTATAACACTGTTTTGTGGGGTGATTCTTTCCACATCGAGCACATATCTATACTACTGCACTGTGACTCTATGTTCTTTGTGTCTTTTGCTGTGACTTCCCGGAATACTATGTCGTACCAATTACTACCCTATTCTTAGAAGAACTGCTCCTTCATCCATTCTCTATACTATACCCTTTGCCTAATTTGCACTGTGAACGTAATCCTGAAAAGTAGATCTTTTTATATCTCCAACTTTGGCAGTAATACATCCATTCAGGCCTCTAAGAAAATGCTTGACCATTTCTTCTTTGGGAGTGATAAGAGTGGGTGCATACTTGGATAAACTAGTGAAATGCTAGAAATATTGCTGCACTGACATGTTCCCTTGCTTGAGGTTCTCAAATTCCTCCACCTTGTGGTCTTGGAGCTATTTAGGGATAAACCTGTCGGTAAAATCCATGGTGAAGGTTTTCCACGCATTTGCCTCAGTCACTGTAGCTGCCTGAACAACTTCTTTCATTGAATTCCACCACTGAAGTGCCACACCCCAAAACATATATGCTGCCAGCTCTACCTTCTTTCTACAAGTACAGTTGAAAATTGCAAATATCTACTCCAATTGATCTAAGTAGTCATCTGCTACCATCAGATCATCTATCCCATGAAATTCTAGAGGGAATCTCTTTCTGAACTTCTCATAGAGATCATTAGGATCAATTTCTCGTGGTGCCATGTTTAGCTAAATTGGTTTATTTATCCTCCACATAGCTGCCATTAGCTAATTCTAAAAGCAACTCTATCTGCATTTGCCCTACCCAGATCTGTAGCCCTGATGGCATCAGCCTGAGCCCTTTTTACTTCCTTTTCCTCCTAATCACGTTGCCTCTCAGCTGCTCTCTTAGCAAAATGGGCTGGATGCTGCATAGCTTGGGCTTGTTGAGATTGTATTAGTGCTTGAAGAGTTACTTGAATCAAGGGTTTGGAGGATTGATATTATCCCCATTAGAACCCTAAGACATTCCTTGATGAGCCATATCTTACAAAAGAGTTAAAAGAATTTACTTTTATAAATACTAATTCTACCAATCAATACTATAGACTTTATATTAAGCATGTAAAATCCATCTAACGAAGTTGAATCCTCACCAACATCCTAACATTTTTATACATTTTTATTTTCTAGAAATGTGCAAGTCTCTAATACCAACTGTTACGTCCCGAAAAATGAAACTAGGGTTAACGTGAGATTAGAGGCCAATTAAAATTTTTGTTGTTTAAAACAACACATGACTCCTAATCGGATCCTACACAGGATTTTATGTTTGCGGTAAAGTCCACAACTTTCAACAAATACCAAATAATTGTCGAAGCATTAATTGTCAATCGGTATCAAATATTAAATTGAGTATACACATTCAAAGAATATTAAATCTAAGATTTTCAATTGCAAAATAAAATAAATGTATTTAACTGAAAAACCTCACTAAGAACTTGGGCAAATAAATGATGTCTAAACTACAATAAATATCCAATATATGTGAGTCACTCATGTGCGGGACTAGATGGTTCAGTAACCATCATTTGCACCCCACTTGGTCTCATCATGTAGCTCAAGCGTTTGAAATGCTTCACCCTCTGCCTCCTCCTTGGGTTAGCCGGACTCGGTACCTATGCACCAAGTTAAGCATTATTAGACTACGACAAGTTGGCAAGTAAATAGACATATTTCATAATAGACATACAATATCAAAGGTGAATAAAGACAGTAAATCATATAAGAAACAAATAATAATCAGTAATAAGAAAGAAAGGACATCCTAATCCAAAATCTACACAAGTGACCACATAAGTCAACAATAGGGCAGTCGATCCATTGAAATCGGAAAGATCTAGGTAAAATTAGGTGGTCAATCCTGTCAAATCATTGGGAGAAGCCCAGTCAAATTATAGGATGCCAAGCAATCCTGTCTAAAGTAGTGATCAACCGTTTGAAATCAAAATCGATCTGCAGCAATCATCAAAATAACCTCAAAATACATAATATACATACAGACCAACTTAGAGGTGCTCAAACTTCAAATCCTAAGTCAAAGTGAAGGGCTGGCTTTCCAGTGTATGAATATGGGTTCAGGAAATAGAGAGACTACTCCGAAATCATAGTTTACATAAACCCCATATAGGTAGTCCTCTTTACAATTCATTGTAACCCATGCCAAGTGCCTCAAGACGTTCAAAGTCAATACAATGGGTACAATCTAATGGAAGCATGTACATAAAGTTCACAATGTATCAATAAATGCAAAGATGCATATCCGAAGGCCAAGAAACATATTACAAATAAATTCCTAAGTTCATTATCCTAATTTACACACTTGACAATTCTACTCAAACTAATATGAGGTGAGGTTGGAATATTTAGAAACAATTATCCCTGATGCAAAGTCTTAATTCTCATCTCAACCGAGTTCAGAATAGTTTGTATACCATATGCGAACCGGACAATCCGTAAAAGGAATGCATGCCCAAATATGCCTCTTACATAGTAATTTAAGGTGGGATCATCAAAAGCTGGGTCAAACATAGTCCAATCATTGAAACATGATTTTAGGAAAACATGTGCGTCAATGATAAAGGTATACAACCCCATACAAGTTCCCACATTCAAAACTGCATAACCATAGGCCATGCCCTTTCCATTCATCATATAAAACTACCCTAAATCTACAATATTCATCATACATCAAATCCAAACCTAAATCTAGCATTCCAATTTCATCAATAATGGGGAAAACATAATTAATATAAACATTATATGAAGGAATCAAGAGGAAGTAATGCAAATCATCAATAAGCCATGGTAATCTACTCGCCTTTAATGAAGATGGTATGCGAACTAGAAGAAAATCAAGTCAAAGAACCTAATCGAAGTTCCAAACGCAAATCCTACCCAATCAAAATCTATTAAACAAAAGAGGAGACTCATGTGAGTCCTCTAAAGTAAATCTAGTTAAACTGTACATATAGGTGCAGAATACACTAAAAACAAGGTGAAATCGGGCATTAGACGTGAAACAGTTGAAAAATAGTACATTTTTGTCTTAAAAATTTTAAGATAAATGGGCAACATTTCGGCTAGAGATGGGTTGCCAAAAATGGATAGAAAAGGTATTAAGCGGATCTAGAGAATCAGGGTGGTCATTCGTGTCAATACACTCAACTAACCCACGTAGCTCCTAACCATGGATCATGTCATCCGAAGGTGGTAACGGTGGTCGAGCGCACACCCCATGCCTAAGAAGTGACCTATATAGCCATCAATGGTTTTGGTAATAGTCGGGTAGTCCCGGGTGCGTAAACAGTATGATACATGTGATAGAATGATGCAAGCATGTGTTTGCAAACAATGTGTACATGATGTTAAACATGGCTACCAAGCTACTAGACAATCAAAGAACCATTTCAAATGGTCATTCATAGGGTTTACGTTGCTTTTGAGGTGCTAGAATGCATCCACAGTCCTTATTTTCGAAATTCCATTTCTTTATGCCCTTAAGGTAGTAGTATGTGAAAGCCATGAATACACATGGTGCATACTTTATACGATTACAAGAACATCTTTGGATGATGATCGAGAGTAGTGACAAGCTCAAACACCACTCACTGGGGTCCAAGTCCAAGTTCCCCACAAGTTTATATTACATTTTCCAAGTTTTCAAGTCAAAGTTGACAATTCCAAGCCTAATACATAGATTTGATTTACATTTAATTGGTCTGATTTGGAGGAGACTTATGGGTCAAGGTTATGTCAAATCGAATCCCTCAACTAAAGGTTCCGTTGGTCTTAGGGTGGTCCCCAACTTACATTAAGGTGGGGTCTAATTTCCCAAAGCAACATGCCTACATATATACAGCTAAGTTACTAAAATAGTTTTTGGTCACCCCTTAATCTAATCATTGTGGAGGAAATTGCATAGTCCAAGTAGGGCTGAATTGGTGGTCTAAGGGGGCCATGATCACATGGCCCATAGCTACCCACATTTGCCCCACATGGGGCACCACAAATGGCCCAAGGAAATCAATCGGAACTCCAAGTGTATAGCTTAGATTGTAGTGATAACTTGGTGAGTACGGGGGTCGATTCAAAGGAAGTAATGTGCAATAAACTTTCCAACTTTTACCTTTCCTAAATCAAATATAAAACTAGCCTAAATAAAACCTAAACATCACCATCCTACTTTCCATAATTAAGCAATTACAGACCAATAAAAGAAATTTCCTAATCTAAAAAACCCTAAAACTAAAGCTTCCTAAAAACTAAAGTTTCTCCAAAACAAAACAAAAATTAAATGTTTCAATTATAAACAATCTAAAATTAGCAACTTTGTAAAACTAGAATCTACACTCAAATTAGAAATTAATTAAATAAACTAAATTTAAAAACTTTCCTAAATTAAAAATCAAACTAAGTTAGATCACTAAGATTAGAAACTTTTTAAAACAAATGATTATCAAATCAAACCAAAATAGAACATTTAAAAACCCATTAAGGTGTTTTTTTTTACTAAACACTGTTATAATTGTAGATAAATGGCTTTCAGATCAAGATTTGGTAATAACTTGGGAGACAATGAATGTGATGACGTCATGTTAGAGGACGTGAATCATCAGCTACCTCCTCATCCTACATATAGTACAGATGAATGCTTCATGATGATGATGCATCAGTTGGCAGCTAGCAATGCCAATCAAACAGTAATGCAGATGCAACTAGTAGCCTTATTGGAAATGCAGAATCAAGTTGGAGATCTTAACTCCCTATATGAGGAGTTCTAAAAAAAGGGGCAACAGAATTTATGGGAAAAGAATATCCATTGCAAGCAAATGAATGGTTTGTGCACATGAAAAATGTTTTCGATTTGTTGACTTGTACAAGGAAGCAACAAGTGATCTTGGCGGCCTCTATGTTAAGAGATGTGGCAAATGTATGGCGGAAGAGTATCTATGATCATATCAAAGCTATGCCAAAAGCTATGGTTTGGGATGCTTTTAAGACACAATTTAGGAAGAAGTTTATTCCCGAACATGTAAGCCGCCAGAAGAAGGCAGAGCTCCTCACTCTACAGCAAAACACCATGACAGTTGCAAAGTATGTTCACATGTTTAGCCAGCTTTCTCGATTTTCTTTGGATTTAATTAACAATGAGGAGAAAAAGGTTGAAAGGTTTCTCAAAAGGTTAAGGCCAGCTATTAAAGGGCTTGCTATGGCTTTCTAGCGTCCAATGGAATAAGATGACGCTGTGGAGAGAGCTTATGTAGTCGAGGAAATTGTAAAAAGCCTATTCTTAGTAGAACCCAAGAGAAATGCCCTAGCTTCTAGAAGAAACCAACAATACTCTAAAAAACAGAAAGGAATTGCTAGTGGGTCATGAAGATTAGTCATGGCGTATGTGGGAAGATCCATGAAACAAGCAAATGCTGGAAGGCTATAGGAGCATGTTTCGGGTGTGGTTCAATAGACCACCGCCTGTCAGAGTGTCCAAGGAGAAAGAATACTAGTCAAGCCCCATAGCAGCAATATTAGCAGTCTCCTAGAGTAGCACCACCCGCTCCTCCGTGTCAGCAACAGTAGGTAAGGCAAGGTCAAGGACACGCACAACAAGGACAATGCAAACAAAGGCAAGGTCAGAAGAGCAAGGGTAGCATAACCGACCTCAAAGGTAAGGCCGCACGTATGCATTAACTCATGAAGAAGTAGAAGCAGCAGACCATGTAGTAGTAGGTAAGGTTTCTATTTGTGATATATAAGCTAAGGTGTTATTTGATTCTAGATCTTCGCACTCTTTTGTTGCACCACAATTCTTTAGTAGGATACAGGAGCTACCAGCGCAACTACCATATGTGTTGACTACCATCACCCTGTGGGCATGATGGTGATTTATGAAGTCTTTTATCTAGACTGCAAAGTCTTAATTGGTGAAATGCTATTGCCAGCAGAACTCATTGTACTGCAGATGCATGATTTTGATGTAATCCTAGGTATGGACTAGTTGACTAAGTACATGACTTATTTGGATTGTTTTCGTAAGACTGTCATTGTGAAGATAAATGAAGCTGGTTTGAGTATTGTCTTTCAAAATGAGAAAAAGAGTTTGAGTACTAGGCTAATCTCAGCACTTCAAGCAGAAAGATTAATTTATAGTGGATTTAAAGCATATATTGCCTTCATTGTTGGGAAGAAGCCACCCAAGAAGTTAGAAGAGATCCTGATAGTCCATGAGTTCCCGAATGTGTTTTCGGATAAAGTTCCCGGTTTTCCTCTAGTTAGGAAAGTAGATTTTACTATAGAACTTATGCATGGTACAGTTCCAATATCTAGAGCTATGTATAGGATGGCACCTGCAAAATTGCGTGAGTTGAAGGTACAGTCGCAAGACTTACTAGGCAAGGAGTTTATTCGTCCTAGCACATCACCAAGGGGAGCCCTAGTTCTAGTTGTGAAGAAGAAAGATGGAACCCTTAGAATGCGTATTGATTATAGGCAATTGAATCGGTTGATAATCAAGAACAAATATCCACTGTCTCGAATTAATAAACTGTTTGATCAATTGCAGGGTGTAACCTATTTTTCTCGAAGATTGACTTAAGATTTGGATATCATCATTTGCGAGTTAAAGACCAGGATACATCTAAAACAGCTTTCAGAACAAGATATGGGCATTATAAATTCTTAGTCATGCCATTAGATTGACCAATGTCCCAGTTGTATTCATGTCTTTGATGAATAGAATCTTCTCACCTCAACTCGATTAATTTGTGATGATTTTTGTTGACTACGTATTGGTGTACTCTAAGACCTAAGATGAACATATTGAGCATTTAAGGACTGCACTCCAGTTATTGAGAGCTCATCAATTATATGCTAAACTGGATAAATGCGATTTCTGGTTAGAACAAGTTACTTTCTTAGGACACATAATTTCAAAGGATGGACTCGCAGTAGATCTAGCCAAGATTGAGGTGATAACCAGTTGGCAGAGCCCTAAAATAGTAGCAGAAGTTAGAAGCTTTGTCGGTCTTGTGGGTTATTATTGAAGATTTGTTAAAGACTTTTCCAGAATAGTAACACCATTGACAAAATTGACTCGGAAGAATGAACCATTTATTTGGTCGGATGAATGTAAATCTAGCTTCCAATTCTTAAAGGAAAAATTAATCTCAGCTCCAATCTTATCTCTAACAAAAGGTAGTGGTGGATTTGTTATATATACTGATGCTTCAAGAATTGGATTGGGATGTGTGTTGATGCAAAATGGAAAAGTGATAATATATGGATCTAGACAGTTGAAGGAAGATGAGAAAAACTATGCCACACACGATTTAGAATTGGCCGTTATAGTCTTTGATTTGACGTTGTGGAGACACTATTTTATATAGAGATAAATTTGAAGTTCATAATGATCATCACAGTTTTTAGTACTTATTCTCTCAACATAACCTTAACATGAGACAGCGTAGATGGCTATAGTAAAGGATTATGATTTTCCAATTAAGTATTTTCCTGGAAAGGGTAATGTAGTAGCTGATGCTCTTAGCTGAAAATCAACGGTTGAAATGGCAGGTATGTGTGGTGAGTGGTCTCTAGTGGAAGAATTTCGAGATTTGGATGTAGAAATTGAATTTATTGATGACAAGGTCATACCAGTAGCGATGTCTGTATTCGAACCAACCCTGATACAACAGATTAAAGAGAAACAGTTTGAAGACCCTAAGTTTGTTAAGATTTGTGATCATATCTCACAGAAACTAGATTTCAGGATGGTTGATGGTGTGTTGTATTTTAAAAATAGATTATGTGTCCCAGCGATTCAAAACTTTGAACGAAGCAGCCGTGACTAAGGCACATCATGCAAGATATTCCATGCACCCTAAGAGTACTAAAATGTATCGAAATTTGAATGGCAGGTTCTGGTGGAATAACATGAAAAGAGCTTAAAAATTCTAAGCAAAAACAAGCAACATTTCCACTAGAAATGTGGTGCCCAAAATGAGTAGAAAAGGTATTAAGTAGATTCGAAAAACAATGGTTGTTATTTGCGTCAATGAGCAAAAGCAACCCAAGTAGCTCCTAACCATAGCTCCTATCATCCGGAGGTGGTAACAGCGATCGACCACACGCCCCATGCCTAAGAAGTGACCTAGATAGCCATTAATGGTTTTGGCAATAGTCGGGTAGTCCTAGGCATATAGATAGTATGATACATGTGATAAAATGGTGCAAGCATTGTGCTTGCGAAGAATGTACACGATGTTAAACATGGCTACCAAGCTACTAGATAATCAAGTGATGCAGGCCAAACTATAAGTCCGCCTATCCATTGGGCCCAGTTCATAAGCCCAACAAGATATCCAATTATTTAGGAATATTATAAGTAGTTTAGTTTGACTAGAATTAATATTAGTCATTTGATACAAGCCAGACTATAGGTCGGCGAACCCGTTGGGCCCAATCCATAAGCCCAACAAGACATTCAGTTATTTAGGGATATTATAAGTAGTTTAATTTGATTAAGATTAATATTAATTAATTCTTATTTTGTATAGGATTATTCTAATAGTAGTAAGTTTGTTTCTTAGGAATTAGGCCAACTCCTTTATATAAGGATTTAGGCCTTATTGTTATGCATGCTCAGTTTTCAATTAATAAAGTTATCTTTTGAGATGCTATCTCCTATGGTGTTTGTTCCTCTTATGAGGATGCCCTAAGGGTTGAATCCATTTTGGATTCAATTAATCATACAGGAGATTGTTTTATTTTTTGATTGTGGATTTGTTGCTATGTCAATTAGTATCAGAGACGAAAAGTGATGTCAAAAAGACTTTTGTACTTCTAGGATTTTGTTCATCACCTTTCTCCACTAACCCCCATCCCATCTCACATTCCTCTTAACCGCCACTATACTTTACTTCCACTCTAATCAACCCAACCCAAAACTTGAGGCTCCTTTATCGAAAAACTCAAATTTTGCTCATTCAAAAACACGCAATCACCTCGGGACCCCATCATTGCCGAAACCCACCACCGTCCATCCTAACCCCTAGCCCAAACCAAGGTCCTTCTTGCCCCGACCACACAAAACCATTCCCGACCTCCATCAACCACCACCCGATTTACCCAACTATCCTTAAATCCTTCCTAAACCAAGTCTATCGAACCTTCATTCAACCCTAAATCCAAACCCCGCGTAAAACCCATCTCAGCAGTCCCACAACCTTCTAATCCCATCAAACCCCAATCCAATTGAAACTTTTCCACCAAGAACCCCATACCTAATCATCTTCCTAACCATCCCTAACTTGGTCCAAACCAAAACTCTAGCCCCATCATCCATTCCAATCCCCAGGCCAGACCCTAAACTCAACAAAACCCCCTCGCCCAAACCTCTAACCCAAACCAATAGAGCAAAAAAAAATAAAAAGTAGAAGAGAGAAGGAGAAAAAAGACTACATAGGATCGGGACTTACCTACCATCATCCAACTCAACCGACGCCAGCATCAGCACCACCAGCAGCCCACAGTCGTCACCTTGCTTTCTTCTCCAGCAGCAAGCCCCCACCCTTCTATCATCAATCACCAACCCCATCAAAAGAAGACAAATAAATAAATAAAAGGAGGGAGAGAGAGAGAGAGAGAGAGAGAGAATAACTATAGCAGAGGCACACCTAGATTGTCTTCATTACAGAGCACCAACACCTCATTCGTCATTAGAGTTTGGCGGCATCGCCAACAGCATTCGTCACCTGTACCTTTCATTGCAGCCAAACAGATAAGCCCATCACTTTGCTTTTGTTTTGTTGTTTTACTATAGCAAAAAGGGTGAAAGCTCCCCTCCCACCTCCGACTTTTCTTTACATTAGCAATGGGCCACAACTTTGTTTTTGGCCTGACTCAAGTCTGACCTAAGACCTAGTCCAATTGAACCATAAGTCCAGGTCTAACCTGAACTTGAGTCCAACCCATCCAACAGCCAAAATAAAAAAAAAAAAAAATGACCTAGCCTAACAAATCCATTTTTATCATAAGCAACACAATTTTATTGCCCTTGCTCATCATGAAGATTTTTGGAAACTCCAATGAACTTCAAGCAATTTTTTATAAATTTGCATATAGTGATTGGTGTTTTGAGAATGAGTTCTACTTTGAGCAATTTCTTAATTTGAAGCAAGAACACTTGTCAATTAATGAATATACCTGCCAAATTTGGGAGTTGTAAGACATATGTGCCATATAGGAGGATAGGATACATGATTTAGTTCGTTATATCAAAGGCTTGAGATCGGATATCTTGGACAATATGAATGATGGTAAAACCAGTCATAAGGCACACTTAAAAGTCCTTTGTATTGAGCATATGCTTAGACGGTCTTGTATGCAATCTGAGTTAGAAACATGCTTTGAAGTTTCAGACCCTAATGACTAAAGTCCTTTGCTTTTCCTTCATTGATACCTTTTAGTTATGGCTAATAGAGAGAATGATAATGATGAGAATTTACCTCCTATCTTTCAAACACAAGTCAACTGTAAAAGTAGATGTTGTAATGTCATTATTGATGGTGACAATGCTATGAACTAAGAAGTACGGACACGAACACATGACATATATATGACACGATACGAACACGCAAACATGACATTTCTCAAAAAGGTAGGATGCGGACACGTCAGGGGATGCAATAATAATATATTAATTTATATATATAATCATCTACTAAAAAAACAATATCATTTTCTCTTTTTTTTATCAATTTAGCAATCAAAAAATAAAAATTAAATACTAAATAACAAATGTATCGAATTATCAAATATCAATACTACACTAAAACATAATTCATAATCATGAAACATGAAATATTCATAGTTCCATAAAATCCATACAAAGAAAATGGAGGATCATCTTTTTCCCCTCTCTCCAAAAAACACAAAAAGTAAAATAAAAGCTAATCTTGAGGTCTATTATTTAGTGAAAGATTTATTTGTCTTGTGCTTGTGATATAATTAATATTTACAATCACATATTTTTTCATGGAATAAAATTGTCATATCTCAAGTTTACAAGTTTTAGTAACCATATGTTAACAAAGTGTCTAAGAAATATCAGTCATATGTTTATTTTTTAGTCATACACACGGGTTAGGAATTGTGGGATATGCTGCAAAAAGAGTATTGGACAAGTTTCTGAAATTAAGATTTTTAGTTCTTAATTATGGACATGACTAAAATAGTATAGGACACATGTCCAAGAGTATCAGAGGAGTGTCAATCTCTGATCCGTATTCAACACGGATACGTCACTGTCTTAGAAGTGTTCATGCTTCTTAGGCTATGAATATTAGCTCCAAAGAAGAGTTGATAAGTTACAATTGCTGACTACAAAGGACCCGAAGCCTTGTCGAGTTACACTGGTAAATGATTATGTTATTCCAGTCCGGCGACAGTTGATTGTTCCAATCAAGCTTGGTTCTTATAAAGATAATGTTAGGCGTGACGTTATTTCTATGAATGTTTCCCACATCTTCCTTGGTCATCCGTGACTCCATCATCTTAAGGTCATCACCGAACATGTGGATAATACTTACACTTTGAATGGAATGGAAGACGAATTCAAAGGCGGCCTCTAGAAACTCCATTCTCAACACCATAAGCCACTCCTCCTGCACCATCACCTTCCACCAAAGAATCAAAAGAAGAGCTAAAAGAAGCAATTGTCATCATTATTGCACTAAAGGAGATGCCAACCATGATAGCTAACATTCACGATGCAACAACGGCACAAGATCAAGACAATTCTGATATCATAGAAAATTCTAAACATGTAGAATCTAATCAAGATAGTAATAATCAAGAGCCACAAAAAGTTGAGAAAGAACAAGCAGCCATTATAAAATTTAATCAAGTTAGCAAGGACATTGAACATCCTAGAAATCTGATTGTAGCTCTGCTTCCAACAACTCACATTGGGCCACTAGAAATCAAATCATATGTTCTAGTGGTTTTACAAGAAGATCAAGTCGTTAAAGTTCCCCACATTGACTTCATTTTCGGGCATCACACATGGATATCTAAAAGCCAACAATTTAAGCATCTACCAGTCCAGGCACACAGCCGAGCTACATTCATCCATCGAAGATGAGACACATTCAACATACTTTTACGTAGAAGAAAAGAATGCAACAAGCTTTCAAGCCATGTTATGAAAATACAGATCAAAAGAAAAGACAGAAATTTGTGCACTTGATTTTCAACCTAAGAGAAAGGTTACCTCACCTTATGGTCGAACTCACCCTGGCATTTTCAAGTTTGCAAGTTCATTGGAATCGAGTTTTTTCAAGCCGGGAGAGTTGATGGAAGCCAAACTATAGGTTAGCCATTCCGTTGGGTCTAGTCCATAATCCCAACAGGACATCCAGTTATTTTGGAATATTATAAGTAATTTAGTTTGATTATGATTAATATTAGTCAATTCTTATTTTGTAAAGGATTATTCTACTATTATTAAGTTTGTTTCTTAGGAATTAAGCCAAAATCCTCTATATATGGATGTTAGGCCTCATTGTTATACATGCTCAGTTTTTATTTAATAAAGTTATCTTTTGAGATGCTATATCTTATGGCATTTGTTCCTCTTGTTAGGATGCTCTAAGGGTTGAATCTATCTTTGGATTAGATTAATCCTTCAGGAGATTAGTTTATTTTGGATTGTAGATTCATGGCTGCACGATCAGGGAACCATTTCAATTGGTCATTCCTTGGGTTTACATTGCTTTCAAGGTGTTAGGGTCAAACCGATTGTAATGCTAGCATCCACGGTCCCCACTTCCGAAATTCGATTTCTTGGTGCCCTTAAGGAAGTGGTATGACAAAACCATGAATACACACAGTGCTTACTTATACGACTGCAAGCACATATCGAGACGACAATTGAGAGTGGTGACAAGCTCAAACACCACTACCCTGGGTCCAAGTCCGAGTCTCGTAGAAGTTTACATTTTATTTTCCAAGTTTTCAATTCTAAGTTAGACAATTCCATGCCCAAGATATAGATTTGGTTTACATTTAATTAGTGTGATTGGAGGCGATTCATGGGTCAAGGTCATGTCAAATCAGGTCCTTCAACTATAGGTTCGATTGGTCTTAGGGGGTCCCTAGCTTAACTTAAGGTGAGGTCTCATTTCCCAAAGCATCATTCTTACTTATATACAACTAAGTTTTTGGCCTCCCTTAATCTAATCATTGTGGAGGAAATTGAGTAGTCCAAGTAAGGCTCAATTGGTGGTCCAAGGGGGGCATGACATGGCCCCACAACTGCCCCACATTTGCCCCACATGGGGCCAACAAATGCCCTAAAGGGGACCCACTGAATGCCCCCCAAAAGGGCTAGCCTTGCAGAACCCCTCGGTCATTGCAGAGTGGTGCAGTGACTGGCCAGCAAGTGAACTTGCTGGCTAGCCTGGCTCAAAGGGGGTTTTTGTCCTTTTTTTTTTGTGATGCGTTTGCCGGATTTGAGGGGAGTTATTAGAGTTACATTTGACGCTTTAGTCACTCCATTTTGAAGGTTAAAGCAATGATCCTTTGAGCCATTAAAATGGGTACCAAAATCTAACATTACATGTACAGTTGAAACTTGGTATTTTGAAACAATGATAACAAACACATCTACTATCAAAACCAACCACTTCCCTTGGGTGATTTAGTTTCCAAATCACTAAGAATTACTTAAAAGAAGTGCTTACCCACTTAGTGCATGTTTGGCAAGTCTAAAATTTAGGCTCTAAATGTCTAAATGTCTAAAATTTATAGAGTTAGAAAAATAGAGGCGTTTGGCATGCATTTTTAGCTCTATTTAATTTAGACAATAAGAGGTAAAAGCTCTATTTTGAAGAGGAGGGGTTGTGATGCATTTCCAAATCAGAGGGAAAAAAAAAGAGGCGCCCAGCTACAGTGAAAATGAGGGATCACGCCCAGTACGTTTTTGCGATTTTTCTCAAAATCCGGGCCCCTAAATCTACATCCAAACCGTTGAAAATGTTCACATGATCAATTACGGCCACCCATCCAAATTTCAGCCGTTAATTCATCCTGAATCTCGAGATATGTGCAAAAAAGTGTGAGCCATTGGATACTATTTTTTGAATTTTGTGGGGCCCAAACACAAGATCCAAACCATTGGAAATGTTGGGAAGACTAAAAACGGCTATGGGGTCAATTTTCAAGGATTGATTCCTTGTGGATCTCAAGATATTTGTAAAAAACTTTCAACCATTGAATTTAATATGCTGAATTTGTACTAGTCCACAGGCAGCCCCTTTTTTTATTTTTTATTATTATTTCTGGGACAGTAAATAACAATCCAAACCATTGAAAATGTGTAGAAGGTCAATGACCATTATGAGACCAAATTTCAGCCGTTGGATCATCACCAAACTTGAGATATTTATGTAAAAACGTGAATTATTAAATATTTTTTTAAAAAAATTGGGGGCCTCAATCACAAAATCCAAACCGTTAGATCTCTTTGGGAGGCCAAACGTGGTTATGAAGTAAAATTTCAAGGCGTAATACCTACTAGATCTCAATATATTTGTGAAAAATTTTCAACTATTGATTTAAAATGGTCTATTTAAAATAGATGCTTTCATTGCCAAACACATATTTTAAATCTAGCCTCTTTTTTTTATAGCGCTTTTTTTAATAGCTCTATTTTAGATGATCTATAAAAATAAGACTAGACCTACCAAACAAGCCCTTAGCCAACCTAGAAAAACACACAAAACAAACTAGAAAATCAAAAACTACTCTAGCCTTAGTGAAATTGAACATGGTTGCATCGAGTGGAAGCCTAAGAGCTGCTCAACCCTTTAGAAAGATCAAGAATGAAATACCTTACCTCTAGCAAGGCTTTCCAAGGTTCTAGGGGTGTGCAAAGGGGTTGCCTTGGCTGTTCAAAGCAAGAAAAAGGTGAGGAGAAAAAGAAAGACAAGGAGAGAAGAACTTCTAGAGTAGTTTTGCATATTCGACATTCAATCCCTCTCTTGGTGCTCGCAAGAAGCAAGGAGAAGAAAAAGATATCTAGGGCACAACTTCTCAGAATGAAAGAAATAAACTGAAATGATTGGGCAGGGGCTTTAAAAGGGTAAACTGGGGGTCCCAATATTACAAGTTCGCCATTTATTAAGTTACCCTTTGCGCAATGAAAAGAGCTGGCAAAATCCAGCCCAATCTACTAACTTGGCCTGACCAAACCTGTTTTTGACATGTCTAACCTGACCCGTTTGAAATATGGGTTAAGTTAGGATTAGGTTTTACCAACTCATATAAAAACGGGTTAGGTTACAGGTGAACTGCCTAACTCACCCTAACCCATTTGACTCGTTTAGATTTAATTAAGTTACCATGACTTTCTAATTTTCATGTGACTTTTCTTATTTATGCGAGACATAAATTGTGTATTCTTAATCTTTTGTCAAGGAGTTATGTAAAATCTTAATATTTAGAATAGAAAACTTAATTTTTTATTTGACAACATAATGTTTTTGTAGTTGAAATATTGATATGTATTTTTTATTTTTATGTTGGCATATAAATTTACCTCTAAAATATAGATATGAATGAAATACAATATCGTTGATGAGTATTAGACTCATACTTAAATATGGAATTATAAAATTGAACAAAAATTGAAAAAGGATTTTCTCAATAAATGGGCTAGAAAATATTTATAAATTCCTTATCTTTTACACTTTGAAAATTGATAAATTATAAATTCATGTTCAATACAACATTTTAAATGAATCTAAATGTAAAGAGAGATTTACAAATGAAATTAGGTTATATAAAATTAGTTAAATTATACACAAAATTGAAATTAAATATGTTAGGTCTGATCAGCCCGACCCAATTCGCATCAAATTTGGGTTAGGCAAGTCAAGTCGGGTTGACCCGCCATAGGCTCAGGTTGAAGGTTTCCTGCTCATTTTAAAAACAGATCAGGTCAGGGTTGGAACCAACAAATTCAAGTTCAGGGTGACCCGACCCATTTCCCAGGTCTAAGTGAAATAACCAACTTTGGGCCTTCAAATTGCTATTGTGCATGGAAAAAAGTTGTTAAAAATTAAATATTCTTTTCCACAAATTAAGAATCAAAATTTTTGGAAGTTTATTGGTCAAAGTGAACTTTTACAAAAAAAGACGATTGTATCTCAAAATGATGAATTTGGATGAAATGACTAGTTTTCATGCATTGAACGAACTCAAGGTGAACATGAAAGTTGTATGGGAGGTCAAGACCTAACTACTGAACTCAAACTTGGAATTTATGAAATTTCCAAAGTGCCCCTAATTTTCTTGAGATTTGCAAAGGCTCACTTTCGAGCTCTAATTCAATTTGAACCTTGACAAAACTCTCCCAAACTTTAAGAAACCACTCAAACTCACTTTCAAACACTAAAACACATTCATTAGGAATTAAATGTGCTTAATTAGCTACTAATCACACTTACTTAGCATTAAATATGGTACTTAAGCTTCAAGATCTAACATCTTGATTGTTCACGTATTAGTCTTACAAGGTTAAATTTGCATCATAGGTACTTGCTCATGCTTATTTTCTCTAGTCATATGTTTATTGTTCAAGTCTGTACATGCTTGGATACTCCTTATTGCCATGATCAAATTATGTTTATGCTCTGTACATTGAGGAGTAGTCCATTATTCTTATGCACACATATAACACTATGACTCAAGTTAAGCTTGATTAGCAAGTAATTAATCATGATCACTAGCTAATTAATGAGGATTTCTTTTAATTCAGTACTAATGGGTCAAGTTCAGGTTCTCGATAGGCAGTTGGGTTGGGTTTGACCTTACCTAAGTAGATAAAAGCCTTTTTTCATAATTTTAACATCCTTGTTTTTATATCATACATGCATCATATTGACGCCATTATATTTGTCTCATTGAGCTCATCAACTTTTGTACTTGACTCGAATGCATTAGATGTCATTTGATTTAGTTGGACATTCATTTGACTTATATTGAAAATTAAATAAAACTAGAAGGACTTTCTTATAAATTTTGAAAAATTTGTCTTATATAAGGGAGAGTACCGACTCATTTGATCTTATCTTGTCTGTAGCTTCCTCTCTTCATCGTTTCTCTCTTTTTCTTTTCTTTTGTTCCTGGTTTTATCGTCATCGAGAGAAGGATATTGATTGGTGCCTCATCGTCTTTTTCCTAGGTTTCTTCTTCCTTGAGTTTAATCAGGTATGATGTTATTGGCTTACAGCTCTCTCGACTAGTAATTCACTCCATGCACTCATTCTTTCCTCAATTCTTGCATGCATGGCTCTTAGGTCTTGTTGTATCCAAATTGAGCCCAAGTTGAGCCAAATGAAGGATTAAGAGCTTGAAAAGCTTAATTTGAGGCAAGTATAAGTAAATTAAGGATGAATACATGTTGGTAATCATGACTGTATGAGTCTTATCATCTTTTAGGTTTCATGCGTTTTCGGAGCCCCTTTTATACACTTTCATATATTTGGTTATAGTATGAGTGAAATTTACCCAAATTTGAATTGTACATAGCCTTCTGGAGTCTCAAAATTCTCAACCTTTATGACTAAGCGGTAGAGCTCCACAGCTCAAACTCCAGAGAGCAGCCTAATTCAACATTTCACTACGGGCCAGCTACGGCTAAGCTGTAGACTAGCCGTGACCTAACTGTAAGTCAAGCTACGGCTTGATGTCCCGAGAGTAAGAATTTGGAGAAAACTTTCTACAATCCAGCCACGGCTAAGCCCTATGGTGTGTTAGGGCTAAGCCGTATCTGACCCATAGCTCAACCATAAACCAAGCATGGTACAACAGTACATCAAGCCACAGTTCGCCCATATTTGCAGAGAAATCTAGGTAACTGCGGCTGAGTCGTAGTGCATAATACGGTTAAGCTGTAAGATGCATACGGCTAAGCCGTAAGTCACCCATGGCTAAGCCATGAGTCCACTGAAAACTAGGATTGATAGATATTATTGTAAGACCTTATAGGGCTTTAGCTTTTGGATCCTCGTACACCAGTAACTGGCCCAAAGGAATAATTGAAAGATTATAAAAAGTCTTGAGGGCTGAGACTTATTCATGTGACGTTGTCCATTTGTTAAGCACCTCCCCATGGGTGTTGGTTAAGGGACTTCGATACACCTTCCTGATACAATGTAACACCAAAGAAAGACAACTACATATCATATAACTTAAAACTACATTATCATGCATGGTTATAAACAATAGATGACTAGATTAGGGTTAGCTAGTAAAAACTGCCTTGATTCTATAAAATTGAATTGCATGGCATATTGGATGACGTTTATTGTCCTCCACTCTTATGCATGGAATTTAATGATTATCATATGTCTTTCCAATATTATATACGTTAGACCCACTTGATGTGTTCTTGATATAATTTACATCAACTATTGATATTGATTTGAGTATGAATGTATTGCACGCTTGAATTGAATGTATATAGTTTGGTATTGCATGTTTTACTCAAGTTCAAGTATATGATTGAATTGAAATAGTCTAGCATTACTCAGCCTCAGCCTTATGATACCCGGCGGGGTTGACTTTGGCTTAGCATGTGTAAGGTCCAAACCCGAGCTAATCATAATTTATAGCAATTAATTTTGTTTTACATTAATTAATATATAATTAGGCTAATTCAACTCAAATCCCCTTGGGTTTGGGTCATGGACAGGTATTTGGGTTGAGTTCGAACCTTACTTATGTAATCAACGGCCTTTTCTTATTTTAAAATTAAATGGTTTTGCATCAGTAAGGCATCATATTAATTGCATCGAGTGTGTCTCATCTTGAGGGTCATCTTTCATATTTGGCTCAACTCAATTCAGATTCATCTCGACCCAGTTTAAGCCCAACTAAATCAAATTAGAAAATCTAGAAAAACTAGTCGGCATGTTTGCAAATTCTAGAAACTCACCATCTAAAACAAAAGAACCCACCTTCATTTCTCTTCTCCTTCCCTCATTTCTGTTGGAGCAATAGAACTCCTCTCCTCTCCCATGCTCTCTTCCTCATTTTGTCTTTATTTTAAGCATTAAAAGAGTTGCATGCAAGGGTTTGAGCTTCTTCTTCAACCTCATCGCTCTTCTTTGTTTTTCTTCTTCAAATTTAAGGCCTCATGTCCTTCCTTGTACTTGTAGAAGCCTTAAGGTAAGAAAATCCCATCACAATTTCGTTCCTTAGCTTTAATAGGGTCAAAGAGACTCAAGCTTTTAGCATGCATGCATCACATGCTTATTTCTCTCAATGCATGTTTTAGATCATCCTCTAGTGAAGCCTTCTCCACCATCAAACTAAAGGACAATTAGATTTGCATGAAGCACTGAACTTAAGGCAAGTATAAAGGTGGATATTCTCTACATGCATGGTTAATTTATTGACTCTTGATGAGCTCTTTGTATGTACCAATTTACAGCTCTTTTAATCTTTAATCAAGGTTGTGTAAGATTGGTTTAAGTGTTAATTGATTGGGTTGTTGAATGAATGATAAAAATGAATGATAGGGAGACCCAAGAATGTAGTATGAAGGGTCTCTTCGGTGTTTGAATGCAAGGGAGGTAAAAAGGAACAAAGGAGAAATCAGTTTGAAACTGATTCTACCCGGAGCAAAATGCTTCAGGGCCGACCGGTCGGTCCTGAAGTCTATCGGTCAAATTTCCACTTTGGGAGGTGTCCGATTGGTCAGACACATACTAGATCGGTCGAGTAACCAAAAGTTCTGTGTTGAAAATTCTATTTAAAATTTGGTTCCAGGACTGACCATAGGCCTTCCATAGTCCATAGTGTGGCATAAGGAGGGGCTACACTTTTGATCCTTGGTGAAGTTGAGGTGTTTTAAGCTAATATTACCTTAGGATTGTAAGTATAATCCAAAACTATTTAGGGCCTTAGAAGTGGAACTTTTACCTCAAACAAATTAGCCCAATGGTAATTATATACTCAGAAGGAAGAGTGTTGAGCTGTCACTCATTTCCTCTTGACTTGTAGTTTTTTCCTGACATCACATCATGGGTATTTGCATAAAAAGTGGTGTCTATCGCTTATACAATGTAATACTAAGATTTTGGTAATACATTGACACCGGACGTTTTATGAATACGCCGTATTGAATGACTAAGGAAATACAGAACGTCTTAGCATAGGGTTGGCTAGTAAATTTCTTTATTAACCTCTCAATCTAAATGCATTCATATTGTTAAATACACTTTACCCTTAACATAATTTAGTCATATACCCATTTCTCCTGGTGAACCTTGAGGCAAAAACGGAGACGGAGCTTCTACTTAGCGTGAACCAGTGAGCCAAGACAGGTGTAGCTAAGGTTGTGAGGGTTCGATCTCTAATAGCTCATTTAAGTATGCATGGTTGATTATCAGTTACCTTGTTTAATCCTGATTTGTATTATTAGTTATGATGTCAAGACTAATATACGTTTCTGTATAAGTATGAGTCGATCGCTATGTATAAGTATGAAGTATAAATTCTGATTAGTCTTAATATATTGAGTTGGCACCACTTAGCTTGTACCCATAGAAGGTTCGACGGGACTAAATGAAGGTATTCAATATGTTACCTAGTGTAGTAGTTAGATAAAGAGTTGGTCGACGCTCTTAGGGTAGCCAGATGGTCCTGGCCCGACCACTAGTGACTTCCCACAGTATGATACGCTCTCTCATTAGAGAAAAGATAGCCACGTGGATGCCAATTAGTGTAATGATGTCTTTCCATTTATGAGTCTTCATTCATGCTTACTCACATACACAACGTGCCTAGCTTCCGTTATTGCTCTCTTTTAGTCATCATGTTGTTTGATTTCAATTGTTACATCTTGATAGGCTTATGTACCCTTATATTTGCTTGACCGTTGTATTAACAGTGCTACCCCTGGTATTACAGATACAGAACCCAGTGCTGATATGGCAGTTGATGCGCCCCCAAAGGGAACCACAGCGATATCTCGGGCTATAAATGAGTGGAACGAGGATGATGTCTTTTGTTAGTCATCCTTCATAGCACGTAATATGGTTCTTTTAGGGTTGTTAGTGTATAACCATGGTTTGGCTTGTAGTAGATCATGTCATTATCATTTTGCTATTAGGAATTACTGTTTGATAAATATGTCATCTTGCAGTTTGTTTATGTTTATAGAACCTTTTTACCATGTGCATGTGGACGAGAAATTAACAGACCTTGATTATATTAATGAAGTGGTGAATGCTTTATTAGTATTTATGATATGTACAGGTGAATTCTCCAGGTTTCCGCTTAATTATTAAAATGATTGATACGTGTTTACGGATCTTCCTCACACATACCTGTGGAATCACCCTTGTGGCAGTTCGTACGTATCTTGATATAGCACGAATTGTCACAAGTTACGTGTGTCGCATCTCGGGATCCACTATGAATCCATAAATTTCGGGTTCGGGCCGTGATAGCATGTATGTTGCCGCTGTAATGTGCTCTTGTCTTTGCGCTTTCAGATCCCAAGAAACTAGAGACACATTCGTACCCTGGCTCGAACGATGGTGTTCTCAACGCATATGACAAATGTAGTAACCACCTAGTATATATTACATTTATTGATCCTTATAGCATGCTTACTTCAAATGCACGACGTGCCTAGTTACGAACTTAGAACTCTATTAATCATATGTCCTTTTATTTCTTTTTGAGGTAACACGTTTTTGGCAAGAACGGGTCATAGCCACCTGTGAGTTTAGAAGCAAAACCAAAAATGTATGATATGCTTTGTGTACTATCTTAACTTCTCTTGACCACATGTCATTAATTCTTGTAGATATAATACGTGTTACCTTAATTTTGCTTATGCTTTGCTAAATAGTCTTATTCACGAGAGTGTTACAGGTTCAGGCTCCAAACCTGATCTAGCGCAGACCCAGGTATCGTAGAAGGAGACCACAAAGGTTCCTTCAGGTGATATCGATTGGACAGCAAAAGTTTACTGACTAATCCTCATATCGAGAGCGACTCACTAGTAGTTAAGAATTGTACATATCGGGATTTTGGGGTCTTTTAGCATTTGTATGATTGCATCCATGTAGACTGCATTATAAAATTCCGATCTCGTTATGTCTGTATCTTCTTGTATTCCCTCCATAGTATGTTACTCTTGATCTCCTTGCATGTATGAGCACATCATGTTTGGGTTGTACAAGACTTGTGTATAATTAATCTACTAATTTTGTTTCTGAATATTAATCTTTAGACTGTTCTATGGTAGTAATGGGCTTGTTGAAATGTTATAAGGAAACTGAAGAAAAATTATAGGCGATATTAATAGGCTTCTGTGCATTGAATGCTTGAAGATATGATCCATTCAGCACTTCACACGTGTAAGCATGTGAATATCACTTGTGTAATTCCATTCAGACTCTGGTCTGGGTATGAATTGCACTGGATTACGTGTGTCACTGATTGGGGTAACCTTAATCCCCGATTTCTTTAGCTTGGGTCATGACATACGTTTTGTATGATATCAGAGCAACCATCGTGAATAGTGTTGCTAAAAGATGTAGAACATAGGAATGTGGTGAGAATTGGTTAAAATAGGTCCGAATGTCAATTATTTAACTCCAATGTTTAATAAGTTGACTGGGTAGGTAGGTATGTTACTCCTAAGCGGGTTTTCTTTTACAGGTCCTTGTCAAGGAATTAAATACTGAACCAGTTAATAGAAGCGTTCGACAACACTCATGGCATATGATGGTTCTTCAGAGCCTTATTTAGATGTCCTTCGATGGGAGTTGGGACCTCTTCGAGCCATACCTTATGTTATTCGAACGACAGCCCTGATGACTCTTCTTTAAGAAGTTGAATTGTCCAGAGAACGATATACGCCAGAGGAAAGTATTAAGTGCCTTCTTCCGGAGTCACATGAAGTTATATACAGAAGGAGACAACTCTTATTGCGTGCATTCCAAGCACGAGAGATACTTAAGACGCATGTCAATTTCCTGTTGTATAGAGTCTGAACGTTGAACAACAATAACATTACACCAAAAGCGCATTTCCACGCTTGTATGGAAGCATTGCGAGTAACGCAATGAGTACATCAACACCATCCAAGAAATTGTTGTCTGGTATATGCTGCACAAAGGACTGCACACCTTCATCGCACCCTATTAAAGGTAGGTCCTCAGTTTGCATTAGAGTGGTACTTTTTCTTATTTCTCCTTAAACCATTTTTGTTAAGCTTTTCAATTTCCCTATTCAGTATAGAGTTATGGTCCCTCGCTTAGTAACATTTTAAATAGTGTAGAGCATGGATTGGAATACCAGGTTGTACCTAAATATGTAGTACTAGAAATGAGCGATTAAATCCAAGAAATTGGGGGTACGCATATTCACCATCCTGTGTTGCATATAGAATTGATCTTTTATTGGGTGCATCGCAAATCCATGACATATACTCTTGAGGTTGACTACCATTGCCCAAAAGGTTGTCAATCTGAAAAGACAATTTTAAGATTAAAAGATGGTTTCAAAATCCTTAATGGTTTGTAGTATTGATGAATGCCTAGATGGCAGAAATTCACCTTTGAAGATTGAAAGATTTTCTTATTATTTAAGTACTGAAGATTTGTCAATCAGTATTTCGTATAAGATGACTCTAACAGATTGCTCGAGGCTTGATTTCTTTTAGTTTAGAAGAACAAGTTGGAATGGATGATAATGCATGAGAATCAGAGCAAAGACATGTATTGGAAGTTTGTAGATAAACCTTTTGCTTCATGGTTAGTTGTCACTACATATGAATAAAGAAAGAATTTGTTGTATTTACTAGATAGAACAGAAGTGAATACTAGCAATAGTATCTAGATGAACAAGATCACTCCTGTAGGTTATTCAATCTCAATGTACACTTAGGAGAAACAAATTGTTGCTTGAAGTAGCATTACATTATCATTGAAGTTAGCTCTTTAGAAACTTTGACGTTGTGACGATTCTACCATCAATGAATGTTCTTCTGCTTGTTTGATGTGTATAAATTAAGCTCTGCGATTTTATAATCCAAATTGGACATTGAAGAATCTATCTTACACAATTCTGAGAGGCAGGTGAGTTGAACACTGTTGTGAGAAGGTACAAGTGATCCTTCGGGGAATTTGACAGCTTGAGGAATTCAATTGGATCTAAGATGTTATTGTACTAGAAAAGATTGTACGTTAACTCAGATGACGATGCTCCTATGATTTGAATGCTAATTTTGTATTCTCATACCAAGTGAATTACAGTCAGCTGTTTTGACTCTTCGTTATTTATCTTCGATCACTGATCTTTAATAACTTATTATGATCCCATACCAAGCACCTTATCTCAGATTCTTCTAGTGCACTATCAGTGACCGTGATCAATATGACTTAAATCCTTTGGTCCCATTCAAACTCTATAACTTCGTGCAAGCTTGTATGCGAGGATGTCCTTCCATTGTGAAATTGTCTTAAAAGATTATTGAAATCGACTAAGTCTTTTTTTATATAAATAATTCTCCACATGACATATCCACTCCAATGATCGTTTCCGTTTCCTTTCTATGTGACTATATAGAACTCACCTAAGGAGTCTTGTTGTTCCCTCTTTGTTGCTTGCTATCCCCTTTTCTGTTGATTCTATCTTGTTTTATGTTCCCTCTATGTTTTAATTTGGTGATTCTTGGCTTCTTTGGTTTTATTTTATTTTTTTTGGAGAAGGAAACTCAAGTCCGACTAATCCCCCAATCCTGACTTCTTCTGCTTTAGTTGAAAGCTCAACTTATCACCCCCGATTCAATACCTAATCTATAGCATCTCATGCCTATTACAATTAACACTTCACTTTTGTCATTGACACCCCAACGTATGGTCTACCTGCTGCAAACATCTTCCACGACGTCCTATTCTTCTTGATGATACCAATAAGGAAGTTCTTCTCCTTAATGAACTCAACCTAGCTTCATTGTCTCATATTCGAATCTGCAGTAATATGCATAAACTTTAGATCTCTATTTACAGTCACAATTACTTTCTAAAGACTCTATTCTTCAAGCCACATTCCTGCCAGCACATAAGCCCGATTCAAGATTCAAAAGATATCAATAAACTTCTTAGTGACCGTACTTTAACTTGGATGTTGTTTTGTTAGATCTAGACACTGTTTTCTTAATATCCTCTATCTTTCCCAACTACATGTGTATATGTAACCGTAAATTCTCAAAACCTTGTTGTTCCACCAACATCTTCCTTCTAAGAAGCTTGCTAATTTTCATTTGATCTAGTGACTGAGAATTTGTTCTCTTAATTTTCTTTAATTGTGCATTTGAGCAAAGAATGTGAACTTATATAAGAGATCTTTCTTTTACGCTTTAGTGACTTTTCTTTTCCTTCTCCATTTTATATGAGATTTAAATAGTCCTTTTTTTTTTTTCGTCTTGCTTTTCATGAAACTGCAGATGTTACGGCCTCCCGGTGTACATTAGAATTGAAATTGTTTTTCTATTCTCATACACTCATATTAGTGCCCTTGACCTATGACCTTTCGAAATTCACGATTCTCCATTCCTTAGATTTTGTATGTCAGAGGATAAAACCCCTTTTTTCAAATGTTCGATCCCTGTCTTTTGTTGAGTTCGATACTTCTTTGGCTTACATGCCAAACTCTGTGTCTTGAGACCCTCTTGCCTTTGACCTCCAAAGAACTAGTAGTCATACGTCATGTTGAGTACATGCTTTTTTTCACTCCTTCCTTCCTACTAATGATTGCTCGTGGTGCAGTGATCACTGACAATTGGATTCAATACGGTATAGTATTACTGCTACGGTAGAGTGACTAGCAAAAATGGATCCAGATGGCAAGGAACTGTTTCATAAAGTTCGCATCACTGTCATACAAGTTCAAGGAAGATTGAGGAGTACCATGCTAAGAGAAGAACCTTGTAGACGATTATATGTGAAGACTCGAATGCAAAGTATCAGCTTATTGTTATGATCAAATTGCATACAGGATATAATCAAGATCGACACGAGAACAACCCCACTTCAAACGTAGGAGACAAGTACATGACATACCCGCATTGTTTTTCATAGTTTGTATCATTCCAAGGACGGAATGATTCTTAAGCAGGAGAGGATGTAACAGTTCTACCCAAGCTAAGCTTGATTAGCGAGTAATTAATCATGACCACTAACTAATTAATGAGGATTTCTTTTAATTCGGTCCTAACGCATCAAGTTCAGGTCATGGATAGGTAGTTGTGTTGGGTTTGACCTTACCTAAGTAGATGAAAGCCCTTTTTCGTAATTTTAGCATACTTGCTTTCACGTCATACATGCATCATATTGATGCCATCACGTTTGTCTTGTTGAGCTCGTTAACTTTCGTACCTGACTCAAATGCATTAGACGTCATTTGATTCAATTGGACTTCATTTGACTTATATTAAAAATTAAATAAAACTAGAAGGATTTGCTTATAAATTTCAAAAAATTTGTCTTATATAAGGGAGAGCACCGACTCATTTGATCTTATCTTGTTTGTAGCTTCCTCTCTTCATCATTTTCTTTCTTCTTCTTCTCTTTTGTTCTTGATCATCGAGAGAAGGATATTGATTCGTGCCTCATCGTCTTCTTCCTCGGTTTCTTCTTCCTTGAGTTTAATCAGGTATGATGTTATTGGCTTACAGCTCTCTCGACTCGTAATTCACTCCATGCACTCATTCTTTTCTCAATTCTTGCATACATGGCTCTTAGGTCTTGTTGTATCCAAATTGAGCCCAAGTTGAGCCAAATGAAGGATTAAGAGCTTGAAAAGCTTAATTTGAGACAAATATAAGCAAATTAAGGATGAATACATGTTGGTAATCATGACCGTATGAGTCTTATCATCTTTTAGGTTTCATGCATTTTCGGAGCCCCTTTTATACACTTTCATATGATCTGGTTACAGTATGAGTGGAATTTACCCAATTTTGAACTGTACATAGCCTTCTGGAGTTTCAGAATTCTCGACCCTTATGGTTAAGCCGCAGAGCTCCATGGCTCAAACTTCAGAGGGCAGCTTAATTCAACTTTTCACTACGGGCCAGCTACGGCTGAGCCGTAGGCTAGTCATGACCTAACCTAGGTTAAGCTATGGCTTGATGTCCCGAGAGTAAGAATTTGGAAAAACCCTTCTACAGTCTAGGCACAACTAAGCTGTATGGTATGTTACAGCTAAGCCATATCCAACCCATAGCTCAACCGTAGACCAACCACGGTACAGTCGTCCATCAAGCCACGGTTCACCCGTATTTGCTGGGAAATCTGGGTAACTGCGGCTAAACCGTAGTGTATAATATGGATAAGCCGTAAGATGCATACGGCTAATTCGTAAGTCACCCACAACTAAGCCATGAGTCCACTGAAAACTATGATTGACATGTATTGTTGTGAGACCTTGTAGGGCCTTAGCTTTTGAATCCTTGTACACCATTAACTGGCTCAAAGGAATAATTAAAAGATCAGGAAAATTCTTGAGGACTGAGACTTATTCATGTGACGTTGTCCATTTGTTAAGCACCTCCCCATGGGTGTTGGTTTAAGAGACTTCGATATACCTTCCCGATACAATGTAACACCAAAAAAAGACAACTGCATATCATATAACTTAAAACTACATAATCATGCATGGTTAGAAACGATGAATAACTAGATTAAGGTTGGCTAGTAAAAATTGCCTTGATTCTATGAAATTGAATTGCATGGCATATTGGACGACGTTTATTGTCCTCCACTCTTATGCATGGAATTAAATGATTATTGTATGTCTTTCCAATATTATATACATTGGATCCACTTGATGTGTTCTTGATATAATTTACATCGACTATTGGTATCCGTTTGAGTATGAATGTATTACACACTTGAATTGAACGTATACAGTTTGGTATTGCATGTTTTACTTAAGTTCAAGTATATGATTGAATCGAAATGGATTGGCGCTACTCAGCCTCAGCCTTATGATACCCGGCGGGATTGACTTTGGTGTAACATGTATGTTTCCGTTGTAGTATGCTCTTGTCTTGGGGCTTCCGAATCCTAGAAAACTAGAGACCCATTCGTACCCTGCCCCGGATGATAGTGTTCTTAATGCATAGATCCCTAGAGGGAGGATATGGCAAATGTAGTAACCACCTAATATGTATTATATTTATTAATCCTTATAGCATGCTTACTTCAAATGCATGACGTGCCTAGTTACGAACTTGGAACTCTATTAATCATATGTCCTTTTATTTCTTTTTGAGGAAACGCGTTTTAGGCAAGATCGGGTCATAGCCACCTGTGAGTCTAAAAGCAAAGTAGAAAATGTATGACATGCTTTGTGTACTATCTTAACTTCTCTTGACTACATGTCATTAATTCTTGTAGGTACACAGCGTGTTACCTTAATTTTGCTTATGCTTTGCTGAATAGTCTTATTCACGAGATGCTTAATGGTGTTACAAGTTTAGATTCCAAACCTGGTCTGGTGCAAACCCAGGTATCCTAGAAGGAGACCATAGAGATTCCTTCAGATGATATCGAATGGATAGCAAAAGTTTGCTGACTGATCTTCATATCGAGAGTGACCCACTAGTAGTTAAGAATTGTATATACCAGGATTTTGCGGTCTTTTAGCATTTGCATAATTGCATCCATGTAGATTGCATTATAAAACTTCAATCTTGTTATGTCTGCATCTTCTTGTATTCCCTCCATAATATGTTACTCTCGATCTCCTTGCACGCATGAGCACATCATGTTTGGATTGTACAGGACTTGTGTATAATTAATCTACTAATCTTGTTTCTAAATATTAATCTTTAGGCTGTTCCATGGTTGTAATGGGCTTGCTGAAATGTTATATGGAAATTGAAGAAAAATTGTAGGCGATATTGACAGGCTTCCACGCATTGAATGCTAGAATATATGATCTGTTCAGTACTTCACACATGTAAGCATGTAAATATTCCTTGTGTAATTCCATTCAGACTCCGGTCCAGGTGTAAATTGCACTGGAGTACGTGTGTCACTGATTGGGGTAATCCTAATCCCCGATTTTTTGGTCTCGAGTCATGACAACACATGTAAGACACATGTTCTAATTACGATTCTCACATGTTGGCACCACTTCGCTTCAACCCTATCAAAGTTTGACAAGACCAAGTGTATGTGTTTAATTCATGTTATGGCCAAGTTGTAGTTTATTATATGTCATAAGAGTTCACCAGTACTCCAAGTCGTCAATGAAGGGTTTATCATGTTATGTTATGCTCGCACACTCTCATCTTGTGCCATGAGTTTTAGTCAAGATGGGAGAATATAACAAATGTGGTTACGCCAAATTGCCAAGATGTTACTAGACATTGTCTTATGTAATTCACATCGTTCATGCTTACTCATTCATCATGTGCCTATTCTACCATCAAATTGCTCTCATTAATACATCTATCTATACTTATTCTCTTGATGTTACATGTATATGTTCTCATGACTGTTTGCCTCGATGGATCGGCTTATCTCACAGTACTACTATTGGTGTTACAGGTGACGACATTGCTACCCCTTTTTAAGGAGACTGAGGTGGTTGTGGAGATACCTTAGGAGTTAGCAGAGTGAACTACTGATGATGTCTTTTAGATATCTATTTTGCACGAGTGTTTCATTCACCCTCTTTATGTTGGCATGGATGGCCATTGTTGTCAAAACTTAAACAAATGCTTCAGATACTTACTTTCGACTTCTACTTTTACTATAACTTTACTTCAACTTAATTATGACTTACGAACTCACTCTTCACAATCGTTTGGAGCAGTTCTCTTATAAACCCAACCCCAACTTAATTATGACTTACGAACTCACTCTTCACAATCGTTTGAAGCAGTTCTCTTATAAACCCACCCCCCCCCCCCCCCCCCCCCAAAAAAAAAAAAAAAAAAAGAGCAATAAAAGGGGAGAAAGGGAAGGGGGAAGGGGTCAATTCCTGTTGGCAAGCCGAAATCGTTAACAAAGAGGGAAAAAGAAAGGATAAAGGGGAGAAGGAAGAAAGACAACAAAAGGTAAAAAGAAAATTTTTTTTTTCAACTCTCTTTCCTACATCTCCATATATCACAACTTTTTCCCCATTAAATGAAGATTCAAATCCTTCTTTTTTTAAAAAGAATCCAGCCTCCAATCCTTTTTATTCTCTTTATTTCATCTTCACCACTGTATCTTCATCTCATCTTCCTTATCTTTTTTTCCTAGATGGAGACTCAGACCCTTATTCAAGATGTTCACCCTCTGATTAAATGAATGAATATTTGAGTCGTATAAAGAAAGAGAGGATTTGGTGTACTAGTCTCTTCATAAAAAGGTCGTGAATCTACCCAAACAAACAGATCTGGTCCTACATTATACTAGCATCTTTTTATCCATCTTCATGGAAACCTGGAAAGGAAATCTGGTAACCTTCTTTAATAAAAAAAAAGGGGTTTAGGTTCCTATCCTAAAAGAACTCTACCATCTCTTTCCCACTCTTGGCCACTGAGCCAACTCAACCCAAAAAAAAAAAAAAAAAAAAATCTACCCACCTTTCTGAAAGAAAAATAAATCTCATCATTAAAAAAAATAGTGATTCGGAATCCCATTATAGGAAATTCCGCCCTCTTTCTTCAAAGCCCATTCAGATTCTGGATGTATCTCATCTTTTTATTTGGTTTTAATTTCTATTCATAAAGTGAGGAGATCTAGAGCCAAAACTCACATTTTGTTTTAAAGAACAGCATAAAAGAAACAATCCAACTCCAAATTTTAAATGTACTACAACTTCCTACTGATTGGATCCATAAAGTAAAAATTTGAGCTACAATGGTGGCCTTGCTTTAAGGTTGTTTTAGGTCATGGATTTGGTCTAATGCTCATTTGGGCATTTTGTTTTAGGTCTAATGATCTTCTTGCATCATACTAACCATAAGTAAAAAGAACTGACGATATTAAGTTGTGGAGGGAATCATGATCAAGAAACTATTGTGGATATGACACTACCGTTGTGCGCATGTGTGCGTGAGCAACCAAGATCAATGATCAACCATGCAAGAAGACAAGAGATTTATGTGGTTCAGTAAAGATGGCTACATCTACAGAAAATCATTTTCCACTAGGTTCTCCTCCAATTTATGAATACACAGCCTTGGAATCTCAGCATATGTCTCGGGTTACAGATTACATAGTATATATAATCACCACTTCCTTGTCCCTCGGTCCTAATTCTATTAATAGACAACTATTTACCAAATCGGAAATTCCTAAATAATTAGGGAAACTACCTAAGACACTGAACCCAATTTGATCTAGACCCATATAGCCAACAATCTCCCCATCCAGACTATGGGGAAGATGCCCCACTTATTTGGAGTTCGGCCCTGCTAACTCTAAACACAACTCTAGCATTCCCTTAAACACAACCTTTGCCATCATGTTCGAGGGATTCTTGTCAATGTAAACATTTTCTAGCTTCATGAAGCTCTTCTCGATCACCTCATGAATCCAACGATACTTAACATTAACGTGCTTCATGCGACCATGATATATAGCATTCTCACTGAAATCCATAGCACTCTGTCGATCACAGTAACTACATATTCGTCTTGCTTCAAACCCATTTCTGAAAGGAATCTCTTTAACTAAAGCATCTCCCTCCCTACTTCATTAGCAGTTATGTATTCTGCTTTAGTTGTAGACTGTAATGTACACTTTTGCAACTTCAATTGCCAGGAGATAGCTTTCCCTACGAAAGCAAACAAATAACCAGAAGTCAACAACAGACGATTAAGATTGCCTGCAAAATTAACATCAGTATAACTTTTCACCACTGGTTTTGAGCCTCCGAAACATAAACATAACTTGGAAGTACCTCTCAAATACCTAAAGATCCACTTCACTGCTTCTCAATGCTCTTTTCCAGGGGTAGATAGAAATCTACTCATGAAACCCACATCATGACCAATGTTTAGCTATGTGCAAACCATGCCATGCATAAGACTCCCCACAGTAGAGAAGTAAGAAACACATGCCATTCATTCCTTTTCTTCATCTGTAGTAAGATACAAGCTCTTGCTTAGTTTAAAGTGATTGGCTAGAGGCATGCTAACTCGCCTAATATTCTCCATGTTGAACCGCTTGAGTACTCATTCAACATATTTCTCCTGTGACAACCATAGTTACTTGGAACTCCTATCACAATGTATTTGCATGCCCAATATTGTTTGTGCAGGACCCAAGTCTTTCATGTTAAACAACTGTGACATCTCCTCTTTTAACTTGCTAACCAACTTGCTATCTTGTCCAACTATTAGCATATTATCTACATGCAAGAGAAGGATGATGAAGCTGCCATTGCTAAATCGATAAACATAAACACAATGATCTGTAGCTCTCCTTCGGTACCCATGACTCAACATGAATGAATCAAACTTTTTGTACTACTATCTCGATGATTGCTTCAGCCGATAGAGACTCCTCTTTAACTTACAAGCCATATGTTCTTTGCCTTCTTCCTCAAACCCTTCTGGTTGAGTCATGTAAATCTCTTCTTTTAAGTCACCATGAAGAAACACGGTTTTCACGCCATCTATTCAAGCTGAAAGTCCATGTTGGCAGCTAGATCCAAGACAACTCTGACTGAAGTCATCTTCACAATAGGAGATAAAACATCACCAAAGTCAATATCCTTCATCTGTGCGAAGCCTTGTACGACTAACCATACTTTGTTCTTTACCAATTTTTCATTCTCATCCTTTTTCAGCTTAAACACCCATTTGTTTTTAAAAACATTCATATTATTAGGAAATTGCACTAGCTCAGAAGTCTTGTTCTTCTTCAAAGAACTCATTTCATCCTGCATAGCCTTTATCCACTTATCTTTATCATCATGAGTCATGGCTTTTCGGAAGCTCTCTGGCTCCCCCTCATTAGTAAGCAAAATATAATCTGATACATGATACTTAGTTGATAGTTGATACTCTTGTATAGACCTCCTAGTTTAAGGTTCCGTGGTTTTTAACCGAGGATACTACAGTTCCCCCTGCTCGACACCTTCATCATCTAGCAACTCTTGAGCCTCATCATGATCCCGATCGTTTTGTCCACCTTCTCCACTTGTAGTCCTCATCGGAGAAGGAGTTAGTGTGAGATCAACCACTCCATTAACTATTTAAGAAGACTTATCAATCTTCTCAACATCTCTAAAGAATTGCTCTTTATGGAAAACCACATCGCTACTTTTGATGATTTTTCTCTTCTCTGGATCCCATAACCTATAACCAAACTCATCTCCACTATAGCCAAGAAAAATACAACTCATTGCCTTATCGTCCAACTTTAAATGCTGCTCTTTTGGTACATGTGAAAACACCTTACACCCAAACATCTTCAAGTATGAATAGGAAGCATTTTTACCTGTCCATCTTCTCTCTGGAAGATCAAAATTCAAAGGAACTGAGAGAGACCTGTTAGTCAAATAATCAGCAGTCAGAATAGCTTCATCATGCATCTTGTTTTCTCAAGAATAATGCGGTTCATTCTCTCTGCCACACCATTTTGCTGTGAAGTACCAGGAACTATCTTTTCATGTCGAATACCATGCTTCAAGCAATAGCTTCTAAACTGGTTGGATGTGTACTCACCCCTATTATCTATACAGAGACATTTCAAGAGCTTACTTGTTTCTCTTTCAACCATGACATGAAACTGTTGAAAAATCTGGAACACTTGATTCTTTTATTTCAACGCATAAACCAAGACTTTCCTAGATGCATCATTGATAAATGTGACAAAGAACCTATTGCCACCCAATGATTCTACTTCTATGGGACCACAAACATCAGAATATACCAAATCTAATACATTATATTTCAATTTTGATGTCGAAAAAAAAGCAACATTATGCTATTTTCCAAACAACCAATAATCACAAGGGTCAAGGGATATACATTTGGACTAAGGAATTAAATCTTTTTTTGCCAACATCTGTAGGCCTTTCTCACTCATATGACCAAGCCTTTTATACCACAGATTCAGAAAATAATTGTCTTAAACAGCATTCAACACACCTTTACATAGTTTCACATGTGTTTTGTAAAGCGTATTACCCGCTTTCCTATCGCAATAACAAGAGACCCTCTAGTGAGTTTCCATCTGCCATTTCCGAAGTAATTCTCAAAACTTGCACAATCTAATGCAGTTTCAAAAATCAGATTCAACCACAAATTAGGAACATGTCACCTATCTTTTAGCGTCATTATACAAACCATTATCGATTTCAATGCAGACATCATCGATACCAATAATCTCTAAATGACTCATGTTGCCCATCTTCACAGTACCAAAGTCACCTGTTTTGTACGTCATAGACATATCACTACAAGGAATAGTATGGTAGGATGCTGCTGTGTCAACAACCCACTCAACCTAATCATCTGCAACACTCAAACACTCGTCATCATCACTGGCGAGCACCACTACTTCCTATCCCAAAGTAGCTGTAGTGTTATCACTATCATTCTTTTTCTTATTGTTTAATCCTTCTGTTTGTTCAAGGCAAAACAACTTTTCCTGATGTAGCCCATCTTGCCATAGAAAAAGCATTTCATAGAATTTTTTCCGATTTGTGTTCTACCTCTAGACTTCCAACGAGCCCCCTTTGGTCCTCTACTCTTACTCTTCTCCTTGTTCTCAGTAACAAAGGCCTGTGCATTATCTGTCCCTACAGATTTCCTTCTAATTTCTTTATTCAGTAAGCTATTGGTAACCTAACTCATAGGCAACACACCATCTAGAGTAGAGTTACCCATGAAAACAACCAATGTCTCCTATGTATTCGGCAAAGAACTCAAAAGCAACAAAGCTTACATCTTATCATCAAGGATTGTCTTCATTGTGGTTAACTGATTGACCACACTTTGGAACTTATTGATGTGATCTTCGATCTGACCACCGTCCTTGAATTTTATATTCACAAGCTTTCTAATCAAAAAGGTTCTATTCACTTTGGTCTTTGTATCATACCTTGCTTTTAGCTTTTTCCAAAGGGCATGTGCATTAGTTTCTTTAGACACATGGTGAAATATACTATTATCAACTACTGTCTGATATAACCAATTGCCTTTCTATGTATCTTGTTCCATTCTGCATCTTTCATATCTGTTGGTTGGGCACTATCCCCCTCAATGGGATCATAAGGTCTTCGCAATATAGGACATCTTCCATCTTCGATTTCTAGATCAACCAATTGAAATGGTTGAGCTTAACCATTGTAGTGTTCATAGTGTTGTTCTTCATCTTAATTAAATTAAGCAACAGGAAAAAACAAACAACTAACACTTACCTTAACTGCTACACCACACTGCAGATCTCATCACCACGAGCACACTGGAAGAAACAGATCTGAAATCTAACCCTTAATGGCTACAATATCTCGAAAACAGTTTTTTACATTTCGATTTGGTCAAACTCCTTGTTAACCGTCAAACAGCAATCTTCTTAAACACGTAAATCTACTCAAAATGAGTTCATGGAAGAAAATGGATCTCAAATCAGACGTCGGATGATCAATATATCGTAGAAAAAAAATTCTACATTTGATCCGATCAAACTGGCTTTGATCATATGATCTGCTGACGTGGGCCGACTCAGCAACTGCTATTGTGATTGGGCTTGAACACGGGTTAGGTCGACCCAATCTGAAACCGACTTGTTTCTAACCTGCTTACTGGATGTGCTGGGCTACGCTTTAAGGGTTAAGCCGAACTAGCCTAAACTTGAACCTGACCTGGCCTGGCCTAAAATCACAGGAAGTTTGTTTCCTTCCTCGTCCTTAATTCTGCGAGCAAGTACTAAGATCAACAATCAACAATAAAAGAAGATAAGAGATTTATGTGGTTCAGCAAAGATGCCTACGTTCATAGGAAACCAATTTCCACTAGGTTCTTCTCCAATTTATGAATCACAGCCTTGGAATCTCAGCATATGTCTAGGGTTACAGATTACATCAGTATATATAATCACCACTTCCTTATCTCTCTAGAACTCTATTCTTAGAAAAAAGGAAAGTCCTAATTCTATTAAGAGATTACTGTTTAACAAACAGGAAATTCCTAATATAATTAGGGAAACTACGCAAGACACTGAACACAATTTGGTCTGGACCCACTTGACCAATAGAAACCTCTTATCATGACCTCCAATAAGGGTATAGCAAATTAGAAAGGCCGAATCCAAACAAGTCAGATTTCTTACAGTGAGGTATTCTAAAGTCTAAATCATCGTTAAATAAAAAATAAAAATGGTGGGATAGAATCAAGCCAAACAAAGGCCGAAATGAGCTTAAAACCATGATAATAGAGGCTGGAATTAAACTAGAAACCATTCTGAAATAGTTTATGTTAATGGGTTAAAACTCCACCTAAACATAAGTTCGGGTTGGGTCAAAGTCCAGCACTATTTTCTTTAGAAAAAAAAGGTTGTAATTCAACCTGGATTTGTTCTCCAATTAGAGGGGTCTAAGGAGGGCAAGATATAGGCAACTTTACCTTTATTTTGAAGAGGCTATTTCCGTCACTTGAACCCATGTCCTCCAGGACGCTACCGGTAAGCCTTTACCATTGGGTCAAGCCGCCCTTCTCAGCTTAAACTATAACTAAAATTGGGGTGAATTTTCAGACCAAATACTTGTTGAAATTGGGCTGGGTTACCGCCAGATATTGGCAATGAGTGGGTAAAATATTTGGCCAAGACTCTGGGCATGTTTCTTTATTGGAATTCACAGAATTTCTGTTTGGAGAATTTTGTTTCTCCAACATGGGTGGAATTCCTAACTATTTCATTGTACTTGAGCATCCAGAATTCTAGCAAAAAGTAGAGGGGTTGAAATTCATGAAATTCCAAAGCTCATTAAAGACTTTTCTAGTAGCTGGAATTTTAAAATGCTTGTTGAAAATATGGCACTTGCAAATGTCAAAGACAAGATATGAAATTACATCTACAAAACCCCAACATTACAAATTCTTGATACAAATTCTAGTAAAGTAACAAGCCCTATGGTACTGGATGGGTCAAAGTTCACACCTGAAGGGAATGGTTGTAATGGGCTGAGATGAAGTTATAAAAAAGGTTTTAGATGGCCTTAGATGTTCCCAATCAAGCTGAAAATCAGTTTTGCAAATATGCTGAAACTTAGTTCCATGAATGAGCAGGAAATTAGTCCAAAGTTTGGCTACAAATGGAATTAGAACCAGATTAAAACATAATTAAAAGTGGGCTAAAAAATATCAATTATTTTGCTACAATGGACTGGAGTAAAAGTTTGGGGTTTAATGAATAAAGGGCTTGAACCCATTCCTAAATAAGTTGAAAATTCATTTATAAAATCGGCTGAAAATTAATCCTAAGCTTAAGCTAAAATCAGCCCAATTATGAGTTTAAATGGGCCAGAAATGAGGGCTATGAGTCAGAACATCAACCCACTCTACGAATTTAACTGGCCCAAATAGGGCTAGAAATGGATCGCAAACTGAACCCAAATCATTTTCAGAAATGAACCTAAGTATCATTGTAAAGCAGCTCAAATAAGAGTAGCAAATGGGCAATACATAACCCAAAAAGGTGGCGGTACGTGGTTCGAAACATGGCTTCAGTGGTGGCTACAAATGGGCTAAGATCCAGTTTAAATGAGGGTTGTAAATAGACTGAGGTCCACCACATATGTATGTTGGGCTTCAATAAGCATCTACCCAAGAAAGCATAACATGTATTCCTCCAGAACTTGAACTTATTTCTAAAATGGGTTCCAAAAAAAATTAAAGAGTGAATCCAGTATACATAATTCCCTGATGTTGTTTTTCAACAAATGGGTAGAAAATTAACCTAAACACTCTCCTGAATTGGGTTGAAGTAGTAGCCCAAATGGTTGCATATGGGTTGAACATTTGGTCCAAATTATGGTTCTAACAAGGTCAAGACTCAACTCAAACTATGGCCTGCAGGTGGCTTTGAAAAGGATTGCAAAACCAACTTGATTCGTCTGAGTTGAGAACCTAGCCTATTCATGTCTCTAAATGGGTTTAAATGCCTCAACCCAAAGCAGCAATACAAGTAGTTGTAAATCAATCTAAATAGGTTGAAAATTCCAATCTGAAATTATATCAACCAAACAAGCTGAATTGATTCAGGCAAATGACCAACATATACCTTAAAAATGGGTTAAAACCCAACCTGATTTCTCTAAATGGGTTGAAATCCAACCCGGACCCTGATTTTTCTGAATTGGTTAATATCCAAGCCTGCATGGTTTCTCTGAGTCTGAATGGATTAAAATTCAATCCAAAATTATTTTCTCTAAACGGTTTAAATTCAACCCCAAAACTGTTTCCTATAAATGGGTCAAACCTATTTAGAATTATGGGTTAAAATTAACCTCATTTATAGGTGAAAAATATAAATTAGATTTTAAATTTGAGACCTAATCTAGCTGATGGGTTCACATCGCCACCGAATAAAATGTAGAAGAAAATCCTTGGTACCCCTCCAGTACGAAAGATTCTATTGTTGTATTAAAGTCATCCAAACACTTCAGGAGACACTTTCCTCTATTCACCTAAGAATAAGATATAATGCGCCCACAGCTTCAAACGATTCTTTCCTCGTATACTACCCAACGCTCACGGAGTTGCAGTGGGAGTTTGTCTTACAAAATTCAAGACACTCGAAAGCATCATTGTAACCACTCTATCTCGACTTCATTTAGGGTGCTCTTCAGTCCACGTTCGTCTCGTAATTTATTATGAGCATTTTTTATATATAAAGTTAGACAACAAGCACCAGCTTTATGGACAGAGCTTCCCTTCTGAATTTGAGCTAGGCCAATTCCCATCAGATTTTTAGAGGTCTGTGTTGGGAGGCAGTCGCCAAGATTCATAGATATTGTACACAGATCACTAGAAAAATAACTTTAAATGATATTGATTCAAAAATCATACATATAAGATCTTTCTGATTTGACCTCATTCTTACAGCACCCCAAAAATCTCATTACCTTCAACTGTATTTCTTTATGCTCGAACTCGCATCAGGATGTAGACCTCTTCTACGAATTCTCTTTGCTTTCAAAAATGAGATTTCTCTTATGTGTTTTTCCTACATAGTAATAGTGCGTATTTATAAACTATAATAGGGTTCTAAAAAAGGAAATAAGGAATAAGTTTCTTATGGAAATAAAAAATCCTAATTCGACATAAATTATAATTCTAGTTTCATAAATTACAATTCAGTCCACTAAAAAATTATAATTGCACTCTTGTTTTTATTCTCAAAATAATATTTCGAACTTCTTGTTTTTTAATGCTTATTAATCTCCCTATTTTAAGATTTAATTATTTAATCTCTATCGATTAAATAATTACTGACACCTAAATTTAAATGATATCTTTATAATTCTTTTAAACCTTATACTTAACTTATTTGATATATTGAACATAAAGTCCACCTACAGAATTTGACATAATCAAAACTTATAATCTTCATTAAGGAGATATCATCAATCTCTATTACAGGACGTAGATTCCATTAATAAACTAATATGTACCATACATGTAGTGTAGTAATCCAATTTACTGAGATTATTGACCCACAAAAGATCTTATGTCTTGTAAATCAAAATGCTAAATACTAAATGTATATGTCTATTATTTATGCTGGGATTAAGAATATAAGCACTCATAATAACAATTTGGATGTTAATTGTTTTATATAGTCAGTATAATGACAATAAACACAAAAGCGGTACTATTCAATATACACAAAGTGTATTAACATAATGAGTCAAAACTATACCATTTTCCGCAGCCAAGACAAGCATCCTAAAACATCATACTACAATCGTATCGATGGTGTATCCAACTCCATTTAAATTGTGAACGAAAATAAATTATATTTTATAAGAACCGACAAACAAGTCTTTCATTTGTAAGCTAAATTCTACACACCAACTTATCTACTTTATAAAATAAAGGACACATACATACATAATAAATAACAATGCAATCATTTGCCTATACAAATTCTTATTAAAATGAAAAGACAAACTTTGTTAATAAATAAATCAGTAAAAAATAAATACATAAAAATATGCTTTTAATATAAAATTTTATAGTGGTGGAAGATAAGTAATAAGAGTGACTAAATCGCAAGGTGGCTCGCCAAACCAAAGAAAGAGGGAGTGCTACCACTCCCACCAGGTCTGCGAGGCCTCCCTTTAGTTGGCACTCTCCCTGTAGTCGGCACTCGACCGATCGCCAAGATCCGGCTTGGCAAGAAGCTCGGCATCATCATCACCTTCCCTTCCATGGCGACGGCCGTTCTCAAGGACCATGACCACAGGTTCGCCAACCGCGACGTGCTCGCAGTGGCTCGCGTCATCACGTACGGGAGCAAAGACATCGCGTGGAACCCGAACGGACCCCAGTGGCGGATGCTACGCAAGGTCTGCGTGCGCGCGCGAGATGCTGAGCCACGCCAGCCTCGAAGCCGTCTACGCGCTGCGGCGCCAGTAGATGCGAGCCACGGTTGGCCTCGTGTACGGCAGATCGGGCACGGCCATCATTGTGGGAAGCAGATGTGTATAACCTTTGTTAACGTGATCACAAGCATGCTGTGGGGTGCGACGCTGCAGGGGGAAGAGAGGACGAGTGTCGGATCCGAGATTCGGCAGGTTGTGAGTGAGATCATTTAGCTTCTTGGTAAGCCCAATATTTCAGATTTCGTTCCGGGTCTGGCTCGATTCGATTTGCAGGGACTGGTGAGTCAGATTAAAGGCCCGCTGAAGCGGTTCGATGGCATATTTGAGATGATTATTGAGGAGAGGTTGAAAATGAACAGAGAAGAGGAGGCACATGAAGGGAAGAGCAAAGGGAAAAAGAGTATGGACTTTCTGCAGTTTATGTTGAAGCTAGCTAAAAGATGGAAGGGAATTCTAAGACGCCATTTACAATGACGCATCTTGTCACGCCCCCAAAACTGGGCCGGATCCAAACCCGGTTCCAAGGGTGTGAGAATTGAGGCCAATTAAAATTTTTCTAAACATAAACAGCACGAGCCCCAATTCCGGGTGGATCGAAGTCCTTTGTGAGGCTATGCTTAGTGATCAAGCAACCATAATTACACGCGGAACTAAAATCCATGCTCATCGCAGACGAATATTACATCACAATAAGATAATCAATCTCATTAATAATAAGACCAGAGTCAAGTACTTCGAAGCATCACAATTAGAGTTAAAATTTCAAAACAACCAAACTTAAATTAATAAACTAATGGCCCAGACATGGCCTTATTACATAATCTAAAGTTTTCGAACTCAGCACCACACTAGGACACCTCAGATGATGTCATCGGTGCTCCACTCAACAACTCTGCCATCTGGCGGAATTTCCTGCGTCGCCTGACCCTCCGGTTCGGCACTAGCAACGAAACCTAGACACCCAAAAGTAGTGGGTCGGATTGACATAATCTGGCAATAGGGTAAGCTGCAACAATGGATTAATAAACTGAATTAAATGATATATTCATTATGAACCAAAATATATCAGATGCAAACCCCAATTGCATGAATGCACAGAAACGGGTATTCCCGCGGATAAATATATAGAAACGGGTAAATCCCGCATACAGATAATAGAAACGGGTAGTCCCGCAGATAATAACAGAAACGGGTAATCCCATAGATAATAACAGAAACGGGTAATCCCACAAATAATAACAGAAGGCACAGCTGCATACTATTATCCACAGTACACGCTGACCCGATGGCGTACATCCACCTCCGAACTGCAGTCGGTCAGATATATATATACAAATATACATATTTACAAATATATACGTATACCGATGCAGAATGAACCATGATATGAAACCCTCAATCCCAATATTCAATCCAATATCATTTTGAGTATTTAGAGTACTTAAATTTGAAAGTGTATTATGAATGTGTGTCAATTCAAATTCTTGAGGGTAAGCACTAATCCACCAACGGTCAAGTTAGATAAATATGCACATGAGAACTAACTCTCTATCACAATGGAAATATGAGTCCACGATGCCGATATACTACTTTTGGTGCCTATCATGTGGTGCATCCCGAACCTCACATTCCCATTCTGCATTTAGTCTAATTCTCATGTGAACATTCAATTAACATTCCTAAAAGTCATAATTCATCTAATCCAATTATATAATTAGTATGTTTTACTAATTAGGTAAAAGATGTTCAATTTCTGAATCCAAAGTTAAATCAAGTTACGATCAAAAGGGAAAAGAAAATAATTAATTCCTTAATATCATTGTTGTGTCCAAACACACATTATCATTTTATACAAAACAGAAGGTACAAATTTCGAATCCCAATTTGAAATCTAACTCAATTAAGATTCCAATTTAAAATTATAAATACCTTCTATTTACGGTTTAATCGCTACCAAATACATTTTTAGTTTATTTCAATCAACTTAAGTGAACACTAATCAAAATTTTATAATTCTCAATTAAGTTTATAAATAATCCAAGATACGTTTCTACTAACATCAAATTAAAATTAATTTAATAAAACCTAATCTCCATTAAAATACTAAACCATTAATCAAAATATAACCTTTTAATTCTTTATAAGAAGCAATATTGTGTATAAATATATATATATATATTAATAATATATATTTTTTTTAAAGAAAATGGGCTGACGGGCCCAGACCCAAACCCGCACCCGGGCCCAGGCCAGCCAGGCCGGGCCCAGCCGACCTGGCCTGCTGCCCAGGCGGCAGGTGCTGCTAGGCGGTAGTTGCTGCCTGGGTGGCAGCACTGCCGCCTGGGCGGCGGCTGCTCAAAAAAATTTTTTTTTTAAACAAAACACAAATCTAACTCCTTTTAATAAGTTTGGAAGAAAATCAAGTCACAACTATTACCCCCCAAAAGCTATTAATCCAAACAAGAAGAAGTCATGCCAAAAGGTGTGTAAACCAACGAGCAACTAAAACATATTGCAAGAACCAAAAATCATTATTTTAGCTATCCACTTGCCTGGATCTTGAAGCCAAAGTAGATCTGAATATCAAAGCTTGGAAGAGCCCACCTTGGTTTCCTTCTTAAAGAGCCTCTAGGGTTTTGGTTGGAGAAGAAAAGAAGAGGGTTGGAGAATGGGGGAAAACCCTAAGAGTATAGTTTATATAAAAGAGGGGGTTTTTCTAAATTACAAAGAAGGGCCTCCTGCTTTCTAGTGGGTTTTAAGAAATTTCAAAAAGAGTCTCTGGCTTAAAAAGGGTCCATTAACTCAGGCCCCACTTGTGTTAAATCAATTTATCTGACCCTCTTAACCCAACTCAAACTCGACAAACGGTGTGGCCCAATATAAAAAAATTTCGGGATATGACACATCTCAAGGCCTTGCTCATGGTATGTCTTCCTTCTCTTATTTAAATTGAATTAGCTAGATAACCATTTACCATTTTCCATGCAGCTCCATTTTGGAAATTAAAAAAACATTTGTAGTACTTATATGTCCAGATACTATCTATAAGGCTTTGACTAAAGAAATACCGAGGTAAAGGAGTAGAACTAGGCCGTGGGTCACACCAATATATTAATTTTCAAACAGCACAAAATATCTTATGCATATTCAATCATCAAATTTTATGCTCAATTGGGGTTTTTCTCAATGTTGGATTGACCATTTGATAAAAATACTTTAGTCGGAAAATTTTATATTTTTCTTCATCATGTTTTTAATCAAATAGTCAATCCAACTGTTAAACAAACTTAAATCAATGCAGAGGATAACCCATATATCTAGAGGGCATTTACTTCAAATAGATTTGAATTGGTGGGCACTACTGTGCATTTTGTGTGCTTCTTTAACTTAAGATTTTGTGCATGAAAAAAAAAACTTAGAATTTTTGTAATTGTTAAAGCTACAGTGGACCGGATTTTTTTTTGCTTATGCCCGTCGATTGAACAATCTATATTATTATTCTATCTTTATTTTTGTATTGACGGACCATTACCAACCATCTAATGAAAGATTCTTGATCCTTATGCTAAGTAGAGCTGGAATTTGGATCCCCTGTAGTAGATACTACACGAGAATCGTGTAACACACATTCGGAACTCCATAGTGGAGCTCACATAATTCTTATTTCAACCATTCAAGGTAAATTTGATTCCCCCAAATAATACATTATAGGAGAACCATGTAACTCATCCCACAATCTCCATCGTAGTTCATGCATAGAGATAATTTATATCGTTTAAGATGAATCCCTTAACCTATGTACAGTGATATATGATTTTTTTTCACTTTAATTGGAATAAGCCTCACCATAGAATTGAACACACGATTAAAAACTTGACTGGATGTTGATGTGGCATCACTACTAATGTGATTGTCTATCAGATGATGGGTTCCACTCTTATTAAACTAAAATCTTAGGATATATCCTTGGAGGGGATGGGTTTCATATTGAACGGTATAAATTAACAATTATATAGACACAATGGCAGAGTTACCCTCATGTGTTAAATTATTCCCATGTAACAACTACAACAGGGAGTCCAAAATCTATGGAAAGTGGCCAAATTGACTAATTAATTTGCTACGACTATCAATTATTGTAGTTATCTTTCCATCCTAGTTGTCAAACTCCTGTCACAACAATAGATAGGGTGGCATGCAAGGCACTCAATACTTTGTCTATAAAGTATCCATAATTGTGACAAGCACAACAATTCGTACTTAGCACGGGCATGTTCACCAATAACTATAAAATAATATGATTCATTTAAAAGAAGTTCGGATCATGTAAAATCATCATCAAATTATTTAGTGTAGATAGTGCCTAAAATTTAAATAAGAGAATTAAAAAGAGAAGATTATTATAATACCTCTTTTCTCAATTCAAAACTTTATAGAATTAAAATGAGTTTAGCAAAATGTTGTAAAAACAATATATATATGAGATTTGAGACATAAATGAAGTTGTTGTGGAAGAGGAGAAGAAGACTTGAGTGGTTACAGACGGGAAGTGAGGGAGATGAGTGGTTATATGTTGGAAGTGAGGGGAGAAGGTAGGTAAGTTGTAAAGAGTGGATATAACAACCGATTAAAATCAAAAGCTACAATCAAAATTATCTTTGAGCTTAATATAATATAATTAGCATTGTTTTAAGGGTTTTTTGGTCTTTTTTTTTTTATGTGTGTGTGTGTGTATGTATGGTCATGTTAAGAGGTGGATTCTCCTATGCCTTCACTAAATTTGAACTACTTATTTACATGTTCTCCTATGTTTTTGGTATTGCTAGTGGCCCTAATTGGTAGAAGAGGTTATTTTTTTGTGAAACCAGAAAATAATGTAATATCTCAAATCAATTTGGTCAAAAGTCAAGAAAAGCCATTCTATTTATATTTTCATTCCATCAATGAGGCAGGAGAAGTTTAAAGTAAAAAATAATATGTGAAATCATAAGAACCTGCAATTTCGAATATAGTATTTTTCTGTTTCACATAAAGTAATCTTATAGTTTTTGCAAAATCTCTAACCACTTTTCTTCCAACAATAATTAGTAAATCTTTAGTATAGGCATGGGAAATTCCCCTAAAGATTACCGTACTGGAAAAACTCTTGTTTTAAGTACGATGATCACTATGGCTTTTTTATGAATCTGTACTTTATAGGACATGGTTGTGGGTGGGACTGACACGACAGCAATCACAGTGGGGTGGGTCTATCACCGAGATGCTGACCAAACCAGAAACACTTAAAAGCCCAAGAGGAAGTAAACGCAGTGGTTGGCATGGACAATGTGGTCGGGGAATCCCATGTCCCCAAATTGCACTTTCTACCAGCTGCTGTCAAGGGGGTCTTGCGTCTGCACCCAGCGCTGCCACTCTTGGTCCCACACTGCCCCAGCCTAACGTGCGTCGCGGGCGAATGCACCATCCCCCAGGGAGGCCGGGTCTTCGTCAATTTGTGGGCCATCCACAGGGACCCTTCCATCTGGCCCAACCCCTCAGAATTCAATCCGGATAGATTCTTGAATGCTGATCAGAAATGGGATTTCACAGGCAACGATTTCAATTCCTTCCCATTCTGGTCGGGTAGGAGGATATGTGTAGGAATTGCAATGGCCGAGAGGATGGTGATGTACTCGGTCGCATTCCGCGTGCGCTCTTTTGACTGGCATTTGCCCGAGAGGACCCAACTCGATCTCTCCGAGAAGTTTGGTATCGTCCTGAAGAAAGCTTCACCGCTGATCGCCATCCCCACACCAAGATTATCCGACTGTGATCCCCACACCAAGATTACTCAACTCTGATCTTTATCTTTAGTAACTCTCTCCCTTTCTCTCGTATGAGTGGGGTGCGTTGGTCAAAAGGGTCCCACGTGCTAGTAAAAAAATAGGTGCTCATCAACGGTCCTTATGGCATGAAGCTCCTTTGAAAATTTCCCTTTAACTATGGAGCCAATTTGGAAATGCTAATAGATTAAAATCTAAAGGTCTGATTTTTAAATTCTAATTTATTGTTAGTTTGTTTGATAAATTATAAATTACAATGTAGAACCACCACTTGCCTCATTTTGAGAATTTTATGTGGTTACTTTCATGCAAACCGCTTGTAAATTATGCATTGTCTTACTTCATCTGTAAGGTCCCAGGCCTTACTTATCTGGACCTTACTTATCTGGGTCGAGTTGAGTAGTTGGCTTGGGTTCAAATTTGTTGGGTTTAGATGTGGGTTTGATAGAATATTTTAGGAATCATGGTTAAGGTCAAATTTGTTGGGTTTAGGTGTGGGTTTGATGGAATGTTTTAGGAATCAAGGTTAAGGTCATTGCATGCATGACATGGCATAGTGGACCCATTGGTGATGGGTAACCGAAACTCATCATGGACCCTTGGTCTTAGCCCATTAAATTATTATGTTTACGCCTAAAAGCCTTTTCTTGAAATTACTTAAAACTCACTAAAGAGCAAAGAACCCCTTCATGTAATTTAGATGAACTCTTTCAACAACTTAATGCAAAACCCTTCTGATCTTTTCCTCTTTTGCATCTAAGAAACCCTTTTCTTCTTCTCTGCAACCACAATCATAATAGAAAGCCTATAAGGCTCCCCAAGAGCAGAAACTTCACCATTACCATCATCTCTTCCAATCTTCCTCTCTTCTACATCCATCGTAGGTAATCCCTTCCTCCTCATCTTTCATTTAAATCTTGTTTAATGATAGATCATGCATTCATTTAGGGATTTGGATTGTGTTCTTTTGATTGTAAGGAGAGACCTTGATTGGTGGGATCTGTTGGTGTTTTAGGTTGAGGATTGGAGGCATTATGTGCAAGGTTAATGGCAAGTAGACAATTATAGTTGAGGTTATCTTGGATATTTGAATTGGATTTATTATGACATATGAATTGGTAATGGATTGATTACACTGGAAATATAATATATGATTAATTGTTAATGGTTTTCTTAGGTACAAATCCATGTAATTACCTACGGTAAAGGGTTGAAAATTCTGTTGAGGTTGGGGAAGGACACCCCTTTAACACTGGACGGATTTGCAATCCATTAGAAATGCTTGAGCGCCAATGGGTGTGCATTTTGCATCAACTTAGATACTAAATAACACAATGCCTGTTAAACGAGCTTAAGCACAAATGAGCATTCATTTGAGCAGGCTCCTATATTCATCCCAATTTGAGGATAGGCCCTAACTTAATGGCATTCAACCCCATAGGGGAGGGTGGTCCATATAAGACTAGCCATGGCTTTAGTTCCAAAAGTGTGGCTTTTGGATAATAAGATCCATGACCTTAGGCTTATGGCCTTATGGCCTTGGCCTCAAATTACCTATTAAGATAATGGTCCATATGTGCTAGGGTAAATAACATTAGATCCCCTTGGTTGACCAGATGCATATTACAGGTTGCTTTGGTTCATGAGTGGCCATACAAAATCTCGATATGCTTCACATGATAGACACCAAATGGAAGTAACATCACATCGTGTTCCTTGATCGTTATTGTGTAAACAAAGTGGTTTAATGAGTATGTGTACCGATTAACATATACCATAGGATATGTAATGCCCCACTCTACACGCATGCATGATATTATTTGCTTTGGCCCATGGGCCTCACGATTTTGCTTCTGTGGGCCTCAACCCACCAAAAGGCCTCATCTTGGAAAGGCCTCATGCATGATATTGCCCTACTCAACTATCATCAGAGTGCACAGCGGAAGTTTTGTTTGTCACTGGGTAAACAAGCAAACACACTAGCAAGATAAGTCCCCAGGCACAAGGACTCATGCAAAGTAAGGGTGCAAGCTTTATATATAAGCCCAGTCACTTTTCTCTCTATAGTCGATGTGGGTCTCGAGCACATCACAGGATGACGGAAAACCAACCCTCACTCATATCAACATCAATTGGCATAGTTCATATAGATTAGGATTATACATTATCACAAACTCAGTTACATAAGATACCTTGGTTTAATATTATTCATTTAGTAAACAACCTTTGCAATAATGTAATTGGATTTGATATTATCCTACCATAGGTATGCTTTGGAATACATTTAATACAGACTACAGTTGGAAGATAAATGTACGCCGCTGGTTTACGCATAATATCTGGCAGGATTACTCATGTCTGTGCATCATATACTATTCATTTATTTGATCTTGTATCATATACAATTGGACATCTTTTATTGATAAGCACAATTAATTAATTTGTAACAGTTATTCATGTTCACCACCTATAACCAACTATTTACTAGATTAATGACAATTTGATGCTATCTCATTTGGTATCTAGATTCTGGTGCCACAACTGAACCAGAGGTGAGTTATGAGACGATGGAGGTTCCGCTAGATGGCGAAATTGTTGAGTGGAGTGCAAACGACATAAGTTAAAATGTCATAGCATGCAATTGGATTAAGACATTAGTTTTTGTTTAATAAGGCCATGATTGTTAGGACATGAGTTTGGGTACTTAATTTATTTAATTTCAGCATTTCAACCTTATTTATGAAACTTCTGTTGATTTTACCAATTCTTTTTTTAATGGTATTGGTGTTATTTTAATTTAATTTATATCAGTTGCACAATAAACGTTTTGTTGATTCCATATGTGTTTATGATGTCCGATTAGCATACATAATCTCATGTAAGACTTTGATTCACTTGGAGTTGGGCCCATGGAAGCTTTTACGAGAGAAATTTTAATTGGCCCCAATTCTCATACCCCTGGACTTGGACTTGGATCCAACCCAATTCTATGGGTGTGACAATTGATATCAGAGACGATCAAGTTTATATGAATTCTAAAAGAAGCTAAAAACGTGGTTATGATATGAGGTTGTGATTTACAATTGCAAAACGTTAGATGTAGGTGTGTTTAGCTTTTGGGATAAGATTTTTAGTGGTGTTTAGAAATTGCATTGGCTTGTTTAGTTTTAGTGTTGTTCATTTTCTAACACTTACTTGTGGTGCAACTAGAGCTGGTGGTTCAGCAAAAAGTGGTTCCGTTGGAATCGGTGTTTCGGCCACAAGTTGTGCGGCCAGATCTAGTGGTTCAGCCGTAGGTTGTTCAACCTCAGGTGGTGTAACCACAAGTCGTCTGGCGAAAGGTTACTGTAAGCCGTAGCCGACAACATTTCAAGTTAGTGTGCTTGAGGCATTACGGAGGATTGGATAGCCTCAAGTTACTATCACCCCTCGAGAATATGATGTTAATGATATATTCGAGAAGTTCAGAAAGAGGGGGCCTTCATAGTTTAACGGGGCTGCAATGGTTGCAGAGGAGCTCCTAATTCAAATTGAGAAGATATTTGAGAACTTTGTATGCACAGGGAGACAGAAAGTTAAATTGGCTACTTTCATGGTTCGAGATGTTAGTGATAGGTGGTGGACTAGCCTTAAGACGGCAAATGAACAGATACTTAATGACGTATCCTGGACTACCTTTTAGGATCAGTTCCGTTAAGTTGCAAATTATAACCTCTGAAATTAGGAAATACAAGTAGAAGTTTGTCAAATGTTCTAATATATAAAGACACTCTAACTCACAAAATAAGAGCTTATTTTCAGAGTTACTAAACACTCCTAATATCATATACTTAAGTTGGGAATATTGAAAATTAATTTACAAATATTTACTCACATATTGTTGACGCTTTATATATTAATTTCTTATATAAAATTCTATATAATGGTAATTAAACAAGTGGATTTATCATTCAATTAATCAATCTACTTTTATTAGTGAATAATTTCTTTAAATATTAATATTAGTTTTAGTATTCAATTTGCATAATACGACTTTTCATGATGATTGCACACACTCTAGATCCAATTGGATCCTAAGTACACCCCAGGAGCAAGAATAGAGGTTAGTTAAAAGTTTTCTTTTACATTATACTGGTGTCCCTAGCGGATCAAAGTCCGCAATGAGGTTATGAATGTAACAAGTCATCATAATCAAATCACGAAAGCATCAATACATACAATCAACTCATTTGTTACAATAATGCATTTACTTTAAGTTTTGTGTATATAAATGATTTAAAGTTAGGTATAAGGAGACTAATGAAAATGATGGCATATTAAAGATTTACAGCATTTCTCAAAATGAAACTGATCCAAAGGGATGACAATGAGGCACTCAAGAGAGGGACTGATGTCATCACACTACTTCATCCACGCTTCATTCATCGATCCCCTTCGTTGGTGGATCCTCAGGGACCAACTCACTCTCCGGTTCGGTATAGAATTTGGTCCCTATGCACCAAATATAGTATTATCATATTAGAATAATCTTAGAGATAAATAAAGAAAAATAAACAAAGGTTATACATCAATTAGGAGTACTAAAGATATTAATAGGCATAAAAGCAAGAATAAAGACAATAACAAAGGAATCACGTCAAGGAGATACCATAACTAATGCATCAGGACAAGCTCGATTGTAATCATAATAACACCTAGGAGAACTCAGTCAAAATAATGAAAGCTGCATTGCTACAAATTAATCAAATAATATGTGCCTGCCTAATGGCTTACGTCTACCTATCTGATTTGCAGACAATAAATACATGCATGCATACATGCCCTAACCATAGGGTGGTACCAAAACCTTTGGAGACTAAATCAGCCAAGTGGTGCCTTACTTAAACTGTCATGCCCTCAATTTGTAAACTAAGGGTCAAAATAATGAAAACCGCATGGCTACACATTAATTTTTTTTGTGTTTAATACAACACATATACCAATAAATCACAACACTTGGCCCCAATCATGGTCCCCCCATGAATCGTAGTCTGTGGTCAGTCTCAATTTTGGTTATTTCACCAATCAATATAGCAAAAGCTTTAATTGATACCGAGGGTACAATAAACATCTCAGAGTAAGCATTAAATCCATTTATAAAGTTAAAGCAAACAATCAAAAGGGGTCTTAATTATATGGCCACAACAAAAACCTAGGCTAGCTAAAATATGTAAATTACCATCCTTACAATTATAAAGTGACTTGTGTTTGGGACACAACGTATCAAAGGATGTCGTTTGCACACCACCTATAATCAATAACATCAGGCTTAATCACTTGATGTATCTCCAGCGAAACCTCTAGGGTAAGTATACTTGGTACCTATGCACCAAGGACAACAACATCAGACCAAAAAATTGGCGGCAAGTGGGTAAATATCAACTATAATAAACATGCGATGTAGAAAGCGAGTAAAGGCAATAGTGATCATGTGAAAGAGTACGCTAAATGGTGTCAAAGAAGCAATACCAATAAAAGAAGGAACGGAAACACCCTATCCACCGCTACAGCAATGAACACCCACATTAGCTGAATTTCCAAGTATCCACGTATCCAACATACAAGGTTCCACCCTGTCTTCAAGTGATACACATCCCGTCGAAATACGGTCGCTCAATCTGTCTTTATATGATGCACAACTTGTCTAAATTTATAGAGTCTAAGACTCCGTCCAAATGCAGGTGGTCGGACCGTCTTTAGGTGCATCAGACCCTGTTTGCAATATCACAGTATACATCTAGGTAAAAAACAATCTGCATAGTCATTCAAAAGACTAAGATCCCCATCCACACACATAGCCCCTACACGAAAGTACCCCTCCTATGCTGGACTAATGGCTTGGCAGTGTTCGGCACACAATACATCCTAAGTCAAGTAAAGGGTTGACGTTCCAGTACGAATGGTCCAATCATCAAGGAACTACTCATATTCATTGTTCAGTCCCCAAACCGGGTCCACACACACCCCAAGTAGTCCTCATAGTGCATGATAGTGCTCGCCAAACCACAACATGGTCCAAACAATGAAAAAGGGTACAACCCCTAAGAATGTACCCACATGATGCTATAATGCATGCCTGAAGGCCAAGGATGAAGTACGATCCAACCTCCTAAATAATGACAAGAATTCAAGGACCCAACATTTTTACTCGAACTACGGGTGATGTGAAGTTAGACGTCCTTCCAAAATAACTATGGTGCATAGGCCCAATCCTCACATCATCTAGGTTCTGCATAGATTGTGCATTGTACCCAAACCGTACAGCCTATAATGCTGCGTTTACCCAAAACCACTCTTACTTAGTGCCAAAAGGTAATTCCACATCATCCAGGTCCAATGGAGGGTCCCACCATCAATCCCTTGTCAAATAGGGTTTAGGGAAGAATTTTGGAAAGCAATAAACCCAAGGAAAAGGGCGATTCAATCCCCCATTTCTTCCTACATGGTACTTGCAAGAAACTAAGGCTTGGCCCTCTTCAAACATACATTCCCATCCTCCAATATCCACCATTCATCCACTAATCTAAGTATACATAATTCTAGCATATTTTCCTTTAAATAGAGTAAATGGGCAACAACAAAATCCAAGAACAAATACATACTAGTCAAGTATTAAAAGAGCATATTAACAATAGATATGGAAAACCACTTGCCTTGATGAAAATTGAGAAAAATGGGCAATGCCCTAGCTCACCAAAGAACCCATCGAAGCTCGAATTCATTCAAAACCCAACCCAAACACAAATAAGCATACAAAAGCAAAAAGAAGAAGCTCTAACCAAATGCATTTCTAGGCTAAAGACCTAAATGACCTAGTTATTGAGAAGGGTAATAGCTTACCTAGGGCTTGAAAATTGAGAAGAAGAAGAAGAGAGGTCCTTGGAATGAGAAAAGCTCAAGGGAGAAGATGATGGCAGTTCGGCGGTGGCTTTTCTAGGGCACGGCAAGGTGGGGAGGTGAGGGAGAGAAAGAAGGGAGAAGAAAGAGAGAGAGGGGAAAATGAGAGAGAGGGAGGGGCTACTGGAGCTCTGGAGATGGTGTTGGCAGTTTGGTAGAGAGCTTGTAGGAGTCCAGATCCTCTGATGCTTGCCATTGGGTGAGGGGAAGGTGAAATCGACAGCAGGAGGGATATAAGAGAAAGAAATAAAGGAAATGGGGGCGGCGGTTGATTTCTGGGAGAGGAACATAAGTGGAGGGAGGCAGAGAATGAGATAAGGAATGGTGAGAGGAGAGAGAGTGAAATAATTAAATAAAACGTGAGGCCCACTTATTTAAAACTTGGTCAAAAACCTTGTTTTGGACGTATTTTGAAAACTACAAGTCAAATCGAGTCATTAGAAGCGTCAACGTTTATGAAATGAAATTAGCCTTCTAAAAAGACCACTCTTGGCATGGTTTGAAAGAGTTGAAATTTTGACAAAATTTAATGGGTTTTGGGTATTTTCATAAAAAACTAAAATTTTGAAAAATTAGATATTTGGTGGCAAAGATGGGTACGGGTCAGTCGGGGTATAAGGACAAAGTTCATGGAATTAGGAGAGGTATCCAATAAGTCCAACATCTCACAAATTGGAACACTATGAAAAGGGCTTCTAACCTCCTATAATTGCAAACTATCCACTATTGAGCTCAAATGAGCTCGAAAGCCAACACGACTTCGCCCACATAATTCTAGCAATAAATCAAAATTACTTGGCTTCTAAAAGCACTTAATTGACTAACAAGCAGTTAACTACGACTAATTATATCCTGCGATTTTGTAACATTAGACGAAGAATCAAAGAACAATACATACCCAAACACAATGTTCGGCTAGTATCTCACTGCGTATCGCAGCCAAAGAAAAACAAACAGGTATACTCCACACACGTGTTTCACCCAACAAAATCATAATCACAACTATTCCCAACACCACCTCCACTAGCCCAAGACACTTCCTAGTAGATCACACACTAATAAACCATATTTCGTTCAATGGTAACCAAGTTGGGCCCAATAGTCTAAACAAATCCATACAATATGTATTAAGTCCTTTGTACGTAAGATAGAGCAATGTAAAGACTGATAAGAAGAATGGATATATGCACACGTCATGCAATATCCAAAACTATTAACCTAATAGGCAATTCAAGATTCACGAGTCAATGGATATACACTCAGCCAACCTAGGGTAAGGGATTGTCTTGCACATATAAGGCTCATATTGTCTAATTACACAATGGCTATGTGGTTCCTGGATAGCATATGTAATACATTTGGTGGATAGAAGGTTAGAGGTATCTCAAGGGTCCGCTTCACCACTTAGTACAAAACGGATCACACGTGCATAACCAAACAACCGGTATGGAGATATCAAGCTCACACATCCCTTACCATTGATCTCAATCATATTCATTAATTACCTATGCTAATGGTCATGATTCTAGGGGTAAGATAACAATTTTCCAAAGTTCAAAACCCTAAAAAATAAGCCTACGGTTAGCTATAAGCCTTCCTACTACTAGCCGTTGGGTCTTCTATAGTGTGTTCACCTTTATTTATGGTTAGTCACAACTGTTAGGATCAATAGTAACCCTTGTTGACACAAAAAAGTTTCAACAAAAATTCCAAAGAAAACTCAAGCAAAACCGAGTCCAAGTACATCAATCAAGGGGTGAAATAGCTCAAGGACAGAGCTAGGAAGATTCTCTTAAAGTTTGGAAAGAAAAAAAAGTCAAAAATTTTAGAAAACTAGGCAAAACTTGTAGTAGTTGACTGCATAAGTGCAGTAGCTGACTGAATAAAGGCAATAGCCGAATGCAAAATAGAAAGAGCCGAATCCTACAACTTATCAAATGGTCGATCCAAATTTGTTTAAATCTCTCCAAGGCTGATTTTAAGTTCACCAACATGATTCGAGGGATGAAATCACGGTTGACAGCTAAGCATAGTTTACTAAAGGAGAGTTGCTGATTGAACAAATGTATAGTCGGCTACTCTCCTGAAAAATCAAAATTTTTTGCCTAAATCACTCCTTTACTGAAATGGCTGGAGGGGCGTGGAGGCCTATAAATAAACCCCATGGGCAACCTTCCAAGGGATCAACACCAACCATCAACCAGGCACTCTAAGGAGGAGAGAAAGAAGAGTTTAGGATCAAATTTGAAGAGTCCAAACTTTGCCAAATTCAAGAAGCCCCGTCATCTTCACAGGGTACTTAATCTTTAATAAAAACTCAGAGAATCCAAATAAGTGCATTGACATTATGCAAGGTTCAAAAAATATTCTTGTCGTCTTAAGTACTTTTAGACTTTTTTTGTCTTCTTTACTTCGAAGTTAAAAAGGTCTATGGATTTAATCATGTTTGTCCTTTAGGAATGACACCTTGGTAATCCTTAAGGCAACATGACCATGGACACTCTACTTAGTTCAAATAACCATAACTCCTCCCAGCATTTGCATTCTGTGTGTTTGGAAAGAAAGAGTGATAGATTATGATGATCGACTGATTAACATGAAAATGGGGCAGTATACAATCAGAAGTAAGAAAGTTGAAAGCCAACCATGGATCGTCCACTGTCTTTTGACAGTCAGCTACTCATTCTGTTTTCTTCTTTTAATGCATTTTATGTACATTTGTAATTCTTTTGCCAAGTGTAGATCATCCGAGGCCAAGTAGGGAAGTAGCCAGGTAAATTAGAACAGGAGGTCAGAGTACCATTACCCATGTAAATTAAACTCGGAAATGAAAAATATAAAAGAAAATCATTATTTTTCCTTCTCTTGTCTTTTCATGTTATTGAGTGTGTTGTGGTGCATTCATCTCTTATAACCCGTTTCTGAATAAATAGAAAAGATTGGCGTTGTTTGTGGGGAAAAAATATCAAACTCAAGGTTGACAAAAAAAAAGAAAAAAAGAAAAAAAAACTTAGTAAAAGAAAAGGCAAAAAGGAGATGCATAAAAAATGCATGGTGGTTAGGTAACTAGAAGGTGTACATACTTGGCTACCCCCAAGTGGAGACCATGAGATCTTCCCCTCCACTTAATGGTTACATGATCTTGGCATGTCACAATTCAATAGTGGATTGATAATTGATTTTCTTCCTTTAGGAATTAATCAAGTCATGTGGCCACTTAATGCTGAAAGTTTGTCCTTGTGTCGTAGTGAGCATTTAATTGCCTAGTTTTAGTCCTTGGATAAGATGGAGGCCACATGATTTGGTTTAAGTTGTTTGTGCTAACATTTATGCCCTGCACCTCAACTAAACTGGGTTAGACCCAACTCTTTCTCTTCCCATTTCAAGGCCAATCTTTTCGTATCTAGATTGCGATCAGTTTGGAAATAGAGGGAAAGAGGCTATGCTATTTAAACTCATTCAAAAAACTTGTTTTGTGGGATAAGTCATGGCTTCCCTCATAATCATCTTCAACGAAGCTAAGGAACATCCCTTTAAGATGTTAATCACCAAGTCCTACAAGCTTTAAGTAGGTTCACGCAAGCGAGAACCCGTGTCAACTTGGTTCTTGGTCTTCCAGAGACTAGCATCAACCAGGATTGCAGCATCTTCCACAACCACCTGTATGATAGAAACAAGGTGGAACCATTTAAGCCCTAGGTGTTTGAATACGCCCAGAACCCCTCGGAATTCACATGAAACCTAAAAAGCAGCCCACCAAAATCGAGATAACAAATTCATAATCTTTCCATCACTGAGGAAAAAAAAGGCCTCAGAAAGCATCATGCATCAGACTAGCCCTGAGGAAGACTTGGGGCAACTGAAGGGCATTCGACAAGAGATCAGCATCCTCATATGTAGCACATGGTCTCTGGAACCTCAGAAAACTAAAATAACACAGCCTTAAGAACATGCTCTTGTAAGACTGCAAACATCACCAAATCATCCACCAATTTCACTTCAATAAGCATGTCTTTGAATTCATCTTGTATGAACAAATTTGAGCCCAATAAGGCACTGAGACTCTCTGTTTTTCTGCTAAGAGTATCTACCACAACATTCCTTTTTCCTTAGGTGATACTTAATAGGAAAATCATAATCTCTGATGAATTCAAGCCATCTACATTGCCTCATATCATGCTGCTTGAATAAATATTGCAGGCTATGGTGACCTGAATGTACCTCAAACTTTTCACCATACAAGTAATGTTGCCATAATTTCAAAGTGAACACAATAGCTGTAAGTTCCAGAGCATGTGTGGCATAGTTCCTTTCATGCTCCTTTAATTTTCTAGAACCGTATGCAATCACCTTGCCATGTTGCATCAAAACACACCCCAAGCCAACTTTAGACACATTTGAATATATCACAAATCCTTCACCTCCATCTAGTAGAGTCAATACTAAAGCGTAGTTAATTTTTCTTTCAAGGTCCTAAAACTTGCTTCACAGTCTTCAGTCCAATTACAGGGTACATTCTTTTGATTAGCTTCGTCAAAGGAGTCGATATCTTTGAGAAGTTTTGAACAAATCTTTTATAATACCCTACAAGTCTAAGAAAACTCTTGATCTCTGTCGTAGATTTTGGACTTTACCAATTTACGACTGCCTTAATTTTTGCTAGATCAACTGCAAAACCATCTCGTGAAATGATATAACTAAGAAAAGCTACCTAGTCAAGCCAGAATTTACATTTCTTTAACTTTGTATATAATCAATGTTCTCTCAACAATTGCAAGGCTCTTCTTAAATGGTCTGCATGCTCCTCTGCTGTCTTCAAATACACCAAGATATCATTAATGAAAACCACAACGAAGTGATCCAAGAAGGGAGCGAATACCCTATTCATCAAAGCCATAAAGGTAAAGGCGTATTAGTCAATCCAAAAGGCATCACAAGGAATTCATAATGACCATACCTTGTTCTAAAGGCAATTTTAGAAATATCATCTTCCTAAACTTTTAATTGGTGATAACCAGACCTCAAATCAATTTTTGAGAAATACGCTGCACCTTAGAGTTGGTCAAATAATTCATCAATGCGCAGCAGGGGATATTTCTTCTTTATCGTTACCGTATTCAACTACCGATAGTCAATGCACATTCGAAGTGTGCCATCCTTTTTCTTTACAAACAACATCGGGCTCCCCACAGGGACACACTAAAGCGTATGAAACCTTTATCAAGTAGATCCTAAATTGCTTTTTAAACTCCAGTAATTCTGCAGGAGCCATACGATATGGAGCTTTACTAATCAGTGTTGTACCTGACATGAGTTCATAGAAAATTCAACTTCTCTAACAGGAGGTAACTCTGGAACTTCTTCGAGGAATATGTCGGGGAAGCCGCGTACAACTGGAATCTCTCCAAGTTTCTTGAGTTCCTTCTTCTCAGAGACAAAGGCAGTAAAGCCTTTACACCCCTTGTGTATCATCCTATCCGCTTTGAATACGAAGATAACGCATTTAGGGAATTTCTTCTTACTTCCCTCAAAATGGAACTCATTTCCTAAATCAAAGTAAATCGTCCTATTATAACAATTTACACAGGCATGATACCTTGCTAACCAATCCATTCCAAGAATGACATTAAAATCTAATATCGACAACAAAATTAAGTCAACAGGGAGTTGACGCCTTTCTATCTGCACATCGCATTAGGGGTAGTATAGACTACATTCCACTCTCTTGCCAACAGGAGTAGACAACCACCAATACATACGGTAGTGGCTTAGGCGGCTTTTGTAGCTTTATTGCAAAATGGGGTGCTACGTATGACTGCATAGACCCTGAGTCAAACAAGGCTTGTGCTTCTTCAATATTAATAGAAAGAATACCTTCCACCACATTAGCATCCTCCGCTTTGAGTGGCGGCATAAGTACGAGCATTCTAGCAATTTGGCTTCTTGCCTTGACGTGATTGCTGTGGTTTGCTTTTAGAAGTGGGAGCAGTAGGCCTTATCTGTTGGGTGGACTTGTACCTTGGACATTGAGCCATTTGATGTTCTATGGAACCATAAATCAAACAGGCTCCTATATTCCTCCAGCATAACTCAGTCTTGTGAGGCTTTCCAGAATGACTACATTTCACACCTACTTTACTTGGAGCACCTTGTCTGCCCTTCATCTTTTTTTGTACTTGCCCCTTAGCACTAAAGGATGTGTTTCTTTTGGGGTCCGTAGCTCTCTTTTCATGAGCATTTGCCTCTATAGGATAAGACCTATCTACAGCATCATCAAATGTAGTGGGCCATTGGAAAGCTGTAACATAATCCTTATACATGTGATTCATGCCAATGATAAACCTATTAACCTTTTTCTCTTCCGTGTTGATCATGTCTTCTGCATATTGGGACAATTGAGTAAAAGTATGTACATAGTCTGCCACCGACATCTGTTGTTATTGTAATGCCAAGAACTCCACCTTTTTTTCCATTTGAACATGAGTCAGAATAAACTTCCTTTTAAACTGCTTCTTAAAAGTCTCCCACTCTGTAACACCAGGCATGTTTTTATATGAATCCTTCACACTCTTCCACCATGTTTTTGCCACACCACGAAACATCGAAGCAGTGAGCAAGACTTTCTATCTGTTAGTGTAAACAATCGTATCAAACATATCATCAGTATGATCCAACCATTCATCTGCTTGTAGAACATCTTCTTTTCCATGAAATTTTGTAGCCCCTCTTTTCCTAAATTTTTCATACAAGGTGTTGGGATTACTCTCCTTAGGTTGCAAAACCACTTGTTGCTCTACATATGATTGGACTAATGCTTAACTCTGTCGTTCTGCTATAAAAGCCATTTGTGCTTGCAAGGATTGCATTGCTTGCATCTATGCAGGCATTGCTTGGGATTGTGCTTGAATTGCTTGCATCACTGTTATAAAACAGTCTTCGGTATTTGAAGGTGGTTGTTGGGAAGCAGATCAACTCATTTCTATAAGTGGATTCATGTTAACTTCATTGTTGTTATTTGTACTCGATCCTGATGCCATGGCTTGCAAAAAAAAAAGAAATCAACATTCTTACTTTAGACGTACCCAACTACCTTTCCCCATAACAAATCAGAATATTAGACTATATAGTCAAATATTTGATATTCGCTTAATTTCTAATATATCATCACCATGTTCCTACATGCCTAAAACATTTAAAAGGACTGTGTCATGCTCTGATCCCATACTATACGTATGTCACATCCCGAGCCCAAGAACTCGGGTATTAAAATTAAACCTAAAATAGTGACACATGTACTCCCGTGTATACATACTTAGACCCAAGTCTAAGTGCAACACACAAGGGAAAATCACATGTATAAATGCTATTAGTGGACCTTTGTCCAAGCATTCATACACGAAAGTTGTCAATATCATTCACAGAAACAAGATGGCACACCATAAATAAAAACATATCTACATGCAATAAAATGAAAAGGAAACGTGTCTTTACAAAAAGAGAAGAAAGTTTCTGAAAAGATGAATCATTTATACAGTAAACAAAATACATGGAGTCATAACCCATACATAACAAAATGAACTTAATGCAACCACAACCCAAATATAAGACCTATACTAGTCTAAGTTGCACTCCGGGGTAGATCGGTCAAATATGAACTACTGTTCACTCGTCTAATCTCGATGGGACCTCGGAGATCTCCTCCGAAGTCTCATGGACCTTCGAGGGATTAGAAGAGGGACCTGAACCTACAACACCATGGACAACGAGTAAATAAGACTATTCAGCAAAGCATAAGTAAAATTAAGGTAACACGCGTTGTATCTATAAGAATCACTAATAGGTGATCATAGATAGATTGTCAATGTAGTATACTAGGTATATTATGCATTTGAATAGAGCACGTTATAAGATTTAATTAATAGAAATACTTTACTATGTGGCTATTGCATTTGCCATATCCTCCCTCTATGGATCTATGCGTTGAGAACACCATCGGCCAAGCTAAGATACGAATGAGTCTCTAGTTTCTGGAGTCCGGAAGCTCCAAGAAAAGCACACTGCAATAGCAACGTTCATGCTACACCAAAATCAACCCGCTGGGTATCATAAGGCTGAGGTTTATTAGAGCCATAACATTTTAATTCATATACATGAACTTAAGTAAATCATAGAATTCATTCATTGAAGAAAGACAATAGCATATAATATACATTTAAGTCATGCGTGCAATATGTTCATACTCAATTCATTCGCATTCAATTAAATGTCAAGGTCAATAGAAAACGTATATTACAATAGAATCATTTGAGGAATAATCATTCAATTCAAATCATTAGTGGAAGAATAAAAGTCAATAACCGATATTCAATATGCTATGCAATTCAATTCAATTTCATGGAATCAAAGTGGTTTACTAGTCAACCCTAATCTAGTCATCCATTATTTCCGACCATCCATGCTAATATAGTTTTAAGTTATTCGATACACAGTTGTCTTTCTTTTGGTGCTACATTGTATCGGGAATGTGTATTAAAGTCTCTTAAACCAATACCCATAAGGAGGTACTTAACAAATGGACAACACACATAAATGAGTCTCAACCCTCAATGCTTTTCATAATATTCAATTATTTCATGGGACTAGTTAATGGGGTAAAGGGATCCAAAAACTAAGGCCCTACAAGGTATCCTAACAATACCTAAATTAACCTTGGTTTTAAGCCGCCTCACAGCTTAGCCTTGGGTGACTTACGGCTTAGCCGTAGGCATTTTACAGCTTAGCCGCAATATGCACTATGGCTTAGCTATAATTACCCAGATTCTCCTGCATTCATGATAGAACCGTGGTTCGTCTTACGGCTTAGCCGTATTTGTTCTACAATTGAGCCACAGTTTGGATACGGCTTAGCCATATCACATTATACGGCTTAACTATAGCTTAGTCATAGGAGGTTTTTGATTTTTCAAACTCTCAGGTTTTTAAACCGTAAAATTGCTTATGGTTAGACCACGGCTAGGTTACGGCATAGCTGTAGTACAGCCTACGGCTTAGCCATAGCTTGGCCATAGCATAAATTTCAAATTTACTGCTTTCTGGAGTTGGAGCTATGGAAGACCTACAGCGTAGCCATAAGCTTCAGATTTTCTGGAGCAGTTTGATTTCATTTCAGAACTTGGTAAGTTATATGCAGATTCAAACAAGGAAAAATAGAAGTATAAAAGAAGGGCTGTAAAACACATTAAAATTAAAAATTTTGTAGGAATCATAAGAATCAAGATATACCAACATGCATTTAACCAAATTTTGCTTATACTTACTTTCAATTAAGCTTTTTCAACTATTAATTCTTCCTTTGGCTCAATTTCGGTATTTTTGAACCTAATTGCCATGCATGCAAAAATGGAGAAAAGAGATGAGTGCATGCAGTGAAATGAGAGTCCTCTAGACTCAAGGAAGCTAAAATGAAAAACAAAACTCTTACCTTAAAGATGGTTTAGAAGAAGAAGGTACTTAAGTCTTCCACTTCAAAGACAAGAGGAGAGCTCAAAGATGATGGAATAGAGAATAAGAATTTAAGGTCATACATGCAAAGCTTCTATCCCCATGATTCGAAAGAAACAGTGGTGAAGAGATAAAAGAAGAAGAAGAAGACGTTGGAGAGGAGTGCATACAATAAGTGAGGGTTGAATGGTTAGTTGGACTCTTTTATATGACACATGTTTTCTAACGTTTATATGAAAGTCCCTATTTCTTGGAAAAATTTCAGTTTAAGTCAAGTGAATGACCACCTAATTCAAACGACTTCATTTGCATTTAAGTCAATTACGGAAGTTAACAAGTTTGATGAGACACATGTGATGAAGCCAATATGATGCATGAATGATGTAAATTTACAAAGTCTAAAATTATAAAAAAGAGCTCGTATCTACCTAATACAGGTTAAACTCAACTCAACTACCTATCCATGACCCGAAACGTGACTCATTAAGACAAAACATTATTAACTAGACTAATTCTTTGGAAAATTGTTAATAAATAAAGCAATTAGTTGCTAAACATACTTAATTAGGGTCAAAGTGTTACAATATCCTTCAATTAGTTCGAACCATTTGCGCTCCTGACTCTGTCCATGCCTAAGTCGGTTGAATTTTAGATCGTAAAAAAAAAACTCAAAATGAAAATGGTCTGATTCTGTCAAAACCAAGTTTGGAGAAGAATTATGGGTTCATCTTGACCTAGTCAAAGATGAGGATTAGGAGATAGCGAAACAAAAACCATCCACAAAAGAAAAATGAATGAACAAAATAAAGGCTAGAAATGCGGCCACAAAAGCTCAAGCACCACTTGATGTCTAGAAATCTAAAGAAAATGAAGATTCTAAGAAAGAAGACCCCTCTGCAAAAGATAAGAAGCCATTCAGCCTGATAAACTTCTTCATTTCCATTAGGGGTGTATAAAAATCTAATGATTCCTAACACCGAATCGAGTTGATCTGATCCACTGATTTTTAATCAAACAGATGGTTAATGGTTTGGTTATGGATTGAAAAAATCATAATCCATTAGTTACGGTTCAGTGATGAATTTTTAACCTTCATCTACGGATTTAAACTAAATCGAACTGTTGACATATAATATATATATGTTTATATTTTTACATAAAAAACATGTTAAAAGGCATAGCCATTGATCATCCAACTTTTAATCTCAACCATTCACTACTTTATATAAATCCAATGGATTTTCCCTAAATCCATAATTTACCCTCACTCTTAATCTCTTCTTATCTTTCTCACTATTTTAAAAAACTGTTGCCACCGTTGACAACCACCACTCTCAAGATCAGCCAGCCACTAAGGTATTAAAACTTTCTCTTATATGTCTCTGTATTGTCACCATAGAAGGACTCAAGAGGGTTCTCTTTATCTATCTTCTTCCTTATGTCAGCTTGGGCCTGGCCAACCTCTTCCACCTCGTCCCAAGCCACCTGCATTCATATGATGCATAGTCTCCTTAGTAGACTTCCATCACTTCCAGAACCTTCTTCTCGATCGTCTCGCCCAAATGGTGATGGTTTTTTTTAATTTAGATAGAATGGATTGCACGTTTTTAACTGAACCAAGCCAGTCTTTCATGGTTCAGTTTTTAATAAGCAACGGTTTGGCTACGGATTATAAAACTGTAAAACTGTAGGTACCGATTTTGTTAGTGGATTAAGTTTAATCCGAACTGTATACACCCCTAGTTTCCATCAATAAAAATGATGGGGATGAACCATATTTCTCTAGCTGCAACCAAATATCCTAGGCCAATTTTCCCTCAAACTTAGAAAATGAAGACAGAAGAAGTATGGCCTCATGGGATGATCTAGAGGAAGATGAGTGTCTTTCTGATGAGGTCCTTAATGAAGAAGCCATCATTTACCTCAAAATGCCAAAAATTATTGTTTTTTTCTACTACAATGCACCAACTAAAGATGATTGGCCAGTTGAGCAAAGGATGGAAACACAAACAGCATCACTAGGAAATGTCGACCTACGACTCTCCAAATGCTTAGTCAACAAATGGAGAATACTAATTTCTCCTGAGAACCTTTTATCACAAAAGGTGAGCAAGAAGATGATGAGTCAGATGAAGAAACAATGCTCGCACCTAGCCTGATGGTGGCAAGCTCTAACTTGCCTTAATTCTCTCAGGATACAGGAGAAGAAGGAATAAACTAACTATACTCAGAAACAGAAGAAGTCTTCACCACCAGAAAAGCATAACGGTCTAAAGCTGACAAAACTCCAACCATCGACAATTGTACATGATCAGGTCAGAACTATAAGGTCAACTACATTCAATGCTCTTCTTCTAATTCTTATGTAACCACTTCTCAGAGATATGTCAAAGTAAATTCTCCTGAAAATGAAAATGAAAAGCCACCAGGCTCATTCAAGTATGATGTTGTCGAATACTTGAAGCACATACCTGCACGGTTAGATATCCTCGATTTACTACAAATGTCAGTACAAACTCGTATAAATCTTATATAGGAATTGTAAACATTAAATCAAGAAAATCAAGCTCACATAGAGCAGGTGTACCAAATTGAAAAAGAATATCAAATTTCAAGGTCATAAAAGCCTAAGGAGAAAGGCACATCAAAGTCCAAAAAAGTTTTTGAATAAAACCCAATCTCCAGCCCAAACGATTCTCTTCCTATTTTCTTTCTAAAGCTGAAACGCCTTCCTTCATCTCTCCATCTCATTTTGCTCAAATCACCAAAGGAGACATTGCATATGTGTTTGGAGAGCTCTAACTTCATCCCCTTCATCATCTTCTTCTTTTTCCTTGGATAGGGTTCTCCCAAACACTGCCATCCCTTGACCACTTTAGTTATAGGTGAGCTCCTATTCTCTAATCAATTCTTATGCTTCATTTGGGATGGGAGACCTGATTTCAGCTTTCCTTTGAATTGGGAGCATTAGAGGCTAGGATGTTTTGTTGAGCTCTCCTTCCTAATTTCTATTTTGTGCATTAGGAGCTTTGACACACCGATCCCGCCTAATAGTGATTATCAATAATTAATAATGATTAGATATTAATTTAGCCTGTTTTAGTAGTTTATTAGTGGTTTGGTGGATTTTAACTTTGATTAAGTAGGAACATGGGCCTTTTCGTAATTTCTAACTTAGTGGTCATGGATCATCTTCATGTTGTTATAGATTTATCATTACTTTGATTAAGTGGGACCATGGGCCTTTTCAAATTTCTAACTTAGTGGTCATGGATCATCTTCATGTTGTTATAGCTTTATCATATTCATTACATCATGCACACAATCTTTTATTTTTGGTCCAATTTCATAGAAACCCAAAAGGATCTATTTAAGGCCAAAAGACCCAAACTAAAAATACTTTTACGAATATGGGTTTAAATGCAATTTTCCTAAATCTATTTTTATAAAATCAACTCAACCCTCAACTACAGGTTCACTCTTCATTTGGTTCCTAGAGTTTTTGCTTCGCTTCACTCTTTTCATCTAATATCATCTACTTTTTAAAAACAAGCAGAGGGATCTATGCATGTGAGGTTAGAGGTGGCTTTCTTCTTCCCCATCTTTATCTTGATCTTCTCCAAGCATTGGATTCTATACAAAGCATCATGCTCTCTCCTTGAGGATCAAAGGGTAAGAATTCCATTTCTATACCATTTCCTTGGTATAAATGTGTGAAGGAGATTTCAATCTATATCATGCACTTCATCTCACACTCTTTTTGTGCATCTTCATGTGTAGGGTTTGATTTTGGGTTTCATGAGCTTGGGTTCTTAAATTGGTGAGCTAAGAATAAGGGGGTTTGAGTTCAAGGTACCGTAAAGGCAAGTACTCACAATATAAACAATGCATGCATGGTTATTTTGATGATTCTTGAATTTCTTCATGATTAATCCTTGTTACAGCTCATTTCCATTGTATTCTATATTGTATATTTGGAGGGTGGGATTGGGATTAATGGATGGAAGTGGGTTGATGGAGAAGTTTAGAAGATCTTTATAATGGTGAAATGTAGTAATGGAAGTGAAAAAGAAATAGGTGTTTCATGTAGGTTTTGTAATGAGGTGCATAAGGAAACTGCAAGGGAGGAGTAGAGTTTTTAAAGAACTTGCATTTGGCCAGCTTGAGTGGATGACCCCTCTGCATGGGGTTAATTTTATGACCCTAAATACATTTTTTTTATTTTTTTATATCTTAGGTATGGTTCAGACCTTCCTATAATTGGTCTAAAAGATTACTTATGGTGTAATCTCATAACCTTAGGCCTTTTAGACCTGGATGGACCTTGTAGGACCTTAGAATTGGATTCTTTTACCAAATTAAATAGCCCAATGGAATTCTTCCCTATGCATGATAGATTGTGAGCTGGCCAACTCATGTGAGTTATCCACTTTGTTTAGAACCAACTCATGGATGTTGGGTTACAGACTCCAATGTACCTCGCATACACAAAGGTAACACCAAGCTAAAAGTAGCACATACATTGATCTCCCTAAAACTACATCTGAATGAGTGATTAGACGCAATGGGTAAATAGATTAGGATTGTTTTGTAAACTATCTTGATTCTCCTAAATCTCTATGCATTGCATACTGATAACAATGTCTTGCCTCATTTGAAATGATATTGTTTTAGTCACACTATGCATGATTTACTTCTAAACATTGTTAATGAAAATGCGTTCCTTGATATTGTTCCATTTATGTAGAAATCCCAATTGCTATCAAATTGAATTAAATTGAATAGTATTAAAGCAAACTTAATAGAGTTGCACCGAATTGAATTGTCTTACTTGAACTTTATAGATTGGTCACGTAATAATCAGCACTACCTAGCTTTGACCAAACAAGGACCAGCTAGGCTGACTTTGGTTTAATTATTTGCTTCTACTGTAGTAGATGATTCAGTGGAGTTTCCGGGATTGCCTCAAGGAGCATGGTGTGCCTTTGTTTGGGTCATCTGTTTTCCCCATAGTGGGGTGCTCCCCATTTGGGAGAATATAGCTTATGTAGTTGCCAACTAGTTGTATAGTCTTTCAATTATATAATTCATTAAAAGCATGCTTATTCTAAATTGCACAACTCCCTTGTACAAAATTGATCTCTTTAATCACCTATCTTTTGATTCAATTGATACAAGGTGCATTTATTCATATTTGTTATATACTTGCTAAATCGTCGAATTTACAGTGCTACCTTTGGTGTTACAGGCGGTGCCTTGGGAATAGATGATTAATCTTCTTTGTCACCAAATAGATGTCTTGCTACGTGAGAGTTCATCACCAATGTTATGATCTTTGGTATACATTTTGTTTAGTTGTTGATCAGTTAGGCTTCCATATGGTTTTGTAATTTAAACTACTATTGGTAATTATTATTTAAATACGAATGGGATAGCATAAACCTAGATCTGTTATGCTCTGGAAATTCCATGCATGTCTGTTGGCCAAACTTGATGACCTATTATACCATGAAGGAATACGCTAAGTGAATTGGTTGGAACACGGAATCCAATGGCCACGGGTTCTAGGTTGCAACTTCATTAGCGTTTTGAAACTAAAGGGCCTTGTGATCTGATGGAATTTATGTAAATATCCTCACTCACGAGAATCTTGTGAAAGGAAAATGAAAAATAATCCCATCTAATTAGGAACTCATACTCCGAGATGCATGTACTTGCAGTAATAAGGAGTTGGGGGTGTGACAGGTTTGGTATTAGAGCATTGTAAGTTTCTAGGAAATAAAAGACTCTAAAAACTTAGGATGTGTGGTGAGGATTTTGGTGTGGTGGGGGGGGGGGGGGGGGGGGGGGGTTTGGTTGTTGGAGGAGAACTCTGTGCTATGTGTTTGATTGGAATAGACATTAGACTCATGTCTAGTTTTGGTAGGTTGCTCTTAATTCTTTCTCAACCTTACCTTCGCATATCGTAGAGTTTTTTTTTTTTTTTTGGTTTTCTAGTGTGAATTTGGTGGACCAAGTTCCTTTTAGAAGGAGACCTTAGTCTGCCCATACCCTGTTATGATGCATCGTGTCTGTGTTATTACTAGAAACAAGAGTTCTAGATGCCATGTGTAAGGTTCTTAGAGGGTAGTGATAGGTATTCGGCCTTCCCTAGTCAGTTTTGGTGGTTGCGGCATGTGTTGTGCAGTACTTTTGGTCGGCTAATGATGAAGCAATATTAGAGGGATTCTGTAATGATTTGGGGACTCTGTTTGTTATCTTCACCCAAGTGGATTCAATATTGGTTGATTTAAGTTATCCTCTTCATCAAGTGTTCTCCAACAGTCAAAAAATTAGTTAGCTCATCATTGATCAAGGTGATTGTTATGAGAAGATTTAGGAAGATGCATGGGAAAATCCAGGTAATTAAGATTTTGAGAATTTGGTAGACTATTACCAGAAGTATGTTGGTGGATCTTTGACCCTTACATCAGTAGGTGAGGTTGACTAATAAGAACATACCATTGGCATATACTGGAGAAAATGAAGTCAAAGTTTAGTGGTTATGAAAGAGTTTCTATAACGACGTTTCATAAATTGGATTGATGAATAGGATTCTGATCAGGTTGTGACAAATGTGACATAGATAAGACATTAGTTAAAGATCAAGATAACAAGGTTACAGAGAATGTAGAGACATGAATTAGATGGGCAAGACAAGAAGTGACCTTAGATCAATGACCTGGGTATTTACCCACACAGCAACATTGATATAAGACCTAGGCAGAGCATTGAATATGATGGGAACTATAAATTTCTCTTGAGGACTACATTTAAAAGTGATAAAAGATCAATGATCCTAGTATACATGTAAGTAGATGGATGTCAGAGCACAGTTTCGAGACTTAGATAAGAAGTTTCAACACTTGGGAGCGTGGTTAAAGATGATGAGCAGCGTATGTGATTTAAACTGGCAGGTGCATAAAAGAATTAAGAATAATCAACAAAATGAGTCAGAAGTTGGAAAAGATTCTTGAGCATGTCAAGAGACACCTCCAACTTTAGCGGAAAAGAATGCTCTCAGAGTCAAGGGTTCTCTAACTAAATATCAATTGGGTAGCGAATGTTGTTTCAGTGCACTAACAAGGACATCAATACTGGGATGATGGTGTACAACAAATTGGAAGACTGACAATGGTATGAGTCAGAGTTGGATATGAATAGTGAACATGATAAAGGAGACCGGATTTTAAGAAGAGATATTGGAACCCTGTGTCAAAAGACTTTCCAAGTGTTTATAATGAAAAAGAATTGGAGATTCAGAATTTTTATATAGAGATATCACTTAAGGAGTTCTATTCATTTTGGATATAAAAAGCTATACCGGGATTTAAAGAGCAAGTTTGGGTAGACCCTGAGCTAGTCAAAGATGGAATAATGGAACCATGTGTTTAAAGAACAACTTGAGAGTATTGAATGTGGAGGTATAGAATTAGAAAATGCACGTGGCATGAGATATTCTGCGAAAATTGGAAGGTACACGGGTGTACCAACTTTAACAAGCAAGTTTGAACAGTCTTCCTTTCGAGATTTCCTATAGTTAGTAAAGTGTGGAATGACTTGAGTGAGAAGGTGTTGAAGACTTGAATTATTGATTTTTTGCCTACTAGACATTCCTCTTTGAAACAATCAAATCTCCTGCAAATTTAATCTTGAACATTTCCATGCAGGACGGTTATATGTTTCAAGTTCTAGATTGAGATATGAAGAGATTTTAAAGTGTGTATCAGAATGCGTGACAGTCCTAAGTGGAATAATTTCTACAAGAGTTTTACTTGTAACAACAGATTCATGTAGATCTTTTGTGTGCTTGTTTGAGGCATCTAATGTTTCTAGATTTGGATTCGATTTTGCAGAGGACTTGAAGGTAGTGTGCTAAATTGCATGACATGTAAGAGATAACCTCTCTCTATGTAAGTGTACTTATGATGACCAATTGTACAATAATTTTGGATGATGTTCCAAACAACTAGGCATAGCAAAATATGTAAAACCTTGATCTTTAAGACTGAAATTGCACCGTAATATGAAGAAATGACAGTATACAGCAGACCATCCATCTTTCAGGTCAAGAATGAAGACGATCTTACATGACAAAGTGGTTTATTTTAGTAGTGTTGAATCTTGTGGCTTCTCAAATTTCTAGAATGTCTAGTAGAAGCAGATGCTCATTCCCAGTTAAAAAAAAAATACAAGTGTCACAACCCAGGCCTAAGAAACTGGGGATTAGGATCTTTCATATCAAGGACACACGTACTCCCGTGTACCTGCACCCAAGCCTGAACTAGATGCACATACACAAGGGAATATTCACACGTGCAATCACATTGTACGCAGAAGCTATGAGTAACATTACATTATGCTACAACAAAAGAACCAGAGAAGGATACAATAATATAAGCAAAATGATATATACAGTATATACATTTAAATCACAAATACAACACAAGCCAAAAGGAGAGACAATACAAAAAGTGAGGCAGTGATATACAATGAAAGCAAGATGCACAAAATACTAACGAGCTGCTCTTCAGAGGAGATTACTCATTCCCACTCATCTAGCACAGAAGGGGTCCCTACAATCTCTCCCGAAGTCTGACTAACCTTCGTAGGATCGGAGATGGAATCCGAGCCTGAAACACCAAGAACAACACGTGAGTACAACGACTCAACAAATATAAGCATTCTATAGGTAACACGCGTTGTATCTAACCAGAATTCATTACAGGTGGATTCAATAGAGGTCATGTTAGTACACTAGGCAATCATGCAAATGAATAAAACATGCCAATGCGAGTCAATAACAAAAACACTGAACTAGGTGGCTACTACATTTGCCCATTCTCCATATGAGGAGCACTCGGTAGTGAGAACACCATCGGCCAAATGGGTCTCGGTTTCTTGGGGTCCGGAATCCCCAAGATGGTAGCACACTGCAGCGACAATAATCAATAATATGCCGAATGTCAACCCCGTCAGGTATCGTAAGGTAGAGGCTGAGTAGGGCCAGACACGATCAATCAATCACTCAATCAATCAATCAATCAGTCAACCAATCTCTGACTGGATGTGGGACTTCAGTCCTCCCTCATAGTCAAGCAGCGGGATATCGAGAGGTCCCCAAGGGGGCTCTATACCCCTCCATCCAATTGACATCCAGGTTGACGCTCAAATAAGCATATATCAAAGCATGAAGAATAATAAGGAAAACAAGATAAGATATGCGATCGTTATACAAGTACAAACATACATGCAACTCAATGTCTATGTCAATAGCAAGATATTCGAAGTAACCCGAAACATGTCAAGACTTATTCCATACGATACACAATACACAAGATTTGAGGGCAAGAGCCGTGTGTCAATATGCTATGCAGTTTAATTAGATAGAATCAAGGTCATTTACTCACCAACTTCTAATTTAGTTTTCCATTATCATTAACCGTGCATGATGATGTAGTTTTAAGTTATTCGATACTCGGTTGGTCTTCCTTTGGTGCCTCATTATAAGAGAAAAGAGTATCGAAGTCCCTTAAACCAATACCCATGGGGAGGTGCTTAACAAACGGATAACACTCATGAATAAATCTCAGCCTGTAAGACTATTCATGATATGCCCATAGTCAATCACTAGGGTGGTCCCTTCCTAGGTCTTCAAGTTGCGTATGGTCCGTTACAAAGGTCCTTTACATGAAGTCCCATATTCCTGTAAATTTGCTTGGCCGACCGATCGCTTGGGTATCAGACCGGTCGGACCCCTTCTAGAACCAAAATTCCACCGGTCGGGGCTTCAGGACGGACCGGTCGGACCTGAAGCAGACGGACGCAAACAGAAGCAGTTTGAAACTGTTTTTCTGTTAACAAATGAAGGCATAAACACAAAAAGAGCTGTTACACCATGCATTAATGAAGTAAATCATAGCCATCATAATGTACCAACATGAATTCATCCAACAGTTGCTTATACTTGCCTTAAACGACGATTGCCAAACTTTCACATATTTCTAGACTAGAGTCACGCAAAACTAGCGGAGGGAATCATGGCCGGACACTACTGGGAAGAGGCGACGAGGAACGAAGACTCGAATGAACGAACGAACGAAGAAGATGAAAGAAGGAAGAAAATGGAAGAGAGAAACAGAAACGGAGAAACGGATAAGGATGAACAGGTTCGGTTATATATATATGTATAGTTTAGCCATTTGCAACCATGTCCAAAAGTTATACAAATTACAATTCGAATCAAACGGACACTTAAACACATTAAATGACTCTGGATGCTCTCGGGACAGTTACAACAATTGACAAGCACGACGAAAGACACGCGATGATATCAAAATGACATCAAAACAACGAACTTGGATAAATAAGAAAATTACAAAAAAGGGCCTGAAGCTACATAATCCAGGTTAAACTCAACCCAACTACCTAACCAAGACCTCAAACATAACCCAGAAAAGGTCAGACACAATGGCCTAATAGCAACCTCTAGCAAGACACTAATCACGCAAGTAAACAACCTCTAACCTGGTCATTTGGGGTCGGGATGTTACAACAAGTGGCGAAAAGTAAGAATTGAATACAACTCAGCTTATCCATTTCCTAAGTGATGGATAGTTATGAACCAACTTCAATTTTAAAGGTTTTGTTGTGTAGTATACCATGGATTTTCAGAAAGGTAGATATGGAGATGTGCAATGCGACTCTCCTGTTAAAGTGGTGACTCCTTCTGAAGCTTTACTGTAAGAAATGTAGCCTCTCAATCAGATAAGAGGCACTGGGTTTTAGTAGCCTTCTTCAGATTTGCATTTATGAGACAAGGCAATATGAAGAGACATTAGTGTGGCCATCTTTGACATTAATCAAAATAGTACAGAATTATGCAAATAACTGATGATGAGATCTTGTGTTTTAGTAGGGGAAGATGTGTTCAAATATTTTCTACGAGAGCCCTCTAAAGCTATGTGTAGATGTGATGTATTAGATTGTGAGAAATCTAGTAGAGTTGGAAGCAGGTTTATAGACCAAGTTCTTCCTTAGAGTTATTGTAGTGTGTATATCTCTTTAGGTCAATGTGAGCTTACCCATTCTCTATTTAAACCTTTGCATGGATGAGGATTAGTCATTTGTATTACCATTAAATAGCCCAAGTGTGTATGATTGTCACCTAGGCAGAAATTTTGCGTAACTCTAGCAAATAGTGGGAATGACCCTAGATTTTTAAGAAGAGGTCTGTGTTTATTAGTAACATTTGCTGTTCTCTATGGTAGGTTTCATTCGAAGGACCGAATGATCCTAAGGTGGGGGGAATGTGACACCTCGACCCCACTTAATCATGATTAACACTAATTAATGATGATTAGATGTTAATTTGGCTTGTTTCAGGAGTTTATCAGTGGTTTGGTGGGTTTGACCACCATCAGGTGGGCCATGGGTATTTTCATAATTTTTAACTTAGTGGTCATGCGTCATTTTTCATGTTGTTATGGTTGCATCCTGTTCATCACATCATGCACACCATCTTTTATGGTTGTCACAATTTCATACAAACCCAAATGGATCCATTTAAGGCCAAAAGACGCAAACTGAAAATACTTTTACAAATGTGGGTTTAAATGCAATTTTCCTAAAATTGTTTTTATAAAATCAGCTCAACGTTTAACCACCATTTCATTTTTCATCTGGTTGATGGAATTTCTATTTCACTTCACCCTCCTCATCTACCATCATCTACTTCTTAAAAACAAGCAGAGGGAGCTACGCATGTGAGGTTAGAGGTGGTTTTCTTCTTCCACATCTCCATCTTGATCTTCTCGAAGCATTGGATTCTATACAAAGCATCTTATTCTCTCCTTTAGGATCAAAGGGTAAGAATTCCATTTCTTTACCATTTCCTTGGTAATAAATGAGGCAAGGAGACTCTAATTACAACATGCACTTCATCTCACACTCATTTTGAGCTTCTTCATGTGTAGGGTTTGATTCTAGGTTTCGTGAGCTTGGGTCTAAAATTGGTGAGCTAAGAATAAGGGGGTTCTAAGTTCAGAGCACTGTAAAGGCAAGTATTAACAATATAATTATGCATGCATGGTTATTTTGATGGTTCTTGAAGTTCTTCATGATTAGTCCTTGTTACAGCTCATTTTTTATTATTTCTTCTATATTATCTATTTGATGGTGGTATTGGGATTGATGGATGGAAGTGGGCTGATGGTACAAGATGTTAATGGTGGTGAAATGCAGCAATGGAAGTGAGAAAGAAATGGGTGTTTCATTGTAGGTTTTGTAATGAGGTGCGTGAGGAAATTGCAAGGGAGGAGCAAAGTTCCAGAAAGAACTCACATCATACCTGCTCAAGCGGATGACCCCTCTACCTGGGATTAATTTTATGACCCTAAATACGCACTTTTTTTTTTTTTTACCTTACGTTTGGTTCAAACCTTCTTATAATTGGTCTAAAAGATTAATTATGGTGCAATCCCATACCTTTAGGACTTTTGGATATAGATGGACCTCAAAATTAGATTCTTTTCCCAAAATAATATAGCCGAATGGGATTCTTCCCTACACATGAGAGGTTGTGCTTTGCTCAACTCATGTGAGTTATCCAATTTGTCTAGAACAAAAAAAATGGATGCTAGGTTAGGGACTCCACTGTACCTCGCATATGTAAGGTAATGCCAAGCCAAACGTAGCATATACATTGGTCACCTTAAAACTACATCTAAATGGGCGGTTAAAGGCAACAACTAAATTAGATTAGGATTTGTTTGCCAACTACCTTGATTCTTCTACATCTCTATGCATTGCATACTAATAACATTGTCTTGCCTCATTTGAAATGACATTGTTTAAGTCATACTATGCAATATTTACTTCTAAACATTGTAAATGAAAAATGCCTTCCTTGATATTGTTTCATTTATATAGAAATACCTATTGCTATCAAATTGAATTCCAATGACTAGTACTAAAGTGAACTGTTTTGAGTTGCACCGAATTGAATTATTTTACTTGAACTTCATAGCTTGGACACATAATAGCTAGTACTACTTAGTTTCGACCTTACAAGGGCTAGCAGGGGCTGAGTTTAGTTTAACTATTTGGCTTTAGTGCAGTAGACGATTTAGTGGAGTTTCTGGGACTGCCGTAGGGAGCAAGGTGTGCCTTTGAATGGGTCATCTGGTTTTTCTATAGTTGAGTGCTCCCGATTTGGCTGAATATAGCTTATGTACTTGCTAACTAGTTGTATAGTCTTTCAATATTATGATTTATTAAAAGCATGCTTATTCTAAATTGTGCAACTGTCTAGTATACTAAATTGATCTATTTAATCCCCTGTCTTTTGATTCAATTGATACTTCGTGGATTTCTTTATATTTGCTATAAACTTGCTAAATCATCATATTTACAGTGCTACTCTTGTTGTTATAGGTAGCGCCTTGGGAATAAATGATTAAGCTCCTTTGTCACCTCATAGATACCTTGCTATGTGAGAGTTCGTCACCAGGGTTATTATCTTTGGTATAGATTTTGTTTAGTTGTTGACCAGTTAGGTTTCTTATGGGTTTGTAATTTAAACTACTTTTGGAATTGTTATTTAAATATGAATGGGACAGCATAAACCTAGATCTGCTGTGCTTTGGGAATTCCTTGTATGTGTGTTAGGCAAATTTGATGACCTATTATACCATGACAAAATATGCTAGGTGAATGGGTTGGAACATAGAATCCGATGGCCATGGGTTCTAGGTTGCAATTTCATGAGCATTTTGAAACTAAAGGGTCATATGGTATGACGGGATTTATGTAACTATCCTCATTTACATAGAAGTATGAACACGGACACGGGACATAGATACGACACGACATGGCATTTCTCAAAAAAATAAGACACGGACACATTAGAGGACACGTTAATAAAATATATTTATTTATATATATATAATCATATACAAAAAAATAATATCATTTTAACTTTTTAATCAATTTAGTAATCAAAAAATAAAAATTCAAGTACCAAGTAACAAAAATATCAAATTATCAAACATAAATACAACAGTAAAACATAATTCATAATCATTAAATATGAAATATCTATAGTTCCATAAAATCCATATAAAGAGAAGGGAGGATCATCTCTTTTTCCTTTAAAAAAAAAAAGAAGCTAATCTCAAGGCCTATTCTTTCGTAAAAAATTTATTTGTCTTTTGCTTGTGATATAATTAATATTAACAATCATATATTTTTTCATGGTATAAAACTGTCATATATCAAGTTTACAAGTTTTAGTAACCGCAGGTTAATGAGTGTCCAAGAAATATTAGTTACATATTTATTTTTTAGTCATAAACACAGGTTAGAAATTGTGGGACACATCATAAAAAGAGTGTCGGAAAAGTCCGAAATTAAAATTTTTAGTTTTTAATTATAGACACAGCTAAAATAGTATTGGATACGTGTTCGAAAGTGTCTGAGGAGTGTCGGTGTTTGATATGGATACGTCACCTTTTTAGAAGTATCCGTGCTTCTTAGCTCATTCACATGAATCCTGGGAAAGGAAAATAAAAAATAATCCCATCTAATTAGGAGCTCACACCTTGAGATGCTGGTACCTGCAGTAATATAGGGTTGGGGCTGTGACGAATTTTCGAAACTCTATTGTTCTTTCATGCAAGTGGTTTTGGGGTGGATGTGAATTGTGGTGTTTTGGGTGTTTTGGTGTAGGTTGTGGGAGTTTGAAAAGGGAATTTCGTTTAGCTGTAGCACTGTGTTTGGGGACTATTTGGCAGTGCAGGGAGTTGAATTTTTTTGCTCGGATTTCAGGGAAGAAGCCCAATCTAATTAATTGTGTGCATGTGGTACCTTGTTTGGTTCTCTCTTGTGAAATCAAATGATACATTTACCCTTGTGTTCAGCTCAGTTCTATGTCTCTTATTTTACCTAGAAAATTGGTGCAGTTTATTGTCAGAAAGTGGTTCAGATTTGAGCTTTTCTTTAGGCTGAAAATTGGTTTAGTTTTTAGGGTTCATTTAGATGATAAAAAAAATCAGCTCAATTTTACTGTAGAAATTGGTATAGTTTTATCTCCAGAATATGTTCAGAATTATGTTCCTGTTTAGCTGGTTTTGTTTCAGAAAAATTTGATGTTTAAAAACTATTTTATTTCGTTAAGGAGCGTCAGAAATCTGTGTCTTATACGGTTGTGAAATGTAATATGAGAAGGCTTCTCAACTTCAGCTTCAATTTTGTTCCTACTAGGTTGGCTTTGTTTGCAAAAAATGGATGTTGGAACTACTCTGTTTCCTTCATGAGTTTCGGCCACTACGGTTCCAAAGAGTTGAGGAATTTTATGTGAGAAAGCCACTTGTTTTTAGCCCGTTGTTGAATCTGATTGGCTGGGTTTTGGTCTCAGAAATTTGGTGTTAAAACCACTTTGTTTCCTTAAGTTGTTTTCAGCAATTCCATCAACATAGAGTTGGGAAGTTACAAATTACAAAGGCTTCTTGTTTTTAGCTCAAGGGTGCTCTTTTGGACTCTGGATTGTTGGAAAAAAAATTGGGCTTGTTTCTCTTTGGTTTTCTTCAAAATTCAAATTCAGTTTTAATGCCACCAAAGAACCTTCAGTCTGTTCATCCCCTTTTCCTAACCAAATGCATTTCAAGTATCACACTTTAGGGCTTTCATAACTGAATTTCAAATGTTTTAAGTAAAAAACGTAGACCCCTTTTCCCCACTAAGTTTTAATTGGCAAGAACACTTCACTTGGAGATTTCATAGGGTTTACCACTTAACTTTGGGCCTTTGCACGTGATTTCATATGACTATAACACCTTTTCAATTGACTATTGGGCACCAAAATATGATACTAGTTAGGTAGTCATCATGAAACTAATTTCCATTCATGTGAACTTAGATTTTGGTGAATCCCTTGGATACCTTTAAGGACTCACTTTGTTATGGATCTTGTGACCGTGTGGAGTGTTTGTGAGCTGAGAAACACTCTGGGAATTGTCTAGAAGCATGCATGATGTGATCTATGTTGAAAGCATGTGACCAATATTCTGAAGTGTCTAATGATCATCGGAGCACCAAGTAAATTATGAATGACCGACACTTGGGATTTTGAGACACATAAAGTCTACCAGTACCATAGTTTCATGTGGGGGAAAACTCCATGACCTAGGTTGGTTTGTTGATTTCATTGTTCCATTGGTTTTCTAAGATTATCTAAGATTATGTGTTCTATTGATTGTTATTATTATTATTTTTTGTGGTGGGGGGGGGGGGATGTAATACCCCAACCCCGCTTAATGCTGATTAGCTCTAATTAACGGTGATTAGGTGCTACTTGAGTTAGTTTTAATATTAACCCAGCGGCTTGGTTGTTTTGAGGGAGATTACAGCCAAATAGGCAGTTAGAAGGAGCTTTTTGTAATTCCAGGTTATGTGTTGCTTTGGGTTGTGTGCATCATTTTGATGGGGTTTTGGGTGCATGATAGAGATTATCATGCTTTTGTAAACTTTCATGCTTCGACCCAAATGCATTAGAGCACATTTAGGCCCATTTAATTGCTAAAAGCCCTTTTCTGTAATTACCTCTTTAGACTAGACTTCAATGCAAATTCCATAAAAGTTCCTGAATAAAACCCAAGCTCCAGCCGATTCAATTAATTATCTTCTTCATTTCTCTTTACAGCTGAAGGCCCTTGCTTCATATCTTTATCGCGTTTTGCTCAAATCACCAGCTGAGACATTGCATTTGTGTTTGAAGAGCTCCAACTTCATCCCAGCATCATCTTCATAGTCTTCCATGGGTAGGCTTCTCCCAAACACCACCATCCCTTCACCATTTTAGTTATAGGTGAGCTCCTGCTTCTCTAATCAGTTCTTATGCTTCATTTGGGATGCGGAAACCCAATTTCAGTGCATGAATGCGGATTCATCATCATTCATTCATTTCACCATTGTAGGGTTTGAGATGAGCTTGGATTTTGGGGATTTTCCTGCATTGATGAGTGTGGCTGAGCTTTTACCTTGGAATTGGAATATTTGGACCCAAGTACTGGGATTAAGCCAAGTAAAACTTTCATATCTCTGTATGTGGTGGTATGTTGTTGATTCTTGGATTTTCATGCTAGATCCTTGCATTGCTCATGTTCTTTGGATTACCCATTTCACAAATGGTTTTCATGTTTACGTGTGATATGGAAGGATGTATTTGGCTTCAGATATGTGGTTGATATGGTGAGAGAAAGGGGTGCAAGGAATGCCCATTTGATTGTATGATAACAGGGCACCTGAATCAGATTTGGGCTTCTTTCTAATGCTTCCCGGCTAGCTGGGCCATTACACTACCGCTTAGCTCGGGTAGAAAACCATATACAAGATTTTTGGGTTGCATTTCCGGCTTGCTCTAAGGCTAGCTGTAGAACACTTCTAGGAAGCTGTGAAACCTTGAAATTTAAAGGATTTTTAGAGAACCTTTGGGACTTAGTGTGGACCTTAGTTGGGAACCTTAAACCCTAAAATGATGACCAACGGTTACCTTTAACATAGGTGAAGAATTGAGCTAGCTATCACTTATGTGGTCAATTGATTCATGGGCTAATGTGTGCCACCATGGGTGCTGGCCTAGGGTGAATGGTGTCCGTCATTTTGTGTAACACCTAGGTTAAAATAGCACAATGACATAGTGCATCTTAGGAGTGCATCGTATTAGATGGCCGGGCTAATAAGTGACCTAAGCTTAGGAGTTTTGCTAGTAGCATACTTTGACTCATACTTAATGTTATGCATTCATATTATTAAGATTATGTGATAATCTCCTCACGATTCATTCATGCTTCTATGTTCATTTACCAGCTAGACTTTTGTCAACGTTCATTTAAGGTCCTCTTGGTTATGCTAGGTCTTCTTTGGCCATAATTTGCTTAATGCACGTGTACGTTTCCTCATATATATATATATGTACATTACAGTATGATTCAAGTCTACAAGATAAGGATTATTTATGGTTTATGCTTATGGTAACACTCCAATGATTAAGCATGACTTAGATTGGTAAGATAAGATATGTGTGGCCTATGTTTGTGAGTAAGAATGTTTAAGCAAGATTCTTTCTCTCCTATGATTCACTAATTGTTGGCACCACTCAACTTTGACCCTAATGAAGCTTGACGGGGCTGAGTGTGGGTTTAGTTATATGACCTAGCTGTAGTCTAGATATGTGATGGAGTTGACCTGTGCTCCTTTTGGTCCATGACGGAGGGTCTTGGGCCCTATGTCTCCTACTGGTACCATATAAGTAAGTGTGCTCTCTTTCAAGGTCATGCTGTTAGAATCGAAATTGAAAGACTTTAGCTTAATGTGGAATCGTAATTCATGTGTTTACACATGTTATCTTGATTCACATATTCAAATGTACTCAATCCTGCTTATGCCTAGTTCGTTTACATTGCTCTCTTATGATCACATGTCTATTACTCATTTATATACTAGAAGATGCTTGTGTTTATGGCTGTTTTACTTGCTAGTTTGTCGTGATTTAAAGTGCTATTCTTGGTGCTACAAGTTGCACCTCAGGGGTAGCTGAGTGGGCGCCAATTAATGTCTTTTATGCCTTTGCTACACAAGAGCACGTCACCGTGGTTTATCATTCTTGTGATAGGTTATGTTCAATTCTTGTTTAGCCATTTTCCTCATGGGTTATAATTAATGTACTTTTTGTAACTGTTAGTTAAACATGATTGGGAATTAAGTGAACCTAGTATTGTTGTGCTCGAAATATTTTATTTATGTATACTGGCGAAACTTGATGATACATTGTACAATGACAATATATGTTATATGTTAGGGTTGAGACACGGAATCCAATGGCCACGGAGTTCGACTTACAACCCCACATAAGATTTTGCGAAAGATTTATGTTAGTGATGGGATTTATGTTCACATCCTCACTCACGTGGATCCTGGGAAGAAAATAAAAAAAATTTACCCATCAATCTCGAGGCTCACACCCTGAGATGAAGATAACTACAATAGTCTGGGTTTTGGGGTGTGATAGAACTCTTGGATGACCACCTGTACATGGTACTATCATATTTGGAATTATCTACATGAAGGGCACATTTTGGGATATGCCACCAAGTCTGATAAGAGAACTTCAAGGGAAATGGTCCGATGGTATGTAATAGCTGGGAGACTCCTCTTACCTTGGTCATTTAGTGGAATTCTACTTCGATGTGTGATAATGGAAGAAGGACAAGAGTTAACCCAAGAAGCGCATTTGGGCAGACATGTTAATGGTCTGATGCTTGCCAAAAAGATTATTCGGTTAGGATACTATTAGCCATCATTACAGTCTGACTCAATTGCGTACATTAGAAAGTGCAAGAAATGCCAACTACATGTTGACTTAATCCATGCCCCTACTTCATCTTTGCATCCCAATTAACCGTTGCCCCTACTCAACGTGGGCATTTGACAATATAGGCCCTTTAGCCCAAACCTTAGAAAATACACATTACAAGGCTTTCATATTTTATGGGACACCGACTATTACAACAGGTCGAGGCTGAAGCATATGTAAATGTTAAGTCCTCGACTATAGTCAAGTTTGTAGGGTCAATTTTTGGTGATGTAAGCCACCTAGTTGTTGCTTTAGGATCACAAAAATGGATCTGTGGATTCCTCGCTGCTAAGTTTAGCAGAACGGTGAGCTTCTCTGCTGAGGTCCGTTCTTAGTTGGGGTTTCTTGTATCTGAGCCTGCACAAGGAAAACAATGAGTTCCTCTGGAAAGGGTTCTCCTGATCAAGGGTTCTCCGATGCTGAAGTCAGTAATAGCGTCACTGATTTTATTTAGATGAAAGAAAGATAACAACAGACCTCTCTCCCACTTTGCCATGCCCCAAGGATGGATTTATACTTCTTTCTGGTGGACCTTCCTTGCACATATTCTCTAGGTGTTCCACATCTTGTATATGGCTCCCATAATCCTCGTAACTACCAAGATCATGCACTACTTGCATATTCCCTACTGCTACTGTTTTCATAACTGCCTGGATCATGGGAAGATCCTGTCATGCCACATCCCTCCCCACGTTCTGATGTCCGTTATGTGATGACTAGGCAGGGTTCGAGTGGTTTGACACACGTCTATGATCCTTGATTTGTAGCCTATCAAGCCTCTACGGCTCCCCTCCTGGGGCCCCTGATGTTGGTCAACATTGGCCCAGCTCGTCATAGCTTCCCTGAGCAGGACTTACGTATATCGTTGGAATTCCCTACTACAAAGTTCATAGAGAAAAACATTATTGTCAAGTTTGGTGTCCAAAGTTTTCGTAATAGATAATAGTCCACAATTCGTATCTCAACAAATGGAGGATTTGTGCATAAAGATTGGTATAGAATTGCATCATTCAACCCCATAGTGCCCTTAAGCAAATGGGCAGGCTGAGGCAACCAACAGAACTCTCCTCAAAATCATCAAGAAAACTGTTGAAACCACCAAAAGTAGAGACTAGCCGGACCATCTAGTTGAGCCATTGTGGGTGTCTCGGACTTCTATTAGGACTCCAACAGGTGAAACCCCATATGCCTTGACTTACGGATGGAAAAAGTTCTCCCTCTAGAAAATCTTCACCTATCATTGTGCATCCAGTTAAATGAGGAGATGACAGAAGACTAAAGAAGAGAAACTCTACTACTTCAACTGGACCTATCGACGAGAAATGAATGAAAGCCGTATAGCATGCACAAGTCTACCGTAAGCGGATCACCAAAGCTTATGACAAACAAGACATCGAAAGATGATTCGAAGTGGGCAACTCGTGTTGAAACGCATTACTCCATCGTAGCTTCCACATTCGAGAGGTAAGTTATGACCTAGTTTGGAAGGCACCTACATAATCAAATAAGTATATTCTAGCAATGTGTACAGGTCAGTAAATGCTGAATGAGAAGAGCTCCCTGATCCTTGGAATGCTATGTACCTGAAAAGGTATGTAGCACGATCATTTCCTTAGCCTCTCGGAGTAAGAACCCTAGCTTCTGAAATATGACCACCGTCACCCTCTAGGTAAGGTGACAAAATGTACCTAATGGAATTTGGGTTCAAACACATACATCATTATATCACCCAACAAGAATGCAAGACGATGAGTTTGTTCTTTACAAATTCATGTGACTGGGGAAGCCAACCAATTCTCAAAAAGTGCCCTAGCTATCTATCCCCTTAAAAAAAGAGAAATAAACAAGGGAGGAAAGGTGAGGAAATGGATAGAAAGCCAACAAGCCCACTAGGGATGAGTGGAGTCGCATGGGCATTCATTGGTGTGCTCCCCGTGCCTTATGCTTCAAGATAGGCAGTAGAGAGAGAGAGAGAGAGAGAGAGAGAGAGAGAGAGAAGAGCAGAGTTTAAAAGAACGAGAGTGCAGAAAAAAAAAAGGATGAAGAAGAGAGTTAAAAAAGGAGCGCACAAAAAAAAAATAATAGTAAAAAATGGAGAGAAGAAGAAAATAAAAAAGAGAGCGCAACAAAAAAGCATAAAAATAAAAAGAAGAGAGCACGAAAAAAAAAGGAGTAAGAGAGAGAGAGAGAGAGAGAGAGAGACCCAATAAGTCTGCTTACCACTAGTAGAGTCACGGGGTATGTAGGTATGCTCCCTATTTTCCACGCTTCATGCTTCTATTTCTTCTCAAGACTTGTTTAACCTAAGCAAAGAGTGGGTATGCTCCCTGCACTTTGCTTCTCTCTAAGCAAAAGATAGTTGATAGTTGCATCAGTCCATAGAACACAACGGCTCATTGTCCTATTAACACTGTAACACATTGAATCGAATTAAGCACGATTAGGGATTAATTACGTAGGTTTTTAGCTAATTAATACAAAATTAATCTAAATAATGATGTTTATTCTCTAATTAGGTCAGATTAAGTTTATTTTGTCTTATTGAGTCTAATGGGTTAAATTTGGGTCATGGACTATGAAGCACGGATACGGACACGGGACACGGATACGACACAACATGGACACGGCGATACGGCAAATCCTAAAAAAGTAGGACACGGACACGGCTAGGATACGACAAATAATAAATATATATATTTTTATATATAATCATAAAGTTAAAGAATAGTTATATTTTTAGCCATATTCAAAAGTATAATGTCACAATTAATAAAGAAAAAAACATAACTGATACTGGAAAAATAAAAAATAAAATCTATAATGCATAATGTAATGTAATAGTAGGCTATAAGCCCATAGTACATCAATCATCATCAACATTACATGTCACAATTACATCATAATGGAATCAATTTCCTATCACATTGAAGGCGCAAGGCGCATCGAGGCGCCAAAGGTATCCTGGGGCTTAAGCGTAAGGCGCAAGGCGAGGCGCGGGCTTCATTGAAGCGAGGCGCACATTATAGATAAGAAAATAGATATTTTGTCATAGATAAATAATTTAAAATTAACATTGGCAAAGTAAAATCTACCCCAGCAAACATATTTTGATACCAAAAAGGCAATAATCAACATGGCAGTCAGTATGCACGGACAAATGCATTATCAACACCAAATGAATATCCGGAGATGAGAAAACAAACAGCAGCAGTAGCAAAAAAACAAACAGCAGCAGTAGTAAAAAAAAAAAAACAGCAGCAAAAAGCATGCAAAACAGGAAGAAAAATGCAGATAGCAGCAGCAGAAAAAAACATGAAAAAAAATAACGCAGCAGAAAACAAGGGGCAGAAACAACAAAAAAAGAGAAACAGAAAAGCAGCAGCAGCTGGATAGCAGACAACAAAAGATGGCAGCAGCAGCAGATAGCAGACAGCAAAAAAAAGGGGCAGAAACAAAAAAAAAAAAAAAAAGCAGCAGCAGCAGATAGCAGCAGGAAAAATAAAAACACAGCAGTAGATAGCAGCAGCAAAAAGTCATGGACAAAAAAACACAGCAGAAACAAAAAGAAGCAAAAGAAAAGGCAGCAGCAAACAGGCATGGAAAAAAAACAGAAAAGCAAATAGAAAAAAGCAGTAGCAGCGACAAAGAAACTATAGAAAACAAAACAAAGAGCAGCAACAAAACAGAAAGAAAAAAAGAAAACACAAAAAAGAAAAAGAAGAAAACAGTCTCGCCGGACGGTTGCAGAAAAAAAAAAACAAGACATACCTCGCCGGATGTGGGATGCAACTTGGACGTGGACTGCCGGACGAGATCCTTCACCGGACGGGAGCTGCTGCTGCTGCTTCTTCTTTCTTCTCTTCTGTTTTCCCCTTTTCCCCCGCTCGCTTCCCCTTTTTTTCGTTGCAACAAATGAGGATTAGGGCATCGCTGCCTCTAAAGTTTACAAATTTTACATTTACACCCTTCTGTTTTTCTTATTCTATTACATTTACACCCGTGTCCTGCCGTGTCCCTGCTGTGTCCTGCCGTGTCCACCCCGCGTCCGAGCCGTGTCCACCCCTTGTCCAAGCCGTGTCCACCCCTTGTCCAAGCCGTGTCCGGAATTTAAAAAATAAAAAAAAATTCCAGGACACGTTTTGGGCGTGTCGGACACGTGTCCTGGCGTGTCCGAGCCTTGTCTGTGTCCGACACGTGTCCGACACGGACACGGGGGCCATCTTGAAGTGTCTGTGCTTCATAGGTCATGGATAAGTAGTTTGGGTCAAGTTTAACTTTAACTAGGTTGATAAAAGTTTTTTCTTGTAATTTTAGATTTTATAGTTTTATGTCTTCCATGCATTATATTGATGTCATTGCGTTTATCTTGTTGAGCTCGTCTACTTTCTTGCTTGACTCGAATGCATTTGACTTCGTTTGAACTAGTTGGACCCTCATTTGACTTAAATTGAAAATATATTAAGGAAAATGGATCTTTTTATAAACTTCAGAAAATTCTCATGTATAAAGAGTCCAACTGTAGCCATTCGATCCCTCCTTTAATCCTTACTTTAGTACTCTTCTTCCTTCTTCTCTTCATCACTATCCCTTTATCAAATCAAAGATTGATAGCTTGCATGTGGGATTGGAGGCTCTCATCTCCACCTCCATTGTCTTCTACCTTTCCTCACACCCTTGTAATGTAGGATTTAAGCCTCTTTTCCCTCTCAATCAACTCCTAAGGTAAGATCTCTTACCCATCTACAGATTTATTGAGTTAATGGAGTCAAGGAGACTCCTAGTAGCTTAAGCATGCACTTATCTTCTTCATCATTTCTTACATGCATGATATTTTAGGTCAAGCACTAGGTTTTTTTCTCAATTGAGCCAAGAGAAGGAATAGCAATTAAAACTCTTAATCAAAGGCAAGTATAAGCTAATTAATGTTAAATGCATGTTGGTATAATGTAATTCATGTAAATCTATTAAGTTCTACTGTGAATTATCAGCCCTTATATCCTTATTCTATCAAATTTCTAATACATGATGAGATCTTTTCAATGAATGATGAAATGTGAAGTGGGAACGTAAAATGATAGATTGGAGTAGGGAAACCATAGAAGAAATGTTCGTCAACTCCAAGTGTAGAGCTGCGATGTAGTAATATCTTGGTAAATATGGAGTCGAATCCACGGGGAGCAATGTTTTAAGATTCTTTTTCAACTTAACTTGCCTTAAAATAAAAAATCTAAAATTAGCCTAGTTTAAAATCTAACAAATATAAGCATTCTCAAAAATTAAACAATTACAACAATAATTCCTAAATTAAAATTCCTAAATCTAAAATTTCCTTAAAATAAAAACTAAAATCTCTGCAAAACAAAACACACGTTAGACCTTCCAAAAATAAAAACTAAAATTAGAAATTAAGTAAACTAACCAATGTTAGAAACAAAATAAACAAAAGTTAAAAAATTTTCTAAGTTAGAATTTCCAAAACAAAAAAAAAAAACTTTCCAATTTAAAACCTTCAATTAAAACAAATTTAGAAAGATCTTTAATTCTGGAAATTATCTAAAACAATAAAAAATATAAAACTAGAAAAACAATTAAAATTAGAAAGCTAGTAAAATTAGTAATGCAATCCATGCCATGAGATGCTGAAAAATTCTAAGTCTAAAAAACTAGTATGCTGATGCAAATTTTATACATGATTTGAATTATTCTAATGCATCCTAAATCTAAGTTTAATGGCTGGAAATCATGCTCTATTGAAGCAAGAAACTAACAAAATAAAAAAAAAGAAGTGAATAAGAATCTAAAACAAAAAAGTTATGAATGCATGAACATGATAACTTTGCAAAATTTTGTACAGAAATTTTGATCCAAGTTGACTGATTGACAAAGTTTAAGTCTCTGGTTCACAAGCCTTCTGAAATTATTTTGGTTTGAAATTCTGGGGAATGAAAGACTACATCTTTAATTTTAATATTTTCAAGTTTCAAAGAAAAATATTATGATTTGACTGGCCTATCCACTTCGAACTTTTCGTTAAAAATTGTTTCTGCAGTTTGCTGAAACTGTTAAATTATGCTATTTGTGTATTAAGTCTGAATTTTATCATTAGATTTAGATATTAAGGCTTAATTTTCAACAACTTAAATATTTACAAAATCTTATGATATGAAAATATATACAATGAATTCTAATCTAACCACCGAACTATGCAAAAACAATATTTAAAATCAACATGAACATAAAAAAAAAAAAGTGCAGAAAATAAAATAAAAGTGCAGGAAGTCAAATGCATTAATAACAGGCAGGAAGTCAAAGGCGGTAAATAACTAAAGTCAAAGGCGGTCAATAACTGAAGTCAAAGGCGGTAATAACAGGAAGTCAAAGGCGGTAGATTGCTCCTTTCAATTCCTTATCCTAATTTTTGCTCAAAAAGATTAGAAGTGTTGTCCTTAGGCCTTATTTTTCATCTTAGGTCGTCAATCTAAGTGAGAATAACAAATTTCCATTCCGTGTAGAAATAAATTTCAGAATTGCCTCTAATATTTTTTTACTCAAACCTCTTTAATTCCATCTTGTATTGCCTCCAAACTGATGCAGGCCCTCGGGTTAGGGCTTGCGTGGAAGTGCCTAAGTACGTGTCCAAAGACACTTCGAATTGTCAATATGACTTCAACACACACGAGGGCACACCTATCTGGGAAAACCCAATTCTATTAATCAACCAAATCTGAGAATCTCTTCTCTACAATGTCATATATATAGTAAAAGGAAACTTAATGAGTAAGAAAACCCTTTGCTAGTAATGGAAACTTTCCTAATAACAATTTAATTAGAAATATACTAATAATAATCGTAATCTAATTTGAAGAGGGGTTGCTGGGCCCAGATTGCATCATACACATACAATGTATTCGAAGAAACAAAGTATAGTAAAAAGGTTACTAAGATGGGTTGCTAGTTGTGATTCCAATTCTATCCTAATATTTAAACAAAAATAAAAATTAACTCAATCACAAACAAGACTAAAATTATGAACACCACAAAATCAAAGACAAGAACAATTGAAAAGAAACAAATTTTACTAGCATGAAATTGTTTTACAAAAGAGTGAAAATAAAAAGCAAACAATTATATACTAGGACGGATGAGAATTCCTCTTTCTAGTTGACACTTCAAGGTTGGTGGTGTGGCTTTAGGGTTAAGCGTCCTTGATGACTTAAGATGGAGGGATAAGACAGGGAGAGATGGAGTGAAAAATCTAGAGGTGGGAGGTGGGCAATTCTTCTATGAAGGATATGAGAGAGGGGTGCCCTATTTATACATTTTCAAGTCCTATTCCTTCTCAAACTCTAAATGTTAAAAATAATAAAAAAAAATTGAAAGAAAATGGGCTCCATACAAGGTTTTGGGCGTGAAATATCTTTTGGGATTTTTTTTCTTTTTTTTTTTTTCCTTTTCTTCCTTGCTTGCTTTGTTTGGAAGTCTCTCTTGGATGCTTCTTTTTTTCTTTGTCTTTGCCACCTTGTATTGAGATCTTTGGAGAGATAATTTAGGGATAAGAATCCTCTCTTGGAATCAAACTTGGCTTACATGAGGTGTAGAACTTTCCCTTTTATCTCTTTGCACTGTCAACTTTCCTTTTTTAGAAAGTTCTCATTGTTGGCTCCAAACTTGAAGAGATCTTTGAAGATAACCCTCTTGATTTTTTTTTCCTTTTCCTTTTCTGCCAAAAATCTGAATAAAATCCTCTTTTGGACGTGGAATGCTTGCTTGGATATTTTTTTTCATTTTTTTTCAACTAAATCTTTTCCTTTTCCAAAAAGAACTCTTATGTGGTTTTCCTTATCCATCTTTGATGAGATATTCTTCAAATTCTCTTTAAAATCTCTTAAAAATGTGCAACAAATAATTGGACCCCATCTTGGATGTTTTACAAGTGTACCCCATACATATACATATGTGTGTGGGACCATGAAGCCAACTTTTTGCAATTTTTTTGCAATTTCTTTTTCTCTTCAATTCTTTTCTCTTTTCTCTTGAAAATCAATTCTTTGCCTCAATTCTTTACAAATGGGATCTATATTATCAATTTTCTACAAAACAAATGTGAATTCATATGAAAAGACAATTTTAGCCCTAGATCACAAATGCATAAATGCGGGCTCTTCTCTCATGAAATGACAATGAAAATGCACACCATTTTTCATGATTTTATATGTATAAACTAATGATGATTAAAATTCAATTTATTTTATGATAAAAATTATTTTTACAAAACTTTTCAAAAATAGACTTTCCAAAAATAGCAGGTTTCATGAATGTAAGCAAAAAGTATGATTTTTAAGCAATTTATGCAGAAAAATATAAAAATGAATTTAAAATGCATGAAACCACTAGATCACACTAAATGAGGCTCTTTCAAGTTAATAAGTCCTTAAAATGGCCTAAAATGTGTATGAAAATATGCATTTTTAAGAACTTATCAAGAAACTAAGTTGAAAAAGTGCTATAATGAACTGAAATCTGTACTAAAATAGTTTTAGAAATTCTAAAGCTTACGGCTAAGCTGTAAGTACACTATGTTTAGTTTTCCAGAGACCCAAATTGTCTTTTTTTCTATGGCTAAGCTCACAGCTAAGCCGTGAAATGCACTACGGCTAAGCTGTAGCCAAGTCATGGCTCAATCGTAGGCCATGCACAGCTAAGCCGTATGCTCTTTCATGACTGAGCCGTGGGTACGGGGAAACAGTTCATAGAGCCACAGCCGTGTATTTCATGGCTAAGTCGCCGTGTATTTCACGGCTAAGCCGTAAGTCACCACGGCTAGGCCGTAAGACCCTTTAAAACTAGGGTTAATTAGGGATTGCTATAGGACCTTAGTTTCTTGGAACCTTTATTCAAATCATTTGGCTCAATGGAAAATTATGTAACATGCAGTGTCTTAAGGGTTGAGACTCATTCATGCGATATTATCCATTCGTTAAGTACCTCCCTATGGGTGTTAATTTAAAGGACTTTGATACACTATCTCTCTTACACAAAGTGACACCAAACAAAGACAACTGTATATCATATAACTTAAACTATATTATCATGCACGGTTAGAAACAATTGATGACTAGATTAGGTTGGCTTGTAAATTACCTTGATTCTACTAACTGAATTGCATTGCATATTGAATTATTATGATTGCCTTCCATCATTGAAATGCTTATTCTATCATTGGAATGATTATGATATGATCACGATACAAAATGATTGTAGTTTAATGTTCCTTGATATACGATTTTCCAATTATTCACAATGAATTGAGTAAGAATGAATTGAACGTCAAATGAATTGTTTTACAATGAAACGAATTACACGAATTACTCAATTTCAATTATTTGATTCAAAATGGTCTGGCTCTACTTAGCTTTAGCCTTATGATACCCAGTGGAGTTGACTTTTGTGTAGTAGATTGTATAGTGCCATTGCAATGTGCCTTTGGAGCCTCCGGACTCCATGAATGTAGAGACCTAATCGTACCTTTAATGCAAAAATCCCAAAACAGAAGATATAACAAATGTAGTAGCCAAATAGTAAAGTATTTTTCCTGTTTGATGCTTATATCATGTTTAAATCAATGCACAACTTGCTTAGTACACTAAATTGACTTCTATGATTACTTGTTAATGATTCTTTTAGATATAATGCGTGTTACTTTAATTATGCTTATACTTTGCTGAATAGTCTTATTCATAAATTGTCTACTGGTGTTACATTCTTAGATCCCAGTTCGATCTTACAAAGATCTAAGAGACTCCAAAAGAGGTCTACGGGGTCCCTTTAAGCCTCAACGAGTGGACAACAGTAGCGCTCTAACTGATCCACCTATGGAGTGCAATGTGATCTTCATAGGGTTTCTTATTTTGGGATTGTGAATGCATTAAGGCTTCATGGCATAGCACTAATTTTTATTTGGTCATACATAGCCCATGATCCCTTGCATTTTAGGACACGCGTATCATTTTGTTATTGTCCATAAACCCTATGTTACTTTTAAGCATGTTAAGATTTGTACATTTCATGTCAGGTAGTTATGTTCTCCTATTATTTGTCGTTGAGTGTGTACTATTTCTTGAGTTGATATTTTGGAAAATGTTTATTGTTAGGCAAAGGAAAATTTATAGGTGATATTGAAAAGTTTCCTTGTGATTAGTGCTTGGTCGGATGTCTAATAAATGCACCTCACACATGTAAGCATCGTGAATATCCCTTATGTAATTCTGCTTAAACTCCGGCCCAGGAGTGGATTACACGGGAGTATGCATGTTAGGCTTAGAGATTAACCTTAATCCCCTATTTCTTGGGCTCGAGTTGTAACACACAGAATCAAATGATACACAAAATGACCTTGGAAACCACAAAGTATGCTTTGAGGCCCGACTAAAAGGACTGAGCAGTCATAGAGAGGACGTAAAAGTTCAACCTCCTCGAGAGTTCGAAATGGTCATGTAGCTTCCATAGCATCCATCTATAGATTGAGGAATTAGTCTTCCTTTGCATTTTGCCTTGCCAGTATATACATCAGCTTCACATTGGGGTATTTTATTCACATTGGGGTATTTTATTTGTTTATTTATTTATCTTGCACAATTTCCCAATTCGGGTCCTCTCATCGCATACACGATGGTGAACATCCTATTGCACACACAAACACACCCTCTACATAAGGATGATGAGTTGCATAGTTCAAAAGACAAATTAGGTTAGTCTGAGGAAATAATTTTAAATATGAGGCTGTTTTCATTGGGGCAATGGGATAAGAAATCATGAATGAGGAGTACCACTTTCATAACATTTATTAGTTCTAGGAGTTACGTTTTAACTGAGTTCCAAATCTTTTCTCAAGTATTTTTCATTAAATGATTATGGGGCATTTTTTGAGAATCACATATACTTTCCCAATTCATTGTCAATGATCTCATGCACACATTCTATTGATTTTATTTCACACACTTGTGCACTTGCATTCACAAGCAAACATAAGCACCTTATATATTTTCTTAGGATTAACAGTTTGTTCATTCTGCAGGTGTTTTTTTTTTTTCTTTTACTTTCCCCCACAAGTTTGCTTTTCTCAAAAAAAAAAAAAAAAAAAAAAAAAAGACCCCTTGATACTCTTAGCAAGAAAGCGAAAAACTCGTCTTTGCACGATTATGCAAGAGGTCAAATAGATACTACACATCTTTTGGTTCAGTTTTGCAGCTCACACAGTTGCAGGACCAACATAGGATCATTAGCTCATGTTGGGCCGGCATTTTTTTATGGTACCACGCAGAATTGAAGAAGAGAGTTTCATCCAACCAAGATTGAAAAAGATCAAGCAAACCAGGTATGTAACATCATCCTACTGATTTTTTCCAATTTCCATCACGTGTTCGAGTAGCGGTAGGCCTCCCTTAAGCGCCGACGATTGGAGTCATGCCTTGGTAGTGCTAACTTTGGAATCGAAACTCCCCTCGGGAATGTAGATCATCTTGGAAGGATCCGTCTGTCCTCTTTTCCACCTTGCATAGACTCTTTTCAAAATTGCATTCATCTTAATACTACATCTAACATTTTCATCATAAAATCCTTTGTTCATTTAAGTTGCTTTCAGCTTACTCCACCATGGTCTAAGGGTCAGTCACTTGCATATCTGTTTGCACGTCCCACCATGATTCTTAATTTCATTCATTCGAAATGTCCGATTGAGGCAAAATTCTAAAAGAAAGCTTGTGCTGCCCATTCTTTTGGTGCCAACTTGTAAGAGCCCAAATGCAAATACTAGTCATTCAGTTGTCTACTTTCTTTGGTGTGCAGCTGTTTCCTTCCCACGGCCCAAGAGGGCTATATTGTAGACACTTCATTTTGGCATCCCTATGGATATTTTCAATATCTATAATATGGATGCCCATATTTTGCTCCATTCAGACAATTTTGAATAAATAAATTAAAATCTACATGTCAACCCATCGATGTGCATATTTTAGGAAAGAGTTGCATCATTATTGGCTCCATTTCTGGATGGATCTCACTAAGCCATATTCTTTTTAATTGGCTTTCGCTTGGATAATGATCTACTCATCATGAGTTCTCCGGTGGTGCAAGGATTTTGCAAATCTGACGGTCAGATTAAGAAACATTAAAAAATCCAAACATTTTTCTAGCCTTCAAATCAATTAGATCTTTATGCCAATATGATCTATGTGGGGAGGGATTTTCAGTGGTATGTTGATTGTATAGACCTGACGGTTGGATCAAGAGATATGCCTTTTTAAAAAGTCGAACAGATAGGTGTGGGTCCCTAAAAACTTGAAATCTTTTCCTGGCTTTCAAATTACCTGAACCCATATATCATCCTAATCTGCTCATCGAGAGCTTTCCAACAGTATATGGACCTTTGAAATTTGAGGATGGGTCGAAATCTATAAGGCTTGAGGCTCACCACACTTAACCTAAACTCTATGGTGTGTTTGATAATTCCACCTCAAAGTAAAATTAAAGTCATCTTTCATTTCAAGACATAATAAACTAAAAGAGTCAAATCAAAATACTGCATTTCAAAAAAATCCTCCTATCTTTTTATACCAAAAACTAAAAAAGCTATTTTTTCATCCTATAAATTGATAAAAAAAAATCTACTTTTAACACAAAAAGTCAAAAAATTACATTCTTTCTTAATAAAAGACAAAATCTCATTATTGGATTGATTTATTTCTCTCATTTTCTTTTTTATCTTTTGAAATGACCAGTTACCTCATTTCATTTTACTAGTTAAATTAACAAACAACCCCAAGGGACCCACCTATAGAAGATTTTTTTTTTCTGATTTTATCCCTCTTCAAAGTGCCAAGATTGAGCTTTTCATCTCAAATTGAATGTGGAGGACTGCTCCATTCTCAGCCGTACATCACATACCTTATGATTTCCTAGCTTGGGGATGACTCACCTTATGAACACATGAGGGTCTAGCCCGTACAGTGAGCCCTACTTTGATGATCGAATGCTTAAGACCACTCATTCCATCATCATTATCACTATTAATATTGTCATCATCAAGATTATTTATTGTCGTTCATTTTAGGTAAGATGATCGCATGTGGGTCCCCATTAATCATTAATAGAACATGCATGATGTATTAATGGCCCACTTGGACCCACTCTTAGGATCTACCAATCAACCCAACCCTGATCCTTGACCCAACTGTAACCCAGCCTGGAACCATGACCCATATCCAGCCTATGTAATCCCAGACCCATTAGCGCACCTAATCATTTGAGTTTCAAACCAAGAAAATTGATGCTAATCTCATTCCCTCCATATCATAATCATATCATCCGAATCCCATCCAACCTCTTCATCTTATCAAACTTCATCCTTCCCATCAAAATCAATCGTAGCCAACTCACGTCAAATTTGAATATAAATCCAACTAAATCCCAAGAGGTTTCTCTAAAATTTCAATCTCCCCATCTCCATCCAGGACGGATCTCATCACCATCGCCAAAAATAGCCCACCACCAACCGGCAATGGACCAACCATCGTCACAACATCTCATGATCTTGACAAGAAAAAAAAAAAAAAAAACAAACACCATGCAATAAATCCAATGGAAACTCCATGTTCTACACCCTACATTCGATTTGGACCCACTCAGGGTAGCCAACCCTTCAACTTCAAATTCAAATAAGCGATCCAAAGCCTATCAGGTCATTCAAAAATTGAAAAACTAAACTCCATCCTAATCCCCTAGGGAGAGAGGATTCTCTCGAGAAGGCTCTGTGACATCCTCTCTCTCTCTCTCTCTCTCTCTCTCTCTCTCTCTCGATAACGAGTACAGATTCCCAAAACCGAGGGAGCTTTGTCACGTCCCCAATTTGAAACCGAGGAAAAATGTGAGAAAAAAAAATAAACCAATAATTAATATTATTATTTTTTCAAAACCAACAATAAGTCCAAACCAAAGTCATGATATAATAAAAAAAATTTAAATCAAAATCCGAAGTGACATTAGAAATAATAAAGTTTAAATGTCTTAAATAAAGAAATATTGAATCTAATCAATTACCTAAACTCAAATCCATGACAACTCAAATCCATGATATTCCCAAATAATTAATTTAAAGAAAAAAATCCAAATAAAAGTCTACGATGAAAACCCTAATTAAAGATCGTGATGAATTAAAGTGACGAACACTCTTGTGCAACCTAAGATGGCTCTGAATCCGTTGTCTGTACCCCACTCGGTCTTAGCAACTAGCTGTAACACTTGAAATGTTTGACCCTCTGTCTTTGCCTCAGTAAAGTTGGTATCGGTACCTATGCATAATATACTCTAAGTCAAAGATAAGCTATAGACATAATTTGAATAGCAAGTAAGATCAATAAAGATTGATTTACATAAATTAAAATTGTTAAAATAGTAGGAGATTACTGAAATAAACGGAATATGCTAACCTACTAAACAAGTGAGTAGTAATCCAGTTTACATCGAAGCCAGCCTCTCTTTTGTTTAGTTAGACCTAGCTAGTAGAGTTACGGTGGATCCACCGTACAAATAATTAAACAGAATAGATCAGAATTGACAATTAGCCTTGTAAAATAGAAATGAACTGTAGCAATGTAGTTGTCCTCAAAGTATATATATATATATATATTTGCATAACATAATACTAATATAGATAAACCATATCATGATAAACCATAAACCGCGCAGCTATGTAGTTGTCCTAAAAGTATATATATATATATATATATATATATTTGCACAACATAATAAGTCAGGGAGAAGGCTGGCTATCAAGTACATACTAATTTTCCATCATGCTCAACTTATCTTGTAGTAGTTACAAATCATTATTTTTTAAAGCCAAGCCACTCTCAAACTCAATCATGCAAGGGTACATATTAATCCAGGACAATCCAAGGTACACATGCATGCGAAGGTTAAGGAAAACCCAAAAATTCAACTTAAGGCTAAATATACATGTTCACTTAACCAACAATTCCACTTGAACGACTGGTGAGGTACAACTTGACACATTTCGCTAATCTAGGTGCATTGGCCCACTTAAGGGCTTCCAATAAAGATGTGTTGAACCCTGTGCCTGAACACGGCTTCACATTAAGGTCTCATCAATATTATGTGGAATTAGTGTGGTTAACAAAACTTGGGAAAAAGTATCAAAACCTACATTTAATTCCAACCCATCTAATCCCATTATGTAAAGTTAATATGTTTTACAAATTAGGGCAAAAAATATTCAAGTTTGTTTCAAATTCCAAACCTGAACGAAATCCAATCATGATCAAAAGGAGAGGGGATAATTAGGTTCTTAATCATCGATATGTGCATTAAAACACTTAATTATTTTATCTCAAAAAGGAAAATCGGTCAAACCCAAAATCAAACCCGAACCAAATCTGGAATTAAATCCGAAACTTAAACCCAAATTAAAATCCTAATTACATCCTAATTAAGATTCTGATCAAACCATAATTAAATCCTAATTAAATGTAAATCAAATCTAAATTAAATAGCAATTAAAAATCCCTAATTAAAATTCCATTTAGGTTCTAATTAAAACTGAAACTCAAGTCTGCAAAGCGCAGGGCTCTCTAGACCATCAGGACCAGCTCAACTGCCAGCGGGCCAGCTTGGACTTGACTCGCCAGGCCTAGCCACAGGCCCGTTAATCCCTTTTTTTTAAAAAAAAAAAATTTCCTGATCAAAGTTCAGTTACCTAATCAACATGAGAGGGTTAGGGATGGATCCACACAATCAACAATAAATCAAATCAAGGAAAAAAGAAAAACTACATCAAGTTACTATAAGGAGCCACTGGCCAGGATCCCTAGATATTCCGTATAAATTACTGTGGAAATAACTTTAGACGATGGTGATTCAAGAACCATACCTTTGAGATCTTTCTGATTTGATCTCGGTCTTATAGCAACCCTGAAAATCTCAAGAGCTTTTACTGCATTCCTTTATGTTCGAACTCGCACCGGGGTGTGAGCCTCTTCTGTAAATTTTCTTTGCTCTAAAAAATGAGATTTCTTTTTCATATATTTCCTAAAGAGTGATAACGCATATTTATAAGCTATAATAGGGACCTTAAGAAGGAAGCAAGGAATAGGCTTCTTAAGAAAATAAGAAACCTTAATTCAACCCAAATTAGAATCGTAGTTCCGTAATTTACAATTTAGTATACTAAAAAATTATAATTGCACTCCCATCGTTATTCTCAAAATTATATTTCGAGCTTTCTTGTTATTAAATGCTTATTAATCTCCACATATTAAGATTTCAGATATCCATTAATTAAATAATTACTGACATCTATATTTAATCGATATCTTTATAAATTCTTGATACCTTACACTTAATTTATTTGATATGTTGGACACAAAGTCTACCTGCAGGATTTGACATAATTAAAACTTATAAGCTTTATTAAGGAAATATCATCAATCCCTATTAGGAACATGAATTCCCTCAATAAATTAATATCTACCATACACGTAGTGCAGTTATTGAATTTATTAAGATTATTGACACATAAAAGGTCTCACTCCTTTGTAAACCAAACTGTTAAATACTAAATATATGTGTCTATTATTTATATTGGGATTAAGAGTACAAGCACGCATAAAAAACCATTTGGATGTTAATCGTCTTATACAGTTAATATAAAGATAATAAACTCAAAGTGGTCCTATTCAATACACACAATACGTACTAGCATAACAAGTCAAAACTATATCGTTTTCTGCAGCCAAGATAAGCCTGCTAAAACATCATTCTTCAATCGTACCGATGGTGTGTCCAACTCCATCTAGATTGTGAACAACAATAACTTATATTCTATAAGAATCGACATATAAGTCTTCTATGTATAAACCAAACTCTACACATTAGCTTATCACTTTATAGAATAAAAGACATACACATGCATAATAAATAAGAATGCAACCATCTGCCCATATAAACTCTCGTTAAGATGAAAAGGCAAGTTTTACTAATAAATAAATCAGTCAAAGACAAATATATAAAAGTATGCTTTTAGTAGAAATTTCCAATAATCTCCTCCTTAAACTTAAAACCATGCTAACATGTATTTCAAACCCATTCCATCCATATGACTATAAAAGTTCTTTGCTAGTAAGCTCTTTGTAAAAGGATCTATTAGGTTGTCTGCGGATGCAATCTTAGTCAAAATTATATCACCCCTTTGTATGATTTCTCGTATGAAATGATACTTATGCCGGATGTGCTTTCCCTTCTTATGCATCCTAGATTCCTTTGTATTTGCAACCGTACCAGCATTATTATAATAAAATATTATAGGTGATTTTTCAGAAGGTACCACTTCTAAATCCATCAAAAAGTTTCTAAGCCAAACTGCCTCCATGGTTGCTTCAGAAGTTCCCACATGTTCGGCTTCCATGGTAGAGGAAGCAGTACATGATTTCTTGACACTCCTCAACCTCCCAAGGTAAAAATAAATCTTGTGGCTAACTTTTTGGCATCATTATCTAATTGGAATTTCGTTTCTATGTACCCAATGGGTATCAAACTCTTCGTCTGGTAAATCAGTATATAATTTTTAGTCATTTTCGGCTGTTTAAGTATATGCTTTACCACAATCCAATATTCTTTCTCTGGATTAGACTAGTATCTGTTAATTATGTCAACGACAAAACAAATATTAGGTCTATTGCATAGCATTGCATACATGAGGCTTGTCACCACGGAAGCAAAAGGTACTTTCTTTATCTTTTCTATCTCAGCAGGTGTCTTAGGACACTGATCCTTGGATAAAGTAATTCTGGCCTGAAAGAAAGAAATCCTTTATTAGAATCTTGCATGCTAAAACGGGCAAGAATTGCATCAATATAAATCGTTTGAGATAAGCCCAACATTCTTTATTTCTGATCTCGCAGGAGTTTGATCCCTAGAATGTGATTGGCTTTTCCTAAGTTTTTCATATCGAATTGATTGTTCAACCATAATTTAACCAAAGACAACACCCCCACATAGTTTCCAATGAGTAGGATGTCATCTACATAAAGTAGTAAGAAAACTACCACACTGCTGTTGCACCTCTTATGCACATAGGATTCATTAGGGTTTTGCTCGAAACCATAAGATTTAATGGCTTGATTAAAACAAATGTTCCAAGATCTAGATGCTTGTTTAAGTCCATATATGGACCTCTTAAGCTTGCACAACATATGCTCACGGCCTTCAGCTACGAATCTATTTGGTTGTATCATATAGATACGCTTGTCAAGATTTCCAATAAGCAAATGTAGTAGACAAGAAAAGTATATGTAGTAGTGCTGAATTTAAATGTAGTACTTATAATAACTGTAGTAAAGTTATCTTCTCAAAATTTTCTTTTAATTGGGTTCATGATTACTTCAAGTATAATCTTTGTAACTTGGGCCGTCAATCCAAGCACAAGAAACATTAATAAAACATACATAAGAAAAAGAAAAATTTAAGAAGAATAACATTATCCAATATGTAAAAGTTTTTGCAAGATATTGACAAGTAAAATTAAGAAAAACATATGCTAGGATGGAAAAGAAGAACTTCTTATAGTGAAACTCCCAAGGGTGTCGTGTGGCCTTAAGGCTAAGCCTCCTTGAGGAATATGATGAAGAGAGAGAGAGAGGAAGAAGATGAAGTATAGAGATTTAGAGGAGCAGCTCTTTTTTCCATGAAGAGTATGGGAGGCCAATGCCTTTATAGGAGTTGAGAGCCCTTTGTTTCTCTCCATAGATCTTACTTTGTAACAAAGATCTCCTTAAATTAGTAAGTCATCTTCTTGGCCACCAAGTCTTCCAAGTTTAAGATGAAATAAGATTCCTTCTCTTGCTGGATTTCTAAGTGTACCCACCTTTTGAATTTTATTTAATACTTGCCAAAGAATAGGGTCCACCTTTGATGAGACAATCTTAATCCCGAGTAGAAAAATCAAAATCATCTTCTTGGGGTCATAACTTTGTCACTTAGCTCCAAATTGTACAATCTTGGGCTCCATGGATATCTACTCTGAAATAGCTTTCTAACGGTACTAAAATTGGCTCAATTTGATCTATGGTTTGAGAGATATGATAATTTTAATCCAAGTTGTTCTAAAAACCCGAGTTTGACTTTCCTTTTTCTGATAGGACTCTTTTTTTTTTTCAATTATCATTTTCTCTTTTGTTCCTTAATTTTCAAGCTTGATAAGGAGAAGATAAGGAGGAGTTTTGTTGCTGAAATATCCTTGAATTTGATCCAAAAGCAATGGTAGTTGGGCCCACTTCAAGTAGAATGCAGAAATACATAGAATGGCCTAATTTTCTTCAGTTTTTCTTTAATTTCAAGTGGAGTAGCGTCCACCTCCTTGGCTGAACATCCTCTTTCATATGTGTACAACACTCCTTGAAAGGATAGGAGCCTATCTCCTTTGGTGGCCTATCCTTTACCAACTAAAACTCTCTTTTATCTCATGAATTATCTCTTTTCTTTCTCAAATTTTGCATAAATAATGGGGAGATAATTTAAGAGAGTTTAAGTGTGATCTAAACATGAAAATATAAGATGCTTTGGACATGCATGCTTGTGTGTGGGTGCCCTTGTGGCTTTACAAACTCCTTCTTGCACTATTTCTTCAATTATTACATCATCGTGGAATTTTTTCGAATTTTCTTGAAAATAGCTATAGGGATAGTTCAAGTAGAATGAGTGGACCCCCCTTTTACCCTTGGCACATGTGTGAGCTCTCTACATGTGTGAATGTTTGCGAGGTCCATTAACTTTAATTCTTCTATGTTCTTCTTTAGATCAGCACCTTTTTAGCTCCAATCTTTATTGCAAGATCCAATATGATTTTTTGAGCTGCGTGTGGGTCCCAGGCAAGAATCATGATATCAGTAGGATTCTTCATTCAATAAGGATATCTTTTCCAATTGATATCTAGTGGGTCCCACGTTTTGCAATACCTGTAAAAAGGGTTTAAACGATAAGAATTAGTAGAGTTCTAATCCAATTGAAATTCTTTGCAAATAGTCCTGATTCAACTAGGATTCCTTCAAAATTCTGAGAAATAATATGAAACACGAGGAATAATGTAATGAATGATGGTTTTAGTGATTTTATGCATGAAATTATGACATTTTATGTGAAATGACAATTTTACCCCTAAAGTCACAAATGCAGAATTCTTAAGATTTAAGAAAAAGCAGTTTTTCATATTTTGTGCTAAAATGATGATTTTTTGAGAGAATTATGCATTAAAACAAAATAAATGGATTTAAAGTGCCCTAATCATGAATCTACCTTAATTGTTGCATTTCAGAATAATTAAGTCCTTAAAAAATATGGAATTATACATGAAAAAATTGAAGTTTTAATAACTCATTACACTTCTCAACCAGCGTTTTACTAGATCCTAGCAAAAGCTGTGAAAAATATGAGGCTTCCATCCTAACCAAATCTAACCTAAAACTAATGCAATGCAAGAAATATAAACATGAATACAACACTACTTTCGTTGATACTCTTGACTGCATTTAGCATATGCAGTAAGCCCTTAAATCTCTAGGTTCCCCCTAGTGAACGAGTTGTACCTCGTGAGGGTTTGCAGTGAATACCCACAAAATTCTTTTCTTTTTTTAAAAAAAGAATATAAACAAAAATAAAGGAGAAAAGAAATTTTCTAAAAGAAAATTCACTCATATCGGATATTTTCAAAATCTAGAATAATCAAACTTTCAGACTTTCCAAAGTCCGGTCCACAATTCTATTTTTGAAAACTTTCTCAAATTCAAACCAACTTTCATGCACAGTGAAAAATGTATATATCAAAAACTTATTTCAAATATTCCATGATAATGCTGCAAAAATAGAATTTTTCCTTCAAATAGTCTGATCCCCTGAGATTTAGTAAAAAGAAATTTCCTCTCAAAGCTACTAAGATAGTTGCCATTTTACTCTTTACTTCGATTAGCCTTTTTTCTCTTACTGTCTTTTCCCCATACAAGGGTTCTCAAGTTCATACGATATATAAAAAGTTAGAATCGAATGAGCAAATCTAGTCCTTGTTTTTCCCCTCACATACTCCCTTACAAACTCTTGCGGACACTCCTCACTCACTTTTTCCAACATAGAAATTTCCAAGTTCATATGATATAACAAAAGTTGAAATCTACGGACAAACTTAGTCCCTATGTATTTCTACACATATCCCTTGAAAATTTCTACGAACACTCGTTGGGCCATAATTTATCATTTTTTTTAACAAATCATTTTGTGACTGTGTAACTCCGCCAGTTTTGTTGCCGGTCCCAAGCCCGGGTAAAGGAGGAGGGTTGCGTTAGGTAGGTGACAGCCAGCGTAAAACTTTGTCACAACCCAAACATGAATTCTGAACAAATGATATTTCATGATAAGGCTAGGGCGTTCCCCGCTTTAAGCGACGCATTGCAGCATCGCCCGGCTGCAGTGAAAAGTGTGCAAGGGCTACAGTATGACTTTGGGTTAATGCGGTTAAAGAAGTTAGTCCATGAGAAGAAGAGGAGGAATAGGAAAATTAGACTTGCTATTTGGAATATAGGAACCTTGACAGGCAAGAGCATGGAGTTGGTTGAGGTAATGAAAAGAGGAAGAATTAGTGTGGCTTGTATATAGGAGACAAGGTGGAAAGGGAATAAAGCTAAGGAGCTCATGGATGGGTATAAGCTTTTCTATGCAGGAAAGAGTAATACAAGAAATGGAGTGGGTATAATTATAGATAAGGATTTAAAAGAGAAAATTGTGGGGGTAAAGAGGTTTGGTGATAGAATTATAGCAATTAAACTGGTACTAGAGGAAGACATAATTCATATCATTAGTGCATATGCTCCCCAAGTAGGACTAGAAGAAAGTGTGAAAAGACAATTTTGGGAGGAGATGGATGATTTAATGCAAGAAATCCCAAATAGTGATAAAATTTTCCTTGGAGGGGATTTAAACGGGCATATAGGAAGAGATAATAGAGGATATGAGAGAGTGCATGGAGGGTATGGATTTTGAGAAAAGAATGAATTCGGAAACACTATATTGGACTTTGCAGTGGCATTTGATCTTATAGTAGCAAATACTTACTTTAAAAAGAGAGATGAGCATTTAATTACATATAAAAGTGGGAGTAATAGGAGTCAGATAGACTTTTTTCTAGTTAGAAAACTGAACCGATTGGCTTGTAAAGATTGTAAGATTATCTCAGGAGAGAGTTTGACTACGCAACATAGGCTTGGAGTTTTAGATATTTGCATTAGAAGTAAAAAGAGAGCACTAATAAACAAAATGGACCCTAAAACAAGGTGGAGAGATTTGAAAGGGGAAAGAGCAAATATATTTAAGGACAAAATAATTGAGAAAGGAGAATGGAATATTGAAGGAGAAATTACAGTAATGTGGAATCAAATGGCTAATTGCATTATGAATGTTGCAAAGGAGGTATTTGGAGAATCAAAAGGGAAGAGACATATTAATGAAGAAACATGGTGGTGGAGTATGGAGGTTCAGGAAGTTATTCGACAAAAAAAGCATTGCTACAAAGTTTGGCAGGGGACTAACAGTATAGAAAATTTTGAGTTGTATAAGAAGGCAAAGAAAGAAGCTAAGAAAGTAATAAGTAGTGCAAAGTTCAAAGCATACAATGACCTCTATAATAGGTTGGGAACAAGAGAAGGAGAAAATGATATTTTTAACCTTGCAAAAATAAGAGAAAAGAAAAGTAGGGACTTAGATCATGTCAAATGTATCAATGACAATGAGGAAAATATTTTGGTGAAGGACAACGTTATTATAGAAATGTGGAAAGAATATTTTAGTAAACTTTTAAATGAAGAATATTTGGGTGATACAAGAGTGGAGGAGGATACTTCATTACAAGAGTATACTTTTCTCCGTAGAATTAGAGGGGCAGAAGTGAAGGAAGCATTGAAGCGAATGAAGACAGGAAAGGCAACAAGCCCAGATGGTATTCCGATAGAGGTATGGAAATACTTAAGAGAGGTTGGAGTAAGTTGGTTATGTAGACTATTTAATAAGATACTTGTAACAAAGAAAATGCCGGATGAATGGACAAGAAGCATTATAGTACCCATATATAAGAATAAAGGAGATATACAAAATTATACCAACTATTGAGGGATTAAACTTATGAGTCACACTATGAAGTTATGGGAGAGAATAATAGAGCAAAGACTGAGAAAAAAGACTAAGATTTCGGAAAATCAATTTGATTTTATGCCAGGGAGATCAACTATGGAAGCTATCTTTTCACTTAGGCAATTAATGGAAAAATACCGAGCAAAGAGGAAAAATTTACATATGGTCTTTATCGATTTGGAAAAAGCCTATGATAGGGTACCGAGGAATTTAATTTGGTGGGTCTTAAAGAAAAGGAATGTCCTAAGAGGTTACATTGAAATTTTAAAGGATATGTATGAAGGTGCAATAACAAATGTAAAAACCACATGTGAAGAAACGGGCGGATTTCCCGTGACTATAGGCTTACATCAGGGATCATCCTTAAGCCCTTATCTCTTTGCATTAATTATGGATGAGTTAACTGTGCATATTCAAGAAGAAGTACCATGGTGTATGTTGTTCGCAGATGATATAGTATTGGTGGATGAATCAAGAGAGGGTGTAAATGCAAAGCTTGAGAGATGGCGGAGGGCATTGAATATAGAGGCTTTAAAATAAGTCATACAAAGACAGAATATATGGATTGCAATTTCAGTGGATATATACAAAGTGTTGAAACCACTGTCAAAATTGAAACCTATGAAATACCACGTAAAGATTTTTTTCGGTACCTAGGCTCGATGATTAATAAGGATGGGGAGATTGACAAAGATGTGGAGCATAGGATAAGAGCTGAATGGCTGAAGTGGAGACTAGCTTCGGGAGTACTTTGTGATAGACAAATGCCAACAAAATTAAAGGAAAAATTTTACAGGACAGTGGTTAGACCAGCTATGACATATGGAGCAGAATGTTGGCCAATTAAGAAGACATATATTCATAAGATGGATGTAGCGGAAATGAGAATGCTTAGGTGGATGTGTGGTAAAACTAGGAAAGATAAAATTAGAAATGAGCGCTTTCGAGAACATTTAGGGGTAGCACCAATAGGAGATAAGATTAGAGAAACTCGTTTAAGATGGTTTGGGCATGTTGAGCGTAGGCCAGTAATGGTATCGGTGAGAAAAAGTTTGGATATACAGATGGAGGGTCCATCAAGAGGTAGGGGTAGGCCGAAGAAAACATGGATGGAAGTCATTAATTCAGATTTGAAGAAGTTGCACTTATCGAAAGATTTAGCTCAAAATAGAACGGAATGGAGAAATAGAATTCATGTAGCCGACCCCAACATGGTTGGGATACGGCTTTGATGATGATGATGATGATGAGTTTGTGACTGTGTAATGTTTAGGTCCCTTAAGCTTTTTAATTGACCCATATAGTGAGCGTTAGGCCAATCACTCCCAAACCAGATGGCTTTAGGGCACTGGATATAGAAATATCCCTCCAGGCTTACTAGCTCGAGTTAAAAAGGCTACGAACCCAAACTAGTCACAAACTTCTCATGTATATATGCTTTTTTCTATAAATTGAAAGTAAACACTAGGTGGCATTTCTCATTTTCGCTCGAATTAATTCATCTTGGTTCTAGTAAATACAATTCACCGAAATGAACCAGAAAACAAAAATATTCTACAAACTAAATCTCAAGTTCACATTGTATTCTTCAGTAAAAATCCAAAAACAGTATTAAAACTTCCTATCGAAAATGTCAAAAAATGTATATGTGTGTGTATGTGAAAAGAAAGTTTTGGTAATCTTCTAATAGGTTTTCTCTCTTAGAAAATGCAAACTTTCATTTTACTTTTTTCCAAAAGTATGAAAATTTCAGATTATATATCTTAAAATCGCTTCAATTCCTTTGAAAACTTTTTGTCCTAAAATGAAAAATAAATAAATGTAAAATAAATGAAGAATAAATGGGAAATAAATGCCGGCAAAAATTCGTAAAACCAAAATAAAAGTACAAAGATGCAAAAATTTTCCTAAAAATGGCAAAATAAAAAAAAATTACCTAAAGTGCCTATGTAATGCCTAAAATTGGACAAGCATGCTTGTTCCCAACTCCCAACCAATTATGAGCATCGTCCTCAATGTTTATGCATGCAATGCGATGTAGAATGGTAAAAGTAATATGAGGAAAGATAAATGTAAAGGGGACTAAAGGAAAAAAGTCACCTGAAATGCATTTGTGCTGCTCTTTGTCCAAGGTTAGGCAAAACAAAAGAAAATGTACAACATACATAATATACACATAAAGAGGCCTCTATCAGATTTATGGCTGATTAATCCTTATAGACAAGATCATCAAGAGGAATTTCTTCCTCTTCACGTGGTGCAATCCCCAAGAATAGCTTTAATCTTTGGCCATTGACTTTAAGCATTTGGCTATCTTTGGGGTTATTAATCTTCATAGTACTATATGAAAATACTTCCTTCACAATGAAGGGTCTAGTCCAACGGGAGCTTAGTTTACCAGGAAATAGATGAAACCTAGAATTATAAAAGAGGACCTTCTACTCAAGGTGAAATGCCTTTTGCATAAAATTTTTATTGTGAAAGATCTTGGTCCTTTCTTTATAAATACTCGAATTGGCAAAGGCTTCCCATCTTAACTTATCTAGTTCATTTAATTGTAATTTCCTCTTGTTCCCAGCCTTATCCATATTAAAGTTGAACTGTTTTCTGGCTTAATAAGCTTTGTGTTCCACCTCCACTAAAAGGTGGCATGCTTTCCCATAAATAAGCCGGCATGGAGACATTTTAATTGGAGTTTTAAAAGCAGTCTAGTAAGCTCATAAAGCATCTGTTAACCTCGTGGACCAATCCTTTCTACTAGGGCTAACTGTAGTCTCCAAGATTTTTTTAATTTCTCGATTAGACACTTTCACTTGCCCACTAGTTTGTGGGTGATAAAGGGTGGCAATTTTATGGGTTATCCCATATTGTTTCATGAAAACCTCAAATGCCTGAATACAAAAATGTGAACCCCCATCACTAATGATGGCTCGTAGAGTACCAAAATAAGAAAAAAAATATTTTCTTTCAAAAACTTCAGTATTGTTATTGCATCATTTTCCTGGCAAGGAATAACTTCTATCCATTTGAACATAGTCTACAGCCACAAAGATATAGATATAGCCAAAACTGGGAGGAAATGGACCCATAAAATTAATACTCATACATTAAAGAGTTCTACTGCCAAAATGGGGTTTAGAGGCATCATGTTTCTTTAGAGATTGTTCCCAACTTCTGGCAGTGATCATAAGCTCGACAAAAATCATGAGCATCACGGTACAATGAGGGCCAATAATATCTAGATTGCAAAATTTAGATAGCAGTCTTTTGTCTAAAAAATGGCCTCCACAAGCTTGTGTATGGCAAAAGGAGATGACACTATGTATCTCATTGTCAGGGATACATATCCTTATTATTTGATCTAGGTAGTATTTAAATAGATATGGATCATCTCAGAAAAAATATCGAACTTGAGAAAAGAACAAGTCCTTATCTTGCTTGTTCCAATGATTAGGAATATTGCCTGTAGCAAGATAGATCGCGATATCAACATACCAAGGGGATTGTGAGACAACAAATAAATGTTTATCCGAGAAATTATCATGGACTAGTGTCAGTTTAGTGGTGTCCAAAGTGACTAATGTTGATAGATGATCTGCCACAACATTTTCTATTCCTTTCTTATTCTTAATTTCTAAGTTAAATTCTTAGAATAGGAGGATCTAATGGATAAGTCTAGGCTTCACATCCTTCTTTGAAAGAAGGTACTTGAGTGCAGAATGATCAGTGAAAACCACTATCTTAGATTTAATCAAGTAGGATTTAAACTTGTCAAGTGCAAGGATCACTACCAGTAGCTCTTTCTCAGTGGTTGAATAGTTGATTTGTGTACTATTCAGGTTCCTACTTGCATAATAAATCACGTAAGGTTTCTTATCCTTACATTAGCCCAACATAACCCCAATTGCATAATCGCTGGCATCACACATGATCTTAAAAGGCAAAGACCAATCTGAAGACTACATGATCGATGTAGACGTCGACATGCTTTTTAATTTATCAAATGATTCTTGGCATGCCTCGGTCCATTCAAATTCTGCCTCTTTGGAAAGCAAGTTATAGAGAGGTCTAGATATAGAATTGAAATCTTTGATAAACCTTCTGTAGAAGCGTATATGCGCTAAGAATGATTTGATATCTCTTACGGTTTTTGGTGTGGGTCGGTTGATAATCAAATCTATTTTGGACTTGTTAACTTCCAATCCTCTTTTCGACACAATGTGGCCTAGGATAATTCCCTAGCGAACAATGAAATGACACTTCTCCTAATTCAACACCAAGTTCTTTTCTTCGTATTTAGTGAGGGCCATTTTTAGATTGCTCAAACAATCCTCAAATGTATCGCCAAACACAATAAATCATCCATAAAGACTTCAAGAATATGGTCCACTATATACTAAAAGTGCTCCTACTTGCATAATAAATCATGTAAGGTTTCTTATCCTTACACTGGCGCAAGACGGCCCTAATCGCGTAATGGCTAGCATCACATATAATCTTAAAGGGCAAAGACCAATTTGGAGGCTGTATAATTGGTGCAGACATCAGCATGCTTTTTAATTTGTTAAATGATTCTTGGCATACCTCAGTCCATTCAAATTCTACCTCCTTGGAGAGCAGGTTACAGAGAAGTCTAGATATAGAACTGAAATCTTTGACAAACCTTCTATAGAAACCTATATGCCCTAAGAATGATATGATATCTCTTATGGTTTTTAGTGTGGGTAGTTTGGTGTTAAAATTTATTTCAGACTTGTCAACTTCCAATCCTCTTTTTGACACAATGTGGCCTAGGACAATTCCTTAGCGAACCATGAAATGACACTTCTCCCAATTTAAAACAAGGTTCTTTTCTTCGCATTTAGTGAGGCCCATTTCTAGATTGCTCAAACAATTCTCAAATGTATCGCCAAACATAGTGAAATCATGCATAAAGACTTCAAGAATATGCTCCACCATATACTAAAAATGCTCAACAAACAATGTTGAAAGGTGGCTGGAGCATTGCATAACCCAAAAGGCATTTGCTGATAAGCAAAGTACCAAAAGGGCATGTAAATGTGGTATTTTCTTAATCTTTTAGGGCGATTTCGATCTGGTTATACCCAGAATATCTATTAAGAAAACAATAGTATGAGTGGCCGAATAACCTTTCCAAAATTTGATCTATGAAGGCTAAAGGGAAGTGGTCTTTACATGTGTATGTATTTAGTTTTCTGTAGTCAATGTATACTCTCCATCCCATGGGTACTCAGGTTGGGACCATCTCGTCCTGGGTATTCTTGACTATAGTAACACCTGCTTTCTTTGGAACAACTTGGGTAGGGCTGACCCACTGGCTATCCAAGATTGGATAGATTATACCCACATCCAAAAGTTTATGAACCTCAGCCCTAACCACTTCTTGCATGGTAGGATTGAGCCGGTGTTGCATCTGCCTATGTGGTTTATCATCATCTTTAAGGTAGATGCGATGTGTACACATTAAAGGATCAATTCCCTTAATATTAGCTACATTCCAATCTATTGCTCCCTTGTGCATTTTGAGCATTTTCAATAGTTGGACTTCTTGGTCCTCAGTAAATAGCAAAGAAATAACCATAGGGCATGTTTTATTGTCCCCAAGGTAAGCATACCGCAAGTTCGATAGGAGGGGCTTCAACTTAGCTTTAGGTGGTTTCACATGAGATAGAAGAGTTGGTGTACCAGTCGGTATAAGCTTTTTAAAATGGGGTTGCCATATTGCATGGAAATTTTCAATAGTATTATCCTCAAATTCCTCAAGAGAGTCCATATTCTCTTTGGCCTGAAACATCAGCGTAACGTGGGAGTTAACGCACTCCTTAAGATCATCCTCAACCAAGGTACCAATCAAGTCTACATCATGATGGTCGGTCTTGCAATCTCTCGGCTATTTGCACATTTGAAATATATTGAGGTTGAAGGTCATGTTCCTAAAAGAAAGTTTGAGCCTTCCACTCAAGCAATTAATAAATGCATTGGAAGTGGCCAAGAATGGTTTTCCTAGAATGACAGAAATTTCACCACTTTCTCTCTGTACTTGTTTTGTATCCAGCACATAGAAATCTACTAGGAAGAAAAAATGCTTAATCTGTATGATAAGTCCTTAAAGATACATATTTTCTTATACATCTTGACTCATTTTAAGGACTTATTCAATTAAAAGAGCCTCATTTAGTGTGATATTATGGTTTCATGCATTTTAAAATCATTTTAGTATTTTTCTGCATAATTTGCTTAAAAATCACTTTTTTTGCTTACATTCATAAAACCTGCCAATTTTGGAGTTCTGTTTTTAGAAAGTTTTGTGAAAATTTATATTGTAACGAAATAAATTGAATGTTCATCATCATTAGCTCATTCGCATAAAATCATGAAAAATAGTGTGTATTTTTATTGTCATTTCATGAGAGATGAGTTCACAGTCATGCATTTTTTATCTTAAGGTTAAAATTATCTTTTTACATGAATTCACATTTGTTTTATAGGAAATTAATGATATGGGTCTCATTTGTAAAGAATTGAAGTAAAGAAATCATTTAAAAAAAAAAGGAGAGAAGAATTGAAGAGAGGAAAAAAATTGAAAACAAAATGCAAAGTTGGATTCATGGACTCACACACACATGCATATGTGTGGGGGTACATATGGGACATCTAAGATGGAGTTCATTTATTTGTTGCAAATTTTCAATATATTTTCAAGAGAATTTGAAGAATATCTCATCAAAGATGGAGAAGAAAAGCCACATAGGAGTTCTTTTTTGAGAAAGAGAAGATTGGAAAAAAAAAAAAGGGGCAAGATGTTCCATTCCAAACGAGGATTTTGGATCAAATTTGTGTGCACCAAATAAGGAGTATCTTTTAAAAAAGGCAAATTGACAAAGCAAGAGATAAAAAAAGGAAGTTTTACACCTCATGTGGGCCAAGTTTGATTCCAAGAGAAGATTCTTATCCCTGACTTATCTCTCAAGAGATCTCAATGCAAGGTGGCAAAGATAAAAGAAAGAAAAGAAAAAAAAGAAAAAAAAGGAAAAAAAATTCCAACAAAAAGTCACACCCAAAGCCTTGTATGGAGCCCATGGTTTTTTTAATTTTTATTTTTTAAGATTTTATCATATCAAGTGAAGATGCAAACTTTGGGAGTTGAAAAAGTATAAATAAGGTACCTCTCTCCCATACTCTTCACGGAAAAAGAACTCATTCTCTAGATCTCTACACTTCATCTTCTTCATCTCTCTCTCCCTTTATCCTAGTTCTCAAGGAGGCTTAGCCTTAAGGCCATATTACACCCTTGGGAATTTCAACTAGAAGAGGTTTTCTTTTTTCCATCCTAGCATGCATTTTTCTTAATTTTATTTGACAATCTCTTGTAAGGATTTTTACATGTTAGTATAATGTTTTTCTTCTTAAAACTTTTCTTTTTTTCTTATGATTTGTGTGGATATTTTATTACTGTTTCTTACGTTTGGATTGATGACCCAAGATATTAGGATCATATTTGAAAATATCAAGAAACCGGTTTAAAAGAAAAATACATTCATGCATTTGTGATGTTAGGGGTAAAATTGTCTTTTCACATGAATTCACATTTGTTTTGTAGGGAATTCAATATATGGGTCCCATTTGTAAAGAATTGAGGCAAGGAATGGATTTTCAAGAGAAAGGAGAGAAGAATTGAAAAGAAGAAAAATTGGAAGAAAATTACAAAAAGTTGGCTTCATGGTTCTACACACACATGCATATGTGTGGGGTACACTTGTAAAACATTAAAGATGGGATCTATTTATTTATTGTACATTTTCAAGAGATTTTAAAGAGAATTTAAAGAATATCTCTTCAAATATGGATAAGGAAAGCCACATAGGAGTTCTTTTTGGAGAAGGAAAATATTTAATTGAAAAAAAATGAAAAAAAATACCCAAGCAAGCTATTCCATGTCCAAAAGAGGACTTTGGATCAGATTTTGGTTGAAAAACTAAAGTTCAAAAATTAAGGGAGAATTATCTAGAAAATATCTTCAAATTTGGAGCCAACAAGGAAAACTTTCCGAAAAGGAAAGTTGACAATGCAAAGAGATAAAATGGGAAGTTCTACACCTCATGTGGGCCAAGTTTGATTCCAAGAGAGGATATTTATCCCTACTTCATCTCTGAAAAGATCTCAATGCAAGGTGGCAAAGACAAAGAAGGAAAGAAGCATCCAAGAGAGACTTCCAAATAAAGCAAGCAAAGAAAGAAAAGAAAAATAAAAAGAAAAAAAATCCCAAAAGATATGTCACGTCCAAAGCAATGTTTGGAGCCCTTTTTCTTTTTTTTTTAAATTATTTTTGAGATTTTAAAGTTTGAGAAGGAGTAAGACTTGAAAAAGTATAAATAGGGCACCCCTCTCCCATATTCTTCATGGAAGAATTACCCACCTCCCACCTCTAGAATTTCCACATTCCATCTCTCCCTTTCTTGTTCTCTACATTTCAAGTCATCAAGAAGGCTTAGCCCTAAAGCCACACCACCAACCTTGAAGATCAACTAGAAGGAGGAATTCTTTTTCATCCTAATATATATAATCTTTTGTTTGAATTTTTTTTTACATCTAATGTAAAGGATTGTCATACTAGTTCAATAATATTCATCTTGATGTTCTTCTTATTCTTATGGTTGTATGATTGTTTGGTTTGTGTTTTTCTTGTTTGAATTGACGACCCAAATAGAGAACATACTTTAAGAAATTATTAAGCCTAGACTAAGAGAGAATTTTGAGTAAATATACTGTCTTTGACTTCAGTTGCTTACCGCCTTTGACTTCAATTGTTTACTGCCTTTGACTTCCTGTAATTTTTTAAATTTTACTGCACTTTTGAATCTTAAATTTCTGTAATTTTAATTTCTGCACTTTTCTGTTTATTTTCCTGCACTTTATTCAAATTTCTGCATACTAGGTTCTTGCACAGTTTTGTTTGGTAGTATTTACTGCTATACCTTGCATTAGAATCATACATATTTCAATTTTTGAAATCATGTTTAGTGGTGTTATTCAGATTTGATTCAGAAATCAGATTTGAAGATTATTATTTTGACTGTTATTTTGGTAAGAAAACAGCCTGTGATTCAATAAAAAAAAACTGAACATGGAATGGTGATCTGTTTAAATCAGCTGTAGCACTTGGCTTCTTACACCATAAGTTGAGTAAATTTCAAAATTACAAACAGTCTAGATTTGTGCAGAAATTTGTTTCAAAGAGGCCACTGTTGGACGATTTTCTTGAATAGTTTTACACATGTTTTTAACAGCAAAATACCTATGTTTGCAGCAAGTTCTAAACCTAAAATCAAACTTGAAATACTCTTTAAAACAGTCAAGAAAAGTCAGTCTTGAAGCTGTAAAGAAAGCTGGCGTTTATCCAAGTGATTGTGTGATATATTTGTGAAGTGTTTAAATTCTTTTTAGAAACTGATTTCTACATTAAGTTGAATAAGTTTTCATATCTGAAATGAGTTTTTTTAAACTGAATTATGTGTGTTTGTTAACAGCCCAAATCTGTATTTCAATAGTAAAAAAAATCTGATTGGAATTGAGTTCAATTTGGACAAATTATACATGGATATATGTGGACTGTTTTGAGGATTATTGGAACTATTATCGAAACTGATTTTCTGCACAAAAAGTGAACGAAATTCAGTTCTGAAACTACATTCATTTAGTAGTAGAACTCTGTTTTTTGAATCTTAATTGTTTGCTCATTCATGTATAATACCATCACATATGGATTACATTCATGTATTGAGTCACTTGTTTTAGAAATTAGAATCTTCATGAATTTTTGCATCTTGTTTTCTTTAGGAATTTTAGATGTCAGATTTGCATTCTTATTTTATTTTTTTTCATCATCTATGATATTTTAGTGTAGAGTCATTTTTAATATAGAAAGTTGATGTATTGTAGTTGTTGTATTGTATGTTGTTATTATTTAGAAATTGTTTAGCTTTAGAAGATTACTAATTTGATTTTAGATTTCCATTTAGATTTCTTTCCAAAATTAACCTTTTTCTAATTTGAATAGGATTAAGAAATCTTTTGTTTTTTAGAAGATATAGATTTTTAACCTAACATAGTTTCAAACTTAGGAAAGTTGTGTTTTCTTTCTAACTTATTAGTTTCTAACTTTGTTTAGTTTTATTTTTAGTAAGTTTCTAATTTTAGTTTACTTTTGTTAGAAGTTCTAACATGTGTTTTGTTTTGCAGTAAATTTAATTTTATTTTTAGGAACTTTTAGATTTAGGATTTATTTTCTTTATTTGAATTGTGATTGTAATTATTTCGTTTTAGGAATGTATGTATTTGTTAGATTTTAATTAGGCTAGGTTTAAAATTATGTTTAGGCAGGTGACAAGTTGAAAATATTTTAAACATAGCTCCTTGTGGAGTCGACTCCGTACTTATCGAGATATTACTACATCGCAACTCTGCACTTGGAGTTGACAAACAAGTTTTTGGCACCGTTGCCGGGAAGCGCAATTTAAGGTAACTTTTCTAACTTTTCTTATTTACATTGCTTTGTGGGTGTGGTTTAATTTTGGCATCTTTCTAGAAATAGAAGGACATGCATGGAATGATGAACCACCCCAAGTTGGAATAGGAGAGTGATGGATTGTTAGAAAGCTCACATCACTGCTATTTTTAGAAACTTTCTAAAATTGAAAAAAAGTTACTGTGTTTCAACTTGTCTCAACTTCTTTTGGGAAGAAAGTATACCAAAAGTGATCTAATCATTGTCCTTAATCTTCTCGGTGTCTAAGAAGGCCTTTGCCCCTGTAGCGTGTGACAGCTTGTCTGTTTAGGAAACTGGTCCTTTAAATGGGTTCATCTATGACTCTACCACTTCCTAGTGGCTAATCTGGCCGAGTTGATTTCATAGGACTGGATTGGAGAACTTAAGGGAATTGCTCAACCCTAGGGAGTTACTTAGTTGTTTGCATAACTTAGGAAATTTCATTTTTTTCTAAAAAAAAATAAAATAAAATCTCAAAATTCTAGAAAGAAAGGACACGCCCTCTCAGCCAATTTGGCAAAGAGGATTAGCACATAGATTAAAAAGGAAAGAATCTCCTAGAACCTCCAGTCCTTTGAGAATATCTTCAATGGCGAGTGGGTCCAGTAACAATGATGCCCAACTCAAGAATGGAAATAACAATGGGGACCGCAATGGTGTGGAGGTTAATCAGCCGCCTAGGACTCTACATGATTACTTGAGCCCCGCTCAACAAACTACACCATCTTGTATAGTGATGCCCCCAATTACGGGTCAATTTGAGATCAAACCAGGCATGATCCAACTTTTGCCTAAGTTTCATGGGCTTGATTCTGAAAGTGCGTACTTGCACCTAAAAGAATTTGATGAAGTATGCTAAACACTTTAGTTACAAAATGTAGTGCCGGATGTAATCAAACTTCGATTATTTCCATTTTCTTTAAAAGATAAAGCTAAGACTTGGCTCCACTCTCTTGGACCAAGTTCAATCAATACCTGGAAAGTCCTAGAGACTGAACTTTTCAATTTGCATTGTGATTAAGTACAGGTTGAGTGTCTAGTATACAAAATCAGCAAGAAAATAGAATTTTTCAATTTGCACTAGTACGTCTTCTATTATCCCTCTTGGTTTCTTTACCTAATGATCTGCGAGTTGTAAAGTGACCTTGGTAGGTTTTAACTCGCCTTGCCCCAGTTGTTGATAAACCGAGTAAGGTAATAGATTAACATTGGTCCCCAGATCTAATAAAGCCTGACCAATCTGGTGATTTCCAATGGTGCACGATATGGTGGGGCATCCCCGATCTTTATATTTCTGGGGTGTGCTATCGTTTTGGAGTGCACTGATTTGCTTAGTGAAGAAAGTTTTCTTTTGTACATTCGTCCTATGCTTGACAGTGCAAAGATCCTTAAGGAAGTTAGCGTAGGTTGGAATTTGATTAATTGCATCTAGTAGAGGAATATTGATTTTAACTTCCTTGAAAATGTCTAAGATCTCCTGGTTTGAGATTGGCTTCTTAAGATGGGTCAATCTTTGTGGAAAAGGGGCAACGGTGTGATAGTTGTGGGGTCAGGACCATTTTCATTCTCAACAACAGTTTTCACATTAGCATTATCCTTTTTAATCTTTTCAAACAAATATGAGGAGACATGTTGTTTATCTTTTTTAGGATTGTCTTGAAGCTCTTTGCCACTGTGTAGAGTGACTGCTTGAACATGCTCCTGATAGTTTGGGTTAGTTATATCATTCACTTCAAACTGGCCTTTTGGGTTCGGGAGAGGTTAACCAAGAAATGTTTCTTTCTCATGAACTTGAAGGCAACATTTGATTTGTTCGATAGAAGCTTCTAACCTTTGGATAGCTTGCTGGTTATTCTGAATCATTTGTTGATTATTTTGCATGTTTCGCATAAATTGTTGTTGAGATTGCACCAGCATATTGAGGGACTCATCCAATGACCTATTCTGAGCTTATGGTGCATAAGATGTATTATTCTGTGGAGACATGTATGCACCAGAATTGGATGGTATTTGGGGATTGTACTCAGGTGTAGCAGTTGGCCCATTCCTCCAGCTAAAATTTCGGAATTTGGGTGGTTTCACCATGAAGGATTATACGTGTTCCCCATGGTATTTGTATTGAACGGCTTTTGGTATGAGTTCAAAATGTTAGCCTGTTTTTGAATTGCTTCCTGTAATGCAGATCCAGTTGGACAGTCTGCTGACAAATGATCTTTAGAAGCACAAATACCATAAACCATGACTGTATCCTTGTTCTTTCCAAGTTTAAGGGTTTCTATTTCTTTTGTGAGTGCGGCAAGCTTGGCTTAAATTTTAGTTTGATTTTTCAAATGATAGATTCCTCCTCCCTTAGACTGGTTCAATGACCTGGATTGATCTACCCTATCAGATGAGGGCCATTTTCCGCATTTTTTGCCATTAGTTTCAAAAAATCCCATGTTTCATCAATTTGCTTTTGATCAAATTGACTATTGCACATCATCTCAATACATAGACAGGCATTAGGGGTTAAATCCTCAATAAAAATCTCGATGAGACGATATGTTTCATATCCATGATGAGGACATGCAAGGATTAGTTCGTTAAATCTTTCCAAACACTGTTCCTTGAGATTTTATCTGAACATCATGATCTCCCTCTATAAAGTGTTGGTCTTGTACTGTGGGAAGAATTTCTTCAAAAGTTCAGTCTCTAGGCCTTTCCAAGTATTGATTAAACTTGGTCTAAGAGAGTGGAGCTAAGTCTTAGCTTTATCTTTCAAAGAAAACGGAAATAATCGAAGTTTGATTACATTCGGCACTACATTTTGTAACTGAAGTGTTGAGCATACTTCATCAAATTCTTTTAGGTGCAAGTACGCACTTTTAGAATCAAGCCCATGAAACTTGGGTAGAAGTTGGATCATGCCTGGTTTGACCTCAAATTGACTAGTTGGGGGCGTCACTATATAGGATGGTGTAAATTGACCCGTAGTTGGGGGCATCACTATACAAGACAGTGTAGTTTGTCGAGCGGGGCTCAAGTAATCAAGTAGAGTCCTAGGCGGCTAATTAACCTCCACACCATTGCGGTCCCCATTGTTATTTCCATTTCTGAATTGGGCAGTATTGTTACTGGACCCACTCGCCATTGGAGACAATCTCAAAGGACAGAAGGGTCTAAGAGATTCTTTCCTTTCTAATCTATGCGCCAATCCTATTTGCCAATTTGGCTGAGAGGGCTTGTCTTTTCTTTTTGGAATTTTGAGATTTTTTTATTTTTTTTAGAGAAAAATGAAATTTCCTAATTTATGAAAACAACTAAGTAACTCCCTAGGGTTGAAAATTTTCCTTAAGTTCTCCAATCCAGTCCTGTGAAATCAACTCGGCTAGATTAGCCACTAGGAAGTGGTAGAGTCACAAATGGACCCGTTGGTATACTTTCTTCCCAAAAGAAGTTGAGACAAGTTGAAAAACAATAACTTTTTTTTTATTTTAGAAAGTTTCTAAAAATAGCAGTGATGTGAGCTTTCTAACAATCCATGTACTTCCCTATTCCAATTGACCGCGGTTCATCATTCCATGCATGTCCTATTTTTAGAAAGATACCAAAATTAAACCACACCCACAAAGCAATATAAATAAAGAAAGTTAGAAAAGTTACCTTAAATTGCGCTCCCCGGCAATGGCGCCAAAAACTTGTTCGTCAACTCCAAGTGCAGAGCTGCGATGTAGTAATATCCCGCTAAGTATGGGGTTGAATACACAGGGAGCTATGTTTAAAATATTTTCAACTTGTCACCTGCCTAAACATAATTCTAAAACTAGCCTAATTAAAATCTAACAAATACATACATTCTTAAAACGAAATAATTACAATCACAATTCAAATAAAGAAAGTAAATCCTAAATCTAAAAGTTCCTAAAAATAAAATAAAATTTACTGCAAAACAAAACACACATTAGAACTTCCAATAAAACTAAACTAAAATTAGAAACTTACTACAAATAAAACTAAACAAAGTTAGAAACTAATAAGTTAGAAAGAAAACACAACTTTCCTAAGTTAGAAACTATGTTAGGTTAAAAAACTATACTTTCTAAAAAACACAAGATTTCTAAATCCTATTCAAATTAGAAAAAGGTTAATTTTGGAAAGAAATCTAATTAATTTTTTATGCTTTTCCTTTTTGATGCAACTTATAGATTGTGAAGGTGGATTGAGATTCCGCTCCTACAACCGAGATTATTAGATTGTCGTGATTCAAGATCTGTTCCTGTCCCGCTTAGATCGGTGTTCCCTTTGGCTTTCGAGAATTGAAGTGTTTCTATTCATTATTTTATCTAGAAGTTATGTGAATATGAAAACTTTGTTTTTTCTGGATGACAGTGATTACAGCTGTACTTTTCACTATGCACATGCTATTTGTTTATTTATTTATTGTGTGCTTAGCTGTTGGTGGAAGTGGTTTACCTTATTATGTGTTCTTTTAATTGTTTCAGTGTTGAGATCCTATTGGACCTTTTTATAAATTTCAAGTACCTGGATTGCATGTTTGGGTGAAATTTGCATCGAAATTCTCTTAGAATGATTTGAGTTCCTTAGCAAAGTATTTGCATTCCAGTTTTAGCATGTACTTTTCCAAATCATAATTTTTTTGAGTTTTTTTATTGCTAAGTAATTTGAAATTTTGTTGTCTAATATGTTTTACATGTGGAGCAATGTGGTGGAAATAAGAACTTGATGATACATACAAATAGATTCAGTGATTCAAATATGCTTGAATCATTGAAATGCTATTTGTTTTTTAAGGTGACGAGAGCTCTTTTAATGTATTGAGTGTCTATTCTCTTTTAAAAGTGTTGGTTGGGTTGGGTTGCTTACTTTATTAATCTCTTTCTGCTGGTCACCCATATTCTAGTTATAAAATGTCTTGAGTTTCTTCACAGACACTGGTTGATTCCTAACTAGGGAGTGGGTTGGGTCGTTGTATGGAATTTTGTGATTTTTAATTAGCACCTAAATGTGGGTCTCTTTAATCTTTATAGTCTATTTATAGTTGATTAATTAGATAATATAGTAAGATTGCAGCTCTAGATGTTTATTATATTTTCTCAATGAGTCAATTTTAGGCAGTGTCTGGGAGCAAAGTGGCCTCATACTGTGTACTCCTATTGTATATCAACAAACTGAGCTAGCTTTAGTCTCGAATTCTGACTACTGATAAGGTTTGTCCAATAAAGAAAATTTGAAGTGTGGCTAACCCATTGTGGGCCCACTAGGTGAAAGGTTTGGATCTTCCTAAATAGTGCCATTTATGCCATTGTTAGAGGACTGATAACTAGCTTATATAAAAAGAATGGTTCTATTTTTGATGAAGTTCATTCTTGCCACAACAGCCAGAATTCATTCCTTGAGCTACAAAGGTTTGTTCTTGCTCCTGAAATTAGGGTTTAGGGTTTCGTTTCCATGTTCTTAAGCTCAATCATACTAATTCTGCCGAATTCCTTGTCTCAAGTTGTTTTTTCTTTGATTCTATAGATTTTTCTAATTAAGTCGACTTGCATATTGTATCTGTTCTTGAAATATAGATGATAGTAATCTTCTTGGTTGTTCATGATCACTAGGTAGGGAAATCAGATGAACTGGAAAGTAAATCAAATGAACCTACCCAATCAAGTTTTTGAATCAAGTTAAAGTCTCCAATAAGAATTACTCTGTTTTGTGTCAAACTAATTGATAGTCCATTTGTTCAGAAAGGCCATTATGGACTGGAGTTGGACTCTTGAGTCAAGAGTGAGCATTGCATATGAAGAAGGGGTTAAACGATTCCTTGCCTTTGCATTTACCAATGAAATATCAATGGATCGGATCAAATGTCCATGTAAGAATCGCAGTAATGTATACTATAGATCTTAGGATGAAGTACATGAACATCTAACATGCGATGGATTTGAACAGAGTTACACTCGTAGTGCTTGGGTTTTCATGGGGAAACATTTTCACCACCTCATCAGATGTCTCGTAATGTGACTTTGGATGAAGATGTATCAGATGAAGTTGATGATATGCATGGAATGTTGTAGTCGGCATTTGGAATTCAAGATCTTAAGTCTAGTTCACAAGGACTTGAAGAGGGAGCTAATGTAGAAGAAGAGAGATTTTACAAATTGGTAGAAGATGCCGAGCAAGAGTTATAGCCGGCATGCAAGAATTTTACCAAGTTTGTTTTTGTTGTGCGATTATACCACATAAAGCGTCTGAGTGGATGGAGCGACAAGTCTTTTACTATGCTACTTGAATTGTTGAAAGAAGCATTTCCCGAAGGAGAACCTTTACCAAAGTCCTTTTATCAAACCAAAAAAATCATTGGAGAATTAGACCTTAGTTACAATAAGATTGATGCATGCCCTAATGATTGCATGTTGTACTGGAAAAAACTACTAAGGAATCTGCTTGTTTCGTATGTGGCACTTCAAGGTGGAAATCCAATGATGACAATGCATCATCTTCTTGTTCCAATGAACGGAGAATTCTTACGAAGATTGTGCATCACTTTCCCTTGAAGCCAAGGCTTCAGAGGCTTTTCTTGTTAGATAAAATGGCTTCATGAGATGGCATGCAGAGGGTCGCACCAATAGCAAGGTCTTAAGGCATCTTGCTGACTCTCAAGTAGGGCAAAGTCTTGATGATCGATATCCAATTTCATAACAGAGCCTCGTAATGTAAGACTTGGGCTAGCAAGTGATGGCTTCAACCTATTTGGTACAATGGGTATTGCCTACAGCATATGGCCTCTTATTTTAATTCCATACAACTTACCAATATGGATTTGCATAAAGCAAACTTTTTTCATGATGTGATTGCTTATTCCCGTTCCATAAGGATGTGGGAATGACATTGATGTATATCTACAACCGTTGGTAGATGAGTTGAAGGAGTTACGGGAGGATGGATTACACATTTGGGATTCATCAACCAATCAAAATTTTCTGATGCATGCAATATTATTGCGGACGATTAATGGCTATCTTGCATATGCAAACCTCTCAAGATGGAGCACTAAAGGTCACTTCGCTTGTCCTCATTGCAATGAGGACACTTGTCATTGCTCCTTGTTTAATAGGCAAAAGTCATGTTCTATGGGTCATCCTCGTTTCTTGGATGCTAACCATAGGTTCTGTCATGATAAATCAAAATTTGATGGAAAGATGGAATTCAGGTCCGCTTCTTTATTAAGAACTGGGACAGAGCTGTTACATCAATGTCATGACATCAACATCACATTCGGGAAGAGTAAGAAGAGAAAAAGCGATGATAACACGGGTGGACGGAAAAAGAAGAGTATATTCTTCACATTACCATACCGGGAGCATCTTTTAATACACCACAACTTGGATGTCATTCATATTAAAAAGAATATATGTGCTAGTCTAGTTGGGACATTGTTAAATATTAAAGAAAAAACAAAGGACACTGTAAAGGCACGTTGAGACCTAAAATGTATATGTATTATGCCTGCACTTCATCCATATGAGGAAGGAAACAAATCACATTTGCCTTCCGCATGTTTCTCAATGTCTCAGAGAGAGAAAAATATTTTCTGCAAGGTGTTATCTCAAATGAAGGTTCCAGATGGTTATGCTACTAGTATATCACGTTGTGTACACTTGAAAGAGTGCAAATTATCTGGATTGAGGAGTCAAGACTACCATATTTTAATGCAACAATTACTTCCATTAGTAGTGCGAAGGGCCTTGCCAAAGAATGTTAGTACAACATTAATTGAGTTAAGCAATTTCTTTAGGGAAATATGCTCAAAAACTAGTTAAGTCAAAGTTTTTCATGGACTAGAGTCTTGAATTTTAAATACATTGAGCCATCTTGAAATAGTTTTTCCACCAACCTTCTTCGATATCATGGTTTATTTGCCAACTCACTTAGTAGGAGAGGCCAAGATTGTTAGACCCTTACAATACCAATCGATGTACCCAATTGAGAGATGTGTTTGAATTTATTTCATTTTTTTGAACATGTCAATGTAGGAATGGTACTGTTTTTGTAAAGACTATTCTTATAATTTCTTATTTCTAATTATTGATAGGTACTTGTTTACTCTTAAGTTGTATGTGCACAATAAAAGTTGACCTGAGGGTTCAATGGTAGAGGGATATCTTGCAGAAGAATGTTTGACATTCTGTTCAAGGTATTTACATGATATGGAGACAATGTCGACTCATGCACCAAGGAATTATGATGATGGCCCAGGAGAAACAAATCAAATGTCAATAGCTTTCTCGAGGTCAGGTCGTGTACTTGGGAAGGAGACGCCAATAAATTTGATGCACGATGCATGGAAGCAAATGTATCGGTATATTCTCTTTAATTGCGTTGAAGTGACCCCGTTTCTCGAATAAAACATTTACTTCATGTTGGTTATTAATTTTTTAAGCAATCAACTATAACATCATTCTTAGTGTTTTAACTAAAGGTCATTGTTGTACATAGAGAACACCGTTAAATAATTTACAATAATAATCATCACAAGCGACTAATGGATAGAAAACACATGCACAATTATCAGTTTCCCAAATGGCTTGAATCTCATGTAATTAAAAGATTTTCTCACTATATATATAACAACTCAACACATGTATTTTTCATAAATATGATTTTGGTGCTCTACCAATATGTGGTACCCATATAGGTTGATTGCTTGCGATTAGAAAGTGATGAATGGGTTATTACAAACCTTAAGTTGCAGGCAAGAGGTCCTAGTAAGGTGGCCAATAGCTTATCCAAGTTTGTGATAAATGGGTTTAGGTTTCGCATGAAAGATTTTGATGAGAACAGTAAAATGCAAAATAGTGGCGTCGTGCTTACATTAAAAACATTAAGCTTTGCAAGTGTTAAGGATGGGAACCCTGTTATAGGAGATGTTACATACTGTGGTGTTTTGACTGATATCATACAACTAGATTACAATGAAGAGCGAAAGGTGGTCTTATTCAAATGTGATTAGGTTGACGTCACGTCCCAAGGTATGGGTGTTAAAATAGATGAGTTTGGGTTTGCATTTGTAAATTTGAAGCAATTATTAAGTACCAATTAACCATTTGTGCTAGCCTCTTAAGCATTGCAAGTATTTTATGTGAAAGCCCTGATTGAAATGGATTGGCATGTCGCTATTATGACAAAACCTAAGGATTTTTTTTGACATGCATGGGGATGTTAATGCAAATGAAGAGGAGATGTTTGGAAAATGAGCCATACATTGCTCAACAATTAAGAAGAAACTTGTGTAGATGTCGTAATATTTGTGCAATGAGGGCAGATGTGCCTTAGATAACTGTTGACACACCTCTAGGCACCCAAGTGGCAAAAGACCATGGAGATGATTCTAAATTTGATGACATTGAGTTTGTCGATTCTAATACCATTTCAGATTTCTGAGTTGACTCAAGTTTTTTAACTTGTAACTATATTCCAAAGTCCTTGCATTTGTATGTGTGTGTTTTAAATATAAGTTATTTCTTTTTTGCTAAGAGTTTTAAAAATCCTTAAATTTACTAAGCGACTATTATTGATTATAGATTCATTGGTGCACATGCTAGATATGACATCTTCATCATCACAGGGAGGGGACTGACCAGCATAGACATGCCCTAAGGCATCTACTTCAGGTAATTACATATATTTAATTTACTTAAGCTAGGGATTTTATTTAACCATGACTTTTATGATTTTCAGGCTCTTTATACATATCGAAGCATTTGATCTCACCTTACTTATGTAAACTAACACCCAAATTTCCATTAGTTCTTTAATTGGAATTGAGCTTCTTATTCTAACTGTAGATCATTAGTAGAAAAGAAACAAAAAAAATATGATAGAGCTTATAACTACTTCTAGAACATGACACAATTTCCTATCCAAATGTGACTAAACATTTTTAGATAATGTAGATCATTTTATTACATAGTTTAGAAGTTGCCATATTAAAACGGCTTCAAAAATTAGTCCTGATTTTGGTATCATTTGCATTTATAGGTTGTGGTTCATACTTCATACCCATCTGAATTTAAACTATTGAACAATGGCTATGTTTGGGCTGCAAGCTGCAGCTGCTGTGTTTGTAGTCCTATGCTTCTTCTTCTCGCTGGATTTGGAGGCCAAGGGCTGTAATTTTAGGAATTGACATGAGAGTAGCTCCACAGCTTAAGCTGAATAGCACTTATCAAATTTCCTTTGGCTCTGCAAGACGATTTACCTAGCACTTAGCATGTTTGTAGTCAATTTGAGAAATGTCTTTGTTCTTTTTGTTACAAGTTTTCATGGAGAAATTGTAATGTGCTTTGAATAGGGACTCAAACAAGAAAAAGAATGTAAGGTCCCGAATCCCACTGATCTTAATTTACGTTAATTAATTTTGTTTCACACTAAGTAAACCTTACTAAGGCTAATTTAATTCAAAACTATTGGGTTCGGGTCGTGGACAGGTAGATGGGTCGGGTTCGAACCTTGTCTAAGTAGTTAAGGACCTTTCTGTAATTATTCTTGCACCCTATGGACACCTTAACCTATTGCTTTTCGTGTAATTTTTCGCGTAGATCATCTTTCGTGTTGGGCCCGAGTGAATCCAGACTCATCTGGGACCAATTCGGGTCCATTTGGGCTAAACTGAAATTCCTAGAAAAACATTGGACTTGCATGTAACTTGGGGAAAAGTTATATTTAAAAAGGGAACTCAACATTCCTCTCTCTCTGTTTCGATTCAACTGCTGGAGCTATTTTCCCCTTTTCAGGTTTTCTTCGTTTTCTCTTCCATTTGAGGTGCTACTGTGATTAGAAGGGTTGCATGTGTTAGGGGTAGTCTTCACCATCTTCTTCTTCCTCTTCTCCTTCCTTGAGCACTTTCCTCTTAGAGTGTTCTCTTCTTTAAGCTACAACTCACTAAGGTGAGGGCTTTTGTTCCCTTCCATATATTAAGGTTTGTTGGAGTCAAGAAGACTCAAATCTATGACATGCATATGAATCTGAACCTCATTTTTCATTTGCATTTTTCATTGTAAAGAACCCATTTCAATTTAGAGATTTCCCCGGAGCACACAACGAGAAAGAGTTTGAGAGGGTTAACCCTGTTAAGAGGCAAGTATTTGAGTTGTATGTGCTGCATGCATGATTAAGTTATTGACTATTAAGTCAGCACCTTACATTTTCCAATTTTAGTCTTTTTCATTGTTCTAATGGATACAAATGTGGTATGATTTGAGTTAGGATGTAAACATGGAATAGGAGGGTGTGTGGGTGTTGAACTCCATCAGATATGTTATAATCAAGTCATAGAAACTCCCCACTTAGAGGTTCAGTATTGGTCCCGTACTGAAATTGAGTTACAGAACTGACTTGAGGTTCTTGAAGCTTACGGCGAAGCTACGGCTAAGTCATGAGTATTTACAGCTCAAAGTCTAGAGAGCAACAAAACTTGGTTTTGTACTATGGCTCACCCACGGCTGCACCGTGGTTTTTACTACGGCGAAGCCGTGTCCAGCCTGTGCCCAAGCCGCAAGCCTTCTTACGGCGGACTTCTAGAGAGCTCCAGAAACCCATCTTCTTTTACGCCTTACCCACGGCTACACCGTGTAATACCTTACGGCTAAGCCGTAACCTCACCGTAACCTAGCCGTAGGCCAATATATGGTTAAGCTGTAAATGCGCCTAAAATTTAAAAAGGACCATGAACCACTCGGCTAAGCCGTAGCATTGTACACGGCTAAGCCGTGAGAACCCAGTAAATATAGGGTGTTAAGAACCTTCAATGATTTTGTAGGGCCTTAGTATTGGCACCTTCCATACCACTACACTGACCAATGGTAATCACATGTTGGAGAGAACGAATTATTTCCGGATGATCTCCCAATGGCAAGTCATGGATGTTGGCATAAGAAAGGGGTGTCATGTATGCATATGAGGTGATACCAAGACGCGATAACATAATGACACTGGACATCTTATGAGTACATCGTATTGAATGTCCTTGGGGATCATGGGTTATATAATATAGGGTGGATAGTGGTTTTGGGATACTTACTCAATCTGAATGCATTCATATTGCTATGATATATTACCTTCGACATGACTCGTTATCGGATTCACTTCCTCTAGCAAACCCTGAGGCAATTCAGACCTGAGTTTCTAATGAGTGCGTGTCTGACAAGCCAGAGCTTCTATTGAGTGTATGCTTGCTAGCCAAGGATATAGCCGAGGTTCGGGCCTTTGTAGCCCATATGCATGTGTTTCGTTTAATTATTCGTTGTTTTCATGATTGACTATTCCTTATGTATGTTATGACCAGTATGATTGATTCCGAGTCGGCACCACTTAGCTTGTGCCCCTTTGGGTATATGTATGTCACTACTGCAGTAGTTTATGGAAGAGTTATCGATGCTTCTCGGGAAGCTAGCTTGATCCCCTAGTGACCCATATGTATGCTCCCTTTTAGGAGAATAGAGCATCGAGATTTCCAAATCAATACGTAGTATGTTTTGATCGTAATACCTCATTCATTGCCACTCATGCACTATATGTCTAGTAATTTACCATTGCTCGCTTTCAATTAGTGTATATAGTTAAGTGTAGTTGATATGTATTGTTATACTTGCTTCATATGCCTCAGTACTTGCTTAACCGTTGTGTTAATAGTGTTACCCTTGGTATTGTAGGTACAGAACCCGATCCCAACTCGGGTGTTAACGCGCCCCAGGAGAGTGTCCCAACGGTACCTCGGGGTATAGATGAATGGAAGGATGACGATGTCTTTTATTAGTCATCCTACTGAGTGCGTCAGTTCTGAAGACGTTATGGTCACCTTTTAGTCTTTATGTACTTAACTCCTTTTAAATAAATGTCAAATTGTACAAAATATAATTGGAACTTTGAGCACTGCTATGTACATATATCTATATGTTTATCTATGAATGACAACGGATATGTTCTTTTACTTGCTCTTGATTATTACCGAGTATTTCACAGGAATTCGCTTATGATGAGTTACATTCCTACGTGTGTTGGCATACCTCACACGTTCCTGTGAAATCTCCCTTGTAGGAATTCATGCACAACTCTTCAGGGCACGGATTTCTACGGGATTACTATCCACGCCCTGGGGGCCCACTCTAATCCCCAAATTCCCGAGATCAGGATCAGGGTGTGACAAAGAACAAGATGGGTAAATCGATGCATTGCTCTCACTAATCAGTGGGAGTGCATCGTTGTACCTTTTAATGAATATGGGCAGCTCATTAGAAGCAATAGGAGAGTATTATCCTCATACCTTGGTGTCATCGCACGAGATAGGCAGAAGGCGCCCATTACTTATACAGATTGGAGGAAAATGCCTACACAATAGAAAACGAATATGTGATAGGCTATAGAGGTATCAATGTAATTGATTCAATTATAATGATAGTGTATACTGTATCTATAATGATGTTGAATTTATTATGCATGTGTTGCAATCAAAGTTTCTTATTGAAAATAGCGAGAAGGTGAAGAAATGGATCTACAAGGGGATAAGCCGTAGTTGGAGGAACTAGAAGACCACATTGAAGAAGAGACATCTGATCCATATCCCACTACTCGGGAGCGTGTCATCGCCCGAGATGGGCAGAAGGCACCCATTACTTATACAGATTGGAGGAAAATGTTCGCATAGCGGAAATGGATATGTGGCAGGCTATAGAGGTATCAATGTAATTGATTCAATTATAATGATAGTGTATACTGTATCTATATTGATGCTGAATTTATTATGCATATGTTGCAGTCAAAATTTCTTATTGAAAATAATGAGATGGTCAAGAAATGGATCTACAAGGTGATAAGCCGCAGTTGGAGGAACTAGAAGACCATATTGAAGAAGAGACATTTGATCCATATCCCACTACTTTGGAGCGGTTGCGGCATTGTCCTCTGAGAGCTAATCCAGACCAATAGGCATCACTCATTGAGTTTTTGGGGTCTCTAGATGGGATTGTACTGAATAAATAAGAAATTTAAGATTTACAAGTTGAATGTTTTAGTTTCGCATTTATTTTTCTCGTTCTTTAAGAAATTAATGTTTGCATTAATTAGGCGTGAAGTAGAAGAAATTCAAAAAATTATGCTACGCAAGTAATGAGTCATATTGTAGGAACAAAAAGTTCGCTCAAATACGTGAGGACGCGATAATTTCTTCTCTAAATTATTGTTTTTTATATAATCGTTTCGATATCCAGCTTATTGTTTTTTTATATAATTATTTTCAAATGATGATAACAAGCATGAAATCCTGATGGGTAGCCACTGGATCGAACAGAGATGTTCAAATTGACTCATATGCGTTGAGATAGACGACTGGTGGATCAAGCATCAGCGGAAGTAATGGTAAGCTTAAGCTTTGTTAAACAAAAATTTCAATCTGTTCATTCTATAAGAAATCATGTGGTGGTTGTTTTTTATATCTTTTCATTTTTATTTTGATTTATGTCTAAGTTATTTGGGTGATTTTGGTGGATTTCGCAACTGGGTTTCTCGTAATGATTTGTTGTCATCATCAAATGAATTAAAGTGATTTGCACACATGGTTATGGAGTCATCAAATTTAATGCTGTGCATGTGTTAAGTTTTAATAGCTTTCTTTTCTGCATTGGTGCATACTCTCTTGTTAAAAAAATTTGCTACAAAGAAGATGGCCAAAGTCAGTAGTGCTGATGCCAAATGCACTTACCAAAATGCAGTCCCAACTCCTCAAAAATGAGGCATTAGTGAAATGACAACACTTGATGCTTAACTTAGGATTGTATACTGTGTTGAGGAAGAAGTCTACCCTAAATGCGATTTCATTTAGGGGATTTGCACAATATTAAATGGGACCATTCTAGTCATCTGAGGTACCATATTTGCTAGTCACTTAAAGAAAAGTTTTTTTTTCTTTTTTCATTTTCATCCAAACAATAGTAAAACAAGTTGTCTATGGATAACTTTGGATGGACATATCCGACATAATGACTGACAAGGGAAATGATTTTCTGAGAGTCCCAAAGTTCAATGAAGACAAACGAAGCCTCATTTAATGCGATTTTATAGTGAATAAGTTATGATAGAAGCTATATATTGAAACTCTTTGGAAAAGCATATCTATATCATCTGATTTATTCAATTTTTTACCATTGGTATCCCTATTACAATGCACTTACTATAAACTCTGAGGATGGTATGGGTGAAATAGTGTTTGATTGTGAATTGTAGAGAGAGATCAATGAAAGAATTAGCCAATAGTCGAAGAACTCATAAAGCAGCACAGTGCGAGATGCCATCTTCACCTAAGTGATGGGAGAAGATAGACGTGGCTGGGGTTGTACATTTGGGTTAGGTGTCACCCACTCTGATATCTATGGCCCATGGGCATCACTTGCTGAAGCATGAAGGATAGCAGCGAGTGAGAGAGCCCAAAGGATAGCATGTCAACAAATGATGATTGCCTTGAAAGAGGAAATGGTTGATGTATGAATCCAATTGAACCAAGTGATGACATGGTTCCAGAGCTTCACTAATAGTGGCCCTTCGTCTTCTTCATCTGATGTTGTGCGTAGCATACCATAGTTTTAAAAATTAGTTATATTTGTGTTTAATTCCCTTTAAAATTCATATTCAAATCACTATTTCTTTTGTAATAGGTTTTTGGTGCTACTCTCGATGACATCAGCATGTCGGTTGACTTCTTTAGCATTTTTTAAAGGTTCTCTCCCTCTCTACAATTGATGTCTCTTTTGATAACTACAATTATAATTGATTTGATGCTCCCAATGAAATCTGTTTTGTAAACGTCTGACTCTACTATTTTTTTTGTATGAAAACTTTGTGAGTACCTTTTACATAATGACAACTTTTATATAAGTTTTATTGTATGAAAATATGCCTAATTGTGGTTACCAAAGATCTATTTCAGCCAGCTCTATTTCAATTACTTGTCATAAGTTCTTTATGTCTTGAATGAGTCTAGGGTATTTTTAAGTGGCAAAATGAACTTACTGCACTTTAAGTGCTTTGACCCATGATTTGTTTGGTTTTGATGAAAAAGAAAACAACTGAGCAATTGAATGACACAGCACGTCTTTTAGCTAGCATTTCTCTAGACACCCAGTCATATTAGTCAAAATCATGGATAGACTTTTTAATAAAGTGGTATGGTGGGGGTTAAGAAATTTGCTCTAAGGAGTGTTTTGGTTGGTTTTCTGGAGGCCTCTACCTTATTTAATGGGGGCAAATACTTTTTATTTTGTATCCGTGAACAACCACCATACCACTTTCTTCTAAAGGCAAAAAATGAAATCAACCAACATAGTAAACACAGCCTGAGTTGAGCTTGGAGCTGAATTTTGACTGTGTTTTTCAGGCCAGAGGCTGAATAGGCCTAGTTTGCTAGCTGGACCTGGGGCCTGGGCCTTTAATGCTTAAAATGCATATTGGTTCCTTCTTAGCATATACAGGTTCTAGTAATGATACTTGAACCTAAATGAACACACATTGTGCAGGTGAGAACCTTTTTATCTTATCCCATCCTCATGTAAAATGTGAATATGAGAGGTACCATATGTTGGCTAGAACCTATGATCTTTTCAAGGGAATTTTCTCAATCGCTTCACATATCTTTCCATGAGGATCACCCCAAAAGATCTTCATGACTATAACTATCTGTGAAGATCATATCGGGTCATTACATGTTTGTGTTTTTTGTTAGCATTATGGGGCTTATGTGCCAATTAGACTAGTCCAATACCTTTTTATCCTTAGCAGCATGAGTTAGTGCATCCAAGGTTTCTGGATGGACAAGGAATGTTAAAAGCTCTTAAAACTATATGCTATGGATTGCTTACTCAATTTCTACACTTTAACTCTATTGTAAATGTTATGTAGGTTAACTTTCATATTCATGGACCACAAGGAGCTGGCAAGGTTTTACTTGTTCAAAGACAAAACCCCCACATTGAGTAGAGTATTAAGAAATCCTACTTTGGCTTTTGACTAAAACCCACATTGAGTAAAGTGGGGCTGCTCAACTCTGCCTTAATCATAATGTGGGCACCCTAAGTCCTGTTTGGCATCGTGCTAGTGGGTTGTTCCCATGTTCTCATGAAAAAAATATATGAAAAACATGTTTGGTAAGTAAAATCAGTGTTCCAAGATTACGTCCCGCTGGAATTATCTCAAAAAATCTTACCCGCGGGATAAGAAAATTGAAAATGATTTCAATTCGTTTTTTTAGACCGCCTCACGGGCACTCCCGCGTTTCCCACATTTCCACGCAACATAAAAGGGCATGAGATGGGATTTGCTCTTCTGCAGAAGCATCCATCCCCTCCTCTGTGTTTTCTCGTTCTCTACTCCAAGTTCTCTTCCGTCTCGTCTTCCATGTAAGCACCGTGTGTTTTTCTTCCATCCGTTTTTCTTTTCCTTCTTCTTTTCTTTCCCCCTTCTCCTCCCCTCCCTTCATCTCTCCATTTCTTATCCCAGCCCCTACCTGTGTCCATTTTTCTTGTCCATCCTTTCTTCTTTTCTGTTTTATTTCCCATTTTCATCTCTCTTTCTCTTCTCCCAGGTGACCTCTGTAGTTATTTTTCCCTTACATCCCTTTTTCTTCTTCTTCTTTTTTATCCCCTTTCATATCTCTTTCTCCTCTTCCAGGGCCTAGATCTATGCTGTTGTTTTTTGCCTTCCATCCCTTCTTCTTCTGTTTCCTTTTTTCCCCCTTTCATCGCTCTCTCTTCTCCCAGCCCCTTTTCCTATAACGTTTTTTTTTTCTTCCATCTCTCTCAGTCGTCTCTCTCTCACTCACTCACTCACTCTCTTTCTCTTATTCTCAAATGCTCTCTTGCTCTCTTCTAATTCTTCTCCTCTTTTTTGTTTTTTTATTGGTTTCCTTTTCTCTCCACATATCCTCGATATTAACAGTTGCCCTTTGTAATGCATGTCTTCTTCTATGGACTCAGACTACACAGCAATGATTTGGAAAGAAGCTTAAAGAGAACCTAGTGCAGTGAGTTAAAGAAACAGGGCAAAGGTATGGTGATTTCTTTTTTGAATTTGCAGCACATTTTGTGGAATTTTGAATTGACAATCTGTTTTTTATTCTGTATATTGCTGTAATAGGCTGGGTATTTTCATACATCTGTGTTTCTACAATTAGTTCAATAGAAAGATATTGCAGCATCACTATTGCCTTTTGCATACACATATGAAGACAAAACCAAGCAAATAAATATAAGGGGGGCAAAGTAATAATTCTGCTGTAGGTTTATGACAATCATTTTTTAAAATATATTTTTGGTATAAAGAAAGAGGCTATTTGTTATTCATATATATATGTCGCATATAGAACATCTAAGCATCTTACTGCAAATAAACCAATAGTGTTTCATGGACTACAATGAAAATTTATTATGCTTTCCAGAACATGTCATTTATATCAATTCAAGTGTGATCCGTGACACTTTTAACATTCAAAATTTTGCGACTATTAATGCATTTGAAATTGATAATATTTAAGCCTACTGCAATTTGTTACTAAGACATTAATTAGTTACAGTCAAAATGCAATCGTTTAGAATCAAATCCACTTCACTTTGAGCAAAAAACTGAAATGATTAGAGAGTGGTTAGAAAATGAGCTACTCCACTGCTGACAAAACCTCTGTAAGACACCCCCAAGAAGAACACTTTTGGATTTGGCATGAAAAGATTTCCATCCCATCTCCACTCATTCAAATTCCACTCAGTATTTTGTTTCTCCAGCACAATCTGCTTCCTTTTCACCATAAAATTGTGCTCCACAAGAGCACGCATTTGTCTCATTTCATCACTTTTGTTTGCCATCTCCATAGCCTTTGAAATCAAGCACCAAAATTGGCTTCCAACACCTCATTGCAGCTTTGAAACCAGCACTTTCAACACTTACCAGGCCCAAAAAAATCTATTATACATCCTCCCACATCCACAAAAATCAAGAAATGTTAAACCCTCATCACCCTGCATCCAAACAATAGAAAACTAAATTATTATCACTGTTGGCCAACTCATCTGTTTGATTGTTGTTCAGGGCATTACCAATTTGCAATTAGTGGCATGAGATTAAGAGCAACATAAACCTTAGTACCTTATGATATCAATATCTCTGATTGGATTGTGCATGATCATATGCAAAAGGCAAATGACCCCTTACAGAGAAATGGTTGTCAAGGGAGCCTTTAATATGGTGAACCAAGGAAACCCCTTACAAAGAAATGGTTGCAGGGGAGAGGGCAACAGGTTAAAACAGATAGAGAAAAAGTGAAAGCCAACAGGAACTATACTGTAAAAGAGGTACATAAGCTACAGCCCCTTCCAGAAATGAAAATGCCGAATAGAGTTAACACATTCAAACAAATTATACAAGTTAGAAAAAAAAACCACATAATCTCGAGTACTTGAATGTAAAACATCTCTACCAGGTAGGGATGATAGGTCATGTGCCGATTGGAAAGAAAAAATTCTTAATGTCATGACATGTTTGCTTCCCTCAATGACAGGAGATTACTAATTACAAAGAACTTTATGTATTGCAGGGCTACAAAGGAGATATGGGAGTCAATTGATTCTTATAACTCACAAAAAAAAAATGTTGTTGGCATAAATCAGTTGACTAGGAGATGGGAGAGTTTAAACAGGGAGATAAACATGTCGTTATACAGTTACATACTTATATTATGCTATATCATGTGGTGTTTCAAATTCAAAAGAGATCTACTGCCATATGGTGCAAATTATAGGGTGGTCGTGTTATTACATGGAAGAGAAAAAGCACAACTAGATGTCGCAAGATCTAGTGCAAAATCTGAATCACATGTGCTCTTGGTGCTGTGAGCACGTGTGAATAGGGTGGGATTACATGAGAGATAATAATTCAACTTAGTGTCAAAGCTCACAATCTGGTAGCACTAACTAAAATAATACATGGTTATGAGAAAATGAAATAAAATACATGTATCACCAAGTATTTTAATCAATCAAGCTGATAAGGAAAAATAGGAAGACAATGCCAACAACTATTCATGAAAATTGGATTTCAGACCATTCAAAAAAAGTAGTTTGAGCAAATTAAATAAGAAAGGAATGATACAAAAATTAAACACAAAATTGACCTTAGAGAGGTCTTCCCATCTCCATAGTACAAATATGCAACCACTGAAGTTTGTTTTGTGTTTCTATGAAGTTTGTGAGAATTAAATTCCTTTTCCTTTTTATTTGAATATTAGATGGCGACTATTGATGAAAAAGACAGGGCAGTTACAGTCCATCCAAAATGGAGCTATACAGATGAAAAAATTCTAGTTGGACTAATGGTCGACCAAGTTAAAAAGGGAAACAGGCCAACTACTACTTTCTCAATAAAGGCATGGCATGATATTATGGATGAGTTCTATAAAAAAACAGGCAATAAATATGATAAGCAACAGTTCAAGACCAAATTTAATAAGCTGAGGCGAGTATATAGGGAATTTAAGAAGCTTCGTGATATTCCAACTGGTTTTGGTTGGGACCCAAATACGAAGACTGTCACAGCACCGGATGACACCTGGGATGAATATATCAAGGTACTTCATTCAATTTTAAATTTTATGAGATATTGCATATTCAAAGTTTTAATATAAACCGCCCCTAAAGAACGTTAGACACTCTAACTTGTGCAGATCAATAAAGAGGCGAAACAATTTAGGTTCAAAGGTTGTCCTTTGTTCGATGAACTAGAGATTATATATGGTGATACAATTGCCATAGGTCGAAATGCTGGAGCTTCAACCCAAGGAGTAGTTGATACTGATGATGCGAATGAGGGTGTACCGCTCAAGAACCAAACAAGCACAAATCATGATGCTACAGTGAACCTTGATGATGACACAGCTTTTATAGAGGAGACTCGCGTTCGGGCTCGATCAAGAACTCCTGGTCGTAGGCGTGGATAGAATGCGACAAGTTCTTTTAACCAAGCCTGTGCAAGTCTCACCAAGTACTACGAGAATAAAGTAACTAATGAAAACACTAATAAAGAGGATGATGATAAATTCTCCATTCAAAATTGCGTCGCATTATTATCGGCCATGCCTAATATTAGCAGAGAAGTTTACTTAAAGGCGTTTCATGTTATTGGGTCCAACCATGTTTGGAGGATACTTTTTATCTCTGCGCTTGAACAAATAAGGCCATTCATGCTAGATCTTTCTGATTTTGAACTTTATTAGAAGTTTTATTAGATCTTCTAATAATATCTTTTAGGAAATAAAGTTTTATGTAGATTTATATGAATCTTATTTGAGGATGTATGATTCTCTTTGAACTATTACATAGTAGTATTATGACATTGTCAGATACAATATTTAATGAAATTAAGTCTTTTTTAAAAATAGATTGATGTTGTGTATGACGTTTATGTATTACTTGTTGACGTGGACTTTGTTTAATTATAATGTTTTGCTTAACTTATTTTGATAAATTTGCATTGAATATACTTTGCTCAGGTTAAATGGATCAATGTATGGATGAGACAGACTATGATGAGGAAGATTTTAATGTTTATATTTTTCTAATGATGGGTCAATACCAGTCACGTATATCTAGACGGCTTATAAGGGATAAGGGTGAACGTGGACATGATTTTATAACTAAGGTCTTGCATGGACATGCAGAAAGATGTTATGATCTATTTCGCATGGAAAAGCATGTGTTTCATGGCTAATGTAATACATTGAGGATCAAAGACCTATTACATGATTCAAAATTTTTATTAGTGGAGGAGCAATTAGCTATATTTTTTATGACCATTGGCCATAACTCTAGAAATAGAATGATGGCAGACAGATTTCAACATTCAGGCGAGACCATTAGTCGTCATTTTAAGAGAGTGCTGAAGGCCATACTAAATTTGGGTAAGAAACTTATTACTCCACCATCCTTTATAGAGACACCACCAGAAATTCTCAACAATCCTAAATATTATCCTTGGTTTAAGGTAAATTTTACATGCAACCATTTTTTTAATGGAGTACATATTTTTATTTTTAAAAGAGTTATGATCATTTTATTTCATTTTTAAAGGATTGTGTAGGGGCCATTGATGGTACACACGTGAGTGCATCAGTTCCTACAAAGGATCAAGTTCCTTATAGAGGCAAAAAAGTGTCACTTACACAAAATGTAATGTGTGCATGTTCTTTTGACATGCGATTTACATTTGTGTATGCCGGTTGGGAAGGGTCAGCAAATGATTCTCGTATATTTGTTGAAGCTATAACTAATCTAGAATTACATTTTCCTCACCCTCCAACAAGTAATTTTATTTGATGAAAATATGTGTGTTTATATTACTTTTACATAGTAATGGTAAAAATATGAAAATTTGTCATTGCAGGTAAATATTATGTTGTTGACTCTGGCTATAGTAATACACTCAGTTATCTTGTGCCTTACAAAGGAGAGCGATACCACTTATTACAATATAGTGGATATGGAAGACGACCCACTGGAAAGAAAGAGTTATTCAATTATTATCACTCTTCATTGCGAAATGTTATTGAACGTTGCTTTGGTATTTTGAAGGCAAAGTTTCCTATTCTTAAGCTCATGCCATCCTATTCTTTACGCAGACAGAAGCAAATTGTGATTGCTGCATGCACAATCCACAACTTTATAAGGATGGGAATGCAAAGGGATAGAGATTTTCTTCGCTTTCGAGATGAAGAGTCTATGGTTGAGGATAATTATGGTGAAAATAATGATAATAATAATAATAATAATAATAATATGTTTGCACCTTCAGAGCTAGGAATAACACAAGGAAGGCAGCAGATGGCACATAAACGAGATGAAATTACAGATGCACTCTTTGCACATCATGGTGGATTGGAACAATGATTTGTATTAAATTTAATGAATGTTATTAATTATTTTCTCTTACTAAGTGATTATATGCCACATAAATCTTTGAATGTTCTTGATTATTGTAGTGGCCATTTGGAAACTCTAAAAAATTTTCTTCTTCTCTATATAGTGTATAATTTATTTACTTGTTAGAATATTCAGTTAACTTCTAATTATATATATATTTTTGAAGCTTATTTATATATTGATATGTTGATCTACTTATTTTATTCTATGTTTTTTTAGTTAAAGCAAATAGAGATGAATTATGTGGAATTTGCAAGTATTTTGGATGAAAATGACCTCATTATATTCTCAAAATGATCTATATGGTGGGTGATTTTCATATTATAATAAGTCTAAAAATAATCTTAATTATTAAAATTCCTAAAGGTGCATCCAATTTCCACAATCACAAAAGGAGGACCTAACAATCACAAAAGGAGGACCTACTTTGTAATTCCTTGAGTAAATTCACATGTTTTTTGTAAAAATTTGTGGGGCAACATTTAATATCAATAAAAGTGGGCCCACATTGTAAAACCTATAAATGTGGACCCATGTTTTTTAAATTCAATATTGTTGAGAAATATAATTATTTGTTTCCAATTCTTAGAATATAGTTGTTATGATGTTACCAAACAAGTGCCACAGAGAACATTCTCAATGGAACAAATCAGTATAATATTACCAAACAAGTTCTGCACAGATTGATCTCAGCACAACCCGATTTTAACATAACCCAGTCTCGGCACAAAAATCAGGAACAATAAAAAAACGATGCCAAACGCAACCCTAGTTTCTAGCTGTTCCACCCTATTATTAAGGAGAAAAAGTAAACTGTTTAAAGATTTCTGAGAGCTGGCCTATATTACCTGTAAACCTATTTTTCTTTAAAGACATGTTATATTTGTAGCTTCCTATTGCAATACACCTATGTAAATTCATTGTTTTAACAAATATATGGGTGTTTATCTCTCCATACACCTCATCTGTGCTCACCACTAGTGACATGATGTCTTTTTTAATCACTACAAGAGAAAAGGGTTTTAGCAACAAATACAATTCATCGCCAATTGAGTAAAATTCGTCACCAAACACTTTTAGCCATGAATAAAAATTTGACCCCATGTTGTCACCAAAAGCCCATCTGTGAATATATTGTATGATGAATATCTATTTGTCCCCAAATGTCAACCTTTAGGCACGATTTTTGTTCGTCCCCTTAAAGTGTTCATCGCCAAATGTCTTACTTAAGATCCCTTCATATCCAACCTTTAGGCACGAATAAATTTATCGCCCTGTGTGTTCGTCACCAAATATATAATCTTTAGGCACGAATGTATTCGTCGCCAAAAATAGATAATGAGCAACAAATGATAATTTATCCCCAAAAGTCTAACCTTTAGACAAAAAATTATTTGTCCCCAAATGTCTATTCTTTAGACACGAATTTGTTCATCATTATATATAATGATCATCATGCATTTGAAAAATGCGGTTGACCATTCAGTAGTGATGGAATCGTCATCGAAAATATACAATTAGCAACATCAATTCTTATCCACATCATACCCACAACAATTTGGATTCACATCATACCCAAAGCTATTGACATCATCACAAAATAAAAATAAAACATTCATCCAAATATTCATCCAAATATTCATCCAAATATCCATCCAAATTTAAAAACTTAAACATAACAAATGTCCAAACACTAATCCAAATTCTAACAAAAAAAAAAAGAAAAAAGCCCTCATGAACAAACAGTCCATGCCCACTCCATCTTCAATCTGTGAATAAAGTAAAACAAAAAAGAATTAGTGTGTTATAAGAAATATTACCTACACGAAGTTAAGGTAATATGTACGTAACTTTAATTCAAAAGAACTAACTTAGCAATATCACACTAAACTAAAATGACAGAAGTCTTACTAGTTCTTACATTTTCGGTGATATTCTCAACAGATGGTTTGTCTCTTTGAAAGTTCTGATAGAAACCAATCATGAAGCTACAAAGAGATGGTTTATCTCTTCAATAGTTTCATATGAGAAGAATAAAGAAAGCATTTACCTGGGAGGCACTGTTGTTATTCATCTCGGAGCATAATTGTGCATTGTTCATCATGGTCCTTGATAGTGTACAGGTCCCAGGTAGACTGGTCATCTGTCTAACACTTACTGGAGTATAAATATCAGGGAACATGTTTGAAGGGAGCTTCTCTGACAAAAGTATGCCATCAGATGATGGCTTAGTAAACAAGATATTTTAGGTCTCTTGTCCAGAGATGATGCGTTTGAGGAGAACTTCCCATCCTCTTTTGCAGAATATGACAACGATGAAAAATCCACATTACAAGAATTGTATGCATCTAGTTCCTTACGTAGCCTGTAACATGTGAACAATTCCTTGTCCATATGCTCCAGCATAGCTATTTTCTGGGGATTTGGGAAAGAAATCTATTGAAAGTAATGATGAAGTGTATATGTTATCTAAACAAGGGCTGAGATTTTTCATCATCATCATCATCTTCTTCTTCTTCTCTCTCTCTCTCTCTCCCTCTCTCCTTTTCTTTTTTCCCTTACACCAGTTAATATTTTTGATATATTCAGATATCAATGCATTCTTCTAAATATTCTCTATATTACGTCTTACTACCATTCATATTCGATGATTGTATGAACTAGGACTGGAAATGGGGATGTGTCAAATGCAAATCTTTCCAATGAAAGTACTAAATCCCTTCTTTCCAATGTGATCAATCCTAAGTAAGGTCCACTCTGATTGGAAATCTATTTTGGTCAGTGGCAATGAAGGGAGGAGGGATAAGGAAGGTGATTTGATTGGCTTGGATTCTAGAACCGTGGGGCCTTATAACAATTTAGTGCTAGCAATTAGGGAATGCTGATGATGTTGGAAGCATGTGATTGCATATTTGTAATAAAATAATTAGTGTATTGATGTCAGTTTTTAATTTTCATTTTGTTATCATTTCCTCTACTGTTGTTTATTTCTGTTCATCAATTGGAAAGAAAACTAAGGCTAAGAATTCTCTTCCAGGGTTAGGGAGCTGGGGGTGACCTCCAGTATCTTGATCATCTTGGGAAGGACTTCCATAGCGATGAAGTCATAGGAGCGATAATTTTTTTTGACACAGGAGTGTACTCTTGGTATGATGAATAGAGAAAATCTTTTTCACCAAGACCTTTTGAGGGTGAGATTATAGACGGAGAGGCTAATGACGATCTCTTTGCTGCGCAATGAGACTTGGAGGTAACAAGGCTTTCGATGTTAACAACAAACACTTATCTCTCTGGATGCATTAGGATCTACTCCAAGCATCAATCTTCCAGAATATGTGAATGGAATAGATGGTTCTTTATTCTCCTATATTTGGATAACCTTGGAAATTGGAAAGCGGATTCAATTAAGTATTCATATCTGAATTTCATACTGATAATGGTTCCTATCAAGGATCAAAATAGAGGTTGCAAAGATGTGTGAATTTTTATGTGACCACAAGTATTGTGCAGTAGCTACTGCACAATACTTGTGCAGTAGCTTCATTAGCACTAGTTGCTCCCCAAATTAGCATTGAGATTCAACTTCACTGTCATTAACATATGATGAGTGGTAGAAACATCTTATCTTGGGAAAAGAAGATCGATGTTGGGACTATGACTGATAACATTACAAACTGGAAACCACTGTTAGGTGTTCCACCAATACGTTAACCATGGGAAGTAGTTAGCAACTCAAATAGCCCATTTGTCCAAAGCAAGTTGCTAGTCAAAAGCTTCTCTAGAGACATTGGCTGGAAAATGAGACCACCAGAAATTGGCAACAGGGGCAATAGGGAGGGAAAGAAAAAGGAGAATAAAGTAAGTATAGTCAAGTTAAATCCTTATAATTAGACACATTCTAATTATGTGTTTGCTTTATTTCAGCTTTCTCATTAACCCAATCCATCCATGTCTTCAATTATCCATCTAACAAAATCATAACTATGAAAAAAAAAAGCAACATAGGCCTACTCTCTTCTCAAACAATATATAATATGAAGAAAATGAGATATAGGCCACTCACTTAATGCAATCATTTTAAATATTGGTTCTTACAATGCGAGAATGAATCTACTTACCATGAATACCCTGTCTAACTGCCAGATGGTGAGGCATCTGATGTGACAGGAGGAATATTAATCTTTGATAGATGCATCCTCATCATGGCCTCGAGCTCGTCGAACTTCTTCTTTTGCATGTTTAGTTCTGACTGTTGGCTCTGAGTCAATCCCCTCAACGACCCAACCTCTGCCTATTGGCTTTGAGTCAATCCCCTCAATGACTCAACCTCCGATTGCAGGGCATCCATACACACATCATTAGCTCATGTCTCAGCGGCAACAGATGTGAAGTAAGAGGGCTTCCGATCGGCTCCATATCCTTTCATGTACCATCGCTTCTCACCAAGCACTTACCTTGCAATCTGCTCCTGTGAGACCTCTTCACATTCTGGCTGAGAGGCCGCCTCACTCCGCTTTTGCATCTCCTCCTATCATTTTTGATAGGATCAAATAGTTAGTAACAAACTTTATAGCATCAAACAAATAGTTAAAACATCTACATGCTAATATCATAATAAAAACGTATAGAATGCACTGCACAGCCGGGGGAAATCCAATCATTGGTACACTTCCTCCAATGAGACTCCTTATAGAAGTCTGCAAATTTTAGTCCCTCCCCCTCTTTCTCAGCTGCCTGATTCAATTAAAATTTAAATGTTAGTGTATAGTGTAAAGATCACATACTGACGAGACATAATTTGAAACTAAATAATACATCACCATTTTATACATTGCGGAAGGAAATGATCTGGACCCATAGTGTGATTATAAGGCAACCATTTCCGATTCTCAGTATTCTTCCCCGATTATTTCTGAAAAATAATTTGATTAACAAACAATAATAGTATAATATTAAGTGTGAATATTTCAAATTATAAGCATCCTTTGTTACCATGAATTGGGAACTTTTTCAACCAACGTCAATTAGCCACCTCTAGACCTCCAAATCTAGATCTGTGTATGGCTTGCTATAAGGCTCCTCACCATCCTCCACTAGTTTCTTGTAATGCACCCACATCTTATGGTGCCAATTCCTGTATCGCTCCTGACATTTCCTATCAATAATACGGACTACATCTGGGTCCTCCTCATACTTCTCGATTTCAAACTTGTCCTGCACACATTCATGAATTTCATTGTTAAGCATTATCACATATTAGAATAAGACCATATGGAATTATTATTTACCTAGACGGACTGCACAATGGATGCTCTGATCTAGGGGTCAATATCGGACCAATACAATACTCCCCGAATGGGTGCTGTACTGCTAATCTCTACACCAATTGCATTGGCCAATTTAGCAGCATTGTCCCCAACGGGTGCATTGAATCCTGGAGGAATCAGAACAGGCAGCTTGGAGCCACGGCCCATTTGTGAAATGATCCTGTCTATGCCCTTCCCTTTCATCTTCCCTCGAACATTTCTCAATGTTGAACCTGCCAATATCCTAAATTTGTTTTAATAAACTGTTGCAGAAGGAATTTTGACAAGCAATGGGGTGGATTAGGCTAAACTCCATCACTGCAGATGAAGAATTTAGGGTTTAAGCTAACCTTCTTGGCTCTAATTCTGCTACAATCCTACTACAATTAACCATGTTTACTTCGAAAGAATTGCTTGCCTAAATCTTTCTTCAATAGGCAAGTAGTATAACCAGAATGATGTGTGAAGGAACCATAGAGTTTAGCCTAATCCACCCCGTTGGAAGTGGGGGATTAAACTGTTTTAAGTGCACTATGTATTGTTAACACTTACCCATGCTACCCAAAGACGTAATGGGGTTTGACGCCGGGCTTGAGGACACTGCAAGGGTAGGGGATACTCTTAGCACATGCCCCGAAAGATCAGTCAGTGCAGATGCAAATGATGATAGTGTACGCCAGGAGCTACTATGACTAGGCCTCATTCTCATCATCTGCAACTATAAAACACAAGTATATAAACATTAAGTAAGGCATGCCTATGAATTAAACAATGTGATCATAATTACCAAGCAAACATTACCTTTTTCCTTCGAGCATTACCAAATTCATCATCAAAGTCATCCTCCTCATCTTCACTTTGAGAATTGAGCCCTGCCTCCTCACCCGATGATGGTCGATACCCGTCGTGATTGGCCTCGCCTCCCTTTCTTTTTCCATTTTCACGTGATGGACTTATTGACTCCCATGTATATATATGCTAATTGATGCAGCCCCAATGCATTCATTCTAGCTTTGTTCTCTTTCATTCTGTCATGCCTTTACTTCTCATAAAAATGGGACACGCCCACGGGTTTGACCCATAATTTTCTCCCTTTATTCATTTGTGATTTGACTATATAATAACATATAAATTAGCTTAAAGTAAAACAAATAAACTACTTGTGGGGATGAGATTTTCACATAAGCATGACAAAAATTTAACGTGGAATATAATGGCATGAAACGTAAAACATACCAAAATAAATGCACATATTATAACATATACAATGAACAAATTAAGAATATTCAAAAGAAGGTTCTACATCAGGATCTATATCAGATTCATCATTAGGCTCATCCTTTTCATCCACGACAATAGGGAGAGCGCCATAGCTTTGGTCCTGTTGGAACACAACATCGGGAATGAAATATTCAGCATCATTAGGTTCTACTCCATCTTGTTCCAGCACATCCCATATCCCACGATATTTGACTCGTTCTACGACTTTCCAATTTTCACCTAGTTTGCTATCATTAACATAAAACACTTACCGTACTTGGCTTGGAAGGACAAAAGGATCATCTTTATACCAACGGCTTCCTACTTCGACACTCGTGGTATGTCCATCTGTGCGACATGTTTTGTCATTTCCGGTGTTGGACCATTCACATTTAAACAAAACAACTTTATGCCCAAAGATATAGTTCAATTTCCAAATGCTACACAAGTAACCATAGAAATCTTGTCCATCATTGTCCTCCTGCACGACAACCCTACTATTTTGAGTCTTGCGACGATCATCCTGGTCTTTGGTATGAAATTGGACGCCATTAAACAAGCAACCTAAGTACATACTAACTGTTCCACGAGGATCATTTGCTAATGACCCCAATTCATCAGTTGCTTGCGCTGACCCTTGACCCCGAAATGCATTAACCTACACAAACCACATATTTTAAGAATGCATTTAGTTGAAACCTAGTAAAGTGCATGTCACATAAGATTTTAAATCTTACATGTTGTTTTAACCAGTCCAAAAATCTCTGTCTGATGTTACGTGCTATTTCATTTCCTAATAGACTCTTGTATTCACTAATCACAAACATGTGCTTTGTCAGTAACATATTACAGTAAGTAAGGCATAATTCAAAAAGACTAAACGAGATAGACCCACACGTAAAATGGAATGCAAACTTACAACATATATGGTTCCACCTCCTCGCTATTATTCAAAACAAACCAATGAGCATCCTCTATTTCCTCTCGGGATACATCAGGTGCCCTTATGATTTGTCCAAACGGACGGACTCTCTGAGTAAAGACCGCTAACCCTGGCCCACGCTCACCTCCATCTTTATTCCGTTCCGATCAGTTAAATATAGTTTCCATCCTATCATCAAGATACATCGAACAAAAAGTAAGACATTCTTTGACAATGTATGCTTCTGCGATGGAACCCGCTGGATGAGCTCGATTAGACACAAATTTTTTTAGAGTTCCGAGTTGCCTTCAAACAAATAATAACACCCCAGTACATTAATATCATGTGGATCACATAGTTAAGGTTATTTGCATATGATTACCTTTCAATTGGATACATCCACCTATATTGCACTGGACTACCAAGCATGGCTTCGCAAGGTAGGTGAATAGCTAAATGGACTATAACATCAAAAAACGGAGGGGGAAAAATCTTTTCTAGCTTGCAAAGTATGAGCACTATACGTTCTTCCATTTTATCCATTTCTAACATTCGCAAATTCTTCGAACATAGGTCTTGGAAGAAACTTCCCAACTCAAACAAAGTCGTACAGATATTTTCGTCAAGATACCCACGCATCCCAATTAGAAGAATACGCTGGAGAAGGACATGGTAGTCATGGCTTTTCAAGCCTGACAGCTTATCACCCTCGGTGCTCACACACCTAGAGATGCTAGCTGCATAACCGTCAAGGTACTTTATCAAATTCAAAAACTCACAAAAGCCTTGTTGCTCTTTCAAAGTCAATGTGTATGATGCTGCGGGCTTTTCTGATGACCCATCCAGTCACCTTTTTAGATATAAATCTTTGTTTATCTTCATATCCTCCAAATCCATACGTGCCTGTTCGGTATCCTTGTTCTTTCCTTTTATATTCATGAATGTCCCAATAAAACTTTCACATATGTTCTTCTTTACATGCATAACATCTATATTATGCCAGAGATTTAGCGTCTTCCAGTATGGTAACTCAAAGAAAATGCTTTTCTTTGTCCAATTTAGTACTTGATCTTCTCTCTTTCTTTTCTTAAAGCTAGGATGCTTCCCAAACTTAACCTCGGGCAAGGTATCCAATTGCTCTGCGATTTGTTCACCTGATAGCTCCATAGTTCTAGATCTATCCTCAATTTTACCATTGAAGAGCCACTCCTCCGCCAAGGATGGTCATCAACTAAGAATCGATGCATACCAGTGTACCTATCTTTTCATTCAATGTTTGTGATGATGCATCCTCTTTACAGGTAGGGCAAGCCAAATAACCCTTTGTAGACCAACCAGATACATTGCCATAAGCGGGGAAGTCATTAATTGTCCACATAATAGCTGCACGCATTCGAAATGTTTGTCTAATCGAGGCATCATATGTACTTACACCACTTTCCCACAACTCTTTCAGCGCATCCATCAACGGATGCATATAAACATTGATGTCATTTCTCGAGGTAGTCTGTCCAGAAATAAGCAATGACATCATGTTGAACGACTCTTTCATGCATTTCCATGGTGGCAAGTTGTACGGTATCACTATCATAGGCCACATACTGTAGGAAGTACTCATGTTTCCAAAAAAGTTAAAACCATCGTGGCAAACCCTAGCCTCACATTTCGGAAATCCATAGCAAACTCGGGATGCTTCTGATCAAAATCCTTCCACCATCTATTATGAGCCGGATGCCTCGATATCCCATCATTCACACATTTCTCCTTGTGCCATCTCATTTCTACAGCTGTTTTTCTCTACATAAACAATCTCTGCAACCTCGGAGTCAGTGGAAAGTATCACAAAATCTTTTGAGTGATCTTCCTTGTTCTTGCCATCATTCAGCTTGTATCTAAACTCACCACAAGTCGGACAGTTCTCTAAATCTGCATTCTCCTTCTAGAAAAAAGCACAATCATAACGACAAGCGTGAATGCATATATACCCCAAACCCAAGTCACATAAGAACTTCTTAGCTTCATACAGGGAAAATGGAATCCGATGGTCACTCTCTGGTAGAAGATCCTTTAATTAACCCATGAGCATGTTGAAACACTTATTGCTCATCCCATTCAACACCTTCAGATGAAGCATCTTAATGATGAACGACAACGTAGAAAACTTTTGGCAACCTGGGTACAACTCACGCTGAGCATCATTCAACAATCTTTCGAAGTCATGCACATCCTTCTCCATCTCAACACTGTCAGGCAATTCGTCCTCCTTAGCATCATTATTCATGATGTTTCCTATGAAATAGTCCTCCAACATATCATTCAATCCATCCTGATCCTTTTCTTCATCCACTGCCATTGGTTCCACAACATTTTCATCCCCGTCGTGGTCCTGATTTTGGTTCACGAGAATAGATTCCCCATGATGCAACCACGTGTTATAGGAAGATGAAAACCCTTTTCTGATCAAATGAAAATCCACAACTTCTCTTTTATGTCGTTCAAAGTTCAAGCAGTCGATACAAGGGCAACGAATCTTGCCATCCGGGTCCACACTACCCTTTGCAAACTGAATAAATGACTTAACCCCCTCTCGATACTCCTTACTCATTCTATTCTGGATTGACATCCAACTATTGTCCATAACTGGTTTGCTACAAAAGCAAGATTAATATCAAATGACATGCATCATAACCTTCAACTACACAATTCATGTAATGTAGGTGGAAGATGGATGAGATTGAAACTATAAAGGAATTCTTGCAATGGGATTACTGTGATATTTTTAATGGCTCAACCACTTTTTAACCTATAAAAAGATTGCATTAATGATAAAAGTATCACAGTAATCACATAAGAGACACAAAAAGACTTGTCCAATATGCAAACATTAACCAAAATCATAATCATCATCAAAGCCTTTCCCAATAATGTTGGGGTCAGCTACGTAAATTATACTTCCCATTTCAATCTAACGAAAAGAAATGAAAAAAAGAAGAAAATTAAAAAAAATTGCAAAAACATAAAGACAGCATCGAGTGTACCATAAAGCACATGCAGATCCAAGTATAAAATAAGTAACAATGTGTATCTGGTAGGATTTTGCAACTCGACCATGGTCGACTCATCTGCGTTGGGTGGAGACCCTTTTTTAATTTTTTTTATGGTTTTGAGGGGAGAGCCGACATACTTTTGACAGCATTTATTAACTGTTTCTTAATAGGCACTTTGTTGTTATCTACTTAATTAATGACACAGGAGAATTACAGCTTGACAAGACATTTCTTGCATCCTTGGAGAAGGCAGCTGCTACCTAATTTGGTTTTTTTGTTAGATCAAGAAACACATCAAGTTAGCTTTAGCTTGCTATTAGTGGAGAAGCAATCATGTTTGGCTTCCAACCCACCTTTGATCAAGAAGAAGAGAAACCTACAAGAAACTCCAATCAAAGGAGACCCCTCCTTTCTCTTCAATTTTCTATCAAAGCAAATCTTTTGAATCAACCTTTTTCTTAGTAGCTATTATGGTTAAATGGAACCACCTCCTCTTATTTATGATTTTATGAGAATTATAATCCTTTGGCTGTTATAAAACCTGATGCACAGGTCATTGCCTTAATCCCAAAAACTCTCATGGCCACCAACAAGTTCTCGTGTGAGTTAGGTGGTCAAGGATATTTTCTTCTAGGAGCAAGCCCATCTATTTACAGTGATTCGATATCTCATCATTCATCTGGCTGTTGGTCTAAAAATCTGCATATTGATAGGCCAAAAAGTTATGAAACAATTGTCTGCTTGGGAAATTCAAAAATAGGCTTTGTAGATTCAAAATGAGCAGTATGTGTGTAATCAAATGCTGATGTCTACATTCAAGTTTCCATGTGGACGAGTTAGTTTGACACAAGTGGTCCAAAATTACTTGATCTAAGCCATTCAAACCACAAGCTTCCTTGACTATGAACTCAGTTGATTTCACTTTATTTAGAGCAACTTACACCTTTGGATCAATATCTGTAGAAGTAAGAAGAGGGAATTAAGTCAATACTTGATGTCAACCCAATGATGGATATACTATGGTTGAAGTGAAATTTAGGCTGCTGCCTATTCATAGGGGGTGTGTAGTACGGGCAACCTAGATCAAGAAATAAAGGCCTAAATATGCCCATGATAAACCATACACAGGAGTTCCCATGAGGACATCTACATAGGATCAATCTACATAATAATAATAATAATCATTGATATAGAGTCATGATCTAAGAAAAATCCCTTATTCACAGCTACACAAGAAATAATGATTTGGTTTGACAAAAAAACAAGATTCCTCCTTCAACCCCAACCTAGGGATGAAAAGGGGTCAGATCTAGGGTGGAACCATGGTGGATACAGACGCAGATTCATCTCTATAGATTCAATCAAGATCCTACATGGAACCTACATGTTACATATGGATCCAACATCAATTGGAAGAAGTGGATTGGGTACTGGCTCTCGATCCACAAAATAGTAAGTGGAATGCATTAGTCTCATAGGATCATAGGGCTTCAAAATATATTTTTTTTAATTATACAAGTGGCAATATTAAATAGTAAAAAATTAAAGCCATGTAAACTCTCAAACATCAATTTATCTCCAGCTATGTATGACTTAAAGCCTATATGCTTTCAATATGTGAATGTTTACATAATAGATCTAGACTCAAATACTCTCTTAGATCTCGACCCAAAATTCTCCTAGATCGGAGAAAATACCGATGATGCATTATTCCCTCCTCCTGCAACCATGGTTTCTTAAAGATCATACCCCAAAATATCATTGTACAATCTTAACTATCCAATAAATGGCCATCAACTAACACACTTAAATTTAAATGCACATGATCCATGAACAAACCAATGCAGGAAACTTTTTACTACATGATGCACAGAAGAAAAGGCCAACAAATCAAAGGTTATAGTGGCAGACAGAAGAAATCGCTGATCAGTAGCTTGACTGAGCAAATAACATCCAACTTTCTCAGCCAAACAATGTGTTTTCATTGATCAAGATGTTTCTTAAAGATGTCTTCCTCAAATGGCAAGTTTAAACTCCAATAATTCAACCATTAGCAGGTAAATCAGGACAAACAATACACATTTCAAAGCTCAAAACCCCATTGAAATGAAGAAGAGGACACATGACCAGAAACACCAGAAATCTTTCATTTCTTAGCTGAAGTCATGCAAGCAATCCACCACCAATTGTGAAGAGAGAAACCCTAATCCTAATGATAACGAACCTTGACAAAAGCTTGAGATAGATATAGTCGGATTTGGGAGTTGTCCTCCTCATCCTCTTGCTCTTGCCATCGGCCACTAGATTAATCCCCTGCCATTAGAGAATCAGAAAACAGAGCAACATCAGATCATTCCAAGATTCAAAAACCCTAGAAAGACCACCAAGGATGAAGATCGAAGAAGCTACTAGTTGTTGCAGAGCCAAACCCGAGGGAAAAAAAAAATTTGAAAACTGATGAAGAGAGGCGTGGCCAAACACGCTGTTCCCAAAAACACACACACACATATATATATATATCTCGATTGGTTTCTTTTGGGGATGACTGCTTCCTTTGTCCCCAAATGTATCCCCTTGGCGCCAATATGTACAGTCGGGCACCAATATGTACAGTTTGGCGATTTGGCGACGAATATGTGTTCGTCGCCAAATAAAAAATATCCTTTAGCGACAAATTACAGTTGTCGTTAAAAACAAATTTTGTCCCAGGTTTTGGGCTGATGGCGGGATTTCATTAGGGATGACATTGGGAGATGAATTGTTATGTTTGTCTTGCAAAAAGTAATTTATAGCGAGAAACAACTTTGGTTGTCACTAAATTTCATTGCAGATGGTGCATTTTCTTATAGTGAATCACTCATTTTTTGGGAATTTGATTTGAAGACTCTATACTTGGAATTGAATCCTAATGGTATTTGAACTCATTTGGATGCTCTCAATCAGGGAAGAAGTAATGATTTTTTTCGCACTGGGAAAGTTATCGACTCCTACTTATGCTTTTTTCCCTCTTTTTCATTGATATTGCTAGTTCATATCATTACATATTTAGATTTTTACTTTGTATATCTGGAAACTTAAATCTTAAAATTAGTTCTGTTTTCTTGATTTGGATTTCTCTTTGCAGTTTGGGTTTGAGATCTTGATAATTTTTGTCTAAATCTGGTATCAAATATTACTTTGTACTTGGATTGAGAAAATGGCAATATAGAAACCCAAAAACAGCTTGATCACCAGTGCCGCCGGCTTCATTGCTTCCCATTTTGCCAATCACCCCATCCAGCACTATCTAGATTACAAGATTGTTGTCCTTGACAAGCTTGACTACTGCTCAGACCTCAAGAACTTGCAGCCCTTGAGATCCTCACCCAACATCAAATTTGTCAAGGGTAACATTGCAAGCACCGACCTTGTCAATTTCCTCCTCATCACCTAGTCTATTGACACCATTATGCATTTTACTGCATAGATCCATGCGGACAACTCATTTGGCAAAAGTTTTGAGTTCACCAAGAATAATATCTATGGGACCCATGTCCTTCTCGAGGCCTATTAAGTGTAAAGTCATTGGCCAGCTCTGTCGTTTCATACATGTTAGCATAGATGAGGTGTATGGAGAGACTGATAAGGATGCTATTGTTAGGAACCATTAGTGTTCGACGCTTGCCGATCCTCCACGGCCCCCAAGTTTCGATAGAGCGGCTCAGGGCCTTCCACCGACCAGATCGAGGTGACCAATTATCGGCCAGCACCTCGTGAGCTCAGGAGGCCCACGTCTATTGCTCCTCTTGTTGTTTGCCCATGTTTTCACTAGATGACGATGCTGAGCACAGCAGAAAACAACTTGCTGTTTGTCCATTCCTAATTTGTGTAGGTATGGCGATGGCCTCAGATCTTTACAATTGCCTTCAAGTACACGCATTTTTATACATGGGCAGGCATTTGTCCTTTTAAAAGTCCTGAGGATAGAACATGTCTCTTGTGATTCGGCTTTATCTTTTGTGATTGGTGGTCTCTACAATGGCTAGCTCATGGTTTGAATATGTGATTGGTATTCTCTACATTCCTTGTCCACTCATTCTCTCATTTTATGGAGGGAAATGAATAGCATTTAACTATATCTAAATATTTTAAAACAAATCCAAAACCCTTTTGCCCATTTTCTAGGGCAAAAATTATTTTTTTATAAAAACACTATTTTAGCTGCAGAAAAAAATTGCTGCTAAAACTGCTTAAAAAGCACTCTCAATCTAAAAAAAACATTTTTAGTGGCACATTTTAATATTTACAGCGGCGCTTGTTTATCAACTATTATTTCCTTATTTTCATTTTCAGCGGTAGACACTTCTCCACTGCAAAAAGGTGGGAACAAAATAGTGACGGAAGATTTTAGTGACAAAAATAGCAGCAAACAAATGTCTACCCCAATAAAGTTTTAATGGCAAATTTTATCTTTTAGTGGTAGAAAAAAACTGCCGTTGTATGTGTCAGGCGGGGATATCACCCCCTAATTGACTATTTTAATTTTGTTGAGCAGAGATATGCTTGCCTAGATATACCCGGTCAAGTATAAATCTACTAGCGATATTGCCGCTCAACAAAAAAGTGAAAAAAAATGGACAAAAGGATTGGTAGGAGGACCTATATTGTCTATATCAAAGTTTGAGAGCCTTTTTGGTCTCGAGCGAGTCTAAGACAATTTTTTCAATAAATTCCTTTTAATGTTTCTTTGTTCAGAGTCCATTTTATTTCAAAATTATAGGAATCCAACTCAATCCAAGCGAATCATACCTTTAGTAAAAATTTTCACATATTTTATAAGTTATCAATTCAACAAGGAACTAGACTTATCTTTAAGTAAGATTTGATGGAAATATATATATATATAAAAGGAGCACTAGAAAACTCCAAGGGACCTTTTTCTGAAACCACACCTCTCAGTGGGGCTCACTATGATGCATGGTGACCATAGAATGGTGTTGGAAGGAAAGACCTACCAATGTGCCAAATATCAAATCCATTGGATCATCCTAACTCCTTAATCTACAGCTCTAAAGTTTAATGATTTAAAGGCATAATTTTTTTAGGGTTTCAATCCAACTCTCAGTAAAAATTAAATGAGTGTCAAGTTTGGACTTGTGATAATTTATGGAGGGATTGTATATATGAAAAGACTAAATTCGCTCATATGGCTCCACAATCTGAAAAATTAGGGGAACAAAAAGGTGAATTGTTTAAATGGAGATTTTTTTTAAAGAGTTTCTTTATAAATAAATACAAGGCAATTTTTTTTCGAGAGTTTTAATATTTTTTAACAACAGTGAAGAAACTCACAAATGCATGGGAACTGACGAGTTACATTACTTTCTTAGCGTGTTCAGCATACTGGCTAAGGTTTTATGTATTACAAATTTAGCTTGTTTATCCATATTGATCGACTTATTTCTTTTCTTGTTTCTTGAATTCATGTTTGGCGGTAGTCATGGAATTGGAGCTGTTGATGCTGAATTTAGATGCTTGCTAACTTCGGAGTGCGCGCAAACCGCGGGAATTTCTGCACTTTGAGCCCCCTCGGATAATTGCTAGAACTTGAGAACATTAAAAATTTTTCGGCATTTGAGAATGTTTTTATTTTTCCGTAAAGAAAAAACATCCAAATAATGTTTACATATTATTAGCTGTGCACATTTTCTTTAGTTAACCTCATTGAACTATTTTATTTTATTATTTTTTATTTGTTATTTTTAATTTTTTTATTTTATGTTAAGGGATAAGAGAGAGGTCAGAGTGTGCAATTTTTTATACCAACGTGCTCCCCACCTGGATTTTATCAAGTGTTCCTCTTTATCAATAACGTGACTCCACTTCCAACAAGAATCTACCGGCCACTAACTAAGCTCGCTACCCACATATAATAGTTAAAAAAATGAAATAGACATCACAATCAAATAGAAAATAGAAAAAAAAAAGTCATTGTACCCTTCCAATAAGAAAGATATTATATATATATATATGTATAAATATCATCCAAACACGACAAAGGAAGAGACATCAGATATTATATATATCATCCAACCACGCCCAAGGAAGAGACATCCGAGGCAGTTTATCCTGACCTTCTTCACCTAAATGAGATCCTCGTCCACAGCTTCAAACGATTCTCCCCAGATACTTCCAAACTCTCTCTCTCTTGCATAGTCCGTTTGTTAATTTGTATTGTACAATATAAACAAATCTAGTACACATGTTTCATATCAACGGTGCTTAAAATAAATATCAAATAGAAGATTTTGGAAATTAGAATCAAATAACCTTTCCCCATTGTGAAGTAAGTGAATGGAAATGGAGATATAAATTGGCCATCAACATAGTAGTTCATTTGCTATCTTCTTATGATTTTATTTTCTTAAAATAAAACATTATTTCATGCCCATTTTTGAAATAACCTTTAATCATTATTTTTAACTACTAATGATTCAATTCCCATGTATTTTAACACAAACAAACATGCCCTAAGTAAAATTCAAAAACTCAAACATATCAAGAGTATAACCACACAAGCAATGGTGGAACTAGGATTTTACTATGGGGGCTAATAATGATCGATCAAAAATATCAATGGACCTACCTTTGAAAAACATAAACATAAAAATATGTCTTTCCCCCTCTATAGTTTTTATAATATTTTCACTTAAATGGTTTATAATTAGAACAATAACTTTCAGAATATTTAAATAAACTATTTCAAAAAATACAAATATTTTGTAGTGATCTTTTGACAAGCCTACATCATATTGGAGTGAAATTTCTCATTCAAGGCCCATCAAAGTTATCTACGTAGTAAACATCAATTGAATCACAAAAGGGTACTATGACTGTGGGCCCACTTAAAAACATCCAAATTATTGTAAAAAAAATATTTTCTTCATGCGGTGTATGATCCTCCTCATGTTTTACTCAAATGACACACTTCCAAATTAAAAACTTTTGAACAATCAAATTAGACATTGTAAATAACTCAAAGATTTTTTATAAATTAATCTTAGGTTGGGCTTAGATCATAACTAGTTAGATTTCTGTAGAGAGTAAGACATTTCTTTTTGTAGGTTTAGATACTTTTAAATAGGTCGGCTGTGAAGATCAGCCCTACATGATTTTCACTTAGGATCCTATTTTCATTTAAAAAAATTTAAAAGTTTTCTCTTATTTGTAAAGATCGAAGAATGTTTGAGGAGGCAGAAAGGTCCGTTCGTCCACCCGCTCTCCCTCTGTCCCTGCACCCAACATAGAGAGTGAATCTGAAAATTTGAGGATATCGACTTCACAACAATTCTCCAGTCCAAGTATTAATTGCAAAATTTTATTATAAACTGTCAGGCCCCCATATCTGGGCAAGATTCAAACCTAGTCTTAAGGGTGTGAGAATTAGGGCTAATTTAAAATTTTCTTGAATGTATAACAAGAGCCCCAATTCCTGTCGGATCGAAGTCCTTCGTGAGGCATTGCTTGTTGATCAAGCAATCATATAATCATACGCGGAACCAAAAATCTATAATCTATGTAGCTAAGTAACATAAACAACCATATAACAAATCTCAAAGATGATTAATAAATGGTCAAGAATTTCGAATCATAGCAATTAAAGTTATAATTCCCAAAATAATAATTTGAATTACTACTCTAATGGCCCCAAACATGGCCTTATTACATAGTCTATTATTCCAATCTCAGCACCATTACTAAGACACCTCAGACAATGTCATCAGCACTCCACTTAACGACTCCGTCATCTGGCAGAATCTCCTGCATTTTTTGACCCTCTGGTTTGACACCGACAACAGGACCTAGACAGCAAAAATAGTGCGTCAAATTAACATAATCTGACAAGAGGTAAACTGCAAGTAATGATATTAATTAATTGAATTAAAGCATATTTTATATTCTGCCTCAAAATATATCGAATGCAAACTCAATGGTATGAATGTACAAAAACAGGTGTCCCACAAATACAAAATACAAAAATAGGTATTCCTGCCAGATATAACAAATGGCACCGCTGTGTACTATATTCCATAGTGCATGCTGCCCCGATGGCATACGACCAGCTCCAACTGCAGTTAGTCAAATATATGTATATAAATAAATGCTATATTCGAATGCATAATGAATAACGCTATGAAACCCTTAATTCACAATATTCAACCCATTGTCAATTTAAGTACTTAGATTGCTTAATTTAAAAATATATTATGATCATGTGTCATTTCAAGTTCTCTGAAGATAAGCACTAATCCACATAATGGTCATAATTAGTTAAATATGTACATGAGAACTAACCCTCTTTCACAATGGTAATGAGAGTCTAAGATGCTAATATTCTACTTTGAGTGTCTATCATGTGGTGCATTCCGGATCTCATATTCCCATTCTAAATCCAGTTGACCCTCATGTGAACATTCAACCAACTTTTCTCAAAAATGAAATTCATTTAATCCAATTATGTAAAGTTAGTGTGTTTTACAAATTTGAGTAAAAGTATTCAAATTCCAAATCCAAACTAAATTAAATTATAATCAAAATGAGGGAGAATAATTAAGTTCTTAATCATCATTGATGTATATTAAAATACTAATTATTTTATAAAAAAAGGAATCCAAAACCCATATTCAAACCCTAAACTCAAACTCAAATTAAAAGTCAAGATTAGAATCGCAAATACAGTCTAACTAAAATTCTAATCATCACTAATTATATCTTAATTAAATTCTAATTGAATTAATTAAAATACTAATCACACATAACTAATGAAATTCCAATTAAAATTGTAATCAAACCTAATTACAATTCTAATCACACCTAATTAACTATTAACTAAGATTCTATCAAGTCACTAATAAACCCAATCAACATTCTAATCAAATTGCAATTTAATGTTCTAATCACACCTAACCCTACTATATATGAAGACCCAAGATAAAAATCCAAATTCAAAATAAAATATAAACCCAAAAAAAAAAAAAAAAGATCAAACCCAAAATTATTGTCCTTGGGCCCCCTTGGCACTACTGCCAAGCCCTCCCTAAAACCCCAGCCAGGCCAACTAGGGACCCAAGCCCACAAGAAGCCAGCCCAGGTAGCAGGCCAGGCTCACTGCCCAGCTGGCCTAGGCAGCAAGCCTGTTGCCTAGCTGCTAGCGCTACCGAGAACCCCTTTTTTTATTTTCTTATTCAATTAAAATCAATACCCATTATTAATCCATAATTCAAAATATTAAACCCAACCAAATAAATCAGATTTTTAAATATATTAATCAAAACAACCAAAATAGCATTATTTACAGTTATCCACTTACCTTGATTTCGATGCCTAAAAGCAAATCTGAAGATCAAACAGTATGCAAACCTCACTCCTATACCTGAACTACAAATCAAATTGTTCCGAAGTTGCGAACACTATCAGGGTAGCCAAAGGGAAAGGAAGGAGATAAGAGTGATGGCGTTCTCCTATGCTCTTCAATTAAGCCTTGGTTCCCTCATAGAGCTGTTAGGGATTGGTTGCAAAAGAAAGGAAGAAGACGGAAGAATTGAGAGTAGAAAGGAAAGACGATAGAAAGCCTTTAGGGTTATATTATGTAAAGGTTTTTCTATATTATAAGGAAAAGCTCCCTACGTTTTAGTAGGTTTTACAAAATTTTGAAATACGGCTTTTTGCTGGAAAAAGGTCAAATAATTTAGGCCCAAGGCACAAGAATGACTAATCAGCCCATCTCCAATGGACCCTAAACAAAACTACCATGCATGCAAAAATTCAAATCTCTAAAATGATCCATTAGGCATACAGCTAACCCTTTTAATCTAGCTCAAACTCGACAAACCGATTCGGTCGAAAATAAAAAAATCTGGGATTGACATAAACCCTTATTTTATATGATGTCAAACATCAGTGTCTGCCTTATAAACGCGAGTAGAGCTCTTCTCTTACATTTGAGACGATAGCAGAATGGCAATTCCCATCAGATTTTCAGAGCTCTGGTCATGGTGTTGGGAGGGAGGCAATCAAAAGGACAGTATCGCAAGATGGCTCCTCACACTTACCATAGCTCTCCTCATGCTCGCATGGTACGGTTGGTTGCTCACCAAACCAAAGAAAAAGGGCGACCCACCACTCCCACCAGGCCCGCGAGGCCTCCCATTAGTCGGGAGCCTCCCCTTCCTAGACCCAGAGCTCCACGTCTACTTCGCGGATCTGGCTCGGGCCTACGGACCGATCGCCAAGATCTGGCTCGGCAACAAGCTCGGGATCATCATCACCTCCCCTTCCATGGCCAAGGCCGTGCTCAAGGACCATGACAGCACGTTCGCGAACCGCGACGTGCCCGCGGCGGCTCGCGTCATCGCGTACGGGGGCAACGACATCGTGTGGACCCCAAACGGGCCCGTGTGGCGCATGCTGCGAAAGGTCTGCGTGCGCGAGATGCTCGGCCAAGCCAGCCTCGAAGACGTCTACCCGCTGCGCCGCCGGGAGATGCGAGCCACGGTTGGCCACGTGTACGGCAGATCGGGTATGGCCATCAATGTTGGGGAGCAGACGTTTTTGACCGTTCTTAATGTGATCACGAGCATGCTTTGGGGTGGGACCATGAAAGGGGAAGAGAGGACGAACCTCGGGTCCGAGTTCCGGGAGGTGGTGAGTGAGATTACTGAGATTTTGGGCAAGCCCAACATTTCGGATTTCTTTCCGGGTCTGGCCCGGTTCGATCTGCAGGGTCTGGAGAGTCAGATTAAAGGGCCGTTGGTTCGGTTCGATCGGATATTTGAGATGATCATCGAGCAGCGGTTGAAAATGGATAGAGAAGAGGCAGCTGAAAGGAAGAGTGGGGAGAAGGGGAGTAAAGACTTTTTGCAGTTTATGTTGAAGCTTAAAGATGAAGGGGACTCGAAAACGCCATTTACCATGACTCATCTCAAGGCCTTGCTCATGGTATGTCTTCCTTCTTTTACTTCTTTTACTTTGATTGAATTAGATAGCCATTTTCCACCTAGAGCTCAAAAAGTGGAACTACTATTTGGGCTCACCTTTGCATATTCTCTCTGTTTGGAATAAACGCGTTCTAGCTAGGTATCCAAGTTGGATTGACTGTTTTATAAAAATATGATTAATACAATCTTATATTGTATTTCATCAAATAGTCAATATATTGCTTACTCAGATTTGCATTAAAATTTTGAGGCTAACCTTGAAGAATAATTACTTTGAACGAATATCCTCAAAATTAATGTCCTTTTATGTTAATACGGTATCATCCAATTTTGTTGGAATTTTTTCCACTGTTAAATTAACTGTTTGATAAATTCAATTAACATAATCTATGCTTATAGTCATTATTATGTTTTTCATCAAGTAGTGAATACAATAGTGGAACAAACTCAGATTTATATTAAACACTTACGATGACCTCGAAGGATAATTACTTTGAACATAGGTGGAAACTTAGGATTTATAGGTTACAGCGGCTGATGACCCGGACTTTTCTACATTTGTCTATCGATTGAGCCCCTATTATTGTATTGTACGTTCGGTCACTTGACCTTAAATTACAAACCGCTTATCAATGATTCTGGATCCTTCTAATATAAATAGGCAGGGTGTCGCTTTCTATGCATTTTATGTCTAGACTAGAATCTTCTTACCAGCCAAGCCTTCTCACAGCAAAGGGCTTGAGGACGTGTAACAATTTAGAATAACATCCTTGTCCCCTAGAACTTGAGCGGCCTCCTGTTGTAAAGTGTGCAAATATGTGTAACAATCAAAGCCATATGATGCACCTATATTTATAGCCAAAAAAAGGCTCTATTCTTTTACTACACTCTTTTACTTAAGTATAACGTTATATGTTACATTATGTATATAAGTCGTTTTTTCTTAGCCCCTAAGAAAGTTTGGTACAAAAATCAAAATATCCATTACCCAAAGTTTAGTCCAAGACTAATCTTATGAACCAATCCGGTGAATCCGGAATATAAGACATAAATCCAATACCTCTAAAATATGTCGACTTGTGGACACAATCTCATACTCTACTTAAATGAGGGAATTCAAACCCATATCCCGAATGTAATATCTTCTCCTGAACCAACACAAAATCTTAAGCAAATGATCATAGCAAGCCTCATAAAACATATCAAGCAATCTTGCGTAGGCTGCCTAATAGATTGTCCATCAAATTGTACGCATCCTATTGATGGATGAAACGTACTCAATGGTGAAGAAGGGACCACACCTTTAAGTGATCCTAACTGTTTCATGGGGAACCTGTTGGGTTTTATGAGGTTTCAAAATTAAGTTTTATATATGAGAGGTTTGTGGTTTTCAAAAGTCCCACATTGGAAAAGTATACATTCTTTGAAGCATTATATATGCATACCTTCTCCTTTACATTTCAAGTTATTTTGGGCTCTTTTGTTATAAGCCCTATGTGCGTGCACGAGCCGGGCTTGGCCCGAGGATTTCGATTCGAAAATCGTTTAACCGGGCGCAGGTGATATAGAAATGGCATACTTTTGCTAATTTCATTTTTTTAAGCGTTTTACATTTTATTAATGGGTTGATTAAACTTCATTAAAAACGAAGTTTAAATTCAAATTTTAAACGTTTTTAATTAAACCAATTTAATGGGACGTTGGGCATTTAATCTTCATTTGAATTTTGAATTTCAAACGTTTTTAATTAAACCAATTTAATGGGACGTTGGGCATTTAATTAATGGACGTTAAAAAATTTTAAATTCAAAATTTTTGAGATTTTTTAATGGTTTTTTATTAATGAAACGTTTTTTAATTGCCTTTTAATGGTGATTTCAAATGCCTGTCATTAAACCCAACGTCTATTTTTACTATAAAAAGGGCGCCTGGGTTCAAACGAAAAATATATAGAACTTTCTTTCCGCTCTCTCGTTTCCGAGGTTTTTCTTTACTTCGAGCATTCTCTGCTGGAATCTGGTTCGTCTTAACTTGGTGTGCGCCCAGGGGAAATCGTAGTGTGGAGGCCATTGTATCTTGGGGACGATTCCTGCTGAGAACCTCATCACGCCTGGGTTTATTCTGAGGGGCGGAACTCGTCCTAAAGAAAGCGTCCGCTGACGGGCCTCGGTCAACAACTGCTGTTCATATTTTCACAGATTTAAGTCATCACAACAGACCTTCACAGCACTGCAAATAATTCGGTACTATTGTTTCAATTATTTATATTTTAACAGCATTTTGTAGCTTTCATTTCAACAGCAGAACCATACGTAATTTTTAAAACCTTCAAAAAAATTTAAAATTTAAAACAAAGTTGAAACTTAACAAAAAAAAAAAATCTATCACCAATTTTTTATTATTTTTATCTAACCGTTGAGGCTGCTTAATGCAAATAATCCTCTGGGTATTTTGACTTGGAAATCCTAAATTGAAGGATAAGCTTCTTCCGAGTAACTAGGGTATCTCCAATTTTATCCCAATGAGTTTTGGTTCCACTGTATAATTGACTTTTAGATAAATGAATGTGATTAATGAATAATGGATATGATTGTTCCATCACAATTTACTCAAATAATGAATATTATAGTAGGACCAACTTCTATTGAAATTAAAATTTGAGGATACTTAATGTGAAGGAAGTAATTTAGTTTGAGTGATTCGAATTTTCAATAGCTTGTTGACTCAAGATTTCTCTTAAGTCAAAATCTCATAGATGCTATGAGAAGAGCTCATCTATTGAAAATTGAAGCGGCTCAAAATAAATTTTTTCCAAGTATATGAGGGTTTACCCAAATTTCATTTAAATAAGAGTTGGTCCCATAATAAAATTGACCATTTGACTAAAAATATGATTAGCATAATCTATTGTACATTCATTCATCAGAGTTTTTTAATCAAACCAACTACTCTTAAGAGTTTTTTTAATCAAACCAACAACTCTTATTAAGGTAAACTTGGGAGACACTCATATATAGGAAGGGGCTTTAGTTTGAGGGGCTAGAATTTTCAATAAAAAGATCACCCGGTGGAGTTCCATTCGTTCAACTTAGGATTGCACGAAGTCAAAATCCAAGAGGATTTGGAATCATGTGGATGACATTGCCCATGGCGCAAGCCTGTGAAGGTCCACTCATGTGAGACCATTATTATTGAGGGAAAGTAACCAATAAACTAACGAATCACTTTCAATATCATATATTCATCTGGAAGGGGATAAGTAAACTAATGAATAAACTCATGATCAACAACTGTGGTATCTTTTTGTTATAACCAATAAGAAGAAGAAGAAGAAGAAGAAGAAGAAGAAGAAGAAACTGTGGCATTTTTCTATCCCAGCCGTTCACCGTTCACCTCCAGGCACACAGACACTGACCTGCAATGCACTGAATATATAGTTTGTATATAGATAAACATGAGTAGCATTTTTCTAACTGTAATGATTCCTACTAAGGGTTTTTTGTTTATTATTATTATTATTTTAATCTAAATGATACTTGACAGGATATGGTTGTGGGTGGAACCGATACCACATCAAATACAGTGGAATGGGTCATAGCGGAGATGATGAACAAGCCAGACACACTAAAAAAAGCCCAAGAGGAACTAGACGCAGTGGTTGGCATGGACAGCGTGGTCGAGGAATCCCACCTACCTAAATTGCATTATCTATCAGCTGTCGTCAAAGAGGTGCTACGTCTGCACCCAGCCCTCCCACTCTTGGTCCCACACTGCCCCAGCGTAACGTGCGCCGTGGGCGGTTACAGCATCCCCCAGGGAGCCCGGGTCTTCATCAACGTGTGGGCCATCCACAGGGACCCTTCCGTGTGGCCCAACCCCTCGGATTTCAATCCGGATAGGTTCTTGAATGCTAACCAGAAATGGGATTTCACAGGCAACGACTTCAATTACTTCCCATTTGGGTCGGGTAGGCGGATATGTGCAGGAATTGCCATGGCCGAGAGGATGGCTATGTATTCGACCGCGTCGCTCTTGCATTCTTTTGACTGGCGTTTGCCCGAGGGCACCAAGCTAGAACTGTCTGAGAAGTTTGGTATCGTTCTGAAGAAGGCTGCTCCGCTGATTGCCATCCCCACACCGAGATTATCAAACCCGGATCTTTACTTGTAGTGACAGATCTCTCTCTCTCTCTCTCTCTCTCTCTCTCTCTCTCTCTCTCTTCCTAGGGCAGGAGTTATAGAAATGTCTCATTTCAAACCTATGAATCTATCAGTAGTTTCCACTTATGAAATTCGAAGAACTCAATGTTTATATTTGTTTGCCTATTTACTTGCATTGCACAAAACTTTATTCCAATCGTTGGTGATCCCACTGCGACACCTTCAAAGCAATAGCAAAAGGAGTGAAATTACATTAACATCAATCTGAAGGTGGATACAATTATGATTATAATCAACTAGTGAAAGAGGCTCGGAAGAAAAGAAATATAAGTCATAAGAATAAGATATGAACAGTTAATAATAACAAAAAAAAAAAATCTATCCATACAAATGGGTACATCGAAGATAAATCTCAAGTTACATAGAAGATAAATCTCAAATCTTAAATAAAAGATAACAATATTTGAAAAAATGTATAAGAATTTTAGGCACATGCTAAATTTTATCATGGTTGCAACAGGTAATCACAGAAAAAATATATTACAAAAAGAAGAAGATGAGAGAAAGAGAGAAATAGGGAAAGAGAAACTCTTATTAGAATGAGAAATGTGTGTATATACTACAAGAATTTGCACTTTTCTCTGCATTTTTTTCCTTGCACAATATTTAAATGCTGGGAAAAGTATCCCTTGTTGGCGAAAAAGCTTATTTTGCTAGCAGGGGGTATAGTTTCCCGGGGACATAATTACGCCGGCAAAGGTGTGACTTTTTCCCGACGAATGCTTCATTTCGCCAGCAAAGATATATTTTTGCCGCCGTACTATTTAGATCGCCAGGAAATTGCAACCCAAAAATAGTTCGAAGCCTTTTTCATGTTTGCGCTTTTTGTTTTCGGGAAAACAATTTCGTTTCCAATTGCTGGCACACTGATGGCATCAGGCATAGTAGGCTACAGTTGTGGATATTTTTACCACGAAGTTTTTTTTAACCCATAGCATCATTTGTGGTTTTCTTACCAAAAAAATTATTTGGCCCTAAAAACACTTTTAGCAGCATTTTACTTTTCACTCCCTCCCTCTTTGCGTAGGGAGTTTCTCACTCCCTCTGCTTCTCCTTTTCTCCCTTTTTCCTCTTTCTCTGCTTCTTGCATTCTTTTTTTTGTTTTTTATCTACTGGTTGAAGGGTTTGACGGAAAAGGGGCTTGGGCAGGGGGTTTCGATTGGCTAGGCTTTGCTGAGATGGGAGTGGCCAGATGGTGAAGGGCAAAGGTTAGGAAGGTGATCGGTGGTAGGGATGCGACGATGATGGTCTGCGGACGACAGGGGGCTTGGGGTATGTGACGGTTTGGGTTTTGCTGTCACGGATGGTGTAAGGTCCCAACCCTAGATAATTATGATTTATAGTAATTAAGTTGGATTTTTCTTTAATTAATATGTAATCAGGTTAATTGAGCCCAAATCCCTTTGGGTTTGGGTCATGGATAGGTAGTCGGGTCGGGTTCAAACCTTATTAGGTAGTTCAGGACCTTTTGTATTTTGTATTTTCATGGTTTTGCATTAGTAATGCGTCATGTTGGTTACATTGGAGGAGTTTCATCTTGTGGGACATTTTTCATTTTGGTCCAACTTCATTTGGACCCATCTCAGTCCATTTTAAGCTCGTTGATTCATAACCGGAAATATATAGAAACCAAGGGGGTAGCCTTTGCAATTTCCAGAAATTTCATTCCTTTAAAAACCCCCAAAACCCCATCGACCCTTTCTTCCTCTCCTTCCTTCCTTGTTGCAACCGGTCCCTTCTCCTTTCTCCCATCATCTTCTTTCTCCTCTAGTTCTAATTCTTGGTGATTGGAGACTTGCATGCAAGAAGATTGGATTCCTCCTTCTTCCTCCTTGGACTCCTTGCTTTCCTATTTAGTCTTTTCGCTCTCATCTTGAAATTAGGGCATCATCTTCTTTATCTTGCTTATAGAAGAGTTGAGGTATGGAATCCCATCTTCTTTTAAGTTATTGAGCTTAATAAGAGTCAAGAGATTCAAGTCCTAAACATGCATGCATCTCATTTTCATTTTCCTCCATGCATGTGTTAGATCTTCATTAGGGGAGCCTTATTCTTCTTCTAAACAAGGGACAAATCGATTTGAGTGAAGCACCAAGCTTAAGGCAAGTATAAGGATACATTTTCTTTACATGCATGGCTTTATTCTTTGATTCTTGATGGATTTTGTGATTTTACACTTTTGACAGCTCAATGGAAAATACATGGATTGATTTGTGTTTTGTGGTAATTTTTGGATGAATAAATGGATAATGGTCCTTTAGGGAACCCAAGAGGGTGGAATGAAAGCTTGTAGGTGGGTTTCATTGTAGGTAGAATGTGTATTGGAAGAAAAGAATCAGTGGAATAGAAACCCTCCGTAACAGAGTGCTTCAGGGCCAACCAGTTCGGTAAGCCTGACCTGTAACTTTTTAGAGAAATGTTCCAAAATGAATTCTATTTTTGACTATGGTCTTTCTATAGTCTATGGTATAGCCTAATGATGGGTTACTCCCTTAAACCTTAGGAAAAGACCGAGGCATCCACCCACACTTATTATAGGCTGTAGGTTCAACCTAAGACCATAGAGGACCATAGAATTGGATCCCTTGCTACCTCAAACTAACCCAACGGTGAACAAACACAGAGGAGAAGGAGTGTTGAGCTGTCACTCTTTTCTTCTTGATTCTCCGGTTAGTTTTCAATGTCACGTTGAGGGTGTTGGCATAAGGTGAAGTGTCATTTATGTATGCATGAAGTAACACCGAGAATAGTAATACTGGGACACCGAACGTCTTATGAATATACCGTATTGAATGACCTTGAAAACTCGGATTATCTAGTATAGGGTTGGCTAGTAATTACCCTTAATAACCTCCACAGTCTAATTGCATTCATATTGATAGTAATCCTTGACCTCCACATGAGAGTTATATCAGTTGCATCAGTGATGAGTTATACGTTACTAATTGTAATTCTCCGAGTATTATTCCAACAAAATTGAGTAAATATATTAGTATAACGTGTCAACACATGATCAGTAAGGATATCAGGTTACTCCCGACATGTTTAGAGTCGGCGCCACTTAGCTTATACCCCATAGGAGGTTCGACGGGACCCCATGGGAGTGTTTTATCAGTTGTCTACTGCAGTAGTTATCAGGAAAGTGAGTCGATACTCTCGCGGGCAGCTGTCGGTCCTAGCCCAGGTGCTAGTGGTTTCCCAAGGATCAGTTTACTCTCTTTTAGAGAGGAGATAGCGGATGTGGTTGTCATTTTGGTATGATGAGTTCTTTACTTCATGATTCACTATTCATGCTAATTCATATGCATTAGTGCCTAGATTTCGATATTGATCTCTTTAAATCAGTATGTCATTTAATTCCATTGTTTATCATGTTAAGCTCATGTATTCTTATTTTTGCTTAACTGTCGTGTTAACTAGAATTACCATAGTGTTACAGGTACAATACCCGATGCCAATCTGGCGTTCAGTGCTCCCCCAGAGGGAACCCCAGCATTACCTCGGGAAATAAACGAGTAGAACGAAGAAGACATCTTTTCCTGATTTGTGCAACAGGGACATATTGGGATAGACTTAGGGTTCATCTTGGCATTGGACTTATTTGTACTATTTTGGACTTTCATATTGATGCATGTAGTTGGGTTAATTAACAGACTGTGTATATATAAATGAATTGAGATGAATGTTTTATGGATACTTATGATATATATGCAGGTGAATCTCTAGGTTTCCGCTTAAATGCCTTATGTTGAGAATACGTGTCACAGGATTTTCCTCACACGTACCTGTGGGATCACCCTTGTGACAGTTTGTATGTGTCTAGTCATGGCACGAATTATCACGAGTATATGTGTCATTCCTTGAAACCCACAACAAATCCCCAAATCTCGAGTTCGGAGCGCGACAGATGTTGTGTCAGTAATGGTGTTGTAGTGGACTTTGGATGTCTTGGAATTTTAGGCAGACCTAAGGGATTTGGTTGGTTTGGGTTTATGGAATTAAGTCCTAAAGGTTGTTAATCTATAGATGGAGGTTGTTGCATTGATGGTTTTGAGCGAGGATTTGGTGCGGGCTGGGGTAGTTTGGGTTTCTAATTAGGGTTTAAAAGTGGTCTGGGGTTTCCAACGAAGGGCTGGGGGCCATTGATAGAGGTTGAAAGGGTTAATGGATGTTGGATGGTTGCAGATAGGCTACTCTGCTTGTTTTCCTAAATCATGTTACTTTCTCTTGCTGTACAATTTTCCTACTTCTTTTCATGGGTTCAGCTCGTAAGATGCATGCAAGATTATTCTACTCAAACCTCAAATGGAGTTACTTTGTTGCCTCAATTTTTCTACCTAATTCACTGCATTCCCAGTTCATTAGAGTAAGTGTTTTCCTCAATTGTAATGGAGAATTTTTGCGTACTGGTGGACGGTGGTTGGGTAGAATGTAGTTATAGTTTTGATTCCTGATGGGTTTCCCTTTTTTCCTAAGCCTAATTCAAGTATGCCTAATTCAAGTATTTCTTTTTTCTATTTTTTTATTGATAGTATTTTTTTAGTTGTAATGGGAAATTGCTAGATATTTTTCATTGTTACTATGAACACCAACTGTTTAATGTTTCTCCTTGTTATTAATTACTATGAACAACTATTTGATTATATAATTGGGTAGGATGAAATTTGATTTTGATTGATGGATTTCCATTTATTGTTAATTGATGTAAAAGATACCTTAAATTAATGATTAATGGGTTTCTATCATCTGTTGTTTTTAAATCCTTTGTGCCAAGCCTGGTTGTTTTAATTTTAGTAATGCAAACCTTAAATTGAGATGTCTTGTTATTCATATACTTGCAAGGATATTGATTATCATGACAGAATAACTTTCCAAACATTTGTCTAATACACCTATTGATTATTAATAATCAGGAAAAAACATTAAACAAAGGAGAACCAGTGAAAATAATTACTCTGTAAACCTAGGTTTCACTACAGGCCATATGATTGATCTGGAGAGTGAGAAACAAAGAAAATCAATGCCTGCATCTCCTTAAGGGGTTTAGGATTTAATATAGCAGAATGATGGCTTCAAATGTTCAATCTCTCTACCCATACTAATGTTTTTTGCCTTTACTTTTCAATAAGAAGGGAGAAAAAAATTGGTTGATTTGATGCCATTTAATCAATTGGTTCCCTTGGCTTTGTATTTTATTTTTACTTGTTTTGTGGATTCTTTGCTCATGTGATGTTCCTATTAGTGGGTTGCTCTCTTAGAGCTGTAGTTGCTCGAAGTATGTGGTTCTTTCTTTTATATAGATTGCGCATAATTTCCCTTACACTTGCCTCTCTCTCTCTCTCTCTCTCTCTCTCTCTCTCTCTCTCTCTCTCTTTTATAACAAGATGCTGCATTTAATATCCAAGAGGCTTTAATATGGAAGGAAAAGATTGAATTCATCATTGATCATGAACAATAAGTGTTTATTCTAGTAATCAATTTTTGCTTCTTGTATAATCTAGTATTTTAGTAATATAAATTGGCATCACTCAAGTAATAAAAATTGCTTGGATGGGCTTAACGTGTATATTCTTGTTGCAGCATCAGAGGTCACTGGTTGCTAACGGTAATAAAACTTGTGCTTCATTTGAATACAAATTTGAATTTGATTGTGCAAAAAATACTTCCTCATCTAATCATGTAAGCCAATAAGTTATTAATTTATGCTTTCCTTGATGTGGCATTTGTAATTCTATAAATCCTCTGGGAATTTATTGAACTTGGTAGGACTATGTTACATTTTCTTTGACCTGGCATCATAATAACACTATTGATGTTACTTGTTAAATCCTCTAGAAATTCAGTAGTTTTTACATTTCCAACATGTTTCCAATTCCGTTGTGTTTGAATGTTCTAAAAATCACTAGTGTTTCTGAATCTTGTGATAACATGCATTTTCTTCTGAAACATATACTAATTTATTTGTCACTTGTGGCCTTGTTTTCTCTAGATATTCTTGGTAGAAATTTTTGGAGCATTAGCGGTCATTGCATTTCTTAGCCTGAGCTTAATACATCCATTTGTGAGGTAAGTTTTTGTTGGATCTTTGAGTGCTGCTTCTCTCATATCTATGTTTGCTTTCCTGCTATTTATCTTTTTCTTTCTTGTTTTTTTTTTCTTGTTGAGATCTTAGGGTATCCTCACCATTGGTGGGACAGATCCTTGGACCTTGTACCCACACCCACACAGATACAGTGGCAACTGACGCCTAGGAGGTTCAATGCCTGTACCTATGGGGAGCATAGCCACAGTGCTAGCCACTGAACCAACACCCAGTTGGGTTCTTGCTATTTATCATAGTATGCGCATTTAAAATTATTCTCATCTATGAAACCAAAGTAAGTTGACTGCACAAATTGATCCACATTCAGAAGTTGGAAACTCATAATGATCACCAGTGGTAGAGACATACCCATGATTTTAAATATAATTCCTTTATACATTTACAACTACCAAGAATGTACAAAGTCTCGCGTGTTAGGAGGTCCAACGATCAGAGAGATCAAGGACTTGACAGCCATATGTGAAACACCCTATTCAAACCTATTTTAATGAATAATGTAGTTTATTGCAATTGAACTTTTCCTGATAGTATTTTGTTATATCTTTGCGTGTAATTATATTTCCTCTTGTTTGTGTTTTCATTTGTATGCAGGGTTATTCCGACAACACTTGGTTAGGGAATTTGATAATCTTTTATTCCTGTAGCATTATGCTTTTATTTTGTATGTGTACTTTCGTTTTTTTTTGACCAATGCGTTAGTAAGTTCTTTCTAGATTCTGTGATCTCATGCGTCTTTAACTTTTATTTGTACCATGGAAAATTCTACACTTTAGCATGCTACACCAAAAATGTAGTTTAAGAATGTATTATGTGCTCAGTTTTGGGCCATTCTTGAATTGAAACGGGTTTGACCCGTTTTGACGTGGCCCACTTTTTTTTTCTCGTCTTTTGTTTTCTCCAAGTCTACGAGGGTGGTTTTCTTCTCAAAGGACAAAACATGAAGAAGATCTCAGATGCTTGCAGGAGAAGTAGTAAGAGCAAAAGATGAGCATCTTCTTCAAATGTTCTCACTCAATCAGACGGCTAGGGTTTTTTCGCTAAAAGGGTAGCATCTTCTCGTCTTTGCGACTTGTAGATCTTCAAATGCTCTCTCCATTACTCACGATCTTTTTTGTGACCTGTAGACCTTCTTCATTACTCACGATCTGCTGAAATCCTGTTCTGATTGGTATAAATCTCTCTTTGCTACAAGTTAATTTTTTTCTTATGGATCATTGAGTGATTTTTGTATTTTGCTTAATCTGATCTTCTTCCTAGGGTATCTTTTTTGTCAGATCTGTTGATGTTTTGCTTGTTTTTGCTTGCTTGATTTCTCACTTTTGAGAAATGATTTGGTTTTGCTGATGTTGGCCCATTTCCCTGATTTGAAGGCGCTGATGTGTGGGGAATTACAGAGAGTTTCACCACAAAAAGAGTTATTTGCACCATTGGATTTTCTAACACATACAGTTTCCAATATTAGAAATGTAGAGTTAGAGATTGATTCGCAGCACACCAAGTGTTTTTTTTTTTTTTTTTTTGCTGCAAATGCTTGTTTGCTTCAAGCTCCTTCTTTCCATCTTTCTAAAGATCATTGGAGGCTCTTTTGTTTAATTCATCACTAGTCTGATTCATTTATATGATGATAACTATGGATATTCTTCTGCTGTCATTTGCCTTGAATCAATTTTATCAGTCTCAAATGAAATTCCTAGAGCTCTTTTTATGCATTGCGTTGATTTGGGTCGTTGTTGTTTTTCTGTTTTTGTAATGGGTTTTCTTAGTTCTCATGGCCTAGTGTGAAATAGCTAAAGGTGCGTGTTATGCATTTATTTGAATGGCGTCTATGTGTGTGTGTGTGTGTGTGTGTGTGTGTGTGTGTGTGTTTCTCTTGTTTCTGATATGGGTCTTTTGTGGTTTCTTCATCAGGCTACAGGGCTATCTCTGTACCAAAATTCTAAAAGTGGGAATTACCAAACCCCCATTGTAGATAAATCTGAGGGGTTATCAATCTTTCTTTTTGTTGATGTTGTTGTTTTAAAAGCATATGCTTTTTATCCGTTTCTCAAGATGATTATTCATGTCATGAAAAAGATACATGAGCTTCTAATTATGTTATTGCTTTGATTAATTGCATGACAGTTACTTTAATTTAAGTGCAACTGATAATTGTAAGAAATCATTTATAGGGTAAGGTGTTTCAAAATAAATTTAGGTTTCATCATCTTTTTACATAACAGTTCATCATTCGGCTTAGACAGTGAGGATGATGAGGTTGCCCCACCTAGGTGCCATTATTTCATCCTTTTTAATCTAGAATTGTTGTTTCAAATGTTAGGGGCTAACTTGAAATGTTCTAAACATTGATTTGGAAAACCTTAGAATGGGATCCAATTATCTCTAGAATGGGATTTGTAGGTTAGGTGGATGAAGTTTGATGCCCCGTAAACCAATATAATTTTTCCTAGGAAGACACCTTCTATAACTTGAAATTTCTAGTACCAATATATATATGAATATCAATCTATCAGGTTAAATCTATTCAAATTCATTTCACACCATCCAACTAATACCTAGTAACGTACTATGAATTAGTAAATCAATATAAATTTACTTTTTCATTGTTTGTGACAATCTTGTAATCTTTTACTAGATAACTTATATCTTTGTAAATTAATAGATATTTATTTTGAACCTTATCCTAATAAATAATGAGGGATTTACTTTCTTTTGGCCTGAAAATACCAGAGTTGTATTAAAAAGTCTTAGCTTATTGGTTAAATCTTTGTATTAATCACAGTTCAATAGTATAAGTCCTTTGTCTTATTTTTAAATTGTTATCTAGACTTATGACGGGGAATTGAAGTGGAAGAGAGAAGAGATTAGAATTCCTGGGTGGGTTTTGTATTGTTTATTCTTTAAAGGGCTACATGTGTTGGTCAATGACTAGTTTCTACGTCATTATACATGGCAAAGAAACATTTGATTTCTTTTAGTTCACCTGGTAAAGATATTTTATAGGGGTGAGGCCTAAGTAATAGTCCTTGTTTGGCCAGCCATCCTCTGTTATTCCATTGTCTTTCCTTTATTAGATATTCTTGAATGGAACCTAGCCTTTAGCAATCACTATGTGGAGGGTTGCTTGGCTACTCTACCACCTTAAGGTTTAATATGCCCAAAAATCGGGTCAAGGGCAAGTTTATTATGCATCTAGCATACCAAAGACCTTCACTTGAAAACATAACTTCTACATCTATAGTAAGGTTCATGATATGGTGCGATGAATGCACCTCGGCTGACCTCTAATAAAGTTATCCACTTAAACCTTTCTCGATCCATCTCCTTCACTTTTTGCTTTAATTTGTTTATTGATAAAAAGATAAAAGCAAGTAAGAATTATATAAATCATGCTTTGAAATATATGAATTGAATTTTTTTATCATTGAAACTATTTCCCTAATGTGCATATGATAGTTAATATATTGCCAATTCATGTTGGGCAATTGGGTGGGGTGATGGTGGATCAACCATAGATTGGGCCATTTGCAATATGTACATGTTATTGTTCTCATTGTCATAAAGGGATTCTTTTTAGATAGTTATATGTGACCACATTAATTGTAGAATGTTGTCACCAAGTAATAAAGCAGGGATGTCCAAACATAGATTAAGTCGAGAGTATTTGGATGAATTGTGCATTTCTTTGAGTTTGTAAAGAAAAATGGTGGTGGATTTCAGCATTTTCCTTGCCCATGTGTTAAATGACGAAATGGGCATGGAATGATAGACCTTACTTGATTTATGACCATTTACTCATTTATTATGGTATTGATCAGTCAAACACACATTGGATTTTTCATGAAGAAAGTTTTAACATAGTTAATGAGAAACCATCAACATCGAAGTCTTATGACCAAATCGATGACATATATCCTAGAATGGAGGAGCCTATAAATGATGCATTTGGGAGAATTGGTGACCATGTTGATTCTCTTATGGATGGTCTCGCAAGTAATGAAGATTTAAATGAAGATTTTCTAAGGTTTCAAGGGCATGAAGACCATGAAGCTAGAAGATATAAGTATTTTATTTGATGATGCAAGGCAAGCTTTGTATCCTACATGTCCTAGGGAACTCACAAAATTGTCAACTATTGTTGAGTTGTATAGTTTAAAAGTACAAAATGGTTAGTCAGACAATTGATCTCCTTCAATTGGTAAAGAAGTTTCACCGATAGGAAATACATCACCAAAAAGCACATATCAAGCTAAAAAGATGCTCAACTCACTCGGAATAACCTATGAGTGTATACATGTATGCCCGAATAATTGCATTCTTTACTGAAAAGAGTTTAAAAATAGGCAAAATTGTTCAATCTATCATATATCCAAATGGAAGTCAGATTACTTGGCAAAAAAGAATAGTGTTAAAGTTCCATCAAAGGTTTTGAGATATTTTCGTTTGACACCTAGATTATAGAAGCTACACAGGTTAGATTTCAAAGTTAAATATATTTTCTAGGTCATGCTATTTTCTATTGGAGTATTACAATTCATAATTAATTAATTACTTGTATACTTTGTTGTATTGTATGCCATGGATAGCGAAACAAATGATTTTGCATTCTCGACAAAAAGAATATAGCGGTGTTATGCAGCATCCATCTGATTCATCAAGTTAGATGGTAGTAAATACCAAGTGGCCATGTTTTTCCAAGGAACATCGTAATGTTCATTTAAGACTTGCGACTGATGGGTTTAATCCTTTGGACATCTTAGTAGCGTTTATAGTTGTTGACCCATCATTATCATGCCCTATAATCCCCCCCCCCTCAATGTGCGTGAAAAGAGAATTTTCAATCACTACAACAAAATTCACTTTCCATGACAAACATGTTGGTTGCAAAAATTGTTCCGCAAAAAAGAAAAATTCATCGCCTAGTTGTCGCGAAAGCCTGGTCTGAGAAAGTCTATGGCGATGTAATAATTGGTCATCACCAAAAGCCCATTATTAGCGACGCATTTTCTCGTTGCCAAAAACTCTAATTATTGTCGCCAAAAAGCCTTAAACATAGTGGAAAAACAACAAAAAATTATGAAGAGGCATCTTTGGCGACAACATATGTTCATTACTAGAAGTCTAATTTGTATTGGCGATGACTCCTATTCGTTCCAAAAAATCATTTTTTCTAAAAAAAATATATTTTTTCTAGAATCAATACTTTTTTGGTTCCCTGTGTAGGTATATATTTTTCTAACATCAATTAAGTATCCAACCAAAGCCGATGTAACAAAGATATGAGTTATACAATTCCTGAAAGCTACTTCTCAACAATTTTCAACAAAATACACCCATTACCCAAATAGCAAGATGAAGCCCATATAGTAACTGAATCATATAATGGCTAATGGTTAAAAAAAAAAAAAAAAGAGCTTCATTTAATCATGGTACCAATTCCATTTTCTATTGCCAATCTGTGACACAAATGAAACAAAAATCCTGAGTTGAAAGGAAAGAAAAAAGGCGGAACTATAAATAAAATACTTAGATGAACAATAATTTATATGACTTCATAACCATGTGTGAATATTTAGAAGAGAAACTCCCTTCCTATCATCTCAACCAGCAATTTCTAAGACTCCTTGGCCTTTGATTTTCCATTCATGTGATCTAAGAACCCCATGTCAAATGTTCAGTCACTTGCAAAATAGAGAATTCATGAGATGATGGTCATTCATTGTTATCATTATATGACTTCATAAACATGTTTGAATATAACCCAATGAAATTTGATGTATGGATAGGAAGTGCTGGAATTACCACTGCTTGATCCTGTATTTGAAGGTGGGAACTCAGAAGAAGCTATGGGAATCAAAATTTAGAGATGGGTAGCTGGGAATGATGTCGAATTCGATGGTTGTTGCTCCAAATCGTGCCATCAATATGGAGAAAACATAATTGATTTTTTTCTAGAATTGATACTTTTTTATTCCATGTGTAGTGATACTATTTATCATTCCCATTTGCGGAATGACTTTAGATCCTCATCCTATTTATCCAATTGTAGATGTAGAAGGATTTAGAAGTAGATAAAATGTTCTAGAAATCTATATCATACCTAAATTATACTAAAACTAAGAGTAACAACAGAAGGAAATGCAAGAGCAACTTGAAATTCAAACTAATAAGATGATTAATAAACACATTGCTAAGACCATATAAAACACGCATTGTTCCAAGCGAAGATACCCTAGAAAATGGTAATTTTTTTCCTCCCACAATCACATATATGCTGTCTCTGCCTATATAATTTTGATGTAGTTTAGCACCCACACACCAAAAAACCAGAAATTCCATATGCATCTCAAAAGCCCATTAATTGAATCAAGTTGTAGTAATATTTAAACATCAAAGGAACCATGCACAAATTAATAAAGAAACAAAACTGAATAGGAGTGGAAAACAAAAACAACCCATTAACATAAATAGGACAAAAAAGCCAGATACCCAATCAAAGGAGCTGCTACCTTAATGCTGGTGTAACCCACAAGATTCTCCTAAAATCCACCAACAGAAAAACAAAAACCATCTAATCCACATTATGGAGGCAGATGTGGGTGCTGTCGTCCCTCTTTTGATTCCTGGCGATGACCGCGGGGAAGTAGATCGCCCTCATCTGCCCCGGCAAATCCCCGACGTAGCCCATGGGGACATTGATCATGATGAGATCCTTGTCCCAGTCATAGACCGTGTCTTCCAGTGTTCTTTGGATTAAGAAGATTGAGTCAAAAGCAGCCGTTGGCTTTGTGTTATTTGGATTCTTTTGCATTTCTAGGTTTTAAGGCTGTGAGAATTGCAGAGAAATAAAGATGGGGGCTCTACATTTTGGGGGGGTTTTTTAGACTGGGGCTTTGCATTTTGGAGTTTTTTTAGACTGCGTTTTTCAATTTGGTTTAGAGAAAGAAGAGGGAAAATAAAATTTGGGTGGGCTAGGGCCTTTTTTTTACCTTCACTTGCCTTAAGATGGAGATGTAGTGAGTAGGAATTGAGCGGAGGAGCCCTTGGAGAAACCAAGTGAGAGATGAAGGTAAGTGGGAGAAATGGAGAGAGGGTCTGCGGTTTTGAGGGTTGCTCTTCTTTTGGGTTTGGAGAGATGATGGGATGCATGCTTTTTTAACTAAGATTTGGCGACAAATACTATATTTGTTGCTAAAAAAATAATTTTTATGATTTGGGTGATGAAAACAAAATTTTTGTTACTTGATGATACCCAATGGCAACAAAAGCAGTTTTTGTCGGTAAAAAAAAATTCAACAAAATTTTTTAACCTTTTAGCGATGAACATGTTTGTTGCCAAAGCCTTAAACATGGTGAAAAAAGCAAAAAAAAAAAAAACAATAATAATAAAAAAAATTGAGAAAGGAACCTTTGGCAACAACCTGTGTTCGTCACAAAAAGGTATATACTTGTCACCAAAACCTTTCCCATCAATAGGCGCAAACTAGCTGATGAAGCGGCTAAGGAAGCAACAAGATTTGGCAACAATTAACTCTTGTCATTGCAAAAAAAACTATATATTAAGCGACAAGGCACACATGTCATCGCTAAAAGGAAATATTAGGCAACAACAGCTTGTGTTCATCGCCAAAAGGCGTCGCCAATATTGTTTTTTCTTATAGTGAATGTTGACAGTATTGATACCAAGTCCAAAAGGACTAGGTAAAGTCATTGATCTTTACTTACAACCATTGGTTAATGAGTTGAAGGAGTTATAGCTTAATGAAGTGCAAACATATGATTCTCATTCGAGGGTAGTTTTTAATATGAAAGCTATGTTGATGTGGGGAATTCATGATTTTCTGGCATATAGGAGTTTATCAGGTTGTGTAACACATGCACAATATGCTAGCCCTTTTAATGCTAGGGAACCGTTGCTGAACGTCTTAAAAGAAGAATGAAGTACTCTTATCAGGGTCATCAAAAATTCCTTCCTACCGATCATGTTTTCAAGACTCAAAAAGCGGCTTTCAATAGTAAATCATAGGAAGGAAGACCTCCTCATCGACTGAGTGGTTCAGAGGTTCATAACAAGGTAGCGGGTATTCAGATGGATATTAATAAATCAAAGAGGAAGAAACGAAAAAGTTTTGATGATGAATTGACCAATAATATAACTACTTGGTACAACAGATCGATTCTTTTTGACCTACCATACTGGATGGTGATTTTACTTACTTTGACATTATATCTTTTATACATCCCATCTTAATGAATAGATAAGCCATTTTTCTTTAATATGCTTTAACTGGATTTACCAATTCATCATAACATAGATGTGATGCATGTTATGAAGAGCCTCGGTGAGCATTTTTTGTCGACGATCTTAGATGTCAAAAATAAAACAAAGGATAACACAAGTGCACATGAGGATTTGAAATGAATGAACATTAGAAAAGAACTATGGTTACAAGAATCAGATGGTAAGACTATTAAACTGAAGGCATTGTTTACTCTAATTCGTGTAGAGAAAGAATTATTCTATCATACTTTACACGACTTAAAGGTTCCAAAAGGGTATAATTCGAGGTTTAAACATCTTGCGAATCTACAAAATCTTGAAATGAAAGGGCTTAAGTCACATAATTACCATGTCATAGTGCAACAATTACTACACGTTTTGCTAGAACATGCTTCAACAATCCCCAATTTTTAAATCTTACCAACCAAACATCATTTTCTTCACATCTTTTCACCCTCTGGCACCTGGTCATAAACCCTCAAAATTCCATATATCGACAGTCATCATCATCAGCAACATCATCTCAGCATTGTCCCTCCAATCTAAGATCAGCTTAAAGAATTCTACCATTTAACAAAAAAAAGCGCTGTCATTAAGTATCCTAACTTAAGGTACAGGAAAGTGAGGTCTCAAAATCAGTGAATTGGATCCCGTTGTTGTCTATATTACTGCATTTATTTGCTCTGATGGTTATTAGAATTTATGTTCAGTCATGAATGTAGCTTATCAAAATTGAGGTTGATCTTTTTCCATGTAATCAATGCACCAATGACATCAACCAAGGCATTTTTCAAAGGCATAGAGACATGGAAGAAGGAGATTGTGATGAAGAAGGCAAGGTTCTTTGGTTGTTGCTTTGTTGGTTTCAGATTTTCCTTTGCCCAGAACTTCATCATTTGTTGACTTGGATATTTTTCATTTTTAGGAAGTAGCCAAGTTACTGGAGTCGTCACTAAAGCCAAATGGTAATTTGATGGACCTTTTTCCCTTGAAAAATCTCTCTCCACTTGGAACATGAAAATGACTCCCTTTTTCATGAAGTTGGCCATACTCACTCTACTTTTAGTGAATGGCTAATTAGATAGTGTAAAATGTAAAATGAAAAATGGTATTTCTTTTTTAATTTAAAATTGTCTTAACTATGATGTACTTTTCCTTGACAGTATGAACAAAACGCTTGAGCGGTATCAACGTTGCTACTACAATCCACAAGATGCTGATATATCCGACCATGAAACGCTGGTTTTTTTTTTTTTTTGGCTTATTTCTTTTCCTGATTACACGTTTCATCAATTTTTTTTTATGCCTAAGGTATGGTTTTGAGGTATGGTTTTGCTGTGGCAGCAAAAGGAAAATTATACTTTTGGTAAAAGTGTACAATATTTGAAAAAAAACCTAATTAGATGTTTTTTTTTGTGGAAAGATAAGTGTTTATATTTCAAATACATAAATATCTTTATTTTACAGAAATGCATGTGTGACTATGAGTGGGCGACACTTAATATAAACTGTTCACGTGGGGATCCCCATCATAGGTTATGGAACAAGGCCTAATAAGTAAAAACCACAGTTATTTTTACATCCTGGTATATAGGTGAAAGCATTTCTCATTAAGTGGACTGTTGGGCAATGTTACTATATAACCATCTATTATCTCTTAGATGTATGGCCCAGTTGATAAACTACCCAAATGGTAGCCACCAATTCTGACCTAAACTATTAACTTGATCGGCAACTTATGAATAAACATTGATTAAGAAAGTATACATGTGGGAAGATCAGAGCCATCAAATTAAGCATGGCTCACTTCATGAACTATCAAAATGGTTGTTATGATTTATTGACACAGTCCAATGTCACCCATGTATGAAGATCATGGCCATCTAATAGTTGCCTTTCCTACACTAAATGTAGTCCATTACTTTATTTAGTCTTTTTCTTACTATTACTTGTAAGGTTGTTGGTCAAATGGTAAGAGTTATTAATAGTTGACACTTAAAATAAAAAAAAACATAAAAACAACTCAAGTGACATGTGGCTCATCAAATGAATAACTTTCAATTATTTGAACTAACATATCATGTGACTTGAGTTCCTTTTCCGTGTTTTTATTAGCTATGGACTGTCATTCAATTTGTTAATGGAAAGAATGCTATAGATTTTATCCTATATTAGGAGACCTTGGGTCAAACACTTGGAAGTTAAGGTTCCTATCAATCACTGATTCACTTAAATTGTAACTAAGGGGATCATGATTCAGAAATTTGACACTTTTCTACTACTAGTAAAAAACACATGATTCATGATAAACATGCCTTATTGTGATAATAAACTATGTGTGTTTTGCATTTATAGCTGATAGCTGTCAATAAATAAGAAAGGAACTTCTTCCATCAAGTGAATCCAAGTCATCCCGACTCAAGCACTGTTGTTCTGGAGTGTTTTAATCTAAAATTATGTTAATTTAGAAGTCCACATTTCTAGGATTGTTTAGACCCACAAATAATTGCAATTTACAAGCTTTTCGAAGGCAGTGGACTGTTTGTGCATATAAAGCAGTCAACAGGCAGGTCTAACTTCTGAGTGTACAAGCGCTGCAGTAGCTGCATTCAAAAAACTGTCTTCCAGTGATTCTCTCTCTCTTCAAAACCAGACTAGTTAGTTTATCACTACAATATCTATTGCTAGAACTTCAACAAAGTAGTGGATGTGCAGGGGTGCATTAGGACTGCGGATGCAATGGGACTGTAGACTTCCCAACAAGCAAACTAGAAAGAATGGAAGAGGATTAAGTTCCAATTTTGGACTCGCCCACCTCCGCCTTGATAATCTATTATAGTTTTTCAAAGTGAGGATTTGATGAAGATTTGAATGTGGATTGAAATTTTTAGTTGGCCAAGGCATTGATGGGGCAATTTGAGCATCACAAGAAGGCCGCGAGGGTTGAATCAAGTTTCAGGCCCCAAACGGTCCCAAATATTAAGTAGAATTGATGTCAAGCGCTATTGTGGAAAGCAGAAAAACTGGAGATTTTACATTTCCCAGCATTAACTAGAATTGATGTTTTGGAGATTCCAAATAGTCCAGAACATGGACTATTTCGGGCTAGAGTTTGCCAACCTCAACCTAAACCCAATAAGGGTCTACAGCCCTAGGGTCATCCAAAGGCACTCTTGAAGATAGTGGGGTCCACTTTCCATAACATGGACCCTATGGAGCCTAAAGTAGAGATATCCAAAGTTGTCTGGTTGTCCAAAGAGTTGCAATTTGGTCTCTTTTGATTATTTTAGAAATTCATTCATGTTTAGGAGTTTGATTAGGGTTAGAAAGAAAGTATGGTTAGTATAGTTGTCTCTAAGGTTTTATGTAGGGTTACACACATTATTAAAAGGATGTATGGGTCAGCTATTTGAGAATAGTCTTACAATACATGAAATAAAAGCTCAATAGTTTAGCGGTTTCTTTTTTTTGCTCTCTCTTGGTCGTATGTGGTTGTATAGAGATAAAGAAGGCCTCTAAGGTTAGTTATGGTGTGTTCTTTCGGTACCTTGTTTAATTATGCAGTTTATGGATTCTTTCAATTTTGTTCATAAAAGACTTTAAACCTTAACATAGGTTTATGGTCCCAGTCAAATCTAAGTATGAAGATACCCAATAGCAGTGAATTTAACAAGTAAGCAATCACCACAAGGAAGATGGACACAAGATTTTTTACGTGGAAAACCCAAATGCGAAAAACCACAGGACCAACCACCGGTCCACCTAGATCAAACACTATGCAAGAAAGGTTACAAGAACTACTTACTACCCTTTTACCATTTATACACAACCTAAGGGACTAGAACCACTCATTCTTGTCGACGCACATGCCGTTCACCTTCTTTAAGCTTGATCTTCACACCTTAATGCCTCTCAAGACAAATTACCAAGATAGAGAATGAACCTGATACTCAGAAGCATACTTTGCAGCACATGTAGAACAAAGAAGCTTCTGGGAAAATGATGTCTCTTAATAGAATTACTAGGGTTTTGATCTGGAGAGAGGTAATTCCTTCAAGGAAGAGATGATCCTTGTATACATAGCAACCATAGAGACCTTTTCACTCAGGATTCGGTGAAGATAAGGAAGGACTTGATCGCATAAGATTTAGATTCGAAAAATCAGAGTTTTCTGATTTCCAATAGCCGACCCAGCGGACCGATCGGATACCCTATTCGACTGATCGGGGCTTGGGGTCCGACCGATCGGGCACCTCAACCGACCAATCGATCTTCAATTCTGTCTACAAGTTTCTGAATGCATGGAATTCGACCGATCTACCATGTAATCCGACCGGTCCGATAGTTAGAGCACCTGCATTCCATCTTTAGAGTAGAAGACCTTCATCTATAACTTTTGTAGAGGTTTCAATCCATCTAGAAAACAAAATTACAACATTTGAAGCCTAAGTTTTGTCCATCCATGAATTTTTCAACATTACATGCCTTCCAATCCCCCCTTTTTGTAATTCATGGACAAAACTTCCTAGACTGAGCAATTTACCCAGATTAACTCCAAAAAAAAGTAGTCATGAAGGCTTGAATATGAAACCTGAAAACACAAACAACCTTTTCTGGCACACAGAAGATAAGATTAGCATATTAAAAATAAAATAGAATAAAACATAATCAACACAAGTCATCAGCTCTCCCCCTTTTTCGGCATGAATTGAGAAGGTGGCAGGTAACAACAAAAATAAACAAAAGACAAACAAAAGATAATCAGCGCTGACGAAGATGATCCAAAATAGAGTCAAGTTTGGACTAAGTACATCGAACCGCCCATGTTTTGTTTGAACTTTTGCTATGAAGAAGATCAAGATAAGTGGCTTGGTTAAAGAGAGTGTCCTCAAATGCTGAAATCCTAGCATGTATAGTAATAGCATCAGGTATATCCTCCTCAGCAGCAGGTGCTGGAAGAGGATCTCGGGGAACAGAGTGACAAAGTTGGGACTTAGACTGCATCAAGGTGCTCATAGTGATAGGGTTCAGAATCGGAATCGAAACATCATTCATATCTAGCATCACACCCTGTGCAGGAAGAAATCGGGAGAGCAGTACACCAAAAGGAAGCGAGGCATTCTTAGCAGCAGAAGGAGCTCGATAAATAGTGTTGAAGATAATGCGAGGAAGATCAATAGGGAGATCACTGCCAATAACATACAATAGATAACCGGCCTCGTGATAGATCTCAGCATGATGACCTTTGGGCTCAATGTTGTTTTTCACAAAAATATTGTGCAGCTGATACAAATTTATCAATTCACTCTATTTTAATAATGTACCTAAAGGCCAATCGTGAGGACTCCCTCAAAGCGCCAAGGTAACTTCATTAAAATCAACAACCAAAGTATCCTTATCCATACCAGATGGGTCAGGCATCGGATATTTTGCATCTGGAGTCCGATCAATACATAAGAATCTACCATGTGAAGATGGAGTGATGGACAAGTGCTAGCCTCTAACATACGATTTGATGAGCTCAGCAGACACATCAAACATATTATTATAGAATTCATTAATTAAATCAGGAAAGACCTCCGTATCAAACTTGTAAAGTGAGGTCCATCGTCGTCTATTAAGCCAAGTGCCAAAAGGTAACGTCCCAAATTCCAACGGACTTATTGGACATTCCAAGAGTATAGTCCTTTTGCAGAATATTTTATCATATTGGTTTGCCCGCTCTTCGGAAAGAAACCGTTCTCTGTTAAAACCAGGAGTAGATGATGTACTAACCACATGTTTTCACTTGGTAACAAGTTTCTTTGGAGCCATAACTGTGAATGATGAATGTATCTTGAAGAAGAAATCATTAAAGCACAATTCAATGTAAGCAAAATGAGAAATATACATGAGTAAACTCGTTGAAACATTTCATCAGACAATTGGTGTGCACAATAAGAATGAAGCTTGCAATAAGCACAAGCTCGCACGAATGAGATCCCAATCAACATACAAGAACAATCACAAATATCAATACAAAAATCATAGTGAATAATTTTACTAAAAGAGAAGAAAGCACACAATCCAAACATCAATCAACGGCAAGAGACACCCAATAAAGAGGATAAATCAAAAAGGGAGAAGAAAAAAGCACGCATATGGCTGCAATGAAAAAGAGACAAGCAAAGATGGTTACCATGGAGGAAGAACCCAATCGAAGGGATCAGAGAAATAGGTACACAAAAGGAGTAAAAGTGGAAAAATCGCAGACCAAAAGATGAGAAGACATGGTGACAAGAAACGAAGAGACGCATGCTAGATTTTAAAGAATCCAAGCGTGCCCGACTGATTGGATGAATGGCCCAATCGGTCAGATTTTAGTTTTGTGAAATTTGATCTTAATGACCAAACCGGTCAAAGAAGGAAGCCGACCGATCAAATTTCAGTTCTATGAAAGAGCATAGATTTGTCCGACCGGTCTGATGTGTAGCCCGTCCGATCAGAATACACAACTGTGAGTTTTTTTTTAAAAAAAAAACAAAACTCATAGAGTGTAGTATATGAAAGCTTGAAATAAACATGAAAGCCAAGGTTAAAATGCAACATACCAGAAACAGACTAATCACATGAAAATCATCAATGCTCAAATATGATGGTTTTACAACAGTTAATAAGCCAACAATTTCGAGGTGACATAGAGAAGGAGAGATATGCTCAGCAACGTGAATATAGTGAGAAAAAATCAAGTAGACTGGGAAGTCAATACTGTTTGAGGCATGGGAAATCCATATCTAACATTGTTGTGCGATTTTTCTATGAGGAGTCCAAAACTCCCCCTGAATACGTAAACCCTCCCCCACCCCCCCCCCCCCTCCTTTTTTTAATATGGGGAAAGAAGGGAGAAGATGTATTCAAAGTTGATTTTCTAATACAATGTGCATCTTCGTAAGAAACCCAAACAACGTACTCTTGGTTTGCTTCAAATGTAGTGAATGAAGTTGATAGGAAAGTGAGGCTTTGAAAAGTCTCCTTAAATTCTGTGTACCATGACAGAAACCAGCTCAATAACTAAAGTAAAACAAGCTAAATCACATATCAAATAATCATGAAATTAGCAAAAATAACAGGCATGTGCAACAAGCAAGTGATGTAGAAGACATGTTAAGGATGGAGTCCAACTCCAAGGGATTTACGAAGGGATTCAAACCTAAGAGGCTCAAGAGGTTTAGTGAACAAATCATTTAGTTGATTTTTTGTTGGAATGTGCTCCATGATAAGAATTTTAGCTTCAACTAATTCACAAATGAAATGATGCCTGATATCAATGTGTTTCATTCATGAATGCTAAATGAGATTTTTAGAAATATCGATAGCACTCCTATTGTCACAGTAGATTGTCATAAGATCTTGCTGAATTCCATAGTCCGACAACATTTGCTTTATCCATAGAAGTTGTGTACAACAACTTCTAGCTGCAATATATTTCGCCTCAGCAGTAGAAAGAGAGGTTGATGTTTGCTTTTTATTATGTCATGCAACAAGATTGTTGCCAATAAAAAAACATCAACCAAAGGTGTTCTTTCTATCATCAACACAGCTAACACAATCAGCATCAGAGTATCCAACAACTATTATGTTGGTGTTCCATGTTAGCCAAATACCATAGTTTAGTGTCCCTCGCACATACTTCATAATTCGCTTGACGGCTTTAACATGAGATTCCTTGGGATTTGACTGATATCGGGCACAGATACCCACATTGTATGCTATATCAGGTCTACTAGTAGTAAGATATAGAAGACTCCCAATCATGCTACGATACAATGTGTCATTTGCATCTGTACCTTCTGTATCTAAACTGAGTTTGACTGAAGTGCTCATTGGAATCCGTTCCTATTTTGAAGAGGGCATTCCAAACTTCTTGAATAGATTAGTGGCATATTTAGATTGAGAAATAAATACACCATCTGCACTTTGCTTTATTTGTAAACCCAAGAAGAAAGTTAATTCACCAACCATACCCATCTCAAATTCACTTGCCATGATTTTTGAGAACACATTTGCCAAATACTATGAGGTTAACCTGAACACAATATCATCTACATACACTTGAGCAATCAGTAAGTCCTTGTCCTCATTCTTGATAAACAAGGTTTTATCAGCTCCTCCTCGTCGAAAACCATTTCCAAGCAAGAAGGTGGTTAACTGTCCATACCATGCGCGAGGGGCTTACTTCAAACCATACAATGCCTTGTTCAGTTTATATACATGACCATGAAACTGCTGATTTTAAAATCCATTTGGTTGTTCAACATAAACTTCTTCATCCAAAAAGCCATTTAAAAATGCACTTTTGACGTTCATTTGATAAAGTTTAAAGTTCAGTGCATAAGAAAGGGCTAGTAGGATGTGAATTAACTCAAGCCTGGTTACTAGAGCAAAGTTTTCATCAAAATCAATACCCTCAACTTGAGTATAACGTTGTGCTATAAGCTTGGCTTTGTTCCTAACAACTTGACCCAACTCATCGGTTTTATTTTTGAAAATCCATTTTGAACCAATGACATTAGTGTGAGTTGGTCGGGGAACAAGTTGCCATACATCATTTCTTTCAAATTGTGCTAATTCTTCATGCATGGCATTTACCCATGAGTCATCCTTAAGTGCTTCAAAAACATTATGAGGTTCGACAGTAGAAATAAAGCAGAAGTAACTTACCTGATCACTTACCTGTTGACAAGTACGTATAGGCTCATTTACACCTCCAATAATATCTGATAATGAATAACATTTCCAAGCTCTAGCTTTTGGATTTATTCAAGATGACGTATCTTGACGAAGAACAACAAGATCTGAGGTGGGGCTTTGAGAGACAATAGGTGTTTTTGGTTCTTGTTGTTTTTTAGAGGAGTCACCCAACTCTGTGCTAGATGGCTTCTCAAGAGAATCTTTTCCTGCTGGAGGATCATCATGTTTTGCACCGGAATTATCTTCCTACAAAGAAGGAGGAGTAAACATTATTTCATCATCATTAGAATTGAAATGAGACTCGGCAACATTGAATGATTCCATAACAGTAGAATTCCACAAGTTAAATATGCGGTATGCTTTGCTATCCAATAAATAGCCAAAAAACACACCCTCATCACTTCAGGAGTTAAATTCACCAATATGTTCCCCATCTTTGAATATATAACATTTACTCTCGAAGGTTCTGAAGTATTTAACTGTAGGTTTCCTACTATACCAAATTTCATATGGAGTCATCTTAGTTCCAGGTCTAAGATAAACTCAATTAATCACATGAACTACAGTTTCAATTACCTCAACCTAGAACTTTTTTTGAATGTTTTTACTATGAAGCATAACATGGGCCATATCTTGTACAACCCAATTTTTTTTGTTTAATAATTCCATTTTGCTGAGGAGTTTTAGGTGCAGAGAATTCATGTTTGATGCAATTTTCAGCACAGAAAGATTTAAAAGAAAAAATTTTCAAATTTTGTTCCATGATCAGTTCTAATCCTTGAAACACCACCAAATTGAGCACCTTTATCTGCAATCAAATGAAGCCATAAGTAATGAAAGACATCAAAAGTTTCTGATTTCTCTCTCAGAAATCAAACCCAAGTAAAATGAGAGAATCATCAATAGTAAGAAAGATGTACTTCTCTCCTCCGATTCTCTAAATCTGAGCAGGGCCCATAAGATCCATATCAAGTAATTCCAATGGCCTAGATGTAGTCATTTGATCAAGTTTTTTATGAGGTAAACGATTTCACTTACCAAGTTAACATAGGCCACATGCATTGTTGGAGGGTTTTTGAATTTTGGGTAACCCTCGAACTAACTCTCATTTAAAGAGAAGTTCAAGTTCAGTATAATTCATATGACCCAAACGTTGATGCCACAGATCGATAGTGTCTAATGAGGTTAAGTGACACTGTAGACTATCAGAATTCCTAACAACATAACAATTATCCAAAATTTTCTTTCCATGAAGTACGGTTTTTCCTTCTTTGTTTATAATAACACAGTCATTTAAGGAAAAATGCACTTCATGATCAGATTCACAAAGCTGACTGATATTTAAAAGATTTGCTTTAAGGCCATCTACAAGAAACACATTATGGATAGATGACATACCAGGAATATGTACAATGCCCTTACCAATGACGTTGGATTTGTTACCATCACCAAACTGAACGCTACCACTATTACACTCTTGAAGAGAAGTAAATAATGATCTGTCACTAGACACATATCTAGAGCACTCACTATCCAAGTACCACACATGTGAATTTTGTGCTCGAAGGGCTGTAAGAACTATATTACAGTAGAGGTCAGACTTTCAAATTCAGACTTGTTTTGTCTTGACTTTTTGAGGTAAGGAATATCTCCGCCTCTGTCTATTTTGGAACATGATTCGCAATTTATTGCAATGTGGTCTTATATGTCCTTGAATCCCATAGAAGTGACATATTGGAATAAATGTGGGACGTGACATTTTCTTATTTGGTTTGTTTACAAGATTCACTTGTGGATGTGCTTGAATGGTGGGTACAAAGGTGATCATGGTAATGCCTTTAACAAACTTACCTATATTCTGTGATGTTGAACCATATTCATATCCAAGTCTAGTCTATTAGCACTCGTCTTCTGAACACCTAGGATTTCATTTAGTTTCTTGGAACCAGTGTTCATCCTTGACAGATCAGCTTTAACTTCAACAAGTTCTACCAACATTAAGTGAAGTTTGTGACTCAGTGATACATTCACTTCCTTGCTAGATCTAAGCTCTTTTCTTACATTATTCATTTTTTTGGATGTCTTGAGCGACTGATCATGTAGCAAGGTCCAATTGTTACCTGCATTAGTCAACTTATTAGTGAAGATAACTAGTTGTAAGTCTAGGGTAGATATCTTACAATAAGCCTCTTTCAACTCTTTTTTTAGCCGAAGTTTCTAATTTCAGCTCTAGTGCTTCATTAATCAATGCAACTCTTCTAGAGTCTTTCAACAGTTTATCATATGCCTCTAACAATTCTTTTTCAGACTGAGGCATGTCATCCAAAGAAGCATCACTTTCAGTATTAGAATTAGACCCTGCACTCAAGGAATTCTTAACAACAGAATTGTTAGAGTTAGCCATAAAAGTAATAAATTTACTATTTTCAGAAGATTCAGATTATGGAATTTGGTCTTCTTCTTTTGAATTATCATCCCAAGTGACATTCAACACTTTACCTTGATTCCCTTGATTTCTGAAAGTGTGATCGACACATTGGGATGCATAATGGCCAAATACCTTTGCATTCATAGCATTGAGTATTCTTGGGAGGTATTTTGGAAGAATTTTTTTCAGGCTTGGATAGAGGATTAAAAGCTAGCTTAACATTCGATGTGACATTAGACTTATTTTTAGCCTTATTTTTCTTGTAAGCCTTCTTTCAATCTTTTTTATCAGAACTCTTCATAGCTTTTTTGAATTTTCTGACTAAAAAGGCATCAAATTTAGGATCATCAAAGTCTGGTTCAGAAACATCACTATCATTATTTGATTTGGAAGAGATTAATGTAATTCCCTTAGATTTTCTGGTTGACCTGTGATTGGCTTCAAAAGTTTGTAAATTTCCAATAAGCCCAACAACCGAAAGAGTATCTAAGTCATTAGTTTCCTCAATTGCCACAACTTTTGGATCAAACCTTTCAAGAAGAGATCGTAGAATTTTTCTGGACTATTTTATTCTCAGGAATGATCTCTCCTAAATTAAAGGTTGAATTTACCACATCATTAAGTTTGGCATAAAATTCATCAAATGTTTCGTTTTCTTCCATAATCAAAGTGTCAAACATAGTGCTTAGTTTCTGAAGTTTAGACCATTTGACCCTTCCAGTTCCTTCATGGACAGTTTCCAAGATGCTCCATACTTCTTTAGCGATGTTACACTCAGAGATTCTTCTAAATTATGTAGGTGAGACACAGTTAAAGATCGCATTCGTGGCTTTACTATTGGCAAGAAACACAGATTTTTCTTCCTTTGTCCATTGAGCCATAGGCTTAGGGATAGTAACATTCCCATCAGTAACAACAGTTGGCGGAACATATGCAGTCTGAATGGATTGCAATACATCTATATCAATGGATTGTAAAAAGGCAACCATTCTAACTTTCCAATTAGCGTAATTCATTCCATCTAGATAAAGGGGTTTATTAGTTGAAGTTCCACCCCTGGGAATCTCCATAGCAGATATCTGAGTATATCTAAAAACAGTGATAAGAACCTGCTCTGATACCACTTGAAAGACTTTAAACCTTAACATAGGTTTAGGGTCCCAGTTAGATCTAAGTATGAAGATACCCAATAGTAGTGAATTTAACAACCAAGCAATCACCACAAGGAAGATGGACATAAGATCTTTTATGTGGAAAACCCAAACGGGAAAAACCACGGGACCAACCACCGGTCCACCAAGATCAAACACTATGCAAGAAACGTTACATGAACTACTTACTACCCTTTTCCCAGTTAAACACAACCTAAGGGTGGTCGTGCTTAAAATGGCATGGAAATGTGTAATGGATTCAATGTCCAATATTCACGCACTTCAAGTGTTAAGAAGAATGGGAATTAATTACAGTTCATCATTAATTTCACTTTGTTTACATGGGTTCTAATGCTCTGACGTCGAGGATGTAGGTTGTTTACATAAATTTTAAAAGTTTACAACCCCTCCCTGAAGTCTTAGATGTGATCTCAATTTGAAATATACAAGAAAATGTACATAAAGTAAGAAACAATACAAAAACAGGGAAAAATGGGGGTGACCGTGAGCCATGATCACTGCCCCAAGCTAGTGACCGTAGGTCACAGCCACTGGCAGACAATGACTGTGGAGTCACTATTTTGCCTCTGTTTTTTGTTCTATTTATGCTGGTTCTTCTTTCAGACTTTTTTTAAGTGCTAGAACTCCTTCTCATGACTCTTGGCATGTTGAATAACCATTGAGAAGATCGAATTCAATAATGACATCGATTGAAAACTTTGTAATTCCTCATTATGCTTACGGATTGTCTATTGTTCAAGTCCAAAGAAGGTATCATAGGAAGCCAAAGTTGTGTCATTTTGAACCTATAGCTTTCAAGGAACAAAATAAGACCCAAAGGGGCTTGTTCATAACCTTTGTAATGGCCAAGAAAGCCCTGGAATGAGAAAAACAAAAATGACAACATCATCCTTCGAATAGTTATCAATGCATGGACATGGTTTGTTCTTTAGCCACCCTCTCTTCTCCTCCTCCTCTGAACCTTTTTGCTCACCTTCATAATTGAGAAAAGGAGAGGAGAAGGTCGTGGAATGCTGTTGTGTCCTTGCTTGAATGCTTTTGGTTGCTTTTGTGTCCTTGGAATTCTCTGTCTATGTGTGTCCTTTCTCTGCTTCTTTTCAAATGTTAGCCTTTTATAGACTCTTCCAGTAGTTCTGGTAGTTCCAGGGAGTTAAGAGGGGTTGTGGGAAGTTACATTGTGAAAGGAACTGGAGAAAAACCATCCAAAACTGCAGGTATTGTCCTTTGGGGGTCCATGACCGCAACCACGGTCACGGACAAGGTCTAATTTCGGGCTTTTCCATTTGTGACCCGTTTTCGCCTGTTTGGGGCCAAAACAATGTCCAATCTCCATGAAACTTGGAGGGATGCTTATTGACACTATTTTGACCATGTCATACAAGCTTCAGCTCATTTTGACCATCTGAAGTTGGTCAACTCCCTTGATGAATAGGCCGCGGTCACTGTCAAGGCCTATTTTTGGACTTTTGTATATGTGACTTGTTTTCACCTATTTGAGGTCTGAACGAAGTCCAATCCTCACAAAACTTGGAGGGATGCTTCTTGACACTATTTTGAGAGTGGAATAGAAGTTTCAGCTCATTTTGACCATCTGAAGTTGGTCAACTCCCTTGATGAACAGGCCGCGGTCATGGGCGAGGCCCATTTTTGGACTTTTGCATATGTGACTTGTTTTTGCCTATTTGGGGCCTGAACGATATCCAATATTCACGAAACTTGGAGGAATGCTTTTTGATAGAAGTTTTAGCTCAATTTGACCATCTGAAGTTGGTCAACTCTCTCACTGATTGGGCCACGGTCACGGACAAAGCCCATTTTTGGACTTTACATTTGTGACCCATTTTCACCTATTTGGGGTCCAAACGAAGTCCAATCTTCACGGAACTTAGAGGGATGCTTCTTGACATGATTTTAAGCGTGTCATCAAAGTTTCAACAATTTTGACCTCTTGAAGTTGGTCAACTCTTTAGTTGACTTTTCATGAAAGTGGGCCCTTATTTCAACTGTTTGAGGCCCAAATGAACTCGGTTTGGTTTGAAACTTGGAAGGATTGGTGTCAGGAACATCTTGGACTATTTCTCTGAATTTAATCAGCTTTGGACTTGGGGAAGTAGGATTTCGAACAGCAACCTATTTATTGTATTTGTTAAGTCACTATTCCCCCCATACTGTAGCTAGTCAGCTTGTTTTTTACCTGAACAACGTCCAATTGACTTAAAACTTTAGAATAGTAACTTTGAGCATTCTTTGAGCATTTGTTCCAAATTTCATCAGTTTTGGCCTCCTGGAAGTAAGATTTTAGCTAGTGACTTCCATAAGTCGAGGTCATTGTCTTCTAAGCTGACATGCAGTGAAAGTCAGACCAAACGAAGTCCTTTTGATTTGGAAATTTGCAAAACATCTTCTAAGCATAACTAAAGCTTCATGCCCAAATTTCATCAATTTTGGACATCAGAAAGTAGGACCCTGGTTAATGACCCCATTGCTTGGGGGGGTACTGACCCCAAGTCGACATGCTTGTAGATTTTAGGTCAAATGATGTCTGTTTATTTTAAAATTTTGTAGGGCCTATCTTGGCCATCATTTGAAGTTCCTCTGAGAGTTTTAGCTAATTTGATCTTCACGGGATGTCACTCTGCACAGGGACCCGCATAGCATACTATATGATCATCTGGACCAAGTTTGGATCCAAATGATGTCCAAATGCTCTGAATTCTTGAGGAGTAGTCTTTAAATGTACTTGAAAGCATTTCATTGAATAGAAGCTTGCTTCAACATTTGGAAGTGCTAGGTCCCACAGAGATTCCCAAGGAGCTAGCAAAGAGTCTCTGAAGCTGATTTGAGCTGAGATGAGGTCCAAGTGCTTTGAAAACTTTGGAACTTTATAATCCAAAGCTTGTCATGTCTTCGCTGTATTATTTTTAAATTTTTATGGGTCAACAAAGGGACTAGAACTACTCCTTTTTGTCGACGCACATGCCATTCACCTTCTTCAGGCTTGATCTTCACGCCTTGATGCCTCTTAAGATGAATCACCAAGATAGAGAATGAACCTGATACTCAGAAGCACACTTCGCAACACATGTAGAACAGAGAAGCTTCTGGGAAGATGATGTCTCTTAATAGAATTACTAGGGTTTTGATCTGGAGAGAGGTAATTCCTTTAAGGAAGAGATGATCCTTATATACACAGTAACCATAGAGACTTTTTCACTCAAGATTCGATGAAGATAAGGAAGGACTTGATTGCACAAGATTTAGATCTGAAAAATCAAAGTTTTTTGATTCGCAACAGCCGACCCAGTCAACCGATCGAATACCCTATCCGACCGATCGGGCATGGGGTTCGACTGATCGGGCACCTCAGCCGACCGGTCGGTCTTCAATTTTATCTGCAGGTTTTTGAAGGCATGGAATTCGACCGATTTGCATGTAATCTGATCGGTTCGACAGTTAGAGCACTTGCATTCAATCTTTAGAGTAGAAGACCTTCATCTATAACTTTTGTAGAGGCTTTAATCCATCTAGAAAACAAAATTACAACATTTAAAGCCCAAGTTTTGTCCATCCATGAATTTTCCAACATTACATGCCTTACAGTTCACCCCCTGGAGTTCACTCAAACTTATTTTGCTCATAGCATTGTGACTATGTCAAGCACCAGGCTTAAGTTCTTGTTGAACCTTTTTTAGCATTGTGACATCATAGTTGCCCTCTCTCTCTCTTTCTCTATGTCAGATTTCGGAAATCTGTTGATGAAATGCCATTTTTCTTATCACTCTTTCATTTGTTCAACCAGATGATATCTAGATTTGAACTAGTTTGTTGATGATGTTTCTAATCAATATGTTCGATTCATGCTTTCAGATTTCGTAAGAATAGTTTTCTTTTTCTAATCTCTTGTTCTATTGTGAATGTATGTTGTGATCTATTTATTTTAATCTCTATTCCTATTGTTGTTATGTTCTTTTGCTATCTTCTTTGATTTTGTCAATAGATTAGTGTGTGCTCTCTGTTTCATAAGCTTATCATAGTGTCTTCGTGTAGTTCTTATATTCATTCATGTAATTCCTTTTGTTCGGTAATAGGTTGCTGTTAGAAGTTTATGCTCCTGGGTTTGTCTATACATTTTTTGCATCTCATTTGCCTTGTATTTTTCTATTTGATTGTGGGTACTCTGTTTTACCTCTACCCTCTGCAATGTGTTTACATATATTTGGTTCAAGTTTTACCTAATTGATTTTCTTCTTATTATGGTTGTAATGGTGGATTGTGTTCAATCTAAAAAAAGGAAAAAAAAGGGAGAGTTGTGTATCATTGCTACTCATTTTGTTTATCTGGCAGCTGTTTAGAATTTCTATGAGATTGAGGGTTGCATGAAGCATGTTGTATGGGTTAAATAACTTTTGCTTTCAGTTTTTTGGATTATAGATCTTGTGGACCCACTTTGGATGGATGATGTACCTGGTTGTCATTCATAGTTGGGCCCTGAATGATTACAACAATGACAATGTTGCCCCTGGCCAATGCTAGGCCCATATGACATTCACTAGCATAAATGCATGATGTTCTTATGGATAACAACATATTTGTGTGTGTTTTTTAAATTAATTGTATACCCATCTCTCTCTTTTTTGTTTGTACTTGACAGTTAAAATGCTCCCTTGGTTCATGTATTCTTGAACAACTGCATTGTTTGTATATAGGAAATCTCCATCATTCATGCAACATTAATTTCTTGTTTTTCATGTTCTTTGATACAATTTCTTGTTACTGTTCTACTAGGTGTCAATAACCTCTGAGGTGACTTCGCGAGGATTTAGTAGAGTTTTTATCGGTGAACTGATTGATAACAAAAGACCATCCTATGGTGGAAGGAAAAATTTATACAATGCTGTCCTTTACCCTTCGAGTCTAAGGAGTCTATAATCAAATTGGTTGACAAAGATAAGCATGCAAATTCTGTGAGGTTTGTTTTTAAGCTTCTGCATTGTCCATAGTTTGTCATATGTAGGTTTATTTTTCCTTTTTTTAGTGTCATATTGTTTTTAGCTTTTGTTTCATTGCAATATATATTCTTTACTTGAAGTTGTTATGTCCTGCAGGAGAGAGCGGGAACTTAAGGTAGCAATTAAGTTTGCTAGGCGAACTGATCTCCAGCACTTGCAACAATTTTTAATGGGCAAATGAAGAGATGCACCACAGGAAACTTTGCAAGTGCTTGATGTTGTTTTGAGAGAACCTCCAACTAAAAAGTAATCATTCTGATTTGCTATTCTTTCTTTGTTTCATACAAGTGGTTTTTCTTGTTTTGACTATTTTCTTTTGCAGTTATGTCCCCCTTGGAAGGTCATTTTTCTCAACTACCTTGGGTTAAATGGATAGTTTGTGTGATGTATTGGAATGCTGGAGAGGATTTTATCAGAGCATTTGCCCTACACAGATGGGATTGTCATTGAACATTGTTACTTTGTATCATGATTTTGTTTTGCTTCATTTTCTTTTGACTTTTTTAATCAGCAAAGTGAAAATATCGATTAATGTGTTTTGTTTATTTTAAACCTAGCATGTTCATTTATTTTCAATGTAGGATCATGTTTTAGAAAAAGAGTTCCCTATATGTTGTTGTGGCCTTATGCATGCACAAATGCTTAGTTTTTGAACTTCACTATTCCATGCTCTAATTGTTATAATATGCCGCTTGTGAAGTAGAGCCTTGTCCATATCTTTATATGCCCAATTTTAGTATCTCAAGGGCAAAATTTTTGCACTTTTTTAAATGATGAGTGTTCCATTTAAAGACTATAAACTACTTGGACTATTAGTCAATAATGGAGGGAGACTATTACAGTTAGAATCTAGATGCTAGGCCTAGGACCATTAACTTAAGCAGTTTTTAAGGCAGATAACTATCTTTTTGTTTTTTTACTCTCACTTAGTTAAAGCACCCTGATTTGTGTTTTTTTTTTTTGCTAATTATATATTTTTTTGTAATTATTATGAACCAAGTACTAGTTGTTACACCCTTTGTAATTATTATGAACCAGGTACCAGTTGTTCCACCGTACTTAGGCACTCGCATAAGGGGGTCTTGACAATAACATGTGCAGTACCTGTCCCAGGTTAGATGGTACTACAATTTCTTAACTTAGAAAATTGTATACACCTATGGTATTTGTGGTGTATTTTAATGGAGCTGGTTGTGTTTTTGGCTAGTTTGGAAGAGCAATTATATGCACAGATGCTAGTGCTGAAGTAGCTCAATATGGATTTACAGCAATAGATAGACCTGAGGGTTTCTTAATCTTAGCTGTTACTTCCTTTAGAGCACAAATTATGGAGATATCTAGCATACCTGAGGCAAAGATGGGGCATTCCATAAAAAGCTTGCAGCCGCTATCACTACATGAAACATAGGAATGGTGTTTGGCAAAGTTTTTAAATGAATAACTATATATTTTTTCCCCTTTTATATTGGCAGGTTCTAATAAAGCTTGTGGATGATACTTCAAAGTTTTTAAATGAGAAAATACCAAAGCTTGTGGATCTCTACCATAGTCATCACATAATTTAGAGATTGAGTTTGAGCACTAACATGTAATGAATTTGATGATGGTTTATGCAATGGAATTATGTCATTAAATATGAGTTATGTAGTACCATGTCTTATATATTGCTTATGGCATTCATTGCCCTTATTATTATAATGAAATATAATTTCTATAGAGTGTATGAGAATGCTATATTTTGGAATGCTATAAAATTATTTCTATTTACATTTTAGAAAGGTTCTAATCCCTTTAGAATTGGAAATAATTGTTCATAAACTATGTTTTATTATTTCAAAATAAAAAGATAAGAATGGTTTAAAATTATCATAGAATTAAAATTTTGGAACGGTTTAAAGCATTCCTAAAAAAACAACTGGAATGATTCAAAACCATTCCAAAAGTAAAAATATGAATGGTTTTGACCCAACTGAAACAGTTTAGAACCATTTCAAAAGTAAAAACAGGAATGATTTTGATTCAACTAGAATGATTTAGAACAATTGCAGAAGTAAAACTAGGAACGGTTTTTGAGCTAACTGGAAAGGTTCAGAATTGTTCCAAAAGTAAAATTAGAAACGGTTTCTGACTCAACTGGAACGGTTCAAAACTGTTCCAAAAGAAAAAGCAAGAACGGTTTTGAACCGTTTCAGATTTTCAGCGACAAGCCATTCTAAAACGGTTCATAACCATTCCAGATACCATTAGCAGTTCAATTCATGGATTTTAGTTTATTTTCAAAATTCAAGATTTAGGTTTGTACTTGGCTTGACATAAGTCAAAATGAGATGAATGTTTTTTTTTAATAGGAAAATTTGGCTTTGTTGAATTTTGATTTCAAAAATTGGAGACGACAAACGGTGCTTCAAACTTGGGTTTGATTTAATTTGATGTTGCTTTTGAAGGAAAACCATTTTTCTTTTTTATCATGTGCTGTGGGATCTTATATCATCTTAAAGGATGGCATGGGCCACTAAGCCATGGGCCATACTATTAAAACAACAGAATCTGCGAGTGAGGAAGGGTTCACATTTGTTAAGGGGATCTAAATTGCTGCACACGATGGCATGGGCCACTAAGCTATGGACCCCACTGCTTAACCACGTAGTGACCGAAAGCTTGGGAGGAGCCTCGTGTTTGGACAGAAGTAGTATATACTGCTTATGTTCCTCTTTTTTTTTTAATTTTTTTATTTCACTGTTTAAATCGACTAAACAACAGGCCGAGAGCAAGAGCTTCCCTAAGCGTCTCCTCCTTCAATTTGCAAGTAGATCTCGAGCTTCATTCTTCTTCTCAAGGTCCATTGATGGCTCATAAGGGTTTCAAGGACACCCATTTTCTTTTTCTTTTTCTTTTTTTTTTAATATTTGTTCATGGTGACTCTATGCGGTTTCTGCTTGATTGCTTTCATAATTTTCATGTTGCAATTGATGCAAAGCACCGCACACCCACTACAATTCGTCTACTTCATGAGTTTGCACCAAAGTAAACTCCAAAATCTTAAGGGCTACCCACGGCTTTAAGGGTTTTTGTGCTTGACAAAGTGGAGCTCAGGGTTTATGCTCTCTTTTGTGACTTTGATGCTTAATTTGATTCCCCTGTGATGCGAGGGTGCTGTTTAGGGATGATTCCAAGTCCTGGGCAAGTTTTAATTAACTCAGATAACTTCTTACAAAGAGGGCTTAATTAAGTTGGACAACATCTCCATCCACAGGGGATACTTTGAGGCATCTCAAAATAGCTCCTTGAAGAGAGATTTGCGAAGGGCTATGGAAGATCCCTCCATTTTGGACTCACTAACCAAAAGTATGAATCATAACTCAGATTTGTCTTTGACAATGTTTTTGCCACCTATCTATACCATGCCCCCAGTAGTACTAAGAGTGATTCCTTTGGTGAGTCTTGATTCAGGATCTGGATCACATGCAAGTAGATTAGTTATAGCCTCACATGCAACCCTGGTTGTTTAGATAGAGCGGGATATTGAGCCCATTTGTATAGTTGAAGAGGAGACTAATGCTGAAGTGATTCCAGCTGAGGGCACTGATATGATAGAGCAAATTACAGCAAAGATTGCCCTCCTACTCAGAGGAAATTGGTGTTTGAAGATGAGGTTGTAGACCCGATGGATGAAAATACTCTTGTTGTTATGGCTACTCATAGCTTCACACCACTAAGGGCATTGACTCCATCCAAAGTGCATCTTGTAAAGGAGTAGACAACTCGCTCCAACAAGGATGTGGGTCATATTGCACTAAAGGCATTAAATGAAGCTTCTGGTGTAGAGACAAAGGTTCCTGTAAGGCACCACTAACTATTACAATGACACCACTTGTGAATTGGGACCCTTCTCCCACTTTGTCTTCACAGGGATCACTTGACTCCCCTTCTTTACATGGAGATAAGCTACTACTCATGCATATGCAAGTGTAGAGATTGAGAAAGAGAGGATGACCACTCGAGTTCTCAAACTCAGTCAAATTCACAAAAACAAGTTCTCAAACTTAGTCAAACTCACAAAATCATCTAGATTATTTTATCTAGATGATTCCAATAAGAACTTGGTGTGTCAAAAAACCATCAAATCCCATTGGTCGAGCTTCTGTTAAGCTTTTAGGTACATGAATAGGGCCTGAGCATCTAAATTACATGTATTGTACTAATATATAAATAATCTTGGCATTGTCATTATCATCATAGCCATCTAGTAAAGTTCAACACAAAATTTATGAGGCTCCTCAATGAAGCCTTTCCAAGAAAAACTTAAACAGCTTAAGATAAACTCCCCTTTCTTTTACCAGCAATTGCTGAATTTTACTTCAGTAAGAGTTGAACCACTATAGGAATGGTCATGGTTTAAAAGAAATTTAATTATTTTATAATAATCAATTGTTGGAAAATATGCCCAAGATCTGCGATCAATCAATGGACACACAAATCTACACAATCACAACTGATCATACTCGAAAATGTGATGTGAAATGTAACGGATTTGAGTCCAACATTTATACATTTCAAGCGTCACGAAGAATGGGAAAAAACTACAGTTCATCATTATTTTCCCTTTTGTTTACATGGGTTGAAATGCTGTGACTGCAGGGATACAGGTTATTTACAAGTTTGGAAATATTTACAACCTCTCCCTTTATTATTAGGTGTGATCTAAACTTGAATTTTACGAGAAAATGCATGAAAAATGGCAAAAATTGCAAAAAAGGGAAAACTGCCTAGAGTGACCACAACAGAGTGACCACGAGAGAGAAAGAGAGAGAGACTACGAGCTATGGTCATTGGCAGATAGTATCTGAAAAGCCATTGTTTGCTTTTATTTTCTCTCTGTTTCGCTCCCGTGACTTCTTCAAAATGCTGGAACTTGCTTCCTTTGATTCTTTGAGTGTTGAATAACCACCAAAAGTGCTTAATTTAGCCATAGAATCAACTTAAACCTTTGAAAATCATCACCTTTTAGTTACGGACTATTTTTATACAAATCCGAAAAGGGTGCTTAACAAGCAAAAATAAAGCCAAAGTTGTGTCATTCTGAACTTATAATTTTCAAAGAATAGAATGAAGCTTAAAGAGGCTTATTCATAACTTTTAGGATGGCCCAAAACCCTTCCGAAGTGAGAAAATCAAAGGAAGAAGCCTTTATCCAAGTGGCCCTTGCCTTTGCCTTCTTTAAGTGAGATGCATGCTTCTTCTTTTTCTCTAAAATGTTTCTCACCTTAAGTTAGTGAGAAAGGAGAGGAAGAAGTAGGCTTGAAGTGTTGGAACTGCTTTGGAAGTCTTGTAGATGCTTAGAACTGGTCTTATGACTTGTTGACTTAGTATGCAATTGATTGGAACTTGCTTCAACCTTACTTCCTTTGTTTGTTCCTTCTTTAGAGCCCAAATATGCCTTTTATAGCTTTAGAGGAAGTTGAGTTGATTCCCAATAGTTGTAAGGGAATTACTCTTTGAAATAAAGCAGAATAACTCCTAAAAACCATCTGGGACCAAGTCACAGGTGGGAGTGACCGCGGCTTAAGGCCCATTTTTGGACTTTTGCATATGTGACCTATTTTCGCCTATTCAGAGCCTGAACTATGTCTAATGTTTATAAAACTTGGAGGGATGCTTTTTGACACTATGTTGAGTGTGTCATAGAGATTCCAGCCCATTTTGACCTTTTGAAGTTGGTCAACTCTCCCGTTAATCGTGGGCCACGATCACTCCCAAGGCCCATTTTCGGACTTTTGCATATGTGACCCATTTTTTACTGTTTGGGACCTGAATAAGGGCTGATCTTCATAAAACTTACAGGGATAATTTTTGACACTATTTTGAGTGTGACATATAAATCTCAACCCGTTTTAACTTTCTAAAGTTGGTTAACTCCCCCATTGACTTTCGAAAATGGTACCTTATGTTAGCTGTTTGAGGCCCAAATGACCTTGGTTTGGTTTGAAACTTAGAGGGACTAATGTCAAGGGTATCTTGGAGTGTCCATACAAATTTCATATAGTTTGGATTTGTGGAAGCAGGACTTCGAACAGTGACCCATTTGTTATATGTTCTAATTCACTATTCACCTCAGACTATAGGTAGTTAGCTTGTTTTCTACCTAAACGATGTTCAATTGACTTGAAACTTTGAGATATTCATTTTGAATATATTTTGAATCTGTGTGCCAAATTTCATGCGCTTTAGCTCCTTGAAAGCAGGATGTTGGTCAGTGACTTCCATGGGTCGGGGGTCACTAACTTCTAAGCTAACATGCAATGGAAGTAGACCAAACGAAGGTCTCTTGACTTGAAAATTTGTAAAATCTCCCTTGAGCATGATTGAAGTTTTGTGTCTAAATTTCATCAATTTTGGACATCGAAAAGCAGAACTTTGGTCAGTGACCCCATGACTTGTAGACTTTGGGTCAAATGATGTCTATTTGACCTAAAATTTTGTAGAGTGTCCCTTGAGCATAATTTGTGCTTCCTCTAAGAGTTTTAGCTAATTTGATCTTCATGAGGTGTCGCTTTGCACAGTGACCCCCATAGAGCTCAGTAACGATAATCTAAAATGAGTTTGGGTCTAAATGATGTTCAATTGCTTTGAGATTTTGAAGGATAGTCTATAAATGTACTTGAAGGCATTCCCCTAAGCTTGAGCTTGGTCTGACATGTAGAAGTGTCAATTTCTACAGTGACCCCCAAAGAGTTGACAAACAGTCACTGAAACTTGATTGGAGCTAAGATGAAGTCTAAATGCTTTGAAACTTTGAACATCATTCCCAAGCATGCTTTGGCGTTGCCATGTGATTTTCATCCACTTTGGTAATCTAGAGTTTTGAGTGTATTTAGTGACCCCTAGTTTTTAAGCCAATGAACCCTAAATTTAGTATTTGGTGAGTTGAGTGATGAAATGAAGTCCAATAACTCTGAAGTTTGAAATGCTGCATTATGAGCTTATCTGAAGTCTTTTGAGTGGATTGCACTGACTCTAACCATTTAAATGCAATACTTGACTTGTCATTCCACAATCCCAAGGTTTATGTATCCTTGGTTTGGAATTTGCTTATAATATCTTCGCTGCAACATTTGTAATTTTTTATGGGTTAACAAGAACAACCAAAAGAATATGACACACAAGCAATTACGTGGTTCGGCCAAGATGCTTATGTCCACAAAGAAAGATCACTCTACTCTTTTCTCTCCATGTTGTGTTCAACATAACTCCGTAGGGTCTAAGGATACACATCACATTAATATATAGATCCTATTTTATTAACCAACAAGAAAACATATACATAATGACTAAAATACCCCTTACCTTGTTCTTTGGTTCTGGCTAACCCAGACGACTGATTCAGGTAAATCGGAATATATGACAAAACCCAACAATCTCCACCTTGCATGGATTCCATAAATCCAAGGAGAAACCTTGAGATACCCGATAATGTCTTTATATTCCAGTACTCCGTTAAAAGGTACGCTTCTATACGCGCTATGACCAAGTGCTGCTCATGCACCTTTTAGCTTAGATGCATCGACAATCTTAGCATTATTTGATATTGATCAAGTCCAAACTGACTTAAGATTTTTCCGTACCTCTATGAAAGATATGCCTCTGCACCCACTACGATTGAGCGCGGCGCCTACTACGATTGAGCGCGGCGCCTACACCCCCTTAGCTTAAAATGCACCCACATTCTCAACAATGTGGTGTGAAGATCAAGTCCAAGCATGGCTTAAATTCTCCTTCGTCGACTTTTTGAACACCTTCATCTCAGTCTTTAAAGTGATCCAATCCATCTATTGCTATCCTTGCTACCATTCTTGCAACATGATGACTTCTCACCTTCATTTAGTAAAGCAAAAGTAACATTCCTTTCGACTGCATATTTTCTTGGACCCGCAGCATTAAGGATCTTCTGTACTTTGCCTATAACCTAGTATTCCTTCCACAGTTTTGGTCCTCTATTAGTGGCCTTCTTAGAAATGTCAGTTGCACCATCTTTCAACTTATCATCTAACTCCACCTCAATTGACTCTTCCTTCCATAGTTTTTGTCCTCTATTAATGGCCTTCTTGGAAATGTCTGTTGCACCATCTTCTAACTTACTATCTAACTCCACTTTAATTGACTTTTATTTCTTCCTTAGAACTGCTCCACCTCCACCTATACCTGTACCTCCTGCTAACTTATAGAGACCTTTGACCAACTCACCTTCATGATGACCATTGCTCTCCGAATTACCTTCATAACTCCACCTGCTATAGTGCACTTTTAGACCTTGGAGTCTAAGGCCCACAAAGAAATACAAGTTCTTCGTAAATCCAGAACATGCGTCATATTCAACAGGGTCGATACCATCCCATCAAACATCTAGACTTTCACTGTTCTAACCCTAATGCACTTGGATTCCGCATTGTTTGCCATGAAAACAGATTTACTATCATAAGATGTATAGGTGCCAAACATGCCTCCTCTATAGCACATCTGACAGTCATAACTAAAATCTAAAATCCAGTAACCCGCAGTGTGATTCATACCTTTGATGACCAAAGTGAATTCGATCAAACACATAACCTCGCCATCCGAGCTTTCTGTCATACTCGTACTGTTTGAATTAGATTCTTTTTATTTCTTCAAGTGCTTCTTCTGTTTCGAACAATCCTTCCTAATATGGCCTTCCTTATTACAGTAATAGTGAGTGATGACCTTGCCTTTCCCTTTCGACTTTGAGCGGTTATGAACTTCTGATCCTCTATTCTTGGATCTAGATCTCCCCTTTCTCCGGTTTGAACTTGATACTACATTAATACTTTCTCCACGAGATTTTTCACTATCGCTTTTTATGATCTCACTCAATATTAGAGCTATAGTGACATCATTCATACTCAAAGTATTTTTTTCTGTACATCAGTGTTGTCACCAAGTGCTTATGCGATGGGGGCAGTGAAGACAAAAATAACAGTGCATTGTCTTTTTCATCGAACGTAATAGTTGTATGACGAGCTTATTGAACTCATTAAGATGATTCGACAATCATGATCTTTTTGCCATCTTCAAGGATACAATTGTTTCTTCAAAAATAGTTTGTTGTCAAAGACGTAGACATGTACATGCTCTCTAACTTAGCCCATAATTCCAGAGTAATATTAATCCCCATAACGTTGTAAAGAATGTCATCGTGGAGGGTAAGACAAATTGCACTCACAGCCCTTTTATCCAAATCCTTCCAATCATCGTCAAACATCTTTGCTAGCTTCTTCGAATTACCGTCTAAAGTCTTCTTCAGACCCTTCTAATTTAAGACATCCTTCATCCTTCATTGCTAAAGCTGAAATTGTTCATCTCGGTGAACATCTTAAACTTATACTCATTGGTTGAAGTCATTGACAATTTTTCACACTCCGATTTGGTCAAACTTTCTTGTTGACGGTCAAATTACTAATCTTTTTCCATAGACTTGTAGATTTACTCATAATGAGTTCACAAAAAAGGGGCGGGGGGGGGGGGGGGGCCAATTATGAGTCCGAATGACTCCAAAAATCAAAAAACAATTATGTGCATTGACTTGGTCATACCTCTTATTTTAGCAGTGTTGACGTCAGCCCTGCAACTGCTACTGGCCTAGACTCTGCAAATGAGTTAGGTTTGACTTGACTTTATATATGCTAACTACTTGGGTTGCCACATTCAACCTGGCCTGGAAACTGACCTAGACTTGTAATAAGCTTGAGACCTCTTTTTTCCCTTTTTCGTTTATGGGTTCTCTATAACTAGAACCTGCAAACACCCAGGCCCCCCCTTCTACTCAGTTGATGGTGATAGAGGGAGGCGGTGACAGGCCCAGCGGTGGCAGGAAAGTGGGGCAACGAGCATTTTGGTCATGTTCTTCTTCTCAGGCAGTAAAAAGAGATGGAGTAGACGTCTACTCTGTAATTTTGAATTTGCAGAACCCATTTTCTCTTATGATCTGTGTGGTTTGATCTGATTTTCTCCGTGAACCAAATCAGAACCCTTTCTCATGATCAAATAAAGACTCCCCTCTCTGTTTTAGCAATAGAACCCAATGACCAAAAACTCCAAAAAATCTACACCTTACAACAGTCCATGCACAATCCAATTTTGGTTTGTCTTCTCAAGCAGTGCACAAGTACCAAACCTAGGCTCTCGTACTACTTGTTGGGAAATATGTTTAGGATCTATGATTAATCAATGCATGCACAAATCAACACAATTAGCACAATCACGAAAAAGATGATACATAAGCAGTTATGTGGTTCAATCAAAATGTCTACGTTTACAGAGAAAGATTATTCTATTCCTCTCTCCCTGTTGTGTTCAACACAACTCCGCAGGATTTAGGGTTACACATTATATTAATATATAGACCCCATCCTATTTTCTTAACCAATAAGAAAATCCATGTATAATTATTAAAATTCCCCTAATTTTGAAGTTTGGTTCTGTCTAACCCTGATGACCAATCCAACTAAATTGGAATACAAAACAAATCCAAACATCAACTCTTATTGAAAAAAATTTGGCAAAGACCCATAAAAGAGGATGGAATTTATTTTCATTAATTTAGATTTTCAAAAGTGGACGTTACTAAATAGTCTTATGAATTTCTTGTTATTCCAAATGTCCAAGATGGATGCACATCGTAACACCCCGTCCCACTTCACTTAGGAATGAAATATGAGTCGGTATATAATGAACTATGTAGGTTACTACTAGCAACTTGAGCTTAAGTATTTTGGGCCACGTGGTAGGCTCATCAAGTTATTAGGCTAGTGGGCTATTTGGGTCAGGAAAAATGGTATTAGAAACTACCACCAGCCGAAAATGTGGGACCTCCAATCTTGCTAAGAAAGCCCTTAAGGCAAGATCATGATTAAGCCACGGTGCGTGAGTCTATAAGTCAAGATAGGAGAATCTATAAGAGACATGGCTGGGGAATATTTCGGTCTCACATTACCTGGTAAAGTTAGATTGATCCACATGGGGACATGTGAGCATAAAGAAAAAGGGGAATAGTAATGCCCCATCCCACGTCGCTTAGGAATGAAATAAAAGTCTGATATGTAATGAACTATGTAGGTTACTATTGGTAGCTTAGGCTTAAGATTTTTGGGCCACGTGACATCTTGAAGTCTCATAGTGACTATAGAGAGGAAAGTGACTAGCCTATATGCAAAGCTTGCACCTTTACCTTGCAGGAGGCCTTATTCCTAAGGATTTGTCTTGCTTGTTAGTGTGATTGCATACTTGTTTGCCTAGTGACACAAATAAAACCTATGCTATGCACTCTGATGATAGTTAGGTAAGACAATATCATGCTTTGGGACCCTCCCAAGATGAGGCTTTTTGGTGGGTTAAGGCCCACCCAAAAAGATGAGGCTTTTTGGTGGGTTAAGGGCCACCGTAGCAAAAGTGTGAGGCCTAGGGCCAAAGTTGACAATATCATACATGTGTGTGGGGTGTGGCATTACAAATGGTATTAGAACCAACTATCAACTAGTTTGAGTGTGGGTCCTTTTTGTAGGCTGCTGCAAGTGGGCAGGTTTCCATGTGGGCAGGCCAAGGGTGCTGGCAGGATACAAGGATTGGCAGGCTACTATATAGGGACGTGCAACCCTAATAGGGGTCGATTGTGACGTCCTAGAGTTTTACATTAACTATAGAGAGGAAAGTGACTAGACTTATATGTAGAGCATACACCCTTTTATTTTGCATGAGTCCTTTTAGTGGGTTGGGGCCCCCTAGAAACAAAACCATGAGGCCCAGAGCCAAAGTGGACAATATCATGCATGTTTGTAGGGTTGGAGGTTACACATATGAGCAATCCTATATATATGTAAATATGTATGTATACACTAGTCAAAAAAGAAGAAGAATGATAAATTAAGATGCTAAAATAAAAACAAAATGTATAGATTTAGGAAGAGAAAAAGTGATTAATAGAATGCAAAAGTTTTAAAGAAATCTTAAATTAATAAAAAAATGTAAATAAAAGATTCATTATTGATAGAAATTAAAACACTTAAATACCTTTTTTTCATTATTTTTTGCCAGCAACACATGGTAGAGTTTTATACTTTGGTCATTGCTACCATAGGTGGATTTTTTGGCCCCTTCCCAAAATTTCAAAACTTTAGCTTTTTTGAAATGTTGATAATTTTTAACAAAATTAAATTTTTTTTATAAATTTTAATTTTTTCCATGGCTCTTGCAAACGCAAGTTGAACGTAATAAGGATGGCTTTATGTATATATTTTTCTTGTGCATGGACATTAGGACATGTGATAAATTATTCTAGTCTTAAACTAACGTGTGAGTTTCTTGACCATAAGAGGGATGGTGATCCATGCTCCTTTCCTGCATTCATCCAAACCCAAACCAAATTTATTAATTGAGATTTTACATAAAATACCCAAATTAAAAACTATACGTTCATACCTGGGCTCAAATCTCATTCCCAAATCCCAAGACTAAATCATTACCCAAATACTTAATATGCTAAAATACTATTCTAGCAAAGATCATTTCTGTTGGAACCCGTTGTTTTTGGGCCCAAGATAATTGATAGAAAAAGTTCAGATTGATCTTAAAATGAAATATATTTTTTCTATACATTAAATTGATAGAAACTACTAGATTGACATTATGTGGATCCCATTAAATTTTGAAGTGTGGAAATAGATGGTAATGATCATTGGATTGTGTCAATCTTAATGCATCCTTAATCCATTCTATATCACCCTATCTCAATATTGTAATAGCAAAAAAGGCCCGTGCTAAGCCTAGGTCCAATCATAAAAAAATATTAAAATTTAGATATGAAGCTTCAATATTGTGAATCTTATGAGGCTATCAAAATAAATATTAATAATGAGCCTATATTTTTTATTGAGAATTAAAAGCATGCTCTTACCTTATTTCCTTTACATTAGTTAAAAAATATCATTAAAAAAACATGCATAATAAATCAAAATTATATAATTAATAAAATGAGATAGATCCTGATAAGTTCTTAAAAATGCATTTTTTTCATACACATTTTGAACTATTTTAAGGACTTATTAACTTGAAAGAGCCTCATTTAGTGTGATATAATGGGTTCATGCATTTTAAATTCATTTTTATATTTTTCTGCATAATTTGTTTAAAAATCATACTTTTTATTTACATTTATGAAACCCACTATTTTTGGAAAGTCTATTTTTGGAAATTTTTGTGAAAATAATTTTTCTCATGAAATAAATTGAATGTAATCATCATTAGTTCATTCACATAAATTATGAAAAATGGTGTGCATTTCCATTATCATTTCATGAGAGATGGGCCCACAGTCATGCATTTATAATCTAAGGGTAAAATTGTCTTTTCACATGAATTCACATTTTTTTGTAGGAAATTGATGATATGGGTCCCATTTATTAAGAATTGAGGCAAGAAATTGATTTTCAAGAGAAAGGAGAGAAGAATTGAAGAGAAAAAGAAATGGAAAGAAAATTGCAAAAAGTTGGCTTCATAATCCCACACACACATGCACATGTGTAGGGTGCACTTGTAAAACATCCAAGATGTGGTCTATTTATTTTTTGCACATTTTTAAGATATTTTGAAAAGAATTTGAAGAATATATCATCAAAGATGGATAAGGAAAGCCACATAGGAGTTCTTTTTGGAGAAGGAGAAGATTTAATTGAAAAAAAATAAAAATAAATATCCAAGAAAGCTATTCCACGTCTAACACTTGTGTTGGATCAAATTTTGGTTGAAAAAATAAAGAAAAAAAATCAAGGGAGAATTATCTAGAAGATCTCTGCAAGTTTAGGGCCAACAAAGAGAACTTTCCAAAAAAGGAAAGTTAACAATGCAAAGAGATAAAAGGGGAAGTTCTACACCTCATGTTGGTCAAGTTTGATTCCAAGAAAGGATTCTTATTCCTAAATCATCTCTCAAAGGATCTCAATACAAGGTGGTACATACAACAAAGGAAAAAAGCATCCAAAAGGGACTTTTATACAAAGCAAGCAAGGAAAGAAAAGAAAAATAAAAAGAAAAAAATCCCAAAAGATATTGCACGTCCAAAGAATTGTATGGGACCCTTTTTCTTTCATTTTTTATATTATTTTTAAGATTTTAAAGTTTCAGAAGGAGTAGGACTTAAAAAAGTATAAATAGGGCACCCCTTTCTCATATTCTTCATGAAAGAATTACCCACCTCCCACCTCTAGATTTCTATACTCCATCTCTCCCTCTCTTGTCTCTCCATCTTAAGTCATCAAGGATGCTTAGCCTTAAAGCCACACCACCAACCTTGAAGTGTCAACAAGAAAGATGAATTCTTATCCATCCTAGTACGTAATTGTTTGCTTTTTATTTTCAATCTTTTGTAAAACAATTTCATGCTAGTAAAGTTTGTTTCTTTTCAATTTTTTTTCTTGTCTTTGATTTTGTGGCATTCATAATTTTAGTCTTTTTTGTGATTGGGTTAATTTTCATTCTTATTTAAATATTGGGATAGAATTTGAATCACAACTAGCAACCCATATTAGTAACCGTTTCAATATACTTTGTCTCTTTGAATACATTGTATGTTTGGCGGCAATGCAGGATGGAGTTAAAGTGGTTTGAGTAGAAAAAAGATTAGAGGCCAATTCTGAAATTTATTTCTACATAGAATGGAGATTTGTTATTCTCACTTGGATTGACGACCCAAGATGAAGAATAAGACCCTAGGACAACACTTCTAATATTTTTGAGCCCAAATTAAGATAAGGAATTAAAAGAACAATCTACCACCTTTGACTTCCATTGTTTACTGCCTTTGACTTCCGTTGTTATTACCACCTTTGACTTCTTGCACTTTCATTTTATTTTATGCACTTTTGTTATTTTTCTTGTTATGTTCATGTTGATTTTAAGTTTTGTTTTTGCATAGTTTGGTGGTTGGATTAGATTTCATTGGATGTATGTTTATATCATAAAATTTTGTGCATATTTAAGTTGCTAAAAATTAAGCTTTTAGATCTGAATTGAATGAAGAAATTCAGACTTAATACACAAACAGCATAACTTAACAGTTTCAACAAACTGCAAAAATATTTTTTGACAAAAAGTTTAAAGTGGGTAGACCAGTTAAATCATAATATTTTTCTTTGAAACTTGGGAAAATTAAAGTTTAGGATGTGGTCTTTCATTCCTCAGAATTTCAGATCAAAATAATTTTGGAAGGCTTGTGAACCAGAGGCTTAAACTTTGCCAATCAGTCAACTCGGATCAGAATTTCTGTACAGAATTTTACAAAGTTGTCATGTTCATGCATTCATAACTTTTTCGTTTTAGATCCTTTTTTACTTTCATTTTTTTTTGTTCGTTTCTTGCATCAGTAGAGCATAAATTTGAGCAATTAAACTTAGATTTAAGATGCATTAGAATAGTTCAAATCATGCATAAAATTTGCATTAGCATATTAGTTTTTCATACTTAGAATTTTTCGGCATCTCATGGCACGCATTGCATTACTAATTTTACTAACTTTATAATTTTAAATTTATTTCTAGTTTTATGTTTTTTTTTTGTTTTAAGTGGATTTCTAGAATTAAATATCTTTCTAAACTTGTTTTAATTGAAGATTTTAAATTGGAAAGTTTTCTAGTTTTGGAAATTCTAACTTAGGAAAGCTTTTTACTTTTGTTTATTTTGTTTCTAACATTGTTTAGTTTTGTTAGTTTCTAATTTTAGATTTTATTTTTGGAATTTCTAACTTGTATTTTAGTTTTACAGCAACTTTAGTTTTATTTTATGAAATTTTAGATTTAGGTTTTTAGTTTTAGAAAAGTTTCATTTGTTTGTAATTAATTTAATTTTGGCAAGTAGGATGCTTGTTTTTGTTGGATTTTAAATAAGGCTAGTTGTAGATTTTTATTTAGGATAGGTTACAAGTTAAAAGTAACTTAAACACATTGCTCCCTGAGGATCGACCTGGTCTCACCAATTTTATTACTACATCGCGGTTCTGCACTTAGAACTCACGATCAGATCCATCTTCACATCCGCCATAATTAAACCACATGTGGACATATTGGAATCTATAAATATCTTTGGAATAAAGCTCTACCAATATTATTCCATGAGGTCAAAGATGCTACAACTACAACACATCATACAACTCATTCCTCTTGGTCATTGAAACAAATAAGAAAGAATATTCATCATTCATCTCATCAAAAATTGGGCAAGATCATCACACACTTGGATATTCACCAATAGTATGGCACACAGGGTCATTTAGAATATTCTTGTCTCATTCCAAACTTGTAAAGAAAATCAAAAGGATCTTGAAAGAGCATGGCACCAAGCGATTGACAAATTGACAAAGGGTAAACAACTCATTTGGCTGTATATTATATATATATGTATGTATATAGAGGGGGATATCCATGTGCATATGTATATATTTAAACCGGCTATTTTTCTTCAAATTGAGAAAATAAAGAATGAACACCAATAGATTCGCTGTTTAGCTTCTTCTTCCTAATTGCTTTTGAAATTCCTCCACTAAAAATAATAAAAATAATAATAAAATTAATGTCAAACAAAGTTTTGAAGCAATATTGCAATTTGCCCTTCTCCCATTGGCGACAAGGTTCGAATCTATGCAAGTTGTCCTTATAGATTTTGTGTCCTAAAGGGTTACTTACAAATATTAAATGCCAAAAATAAAGGGTTAAATAAAATCAGGAAAAAATATTCTACAATAAACCATTTGATATAAACACCCTACCCTCCTCTTTTTCTTTTTTTTTTTTGGTTGCTAGTTGGCCTATTGGATAGGAGTGATACTAACAACATGCAGACCCAAAAATCGATCTGTGGGCTTGTCTGGTACGAGTGCCTCCACCACGTAACCAAGAGAGTGTTGTTAAACACCCTAACTTTTATCAAACAATTTCCATAGAGAAACTAATTTAGAGATTTAGACAATATAACATACTTAAAATTGGGTTATCAATCCGCCTGCACGGCTAGCCACCATAACTTAGGAATACATATGACAATGTTAAGTTTACAAATTTGCATAATTATGTAACATTTTTAGATGAATTGGTGGTTTAATAAGGTGAAAAAAATCATTATTCATTTAAAATCATCATTCCATGAATTTTCACCTAGGAACTTGAATTTACATAGTTTTTCACACATTTTCTGCATAGTTTTTCACACATTTTCTGCATTATTTAAGAATTTTTGCAATTTTTCTCCGAAGAGCCCCAATTGGAGTGGAACTCTGTCTGGACGGGTTCTGCCTTAAGTGGGCTCTTCATTATTTGACGGGTTTAATAAGAATGTGCAAGAAATGATGGGCCTACAAAACTATAGGAAAATTCAAAAGCAATTGGGTCCCACTCACTTTCGGGCTGCCAAGGGCAGTCCACTCATCTTTGCATTGTCATTCAAATTTTCTTTGTTGATAATTCTAAGCATTTTGAAGAAATTTTCAAGAAATCCAAGATTTTAAAAATTGTGAAGATAAAAGATTTTCACCATTAACAAAGGGACCCCACACATGCATATGTGTAAGTTCGCACATGTGGGACAGATAAGAGGGGTCCACTCTACTTGTTGCACACTTCAAATTATTGTCAAGATAATTTTAAAAATATTTGAAGGAAATCTCAAGATGTTTCATGGAAGGAAAGTTAATTTTGAAGATCATCTGCTTGAGAGGCAAAAATGCTCAAATTGGCAAAAAGCATATGAACATGGATGGATGTTCTTTGAGCTTTTCTTCTTCTTTTTTTAATCAAAATTTGTTGTTGAGATTGAAGATATTATACATGCTAAAGATTCTTCAAATATTCAAAGTCAATGGGGGATATTTCAAAAAGGAAAGATAAAGTATACATGGAGACAAAGTAAGAAAGAAAAAGGGAAAAGACCATGGGTGTGGCTGGGTGTGCAACCCAGCCACCTCACTTCACCTTTGGAACCACCATATGAGGGCCCCACTTCTCTCAAATCAAATTAAATTGGAGATTCCATCAAGGCAATCAAAGAAAGCAACTTGGGTATAGCAAAAATATAAATAACCCACCATGAGACATCCTTGGAAGACACCACACATTCACAGCAACCATCTCCATCTCTCTTTGATGTCCCTCACTACCATCTATCTCCATGCTCCCTATCTCCAGTTCTTTTTCCTCTCTCTTTTCTTCTATTCTCTTTCTCTAATAAAAAAATAGAAGAGAATATCTGTGGGTATTCTGGAGTCATGTTCCAGAACTAGGTTAGAAGAGTGTGAGGAAAAATTATAATTGCTATAAAGTTCTTAATGAAAATCACATCTTTTGCAATGGAGGAGTAGATCCCTGGATCAGAGTGTCAGATGAAGTTAAGTGTTTCTCATCATTATTTAATGTGATTTGATTCAAAGATTTTTGTCTCTTGCATGTTTTTTTTATAAAACTAAATTTACCTTTTGTCATTGACAACCTAGATTATTCAAATTTTTATTTAAACAATGCTTAAATCATGCATGTTTTCTTAATAAATTATCCTTAGATTGAAATTCGTTGAAAATCGATTATCCTTAGATTGAAGTTCTTTGAAAATCTATCTTTGATTAATATGTGATATTTAGTTAAGGTCATAATTTTATTAGGTGAAGGAGATTTTTGCCTTAAATAAACTATGAAAAATTGTACTCTTGATAGACAAATTATCCAAATTAGAAACAGACAATTAGAAGAAGAAACTAAAGGAAATGGAATTGTATTAGAATCAAATTCTCATTTTCTATGCAACTTCAAATGCAGGAAATAATATGTAACATTCACCCAATGCATTCCACTTGTAAAACCCTCAAAATACCTCCTTTTCAAAAAAAACCCTCCTTTTTCTCTATTAGAGGGATGATTTTGCATAAGATTAAAGAAATCAATGGTGATCATAAAGAACTTTTAAATTAAATGTGCCTTTTAAAAATTAGAGAAATTGAGAATTTGAAAATGAGTTGCCTTTGTTGATTGAAAAAAAGTTGTTAAATGGAACTGATAATGCTATTTAAAATATTAGTGAAATGGTAAATTTAAGTGGTATTATTGAGAGATTTTAGGGGAGTTTTGTTGACTCATAAAAATTACAAATGTTGCAGAAAGACATTACAAGCAAATTCCAAACCAAGGGTACATAAACCCTAGGATTGTGGAACGACAAGCCAAGTACTATATCCAGATATTCAAAGCTGGTGCAATCCACTCAAGAGACTTCAGATGATCTCAGAATGTAGCAATTCAATTTCCAGAGTTAGTGAACTTCATTTGGTCACTTGACTCACCAGACTTCAAATTTAAGGTTCATTGACTCAAAATCTAAACGTCATTGAACACACTTAAGCTTTGGGTTTATTAAAGTAGTAGAAAACTTCGTTTGAGCATACTTCAATGACATGTCAGCTAGGAGTCCGTAATTTCCGAGTCATGGGGGTCACTGACCAAAGTCCTGTTTCTAGGAGGCCTAAGCTGAAGAAACTTGAAACAAAGATTTAAAATATGTTCAAAGTTAATTTCATAAAGTTTCAAGTCAATTGAACATCATTCGGGTAGAAAACAAGGTAACTGCCTATAGTGTAAGGTGAATAGTGACTTAGAAATGCAACAATTGGGTTGCTATTTGAAATCTTACTTCTAAAAATCTAAATTATATGAAATTTGGATCGACACTGCAACATATCCTGACATTAATCCCTCCAAGTTTTAAACCAAACCGAGAGCCTTTGGTCCTCAAACAGCTAAAACAAGGGCCTATGTTAATGAAAAGTCAATAGGGGAGTTGACCAACTTCAGAAGGTCCAAATAGGTTGAAATTTCTATGATTCATTCAAAATAGTGTCAAAAAGCATCTCTTCAAGTTTCATAAAGATCGGACATTGCTTGGGCTACAAACAAGAGAAAATAAGTCACATGCAAAAATTCAAAATGGGCCTTGTCAGTGAATGCAACCCGCGGTCACAGACGCCTATGACTTGGTTCTAGACTGTTTCTAAGAGTTATTTCACTTTGTTTCAAAGTATAACTCCCTTTTAACTATTGATAACTATCCTAACTTCCTCTAAAGCCTATAAAGGTACAGTTGGGCTCTAAAGAAGGGGTTGAAACAAGGTTGAAGCAAGTTCTAAGCCACCGAAGCAAGTAATAATCAATTGCACACTAAGTTCAACAAGTCACAAGCCCAGTTCTAAGTATCCCCAAGGCACTTCAGGTACTTCAAGTCATTCTCATTGACTGAAGGTGGGAAACAGTTCAGAGAAGGAAAAGAAACATGCATCTCACTTAAAGAAGGCAAAAATGTAAGGGCCACTTAGATGAAGGCTTCTTCCTTTGATTTTCTCACTTGGAAAGGGTTTTGGGCCATCGTGGAAATTGTGAACAAGCCTCTTTAGGCTTTATTCTTTTCCTTCAAAATTATAGGTTCAGAATGATACAACTTTGACTCCATTTTTGCTTATTTAAGCACCCTTTTCGGATTTGTACAAAAACAGTCCGTTACCAAAAGGTGATGATTATCGAATGTTTAAGTCAATTCCACGGCCCATTCAACACTCCAAAACTAAAAAAAAAGGCTCCAGCACTCTGAAGAAGTCACGAAGCAAGATAAAAAGAAAAAGAACGCAAATAGTGGCTTTTCAGCCACTGTCTACAAGTGGCTGTGAACCATGGTCACCGGCACCTTGCCAGTGACTGTGGCCCATGGTCACTCCCCACTGTCTCCCTTTTCTTCATGTTTTTTCATTTCTCATATATCTTCTTGTAAATTTCAAATTTAGATCACATCTGAGACTAGAAGGAAGCGTTCTAATTTTCAAAAACTTATAAACAACCTGTATCCTCACGGTCAGAGCATTTGAACCCATGTAAACAAAAGAAAAATAATGATGAATGTAGTTATTTGCTATTCTTCTTAATGCTTGAAGTGTGTGAATGTTAGACTCAAATCCATTGCATTTCACATCATGTTTCGAGCTCGATCAAAAGATTGGCGCCATCTATGGGAATGATACATTTTTGCTCTAATTTATAATCAAATTTGGCTAAAAGACATAAAAATTGGCTAAAATACATCAAAAGTGCTGCAATGTGCTACTGTGAGCCAGTGGCCGCGGGATGTTATGTAAAATAGCTTGTGGCCGTGGGATGGTGTGTAAAATGACTGTGGCCGCAAGAGACTATGCAAAAAGTGTTGTGATCGCGGGAGATAATGTAAAATAGGCAGTGACCGTGGGCCTACGGTCAATGACCCATTTTATTTCTAAATTGACTTATTTGACTTCTGAAGACACCCATGTAAGACCTTGATGTCTATGATGGGTTTGGGAGCTTAAATGAAGGAACTTTGCAAATCAAAGTACGTCCTTTTATCATTCAAATGAAGGCATTAGGCACCTTGAAGTGCATATTTTTGCTATATAATTAAAGGAACTTTGCACCGTGATGTGCACCAACCAAATCAGCACCCTTTTATGCAATCGAAGAGTGGTGATTTAGTCTAAAAAGTTTTGACCCAAATAAAAGTTTTTATCAAATCAGTGATAAGACCAATGACATTGCAATCATGCATTGTCTGGTGTCATGCACTGATGGATCATGTGTGATCATGGTGGTAGTAGTGCAGGTTCGATCTTGTGGGCCCTATCCTTTTGATAAGATCCAACCCTCTCTTGCTTATAAGTCTAAAACAAATAGATCTGAAATGCTGCCAAAATTTTGGTAACCAGGTCTATTTAGCTTAGCATGCTTTTAAGCCTAACTATATAGTCTCAAAATGCGGCAACAATTCTGATAGCTAGGACAGTTAGCATGGCACAATGAAAAGGAGTTTATGCCTATTTTTTACCATTTCGGTTCAAAACCATATTGGTTCAGAAGGCATTCCTAAACAATTCCGACTAGCCCAAAAAGCAGCCATGTTGGTTGTGACATAATATAATCCTTTGGACTTACTTTTCGTAGAGATCTTATGGTTCCTTAATCATCACTTTCGATGAGGCTAAGGAGAGGCTCTTTAAAATCTTCATGACCCAAAACAAATCATCTACAAAAGCACCGAAGAGGGTTCGAACTGACTTTGCTACCCCTACATCGAGAGTCTTAGTTTTCTAAAGACTCTCTACTCCTATGGGCTCCATCACTTCAATTGATCTAAATATTTCATCAGTGACCCCAAATATCATCAAGAAGACTGAAACTCCCAAACCGTTGTTCTAAATATGCCCAGAATCCATTTGGGATTTTTAACAAGGTTCAGGAGGAACTTAAACACAAAATGAAGTTAGGAGGTAGCAACCTTCATATTATCAAGCCTTGTTCGGGGGCAAGGCAGGTACAGTTCACCGATCACAAGCCATTATCACTTGGCAAGTCACATTCAGTAGCTGCTCAAGGTTCAAAATCATCATCTCCTTGGCCTAAAAACAGGTCGTTAACAAGCAAGCACCAGAGCACCTTCGGCAGCTCATAACATGCAAGGAGCCCCAGAAGCATGCATCTGTTCCCAGATGTAGTACGTGGTCACCGCAACCATGTATTTCAAAATCCAACAAGGTTAAGAACAAACTCTTGGCCTCACTTAAAGATAATATCTCCTACTCTCTGACTCAGAAAGAGGGATGGAGGTTTTGCAGGAGGCGTTTACCCATTATTATTGTAGCACCAACCCTGCCATCTTTACCCTAGCATCTATTACATGGCATTAAAGACAAAAATAAAGCCGATTGATTGGTCATCAATAATTTGACTGATTTTGCTCGTTTCAAGGATTCACTCCAACAAAAGAAGGAGCAAAAGAAAAGAACAAGAGAGGTGTTGTTAACATCCTTTCACTTCCCACTTTTGATTCCATAGACTGGGAATAAGTTGCCAACACTTCTAGGCCATTGGTCTCCAGGTTCAAAGATCAAACCTTGGTAGTCAGATTGGCTAATCAGATAAAAAAAAAAAAAAGCTTTGGCTCGCTACAGGGATTAAACCCAAAAGTTTTCACAGCACACAATCACTCAGAAATGGGTGATTAAAGAAGATGACCCGGACCTGAACTCATCATGCGTGGTTGGACTAGGTTTAGCCCGGAAAGTTACCTAGAGTATGGCTTGGACTCAGTCACAAGAGTCTGAGTTCAACTCCCATTCAAGCAGGACTTCTAAAGGTCATGTCGAAAAAGACTCTGATGAGGATCCTATCACTATCTTAGATACAAAAGATAGTCAATCCACTCCTCTTACATTAACATCCTTGTACCCCCATCAGTACACTATGTGTATGGCTAAAGGGAGTGGGACTAGCAAAGATGAAAATGATGATGCTGAAAATAAAGATGCTACGAGGAAGATGCTGGCGAAAATCAAGAAGACGATGTTAGTGACGTTGTCAAACAAAAAAGAGCTAAAATTGATCACTTAACTACCCAGTTGAAAATCTTGCTAGATATGTTAGGTGTTCCAGCTGAAGCTCCAGTCAATCTTCTGTTTTCTGACAGGAGAGAATGGGCAATGATCAGGAAAAATGCCACCAAAATTGACTTGCACACAGCTCAAATCAAGTCTCTAATAGACAAGGTGATAGTTGTTGGTTCTTCTGGTAGTGATCATTTGTCAACCATTGATCTTCATGCAGATACTGAAAAACATGTAACCTTCAAAGAAGTTGAAGAGATGCTAATAAAATCAAAACTGGAGACTAGGATAAAAAAAAGGTTATCACACCCAAGTATCCTCTGGAATTTGATCTGGTTCCATTCCACCAAATTATAAACTTTCGACTTTCCAACCATATGTTGGGAAGGGTTCAGCATATCAGCATATTGTGCATTTCAAATCACTCCTTGGAAGCCTGTTAGAGTTAGATGCACTCAAAATAAGGCTGTTCGTCTACATATTAAAAGGAGTTGCCTTTGATTGGTACAAGCAGTTACCAGAACTCACTTTCATGACATGGTTTTTCACAGAAGAGGAGTTTTTACTTCACTTCCAAGAAGAAGATCAAGCAGTCACCTTTGCCATGGTTAGCAGTACAAGATAAGAAGACAATGAAACTACACAGTCCTGTCTCAACGATGGAGAGCATTACCTTACAAATGCTTGGAACAACCATCTTAAAGGGCAACCATTGAAATGCGTAAAACCAATTTACGACCAGAGATCAAGGCTATCATACTTAGTCACAAAACCAAGTCTTTGGCTCGATTGGTTGAAGTAGCTACTGATGCAGAATTGACCCTCAAGGAGATCAATCAGAAAAAGGCAAGTTCTCAAAAAGTGGACCTGTCTTCATCTTCTGCTCCAAGATTGAAGAAGAAACAAGAAATCTCCAATGTGCAAACCTCCAAACCTCCTCAAAAACCTCAAAATGTAAAAACTGATAAAACCAAGAAAGAGAAGTACGAAAAGAGGAAGAAAACTAAATATCCTTTTGATGGGGATATCGAAGTGGTTTTCTAATCATTGATGGAAAATAATAAAATTGAACTTCCACCAATAAAGAAGCCTAAAAAGCAGGTCGTATCAATGACCCAAATTACTGTACATACCACCAGATAATGTCTCATCCTCTCAAGGAATGCTTCATTTTGAAAGAAAAAGTCAATGGAGTGATAACTTTTGATCGGAAATATGATGTTGCTCTGGTCAACATGATCTCCTTTGGACAGTTCGCACCAGTAGCAGTGTCCGCTCCACCAAAACCAATGACCATTGAATTCCAAGTCATCATTGCACTACATGACGAACAAGGATTGATGCTGGGTAAAGCTTCTTCAGGGGAAGAAATGTGGGTTTACCTAGACCTAGTAAATGATGAAGGCTAGGAGAAGGTTAAAGCCAAATCCACACTTGCAAAAAGAAGGAAGGTTAAAAGTCAACTTAAAAACATTCAAAGAGCTACCCAAAATTGTTTGGCTAAATAAGCTAACAAGAAGGAAAAAAGGTGGTTGAAACTTCAGTTTTAGAAGAATCTCCCAAACGGGTTAGTGGACACTTTACTTTGGCTGACTTTATCATTCCAATTCCAAAGGATGAAAAAGAGCCACCAATATCTAGTTGCAAGAGGATATCATGGGATAGTAAACCTCCTAATTCAAATGATGAGGAAAATTGGTCAGACTATTCTGATTTTGAAGATGATTAGTGGATTGATGACTACTTTGCTGATGAATACCCTTTTGATGAGGATGAGAGTTTTGAACAAACTTTTAATCCCAAAATAGGTAACCTCAATATCAAGCACAGACTCAATACATCATCAGTAGCTTTTTATGACATACACAGACCAAACATAAGTGGTTGGTTGAATGATCCTCCTCCTTTTCCACTAGCTCCAGAAGTTCATCCGAACCCCTTTCCATTGGTTGAATCTGGTGAAGCACAGCAACAACAAGCATTGCCTTCTTGTTTAGATGCAGTAATCTCTATGCTATATGTTTCTCCTAAACCAACTATTGAGTTAACCCCTTTGAATATAGATTCTGAACTAAGCACCCAGCTTATTGTTCCTAACTCAACTAATGAGCTTTAGTTACCAGAAGAGCATAATGACCTCAACATTGGTAGTTTTACTGCACCTCAGGAGGTCTTTTAAGTTCAAGATAGCCTCTCTAATTCAGAAGAAGAGATGCCATTGGCTCCTACTTTAGTGAGTCTTAGTACTTTTGTTGATGAACCTCAAACATCTCAAGCCGTTCTTGATAATGCAGATTAACAGGCTTGGAAGAAGTTAATCAACTTTTTGCTAAACTTGAAGAAGTCAATGCAATAAGAATAGATACTCATCTAGAGTTGACCAAAACAACATAGTCAACGACGGCACTCATTTCAGTTGTAACTATAGAGTCAACTATGATAGACCCTCTTCTTATTCTTCTTCTTCATATGTAAACCCTTCGGGGAATAGCACAAATGTAAATGTAACTTCTTCAGATGTAAATGCTAATGCAAGGCCACCAGTGTCATTCACATATGATGTTATTGAACACCTTAAGCAAATACCTATATGACTTCACATTTTTTATCTTTTACAGATATCTGAGGAGACTCATAATAACTTCATGCGAGTTCTACAAGCTTTGAATGCAAATAATCAAATTCATGTAGCACAAGTTCATCAGATAGAGAAGAACTATCTAAAAGCAAAATCCAAGAAGCCTCGGAAGCAGTGTATGGAGTGTCTTTTTATTCACAACGCTTCCAAAGCCACCATTTCTTTCGCCAAAGATGATCTCCTCTTAGGCGACATGGAGCACACAAGGCCGCTCTACTTCACGGCCAACATTAGGGATATACCTGTTCTGAGAGTTCAGGTTGACCCATGATTAGCTCTTAATCTCATCACAATTACAGCTCTTCAGGAACTTGGTATCCCAATGAGCAAACTATCTGTTACAAACACTTCGATTCAAGGCTATGATGGGGAAGTTCATGATCTGATTGGCAATATTCGAATTCGATTCCAGCTGGGTGATCTAACTTCAGAAGCCACTTTACATGTGGTTAAGACGCGTGCTTGCTATAACATCCTCTTGGGAAGGTGATGGCTTCATGATCACTCCATAGTATCTTCTACTCTCTATCAATGTTTCAAATATATTGCTGATGAAGGTAAGGTACATCAAATCTTTGCAGATAAAAAGCCATTCAAAGGAAAGGAGGTCTACTTCATCGATGCAGCCATGTATCAGGAAAGGCATATAAAGTCTAAGCCAGATACAAATAGCTCTCTAGTGGATGGTAATCCCTTAGATCCTTTCACTATCTTAATAAAAAGGACATCCTATTCGGGGTTTGGAAAAAGATCTGATCCTATTAGAAAATTACAGTCCACAAAGAAGCAAACAGTGAAGTTTATGGATACCAAAGCTCCTTTGGTGATCAAAGTTAAATCTAAAATCAAACAATTAGATTAACCTTTGGTCATATGTACAAAACTATCAAGGACAAAACAAGCAACCATTGTTATTTGTATAGACAAGACATGTAGTTCGGCTATGTATATAACGGCTGCTCAGAATGGTGAACCATTTGCTGCAAAACAACGAAGGCCTACATATTCGGCAAATGTGATTTCCTTGGTTAGTAACTCAGCTTCTGATCAAGAAAGCAATGATGTACCTCTTTCTACTAGGGAAATGTCACCCATGAGACCTGATTCTCCTGTCACTTTCAGTCAGCTCGTACTAACATCACAATAAAAGGGTGAACTGTCATATAGATACATTGATAGATGGCTTCACTTGGCTGAAAGATGTGAGAATCCCCCACATTATTCAACATGGATTCATCTGTGCTGGATAGGAATTTGTCCAGGCCTCCGTGGCTTGACAATGACAATGGAGTTTCAAATCTTTGATGAGATTTCTTGAATTGTTTCATCTCTCGAAGTGGCACTCTAGTGTCTACGTAGAAGGTTTAGATAGACACACCCAGTGCATGTCGTCTTAATGATCAGAGATTTAGATTCTGAGTCGGATTCTGAGCATGTTGAAAAGATGGACACTTCTATGCACTCTATAGCAGATTGGGATCCTCCACTTTTGCCATGGCCCACTCCATCCCAAATTATGATTTTGGGGGTTCTTGCTTCTTTGTGCCTCCATCCAAGCAATATAATCATTCAATAGTTTTCCATCGAGCCGAAGACGTTTCTGCTTAGTATCCTATCTACAAGATCACCAATGATGGAAGAATAAGGCTTGACATATACAATCCTGTGATCTGCAACATGATGTAGAACATGAGGTATAATCACAAAAAGCCCCAGGCCTCGGATTGAGTGCCATTGGGGTTCAAATTCCTTTTGATGTCTTCACTCCAGAAATGAAAGAAGATCTCAAAAAGGGACGCAAAATTGAACAGCTGTGGCATTGTATAGGGCATGTTCCTTACAACAATATTCCTAAGTTAAATCAAAATTTCATAGCGAGATCTATAGTTTTTACCGAAGGGTATGACTCGGATTACTCCCATGAAACTGTTGTCTTCCAAGATCCTGCTGATTAGGTTGCTTTTCAGCATCTTGAGGGGGCAAGCGATGACGATGATACAACGTCACAAATCACTGAATATTGGCCACCAGAACTCAATGAAAAAATAAATCCATCTTAATACAGTTGTTTGGAATGTTTAGCTCTTGATGTAAAAGCTAAAGAGCCTAAAAACCCGAATCCATGAAAAGGGATCAGGCCTTGGCTTAAACCTCTAAATGAAACGCTAGAATGTTTCGCGGAGTTGGAAACTTCTGAAAATGTTGTGGAAGAACCTCCCCCCGAACCCCTAAATAAGGACCAAGTACAAGAAATAAACTTAGGAACCCCAGAAAATCCTCATCCTACCTTTGTAAGCTCTCAAATCAAAGGAAAAAAGACTTGATGTTTATGTGAGTTTCTTACGAGTGCTCATGAATTGCTTTACATGGACCTATGTAGAAATGCTAGGTCTAGATCTAAAAGTGTCTCTATACAAATTGAACATAGCAGATGAAGCCAAACCTTTAAAGTAAGATCAAAGAAGGACAAAACTAGAAATCATGGATAAAATAGAAAAAAAAAGTCTAGAAATACAAAGATGTTTACTTCATCCATGAAGAACAATACCCTAACTAGTTGGCTAACATAGTACTAGTCACCAAAAAGAATGGGCAAATAGGAGTTTGCATCGACTTTAGAGATCTGAACAAAGCTTGTCCTAAAGATGATTTCCCATTACCCATACTAGAAATCATGATTGACAATACTATCAGATTTAAAAAGATGTCATTCATGGATGTGTTTTCGGGATATAATCAAATCAAGACGTACAAGGAGGAGAAGCGCACATCCTTTAGAACCAGCTTTGGCGTGCACTGCTACACCATCATGCCTTTTGGTCTTAAGAATACTAGAGCAACGTACCAAAGGGCGACGATGAAAATTTTCAAAGACATGCAACACAAGTCTGTCGAATGCTATGTTGACAACTTGGCGGTCAAGAGCAAATAGAAATCAAACCATCTAACTGATTTTCACACAATCTTCAAAAGGTTACGAAAATTCAACCTTCGAATGAACCTTTTGAAGTGTTTCTTTGGAGTCTTTTCTATGAGATTCCTAGGATTTGTGGTTCAAAAAGGTGGCATCAAACTAGATCCAATCAAAGCCAAAGCTATATTAGACATGCCTTCTCCAAGAACTCTCAAAGAACTTAAGGGATTGCAGGGCAGACTTGCTTATATTCGCCAGTTCATCTCAAACTTGTCCAAAAAGTACAGAGCGTTGTCCAGACTTATAAAGAACGAAGTAGACTTTGTGTGGGATAAAACTTACGAAGATGCCTTTCAAGATATCAAATGATATCTTACAAACCCACCGGTTTGTTCAGTTCCAATTACAAGCAAACTTTTCATCCTCTATATTTGAGCTCTTGATCACTCTTTGGGGGCATTACTAGCTCAAAAGAATAACGAAGGTAAGGAGGTGGCTCTTTATTATTTGTCAAGGATGTTGGTTGGTGCTGAGTATAATTATCATCCAGTGGAAAAAGAATGTCTTGCACTGATGTTCGCGATACAAAAACTACGTCACTACATTATCTCCAATGAAGTGTACTTAGTTTCGAATATGAACCCACTAAAGACAATGGTGACAAAAGCCAAAGCACTGAGTAATCGTTTAGCCAAATGGTCTATTCTTTTTTCTTAATACGACGTCAGATATACCCTCACAAAGGCAGTAAAAGGATAGGCTCTTGCTAATTTTCTAGTTGAACATCCACTCTCAAAAGATTCTGAATTTAGAGATAATCTCCCTAATGAGCCGGTCTTCTTAATTGAACAATTGTGGAAACCCACCATAGATCCCGACTTACATTGGATGCATTTTGATGGAGTTTCCAGAATTACTAAGCTAGATGATCCAGTTTCAAGGGTTGGAATCATTTTTTGCAGCCCAAAAAAATTATATATTCTTCACTCCTTCTTATTAATCAAGCCATGTTCAAACAATGTGGCAGAATATATAGCATTGATTATGGGTCTCGAACTAGTCTTAGAATCAGACATCAATATGCTTGGAGTCTATGGAGATTCACAACTTGTAATTAAACAAATGAATCTCGAATCCAAAGTGAAAAACCAGACTTGATTCTCTTCTTCAACAAAGCTTATGAACTCAAGGAGAGGTTTATGCTAATTGAGTTTCACCATATTCTAAAACATCAAAATGTCAAAGCAGATGCACTGGCAAGATTTGCAGCCTCAATATCAATTCCTGAAAATCACAAAATGGTGTTGGAAGTAGTCGAAAGAAGACTTTTAACTCTACTTGATACTCATAAAGCAGTAACAGATTACTTTGATGTGATTGAGAATAGGATTTCATCTTTCCAAAATTCATTCAGAGATTAGAGAGACCCTTTTATTGATTACATTCTTCATGGAGTGATACTAGAGAATACCTAAAGATAGGAATAGTATTCAAAAACGAGCTCTAAAGTTTCACTTTGATTTGCCTTTGAAAACTCTTTATCGCAAATCATATGATGGAGTTCTTTTCCATTGATTGTCACCAAAAGAAGTAAATTAAGTACTCAGAGAAGTTCATTCTATCCTACGCGGTGCTCACCAGGCTAGACCAAAGCTTCACAATCAGATTTGAAGATTAGGCTAGTATTGGCCTACAATGGTGTCTAGTGCTATCAATTTTACCAAAGTGCAATAAATGTCAAATTCACGGTGATTACATTCATCAACCTCCAGAATATCTATATCATACTTCCACCTCTTGGCCGTTTGAGTCTTGGGGAATGGACATAGTTGAGAAAATCAATCCACCATCAGAATGTGGTCATCAATTCATTTTGGTTGCAACGGATTACTTATCCAAATGGGTAGAAGTAGTGCCCCTTGCAGAAGTCAAAATAGATATAGTCCTCAGTTTCTTAAAGACTCAGATCATCTGTCGTTTTAGGGTACTTAAATGTCTACATCATGACAATGGTTCTCATTTCAACAATAACAAATTCTACAGATTCTGTGATAAGTACAGAATCCGATGCTGTCCTTCCACAACATATAACCCTGCAACTAATGGACTTACTGAAGCTTTCAACAAGACTATGTGCAAGATTCTGAAGAAAATGGTCTTTGACAACAAAATTGTTGGATTACTAAACTTCCTGAAGTATTGTGGGCCTAAAGAATCACAATCCAAGGTCCAACAAAATCAACACCATATTCCTTAGTTTATGGCTGTGAAGCTGTGATACCCTTGGAAATTCAACTTCTTTCTCTTCGGGTAATTGTGATAAACAAATACACTAAAGAAACAAATGCCAAGCTCAAATTTCAAGAATTAAAAAGCCTTGATGAGAAAAGGCTTGCTACTCAGCAAAGAATTGAATTATATCAAGCTCGTATGACTAGGTCATTCGACAAAAAGGTTACATAAGAGTTTACAAGAAAAGAGACTTAGTCCTTGCAGGTAAGAGACCCATGTTTTCCATACACTTGTCAAAAGTCAAGTCCGAATCCAAATGGGAAGGACCTGTCATCGTCGATAAGGTTACTCTAACAGTGCCTACGCACCCCTCACCCTCAAAGGAGACAATTGCATGATGCCTATCAATTAAAAACCTCTAAAAAATTACTACAGTTAAATTTCATTAGCATAACTAAATCATTTACGAATTCTCACCCATAAAACCTTCGGTTTCGAGCTTTTCAACCCATGACTTTTGATCATGAGTTCCAAGTGCATAACCGCGATGTAGTAATAAAACTGGTGAGACCAGGTCGATCCTCAGGGAGCAATGTGTTTAAGGTATTCTTTTTTTCAACTTGACTTGCCTTAAAATAAAAATCTAAAACTAACCTAATTAAAATCTAACAAATACAAGTGTCCTACTTATCAAAATTAAATTAGTTACAAACCAATGAAAGAAACTTTCCTAAATCTAAAAATTCCTAAAATAAAACTAAAATTGCTGCAAAACTAAAACACAAGTTAGAACTTCCAAAAATAAAAACTAAAATTAGAATCTTACTAAACTAAACAATGTTAAAAACAAAATAAAAAAAGTTAGAAACTTTCCTAGGTTAGAATTTCCAAAACTAGTAAACTTTCCAATTTAAAACCTTCAATTAAAACAAGTTTAGAAAGATATTTGATTCTGAAAATTAACTAAAAAAATCAAAAACATAAAACTAGAAACAAATTTAAATTTAGAAAGTTAGTAAAATTAATAATGCAGTGCATGCCATGAGATGCTGAAAAATTCTAAGTATGAAAAATTAGTATGTTGATGTAAATTTTATGCATGATTTGAATTATTCTAATGCAACCTAAATTTAAATTTAATGACTGGAATTCATGCTCTACTAATGCAAGAAACTAACAAAAAAAACGGAATTAAAAAAGGATCTAAAACGAAAAAGTTATGAATGCATGAATATGACAACTTTGGAAAATTCTGTGCAGGAATTTTGATTCGGGTTGATTGATTGGCAAAGTTTAACCCTCTGGTTCACAAGGCTTCCGAAATTATTTTGATCTAAAATTTTTGGGAATCAAAGACCACATCCTAAAATTTAATATTGCCAAGTTTCAAAAAGAAATATTGTGATTTGACTGGTCTACCCACTTCGAACTTTTTGCCAAAAACTGTTTTTTTGCAGTTTGCAGAAACTATTAAGTTATGCTGTTTATATATTAAATCCGAATTTAATAATTAGATTCAGATCTGAAGGCTAAATTTTCTTCAACTTAAATATGCACAAAATCTTATGATAAGAAAATAGATGCAATTATTCCTAATCCAATCATCAAACTATGCAAAAACAAAACTTAAAATCCATGTGAATGTAACAAGAAAAACAACAAAAGTGCAGAAAATAAAATAGAAGTGCAGGAAAATAAAATTGTAGAAATTTAAAATTAAAAGTGCAATGAAAGAAAATAAAAATTGCAGGAAGTCAAAGGCAGTATAACTGAAGTTAAAGGCGGTAAACAATAGAAGTTAAAGGCGGTAATAACAAGAAGTCAAAGGCGGTATATTCACTCAAATTCTCCCTTAGTCTAGGCCTAATAATTTCTTAAAGTATGCTCTTTATTTGGGTCATCAATCCAAACAAGAAAAACACAAATCAAGCAATCATACAACCATAAGAATAAGAAGAATAAAAGATGAATATTATTGAACTAGTATGACAATCCTTTACATAAGATGAAAAAAAAAAATTAAACCAAAAGATTATACATACTGGGATGGAAAAGAATTCCTCCTTCTAGTTGATCTTCAAGGTTGGTGGTGTGGCTTTAGGGCTAAGCCTCCTTGATGAGTTGAGATGGAGAGACAAGAGAGGGAGAGATGGATTGTAGAAATCTAGAGGTGGGAGGAGGGTAATTCTTTCATGAAGAATATGGGAGAAGGGTGCCCTATTTATACTTTTTCAAATCCTACTCCTTCTCAAACTTTAAAATCTTAAAAATAATTAAAAAATTGAAAGAAAAAGGGCTCCAAACAATGCTTTGGATGTGCAATATCCTTGGGGATTTTTTTTCTTTTTATTTTTCTTTTCTTTCCTTGCTTTCTTTGTCTAGAAGTCCCTCTTGGATGCTTCTTTCCTTCTTTGTCATTGCCACCTTGCATTAAGATCTTTTGAGAGATGAAATAGGGATAAGAATCCTCTCTTAGAATCAAACTTGGCCCACATGAGGTGTAGAACTTCCCCTTTTATCTCTTTGCATCGTCAACTTTCCTTTTTTGGAAAGTTCTCCTTGTTGGCTCCTAACTTTGAAGATAACCCTCTTGATTTTTTTTTCCTTTTCTTTTTCAACCAAGATCTGATCCAAAATCTTTTTTGGACGTGGAATAGCTTGCTTGGATATTTTTTTGCATTTTTTTTTCAATTAAATCTTCTCCTTCTCTAAAAAGAACTCCTATGTGGCTTTCCTTGTCAATCTTTGATGAGATATTCTTCAAATTCTCTTCAAAATCTCTTGAAAATGTGCAACAAATAAATGGACTCCATCTTGGATGTTTTACAAGTGTGCCCCACACATGTGCATGTATGTGTGGGACCATGAAGCCGACTTTTTACAATTTTCTTCCAATTTCCTTTTCTCTTTAATTCTGCTTTCCTTTCTCTTAAAAATCAATTCCTTGCCTCAATTCTTTACAAATGGGACCCATATAATCAATTTCCTACAAAATAGATGTGAATTCATGTGAAAAGACCATTTTACCCTAAAACCACAAATGCATAACTGTGGGCCCATTTCTCACGAAATCATAATAAAAATATACATCATTTTTCATGATTTTATATGAATGACCTAATGATGAAGAGAATTCAATTTATTTTATGAGAAAAATTATTTTCACAAAACTTTCCAAAAATAGACTTTCTAAAAATAGCAGGTTTCATGAATTTATGCAAAAAGTGTGATTTTTAAGCAATTTATGCAGAAAAATATAAAAATGAATTTAAAATGAATTAACCCATTATATCACACTAATGAGGCTCTTTCAAGTTAATAAGTCCTTAAAATGGGTCAAAATGTGTATAAAAATATGCATTTTTAAAGACTCATCACACCCCCCAACCAGCGTTTTGCTAGTCCCTAGCAAAAAATGAGATAAAATATGAGGCTTCCATCCTAACCTAATCTAATCTTAAACTGATGCAATGCAATAAAACTAAACATGAATGCAACGCCACTTTCGCTGGTACTCTCGACTGCATTTAGCTTATACAACAAGCCCTTAAACCCCTAGGTTCCCCCTAGTGGACGAGTTGTACCTCGTGAGGGTTTGCAGTGAATATACCTACAAAATTCTCTTTTCTTTTTTTTAATGAAGAAAAAAAATGAATAAAAGTGAAAAGAAATGCCCCAAAAGAAAATTCACTCATATCAGATATTTTCGAAATTTGGAATAATTACACTCTCAGACTTTTCAAATTCCGGTCCACAATTCTATTCTCAAAAACTTTTCTCAAATTCAAACCAACTTGCGTGCATTGTGGGAAACTGTATACATCAAAAACATACTTCGGATATTTTACAATAATGCTGAAAAATAGAATTTTTCCTTCAAATAGTCTGATCCCCTGAAATTTAGTAAAAAGAAATTTCCTCTCAGAGTTAGTAAGATAGCTGTCACTTTACTATTTACTTCGGATGGCCTCTTTTTCTCTCACTATCTTTTTCCGATGCAAGAGTTCCCAAGTACAGATGATATAAGAAAAGTTAGAATCCAGAGAGCAAATCTAGTCCTTGTCCTTCCCCGCACATACTCCCTTGCAAACTCTTACGGACACTCTTCACTCTCTTACTTTTTCCAACGTAGAATTTTCCAAGTTCATATGATATAGCAAAAGTTGGGATCTAAGGAGCAAACTTAGTCCTTATGCTTTTCCACACATATCCCTTGAAAATTTCTACGGACACTCGTTGGGCCATAATTCATCTTTATTTTTTTTTTTTCTTTTCTTTCCTATGACTGTGCAATGTTTAGGCCCCTTAAGCTTTCTAATTAACCCATGTAGCGAGCGTTAGGCCAATGACTCCCAAACCAGATGGCTTTAGGGCACTAGATATGGAAATATCCCTCCGGGCTTACTAGCTCGAGTTAAAAAGGCTACGAACCCAAACTAGTCATAAATTGCTCATTATATGCTCTTTTTTATTTTCACTCTTTTTTCTTCTTTTTTTTAAACCAAAGTAAACACTAGGTGGCAATTCTCATTTCACTCGAATTAATTCATTTTGGTTCCAAAAATGAACTAGAAAACAAAAATATTCTACAAACTAAATTTCAAGTTCACATTGTATTCTCCAAAAAAATTCCAAAAACAAACAGCATCAAAGCTTCATATCCGAAATTTCGAAAAATGTATATGCGTATGTATGTGAAGAGCAAGTTTTGGTAATCTTCTGATAGGTTTTCTCCTTCAGAAAATGCAAACTTTCTTTTTACTTCCTTCCAAAAGTATGAAAATTCCAGATTTCTATATATCTTCAAATCGCTTCAATTCTTTTGAAAACTTTCTCTTCCAAAATGAAAAATAAATACCAACGAAAAAGAAATAAAGGTCCTAATTTTTAAAACAAAACTAACTAAAATGATAAAAGTGATAGAAAAATAAAAAAAATTTTGTCTAAAATCGGACAAGCGTGCTTGTTCTTACCCCCCAACTTAAGATGAACATCGTCCTCGATGTTTATGCATGCAATGCAGAACTGTAAAAGTAACATGAGGAAACATAAATGGAAATGAGGGTAGAGAGAAAAAGTCACCTGAAGATGTGTCCGAGTTGTTCCCTATCCAAGGTTAGACAAAACAGAAAAACAAGAACAAAAAGGCAAGAAGCTATTCTAAAAGGAAATATCTATACTAAAAAGAAAAGGAAAAAAAAACCTACACTACTGGATTCGAAATCATGAGTCCACTTAGATCCCAAATGAAATTTTCCTCTACACAATTTACAAGAAGCATAGAAAAAGATGAAACCGTGTGGGTAGCGGGCTCAATGAACATAAGGACTGCATGTTCTTGTACATTATATGAAAAAGGGACCACAAAGAAAATTTCTTCCTCTTCCCTTAAAAAGGGTCTTTGAAAGACAAGAGAGAATGCAATGAGTAACTGGGTGGCCCTAGGTCCTCCCATGCCACAAATTCTTTTAAATTGATTTCCACAGTCTGTTTAAGCATGAGCGCAAAGGATTCCAAATTGTTGGACTCGGGTGTTTAAATAGGACCACTATTCTCCAATTCTACAAGTTTTTCTGAATAACATTGAGGGCCAAAAAATGCGAGGGCAATTTCTCTAAGGGTTGGATCATCAGATTTCATGAAGAAGTAAGTACATGAATCCAAATATTCCATATTATCCGACTTAGAAATCTGAAAAATGGGGTCATCCTCCCAATTGTAATCTTCCTTTTGAGGCTTAGTAGGTTCATTTGCAGTTTCCTCAATTGTAGGAACATCAAATTTGTGAAAGACTGCAATGACAAATTCATTAGAGGAATCTGAATCATAGAAAGGAATTATGTAAAAGGGCATAGATTCCTCTTTAATGAAGTGGAATGGCCAGTACAAAAGAAAAGTGGGGCACACAGCCTCATGTGATTCATTAATTGGTTCATACATCACACCATCATCCATATACTCGTGTACACCCTTAGATATCGACTGTGTGTTTGTGTGATCCATATCTACGAGTTCTTTAATGAATGTAGGATCATTTTTAATTCCAACGGTGGCATTTTGTTTTCTCATTTCAAGCCTTGTTTGATTAATCGAAGTCATTAGGCTTTTCATGTTGTGTTCATTTTTTTGTATGATTTGCATGGTATTTTCTGTGAACTCAACCAATTTGGCTAAAGTATTCTCTAAAGAATTTTTCAGGGCTGGTGGTAGTTCATATGACCATTCAGGTGGTCGGGAATCATGTCGTCCATATGACCAGGGAAAAAAAGGAGGTACATATGATGTATCCTATGAAGGATAGTCATACGACCCGGCCAGAGTAAATTCTTGGGAAGAAGAGACATGATCCATATTGGGCCCATTACGCCAATTGTTTAGTGAGTGATCATCCCAATTTGGACCACACATGTTATCCATTTCATTATGGTAATGCCATTGATTTGATTCAGCCCACCATGGAAATCCCACATCCATATTATAATGAGTGAATGATTGTGTGGGGTGTGGGTAATCATATGGGACCCTTATTAGTTGATCATCTGACCTAATCATTCCATTAAACTTTTCCATAAATTCCTCATTGTAACAATGATCATAGTGATTGGCCCATTCCCATTCATAAGATCTAGCTGAACAATTTCTTAGATGTAACTTTGCAATTCTTTCTTGTTCACACAAGGCACGCCAAGACTTTGGGAGGCCATCAGCATTGGTTCTATTCCTATTGATTTGCCCATTGTTAAGTCCCCTCATGTTTGTGGATTTCCACCAATCCATTTTTGGAATCACTTGTTCTTTTTTTTTTTTGAAAAAATGATAAAAACCTAAGTTAGAAAAAAAGACGTCTAAGCAACTCCTTAAGGTTGAAAAGTCTCCTCAAGGTCGCCAATCTGGTCCTATGAAACAAACTCGGCCAGGTAAGCCACCAGGAAGTGGTAGAGTCACAGATGGACCCGTTTGAAGGACCAGTTTCCTGAACAGACAAGCTGTCGCGCACTACAGGGGCAAAGGCTTCCTTGGACACCGAGAAGATTAAGGACAATGATTAGATCACTTTGGATATACTTTCTTCCCAAAAGAAGTTGAGACAAGTTGAAAAACAGTAACTTTTCCTGATATTAGAAAGTTTTTAAAAATAGCAGTGATGTGTACTTTCTAGCATTCCATGCACATTCCTATTCCAAATTAGGGCGACTTATCATTCCATGCATGTCCTCCTATTTCTAGCAAGATGCCAAAATTAAACCACACCCACAAGCAATGTAAATAAGGAAAGTTAGAAAAGTTACCTTCAACGGCGCTCCCCAGCAACAGCGCCAAAAACTTGATCATGAGTTCCAAGTGCATAACCGCGATGTAGTAATAAAACTGGTGAGACCAGGTCGATCCTCAGGGAGCAATGTGTTTAAGGTATTCTTTTTTTCAACTTGACTTGCCTTAAAATAAAAATCTAAAACTAACCTAATTAAAATCTAACAAATACAAGTATCCTACTTACCAAAATTAAATTAGTTACAAACCAATGAAAGAAACTTTCCTAAATCTAAAAATTCCTAAAATAAAACTAAAATTGCTGCAAAACTAAAACACAAGTTAGAACTTCCAAAAATAAAAACTAAAATTAGAATCTTACTAAACTAAACAATGTTAAAAACAAAATAAAAAAAGTTAGAAACTTTCCTAGGTTAGAATTTCCAAAACTAGTAAACTTTCCAATTTAAAACCTTCAATTAAAACAAGTTTAGAAAGATATTTAATTTCAAAAATTAACTAAAACAATTAAAAACATAAAACTAGAAACAAATTTAAAATTAGAAAGTTAGTAAAATTAATAATGCAATGCATGCCATGAGATGCTGAAAAATTCTAAGTATGAAAAACTAGTATGTTGATGCAAATTTTATGCATGATTTGAATTATTCTAATGTATCCTAAATTAAAATTTAATGGCTGGAATTCATGCTCTACTAATGCAAGAAACTAACAAAAAAACGGAATTAAAAAAGGATCTAAAACGAAAAAGTTATGAATACATGAATATGACAACTTTGCAAAATTCTGTGCAGGAATTCTGATTCGGGTTGACTGATTGGCAAAGTTTAACCCTCTGGTTCACAAGGCTTCCGAAATTATTTTGATCTGAAATTTTGGGAAATGAAAGACCAAATCCTAAAATTTAATATTGCCAAGTTTCAAAGAAAATATTGTGATTTGACTGGTCTACCCACTTCGAACTTTTTGCCAAAAACTGTTTTTTTTGCAGTTTGCTAAAACTATTAAGTTATGCTGTTTATATATTAAATCCGAATTTAATCATTAGATTCAGATCTGAAGGCTTAATTTTTGTCAACTTAAATATGTACAAAATCTTATGATAAGAACATAGATGTAATGATTCCTAATCGAACCATCAAACTATGCAAAAACAAAATTTAAAATCCATGTGAATGCAACAAGAAAAATAACAAAAGTGCAGAAAATAAAATAGAAGTGCAGGAAAATAAAATTGTAGAAATTTAAAATTAAAAGTGCAATGAAAGAAAATAAAAATTGCAGGAAGTCAAAGGCGGTATAACTGAAGTTAAAGGCAGTAAACAATAGAAGTTAATGGCGGTAATAACAAGAAGTCAAAGGCGGTATATTCACTCAAATTCTCCCTTAGTCTAGGCCTAATAATTTCTTAAAGTATGCTCTTTATTTGGGTCGTCAATCCAAACAAGAAAAACACAAATCAAGCAATCATACAACCATAAGAATAAGAAGAATAAGAAGACGAATATTATTGAACTAGTATGACAATCCTTTACATAAGATGAAAAAAAAAATTAAACCAAAAGATTATATATACTAGGATGGAAAAGAATTCCTCCTTCTAGTTGATCTTCAAGGTTGGTGGTGTGGCTTTAGGGCTAAGCTTCCTTGATGAGTTGAGATGGAGAGACAAGAGAGGGAGAGATGGATTGTAGAAATCTAGAGGTGGGAGGTGGGTAATTCTTTCATGAAGAATATGGGAGAAGGGTGCCCTATTTATACTTTTTCAAATCCTACTCCTTCTCAAACTTTAAAATCTTAAAAATAATTAAAAAATTGAAAGAAAAAGGGCTCCAAACAATGCTTTGGATGTGCAATATCCTTGGGGATTTTTTTTTCTTTTTATTTTTCTCTTCTTTCCTTGCTTTCTTTGTCTAGAAGTCCCTCTTGGATGCTTCTTTCCTTCTTTGTCATTGCCACCTTGCATTAAGATCTTTTGAGAGATGAAATAGGGATAAGAATCCTCTCTTAGAATCAAACTTGGCCCACATGAGGTGTAGAACTTCCCCTTTTATCTCTTTGCATCGTTAACTTTCCTTTTTTGGAAAGTTCTCCCTGTTGGCTCCTAACTTAAAGAGATCATTGAAGATAACCCTCTTGATCTTTTTTCCTTTTCTTTTTCAACCAAAATCTGATCCAAAATCTCTTTTGGACGTGGAATAGCTTGCTTGGATATTTTTTTGCATTTTTTTTCAATTAAATCTTCTCCTTCTCCAAAAAGAACTCCTATGTGGCTTTCCTTGTCAATCTTTGATGAGATATTCTTCAAATTCTCTTCAAAATCTCTTGAAAATGTGCAACAAATAAATGGACTCCATCTTGGATGTTTTACAAGTGTGCCCCACACATGTGCATGTATGTGTGGGACCATGAAGCCGACTTTTTACAATTTTCTTCCAATTTCCTTTTCTCTTCAATTCTGCTTTCATTTCTCTTAAAAATCAATTCCTTGCCTCAATTCTTTACAAATGGGACCCATATAATCAATTTCCTACAAAACAGATGTGAATTCATGTGAAAAGACCATTTTACCCCTAAAACCACAAATGCATAACTGTGGGCCCATTTCTCACGAAATCATAATAAAAATATACATCATTTTTCATGATTTTATATGAATGACCTAATGATGAAGAGAATTCAATTTATTTTATGAGAAAAATTATTTTCACAAAACTTTCCAAAAATAGACTTTCTAAAAATAGCAGGTTTCATGAATTTATGCAAAAAGTGTTATTTTTAAGCAATTTATGCAGAAAAATATAAAAATGAATTTAAAATGAATTAACCCATTATATCACACTAATGAGGCTCTTTCAAGTTAATAAGTCCTTAAAATGGGTTAAAATGTGTATAAAAATATGCATTTTTAAAGACTCATCAACTTTTCATCAAAATTCCTTAGACTTGTACAAAATGACTATGAGGATAAACTCTTTTAACCCCTCCAGTAAACTTTTGTTACTTGGATTATGTCTTTACGAGACCCCTTGTAATATCCTACTATATAGACCAAGCCCTTTTGCCGACCCTGTGTAGCTAAATTCAGCCATATAGAACAAGTCTTTTTGTAGACCCTATATAGCTACCCTCTATTATATGGAATAAGTCTTTTTGTAGAGCCCATATAATCAAAACCCAAACAAACTTCAAAACCAAAATTTTGTCCAAAAAGATCAAGTCATAGACCTCAAAGAAAGCCAAACACATGGGCAGCGGATAAAGTCCACCTATATGACTCCTTTTTATTGATTTGTAAATCTAAAAAATTGCAAGTCACACCCCATATAAGTCTGAGAAAACAAACAAATCCAAAGCATCCATACAAAGTTAAACCAAACATTCCATGCTAATGACAAAGTGGAGCAAAATGAAATTTTCATTAATATTCATTTGGAGTTTAATACAAAAATGAAGGTAGTGTATACATGGCCCCCAGGGCTAAAGAAAAGACAAAGAGTCAAATAGGAGCTGCAGCAGAGAGTTATAGCCTAGGAATTTCTCCAGTTACTTCCTCGCATTCAGTACACCTTCCATAAGGGCGCCCTCTTTGTAGCTTGCATAAACAAGTACATCAATATTGATGTTAAGCTCATCCAGTTTGATATTCATTTCACTCTCTAGAGACTGAACAAAATCATCCAGAGCAGTGTGCTTCGCCTTTGCACGCGTGACAAGGTCATCTCTATGCTGACTGCCCTCTGAAATGGACCTCTTCAAGTCCTTAATGTTATTTTCCAAGGAAGACAATTGTTGGTGCAACACGGTGATCTACTATTGTATATTTTCATGCTCGGTCATACGCACAACTAACTTCTTTGTTGTATTGGCATGCACTGCATTTACTACCCATATCTCTTCTTCAGTGCTTTCAATCTCTATGACCAGCTGAACTTTATGCCTCAACACTTCATCTTGAAAAGCTTTAGCATGATTAACACTTCTGTCCCAAATATCTTTTCTTCAAGCTTGTTGAAAAGAGGACAAAAGCATCACGAAGACCACTCAAATAAGTTCCAACACCAAAGATATCAACATATCGGCTAATGCTTTGGCACTCTGGATCTTCTTAGAAGTAAGATCTCCTTGGAAAAGTGTGGCCAAAATACTATGAATGGCCATCCTCATGGTGAAGTTCAAGGCAGATTGGGGCTTTGGAGCATCACCAAACAAACTGGACTCCTTAAGGATGGAAATATTTGACTCTCGCTTTTGCGAATTTGATTGAGTTTGAGAGCCTGAGTAGTCATCTCCTTCTTTCTTAACATTTACACCCTCACCCCCACGAGCAACCAATGCTTCTTAGCAGACAAAAAGTGAATCATGTGATCCTTGCGAAGATAAAGTGGCGGAAGGATTCCTATTTGTATGCGGTGTTATTGTAACATTCAATAACACTTTTCAGGATCCTCCACCTTTTATAACAGAAGCTTCGTCTGATATCTTTTGCATAGCTAGTCTTTAATGATCTTCATAGGTGATGATTGATTGGCCTTGAAATGAACTCTTGGAGGTGTCGTGGCCTTATCTTGGAGGTGTGAAGCTACTAGTACTAGTGGCAAGACACTAGCAATTGGAGTTGCAGGAGTATCATCTTCCATGGGATCTGCAGCCTTATCTTCTAGAACCAACTTCCCCAAAGTAGGAGGACCAATTTTGGCTATGATCTGCTTTGTTACGACGGCCTCCTTAGCTAGGACCATTTCAATGTTAGCCTCCTTTTCTACTACTCCAACGGGTTCAATGCTTGGTTTAGTCTGAACATCCAAAGCTTCACCGGCCCCTAGTATATCATTAGTTCTTTGTATATCAGCAGCTGCAAAATGTTCACTTGCCTAAGATCCTGAGTTCAAATCTAAATTCACCAACGAAGCTACACTTGGTACAACTGCAGGCTTAATGTTGATCGGCAGAGCAATGAGTGCTGATAATAACTCTAAATCATTGTTGACACTTTTGGTTGGCGAATCTAAGGAGCAGCCTTCCAGGAACAGCAGCAAGTCACTTTTCAAAGTATTGGTCATAGATGCCTTGAGGAATCCACTATGGATAGAGAGATTGTCTAAATCAATCGAAGTTTTAAGACTCTTTCTCTCTCTGTTGGCTCCTCAATTGGTGACCCAATGGCTTTCTCACTGAAGTGGGAGGCACAACAGGTGCGCTATCCTCCACTTAGGTACCTAAAAAGGAATGAATGAGATCAAATTACAATGTTGGAATAAAATTTCCAATTTCCAAACAATCAAGCCAAAAGTTACCTTCAAGAGTTGGATTTGTCGGAATTCCTTCGGTAGTACTGGGGATTTCTCCCTCTTCCATTAAGACTTTGGCAATGGGTCCCTCAAAAATTTTAGGAGGAATCTTGTGCTGCTCGGTTTGAGGGGTAGCATCTCGTGGCTCCATGGGTACATCGCTGTAAGTTGCTTTATTAACAGTAGTAGCATCACCCAGATCATTGCCAGATTTCTCCACAGTAATGGACTCTCAGGCATATCCGTTACAGCTTTTCTTCCGAACTCAGGCATCATTGCCTAGTCAAACATATCTTTTCAAACTCAAACTCGATATTTATGTCACTACTGGTTCGTTCTTCGGTGGTAAAAGTATCAAAATCACTGTTTTTTTCATTGCCTTCGTCTGAGGCATAGTCTTCAACAATCTCAGCCACCTTTTGCGTGACTTCTCCAATGGTTGAAGTTTGAGCTGATAAGGTTGCAAAACAAAATGTAGACATCAAAACAAGAATGAAAGAAATAATAATGTCATACAAAGAAATAAAGAAGTCTTACTAGCTTTTAGCCTTTGGTAACGACGAGTTCGAGGACTTTCAGCCTTTCTCTTCTTTGAAGGAACTTCTTTGCTGATAAGGGATCTGGTTACATGTTTTAAGTGTATAGCTCGAAGTTTCTTGAGTAGAACCGGACTTGCTAGAGGTTTTGTTGGCATTGTAACCAGTGGTCTTGATCCGGTAGTTAATTCGGTTGACTGAACTAACTCTACTAGACTTGGAACTATATATGCCTCTGTCGGCACCAGAGTAGCAATAGTAACCTTTGGCAAAGTGCAACGAACAAGGTCTGGCTCGGCAGCCACACGTATGATGGCCTGCTTTTCTTCAAATTTCCTTGTCTACTCCTTAACCGAAACTTTGGTTCTAACAGAGTGAGAAGTAAATCTAAAATCTAGTGCAGCTTTACCAATCTGCCTAATCTCAGCGCGATCTTGCTTTCCTACAAATTCTCATCCACAACTCGATGTAATAGTCACATTAGTAGGAGGCAGGAATTTCTTATCTTTTTAACCTCTTAAGGAACGGTGAGCTTTGCAAACATCAGATTTGGCCACCAAACCAATTCACCATTATCTCCTCATATAGCCAATTCTCAAAGTTAACCAGGATTAAAACGACCTTTTTTTTGCCTTTTCTCCTTTTTTAAAAGCAGCCAAAGGGCGACATTTGATGCGGGGGTTGCTCTTATATGTCTCTACAATGGTAGTTGGACTTTTGGCATACCATTGTGTGAAACCACTCGTGTATCCAGGATTTGGGAGATGAGGGTAGCCAAAACGAGCCCTAGTGCTTACCGCTTGATAGAATTCTCAAGCATTTTGAGCGTCTTGCAAAGAACCAACTGTGCCTCAAATCCAGCCAGGTGCTCCCACAATGGCTTGTGAAAGTCAAATTTTTTACAAAACTTAGAGAGTATATAAGGTTGGACGTTGATATATGAATTCTTTCTATATGCGATATCTGTGGGTCTCAAGATCTCAAGATCAAGAACCAACTATTCTCTTCATCCGACTAGCCAACATCCAGACCACCCTTTTTGATTTTGTCAATCGGTGGTTTTATAACATTTCATATGCTAGTTGGAACCTCAATATTGGGCACAGTGTCGCAAGAAGTAATACAATTATTAAAATTACGCAAATGTTAGTGTAAGTCAGTCATGGAATAGGTGTTGATCAAATAGCCACCGCCTACTACACCTCCATGTAGATACTTCTTTGTGCACCGTTGTGTGAATAAAACCCATTGCAGTGGTATGTGAACCAAGTGTACAACAAATATTCAACATAATACCAATTAAAAGCCTTCCCCTCTTTGACAGTAAAACCTAACAGCTTTAACTCAATTATCATATATTCTATGAAAGCAGGGCCCAAGGCAAGACTATGTCCAAAGGCCATTTTGAGCACTGGAAATATGCAGCCAGGCCTAAGGTCAACCCTGAAACTTAGAAAAAGAGTATTAGACAACCATGCCGTCAAAAATGTGGCAAGCCAACACTTTCTCTTCAAGTCTGGATACTTGGCAAAACTATATGGCAGGAAGTCTGGATCTTCATGGTAAATGATTTTTGGCTTTTTCTTGGGGTCCTTGCTGGGAATAATCTCTTTTCACTTAAAATATTCACCCTTATTTACAAAGAAAGGGCCAGTGATACTCTTCACCTAACTCATCCATGAGACAACTTTGGCTCGATTTTGGCTGGTCATTTGGATCTAATCTTCAAGGGCAAAAAAGAGATAATATGCAGCTTGAAATTCATCTTCCATGGTAGCCAATTTCTCACTGGGTAGAATGGTTTCATCATAAATTTCATCATATGGTGCTAAAGAAAAAATTTTCTTTACTTTCTATAAAGAAAACCCCAGCTCCATGTTCGGAGTAATGAAGGTACCAATTGTTGGGCAGAACAATTTTAGAATAGCCATGCATATGTTCTTGTTCTCGCAACGGACTTTTTGTGTGGTGGCATTTATAGCGTCAAAGATTCCAATCGCTTTCAAATCCTTTACATAATAGTGCTTAATCAGAGTCACCCAGCCTTGCCTGTCTTTGGTGTAGTTAAACCATCCACGAGACTCGAGCCAGGCACTCCCATCTCCAATGTGGATACTAAGCCTAGCTGTCCTTAATTGTGAAATCACTGTACCCACTTCAAGATTTAGAGTGCACGGTTATATTGCCTCTATTTTAGACCTTACGAATTCTGTGAACCGATATGGAGGTTGGCGCATGAACTTACTAGTTCTGAAATGGATGTGATGCTTTATCCACGGAAATGAATCTTTCTTTGCTGGGATAGTTGGAGCCATCGACATTATCATTGGATACCGCCTGACAGACCGAATAGTGGTTAGTTCATGAGAGACTCCCACTGAGTCTACATAGTGATACTGTACATTGTCAACAGGATGTTTCAGGTTCTCCTTTGTGGCATCACCAAATATATAACGTGGCTTGTCAAAGCTCATTTTATTATTGTTCTCCTAATTGGTGCTATTCGCTAGACACCAGTATGTATACCAATTCCTCCTCAAGAGGGCTTTGATTCTTTGACTTTGCGAGGTAGCAGCAAATACTTTATTTGGATCTTTCAAATCGAGGTCACTTGCAGTCTTACCCTTTACATGGCTCTTTGATGCTTTGCAGTTGAAGTCGTAGGTGCTTTGCCTTTTTTGTCTGCAAAACAAACAAATAAGGAGAAAATATCAGTAACAACAAAATTGACAAAGGCATGGAATTCTACAAAAATTTTGGCAGCGTCTCCTCTTAGCAAGAAGCATAAAAGAGAAAATAATACTCAATTATAAGACCAAGAATTAGCATCAAGGCACACTTAAGTCACAGAACTGAGGCTCCCTGTCCAAATAAGTGTTCGAGGACCTTAAGACCTTTCAGGGGGTAATTAGATTCATGTTTGAGCACGAAAATTAAAAATTCAATGCAAGAAATGCAATCACAATACAAGCAAAGCATGACAACAACTATATACAGCACAAAGCATAAACAACCTCAAACATGTATGAAAGTACAACATTGGCATGTTTTCAGTAGAGTCGACAAAGAGCAACACCAATTTTAAAGCATTGGAAACAAAAGTAAATGTTATTTGTCTACTGGCAACCACTTTTAGTCACCACCCATGGTTTCATTAAACTTAGCGGTAACTATTGGAGAATGCTTTACTCTCTACACTCAAATTCAAAGCCGACTAAAGGATTTCCACATCCCCGAGATGGTATTTTTAACAAATTTCAGCAAACAAAGTTCCAGAGGTAATTTACTATGATGGGACCATTAGACATTCTTGTGGGTGGTCAAAAACACACTATTTTAGTGTATATAGAACTAATGAAGGAAATATTGCTTTGCAAAATTAATTTCAAAACAAAGATCATTCACTATCATTAATGATCGGAAGGTGATATTGTATCCATTAACTTCCCACAAAGACGGTCGACATTATTCAAAGTGACTCGGATGATACATCTTGAGTCGGCATCGGAAAAGCTAAGGAAGGGTGAATTAGCCTTGGAAGTTGTAGTTGAGAAAGACAATGAAAAACGGCTCATTCAAAGCTACTGGGTAATGAGAAAGTAGATGAGCAAGGAGATGATGAGGAAGAAAATGGGAGCCTTGGCTCTTACATGCAAGAGTCACAGCTGCTAGGTAGAGGAGAATGAGAGAAGAGGAGTTGCTCCAGCAGGTGGTTAAGGGAGTGAAGAGGGAAATGAGCAGAGATGGGTCTTAAGTTAGGTTTTAAATTAGATTTTCCTGAAATTTACAAGCAAGTCTAGTTTGAATTGACAGATTTACAATTGGAGTCAAGGAGACTCTAATTGGGCCAAAGAGAATCTGGATTGAGCTGGGCCAAACATAAAGGATGACACACAAGATGAAATACAATTGATGCAATTAATATGATGCTATTATGACGCTAAACCATATAACTCTAAATTACGAAAAGGTCCTTGACTATCTAAGTAAGGTTTGAATCCGACCCGACTACCTATCCATGACGCAAAACCTAAGGGATTTGGATTAAGTTAGCCTAAGCAAGCATTAATTAGAATCAAAATAAGATTAATTATATTAAATTGTAATTAGTTTAGGTTTGGGCGTCCCAAATGTTTATTTTTTGCATGCTTTTGATTTATGATGATGATGATCTTGGCCAATTGAAAATTAGAACATAAGTAGTTAACATGAAATCAACATTGTCGCAAATGTTAATAATGTTTTAAATACACAATTTAATGTTCATATTTTCATCTTGAAAAATATTTTGAAGTTATTGTCAAAAATGAAAATATCATTACTATTGCAATTACATTAGGGACAATATAATTAAAAAGATACAAGAATAAATGTAAAAATATATTTGCTGCATTTACTTTTTGTTTGTAAACTATTTTTCATATTTAAAATATAGCTTATTTCTCATGAAATATGTTGCTAGTGACAGTAGGCCCTGCAAAGTCTTAATAATTTATGATGTATGAAATTCTGAAGACTTGAATGGGGTCACTGGAAGTTTGAGTACATCTTGAAGTAATGATCATTATTTGCATTGGTTCATACCCAAGAAATAAATTAAGAGTAAAGGTTCCTAGCATATAAATTTTCACCATATGTATTTAGGTATGTGTCGGCATGTCTGGCATGTAGACAGTGCAGCGCATTTATAATGGCCATAAAAGAGGCTTAGAAGCTCTATTAAACTCAATGATGGTTCCTGATCAATTTTCTCATACTTCCCTGTGTATATGTAGCAATGATTTGAAAAATCATTTTCCTTGATCTATATAACTATTTTTTTATTAGTACATTTTAGGGGGGTGCTGTAGGAGAGGATTTAGGAGCAAATGAAGAAGATGATGATGTTTACAATGATGCATAATTAGCTAACCTTTTTGCTTTATTTAATGATGTTTGATGGAGATGTATTTAAAGCTTATCTTTTGCAAATTATATTTGTGATGCTTGGTAGAATGAAACTTTCTACATATTTTTAATATATAAATATATACGTATATATATTTTTATATTTTCTTAAATAAATTTTCAAATTAAAAAGCAAAATTTATGAATGCCCAAAATGTTTCATTTTGGAACCAAACCAAAACGGCATCCACGTGAAACAAACTTGACAACTATGGAAGTAACACAAAATACAAATTTTAAAGATGAAATTAGGACCACTCACATATGGACTCTTAGTGTGAGGCAGTTGTCATTTAGCATGCATGAATGACTAATTTTACATACATGTTGCTTGTGTTTTTATATTATGCATGATTGCATCCTTTTATTATTTATTTCCCTTACCAATGTTTTTCATTAAAAATAGTAATGCATTCTTATTGTGCAGTTATCATGTCCGATAAAGGACAGTTTGGATGGGTTTATATCCTATCTTATTGTGCTTAGGGAAGCATAGTGCACACTTTTTTTTTCAATGTTCCACCCTAAATCAATCTTATGGTGTAGTTATCATGGTGGATAAGTGAAAGACAAAAGAAATAGATGACATTGATCTTGCGTATTGGTCAGATAGTATGAGAAAATGCCTTATTAACATATGTTCGGAACAAGTGAAGTCTGGTGGTCACCTTGGTGTATAATTTAGCACAAAAGGTTGGAAGGTGATAATTGGAAGTTTTAATAATAGGACAAGACATAGTTTCAACCAAGAGAAATTAAAGAATCAATTGGATTATTTGAAAAAACTATACAATGCTTGTTTACACTTGAATAGTCAAATTGGCAATGTATAATTTCAATAAGAAAGAGAATATGGAGGATCAACTATTTTCACAATTTTCTGCTGAAGATGTCTAGATAGAGCATGACACTAACGTTCAAGAAGATATGGGAGCTTATGCTTTTGATATCACAGATAAGATAAAAATGGATGCCAAGAGAAATTCAATTGCAAATGCCATTTGGCGAGATACATCTTCTTAAGCATGTGTTTCATTATTTTATGCTATGCTACATTTTATGAATGGGTTATGATGATGGATGGATTAAAGTGATGGTGTGTGTGGTGTCTAATGATGTGTAATAATGGAATGACGGACAATTGTGTTATTTTTCAAATGACTGGGTATTATGATATGATAATATGTGTATAGATAATGGATGTGTTCATGAATGATATATTGAATGTAATCTCTATGGTCCATCTTGCATGTGTTCTTGAAAGATATATGAAGGGTGAAACACATGCATACGAGCTTATTTATTTTTATATAATGACATACACAAACCTTCTAAATAAGAGACAAGCCCTCTAAAAAGAGGCAAATAGAGGGTATACCAAACGATTTTTTAAAATAGATCCGTGTATTTTTTTGATGACATTGATATATATATTAAAATGAGGAGTTAGTACAATAAAGGTACTAAAAACTAGAAACAATGCAATGTTGGTACAAGAGATATGTACCAGGTACCACCCTTGACGCTTATCCAATGGCAACACTTAAATTACATCCACAATCCATTCCTTGCTTAGCTAAAATAGATTCATGTAGTACCAAACATAATTTTTTATTCTAGTCTCTTTTATTCTATAGTACTTTTTTTAATGGCTCTATTTGGGATGGGTTTGTGGGAAAAAAAGTAAAGATGCCAAACCAGGTCTAAAGGCTCCAAACCTCTTTCCTTTTTCACTTTCATTGCCTCTTATAGTTGAAATGAGATGGGCACAGCAACAACCCCTCTTTCTTTTTCTTTTTAATTTTTCACTCCTTTATTTCTCCCCTAAACTCCACCAAACTTCATGCTTCATCTTCCCATCTTCTCCTTGTTCTCCTCTCTCCATCCATGCAATTTTCTCATAAATCAATATAGGGTGGCCCCAAATTCATGGGCTTTCTTGTTGATCAACAGTCTTAGAGGTAAGGGTTCCTTCCCTCCTTATATGTGGTAGAGCAGGCCTTGGACACTCCAAATCCTATCATGCACACTTGGTTTCCAAGTCTTTCTTCATTTCTCCAATTTTAGGGTTTTTATGGTCCATTTTTCGGAATTCTTTGTACATGTTGTTTTCAGCTAGTTTGAAGGTTTTATAAGAGTATTTGAGAGCAATCAAGCTTGAGGCAAGTGGTTAATCTCACTATCATGATGTGTTGCATGGTTTTTTCAGGATTCACATATACTAGTCATGTATTATCTTATTTTTCCCTCATTTTGTAATTGATTTTAAGTAGTCAATTTAGGTATTGGGTGGTTTAATTGAGTGGTTTAATTGAGTATTTTATTTCCCAAATAATGACCAAATATGGCCCCAGGTATGCCCCAAAACATGGGAGAATCTAGGCCGAAATGCGTGACAATAAGCGCTAGTCATTACCTCCCATTAGTGACTTCCACCTTAGTTTTCGTCCAGACTCTTACCAACTTTTAATGCAATCCTTGGGGGTTCTAGGTAGGCATTCAAATGCCCCTCTAATATTACCAATTGGAAGTCTAAAAATGGATGCAATTCTCAAGCAGAGTTCCTTAACTTAGGATCATATATTAGGATCACTACCGAAACTCACTTGGACTTCAAATTTGGATTTTGGAAATGAGAAGTTTGGAACATATAACACCCTTAGGGTTATTTAGCGGCAATGGTGGATTGTTTATGAACCAAATGTAGACCGTTTAAGGATTAAGGATGTCCTTACATGATTGGGCACCAAGGTAATATAAATTCTAACATCCGGACCTTAAAATGAGTGTAAGTGCATTTTGTGAGCACTCCACCCCGCTGAATACAACTTATAGACTTTAATAAAATGTTAGGTGGTATTCCTCACTAGTCTTAAGTTTATATGGTCCGTTTTGTTAGAACTACACTCATGTCACACACGTTCATGCTAGTTAGCCTCTTACCCTCTCCGTACCTAGACGTAGATGAGATGGTTAGGTTGCAAGTCACACGGGGTACGTATGACATTTGACACTTGCATCATGACTGGAGTCCCTTAACTGGCTAGATCCTAGATTAGGGTGTTTTGAGAATTGGCAGGGGTTGCCTCAATGCACCACATCCACTCTCAAACACTGGATCCATATTGTACCTTTTCACCCATTTTGGAGGAGCACACATTTCCATGCTGGAATGTTGTCTGATGGTTTTTAGACCTTAGGGTTTTTACATTTCTGTTTTCAATATAAATCAAATAAGTGATCCGTTTTCAACGAAAAAAGACTATTTTCACTCAAATAGCTCAAAACGCTTGTTATGACCTAGTTTTCATGGTTTTTACCCATTGTGACCTTGGAAAACCATTTATAAGTATGTTATGAGTTTGATATGAAATGCAAGTCAGGAATAGTTCCTCATTTCGGGATTTTAGTCACGTTCAATCAGTTTCCCTTATTTGTCATGATTCCATGTGTCGACACCATTGAGCTTCGATCTTCTCTTGGTTAGGCCAAGTTGAGAGTTGAGTTTAAATTCCTATATTTATGCCCATGTAGATGGCTTCATGTTTCCCCCTCGGGTCTCCCTCGTGCTCTAGCTAGGGTGATTTTCATGCTTTGGCTTTAGCTACGAGGAATTGATCGTGAGTTCCAAGTGCAGAACCGCGATGTAGTAATAAAACTAGTGAAACCAGGTCGATCCTCAGGGAGCAATGTGTTTAAGGTATTTTCAACTTATAACCTGTCCTAAATAAAAATCTACAACTAGCCTAATTTAAAATCTAACAAATACAAGCATCCTACTTGCCAAAATTAAATTAATTACAAACCAATGAAAGAAACTTTCCTAAAACTAAAACCTAAATCTAAAAATTCTTAAAATAAAACTAAAATTGCTGCAAAACTAAAACACAAGTTAGAACTTCCAAAAATAAAAACTAGAATTAGAAACTAACTAAGCTAAACAATATTAAACAAAATAAACAAAAGTAAAAAACTTTCCTAGGTTAGAATTTCCAAAACTAGAAAAACTTTCCAATTTAAAATCTTTAATTGAAACAAGTTTAGAAAGATATTTAATTCTGGAAATTAACTAAAACAATAAAAACATAAAACTAGAAAAAATTTTAAAATTAGAAAGTTAATAAAATTAGTAATGCAATGTATGCCATGAGATGTTGAAAAATTCTAAGTTTAAAAAACTAGTATGCTGATGCAAATTTTATGCATGATTTGAACTATTCTAATGCATCCTAAATCTAAATTTAATGGCTAAAATTTATGCTCTACTGATGCAAGAAACTAACAAAAAAAACGAAAGTAAAAAAAATCTTAAACGAAAAAGTTATGAACGCATGAATATGACAACTTTGCAAAATTCTGTGCAGGAATTCTGATTCGGGTTAACTAATTGGCAAAGTGTAAGCCTCTGGTTCACAAGTATTCCGAAATTATTTTGATATGAAATTCTGAGGAATGAAAGACCACATCCTAAACTTTAATTTTACTAAGTTTCAAAGAAAAATATTATTATTGGACTGGTTTACCCACTTTAAACTTTTTGTCAAAAACTATTTTTGCAGTTTGCTGAAACTGTTTTAAGTTGTGCTGTTTATATATTGAGTCCGAATTTTATCATTAGATTCAGATCTGAAGGCTTAATTCTTATCAACTTAAATATGCACAAAATCTTATGATATGAAAATATATGCAATGATTCCTAATCCAACCATCAAACTATGTAAAAACAAAACTTAAAATCAACATGAACATAACAAGAAAAATAACAAAAGTGCAGAAAATAAAATAAAAGTGCAGTAAAATAAAAATGTAGAAATTTAAAATTAAAAGTGCAATGAAAGAAAATAAAAATTGCAGGAAGTCAAAGGCGGTAAACAATAGAAGTTAAAGGCGATATATTCACTCAAAATTCTCCATTAGTCTAAGCCTAATAATTTCTTAAAGTATGCTCTTCTATTTGGGTCGTCAATCTAAACAAGAAAAAACACAAATTAAGCAATCATACAACCATAAGAATAAGAAGAATAAGAAGATGAAAAAATTAAACCAAAAGATTACACATACTATGATGGAAAAGAATTCCTCCTTCTAGTTGATCTTCAAGGTACGTGGTGTGGCTTTAGGGCTAAGCCTCCCTGATAACTTGAGATTGAGAGACAAGAGAGGGAGAGATGGAGTGTAAAAATCTAAAGATGGGAGGTGGGTAATTCTTCCATAAAGAATATGAGAGAGGGGTGCGCTATTTATACTTTTTCAAGTCCTACTCCTTCTCAAACTTTAAAATCTTAAAAAAAATAATAATAATAATAAAAGAAAAAGGGCTCCAAACAATGCATTGTATGTGCAATATCTTTGGAGATTTTTTTCTTTTTATTTTCCTTTTCTTTTTTGACCAAAATCTGATCCAAAATCCTTTTTTGGACGTGGAATAGCTTGCTTAGATATTTTTTTTTTCAGTTTTTTTAATTAAATCTTCTCCTTCTCCAAAAAGAACTCTTATGTGGCTTTCCTTGTCTATCTTTGATGATATATTCTTCAAATTCTCTTCAAAATCTCTTGAAAATGTGCAACAAATAAATGAACCCTATCTTGGATGTTTTACAAGTGTACCCCACACATTTACATGTGTGTGTGGGACCATGAAGCCAACTTTTTTCAATTTTCTTCCAATTTCCTTTGTTCTCTTCAATTATTCTCTCCTTTCTCTGGAAAATCAATTCCTTGTCTCAATTCTTTATAAATGGGACCTATATCATCAATTTCCTACAAAACAGATGCAAATTTATGTGAAAAGATAATTTTACCCCTAGATCACAAATGCATGACTGTGGGCCCATCTCTCATGAAATGATAATGAAAATGCACACCATTCTTCATGATTTTATATGAAAGAACTAATGATGATTAAAATTGAATTTAATTTATGAGAAAAATTATTTTCACAAAACTTTCCAAAAATAGACTTTCCAAAAATAGTAGGTTTCATGAATATATACAAAAAGTATGATTTTTAAACAATTTATGTAGAAAAATATTAAAATGAATTTAAAATGCATAAAACCATGATATCACACTAAATGAAGCTCTTTCAAGTTAATAAGTCCTTAAAATAGTTCAAAATGTATATAAAAATATGCATTTTTAAAGACTCATCAGGAATCCTTTTTCTCGCTCTGGCCATGCAGCACAACCGAGTGTGAATTTTCCTTCACTCGTGATACACAGCACATCCCAAAGTGAACTTCATGTTCATGTGTGTGGTGTCACGGTCAGCACAACGCAACTGTGATGGAAAATTTAGCCATGTGGTTTGCCAACTAGCTTGTTTACAGTATGCCATCATAATTTACTTCTTGTTCATGATCCTCACATGCTAATTGTTCTAGATCATGCACAACATGCCTAGTTTATCTTGTTTATGCCCTTTATGTAACACGCTAACATGTTTATTACTCAATATTATTGTAAGTATGTTATGTACTGTTATTAATCTCTTGCTGGATTGTCGTATCTGACCTAATCGCATTGATGTTTAGGCTTGCTAACCCTTGCCCTTGAGCTGGAGTTAGATGAGGCTATAAAGCCACAGGTATTTTCAAATATGTTGTGTAACACTCCAACTCAACTTAATCTGGTTTAACGAATAATTAATGACGCTTTAGTTGTTAATTATGTTTTGACGTCGTTTTGATTTGTTCTGGGTCATGGTAGGTAGTTGGGTTGAGTTTAACCTGGTTTAGGTAGACTTAAGCCCTTTTTCATAATTTTAGATTTTGTAAGATGTCATCATTTATGCATCATCTTAGCATCAACACGTGTATTATGTTGAGCTCATCAACTTTCGTAACTGACTTGTATGATAAAGATGACATTTGTTTCCGTTGGATTGTCATTTGACTTGAATTGCAATTCGTGTAAACGTTGAGACTTTCTTGCAATTTCCTCTCATCTTTATCTTATATAAGGCTTGAGCACTGACTCTCTCCCTCACTCTCTTCTCCTCTCACGTTGGAGTCTCTCTCTCTTGATTTTTCTTCTCTTCTTCTCCTTGATTAAGCCAAGCAAAAAGGGGGAATTTGTGCACTACATCTTTACTTCTTTCTCATGTGATTTAGGTATGCTTGGGGTTTTGGTTTTCGTTTTCCCCTTCTTCTTCTCATCGGCCATGGCTTGTATTCACTCTTTCTCTCTCTCTTTCTCATGCATGGTAGTTTTGAATAGTGGTTAAACTTCGAATTTGAGCCCAAGGACAACCGATTTCATATTAGCTTTCATTTGAGGCAAGTATAAGCATGATTTGATTGAGCACATGTTGGTATTATATGATTGTTCTTAGTTTCTCATTGCTTGTGCATGTGTGTAGTGCAAATTACAGCCCTTTGCCTTGATATCGTCTTAATATTGGTTGTGTTCGTGACTGTGAATGTTCAAGACAGCACATCCGTTCTGTATCAGAACAAACTGTCCGACCGATCAAGCTTCAGAGCCGACCAGTCGGGCACTCCCAGAACCAAAATTAGATCAGTCGGGTATCTCAACCAACCAATCGGTCCTAAACAACTCTGATTCATGAGGTTCAGTCTATACACTGACTAGTTTTGTGTTCATTTCTATTATTCTCTCTTTCACACCAACCAAGGAACCTTGTAGGCTATATTCTCAGGCCCCGTAGCTCATGAAGTATGTAAGGAAGTCTTCCAGAGACCTCTAATAAAAGGTAGGTATGTATTGGACCTAATAGGGCTTTCACATTAAAGAATGGCAATAACAATTAACTTGCCCAATGGAACACAAGTATCGCATGAATAGTCTTAAGGGCTGTGACGCATTCATGTGTGAGTTATTCAGTGTTAAGCACCTCCCCATGGGTGTTGGTTTAAGGGACTTCGATGCACCTTTATGATACAATGTAGCACTAGATAACGATGCATTGGATAACTTAAAATTACATCAGCATGTACGGTTAGAAACACTGGTGAACTAGATTAGGGTTAGCTAGTAATAATCTTGATTCGATTAAAAATTGACTTGCATGACATTTTGTATAACGGGCTTTGACCTCCGCTCTTTTGTATGATTTGTTGTAATATCCTTGTTATGTCCTATGATATGGTGAGTTCGATTCGTATGATTTGTTTGATATTTCCCCTTTAACTTGAGTTTTTTACATATGAATTGGAGATATGCACATATAATATGTATTTGATAAATGTTTGGATATATGTCTGATAAGATATGCACTCTAAACTCAGTTTCTTATGTTTATTTGATTCCAGACCATCTGGTACTACTCAGCCTCAACCTTAGGATATCCAACGGGGTTGAATTTGGGGTAGTTTATATGGCCTTACTGCAGTGAGTATATATCTTAGGGCTTCCGGATCCCCAAGAGTCGAGACCCATTCAAACCCTGGCCTAGTCAATGGTGTTCTCATTATATGTGTGTGTCCCTAAAAGGGAGGATATGGTAAATGTAGTAGCCACCTAGTGTGTACATATTATATAAGCTTTGATTCTGAGAGCATGTTTCATTTGAATGCACAACTGCCTAGAATACAAATTGGAAATGTTATGATCTATCTATTGTCATTTATTCTATTAGATACAACATGTGTTAACTTGTTATTGCTTATACTTTGCTAAATCGTAGTATTCATGAGTTGTTCTTGGTGTTGCAAGCTCAAATACCCCGACCGACCCCTCGTCGGTCAATCAAACTCTAAGAGAGACCCCAAATGCCCCATCAGGGTTAGAGGAGTAGATGTGATCCCTCCGCCGAAGCGCGACGAATTACATACATGCATATCGGTCTTCCTCATTTTGGGATCATATGAGATTTTGGGTTTTTGGTGTATTCATGATCTTGACAAATCCGTATATATATATATATCTTTTGATTTATTTTGTATAACTCTGACTTTTATGTAATCTTTTGTATATCAATCATTTTGTTCTTCTGTATTCCTTTGTTATGTTTGACACCTACAGCTTTCGCGTACATATATTGGCACGTGTGAAATTCATTTGTGTGTGTGCACCTAGACCGGGTCTAAGTGTATATACACGGGAGTACGTGTGTCCTTGGTTAGTTTTTTACTAACCCCCAATCTCTTGGGCTCGGGTTGTGATAGTTAGTACCACTGATGTTACTTAGACATCAAGTTGGGTATCAGAGATAAATCACATTTAGGGAAGGTTATCATTGAATATATTTTGGTCAGCCTAACCAACCATTTATGTTTGTATATGTATTAATATACTTTGGAATTTTAAATATTGAAAGATATTACTGAAATTCCCTGGTTACTCGTCTGGCTTTGTGTCTTGTGAATTTTATAATTATCAGTCTAACTATTCATGTTCATCTTGGTAAGTATGAAATAAGTATTGGGTTGTGGCATGAAATACAAATGCCACGGACTTCAGGTCGTAACACCACACAAGCTTTCGCAAATGGTCAAAGCAAGTGATGGGATGATCCTCACTCGTACAAAATCAATCCCCGGGATTGAAACACACTAACACCCCATCATTAAATCTTAATTTGATGCCTTAGTTTGGGGTGCGACATTAACTTTTATTGTAAAAATTATCTTATTTGGAAGTTCAATTTTCAGAATTTTGTGAAGTGAAAAGAATTATGAGGATTTATTGACAAATTCATTAAAAGACAAAATGATACAAAGAAGTTACCAAATGGGAAGAAAATAATGCCAAAGTCATCAATCAGATTCTAAATCCATTGAGCCTCATATCTCTTTTACTCTATGTGCCTGCAAAACAATGAGGCTAGGAGATTTCAACTTCAATTCAAAACTGGAGAATATACATAGGGCGAGAAATCCATTCTAGACTGTTATTTTTTATTCATGACTCTTTGGATTAAAAATTGCTGTCGGATATTCTATTGTTCTAGATACTTCCCTTTCTACTATCCAAAAACTTCCTCAAGAGGAACAAAAATGTCATTCGCAAGTTCTACTCAGACACAAATGAACTTATCTTTCTATAACTCTTTAGGCAACCCATACACAACAATATATGTTTTTGATAAAGGGAAACGATTCAATGGTATATTTGATAGGAATTTGGTCATCATGTGATGTGGATGTCAAACACATGGGAAGGGGAAGAAGATGGACGATGGGGGATAGATTCATACCTCATGCCTAAGTTGAATAGACCTCACGCCATACTTTTCATGGGAAAGGGAAAAGAGAGCACAAAGCACTCAAAATTTTCTTCCGTTCATCAAAGTTTCATCAAAGTCTAAAGAGCCAATTAGGCTTAGAAAATTTTAAATAGAGCAAAGACTGATCTTGACTGTCCAAACATATCAACAACCAAGATTAAAACATCCACTAATTAAAACATAAACCATGAATAAAATAAAACTCTAAATAACATAAAATAAGATAAATGGAGTGGGCCCAAAGACTTGGTCGACCCATGGGCACCATAGGCCTATCCTACATCATTATGCCAATCAATGCAAGAAAAGAAAGTTTTGCAATTATTGCAAGAAGCCTAATCAATCGGGGAGTTGTTGGTGCGTCTTTCTAGGATATCCCTTGATTTTTTGGAAATGTAAGAAACATGAGAGCATCTGTAAATCATCTGCATAAGCTGAAATAAGAAACATGAGAGCATTTGTAGATCGTCTGTATAAGCTGAATATAAACCCATGTCCTTTGAATTCTCCAAAATGATCTGACTTCAGAGTTTACTTAAGGAACTTAATGTCTCTGAATGCTCCAAAGATCATTACAATACCCCATATCATATCTTTTCTAAACTGCAAATTGCTAATTCTTTTTTTTTTCTGGAGCCATGGTTTAAGACCACCATAATTTCTTAGTGTCCAAATTGATGCTTCTATATGAGCTTTATCAATTTGAAGGGGAATGAGAAAATAGTACAAATTTCAATACATAGGCTGAGCATGATAACACTACAAATTTGAGTCCTTTAAGATTATTAAATGTCCACTGTCAACCAATCCTACAAAATCCTTGATGCATTTGTAGAGGAAACAGAAATACTTTTCAACATATACCAAGTGAAAGTTTAGGACTACATCGTCAAAATATTTGTAGGTTATTTTTTATTGAAAATAGCCATGGCCAATGGCCATTTATAAGATTACAACTAATGATAATGGCTCAAAAGAGGAACCATACACACCTATAACAAGAAATATTATCAAACTATAAATTGGAACCTCAGCAGATAATGTTGTAGCCTAATATAATCCATATCCAATATAATCTAATCTAGGATGAAGTCAACCTTTCAATATCAAACATTCTTTGAAATTTTTTCTAATACTCCCCCAACAAGCTCATGGTCCTTTCAAGAAAGGATGATTGTAACAATTAAAAAAGAAAAACCCTTTTATCTTGATTTGTATCTGGCCAAAATGGTGATCACCATTTGTCTATAGAGTCAATCACTATCACATCTCACTCTTTTTGAGTCTGTCTGAGTCGGTGGCATAGTAGATCAAATCTATCCTTGTTTTGCAAAAAGCATTCAGATCATGAGGCTTGACACAAATAGGAAATTGACAGTTGCCACAAATAGGAAATTGACAGACTTGATGAAAAAGTAGATGAGTACATTGAAAATTGATTTGAACCACTAGATTGCTTGATTATCATGCATAGATCATCATTCCTCCTATTCAAACTCACGACAGTTGGCTCTGATACTGTATTAAAATTTCCTCCACTAACTAATCCTACCAAAATCTCTAGACGTTGGTAAAGATAACATAAATACTTTTCAACAACACCACCCCCCCTCCCAACGGGTGGAACCCGGTTGGCATGAGAAGCACATTTTAGCGTCAAGTCATTCCTTCTGAGATTCAAAGTTTTGATTAGTTGGTTTTGATACCTTATTAAAATTCCTCCACTAACCAATCCTCCCAAAAACTTGAGGCATTAATAAAGGTAGTGAAAACACATTTCAACATAGATAACTCCTTGAAAACCAGTTGTTCCTAACTTCTGCTTGTATATTCCTACCTTCCCTCTGAGCAGTGGCGGCTCCACATGTAATGTTGACCACCCTTGATTGGAAAAGTCAATGAAAAAAAAAATTGGTTAAGTTATGCTTTGACAACCCTAAAATAGGATTGGAAAAAGTGAATGAAAAAAAAATTTTGGTTAAGTTATGCTTTGACAACCCTAAAATAAAAAATTATGACCACCTTAAGGGGCTGAGCATTTTTTTTTTTTTGTCAAAATAGGTTTTGACAACTCTAAAAAAACAGTCAGTGACCACTCTTAAAGGGCTAAGCGTAATTTTTTAATAGAAATTATAGAATTAAGGGTTTTTTTTTTTTTTTTTGAGTTTTGACTTCCTGATAAAAATTCCTGGAGCGCCACTGCCTTTGATAGGGGTATTATTCTTGTAAGTGTACTTTGTGAATGTTATTATCAATATATACGGCCCTCCCTTTTAGAGGGCACGACAATTTTACTCAATATAATATTGTGAAATAATACTCGTTTCACAACCACCCCTGACCCCTATGATAGTATCATTATGCAAGTCAGCTAATGTGAATGGGGAGATTAGGAATGCTAGGCATGTCCTAGGCAGAGCTATTATTTCTACGTGAGGATATAATTCCAATGTGGTGAGCTGTAGCCTTTTTGGTCATGCTATTGAGGATGCAAAGAGCTTGAACACATGTTTATTAGGTCCATGGTGATAGAATTGTGGGAGGAGATTCCTCTATTGCAGTTCCTTAGACCTCAAATGATTCTGATTTTGCCTGCTAGTCACTGCTTTTCTTTTTGGCATATCCTTATTCCTAATATTGGCAAACTGGCTGCAAATGCCCTTGCCATTGAAGGAGTTGAACACGTGATGCATATTTTCAGTAAGTCACTGCCTTTAATTTGGCAGGAGTAACAAATCAGCCTTCTAGATATGGTTCTGTGCCCTTCCCTTCTTTCTATTTAAAATTACTTTCATATCACTTGTTAAACAACTAAATGCGCATAGCCTCTGCTCAAGTCCCAAAGCCAAAGCCAGTCTGGCTATTTGATTTGTTAACACAGTCCAATTCATGAACCCTCCAATGAAAGTAATGTTAATCTGAAATTAACATCACCTAAATTGGATATTTGATTGAGGAATTATAACACTCCTCAACTACGGCCTTGACAACATGATCATCTCAATGGGATAATCAATGTAATGTGTAGAGAGAAGTTGTAACCCCTAAACCCGATATATAGATTTTCATAGGCAACTCCTTTTCATCATGGAGTTTTACTTTAATTAGGATTTGGATTCATCTTAGTATAGAAAATACTATAAGGTTAACAACTTTACCCAAACACCAAAGTAATCTCCATTAAGGAGACTCATTGACATTAGAGTCCTAATTGATAGTGGTTTACAAAAGTGGGGAACCCACATTGGCAAATGGTCATTGGGCCACACTGCCCAATAATTCTTATAAGTAAATGCACAATAAATCAATTCATCTAATTACAAAACAAAAAGGCATGCTGGGTTTAAAAAGTGACCATAAAAGCAGGTTCATCCCAGCAAGGAAAGCACCGCCGTGCATCCGCAGGTTCAAATTGTGTAACTGCCATGTTCTTCTTCTCCCCATTATGCTTGTAAGTACTAGGAGAAAAAAAAAGAAAACAATGCGTTCTCAATAGAAAAGGCATTGATATATACAAAACATGGGTTGTTAAATCTGCAATCTGAACCTATCTACCATGAAAATTCCACCTTCCCAAAACTTAATCATGGAATAATTTCCAACCATCCAACCAGAAGGCAAAATGAACAGCCAATCAATAAACCATCAATTTGAAGAAATTTGAAGGGACTTGACATCAGCGCTCATGGATGGAAGGAATTACACCAATAGACAATGCAACTCACTACTTCGGGGCCTGGAAAATTGAAAATTATAACAGTCATGGCCAAAATCCCAATGCTTATGATCATCCAAGTACAAGGATGCTCTACGCAGATACAGCCAGTTGCATTTGATCATTCATTTCCTTCATTCACACAAGCAAAACAAGCAACTAACATAAATGACCTTCTGTAGAATCCTTTCATCCTGTCATTTAGAGTTCCCGAGAAATAGATACCCAAAATCCATCCCCCCCCCCCCCCCCCTCCCCCCCCCCCCCCCCCCCCAAAAACAACCAGAAGGGAAATCATTGTTGTGCACATGTGTAAGCATTATTACTAATTGTTACTGTTATATCGGATCAAGGGCAAATACATCAACATCATCACACACATAGAGAGAAGAAAACTATGCAATCATGACACAAAGATTTTACATGGCTCACCATAAAGGCTACCTCCATGAGTGATCAGCATCTTACTCGATTTTACTAAGAAAGATACTGGGCAATTCGTTACAAGGACTCTCACTCCTCTAACACTTAGCTCTTCAATCTTCAAAGATCTTAATCTTACTCTCATAGCACCCTAAAACACCACAGAGAAGAGAGCTCACACCTTTTATACCCCCTATATGACCTTATGTGGTTTACACCACTGAGAAGAAATCTATCACATTTCCTATACAGAGTCTGGGGTTACATTACATGAATATATAATGTATGCTTCCTTAGCCACCAAAAAAGCTCCAGTACAAAGACTAAAATACCCTTGACCCTAACCTGGTCATTAACTAGACCAATGAACCAATTCTGCTAAACCGAAACCTAATAATCTCCAACTGAGCTTGGATTCCATAAATCTTTAAGCCATATTGAAAATACTTGTCTATATCTTCTTATACTTTGCTGAAGGTACAACCTTTCATCGATGTTGCAAACTTTTTCTCGTCATACTCCACCTCGAACCAAAGGTTCGAATCCATTAATGAGTCTGTGTGATGTTGACATTTGAATTACCTATAAACTACCCCAATTTCAGCACAACTGTGAAAATCCAATTAGCATGATCACTCTAAGAGAAACAAATCTAAAATCAAACTCTAATTGATTCAGATATTGTAGAAACAAGTTTCTACTCTGCAATTGGTCAAACCTCCTTGTTGACTAAATTAAATAGCCAATCTTCCTTCTCTATTTCGTGGGTTTTCTCGAAACGAGTCTATAGGTACAAAAGGGTCTCTAATCGGACTTCAGATAATTAAGATATTGCATAAATCATTTTCAGCCGTCTAACCCGATCAAACTGCCTTTGACCGTACCTACCTGCTGATGTTTGTTGATATCAGCAACTGCTGCTATCTGGTTCATAGTTACCTGGTTCGTAGTTCAACCAATTCGAATTCGAATTCGAATTCGCAATTCGCAATTCGCAGGTTACTTAAATTCGAAAATTTGATGGGATAGGTTTAGCTAATTCGATTTCCAATTCTCTTGGTTCGTAGTTCGAGTTCGATTAATTCGCTAGACTAATTCGAATATATAATTCGATGTAGTTCGATATTATTCGTAAGTCCATTCAATATATACATAAATATTTTATAGAAATTGGATGCTTTAATTAGCATATAAATAATGACATTTCACAAATAAATATTCAAAAAAAACTCATCCTTCTTTTTGTTCAAGTATGAATCAATAAACTTCAATCATCTAACCATCCATATAAAATAAATTAAATCCTAAACTCCAAATAAAAAAAGATATAAAATTAATTTCAAGCAGCAAAATAGAAAAAGAAAGTAAGATAAACTAAAAGTTCATCAATTTTAAAATAAAAGTATGAAATAAAAGTCTTCATTCCCAACGCTTTTTTCCTTTGTCAGCAGAAGATTGCAAACTACGTCCATATGATGAAATACTTCTTTGTCTGACAAGTGGACGTGATTGTAAAGATAATTGAACAACTGCAACGTTAGATGTGCCACTTGGTCGAGATTCCACATTACTCTCATTACGACTTTGAAGTTGAGGCTCATCATCATCATCTAGTGCTTTCCACCTTAGGTCTTCTAAATGTGCACTTGAATCATCAATAACATTAGGCTCAAGATTGATGTCCCATTTTCGAAATGGTCCATCATGGTATCCCTCCTTCATGCGTGATAAAAGGCGTAGATTTGAATGAATAGAGACAAGTTTATCTGCACGTTTAACGTTAAGCCTGTTTCTTTTGATATTATGTATAAATGAATATGTACTCCAACTTCTCTCTGCAGACGATGAGCTTACAGGTTGTGCAAGAATTTTTATAGCTATCTCTGCTAGCTCTGGTGTCTCACTTTCATATGTTGACCACCATTTTATTGGTGACATAGTAACTGCATCCACTTTTGCTGCAGGAAGTCCAAAAACAACATCTTTGGAATGAAATACTGCATATTGAGCCCTCAATTTAGCCTCAGCTCCAATATCCCATAAAAATAAAAGATTATAAAATAATTTATTGAATGTGTCAGGAACATAATAAGAACATAATAAATAAAATATTTGTAGAAATTTAGACTGAAAATACATGCCTTTGCTAATCTTTCAAATGCTTCCATGACTCCCTTTATAACCTCTTTATCTTGATTTGGGGGCTTTCTTTTCTCACCACCAGGTGCTAATTTAGTAAGATATGATGAATCATAAAATCGAGGTGTAAGTGCAAATCCAAGACAATGCAATGGGCTATGCATCATGATCCACCTGTTTATTATTATATCTTTCACCATCTCATAAATCTCCTTAAAATCATCAAAATCACTGAGGCTATCTTTTATTTCGCCAAGCATATTATCCATTCCTTCATATACTTCTCCCATCAATGGTCCATCTTTATCACAAAATTTAATCATTTTGAAGATGGGCATGGTAATTTTTACCATCTGCCGCACACTTGTCCAAAATGTATCATCATCGTCAGTCACCTATCGCTTTACATTTTCTGATGTTTCCTTCATTTTTTCATCACCATGTTTTGCCCATTCTTTCCAGTCATCAAGAACAACAATAGATTTAAGTGCCTATCTCACATCTAAAAGACGTTTCATCATGATAAAATATGATGCAAACCGAGTCTTTGCAACTTTTAGAAGTTCTAATTGAGAATGACTTCTAAATGTTGCCAATGCATGTGTATGGTTAACAATATATGTCACAATTGTCTTACATATTTTATAAATGTCTTCATACCATTTCCAAGACTTCGACAAGTCTTTAAAGATCAGATTGAGTGTGTGACAGGCACAAGGAGTCCAAAATATATGGTTATAAATCTTTTCAATTTCCTTACCTGCTAGCTTGCAATTGGCTGCATTGTCTGTGATTATTTGAACAATGTTAGATGGACCCACCTCTTCAATTGCATCTATTAATAAGTTTATATAAATTCCAGTCTTTTCAATTCCAAAGCACTCCACCGCATACAAAAACATCGCCCCATCCTTATTTGCTGCAAGTACATTAATCAATGGCTGATTTTTTACGTTGGTCCATCCGTCAGAGATAATAGAAACACCCAGCGTATTCCATTTATCTTTAATTGTTGCAATTTCATTCTCCACTTTTCTTTTCTCCTCATCTAACAAAGATGTTCTAGCCTTTTCAAATGAAGGTGCTTTATATCCATCAGGAGCTTTATTTACAGCTAAAATCATTTCATGAAAAGATGGTGACCGCAGTATGTTGAAGGGCACTCCACAAGCACATAACCATCTTACAATTGCACTGTCCACAGAACCCCTTTCCACTTTCTTAAATGACTCCATAATTGGGTTCTTTTGCTTAGCTTGTTGCGGTGGGAGAAGTGTTGATTGCTTTAACTGGGAATGAACTTCAGATTTCTCAGCCTTCATAACCCGATTCATAATTTCTTGTAATAATTGAGGGCCTTTAGGTTGCTTTAGCAATGTTGGACATCGAATAATATCTGATTTTTTATTTGGCCCTGGCCCAAAAAAGTGTTGGTGAACTCTTGTATAGGAACTTTTGAATTCACGCTTGCAGTGTGGGCACGACCAAAATTTACCTGTTTTTGCATCCCCCAATATCGTCACTTCATCCCATAGTGGCTTTCCTTTAAAAAGACTTTCTTTTTCTCAAGGAACATCATTTTGATTACCATCTATATCTTTATCACTCTTCTCATCGATGTACTATTCACCTTCTTCTTTAATATAGATGACATTATCATCTTCTTGTTGCTTTCTTTTTTTTTGTCCACTAAACATTATGCTGCACAAACTTTAATATAAGAATAATGTGTTTTTAATACATAATCAATATTACAATTCTATCTCTAATTATTTGAAAATGTGTATTTCTAAGTCAAAAGTGAGCCCTACAAAACTACATTCCAATGAAGAAGTTTTTAATAAAATTAATGTCTTTTGAACTTTCTTAAATTTTTTTAATTAATTTTTCTTTTAAAAGAAAGGGATTCATCGCTAATTTATTTAGTATAAATAAATGAATTCTTTTTAACATTTATTCACATAACTCACCACTAACTTATTTAGCATTAATAAGTAAATTATTTTGTTATATTCATTCACATATCTTGTAAGTGTTTATTCTTACTAATTTTTTAATTAAATTAGAGTTTAATTTAATAAATCATACATAAAAGGGTCATATTAGTATAAATAAGTGAATTATTTTGTAATATTTATTCACATATCTTATAGGTGTTTATTCTTACTATTTTTTAATTAATTTAGAGTTTAACTTTAATAAATCATGCATAAAAGGGGTCAAATTAGTATAAATAAGTGAATTTTTTTGTAATATTTATTCACATATCTTATAGGTGTTTATTCTTACTATTTTTTAATTAATTTATAGTTTAACTTTAATAAATCATACATAAAAGGGGTCAAATTAGTATAAATAAGTAAATTTTTTTGTAATATTTATTCACATATCTTGTAAGTATTTATTCTTACTATTTTTTAATTAATTTAGAGTTTAATCTGAATAAATCATACACAAAAGGGTCATATTATTTTGATCCATTAGAATTTTTTAGTCTCCAAATATAAACTACCAGCTATAGAAATAAAAGGAACTTTTTAACCACACGAGGATTTAAACAATTCACCAAATTCATAAAATAAATAAAGCTGGTTTGATGCTTTCAAGACTGGAAGGAATACAAAATAATTTAAAAAAATACGTATCCCGCTCACAATTTACCCAAAAAAAAAAAAGAAATACCGAGTCTATCCAAAATGTCGTTTGTCTACGGTGTCTTTCACAACAAAAGAAGGGTCACCTATTTAATAAAAAAAAAAACAAGAGGTTGCCTTATATATATATATATATAATATATAATATATATACATCTTTAAACCCAACAATGGATAAGTCCAAAGTACAATATAAAAAATTTTAAAAACAAAGGAAAGGATAGAGTGACTTAAATGGCATGTATGCTGGCGGTTTAAAAAAATCAACAGTGTATTACAAGAGATTTATTAATGAGTACAATTGTAACTTACATAAAATATGAGATAAAAGGATTGGAACTAGATGGTAGGGACACCTATTTAAATCTTAATGGTTCAAAATTCATATAATGTACTTACTTATGGAATTGTCAAATATTACAGTGATCGGAGTTCATCCAACCTTTGAATTGAATGCATGATGAAAAAAAGTGATTAACATCATGTTTTTCATCTAAATTTTAATCCAATGGTGGATCAAACTTAGATTAATGAATACTTCATAGTTAACCTATAAATCTGTACGACGATTATTTTGTATGATTTGGATAAGGGTTTCAATTGGGATTTTTCCTAATCTATATTCATTATCATAAACTTTAAATCGGTTATGGACTCTAAAATCTGAATCGTGCATGAGAGAGACCGAGAGTTATACTAAAACAATGGAGGTGTGGAGCTCAATAAATAAGAAAAGGCACAAGGCAATGGGATTGGGAACGTTGGAACAATGCCCCCCATCCTTGTCTATCAAGTCTACTGTAAATCGGTTCTGTATTCTAAAATTTGAATAGTGCATGAGAGAGACAGAGGGGTATACTAAAACAATGGGGGTGTGGAGTACAATACAATAAGAAAAGGTCTGGGGAAGTGGGAACGTGGGAAAAATTCCCCCAGCCTTATCTATCAAGTTACTGTTTTACCTTTCCTCCATTGTCGCCTTCCATCTCGTCTCCTCTTCTGCAACGCTGCTTTTTTTTTTTTTCTTGTTCTTTCTCTTAATTAAAGATTGTGAATGGAGAAAGCGTACCTGATCTTTGCTTCGCACTACACGCATGCAGGAGAGACCGAGAGATTGTGGCGATCTGAGATTTGGATTTCCTTGCCTTGAGAGTTTATGCAGTCATGGTTACAACGGATTAAACAGGTATTTATAGATTGTAATTCCAATCTATTTCTAAAATCTATTATTCCCTGTTTCCTCTTCTGATTAAACTTTCTATTTTTTTTAATTTTTCTTGTAATGTTTTGGGTAATATTTAAATCTCTGCTGTATTTTGTATAAACTTCTCTCAAAACCCACATAAAGGAAAAACAGAGTTTTGGTATAACACGAACTGTAGCGAATCACAGTTCTTTCTAAATCAGGAATTCGCCAAATCGAACAGCGAGCTGTTCGATTCGGATTGCACGGGGTTCAACGGTAGAGTTACCGAACTAGGTAACTATGATCTGGTTAACTGGACTAAGCTCTGCACACGAGTTTAGGTTGGCTTGACCTGACACAAACAAACCTGCTACCAAACCTTGAACAATTAGGCTTCTCTTGTTAAATGTGGATCAGGTTAACCTAGCCCAACCTGGACTAGGCCCGGAATTAATCCTTGTCCTAGAACGTCCTTCGTTCTATTTTCCTGCAATAGGGGTGTTGCAACCCAAGGCCTCCCTTCTTCCTTTGTAGCGACTGGACAGGGATGGCAAGCGGCCCGAACCGGGGATCCTCCTTGGCGACGGTGAGGCAGCGGGGCATTACGCGAACGGCGATAATGGCCGCATGCACTCCGGCAATGCTACAGATAGACCAAAAACCCTTTTTTGCAACTGGAATCAGTATCATCTTCTTTAGTCTTCCTCTCAACGATGAAGATCTTCAACATTTTCTTCTTCCTATCTCAGATCAAGAAAAAAACCAAAAGCTCGAATCCAATGTGGTTTTCTTCCTCAAGAAAATACAAAACCAAGAACCCTTCTTTCCAGTGATGGGTGACCAACGGACAATGGCTATGGAAAGGTGGTGGCCCTTCGTCATTTCAGCACTCAAAGATTGAAACCAATCTCGATTAATCTCCTCTCTCTTGCCACAACCGCAAGGTTAGAGCCTGGATCCACCTAATCTATTAGGTGATGACAACAGCTAAGAACAGAGAACCCTCTATGTTCTCCAAGAAGGCCTAATCCGAGAACCCAGTTCTAGTCCTCTTCTCCAGTCTCGGCCAAACTCGAGAACCCAAATCTTTTCTTCTTTTCTAGTTAATAACTTGATTTGCGGTTGCAACAAGGCGGGGGCAAAAGCCCTCTTCTCCCTCTCTTCTGCAATGACACTTATAGAAATCCGGATCTCAAATGGATCCGATCTATCAATCTCCATGCACAACAAAGGGCCTAAACAATGATCATGGCATCTCGTGATCTTCACCGAGTGATCTCCACCTCGCTCAGAAACCTGAGGAACTTCATCTCGGCTCTAATAGCAATTGATGTGCACCTGTAGAAGCACTATTATTAATTGTTGCTGTTAGATCAAATCAAGGGCAATTACATCAACATCATCACACACATAGAGAAAAAGAAAACCATACAATCATGACACATAGATTTTACGTGGTTCACCATAAATGCTACCTCCATAAGCTATGAGCATCTTGCTTGATTTCACTATGAAAGATATTGGGCAATTCGTTACCAAACTGTAACACCAATATCTCATCCTCTTTCACCAATGTAACTTCCGAAGGCCAATATTCTTGCCAAACAAACATAAACATTCAATGAAAAATTTAAAAAAAAAAAAAGCAAATCCCGTTATCTTTCTTCCTTGTAGGGTTTTACCTTATAGGATTAGTGATCTGTGAAGCAGATGGAAGAGTTTTCAAAGGAGAGATCTGCGGCTTTGAGGACGATGAATCTGGTTTCTAAAGCGATTTGGAGATCAATTTTGACAAATCTAGTGAATTTGCAGGAAGAGAGATCGAGTTTGAGTTCGATGTCGTAGCATTTCGAGATTGTGAATGTCGGCAGCCTCGACTACCCTTTAAACCGTTGTAACCTTTGCTTTGCCATCTCTTTTCTCTTAGTCATATTGAATAGAGAGGAGAATCGGAGGGAGTGGGAGAGAAAGGAAAAGGAAGAGAGAGGGGAGGAAGGGAATGTAGGTACTTCGGGAAAGTTTTTATTTTTATTTTTAAATGGGTGTGTAAGCTAAGAAATTATGTGTGTTTACATCAAAATGTTTTTCAAAATAAACGGATTCCATTACTTTTGCACTTTTGTTTTAAGTCCAGTGTAGTTTAGTACAAAAGTTTAAAGTTAATGGGGGCACTTCGCAATCGGGTCAAAGTACAAAGAGTTAATTTGCTATTTTCCTTTTAATATAAATATTGTGTTGGCTCATCTTGGGCTATGCTATGGTCAAGCACCCTAGCCTAGCATAGCACATCCAAAAGGCTTGGTTGTGTCATGTCGTGCCATGACCCAACACAACCCATCCTTTGGGTTATGCTAGTGCTAGTCCAGGCTGCCACTTTTAACGCAACCAATGCATCATGATGTGCCTGTCCACGAAATAGGTTTTTTAGTGCTAGATTGTGTTAGGCCTGGGCAGCCCACCCATTTTTACACCTCTACCAGGGTGCGTTTGTGCTGCATCCTTTTTGGCGGAAAACCGCCCCGACAAGTTTCCTCACATTGACAATATTTTGCTTAATTGCAAAGCTTATATGGTGTGTGGATCTTCCACACCTATCAACCATGTTAGATGGTGTCTACCTTTGAAAGGGGTCTTCAAGTTTAATGTAGATGGGGCTACTAAAGGTAAACCGGGTTTGGCGGGTATTTCAAGGGTGCTTTGCATTTTCAAATGTGAAGTTTTGATTTGTTTCTCTAAATCGATTGGAATCAAAGATTCTAATGAAGTGGAGGTGCTTTCCATTTTAGAAGCTTTGAGAATATATTCTAGATTGTTTGATAATAGCTTGATTATCAAAAGTGACTCAATTAATGCGATTTCTTGGGTTTGACAATAAGGTAGGGCTCCTTAAAAATTTGTTACATCCTTAACGAGATTAGAGCATTGTCCTCTTAAATGCAGCTGGTTGTCAAGCATGCTGTCTGTTCGGAGAATGCTACTGTGGATTCGCTAGCCAAACAAGGTGTAGATACAAATGTTCTTTTGGTTGGTATATGATCTTTTTAGCTTTGCTTCTTTGTATCTTTTTTCTTCTTCTATGAGATTTGGTAAAAGGCTTTTGTACCTTTCCTTGATATTTTGCTTTACTTTGTATTGCTCTATTTCTTTTTAATATAAGCTATGTTATCGATTAAAAAAAAAGGAAAAGACAAGGCTGCACAGGCTTTTCGTGCAACACTAATTTTCAGCCGATATCTCTCTTTTTTGACTTATTTTCTTCAAGAGATGGAATTCGAAACTCCTTCGTAAGGTGGTCGGAAAGTCGGATTAGCAGAAGAACTAGGGAGTTCCCTTGGTTGATGGGTATGAATAGCTTACGGTCCCTTTCATGCATGAGGAAAATAAAGCGTCCCTCATTTTCCTCTGCATTAACATTTTCTCTTAGTACATTTATGCATTTAAAGAATTGGGTGGGGGAATAAAAGAATTTTATTACGATTGTTTGTTTAGTTTGCCATAGCAAGTTTTTTGTTTTTCCAAAACTAAGTTTTCTTGTTAACTAAGATTCGATATTCTATCAAAAGAATAAGAATGTAGGATTTTTCTCTTCTATAGAAATAAAAATCCAAGGAGCAAGGAATCCTCTAATTCACAAACAAGAGACTCCTCTAGATTTTATAGATTTTTTAAAGGTATTTTTTATTGAAAGATTGTTTAGATTGAAGGCGTGAATGAATTGCTGGTGATTCTATGTGGGAAAATATAAAAATAAAAATAAAATCGTTAGTCAAAAGTGTTCTTGTAAAAATGATTTCTTAGCTTAGAGATATTTATATAAATTTCCAGAAAAAAAGAGACATTTCTACAAATCTTAGAAGGCTGAGCATTTCTTAGAATAAATCAAATCTCAACGAGGTTTTAGAAAAATTTATATTTTTACTCACATTATTTATGGGTGATAAATCTCATAGTAGTCATAATAATTCTAATCAATCATGGAGACAAGCTTATCATCATTGCAATTTGTCCCTAAAAATATTAAAAATAAGACTTCAACTTGCTTGCATGTACCAATCTTTAGCTTTTGGGCCGCTTAAGTAAATGACTACTCTTATGACATCGACTTGATATTTTCTCTATACATAATCTAATCTTAAAACCGTAATCCATAATTTCTATGCAAAATTTGCATTGTTGATGTAGAAGAAGGCTATTAATTAAAGAACTAGCACAAAAACCCGTGCTGATCATAGGTGTGACCAACCTTGTAACTTAAATATTCATTTATTAAAAGATATCTATCTAAAAATTTTATTAAGAAAGTAGAAGGAGAAAAGGTTATGAGATACATATGTATAAAATCTACCATGTAGGAGCTATTGGCAAGAAAAGAATAAAGGAGAATTATGGAAGAAAAGGAATTCTAGAGTATGGGTGGAAATGAGAAGTGAAACATTGAAAAGTGAATAAGTGGGTGGTTTGGATAAATAAAGAGATAAAAAGGTAGATTTGCATGAGTGGAGAGAAAATTGAATTTTTTTAATTTCAAAAAATAATAACTAACTTTTAAAATCATAATCACAGGTCAAAATTGAAAGTAAAAACCTTTGAGCTTAATATATTATAATTGAACCAAGGAGGTTCTATGGAAAACTATAATGGAAAATCACATTCCCCCTATCTTTCACTGTGAACAAGAATTTTCACCGTTTCACTGAAACAAGAATTTTCATTGCCGGACCACAACAAATTTTACCGTGAACAAGAATTTTGTTCTGTAGCCTACACATGGGCCCGTCACTCATGTTCAAAGGGAATCGAGGAAACTTGATAAATGTATCATGCACAACCTATCTCAAACTGTTTGGAACCTCAGATCATAGACTTTCTATCCTCAGTTTATATGTAAATCTAATTAGTTTTAGAGATTGTTTCCTTCTGTCATAGAGGTAGCAAATGGGTAGGACCCATTTATGAAACGGTTTAGACATTGCTAAGCATTCGACCCATTTATTAAACTGGTCAAAAACTGTGAACTTGCACCCATTGCAGGTCAACCCAACCCAAGCCACTTTAACTCAAATAACCATTACCGTTTTCCGTGAGTCAACTCGTTTACCGCCAGTCGGGTTGACTTGCATAATCCAAATTCATCTAGTGGATCAATTGACCCAACTGCAGTTTCATACCCGACCCAAACAGACTCATAAGCTTAACTCGAGCCCAATTTCATTTCAACAACCATTTGAGGTGCAGTACCTAGCTTTCCATTGGTAAAAAGTGAGGCTATGGTCAATTAAACTTTTTTCACCTTTTTATTTTCATACATTGAACAAATTTGTGCAACCTCTAGCCCTTTTGTAAATGATGGAGCCAAACTTCGTTTCAAGGACATTAGGCTGGTAACTCAGTTTTCCATCCATTAAAGGTGGGTCCAATTGCTCAATGCCTGTTCATCCTTGGATTGAAACAATCCAATTCAATTTTAGCTCCTTCTCTGTTTTTATCATGTCTATTACATTTTCTTCATATCCATACTTTAGAAGTGTCAGATGGGTCGTGTTGCCTAGGTCCGACATGGCAGTCAACAGGCCCAAGCATAACACAGGCTGTGCCGGGCCAATAGGCACGGCATGATAGACCATGCAAACAATCAAATTTTGTATAATTTGATTGTTTTACCCCTCTAGTTGTATTTTAAAAAAAAGCACTACAACAAATTGCATATTTGTCGATTACATTTGTCGACAAAGTCTTGACACGTCACAAAATAGGTGTTTAGCCGACGCAACATAGCGCAAGCAAAAGGTTTCCTTGACGCTAACTTGTAAGCGTCGGAAGACAGGATGGCGTGATCTAGGTTTTAATGAAAAAATTTGTCCGACATAAAATGCCTTAGTACCGATGCAGTATAGCGTCGAGAATTAATTTAATTAAAGCTGACGCATTATATGCATTGGGGAATATAATTTAATTAAAGCTGACACATTAAGTGCGCTGGGGATTATAATTTAATGAAAGCCAACGCAATAAATGTATCGAGGATTATCTCTCATTCACCACGGAGTTATTTGCCAGTGCATACTAACACTAGTTACCCCAAAATGCTAACAATTTCCCATACTAAGTATGATATAGTTATATCATTATTATACAAAGATTAATTTATGAAAGCAGATGAAATAATATGGAAACAAACAAGTAAATTTGAGAAATTGTTATTAAAAAAAAAAAAAAAACAGAAGGACGGGTCCATGGTATACACAAAATTGGCTAATACAAGACTCATACCCTATATCTCTTAAATTAAAGGCCTGGACAGTCAGCCGGATCTAAAACAAAAGCAACCATATTTGCAGGGTGCTGGCCTCATGTACCCTCGTAGGTATCCAGCCGCAAGTCCAGTGATCCAGATACTCCACCGCCGATGGACCACACCTGATGAAAATGTTTTGAAACTAAAAATAAAAGGCCTGAAAAAAAAAATAAGACAGATACACGAAGAGCAGGCAACTGCCCACCCAAACCACATGTGACTAGCTTCTCATGTAACATACAAGAACCATCTTGTGGGGCCCACCCATGATTATTCTAATAACCCAACCCCACCCGATTGTCTCTCTGTTCCCCTTCTCTCTATTGCCATACACCCCAACTCAATCCAAACAATCCAAATTGTGCACTCTTTGTCAAATGGGTGTTCAAATTGGGTCACTTTTGTACTGCCCATCAAGAGGTGGAAGTCAATTATTTTCCTTTTTAACCGCCACTTTAGCAGAGGTAGACAAAATCCATTAAATGGGGTCAGGATCCACAGCAGATTGTGCTCTGCGTCTCTAGTCTCCGCTCTCATATACAGTGTGGAACCCACAACTAAGATTGAAGGAAAGTGTTTTTTTTTTTTCAAAACCGAGAACTGTACCTCTGATTTCTACACAGGGCAACAAAACACTCAAATCCCAGATATCCTATGAGTGCAAGATCAAGAAAACCAAATAACACAAGACGAAGAAAGATCACCTGCACGCCCGAGTCCGACGCCGCAGAAGAGGAGGAGGTGATTCTCTCTCGCGCTCTATCTTCTTCTCTCTTTACCTTCTCTCTCTGTTATTAATGTTTGGTAAACCATGCAACCTAATTTGATTCCTTTTCCTCAAAACTAGCATGAATTCCTGTTCCTCCTCAAAACTAATCTTCAGATGATCTATTTTTTCTAATGGTTGTTGGTTACTCTGAATGATAAAATGAGGTATAGCTGCATTGCCTTTTTCTTGGTCTGGTTCGATTTCTTTTTTATTCTACAATTTCAGACTGTTGGGAATTGTATGCAAAAGTCAAATCGATTGCATGGGGTAGTGGTTTTTATTTTAATTTTAAAAGAACATTTAATTAACTGAATTTTTCCTGATGAGTGCTTAATGTTTGATGAAATTCCTCAATAAGATTACCCAAAAAGTTGGAAGAGGGGTTTGGTAGTGAGGGCTATCTGTTTACGAGGAAAACTGGCAAGCTTTTGAGCCCTACTGGGGGACCTACCTCGCCTATTGCGGGGTTTGGTTGGGACTGACAGCTCTTAGCCTCTGTTTGGCATCTTTATTTCCCGCATCTACTTCTGCAAATCTCTAAAGCACGCAGAGGTCTTGAAAATAAGAGCCTTCGTTAAGAGAAATGAGGGTGAAGAAAACATGCGAAAATGGAAAGACCCAAATAGAGAGACATCTGCCATGGAAATGACCACCCAAAGCTCCAACCATCTCTACCTTTTTCCATTACCTGAAAATGAGGTATTTTTCCATGGAAATGCAAAGAATTGAAAATATTTCAGCTATTCAAGCCCAAGGTCTGTTACCTTTTCCGAAAAAGGAAGAAAAAACATCTATGCGTTATGCATGACTATCAGATCAAAGAGCTTTAACGATTCAAATGGTAAAAGTTCTAGAATTCACAAAGGGGATAAAGAGCAAAGAATGCACAAAACAAAATAAACTTTATGCTTGAACAGAAGAAGAGGGCATGATAATCATCCCCTAATAAGATGTAACATGTATCAATGTCTGGCTACAATGCCCATATAATGTCAACACTCAACACTGTACAACATAAAATGTACTGAAGGGTTGTTTGCCTTCTATACATGTGATAGGAAAATGTGTTCTGCATGTGATGGAGTTTAAACCAATAACAAGTATGGGCATTGCAAGTTGCAACATGTATCACTGTCTCGCTACAATGCCCATATAAGACCCTCCTCAGGTTTGAAAATAAGAGGCTGAAAATGGCCTCATTTACACCATCTTCACATGAACATCATTTATGAATCACATGTGTAGCGCAAACAAATGTGATCATACGTATCATTTACATATGTAGATGAGTTCAAAAAAAAAAAAAAATGATTTCATCATGCATTCCATTCAAAGACTCATAAATGATAGATAACTGCATTCATATGATAAAATCTCTCTTTGTACATAGATGCAAGATTCCACACTTTTCTTTCAATACTGAAAATCTAATCCTCGAGAGAAATAGCTTACCGTTGTCTTGTAGTGATGACTTTTAGAAATGAGATGTGCAAGAAAGTTGTACTTCTGCTTAGTATGCTTTCTTCAAAAGTGCGATTTTATATCTATTACTTGTAATTTTAAATAAACTAACTACATTGTTTATTACTTGTAATTTTCAACATAAGTCACAGAGGAATTCAGAGAGCTGGAGCAAATTGAAGACAACTCATATATCTGGCTCTCGATCATTTGTAGCCTAGTTCTTGTAGATACATGCAGATGAGCAATAGGCCCCTTCCTTTGAACCTGATTTATATCGATAGCAACATTACAGCACGAAGAAGGACCAATGGATCACAAATCATGCTGAGGAGACACATGTGAGTGGTTCAAGATTCAATATATCATTATTTATTTCAGTTTCTTAGCATATATTACATGACATGTATGAATGCTTTGAGAATGTTGCGAAGAATGGAGTTGGCACTGTCGCATTCTAAAATTAACTTTTCAGTGGCTGAGCAACAGATGATTGAGGATTTGCTAAGGAAGAGAGTTGCGAGGAGGTAAGGGTACCGCTTAAGAAGCCTATCATTATCTTCCAACAGTATTTCGATAGCGTATAAGATGATCAGCCTACAACAACAGCTAACCGAGTCGTTAAGAGCACAAAAAGAGTTGTGGCGACAGCATGAAGAGTTGCAGAAGCAATTGCAAGATCAGGCAGGTATACAGGTTTAAATGAGAGTCAAATTAAGATGTTGTTTTCTTGGGTCGGTATGCACAATTTGGGCTCATATGGAAGTTAGCGATTTGTGGTTTTACAAATTGACATGGGTCCTCCCTCTGACCAATTCGTTTTGTTCTTGAGTGGCCATGATTCATGATGTATTTTGGATGTTTGATGATGATGGCATTTCATTTAGGATTTACTTTATCAAGATATTTGACCTTACATTACTTCTTTTGATATTGAATGTTATTTTCTATATAGCATGGATTTGTTTATAGTTGGTTTTAATTGGTTGATGACTCCTTGTTTTTTTATTGTTGTATAATAAATGTGGAGTTGTTTGTGGTTTATCAATGTTTATAGTTGTGCAATGTTAAATTTAGATTTGAACATGGAAATTTTTTTGGATTTTTTAATTAATAAAAAAACCTATTTCCTAACGCACTCTATGCGGTGCTAAAAGGGGAGATGAAATTTTATTTGCAAATGCCCAACGCACATACTTGCGTCATTTGATACATTTTCTAACGCTTCTACATGTCCTATATTTATTACCAACGCACTTTATGCGTCGCCAAAATGGATGGTAATAATTTATAAAAAAATTCTTTATAAATACCCAACGTGATTAATGTATCGTTAAATACATTTCCCAACACTTCTACACAACAGTATATTTATTACTGACGCACTTTATGCGCGTTGTTAAATATTTTCCTTGATGCTAGTATGTGCATTGAGAAAAGTATAGATGAAGCTTTACTATGTCGACAGTACAAAGAGGTTGATCGGTATTTTTAGTGTTGTGTGGCATTGTCAACATTTAGATCGACACAATAGTGCATCAGTGAAAGCCCTTCTTATCCCGACGATTAGCAATATTGCATCAAGAATTGATTTGCTTGCATTTGGTAGCTAACGTGGGGTTGACAAAATGTAGTGTGTTTTGAAAACATTTACGAACACGGTTTGCCAAATTGCTAATGCACTTGGTGCGTAGTCAAAACCCCTTTTTACTATAGTCAAGGCTAGTTTTGTGTTATGACCCTTTTACCCTACGACAACCATAAAATAGTTATATTTTAGGCATTTGAGCTCATTATAACATTTCAAAAGTCTATAAATACCATGTTTCTTCTTATTTCTTACCAATCACCACCAAGTTCAACTCATCAAAGCTCTCTCACTCTCTGAAAAACCTCCAACTCTCTCTAAGCATCCAAACTCTCTCTAATCATATATCTAAAAAATTTTTGGGGACCAAATATCAAGTCTTCGAGAGACAAGATTAAGGAGCCTTCAAAAATTTGGAGATGTTTATTTCATTTAAATTTTAGATTTCATATTTCTATATGGTCTATGTATTATATTAACTCTCATCTTCTCCCATTTCTTATATAATTAATTATAACAAAAAGCTCTATTACTATTTATTATATTTTCAAATCTATTTTTTTAATATGGATGAACCTTTTTGACATTTCCACCAAAAGTTTTCTTCCATTAATTTAGGGGAAAAGACGATAATGTGGAAGTGGAAGAAGTAGAGGAGGAAGAAGCTTAAGTAGGGACTAGTATTGGCCATAAAACATCTTAGAGGCTCCGAAGTTCTAAAGTTTGGGAAGTATATGTGATTATTAATATTACAACTAAAAATGGAAATGTGGAGAAAAAGAAAAATGTGAATATTGCAACAATCTTATTTACAACAATAATCTTAGTTACAATTTAGGTGGCGATACTGACCATTTGAAAAGGTGAGGACACTTTTGAACTCAAACATATTGGTGTTGGAAGTAGGTGGGTCTAGTGGATAGATTTTCAAAATTTTTGACCCACTGGACACAGGGATCAACTATCCATAAGACCAAAAACACAATCCAGGATGCATTACCCTCAATCTCGTGACCATGTACAGTAAATATTCTATCTAAAAACAGAATCAAACATCACTAAACATCCATAATAATCTACAAAATGCAAGAAGTAGATTATACCTTTGGAGATTCGTAGTGCTTTAATGGAGAAGTTGCAACTCTACTGATGATGAGAATCTTCAACACCTCTTAGCCTCCCACGATATGACCCGAACTGGATTTCTTTTCTCAAGAAGATTGGTGGAATCTCCAGGAGAAATCCCAACTTGAAACTCCAAGGAATTAGAAGAGAGAAGGAGAGAGAAACTCGTGCAACTCTTGCACACACAGGGTTTTGGGCGTGAGAGAGACTTTTATTGGACGGCTAAGAGATTTTATTTATTTTTTCAAATCTCTTCCTTGCTTAATTGAAATAGAAGTCTTACTTCCAAAGTAATTAGCAACTTTCTCCTTTCTAATCCGTCTTTCTAGAGTTCAAGTCGGATTAGTATTTTCCAATAACTTGGGCTAGCATGGGGACCACTAGTGATTCCTTAGAAAGCTGGCTGCAACTGAAACACCGCGACCCCACATCTCATGTGTAATCCGGCCCATAGTTAATTGTAAATAACACCACTATATAAATACAATTGCACTCCAGTCTTAGGAATAAATTACAATGAAGACCCTAAACTTTCCAATTACCACAAATAGGCCCCTCTATCAATATCCGTGGATCAATTGGAATAAATCTGTCTCTTCCAATATAAGTTCCACATCTTATTATCTTGAGCCCCAATTAATCACAGTAATCATCAGTACTATACAATTAACTTTTAATTGAGATCGGTGCGCACTTACTAATGAAAAATCCATTAATTGGCACAAGGGGATAATAAAGATAGATTTCATCTTGATCATTCAACATTTCCACAATTGTACTACCACATACCCAAGACACCGAGTTGTTAACCTACAGTCGGCCTCACTCATTGGTGACTCAAAGCAAATGAATAGATAGAAACTTGAGTTCATCAATGTCTTAGGATTGAGAGCCTATTGCTTAGAGAATTATGAGAGCATACTTTATTATTGAGACAGAATTCCATAAGGTGCATCTCATGGTCCTTCAATACATCCAATGTACCAGCACCGTGATCCAAAATCTTACATTCTGATGATTGAGACAAATCACACTATCTCATAGTGATCAAAGTGCTGCAACCTTATCAAATGAGATGCCCAGTCTCATTACTGGTTGTGAAGCTATTTAAGTATAAGATTTGTGACATATATCTCCCACGTGTGGATCTCATCCATGCAGATATATCACATCTAATATACTAATGGGATCCGGTTCAAACTCATGAACCATTATGTTATCTATATTGGTCATATGCATGAAGTAGTAAAATAACATTCATCTCATAAAAGTAAAGCATGATTTTATTGATAAATAAAGAAATTAATTAATTTATTACATCAAATGATGAATTGAGTCCACAAAATCTAACAATCTCTCATTTGGGCTCAATGCCAGTCAGGGTTGCATCTCATGCTCATCCCTTCTACATGCTGCTCAAAGACTTTGGTAGTCAAAGGCTTAGTAAAGGGATCTGCCAAATTGTTCGTAGAGGCTATCTTGGTAATAGCAATATCACCTCTCTGCACAATCTCTCTGACTAAGTGATACTTCCTCTGTACATGCTTTTGGCTTTTATGGCTTATGGGTTCTTTTGACTGAGCGACTGCCCCGCTGCTGTCACAGTAAATTGTGAGTGGCTGTCGTGCCAAAGGTACCACCCCAAGTTCCAAAAGGAATCTTTTGAGCCATACTGCGTCCTTAGCTGTTTCACAAGCTGCTACATATTCAGCCTCCGAGGTTGAATGAGCGGTACATTCTTGTTTTATACTCCTCCAGCTGATAGCTCCGCCTCCAAGCATAAATACATAACTAGAGGTGGATTTCCTAGAATCCTTATATGACATAAAGTCAGAATCTGTGTATCCGACTGGAATCAACTCATCACTGCTATAAATCAACATGTAATCTCTAGTCCTTCTCAAGTATTTGAGAATACATTTTACAGCAGTCCATTGTTCAGGTCCTGGATTAGATTGATATCTGCTGACTAGGCCCACTACATAACAGATATCTGGTCTAGTACATAACATAGCATACATGAGGCTACCAACAGCCGAAGTGTATGGTATCGATCTCATCTGCTCCTTTTCCTCGGGTGTCTTAGGACACTGATCCTTGGAAAGTTGCACTTCATGCCTGAAAGGTGTGATACCCTTCTTGGAGTCTTGCATTGCAAATCGCACTAGCACCTTATCTATGTATGCAGCTTGGGATAAGCCAATCATCCTATTTTTCCGGTCTCGATAGAGTTTGATCCATAGGATGTAGCTAGCTTCTCTCAAGTCCTTCATATCAAAAGTCTTGGCTAACCAAACTTTTACCGTTGACAATATTCCTATGTCTTTCTCGAGGAAAAGGATGTCATCGACATATAAAACCAGAAAAACTACCCTGTCACCCTCAGTTTTCATGTACACACATGACTCATCCAGATTTTGACAAAAACCAAATGACTTGATTGCCTGGTTAAAACGGATATTCCAACTTCGGGATGCCTGCTTCAGTCCATAAATAGACTTCTGCAGCTTGCAAACCTTTTGCACCTGGTTTTTAGCTACAAAACCGTCTAGCTGCACCATATAGATGTCTTCCTCAAGATGGCCATTGAGAAACGTCGTCTTGACATCCATTTGCTAAATCTTGTAATCGAGCTGAGCCGCAATGGATAAGAGTATCCGGATGGATTTGAGCATGGCTACTGGTGAAAAGGTTTCCTCATAATCGATCCCCTCTTTCTGAGTATATCCTTTCGCAACAAGCCTAGCCTTATAGGTCTCCACTCTTCCATCTGGTCCTCTTTTTCTCTTGTAGACCCACTTGCACCCAATAGTTTTAATATTGGCAGGCAAGTCCACAAGTGTCCAGACCTGATTTGAGTACATAGACTCCATCTCAGCTTTCATAGCATTTTTCCAGCATCCTGAGTCTAAGTCATTGATTGCTTCATCATAGTTAGAGGGACCTTGTTCTGGCTCTTCTGGGATTGCTTCATAAGACTCTTCCAAGAATGCGAACCTGTCAGGGGGTCTGATAATCCTCCCACTACGACGAGGTATTGGTGTAACTACTGGGTTTGGTAAGGGCGGTTCTTCCTCAAGTCCGATCATACTTGGATTTGGAATTGATTGCTCCTGAATCTCTTCCAAGATCACCTTTTTTAAAGATTTTCGGTCCATCATATAATCTTCCTCCAAAAAAACCGCACTGATGCTAACCAGCACTTTCTGCTCTCTGGGATTATAGAATAACCAACCTTTAGTTCTTTTAGGATATCCTACAAACGTGCATACTTCCGACTTCGTTTCCAACTTATCCGTTTTAACCTTGAGTACGTGTGTTGGACAACCCCAAATGTGTAAATTTTGTAGATTAGGCTTTCGCCCAGACCACAATTCCCGAGGAGTCTTAGGTATAGATTTAGATGGTACGAGGTTTAGTATGTACATTGCAGTATCCAAAGCGTATCCCCAAAAGGATATATGTAATCTTGAGAAACTCAGCATAGACCTAATCATATCTAAAAGAGTCCGGTTCCTTCTTTCTGCTACTACATTCTGTTGAGGCATACCAGGAGTAGACAACTGGGATAGAATCCCATTTTCTGATAAGTAACCCATAAAATCAGCAGAAAGATATTCCCCTCCTCGATCTGATCGAAGAGTCTTGATACTCTTACCTAATTGCTTTTCCGCTTCCGCTCGAAACTCTTTGAACTTTTCAAAAGCTTCGAACTTGCGGTACATAAGGTATATGTAATCATATCTTGAGTAATCATCTGTGAAAGTGATGAAGTACTCATATCTTCCTCTGGCCCGGACATTAATGGGCCGCAGACATCAGTATGCACTAATTCCAATAAATCTTTAGCCTATTACCCTTAGCTGAAAAAGGTCTTTTGGTCATTTTACCTTCCAAACAGGACTCATAGACAGGCATTGGTTCTACCACCAATGAAGGTAAGATACCATCTTTCACTAGCCTCTCAATCCTGTTAAGGTTTATATGACCTAGCCTCAGTTGCCAAAGTTTTGTTGGATTAGATGAATGTGACTTTCTCTCTAATGATGATCTATTAATTGTTTCAGTATCATGTATCTCATACATCGTGGGGTTTAACAAATAAAGTCCATTGGTTACCTTGCCAGAACATATAAAAGTACCATTCCTCTTTATGACAACTTTAGTACCAAAAGTAATAGAATAACCTTTATTCACCAAACTGGAAACTGAAATTAAATTCCGCCTTAAAGATGGTACATATAATGTTTCTGACAAAACCAATTTATTATTTGAAAAACATAAAGTAATGACTCCCACTGAAACAGCCTCCGCCTTAGCGTCAGATCCTAGGTTGACAATGATTTCTCCATCACTTAGCCTCCTGGTTTCCCTGAATCCTTGCAACGTATTACATATGTGATTAGTTGCCCCGGAATCCACACACCAGGATTTTGAAGTACCAGTTGCAAAACTAACTTCAGATATAAGTGACTTAATCATACCTTGGGTCTTTTTCTTAGACAGATATTCTGGACAATTCCTCTTCCAATGTCCTGTCTTACACAATGGAAACACTTTCCTTTTGTCCCTAAACCCTTAGCTTTAGCCACGCCACCAGTTGGACTATTCTCCACCTTAGGACCCTTTGGAACTAATTTCTTTTTGCCTTTTCGCCCTTTGCCTTTCGGCTTGGACTTGGCATCTGACTTTTCTGTCATTAAGGCAGTTGGTTTTTTCTTCATAATCACTTCAGTTGCTACCAGCTGACTAGATAGTTCAGCTAGAGTCAGATTCATTTTATTCATATTATAATTGACTTTGAAATTGTTGAATGACTCTAGTAGTGACTCAAGGATTATGTCAATCTGCGATTCTGGATCAATCGCAGCTCCCAGTACATCTAACTCATTTAATGAGTCCATCATCTTCAACATGTGTTCCTGTACTGATGTACCTTCAGCCATCTTGGTGCTAATGAGCACCCTCATGGTTGCCTGCCTAGCAGGTCTGCCTTGTTCTGCAAACATCTCCTTTAAGTTCGATATCATATCATATGCAGTCTTATAAGATTGATGTTGGTGTTGCAGCACACTAGACATGGATGCTAGAATGTAACATCGGGCCATCTCATCATCTTTGGCCCATTTGGTGTAAAGTTCCTTTTCTGCTTCTGATGCATCTGGGCCAAGCTTTTCAAGGGGGTTTTTGGTAAAGACATATTTATATCCTGAAGCTGTCAAGATAATAGCCAAATTCCGTTTCCAGTCTACATAGTTGGATCCCACCAACTTATTCTGGTTGAGGATGGTCGCAAGTGGATTGAAAGTATTCGAATTCATGCTTGTAATACTGTAGCACATAACCATACATTCAATTAATGAATCTAAATGACATTAGGGTTTAGTATTCTACCAAATTTATGTGGGAATCCTCATAACCACAAAATTCAGAATACATCAGAATCCCAATCCTGCGAGGTATGCCTCCTTGGGGAGTGCAAATACCTCCTAAACTAGTGCGGATCAAAGTTGGTCAAAATTGGGATTAAGACTAACTATCCATGATCCCCTTCATTCATTACTATCTAGGTATCTCATACTAAATAATGTATGACTCCCGATTAGCTTCGATTTCTAAAATACAGGAGGCAACTCCTTGGGGATACTACATCATTATTTTAGTTAAGTGTGACCCACCAACTAGCATTACATGACAACCGTTGCGGGCAGCTCCTCCTTGGGGGGTGGGCTGTCACCCCGTCTCATCAACACTATCCATAGGAGATCCATATCCAGTATCCAGATAAATACAAGCCCTCCGTGGGGAATGGCCATTCTCAAAATGGTGCGAGGCTAATATTTTCCTTACAATGGACCTATGGTGGAAAACTATGGGGATTTGTATATATATAAATGCCTCGCTCCCACTTAATATTTTAGAGTTGAGGATTTCCTTATAGGTGTATGGGTCAATCAAATATAGGGATAAATTCATCTAATGATAAGACCAATGATTGGTTCCAAGTCCAGTTATTTTAAGGAAAGTCCAGTTTCTAAAATTAGTGTTACCAATAGATCCATCTCATGGGCCCACCAACTCTAATTAGAACTCTTTCTAAAAATTAATTTGATTTGGTCAATTTTGGAATTTGCTATGTTTGGATCAGATATGGAAATACTCTAAAATAAGCATTCATCCATAAATAGAAAGTGCTATAATAAAAGACTAGCCCTCTCCTCCACATGGCCGAGGCGGAAAAGACTTATTGGACTTCTAGACTTTCCAAAACTTTGCAATTCCTCAAACTCTTTGGGCATCTCCAAAACACCTTTTGGTAATCTTTAAACTCTTTGATTAGGAGTCCAACTTCTCTTTCCTTCTTTGTTTCGGACATCTCCAGAATTTACAAAAATGCATAAATTCTTATGTCTTTATAATGGGACTTACATGGTAATCTAAAAATGGAAATAAAAGGGTTATAGGGAAATTCACCATGCCTTGCCCTTTTACGGGAAACCAAGGAAACCATGATGCCCTTTACACTTAGCCACAAAAAAAAAAAAAAAAAAAAGAACCAATAATTAAAAGGAAAAAAAAACATGTGGGCCATATGGAGAGGACATTATCACCTGCAAGTTAGTATCTTATACAACAAAGCATCTCACAAAACCAGGTTGCCAAACCACAATGGAAAAACAAGATGCCAAATGTTTGCCACCACTATACAAGATCCCCTGTGCAGAGGGGGTCCAAAGGCAGCGCCCCCGGCGGGGTTCGAGCTGCCCGGTCAGCTTGCGGGGGTCCGGGGGCAACGCCCCCGAAAAAAAAAAAAACAACAACAACTCAGATTAAGAACAAAATGCTTCTGCCTGGGTTCGGCTAGCCGATCTAGTCCTTACGGCTAGCCAACAGACCTCTACAGCCATAGTGGTCCGTGTGACTAACCGACCTGACGAACCTAGAAATTTGGGTTTTTTCAGACTCGGCTCCTGCTGTTCCCAATCACTTCTAATGATCTCAGTATGCTTCTAATGGCATCTTACCATCCTCCTATCATGATTAAAACCTTTTATGACTTTCCAAATATGGATCTACTACAAAAGCAAGCAAACCCAATAAACACTGATCCTTTCATAGCCCTTGCTCTAGCCTATTCACATCTCATGCAAAGATTAGAACAAGATTATTGATCTAATATGATTAGAGATGAGGTATGTCTCTGATACCAATTGTTGGAAGTAGGTGGGTTTAATGGATAGATTTTCAAAACTTTTGACCCATTGGACACAGGGATCAACTATCCATAAGACCAAAAACACAATCCAGGATGCATTACCCTCAATCTCGTGACCATGTACAGTAAATATTCTATCTAAAAACAGAATCAAACATCACTAAACATCCATAATAATCTACAAAATGCAAGAAGTAGATTATACCTTTGGAGATTCGTAGTGCTTTAATGGAGAAGTTGCAACTCTACTGATGATGAGAATCTTCAACACCTCTTAGCCTCCCACGATATGACCCGAACTGGATTTCTTTTCTCAAGAAGATTGGTGGAATCTCCAGGAGAAATCCCAACTTGAAACTCCAAGGAATTAGAAGAAAGAAGGAAAGAGAAACTCGTGCAACTCTGCACACACAGGGTTTTGGGCGTGAGAGAGACTCTTATTGGACGTCCAAGAGATTTTATATATATTTTCAAATCTCTTCCTTGCTTAATTGAAATAGAAGTCTTACTTCCAAAGTAATTAGCAACTTTTTCCTTTCTAATCCTTCTTTCTAGAGTTCAAGTCGGATTAGTATTTTCCAATAACTTGGGCTAGCGTGGGGACCACTAGGGATTCTTTAGAAAGCTGGCTCCAACTGGAACACCACGACCCCACATCTCATGTGCAATCCGGGCCCACAGTTAATTGCAAATAACACCATTATATAAATGCAATTGCACTCCAGTCTTAGGAATACATTACAATGAAGACCCTAAACTTCCTAATTACCACTAGTAGGCCCCTCTATCAATATCTGTGGATCAATTGGAATAAATCTGTCTCTTCCAATATAAGTTCCACATCTTATTATCCTTGAGCCATAATTAATCACAGTAATCATCAGTACCATCCAATTAACTCTTAATTGAGATGGGTGCACACTTACTAATGACAAATCCATTAATTGGCACAAGGGGTTAATAAAGATAAATTCCATCTTGATCATTCAACATTCCCACAGTTGTACTACCACATACCGAAGATATCGAGGTGTTAACCTACAGTCGGCCTTACTCATTGGTGACTCAAAGCAAATGAATAGATAGAAACTTGAGTTCATCAATGTCTCAGGATTGAGAGCCTATTGCTTAGGAAATTATGAGAGCATACCTTATTATTGAGACAGAATTCCATAAGGTGCATCTCATAGTCCTTCAATACATCCAATGTATCAGCACCGTGATTCAGAATCTTATATTCTAATGATTGAGACAAATCACACTATCTCATAGTGATCAAAGTGCTGCAACCTTATCAAATGAGATGCCCAGTCTCATTATTGGTTGTGAAGCTATTTAAGTGTAAGATTTGTGACATATATCTCCCGCGTGTGGATCTCATCCATACACATATATCACATCTAATATATTAATAGGACCCGGTTCAACTCATGAACCATTATATCATATGTATTGGTCATGTGCATGAAGTAGTAAAATAACATTCATCTTATGAAAGTAAAGCATGATTTTATTGATAAATAAAGAAATTAATCAATTTATTACATCAACTGATGGATTAAGTCCACAAAATCTAACAATTGGGTCCCATGGTGAAGTGGGGTCTGAGATATAAACAAGCCCATATTTCATCTAGTGGTGCTAGTTTAGGAGGTTTTTTTCTTATAATATCACTAATTAATGTTAGATAATTGCTTGTAAAAATGATTTTACTAGTTGAATTATCATTTGCCTTCATTGAAAATGATTTTTCTTTTTAAGAATACATCCAATATGCCCTAAATCTAGAATTTAAAAAGATCTTTAAAAATACTATTAGAAATGATGCTATTAAATTGTGGCAAAGTGAAAAGGAAAATACAAAAGGTTACTTAGCAAATAGTTCTCATAGAATGGCTTTAACTACCCATAACATAGATGAAAAATGAGTTATAAAATAACGAATTATTACTATTGCTAAACTTATGGTAGCTTTTGCTGTATAACTACCCATAACATAGATGAAAAATGAGTTATAAAATAACAAATTATTACTATTGCTAAACTTATGGCCACATCCTGGCCAAAGAATAAGAGTCCTTATTTTGGAAAAACTTCAAGAATATAACATTTTGAAAAAAAAAAGTTATCTCTAACTTTAGATATTGTGACCAATAATAAAGTAGCTAATGAAAATATGATGCCACTTTCAAACTTGATCAATGGATCTTATTTTTGAAATAGATGTGTATGTCACATCTTAAATCTCATAGCCCATATTGGCTTAAAACATATTAAAATTATAACAGAAAAAAAAATCAAAGATACTGCAAGAAATATTTTTTCCTCAACACCTAAAAGACAATTATATTCCTCAATATGTGTGAGGTATGGCATATCAGCTATATAAATAAATATAGATGTTAAACAAAAATGGAATTCAATTCTAGAAAAGAAGATTTTAATAATTTTTGTGCTTTTCATGCAGAATAATACATGATGACTGATGGACAGAAGGATGTGTCAAGAAATAATAGATTTATTAGAAGTTTTTTTTTATAATGCAACAAATATTTTGTCTATTGATTATCCCATCTCTAATCAAGTTCTAAACTATCATCTTGAAATTACCTTACAAATTAGAAAAAATATAAAAATAATGAACTACTTGAGTACATTTCAAAAAAATGAAAGATAAATTTAATAAATAACATTTTGGTCATTTGACAATTATTTGTAGGAATGTGTGTGGTAGAATGGGTGCAGCCTGAAAGGAAAAAATAAGCAACAAAATTATTCTGACTATTTATCAACCCAATCATACTAGAAGATGATCATTGGGTACTTAATTATAAATTGTTTTTAAGGAAAATTTAAATTTCTGCATGATAAAAAACTGACAGCCCACATCAGTTGCAGTATAGCTTTAGTACAATTCAACTCTTTATTCATTTATTTATTTATTTTAGTGAAGAAGAGTGTTCACCATAAAGACCCCACGAGAAATGCACTTCCATCATTTCCTTTTGAAGAGAATATTAGAAACCATCCATTCTTCTCCATCATTATAAGCAAAAAGCTCACTTCCTAGGATTAAAAAGACCCGCCAGAAGTTGATCAACTTCATTGCTGCTTCTTTGCTCCCTGTGACTGATTCTGCTATCTCTTTTGCAGCATCCACATTTGTATCCAACTTGTTCAAAAATTCTTCCCTAGAGGAAATAAAACTGAAATGACTTCGGCATATAATAACATAGTTCAGCAGCATGAAATCTTAAAGAGTCTCAACTCAGGATTCTTGTGAGTTTAGTTCATCAAAGGGTCACTTGGATCAGATTGCAAAGTAATGAACTAATGCAACCAGCTGTACAAACATTGGACGCATGAAAAATCCAATACTTAATTCAGGTTACCTCCTTTGAGGTAGATTGGGATGTATATGCAGGGATTGTTAGTTATGCATCAGCAATTGAAATTTGTAAAACTGGAGATATTATCTTTCATTCTTTTACTTTAAAAAAGATCATCATCACCATCATAATCAAAACCTTTCCAACTATGTTGGGATGAGCTACATCATTTTTTTTTCTCCATTTCTATCTATCCTAACCCAAGTTGTGGATAGGCTGCACTTCTTTGTATCTATCCTCACTACTTTTATCAATGTTCTCTTCGACCTACCTCTTTTCCCTTAAAGAGCCATTAGCATACACGAACACCATTGTCGTTTTGCATTGGACATTATCAAACCATTTCAAATAGCTCTCTTAATTGATCACATTTTGATGTCACCCATAAATGCTCCAGAGTACACTAATTTCTAATTCTTTCCTATTTTTAACAAACATCTAGCTCAACATTATAGTTGCTATGCTCATTTTCTTGCATGTTTTTTTTTTCTTGATTTACCAATATTCCACCAGTCATTTATTTCCTAGTTTTACCTTAAGAAAGATAATAATTATGTGATTATAAAGCTACAATACAAAGATCAAGTCAACTAAAGAAGTAAATTATTGCTAAAAAAGTATATTATTGCTTTTTCAATACATGCTACGTGCAAAATGTTTCCCATTGAGAGTCCAATGGTCCATGACTGATACATCATCCTGTAAACATATGGGTGGGATAGAATAATGTTAGATACATATCTACAACATGGTTTCATTTAATAATAAAGAAGATTTAACGAATGCATATAAACATTTATGTAAACCTAAGTGACTAATGTGGAACTATGATGCATGGAGATTCTCATCCTTAGGAGACACAAAAACTCATGTCAACAGTATTGGAAGCTATCCATGAAAAAAAAATGCACTATTTTTTTTTTTCTATTTTTGAAAGGGCTTACGGTTGTATGAAGTGTGAAATGAATTAGAGACGGAATTCAAAATCACGTGAAAGTACAAGAATAATGAAGCCGATGGCATGATCAATGTCCCAGGGGAAAAGGAATATACTGTGTACCAATCGTCTTCACGTCTTCATCTATAGGCTGCATCAAAATGCTTTCCAATCACCACAATAACACATCGCAAGAAAGTAATCATCAACGATGAAAAATCTGTTGATTGACAAGCTTTAGTGAAGGAGCTAGAGAGGGACCCGCTAATTTACAATATACTACAAATTTAAGCCATATTTAGGTGATAAAATGTTAATCTAAAAGAGTACCTTAGAAACAATTTATTCATCAATGACAGCATCTTTTGGCCTAATTTGAATCGAAGGTCGAATAAATATTTGACTTAGTTGTTATATTAATGTGAACTAAAGTTTTTTTTTTCTTAACTGATAAATTATGCATGGATTTGTACTAACCATGTTATAGTTGTCCTCAAGGAAACTGGGAGGTCCCAAATTAAGGTCCATGACAAAGGGAGGTTTAAAGGACTTTTGATTCAACGAGGAATTTGAGTAGGCGGCAACCAACTTTTTCTTCAAATGGGCCGAGGCAGTTTCTCTCAAGCTCGTGAAAAGCGCCGGGGTAGTATATTTTATCCGTACCATTATCATATACAATCCACGCATTTTGTTCTCCATTAAAGAATTAATCCTATGGACAAATTCTGTGACAAGTTTAAAGTCACATAGAACTTCTCTACGGCATACAATCAGCGATTCAATGGACTTGCCAAAGCATTCAACATGATGCTATATATGATATTAAAGAAGGTCGTCTCCAGGAATAAATGCAACTAGCATGAAAGGCTGATAGCCTACTTAAATATGAGAATAGTTATCTTGTGTTGGCATTTTATAACCGAGAAGGAATATTTTATATGGTCGGTTTTTTTTTTTATCCTCCCTACAAAGAAGTAGAGCTTTTTTTGTTTTTTTTAGGATGAAGATCATCACATTTCTCAATTCTCATACCGATGTGCCATCCATGATTTGTTCAATTTAAGTGATTTGCTCTCACTTGGCTTATTTAGAGTTGAGGAAGCTATAGTTTTTCAGATCCAAACGTGAGTGTTGCATTAAATAAAGCCATTACATTTTTCTCATTTGGTGTGTAAAATGTATGATGATATTGAATAAGATGACTCGAATGAGCCCATTAGGGAACGTGGGAGTCTTACATAAAGATTGGTAATGGGCAGTTCTGAAGATTGCGTGCAAATCGGTTTAGATGGAGGTTAACTTAGATGTATCTTCCAACCCCTACATAGAACCTATGCCCAAACCCATTCTTTAATTTTTGGAACCTAAAATAGAGGCAGATAGACCCAATCGAGTATTGGTTCGGTAGTTAGCACCGTGGGTATCCTCCCCATAGGTTTTGGCATCGAATTTCCCGTGCATAAATCGCCTCTGTAACTCTGTGTGTGTGTGTGGGTACAGAGTCTAGGGATTAATCCCACCAAAGGTGGGGATACCCTAAGATACATAAAATAAAATAAAATCAAGGCAGTTAGTAGTGGGACTATGACCCAAGCCCACTATCCACTTAATATTGTCTACTTTAATTGAGACAAGAAAGCAAGCAAGATAAGCAAGCCTACAAAGGTACAATCTAACTCCCCCCCACCATAAAGAGAGCTGTATATCCTTGGCTCTAAGGTCATTCTCTGATGACCTGTGTTTACTATCCACATGATATTGCTGACTTGGATTGAAGTCTTATGGCTTTGAAACAGTTATGTGGGTTAAGGTCAGGCCACATATATATGCACAAGGTCAAGACTTGGATGTTTTCGGTATAGGACTAACTTTTAAATGTGTCATATGCCCACACATATAGGCACAGGATCTGAACTTGGACATTTTAAGTGTAGGACTTAACTTTAAAAACATCATATGGGGCTAAGCCCAAGCTACACATGTATGCCCAGGGTTAGACTTGGATTTAAAAGACAGAGCCTTTTTAATTTTTTTAAGGCCATTCTATGATGACCCAAGCCTATTATCTACATTATGTTTTATACTTTGACCAAAGTCTCACAACTTTAAAATATGTCTTGTGGAATTAAGCTCACACTACACAAAGGGTCAGACTTGGATGTTTCCAATATGGGACTTAGTGTAGACCAAATCCCCCTAATAGACAAACAAGCAAATAAGACAAGCAATTCTATGCAGGTAGGATCTCTTAATGACATTCAAAGGATATATATATATAGGGAAATGGTCCTGTAAGGACAGTCCTTACGGACCATTTCTCATCGTTTTGGATAGTGCAGCCCATGTTGAGAGCTATTTAAATGAATCACATACATAAACCCCCTAAATTGCACATGTCTACCAATTTTGGGTCCCATTCAAATAAATTGGACTATTGGATCAATTGTACATCCATCCGAATAGACTAATCGATCCAACAATCCAATCTATTTAGACATAACCCAAAATTGGTGGACTTGTATAATTCACAGGAGTAATGTGTGTGATTCATTTGGATGGCTCACAAAGTGGGTCGTATTATCTAAAATGGTAAGAAATGATTCTTACGGATCATCCTTACAAGACCGTTTTTCATATATATATATATATATATATGGGGATTATTAGTATACATCCATCGATGAGGGACACTTCTATATTTGTATATATTAATATCTAAAAGACAAGATGCTATATGAAAAAAGTAAATGCTCAAATACAGATTAAAAAAGCCATGTAAGCATCCCTCACCATATGGTGAGGGAATAATGCATACTTATATTCTTAAATATATATATATATATGGGGTCACGCTAGAAAACTCCCCTAGCGTTCTTCACAAAAAAAAAGAAAATGTCCCTTTTCTTTTGCTTTGCATTTGTGAGGTGACAGATTTTTATTGGACATATCAAAGAGGGCAAAAACCCTCCTTTTCTAAATGGGGAGTTTTTAAAAATTTCTCATATATATATAATTGAAAAATTAGATTGATATTCTATTTTTCGTTCGTCACTCTACTAGTCATATAGAGAAAACCTCTAGTCAGTATATTATATAATTAGAACCATAATACTTAGTGGATTGTCAATGAAGGGAAGCGAGATTGGGCAAGCATGTAACTGGGATAAAATCCTTTTAGAAAATTGGGCCACAGAGAAAAATCAAGTAACATATTTTTTGAAAGAATCATGTGCTGTCACATTTTTCATTAAGATTTTACCCCTCTGATCTCCCCATAGCAAAAAAGTAACATTTTTGAAAGGCCATTAATACTTAAATATTAAGATATTTTTATGTGTTTTTTTTCTTTTGCTACAAGATATTTTTATGTTGAATCATGGAAAAATGGGATTTCAAGATGATGGTCAATTGCAAATTTGGTGACTTTAAGATGATGGTTAATTGCACATTTAGTGGCGAGGAGGCATACCTCATACTGGTAAGCAAAGATTTTATGGCACAAATGATCCACGAAAAGGCGGCCATCATACACCATCCACTTGGATATTTTCTTTAAAAGTAACTCATAGTTCTTCATGTGCTGCATGAACAAATTAATAAAGTACAAGTGGTAATAATTACGCATGAAGAATGTTCAAATTTCATTTACAAGAGAAGATTGTGTACCTCAAAGAATTCGATGACCATTATTCTGTCAAATGTCACATTCATTTCGAGTTTGGCTATGTCTGCTAACACAACCTCAACGTTTAACAGTTGGAGAATCCTAGAAGAAGCGAGAGGAACATCCACGGATGAGAAGTTTTTTAATGCTACTATAGAACAATTTCTTTAAATAGAAGAGCTTAGAATGTTAGCTAAATAGAAATCACCCTTTAGAATCCTTTTAACGGTATAAATTGAAATAAATATTTAAGAAGCCATATAATGATTGATGCATATTGTCATAACCTAACAAAGGTCCACTGCTCTTGCAGACTCTATCAGAAACCACAACTCAGTTGCTTGAAGCTCTTATAACCTTTTAGTAAATAGGGCATCTCTATGGTCATTCTAACATGTTTTCATTCTTCTTAAACTTTATGTTATTTCCTTAGAGAGAGTGACTTCTTTAACTCAGTTCATCAAGTATTCATAGCTTAATGGTATAAACAGTTGCTTTAGTGCAATGACACAATTTTTCTAAAGGAAAGAAACCATTTATTATAGATCTACACACACACACACAAACAATTGAAAAATAAAAGCCGACTTACAAAAAAGCTATATCTATTTAAATATTTTCAGAATCATTTAAGGGAGTCATACTTAAACTGCATATTAGAATGAAAAGATTCTCTAGATGCAATGGGCTTTTATTGATCACCCACAGTAGTGGTTCTAACAGATTAGCCCTTTTTAAACCTGTTTTTCCCAATTTCATGACTGGAATTCAGGCGATGTCACTAAACTTGCTTGGCTCGATTTTTTTTTTCCCTCAAATCCTGCTCATTTTTGTGACTTTTTTGCCTGAAATCCCATGATATCATGGCAGCATTCTATGTCACAGAAACTGATAAACCCCATCATATCATAGAATCGTCCCATGATTTCATAGCTTTTATGTAGCATCTTAGGGAAGAATTTGCTCCAATGATAGAACCTGAGAAATGATGGTCAGATATGTATTTGTTTTTCACAAAATATCATTTTTTTATGTTCAGTAAAAAATGAATTTGCTAGATGGTTGCAGAAAGTGTATGATATTGAAACTAACAAATCTCATAATATCATAGGACTATCCCATGATATCGAGTGACCCTTGTGACATCTGAAATTCTGTCATAAAATTGGAAAAACCGAGTTTAAAGAGGCCTTTTAGAAGGGGACCACAAGCCTTTTAAAACAAAAGCAATCCATACCTCAGAAGTCTTTTCAATCATCCTGAATTTCAAAGCTATGTGAGCAACATTAGCAGCAAATAATTGGAAGCTATATCTAGTAAAAACAATACCTAATTACAAAGTTACATATTTTGCATCCAGCAACACAACTTCAGATTTCATCCAGTTGAACATATAACTAATCTTACTTGCATTGCTTCTCAACATAATCCTTTTGCAATATAGAATTGGTAATGGCTGTAACATTGCAGTTCTTGTACTTTTGAGCAATGTGTAAAGTGAGAGCTCCTTGGCCGCATCCAAGATCTAGCACGCTTTGACCGTCTTTTATTTGTGCCCTTTCACAGTAGAAGTCTAGCATTGCCATTTCAGCCTCATCCAGTGTCATTGATTCATCTCTAAAGTAACAACAACTGCAAATGTTGGTTTACCAAAGTTAGCTGAAAATAAATGCAGAGCAAACAAGATGAATATTGAAGTTGGATTCAAGCAGAACAACTTCAACTTGGAGCTTTTGAACATGTAGAAGATTAGTTTGTTATTGTTATATCAAGCTTACGACATAAAATAAATAGAAGACAAGTCGCCAATGAATTATACCCTCGTTCATACCAGAACTGAGCTTCTGTTAGAGACCAATCCCAGGCATTGGCCCACTTCTCAGTTGTAATCTAGAGATCAGATAGATCTCTGTTGTTGTAGTCTAAGAAGTTTCCTTCTCTATATTTCTGTCGTTGGATTGGCATCACCTTTTTTTTGGCAGGGAGGGGGCAGGTTATATGCTTTGGTCTTTGTTTATATCAAGGAACAAAGGTTCTTCAATGTTAAAAAGTCATAACAACAAAGGTAAAACTGAATAGAGAAGTTGTGAAGGAAATGCAATCTCAATCCATTGAATAAAATGTCTTACAAAGCTTTCCTGAAGACAGCTACTTACAGTCGTGTGTGAAGTTTTTGATGGATCCGGATGAGGAGACTCCGTCACGCAGCCGGAGATCTATGTGCGTTCCGGTAATGGGAAGCTCCGTGGATCTCTTCGCCTCTTGTCTTTCCTATGGGAATGGAGAGAATAATAAATAATCAAAACCCTAGGGCTCCCTTATCCTTATATAGACAAGTTCCAAAGAGTCACACTTACTAGAGACATCTTCCACCAGAAGCCCACATCTACTGATCCTATTGGGAGTCTTATTATGGGGCCCAGATCAAGTCTTACACAAAAGTGGGATTGCAATCTCTGTTGGCATCTGCCCTGCTTGATCTGATGTGGGACCCGTGGCATGCGGGCCACACAATTTCCTACAATCTCCCACTTGGTACGAATGTCATGTACATCAAATATTTCTCAGTCCCATAGGCATCATATGCCTTGCAAAAACCTCTGCAAGCAAAGCCTTGGTGAGAGCATCAGCCATCAATTCTTCTGAAGGCACATAGAAAATTTCTATATCATTCTTTTCAGCCTTCTCTCTAATAAAGTGATATTTTATTTCAACATGTTTTGATCGGTTGTTAATCCTTTGCTCATTCACCATAGAAATGGCTGACGTACTGTCTATGCTCATTAGGACAGGCTCATTCTCATTTATTACCTCCAAATCACACAGGAAGTATTTTGACCAAAGAGCCTCCTAAACTGTTGTATTGCAAGCTATATACTTTGCTTCGGCTGTTGACATAGCCATGGAGGTCTGTTTCTTGCTATCCCAAGAAATGGCACCTCCTCCAAGGGTAACCGCATAGCCGGTTGTTGACTTTCTCTGGTCTAAATCGCAGGCCCAATCTGCATCAGAGTAGCCGCACAGTTCCAGGACTTCACCTTGATAACATAGGCGAAGATTCATTGTTCCTTTGATGTACCGCAGAATCCTCTTAACTGCATACCAATGAGGTAATCCTGGGTTACTTAGGAATCTACTTACGAGACCCACGGCAAATGCAAGATCCGGTCTCGTACACAGCATTGCATACATGATGCTGCCCACAATTTGAATATAAGGTTTTGATCTCATCATTTCCCTATCCTGCTCATTTGTAGGTCCTTGATCGCTTGACAATTTTGTGCTCCTTCAGATGGGAGTATTAATTGGTTTACACTTAGCCATATCAAACTTTTTCAACATAGCTTCCAAATAGGATCTCTGTGATAAAGTCAATATCCTATTCGGACGATCACGGGTTATTTTAATGCCAAGGACATACTCTGCCTCACCCATGTCTTTCATCTCGAATCTTGACTTTAACCATTGTTTGATTTCATTTATGGTTTCCAATTTATTACTAGCGATCATAATGTCATCCACATATAATGACAAATATAAATAACTACTCCCACTGCGTTTAATATAGAAACATGTGTCTGCACTACTGGGGACAAATCCTATTTCACATATGGCCTGATGAAATTTTCTATACCATTGTCTTGAGGCCTGTTTTAATCCATATAATGTCCTATTAAGTTTATACACTTTGTCCTCGCGACCTTGTACTATAAAACCCTCGGGTTGTTTCATATAAATTTCTTCTTCTAATTTGCCGTTCAAGAATGCTGTTTTCACATCTATCTGGTGCAATTCAAGGTCACGACATACTACCAATGCTACTCAGGTTTGTATGGATTGGAATTTTACAACCGGAAAAAATGTCTCCTCGTAATCTATTCCTTCCACTTGCGTGAATCCCTTAGCTACTAACCGTGCTTAATATTTATCCAAGGATCCATCTTTTTTAAATTTCTTTCTAAGAACCCATTTACATCCAATGCCTTTTCGATTTTTAGGTAGATCTACCAATTGCCATACTTGGTTCTTTTCAATTGATTCCATCTCCTCTCTCATAGCCTCTAGCCAACACTGCGCATCCTGTGCTTTGACCGCTTGAGGGTAGGAGGTTGGATCCAAATCTTACACGGTTTCCAATAAACTGCAATAATCATCTAGATATGCCCATTGTCTCCTCGCCCGAATTGGTCTGCCAACTAGCTCATCGGGTTGTTCAATCACCTCAAGTGGGCCCTGGCCAGGAATTTTAGGTCCAACGTCCTTTTCGTCGGAACCCCCACTTACTTGAACCCCCTTGCCCATAGAGATTTCATATAATTCCACACTATGTGGTCTTACTCTAGGACTGACCGCCGGATGCTCAAGGAAAAACACATCTTGGCATTCCATGATTATCCTATTATCGTGATCATACACACAATATCCTTTAGAATGTAATGGGTAGCCAACGAAAGAACAATTTTTCTTCGTTTTTGCTTGCAGTTTATGCCTTTCCTGTAGTGGTAACAGGACGTATACAGGGCAGCCCCAAACTCTCACATGTTCTAATTTTGGTTTGGTACCAGTCCATAACTCATATGGGGTCTTGGGCACACTCTTAGAGGGTACTTTATTTAAAATATGTAACACTCCAACCCAGCTTGACCTCGTTTAGCGGCTAATTAATCTTGTTTTTGTGGCTAATTGTGTTTTGTTTGTGTTTTGATTTCGTGGCGGGTCATAGATAGGTAGTTGGGTTGAGTTTGACCTGGATTAAATAGACCAAGCCCTTTTTCGTAATTTTAGTTTTTCTAAGACATGGTCATTTTTGCATCATCTTGATTTCAACATGTGTCTTTTGTTGAGCTCGTTAACTTTCGTAACTACGTCGTTTGCAACCGATGTCGTGTGATTCCATTGAACCCGGATTTGACTCAAACTGATAATAGAATTATGACTTGGACTTCATTGTAATTTGGACATCCCCTTATCTTATATAAGCTTCATACCATCGACTCAAGTTTTTTCTCTCACTCTCTTTGCTCACTATTCACGTGGAATTCTTTCTCTCTCCCTCCTGAGTTCTTTCCTCCATCATCGATTAATCCAAAGGAAGGTTCCTTGCATTCTCTGTTGTGTTGATTGTGAGGTGAGTTGGGGATTCTTCCATCTCTATCATCTCCTTCTTCTACTTCTTGTTCTCCTTGTTTCCTCGATTGCATGATATGTTGTGATGATTTCTCTTCCTCATGCATACATGTTGTTGTGGTTGGTGTTAGGTTGTGTTTGGGCCCAAGGATAGCAAGTTGTGTAATTGAATTCAATTGAGGCAAGTATAACCATAATCTGTAAGAACCCATGTTGGTATTCATTTGATTTTGGTTAGTTCACATGAAATTGCATGGAAAACGTGTTTACAACCCATTTGGTTAGTACTCTATCTTTCTCTATTGGAGTTTTTTGCATTTCTGATGGTTTCACAGGTTTCTGCGCTTGATTCAGAATTTGGTCTCGTGCATGTATGGCTAAGCCGTATGTCACCTACGGCTTAAAGTCCAGAGAGGGTAAAAACCCAGTTTTCTTCTACGGCTAAGGCACAGCTAAGCCGTGTATTGCACTACGGCTAAGCCGAACATCAGCCGTGACCCAGCCGTAGATTAGTACAGGGTGCCTTCTTCTGGATTAACTGAGAGCAATCAAATTGCCAGACCTTCTACGGCCCAGCCACGGCTAAGCCGTAGAACACACACGGCTAAGCCGTAGAACAAAATACGGGTGAACCGTAAGTGCGGATGAACAGTAAAGGGAACCGCGGTGGAGACGCAGTGCATATTACGGCTACGCCGTAAGATGCCTACGGCTAAGCCGTACGTTCACCTACGGCTAAGCCGTATCAACCCTAGAACAATGAATGACAAGGATAGGTGTAAGTGAAAGACCGATATGGCCTTCATAATAGAATGTAAAGCACCTAGACCTGCCCAACGGAATTTAATACAATGCGTGAATGATCTCGAGGGCTGCGAATCATTCATGTTCGTTATCCGGATGTTATGCACCTCCCCATCGGTGTTGGTTTAAGGGACTTCGGTGCACCATCTGATTCAATGCAACACTAGACAATGGTGCATCGAATAACTTAAAACTACATCATCATGCACGGTTAGAAACACCGGATAATTATATTAGAATTGGCTTGTAAATAAAGACGATCCGGTTTCGCATGATTTGTTGCATAACATATTGCATTCGATCATTGATCTCTACTCTCTAGTATGATTACTTGTTTTCCGTTATTTTCACATTGTGGTTCTTTACCTTGAGTATGCATGTGAAATTTCACATATAAGACATGTTCACAGATATGCACGTATGATATGTTGTCACGATCTACTCAGGGTTTTCATGATTGACTCTGTATGGTCAGGCACTACTTAGCCTCAGCCTTAGGATCCCGACGGGGTGAATTTGGTGTAGTTTACATGGCCTTGCTGCAGTAAGGAAACGTCTTGGGGAACCGGACCCCAAGAAACCGAGACTCATTGTACCCTGGCCCGGACAATGGTGTTCTTTGCACGATACAAGATCCCTCTTTTGGGAGCATATGGCAATGTAGTCGCTAACTAGTTTTGTACACAGCATGTATACATTGATTCGCATAGCATGTTTCTTTCTTGCATGACAGCCTAGTATACGAAAATGCCTTGTTTAATTTACATGATGTTCTTTATTCTATTAAACACAGCATGTGTTAACTTGTTATGGTTTATACTTTGCTGAATCGTTGTATTCACAGTTGTTTTTGGTGTTGCAGGCTCAGATACCCCTGCCGACCCCTCGCCGGTGGGCCAAACTCCAGCCGCGGCCTAGAGGAGTGGATGTGATCACTCCATCGGAGAGCGTCTGGGATCATACATGTGCATGGCTTAGGAGTCTTTCTTTTTTAGGATTGTCACACTTGTATACGTCATGACTTGTATATGTTATTTTGTTCATTTTGTATAACCTTCATATGTAATTATGTCAGTTCTGTCTTCGTATTTTCTTTTTGCACTGTTAGTTTGATGTTTCTGATATTTACAGCTTTCGCGTACATGCTTGGCACGTGTGAATGTTCCCTTGTGCGTGTGCATTTAGACCAGGTCTACGTGTACAGGCACGGGAGTACGTGTGTCATTGGTTTGGCTTTTGCGAACCCCTGAACCCTGGGCTCGGATTGTGACATACGTATTGTATGGTATCAGAGCATTCCTTGCTCTAGATGATAAGCATGTAGGCATGTAGGATCGTGGTGAGGATACGATTATTTCTTTGTGGTTTTTCTAGATTTTGGGGCTTGTTGAGCGAGATTGTTTTGTGTTTGTGTCTGACTCTTTCCATTTTATAGGATGGCGTCAGGTTCGGGTTCTCAGCAGAACGCCGGAAACAATGAAAGCATATTCGTACCATCACCGCAGACAGAGAACACAGATGAACGCATCCTCATGTTATTTCAGTCCCTGCAGGTACAATCGCAGTCGATGCAAAACTTACAAGCACAAGTTACAACCATGTTAAACCGACAAAGACAAGCCCTAGCTCCGTCACATGTAGACCAGCAGGTGGTCTTTCAGCCACGAGAGAATGACCCGAATGCCTTCTATGATAAATTTCGCAAGCGAGGAGCTATTGAGTTCTATGGGACAGAAGAGCCATTGAAGGCAGAACAGTGGCTGGAGTAGACGGAGGATGTCTTTGAGACTGTCGTGTGCACGAACCGGCAGAAGGTCGGACTAGCAGCCTCCATGTTTAGAGATGTCGTGAAAACTTGGTGGAAAAGCGTGAAAGACTCATACAGAGACATTCCTAGTGCGACAGTTTGGGAGACGTTCAAGTAACAATTTAGGAGGAAGTTCATCCCGGCTCATGTGTTTCGAGCCAAGGAGGTTAAGTTTTTAGCTCTCCGCCAGCAGCAGATGACAGTGGCAGAGTATGTGAACAAGTTTACGCAGTTGTAACACTCCGATCCTCTTTGACCCGGATTAGTGGCTCATTAGTGTGCTTTTCTGTTGTTTAATCCTTTTGGACCTGGTTTCGGGTCTTGGACAGGCAGTTGAGTAACCTTTGACCTGCGATAGGTAGTTCTAAGCCCTATTTCGTAATTTTTCTTTTGCTTTGAGTGCATCATATTTGCATCATCTTGGTGTCAACACGTGTATTTTGTTGAGGTCGTTGTTTTCCGTAACTGCGTCAGACTCATTCGGAGTCAATTGGAGAAGTTAGACCCTCGCGTGACTTGATTTGTAAATAACCAAAATTCACTAGACTTTGTTCTAAACTTCAGAAACTATATATATGAGTCACCTGTACAGATGTCTTCATTTCTGCTCCTTTGCTTCAACGTTGCATGCAATCTCCAAGGAGACTCCACGTACATTCACTCCTCTTCTCTTCATTTCTCTTCTCTTCCTTCTTGGTGTGGGATTTGGTTCGATTGGGTTCTTTCCCCCTTTCTCTGTCTATGGTTTGGGTAAGTCGGTTCTTCCCTTCTTCTTCTCCAATTGGATCTCCCATCTCTCTCTCTGCATGCTTATGAATTGTGTTTTGCTTTGCTTTGCTTGGGTTTTAGTTGGTTGGAGCTTGATCTCAGTGGATTTGACAGAGTTTTGAGGCAAGTATAAGTACAGGATTGTATAACACATATGGGTATTTTGTTTGACTGCTTTGATTTCATCTTATACATCCTATATATGTCTGTTATGTTTTACAGCCAAATTCTGTGATGTTGGAACCTCTGGAACTTGTTTTGCTAAGTTTCTGTACCACATTTCAGTTTCTGTACTCACTTCAGTTTCGCGTTCTGTATTGTACGGCTAAGCCGTAACTTTGTACGGCTCAGATTCTAGAGACTTGAATTTTCGTATTTTGTTCTACGGCTAGGCTACGGCTGAACCGTAAATTGTTCTATGGCTGAGCCGTAAGCTAGCCGTGACCCAGCCGTGAATTATCCTTCTGATCAGTCGAAACTTTCTGATTTCAGTACTCTTACGGTGAAGTTACGGCTAAGCCGTGGATTGATCTACGGCTAAGCCGTGGACTCTACCGTTGCTCAGCTGTGAAATGTATCAGATCAGAGGTGAAAGGTGACAGTTTAGCCATGTTCTGAAGGAAACCACGACTAAGCCGTAGTGCATGTTACGGCTAGGCCGTCAGATGTATACAGCTAAGTCGTAGGTCACCCATGGCTAAACCGTAAGACCTAGAAAATCTGAACTAAAACTTAGGATAATGGTGTGACTTTGTAGGGCTAAAATACAGGTTAACCACCCATGTAAACCTGTCCAATGGACTCTTTGGACAGCATGAATAGTCTGTTAGGCTGTGACTTATTCATGTGAGCGTTGATTTACTGTTAAGCACCTCCCCATGGGTGTTGGTTTAAGGGACTTTGGTGCACGTGAGGATTTCATTGCAACACTTTGATGACAACGGTGCATCGAATAACTTAAAACTACATCAACATGCACGGTTAGTGACAGTGAACAACTAGATTAGGGTTGGCTTGTAATTAACCTTGATTCCGTATTAATCTGAGATACATTGCATATTGCTTACAGTTTTGCCCTCTGTTCTGCTGATCTATGTTTATGCATTATAAGGTCATTTTGCTTTCATCCTGTATATCTGTTTTATTCTTCGTTCTGCACGATGCTTTGATCTATGCTGTGCTTTGACTTAATCTATGCTATGATCTGTATTTCTGCTATGCTCTGTATATCTCTGGCTTTGTATATCTCTGATTCATTGGGTATTCCCTGGTGGCTCTGCCCAGAGATTAATACGTGAGGATAAGATCCGGTCCTTGTCATCGGTGAGTCCAAAGCAGATAATCTCCCTTCTTTTGGATTTGATTTGATTGGTATTAGTCTGGCTCTACTCAGCCTCAGCCCTAGGATGCGCGACGGGGTTACCTCTAGCTTAGATCTCTGTATCTCTATATCACTGCAGTGTCGCTTTGTCTTGGGACCCCAGAACCCAGGAAACCGAGACCCACTTGTACCCTTGGCCCGGTCAGTGGTGTTCTCATCTGCTCTACTCTGCTCTCTATTGGAGAGAATATGGTTAACGTAGTAGCCACCTAGTTCAGTATTTCTATGCTTTGATTCACTTATCATGCTTTACTTCTATGCACGATTTGCTTAGCATACTAAGATGAAACTCAAAAATTAATATTCTGTCATTATTCAATTTGATACTATGAATGTTTCGTCTCTGTTACTTATATTTGCTGGATCGTTGTATTCACTGGTGTTGTCTGTGGTGTTGCAGGCACAGATCCCTTGCCCAGCTCCCCGGTGGTCGAGGAGGCTCCAGGGCAGAGCCTAGAGGCACCCTCCGGTTTGGCAGAGTGGGCCTAATCACCTCTGCCGAGTGCGTACATGCATATCTTCCGTGGCTATCTATTTTGGGTTTTGGTTTTTGGAGATTTTGTATTTGGCACTTGAGACTTTTATACTTGTATTATTTTGTATATCGTTATTTTGTCGTGTACTCAGATTTGTATCTGGTTATAGAGTTTGTATCTATCATTGTCTTTTCCGTTCCGCATTTGTTTTGGCTTCTGCTATTTCTTTGTTGCTTGCTATGATATCTACAGCTTCCACGTTCATTTGTTTCGTATGTGTTAGATCCCTTATGTGTGTGCATCTGGACTGGGTTTGGATGCACGTGCACGGGAGTACGTGTGTCACTGGTTTGGCTTTTCACTAACCCCGATTTCTGGGCTCGGGTTGTGACAGCAGTTGTCGCATTTTGCTCCGGATATGATCAGTACCGAAGAAAGGATGGTGAATCGGTTCGTTGAAGGTTTGCATCCCCGGTACATGAACCATGTGACTGCGTTTCAGCGCCCGGCTACGTTTGATGATGCAGTGGATAGGACCTATTCTGCCGAGGCCATTCACCAAGCTGTGAGAGCCGTTGAGCCTAAGCGACAGCCGCCTTTCAGTGCACGAGGACAAGTACAGAAAAAGACGAAAGGCCAGCAGAGTACTTCCAGTTCTGCCAGAGTGACCTGTGAGCATTGTGGCAAGGGCCACACGTTTGAAGCTTGTTGGAGGAAGGCAGGCGCTTATTTCATCTGTGGTTCAAGGGAGCATATGATAGCCAGTTGTCCTCGATAGAGAGCCTCCCAACCCCCACCATCTAGTACTACCTCCGGTGCAGTTCCTGGCAGACCCAGTGCGTCTACAGCTCCGAACAAGTCACAGTCAGCTCGTCCAAGCTTGAGGCAACCTCGTCAGACAGCTCGTGCGTACGCAGCTATCCATGAGAGTGCCGAGGATCCACAAGTGGTTGAAGGTACTGTTCTGATTTCGCACGTTAAGGCGTTAGCATTGTTCGATTCAAGGTCTACGCGGTCATACTTAGCACCTCATTTCGCTGAGCGGTTACATCAGCCGTCTAAGCCATTGCCATATGTGTTGGTTGTATCCACCCCAGTTGGCAAGCGAGTGGAGTGTAGTGTATACTACCCCCATTGCGACGTGCAGATTGCAGGTCATCAGTTACCTGTTGATTTGATCCTGTTGTCGATGCTAGACTTCGACGTGATCCTTGGTATGGATTGGCTCACTCGATATCGTGCCTATGTTAACTGTTACAATAGGACGATCTTCTTCGATTTAGGCAAGGGTTTCCGTTTCGAGGGTAGTCAGCAGAGATGCCCCAGACGTGTGATTGCAGCGTGTAAGGTAGATCGCTTGATCCGCAAAGGGTGTGAAGGCTTCATTGCCTTTATCTCGGCGAAGAAAGAGACGAAGCAGCTAGGTGAGATCCAGGTGGTTTGTGACTTTCCTGATGTCTTCCCAGATGATGTGCCAGACCTACCCCCGGTTCGAGATGTGGAGTTCGCCATTGAGCTTGTTCCCAGCACGGCACTAATCAGTAAGGCTCCGTATCGCATGGCCCCAGCTGAATTATCAGAGTTGAAGAAGCAATTGCAGGAGCTTTTAGACAAGGGTTTCATTCGCCCGAGCGTCTCACCTTGGGGATCACCAGTTTTGTTTGTCAAGAAGAAAGATGGTACTTTTCGGATGTGCATAGACTACTGACAGTTAAACAAAATGACTATCAAGAACAAGTATCCCCTACCCAGGATTGATGAGTTGTTTGATCAACTTCAGGGTGCAGCGTATTTTTTAAATATTGATTTGAGATCTGGATATCACCAGTTGAGGGTCAAAGAAGATGACATTCCTAAGACTGCCTTTAGGACTCGTTATGGACATTATGAATTCCTCGTGATGCCTTTTGGATTAACCAATGCACTTGCAACGTTTATGGCATTGATGAATCAGATCTTTGCTCCCTTCTTGGACCAGCTCGTAGTTGTTTTCATTGATGATATATTGATCTACTCTGAGTCAGCAGAGGAGCATAAGGAGCACTTAAGAAAAGCCTTGTCGTTGTTGAGAGAACATCGATCGTTTGCTGAGTTGTCGAAATGTGATTTTTGGCTTGAGCAGGTGGCATTTTTGGGTCATATCATTTCACGAGAGGGATTGGCAGTTGATCCATCTAAAGTAGAGGCAGTTGTGAATTGGCCTAGCCCTAAGACAGTGACAGAAATTCGCAGTTTCCTTGGTCTAGCGGGTTACTACCGTCGATTTGTCCAGGATTTTGCTAAGATCTCTTCTCCTTTGACGAAATTGACTAGGAAGAATGTGCCATTCAATTGGACTGAATAGTGTGAAGCCAGTTTCCGGACTTTGAAAGAGAAGTTGACTACGGTCCCAGTGTTAGCCTTGCCAGATGGTAGCGAAGGGTTCGTGATATATTCAGACGCTTCTCGAGTTGGTCTAAGGTGTGTGTTGATGCAGCACGGAAAGGTTATTGCATATGGATCGAGACAGTTGCAAGAACATGAGAAGAATTATGCCACCCATGATTTGAAATTGGCAGCCATCGTGTTTGCATTGAAGCTGTGGAGACATTATCTGTATGGTGTGCGATTTGAGGTTCATTCTGACCACCACAGTTTGCAATACTTATTCCCGCAACAGGAGCTGAACATGAGACAACGGAGATGGCTTGAGCTTATCAAAGATTATAACTTCCCGATCAAATATCAGCCAGGAAAGGGAAATGTGGTGGCAGATGCACTCAGCAGGAAAGCAGAGTCTGTACAGATGTTGAGCAGTTTCCTCTTAGAGTTCCATGGTCTCCCTGTTGAAGTGAAACAAGTGGATGAGTTCGTGACTTTGGCTAGTACGCTAGTGTTTCAGCCTGAGATGATTCAGCAGATGAAAGATAGGAAATTCGAAGATCTAACCTTGAAGCGCATTCGAGACCACATTGGAGACAGACCCGATTTCAGACTAAAGGACGGTGTACTCTACTTTCAGAGTAGGTTGTGCGTGCCAGCAATTGATGATTTCAAGGAGAAACTGATGAATGAAGCACACTATGCTCGCTATGCGATGCACCCAGGCAGCACAAAGATGTATCGAAATCTCAAAGATCGCTTCTAGTGGAACAATATGAAGAGAGAAGTAGCAGGGTTTGTTGCTCGCTATTTGACATGCCAGAAGGTGAAAGCAGATCATCAGAGACCTCCAGGCTCATTGCATCCTTTGCATATACCGCAATGGAAGTGGGAACACATCACCATGGACTTTGTTTCCGGATTACCGCCGACGAGCAGGAAGAACAACGCCATTTGGGTGATTGTAGATCGCTTGACGAAGTCAGCCCATTTCATCCCTTTTTAGAAGGGTATGACGTTTTCAGAGATGGCGAGGAAGTTTGTGGATGAGATCGTCAGGCTCCATGGTACACCAGTGTCGATTGTATCCGATCGTGACAGTCGTTTCGTTTTGTCATTCTGGAGAGCATTTCAAGAGGCTATGGGTACGAAGTTGAGCTTCAGCAAGGTATATCACCCACAGACGGATGGGCAATCAGAGCAGACTATTCAGACTTTGGAGGACATGTTACGAGCCAGCGTGTTGAGCTACGAGAAAGAATGGGATCTTCATTTATTGTTGTGCGAATTCGCCTACAATAACAGCTTCCATGAAAGTATTGGAATGGCGCCTTATGAAGCATTGTACGGCCGCAAATGTAGAAGTCTGGTATGTTGGGAAGAAGTTGGAACTCGGAGTTTTCACGGACCGACGATCATCGCCGAAACTATGGAGAAGGTACAGAAAGCAATTGAGAACTTGAAAGTTGCTCGGTCGAGGCAGAAGAGTTTTGCAGACATTTGCAGACGGCCATTACAGTTTCAAGTTGGTGAGTGGGTTTTTCTGAAGGTCTCACCGATGAAGGGTACAATCCGTTTCGGCCAGAAAGGCAAGTTAGCTCCACGATATGTCAGACCGTTCGAGATCAAGAGTCGGATTGGTGAATTGGCCTATCGACTAGATCTTCCCGAGACGTTTTCAGGAGTACACAACGTTTTCCACGTTTCGATGCTTCAGAAATATGTTCATGATCCTTCCCATGTCATTCGTGACGACGATGTTCAGATTCAGCCGAATGCTGCATACGTTGAGCGACCGTCTCCGTATCATGGGAACCCGAGAGCAGATACTCCGCACCAAGACAATTCGATGGGTCAAAGTGCTATGGGAGCATCACAGTCCCGATGAGGCTACATGGGAGTTAGAAGAGCCGATGGCGTGACAATATCCCGATCTGTTTTCGCAGGTATGAGTGAGTGAGTGTTCATTCCGAGGACGGAATGATTCTCAAGTAGGGGAGGATGTAACACTCCGACCCAGCTTGACCTCGTTTAGCGGCTAATTAATCTTGTTTTCGTGGCTAATTGTGTTTTGTTTGTGTTTTAATTTCGTGGCGGGTCATGGATAGGTTATTGGGTTGAGTTTGACCTGGATTAAGTAGACCAAGCCCTTTTTCGTAATTTTAGTTTTTCTAAGACATGGTCATTTTTGCATCATCTTGATGTCAACATGTGTCTTTTGTTGAGCTCGTTAACTTTCGTAACTACGTTGTTTGCAACCGATGTCGTGTGATTCCATTGGACCCGGATTTGACTCAAACTGATAATAGAATTATGACTTGGACTTCATTGTAATTTGGACATCCCCTTATCTTATATAAGCTTCATACCATCGACTCAAGCTTTTTCTCTCACTCTCTTCGCTCACTATTCACGTGGAATTCTTTCTCTCTCCCTCCTGAGTTCTTTCCTCCATCATCGATTAATCCAAAGGAGGGTTCCTTGCATTCTCTGTTGTGTTGATTGTGAGGTGAGTTGGGGATTCTTCCATCTCTCTCATCTCCTTCTTCTACTTCTTGTTCTCCTTGTTTCCTCGATTGCATGATATGTTGTGATGATTTCTTTCCCTCATGCATGCATGTTGTTATGGTTGGTGTTAGGTTGTGTTTGGGCCCAAGGACAGCAAGTTGTGTAATTGAATTCAATTGAGGCAAGTATAACCATAATCTGTAAGAACCCCTATTGGTATTCATTTGATTTTGGTTAGTTCACATGAAATTGCATGAAAAACGTGTTTACAGCCCATTTGGTTAGTACTCTATCTTTCTCTGTTGGAGTTTTTGCATTTCTGATGGTTTCACAGGTTTCTGCACTTGATTCAGAATTTGGTCTCGTGCATGTACGGTTAAGCCGTATGTCACCTATGGCTTAAAGTCTAGAGAGGGTAAAAACCCAGTTTTCCTCTACGGCCAGGGCACTGCTAAGCCGTGTATTGCACTACGGCTAAGCCAAACATCAGCCGTGACCCAGCCGTAGATCAGTACAGAGTGCCTTCTTCTGGATTAACTGAGAGCAATCAAATTGCCAGACCTTCTACGGCCCAGCCACGGCTAAGCCGTAGAACACACACGGCTAAGCCGTAGAACAAAATACGGGTGAACCGTAAGTGCGGATGAACAGTAAAGGGAACCGCGGTGGAGACGCAGTGCATATTACGCTACGCCGTAAGATGCCTACGGCTAAGCCGTACGTTCACCTACGGCTAAGCCGTATCAACCCTAGAACAATGAATGACAAGGATAGGTGTAAGCGAAAGACCGATATGGCCTTCATAATAGAATGTAAAGCACCTAGACCTGCCCAACGGAATTTAATACAATGCGTGAATGATCTCGAGGGCTGCGAATCATTCATGTTCGTTATCCGGATGTTATGCACCTCCCCATCGGTGTTGGTTTAAGGGACTTCGGTGCACCATCTGATTTAATGTAACACTAGACAACGGTGCATCGAATAACTTAAAACTACATCATCATGCACGGTTAGAAACACCGGATAATGAGATTAGAATTGGCTTGTAAATAAAGATGATCCGATTTCGCATGATTTGTTGCATAACATATTGCATTCGATCATTGATCTCTACTCTCTAGTATGATTACTTATTTTCCGTTACTTTCACATTGTGGTTCTTTACCTTGAGTATGCATGTGAAATTTCATGTATAAGACATGTTCACAGATATGCACGTATGATATGTTGTCACGATCTACTCAGGGTTTTCATGATTGACTCTGTATGGTCAGGCACTACTTAGCCTCAACCTTAGGATCCCGACGGGGTGAATTTGGTGTAGTTTACATGGCCTTGCTGCAGTAAGGAAACGTCTTGGGGAACCGGACCCCAGGAAATCGAGACCCATTGTACCCTGGCCCGGACAATGGTGTTCTTTGCACGATACAAGATCCCTCTTTTGGGAGCATATGGCAATGTAGTCGCTAACTAGTTTTGTACACAGCATGTATACATTGATTAGCATAGCATGTTTCTTTCTTGCATGACAGCCTAGTATACGAAAATGCCTTGTTTAATTTACATGATGTTCTTTATTATATTAAACACAGCATGTGTTAACTTGTTATGGTTTATACTTTGCTGAATCGTTGTATTCACAGTTGTTTTTGGTGTTGCAGGCTCAGATACCCCTGCCGACCCCTCGCCGGTCGGCCAGACTCTAGCCGCGGCCTAGAGGAGTGGATGTGATCACTCCATCGGAGAGCGTCTGGGATCATACATGTGCATGGCTTAGTAGTCTTTCTTTTTGAGGATTGTCACACTTGTATACGTCATGACTTGTATATGTTATTTTGTTCATTTTGTATAACCTTCATATGTAATTATGTCAGTTCTGTCTTCGTATTCTCTTTTTGCACTGTTAGTTTGATGTTTCTGATATTTACCGCTTTCGCGTACATGTTTGGCATGTGTGAATGTTCCCTTGTGCGTGTGCATTTAGACCAGGTCTATGTGTATAGGCATGGGAGTACGTGTGTCATTGGTTTGGCTTTTGCTAACCCCCCAACCCTGGGCTCGGGTTGTGACAAAATATATTGTGCAGTGTTTAATGCTTCTCCCCAGAAATACAGCGGAAGACTTGTATGGCTGATCATTGACCTTACCATATCCATTAAGGTCCTATTCCTCCTCTCAGCCATGCCATTTTGTTGTGGGGTATATGGAATTGAATATTCATGAATGATCCCCTCACGTGCACAATATTCTTTAAACAATTCGGAAGTGTATTCACCCCCTCTAGTAGACCTAATCCTCTTTATTTTCTTGCCCTTTTGATTTTGGACTTCAGCAGCATATGTTTGGAACATTGTTAATGCCTCATGTTTATATTTAATGAGATACACATACCCATATCTATTGTAATCATCAATGAATTTAATAAAATAGTCCTCTCCGGTTCTATTATGTACATTCAATGGTCCACATATGTCTGAATGAATTATGGTCAATATTTCAGAACTTCGAGTTCCTTTTGGAAATGGTTTCTTGACCATCTTTCCACTGATGCATAGTTCACGTATAGGGTACTCAATTTCCCCTAGGTTAGGTAAAAGTCCGTCTTTAACCATTCTACTAATTCTGTTTTTATTAATGTGGCCCAATCTCAAATGCCATAACATTGCCAAACCATTCGTGCATACATTCACACACACAGAATAATCAGAAGTGGACTTTATTTCATTATGAAGAATATCCAGTAAATACAATTTTTCAGAAAAAAAACCATGGACTAAAACTTTACCGCGCATTCCAATAGTAACCCCATTATCTTTGAATCTAATTTCGAATCCATTCATTGCCAACTGGCTCACAGAGATGATGCTCCTCCTCATCGCGGGAGCAAAGAAGACATCGGAGAGATAAAGGGATTTGCCGGTTGGTAAGAGAATTTTGACTTTCCCTATCCCCAATACATCACAGAATGTTTCATTCCCCATATATATAGTTTGTTCTCCAGGTTTCATCTCTTTGAATTCGATAAATCCAGCCTTGGTCCTTGGATATGTGTCTGGTGGCTCCAGAATCAATCCACCAATTCTTGTCATTGGTGTCCACCATCATGGACTTAGTGACCATCTCAACATAAGCTCCGTGTTCTTTGGTCACTTTACCTTGCTGGTAATTCTCACCCTTTTTCTTTCTGCATTGAGAACTAAGGTGTCCAGGCTTCCTACAATTAAAGCAAACACCATTTTTAGGCCCTTTCTGCTTTGGATTGCTTTTAAATTTCTTTTTATTTTTCACATTGGCGGTTAACACACCGCTATAACTTTTTGTTTTAGCAACCATAGTAGAATTTGTAGGTGTTATACCACGGGCAGCCTGCCTTTGTCCTTCAGCAAGTAATTTTGCTTCAACCTCACTGAGGGTTACACCCTTTTAAAGGCTAAGGGTTTGAGACACATTCTCCCACAAGGGTGGAAGACTCATCAGCAAGTACATGATCTAAAAATCTTCATTCATTTCTTTTCCCAAGGCTGCAAGATTACTATGTCGGACCGACATTTTGTCAATGTGATCCCTTATAGATGACCCCTCTGGCATCTTATAATTGACATATGTGCTAAATGCCTCCATCAGATGGGATTTGGAGGTTTCATCATACTTGTCCATGGCATAGTCCCAGATTTCTTTTGCTATGGTGAAGTGCTCAAACTGTTTCACCAACTCATTGGATATGAATCCGATCAATAAATGCCTCGCTGATTTGTTATCAAAGACCCATTGCTCATATAATTCTAGTTCCTCTTTAGGGGCATCATTAGCGAGCTTAGGGACTGGATCAGATTCAATCACATAAGTTAATCCGTCAAAATGCAGTAACGCTTCCATCCGACGCTTTCATACGGCTAAGTTCTTGCCGCTAAAAATATCAGCCTTTGCAAGATCATGCAGGGCTGATTTGGAAGACATGATTTTTATTTATTTTTAATTAAAGGATGGGTTAGATACTATTGACCGTATGAGGAAAAAATACCACCCTTTTATCTGAATCACTGGATTGTCTTCCTTTTGCTACCAATGCGTAGATCTGCTCGCAAGGATTCCGTAGGCGCAAACCGATCGTCGATCTGACTCCGGATGGCTAAGATATCATAGTTAGAAGATTTGACGATGATCCGCATCCCTGCCTGTGTCAGCCATACGATCTCTGCATCAGTGCTGATGTAACCACGATGTCTGTACAGCACCTCTGGGCTGGATCGGAGTTGGGTTGAAGCAGATTTGGTAAAAAATGGATTGGGTTCGCCTGACCCACTTGTTGCAAAAAAAGAACAGGCAGTTTTCCGCCTTGATTTGCACGTGGCTCGAGAAGAACAGTGCTTGCTGTCCCTGTTGCAGTGGTGCCCCCTTTTCTTTTTTTTTATTTTATTGTGTTGAAGCCGATCGCCCATTACATTTTTCTTTTAGAAAAGACAATCAAAATATATGTTGTCTTCTTGGGTTTCGTGTAAAGACAACACAAACAAAGATGTACACTGACGTTGCTTTTCAAAATTCAACGTCTAAACTCCAAAGCACAATAACCTCTTGCAAGAAGCAGTGGAAACGTGTCACGTGTCACATTGAAACGTCGTGCAATGATAAAGCAGCAAAGTGTAGTCGTCTGTATGTGTTGTAGAATAAGACAAGAAAGGACCTTGTGATTTTCGATTCGCGTGCACTTAAAAGGACGTTGGAAGTAGTCTTCTTCTTCCTCCTCTAGCACGTTACAGAAACGAAAAGGGAAACTGAGACTAACGAACCCAAAAAAAAAAAAAATTCCAGATCTATGCTAATCCACAGTGCTTTTGCAAAATCTAAACCGGTAGAATGCACTGCACCGGGCTCTGATACCAATTAATGGATCCGGATGAGGAGACTCCGTCATGCGGCCGGAGATCTATTTGCGTTCTGGTGATGGGAAGCTCCGTGGATCTCTTCGCCTCTTGTCTTTCCTACGGGAATGGAGAGAATAATAATAATCATTAACCAAACCCTAGGGCTCCCTTATCCTAATATAGACAAATCCCAAAGAGTCACACTTACTAGAGACATCTTCCACCAGAAACCCACATCCACTGATCCTATTGGGAGTCTTATTATGGGGCCCAGATAAAGTCTTACACAAAAGTGGGATTGCAACTCTGTTGGCATCTGCCCTGCTTAATCTGACGTGGGACCTGTGGCATGCGGGCCACACGATTTCCTACAGTTTTTACTTAAAGGAACCTGGGAACTGATTTTAGTTGTTAACTAACTGATGTTACAACTGAACATAAAATAGGAAACATATGACGGCCAGGGTCATAGTTAGTTATACTGGTCATAGTTCACTAATAGACAAAACTCACTGAACTAGGTCCATTTAACTCGTCTTGACTCAGTGTTAGCTATGTTGATATAAAATTCTTGAGCCATTCACTAACGAGTTAACCGTTTCATGCTATTGGTTATTAAGATGGTACCAAAACAATAGGCTGCAAGTCCAAAAACCCTCGGGAGGCATGTTACCTCCTTTTTCTGTCTGCTCGGTTTCTTGGGATCCAAATTTGAATGACCTCCCAATTTTTTTTCTTTTCTTTCTTTTCTTTTTTTTTTTTTTTTGGAGGTTTGGAAGGGGTGGGGTGTGTTGATTATAAATTCTCCTTTTGGTGGTTATGAAGAGGCTAAAGCTCTGTTATTCTCAATTTTGGTGGTTCAGCTGGTTTAGGCTTGTTGGTTCCAAGAGAAAGCGAGCCTTGTATTTCTGAATGCCTTAAATCAGTTTTGCTCCAATCTATTAGAGTTTGTAGTTTTCCTTTTGCAATATTTGGTTGGTAAAACAGTCCCCTACCTTCTGAAAAAAAGAAAGAGAATTAAATTAGATTTTTCTTGTTTATCAGATAAGTGATTGTTCTTTAGATTACCTTAATGTCTGACTAAGAAAGTGGCTAGTGTGTTTGTTGACTAAACCCAAAACCACTACTTAGATGGATCCCCAGTTTTTCTTCTTATGATCTCCTAACTCCATCTTTTATTAAACTAAAGAAGAGAGTCAGCATTAAGATTATGCCTAGTTAGCACATCATCCAAGTAGGTTTCATGTCTAAGAACAAGCATCTTTATGATATATTTATGGCTATAATGGGGCACATAATTTCTAACATGACTACCATTTCAATGATGACTTTTAAACTCAAACTCTCAAGTAAAATCAACTTAAATATCAAAATTGCCTAAAGTATAAGAGTTATTTATCTACTACAAGTACAGAACTTAGGTAGTTCCCAAGAGAAAGTACGAATGGTTCAATAGATTATAGTCTGTGAGCAACCAGCATACCTTTCTTTGAGCTTGTTTCCAAGCATAAGCTTGAGGAGGGAAATAGGTAGCTTATATACTTGTGACTCTACTAGTGTATCAGTCTCCATGGCGATGTCCATCTATCTGAGAGCTGTAAAAGGAGAATCCTAAGAAAGTTGCACTCAAACACGACAATCAGTATAAAACAAGGATGAGATTAGGGGAGGTCAAGGGTGGCTCGGGTTGGGTTAAGGCATATTATGTAGGGGCTTGACTTTAGAACCACAGGCCCATATCCAGCACAAGCCCGACAATAATCATGGACCCTGCTTCCAGACTATATTGTCAAAATTTTTATAAGCAAAGGATCCATGTCCCAGTCCTCTGAGTCAACCTTTTGAGGGGTGGCAATGGGTCAGTGCATTTTGGGCTGGATTGACGGCTCTAGGAACATGGATTGCACAAATCCACATACAACCGATTTACCAATTGGATTGCAGAGTCAGCCTAAACCATCCAACCTAAGAAACTACAATAAGGGTCGATCCAAACTCTTAAATAGGTTGAGACTTTAAGGGATGTTCTTCTTTTACGCATGTGATAGGAAAATGTAAATCATTTGTAACCATTTCACTCTAGGAAGCACGGGTACTCCAAAAATACAGGCGTACACGTACCGGGTACAGTCAATACGTACCGGGTACGTGTTGACTTTATGGGTACGTATCCGATTCGTATCGAGTACGTACCGGGTACGTACCGGGTACATACCGGTAAGATATATGACTTTTTTTTAATGCTTTATATGTTTTCTAAAAGAAAAGAAAAATGGAGGGGGCAAAGTATAAAATCTCTTTTATATAAAACATTTCACTTCTCAGATGATGCCCTAATGCCCGAATTGCAGTCCAGGGAGACGAGCGATAGCCGATTGGAGAAAAAAGGAGAAAGGGAAGGAGAAGAAGAAGAAGAAGAAGAAGAAGACCAGCCGATGCACACCTCTTCTTCTTCGTCTGACGGGAAACGAGCAATAGCTGATTGGAGAAGAAAGAAGAAGAAAGAAGAAGAAGAAGAAGAAGCAGACCAGCCGCTGCACACCTCTTCTTCTTCGTCTGACGAGAAACGAGCGATAGCCGATTGGAGAAGAAAGGAGAAAGGGAAGGAGAAGAAGAAGAAGAAGAAGAATAAGAAGAAGACCACCCGCTGCACACCTATTCTTCTTCGTCTGACGGGAAATGAGAGATAGCGGTTTGGAGAAGAAAGGAGAAAGGGAAGGAGAAGAAGGAGAAGAAGAAGAAGAAAAAGAAGAGGACCAGCCGCTGCACACTTCCGCCGCACTTCCGCCGCGGAAGAAACGAGCGTCCACACTTCCGCCGCACTAGCCGCTGCACGTCAGCCACAACCGCAGGTCTTCTTCCCTTCTTTTTTTTTTTTTTACCCTGCTTTGTTCTGCTCTGTTATGCTCTGCTCTGTTCTATGATTTTTTTTCCATAATGTTTTTGCTCTGCTGTTGTAATTTTTCCCCCCTGCTTCTCTTCTTTGTTGAGCATTATTTCTGCTACTGAGCGGTGTTTCTGCAAATCAGCCTTGCTACTCTGCGTTTCTATTTTTTTTTTAAATGCTCTGCTATGGTCGGCTGTTGCTTTGTTGCTGCTGCATTTGCTGTTTTCTTCTTCTCTTTTCTGCTCTGCTCTGCTTGCTGCTCTGCTGTATTTTGTTCCTCTGTTTTTTTTTTCTTCTTCTCTGTATTTGCTGCTCTGTTGTTGCTTTGCTATGATATTTAATTTCTTTTTTTTTTTGCTGCTCTGTATGTGTGCTGCTTAATTTTATTTTCTTTTTCTTTTCCTGCTCTGCTGTTATTTTTTTTTCTGCTCTGCCGTTTGCCATAGCTACTGCTGTTGCTATTTTTTTTTCTGTCATTGCCGTTGCTCTGTTGTTTGCTGTTGCTGTTGTCCTTTCCATTTTTTAAGTATATTGGCAGATTTTTAATTGTTTGGTTGTTTGATTATTTATTGATTGCTGTAGGATAAAAATGAGTTCATCAAGTAATATGGGTTCTACTGGTGCAAGTGTAAGTGCAACTAGCACTGATGAAATTGTGGATCCTTTTTGGAATTACGTAACCATATTAGAAAGAAGGGGAGGAGGAAGTGCGAATGCAAAATGGCAATGCAATTATTGTAATGGTGATTTTCAAGGGTCATACTATAGGGTCAAAGCACATTTGTTACAAATAAAAGGACAGGGAATTAAATGTTGTATTAATGTGAAGGGTGATGCTCTTCTTCAAATGAAAAGGGAAAGTGAAGAAGCTGAAAACCGGAAGAAGATGGCTAAACCCAAAAATGTTCCTTTACCACCTTCCTCTTATCCTATTAGTAGTAGGATGGCAAATACAATGGATGTTGGAAGTGGAAGTGGAGGGTTTAGATTGGAAGGGTATGAGCCGAAAAAAAAGAAAGGCCATTGGAAGTACTGCCTTGGAGAAGGCATTCTATCAAGGTGCCAAGGAACATTTGCATTCTTTGATTGCTCGTATGTTCTACTCCGATGGATTGCCTTTTCATTTGGCTAGGAATCCGTATTTTGCAGAAGCTTTTCAATTTGCTGCAAAAAATCAAATTAGTGGGTATGTACCTCCCGGTTATAATTTGTTGAGGACTTCACTACTTAAAAGAGAAAGGGCAAATGTTGAAAGCTTGTTGGAGTCTTTGAAACAATCATGGAAGGAGAAGGGGGTAAGTATTGTTTCTGATGGATGGACTGATGCCCAAAGAAGGCTGCTTATCAATTTTATAGGAGCTTCGGAGGATGGAGCTATATTCTTGAAAGCGGTTAATTGTGAGGGTGAGTTCAAGGACAAGCACTACATTGCCCAATTAATGTGTTAAGTAATTGATAATGTTGGACCTCAAAATGTGGTTTAAGTAATCACTGATAATGCTCTTGTTTGTAGTTCAGCTGGATCAATCATTGAGGGTAAATACTCGCATATTTTTTGGACACCATGTGTAGTTCGCACCCTTAATCTTGCTCTTAAGAATATTTGTTCTGCAAAGCAAACTGAAGTTGCTGCCTATGCTTATGATGAATGCCATTGGATTACTCATGTTGTTGATGATGTGATGTTCATAAAAAATTTTATTGTGAACCATTCTATGAGATTGTCAATTTTTAATGACTTTGTGCCTATGAAGTTGTTTACTGTAGCAGAGGCGTGCTTTGCATCTGCTGTTGTTATGCTAAAAAGGTTCAATCTTCTCAAGTGTGGCCTTCAGACAATGGTTATTAGTGACAAATGGAATCGTTATAAGGATGATGATGTTGGTAAGGCAACATTTGTGAAGGAAAATGTGTTGAGTGACATCTTCTGGGATAAGATAGCTTACATATTATCTTTCACATTGCCTATCTATGAGATGATTAGAGTTTGTGATACTAATAGGCCATGTGTGCACTTGGTTTATGAGATGTGGGATACAATGATTGAAAAGGTGAAGGTAGCCATTTATAGGCATGAAGGGAAGCTGGAAAATGAGGAGTCCAATTTTTATTCTGTAGTGCACCAAATACTTGTTGAAAGGTGGACCAAAAGTAGCACACCACTTCATTGCCTTGCACATTCATTGAATCCTAGGTACATACAACCCAATACTTTTTGTATTTGGTTATTTCTTTGAATATGATATAAAATTCATAATTTACTTATACTTTCATCTTTCTATAATTTAGGTATTATAGTGCAACGTGGCTTGATGAAAATCCCAATCGTGTTCCTCCTCACAAGGATGAAGAGATCTCAAATATGAGAACAATTTGCCTCAAGAAATACTTTCCAGAGCTGGAGGATAGAAGAATTGTTACAACAGAATATGCCAAGTTTTCAGGTTGTTTGGAAAGTTTTGGGGAATTTGATTCAAAATTTAATAGAGGAGTAATGGAACCAATTATTTGGTGGTATGCACATGGGTCTTCTGCACTAACTCTCCAATCTTTAGCATTGAAATTACTTAGTCAGCCATGTTCTTCATCATGTTGTGAAAGGAATTGGAGCACCTACTCTTTCATTCAATCCATTAGAAGGAACAAAATGACACCAGACCGTTGTGAAGACTTGGTCTTTGTGCATAACAATATTCGTCTCCTATCAAGGAGGAGTCGACAATACATGGAAGGAGAGACCAAGCTCTGGGACATTAATAGAGATACATTTGATTCATTAGAGGGTGTTGGTTTACTTGAAGTTGCAGATCTTTCACTTGATGAGCCTGACATGGAAGCTAGATTAGTTGATGATGAAGGCGATGCAGCTCAAGTTGATGGATGACTTTGTTTTCAATGATTTGTTTTATTGTTTTTGTTGTAATCTTCAAGATTACATGGCTCTTGACTTTTGTTGTAATGATAGATATTAAACTTGATAGTTTGTATGTTGACTTTGTAATGATATTAAGTAATTGTTGGCTTGTTGCATGTAAGAGTTTTAATTTATTTTAAAATTTTAATTATTAGCTTATTGTATTATTAAAATTTTAAAAAATATAATTTTTAATGGAAGTACCCCAGCCGTACCTGTACCCTATTTTTTAAGGATTTTGCCGTACCGGCGTACCCGTACTGTACTTGCACCGGTACTCGTACCGGTACTTGTGCTTCCTAGCATTTCACCTATGATTCCTTTTACATCCGCAAATGGCTTATATATTCAATACATTCCATTTTTGGTCATTTTTACATTGTCACATGAGAATCAAAGGACATCTAACGATTCACTATTTTTCACAAAATTTTCAAAATCCATGGTGAATTAAGATATGGGATCCATTTTTGGTATTCTACAGAAGATGTGAACTGTTTGAGTCATGAAAATGGGGCCCATAGAACTCCGTAATGAAAAAAAAAATAGATCAATAGTAATGGGCTTGAAAAAAACATCATTTATATTAGATAAATCAAACATTAATCAAATGTTTTTTAGAGATTTCTCAAAACCCATAGGGAGTAAAGATGTGAAATTTGACTCTTTAGCCACTTTTGGCCTTCTGGTTTGACTCATGTAAATGGTGCTCACACAGGTCCAGAATGGCAAATCTTAGGGTTTGGTCTTCTTTGTAAAGTCCATGTTTAGCCTTTAAAATAGGATTTGGATCTTGATTATGGGGCCCAAAAAAATTAAAAAATGAAGAAAAAACAAAAGTCTGTGGGTTCATCACATTTCTTCCTGTACAAGCACCTTTGGCTTGCAATTTTCACACATCCTGTCCTTTCATGGAGCACCCATCTAGGTGTTCAAATGTTGGCTAAAATTGCCTAGTCATCACAACATTTGTACACATAATGTAGATATCACATGTATAACTGAGTGAGACAAATATTACTAATGCGTAACCATTATGCATGTTCTTCAATTATATATGAAAATAGCTGCAAACAAATGACCCTTTAATGCCTATCAACCAAATAGCAAGCATGGATGCAACTGAAATTTAGCCCATTTAACCGGTCAGTTAGAGAATGTCAACTCAAAACCCTGCCCAAAAGTTAGAATATTATTGTGATAAATGTCAATAATCTCTAGTCATGGATCTTATTATACCTATCATCATCTTTCAACCTGAGCCGCCCTTGCTTAGAGGTTAATTCAAGTTAGGTTATTGGGTCAGGTTTGAAATTGCCACCCATATCCTAACATCGAGTATAGACCAACATTAAATTCTAACCCAAGAAACTGTCACCCAATAAGCTAGCATCGAGTATAGACTAGCTAATATTGAATTTTGACCCGAACATCAATCAGTTAGTCCAGAAAGAGAGAGAGAAAGATACAGTGAACCAAGTTGAGCATTTATTTGCTCAAGCTGTTGTTGGTAAGTAGGTTTGTAACCCCATTGAAGACGCCTTGCTAATTGAATTCTAATGAGCCTTCAGATCTCTTCATCGAGTATTGACCCTTCCTCCAAACACTTTAGTAACCCTACAACTTCTGCCTTCTTTGTTTGCTTTCTCCAGTCTTCTGCCATTGCACCTCACAACTCTTGTGTGAGAAGGGAGGGAGTGCATGTAGACTTTAAAAAAACCAATTGAAGAAAAAAGGTCCGAGAGAGAGTTTAAAAAAAAGGAAAAATTACATCCACACCCCTTTTTTTCGCATAAATACCAGGACACCCTCCCATTTTAAAATTACACTGACACCCTTTGTCAATTGTTGTTAGGGACGGAATATGGCCTTTTACCTTTTTATCCTTAACGGAATTACCCCTTGTCTCTTTTCTATTTTCCCCTTCTCCCTCTCTGTCTTCCTATTTTCTCTTCCTCCTCATTGCCCAATCACCTCCTAGCCACCAACTGGCCACTTCCTTCTTCGCGGGACCGCCACCACCCACCTTCCCTTTTCTTCTCCTCTCTTTTCCTTTCTCATTCTTCCTCACTATTTCCTCCATTTCCTGCCTTCCTTTTCACCCTACTTGTTGTGAGAACAAGAGAAAGGAGTAGAATTGTAGATAGTGATTTTTTTTTTCAATCTTAGTAAGAAGAGATATTCAAATTCTAATAATTGAGAATAGAATTGGGTTTGTGAAAAATTAGACTTTTAAGAACAGACGATCCAAAATTACGAACCTTGCTTTACACTTAAATCAACCATCTTACCTAAACTCGGTTTCTCAAAATTTAAACAAGCCTTGACAAACTCATACATTGAGCAAATAATCCAATTGTCACAATTGAACCTTGATCAAACTTTAGAAATTCAATGTTAAGATAGAATCTGTTCAAAGGTCTAAACCTGTTCGATGAAGAGTTCACATCGACTAGAAAATAACTGCACCCACGTCGCGATTAAATCATATGCAATGCGCCACAATCATAGGTAAGTGTAACCCAGTGAATAGGTAGATTTCAATTTATCCAAGGTCAAGGGCATACGGTTACTCCACTTACCCCAAACCAAACAGGTCCTATGATTTCCAACATCTTGTTAACAAGAAAAGGGATAAGAAAAAAAATTTTCCCCCGATCTCGAAATGAGGAGAATCCAAACACGAACAACTGTAAGAAAAGGTGAGTGCATTTGAAAGAGATTAGAGAAGTAAGGAAATGTAGAGTGATCTTGATCCTCCAAAGGGTATTTCAAAGGCTTAATCCTGGCCTCCCTCACCAGGGTGAGGAGCTACCGCATGCATAGCTCTCTATGCTTGTCCCTGGATATCTCCACAAGCATCTTCAGATTGAGATGCCAATTGAAGAGCTCAAAAACTTTCTCTTAAATCTCTTTGTCATTTCTCAGGATCATGCCCAGGAGATGGCAAAATGTGTCTTATCATCAATGTCGCCACCGAAATGTTCCTGTAGAACATCTTGCTTGAGCAAGTATTAGCTGCCGGAGCTTCGCTAGATGGAGGTGAAGGTGCCGGTGGTCATGGTTGGTTGCAAGCTGGATTAGCGGGATGAGCAGCAGGCGAGCTTGGAGTTGGTTATGAGGCAAATAATGCAGTAGTTTTGGGAGATCAACATTTGCATCGAGTGCTGTGCATTAAAACTGATTCAAGTACTTATGAATGAGGAATTGCTTATTGAAAATTGTTGTTTGCTTAGGTGCGGGCTATGAAAATTGGAATTAAAAAAAAAACTATTTTCATTGTAAGTTAAAGAATACTCAGTTCTATTGAAAGTGCTCACAGATCGGCTTGATCCCCTTTGCCATTGCTGTAAACATGCCGATGGCGACTACATCTCAATAGTAGTTGGCATCGAATGGGACCCTCTAAATCACGTTTTCACCTTGATCCAAAAGTTGAATAAAGGAGAGAGAGAAAGAGGAAGAAAGTGAAAGAGAATGGTTGGTGTGGAGATAAAATGGGTATTATGCATAAATTGTTTGCTAATATCATTATCTTTTTTTGCTGTTGGTCATATCAATTAAGGCAAAGGGTATAGATGTAAATCATATATGAATTAGAAACAGGTGGAATGTCATTTCAAGAAAAGAAAGGAGGTATCTTTATATTTGTGGCAAAATAAGGGCGTGGATATAATTTAATGTGTTAATGAATGCCTGTTTTCAATCTTTGATTATCATCTTTCTTAAAAAAGATGTCTTTAATTATCAACTAGGTTACTTTGATGTCTGTTCTGGTATTTTGTTATGTGGGTTTGACGTTTCCGTACTTATCTTCTACGTATGTAATGTAATGTAATGTAATTTCATTTCCCTCCAATTTCTAACATTCTGGTGGAAAATTGCGTTAGTTTTAGTTGAACCCCACTTGGTGAAGTTTTGTATAAGTGTCCTTCTCTTACAGTGAGTTTGAGAGAGAGAGAGAGAGAGAGAGAGCAAAACGGTTGCTCTTTTGTTTGTTGAAGAGAGCTTTCTATATTGTAAATGTAAGTTGTTGATTCCTTTTACATATTTCGAAATCTGTAGGGATGGGGTTTTCTTTTTGTTTGCGAATACTGCTATAGCTTAACTGGGTTTTCGACATTTGGAATTTCATGTATGTGATCTATCTGCTGGTGATTTGTTTGTTTGAATTAGGGTTTTATTTCTCTTCTTCTTCTTCGCTTTTGCTTTGGGACAGATGCACTTGTTATATTGCCTCTTGTTAAATTGCCTTACTTTGCTTATGTAGTCATGGGATTGGTATGCATGTAATTTGTTAAAAAAACTCTATCACTAAGTTTGTTAGACAAGGGAAATGGCTCATCATTGAAACATTTGGAGCCCCATTTTGACTTTACAAAAGTTACTGCCCTGTACTTAGGTTTTGCCATAAATCTGGTTACATGCAATGCAACTCTGTTTACCTGTATTTGGTTATGGAAAAGAACAAAACAACTTTGACTAATGGGCAATTTGGGTTTTCCAAATGCATGAATCCTTGCTTACGTATAAACCTGGTTTACCCTGGATTTGGTTGATGAAGACCTAAAGGAGTGGCTTAGGTGAGTGCCTATGATTTTATGCTCTGCTCAAGATGGGCTTATGGTGTTTGGCGGAGGAATTTATTAGTAGCAGTTGGAGCTACAAGCGTTCGAGCAAATATATTAACTCAGTATCCAATACTAAGTTGAGGATTAAAATGTGCTTTTCAGGCCTGAGACACCTTATCTATGCTGACATGTTGAATACTTGAATGTCAGTTGTCAAACTGAGTTAATTTGTATCTATAGGTCTTTCTTATGACACCAACGAAACTGTTTTGAGAGACTTTCGGAGCGCATGGTGAAACTGTTGGAGGTAACTCATGAAGACTCTGTTTCTGTTAATATCCCTGACAGAGTTGGCAATAATACCGTGCCACCCAAATCAACGTCTACTACATTTCAGGCCTGACTTTGCGAGCGGTGGATGTCGATGTGGGATTAAATTTCAAAACATATATCTTTGTTTGATGCTGTTTTTTCTTTCTGCAGTCCCATAAATGCATGTTGAATTGAATGGAAGATAACTTGTTTTGCCAATTGTTATAGTTGTTTGTAACCATGTGTCATCCAAATCCAACGGGTATGGCTTCATCCAGTTCACCTCAGAAAGGGAAGCAAACATTGCATGGCAGTTGATGGGTTGGCCAGGTAAAAAGTAAATGCATTTGAAAAGTACATTTGACATGTTTCTTTAGAAACAAGTGCTGGCTTTCTAGGGTACGTACTTCTCACTTCTACTCCATATATGTTGGACATGCGGATCAATAATAAATCTAGTGTGATTGCAGTTTGCCTTCACCATGAGTGGTGGTCATCACATTAATCCTTCATTGGCATATCGAAGTAAACTTTTATGTACAATTAGATACTAATTTAGCAGCAGTCTGGAAAAGGGTGTATGAATGGATGGCTATAGTATTTAATAAAAAGTGTTGACTGCATTAGTCAAATAAATTGTATTGAGCTTTACATCTTAGTGCAAACATGTACCAAATTGTTCTTTTCCTTGTATTCTTTGTAAAACCCATTTATGTTAATCAGTTTAGTTGCTACAAAATTTTTTCCCCTTTTGCAGGGGCTATTCTTTATGTGAAAGAGGAATTTGATTTGGAAAGTAATGCAGCCATTGAAGGGCTATTCTTTAAAAGCTTCTTCTCTTCTCATTTAGGTCATCCATATGTAAGAAAAGCATTGAAACACTTAAGACTGCAGTCCAAGATTGAAGCTTTGATCTGACCATTTGGTCACTTTGGGTTTGATCCAAATTTGCATGTAATTTCTATTTCTATTTGATTTATTTATTTGGTCTCTTGTTTGCGCGGAAAAGCTTTCAAGGCCCTTTCACATGCTCATGTAGTTAAATTTTAAAGGCATGGTATTCCTTTACCAAGAAAAAGAAAATTACTTGCACATTCTTATTATGTTTTGATGCAGTCTAGGCCCCACAAACAGCCCCTCTTCAAATTAGATTTGGATTATATTATTTTTATTAGTAGATTTTTAATTAAATTGTTATTAGGGAAGTTTCTATTAATAGCGTAGGATTTTCTTACATATTAAATTTGCTTTTACTATATATATGGCATTGTAGAGAAGAGATTCTCAGACTTGGTTGATTAATAGAATTGGATTTTACCCCTGAGAGGTGCGTCATCATGTGTGTTGAAGTCTTTTTGACGATTTGAAGTGTCTTTGGACATGTACTTCGGCATCCTTACGCAAGCCCTAACCCTAGGGCTTGCATCAGTTTGGTATCAGAGCTACATGATCCTTGATCGTCGGCATGTTACGCACTCTTCCCTTTTCTACTGATCCAGAAAATCCATCTCCGAAACCCCATCTATCTCCTGCCATCTCTCTCCTAATGAAACCCATCCCTTATCACAGAGATTGCCCACATCCATCCTGGGCCACCGAACCCCTCTCCAACTTCTATCCACCCTATTTCTGCCTTCCAACCTAGTCGCGGAACCCTAATCTCATCAACATCTACATTCCGAACCATCTCAGAAACCAGACCAAACCCTAATCATCAGCCGGCCAAACCCTTGCCACCGTCAGCCCTTTCTACGTACAACACCCCCATCGTCATCCCCAACCATCCTCGTCACAGAAACCCCTATCCGCTGTCTCAGCTGGACCAAACCCTCACCACCGCCCCTGTCAAAAACTAGAGATCGCAGCCTTGTCGAAACCCCTCACTCCTTATTCCTTACCCTAACAGTCAGGCCAAATTCTCGAACCCAGAGTATAAAAGAAAGGGGAAAGAAACAGTAGAGAGAGGAGTAGCACCCGAAAGAGAGAAGAAAACATACCTGGACCATCTGCAGTTGCTGTCGTTGTTGATCGTTGTCGTCGTCATATGACGGCGCGCATCATGCCATCTCGTCGGCTTGTTCTCACCAGTTAGCGTCGCACCACCCTACTTGCTTGCTTGCCGCCTGATCTCGCTGTGCGCCGTCGCCACCAGCCATTTGCTGTACTCCTTCATCGCCGATCGTCACCTTCTACTCTGCTAGCTTTTCTTCTCGTCAATAGGTAGCAACAAAACCCTTTTCTCTGTGGTTTTCACAAAAAGGTCACACGTGCCTTTGGACACTTGCATGACAAGTCCTTTGGGCTTGAATTCTATTCTGGTCCTTATTGGGTCCAAATAGTTTCATTTTGACCCACTTGCAGCAGGAAGTCCACTTGGTCAGCTTATATCATCTGATATCAATAACATTCAATCAATGGCTAGAATTATTGTCTCAATTTTGAAGCCATCTGACATCCGATTTCACATTTGTCTTCACCAGTGTGTTTCTGAAGCGTAGATTTACACATCAGGTCAGTTAGATTTAAATTTTGCATTAGAAAAATGCCAATGATTGAGCACCATAAAGTCACACTGCTTGCTACTAGATTTCGTAATTATGCTACAACTTGGTGGGCGGAATTGCAAAGAAAACAGAGGAATTAAAACATGGACCCTGTTGACACATGGACTGAGATAAAGAATATTTTGAAACAAAAATTCCTCCCTGTCAACTATGCAAGAGATCTACGTTCTTGTTTTCAAAACTTGAAACAAATGTCCAAGACAGTTGTTAATTATTCTGAAGAATTTTTGACTCTGCAAGCTCGTTGTGGTTTGAATGAAGATGATGATGTGGTAGTTGATAGATTTTTCAATGGGTTGAGAATAAACATTCAACATATCCTTGCCTTCCAACATTTTGATAATGTCGATGAATTCATCCAACATGCTGTCAAAGTTAAGGGAATTGCAAATCATCACGTACAAAAGTCCAAATGGGTTCCACAAAAAAATTCATCTCTACAAGAAGCTAAATCCAATGGACAGGTTTTTGCAAGGATTGAAGGTCAAAATAAGATGGTTTGTTTTCATTGTCAACAGCACGGCCATCGCGCAGCAGAATGTCCAAAGCGAATACATCTGATTGAGATTGAAGGTGCTAATAAAAATATCCCAGATGATACTAAGGGTACTGACACTAATCCCAAGGATATTGACAATGAGGAACTTACTGAAATAGATGCAGATACTACAGGTGAAGCTTTTATTGTCATCCAGGATGCTCCACCAACTGTTGAGAATAAATGGTTGCAAAAAAATATCTTCCGTTCCATGAGTACAGTTCAGGGACAAAATTGCACAGCTGTTATGACAGCGGAAGTTGCGAAAATCTCATCTCCTAACCTCTTGTTAATTGCCTCCAGTTGAAAGTTTACAAGCACAACCGCGCTTATTTTGTCAAGTGGCTAATGAATGGTGATCAAGCTCATGCTCGACGTACTTGTAAAGTTACTTTTGCCATTGGTGAAAATTACAACGATACAATCTGGTATGATGTGCTACCTATGGATAGTGGTGATATCTTATTAGGCCGTCCATGGATGTATGACAAAAATGGAACTCATGGTATGCATGGCAATACCTATACATTCATGCATGGTGGATAATAAGTTACCATTTATCCCAAGAAATTACAACCACCGAAGAAGAATTCTTGGAAAACTGCCACAAAGGACGTCCGTCATGTTCACCACATTTACAGAGGCAATCCGAAGCAGACTCGAGTTCGAGGACGAACTCTTCTTTCAACTCGGGGAGGATGATGTAGTCTAGGCCCCACAAGTAGCCCATCTTCAAATTAGATTAGGAGTATATTATTTTTATTAGTAGATTTCTAATTAAATTGTTATTAGGGAAGTTTCTATTAATAGCGTAGGGTTTTCTTACACATTAAGTTTGCTTTTACTATATATATGGCATTGAAGAGAAGAGATTTTCAGACTTGGTTGATTAATAGAATTGGGTTTTACCCCGAAAAGGTGCATCCTCGTGTGTGTTAAAGTCTTCTTGATGATTCAAAGTGTCTTTGGACACGTGCTTCAGCACCCTTACGCAAGCTCTAACCCTAGGGCCTGCTTCATGTTTCAAACTTTCATGATGGCTTCATCAATCACATATAGCCTTTGGCACATCAAAATATACACCTTTCTATTTAGCTTTCTTTTCATCTCATTATTTTTCTTTTCTTCTTCCTCAGGTTTGCAATCCTCTCTCATCTCAGTCTCGGCCACCCTCTCTCTCCTCATGTTTTTTGCAACTATATTAGATATGTTTTTTTCTGGTAAATGTAGGTAGTAAATGTGTTTGAATGGCTGCATTTTTTTTTTTTTGTATGGGTTGTGTATGCTATTATGGTGATGGTGTGATGCTGGTAATAATTGATGGAAGGTGGGGCTGAGAATGGGATGATAGCAATCAGTAGACAGTATAATTTTTTTAGTTATTTATTTATTGTGGTAGGATTACAGGCTTAGTGTGGTGGGATGATGTTATTGTCTATAATGCTAGACTAAATTGTACCCTGGATAGATGAGTTGGACAAATGAAGATACAATAGATGGAATGGCCTATCAAATCAAATGGCAAGTGCTCGTCGTCTTCCACTTAGAAGTTGCAGCTGCCATCCCTCTCCCTTTTCTCTGTCTTTAGATATCCATTTATTGGCAAAATTGTAACACACTGAATCCAATTAAGCATGTTTATTGATTAATTGAGTGAGTTGGTAGCTAATTACTATAGAACTAATCTAGATAATGATGTTCAACATCTAATTAGGGTAGATTTAGTTTACTTTTGTCTCATCAAGCCTAATGGATCAAGTTTAGGGCATGGATAGGTAATTTGGGTCGAGTTTGACCTTAATTAGGTAAATGAAAGTTCTTTTTCGTAATTTTAGATTACATGGTTTTTAAGTCATTCATGCATCATATTGATATCGTCGTATTTGTCTCGTTGAGCTCGTCAACTTTCATGCTTGACTTGAATGTATTTGACATCGTTTAAATTAATTGGAACCTTATTTGACTTAAATTGGAAATACATAAAGGAATGTGGACCTCTTTTTAAACTTCAAAAAATTCTCATGTATAAAAAAGTCCAATTATAGCCATTCAATCTGTCCTCTCCTCCCTGCTACAGAACTCTTCTTCCTTATTCTCTTCATCATCATCTCCTCATTAAAGCAAGGGATTGATAGCTTGCATGTGTGATTGGATGCTCTCATCTTCCATCTCCATCATCTTCTACCTCTCCTCATATCTTTGAAGTGTAGAATCCAAGTATCTCCTCTCCCAAATCAGTTTTAAGGTAAGGCTTTGTACTCACCTATAGATTTCTTGGTTTAATGGAGTCAAGGAGACTCTTATTGCAAGCATGCACTCATCTTTTTCATCATTTCTTGCATGTATATCATTTTAGGTCAAGCATTGGGTTCTTCTTCTCTCATTGAGCCAAGAGGAAGAGGAATAGTTGAATACAAAATCTAAGGCAAATATAAGTTAATTAATGTTGAATGCATGTTGATAACTTTTGATTTCTGTAAGTCTTTCAAAATCTGAGCCTTATTTTTAGCCCATTTTATTTGTTTAAAATGCATGATTAGATTGTCTAAATGAATATAAAGTGGATTTAGAATTGTTGAGTGATTCATTGAGGTAAGAATGACCGTTTAAAAATAGAGGGTAGACATGCACTCATGATCCCAGCATTATGAGTCAAGAGAACCTTTTGTAACTGAATCTGCTTTAGAAATCCTAAAGTTTACGGCTAAGCTATAAGATTTATTGCGGTTAGATTTCTAGAGAGCCAAACTTGACCATTCTTCTGCGGCTGAGTTCACGACTAAGCCATGAAATGAACTGCGGCTAAGTTGTATACAAGCTGTGCCCAAACCATAAGTCACATACGGCTAAGCCGTAAGCCAATATACGGCTAAGCCATGGATGCGGGGAAACAATGCACAGAGCCACGGCTAAGTTGTAGGTTGCCCACAGCTAAGCCATAGGTCACCCACGATTGAGCTGTAAGACCCTTAAAAACTAGGGTTAATTAAGGACTGCCACAGGACCTTATAGGATGTTGGCCAATTAACAAGATGCATATTCATAAGATGGATGTAGCAGAAATGAGAATGTTTAGATGGATGTGTGGTAAAACTAGAAAAGATAAAATTAGAAATGAGCGCTTTTGAGAGCATTTAGGGGTAGCACCAATAAGAGATAAGATTACAGAAACTCGTTTAAGATGGTTTGGGCATGTTGAGCGTAGGTCGATAATGGCATCGGTGAGAAAAAGTTTGGCTATACAGCTGGATGGCCCATCAAGAGGTAGGGGCAGGCCAAAGAAAACATTAATAGAGATCATTGATTCAGATTTGAAGAAGTTTAACTTATTGAAGAATTTAGCTCAAAATAGAACGGAATGGAGAAACAAAATTCATGTAGTCGACCTTAACATGATTGGGATAAGGCTTTGATGATATGATGATGACAGGACCTTGTAGGACCTTAGTTCCTTGGATTTCTTAATGTAACACTCCGACCCGATTTGATCCGGATTAGTGGGTCATTTTGTCGTTAAGTGTGTTTTGATTTTGTTTTTCTTTGGCTTTGAGTCGTAGAGAGATCGTTTGGGTTGAGTTGACTTGGTTTAGGTAGTTCGAGGCCATTTTCGTAATTTTGGCTTTTGATTAACTTTGTCAGTTTTGCGTCATTCTGACGTCATCGCGTGTCTTTCGTTGAGCTTGTCGATCTTCGTAACTGTCTTGGCTCTGAATGATTTCGTTTGCTCTCGTTGGATCGTCAGTTGACTCAAACTGACATTTGTGTAAGCTGTTTGGACTTAAGTGTAAATTGGACTCACTTTTAGTTACAAATATCCTACCTACTCGTTCTTTCTCTCGATCGTCTCTGCCTCTCTCAGCCTGTCTCTCTCTCCTTTGTTCAGCTCTTCTCTTTCACTTCCTTTCCTTCCTGTTTGTTGCACGTGAGGAAGAGAGGAGCCAAGTTGTGTGTGTTTCCAGCGGACTGAGCCAAAGCAACGACGTGATTTCGTCTGTGAGGCAAGTATAAGCACAAGTAGTATGAACACCAATTGGTAGTGTTTTGATTGTTTGTATCTTACTCCTTGTTGTATGTATCAGTGTTGGACAGCCCTATTGAGTCAATTTCGCTATTATTTTCCTGTTTTCGGTCGAAAGACTCGTTTTCTGTATGTCTGCAACTGTTCCAGAAAAATGACTCCGTGCACTCACGGCTACACCGTGAAATGTGCTACGGCTAAGCCGTGAAATGGCTTACAGCTAAGCCGAGACCCAGCCGTAACCCTGACCGTAGAACAGTACAGACTGACATCTAAAAATAACTGAGAGTTGGCAAAATGCTACTCTTCTACGGCCCAGCCTGATCTAAGCCGTACATTGTACTACGGCTAAGCCGTGGACCAGGATACGGCTGAGCCGTAGAGTAAAATACGGTTGAGCAGTAAATACGGATGGACATTTTGGGGAACCTCGGCTCCGCCGCAGTGCAGATTACGGCTAAGCCATAAGATGCCTACGGCTAAGCCGTAAGGTCACCTACGGCTACACCGTATTAGCCTGAGAATTGAATGAAAAGGGCTAGGTTTAAGAAAGAGACCGTTATGACTTTCATGTTAGAATGTAGCTAACCTGGACATGCCCAATGGAATGTTGAATGACATGAATGATCTCGAGGGCTGCGAATCATTCATGACCGTTATCCAGTTGTTTAGCACCTCCCCATGGGTGTTGGTTTAAGGGACTTCGGTGCACACTTCTGACACTGCAACGGGAGACAATGGTGCATCGGACAACTTAAAACTACATCAACATGCACGGTTAGAAACACTGGATAAATAGATTAGGATTGGCTTGTAATTGACCTTGATTCGTAAAAGCACTTTGATTTGTATAGCATATTGCTTTCGGTTATGCCCTCTTATGTGTTCTGCGCTGGACCTCTCGATTCTGTGGGAAATGCAGCAACCCCAGAGCGAAGCCCGGGTGGGACCATTCGATTATTGTGTTTTATCGTTGCTCCGGTGGAGTACTTGAGTTCTGAGTCAGTGATTGTTATTGACACTCATTGTCAGTGCTTCTTTTATTTGCTTATGTACATTCAGTATGTGTATCTGCTTATTCGCATTCAGTATCAGTATATGTGATGCACTTTCTATTGTTCGTTTAATGTGATATGTGAGATCTGTATGTGATATGATATGATTGATTGATTGAGGTGCATCATCCGATTTGATTGTGATTGGTATATGGCACTACTGAGCCTCAGCCTTAGGATACCCGACAGGGTTAACTTTGGTTTAATTTATGTGTTTGCCTCTGCAGAGTGTTCTGTCCTGGGACTCCGGACCCCGGGAACTAGAGACCCATGCGTACCCTGGCCCGGTCGCTGGTGTTCTCATTCCGACTGCTCTCGAAAGGGAGAATATGGCCAATGTAGTAGCCACTTTGACTGTTATCTGTTTATGATTCTGGTAGCATGCTTGTTCGTTTGCATAATTGTTTAGTATACGAACATGATTTCTATGGATCTTGCACTGTGACTATTACTCATTATTAGACACAATTCGTGTTATCTTCTTGTGGCTTATATTTTGCTAAGTCGTTGTACTTATGAGTTGTCTTGTGTTTTGCAGGCTCAGATCCCTCTCCCGATCCTGTGTCGGTCGACCCGACTCCAGGAGAGGCTCGCGAGGCCCCCTCCGGCCTAGAGGAGTGGACTTGATCCATCCTCCAGAGTACGGTTTGCATCGTTTTGTTTTTCCCCATTCATTTGAGTCTGAGTCCCTTGGGGGATTTTTCTGTACTTGTACCGTGGGCTTTGATGATATCTGTATTTTGATTTTTGATTGCTGTAAGCCCACTCTATTGTCATACGTTCTTGTAATTGTTCTTACCATCAGTTTAATGTTTGAAATCCATTATGTCTTTTGGTATGTTGTGGTATGCCTTGATACGTACAGCTTCCATGTACAGTTATTTGCACGTGTGAATGATCCCTGGTGTGTGTATACTTAGACGGGGTCTAAGTGTATGTGCACAGGAGTACGTGTGTCATTGGTTAGACTTTCTCTGACCCCCGGTCCCTGGGCTCGGGTTGTGACATACGTATTGTATGGTATCAGAGCATTGTCTCTATCTTAGTGTGTAAGCATGTAGGCATATAGGACGTGGTGAGATTCCGTAGTCCAGTCTTGGACTGTTGTGTTTGGTCCCCTTTTCCTTGTGAGTCTGTGTGAGTTACCTAGTGTGATAGCAGATTGACTTTTGTGTTTTGCAAGCTATGGCATCGGGATCTGGTACACACAACAACGACAATCAGGGAGATAATGAGAGTGGATCAGCCGCTCCACAGCAACCTGTGAATTTTGATGAGCGTTTCTTGACAATGTTGCAGGCGATCCATTCTTTGCAGGCACAGGTCGTTTCGTTAGTAGACCGACAGAGTCACGCATCAGTTCAGCCGCCTGTAGAGCAGCAAGTGGTTTTCCAGCCTAAGGAGTGCGATCCAAATGCGTTGTACGATAAATTCAGGAAACGTGGAGCCACAGAATTCTACGGCAATGAAGATGCGTTGAAGGCTGATCAGTGGCTAGAGCATATCGGGGATCTCTTCTCTACCATTGTCTGTGATGACCGGCAGAAAGTTATGCTTACGGCATCGATGTTTCGAGAGGTGGCGAAGACTTGGTGGAAGAGTGTCAGTGCGGCCTATCTGACCATGCCCAGTGAAACGGTGTGGGAGACATTCCAGAAACAATTCCGGAGGAAGTTCATCCCTACTCATGTCCGGCGTGTAAAGGAGGTTGATTTTCTGGCCTTACAACAGCAGCAGCTGACCATTTCAGAGTATATTCACCGATTCATCCAGTTGTCCCATTTTGCTGAGGACATGATTAATACTGAGGAGAAGAAGGTGAATCGTTTCATTACTGGTCTGCATCCTAGATATGCGAATTATGTGACTGCCTTCCAGAGACCAGCTACTTTTGATGATGCGGTTGACAGAGCACATGCTGCGGAAGCCAACCACCTAGCAGAGAGAGCTATGGACTTCAAAAGGAGCGCACCAGTGGGGTCCAAGGGACAGATTCAGAAGAAATGGAAAGGGAAGCAAGGAACTTCGAGTTTCTCAGGGAGCAGATGCGAGTTTTGTGGACTGGGACACCCGACGGAGAAGTGTTGGAAGAAGTCCGGAGCTTGTTTGAGTTGTGGATCCATGGAGCATAAGATAGCTCAGTGCCCGAAAGCCAGGACCTTCCAGTCCTCTAGGTCTATGGGGTCATCCAAGTCTCTGAGTTCTGCAGCTTCGAATAGCCCCCAGCTGTCTCGCCAGAGCCAGAAGCCGCCGCGCCAGACTGCTCGCGTGTACGCAGCCTCCCATGATCATGCAGAAGATGCGAATGTGGTGGAAGGTAAAGTTCTCATTGCCCAAGCTGAAGCACATGCACTATTTGATTCGGGGTCTACTCGTTCGTATGTTGCACCTCGTTTTACTGAACAGTTACCGCAACCCCCTCAGCCGCTACCCTATTTATTGGTGGTGTCCACTCCTGTGGGCAAGAAAGTGGAGTGTAGTGTATACTACCCTCAGTGCGACGTGGTGATTGAAGGTCGCCAGCTGCCAGTTGATTTGATTTTGTTGTCCATGTTGGATTTCGATGTGATCCTTGGAATGGACTGGCTAGCGCGGTATCGTGCCTGTGTTAACTGTTACAACATGACGATTTACTTCGATTTTGAGAAGGGGTTTCGTTTCGAGGGCAATCAGGAGAGATGCCCGAGGCGTGTCATCTCCGCATGCAAGGCGGATCGTTTGATACGCAGAGGTTGTGCAGGTTTTCTTGCTTTCGTCTCGGAGAAGAAGGAGGTGAAGCAGTTGGGTGAGATTCCGGTCATACGTGAGTTCCTGGATGTATTTCCGGAGGAAGTACCCGAGTTACCCCCTGTCAGAGATGTAGAATTCGCGATTGATCTAGTACCCGGTACAGCACCTATTAGTTTAGCTCCTTATCATATGGCCCCTGCTGAGCTACTCGAATTGAAGACGCAATTGCAAGATCTTTTGGAGAAGGGTTTCATATGGCCGAGTGTGTCACCGTGGGGAGCTCCAGTGCTGTTTGTGAAGAAGAAGGACGGTACCTTACGGATGTGCATAGATTACCGGCGATTGAATAAAGGCACTATCAAGAATAAATACCCATTGCCGCGTATTGATGAGTTGTTTGACCAACTTCAAGGTGCCGCTTACTTTTCCAAGATTGATTTAAGATCGGGGTATCATGAACTCCGGGTGAAGGAAGAAGATATCGCGAAGACTGCTTTCAGGACACGGTATGGACATTTTGAGTTCCTCGTGATGCCATTCGGATTAACCAATGCACCTGCTGCCTTTATGGCCTTGATGAACAGGATTTTTGCTCCTTTCCTGGACCGATTCGTGGTGGTCTTTATTGATGATATTCTGGTGTATTCGAAGACCCTAGAGGAGCATGTGGAACATCTACGTCGAGCCTTGCAATTGTTGAAAGAGCATCGCTTTTATGCCAAATTTTCGAAGTGTGATTTTTGGCTCGAGCAGGTAGCTTTTCTTGGTCATACCATTTCACGAGATAGGTTGGCAGTGGATCAGACGAAAGTTGAGGCAGTGATAAATTGGCCCAGCCCGAAGACTGTGACGGAGATACGGAGTTTTCTTGGATTGGCTGGCTATTATCGTCGATTTATTCAAGATTTTGCTAAGATTTCTGCTCCGTTGACTCGATTGACCAGGAAGAATGTTCCTTTTCTGTGGACGGACGAATGTGAGCACCATTTCCGTATGTTGAAGGAGAAACTTAGTTCGGCTCCAGTCTTGACGTTACCGGATGGGCATGAAGGATTTATGATCTACTCTGATGCTTCTCGAGTCGGTTTGGGATGTGTTTTGATGCAACATGGCAAAGTGATTGCCTATGGCTCGAGGCAACTCCGGGAGCATGAGAAGAACTATGCCACGCATGATTTAGAGTTGGCAGCCATCGTTTTTGCCCTGAAGATGTGGAGACATTATTTGTATGGCGTGAAATTTGAAGTGCACTCGGATCATCACAGTTTGCAGTATCTCTTCACGCAGTCTGAGTTGAAAATGAGGTAACGAAGGTGGCTTGAGTTGATCAAAGATTATGACTTCCCCATTAAATACCATCCAGGGAAAGGCAACGTTGTTGCAGATGCCTTGAGTAGGAAGTCGGAGATTCTTTAGGCTTTGGATAGCCTTTATTTTGTGAGACATGCATAGCCAGTGGAAGTGCGATTGGTGGAGAACTGTTTGACACTTGCCAGTACAGTGAGCTTTCAGCCTGACATCATTCAACGTATTAAAGACCAGCAGTTTGAAGATGCGATGTTGAAGCGAATTCGGGATAACATTGCAAATCGACCAGACTTTCGCTTAGAGGGTGATGTCTTGTATTTCAGGAGCAGGTTATGTGTGCCAGCAGTAGATGCTTTGAAAGAGAGTTTGATGACCGAAGCACACCATGCTCGATATTCTATGCACCCTGGAAGTACGAAGATGTACCGAACTCTCAAGGACAGATTTTGGTGGAATAATATGAAAAGAGAAATTACAGGGTATGTTGCCAGATGTTTGACTTGCCAAAAGGTGAAAGCTGACCATCAGAAACCTTCAGGTTCCTTACATCCATTGCATATTCCCCAGTGGAAATGGGAGCACATTACGATGGACTTTGTTTCAGGTCTACCCCTGACGAGCAAGAAGAATAGTGCCATTTGGGTGATCGTGGATAGACTGACGAAGACAACCCATTTTCTTCCATTCAAGAAAGGCATGACATTCTTTGAGATGGCGAAGAAGTTCGTTGATGAGATCGTTAGATTACATGGTACGCCTGTATCGATTGTGTCTGATCGAGATAGCCGCTTTGTTTCTTCGTTTTGGAGAGCATTTCAGGAAGCCATGGGAACGAAGTTGAGCTTCAGTACGGCGTATCACCCGCAGACTGATGGACAGTCAGAACGAACTATTCAGACGCTCGAAGACATGTTACGGGCCAGTGTACTGAATTTTGAGAAAAAATGGGATCTGCATCTCTCGTTGTGCGAGTTTGCGTATAATAATAGATTCCACGAGAGTATTGGTATGGCACCCTATGAAGCTTTGTATGGGCGGAAATGTAGAAGCCATGTTTGCTGGGAAGAAGTTGGAACAAGGAGTTTCCACGGACCGACAATCATTGCTGAGACTACAGAGAAAGTTCAGAAGGTCATTGATAATTTGAAGATTGCCTGATCGAGATAGAAGAGCTATGCAGATACGCGAAGAAGAACATTAGCATTTCAGGTTGGTGATTGGGTATTCTTGAAGGTCTCACCGATGAAAGGGACGATACGGTTCGGTCAAAAAGGCAAATTAGCGCCAAGATATGTGGGTCCATTTGAGATCAAGAGCCGGATTGGCAATTTGGCGTATAGACTGATTCTTCCAGTGGAGTTTTCTGAAGTACATGATGTCTTCCATGTATCAATGCTTCGCAAGTATGTTCGAGACCCGACACATGTGATTCGCTACGATGATATTCAGATGCAACCGAATGCGTCATACGTTGAGCGTCCGCTCCGTATTGTTGGGACCCGAGAACAGTTCTTGCGTACGAGGACTATTCGATGGGTCAAGGTACTCTGGGAACATCATGGACCTGATGAAGCCACGTGGGAATTAGAAGACCAGATGGCGCGTCAGTATCCTTACCTTTTTGCTCAGGTACGCGTTCATTCCGAGGACGGAATGATGTCTAAGTGGGGGAGGATGTAACACTCCGACCCGATTTGATCCGGATTAGTGGGTCATTTTGTCGTTAAGTGTGTTTTGATTTTGTTTTTCTTTGGCTTTGAGTCGTAGAGAGATCGTTTGGGTTGAGTTGACTTGGTTTAGGTAGTTCGAGCCCATTTTCGTAATTTTGGCTTTTGATTGACTTTGTCAGTTTTGCGTCATTCTGATGTCATCGAGTGTCTTTCGTTGAGCTTGTCGATCTTCGTAATTGTCTTGGATCCGAATGATTTCGTTTGCTCTCGTTGGATCGTCAGTTGACTCAAACTGACATTTGTGTAAGCTGTTTGGACTTAAGTGTAAATTGGACTCACTTTTAGTTACAAATATCCTACCTACTCGTTCTTTCTCTCGATCGTCTCTGCCTCTCTCAGCCTGTCTCTCTCTCCTTCGTTCAGCTCTTCTCTTTCACTTCCTTTCCTTCTTGTTTATTGCACGTGAGGAAGAGAGGAGCCAAGTTGTGTGTGTTTCCAGCGGACTGAACCAAAGCAACGACGTGATTTCGTCTGTGAGGCAAGTATAAGCACAAGTAGTATGAACACCGATTGGTAGTGTTTTGATTATTTGTATCTTACTCCTTGTTGTATGTATCAGTGTTGGACAGCCCTATTGAGTCCATTTTGCTGTTATTTTCCTGTTTTCGGTCGAAAGACTCGTTTTCTGTATGTCTGCAACTGTTCCAGAAAAATGACTCCGTGCACTCATGGCTATACCGTGAAATGTGCTACGGCTAAGCCGTGAAATGGCTTACGGCTAAGCCGAGACCCAGCGGTAACCCTGACCGTAGAATAGTACAGACTGACATCTGAAAATAACTGAGAGTTGGCAAAATGCTACTCTTCTACGGCCTAGCCTGATCTAAGCCGTACATTGTACTACGGCTAAGCCGTGGACCAGGATACGGCTGAGCCGTAGAGTAAAATACGGTTGAGCCGTAAGTACGGAAGGACATTTTGGGGAACCTCGGCTCCGCCGCAGTGCAGATTATGGCTAAGCCGTAAGATGCCTACGGCTAAGCCATAAGGTCACCTACGGCTACACCGTATCAGCCTGAGAACTGAATGAAAAGGGCTAGGTTTAAGAAAGAGACCGTTATGACTTTCATGTTAGAATGTAGCTAACCTGGACATGCCCAATGGAATGTTTGAATGACATGAATGATCTCGAGGGCTGCGAATCATTCATGACCGTTATCCAGTTGTTTAGCACCTCCCCATGGGTGTTGGTTTAAGGGACTTCGGTGTACACTTTTGACACTGCAACGCGAGACAATGGTGCATCGGACAACTTAAAACTACATCAACATGCACGGTTAGTAACACCGGATAAATAGATTAGGATTGGCTTGTAATTGACCTTGATTCGTAAAAGTACTTTGATTTGTATAGCATATTGCTTTCGGTTATGCCCTCTTATGTGTTCTGCGCTGGACCTCTCGATTCTGTGGGAAATGCACAACCCCAGAGCGAAGCCCGGGTGGGACCATTCGATTATTGTGTTTTATCGTTGCTCCGGTGGAGTACTTGAGTTCTAAGTCAGTGATTGTTATTGACACTCATTGTCAGTGCTTCTTTTATTTGCTTATGTACATTCAGTATCTGTATCTGCTTCTTCGCATTCAGTATCAGTATATGTGATGCAGTTCCTATTGTTCGTTTAATGTGATATGTGAGATCTATATGTGATATGATATGATTGATTGATTGAGGTGCATCATCCGATCTGATTGTGATTAGTATATGGCACTACTGAGCATCAGCCTTAGGATACCCGACGGGGTTAACTTTGGTTTAGTTTATGTGTTTGCCTCTGCAGAGTGTTCTGTCCTAGGACTCCGGACCCCGGGAACTAGAGACCCATGCGTACCCTGACCCGGTCGCTGGTGTTCTCATTCCGACTGCTCTCGAAAGGGAGAATATGGCCAATGTAGTAGCCACTTTGACTGTTATCTGTTTATGATTTTGGTAGCATGCTTCTTCATTTGCATAATTGCTTAGTATACGAACATGATTTCTATGGATCTTGCACTGTGACTATTACTCATTATTAGACACAATTCGTGTTATCTTCTTGTGGCTTATATTTTGCTAAGTCGTTGTACTTATGAGTTGTCTTGTGTGTTGCAGGCTCAGATCCCTCTCCCGATCCTGCGTCGGTCGACCCGACTCCAGGAGAGGCTCGCGAGGCCCCCTCCGGCCTAGAGGAGTGGACTTGATCCATCCATCACTTTGACTGTTATCTGTTTATGATTCTAGTAGCATGCTTCTTCATTTGCATAATTGCTTAGTATACAAACATGATTTCTATGGATCTTGCACTATGACTATTACTCATTATTAGACACAATTCGTGCTATCTTCTTGTGGCTTATATTTTGCTAAGTCGTTGTACTTATGAGTTGTCTTGTGTTTTGCAGGCTCAGATCCCTCTCCCGATCCTGCGTCGGTCAACCCGACTCCAGGAGAGGCTCGCGAGGCCCCCTCCGGCCTAGAGGAGTGGACTTGATCCATCTTCCAGAGTACGGTTTGCATCATTTTGTTTTTCCCCATTTATTTGAGTCTGAGTCCCTTGAGGGATTTTTCTGTACTTGTACCGTGGGCTTTGATGATATCTGTATTTTGATTTTTGATTGCTGTAAGCCCGCTCTATTGTCATACGTTCTTGTAATTGTTCTTGCCATCAGTTTAATGTTTGAAATCCATTATGTCTTCTGGTATGTTGTGGTATGCCTTGATACGTATAGTTTCCACTTACAGTTATTTGCACGTGTGAATGATCCCTGGTGTGTGTATACTTAGACGGGGTCTAAGTGTATGTGCACGGGAGTACGTGTGTCATTGGTTAGACTTTCTCTGACCCCCGGTCCCTGGGCTCGGGTTGTGACACTTAACTTAATCATTTGGTCCAATGAGAAATTCATTAACATGAAGTGTCTTGAAGGCTGAGACTCATTTATTTGGTATTGTCAATCTGTTAAGCACATCCCCATGAGTGTTGGTTTAAGGGACTCTGACACACTTTTCATCATATAATGTAACATCAAATAGAGACAACTGTATATCAGATAACTTAAAACTACATCATCATGTATGGCTAGAAACAATGGATGACTAGATTAGGATTGGCTTGTAAATTACCTTAATTCTACTAATTTGAATTTTCATAGCATATTGAATTATTTTCATCGATCTCTATTATCGAAATGGTTTTGAAATGATTATGTTATGAATTGATTCTAGTTCTGAACTTCCATTGATATATGATGTTTTTATTGCAAATATTGAATTGAGTAAGAATGAATCGAACGTATAATGAATCAAAACGAATTGCACGATTTACTCAAATTCAATCATATGAATCGAACTGGTCTAGCTCTACTTAGTTTCAGCGTTATGATACCTGGCGGAGTTGCATTTGGTGTAGTGGATTGTTATGATGCCGCTGCAGTGTACCGTTGGAGCTTTCGGACTCCACGTACGTAGAGATATAATCGTGCCTTTGGCCAAGGCATTGGTGTTTTCAATGCAAAGATTCCTAGAGGGAGGATATAGCAAATGTAGTACCTAAATAGTATGTATTTCTCTTATTGATTCTCATATCATGCTTTAATCAATGTACAATATGCCTAGTATACTAAATTGACTTCTATGATCACTATTAATAATTTCTTTAAATACAACGCGTGCGACTTTAATTATGCTTATACTTTGCTGAATAGTCTTATTCATGAGTTGTCTAATAATGTTACAAGCTCAAATCCCAGTCCCGATCGTGAGGAGATCGAGGAGACTCCAGAGGAGGCTTTTAGGGACCCTTCAAGCCTCGACGAATGGACAGCAGCAGCGATCTGACTAATCCACCTATGGAGTATGATGTTATCTTCATAGGGCCTTTCTATTTTGGGTTTTGGATGTATTAGGGTTTTATGGCTTGCATTAGTTATATTTTGTCACGTATAGTTCATGATCCCCTCCCTTTTTGGGACATGTGTATCTTTTGGTCATTATTCATAAACTTTATCTCTTTTTTTTTGTAAAGACATGTACAAACTCTTATACGTACGCCTTATACTTATCATGTAGTTATGTTTCTCCTTTTATTCGTAATTAGTATTGAGTTCTGTCTCATGATTTGATATATTCAGAATTATTTAGTTATTAAAGAAAATTTTGCAGGTGATATCGATAGGTTTCCGCGTGATAAATGCTTGGACAGATGTCCATTATAAGTATTTTACACGTGTAAGCAATGTGAATATCCCTTGTGTAATTTCACTTAAACTATGGTACAGGTATGAATTATACGGGAGTACGTGTGTCACAGTTTGGGATTAACCCTAATCCCTGAATTTTTGGGTTTGGGTTGTGACATATGTATTAGTATGGTATCAGAGCATGAAATAGTCATTTAGAGGACTTAGAAGTGCATGAACATGGTGAGGATATGATAGTATTAATGCGAATATCAAATATTTGACTCCATAGTCTAATTATTTGATTTGGTATGGGGGGCTAGATAGGTATTCCTAGTTTAGGATTGATTTCTCTTTTTTTTTTTTTTTTTTTTGTTGCAGGAAATAGCATTTGGATTTGGTACGAATAGCAATAACAACAATAATAATGATGTTAACATGAATCCCTTCATAGAAATCGTTGGATCAACATCTCTACCGCCCCCCCTCCCCCCCAAGTACCGAAGACTATTTTATAATGGTAATGCAAGCTACCTAAACGCAGTCTCAATTTATACAAGCACAAATGCAGGCTATGCATACTATGCAAGCGTAAATGAATGCTATTATTGAAAGGCAGAGTTAGCCTGCAGTTCAACCTTACGTAAAGCAACAAGTAGTCCTTCAGCCAAAGGAGAATGATCCAAATGCTCTATATGAAAAGTTCAGGAAACGCAGCGCTACGGAGTTTCAGGGTAAGGAGGATGCTTTGCAAGCAGATGAATGGCTAGAACATATAGATGTTATGTTTGATAAGGTAGTTTGCACTAACCGATAGAAGACCTTGTTCACCGCTTCCATGTTTCGTGGTGTAGGTAAGACTTGGTGGAAAAGTGTAAGTGATTCTTATAAGGATATGCCTGAAGCTATAGTTTGGGATACTTTTAAGAAGCAGTTTAAAAGAAAGTTTATTTCTGCACATGTTAAGAGGGAGGAAGAGGTTGAGTTCATGGCACTGCAGCATCAACAGATGTTTGTGGCATCATATGTACACATCTTTACTCAGTTTTCTTAGTATGCAAAAGATTTGATCAACACGGAGGAGAAGAAAGTTAATAGGTTTATCATTGGCCTTAATCCAGTGTATAGGGATTATATTACAGCTTTTCAGAGGCTGGCTACTTTTGATGATGCGGTGGATAGAGCTTACTCTGCGGAGGCTAATGCCTACGAGAAGAGATCTATGGACTCAAAAAGGAACACATCCTTTAGTGGCAAGGGACAAGCACAAAAGAAGATGAAAAATGGTCAAGCTAGTCCGAGTAAATTGAATGTGAAGTGTGGTTCTTATGGGAAGCCTCATAGGATTGAGGCATGTTGTAAAAACACAGGAGCTTGTTTGATCTATGGCTCCATAGAACATCAAATGACCCAGTGTCCAAGATACAAGTCTAATCAATAGTAAGAGTCTGCTCCACCCACTTCCGAGGGCAAACAGCAGCAGCCACATCAAGGCTAAAAACAGAATCGACAGAATGCCCATGCTTATGCCGCCACTCGTGAAAGTGCTAAGGATGCAGATGTAGTAAATGTTATTATTTCTATAGCTAACGAAAAAGTACAAGCACTTTTTGATTCAGGGACTACACGTTCGTACATAGCACCTCATTATGCTGTTAAGTTTTGAAAGCAACTTAAGTAGCTACCATATGTGTTGATGGTGTCTACTCCCGTAGGCAAGAGAGTGGAGTGTAGTTTTATATTGCCCTTATTGTGATGTTTGAATATAGAGTCGTCTACTCCTAGTTGACTTAATTTTACTTTCTATGTTAGATTTCGATGTCATCCTCTGTATGGATTAGCTGGCAAGATATTGTACATGTGTAGATTATTATAATAGGACGATTAACTTTAATTTGGGTAATGGATTATATTTTGAAGCGATTAAGAAGAAATCGTCTAAGCGAGTCATCTCCGCATTTAGGACGGATAGAATGATATGCAGGGGTGTGAAGGCTTTATTGCCTTTGTCTCTGAATAGAAGTAGCTAAAAAAACTTAAGGAAATCCCTGTCATTCAAGAATTTCCAGATGTTTTCCCTGAGGAAGTTCTTGGTTTACCTCCTATTAGAGAGGTTGCTTTCTCTATAAAACTAATGCCCGGTACAGCTCCAATATCAAAGACCTGTATTGGATGGCTCCTACAGAGTTATAAGAATTAAAGAAACAGTTGCAAGATCTAATTGCTAAGGGTTTTATACACCCTAATATGTCACCATGGGGAGCCTAATGTTGTTTATAAAGAAGAAAGACGACACTCTTAGGATGTATATCTACTATCGGCAGTTGAACAAGGTGACTATTAAGAACAAGTACCCACTGTCTCGTATTGATGAGTTGTTTGATTAACTTCAGGGTGCTGCATATTTCTCAAAAATAGATCTAAGATCTGGCTATCATCAATTGAGGGTTAGGGAAGACGATATTGCCAAAATAGCCTTTAGAACAAGGTATGGCCATTATGAATTTCTCGTGATGCCTTTTGGTTTAACTAATGCACCTACTGTGTTTATGGCTTTGATGAATAAGGTTTTCGCTCCTTTCTTGGATCAATTCGTTATGGTCTTTATTGATGATATCTTAATATATTCTAAGACAGCAGTGGAGCATACAGGCCATTTGAGAAAGTCATTACAATTGTTGAGAGAACATCAATTATATGCGAAATTGGAAAATGTGAATTTTGGCTTGAGCAGGTAGCTTTTCTAGGTCATATCATTTCACGAGATGGTTTGGCAGTTGATCCAGCAAAATTAAGTTAGTTATAAATTGGTAGAGTTCGAAGAATGTGATAGAGATCAGAAGTTTCCTTGGACTTCCAGGATATTATAGAAGATTTGTTCAAGACTTCTCAAAAATATCTGCCCCATTGACCAAACTGACTTGAAAGAATATGCCATTTGTTTGGAGTGAAGAATGTGAATCAAGCTTTAGAACTCTAAGGGAAAAGCTAACTACCGCCCTAGTGTTAACACTATCCGATTGTAGTGAAAGATTCGTGATTTATTCAGATGCTTCTAAAGTTGGATTGGGGTGTGGGTTGATGCAAAATGGCAAAGTGATTACTTACGGCTCTAGACAACTGAAGGAGCATGAAAAGAATTATGTCACGCATGATTTAGAGTTAGCAGCTATTGTCTTCACTTTGAAACTTTGGCAACATTACTTGTAAGGTGAGAAGTTTGAAGTTCATTTAGATCATCATAGTTTACAGTATCTTTTTGGACAACATGATTTAAACATGAGGCAACGAAAATGGCTTAAGTTTATTAAGGATTATGATTTTTCTATCAAGTATCATCCACGAAAAGAGAATGTCGTGGCAGATGCCCTAAGTCGGAAGACAGTAAATTTGAGTGCCTTGTTAGGTTCAACACTGTTCATACAAGATGAATTTAAAAGCATGCTTGTTGAGGTCAAACTGGTAGATGACTTGGTGATGTTTGCGAGTATGATACCTTTCAACCTGAAATAATTTAAGCAATCAAAGATAGGCATTTTGAAGATCCAAATTTGGTGAGAATTAAAGATCATATCGCGGAAAGACCGGATTTTCATTGGGAAGATGGTGTGCTTTCCTTCAGGAGTAGCTTATGTGTACCAGCTCATGATAGCATAAAGGAGAGCATTATGACATATGCGTACTATGCTAGATATGCAATGCATCCTGGTAGTACATAGATGTACTGGAATCTGAAGGATCGTTTTTGGTGGAACAACATGAAGAGGGAAATAGCCGGATTTGTGGCTAGATGTCTTGTCAGAAGGTGAAAACTGATCATCAGAGATCTTCCGGTTGCTTGCACCTGTTGCATATCCCTCAGTGGAAATGGGAATATATCATTATGGATTTTGTATCCGGATTACATACAACTATCAAAATGGATAATGCAATTTGGGTGATTGTTGATAGGCTAACAAAGTGAGCTCACTTTATTCCTTTCAAGAAGGGTATGAGATTCTTTGAGATGGCTAAGAAGTTTGTAGATGAGATTTTAAAGTTTCATAGTATGCTAGTGTCTATAGTTTCAGATCGTGAAAGCAGATTTATATCTTTTTTTTGGAAAGATTTTCTGGAAACTATGGGTACCAAACTCAGTTTCAGTACTGCATACCATCCACAGACTGATGGACAATCCGAATGCACTATTCAGACCTTGGAAGACATGTTACGTGCTAGTGTTTTAAACTTTGATAAGAAATGGGATAAGTACCTATTATTGTGTGAGTTTGTCTATTACAATAGTTTCCATGAGAGCATCGACAAGGCTCTGTTTGAAGGATTATACAGACGTAAATGTCGAAGTCCAGTTTGTTGGAAATAAGTAGGCACTAGAAGTTTCCATTGACAGACTATCATCGCTGAAACTATTGAAAAGGTGTAAAAAGTGATAAAAAATTTGGAAGTTACCCATTCAAGGCAAAAGAATTATCCTGACAATCGTAGAAGAAACTTGGAATTTCAAATGGATGATTAGGTGTTCTTAATGGTCTCTCCTATGAAAAGCACTATCCATTTTGGCCAAAAAGGCAAGTTGGCTCTGAGGTATGCAAGCCCATTTGAAATCAAGAGCAAAGTTGGTAATTTGGCTTACAAATTAGCACTTCAAGTAGAGTCCCCCAAAGTTCATGACGTGTTTCCTGTTTTGATGCTTCGTAAGTATGTTAGATATCCTACCCACGTCATTTGCTATGATGATGTTCAAATTCAGCTTAATGCGTCATACGTTGAGCGTCCACTCTGTATAGTGGGTATAAGGGATCAACGTACAAGGACCATACAATGGGTCAAAGTCTTGTGGGAGCACCATGGTCCCGATAAGGCCATGTGTGTAAGGTCCCAACCTGACTTAATTATAATTTATATTAATTAAACTTGATTTTCTTATTAATACGTGTATTTTAGTCTTAATTCATCTTGTTCTTAATTTTTTTAGTGGGTCTCGGTTAGACAGGTAGTTGGGTTCAAACTTTACTTAGGTAGTTAAAGGCCTTCTTGTAAATTAGAGTTACATTATTGCATCATTTTGGCATCACATTAATTGCATCATGAGCATTTCATTTTGTGGGTCAACTTTCATGTTTGGCTCAGCTCAATTCGGATCCATCATGGACCAGTTGTAGCCTATTTGACTTAAACTGTAATTTTCCCAATTTTTATGGACTTGCATGTAAAACCCTGAAAATTTTGAGTTTAAAAGAGGAACCATTGTTCCTTCACTATATTTCTCTCTTCCCTTGCTAGAGTTCATCTTCCATCTTCACTCTTCTTTCATCTCCTCTTCTTACTACAACTAGAAACTGGATCCTAAGAGCTTGCATGTGACTCTACTAACCTTTATTCCTCTCCTTCTACATCCTTGTGCATCTTCTTCTAAGGAACTGTCACGCCCCAATCCTGGGAAATTGGGGATTTGAGTGGGCCCCCAGGGTGTGGATACGTAATCCCATAGAAATCGGTGCTCTGAAGAATTATGCAAGAATTCCTACAAGAGAGATTCCACGGGAACGTGTGAGGTATGCTGACACACGTATAAACATAACTTATCATAAGCGATATCCTGCGAAATACTCAGTAATTATCAAGAGCACATGCTTTCATAAGTAAACATATAAACATAGAAATATAGAATAGAGTTAAAGTCTTTTAAATACATTCCCCAATTGGTTCTTAAAAGTGTAATACAAAATCCTAGCATAATATCCTTAGGATAGACGCTCTCCGTAGGATGGCTAGTAGTAGATGTCGCCATCCATCCATTCGCCTACACCCTGACGTACCGTTGGGGTACCCTCCGGGGCCGCGTCAGTGTTCGTGTCGGGAGTGGGTGCTGGATCTGCAATACCAAAGATAACACTGTTAACACGACGGTTAAGCAAGTACTAAGGCATATGAAACTAATACAATATAACACGTTAACAAGGAAGGATCACTAAATATGATGCATGAGTGAGGAATCACAACTTAAAAGGCATACATACTGATTGACAACCACGATGCTCTATTCTCCCGAAAAGGAGCATACATAATGTATGGGTTGCTAGTGGATCAAGCTAGCTTCCCGAGGAGCGTCGACAACCCCTCCGTAAACCTACTGCAGTGGTGACATACATATACCCAAAAGGGCAAAAGCGAAGTGGTGCCGACTCGGAGTCAAGCATACTAGTCATAACATACATGAGGAACAGTTAATCATGAAGCAACAAATGCTTAAACGAAACACATGCATATGGGCTACAAGGCCCGAGCCTCGGCTATACCCTTGGCTAGCAAGCACACACTCAATAGAAGCTCTGGCTTGTCAGACACGCACTCATTAGAAGCTCAGGTCTGAATTGCCTCGGGGTTTGCTAGAGGAAGTGAATCTGATAACAATTCATGTCAAAGGTAGTATAGCGTAACAATATGAATGTATTTAGATGAAGTAGTATCTCCTGATCCCCAAGGACATTCAACACGATGTATTCATAAGACGTCCGGTGTCAATGTGTTGCCACTTCTTGGTATTGCCTTGTGTACGTAAAGAACACCCCTTCCTATGCCAACATCCATGACTTGTCTTTGGGGAATCATCCAGAATTCATTTATCCTCTTAATGTGTCCTTACCGTTGGGCCCGTGTCGAGGTAAGAGGGTGCCAATACAAGGTCCCACAAAATCATTGAGGCTACTAACATCCTACATTCATTGGTTCTTACGGCTTAGCCGTATACAAGAATACGGCTTAGCCGAGCGGGTTAGAAATTCGTCCGCATTTTCGGCGCAGTTACGGTTCACCCGTATGTTGGCTTACGGCTTAGCCAAGCTAAGCTTACGGCTAGGTCACGGGGAGGTCACGGCATAGCCATAGGGTATTTCACGGTGCAGCCGTCTGCAAGCCATAGAAGAAACTGGGTTCCATGAGCTCTCTGGAAAGCTCGCCGTAGGAAGACCTACGGCTAGGTTACGGGCTGGATACGGCTTAGCCGTAGTGAAATCCACGGCTTAGCCGTAGGTGAGCCGTAGTACAAAATCAGGTTTTGCTGCTCTCTCGACTTTGAGCCGTAAATGCTCACGGCTTAGCCGTAGCTTCGCCGTAAGCTTCAGAAACCTGTATACAGTTCTGTAGCTCAATTCCAATTTCAGTCATTACAGAACTTACAGAACTTATATTAGAAGGGGGTTCTATGGCTTACTGGTAGTACCAATTAAAGGGTTCTGTACTCCCACACCCTCTGTTCCCATTTTTCCATTCCCACTTGATTCATGCTCCACTGGCACCTAAGTGGCAACTTATTTCACACACACCCATCCAGAGAAAACTGCAGTTAGAAAATTAGAAGAACCAACTCAACATGCAAATAAAGAAATTAACATGCAGTGCACCTAAGCTCAAGTACTTGCCTTGTTACAGTGTTTAGCACCTTTCTAATTCTTCTTGTTGTGTGGGTAGAGGGAAAACTCCAAATCGAATGGGTTCTCCATAATACAACATGAAAGTGTGGAATATGGGGTTTAGATCCACATGCAAGTCGTGTAGATTGATTCCTCATGACTCTCATAACTCCAAATACATGAAATGGAGGTGGGTCTTTATCTTAAACAGTTAGTTTGGAGAAGAGAACCGTACAGAGAAGTGGCTCAGGGAGGAGACAGAGGAAGAAGAAGAAGAAGGCTCCCCTTCAACTGTAATAGTACCCTTAAAAGGGATGGGGAATGCAGAAAATCTGAATAGGAAACGAGCTCCAACAGGTGAGCGAGGGAAAGAAGGAGCAGGCATGTTGAGCTCCCATTTAAACATAATTTCTCTAGGAGTTACATGCAAGGACATACATTTTGAGAAATTCCAGTTTAGGCCAATTGCACCTCAATTGGACCAAGATAAGTCCGGATCAAGTCGGACCCAACACGAAAGACAATCTAAGCATATAAATTACACGTAAGGAAATGGACGAGATGTTCAAGAGGTGCAAAGACAAATTACGAAAAAGCCCTTAACTACCAAAGTGGGGTCCAAAACTCTGCCCACTACCTATGCAAAGCCCAAACCCTCCAATTTCAGATTAAATTAGCCTTAATCGAGTTTAATTAATATAAAATGAACTTAATTAACGTAAATGAAGATTAGTGGGATTCAGGTCCTTACATCCTCCCCCACTTAAGATCCTTCGGTCCTCCGAATGCAATGCACCTAGGGCAGTAGCTCTGGATATTTCGCCCAAATTTGTTCTTTAAGTTCCCAAGTGGCCTCTTCCTGCCCATGGTGATTCCATAACACCTTAACCCATTTGATTGTTCGCGTACGCAGCACCTATTCTTTAGTGTCAACGATCCGAAGGGGTCTCTCTTCATAGCTCACATCAGGCCTCACTTGCACGTCATCCAACTCAAGGACATGTGAAGGATCTGGGAGGTACTTCCGGAGCATTGACACATGGAACACATTATGAACTCCTGCAAGCGGGGTGGTAACTCCAACCAATAAGCTAAGTCTCCCACTCTACTCTGTATCTCAAAAGGTCCTACAAACCGTGGAGCAAGCTTACCCTTTTGTCCAAACCTAATAGTACCCTTCATTGGGGAGATTTTCAAGAAGACTTTATCCCCCACTTGGAACTCGAGGGGCCGGCGGCGGTTATCTGCATAACTTTTCTGGCGTGATCGTGCAGTTTTTAACCTATCCTGTACCTTTTGCACCTTTTCCGCCGTATCCGTCACCAGGGTGGGTCCATGGAAACTTCTAACCACAACTTCTTCCTAACAGACAAGCGTACGGCACTTACGTCCATATAAGGCTTCAAATGGAGCCATACCAATGCTCGCGTGGAAGCTATTATTGTATGCAAACTCGCATAAGGAGAGGTGCTCATCCCACTCCTTTCTGAAGTCCATTACGCTAGCTCATAGCATATCTTCCAGGGTCTGTATCGTACGCTCCGATTGCCCATCTGTCTGAGGATGGTAAGCCATGCTGAAACTAAGTTTGGTGCCTAAGGACGTTTGAAAAGACTGCCAAAAGGAAGACACGAACCTACTGTCTCGATCGGACACAATTGAGACTAGAGTACCATGTAGTCGCACAATCTCATCAATGAAGATCTTGGCCATTTCCTGAAATTTCATCCCTTTCCTGACGGGAATAAAGTGGGCTGATTTCATTAGTCGATCGAAAATCACCCACACCACATCATGATGTCTACTGGTTCGGGGCAGCCCTAAAACAAAATCCATCGTGAGATTTTCCTATTTCCACTTTGGAATCTGCAGGGGATGTAATAAATTGGGAGGATTCCTGTGTTCAGCTTTCACTTATTGGCAGGTAAGGCATTTTGCCACAAAGCCCGCTATGTCCCTCTTCATGTTAATCCACCAAAACCTGCCATGTAAATTCCGGTACATCTTTGTACTCCCGGGGTGCATGGAATATCGAGCATGGTATGCTTCAGTCATAATTGCCCTTTTCAGGTTATGATTTTGAACCGCTGGAATACAAAGCCGATCTCGAAAGTATAACTTTCTCAGGTATGTGGTCACGGATCTTGACAAACTCCGGATCTTCAAACTGCCTCTCCTCGATTTGCCGAATTAAGGTGTGTTCGAAGACTGACATAGCCACTAGCATGACCTTATCATCTACGAATTCAACTTCCACATCTAGATCTCGGAATTCCTCTACTAAAAACCATTCACCACACAAGGCTGCCAACTCTGTGGTGGATTTCCTGCTTAAAGCATCAGCTACTACATTCCCTTTCCCAGTGAAGTATCTAATCGGGAAATCATAATCCTTTATGAATTCCAACCACCTACGCTGTCTCATGTTCAGATCATGCTGCGAGAACAGATACTGGAGGCTGCGATGATCTCTATGGACTTCAAATTTCTCTCCATATAAATAATGTCTCCACATTTTCAGCGCAAAAACTACTGCGGCCAATTCTAGATCATGAGTGGCATAGCTTTTCTTGTGTTCCTTCAATTGCCGAGATCCATAAGCTATTAGCCTTCCATTTTGCATGAGTACACATCCGAGCCCAATCCTCGAAGCATCTATATAGATAACAAATCCGCCACTCCCTTCTGGTAGGGATAAGATTGGGGTTGAGGTTAAATTCTCCTTGAGGAGTTGGAAACTCGACTCACACTCTGCGGACCACAAAAATGGTTCGTTCTTTCGGGTCAACTTGGTTAAAGGTGCAACTATCTTAGAAAAGTCCTTCATGAACCTTCTATAGTAACCTGCCAAGCCAACAAAACTCCTAACTTCTGCAACGGTCTTGGGGCTCTGCCAAGTAGTTATAGCCTCAATTTTAGCTGGATCTACTGCAAACCCATCTTTAGAAATTATATGCCCTAAAAAGGCAACTTGTTCCAACCAGAATTCACACTTGTCTAGTTTGGCATACAACCAGTGGTCCCTTAGCAATTGTAAAGAGGTTCTCAAGTGCTCCACATGCTCGTCTTTGGTCTTAGAGTACACCAAAACATCATCGATGAAAATTACCATGAACTGATCAAAGTATGGTGAGAAAATCTTGTTCATCAAGGCCATAAATACTGCGAGCGCATTTGTCAATCCAAAAGGCATAACCAGGAATTCATATGGCCATATCTCGTCCTGAAAGCTGTTTTTGATGTGTCTTGATCTCTGACTCGCAGCTAATGGTATCCAGACCTTAGATCAATCTTCGAAAAATGTGTTGCACCCTGTAACTGATCAAACAATTCATCGACTCTAGGCAGTGGGTATTTGTTTTTAATTGTCACCTGGTTCAACTGCAGGTAATCAATACACATCCTGAGGGTGCCATCCTTCTTCTTCACAAATAAAACCGGGGCTCCCCATGGTGATGTGTTAGGACGAATGAACCCTTTATCCAATAAGTCCTGTAGCTGTATTTTCAGTTCGCGTAGCTTTGCCGGGGCCATTCTATACCGGGCCTTAGAGATGGGAGCAGTACCTGGTACTAGCTCTATAGAAAAATCCACTTCCCTAATTGGAGGGAGGCTGGGTACTTCATCCGGGAATACGTCCGGAAACTCACAAACCCAGGTATCTCTTCTAGCTTCTTAGGTGATTTCTTTTCCACAATAAAGGCAATATAGCCCTCATAACCACTATGGATTAATCTTTTTGCTCGAAGTACTGAAATCAATCTGGTGTTCGAACTCTTCTTATCACCTTGGAACACAGCACTTGGGCCATCTTCACTCACCCTTACGGTGACAGTCTTATGGAAGCAATCTAAACAGGCCATATATTTTGTCAACCAATCCATGCCTAGGATTACATCGAAATCGTGCATGGGTAGCACAATAAGTTCCGCTGGGAGAAGAACTTCTCCGATGAGAACTCGACAACCAGGGTAATAGTCGTCACAAATTACCCTCTTACCAACCGGAGTGATAACACTCAACATATACGGCAAATGTGCTGGCGATTCCCGTATCCTACGAGATGAAAGAGTGTGAAGATCCTGAATTAAACAACACTTTAGCTTCAATACCACAAACGGAAACCTTACCTACAACCACATGTTCTGCCGCCTCTGCTTCTTCTTGTGTCAATGCATAAGTGCGGCCTTGCCTTTGGGGTCGGTGTTGCTGTCCTTGTCTCGGCTATCCCTGACCTTGCCGTGCCTGCCCTTGGCCTTGCCTCCCTTGCTGTTGCTATCGGTTAGGCGCAGGAGACGTCACCCTAGAAGGCTGCTGATACTGCTGCAAGGTTTGACTAAGTTCTTTCCTTCTCGGGCACTCGGACAAGTGATGGTCCATGGAACCACAGCCAAAACAGGCTCCCGTGGACCTCCAACATTTACTAGTCTCATGGCCCTTCCTGCATGCACCGCAAACTAGTCGTGATGTGCTACTTGCAACTCCCTTCTGTTTCTTAGAATACTACTGACCTTTCCCAGAAGGTGGAGCACTCTTCTTAGGCTCCCCCAAGAATAGGCTCTTCTCAATTTCCTCCGCTGCATAAGCCCTGACTACTGCATCATCATATTGAACGGGACGTTGAAAGGCAATGGCATGTCCCTTGATAGCAGGCCTTAACCCTTCCAGAAACCTTTCCACTCTCTTTTCCTCAGTGTCAATCAAGTCTAGAACAAACCGAGAGAGCTGGCTGAACACGTGTACGTACTCCACAACTGTCATGGAGTTCTGTTGCAGGGTAAGGAACTCTACCTTCTTCTTGCGAGTCACGTGGTTAGGGATGAACTTCTTCCGGAACTGCCTCTTAAAGGCTTCCCAAACAGTAGCATCTGGCATAGTCCTCATGTGGTCCCGGATACTCTTCCACCATGTATCCGCAATGTCCTTGAACATGGATGCCGCAAGGACCACATGCTAACTTGGTGTGCAAGTCAACGTATCACAGACGTTCTCCGTGTGGACAAACCACTCATCTGCTTGTAATGGATCCTCATGTCCGGTGAACTCAGTTGCTCCCCTCTTACGGAACTTCTCATACAAGGAGTTAGGATCTCCTGGCTGCTCTTGCCGGTTCAACATAGTGGCCAATTGCAACTGCATGGCGGCCTAATTGGCATTGCTAGCATCTAGTTGGTGCATTAGCATCATAAACCATTCCTCCATATTGTATGTGGGACGCGAAGGAGGTGGTAGTGGAGGATCCGCACCCTCCAACTCAATGTTGTTGCGGTCATTATCTCCAGAGCTATTATTCGTACCAGATCCAGACGCCATGGCTCTGCAAACACAAGGATCATTAATCACATATGTCTATATAGGTGTACATACATACATACTACATACATACTGCAGTCATACCATAAGTTATCATCATAATAGAACCCAATCCAAACGGACCTATTGGAACCTCACCACGCTTCCTAATGTTGCTAAGTCATTTAAGTGACTTCTTGGAGTGTCTCTGATACCATTACTTACGTATGTCACGCCCCGATCCCGGGAAATTAGGGATTTGAGTGGGCCCCCAGGGCGTGGATACGTAATCCCGTAGAAATCGGTGCCCTGAAAAATTATGCACGAATTCCTACAAGGGAGATTCCACAGGAACGTGTGAGGTATGCTAACACACGTACAAACATAACTTATCATAAGCGATATCCTGCGAAATACTCAGTAATTATCAAGAACACATGTTTTCATAAGTAAACATATAAACATAGAAACATACAGTAGAGTTAAAGTCTTTTAAATACATTCCCCAATTGGTTCTTAAAAGTGTAATACAAAATCCCAGCATAATATCCTTAGGATAGACGCTCTCCGTAGGATGGCTAGTAGTAGACGTCACCATCCATCCATTCACTTACACCCCAAGGTACTGTTGGGGTACCCTCCGGGGTTGCGTCAGTGTTCGTGTCGGGCGCGGATGCTGGATCTGCAATACCAAAGGTAACACTGTTAACACTACGATTAAGCAAGTACTAAGGCATATGAAACTAATACAATATAACACGTTAACAAGGAAGGATCACTAAATATGATGCATGAGTGAGGAATCACAACTTAAAAGGCATACATACTGATTGGCAACCACGATGCTCTATTCTACCGAAAGGGAGCATACATAACGTATGGGTTGCTAGGGGATCAAGCTAGCTTCCCGAGGAGCGTCGACAACCCCTCCGTAAACCTACTGCAGTGGTGACATACATATACCCAAAAGGGCAAAAGCAAAGTGGTGCCGACTCGGAGTCAAGCATACTAGTCATAACATACATGAGGAACCGTTAATCATGAAGCAACAAATGCTTAAACGAAACACAAGCATATGGGCTACAATGCCCGAGCCTCGGTTATACCCTTGGCCAGCAAGCACACATTCAATAGAAGCTCTGTCTTGTCAAACACGCACTCATTAGAAGCTCAGGTCTGAATTGCCTCGGGGTTTGCTAGAGGAAGTGAATCCGATAACAATTCATGTCAAAGGTAGTATAACGTAACAATATGAATGTATTCACATGAAGTAGTATCTCCTGATCCCCAAGGACATTCAACACGATGTATTCATAAGACGTCCGGTGTCAATGTGTTGCCACTTCCTGGCATTGCCTTGTGTACGTAAAGAACACCCCTTCCTATGCCAACATCCATGACTTGTCTTTGGGGAATCATCCGGAATTCATTTATCCTCTTAATGTGTCCTTACCGTCGGGCCCGTGTAGAGGTAAAAGGGTGCCAATACAAGGTCCCACAAAATCATTAGGGTTACTGTCACGCCCCAATCCCGGGAATTTGGGGATTTGAGTGGGCCCCCGGGGCGTGGATACGTAATCCCGTAGAAATCCGTGCCCTGAAGAATTTTTCACGAATTCCTACAAGGGAGATTCCACAGGAACGTGTGAGGTAAGCTGACACACGTACAACATAAACTATCATAATCGAGAACCTGTGAAATACTCAATAATCATCAAGAGCACATAAAGTTCATAGTCTATTAAAGCATAATTACATACAATAGTGTTATAGTCCTTAAAAATACGTTCCCAAAATCAGTCCTTAAGGTGATACACAAGTCTTCAACATAATATTCCCCGAAGAGACGCTCTCCGTAGGATGGCTAGTAGTAAACGTCGCCATCCATCCATTCACCTACACCCCGAGGTACCGTTGGGGTATCTTTCGGGGCCGCGTCAGTATTCGTGTCGGGAGCGGGTGCTGAATCTGCAATACCGAGGGTAACACTGTTAACACGACGGTTAAGCAAGTACTAAGCATAGGAATTAATATAACAAAATACATTAGCAAGAACAATCACTAAACATGATGCATGAGTGAAACTTAGTGTTATACATACTGATTGGCAACCACGATGCTCTATTCTCCCAAAGGGAGCATACATAACGTATGGGTCGCTAGGGGATCAAGCTAGCTTCCCGAGGAGCGTCGACAACCCCTCCGTAAACCTACTGCAGTGGTGACATATAATACCCAAAGGGCAGAAGCCAAGTGGTGCCGACTCGGAGTCAATCATACAATCATAACACATATATAAGAAATAGATAGTCATGAAACAACGAATACTTAAACGAAACACATGCAGGTAGGCTACAAGGCCCGAACCTCAGCTACACCCTTGGCTAGCAAGCACCCACTCAATAGAAGCTCTGGCTTGTCAGACACGCACTCATTAGAAGCTCAGGTCTGAATTGCCTCGGGGTTTGTTAGAGGAAGTGAATGCGATAATAGTCATGTCAAAGGTAGTGTTATGTATCAATATGATATGATTGCATTTAGATGAAGCAGTCTCCTGATTCCCAATGACATTCAGCACGATGTACACATGAGATGTTCGGTGTCGTTGTGTTACCGTGTCTGGGTATTACATTGTGTGCATATGGAACACCCTTCTCTTGCCAACATCCATGACTTGCCATTGGGAAATCCTTCATTCATTCCAATGTGTAATTACCAATGGCCAATGTGGAGGTATAGAAGGTACCATGACTAAAGCCCTACAACATCATCGAGACTCCTAACATCTTACATTCACTGGGTTCTTACGGCTTAGCCGTATACAGGGTTACGGCTTAGCCGAGAGGGGGTCACAGTTCATCCGGATTTTCGGTGTGGTTACGGTTCAACCGTATATTGGCCTACGGCTTAGCCGAGCTAAGCCTACGGCTAGGTCACGGGGAGGTTACGGCTTAGCCGTAGGGTATTTCACGGTGCAGCCGTATGCAAGCCGTAGAAGGAACTGGGTTCTGTGATCTCTCTGGAAAGTTCGCCGTAGAAAGACCTACGGCTCGGCTACGGGCTGGATACGGCTTAGCCGTAGTGGATTTCACGGCGTAGCCGTAAGTGAGCCGTAGTATAAAACCTCATTTTACTGCTCTCTGGACATTGAGCCGTAAGAGCTCACGGCTTAGCCGTAGCTTCGCCGTAAGCTTCAGAAAATCTACATACAGTTCTGTAGCTCAATTTTCGGTACGGGATCACTACAGAACTCACTTATAAGGGAAATGCTGAAGCTCAACTGAAGTTTTCTGGAGAGTATTCCATACTCACACACCTTCTATTCCCATCTCCATCATTCCTACTTGATTCATTCATACATATTAAGGAGGAAGAAATGGCAATGAAAACAACTAACTTAACATGCAATGACAATCCCACATGCAATGAATATAAGCTTAAGTACTTGCCTCTCCTAACAACACTAACCCTCTCCCACTGTAGATTGCCGTGAGGTTGGAAGAAACCTTCAAATCTGAAATGGGTTCTTCAACTTAGAGAGGGAAGAATGCCCAAAAGAGTAAGGAGAGGATGAGTGGAGACCACTCCCTACACATGCACACTCCCACAATCCCCAAGCACTCCAATGCAAGTAGAAGGAAGAAGGAACCCAGGAGAACAGGACTCCAACCGATCGAACGAGAGAGGAAGGAGAAGAACAGTGGAATTCCCTTTTTAAACACAATTTTTCCTGAAGTTACATGCAAGCCCATTTGTTTCTAGAATTTCCAGTTTAGTCCGGAAGGGCTCCAATTGGCTTAAGATGAGTCCGGATTAACTTGGACCCAACACAAAAGATGATCTACGCGATAAATCACACGTAAGGAAATAGACGGTGTATCCCAGAGGTGCAAGGACAATTTACGAAAAAGCCCTTAACTACTTAAGTGGGGTCCAAACCCAATAATTCACACTGAATTAACCCTCAACAAGTCTTAATCAATATAAAACAAGATTAATTAACGTAACTAAGATTAGTGGGGGTTCGGGTCCTTACATCCTCCCCCACTTAAGATCATTCGGTCCTCCGAATGCACGTACCTTAGGTAGTAGCTCTGGATATTTAGCCCGGATTTGATCTTCAAGTTCCCAAGTGGCCTCTTCCTGTCCATGGTGATTCCATAACACCTTGACCCATTTGATCGTTCGTGTACGCAGCACCTGTTCCTTAGTGTCAACGATACGAAGGGGTCTCTCTTCGTAGCTCACATTTGGCCGTACCTGTACATCATCCAACTCAAGAACATGTGACGGATCTGGGAGGTATTTCCGGAGCATTGACACATGGAACACATTATGGACTCCTGCAAGCGAGGGTGGCAACTCCAACCGATAAGCTAAGTCTCCCACTCTACTCTGTATCTCAAAAGGCCCGACGAACCGAGGAGCAAGCTTACCCTTCTGGCCAAACCTGATAGTACCCTTCATTGGGGAAACTTTTAGGAAAACTCTGTCCCCCACTTGGAACTCGAGGGGCCGGCGGCGGTTATCTGCATAACTTTTCTGGCGCGATCGTGCAGTTCTCAGTCTATCTTGTACTCTTTGTACTTTCTCTGCTGTATCCGCTACCAGAGTGGGTCCATGGAAACTCCTAACCCCAACTTCTTCCCAGCAAACTGGCGTACGGCACTTTCGTCCATACAAGGCTTCAAATGGGGCCATACCGATGCTCGCGTGAAAGCTGTTATTATATGCAAACTCGCACAAGGAGAGGTGCTCATCCCACTCCTTTCCGAAATCCATTACGCTAGCTCGTAGCATATCTTCCAGGGTCTGTATCGTTCGTTCCGATTGCCCATCTGTTTGAGGATGGTAAGCCGTGCTAAAACTGAGTTTGGTGCCTAAAGACGTCTGGAAAGACTGCCAAAAGGAGGACACGAACCTACTATCTCGGTCGGATACAATTGAGACCGGGGTACCATGTAGCCGTACAACCTCATCAATGAAGATCTTGGCCATTTCCTGAAATTTCATCCCTTTCTTGATGGGAATAAAGTGGGCTGATTTTGTTAGTCGGTCGACAATCACCCACACTACATCATGGTGTCTACTTGTTCGAGGTAGTCCGGAAACAAAATCCATCGTCAGATTCTCCCATTTCCATTTAGGAATCTGTAGAGGGTGTAACAAACCGGGAGGCTTCCTGTGTTCAGCCTTCACTCGTTGGCAGGTAAGGCATTTGGCCACAAAGCCCGCTATGTCCCTCTTCATGTTATTCCACCAAAACCTGCCATGTAGATTCCGGTACATTTTTGTACTCCCTGGGTGCATGGAATACCGAGCATGGTGTGCTTCAGTCATAATTGCCCTCTTTAGGTTATGATTTTGAACTCCTGGAACACAAAGCCGATCTCGGAAGTACAACACACCATCTACAATCCTGAAGTCCAGTTTCTCAGAAATATGGTCACGAATCTTGGCAAACTCCGGGTCTTCAAACTGTCTCTCCTTGATCTGCTGAATCAGGGTGGGTTCGAAGACTGACATAGCCACTAACATGACCTTATCGTCTACAAATTCAACTTCCGCGTCCAGATCTCGGAATTCCTCCACTAGGGACCATTCACCGCACAAGGCTGCCAACTCGGTGGTGGATTTCCTGCTTAAAGCATCAGCTACTACATTCCCCTTTCCAGGGAAGTATCTAATCGGAAAGTCATAATCCTTTATGAATTCCAACCACCTGCGCTGTCTCATGTTAAGATCATGCTGCGAAAACAGATACTGGAGACTGCGATGATCACTATGGACTTCAAATTTCTCTCCGTATAAATAATGTCTCCACATCTTCAGCGCGAAAATTACTGCAGCCAATTCCAAGTCATGCACGGCATAGTTTTTCTCATGTTCCTTCAATTGGCGAGATCCATATGCTATTACCTTTCCATTCTGCATGAGTACACACCCTAGCCCAATCCCTGAAGCATCTGTATAGATAACAAATCCGCCACTCCCTTCTGGCAGGGATAAGATCGGGGCTGAGGTTAACTTCTCCTTAAGCAGTTGGAAACTCGATTCACACTCTGCGGACCACACAAATGGTTCGTTCTTTCGTGTCAACTTAGTCAAAGGGGCGACTATTTTGGAAAAGTCCTTCACGAACCTTCTATAATAACCGGCCAAGCCAACAAAACTTCTAATTTCTGCAACGGTTTTGGGACTCTGCCAAGTAGTTATAGCCTCAATCTTAGCTGGATCTACTGCAAGCCCATCCTTAGAAATTATATGCCCTAGAAAGGCAACTTGTTCCAGCCAAAATTCACATTTGTCCAGTTTGGCATACAATCGGTGGTCCCTTAGCAATTGTAGAGAGGTCCTCAGATGCTCCACATGCTCGTCTTTGGTCTTGGAATACACCAGAACATCATCAATGAAAATTACCACGAACTGATCAAGATAGGATGAGAAGATCTTGTTCATTAAGGCCATAAACACTGCAGGGGCATTTGTCAATCCAAAAGGCATAACCAAGAATTCGTAATGCCCATATCTTGTCCTGAAAGCGGTCTTCGATGCATCTTGGTCCCTAACTCGCAGTTGATGATATCCAGACCTAAGATCGATCTTCGAAAAATGAGTTGCACCCTGTAGCTGATCAAACAATTCATCAATTCTAGGCAGTGGATATTTGTTTTTAATTGTCACCTGATTCAACTGCCGGTAATCAATACACATTCTAAGGGTGCCATCCTTCTTCTTCACAAATAAAACTGGGGCTCCCCAAGGAGATGTGCTAGGGCGAATAAACCCTTTATCCAATAATTCTTGTAACTGCAGTTTCAGTTCACGTAGCTCTGCCGGGGCCATTCTATATGGGGCCTTAGATATGGGAGCGGTACCGGGTACCAGCTCTATAGTAAAATCCACTTCCCTGATTGGTGGAAGGCCGGGTACTTCATCCGGGAATACGTCCGGAAATTCGCAAACCACAGGTATTTCTTCTAACTTCTTAGGTGATTTCTTTTCTACGATGAAGGCAATATAGCCCTCACAACCACTATGTATTAATCGTTCCGCTCGAAGTGCTGAAATCAATCTGGTGTTCGAACTCTTCTTGTCACCTTGGAACACCGCACTTGGACCATCTTCACTCACCCTTACGGTGACGGTCTTACGGTAGCAATCCAAACAGGCCATATATTTGGTCAGCCAGTCCATGCCTAGGATTACATCGAAGTCGTGCATGGGTAGCACAATAAGTTCCGCTGGGAGAAGAACTTCTCCGATGAGAACTCGACAACCAGGGTAATAGTCATCACAGGTTACCCGTTTACCAACCGGAGTGATAACGCTCAGCACATATGGCAACTGTGCTGGCGATTCCTGTATCCTACTAGAGAACCGAGGTGAGATGAAGGAGTGTGAGGATCCCGAATCAAACAACACTTTAGCTTCAATACCACAAACAGAAACCTTACCTACAACCGCATGTTCTGCCGCTTCTGCCTCTTCTTGTGTCAATGCATAAGCGCGGCCTTGCCTTTGGGGTCGGTGTTGCTGTCCTTGTCTCTGTTGTCCCTGGCCTTGTCGTGTCTGCCCTTGGCCTTGTCTCACTTGCTGTTGCTGTCGGTTAGGCGCAGGAGGGGGCTGCTGATACTGCTGCTGTTGATAGCCTTGGCTAAATTCCTTCCTTCTCGGGCACTCGGACAAGCGATGGTCCAGGGAGCCACAGCCAAAACAGGCTCCCATAGCCCTCCAACATTTACTAGTCTCGTGACCCTTCCCACATGCACCACAAACTGGTCGGGACGTGCTGCTAGCAACTCCCTTCTGTTTCTTAGAGTACTGCTGACCTTTCCCCGAAGGTGGAGCACTCTTCTTAGACTCCCCCAAGAATAGGCTCTTCTCAATTTCTTCCGCTGCATAAGCCCTAGCTACTGCATCATCATATTGAACGGGACGTTGGAAGGCAGTGGCATGTCCCTTGATAGCAGGCCTTAACCCTTCCAGAAATCTTTCCACCCTCTTCTCCTCAGTATCAATTAAGTCTAGAGCAAACCGAGAAAGCTGACTGAATACATGCACGTATTCTGCAACGGTCATGAGGTTCTGCTGCAGGGAAAGGAACTCTGCCTTCTTTTTGCGAGTAACGTGGTCAGGGATGAACTTCTTCCGAAACTGCCTCTTAAAGGCTTCCCAAACAGTAGCATCCGGCATAGTCCTCATGTGGTCCCGGATACTCTTCCACCATGTATCCGCGACGTCTCTAAACATGGATGCCGCGAGGACCACTTGCTGTCTAGATGTGCAAGTCAAGGTATCGAAAACATTTTCCGTGTGGACAAACCACTCATCTGCTTGTAACGGATCCTCATGTCCAGTAAACTCTGTTGCTCCCCTTTTTCGAAACTTCTCATACAAGGAGTTGGGATCTCCTGGCTGATCCTGTCGGTTCAACATGGCGGCCATCTGCAACTGCATGGCGGCCTGATTGGCGTTACTAGCTGCCAATTGATGCATTAACATCATAAACCGTTCCTCTGTATTGTAGGTGGGTTGAGGAGGAGGTTGTGGTGGAGGATCAGCGCCGTCCAACTCAATATTATTACGGTTATTATCACCGGAGCTGTTGTTCGTACCGGATCCAGACGCCATGGTTCTGCAGTCACAATGGTCATTAATCATATATGTTTAATAAATGAACATACATACATACTACAGTCATACCATAGTTATCATTTATAATAGAAACCCACTTAAACGGATCTATCGGAACCTCACCACGCTTCCTAATGTTGCTAAGTCTTTTAAGTGACTTCTTGAAATGTCTCTGATACCATTACTTACGTATGTCACGCCCCAATCCCGGGAATTTGGGGATTTGAGTGGGCCCCCGGGGCGTGGATACGTAATCCCGTAGAAATCCGTGCCCTGAAGAATTTTGCACGAATTCCTACAAGGGAGATTCCACAGGAACGTGTGAGGTAAGCTGACACACGTACAACATAAACTATCATAATCGAGAACCTGTGAAATACTCAATAATCATCAAGAGCACATAAAGTTCATAGTCTATTAAAGCATAATTACATACAATAGTGTTATAGTCCTTAAAAATACGTTCCCAAAATCAGTCCTTAAGGTGATACACAAGTCTTCAACATAATATTCCCCGAAGAGACGCTCTCCGTAGGATGGCTAGTAGTAAACGTCGCCATCCATCCATTCACCTACACCCCGAGGTACCGTTGGGGTATCTTTCGGGGCCGCGTCAGTATTCGTGTCGGGAGCGGGTGCTGAATCTGCAATACCGAGGGTAACACTGTTAACACGACGGTTAAGCAAGTACTAAGCATAGGAATTAATATAACAAAATACATTAGCAAGAACAATCACTAAACATGATGCATGAGTGAAACTTAGTGTTATACATATTGATTGGCAACCACGATGCTCTATTCTCCCAAAGGGAGCATACATAACGTATGGGTCGCTAGGGGATCAAGCTAGCTTCCCGAGGAGCGTCGACAACCCCTCCGTAAACCTACTGCAGTGGTGACATATAATACCCAAAGGGCAGAAGCCAAGTGGTGCCGACTCGGAGTCAATCATACAATCATAACACATATATAAGAAATAGATAGTCATGAAACAACGAATACTTAAACGAAACACATGCAGGTAGGCTACAAGGCCCGAACCTCAGCTACACCCTTGGCTAGCAAGCACCCACTCAATAGAAGCTCTGGCTTGTCAGACACGCACTCATTAGAAGCTCAGGTCTGAATTGCCTCGGGGTTTGTTAGAGGAAGTGAATGCGATAATAGTCATGTCAAAGGTAGTGTTATGTATCAATATGATATGATTGCATTTAGATGAAGCAGTCTCCTGATTCCCAATGACATTCAGCACGATGTACACATGAGATGTTCGGTGTCGTTGTGTTACCGTGTCTGGGTATTACATTGTGTGCATATGGAACACCCTTCTCTTGCCAACATCCATGACTTGCCATTGGGAAATCCTTCATTCATTCCAATGTGTAATTACCAATGGCCAATGTGGAGGTATAGAAGGTACCATGACTAAAGCCCTACAACATCATCGAGACTCCTAACATCTTACATTCACTGGGTTCTTACGGCTTAGCCGTATACAGGGTTACGGCTTAGCCGAGAGGGGGTCACAGTTCATCCGGATTTTCGGTGTGGTTACGGTTCAACCGTATATTGGCCTACGGCTTAGCCGAGCTAAGCCTACGGCTAGGTCACGGGGAGGTTACGGCTTAGCCGTAGGGTATTTCACGGTGCAGCCGTATGCAAGCCGTAGAAGGAACTGGGTTCTGTGATCTCTCTGGAAAGTTCGCCGTAGAAAGACCTACGGCTCGGCTACGGGCTGGATACGGCTTAGCCGTAGTGGATTTCACGGCATAGCCGTAAGTGAGCCGTAGTATAAAACCTCATTTTACTGCTCTCTGGACATTGAGCCGTAAGAGCTCACGGCTTAGCCGTAGCTTCGCCGTAAGCTTCAGAAAATCTACATACAGTTCTGTAGCTCAATTTTCGGTACGGGATCACTACAGAACTCACTTATAAGGGAAATGCTGAAGCTCAACTGAAGTTTTCTGGAGAGTATTCCATACTCACACACCTTCTATTCCCATCTCCATCATTCCTACTTGATTCATTCATACATATTAAGGAGGAAGAAATGGCAATGAAAACAACTAACTTAACATGCAATGACAATCCCACATGCAATGAATATAAGCTTAAGTACTTGCCTCTCCTAACAACACTAACCCTCTCCCACTGTAGATTGCCGTGAGGTTGGAAGAAACCTTCAAATCTGAAATGGGTTCTTCAACTTAGAGAGGGAAGAATGCCCAAAAGAGTAAGGAGAGGATGAGTGGAGACCACTCCCTACACATGCACACTCCCACAATCCCCAAGCACTCCAATGCAAGTAGAAGGAAGAAGGAACCCAGGAGAACAGGACTCCAACCGATCGAACGAGAGAGGAAGGAGAAGAACAGTGGAATTCCCTTTTTAAACACAATTTTTCCTGAAGTTACATGCAAGCCCATTTGTTTCTAGAATTTCCAGTTTAGTCCGGAAGGGCTCCAATTGGCTTAAGATGAGTCCGGATTAACTTGGACCCAACACAAAAGATGATCTACGCGATAAATCACACGTAAGGAAATAGACGGTGTATCCCAGAGGTGCAAGGACAATTTACGAAAAAGCCCTTAACTACTTAAGTGGGGTCCAAACCCAATAATTCACACTGAATTAACCCTCAACAAGTCTTAATCAATATAAAACAAGATTAATTAACGTAACTAAGATTAGTGGGGGTTCGGGTCCTTACAGTTACTAACATCCTATATTCATTGGTTCTTACGGCTTAGCCGTATACAAGACTACGGCTTAGCCGAGCGGGTCAGAAATTCATCCGCATTTTCGGCGCAGTTACGGTTCACCCGTATGTTGGCCTACGGCTTAGCCGAGCTAAGCCTACGGCTAGGTCACGGGGAGGTCACGGCGTAGCCGTAGGGTATTTCACGGTGCAGCCGTCTGCAAGCCATAGAAGAAACTGAGTTCCATGAGCTCTCTGGAAAGCTCGCTGTAGGAAGACTTACGGCTAGGTTACGGGCTGGATATGGCTTAGCCGTAGTGAAATCCATGGCTTAGCTGTAGGTGAGCCGTAGTACAAAATCAGGTTTTGCTGCTCTCTGGACTTTGAGCCGTAAATGCTCACGGCTTAGCTGTAGCTTCGCCATAAGCTTCAAAAACCTGTATACAGTTCTGTAGCTCAATTCCGATTTCAGTCATTACAGAACTTACAAAACTTATATTAGAAACGGGTTCTATGGCTTACTAGCAGTACCAATTAAAGGGTTCTGTACTCCCACACCCTCTGTTCCCATTTTTCCATTCCCACTTGATTCATGCCCCACTGGCACCCAAGTGGCAACTTATTTCACACACACCTCCAGAGAAAACTGCAGTTAGAAAATTAGAAGAACCAACTCAACATGCAAATGAAGAAATTAGGATGCAGTGCACCTAAGCTCAAGTACTTACCTTGTTACATTGTTTAGCACCTTTCTAATTCTTCTTGTCGTGTGGGTAGAGGGAAAACTCCAAATCGAATGGGTTCTCCATAATACAACATGAAAGTGTGGAATACGGGGTTTAGATCCACATGCAAGTCGTGTAGATTGATTCCTCATGACTCTCATAACTCCGAATACATGAAATGGAGGTGGGTCTTTACCTTAAACAGTTAGTTTGGAGAAGAGAACCGTACAGAGAAGTGGCTCAGGGAGGAGACAGAGGAAGAAGAAGAAGAAGACTCCCCTTCAACTATAATAGTACCCTCAAAAGGGATGGGGAATGCAGAAAATCTGAAGAGGAAATGAGCTTCAACAGGTGAGCGAGGGAAAGAAGGAGCAGGCACGTTGAGCTCCCATTTAAACATAATTTCTCTGGGAGTTACATGCAAGGACATACATTTTGAGAAATTCCAGTTTAGGCCAATTGCACCTCAATTGGAGCAAGATAAGTCCGGATCAAGTCGGACCCAACACAAAAGACAATCTACGCAATAAATTACACGTAAGGAAATGGACGAGATGTTCAAGAGGTGCAAGGACAAATTATGAAAAAGCCCTTAACTACCAAAGTGGGGTCCAAAACTCTGCCCAGTACCTTTCCGAAGCCCAAAGCCTCTAATTTCGGATTAAATTAGCCTTAATCGAGTTTAATTAATATAAAACGAACTTAATTAACGTAAATCAAGATTAGTGGGATTCTGGTCCTTACAGGAACTCACCAACTGATCTTCTTTCTCACCATCCACACCTTTCTAAGGTAAGAGATAGCTTGTATTTCATTTCCTTGGGTTTATTAGAGTCAAAGGGACTATAAAATACAACATGCATGCATTCTATATAAGAATTACCCCCTTTTTATGTCTTCTTGTAGAGAACCCATCTTTCATTGAGGCTTTCTCTAACTACACATCAAGGAGAGACTAGTTTTAAGGAAGCACTGATATAAGGCAAGTATTAGAGTATATATTACCTTGTGTATGTTTAATTTTGTTGATTATAGAAATGATCCTTCTAAAATGTAGGTTACAGCTCATGTACTCTTGATTAAGCACACATACATGTTAAAATAGGTTATAATGAGTATAATTATCCAACATTAATGATATTGGGCAATATAAGACCTTTTATGGGAATTTGGAAGCATAAAGAACTTCATTGGAACCCAAATGATAGAGTTCTGTATTGAACTCATGCTCCAGAGCTTGTTTTTAGAAATTCTAAAGCTGACGGTGAAGCCCACGGCTAAGCCGTAAGTCTCTACGGCTCAAAATCCAGATAACCCACGGTTAAGCCGTAACCACCCCGTGACCAAGCCGTAAGTTATTTTACGGAGAGCTTTCCCGAGAACCCCGAAACCAGGACTTTCCTTACGACTCACGCACGGCTATGCTATGAACTCTGCTATGGCCATGCTGTACCGTAGCAGTAACCCTAACCGTAGGCTTACTACGGCTAGGCCTTAGGTCAACATATGGTTGAACCGTAAATGCGTATGAGTTTAAAGACAAAACTTGAGCCACTCGGTTAAGCCATAACATATATACGGTTAAGCCGTAAGAGTACTATGAACTGAGGATATTAGGGTTTCCAATGACCTTATAGGGCTTTAGATATGGCACCTATTTCCTAACCAAATTAGCCCAATGGTGATTATGTGATAAGGAGGACGAGAGCTATCACTTATCCCCTTTGATTTTTTGGACGAATTCCCAATGTCATGTCATGGGTGTTGGCATAAGAAGAGGTGTCGTTTACATACACAATGTAATGCTAAGAATTGGTAACATAATGGCACCAGACGTTTTATGAATGCATCGTGTTGAATGCCCTCGAGATCACTAATTATCTAGCATATGGTTGGCTAGTAATTATCCTTGATACTTACTCAATCTAAATGCATTCATATTGTTAAGAAACCATGCCCTCAACATGATGTTGCTCTATTAAATATGCATGAATTGATTATCAGACATGAATGAATGAGTGAATGTAATCTCAAGACCGAACCCCTAGTATATATGATATGACAAGTATAACTGAAATGTATAAAAGACATGAATTTGAGTCGGTCTTGATACGTTGAGTCGGTACCACTTAGCTGCACTCTTATTAGGTTCGACGGGACCAGTTTGAGTATTTTTATATCACTGCTGCAATAGTTCCCGGAGGAGTTGTCGGCGCTCATCGGGAAGCTAGTCTAATCCCCTAGCGACTTATATATATGCTCCCTCTAGATGATATGCTCTCTTTTGGGAGAATAGAGCCTCGTAAATGCCAACTAGTTTGTATGATATCCTATTTATGATTCGTTACACATGCTTACTCATGCACAACATGCCTAGTATACGATTATTGCCTTCTTTTAATCAATATATATATTCTTAATTCATTTGATACAGCATGATGGTCTTATGCATCTCTATATACTTGCTTAACTATTGTATTAATAGTGCTATCCTTTGTGTTACAGGCACTGAACCTCGGGGACTAGGTGAGTGTAATGCAGACATCTTCTGTTAGTCGTCCTACGAAGAGCGATCATGTGATCTTTGTTGAGCGTTTATGATTCGATAGACACATATACCCTTTTGGCTCTTAATTATGTTTAAGTAAGTGCTGTTATATAAAGGGAATGGTTAAGTACAGACTTATTTATGAAATGGATAATGTTTCTATTGTTACTGCTCATGATCATTACAGATGTATTACACAGGCTTCCGCTTACTTTTGAATGTAATTTACATGTTTGAGAAACTTCTCTATATGTTCCTATGGAATCTTCCTTGTAATGATTTGTGTGTGTATATCACATGCACAGATTACTATAGGATTACGTATACACACCCCATGGAGCCCATTCTAACCCCAATTCTCGGGATCAGGGCGTGACAACGTGGGTGCTCGAGGAACAGATGACTCTACAATATCTTAACCTCTTCACACAAGTATGTTTTTGTTTAGAGGACTGAATGATTCCTAAGTGGGGGTGGGTGTAACACACCGAATCCAATTAAGCACATTTAGTGATTAATTAAGTGAGTTATTAGCTAATTATTATAGAATTAATCTAGATAATGATGTCTAACACCTAATTAGGGTAGATTTAGTTTGCTTTTGTCTCATTGAGCCTAATGGATCAAGTTCAAGTCATGGATAAGTAATTTGGGTCGAGTTTGGCCTTAATTAGGTAAATGAAAGCCCTTTTTCGTAATTTTAGATTTCATGGTTTTAAGTCATTCATGCATCATATTGATATCATCGTGTTTATCTCGTTGAGTTCATCAACTTTCATGCTTGACTTGAATGCATTTGATGTTGTTTAAATTAATTAGACCCTCATTTGACTTAAACTGGAAATACATAAAGGAATGTGAACCTTCTTATAAACTTCAGAAAATTCTCATGTATAAAAGAGTCCAATTGTAGCCATTCGATCCCTCATTTCCTCCCTATTACGGAACTTTTCTTTCTTATTCTCTTCATCACTATCTCTCCATCAAATCAAGGGATTGATAGCTTGTATTTGTAATTGAAGGCGCTCATCTTCCATCTCCATCATCTTCTATCTTTCCTCATATCTTTGAAGTGTAGAATCTAAGTGTCTCGTCTCCCAAATCAGTTTTAAGGTAAGGCTTTGTACTCACCTGCAAATTTCTCGGTTTAATGGAGTCAAAGAAACTCTTATTGCAAGCATGCACTCATCTTCTTTATCATTTCTTGCATGTATGTCATTTTAGGTCAAGCATTGGGTTCTTCTTCTCTCATTGAGTTAAGAGGAAAAGTAATAATCGAATACAAAATCTAAGGCAAGTATAAGCTAATTAATGTTGAATGCATATTGATAACTTTTGATTTCTATAAATTTTGCAAAATCTGAGCCTCATTTTTAGCCCCTTTTATTTGTTTAAAATGCATGATTAGATTGTCTAAATGAGTATAAGGTGGATTTAGAATTGTTAAATGATTCGTTGAAGTAAGAATGACCTTCTGAAAATGGAGGGTAGACATGCACTCAGGATCCCATCATTATGGGTGAAGAGAACCTTCTGTAATTGAATTTGCTTTAGAAATCCTAAAGCTTACGGCTAAGCCTAAGAGTTATTGCGGCTAGATTTGAGCCAAACTTGACCTTTCTTTTGCTGCTGAGTTCACGGCTAAGCCATGAAATGAACTACAACTAAGCCATATGCAAGTCGTGGCCAAATTGTAAGTCACATACGGCTAAGCTGTAAGCCAATATATGGCTAAGCCATGGATGTGGGGGAACAATGAGCAAAGCTACGGCTATACCGCCTTGTATTCCACATCTAAGCCATAGGCTGCCTGTAACACCCCGACCCTAATTAGCCGATTTAGTAGTCAATTACGCTTGTTATTAGCGTATTGTTGGAGGATTTTCTTGGGTCATTATGTTTTATTCTTGTTGGGTTAGGTTTGGATCTTGGTTAGGTAGTTGGATTGAGTTTTACCTGGATTAGGTAGCTTCGGGCCCTTTTTCGTAATTTTTTATTTTAATTGAGTTTGCCATTTCGGCATCATCTTGATGTCATCGTGTGTATCTCGTAATGCTTGTTACTTTACGTAACTGACTTGGAATCATCTGTAGCCATTTGAAATGTTTAAGTACTCATTTGACTCGAATTGTAATTTGTATAACTTTGTAACTGACTCGGAATCATCTAGAGTCATTTGAAATGTTTAAGTACTCATTTGACTCGAATCATCTGGAGTCGTTTGAAATGTTTAAGTACTCATTTAACTCGAATTGTAATTATAATTTGACTCGAATTGTAATTTGTATAACTTTTGGACCTGGTTGCAAATGGCTAAACTATATATATATAAACCACCACCTCTTTTCGTTCTTATCTTCTTCTTTTCTTCTTCTTCCTCCGTCCACTCTTTTTCTTCGTCTCCCTCCCCCGTTTTTCTTCTATCTTCATCTCGTGGCCGGTGTTAAACTTCGATCGTTTGCGCCAGGTAGAAACGAGTGAAGCGTGATTCTTCGTCAATAAAAGCAAGTGTAAACAACGATTGGTTGAATATATGTTGGTAAATTGTGATGATTGTGATTTACTTCAAATATCTTAGTCTATGCGTGTTCTACAGCCCACTTGGTCGTTCTTTCATTGTTAGGAAGAGAAATAGAAGGTTTTGTAAACTTTAAAACAGTGGGTAACTAGTTCTATTCATGGCCGGGTGTATCAGGGCTGACCGATCGGTCCTAATAGTCCGACCAGTCGAATTGAAGTTCTGGAAGCAGGTCCGATCGGTTGGACCTAGACCCAATCGGTCGGGTCGTGCACACCTTAGTAATGTAGGTTCTTCATATAAATGGTTTTAAGTCTAACTAGTGGCCTTTCATAAACTCCTAGTGGTCTAATTATTAGGCTACATAATGGACCAAGACTCCTTTACGGTCCTGTTATAGGAGCACCGTGACTTCCTCTTAGACCTTACATAGTTACACCTTAGGATTTGATACGACAAAGCCAGAAGATCGGGCAAAGAACTCACAAGGGTGTGTTAAAGACCATACCAGACTTAGCAGGCCTTTAAGACTTAGATTTCTTACTTTTATCTTAGCCTTAAGTCCGTTTTGAACCGACTCTATGTGTAGTAGGGAGTTTCAAGGCCGACCGGTCTGTCTTGAACCCCGATCGGTCGGATTTTGGTTTTGGATGGGGTCTGACCGGTCGGACACTTACCTGATCGGTCAGGTAAGTCACCTGTAGACTTGTAGGAAATTAAATGTACATAACTTCCTGACCCATTCTATATTACTTAGAGACCTATAGATGAACTACACTAATGACCGAACATATGAATATCATGAATGGTCTTGAGGGCTAAGATACATTCATGAATGTTATCCATTTGTTGAGCACCACCCCATGGGTGTTGGTTTAAGGGACTCCGATACTCTTACTTATACAATGAGACACCAAAGGAAGAACAACCGAGTATCGGATAACTTAAAAATATATCATCATGCACAGTTAGTAACAATGGTTAACTAAGTTAGGGTTGGCTAGTAAAAGATCGTGGTTCCAGCAAAATAATCCGATTTGCATTGCATATTGACTTCGGTTTTGCCCTCCTATTCACATGGTACATGTTCTGCACTGGGGCAACGATTGGATATTCCTTGAGGGCTCTGTCCATGGTTAATCCCGGGCGGAAACAACTGACTTCCATATTTGATGCTACCCGTTTAATTAATGTGAGTTGATAAGCCTTAACATATTTTATGGTACTTCAGATATCTTAATCTTGAAATGGTATTGCAAGACTTGTGTTTAGTGACTAATTCTCGTGTGATGCACGCACAATATTGCTTGCTTGTGATATGACCTGATCTGATCTGATACATGGACTGTACTGAACTGCACTGCTTGACCGACCGATTGACATTGATTGACGTGCATAATATGACATAACTGATCTTGTTTATCTGGCTCTACTCAGCCTCCGCTTTACGATACTTGACGGGGTTGACATTCGGTGTATTATTCATTATTACCGCTGCAGTGTGCTACCGTCTTGGGGATTCCGGACCCCAGGAAATCGAGACCCATTTGGCCGATGTGTTCTCACTACCGATTACTCCTCATAAGGAGAATATGGCATATGTAATAGCCACCTAGTACAGTATTTCTGTTATTGACTCGTATAGCATGCTTTATTCATTGCACGATTTGCTTAGTATATGGAATTGACATCTTATATGATTACCTGTTACTGATTTTTTTGGACACAACACGTGTTACCTTTATGTTGTTTATAATTTGCTGAATCGTCGTACTCGCTCGTTGTTCTTGGTGTTCCAGGATCAGAGTCAGTTTCCCATCTTTCGAAGATCAACTTGACTTCGGAAGAGATTATAGAGACCCCCAGTGGGAGGGGGAGTGGGTGTGATGGATCCGCTCCAGAGAGCGCCTTGCATTCCTTCCATTCCCATTTACTGCATGCTATTGTTTTATCTATTGTATATGTATTCGTTGAATATTCTCTCATGTATTTCTTGTGACGTCTATTTTCCCTAGTGATTATGTTTATTGTATCTTTTATGCCCTTTTGTGCACTATACTATCTACAGCTTCCGCGTACAAGGATTGCATGTGTAATAGTTCCCTTGTATGTGTGCACTTAGACCAAGTTTAGGGGTACATACATGGGAGTACGTATGTCACTGATTAGGTTTTCTCCTAATCCCCGATTTCTTGAGCTCGGGTTGTGACACTACCCACGGCTAAGCCGTAGGTCACCCACAGCTGAGCCATAAGACCTTTGAAAACTAGGGTTAATTAGGGACTATCATAGGCCCTTATATGACCTTAGTTCCCTGGATCCCTTAACTTAATCATTTGGTCCAATGGGAAATTCATTAACATGAAGTGTCATGAGGGCTGAGACTCATTCATTTAGTGTTGTCAATCTGTTAACCACCTCCCCATGAGTGTTGGTTTAAAGGACTCTGACACACTTCGCATCATGCAATGTAATATCAAATAGAGACAACTGTATATTAGATAACTTAAAACTACATCATTATGTACAGTTAGATACAATGAATGATTAGATTAGGATTGGCTTGTAAATTACCTTGATTCTACTAATTTGAATTTGCATAGCATATTGAATTATTTTCATTGCTCTCTATTATTGAAATGGTTTTGAAATGCTTATGTTATGAATTGATTCTAGTTCTGAACTTTCATTGATATACGGTTTTCTTATTGCAAATGTTGAATTGAGTAAAAATGAATCGAACATATAATGAACCAAAACGAATTGCACGATTTACTCAAATTCAATCACATGAATTGAAATGGTCTGACTTTACTTAGCTTCAGCCTTATGATACCCAGTGGAGTTGACTTTAGTGTAGTGGATTATTATGGTGCCGCTACAGTGTGTCGTTGGAGCTTCCGGACTCCATGTACGTAGAGACATAATCGTACCCTTGGCCAGGGTGTTGGTATTCTCAATGCAAAGATTCCTAGAGGGAGGATAAAGAAAATTTAGTAGCCAAATGGTTATGTATTTCTCTTATTGATTCTCATATCATGCTTTACTCAATGCACAACATGCTTAGTATACTAAATTGACTTCTATGATCACTGTTAATAATTTTCTTAGATATAACACGTGTTATTTTAACTATGCTTATATTTTGTTGAATAGTCTTATTTATAAGTTGTCTAATGGTGTTATAGGCTCAAATCCCAGTCCCGATTGTAAGAAGATCGAGGAGACTCCAGAGGAGGCTTTCGGGAACCCTTCAGGCCTCGACGAGTGGACAGCAGCAGCAATTTGATTGATCCACCTACGGAGTGCGAAGCGATTTTCATAGGGCCTTTCTATTTTGGGTTTTGGATGTATTAGGGTTTTATGGCTTGCATTAGTTTTATTTTGCCATGCATAGTTTATAATCCCCTCTCTTTTTGGGCCATATGTATCTTTTGGTCATTGTCCATAAACTTTATCTCCCTCTCTCTCTCTCTTTTTTTTTTTTTGGTAAAAACATGTACAAACTCTTATGTGTACGCATCATAATATCATGTAGCTATGCTTCTCCTTATATTCGTAATTAGTATTGAGTACTGTCTGATGATTTGATATATTCGGAATTGTTTAATTATTGAAGAAAAATTTATAGATGATATCGATAGGTTTTCGCGTGATAAATGCTTAGACAGATGTCTGTTATAAACACTTCACATGTGTAAGTAATGTGAATATTCCTTGTGTAATTCCGCTTAAACTCTGGTCCAGGTATGAATTATACGAAAGCACGTGCATCACACTTAGGGATTAACCCTAATCCCTGAATTCATGGGCTCGGGTTGTAACGAAAGTCATATGAGAAAGATTACTAAAAGTCTTTGTAGAGAGATAGAGAGACAGGACAGGAGAAGGATTTTGAGTTCTATTCAATTCAAGTTTGTTTTATTTCATGGTACATGTGCAAGTTTTATTTTTTTGTGAACTTATCTGGGTTTATTATGTTTTTGACAATAAAAGCATATGAATTTGTTTGATCTTTTAATTTTCCATATTGGGCTATTTCTTTCTTCCTTTCTTTTCTTTGGATTTTGGAGAGAAGATGGTTTGCCACTCTTACCGTAGGATTACAAGAGAAGTGAGAGAGAAACAGATGGCTTCTGATTTTGCTATTGTTTCTGCAATATCAAACAATAGGAGTTTTCCAGTGGCTCAACCTGTGGGTCACTTGGAACCATGGTAATCATTTGAGAAGTGATGATGAAAAGGTAGATGTTTGGTCCAGAGTTGTGCACTGTTCAACTTAGGTGTTTATTGTCTCATTTCCCATTCTGCTTTTGGACTCTCCAGTGATGGGTATGTAGAAAGGACAATAAATGTGTTTGTTTGTTTTAAAATTTCCCAAGTTGTGAATAATTACCTCATTGAGTTTATTTCTCTTGAATGGAAATTTTATTTATAATTGCTTGTGGTGTTAGATTTCTATAATGGAAGCTAGACTTATTGGTGCTATAACTTCTGAGTACTTTATGTGTTTTTTTTCCGACCAAAACACTACAATACGGTTGTACTCATCAAATTTTTATTGGAATGCAGTGAAGATGGAGTGATGGATGACTAAGCTGTGGGTATTCAAGTTTTAGGAGAAAGAGAACAAGCATGGAGCGCAATTCTATGATGTTGAAGTGTCTAAGATTGATGGGAAAACAAAATTGGCTATAAGTATGCAAGTTTCTCACCCATGATGTATATCAGTTTATTTGTTTTGACTTGTTATAAATCCCCATCCATTAGACTCTTCAAAATTCATTAAGCCATTATTTTTGTTTCATTTCATTTTGTTTGGTCATACTCAGGTGAAACATATCAAAGGCCCGGTGCAAACTTCTTGGATGCTGAGAGCAATACATTTAGAGATGATGGGTCAACAGCTTCAACAGCTGAGCTGGTTGGTAGCCATTTATATGTGGCATATGTGGGTGATTCTCGTGCAATAGTATCGAAGGCAGGCAAAGGTACTATTTGCATTTGTTTATGAAAGATCTCTTTTTGGATTCAATGCTAGATCTTAGCAGTCATTTATATCAGACAACCTTGTAAATGTCGTGACTTAATTATTTTTTTGTTGGAAATCTTGGGCACATGACAAGAGCCCGTGGCACAGTATTGTTGCAAGTTGCAACCAGAGGTTCAAGTTATGTTTGAATGAAAAGGCACTTGTAGCAGGTTTTTTTAATTTAAAAAGATGAAGATCTTTAGACTTTTGATGATAATGATACTGATAAAATGGAGGAAGCTCTTCTTATATGTTAATTTTTTATCAATTTGATGGCCCAATGTAATAGGAACCAAAGTCCATCTACTGATCTACTGGTGCTTGGTGGATGGAAGTTTTGGCCAATCTAAAATTTGTGAAATCCGATCATCCACAGTGGACTAAAGATCAACTAGCCCCTTTGATTGGTTCATCAAAATACACCCATCATGATCAATCATCAAAAGTACTATTCTAATTTCCTTTCTTACTCTTTTTTTTTTCTTCTTCTTTTTTGCCATTGCAAATCAATCAGCAGAAGTTAAAAGAAGACCAGTAGCCCTGAAAACTTGCCAATACCGTCATTAATCCATGAGGAGTTAGACGAGTTCGAATTCTTCTACATTTCATAGATTCTTTCCCGCAAAAGGAAAGAAGAGGATGTTAATGGGATTAGGTCCATAGATAATTGGGTTTTTTTTTTATATATTCTACAATTGATGTGTTAATGGTTTTGTAAATTTTTTTCCTCTTTTAGTATTGGGATGTAACTGATAACTAGTTTAATGGTTTAAAATTTAAATAGATGGATGACTTTTTAGGTTGCTTTTCTTCATTATTAGATGGATGTATGGATGCTTGATTTCTAAAATTACAGGTTTTTTAAAAAATTAAAAAATTATAAAACAATTATAAATTTTTTAAAAAAATTAAAAAATAAAATGACTGCCCTAGACAGTTGTTAATTGAATGGTAAGTATTTTTATAAAAAATTCTTAAAAATTAAAACGACTGCCCTAAATAGTTGTATTTTACAGTCGTTTAAAGAACAACTGCCATGACGGTCATTTTTAAAAAAATTTACCAACTATTTTTTTTAAAAATTGACTGCCATTTTTCCAACTCTCCTTCTGACTGCTAAGACAGTTGTACTTTCTGAAAAATGACTGTCTTGGGCAGTCATTTTGTTAGCATTTTTTATATATATTGGATTCAATTGTTAACTCAAGAAACTAAATAAAAGATAAGCTTTTATAAATGCTAGGGAAAACTTGATACCCAATCCAATATTCATGTATGATTTGATTTTTTTTTTTTTTAACGAGGAACCTGCCTACCCTTTCCATTGTTGATATTGGTAAAGTCGTAAAAGTTGCAAGAAGGGAGGTGACAGCTTGTCATTGTTCGTGACAAGAAAGGAGAGCTTTTACATCCTTCTTGGGAGCTTCTAAATACACAACAAAGAAATTGCTTTCCATACATGCCATTTTAAAATAAATTTACCCCACAATAAAATGATGGATATACCCTCCACCCCACCTCCCTCCTCCCTTTGCACCCCCACACCCCCCCCCCCCCCCCCCCCCCCCCCCCCCCCCCTCTTTCTTTGTTCTGTCACTCCCTTTCCACTCTAGCGTAGCCGCTACGCTAGATCACCGTATTCAACCCGATATCAACACTTTCAATCCACAAGGAAGAGATTGGAAAAACCTAAAACAAACTATAATTTGTATTACTCCTTGAAAAGAAGCATTACACCACTTTTATAGAGTCCCAAAACTTTAAATTACCCGAAATAGTAAACTTACTAAAAATAATAAAAAATCAAAAATTACATTAAAACCCTTTGACTGTTCTTAAATAACTTTCTAAGACTTCCCACAAATACTCAATCCAAAACAGACTAAAAGGCCTCCTAAACAATAAAAAAGGAAACTTATTATAAATAATAAGTTTTGCACAAAAACTACATTTTGAGCCTTAAAACGGCCTAATTTGGCCTCCGACGACTCCAACCACCGTTTGAAGTCACCGCTATAGATTTAACCTTCCGATTTGACTTCTTGTGATTATTTTTATTTTTTATTTTTTAATAATCCAAGGATTTCATCGCCAACCCATCTCGCACACATAGTACCCAGATAACACAAGGACTTCTTACGATCTTCTTGCTCTAGAAGTTCTTTTGCTACTTGTTATACATCACAATCCCTCTACATCTTCCCCTCCTTCTCGCTTCCTCTCTATCTCTGTCCTCTCTCTCCTTGCCCTTTTTCACATAGAAGGGTAGTCTGTAAACCACATGATCTCTTTAGAAGAAGTGAGCCCAAGAGAGGCGTAGATCTTGCTGTCAATTTTGAGAAAATCTTCTTTGCCCAACGAATCTTTAAATTCCACACAGGGTTCATAAAGCCACTGGCCACCAATGTCGTGGTTTTGTTCGATGACCACCACAGTGTGGCTTTCCATTTTTAGCTCTTGGCTAGAAGGGCCTCCACCAATGATGCAGACATGTTTGAGGTGGGGATGGGGCAGAGGGGTGTAGGGGAAGGGGAGGAGGGGTAAGGTTGCAAATGGGTCGGTTCCAGTCCAGGTCCATGGTGGACTCGGAACCCAAACTGTTAATGAGAAAGTGGACTCGAAATCGGAACCATAAATTAGAATATGGAACCGACTCGGAACCAAAGCCATGTATGGGGTAGGTTCGGGTCTAGGTTTGGATCAGTGTAGAGAGTGCTTTGGAGAAAAATTAATTTTTAAGAAAAAGTCTCAAAATCTGAGGTAACATGTTAGGTTTCAATTCCACAAGTCAGAACCAGGGTGGAAGGTGATGGGTCAAAAAATAGGGTCCAGATCCGAATCCATTTACTTATCGGGACCTAAATAAGGATCCAAACCCAGTTACTAACGGGTTGGAACATTCAAGTTATTGGAGAATTGAGGATACATTTGCAACCCTAAGGAGGGCAAAAGGTGAAGGAGGTGGTGAGGGCGAAGGGGGTGTGGAGGAATAGGAGGATGGGAAAGGGTGGAGGAGGAGGTGAGCAAAGGGCGGAGGAGAAGGTGGGGAAGGGGCGGAGAAGGTTGGGGGAAGGGAAAGAGGGTATATCCATCATTTCACTATGGGGGTGATTTTTTTTAAAATGGTGAATGTGGAAAGAAAAATGATGTGTGCATTTAGATGATCCATTGTTCTTTCCACACCCTCTTTCTCTTTACTCACTCACACTAATGAATTTAAAAATATGGTATTTTTCTTTACACACCCCCATTAACCTCCTTTTCCCCACCCCTCCACCCCTTCCACACATCCCCTCCTCCACCCCTTCTTCCTCACCCCCTCCACCACTTCCCCACGTCCCCTCCACCCCTCCTCCCCTTCATCTCCACCAAGCTCTTGAAGAAACCACATCCTCAAAATTACATGCTAAACTTTTCCAACATAAGTAGTCATTGCTTCTATTTGTTTTGGGGTGCAATTTTGTTTGAATGCAGAATTGGTTTTCTATTTCTTCTCAGATTTATGGTTTTGACTTATACCCGATGGGATTGAAGTTGAACAGTTCTTGGTCCCTTAGTGACGATGCATTGGCGATGAAGCCATCTGAACTGTCATCTAACGATTGTTGGCCACCTAGACTTGCACCACGATGCTTGGCTTTGAGATCGAAATGGGATATTTGAAGATTTTTGTCCCAAACTGAAGGCCCCAACAAAACTATATAAAGGATAGCGGGTGGGCGGCTTGTCATATATAATGTTGTAGATAGATTATAAGTGGGTGGGAAGCTTGTCATTTATAATGTTGCAGACAAATTAAAAGTGGGTAGGCAGCTTATCATATATAATGTTGTAGACAGATTATGAATCATTGGTTGCAACTGATTTTCCCACATTAATTGATCAAGGATTGTTGTGAATGTTTTCCACATGTGACTGGGCATTGATGCATACATTTATATTTTTCACATGTTTGGTTTTTGATGTAGAAGATAGATGTGGTGATAATGGCTATATTTATAAGCTTGGTTGGATTATTATTATCATTTTCTCCCTACAAAGCACTATCTCCATTTATTTAATTGTGTTTGAAATAGGGCGTCAATCAAGAAAAAAGCCTCAAGGCCCCAATCGATGCATCACCCTAAATAATTTGCAGGAGCGTGTTGTTGTTAGAGTCAATGAATTTGTCTAGCCCATTGGAAGAAATGCGAGACAATTGTCCTCATATCTTGGCGTCATGGCATGAGATGTGCAGAAGACCCCAATTACTTAACAAGGATTTGAGAAAAATGCCTATAGAGCGGAAAGAAGACAAGTGGCAAGCTATAGTGTGTATTGTATTTTTACTACTGTCAAATTTATTATGCATTTGTTGTAGTCAAAATTTGACATCTACAATGACATGAGAGTGAAGAAATGGGTCTGGAGTACCATTTTCCACAACTAGAAGGATTGGAAGAACGAGTTGAAGAAAAATTGTTGTGATCAATTTCCCACTACTAAGGAGCAATTGCAGCATTGTCCATATAGCGTACATCCAAAGTAGTGGAAATCGATGATTGAGTTTTGGGGGTCTCAGGAAGGGATGGTATGAAAAAAATAAGGAATTTAAAATTTCTAATTCAAATTTTTTACTTTTCCATTTCTTTTTTTTTTCCATTCTTTGAAATATTAAGATTGTTGGTCTTGGGTATTTTAGACAAGTGACTCTTGTGTTTTAAAGCTCAAAAACTCCACTAGAGTTCTCCACATATAGTCCCCTGTAATTCCCTTACAGCTGGCCCTAGATAGCATCATTGATGGTTGAATAACAATAAAAAAGCTATTTTGTTTTCTGTAACATTGTATATAAGTATAGCTGTTTTGTTTTTTTGTCATGACTAGTTGGTAATTGGAGTTTCAAGTAAGCTGTTACCTCAAACTTGATTAGAGGACAACAAAATTCAAAAGATTTGATTAATGGATAGTTTTATCATTCTTTGAAATCTTAACGTTTGCATTATCATAAATAGGAGTGAAGCCGAAGGAATTCAAGAAATCATGCAGCTCAGTCCATGAGCCATACCACAAAAGCAAAGAGCTTCTCACAAGTACGAGATGAAATGGTAACTTCTTTAGATCATTGTTATTAATATTATTTGGATATCCCCCTCATTTCTTAATATAATTACTTTAAATAGGGATAATGAGTGCAAGACCCCAATAGGTAGGCGATGGATCGGATGGAGGTGTTTCGAGCAACACATACAAGCCGGGATGGACGCCCTATCAATCAGGCATCAGAGAACCCGCATGTATGTTTATTCAGCTTTTTTTTTTCTTCCAAATACTATCTAATAAAATTTGATAAATTGAAATGTAAATATTTTGTTTGCATTGTAAGGCATATAACAAACATTTGAATTGATGGATGAGATGTATATTCATTTTATATCATCTTTGCTCCTTTCTTCTTTCCAATGCAAGGTAAAATTCTTTATAGAAATAATGATGCTATGACTGGAATTGTACCATTGTGACAATTACTCAACAACCATAGAGCAAGCTTGAGCTAGACAAATAGTCCATGGTTTCTGGAGATTAGACTTGTCCAATTTGTCTCTTAACTAAACCTATTTGCTACCAATTTGTAAACCAATGGTCAAACAATGGCAATTACTCACCAATCATAAAACTATCCCATATATTATGTGTCTCGCCCCGAGCCCAAGATTCGGTTAATTCGGCTAGGCCCATGATGTGGCATGTTTAATCCTGTAGTAATTTACATTGCCTAAGGTGAACATGGACCACTACAAGGGAATTTTTATAAATCTCACATGTGCAAAAGATCCATAAACATATGCATATTCAAATTCAATAACGGAACTTAGTGCTCAGTGCACCTATTGAACACCTTGTGATAGTAAAAGAGACTAAATAAATACCTATTAAACATTCCATATTGATAATCTACTTAATGAGTTATCAAAATGCACATAAATCCCATGCACAAAATACTGCATGTCCAAAGCACAATCTAATGAAAAATGTAACACTCCGACCCTAATTAAGTATGTTTACGACTAATTGATTTCATTATTAGTGATTTTCCAGAGAATTAGTCTAGTTAATAATGTTTTGTCTTAATGAGTCACATTTCCGGTCATGGATAGGTAGTTGGGTTGAGTTCAACCTGGATTAGGTAGATACGAGCCTCTTTTCATAATTTTAGATATTGTAAATTTACAACATTCATTCATCATGTTGGCATCATCACATGGGTCTCGTCAAGCCTGTTAACTTCCGTAATTGACTTGAATAGAACTGTAGTCAGTTGAATTAGTTGGTCATTCACTCGACTTAAACTGAAATTATTCCAGGAAATAGGGACTTTCTTATAAACTTTAGAAAACATATGTCATATAAAAAGGGTCCAACTAACCATTCGACCCTCTCATGTTGTATGCACTCCTCTCCAACGTTTGCTTCTTCTTCTTCTTCTTCTTCTATCTTTTCACCACTTTGTCTCTCGAATCATGGGGATAGAAGCTTTGCATGTGTAACCTCAGATTCTTCTTCTTCTTTTCCATCATCCTTGAGCTCTCCTCTTGTCTTTGAAGTGGAAGATTTAAGCATCTTCTTCTTCCAATCCATCTTTAGGGTAAGAGTTTTGTTTTTCATTACAGCTTCCTTGAGTTTAGAGGACTCTCATTTCATTGCATGCACACATCTCTTTTCTTAATTCTTACATGCATGGCAATTAGGTCTAAAACTACCCAAATTAAGCCAAAGGAAGGATTAATAGCTTGAAAAGCTTAATCTAGGGCAAGTATAAGCAAATTTTAGTTGAATGCATGTTGGTATATCTTGATTGTTATGATTGCTACAAATTTTTTAATTTTAATGTGTTTTACAACCCTTCTTTTATACTTCTATTTTTCCTTGTTTGAAACTTCATATAACTTTTTAGTTTTGAAATGAAATCAAACTACTCCAAAAAATCTGAAGCTTACGGCTACGCCGTAGGTCTTCCACGGCTCCAATTCCAGAGAGGAGCAAATTTGAATTTTATACTACGGCCAAGCTACGGCTAAGCCATAGGATGTACTACGGCTGCGTCGTGACCTAGCCGTGGTCTAACCGTAAGCAATTTTATTGTTTAAAAACCTGAGAGTATGAAAAATCGAAAACCTCCTACGGCTAAACCACATTCAGGCTGTATAATGTGCTACAACTAAGCTGTAGATACACCTGGCCCAATCGTAGAACAAATTCGGTTAAGCTATAAGACAAACCACGGTTCAACCGTGAATGCGGGAGAACCTAGGTAACTACGGCTAAGCCGTAGTGCATATTATGACTAAGCCGTAAGTCAACCACGAATAAGCCGAGAGGCTATTGAAAACTGAGGTTAATTTAGATACTGTTAGGAGACCTTGTAGGGCCTTAGTTTTGGATCCCTTTACCTCATAAACTGGTCCCATGGAATAATTGAATATCATGAAGGGTCTTGAAGGCTGAGACTCATTCATGTGTGTTGTCATTTGTTAAGCATCTCCCCATGGGTGTTGGTTTAAGGGACTTCGATACCTTTTTCCGATACAATGTAACATCAAAAGAAAAACAACTATGTATCGAATAACTTAAAACTATATCAACATGCATAATTAGAAAAAATGGACGACTAGATTAGGGTTGGCTTGTAAACCACCTTGAACCCATGAAATTGAATTGAATTGCATAGCATATTGAATTACAGTTATTGTCTTCTATTCTTCCAATAATGATTTGAATTGAATGATCATTTTCCAATTGATTCTAATTGTGTTAGTTCTTGATATACATTTACTATTGACCTTGACATTGAATTGAGTATGAACGTATTGCATGCATGACTTGAATATATATACTGTATGCTATTGTCTTTCCTTAACGACTGAATTGTATGATTTACTCAAGTTCACGTATATGAATGAATCAAAATGTTCTGCCTCTACTCAGCCTCAGCCTTATGATACTCGGCGGGGTTGACTTTAGTGTAGCATGAATGTTACCACTGCAGTGTGCTTTTTTTGGGGCTTCTGGACTCCAAGATCTAGAGACTCATTCGTACTTTGGCCTCGTCGATGGTGTTCTCAAAGCATAGATCCCTAGAGGGAGGATATGGCAAATGCAGTAGCCACATGGTAAAGTATTTCCGTTAATTGAATTTTATAACATGCTCTATTCAAATGCACAACATGCCTAGCATATTAATTTGAAAATCTATCTATGATCACCTGTTAGTGATTCTTGTAGATACAATGCATGTTACCTTGATTTTGATTATGTTTTGCTGAATAGTCTTATTCACTCATTGTCCATTGGTGTTATAGGCTCAGGTCCCTCTTCTGATCCCTCGAAGGTTGACGAGACTTCAGAGAAGATCTCCGAGGTCTCATGGGGATTAGACGAGTGGACAGCAATTTATATTTGACCAATCCACCCCAGAGTGTGACTTGGATTAGTATATAATGGGGACATCATGCCAAATTTCCCAAATGCATTCAAAGTATATCAACGAAGAAGGCGCAGGGCGTTAGATCAAGCTTTGATCTGGATGGATGATCAATGTCCTGGTTTTGATCGTAAGAATGGCATAAGTCCACCGTTGGATTGTCACCCAAAAGAGATCCGACGGTTGAATTTTGGATGATGATACCAGTGGATCAATGAAGGCCCCATGTGTACAATCTCATTGAAGACCCCACAAAGGGGAGTGTCACATGGGTTGAAATAAAGATCTTTAAGTGGAAGGGTTCCATATTTTAATTTGCTTGGTTTCATATTTTAATTTATTTGGCCCCACATGTTAGTTTGTTTAATTTGTTTGGTCCTATATGTTGGTTTGTTTAATTGTTTGGTCCCATGATAAGTCTCTATTAGTAAAGAGGGACCCGCATTTAGTCTCATGTAATAAAAGAGAAAAAGGGGAACCGCAATGTTAAAAAAGAAAAATAATTGTGTGCAAGCTGTACTTGCGCACGAATCCCAAGACGTGTGTAAGTACAACTTGCGCACGCCCTCCCCCCTCTTTCCCTTTCTTCCATTCTTACTTGTCTAGATTTTTTTCCATTTTTGGTGGGTGACTTCTCCTATTTTAGATCTAGGTGTTTTCTCTTTTCTCTTATGCCATGTATGAGATTGATTATTGAATGAGAAAGGGAGTTCTTCTTCTTCTTCTTCTTCTTCTTCTTCATCTTGGGTTTTCAAGCCACCTTTCTTGTCAACCTCCATTAAAGCCTCCTGTGATTGGAGTTTGGTGAGAGCCCAATAAACGTAACTAGTATCTCTTTTACTTTTCCCTTCTTGAGCACTTTCAGATAATCATAGGATCTCAGATTTGCTGAATAGGTTGTGGAGCTAATAACCTCAAATCTGAAATTGAGCACTTTTTGGCTTTGTTTTGTTTTATGAAACCTTTTCTTCACAAATCAAGACCCTAAGTGTTGGAAGTCCTGCCTTCCATTAAGATCCTCCTCACAAATCTGAGGATTACTACTATGGGATTTGTAAGAAGGCCTGGATCTATGGCTGATTCATTCTTTGAAATTAATTAATTATTGGTTATTAGCAAGATCTGAACTTTCTTTGTTAATTAATTTATTTCCTGATTGCATTGTATTGCATTAGATTATATTTCACATTGTCCTACATCATTATAGGTCTTATATTGGGCTGTGGTTGCATTAAGTTCATTTTGTTATGTATGGTTCATGACTCCATGTATTTTATCTACTATATAAATGATCATCTTTTCAGGAACTTTCTTCCCTTTTTGTAAAAACATGTTTTCTTTTCACTCTGTATATATAAATGCATTTCTAGTTATTGTGTAATGTGTGTGTATCCTCTTGTTTCTTTGTATGATACTGACAGCTTCTGCGTATGAATGCTTGGACAAAAGTCCACTAATAGCAATTACACATGTGACTTTCCCTTATGTGTGTGCATTTAGACTTAGGTCTAGGTGTGTACACATGGGAGTATGTGTGTCACTATTTTAGATTTAATCCTAATACCCGAATTCTTGAGCTTGGGATGTGACATACGTATAGCATGGTATTAGAACATGACACAGTCCTTTTTAATATTTTAGACATATAGGAACGTGGTGAAGGTACGTTAGAAGTAAGTGAATATCAAATATTTAACTCTATAGTCTAATATTTATATTTGTTATGGGGAATGTAATCGGTACTTTTTAAGTTTGAGTGTTGATTTCTTATTTTGTAAGCCATGGCATCAGGATCTGGTATAAATAATAATAATGAAGTGAACATGAATCCACTCATAGAAACGAATGAATCTACTCCCCAACAACTACCTTCAAATATCAAAGACCATTTTATAACGATGATGCAAGCAATTCAAGCACAATCCCAAGCAATGTAGGCATAAATGCAAGCAATGCAGTCTTTGCGAGCACAAATGGCTTTTATGGCGGAACAACAGAGTCAAGCATCAATCCAACCACATGTAAAGCAATAAGTGGTTTTTCAACCAAAGGAGAGTGACCCTAATGCCTTGTAGGAAAAATTTAGGAAACGAGGGGCTACTGAATTTCATGGAAAAGAAGATGCTCTATAAGCGGATGAATGGTTGGAGCATACTGATAATATGTTTGACACAGTTGTTTGCACCAACAGATGGAAAGTCCAGCTCACCGCTTCGATATTTCGCTGTGTGGGAAAAACATGGTGGAAGAGTGTGAGGGATTCATATAAGGACATACCTGGTGTTATAGTGTGGGAGACTTTTAAAAAACAGTTTAAAAGGAAGTTTATCCTAGCTCATGTTCAAAGGGAAAAAAGAAGTGGACTTCTTGGCATTACAGCAACAACAGATGTCAGTGGCAGACTATATACACACTTTTACCCAATTTTCCCAATATGCGGAAAACCTGATCAAAACGGAAAAGAAAAAGGTTAATAGGTTTATCATTAGCCTGAATCCCATGTATAAGGATTATATTATAGCTTTCCAACGGCCTATTCTGCAGAGGCAAATGCTTGTGAGAAGAGAGCTGTGAACCCTAAAATAAACACATCTTTTGGTGCTAAGGGGCAAGTACAAAAAATGATGAAGGGCGAATAAGGTGCTCCAAGTAAAGCAGGTGTAAAATGTAACCATTGTGGAAAGCCTCACGAGACTGAGTTATGCTGGAGGAATATAGGAGCCTGTCTGATTTGTAGTTCCATGGAACATCAGATGGCTCAATGTCCAAAGTACAAGCCCACTCAACAAACAAGGTCTATTGTTCCCACTACGTAAGGCAAACCACAACAACAACGTCAAGGCCAGAAGCTGAATCGCCAAAATGCCCATGCTTATGCCGCCACTCACAAGAGCACGGATGATGCTGATGTGGTGGAAGGTATTCTTTCTATTGATAATGAAGAAGCACAAGCCTTGTTTGACTCGGGGTCTACGCGTTCGTATGTAGCACCCCATTTTGCTGTAAAGCTACGGAAGCTGCCTAAGTCACTACCAGATATATTGGTGGTGTCCATTCCTGTTGGCAAAAGAGTGGAGTGTAGTTTATACGACCCCCAATGCGATGTGCGGAAAGAAGGTCATCAACTCCCAATTGACTTAATTTTACTATCGATGTTAGATTTCGATGTCATTTTTCGAATGGATTGGTTAGCGAGGTATCATGCCTGTGTGAATTGTTATAACAGGACAATCTATTTTGATTTACGAAATGGGTTCCATTTTAAGGGAAGTAAGAATAAATTCCCTAAGAGTATTATCTCTGCATTCAAAGCGGATAGGATGATACGCAAGGGGTGTGAAGGCTTTATTGCCTTTGTCACTGAGAAGAAGGAACTCAAGAAGCTTGGAGAGATTCTGGTTGTACGCAACTTCTCGAACATATTCCCCAAAGAAGTTCCAGAGTTACCTCCTGTTAGAGAAGTTGAATTCTCTATCGAACTCGTGCCAAGTACATCACTGATTAGTAAAGCTCCATATTGTATGGCTCCTGCAGAATTACTGGAGTTGAAAAAGCAATTACAAGATTTACTTGATAAGGGTTTCATATGCCCTAGTGTGTCACCGTGGGGTGCCCTAGTGTTGTTTGTAAAGAAAAAGGACGGCACACTTTGAATGTCTATTGACTACCGGCAGTTGAATAAGGTAACGATAAAGAATAAATATCCCCTGCCCCGCATTGATAAATTGTTTGACCAACTCCAAGCTTTTTCAAAAATTGATTTGAGATCTGGTTATCATCAATTAAGAGTTAAGGAAGATGATATTTCTAAAACTGTTTGTAGAACAAGGTATGGTCATTATGAATTCCTTGTTATGCCTTTTGGATTGACTATTGCAGTTGTTGCCTTTATGGCCTTGATGAATAGGTTCTTCGCTCCCTTCTTGGACACTTCATTGTGGTTTTCATTGATGATATTTTGGTGTACTCAAAGACAGCAGAAGAGCATGCAGACCATTTGCGAAAAGCCTTGCAATTGTTGAGAGAACATTGATTATATACCAAGTTAAAGAAATGTGAATTTTGGCTTGAGCAGGTAGCTTTTCTGGGTCATATCATTTCACGAGATGGTTTGGCAGTTGATCCAGCAAAAATCGAGGCAGTCGAAAATTGGCCAAGTCCAAAATCTATGACAAAGATTAGGAGTTTTCGTAGACTTGCAGGGTATTATAGAATATTTGTTTAGGACTTCTTAAAGATATTGGCTCCTTTGACGAAGTTAACTTGAAAGAATGTGCCCTTTAGTTTGATTAAAGACTGTGAGGCAAGTTTTCGGACCTTAAAAGAAAATTAACTACTACTCCAATATTAACTCTACTAGATGGAGGTGAAGGATTTGTGATATATTCAGATGTGTCTAGAGTTGGATTGGGATGTGTTTTGATGCAACATGGCAAAGTGATTGCATACGCTTCTAGACAATTAATGGAGCATGAACGGAACTATGCCGCACATGATCTGGAACTGGTAGCTATTGTGCTCGCTTTGAAATTATGGCGACATTACTTGTATATTGAAAAGTTTGAGATACATTCAGATCACCACAGCTTACAATATTTATTCAAGCAGCATGATTTAAATATGAGGCAGCAAGCAACATGATTTAAATATGAGGCAGCGTAGATGGCTTGAATTCATCAAAGATTATAATTTTTCTATCAAGTATCACCTAGGAAAAAGGAATGTTGTGGCAGATGCTCTTAGCAGAAAGACAGAGAGTCCTAGTGCCTTATTGAGCTCAAATTTGCTCATACAAGATGAATTCAAAGACATGCCCGTGGAAGTAAAATTCGTGGATGATTTGGTGATGTTTGCAAGTACAGTTACTTTCCAGCCTGATATAATTTAAGCAATTAAGGATAGACAGTTTAAAGATCTGAATCTAATGCGAACTAAAGACCATATAGTAGATAGACCAAATTTCCATCTAGAGGATGGTGTCCTATATTTCAAGAACAGATTATGCGTACCAGCTCTTGATGGCCTAAAAGAGAGCCTAATGACAGATGAACATTATGCTAGGTATGCGATGCACCCTGGTAGCACGAAGATGTATCAGAATCTAAAGGTTACGTTTTGGTGGAATAATATGAAAAGAGATATCGTAGGATTCGTAGTTAGGTGCCTTACATGCTAGAATGTGAAAGCTTATCATTAGAGGCCTCCTAGTTCCTTACACCCATTGCATATTCCTCAGTGGAAATGGGAACACATCACGATGGATTTCGTTTCAGGTTTACTCCTGACGAGCAAGAAGAATAATGCAATTTGGGTGATTATGGATATGCTAACGAAGTCAGCCTACTTTATTCCTTTCAAAAAGGGTATGACATTTTCCAAGATGACCAAGAAGTTTCCAAGATGACCAAGAAGTTTATGGATGAGATTGTAAGGCTGCATGGTACGCCAGTGTCCATAGTTTCCGATCGTGACAATAGATTTGTGTCATCCTTTTGGAAGGCTTTTCAAGAAGTTATGGGTACCACATTGAATTTCAGTACTGCATACCACCCATAGACGGATGGACAATCTGAACGCACTATCCAAACTTTGGAAGACATGTTTCGAGCCAGTGTCCTAAGTTTTAAAAAAGAATGGGATAAACATCTATCATTGTGTGAATTTGCATATAATAACAGCTTCCATAAAAACATTAATATGGCTCCGTATGAAGCATTATATGGACGTAAATGTCGGAGTCCAGTTTGTTGGGAGGAAGTTGGAACTAAAAGTTTTCACAGATTGACAATTATTGCTAAAACTAACGAAAAGGTACAGAAAGCAATTGAGGATTTGAAGGTTGCTCGTTCAAGATAGAAGAGTTAAGCTGATACTTGAAGAATAGACTTAGAGTTTCAAATTGGTGATTGGTTTTTTTCTAAAAGTCTCTCTTATGAAGGGCATAATACGTTTTGGCCAGAAAGGCAAATTGGCTCCGAGGTACATAGGCCCGTTCAAAGTCAAGAGTAGGGTTAGTGATTTAGCTTACAGGTTAGCACTTCCTATTGAGTTCTCTTTAGTGCACGATGTGTTTCATGTATCGATTCGCAAATATGTTAGAGACCCTACCCACGTCATTCGGTATGATGATATCCAAATTCGGCTAGATGCGTCATACGTCGAGCGCCCGCTCTGTATCTAGGTACAAGGGAGCAAATACTATGTACAAGGACCATACGATAGGTCAAAGTTCTTTGGGAACATCATGATCCCGATGAAGCCACCTGGGAACTTGAAGAACAAATGGATCGACAATATCCTAACCTTTTCACTCAGGTATGTTTCATTCAGAGGACTGAATGATTCTTAAGAGGGAGAGGATGTAACACTCCGACCTTAATTAAGTATGTTTAGCGACTAATTGATTTCATTATTAGTGATTTTTCAAAGAATTAGTCTATTTAATAATGTTTTGTCTTAATGAGTTATGTTTCGGGTCATGGATAGGTAGTTAGGTTGAATTTAACCTGGATTAGGTAAATACAAGCCCTTTTTCGTAATTTTAGACTTTGTAAATTTACATCATTCATGTATCATGTTGGCATCATTACATGGGTCTCATCAAGCCTATTAACTTCTGTAATTGACTCGAATACAAATGTAGTCATTTGAATTAGTTGGTCGTTCACTTGACTTAAACTGAAATTATTCTACGAAATAAGGACTTTTTTATAAACTTCAGAAAACGTGTGTCATATAAAAAAGGTTCAACTAACCATTTGACCCTCCATGTTGTATGCACTCCTCTCTAAAGTTTGCTTCTTCTTCTTCTTCTATCTCTTCACCACTATGTCTCTCAAATCATGGGGATAGAAGCTTTGCATGTGTAACCTCAGATTATTTTTCTCCTTTTCCATCATCCTTGAGCTCTCCTTTTGTCTTTGAAGTGGAAGACTTAAGCATCTTCTTCTTCCAATCCATCTTTAAGATAAGAGTTTTGTTCTTCATTACAGTTTCCTTTAATCTAAAGGACTCTCATTTCATTACATGTACTCGTCTCCTTTTTTAATTCCTAGATGCAATTCTTAGATGCATGGCAATTAGGTTTAAAAATACCTAAATTGAGCCAAAGGAAGGATTAATAGCTTGAAAAGCTTAATCTAAGGCAAGTATAAGCAAATTTTAGTTGAATGCATGTTGGTATATTTTGATTGTTATGATTCCTACAAATCTTTCAATTTTAATGTGTTTTATAACCCTTCTTTTATACTTCTATTTCTCCTTGTTTGAATGTTCATATAACTTTTCAGTTTTGAAACGAAATCAAACTGCTCCAAAAAATCTAAAGCTTACGGCTACACCGTAGGTCTTCCGCGGCTCCAACTCCAGAGAGTAGTAATTTTGAATTTTATACTACGGCAAGCTACAGCTAAGTCGTAGGATGTATGTACTACAGCTGCACTGTGACTTAACTGTGGTCTAGCCGTAAACAATTTTATGGTTTGAAAGCCTGAGAGTATAAATAATCAAAAACCTCCTATGGCTAAGCCACGGTGAAGCGTATGATGTGCTACGACTAAGCCGTAGACACATCGTGGCCTAAATGTAGAACAAATATGGCTAAGAAGTAAGACAAACCACCGTTCAAATGTGAATGTGGAAGAATCTAGGTAACTACGGCTAAGCCGTAGCGCATGTCACGGCTAAACCGTAAGATGCCTGTGGTTAAGAGGTAAGTCAACCACAACTAAACCGTGAGCCCACTGAAAACCAAGGTTAATTTAGATACTATTAGGAGACCTTGTAAGGCCTTAGTTTGGATCCCTTTATCTCATAAACTGGTCCCATGGAATAATTGAATATCATGAAGGGTCTTGAAGGCTGAGACTCATTCATGTGTGTTGTCCATTTATTAAGCACCTCCCCATGAGTGTTGGTTTAAGGGACTTTGATATCGTTTTTCGATACAATGTAACATCAAAAGAAAGATAACTATGTATCGAATAACTTAAAACTACATCAACATGTATGGTTAGAAATAATGGATGACTAGATTAAGATTGGCTAGTAAACCACCTTGATCCCATGAAACTGAATCAAATTGCATAGCATATTGAATTACAGTTATTGTTTTCTATTCTTCCAATAATGATTTGAATTGAATGATCATTTTCCAATTGATTCTAATTGTGTCAGCTCTTGATATACGTTTTTTTTTTACCTTGACATTGAATTGAGTATGAACGTATTGCTTGCATAACTTGAATATATATACTGTTTGTTATTGTCCTTTCTCAACGAATGACTTGTATGATTTACTCAAGTTCACGTATATGAATGAAACAAAATGTTCTGTCTCTACTTAGCGTCAGCCTTATGACACCCGGTGGAGTTGACTTTGGTGTAGCATGAATGTTGCCACTGCAGTGTGCTTTTCTTGGGGCTTCCGAACTCAAGGAACTAGAGACCCATTCTAACTTGGCCCGATCGATGGTGTTCTCAATGCATAGATCCCTAGAGGGAGGATATGACAAATGTAGTAGCCACATAGTAAAGTATTTCCGTTAATTGAATCTTATAATATGTTCTACTCAAATGCACAACATACCTAGCATACTAAAATTGAAAATCTATCTGTGATCACCTGGTAGTGATTCTTTTAGATATAACACGTGTCACCTTAATTTTGATTATGCTTTGTTGAATAGTCTTATTTACTCATTGTCCATTGGTGTTACAGGCTCAGGTCCCTCTTTCGATCCCTCGAAGGTCGACAAGACTTCAGAGGAGATCTCCGAGGTCCCATCGGGATTAAACTAGTGGACAGCTGTCCATATTTGACCGATCCACCCTAAAGTGCGACTTGGATTAGTATAGGTCATATATTGGGCTATGGTTGCATTAAGTTCACTTTGTAATGTATGAGCCATGACTCTATGTATTTTGTCTACTGTATAAATTATCCATCTTTTCAGGAACTTTCTTCCCTTTTTGTAAAAATAAGTTTTCTTTTCACTCTGTACATATAGCTACATTTCTTGTTATTATGTATTGTGTGTGTATCCTCTTGTTTCTTTGTATGATACTGATAGCTTCCACTTATGAATGCTTGGATAAAAGTCCACTAATAGCAATTGCATGTGTGACTTTTCCTTATGTGTGTGCATTTAAACTTGGGTTTAGGTGTGCATACAGGGGAGCACGTGTGTCACTATTTTAGGTTCAATCCTAATATCCAAATTCTTGGCCTTGGGATGTGACAAAAAGTATGCCCAAGATATGGCACAAGATGTACAAGTATATAAACGTAGCCAAACAGTCTAAAGATCGAATAAACTTGATAACAAAATGTTATATCATAAGTTTCAACCATATAACATGATGAAATAAAAGGACAACCTCAAGGCCTAAGTCATATATTCCCAAGTGACCCATGAGACTCTAGCAAATACGACTAATAGAATAAGTCATCGAAAGTCCACTAGTCTATTCCTTAGGATACCCACATTGTACCTTCCTAGAGTGCTTTGAGGATAAGGTTATTGCTGGGTCCTACAATGCGAAAGGTAGCACCCTGAGTATGACAAGTCAACAAGAATATGCAAGTAGTGTACTAAACACATGGTTTCAATGAAGAAATAAAGACATAATCAATAAATAAGAGGTCAAAACAATTCAATAAGCATGCTAGCATTGATAATGAACATATATATGTGAATCAAATGTAACAGGAATATAACCTATAAATTTGGCAATCCACGTTGCGAGTATCCTTCCTATAGGTGGAGCTGGAAATATACGGGGCAAGAATCAGGTAGCAAATCTGATTATCCAGAGGAGCGTTGACATACTCTTATCGAGAATCAATTGCAGTAGTGGGAAATATCAAACTCGTACTCAGCCTCGCCAGGCCTCACAGAGTCAAGCCCAGTGGAGCCAACTCCATGAATCAATAACATGATAAAACATACCGTACAATTGTATATATTATAATTACTAGTTATAACCTACTTGCGTATCATGTGAAGGTAACTTAAGCATGTTGTTACCTAATAAGGATGACAATATAAGGAAAATGGAAAAGACATAAATGAACTGACAAGGTGATAAAGACAATCAAGAGCCATGGCGATTTGCATAATTTTTCAATTTAATTAAGAGACAAAGGTGTTTTATGGGCCTAACTATTCTAGGATACCCATGTTCGTAGCCTTCTACTTCAGTGCGACCATAGATCATCAAATGTCATGTGTTACCGAATATCTTGGTGTCACATTGTATATAAATATGGACATTGGACTCTTAACCTACACACGAAGGGTATAACATTAAGACTAATCGAAACATCTAACAAGGATGAATGATAGCCAACATTTTCCTTGTGTAACCAATTTGATTTCGTTGGATCAACATTAAGTTATAGTGGTTTCAAGAGTCAAGGTCCTATAAAGTCATAAGGTTCACCTAGTATTCTTAAGGTATTACTTGACCCTATGGTCAAGTTCAAGGTTCCCTTAAGTATGTTTTACCTAGTTAAGTCAAACGGAGTTGGATTGGAGGAGATTACAAGTAAGAATAAGATAAACTACATAAGTAAACAAATTGGTTGGACCCCACCAGATCGATCCTGGGTTTGATCGATCTGATCAGATCTTGAGGGGTTACTCAATTGATCGTACATGTGTCCAATCGATTAAGCTTGATGCGGGATTTCCATTTTGAGTTCGTTTTATGTCCAAACTACACCATATACATTTCTAATCTTCACCTACATAAAACCCATAATTTACTACACCAAATCTATTATTTTTAATGCCATTTCACTTCCAGTTAATCCCTTATTCACCTCATTCATTCAAACCCTCATAAATGTTTTTTCCACCCACCAAGACATCCTCCATTAATGACATACAAGAGACGGATTGGTTGCACAATGCAATAGAGCATATACATAGTAAGGAATAAAAAAGAATCCATCATACATGCTACCACTTTCTTATTCTCGCCTTAATAGGCACCTTAGATTTAATTCATATTAAACGAGATAAAATCACTAATTTCTCAAGCTTAAGCAAATGCCCTATTCATGAAAATGGAATAAGAAGAAAATAAAAATAATGAGATGCATGCCATATCATGGATTTGGGTTTCCTTATTCAAATAAACTTTAAATCTAAGAAGGAGTATGATGCTTTTACCTTAAGAAGTTGTAGAGAATATCATACAAATTCCAATAGCTCTAAGCTTGAAAATGGCAAAGAAAAGAGGGGAGGGGGGGGGGGGGGGGGTGGAAGAAGATGATGGAGCAAGGTTCTCTTTAAAGAAGATCTCCCTCTTGATTTGGAAGAGAGGAAATGGAGTATTTAACTTACAAGTTATAGCGAAGGAAAACAAGGCTTTCCAAATAAACAAGCTTGCAAATGGTGAAATGAGTGATGGGGAAGAAGATAGTAGTGGAGAAGGTGTGGTAGAGTCATGGTTTAAAAAAACGGCCGATATAAGTACGATATATCGCTGTGGAATGGTATTAGAATCGGTATGCCAAAAAATCACCAAAATATCACGATATATCGGTCGATATTCCAAAATATCAGCCAATATTCCTAAATATCGGCATAAATGATATATCCGTCGATATTTTGAAAATATCGGCCGATATCTCAAAAATATCGGCCGATATCTTATAAAAGCATCAAAAACCCTAATTTTTCTCCTTTTTCTCCCTCTTTACTCATCTTCCCCTTTCCAAAGATGCCCTAGCTGCTTCTCCTCCATTAACTTCCAAACACATCACAAAATCAAATATTTTGGTGGATTTGGTCTAAAAAAACCAACAAAACAAAGTTACAAAGGTAAGTAAATTATATTTCTTGTATTTTTTTTAAATATTTGTTTAGTAAGAGACTAAGAACTTAGATGTGATCCATGATGATGATTCCACTTATTTTTTGTTATGGATTTACACATTGTAATTTGTGAGTGTGGATCTATTATTTGGTATTTCAAAAATTTAGGCTTTTAACTTTTGTTTTTATTTATAGTTTTTTTTAATGTTAAAGACTTATAAGTATTGTTTTTTATTTTATTAGTATGCTAATACATGATTTTATGAAGCAAATTTGATACATTTAGTAGTAGAATACATAGATCTACAAGATGTGGACTTTTTATATTTATTTATTTTCTGATTTTTTAATAATTTAATGTTAAAATAAGATTTTTTGAGGATTTAACCATGATTTTGTTGTTCTATTGTATACTTCACGTATGATATGAATATGATAAGTTTTCATTTTTTTCAAAATATTATGTAAATAGTTTTTTATTTTTAAATTTTATTTTCTTGTATTAAATAATAATTTAATATTTAAATAGAATATTTTGAGGATTTCACTATAATTTTTTTTAAGTAAGCATGATCATTGTATACTTCATGTAAGATTACTTTTTTCATTGTTCTTTTATGTAATTAGTTTTATGTTTTTAAATTTATTTGGGGATTTTTTAATAATTTAATATTAAACTATTATATATTTAGATTTTCACTATAAATGTGGTTTCCTAATTTTATATAATTATTGTATACTTCACATATGCTAATTTTTTTAAGGTTGTCTTATCATTTGTCATTAAGACAGGTCAATATTTTTATATTTCTGAATTTGTTTTTGGATTTTTAAAACATGGAATTAGGAAAATTAAATAATGGATGTATCATTTAAAATGTGGACTTTTGATATTCCAAATGCTTTACATAAATTTATTAACTTCCTTGTTTCTATTATATTTTGGATCTTTGTTCAAATGTTTTATAAATTGTGCCATGTGTTTTTTTGTTTTGAAGAAACTATATCAAAATGGTGCGTGATATTGATCCAGCATGGAACCATTGTAAAGAAGGTGGAAGTAAATATAAGATTAAATGTAATTATTGCCAAAAAATCATAAATATATGGATAAATATATTGAAACAACATCTGGCTTACAGGTAAAGCCAAGTGGCAAAGTGTCCTTAAGTGCCACCTATTGTGAAAAAAGAAATGCATGAGTTATTGGATGCAGGAAAACAGAAAAAGCTTGTCAGAAAGGAAAAAAGAGAGGAGGAATTTGAAGCATATAGAGAAGAAGCTTTTGGGTCTAGGGAGGGAGAAATTATTTCCTCCGACAATGATGAGGATTCAAATTTGAGGAGGACTAGGAAAGAAAGTTTAAGGTTACTTTAGGAGGACGAGGAGGAGAAAAGAAGGATGCAATATGAAGCAGCCATGAAAGGTGGCTAATATGATGAGGGTGAGCCATCTAGATCTAGGGGAAGGGGTTTGTGTCGAGCATTTAGTTAAAGACAACCCCCCCCCCCCCCCCCACCCCCACTAAATATTGAGGACGATGATGAACCTCCTACATAGTTACCTTGTAGGCCAGGTGTGGCAGGTCCAACGGACCCATTTGCATATAGCAAACCAACAGCCAAGCAACCCACCATTGTAACAGCACTGAAGGGGAAATTTAATTAAGTAAGAGAAAATTTTGTAAGAGCTACTGGAAAGTTCTTTTTAGATGTGGCTATTCTACCACATAAGGCAGACTCTTTTTATTTCACCACCATTTTAGATGCAGCAGTGGAACATGGTCTCGGTATAAAGGCACCCACTCCATATGAGATTGGTCATCTTTGTGTTAGAAAAGAATATGAGGAGTTACAGCTTTGGGTGGAAACTTTTAAGAGGATATGAAAAGAAAGGGGCTGCACACTAATGTGTGATGGGTGGACGACCCTCACCAAACATCATCTCTTGAATTTTCTAGTTTATTGCTCTTTGGGAACAGTTTTTATCAAATCAGTTAATGCAGCTGATTATGTTCAAGATGCTAGATATATCAATAAGTTGTTTAATGAAGTGATTAATGATACTGAGGCAGATTGTATAGTTCAAGTTGTCATCGATAATGCTACAAACATGATGAAAACAGGAATGATGCTTATGCAATAGAAGGCAAATGTTTTTGGATCACCATGTGCAGCACATTGCTTAAACTTGATGCTTAAAGAAATTGCCAAAAGAAAAGTCATGAAACAAGTTATTGAAAAGATTAAGAAAATCACTAATTTTTTCTACTAGTCTTATAGACTTGTTTCAATGATGAGAAGTTTACAAACAATCATGAACTACTACAGCCTGGCATTACTCGATTTGCCACTCACTTTATAGCCATTTAGAGTATTTACAAGTATAGAAGAAGGTTTCTCCAACTCATCAAATTAGATGAATGGATGAATTCTAAGTGAGGAAAGCGGTCGACTCCCCTAATAGAAGAAATATGCAAGACGATTGAGTCTAATAAGATTTGGCCTCATGTTAAACATTACTTAAATGTTTTTGAGCTTCTAATGAAAGTTCTTCAATTGGTTGATGGTGATGATAAGCCAATTATGGGCTTCTTATATGAGGCCATGGAGAGAGCAAAGATAGCTACTAAAGCAAATTGTAAATATTATACTAAACATTGGAAGACCATCGACAGTCGTTGGGAGCGTTAATTGTATCATAACTTACACACTGCTGGTAAGTGGAAACTGATTTTTTGTTGGTGTTATTGTTGTATTAAATTCTTCTTAATACATTATTCACTTAAATATAATTGATAAAATTCGAGTGGGAATGAAGAATGTTATTGAAAGACTAGTAAATGACACTGATGAGGCAATTAAGGCAAAAAACGAAGTAAGTAAATCAAAACGTAGAGATCTTAGATGGCGTCTTTTTTCTTCTTCAATTTAATATATGTCACATTCATTCATAATAGTTGATAATTATTTTTCTTCTTTAATGTCATTAGATTGATGTATATAATGAAGGTATGGAAAGTTTTTGCACCACCATTACTTGAAGAGCTGTTACAAAGACATATCCTAGTAAGGATTGTAAAATATAAATAGTAAATTTTATTTTCATTATTCAAAAATTCAAAAATTGAATGTTTAATCTTATTTTCTTTTATTTTCAGTTGAATGATTTTGAATTATGGAGAGAGTGCTCCAGCATTAAGGATGATTGCAATTAAAGTCCTTAGTCAAACTACATCATCGTCAAATTGCCAAAGAAATTAGAACACCTTTGCTTTTATCCATACAAAAGTAAGAAATAAAATGACGATAGAGAATTTGAACAAATTGGTCTACATCCACTATAACCTCAAGCTCTACAATCGAAATTAAAGAAGGAGAGCATTTGAGAATCAACAAGATTACTTCTGCCTAATTAATTTAGACTATATTTTGTTGGCAAAAGAAGATTTATTAAGTGAATGGCTAGAGGAGGTAGAAGAGCCATTATTAGATAAAGATCCAGAGCTGGTGGAGATGGTTGAGGACTTGACTGGGAAGAAGTTTTAGCCAATGTAAGACTCTGAAAGATTATAAGAGATTAATTTGACACAGCAATAGAGGGGTACTACGGTTGATCTTACAGAGGCAAGAGGAAAGGAGGTGGGTGAGGAGAGTGAGTCGAGTATCTCTACATCTTCCTCATCAACAAGAATTCTTCCCAACTCTCTTAAGGATGATGGTCACTATGGAGATAATAAGCCACCAATATATGAGGCAGATGAGCATTTTCCTGGTGCTACAGACTTAGATCCTCATAGTGGTTATGTAAGATATGTCTCACAAATTGAGACAGAGATTGGTAGAAGCATCGGTCAAGAAGGGGGGAAGGCACTTCTACAAGCAATGTTGGACAACAACAGGCTATGTATGGACATAACCCTCATTGGCCAACTCAGTTGCCTCTAGTTTCACCGTCACAATTGTGGCATGAGCAAGGAATGATCCAACGTGAGCCCCAACAAGATACTTTTGTTCCTCATGAATTTTTTAATTTAAATTTGGGCCCCCGTCATCTCAATCTACTAATGATAGCTCATCATATTATGAAGGGATCTTTGCTCCTCAGCAACAATATCAATATGGCCAAGGGTATGGGAGTGCAGTGGAAGAGTATGGATCATATTATTATAACCCATAACAAAGAAAAAGAAATGATGATGATGATAATCTCAAGCCTGGGCAACACTCCACTTGGAATTAGTGTGTGCATTCCTTCTCTTCAATTGCTTTATGATTTATTTTACTATCATTATGTCATATGCTATGTTAATGTTCATGTTTTTGAATTTTACAACTTGCTTGATAGTTAAGTGATGAATTGATGATTGATGAATGATAACTGATAAATCACGATAGAGGTATATACTATACAAGATACAAGTACAACCACTATATATAAATTATAAATAACCTCTATTCTCTAAAATGTCACACTAATAGATAGTTCACACTTTATAAGTCATAATTATAGTTCTTACAAAAAAAAAAGTTCACAATTTTGGATACGACAATGATACAGGATGTCATAAATTAGGGGGACTGATAATTTGATTTATACTTGTTACTGATGAAAAAAAAAACATTGTTTCCATCCTTTTCTAATATTTTGGATTTTTTGGGTATTTTTTCAATTTTTTTGGATTAAAAAAAATTCACACAGCGACGACCGCGACCGATATTGATACCGTATCGGTTTTTTGGACCGACCAATACAGCGACCGATACCGAGATTTTCATCCATGGGTGGAGCAAAGCTCTCTTTCTAATAGTGTAAAAGAGGCAAGCGAGGTGGAGATAAGAGAAAGAGGCAAAGAGATGGGGGCTAGAGTTTTGGCTCATAAGAAAAGGGTTTGCTTTTATACTTGGGTTCCTTATAAAATTACTAGCAAATCCATTTCTTTAAACATATTACAAAAGGGGTCAAAGGGACTTTCTTGAGATGAAATAACTCAACTTATGTCATAAATGAAATGGAATGGTTATGATAAATGAGAAAATGATGGAATAATGCACATAGCATGCACTAATATAAGGTCCATCTAAGCTACCTAAACGAGGTTATGGTCCAACCCACCTACCTAACCAACCCAATTAACAAATAATCATCAAACTAGGCTAACACACTATTAATTAATATAAAACACAATTAATTAGTGAATAAGCCTTAATTTGGGGAACAAGACCTTACACTATGACTGGAACTGTACCCACTAGGCTCCAAAGTGGATGAGCAGGGGAGGGGCGAAATGGTGGTAACCAGACGACCCCCAACAATCCATGGAACTGTTGATGTGGCGGCTTTCTACTTTCATTTATGTCCTTTGCTTTTCTAGATGTTCTATAGAGCAAGAACAATTTTTTACAACAAAAATATGATATATGTCATATTATATGAATCTAAAACTTTTGTTGCCTACAGTTTCAGACCTATAGCAATTGTGAAGGTGGGATATTATAAATATATGACTAGAAATGAAACACTAAGTTTTTAACTCTTTGATGAGAGGGAGGAAGTAGGGAGAGATGGGGAGATAGTTCATCATCATGGAATTATAGGATGGACGGGGCATTGGTTGATGATGCCTAGATTGACAATTAATGTGCAGAAGTATTGGTGATCATATTTGTATTTCTTTTTAACATTTTTTTCATTTTGAGGAGTAGGAAAAACTAATAGAGATGCATGAAATAATGGACTCAATACAATTGGATTTGCTAAACTAGTAGCATACTAGTATTGGTACAATATTTAGTGCTAGTACTAGAATCATATCCTTCAAATAAAGTTATGCTATTATATACAAGTATCTGAGTGTCATATGAATGACATGGGGAAAAACCTGACCCATTGTCATCCCTATTTGAGGGCTTTTTCATTGTCCATCTCGTGTGTCCTAGGATTGAAAAACTCATAGAGTTGAGTTATGACTCGGTTGAGTAACATCATTTTAGACAAGACTCAAGTCAAATTTAGTGGATACTTTGGTAAATATGCAAAAAATGTTTTAATGATTATCTTCTTTTCAAATATATATATGAATTTAAATTAATTATCATGAAAAAAAACAAACTACTTTGAAGACATTTAATTTATATATAAATATTACTAGATAATTTGAATGGAAAAAGGACTTCCAAGTGATCATATTGACAACAACTAGGGGTTGATTAATTTGTTGGCAACCCCGTGACTCACCTGGGCCAAGTTTTCATTTGATTTAGTTTGTTTTGATCTCTAAGTCTAGGTCCTCTATCATTTGTATTACAACAGAACCATGTTACATTTATTTGGAACTCCATTGTAGGGCTCATATAAAGATATAGCTGGTTCAAGGCAAAAAATGAATATGCAACCATGACAATCACCCTAATAATGCAAATAATGGGAAAGTCAAGGTCTCATCTAAGGTGAAATAATTTAATTTTCTTACACTAGTCATGATCATTGCTCCTTTGGATATCTATCAACAACAACCATCAAATCTTAATCAGGATTTTTATAATTGACAGACTACTGGAGTCTTCCTTGCAAATAAGATCATATGCTTTCTGGCTAACCCCTATCATAGATGCCTAGCTTGATAGTTGTTTGTTCTTTTGCCATGACCAGTTACGGCTAAACAGAGTTACCTTTACATACAAAAATACTTTATTATGAATTCATTTACAACATAAAAAATACTTTATTTTGAATTGCAGAGAGAGCTAAATGAAAGATCTAGCCAGCAGCCCACGAGCTCAAATAATAGCACGACATGGTATCATATCTTCACCCAGGTCATGGGTGAAGATAGACATTGTTGTATTCACACCTTCAGGTTGGGTATCAACTCCTTCAATATGCATAGCTCATGAGGTTCAATTGGTGAATATAGAAGGATAGCGGAGGATGAGAGGGCTCTAAGAATAACATGTGAAGAAAAGATGGTTTCTGTACAGGAACAAATGAACTACATGCAAGCCAATATACAACAGATGGGAAATTATGTGAAACAAATGATGACAATGCTCTAGAGGTTCACCCAGCTTGGTCAACTGTCTTCTTCATCTGAGCCTGTGGGTAACATGACATAAATTTAAAGCGAAGTTATATTAGGATTTAATTACCTTTACATGTTATGCTAATAATGCATATTTATTCCTAATAGGTCTTTGGAGCATATCCTGATGATATTTAGCATTAGATGTTTGTGAAGTTTACTTGAGATAAGTGTAAAGTTTTGTTCTTTATGATCTATTTTTGTTTTTGTCTATCAAATGTAAGTAATTTGGTTACAATAAATCATAATGATTGCAGACATTGATAATAATTATAAAGTTGACATCTCAGAGAAAGAGAGAGAGAGAGAGAGAGAGAGAGAGAGAGAGAGAGAATTCAAAATTCAATAATAAAATGTCATAGACTATCCCAAAGAGAGATACATATTGTTTAAAAACTATCCCAATGAATAGGGATTGCTAAACTATCCCAATAATAAGGATGAGGAAGGGGTTTTTTTTTCCTATGGTGGTTTAGATGGAGACTAAACATGAGCTTGCAGTTGTATGATTTTAGTATTCATTTTTTTTCATGTAATTTTGAGTGCTTTTTTTAGCTTTTACAGATCTATGATTTCTGTTAATTTCAGTGTTTGATGTTGTTTGATGTCTACATTTTTTTGGTGTTTAGACATCTTGATTGCCATATGTTTGGACCTTACTGTCACACATATCATATACTAAATATAATCCTATGAGATTCATGCTAATTGATTGTTGGTATTGACACGGTATTCCACTTTGCATGATTTTCAAGTTCGTCAACCATCTTAAATGCATTAAGGTTGAGAAACATTTCTTCGTCATCTAAAAAATGTAATATTTGAGCTAATCGCAATTTAGGATAGATCAAGATGCAACCTAATGTGCTAAAGTAATACTTGTGTGTGTGTGTGTCAATGGAGGAAATAATTCTATAGGTTTTGCTTAGATAGGTGAGAACAGCAGGAGATTTAGGGAGCTTACTTCTATTATTCAAAAGAGGTTTAGTTTTATTGAGATCAGTGTGTAACTATATGCTGAAAAGGTTAACAATAGAGGGCTCTGCGTAATTGCTCAGATGGAGTCCCTTCGTTACAAGTTTCTTAGTGGCCTTACTGTCCGTAGGTATTGGATTTTCATATCAATTATTATTCTGGCAAAATCAATTCTTAGTACCATATGTTTTTACAATGCATTTTACTCTCATTGGCTGATGCTAAAAGGGTTGATGACCGTTAATCTAGTTGAAATTGCATTTTGTACATATGTACATATATTTGTTTGAATGAGTGCCAAACTTCATTTGTGAAATTATTTGATAGTGTGTACACGTATCTATTTGCATATGTGGGATGGTTGATGGTTGATATCCTAATTACCGTAAAAAAAAGTTCATGAATAGCTCTGGATGTCTAAAGTTAGGTTGAACATGGGTTGAGAGGAGTTATAGGTGTTAGCATTGAAAAAGCCCTTAAAACTTGGGGTGGTTTAGATGGAACACTGGCTTGTAGAACTGTGACTAATTGTTTCCGGTTGGAAGGAATTTTCAAATTCAATATTATTGGCACAACAGAACAATTTAAATAGTTTTCAGAATTCACCAACATTACTGATAATCAGTATTCTATGCAAGTAATATTTACACTTGGTCAAAGGTGCTGCAGTAGCCCAGAAGCTCCTACTCATGATCATTAGATGTTGTCAAGATTTTTGTTTTAAACCTTATCCAACCAAACTACTAATGAGAGACACCTCCTTCCACCTTATCCATTGAAAATCACAATTCAAAACATTAATATGCTAACTGGATTCATTTATGAACCCTAAGCTTTCTGTGAATTAACACTCAAATTCATATAATTTGTCCAATAATGAAAAAGCTTAGGTTTTGGAATTTAAAAGGTCACCAAAGGTGATCTTATCATTCATTGATAATTAATAATAACTTATAAGTACGTATATGCTCATAATGACAACCTGATAGACGTATGATGGATGGTTAGAAAAAAAGAAATAAGTAAAAAAGAAAAATTGGGTGTTATTAGGACCGATATCATTTCAATTAGCTTCAGGTAACCATAAATATATACTTGATCCTCTAAATTTGATCTCACTCCATTGATTGAATTATTGTTCGATTGAATCACAATAAAATGGTCATTTCAAATGATTGCCAAATACAGGTAAAGAAGTATAACAAATAAAACAGCTGAGAAGAAAATGCATATATTTGAACAAAGTAAAAAGCTTTACATCTTGTGAGGCACCAAAATCTGTTCAATAGCTCATGGAAAGAAATGAATAAATACATCTGAGCATTACATCTTGTGAGGAAAATAAAATATGTTCCCTACTCATCCATTTTTTCCAATAACCCCAACTTCTACTTCTCGATGCATACAAATCCAAATTGCCAAAAAAAATCCAAATGAAAAAAAAAAAGAATAAGTTCTTTCTTGTTTTCCTCTTACATCAATCTACTGTTATATTCCCATAAATCTTTTTGAAATCACAATACCCCAACCTTCATGTTTTTACAAAAAGAAAAAAAATACTACAAATCAAAGATTTTTAAAAAATGACCCCAAGAGAATCACTTGATCTTAGGCAAAAAGTCGAAAAGATATGACTGTAAGAGAACATGCACCTAAGTTGACAATAGCATCTGGATTGTCATCGGAAAATCCATTTAACTTCTTTAAAACACCTATACAATGGGATTCCTCCCCATCATTCTCTGCCATTAAATATCTCTTCAAAATATAATAGATTTCATGAATTCATCTTCAAAGACAAAAGCACAGTTGTCTTTTATAGATGCAATAAACATAAAAAAAAAAAAAACTTTCTTACATTCCATTCTTATATGCCTACCTCCTACATTCAACAAATATTGCCAAATTCACAAAGCCTCAGCCATCATGTAGCCAAAATCCGTACAACTACAACAGCTCATGGAGAAATGTTAATTAATATATTCGAACATTAATACAACTTTCGAAGAAAGAAAGAACAAATGTTCCCTATTCATCCAATCCATTTCTTGCAATAAACTCAACTAATGTTCCCTATGTATGAAATTGAAATTCCAATTAAAGAGCCAAATCCCAAAGCAAAATTAGTGTACAACAAGTTTTGTTGATATTTCTAAAACACAATAGAAATCCACCAAAATGAAAACCCCATACCTTCACATATAGGGCAGGGAGACAATACTAATTTGAAATCGAGGCACATGAGAGAGAGAGAGAGAGAGAGAGAGAGAGAGAGGTGTTTGTGGATGGGGGAGGAGAAGATAAGAAAGTGACTCAGGAGAGGAGATGAGAGAGTGAGAGCAAGAAATAGGCATTCATGGTGGAATTTATCCATTTTATGGTTTCAAAATGAGAGGAGAGTGGCATTCGTGAGAGAGGAAACACCATTGAAATCTGAGATGTGTGAGACTCGTCCTCTTACATCAATCTATTGGCTATATACCCATAAATCTTTAGGAGAGTGGGATTCCTGAGATGGGAAATGCCATTGAAATCTGAGATGTGTGAGACTCATTTATTGTTGAAGAAGAGGAAGAGTCATTTGGTTTCAGTATAATGAGGAAGAGATGTTTTCTTTGGATGTAAGAGGAAGGAACATTTCTACAAGGACCCACTTCACTGGTGCTGACATGTCTGAACGAGGTGGCCGAATTACTCTGTTTTTTCCTCAACTCCTTTCCATCTTTAAGGAAAAAAAACTAGTGGAAAATCCCATGCAATGCACTGTTAAATTAGGCATAAATTAATTTATATTAATTAAACTTTGTATCAGCATAATACACAATATGCGACACCTTAATTTTCTCCGGAGGTCACGAGCTTTATAAACCTGTAAGTACGTCAATGTTCTTTCTGTATCCACTCAGCCCATATGCAAACCAAGCATATTATTTTTTGCAACAGCATGTATCATATGGATAAATATATAAATATGTCAAAGAAAAAAAATAAACCCTAAAAACATTGGTTCTTATAGGTCTCTTATTTGTGTCTGAGTAAATAAAAGGAAAAAGAGTTTTTAAGTTTTTTTTTTATGATAGGGATGGAAAGGTCTGTAAAAGAACTTGAAAGGTAGAGGAAACATTTCTATGTGAAAAGATGAGAAGACTGTGTGATGGAGAGTGACTTTTGGGGAGAAATGATATAAAGAGATGAAAGGGGCACGTCTTTTGGAGAGATAAAATCATTCAAAAAGATCAAAGGGGCATGTCTTTTGGAGAGATAAAACCGTTCAAAAAAATCAAAGGGGTGAAGAGAAGAAACAATTCAAAAAGATGAAAGGTGCATGCCTTTTGGAGAGATAAAACCATTCACAGAGGGATAAGAAGTTGGCTGTCTTTTGGAGTAATAAATGGGACCCAGTATGATATGTGGCTCAAGGAAATAGAGATTTAATCCTTTTTGTTAACTGTTTTGCAGCGTTAAAGAACAAGAATGTTTTATGTATGACATAACAAACTACAACCATGTGGTAGACATGATAGGTTGTTTTGATAAACACAAGGGTAAAAAACTTGTTGCATCTTTGGTTGGTTACTGTTGGGAATTAGAATTCATATTAGGTGGATCATCTTGCATACTCTATTATGTTTGTTCTAGTTATTCAGTTTGTAGTTTTCTTTGATTGGATTATTTGTCCATTGTATGGGAAATACTTAAAGAAGTTATGCAGAGGCATCCTATATTATTGAAGGCATACAGGAGTTCTAGACCATTGTAGTTAGGGTGCTGATTTACAATAACTCTTTTATTTATCTTTTTCTCCTTTAGTTGGATTCCTTGATTTCCTTTCTTTAATGATATTGTAGCCCTTGTGTCTTGTTTATACTTTCCCTTCTCGTTTTCTCATCTAAATTATAAAAAATCAAGTTTTTCTATTATTTTTATGTTAATTGGATTGTTATAATTTCTATTTATTATCATTTTTTATCAATTGGAGTCTCATTTCTTTACTATATTGATTTTTTATTAATTCATACAAGTCAGTACGTTTGAAACGCATTTATAGCTTAATTTTACATATTTTGCAATTTTAACCACTAAGTTATGTTGTTTCTTTTCTTTGTTAATAGTCCTCCCGAGTTAATGTTGCCAGGCGCTTGACCTGAAAGGCCAATAATACAAAGAAAATTTCTTATTTTAGGAAATAAGATGAACTGCTAAACTTTAAATTGATTTAAACTCATCTTCTGACATTTTTTTTTATCCTTTTATTGACTTATAGGTGATCTCCATCTCTATACTCTATCTGTCAATACACAATCTTAGCAAAAGCTAGACTTGCATATTAGTTGATGCAATTAATGGTACTATTCATTATGTAATGTGCAATAATAATAATAGATTTGTTATGCTTACAAAAATTACATGTAGCACTGACATGCATCTCATTTGAGTGAATGTGGTCTCATTTATTTGGACTTTTGTTTTCATTTGCGGAGTTTTTCCAGACTACAATAATAAGAAACTGTATATGAGTTAAACTTAAAATTGATATTGATATTGATAAACTGAAAACTGACATAAAACATGTTTGTTGGACACTTTCATTGCTGTTTTTCTCTTTTTACTTTTTTTTTTTTTTGGTTTTTCTGCCATTCTATATGCTAAAGGCTTTGTGCTTTCTATCGAAATATATTGACCGGTTTCAATTATGTAGCTAAATCAAGGAGATTATGTTATGGATTTAAAATAATTCATTCTGAATGCTCTATAGACCTATTTCTTTAGATGTAATGATTTGATACTACATGCTAAGAATGCCTTAGTTCATTGTCTACAGGACTAAAAAGAAATTTCTAGAGTTGTAGATGTTACTATTGGTGATGGCTCCTTGTATGTCCAACTCATCTAGTTAGTGTGATTAATACCGTCAGTGAGTATGATTTGTCAGTAATTTGTGGCTCCCATAGGAATGCACATTTGATCTATAAGGTTTCATGTCCACTGTGCTAGAAAATTGATATTTCTTATATACTCATCCTTACATTAGAGCATGGGACATAACAAAAAGGCCTTCATGTAATGTAAATCAATACTTTTACAGTCTAAAGATGCTTGTTAATTTCTATTTAGTATTTTCCAAGTACTATGAAATACGTCCTAAAGCTTCATGGCTTGAAATTCATAGGGAGTATTTATTATTCTCTTGATAGTCTAAAATCATCATCATCAAAAGAGATCAAACCTGTCTGTCATTTTCTTCATATATTTGTTTGTCATGTTCTTCATATATTTCTTTGCACATTGCACGTGCACGCCTCACTATAATAACTATTTTACCCTTGAAATGGGTTGCTTATGAAATCTCTACACCCCGTGCTGGTGGGGGCCAACTTTGTGTTGTTTCTTCACTTGCTAGTGTGTGTGTGTATATATATAATGGAGCATCTCAAAAGTTTGTTTGCATTTGAGAATAAATTGGCACAACCACCTTCATCCTTTGTATGCATCCATGCCAAACCTAATCCCAAAATGCAAGGAGATATATGACTCTGTTCAAATAACTAGGAAAACAGAGAAATAAAATGAGAAAAATAAAAAAAGTTGAAAAATCAATTTACTCTCGTCCCTTCCTTACTCATCTAGTCATACCCGGTTTTCTAGATTGCAAGTCAAATAATATGCAATGGAATAAATAACATATACTTGCAAATAAAAAATCAACCACACAAAGACAAGGCACGTATATTTTTACATGGAAAACCCATATGGAAAAAACCACGGCTAAAAAACCAAGCACTAGATACGAACAGTTATAAGACATACTAATAGATCCTTTCTATTCTCCCTAACCTAAGGACTGTAGTTGTTTTTGCACAAGTCCCCCGTTGCAACGACTCCTCACCGTTCATTGCTCTCCGCATTTGATTAGAACCACCTTAAATCAAAAGATGTATGATCATTTACAAAGAAGTAGAAGCTACAAACTTTAGAACTTAAAGCCTCAAACATAATCTCTCCAATGGAAGCTTTAGAGAAAAAAGGTGATCTCCAAAGTGTAATCTTCACTATGAAAAATGAAATCTCTATTTTAAGATTGAGAGAGGACCTTTTTTTTATAACCCACAAGTCATCTCCTAAAGAATACTCTTTATAAAACTCAAATTACTAATTCTAGCACAAATAGGAAGGAAATCCTGAAACAAGATAGTGGGTTTTCTACACTACCCGATCAATCGGGCAATCATCCGATCAATCAGATGGTGCTTTTGTTTGACAAAATCTTCAATTAGCCTGTTTAACCATCGCCTTCCCTAGGTCTGATCGATCCAACCTCTATCCGATCGATCGGATAAGTCTTTTGACTGTTTCGCCAATTAGCCTGTTTAACGGTCGCCTTCTCTAGGTCCGATCGATCCAACTTCTACCCAATCGATCAGATAAGTCTTTTGACTGTTTCGTCTATCTTGCTTTAATTCTTCGTTTCAGCTCATTTGGTGGCACAAACTTTAGTCCATTCTAAAAGAAATACAAAATACAAATCAGCGGACTCAAAGTTTTGTCTAATACATGAATTAGCCAATTACAAAATCCTTACACCATCCAACAAGACAGAGATTTTGGAAAAGAAAGTATTGCCATCTAGGATTGAAAACAAAAATCAAGAAAGCAATTCAGAGGAAAAAAATTGTCCAAGTTATCTTATGATTATTTATTGACTATATCATACTAAAGACAATCATGGGACAATATCATATTTAGACAGTCAAAGGACATTTCTACATATTTTTCTTAACAACTTTAAATTTATCCTTCTCCACACCATACAATGTTGGGGTAGTACTAGATATGAGCAGTGTATGGTCACTGAACTATCTCAATGGCGTCATAGCTTCAGTCTAAAGCAACTTATTTTTATATTGCAATGAAGAAGAGCATACACTATAATCATCTTACTATGAGAGCATCTACATCATTTCTTCTTGAAGATAATTTGGGAAATCATCCATTCTTGTCCATCATTATACCCGCATAACTCACTTGATTGTATGCAAAGGCCTCGCCAAAAGTTTATGACCTTGGTAGTCTCTTCTTTGCTTCCTGTGAATGACTCTGCAATCTCTTTCGCAGCATCCATATTTGCATCCAAATTATTCAGATACTCTTCCCTAAGGAAAATGAAACCAAACTTACTTAAATATAATATAATATTATTTAGATACTCTTCCCTACAGAAAATTTAAGATTCTACTCAGAATTTCTTGAGTTCACTAAATGTGCCTTCCATTTCATTTGGACACATGAACAATCTATATCTAATTTGGGTGAGCTGTTTTGGGTAATACTGGTAAGTAATATGGAAGCATTTTTATTTGCTGCATCAAATCATTGGAATTTGAACATGATGAAAGAATCGCTAGCCTAGGTGTGCAAGCCGAAAAATCATGTTGATTGGATAATCCAAAGCACTAAAAGCATCCACAACAACGCTATGTATTCTTTAGCCAAATTTTAACCAAAAAGCCACAATTCTATTTTAGCTAGCCACCTTTTCAACTACACACTCCAACAATGCAATCTATCCCTTCTCTCTCATTTAAATATTAATTTTTATTCATTTTTAAATACATGCTCCAATCATTATATTTTAATGTGCATACTATATGAGACAAAGTCAACTCAATAAAGAGTTTTTCATTGTTTAATTAGTGTACGGAGCTAGCCAAAATGAGACAATGTAAAATAGCTAGTGTGATAACTAGTCTGTTGGAGTCATTTTTTTTTCGCTTCTAGCTAGCTATTTTATCTAATGAGAACTTTTTGTTAGTCTTGTAGATGCTCTTATGTGATGGAATTGTTGAGAAAATAAAGTGGATGGTATAGGCAATAATCAACTGGAGATCTCTATAAACTTTACACGCTAGATTGTATTGTTATACTTGATGAAACTTGTATACTATATGCATGCAAAATCAAAGTTGTTTAATAGCAAGGGCCACCTTGCAAGTGAACAAGTGAAATAAGGATGGAAAGGATTGAATGGTTTATTGTCTTAACATTTTAGATGTCTCTCTCTCTCTCTCTCTCTCTCTCTCTAAAGCAAATGGTCTCAACTCTTAAGTGTCTATTGAAACCGAAATGGAGTACGTATGTCTTTCTTCATAAAAAGGTAGACTAAATTGATAATCTAGCATCAATCGTTTTGCATGGATGAAGTATGCTGCACTACTTGCACCTAATAAATCCCTTCTCCTAAAAAGAAAGTTCAAGCAAAGAGGAACACAACCTAAAAGGACTCACTCACCCTTTTGTATAAGATTTCAGAATTATTATTATATATTCTCTCACCCTAAAGAATGAACATAAAATTTCAAATTGTTCATTCATCAGGTTGTGATCTAATCATGTCGAAATAAAGTTTGACTAAGTTTGTAGCCACGAAATTAGAAATTTACTATAAAACAAAACAAGATGGAGAGGTAAGTTTCTGCTTCTTTCATACATGGTACGCATAAAATGTTTCCCACTGAGAATCCAATGGTCCATAACTGAAACATCATTCTGCAAACACAAGTGGACAAGAATAATGTCAGATACATTTGTATATCATATTTTAATCAATGAGATTGAAGAATCAAAAGTATATAATTAACATTGAATTATGACACGTTGAGGTTTCTTTTCTTTATATGCCAAAATTTTAAAAAATGTTGGTGCAATTTAGGGAACAAAAGAACTTGGAGCTTATCACCGAAAGGAAGAATATGAGCAATGTCGTTTGGTTTTCAGTTTTGGAAGGGGTTTACTCCATGAACCAAATTACTGAAAAAAAATATACTGGGATCAATCATGGGTGACCAATCACAATATTTAGAAGTGTGCATATTGTTGGGCAGAGTATTATATATCCTCTTCGTGGAACTAGACTCAGTCAACCTCACCTGAAAGTATAGGAGAAATGAAGCTGATGGCATGATAAATGTTCCGGCAGGAAAGGAAAACTCTGTGTACCAATCATCTTCATCAATAGGCTGTAAAAGAGACATAAAGGAAGACCCACTGATCAATAAGCATTACATTGTCACCAAATAACACATTTCATGAAAATGATCATGAACTATGATGCCCAGATAAACAGTGACATGTTATGGAACTGGCAAGGACACGCATTTTACATAGAAAAAGTGAAGTATCAGATACGATACGACATGATGCATTGCCCATTTTGAAGTATCTATGCATCATAGATTATGAGTATGAAATCTAGTGATCAGATGTTGACCACATTAACAGAGGAGGTAGTGAGATTGTCAATATATAAATTTAAGCCATATTATTATCTTTTGAACATATGCTAATCTAAGAGTGCTCCATGATGAGGAGGCTAAAAAAACAATGTCATTCATTGGCTTAAGTGTTTTAGGCTTCATTTTAGCAGCAGGATAAATATTAAAAAGTTGTATCCGTTTTGGGAGAGCAATTATCTTCTTTAAGGAATTGTGTCAAAACTAGAGAAAGAAATTTGTCCTAGGTAAAAGATCAGCCCAACCTCATTGTTTTTATAATGTTTGGGAATGATCATTATTGAAAACTATTTATGTTGCCTCTATTAATGCCTTGAGGTTTTGGTAGAAATGGTTTAACGAAGGAAGTTCAACATCGTATCAGAGTGGTACATGTGTGTTCAAATCCTCGGGGTTGTTGCCCCTTGTATTCTCTCATGGAGAGTGTTGTATGTATGTTCCCGTACAAAACCCTCACATGTGGGGGAGTGTTGTGAATTGTGATATACATTGTTACACCGTTTTCTATTAGCTTAAGCTTTTAGAGTAAGTGGTTGTCAACAACCATGTGATGTTTCTACATCTACATGTTTTTTAAAATATTTTTTTTAAGTTTTTGTCCTACACTTACTGAAAAAAAATTTTTAAAATATTTTTTTAAAGTTTTTGTCCTCCACTTACTGAAAAAACTAGCACACATTTGAAGGTTGTCAATATAACATCCCATGTAATGAAATACTGCAAGATCAGGCTTTTCATGAAAAAAATTAGAATAAATAGGATTAACCAATGACTCATAACTACTCATATCATCTTTCAGATACTAGGAAGCATACCTCATACAGGTAAGCAAATATTTTATGGCATAAATGTTCCACGAAAAGAAGTCCATCATGTGCCATCCAATTTGATATCTTCTTCAAAACTAGTTCATAATTCTTCATGTGCTATGGAAACAAATGAAATAAGTGAAGGTAGACCATTAAAAAATCAATAAATGAAGGGTGATTCTAAATACAAATAAGAAATTTTTGAATTTTATTCTTCTAAAAGAACACTATGTACCTCAAATAGTTCGACAACCATTATCCTGTCAAAGGTCACCTCCGTTTCATATCTGATTATGTTTGCTAGTACAATCTCAACATTTGATAACTGAAGAAGCCTAAAAGGAGTAAAAAGAGTGGGGGAAAGCTAAGTATGTTTAAACAACTTCAGCACTAACATCATTAGTGACCATATTAGAAGCTATTTAAAAAATGGATAGTATAAGATATAAATATGTTGCATTCAGAAAGCAGTGTAAATAATCTTACTTGCATTGCTTCTCAATATAGTCTTTTTGTGCTATTGCATTTGTTATGCATGTAACAGAGCAGTTCTTGTACTTTTGGGCTATGTGTAAAGTGAGAGGGCCGTATCCACATCCAAGATCAAGGACACTTTGACCATCTTTTATTTGTGCCCTTTCACAATATAGGTCGAGCATTGCTATTTCAGCCTCATCTAATGCTGTTGACTCATCTCTAAAGTAACAGCAACTGCAAATATTGGTTTAGCAATGTTAGTTGAGAAAAAAATATAGAACAAGTAGATGAATACCTAAGGTTGAATTCTAAAGATGAACAGAATCAGGGTGCTTTTGGACAACATGGGGAAGATTAAATGAAAAACAGGACAAATTAAAAAATAATTTGTTGAAGTTTAAAACTAAAAGCATTTTGGAGTTGAAGCATAAACAAATCCTAAATGCTTTCAGTTTTAAACTTCAACAAAATAGCACAAATTGAAAAATAAATTAGGATTTACTTACTGTAATATCAATGCTTAGGACATAAGCAAATAAAGGAAAGGTCCCAATGAATAAAATACCTTTGTTCAAACCAGAATTGAGCTTATTTTAGAGACCAAGCCCATGGGCATTCTCCCACTTTTCTTTGTAAACAAGAGATAAGACCAAAGAGTCCTCATTTATATCAATGACCAAAGAGTTTTCAATGTTAAAGTAAGACCTTTTTTCTACGACGAGTGCTAAAACTCAGACTTGTGTGTTTGAACTATGAATGCTTTAAATCAGCTTTGTTTCCCATCTATTGAAATTTGTAGTTTACCACTTTAACTTATGCCATATTTGGTCAATAGCAAAATTCCTAAGTAAGTAACTTAAGTTTTTCTTCTTCATCAGATAAGTGATTGTTCTTTACATTATCTTAACATCTCACTATGAGAGAGGCTAGTGTTTGTTCACTACAATCAAAACCACAACTTGTAAAAAATATATTGCTAGATAATAGACGGATTCCCTCTTATTCTTCTTATGATCTTTTAATTGCATTCTCTATTCCACTAAATAAGAGATGGGCTTCATTAGATGATTTTCTCATGTGCACCTGTGCATTGTGAATTGGTGCCGGTTCGTTAAATGAGACCTAGTAAAATCCAGGGGGTCCCTCCCTTAGTGATGGCTTGGATGCATACTCCAGTAGGAGTATGTGCACGAGTGAAAATTTTTTAGTCTTCATCATGCTTAAATGATTATAGTTTTGAGGGGCACCAAATTACAGAATGTGTTCTATGTTATGAAGCCCACTGTATCCAATCTTTGATCAGTGCAGCCCCTTAAATACTCTTCTCATCCCATGATTTGGTATTAAAATTGATTTTACACTCATGGAACTTCATTCCCCTTTGAATCTATTCTAAAAGAAAAAATCTGCTACTAAGATGCTTTCAAAACTTTAATGTTATTAAATCAAGAGCTAGGAAAATATGGCGGGCTATTTTTGTAACATCCCAAACTCCCAGGTTGCAATTAGTCCTACTAAATTGCCTGTTATTCAATTAAGTGCGTTTAGAAACTAAGTGAGTCTGGTTTACTGTTAGGATTGTGTCTGTGAAGTCTTGTTAGATTTTGAGTTCATTTGAGTTCAATAGGGGATAATTTGCAATTTTAAGAAGTTAGAAACCCTTTTTCGTAGTTTTTCGATTTGTTAGATTATGGGCTCATTAGGTAGCTCTTTAATTTAAGACTGTCTTCTTATTATACTTTGTCCCAAACCAGACCCATGTTGGCCATCAAATAACTTTTTTCAAAAATTAAGCCCTTTTATGAAAAATACTCAAAAACCCATTAAATTGGGCCAAAATTTCAATTATTTCAAACCATGCCAACGTAGTGTCATTAGAAAGCTTATTAAATTTCACGATCGGACCTACGACTTGAAAATTATGGCTAAAACAAGTTTTAACCAATTCTTAATAAAGTGGGCCCCACCTTTCATGTTTCTTAAACCCTTTCCCTCCACTCATATCCTCTCTCCAAAACAACCACACATCACTCATCTCACCACCTCTCTATTTTATTCTCTCTCCTTTCTTTTATTTCCTTTCTCATCATTCTTTCTCCTTTTCTTATTCTTTCCTTTTGTTTGTTCTCTTTCCCATCTCTCCTGTTTGAATTCCTTTCTCTCTCCCTCCACTGTTTCTCTCTTCTCCCTCATGTCAGCAAAAATGTCCCAGACCCCCCATTTTCCCATCTCCTCTCTTGCTCCCATCTCCACTCTCCCAGCAACAAAAATCAGAGTACCTGGACCTTCCCAGCCTGCCAGTGACAACCTCTTCTTCCTTCTTCAGGCCGGCCATCACCCTATTTATCCCCTTTCTTTCTCTTTTCCCGTTGTCTCTCCCATTTCTTCTTTCCTTTTCCCTTCTTTCTTCCCTCACCTTGCTACCACCATGCTGTCGTTGAAATCTAGCCATCCCTGGGCCAGCACCACCAGCTCCTTCTTCCTCTCGGTGCCGCCATTCAAGCAACCCCTTACTTAAGTTCTCCCACCATCTCTCCAACCCTAGGGAAGCTCTAAACCCTCCCATTTCTAGGGTTTTGTGGACTTTGAGCATAGGGTGGTTCGAGAGTGCTCACTAGGGCTCCTCCTTCCCATTTGTAGGTATGGCATGTTTGTGGATTTTGGATTTGTGCGAATTTGAGCTTCGATGGGCATCGTGTGAGCTAAGGCATCACCCATTTTCCATTTCTTCATCTAAGGCAACTGGCTTTACATGGTTTATTTGATGATATGCTCTCTTTCTTTTATTGATTCTAGCATGTATGGTTTCCTTTACTGTGGTTGTGCCCATTATTAATGAAAATGAGTAATATGCTAGAATTAGGTATGTGATGAATGGTTGGATTGAAGATGATTGGAGGTGGTTTTTGTATGTGCATTGGAGTGGGCACGGCCTTTTTAATAGTAGGTCTCGAATGGGTTTGTGGTGTAAGGGATTAAACTCCCAAATGAGCTGAAATAGGGGACTCCCGTTTTTTATCATTCCCAGGTCTGATCGATTTGACCTGTGGACTGATCAATCAAACAATGGTTCCATCTATTGGTGGTTTTTAGGCTTGTGGGTTATATGTGGGGGATGTTGGAGATTGTTTACCTTCCATAATTTCCCCACATACACAATGTAGTCTTGTTTCAATTATGGGATCACATTTGACCCCTATATATAAAACCACCTTTGGTCTCTAGGTTAGAGGCATATTTGGGTATACATAGTTCTTATGACCTGTATGGTTTGTGTACGGGGCACAATTTGCTTTGAAACTCGGTGGATGTGAGGCTTGAGGCTATGCGCCATGGTTAATTGTACTGAATACCCCAACCTTGCATCATCCGTAGTTCGAGTAGGGATGTCGAGCACTTAAATTGTGATCATAACCTAATAGTTTGGTTTGTAAACACTCCTTGGCCTTCGGACTTTTATTGGCCGCATTGCTGTGTATCTTTAGGGATTGTACCCCCTTGCATTATCAAGGACCATGTTGTGACCCGGCTTTGGAATCATTAAATCAAAGTAGTCCCTCATGATTTGGACTTGTGTGCGCAAGATTGGCCAGCCCTTCACTTGATTTAGGATCCTTGGGATCAAGCACGACTAAGTCGGCTCTTTTTATATATATTATATAGATGGACAACAGTTATATGGACGATTACAGATTAATTATGGAGGGTTGATCGCTGAATGGACAGATTGCTTGGCATTCGATGATGGACAAGATCTTGTCTTGATGATGGATGCGATTTTACTCTGATGATGGATGGGATCTTTTCATGATGCTGGACTGGTTTGACCACTAGATTCATGGACGGGTTTTACCCGATGCCGTGGCTTGTGTGTGTTGACTCTCTTGCGTAGCATTGGCTTAGGTTTCCATCTCTCTCTATGCATTATCTTTATTGTTTTCTAACATGATCGCGTGTCTTTACTCACTTTGATAGTTTATGTCTGTTATGGATTACATTTATCTACTTGTCGAGTCGCTGTAGTCTGATGATGCTGTGTTTGATGTATAGGTGCCAAGTCTGCTTTTCCCTAGATTGTTCCGCTGGAGATACATCAGGCAGTTGAGCTTAATATTGTTGAGCACGGTTGATGTGCAGATGGCATTTATTGATGCTTTGCGCCTAGCACACGAGCGACTTCATAATTGTCAAGTAATTGTTTACATATTTGTTGGCCTAGGTTTTTAGTTGTGGCCATTTAATCAATAGATCTTTTAATTGTTCACTTTAACTTTAGAGATGGATTTATATACTTACTCTAAAATGTTTATTATACCCTCTGTTGTTATTGGGATTTCCACTGTATTGATTGGTGTATTAACCAATACAAAATCTCACCACGGACTACCATCCATTGCAAGACCATGATTAGGGGCCACGCATTGTTTTAAACACGAATGGTTTATTTGTTATTTTTGAGAAAATTTTTAATTGGCCCTTAATCTTACGTTTAACCCCAGATTACAATTTTCGGTCGTGACAATTTATTTTGGCTCCTCCTTATCCATAAGGAGATCTTTCCATCTGCCATCTCCCATTGACAAATAAATACAGTGGTGGACCTAAGATTTTCATTTGAGGGGGGTAGACGATGATCAATTGAAAATGTCAAAGCATTATTTTGTTGTTATATACTCACATTATTTTAGCATTATTTATTCATATTACCAATGGCAAAAGAGAAATATCTTGCCTTTAAGTACAAAATATTTAACTAAATCAAACACCTAACATTCTTTTTAATCAAAAGTCATATCACAATTCTAAAAGAAAGTCTTTACGACTACCCTTAACGGTTCTTCATGTTTTGAAAGCATTGCCTTTATATAATACATCATTCTTCAAGACAATGTAGGAAACATTGGTGATGAAAACATCATTAATAATGATGTCATGCTCGTGGGCGCCGTAGATTGGGGAGTCGCGGAGGAGGGCCTTCATGAAGGTGAGCTCCGGAGTTTGTTCGAACAAAAGGTCTTAGTCTTGCCATCTTGAAGTGTGGAGAGATGATTTGGGATTTGTGGTGATTTGGGGCATGTTTGGTAAACGAAGGAAGATTCTCTCTATCTCATGGAACCAAGATATCTTTAGGAATGATTCTTTAGGAGAGTTTCAGGTTTGGTAAATGGATAGGATTCGTACCATATGGGAATTTATGATCCAACAATTGTATTTCTTTTTACAAGTTTCTCAAAATCCATGAAAAATCAAAACCTCATCTATCACCCCATAGCTATATTTGTCCATCTAAAGAACTTGGATGTTTGGATCGTGCAACTAGAGTTCATAGGAATAAAATAATAATAATAATATTTTAAGTTTTGGACCTTTGTTTGAAAATATCTTAAACTTAGGAGGGTTCAATGGATGATGTGAGTTATTAGTTGTGCTTTGCCTTCTTGAATTAGTGCACGGTTCAAGTCATTATTTTGGATCCCATAGGAATCTAAAAATTAGAAAAAAACAGACTATTTTTTTCTTCCTTTTTTGCTCTTTGTAAAATCAACAGTCCAAGAGCTTTTTTCCATTTCCTCATGATCCATGGTGAATGACATTGTAAAATTTCATCTCATAGTTATTTTAGGCCTTCTGAAGAAATTGAATGGCTCAAATTTTGCAAATGGGCCGAACAAAAGTCAAAAAATAATGATCCAAAGGCTTAGGACTTTTTTTTTATAAATATCTAAAAATATAAGAGGAATCACCATCTGATATTACATATCCCAACCATGAGAAATCTTTTTCGTAGACCGTTGCCAAACGTACCCTTAGAGTTTGACAAAGGGGAGGGTTTCAGAACTTTAAAGGGGATAGGGTCAGGCCTTCAACAATATTGATGGAGGCATGGGCCAACGGCTCATTACAACTTTGGGTATTTCCCAAATTCTATGGGGGTCCATTGCCCCCTATATGGAATACAAGGGTCTGCTAGTGGACAAATGTCTAAGTGGGCCCCATGAGTTGAACCGCACATTAGCAAGATGCAATCTGCTCTTCGGAGACCATTGTCCTCTAGTTACTAAGCTGACTACCATTTCAAAGATAACTTTAGCAGTCACACTGCCAAGTAAAATTCAAATTAAAAATCGGAATTGCCTGAAGCATAACAGTGCTAACTCTCTTACCGTAAGTAGAGAACTTAGGTGAGCAATAATACGAGAGTATGTAAAAAAGGTTCAGTAGTAGAGTCTGCAAGCAAGCGTACCTTTCTTTAAGCTTCTTTCCAATAATAAGCTTGAGGAAGGTTACTGGTACCTCATATATTTCTGAATCCAGTGCTGCACTCTCTGTGGCAATGTCCATCTGCTTAAGAGCTGGAAAAGGAGAATCCTAAGAAAGTTGCTCTCATCCACAACAATCAAAATGTAACACCGATGTCATTAGGGTTGGTCATGGGCCGGGTTGGGCTGGGCTGAGGCAGATTCAGTCACAGCCCGACTTTAGAAACACAAGCTCATATCTGGGCCAAGCCCAACACGGGCCATAAATTGCTGGCTTGATCCTTGCCCACATGAAAATGTCAAGCGTGAGGCCACTCATTTTGTCAATCTGGCCGGCTGAGACAATCCAAACTTTCAGTCACTTGTTTGGGATGTCTGTAACTTGTTTGGGCCTTTATCTCTACACTATTAGACTGGCCCGACTGGGCATTACGGTCCTGTCACTTTATCCGAGCACAGCATGACCTTCGTCTGGCCCCAAGCAGGCATGGCCGGGGTTAATAAACACCCTAGACGTGATTGAAATGATACAATAAGGCATACATTAGCTTTAGTTTAAAAATAAAAAATAAAAACCTGTTTGACATAAAAATCAATCTGAGAATGAACGAAGAAATTTTTTCCAGAGGGAGATGTTTTATGGCTGGGAATCCCTTTGCTGAGGATCGGCACTCACCCTCCAAAACACCTGGTGGGGCCCACTTCACTGTCCATCTGAGTAGACTATCAAAGAAGGACCCCTTGGTTGTCATGGGTCTCAAGATCTGGCACCAAACCAAATGCACTGGACCATTGGATCGACTGTGCATTTATTTTAGGGTGTGAAACTTGGGGACCATGGATCAAAAAGGGCCAGTGATGAGCAAAGCCTCCATGGAGGAAAGATCCGCCGTTTCCATCCCCATCTGGAGCCAGAGGTAGGCCCAAGAACATCTGGTGCTCACCACGATGCTCAGCGAGGGGAAAAGGAAGATAAAATGTACACTAAATAAGTTTTTCTTCATTTATTTTCAGAATAAGCATTTTTACAACGATGCCAAACAAGCCTCACTTGAGGCTTGAGAATGAATTTCGATGCATCCCAAATAGAAATCTTATTGGGATGTTTTGGTAGAAGATTGATTACTTTGATTGGAAACTCTCTTTTAAGTTGACCATATGAATGGTTGCTCTGTAGATTGTGGACTTGGAATAGGCCCATATTAATTGCCCTGATGCAAACAACTGATGGTAAACAGGTGTGTTTATTTGGGCCAATGTTGAAGTTTGAGCGTCAAGCTTTGAATGCGTGTTTTCAATCCACCTAGCCGACGAGACAATAGAATCATGGACCCAATTCCAGCTTTGACTCTCAAATACGATCAAAACAAGGATCCATATCCGAGTCCTCTAGGTCGGCCTCTTGGGTAGGGTTGGGAATGGGTCAGCATGGCCTGTGTTGGATTGACAGCTAGGGTTAGGTAACATGTAATTTTCTAAATATAAGCGCAACCCATTTTAAAATTCAAATGAATAGTAAAGCCAAACCAAATTATCCAATTGAAAAGTTGCACAATGGGTTTACCAGAAAGGTCCCTTTCGGTTTGTGTTGGGATGATACAGTGAGAGTGGTTGGGGGATTAAAGCTTGCGCTGAGCTGTAAAATCAAGTAGGAACAATGCAGCAAACTTGTACCGGCCCATATCATAATTCAGTTATAAAAGCCAAGTCAGAACCTAACCCAAAGAAAAATAGTATTTCGGTGAATGTCAGTCAATCTGGTCATGATCACCGGCGGACCTTTTTCTGGGGCCCACATTGATGAAGCTGGGGATCCAAATATTTGGTTGGGCCTATCAGTGTACAAAATATAGGCCCACCAGATCATCCTAAACCCCTCCATCAACGGCCATAAGTTTCAACCCCATACAAATTAACCTGTATCCACGCCTCCAGGTTGCAAGCCACGTGAATGGGCGTAAGAGAAAACAGGGGATCATGTTACACAGTGATGGATCCTACCGTTCCTGTCCTTTCACCTTTCAACATGAACATGAGCCATTGCTTAGAGGCTTCGAATCTTGGACCATAAATATAATCCGAACCATTTAAGATGATCCCACCCCCGCACTGATATATATAGTTTCAAGCTGAAAAGGTTGACAACCATGATGGATACGCGTTCAACACCACGTTAATAGAGCTGCCACAGCATTTTCCAGTCATGTTGTCATCATTGTGCTCAATCTGACTCACTATTTGTTTTAGATGAAACCAAAAGATGGGATTCATCTTTAACTGTACACATTATATTTATTTGGCCCAAAGGTGGAGTTCCAAAAAGTGTTATACTGTTTCCGTGGAATAGGCTGCAACGGAGGATCCAGAAGCGTCATTGGTGGGTCAGGTTAAAAATTCCCACGGCTAAAATCGAGTATAGACGAATATAGCTTGGTAGGTCAGTGTAATATTGGATCCCAACCAGAAACATCAATCAATAATATTATTATAGAGAGAGAGAGAGAGAGCGAGTGTGTGTGTGTGTATTACAATGAACCAAGCTGAGGTTGTGGTCAAGCTGTTGTTGGTGAGTTGGTTTGTAACCCCATTGAAGACGCCTTGCTAATTGAATTCTCACGAGCCTTCGGATCTCTTCATCGGGTACTGACCCTTCCTCCAAACGCTTCAGCAGCTCTACAACTTCAGCCTTCTTCGTTTGCTTGCCTGAATCTTCTGCCATGGCACCTTACAATCCTTCTCTGTGTGTGTGTGTGTGTGAGAGAGAGAGAGAGGCAGAAATCTGACAAAAATAGAGGGGTTTATGTAAACACAGAAAGGGTGGGAATACCACGTGGCGCGGTAGAAGAGACTGGAGTGGCGGCCACAAGAGAAGTGGAGACACGAATTTTTGGGGTTGAAACCGATAGACACGAGTTGCGCCGGTCAATTTACAGCAAGGAAAAATACATTAGGATTGGGGATTCAAAGATATGATGATGAAGTGATATATTATGAAGACTTCCCTGAGGGTGACACGCGCACATGACTTAAAAACCCAAATGCGCACACACGAGGATATCCAATTTGATTAGCGAAATTGATATGCACTTTTTTTTTTTTGTATATAGGGAAAATTTCAAACATGCCCCACTTTAAAAATATTTCTTTTTCGTCTTTTCTTTTTATTATAGCCCACGTTGAGTCAACTTAATATTTCCACACACACTCCCCCATTTGGTTAATCCAAATTTGACACACATCCCACGTTTTCTCACCATTAGATTAAAAACATTAAAAAATGATGTCTTTAAACTATTAAATTTTAGGACCATTGTTAAAAAAATTTTAAAAAATATTGTGGACTCAAGATTTTGCATGTAGATAGGCTTTATATGCATCTTTTCATTCAATAAATTTCTATAATCATCATGCATCCCATTGGGCCAAACTAAGAGAAGCTTTTTCTCCTAAAAATGCCCTAGCAATAATATAGTGCTCCACACACACACTACACAAACATATGAAGTATATTCAATTGGTGAAATTGATTACAAAATTAGAGTTCAATTATGATTTCAATTTTAGCGCTTCACGGCCCATGTCCAACGCAAGCCTTATTAAAGAAATAATTATAATTTTAAATATATGTATAAATATTAAAATAAATTGTAAATGAATGTTAACAGATAATTCATTACATAGTCATAATTAAAATAAAACTTTGAAATCGAAATGTTTTAAGGATTGAAAAAGTAAAATGAGCCTATCAAACTTCGTTATTGTGAAGGAACCCTCTTTCCAATTTTCATCACAATCATAAAAGCATTAATATGGTTACAAACATATTATTTTACAATTCATACTAGTCATGTTTCTTATAGATAATTAGAGAAAAAGTATACCATGATATATCTCTTTTGTGGTTTGTTCTAACTAATAAAAAAAGGTGAACCAAATGGATTATTAGGTGCTAGATTTGAATTGGTTCCAAAGTGAAAAAATTATTAAAAAATTTAAGTGATCAATGAAATGACTATGATTTGAGAAAGATAAATTGTAAAGTCATAAAAATCTTAAGAGATACAAACTAAGTATGAAATAGAAAAACTTTCTTTTAGATAAAAGAAAAAATGAACTTATAAATGAGAACATGAATTAGAAAAATATAAAGAATTACATAATAAAGAAAATGAAATTTAACAAAATAGAGGAGCAAAAACATAATTCAAAAAATAAACACTTTAATTAATTCAAAAAATAAACACTTTAATTTACTAAATAGAATAATTAAAGGGAATTGTTTCAAATATATAATCCTATAAATAGATATAATTTTAATTTAAAATTATTTTAGGAAAATTTTTAACATGATATTTGAAAGCATACCATTTCAATATAATCAGAAGCGAAAAAATCAGACTTGAATCGCGGTTGTCATCGATAATTAGAGAAAAAATATACTGTGTGTGATGTAGGATCTTTTGTGGTTTTTTCCAATTAATAAAAAAAATTGAACCAAGAGGGATTATTAAATGATAGGTTTGAATTTATTTCAAAATATATATATATATAAAATTCCACAAAAAACAAAAGAAATGTAACGACCAAAATACTTCAACACTTTTCAAATGAAAGGAAACAAAAAGCAAAAGAATATAACTACAATCCAATAAAATTTAAAGAAAAAACTTAGAATAGCCACAAAAAAATCTGCAACAAAAACTTTCATTTTTCCAAAATAAAAATGTGTGGGGAACACATATCGTTTATATGATGGGACCATCAAGAGGGTAAGTCCGGATTTTGGGAGATGATACGTGTGAATGAGATTACATAATGGTAGAATTTTCGGCTAATTATGAGTAAATTCTACAGACTTGCAGTTTTGGGTGCTGGTGATGCGAATGGTTGAAATGTGGTCGGATCGATGTCTGCTGACCACTTATTTTCCTCTCATGCGTCAAGACACATGCTGTGATTTGAACTTGTGCAACCCACTTTTGACGAACTTGTTCAGCTCCTGACAGCTAGCTACTAGAAAGTTCACCTCAGCTTCACTGGAGCTCGTGGCTTCCACCGGACCTGAAAAACTATGATGACTGTACCACTATGGTCTTGCATCATTGCACCAAAACCAGACTTCAGAGAATCCTCCGCCAAACTTCCGTTAGAGTGGAGTCTATTCCTTTATTTGCTGAGTGAAGTCTAATTCACACCCAGCAACCTATCCACCCCTGGGTCAGAGTTCTTTGATTGCAACAATAAATATAATTTTATTCTTTTCAGGCTTTAAATGGTGATTCCATGTCTGAAATTTCTATTGGCAACCTATTTATTAGGTAACATGCAGTAAATACATTATCTGGTCACAAATATTTAGTAGCAGAAGAGAAATCATACTATTCCACTAGACTGTCTCCAAAATGCCCACCTCCATTGATCTTTCTCACAGTATCCAGCTCAAAGCCTCCTTTTACTCTACAAGTGCTCCCAGATATTGAAATCCAACACAGTGGAACTAAATTATTTCCAATTTCAACCTATATATTAGGCATAGTTGAGTGTTGGCTATATTTTTTGGGGCTCCCTTTTGCTGCTTCTTAGTATAATCCTTTTATATTATAAAGTTTTTGATTAGTACAAGTTACCATTAAAAAAAAAACCTCTAATAAGTTTCCCTTTTTTCTCTGAGTCTCATAGTCTCATTCCATTGCCCTTGAGTCGATGATGGAGGATTGGAAGTATATTACTTTTAATCAGTTTCTTGGTGTGGCACAAGAGTAGAATTAAATTTTGGGACGTATGAATTGGAGAGGTCAGAGGACCCCTTAATTCAGTAGATTATACATTCTACCAAAAGCACAGAAACTGCCTCTTCAAAATGAAGGTAAGGCTGCGAACATCTTACCCTCCCCAAACCCCGCTATGCGAGAGCCTCGTGCACTGGGCCGCCTTTCTTTTATACATTCTAGCAAAATGCAATGGTGTTTCTATTAATGGCTGTAGCTTGGTGGCTCAGCTAATTATAGATATGGGTATGAGTGTGAGGGTGTGGAAGTTGAACTCCTCTATCTAAAAAAAAAAATAAACAACACAAAAAGTTGCTTCCAGAAAAGACTGGAGGGCACAAGGAGAAGGGAGTTGTGGAACAACACTTTTGGAGGGAATTTGTAAGATTTCAGGATTGACTTGTAAGCTTCACTGACATGGCATATATTAACTGGGTGGGGTTCCTGATGGATGACATGCATCTTGTCTAAGAATTTGGCATTCGATTCCCTTTGGATGTTCTTGAACAAAAATCATTTTTTCAGGTGTGCTTCTTTGCTTTTAAGGTGTTAGCTAGCCAGGTTTTTTTCTGGTGGTCTTTGTGGCTGTTGTGGCACCCATCTTTCTGTTTGGCAATCTTTTAATATTTTTCTTAACGGTAATAAAAAATTTATGAAGGAAGAAAACAGAAACAAAAGGGAGAGATTAGAGGGTAAATGAGCAAATACCCATCAACCTACCAACGAAAATCATAAGATTACAGAGAAAAAGAAAAAAACTATGTCAAAGCCCCTCTTTTGGCCAACACATCCGCCGCCTCATTTGCTAAACGAAGAATATGCCTAAACTCCACAGCCAATTTTGAAGATAAGAACTTGATCATTAAGATAAAAGTAAAATTTCCATGACCCCTGAACTGAATTGGACATCCAATAGATCGCGTTGAGGGAATCATTTTACAATTTGAAAAACAATGAAAAATTTTAGATGTTTTAATCTGTGGTCCTTTGGTCAGGATTTCTACAAATTGAGGTTGAGTTCAATGTCTTCTCATTGGATGGATCCACCTTTAAATAAAATCCTTTACTTGGATCGTTCAGGTATGTAATTCTGAAATATTAGCTTCATGTGATGGGCGAACGTGGAAGTTTTTGGCTATGTCATTTTATTTTGTTCTTGGAGTTTCTTCTAGTTCAAGTTGTCATTTCACTTCCCTGGTTGGTCATGTGTTTACACAAAATGTTGCCTTTATAGGGCCTTTTTGTTTCATAGAACTGAGTTCCAAAGGTTGTATTTTTCAAAGTGGTGAAAAATGGAGAATCACACTAAGATTGGACCTTCTAATAAGTTTATTACTTTGCAGGATGTCATTCATAATCTAATTGATGATGACCCCACTATTGTAGAAAAGACCTTGATCACGATCCGGTGGCATTGGTAGGTGAATTATCTTCTACTCGTATTTAGATTTCTTATAGATAATTAATATTTAGAAATCATGTAATATCATGTTGTGAGTAGATAACGACATTATTCTCCCTTTTTCATAGGCTTTTGGCCATGATAAGTGAGGCTGTGTATGAGCCATGGGTATGGGTATCTCCAAAACTATACTTCATCTTTTTACTCCATACAAAAGATATGAACAAGCATCACAGGCAACCATTAAAACTGCTGTGGATGAGCTAAGGGAACAAAACATTCAGCTTAGGGAACGATTGGAAGAGAAGTCTAGGGAGCGCAAGCGGATGGAGATCCTTTCATGCCTTTCCAAGGGTCGGATATAGTTGCAACCGTCTAGTGATTACTGCGGTTCTTATCAAGTAAAAATCTTTATTTTCTATAAACCATAGACACCTTAACTTATTTAAGTGTTTGGATTGAGAAATTACTAAATTCATGTATTTTTAATGTTTGTAGGTAAGGCGTGACCTTCCACCTCAGGCACGACACTGTAGATTGATGTATCTTACGCGGAAGTCTATATGTATCGCTTATGATAGAGTGATGAGTCTTTCAACCGAGGAGGAAGAATGTTATAAGATCTTTGTTGATGAGATCATCGAGGGAAGCATAGAGTTGATGGGCGGAGGGAAGAGATTTCAAGATCTTACTCCCGGCAATATTGTTGATTGGCCCATCTTTAGGAGCCCATTTGCTTAGCGCTTGGTCTCCTATGCCCCAAAACATTTACTCATGAGGCAAGTTTATACATCTTTTTTAACATTCCAGATTCTCTTTTCTTTTTCTTTCTTTTCTTATTTTTTAATGTATTTTAGTTATAGCTGTCAGTTATGTCTTTTTTTAAGACATACATCTAAGTAGAAATCATGCATGCTGCATGTCAATTAAATGATGAATTCATGCATGCTGTGGACCTTTAAATGTTCCATTAGTTTTTTGTTGCACAACAAATATATAGAAATTTAACTCATGAAATTTGATTTTAAAATTTAGGTATTGATTATAACTGGGGTCGCCTCTATCATATTTCATTACTTGTCTCTTGTTAAGGCTAGAGAAGGGGTTTAACTTCAAGCCTCTTATGATCTGTCTTTCTCTCTCTATCATATTTTATACCCCAAGCCTCTTATGATCTGTCTTTCTCTCTCTATCATATTTTATTCATGTAATCTATATGCTATTCATATCCATATGATATCATGTCAATGTTTCTCTGAGTTTCCATCTTATCTCATATTCAAGTGTTGGGCTTCTTTTAGCCACAACTCTACTAATCCTTCCACGTGAGAACCCAGCCATGAAGTCATTGCCCCCCACCACCCTTTCTTTCGTTCCCACAATAGAGAGAAAGAGAGAGAGAGAGAGAGAGAGGGGGATGCAGATGATAAAGCTTGAACAGTGAAAGGGCCCATTCCTTTCCTTTTCTCTGTTCTCTCTTATCTTTTTCTCTCCAACTTTTTGTTGGTTCTTCTTCCTTAAACCCATTTCTTCTCTTTTGTTCTTCTTCCTCCTTCTCACCATGTCTTCGTTCCAAACCATATGGAGATGTGTCACACTACAATCTACACCATATTCCTTCTTCCTCATCCTCCTTTTTTTATTATTTTATTATTTTTTAAAGGACACATTCTGTCAACCAACCCAGTGTGGAAAATGAAAAAAGGTGTAATTTCAATGATTAAAGGGGTAGGCTGCTGTGTTAGTCTTCTACAAAAATACAAAACTAGTGTCATTGGAGTGTAATGCAGATGGTGTAAATCATGAAACCAAGTTAAATTGTCAGTTGGACGACTATAACTGCCCAACTAGTAGTGCCATCTCTGGGAGGGCGATTGTTATCAAGCAAATAATGAATTGGAAGAATTATCCTTCTCTTTCTGGTAATAACTAATGATTGCCTACTATGTGGTTTTTGTGCTTGCCCCACTTCAAAACTCTATATGACTCCTAGTTTCAAATAGAAAGTAATTAATTTTGTAATGAAATGGAAAATCAATTTGTCCATTGTCGTCATGGGAATATCTCTTGCTATCATCCTTTTGAATAAGGCTCCCCTTTTTTTGGTAGAAGTACTTCTGAATAGTTGATGTTCGCAACATTTAATGTGAATGGTTGGATCTACATAAGTATGAGAAAATTAGGATTTTTGCATTATTGATATGAATCTAACATGCCGAAGCTTGACTTTAGATACCAGACTATAATTTATTAGTTATTTATTAACTTGGTTTTGGATTTTTTCAGGTGAGAATTGATACCAGGAAGGCACCCAAATAAGACAGCTGAGGAGGTGGAGAGATACTGGACAATAAAAAAACATCACATGTTAGAGAATAAGGTCTTTGGACATGAGAGCAAAGCCATCTCTAAAGCTGGCTATGATGTCTTAATCAATGGATACATGTTGACTTTCTTTTGGGATTAGCAATAATTTCGCATTATATTTCCATTTTCTTATCACATTTTTTTTTCTTTTCTATTTTTGCTTTCCTATTGTTCTGTGAGTAGGGATTTTGGATTTTGGTGTTTGAGTTAGGATGAAGGTGGGCATGGTTTTGAGTTGCTGTGTGCTACAACGCTTTTTGCTGTAGTGTGCTATGTCTTCTCCATCTTTAGTTTCCTTTCTAGTTCAGTATTGGTGGGTCATTTTGTTTTATGATTTTGGTGCTACTTAACCTATCAACAGTCTTTCTCTCTCTCTCTCTCTCTCTCTCTCTCTCTCTCTCATATATAGAAGCATTTTTTTGAAGTTGTATAACGGATGGATAATCAAAGGCTAGTGATTATAAGAAAGAGAGGAGCAGTTCTTGGCCAAAGGCAGCTGGGCCGTTCAAATCTCAACCATCATCACCTGAATCTAGTGACTTGGGAAGTGAAGTTACAAATGATTCAGCAATTGTGCTGGCGTTTATTGCTTCCAATTTATGGTGTTCTAATGCTGCAGGTTGCAAGAATGGGGTGTTGTTTGACGAGGAGTACTGGGATGATGAGGCTGTGATTGGCAGTGGGTTTGGAGGTTTGGTTCTGTGAAGATGATTGAACAGAGGATGATGGTGGTGAGATTTGCTGTAGTGAGAATGGATTTAGTGGAGTGAAGAATGGGTGTTGAGTTGCAGTGAGGTGTGTTGAGAGTGACAGAAGGTGGCTGGGTTGGTTTCTTTGGGTCATGAGCTGAAGATGAATAAGATGTTGAGATTTGGAAGTGACGAAGAAAGGTGATAGGAGTGGAGTTTGTTTTGAAGTTTTGTGGGCTATCAATGGAGATGGTATTGCTGGAGGCTGTTCGGTTTGTGTTTGGAAGTGGGTGAGAATAGGTTCAAGGCTCAGTTGTAGTGGTAGTTGTAGTTGTAGTGAGTTAGAGAAGTGGGTTGATGAGATGCAGTGTAACACTTTGACCCAGCTTGACCTCATTTAGCGCCTAATTAATGTTGTTTTCATTGTTAATTGTGTTTTGCTTGTGTTTTGTTTTCGTTGCGGGTCATGGATAGGTAGTTGGGTTGAGTTTGACCTGGATTAGGTAGTACCAAGCCCTTTTTCGCAATTTTAGCTTTTCTAAGACATGGTCATTTTTGCATCATCTTGATGTCAATACGTGTCTTTCATTGAGCTCGTTAACTCTCGTAACTACGTCGTCGTTAACCGATGTCGTATGACTCCATTGGACTCGGATTTGACTCGAAATGTAAATTGCCTAAACCTTGGACTTGACTGTAATTTGAAATTTTGTCTTATATATATAAAGAGAGATCCAGCCATTCCGTCGACTTTAGCACTCTCTCCCTCTTCTCTCACTGTTCACGTGGATTTCTCTCTCTCCCTCCTAAGTTTTCTTCTCCATCGATTAAGCCAAATTGAGGGACTTTGGTTCTTTCATTCACTGGTGATTGGGTTAAGGTGAGTTAGAGGTCTTCTCCACCTCCCCCATCTTCGTTATCTCTCGTTTCCATGATTCTATGATGTTGCCTTGATGTTCTATCTCATCCTCATGCATGCATGTTAACAGTGGTGGTGTTTGGATGTGTATGAGTCCAAGGACAGCAAGTGGTGTAATTGAACCCCATTAAGGCAAGTATAACCATAATATGTAAGAACCCATGTTGGTATTTGCTTGATTTTGGTTAATTCACATGAGGTTGCAGGGAAAACATGTTTATAGCCCAATTTGCTAGTATTCTCCCTTTCTCTGTTGGAAATAAGCATATCTGATGTCTTTATAGGTTTTCTGTATTTGATTCAGAATTCGACCCCGTGCATGTACGGCTACGCCGTAAGTCACCTTCGGCTTAAAGTTTAGAGAGGGAAAAACCCAGTTTTTTTCTATGGCTAGGACACGGCGAAACCGTATATTGTCCTACTGCTAAGCCGTATCTCAGCCGTGACCCAGCCGTAAATCAGTACAGGGTGCCTTTTTCTGGATTAACTGAAAGCAAGCCGTAGAATAGCACACGGCTACACCGTAGAACAAATATGGGTGAACCGTTCTTGTGGATGAACAGTAAAGGGAACCGCAGTGGAGCCTCAGTGCATATTACGGCTAAGCCGTAAGATGTCTACGGCTAAGCCGTATGATCACTTATGGCTAAGCCGTATCACCTCTGGAAAATGAATAACAAGGATAGGCATAAGGAAAAGACCGATATAGCCTTCATGATAGAATGTAGAGCACCTAGACTTGCCCAATGGTATGAATGTATAACATGAATGATCTCGAGGGCTGCGACTCATTCACGTTCGTTATCCAGTTGTTAAGTACCTCCCCATGGGTGTTGGTTTAAGGGACTTCGGTGTACCAGCCGATTCAATGCAACACTAGACAACGGGGCATCGAATAACTTAAAACTACATCATCATGCACGGTTAGAAACACTGGATAAATAGATTAGAACTGGCTCGTAAATGACTTTGATTCACTATGCTAGCAGTTGCTTGCATGACATGTTGTTTGTCGATCATTGATCTCCACTCTTTAGCATAATTACTTGTTTGTTAACTACGTCCCTATGGTTTCTTTATCTTGAGTATTTATGTATGATTCACGTATAAGAAATGATCTCGGATATGCACGCAGGATATGATTGTCATGATCTACTCAGGGTTTTCATGATTGACTCTGTATGGTCAGGCACTACTTAGCCTCAGCCTTAGGATCCCGATGGGGTGAATTTGGTGTAGTTTTCATGGCCTTGCTGCAGTAAGAAAACGTCTTGGGGAACCGGACCCCAGGAAACCTGAGACCCATTTGTACCCTGGCCCGGACAATGGTGTTCTCTGCACGGATATAAGATCCCTCTTTTGGGAGCATATGGCAATGTAGTCGCCAACTCGTTATGTACACAGCATGTATACATTGATTCACATGGCATGTTTCTTTCTTACACGACAGCTTAGTATCCAAATGTGACCTGCTATGATTTACGTGATGTTCTTTATTCCATTAGACATAGCATGTGTTAACTTGGTATGGTATATACTTTGCTGAATCGTTATATTCACAGTTGTTTTGGTGTTGCAGGCTCAGATACCCCTGCCAACCCCTCGTCGGTCGGCCAAACTCCAGTTGAGATCCCCGTGGCCCCCTCAGGCCTAGAGGAGTGGATGTGATCCCTCCACCGGAGAGTGTCCTAGACATGCACGGCATAGGAGTCTTCCTTTCCTTTTGAGACTGTCACGCTTGTATACGTCATGCTTTGTATATGTTCATTTTGATTATTTTGTAAAACCTTCTTATGTATATATGTCAGTTCTGTATTTGTATTCTCTTCTTGCACGGTTTCGTGTGATGTTTTGATATCTACAGCTTCCGCGTACATGTTTGGCACGTGTGAAACTTCCCTTGTGCGTGTACATTTAGACTAGGTCTACATGTACAAGCACGGGAGTACGTGTGTCATTGGTTTGGCTTTTGCCAACCCCCGAACTCCTGGGCTCGGGTTATGACATGCACAGGAGGTGAGGGTTGAGATAAGGGAGAGGATGTTGTTTGGTTTGGAAGATGGTGAAGATCGAATGGAGAGGGGGTTGGCGTGCTGTGTTTGTTGGTTGTGTGTGTATGTGTTGCTGATGGAAGAAGGTGAACTGGTTATTGTTGGGGTTAAAAATGGGTTCAGGATCGGGCAGAGTGTCACGCCCCGGTCCCGGGAATTGGGGTTAGGATGGGCCCACGGGGTGTGCATACGTAATCTCGTAATAATCTGTGCATGTAAACATACACACACAAATCACTACAAGGGATATTGCACAGGAACGTGTAGAAAAGTTCTCCAACACGTAATTTACATTCAATAGTAAGCGGAAGCCTGTGTAATACATTTGTAATGATCATAAGCAATAATAAACGAATTATCATAACATTCATAAATAAGTCTGTACTTAATCATTTCTCATTTACAAGTTAACAATTAATTAAGTATGAACAAGGTCTTAAAGTGTAAATAGGCCTATCTAAACTTAAACACTCAACAGTATTCCATTGTCGCTCTTCGTACGATGACTAACAGAAGGCGTCATCTGCATTACCTTCATTTAGTCCTTGAGGTTTAGTACCTGTAACACCAAGGGTAGCACTGTTAACACGACGGTTAAGCAAGTATACAGAGGTACATAAGACCATCATGCCATATCAAATGAATTAAGAATATATATATCGATTAAAAGAAGGCAAAAATCGTACCCTAGGCATATCGTGCATAAGTAAGCATGAGTAAGCATGAGTAGCGAATCATAAACAAATTATTATACAAACTTTTTGGCAACCACATGGTCATATTTTCCCAAGAGAGAGCATATCATCTAGAGGGAACATGCGTGCATATTCTAGAGGATCAGCCTAGCTTATTGAGAAGCGCCGACAACTCCTCCAAGGACTACTTGATGAGTCTTTAAAAATGCATATTTTCATACACATTTTGACCCATTTTAAGGATTTATTAACTTGAAAGAGCCTCATTTAGTGTGATATCATGGGTTAATTCATTTTAAATTCATCTTTATATTTTTCTGCATAAATTGCTTAAAAATCATACTTTTTGCATAAATTCATGAAACCTGCTATTTTTGGAAAGTCTATTTTTGGAAAGTTTTGTGAAAATAATTTTTCTCATGAAATAAATTGAATTCTCTTCATCATTAGTTCATTCATATAAAATCATGAAGAATGATGTACATTTTTATTTTCATTTCGTGAGAAATGGGCCCACTGTCATGCATATGTGATGTTAGGGGTAAAATTGTCTTTTCACATGAATTCACATATGTTTTGTAGGAAATTGATTATATGGGTCCCATTTGTAAAGAATTGAGGCAAGGAATTGATTTTTAAGAGAAAAGAGAGTAGAATTGAATAGAAAAGGAAATTGGAAGAAAATTGTAAAAGGTCGGCTTCATGGTCCCACACATACATGCACATGTGTGGGGCACACTTGTAAAACATCCAAGATGGGGTCCATTTATTTGTTGCACATTTTCAAGAGATTTTGAAAAGAATTTGAAGAATATCTCATCAAAGATTGACAAGGAAAGCCACATAGGAGTTCTTTTTTGAGAAGGAGAAGATTTAATTGAAAAAAAATGCAAAAAAAATATCCAAGCAAGCTATTCCACGTCCAAAAGAGATTTTGGATCAGATTTTGATTGAAAAAGTAAAGGAAAAAAATCAAGGGAGAATTATCTAGAAGATCTCTTCAAGTTAGGAGCCAACAAGGAGAACTTTCCAAAAAAGGAAAGTTGACGATGCAAAGAGATAAAAGGGGAAGTTCTACACCTCATGTGGGCCAAGTTTGATTCTAAGAGAGGATTCTTATCCCTATTTCATCTCTCAAAAGATCTTAATGCAAGGTGGCAATGACAAAGAAGGAAAGAAGCATCCAAGAGGGATTTCTGGACAAAACAAGCAAGGAAAGAAGAGAAAAATAAAAAGAAAAAAGTCCCCAAGGATATTGCACGTCCAAAGCATTGTTTGGAGCCCTTTTTCTTTCAATTTTTTAATTATTTTTAAGATTTTAAAGTTTGAGAAGGAGTAGGACTTGAAAAAGTTAAATAGGGTACCCTTCTCCCATATTCTTCATGGAAGAATTACCCACCTCCCACCTCTAGATTTCTACACTCCATCTCTCCCTCTCTTGTCTCTCCATCTCAAGTCATCAAGGAGGCTTAGCCCTAAAGCCACACCACCAACCTTGAAGATCAACTAGAAGGAGGAATTCTTTTCCATCCTAGTATATATAATCTTTTGGTTTAATTTTTTTTTTTTTCATCTTATGTAAAGTATTGTCATACTAGTTCAATAATATTCATCTTCTTATTCTTCTTATTCTTATGGTTGTATGATTCCTTGATTTGTGTTTTTCTTGTTTGGATTGACGACCCAAATAAAGAGCATACTTTAAGAAATTATTAGGCCTAGACTAAGGGAGAATTTGAGTGAATATACCGCCTTTGACTTCTTGTTATTACCGCCTTTAACTTCTATTGTTATTACCACCTTTAACTTCTATTGTTTACCGCCTTTAACTTCAGTTATATCGCCTTTGACTTCCTGCAATTTTTATTTTCTTTCATTGCACTTTTAATTTTAAATTTCTACAATTTTATTTTCCTGCACTTCTATTTTATTTTCTGCACTTTTGTTATTTTCTTATTACATGCACATTGATTTTAAGTTTTGTTTTTGCATAGTTTGATGGTTGGATTAGGAATCATTGCATCTATTTTCTTATCATAAGATTTTGTGCATATTTAAGTTGATGAAAATTAAGCCTTCAGATCTAAATCTAATGATTAAATTCAGACTCAATATATAAACAGCATAACTTAATAGTTTCAGCAAACTGTAGAAACAGTTTTTGACAAAAAGTTCGAAGTGGGTAGACCAGTCAAATCACAATATTTTTCTTTGAAACTTGGGAAAATTAAAGTTTAGGATGTGGTCTTTCATAGCCCAAAATTTCAGATCAAAACAATTTTGGAAGGCTTGTGAACCAGAGGCTTAAACTTTGCCAATCAGTCAACCCGAATCAGAATTCCTGCACAGAATTTTACAAAGTTGTCATATTCATGCATTCATAACTTTTTCGTTTTAGATCTTTTTTTTACTTTCATTTTTTCTGTTGGTTTCTTGCATCAGTAGAGCATAAATTTCAGCCATTAAATTTAGATTTAGGATGCATTAGAATAATTCAAATCATGTATAAAATTTGCATCAACATACTAGTTTTTCATACTTAGAATTTTTTAGCATCTCATGGCATGCATTGCATTATTAATTTTTACTAAGTTTCTAATTTTAAATTTGTTTCTAGTTTTATGTTTTTGATTGTTTTGGTTAATTTTCAGAATTAAATATCTTTCTAAACTTGTTTTAATTTGAAGCTTTTAAATTGGAAAGTTTACTAGTTTTGGAAATTCTAACCTAGGAAAGTTTCTAACTTTTTTTATTTTGTTTTTAACATTGTTTAGTTTAGTTAGTTTCTAATTTTAGTTTTTATTTTTGGAAGTTCTAACTTGTGTTTTAGTTTTGTAGCAACTTTAGTTTTATTTTAGGAATTTTAGATTTAGAAAAGTTTCTTTCATTGGTTTGTAATTAATTTAATTTTGGTAAGTAGGACACTTGTATTTGTTAGATTTTAATTAGGTTAGTTTTAGATTTTTATTTTAAGGCAAGTCAAGTTGAAAAAAAATACCTTAAACACATTGCTCCCTGAGGATCTGTAACACTCCGACCCGAGTTGATCCGGTTTAGTGGGTAATTACGTGTGGTTTATCGCTAAGAGTGTTTTGGCTTTTGTTTTTATTTGGTTTTGAGTCTTGGAGAGATTGTTTGAGTTGAGTTGACTTGGTCTAGTTAGTTCGAGCTCTTTTTCGTAATTTGGGTTTTTGATTGACCTTGTCAGTTCTGCGTCATCCTGATGTCATCGCGTGTATTTCGTTGAGCTTGTCGATTTTTTGCAACTATCTTGGATCCGACCGATTTCGTTTGCTCTCGTTGGACCGTCATTTGACTTAAACTGATAATCGTGCAAACTGTTTGGACCTAAGTGCAAAATGGACTCAAATTTAAGTTATAAAAATCCCACCAACTCCCTGTCTCTTTCTCGATCGTCTCTCTCGCTCTCAGCTAGTCTCTCTCTCGACAGCTCTCTTTCTCTCCTTCTCCATCTCTGTTCGATTGCTTGAGGGAGGAAGGAAGGAGCTTGTTCGCGTGTGTTTCCCGGTGGACTGAGCCAAGCAACGAGTGATTTCCATTTGTGAGGCAAGTATAAGCTCAAGTTCCATGAACACTGATTGATATGGATTTGATTGTTGTGTTCTTGTTCTTCATTGTGTTTTTCAGTATTAGACGGCCCTATTCAGCTCCTTTTGCTGTTCTGTTTCTGTTTCCAGTCGTTTTGCACACTTTCTGTATGACTGTAACAAGTTCAGAAAAATGACTCCGTGCACTCACGGCTAAGCCGTGAAATGTGCTACGGCTAAGCCGTAAAATGGCTTACGGCTAAGCCGAGACCCAACCGTAACCCTAACCGTAGAACAGTACAGACTGTTACCTGAAAATAACTGAGAGTTGGCGAATTGCCATTCTTCTACGGCCCAGCCTGACCTAAGCCGTACATTGGCTTACGGCTAAGCCGTGGACCAGGATACGGCTGAGCCGTAGAGTAAATTACGGTTGAGCCGTAAATCCGGGTGGATATTGGGGGAACCTCAGCTCAGCCGCAGTGTATATTACGGCTAAGCCGTAAGATGCCTCGGCTAAGCCGTAAGGTTACCTACGGCTACACCGTGAAACCCTGAGAATTGAATGAAAAGGATTAGGTTTAAGCAAAAGACCGTGTATGACTCTCACGTTAGCATGTAGCGAACCTGAATATGCCCAATGGAAATGTCTGAATGACATGAATGATCCCAAGGGCTGTGAATCATTCATGGACAGTTATCCAGTTGTTTAGCACCTCCCCATGGGTGTTGGTTTAAGGGACTTCGGTGCACACTCTTGACACTGCAACACTAGACAATGGTGCATCGGATAACTTAAAACTACATCAACATGCACGGTTAGAAACACTGGATAAATAGTGTAGGATTGGCTTGTAAATGATCCTTGATTCGTATCAGTACTTGATTTGTTTGATTTGTACAGCATATTGATTACGGTTTATGCCCTCTCATGTGTTCTGCGCTGGACCTCTCGATTCTGTGGGAAATGCAGCAACCCCAGAGCGAAGCCCGGGCGGGACCATTCGATGATTGTGTATTGTATTTTACCGTTGCTCCACTGGAGTATTGTGTATTTGCATCAGTGTTTATTGGTATTAGTACTTGAGCTTGTTCTTGGTAACTGCTTATCTGCATTCGGTATCCGTATCAGTATCCGTATTATGTGCATTCAGTATTTGCATTCAGTATCAGTTTATGTGATGCACTTCCTATTGTTCGTTCAGTATGATATGTGTGATATGTGAGATCTGTAAGTGATATGATATGCTTGATCGATCGAGGTGCATCATCTGATTGATTGTGATTGGTATTGGCACTACTGAGCCTCAGCCTTAGGATACCCGACGGGGTTAACTTTGGTTTAGTTTATGTGTTTGCCTCTGCAGAGTGTTCTGTCCTGGGACTCCGGACCCCGGGAACTAGAAACCCATGCGTACCCTGGCCCGGTCGCTGGTGTTCTCATTCTGTCCGCTCTCGTAAGGGAGAAAATGGCCAATGTAGTAGCCACTTGACTGTTATCTGTTTATGATTCTTACAGCATGCTTATTCATGTGCATAATTGACAAACATGTTTTCTGTAGACCTTGCATCATGTCTATTGCTCACTTTAGATGCAATTCGTGTTATCGTCTTGTTGCTTATACTTTGCTAAGTCGTTGTACTTATTAGTTGTCTTTGTGTGTTGCAGGCTCAGATCCCTCTCCCGATCCTGCGTCGGTCGACCCGACTTCAGGAGAGGCTCGCGAGGCCCCCTCCGGCCTAGAGGAGTGGACTTGATCCATCCTCCAGAGTACGGTTTGCATCATTTTGTTCTCCCCATTCGTTGAGTCTGAGTTTATTGAGGGGATTTTTCTGTACTTGTAATGTGGGCTTTGGGGGATATCTGTATTTTGATTTTTGATTGTTGTAAGCCGTTAAATGGTCATACGTTCTTGTAATTGTACTTGTTATCAGTTCCTGATCTTTTGTAATCTCCTATGTCATTGGTATATTGTGGTATGCCTTGATACGTACAGCTTCCGCGTACAGTTGTTTGCACGTGTGAATGATCCCTTGTGGGTGTATGCTTGGACGGGGTCCAGGTGTGCATGCACGGGAGTACGTGTGTCATTGGTTAGACTATCTCTGACCCCCGGTCCCTGGGCTCGGGTTGTGACAGGATCGACCTGGTCTCACCAGTTTTATTACTACATCGCGATTCTGCACTTGGAACTCACGATCACTACTGCAGCAGCGACATATCGTATCATACCCAAACTGGTCCCGTCGAACCTAATAAGGGCGTAGTTAAGTGGTGCCGACTTAACGTATCAAGACCGGCTCAAATGCATATCTTTTATTCATGCATACTAGGAGTTCGGTCTTGAGATTACATTCATGCATTCATTCATATCTGATAATCAATTCATTCATATCTAATAATCAATTCATGCATATTTAATAGAGCTACATATGTTGAAGGCATGGTTTATTAACAATATGGATGCATTTAGATTGAGTAAGCATCAAGGATAATTACTAGCCAACCCTATGCTATATAATCAGTAATCCCGAGGGCATTCAACACGGTGTATTCATAAAACGTCCGGTGTCATCGTGATACCAACTCTTGGCGTTACATTATGCATGCAAAGGATACTTCTTCTTATGCCAACACCCATGACATGACATCGGGAATTTGTCCAGAAAATCAAAGGGGATAAGTGACAGCTCGGCACTTGTCCACCTTTTAGTTGATCACCATTGGGCTAATTTGGTTAAGGAGTAGGTGCCATATCTAGAGCCCTACAAAGTCATTAAAGGTTCCTCGCATCCTACATTCACTGGGTTCTTACGGCTTAGCCGTATACAAGGCTACGGCTTAGCCGAGTGGCTCAAGTCTCCTTCTTAATTCGCTGCGCATTTACGGCTTGGCCGTATATTGACCTACGGCTTAGCCGTACTAAGCCTACGGCTAGGGTTACAGCTTTGGTATGGCATGGCCGTAGCAGAGTTCACGGCGTAGCCGTGTATGAGCCATAGCTAAATCCTGGGTTTGGGGCTCTCTAGAAGGTTCACCGTAGAATAGCCTACGGCTTGGTCACGGGGTGGTTACGGCTTAGCCGTAGTACACTTCACGGCTTAGCTGAGTGTTAGCCGTAGTATAATTTGGCTCTCTTGATTCTGAGTCATAGAGACTTACGGCTTAGCCGTGGGCTTCGCCGTAAGCTTCAAAATTTCTGAAACTGATTCTGCAGCTCGAGTTCACGTGCAAAACTCTATCATTTGGGTTTCCAATGAGGGTTCTTATACTTCTAAACTCCATAAGAGGTCTTACATATTCCATATCATCAATCTTGCCTAATTATACTCATTATCACCTAATCCCATACCCATGTGTGCTTATTTAAGAGGAAATGAGCTGTAAGTTGAACATTGAATGAGCAATCCAAGAATCAATCAAATTAACATACATGCAGTACCATACATACCTTAATACTTGCCTCTTAACAGTGTTAGCCTTCTCTAACTCTTTTTTGTTGTATAGCTAAGGAAAACCTCCAAACGAGAATGGGTTGATTCCAGTGAAAGCGTTACCCAAGGCTTGAAGGAGAAGACATGTGGAGTCTAATCCTCATGCATGCAAGGCTCCAATCTTAGTTTACAGCTCTAAGATGAAGAGAAGATGAAGAATGCTGAAGAGAGAGGGGTGGCTCCAACGAGTACAGAAGAAAACAGAGGAAGAAGACGTTGGGGCTTTATGAACTCAATTTCCCACAACTTTTGCATGCAAGTCCCAGTCTTTGGAATATTTACAGTTTAGGCCACATGGCCTCAATTGGGCCAAGACGAGTCCGAATCAAATTGAGCCCAATATGAAAGTTGACCCACAAGATGAAATGTACATGATGCAACTGATGAAATGTCCATATGATGCAAGATTAATTACAAAAAGGTCCTTGACTACCTAAGTAAAGTTTGAACCCAACTACTTATCCAACTGAGACCCACTAAAAGTTAGAAGCAAGATAAATTAAGGCCAAAACTTATTAATTAGTAAGAAATCGAGCTTGCTTAATTTAAATTACAATTAATTCGGGTCAGGACCTTACATCTCACCCTACTTAAGATCATTCGGTCCTCCGAATGAAATAAACTAATAGAATCGAATACTAAGACAAATCGGGAATACTTACCGAACCTATTTACTACATGGATGGTACTAAGTAGTTGCTCCACGTGTGTTGCATCGGGTTCCACTTGGTTTCCCCCATACTCAAGGACACGAAACGGGTCTAGAATCGTCTCACGAAGACTCGTCACACGAAAGACGTCAAGAATTCCTACGAATTCTTTCTCAAGATATATTTCCTCCCTTATGAAACCTTCGATGCTACTCTAACATCCATTTGCAATTCGAGGATATTTTACTACTGTCAGTGAAATTTCTTAACTTGGAATGTCATTCTTCAACTCTCGGATTTTATGTGTCGACTCCACTTTACTAACGACGATCACAAACTTAAGGAACCCCATAGATCCACTTCTTCTCAAATACGAAGACGCCCACTTCATGCCTTTAGAAATTTGGATGGGAGGTCTGATGAGACATCGAACTTCAGTGGGTACTCTTGTGTTGAAACTAACACTTGCCACTAACCAATGAAAGCATTAGTCACGACAGAACGGCAACCTTCTAACCCAAGCGGACTTTAATCTTACCTAGGGAATAGTGGCCTAACCACCATACGATCTAAGATCTTTATTGAATCACTCACGATCAACAGTCACTCGATTTATTTCACCAAACAGGCCATTAGGTTTCCATATCTTTCGGATGTTCCACAAGTGAAATGAAATCCTCATGCTTGAATTGAATTCCTCTCATACCCAATGCTTACGTAAATGATTTAATACATCAAAATATCATTAAATGAATTGACCACCAAATAAATAGCCAAGAAGCTATGATGTTCCCTTCTAGTTAGGACATAGCTTCAGATGCTAAATGGATATCAACTGGACCTCAATCAATTGAGATAATATCCCTTATACGTTGATTTGATTGGGCAAATCATCAATGCTGACTGTGAGTGATTGTTCCTACTAGTCACATAAGTCACGTAACCCAACCACTTTTGTCTATATGCCTTTGAATAATATGAATTCCCCTCTTTTTTTTTTTTTTTTTTGTCAATCTCTACCAAGAGAACTTGAAATCCCATCTAGGATACGCTCTCAATAACTCCCAAGAAATGAGTCTAGATAATAGCCTGATCAATTATGTACTCAAGGACTCTAGTCAAATTTGAATCCTTAACCATATGATTACATCTGTTGGATCAATTCTAGATTGCATCATCACACATATCTACTAATTCTCAAGAATCAAATAATTTCGCAGGACTTAGAAATCGTCCTCGCATCGATCTATTCACACAAAGAATTATTCTTTTCAATTAACAAACGAAACTACAATTCCGAAATTATCTCACAATTCTATAATAACATCTTGTAAAACCACAAGGGGTATGGAATCTAAGTAACTGACCTCGAACTTTGCCAACTGATCATAATCTCAAATTTTCTAGATCATTTTTCATTCAACTTAAGATATGATATGACTTAAGGCCACAACTTAGTCAACTAGAAGTTACATCTCTACATTAGCAAAATTAGTCAATCCTCAAGGGATAAAGAAGAATCCTAAAAGGATTATCGTGAGCACTAACACTTGGAACACATCTAAATATGAATGATAATTGTAATTTGTAACTGATCTATGTACAAATAAGAATTCTATTCCTTATCTCCCAAATACATTCGAAGCATTGATTAATCCGATAATCTATCCAGAATTCCTAACATCCAAATTGATCTTAAGAGTTGATCTTCGAGCTTAAAGTTGGAATAGCCTATCCTCAACCGATTCATTTGGAACTTTTCTTGCGCCCTGAAATTAATGGAACAGCTCACCAATACAAGGCAGTAACCACTTACACTCAATAACCACCGATTTAATTGCCTTGATTATTATACCTCTGAAGGTGCCAACTGTATCTCAACAAATAACACAAACGTCCTCACGGGGTCACTAGAGAGAATGATTGAAATTTCACTTAAAACTCACATACAACAGGGGTCTCAGAACCCATTCTAGATAGTTAATCATATAGACCGCTTATAACATCTATAAGTAAAAGGTCAACAGAGAATGAGGGTAGTAAATTAAGGTCACCTTTGCTGATGCTGCCTATTACTTGATTCTAATGAGGTTGCTCGACTGATTGCTGCTTCTGGCACACTGGAGCTTCGCTGGTGTTTTTTTTCCTTGGGCAGCTTGCCAGCCGATGCTCTATCGAACCATAACCAAAACATGCTCCAGTCTTCCTCCAGCATCTATTCGTCTCATGGCCCTTACCACATAGATCACACATTGTTTTTCTGGAACTACGAGCCTTGGTCTTTTGTTTCTTCCGATGCCCAGGGTGCTCTTCAGAGGTTGATACGTCCCTCTCGGATTTCTTCTTCAGAACATCTAATAAACGATCCTCTACTATTGCCAAATTCCGTTGCAGTTGAGTTTGTCTTTCCATTATCATTGTTATCTGCGTTTGCATTACAGCTTGATCCTCACCAATCTTTGTGACTTGTCCCATCATCGTAACTAACGTGCTCTGCATCATCAAAAGGGATTGATTATCCGCAGTCGAGGAAGGTGGAGGCATGTGATCCAAGTTTGCAACAGGAATGTCCTCTAAATCATCTTTCTCAGTGTTGCTCGAGGAACTGTGACGAGTATCCTTAACTTTCGGAGTCGAGGCCATTACCTGTAAGAAACTACCATTGTTTCAAAGCAATATGTTAGAAGACTTAAAACATCAAATGCATCCTATACAACCCGGATCCCAACGCACCTATCGTATCCTCACCACGTTTCCTAAGTTCCTAAATCTTTTATTCCAGACTTATTTATACCACAACAACAGTCTTTGATTGCATATTTTCCAAGATCCATGCTATGATACCATTACTTACGTATGTCACGCCCCGGTCCCAGGAATTGGGGTTAGGATGGCCCCACAGGGTGTGCATACGTAATCCCGTAGTAATCTATGTATGTAAACATATACACACAAATCGCTACAAGGGAGATTGCACAGGAACGTGTAGAAAAGTTCTCCAACACGTAATTTATATTCAATAGTAAGCGGAAGCCTGTGTAATACATCGGTAATGATCATAAGCAATAACAAATGAATTATCATAACATTCATAAATAAGTCTGTACTTAATCATTTCTCATTTACAGGTTAACAATTAATTAAGTATGAACAAGGTCTTAAAGTGTAAAAATGCCTATCAAAACTTAAACACTCAACAGTATTCCGTTGTCGCTCTTCGTACGATGACTAACAGAAGGCGTCATTTGCATTACTTGCATCTAGTCCCCGAGATTTAGTACCTGTAACACCAAGGGTAGCACTGTTAACACGATGGTTAAGCAAGTATATAGAGGTACATAAGACCATCATGCCATATCAAATGAATTAAGAATATATATATATCGATTAAAAGAAGCCAAAAATCGTACACGAGGCATATCGTGCATGAGTAAGCATGAGTAGCGAATCATAAACAGATTATTATACAAACCTTTTGGCAACCACATGGTTATATTTTCCCAAAAAAGAGCATATCATCTAGAGGGAACGTGTGTACATATTCTAGGGGATCAGCCTAGCTTATTGAGAAGCGCCGACAACTCCTCCAAGGACTACGTAGCAGCAACATATCGTATCATACCCAAACTGGTCCCGTTGAACCTAATAAGGGCGTAGTTAAGTGGTGCTGACTTAACGTATCAAGATCGGCTCAAATGCATATCTTTTATTCGTCTTAGTTATACTTGTCATATCATACATACTAGGAGTTCGATCTTGAGATTACATTCATGCATTCATTCATATCTGATAATCAATTCATGCATATTTAATAGAGCTACATATGTTGAGGGCATGGTTTCTTAACAATATGGATGCATTTAGATTGAGTAAGCATCAAGGGTAATTACTAGCCAACCCTATGCTATATAATCCGTGACCCCGAAGGCGTTTAACACGGTGTATTCATAAAACGTGCGGTGTCATCGTGATACCAACTCTTGGCGTTACATTGTGCATGCAAAGGACACCTCTTCTTATGTAACACCCATGACGTGACATCGGGAATTCGTCCGGAAAATCAAAGGGGATGAGTGACAGCTCTGCACTTGTCCACCATTTAGTTGATCACCATTGGGCTAATTTGGTTAAGGAGTAGGTGCCATATCTAGAGCCCTACAAAGTCATTGAAGGTTCCTCTCATCCTACATTCACTGGGTTCTTACGGCTTAGCCGTATACAAGGCTACGGCTTAGCGAGTGGCTCAGGTTTCCTTCTTAATTCGCTGCGCATTTATGGCTTGGCCGTATATTGACCTACGGCTTAGCCGTGCTAAGCCTACGGCTAGGGTTACAGCTTGGTACGGCGTGGCCGTAGCAGAGTTCACGGCATAGCCGTGTATCAGCCGTAGCTAAATCCTCAGTTTGGGGCTCTCTAGAAGGTTCACCGTAGAATAGCTTACGGCTTGGTCATAGGGTGGTTACGGCTTAGCCGTAGTACACTTCACGGCTTAGCCGAGTGCTAGCCGTAGTGTAATTTGGCTCTCTGGATTCTGAGCCGTAGAGACTTACGGCTTAGCCGTGGGCTTCGCCGTAAGCTTCAGAATTTCTGAAACTGATTCTGCAGCTCGAGTTCACGTGCAGAACTCTATCATTTGGGTTTCCAATGAGGGTTCTTATACTTCTAAACTCCATAATAGGTCTTACATATTCCATATCATCAATCTTACCTAATTATACTCATTATCACCTAATCCCATACCCATGTGTGCTTATTTAAGAGGAAATGAGCTGTAAGTTGAACATTGAATGAGCAATCCAAGAATCAATCAAATTAACATACATGCAGTCCCATACATACTCTAATACTTGCCTTTTAACAGTGTTAGCCTTCTCTAACTCTTTCTTGTTGTGTAGCTAAAGAAAACCTCCAAATGAGAATGGGTTAATTCCAATGAAAGCGTTACCCAAGGCTTGAAGAAGAAGACATGTGGAGTCTAATCCTCGTGCATGCAAGGCTCCAATCTTAGTTTCCAGCTCTAAGATGAAGAGAAGATGAAGAATGCTGAAGAGAGGGGGTGGCTCCAACGAGTATAGAAGAAAACAGAGGAAGAAGACGTTGGGGCTTTATAAACTCAATTTCCTACAGCTTTTACATGCAAGTCCCAGTCTTTGGAATATTTACAGTTTAGGCCACATGGCCTCAATTGGGCCAAGAAGAGTCAGAATCAAATTGAGCCCAATATGAAAGTTGAACCACAAGATAAAATGTACATGATGCAACTGATGAAATGTCCATATGATGCAAGATTAATTACAAAAAGGTCCTTGACTACCTAAGTAAAGTTCGAACCCAGCTACCTATCCAACTGAGACCCACTAAAAGTTAGAAGCAGGATAAATTAAGGCCGAAACTTATTAATTAGTAAGAAATTGAGCTTGCTTAATTTAAATTACAATTAATTCGGGTCGGGACCTTACACAGAGGGAAAGGAGTACTGTGGTTGGTTGATGAAGATGGAGAAGGGTTCAGCAAGGTTCGGACCTGTTGAAGTGGCGACTCCAGTGTGGGATTAAAGATGCCTTTGCTGATACAATTTATTGTAGTGCACAATTAGCATGGAGTTTTTGCTCCAAAAACATTATTTTTTCTTAAAAATCAGGGCTCTATTCAAAACCTTAATGTCATGTGAATATGTGATCCTTTACAAACATGGCTGTAGTTTATAATATTAATATTATTTATATTAATATGTATGGACTATGAGTTCGAATTTCAAAGTTAAAAAAAGCATACATCCAGCACCAACAATGTTAAAACCATAAAGAACAAAACGACTGCTGTAGTTTATAAAAAACGACGGCCTAAAGCCATCGTTACCTGCAAACTAAGCAAATATTTAAATTGAAAATTTTAATAAAAACGACGGACATTTTTTTAATGTACGATTGCTTGAGCTGTCGCAAAATATAATGGCCAGTAGACCGTCGGTAATTTCTTCAATTTACGACAGCCTTTGGGCCATCATTTAACAAATACGACTTCGATTTTTACAATGGCCCTATTGGTGATGTTGGCCGTCATTTATTAATAAAAACGATGGCTTAGGGCCATCGTTTATGGCACCTTGTTGCTGTAGTGTAAAAATAGTAAAAAAATTAGAAAAGTGATTATATGTGAAAAACATTTTGAGATAAATTAGGAGATGACCTGCCACTCACTAATATGTGTTCAACTCATTCCAAAGTAATAGAAGTTTCATTCATTTTCTCCCCAAAAAAGTAAAATTAACATGTGTTTCTATATTTGCCTAAAAATGTGGCGCTCTCCTTTTTTAGAGATTTTCTTTTTCTTTTTCTTCATAGCATGAAGGGAATCATTGGATCAGTGATTATGCATGAGAGAGATGGACTGGTAATTATTGATAGAGAGTCTTAGGAATGAGATTTAAAGAAGTTTTATCTTGATTAAAATATAAGGATTCTAAAGAATTGATAATTTGAGATTATATATGATAAGGAAACTGGTTATAGATTATGCTAAGATTACATGAAAGGGATTTCATTAAGAAAGTTGAATAAAATTGAAACTTTGGATGAGGATTAGAGGAGGGAATGTTGAGAATGCATACTAAATCAAGAAAGCGCCACCTATTGCTTCCTTGCAAAGGGGACTGTTGTCATTATATATACTAGCACTGCAGGGCCCACGTCCAACGTGAGCCTTATTTAAGAAATAATTATATTTTTAAATGGAGAAAATTTGAAAGGTAAAACTAATAAAGGAATGCCAGACGTTAAAAGTAGAGGATTTTACCAAGAAAAAAAATATATAAGGAGTCTCCCAAACCATAAACCTCACCCAATTTGTGGATACCCCTCCGGAGTGATCATACATGACCACTTCAGTAATTCTTTTGCACTTAATTGGGGAGTGGTGAATTCGCTGCAGGTTTTTTGCAGTAGCGATGAATTCGCCACTTTCAATCTCTTGTATAACATGAAAAAACTGTAGCATCAGGACAAACATTACCATGAGTGTAAAAATTATAATAAATATTTCATTGGAGAATGTATAAAAATTTATCAATTAAAAAAAGTTAGAGGAAGTGTGAGGATCAAATATAAAAACAGTCCAAATTGGCGAAGTCATGGCTTGGGTCTCATTCATTGAGTACAAATCATAACTTACAACTTATTACATGATGGTTCTAAAGTATTATAGAAACTTAATAAAAAAAAATGTTCTCATGGCAATACTTGGCCCTTTTTTGCTATTATTAGTCCCTTGAAATTATTTTTTTTTATAGGTTGATCATTAGGTATGGAGAAAATAGGTGGAGATAAGAAGCAAAGAAATCACTATTTTACAAACTTGAATAGTGACAGCTTTCCCACATTTCATTAGCTAAACCCTTACATTTTCTTATTAAAATGCAAAGATTGGAATTACCATGCATGACCCTTCCGAATATGAATAGAGTAGAAACATGTGACTAATTATAAATTACCTAACAATAGGCCTCATATGGGCAAGTGCCAATACAAAGAGTATTGTGCATGAACAATATGGAATTGAGGTAGTAGAGCCTTCTCATTAGTTAAGAGGAGAGTAAACCTTGTAATACAGTATTGAAGAAATTGAAGAAAACACTGCAAGACTGGAACCAGTCCAGCCCCATAACATTGTGTGTGTATGGTTACCAAACTCATTTTAAATATACAAACAACAAATTTAAGATATTGTATGAAACAATCACCAACCCTTTGCAGGTCAATTTTTGAAAGTGGGGTTGCCTTTGTATTCACGTATTCATTAGTTAGCAAAAAGTGGTTACTATGGAACATTAGCTAGATTTTAGGATTGTATATTAATTCCTAAAGGTAGACTAATTCCTAGATGAAAATGGTAAGAGGTATATTTACCTAAAAAGAAAGTGGGCTGCCTTAGTGAGAGATTTTAGGAGTGCAGTGAGAGATTGGGTGAAGTTGCCATGATAAATTATATAAGATAAGAGTCTAGGGACATAAGTTAAAGGGGGATGAGAGCGAGAAATTAGGGAGAAAGAGATTTTATAAAAAAAAAAAACCAATGAGAGATTTTAGGAAAATGGAGTGATTTTAGAGAGGTGGCATGTATAGAGTCTAACTAATAATGATAGAATCTTTAGATTACGACACGTATCATTCTCTCATGAAAAGAATTGCGCCACATGTCGCTCTTGCATAAAGAGAATAGAGCTTCAAGGCCCGCACCTAACACGGGCCTTATTTAATAATTATATTATTTGTAAATAAGAATATTTATAAATATTTAAATGATTTTTAATTTAATATTAACATTAAAGTCATTTTACAATCATAATCTTAAATATTTTAGTGCACCATTGAAAAGTAAATATCATATTAGTAAAACTAAATAAAAATGAAAATAATTTACTAATAAAAAATAATATTTCTTAACTCATTGGGCCCAACTTGCATGGTTGAAATGCAAAATGTATTTGATGGGTACCACAAACAACTTGGCCCCACGGTGAGATTGGACACTGGGTTCAACTTTTACATGGTGACCTATAAGGATTTATAGCTCTCTTTGCCAAATAAGAGATAGATTTGGTTATTTAAATCCATCTGGGACAAAATCCCATTGCTTTATTTGCTACGTATATATAAAATGTAATCATAGAGGATATACATATATAACTATATGAATTAAAATAGAATGTTTAAATTTTCATGATTCTAATATCTTTATACTTTTAGATTATATATGATAAAGATATTGGTTGTAGATTATAATGAGGATTAAATGAGGAAATAATATACCTACTAAATAAATATATAGCGCTAAGTATCGCTCTCCCATTATCTCTCGTGAAGGGCGTCAATTCTCTTAATATAATACTAGCATTTCAAGGCCCACGTTGGGAAAGAAGATAAATTTTATTTAAAAAAATTTAATTTTGTTTAGAATTATTAATATGCTAATAAAATAGAAATGATAACATGGATGAGAGAGCCCACTTGACCTCCTTCTTCTTAAGAGCCATAACTTGACCATGCAAATACCCTTGGGATGAGAGAAGAGCAAATATATAGGTAGCATTCGGTGGAGTAGATATATAACAGAGTGTTGCTATCGGCACTCAAATTTTTTCTATCTACACTCATCATTTAAAAAAAACTTGTGAAATTACCCAAAAGCCCTCACCCTCTTTTCACATCCCCCTCCTCTCTCCTCCCCATCCCCACCTCTGCCTCCTCCACCCCTGTTCCACCTAGACCTGGCAAACGAGTCAGGTCAACTCAAACCTGAATTTATTAGTTTCAACCCTAACCCGACCAATTTTTAAAACGGGTTAGAACCCTTCAACCTGCACTCGTGGCTGGTCAACCGGACCCGACCCGGCCTATTTAATTTAACTAGAATTTGGTGGGTTGGGTCGGGTTGACCGGACCTAAATTATTTAATTTCCATGTTGTCTATGATCTAACTCATTTTATAAAGCTCTCCTTACATTTAGCTTCATTTAAAATGTTGCATTGAGCATGAATCTATAATTCATCAATTATTAAGATGTAAAAAATGGGCCAAAATCCATAAATGTTTTCTAGCCCATTTAATGAGATAACCTCATTTCAATTTTTGTTCAATTTATAATTTCCTATTCAAGCATGAGTATAAAACTCATGACATTATTGTCTTTCTTTCATCTCCATATTTTAGAAGTAAATTTCTATGCCAACATAAAAATAAAAGACACATCATATTTCAACTACAAGAACATCATATTATCAAATAAAAATATTGAGTTATATATTCTAAATGTCAAAATTTTGCATAACTCCTCCACATAAGATTAGGAGTATCGAGTACACAGTTTTATGGCCACATGAAAAAGAAAAGTCACATAAAAATTGAAAAGTCATGACAAATTAGTAAAATCTAAACACACCAATTGGGTTAGGCAAGCAACCCTAACCCGACCCGTTTTTATATGGGTTGGTAAATCCTAACCCTAACCCAACTCGTAGTTTGAACAGGTCGAGTTCACAGGTTGAAAATGGGTTTGGTCGGGTCAGGTTAGCTAGTCAGATTGGATTTTGTTGGCTCTAGTTCCTCCCATCCCTCTCCCTCCCCCTTGTCCACTCGGCAATGTCCGTCAAGTGGAGAGAGTGGGCATAAAAGGGAAAGAGTGAGGGAGGGAGAGAAGAGAAAAGGGGTAGAGAGAGAAAGTGAGGGGGAGGAATAGAAAGAGGGAGGGGGAGGTAGAAATAAGAGAGAGGGGTGGAGGGGTAGGGAAGGGTTAGGGGAAAGAGAAAACAAAAGGGAGGAAAGAGAGGGAGATGGAGAGAGAAAGTGGAGAAAGGGCATTGGCGGATGGGTGGGGAGGGGGATAGAGAGAGTGGGGAGAGAGATAACAGAGAGGGAAAGAGCATGAGAGAGAAAAAGAGGAAGAGAGAGGGTGCTAGCAAAGGGGTGGGGAGGGGGCGGAGGCGGAGGTGGGAGGGGGTAGGGGAGTGAGATAACAAAGAAGGGGAGGGAGAGGGAGGGGAGGAGGGGGAGGTGGGGAAAGGGAGGGAAGAGGAAGGGAGGTAGGTAACTAAAGGAGAAAGAGAGTGGGGGAGGAGGTAGTCCCCCTTCACAAGAGCCGCCAATCATCGTTGAAGCCAGAGGGGGGGGGGGAAGAGGGAGGGGGAGGGGGAAAGAGAGTGGGGGCATTTGGATAATTTCATGGATTTTCTTTAAAGGTGGGTGTGGATAGAAAAAATTTGAGTGCCAATAGCAACACTCTATATAATATCAGGACTCTTATCTTATCTTATCTTATATAGAAAAAAGAGAAAGGAGACGATCGTGTAGGGATGGAGAGAAAATAGGAAATGACTGTGGAGAAATTTAGAGAGAGACATTAGGATATGGTAAAGAGAAAATTGGTTTGATGTAGAGTTTTTGCTACTATTCAAAATAGGTATGGCACATAAAAGATTAACATAAGAAACGTGTAATAAGTTTCTACAGAGACTTTCTTTTCTATTATCCAAAATCGGTCACACCAATAAAATAGGAGATGGAGAGATTTTAGTATATTTGCCTTTGACTTTTTTATGCAATTTTTATATTCCTAATATTTTGATATAAAGCTATTACTATTATTCAATAGGTCACACTAAGAAAATAGAAGATTGAGAGAAGATAGGAGACGTGGAGATTTTTATAAGAATTTTAACTTTTCAAATTTTTTTCTTTTATCATCCGTGGGCCCAATTGTAGAGAAAATCCAAAGCAATGAAATAATATATATCAAAGGGCCCACTAAGAAACCAAATTAATGAGATCATGCCCGGATTCATTCAAGTACATGAGAACCCTCTACCTGCATTAGTATTTAACACACTCCTAATATTATAGTCCACCAATATACATGGACTCTCTGTAATCTTTCTTTTTTCTTAATTATTATCCTAGTAAATACCACCATTCACATCATTCCAAAGCCTCTTCCACAACAGGGAAAGAAAAATGTATTTCTTTCATGCACCATTGAATACAACAAGCAGATCAAAGAGTTGATCGGTACCTCAATTTAAAATGCCCTAGCAGCATACTATTGCTATTGAAGTGACATGTTCGTATTCAGTTTATATTTTCATTTAATTCGGTCACACCAGGAAAATAGAAGAAAGAGAGATTTTAGTAGATATGTCTGACTTTATTATGCAATTTATATAGTCCTAATATTTGATATAAAGTTGTTGCTGTTTTTCAATAGGTCACACCAAGAAAATAGGTGATTGAAAAAAATAGGAGATGGAGAGATTTTACGTCAATGCAGATTCAAAGAAGATATTATACAATTCAATCAATCACACTTATGCAATCTATATTGCCATGTGAAAATAGGATATTAAGAGAAAATAGGAGGTAGAGGCATGCCATGTGTCACACTCCTATTCTCTCTCACAAAGGGGGAAGCTCAGCCCCCACTCGGGCCGAAACAAAAGAAAGATGCTTAAATAAGATGCAAAAATAATGTATAAAATTTAGAAATAGAAAATGATTAAAAATATAAAAGTTTTAAAATTTTATTACATAACAATTTCAAAGAGAAATTTTTAGGGAAGATCTTCCTATTGGGACATATAAGCCATAATATTCAGACTTAGCAACTAATGGACATATTGATAAAGCATTGTCGTGGAGAGTGTTTAAATCAAGGTTGATTTGTAATTTAGATCTTAGGATATTATCATTTTTAAATACTATATATATATTTGATCATATGGAATCCTCATGATTTTGATCCAGGTACACAGAGGAACCAGAGCCAGAATCATAAAAAAGAAGCCAATCTAAATGGTTATTTTCATTAAAATCCTATTAAAAGGGTGATGACATAGTGTTCCCAAAAAGGCTCAAAAAATTGAGAGATTTTAGAGAGGTAGTATGAATATATGAGATAAGAGTCCTTTTGAGAATAAATAGGGATGGAAGTTGTGGAGGGATGAGAGAGAGAAATTAGGGAGTGAGAGATTTTATAGAAAACCAAGGTGAGATTTTAGGAAAATTGAGAGTTTTAGAGATTTGGTATGGATAGAGTTTAGCTAATATAGATGGAATCCTTATATTATGCCATGTGTCGCTCTCTCATGAAGAGAATTGCGCCACATATCGCCCTCCCACAAAAGGGGGTATTGTTATAATATACATAATATAAATGTGGGAGCTTGCAATCGTTTGTATGATACTTGGTCTTAGATTGGGACTCTTTAAAACATTAGATTTGTATGAGGATAATTGGAAAGTACTAATTTATAATGAAGTAGAAAACTGGAAAGTGGAATTTTTAGGAGATCAAACAGTAAAGCGAGAGATTTCAGGGAAGGAAAATGGAAGAAAATCTTAGGACTTTAATTAGTGTACCATATGTTGCTTTGCGTAAAGAAGAAGCGCCACATGTCACCCTCTTATGAAAGGGGGTATTGTTATAATATATATAACTAGTGGCATAGGGCCCACGACCACCACGGGCCAAAACAGAAAAATATATTTAAATTCAATACTTTTAAAAATAATATTAAAAATAAAATAAATCCAAAATGTATATAGTTAGTATGTGGTATTAGAAGAATAACTCAATTACATAAATAACGGGCTAAAATGAAAGATATTGAAGAGCAATGATGAATAGTATAATATATAATGAATTTGTTTTATGTAGTTAAGGTTTTAAAGATGCATAATTGATTGATTATTGGGAGTGAATTTTTCCCAATCTATTGTGTGGCGTAAGTTGATAAAAGAATCCACCATGTTTGTATCATATATCACATGAAAATGATTTCAAATATGATTGGTGGGAGTCATCTATTAAGCTCAAATGAATCAATTTAAAAAAATACAACTTTAGTTATTAGAGGAAGTAGGGCGCACCATTCTACAACGCCTGTTCAAAAGTATTATGATATTTTTTAGGGATAGTTTTAGTTTGTAGAGGTATGAGGTCGAGAGATTTTAAGAGTTGATTGAGGATTTGAAATTGGTTAGTGCTCCTCGGATAGCTAGACTGATCCCCTAGTGATATTTCCCACTGTATGTTATATGCTCTCCTTAGAGAGAATATAGCCTCGTAGATACCAACTAGTATGTTATTGTATCTCCAATTATGATTCTTTATTCATGCTGTATTCATATGCACAACATGTCTAGTTTACGATTATTGCCCTCATTTAATTAATATGTCTCTAATTCAGTTGATACAACATATTAGTTTTATATGCACTTATATTTGCTAAACCGTTGTATTTACAGTGCTATCCTTGGTGTTACAAACAGATCTAAGTACTTATTCCACCTCTAGCGTACCTATAGAGGAGTTTCCAGAGACTTCCCAGGATATAGTATAGTAATATGGTCTTTGATAACATTCTACAGTTGTCTATTTCGAAGAGCGTCATGCATATTTTTTGGGACATGTTAGAATATGCCATTGGTATGGCTATGTTTTCATTATGTTATATTGTTATTATGTCACCTGATTTTGATGGACATGTATGTCTGTTATTTACATTGTATTTAGGTTTTATACATTTGGTCACACCATTCATCCGTATTTTGGATATGTTTTATATCAAAAACTCTTTTAAGTTCTATATCTTTGGTTTACAATTTTTAATTTAACAGACTCAGTTTATGTTTAATACTATATCTCAAAATATGAATTATACAGGATATTGTTAAATACATATAAAAATACACAGGCTTCTGCAAATGTTTTCAATGGACATCTGTTACATATCAGTTCTCACACGTTAGTTCTATGCGTTTTTCCTTTGTGGTAGTTCATACGTGTCTTAGTACTACATGGATTGCCACGGGATTACGTATGACGTGCCTCGGGAGTCGCCTTAATAGCAAAATCTCAGGCTTGGGGCATGACATCATCATTAAATTCTCTTTTTTGTACATAGGTTTAGTGCTTTGACCTTGGGGATGTAGACTGTTTACAAATTGTAGAAAGTCATAATCCCTCCCTCTGGTCTCAAATGTGATCCAAACTAAGTAAAATTGGGAAATATACATGAAATGGAGAAAAAATCCATAAAAATTGGAAAAACATGACCAGTCACTGCCCCTCTATCAATGACCGTAGGGTCTGGTCACTGATAAATAGTAGCCGGGTCACCTTCTTCTTCTCCCTGTTTTCTTCTGGAAACACTCCAATGTACTGTAGACTATGCTTTCTGAATTTTGAACATTTAAGCAACAGCTTGGCAGGCCAAATCTAATGTTGGATTCATCCATGATCTTGATAATTACTAGTTTGATTATGGATTGCTTTTGTGCAAATCTAAAAGGGTTGCAAAGTATGGCCAAAGTTATATCATTCTGGTTTTATGAGTTTCAAGGACCAAAATGATGCCTAAGAAGGTGTAAACACAACTTGTGAAGCAACTAGTGCCCCATAAGTGGGAAAAACAAAGAAGATGTTCATCCTTTTGGGTTTCCCATGGCCAAGCAATGAGTCTCCATTATGATTCTAAAGGCTTAGCAGAGACCATCTCTACTTGTAGCCATGGCCTCACCTTGAGATGGTGAGAGATCATAGACCCAAAGTTGACATGTTTATTGAATTTAGGTAAAATGAAATCCAATTAACTTGAAATTTTGCAGAGCCACTTTTGAATATGACTTGAACTTTCTCTAAGAGTTTCAGTTGATTTCATAGTCATGAGGTGTCACTTTCCACAGTGACCCCAAAGAGCATGGAAGATAGCCATCTGAACTTGGTTTGGGCCCAAATGCTGTTTAAGTGTTTTGTAACTTTGAGGAATTCTCCTTGATTGTATTTGAAGATATCTCTATGAGTTTCAACTATTTTTTCCATGCAAAAGTATCAGTTGCCACAATGACCCCAAGTAAGCTAGAAGATAGTCACTTAAGGTTAACTTTGAGTTGAAATGAAGTACAAATGTTTTAAAACTTAAATTGCTACACTCTAAGCTCTTTTGAAGTCTTCTGAGTGAATGACATCAACTTTGAACATCTGGCTGCAATACTTTACCTAGTGTTCCATGACTCTAGGTTTATGTACCCTTGAGCTTGGAATTTTCTTGCGATATCTTCACTTCAACACTTGCAATGTTTATGATTTTTTATGGGTCAACAAGTTCCCCAGCAAAGTGCAAGGATGAAAGGATGACTTTGGAATCATTGCATCTTGAAATAGCTAATCTGTAGAGAAGATGAATGGCTTAATGGAAATGTAGTTTTGTCAAGGTTGGTTGTAGGCTTAGACTTGAAGTTTTGATAAAAATCAATGCAGGGTTTGATGATGGACCTTTGGTAAAAACATAAGGAATCTGATTTTCTTTTGCCCTATTTTTCACAGATACCAAAAGTAGCATCTTTGTGGAGACTGTAGGGGAACACCCACAAAAGAATCTTTGAGGTATTTGTAATACTCCGACCCAACTTAATCAGGTTTAGCAACTAATTCATGATGAATTAGTAGTTAAATGTGTGTTGGCTTTGTTTTTGTTTTGTTTCAGGTTATGGATAGGTAGTTGGGTTGAGTTTAACCTTTATTAGGTAGACATGAACCCTTTTTTGTAATTTTATATTTTGTAAGACGGTGTTCTTCATGCATCATCTTGGAGTCAACACGTGTATTTTGTCGAGCTTGTCAACTTCTGTAACTGCCTCGTATGCAATAGACTTCATTTGTTTCCGTTGGACCTTTATTTGACTTAAACTGTAATTCATATAAACCATTGGACTTTTCTCCAATTTTTGTTTCATTCTTATCTTATATAAGAAGGCAACCACCGACCTTCTCTCTTCTCTCAACGCTCTTCTTCTCCCTCTCTCAATTTTCCTCTTCTTTCTTTGTTTCTCAATTCCTCTCCCTTCTTCTTCTCGATCAAACCAAGCCAAAGGGGGATTTGATGCAGTCACGCCCGTGATTCCTCTCTCGTATGGGTTTAAGGTGAGCTTTAGGTTCTTGATTTTCCTTTCTTCTTCTCGTCAGCCACGGTATTGGCTCACTATCTCTCTCTTTTTCTCTCATGCATCGTAGCTTAGAATCGTGTTTAGACGTCGAATTTGAGCCCAAGGACAACCATTTGCGTATTAGAACTCAATTGAGGCAAGTATAAGTATGATTTGATTGAACACATGTTGGTATATAGTGATTGCTCTTAGTCTCGTTTTCGCTTGTGCATGTGTGTGGTGTGAATTACAGCCCTTTGCCTTTGTATCGTCTTCGTATTTGTAACAGGGCAGTCATTCCGTAACATGGCAGACTGTCCGACCGATCGGGCTTCAGAGCCAACCGATCGGACACTCCCAGGACCGAAATTCGACAGATCGGGCTTCTTGACCGACCGATCAGCCCTGAAATGTTCTGCTTTAGGAGATTTCGTCTGTACACTAATAACTTTTGTATTCAATTCTATTCTCCAACCTTTCACACCAACCAAGGAACCTTTTAGGCTATATTTCCGGGCCCCGTGGCTCGTGAATTATGTAAGGAAATCTTTCCAAAGACCTCTAATAAAAGGTAGGTATAAATTGGACCTAATAGGGCCTTCACAATAGAATATTGTTGACCCTTAACTTGTCCAATTGAATATGAGAATCACATGAATGGTTTTGAGGGCTGTAACTCATTCATATGTGTCATTCAGTGTTAAGCACCTCCCCATGGGTATTGGTTTAAGGGACTTTGATACACTTCCCGAATACATCATGCAACACTTATATAAAACAACTATGTATCGGATAACTTAAAACTACATCATCATGCACGGTTAGAAACACTAGATGACTAGATTAAGATTGGCCAGTAAATTTTCTTAATTTGAGCAAGAATGAGTTACATGACATCTTGATTTATGTTTATTGGCCTCCATTCTTCTGTATAGTTTGTCTAGTTCGATATGCCCATTTGCTATGATAAATTTGGTTTGTTTGACATGTTCACTATGTTTCCGTTACGTTTGATCCATTATGTTTGACATATCCAGTATGATACCTTGAGTTTTGTACGTAGGAGTTGTACATATGATTGGAACGTATGATATATGTTTGATATGATACTCATGGTTTACTCAAGTTTTAGTATATAATTGACTCCACATGGTCCGGTACTACTCAGCTTCAACCTTAGGATACCCAACGGGGTTGAATTTGGCGTAGTATGTATGGCACCACTACAGTGAGTTTATGTCTTGGGGCTTTCGGACCCCAGGAACCCGAGAACCATTCGTACCCTGGACCGGTCGATAGTGTTCTCAGTATATATGTAAGATCCCTTTTTGGGAGCATATGGCCTATGTACTAGCCACCTAGTTATGTTCACATCATGTATACATTGATTCTGGTAGCATGTTTTATCTGACTGCACGACTACCTAGTATACGAATGTGAACTCTATGATTTATTAGTTGTTACTTTATTTTGTTAGATACAATGTGCGTTAACTTGTCGTTGCTTATACTTTGCTGAATCATTGTATTCATGAGTTATCCTTAGTATTGCAGGCTTAGATTCCTCGACCGACCCTTCATCGGTTAGTCAGACTTCAAGGGAGATCCCCGACGTCCCGTCAGGACTAAAGGAGTGGATGTAATCACTCCGCCAGAGCGCGACAATGGCATGCATGCATATAGGTCTTCTTTGGTTGGGATCTAAATGTTTTGTTTTGTTTTGTTTGTAGTAATTTCTATGATTTGTATTTTGGATCACTTTTGTAAGACTCTGAACCTCGTGTAATCTTTGTATATCTATTTTTTTGTTTTCGTATGTCTCCTTTTGTCATGATTTGATACCTACAACTTCCGTGTACATGAATTGGCACGTATGAATTTCCCTTGTGTGTGTGCATTTAGACAGGGTCTAAGTGTATATGCACGGGAGTACGTGTGTCACTAGTTAGGTTTAGACTTAACCCCCAATCTCATGGGCTTGGGTTGTGACATACGTATTGTATGATATCAGAGCATTGTAACTCTAGCTGATAAGCATGTAGGCATGTAGGAAAGTGGTGAGGATACGATTTCATAGTCTGCCATTGTGGTTTTTTGTTAGGGATATCTATATAGTGGGGAACGCCTTGTATGTGAGTCTTGACCTTTTGCATCTTGTAGGATATGGCTTCTGGCTCAAGTACCAGCAACAATCGTGGAGATAATGAAAGTGGGTCAGCTCCTCCACAGCAGCCACAGAATGCGGATGACCGATTTCTTGAACTGTTACAAGCGATCCATTATTTGCAAGCACAAGTTGTCTCCTTAGTTGACAGACAGAGTGAGGCATCAGTTCCACCCCATGTGAAGCAGCAGGTGGTTTTCCAACCAAAGGAAAGCGATACCAATGCGTTCTATGATAAGTTTCGGAAAAGAGGAGCCACCGAATTTTATGGGAATGAAGATGCTCTAAAGGTCGATCAATGGATAGAGCATACAGAGGATCTATTTAAGACTGTGGTGTGCACTAATAGATAGAAGGTGGGACTGACAGCTTCAATGTTTCACGATGTAGCAAAAACATGGTAAAAAAGTGTGAAGGAGTCTTATAAGGACCTACCGAATGCAACAGTTTGGGAGACATTCAAAAAGCAATTCAAAAGGGAATTCATTCCGGCCCATATGCATAGAACCATGGAAGTCGAGTTCTTAGCTTTGCGCCAACAGCAGATGACAGTGGCGGAGTATGTATATAAGTTCACACAGTTGTCACACTTTGTTGAGGACATGATTAATACAGAAGAAAAGAAAGTTAATCGATTTATTAATGGCCTCAATCCCAAGTATAATAATCACGCAACAACCTTCCAAAGGCTAGCTACTTTCGATGATGCCATAGATCGTGCTTATCTGGCAGAGGCCAACATTCAAGAAAAAAGAGCTGTTGATTCTAAGAGGCGTGCACCATTTGGTGAAAAGGGGCAAGCGCAGAAAAAGATAAAGGGCAGACAAAGTACATCTAGTTCGGCCAATGTGACCTGCGATCATTATGGCAAGGGCTACAAGTCGGAGCAATGCTGGAGAAAACAGGAGCTTGTTTTATTTGCAGCTCCATGGATCATTTAATGGCCAACTGCACAAAGTTTAAGTCTTCCCAATCTCAACAGTCCAAGCCAACTGCTTTAACGGGTTTAGGCAAATCCAATGCCTCACCATCTCCCAATAAATCCCACCAATCTCACCCAGGCCAAAAACCGCAACGCCAGACTGCTCGGGTTTATGCAGCTACCCATGAGAGTGCCGAAGAGGTGAATGTAGTGGAAGGTACTATCTTGATTTCGCAAGTTGAAGCTATAGCCATGTTCGATTTGGGGTCTACACATTCCTACGTAGCACCTCATTTTGCCGAGCAATTACGGCAGCCGCCTAAGCCGCTACTGTATTTGTTGGTGGTGTCCACTCTTGTTGGCAAGAGGGTGGAATGTAGTGTATACTACCCCCAATGCAATGTGCTAATCGAAGGGTGTAAACTCCCAGTTGACCTAATTTTGTTGTCGATGCTGGATTTCAACGTGATCTTTGGAATGGATTAAATTGCGCAATATCATGCTTGTGTCAATTGTTACAACAGGACGATTTACTTCAATCTAAGTAAGGGATCCCGTTTCGATAGCAGTCAGAAGAAATGCCGTAGGCGTGTTATCTCCGCATGCAAGGCGGATCGATTGATACACAAGGGGTGTGAAGGCTTCATTGCCATTATTACATAGAAGAAGGATTCAAAAAAGCTTGGGGAAATTCCGGTGGTATGCGATTTTCCAAATGTCTTTCCCGATAATGTGCCAGAGTTACCTCCTGCGCAAGACGTAGAATTCGCCATCGATCTTGTCCCAAGTATTGCACCGATCAGTAAAGCTCCATACCGGATGGCCCCAGCAAAATTGTTGGAATTAAAGAAGCAACTGCAGGGGCTTTTGGATAAAGGCTTCATACACCCAAGCGTGTCACCGTGGGGAGCTCCCGTGTTATTTGTCAAGAAAAAGGACGGTACTTTTCGAATGTGTATAGACTACCGGCAATTTAATAAGGTAACAATAAAGAACAAGTATCCCCTGTCACGGATTGATGAGTTGTTTGATCAACTTCAAGGTGTCGCATATTTCTCTAAGATTGATTTGAGATCTAGGTATCACCAGTTAAAGGTGAAAGAAGATGACATTCCCAAAACTGCCTTCAGGACACGGTATGGGCATTATGGATTCCTTGGATACCGTTTGGATTAACCAATGCACCTACTGCTTTTATGGCTTTGATGAATCGGATTTTTGCTCCTTTCTTAGATCAGTTTGTGGTTGTGTTCATCGATGACATTTTAATGTACTCTAAGACATTAGAGGAGCACAAGGAACATTTGAGGAAAGCCTTAACCTTGCTAAGAGAACATCAACTATACGCCAAGTTGTCGAAATGTGATTTTTGGCTTGAGCAGGTGGCATTTCTGGGTCATATCATTTCACGAGAAGGATTGGCAGTTGATCCATCGAAAGTAGAGGTAGTTGTTAATTGGCCAATCCCAAAGTCGGCGATAGAAATTCGGAGTTTTCTTGGACTTGCAGGATACTACAGAAGATTTATCCAAGACTTTGCTAAGATCTCCTCTCCTTTGACTAAGCTGGCTTGGAAGAATATACCTTTTAATTAGACTGAGGAGTGTGAAGCGAGTATTCAGACTTTGAAAGAGAAATTAACTACCGCTCCAGTCTTGACTTTACCCGATGGTGGTGAAGGTTTCGTAATTTACTCTGATGCTTCTCGAGTTGGTTTGGGATGTGTATTAATGCAACATGGTAAGGTGATTGTATATGGATTTAGGCAACTTTGGGAGCATTAGAAGAACTATGCCACCCATGATTTAAAATTGGCAGCTATCATGTTTGCGTTAAAGCTTTGGAGACATTATCTATATGGTATGAAATTTGAGGTACATTCAGATCATCATAACTTACAGTATTTGTTCACGCAGCATGAGTTGAATATGAGGCAACACAGATGGTTAGAATTCATCAAGGATTATGATTTTCCCATCAAGTACCATCCAGGAAAAGGCCATGTGGTGGCAGACGCACTTAGTCGGAAATCAAAGACCGTGAATGGGTTAGACCATTTCCTTTTAGTCATACAAGATAAACCGGTTGAGGTGAGATTGGTAGATAACTATGTGACGTTAACCACTATCGTTGTTTTTCAGCCCGAGGTGGTTCAACAAATTAAGGACCGACAATTCGAAGATTTGACCCTAAAGAGCATTCGTGATCACATTGGAGATCGACTCGACTTCCGATTGGAGGATTGTGCACTGTACTTTCGGAACAGATTGTGTGTTCCAGCAATCAATGATTTAAAGGAGAAGTTGATGACAGAGGCACACCATGCTCAATATGCGTTGCACCCAGGAAGTATGAAGATGTATCAAAATATCAAAGATCGATTTTGGTGGAACAACATGAAAAGGGAAATAGCAGGGTTCGTCGCTAGATGTTTAACTTGTCAGAAGGTTAAAGCAGATCATCAAAGACCTCCAGGTTCTTTGCATCCGTTTCACATGCCGCAGTGGAAGTGGAAGCATATTACCATGGACTTTGTTTCGGGGTTACCTCCAACGAGTAAGAAGAATAACACCATTTGGGTGATAATAGATCGACTAACGAAGTCAGCCCATTTCATCCTATTCAAGAAGGGTATGACGTTTTCCGTAATGGCAAAGAAGTTTGTGGATGAGATTGTCAGACTCCATGGTACGCTCATGTCAATTGTGTCTGATCGGGATAGTCATTTTGTTTCATCTTTTCAGAAAGCGTTTCAAGAAGCTATGGGTACGAAGCTGAATCTCAGCACAGCGTATCACCCCCAGATAGACGAACAATCAGAATGGACAATTCAGACTTTACCACATATGTAAATAAGTCACTTTCTGCTTACCATATAAAACTACGGTAAATGTACTTCATTATATACCTTATCCAACTTTTACTTTTAACCCATCTTTACCATGATGTGACATTTAACTTTACTTTACTTTACCATATATGTAAATAAATACATCATGATAGATGTAGAGAAGCAAAGTCTTTACTTTATCACTTTATCTAACTTATGTTACCTCACCATTTACAATGAAGTGATATTAATCTTTATTTTACTTCATCACACATGTAAATAAGTCACTTCATCACAAATCACTTTTTATTTACCATATAAAATTACAGAAAAAGAAACTACTTTACCTTTCCTACCCACTTTACTTCACTATATACATCATCCAACTTTTACTTTACCTCATCTTTACCATGATTTGACATTTACCTTTACTTTACTTTACAATATATGTAAACAAATATGTCTAGATTTAGTGAAGTAAAGTAACTATCACTTTATAATTACCATTTTGAAATATTTTAATCTTGTAGAAAGTTTTTTACATGGGAGAGCTATAGAAAAAAATAATGAGTTTTTTGAAAGAAAATGATCTTTTCTTAGTATTTTTCTTGGATTATCAAACATACAAGATTTTTTTCTTAAAAAAATGAAAGATTATATTCTACAAAATATTACTTTCTTATGTTATTACTTTTTTTTTGTTTTCTTTTGCATCCAAACAAGCGTTTATTACTTTAATACCCAAAATTGTATCAACACAAACCATATCTTTAATAGCAGAAGTTTGTGCAAGAAATATTTTTGTTTCAGCAATTCGTTGAATAGAAGAATGAAATATTAAAAGATCACCAACATAAAGATTTAAGACAACACTATCAAAACCAACTCCTTTAATAAAAATACAAGGTTCCATTATATTAATTTTAAAACCAAATTTCTTAATTTCTGTAAGGTCCTGATCCCAACTAACCTTGATTTGTATTAATGAACCTTGTTTTATATTAATTAAAATGTGTTTAGTCTAATTTAACTCAAACCCTCTAGGGCTTGTGTCATAGATAGGTCGTTGGGTTGGGTTCAAACCTTACCTAAGTGTTTAAGGACGCTTTTGTAATTTGTTCTCGCATCATATTGGCACCTCATTAGTTGCATCTTGAGTAAATCTTTGTGTAGACCATCTTTCATATTGGGCTCAACTTAATCTGAACTCATCTTAGCCCAATAAAGGTCCATTTGGCCTAAACTGTAATTTTTCACAAATGATGGCCTTGCATGAAACACTGCAGAATAAATTGATTGAAAAAGAAGAACCCAACGTCTCTCCTCATTCTTCCTCTATGTTTTCGTTGAAACCATTGCTCATCTTTATTCTTCTCCACCTCCATCTCAACTTGAAGCTGCAAACAAGGATTTGAAGCCTTGCATTCATTAGTAAAAGCCTCTATTCTTCATCTTCTTCCTCCCTTGTGCATCTTCTCCTTTGAGGCACCTTCTTCTCCTTGTTACAACACCCAAAGGTGAAAACTCTACCTTTACTTCAATTTTTTGGATTTAATAAAGTCAAGGAGACTCAATTATATTACATGCATGCATTCTACACTAGATTCACCATTTGCATGTCTTTCATGTAGAGGACCCATTCTTTTGTTGAGGCTTTTCCTAACCACACACCAAGGAAGAGTTAGTGAGGTCAAGCACTGTGTAAAACGCAAGTATTAGAGTACATATATGCTATATGCATGTTTAAATTATTGATTCTTTAATTGAATACTCTAATTCTCAAGTTATAGCTCCTTCCTCCTTGATTTAAGTATACATATATGTTTAATTGAAGGAATTAGAGCATGAATAAGTAATGTAGGTGTTGTGTGAGTATTGGATGACCCTTATTGATATTTTGAATTCATAAGAAGCTCCCTATAACCCCTTTCATTCAAAACTCTTTATTGAGTTCGAGCTTTAGAATCTCCTCCAGAATTTTTGAAGCTTATGGTGAAGCCACGGCTAAGCCGCAAATGTGTACAGCTCAAAGTTTTGAGAGTACCAAAACCTAATTTTGTACTATGGCTAACCCTCGGCTAAGCCGTGGAATGAACTACGGTTAAGCCGTAACTACCCCGTAACCAAGCCATAAGCCATTTTACAGTGAGCTTTCCCGAGAGCCTGAAATCCAATCTTCCTTCTATGGCTAATCCTCGGCTAAGTTGTGGACTGTACAACAGCTAAGCCGTATTCCAACCGTAGGCTTAGCACGGATAAGCCGTAGGCTAATAAACGATTAAACCATAAATGCGCAGGAATTTGAGGGAAAACTAAGCCACTCAGCTAAGCCGTAACAGATACACAGCTAAGCCGTAAAAACACTGGGAACTTAGGATGTTAGGGAATTCAAATGACTTTGTAGGGCTTTAAATATGGTACCTTTTTCCATAATTAAATTAGCCTAATGGTGATCGAATGGTAAGGAGGACAAGTGTAGAGCTGTCACTCATCTCTTTCAATTTTTTGGATGAATTCCAGATGTCACGTCTTGGATGTTGGCATAATAAAAGGTGTCCTTGCATACACAAAGTAATGTTAAGATTGGGTAACCCAGTGACACCGGACATTTTATGAATACATCGTATTGAATGCCCTCGGGATTATGAATTATCTAGCATAGGATTGGCTAATAAATTTCCTTGATACCTTCTCGATTTAAATGCATTCATATTGTACGAAACCTTGCTTTTAACATGATCTAGTCATGTAGTCATTCTTCCTAGCACACCTTGAGACGAATTTGGCCGGAGCTTCTATTGAGTGCGTGCTTGTTAGTCAAAATGGGTGTAGCCAAGATTGAGAGGGTTCGAACTCTCTAGTTCATTTAAGTATGCAATGTTAATTATCAATTATTTTCCTAATTCCAATCTCTATGAATGAATATGATCTCAAAACTGAAACTCCCTTATATGCTATATGATAAGTTTCTAGGAATGTACAAGAGATGTGAACTTGAGTCGGTCTTAATACTTTGAGTTGGCACCACTTAGCTTGTGCCCTTATTAGGTCCGACGAGACGGGTTTGGGTATCTTTATGTCGCTACTGCAGTTAGTCCATGGAAGAGTTGTCGGTGCTCCTCTGGAACTTAGTCTGATCCCCTAATGACCCATATGCACGCTCCCTCTAGATGATATGCTCTCTTTTAGGAGAATATAGCCTCGTGGATGCCAATTAGTGTGTATGATGTTCCATTTATGATTCGTTACTCATGTTCACTCATGCACAACCTGCCTTATTTACGTTTATTGCCTTTTTTTTAATTTATATATATTTCTTAATTCATTTGATACAGCATACTGATCTTATGTATCTCTATATTTGCTTAATCGTCGTGTTAACAGTATTACCCTTGGTGTTACAAGTGCATAATCAAACTCCAACTCGATTATTGATGCGTCTCCAGAGGGTGCCCCAGTGGTACCTCGGGGTATAAAAGAATGGAAGGATGATAACGTCTTTTATTAGTCATCCTACTGAGAGCATCCAGTGGTTTAGTTGGGTTAATCAGACGTAATTATGGTCTTATGTATGGGGATGTTTAAACTGGATGCTGTGTATAAGACATGTTTTAGGTTTTATGGATATATATGTGATGAGAATGTTTAATTAAAAGATTTAAGTTGTTATATTATGGTATGATATTCTATTCTATGTATTGCTTATAATCATTACCGATGTATTTCACAGGTGTCCGCTTTATGTTGAATTTTAATCTACATTTTGTTTGTGTTACCTCACATGTTCCTGTGGAATTTCCCTTGTTGTGATTCGTGCGTATCTTCATATGGCACGAATTACTACGGGATTACGTATTCACACCCTGGGGGCCCACTCTAATCCTCAATTCCTGAGATCGGGGCGTGACAATTTCTTTCTTAAATTTTTTATACCAATGTCTAGGAACTTATTTAAGCACATATAATGATTTATTCAATTTACAGACTTTGTGTTCATTACCTTCTTCCACATATCCTTTAGGTTGATCAATATAAATTTTTTCATCAAGATCACCATTTAAGAATGTTGTTTTAACATCCATTAATTGTATTTGAAAATTATAAATTGAACCTAAAGCCATTAGAATTCTCATAGATGTTAATTTAGTTACAGGAGAAAAAGTTTTAAAATAATCGATTTCTTCTTTTTGTTTATACCCTTGGCTATTAATCTGCCTTTGTATTTATCAATGATACAATGGTTTAAGGTTTAAAATCCATCTAGACCCTAAAGTCTTAGCATTAGTGGGAAGACCAGTTAAAGTCCAAGTATTTTTACTTTTAATGGACTTAATTTCATTATCCATTGCTAATTTCCAAGTACGTGAATTAAGTAAAGACAAAGCATTTTTATAATCTTTAGGGTCTTCTAAGAGAAAAGTAATCATATCAGGTCCAAAATCTTTTTCAAACTTCCTTTCTTTCACTTCTACAAAGTCTAGGTTCAACTTCTAAACTAATTTGATTTTAAAGTTCAAAAATGGATGTATGAACCAATGGTATTAAATCATCATTATTAGGAAGAATATCTTCAAACTCTAATTGTAAGTTCTTTTCTAATTCTAAAGAATTAGCATCTTTAATAGTCAAATGTTCAAAAAAATTTAGCACTAGTACTTCCTAAAATAGAATTAGTTTTTAAGTTAAAAAATCCATAGGCTTTCGAGTTAGGAGGATAGCCTAAGAAAATAGACGTTACACCTTTAGTGCCACATTTTAGTCTTCTTTGAGATAGATCTATTATATAAGCAATACACCCCTACTCTTTAATGTAATTAATATTTGGTCTTCTACCTTTAAGAAGTTCATGAGGTGTTTTATCATATCCCTTATGTAATATTCTATTTCCTATATGACATGAAGTAACTAAGGCTTGTCCCCAAAAAATCAAAGGTAAATTAGAACTAATCAACATAGCACTAACCATTTCCATTAAAGTTCAATTTTTATGTTCTTAACTCCATTTTGATGGGGGGTATATGGGCAATAACTTGATGAATAATGCCTTCGTTTTCACAAAAACTCTTAAATTCATTTGAAAGGTACTCACCCTCTCTATCTATCCTAAGATCTTTAATTTTTCTTTCTAATTGACTTTCAATTTCGGCTTTAGAAATCTTGAATTTGTCTAAGGCCTCATCTTTAGTTCTAATTAAATATACATAAGTATATTTAGAATAGTCATTAATAAAAGTAATAAAATACCTTTTACCACCTCTAGTTTTCATATTTTTATTATCACTTAGACCACTATGAATTAAATCTAATAAATCATTAGTCTTTTTCTATTGATTTAAAAGAATGTTTACATAGGTTGGCTTAAACACAATATTCACATTGATAAGATAAAGTATATTATCAACATTAGGTATTAATGCACTAGTCATCATTCTATTTACTATCTTTTTACCAATATGTCCTAATCTAAAATGCCATTTATCATCATGCACAATAACATAAGAAGAAGCATTAATATTGTTCATGACCGATAATAAATACATTTTATCTTTGGCATATCCCTTGTCTACAAAGTTTCGATTCTTAGTGATAATTACTTTATCACTATCAAACACAACATGAAAACCATGATGATTAAGAAGAAATACAGAAATCAGGCTCTTGTTTAATCCAGGTACATGAAGAACATTCTTGAAGGTGGGAGTCTTGCTGCAGGAAGTGGCATCTCAATAGTGCCAATTCCACCCAATGGACTTGTAGCTAAATTTCCCATGCAACGCTTGTTTGTAGTTTCCATGGTCTTATATGTCTTGAATGTTTCCCGATTACGGGTGATATGATAGGTTGACCCAGAATCAATCCACTAACCATTATCATTATTAATCATAAAGATCTCAAAAATCACTATGACAAAATCATCTTAAACGTGGTTTGATTCTTTATTTTGACCTTTCCGATATCAATATTGCCTGGCAGTATGATCCATGTTTCCACACACATAACGCGGGCATGGCCCTTTATTTTTCTTAAAGACTTGTCTCCCTATCCTTGGGCTTACAATTGCAATGATTCTGATTTCTATTTCTCTTTTTGTTTTGTTCCTATTTCTAGAAGGATGAGAACTATTTTTCTTCTCTTTCTCTTTTTCCTTTTGTTCAATTATATGAACTTTGTCTTGTAGGGATTTAATTTTGCCAATTTCTTTATCTTCAATTTTGTCCCTTTTTCTTGCTTCATCCTCAATTTGTAAATTTCAAAGCTAATCCTCAATGGTTTTAATGGTCCGATCTCTTTTCGACAAATTTCGGTAATCTTTCCAAGAAGGTGGAAGTTTATCAATAATTGTAGAAACTTGAAAATACTAAGTCATAGGTTCTCCAATTTCTACAGTTTCTTAATCAGCAATTTGGAGCATTTCATGTACTTGCTCAAGTACTGGTTTCTCATCAACCATTTTATAGTCTACAAATTTATTAATCAAATAAAAGCAGTTTCCCGCAAATTCAGTGACATAGCTCGCATGTAGAGCAGTCCATAATTCTAATGTGGTACAATAATTGCAAAACAAATTGAAGAGGGTGTTTGACATCGCACCAAGAATCAAACTTTGGCAATGCAATCATCCTCATACGACCGCAATTAATCTTTTGTGTAACCATCGTATGCAGAAAAAGAATTGAGTATTGAATTATCCGATGGTGTGCCTACTTGATATGAGACTTAGAGCCCATAAGGAACCCGCTGGATCACCAATTGCATGTAGACTTTCATCTGCTAACACTTGAAAATGGAGCCATTCAATGTGTCTAATTATTCAATGTCGTTTGGCGTAGGTTTATTAAATGGGGTAGCCATGTTGTAGACTAGGAAAATATAAATAAATTGTTGTCTTTAAATTGTTGGTAATGGGTGCTTGGCAAAATGTGCAAGTGAGAAAATAATTAAGAAAGTGAAATAAATTGGGCAAGGCACACCAATGAAGATGCTTTCTTAAAGACAACAATTTCCAACATTCAAGTGGATTGAATGAAATCCTGTCCCCACGATACAATGCCCAGGCTCTATCTCAGGGTCAACACACCAGAGATAGAAATATGGAGTTGCCCTGTAAAAAAGAATAAGAAATAAAAAAAGGGTCAGGAAATACTCTCAAATAGTCTATCTTGAATCTTGGTTTCTAATTTCAATTTTCTTTTGTCTCCATAATTCAAATTTGGTCATCAATTTAAAGACATGGAAACAACCCATCACTTGGGGCACACCCATTCATAGAACATGCCACAACCATTAGAATGGGCCGAAGAGATATGATTATTGAAGCCAATAGTTAAGAAACTACCCAACAGTAAAAAAACAACCATATACAAGATTTGAAAGATGTAAACAGAAAAAGAGTGTCTTTTGGGGGGTTGGTAGTTACCAACTCTCAACCCATACACCCCTTGGTCATTCCCAATCGTACCTCTCATCTCCTCCCTTTTTCTTCTTTCTTTTTTCCTTTTATATCTTACATATTTAACCATTGAGAGGACTTATGCCAAAGGAGCTCATAAGGGTTTAGAAAATGCCCAACGGTGAGGCTACAGTTAGAATAGAGGATGTGTCGTACCTATATGGCCTTTCCAAAGATGGGCCTACTGTTATAGGCCATGTTTGGTCCCATTGAATAATTCTTGAGGAAAACTACCTTGACCTCTTTGGTGTTGCCCCTGACCCATTTAAATCCCAATGGGGACAAATAAACTTGTTGTGGCTCTATAACAACTTCAAAAACCTACCGAGGGGAGCGTCTAAAGAAGTTAGAGATTAGGCATACACGTGCATGTCTACTTTATCTTGTTGTGTCTCAGATTTAGAATATGTTTAGGAGAGGAGTAGGGTAAAGTAAAATAGAGTAAATCTAAAATTCAAAAAAAATAATATATGAATGGATTATAATAATTTTTTATTTTTAGTTGTTTGATATAGAATTTTTTTACTTTTTGTATAAAAAGTAGAGCTTTTTTGTAGTTTAGTAATGGCTTTTTAACTTTTCTTGAAAAAGGAGAAAGAAAATTTGAATTTTTTTTCAAGAAAGGGAAAATTTTTTAAATTTAAAATTTTAACTTTACTCGCCCTATTTTGTCCTACCTCTTTGCTTACCATGCCCATACGAGGCTCAAGGAGTAGTGCTTTTTGCGAGCTTCAAACCATATGCGTGGGGCATGCTGGCCTCGAATATCCATGCGGGAGTTCGACCAAGCGTCGAGGATTAGAGATCGAAAAAAGAGAGTGACACAGGGCCACTTGAGTGAGTTACACTCCCAAATTTGGTGCAATTTTAGTTGCTTTTCTGAGGTGTTATCCATATCCTTGTCAATAGCAGAAAGTCTTGCCTCTAGGAAAGATTGATTAAAGTCCTAGCTGTTGTGCCAAAAGAGACTCTGGAAAATATTGGTTAAAGCCCTACCTGCGAATGGACAAAGTGATTCGCAAATTACCAAGTTTGATCATCCATTCTCTTTCTTCTTTAATCGGTTTTTCCTCCGCAGGATTGAAAAAGGCCCAAAAAGGCTGCTCAGAGGAGAATAGAAGATGTCGATAATTAGTGTTTGAAGAGAAGATTAACGGAGAAAAAGTGTTTGAAGTGAAGGGGTTTTGGATCGAACTGCCAGGATGCATTGAGATCGTGATCGAACGGCCAAGTACCACTTAGAAGACACATCCAAACTTAAACTGAGGCCTCCGTAACCGTTGACGGCAACAGCTACTTCAAATGTGGCAAGCCCCGCCACTAGCTCGGCACTACGCGTTGGCCCTTCCGATGTCGGAACTAGAAATACGGGCAAGACGGTTGCGGTGGTAGAGAAGCCGTGCCCTGTCTGGTTTTCATCGCCGACACCGTTTCATGGGTGCTTTGTCTGATACGTCTGTTTTCATTTTTGATTTGTTCTCTTTTTTCTCCTCATGTTGATTATTGGTTTTTCTGTTTTTGTTTGGGATTAAAAAAAATGTGCTATTTGACGACTAATTTCTTGCTAAAAGTGGTCTCTGATCTTCCATGTCCATCTTGCGTAGTTCCTAATCGTAACTAATAAACTAATATTTTGTGGGATTTGTCCAGTTTTTGCAAAGAGCACATCTCTAAATTTCTTTTCTTTTCTTGACAGTATCATACTATATCATACTACACTGTTTATTCATTAGATCTTCTAGTTCACATATAATAAATTTTCCTTTCTATAATATATCTTTGAATTAAAGATTGCTAACGATCCAATACAACACACAAGTAGTGGCAGAGGCAGGAATTTCTCCCTGAGGAGGCAAAAAGGAATTAAAACTTTCTATGGATAAAAGATTTACACAATCAATTATGTGCTTGGGGATATATCATTCGATGGGATGCTATTCATTTTGACCAGATTGGATTGTAATTATGGGGCTGTAATGGATCTCCAGAGGCCTGCCAATCATTTTTTTAACAAGTTCACTGTACTCTTTCATTGTCAGCAATTCTAACCTATACCAAGACTGCGGGTCATAAGTGGTAAGTTTTAATAAAAAAAATTTGGATTGGATCTAGTGGGCCATCATTCTTGCGAATATAATCTAATCTATTCATTTACATAGTCCTATATTTTCAATTCAATCAAATCAAAATCAATAATTTTGGTGGATTTAAACATGTCATAAAAGATCTTAAAGATCTTACAAAATAAAATAAAATAATGAATAATATCAAGAAGTAATTATACTTGACAAAAAAAAAAAAAAGACACAAGGCATGAAGAAGAAATTAATGCATTCATCTAAAAATATTTATCAAAGAGGCATCCATTAACTCAAGCCAAAAAAAAAAAAAAAAAAAAGAAACAAAAGGCAAATGGGTAGAAGAATTCCATTGCATTTCAAAACTAATGCAAATGGGTTCAAAGGGGAGAAGAAAGAGAAGATAAAGTTGTCATGTAAGGAAACCTCTTGTCTAAAGATGCCTTACTTTTAGATAACTAAAAGGAAACAGTTGCTCTAGGTTTTCTTGTAATTTTATTACTTTGCTGTATTAAAAAATGAGGAAGATCCTGTACCATTTGAAGTTTTGAAAAAGTTGAGGTAGGGCAAGTTGCTCCTCCTTGCCCCTAGATAAATATGTCCTTGCATATAAGTTCAATTTTAGATCTTTGATGTGGACATGGACTAAAGAATGCAAAATTGATGGGAGTCTAAAGTGTGCAAAATTGATGGGAGTCTAAAGTATGCTAAGATTTTCATGGTCCGTGAAACTTTCACTAAAGAATTCCATTGGTAGATGAGTAATTTCTGTTTGGCTATTGGAATTGATGATTTCCACGGATCCCGTACTACAGTTGAGCCAATTGTACTATTTTTTTAGACATGGATGACACCTGCCTCTTGATTGTAGTTATCTTGTGGGCCAACATTTAAACAGGGTCTTAGCATAGCCAATGTTAGTGACTTTTTCAAATCCACCAGAAAAAAAAATCTCCCGCCCTACTTTGATAGGTACCCCATTTAGTCCCTATCTCTCAATCATGACCATACATCTAGGGAGTCCATACTTAATGACTATATATATTATTATGTAGTAAGGACTTACAATTCATTCTTATGCTATGATCTCCAGTTGGAGTCATTTGGACACGTTACAGCATAGGTAACTAAGTTCGTTAGAGTGCTTAGCGTTATTTCTGTTGCCCTGATGATGTCTTGTTGGGTTTTGCAGAAGAATTTGGTACCTCTTCAGCGTAAGCGTTGCTATGGCAAGGACCTCCATTTATCAACTTATGAGCAAACTCCGGTAAGGTTTTGTTTCAAACTTAGTGATGATGCCCTAACACTGAACTTGTTTATGTACTTTCTGATGCATATTGGAAAAATATATTCTTCTTAATGCGTTTAAATAATTTAAATAAAGTTATTTAATTTTGAATGAAGACATATAAAAGTACATAAGAAGACCCTTCTCTGGCTCTGTGCTAAACTTAACCCTATACTATATGTTTTGTTTTTCCAGGTTTAGCCTAAACATATGTTTTAGTTCATATTTAATAATAAGTCCCGCGGATAGGCCTCTGTTGATGTAGATCTAAGCTTAATATTATGCCCTTTTGCTATGCTTAATCGGATATGCAGTTGAACTTCTTGTGATTTGAATGCTTAAGTATTAAAAGATTAGTTTGTCGTATATTCAACATGTTTAACCCAGCAACTTGGAGCTGCTCTGACAAGTGCGCCTCGACTCCAGTTTAAATGGTCTCCATAATAGATACATGCATGTTGATACCTATAATGATTAACGGAGTGTGTGACTGATCCCTATATCACCTGATCCTTCAATTTTTACTTATTCATACTCTTAACCTTATTTGTCTTTCAGTGCTCATATGAATTTTTGAGTTGTTGCCTTATTCCTTCATGGGTCTTCATCATAGTTGTCAAATTTGGTTAGGTTTGGACAAAATTTCCGATTTATTTCGGTACGGCAAGGAATCCAAACCAAACATGCTCCCTAAAGGTGTTTGCTTCCAGATTCGGCTGATTTCGGGCAAAATCATATGTTTTGGTCCAAAATCTCCGAACTCGGACGAACCATAACTGAACGGGCAAATTGAGGTTCAATCATGAAAAGACCAAAAAAAATAAAAAAAAAAAGAGATTAGGATAAGTACTGATTTCACATACCTATTTCCATTGAGGAGTGAATTTCTTCCTTGCCGAAGAACAAGATCAAATCTCTGTATTTGCCGAAAACTTCTCTTGGTGGAAAGTTCAGATCCCTCTCTCATCTAAGCTCCTCGCCGTTGCCAAAGCAAGACCCCATTGCCAAACCTCTAGCCGGAGATCCAGGTATGCTCAATTCTCTCCTCAAGATCCCTCCATTGTCTTCTTTTTTTTTTTTTTTCAAATTCGTCTTGTTCTGCGTTTTTTTGCCCTTTCGTTTGTTTCTTTTGATCATGCATTCCTTTATACAAGAAAGGGCGTGACGAGATAAGGATGTGCCCTCTATTTAACCATTGATTACTGCCGATTAAGATTTGTGACTCGTGAGGCCCACTTACTATCATGTGGATGAATTCTTCTTATGCTAGAATTCAATAGGTGAAGCGAGCACTGTTGCTAGAGATCTCGGCCCACCCTAATACGATCTGTACGGTCATTTTCATTTTATTAGAAGTTTTTAATTAGAAGTGGGCCATTTAATTTGAGTAAATTATATAAGTTAAATGTGCACTATGCTATGCAAAGTTAAATGGTTTTAACTTTTAATAATTGGGCCCACTAAAAAATGTGATTGTCAGTTAGCATTGTTACTAAAGTTCTTGGCCCACCCTCATATATTCTAAATGGTAGTATTTCATTTAACTAGAAATTTTATGAAACTATTCTACATCTTATCAATCTGAGGTCGGCCATTTAATTTGAGTAAGTTAATACTATTCTATGTAAAATTAAATGGTTTTTTAAATGTATATTTATACTTTTCGAAATAAATTTTCAAATTGAAAAATGAAATGATCAAAAAAGGCTGAAATGTTTCACTTTGGAGCCAAACCGAAACGGGTTCCGAAACAAACTTGACAACTATGGTCTTTACTATTGAAGAAAGGTTCTCTTTATCTTTTTCTTTCAGATTTGTGTTGGATGCAAGTAGACAGTGGAAAAACTCATCTAAAAGATATTGAAGGTACCCCCCTTTAATTTGAAGATTCCTCTTTTTTGCTTTTGTGTGTGCAGCATATTAAGTGTTGAATATGCAAGAAAAGGTTGTCTTTGTTTTTGTTTATTATCAAAGGAATTCAAAATTTGGGTGAAAAGATGCATGTGTAGAACTTTGGTTTCTGGATCTTATTTTTAGATGCATGGAAATGCAGTAAGGTTGTTTGAAAGTTGCAATTGTATGAGATTCTTAGCGTCTAAAATCTATAGTTTCCCATGTATATGGAGAATAGGACCCCAGAAGAGCGCTTAAAATTTTACTCTCCTCTGTACTATCAAAAGTTCCTCCTTTTTTATTTTTTATTTCAAATCATGAAAACCCTTGAATGTCATTTTATTAGTGTTCTCGTGTGTTCCTGTGTATTGGTTTCATCTCTTTGTGGGTTTGCTTTGTGATAAAAAAATTTCATTAATCTGTCCAAAAGATTTTACAGTTTACTGGTAGTAGTGATGTTTTTTTCCTTTTCATTTTATTCTTAATCGTTCTTGCTCAGTAAAAACTAAAACCCAATAGAAGTTGCTCTCTTGGAATAAAGAAGAGGTGATCTGAAAGATTTTTATTCTTTTTTCCATGTGTTTTCTCACATATATTTGCCTTTTCCTATGGGTATCTTGTATGCCAAAATCATGAGCAAAATCTCTGCTTTGATATGTAGAAAAGTTGGAGAAGTTTTTACAATGCAAACGTAAAACAAAGTGAAGCTGTTAATAGCATGATAAGAGTTCTAATTCAGTTATTGATTATGACTATTTTGATTACAATGGAGTTATTACATATCATCATCATCATTATCTCATATTATGACATTATTTCTTTTCTCTATGTTTCCTTTTCCGTTTTGTAATCAGGCGTCTATAGAGTGGATGTAGATCCAGAGCAATAGAAGAAAAAGTATCTGGAAATGTAGATTCTTCAGCCTTGATTAAAAATAACTAAAAGGTGGTGAATTTGCAGAATTGTAGTCTCAAAATTCAATCAAAATCAGAAATCACAACAACCCAATGCATAAGAGATGACAAGAATGCGGAAGACCAGGAGGAAGGCTTGATAAATGGCTTCAAAGCCTTCAGAAACGAGCACAACCAATCGATCTTCAGCTTACAGGACCGTGGTGGCTGTGAAGATGATGGTGATGAATTCGAAGAAGATAAAAGAGTTCAAAGTTATAGCACAGAAAATGGATCTACTTGGACAAACAAGTAATGGTAAAGCTGGCAATATTAGTGTAAATGAGAATGTGAGAAGGAAAGTGGAGGGAATCTTCTGTGTGGTTTATTTTGTAATGACTACTTTCCACCTTATAAAAGTTACTCCTATGGCAAATAAATATATATAGCTATAGGAAAATCATCATATGAAAACTAGTTCTCACCACGTTTTTGTGAGAAGTTTAAGTGGGGCTCATCTTGCAATATACAGGGACCTCACTGATAGTCATACATCCCAAGTTTCGATCAAATTTGAATTTACTGGACCGTTGAATCGATTGTGCATCAATCTGAATGGACTAGATTTGTAGGTTATGGATAAAAGTGTTAGAGACATGTGATTGGAGTTAAACGTGATTTTAGGGGTAGTCTTAGATGTAGATCTTTTCATCTCCTCTAGCCCCATCCCTGGATGAGATTTACAAGTAGATCTCATAAAAAGTTCTCACCATAGGTGCATGAGAACATTTCTCAAAGGATTAAAGCCTATATATATATTTAAATTAGAAAGACAGATGTCTCATAATTGTTATTTTCACTGTCGCATATGACCAACTGTTTAAAACAGTCATTCTCTTTAAAAGCCCTCTTGATTCTGAAGACAAAACGGACTGCTTTGGGCTATCGTTTTTCACATTTTTTGACATAGAATTATGCTCCATCTTGGGGAATTTAAAATTTCAAAATTTTTATTTCAAAAGGTTCAAATATTATTGCAACAGATTCAGCTTTTCTTTTATGTGATATTTACAATAATAGCATGATATTTTTAGGTGACTCTTAGCCTCTCTCTCTCTCTCTCTCTCTCTCTCTCTCTCTCTCTCTTTTTTTCTAAAATTTATTTCTTCTTATGGTTTTTCCTTTTAATTTTCCTTTTCTTATTAGTATGCTTGTATCATTTATACAATTTTTTTAGTTTAAATTATTCTTATTTTAAAAATAACTTTCCAAACAATATTTAGATTGAAAAAACACAAAATCTAAAGCTATTCCCAATGTCAGCTCCAATGGTATTATCTGAATAAAGATATTAACTACATTGGCGCATGACATCTTCTGCTTTTTTTCTCAAAACACTCAAGACTACACTAAATTGCAAATTGTGAGACGCTTAGACGTATATAATTCAGTGTCTCCATACCAAGAAACATCAATCAATAGAGAATATATAAATGCGAACCAATGTATTTTCAGTTGCGCAGGACCCAGTCAAATTTCAAATCCATTGTCATTCAAGATGACCAGCATGTATGGACAGCCCGTGGTCATTCAAGATTACATACAACGTGTTATCTTGAAGGTGTATACAATATGTTCTCCTCTGCACACGATCTATACATACACAAGTCAGTCAAGATGACCTGACCTGTATGTGGAAAGAATCCCATAGTCCTTCAAAGTTGAATGCATCATGTATATATAAATATTTGATGCATAGATGAATTATATATACAAGTATGGACAATTGATACCTACGATGTCCAGATACGGACATGGATATGGATACCGTCACGGGAAACGGGGATTTGACAATGCAACTTAAAAAATTTAGGATACAGATATCGATATTGTATCACTTGAAATACGATACAAACACAGGATACAATACGGATTTTAGTACAAATATCACATCTTAGTAGTATGTGATACATCATACATGACTAACTATGGGTCCTTAGAAATCTCAGTCTAAAGTGGGGTGATATGGTCAAACTGATAATTTTAAAAAATTATAGTTATCAAAATTAAAATGGCGAGAGGGAGTGAGAGAAGTTTCAACTTTTCAATGAAAGAAAAATATAATTTAAATTGAAAAAGAGGACATTAAATGACATGATAAAAAAGGCTACTTCCCCATCCAGTAAAAAAATATAAATAAAATGGTAGAACTTTAAATATAAGAGTGAAGGGAATAAACAATCATTGAATATACAGTGAATTTTGAGATTTTCAATATTAAAGTAAACCAAAAGGGGGCTAAATATAAAAATGAAAGTACTCTTTTTAAGTTATAATCAAAATTTTTAGATGAAATTCGTTGTTTAGCTCAATTTTGAATGAATTCATCTAATTTTGCCTTTTTCTTTTCATAAAATATAAGAGAGCTGTATTCGAAAATTGTATACCATATCCTAACCGTATTTTACCGTATCCTGTACCTGTATTTGTATCGGACTATATCGGTATGAATAGTTCAGGTCAATTGAGGCATCCGGGTATCATAGATTAATACAATGGACCGTCCATTCAGTAAATCATCATTGAATTAAGCCGCAAAAGCTGGGCCGCAAATGGGTAAGTTCTTCTCAACATTGGGTCGGGTGTGTTGAGGAGCAGGCTCCATGCCTTTTCCTACTAACACCTTTAGATATTGGTAGGAATGGTTAAAGCTAGCAGCGAGTTTGAATTCCAAGAAAAACGACTTTGGACTAAATAAATTGTATGTCAAAAAAAAAAAAAAAATGTGCCTATTGGATTCTGCCTGCAAAAAAAGTATTGATGAATAAGTTCCAACCAAAGAGGCAAAGAAATTCTCCTGGCATAGTATGTGGTGGAGTCTCATCGTACACTGTGGAATCCTATCGTATCATCGTACACCGTGGAATCCTATCGTATGCCATGGCACGATGACTTTGTTCTCGATGGGTCGATCCCTGCAGTTCAAAACCACAAACAATCGTGTGAAAAGGTACCCCACTTAAGATAACCCCACATTAAAAAACATGATCTTACTTATCACTCAATAAAGGTCAGGGTGTCTCCAAGTTCAGCTCTCAACTTTTATTTTATTTTTAAAATTTTTTTTCATCTATTGAAGTTTATCATCTTTCTCATAAATTTTACCGTTGCGTGGGAAATAAAAATTATAAGATAATAAGAAACATCAGTCTTACCAACGTCATGTGGGACCCCTGGTCTTGTGCCGATACTATTTATCTCCGAAGGGTCCCAAATGTTGTTTTTTTTTTTTTTTTTGGCACTGTAAATTAATTCTCTCCACCTACTTAGGATAAGGTTTTCCTGAACTGCATAGGTATGGAAGAAATCAGGAGCGTAATCATCATATTGTCTGCAGCAATACTCTCCATTTCTTGGGTATTGTTACGGGTGACCAAGAGATCAAGAGTGTCATGTCCCGAATTTTTTTATATTGGGCCACACCGGTTGTCGGGTTTGAATTGGGTTAAGAGGGTCAGATAGATTGATTAACACAAGTGGGGCCTGAGTTAATGGACCCTTTTTGGGCCAGAGGACTCTTTTTGAAATTTCTTAAAACCCACTAGAAAGCAGGAGGCCCTTCTTTGTAATTTAGAAAAACCCCCTCTTTTATATAAACTCTACTCTTAGGGTTTTTTCCCCATTCTCCAACCCTCTTCTTTTTTTCTTCAACCAAAACCCTAGAGGCTCTCTAACGGGGAAACCAAGGTGGGCTCTTCCAAGCTTTGATCTTCAGATCTACTTTGGCTTCAAGATCCAGGCAAGTGGATAGCTAAAACAATGATTTTTGGTTCTTGCAATATGTTTTAATTGCTTGTTGATTTACACACTTTGTGCATAACTTCTTCTTGTTGGGTGAATGGCTTTTAGAGGATAATAGTGTGATTTGATTTTCTTCAAAAAATTATAAGGGAGATTAATGCTTGTTTAAAAAAAAAAAAGTATGCAGTGCAGCCGCTGCCGCCTGGCGGCAGCGCTGCCTGGCAGCAATTGCCGCTGGGCAGCAGCAGTGCTGCCTGGCAGCAATTGCCGCTGGGCAGCATCTGCCGCCTGGCAGTAGGCCAGGCGGGTTGGGCCAGGCCTGGCTGGCTGGGCCCGGGTGCGGGTTTGGGCCCGTCAGCCCATTTTCTTTCCAAAAAAAATATATATTATTAATATATATATTTATACACAATATTGCTTCTTATAAAGAATTAAAAGGTTATATTTTGATTAATGGTTTAGTGTTTTAATGGAAATTAAGTTTTATTAAATTAATTTTAATTTGATGTTATTAGAAACGTATCTTGGATTATTTATAAACTTAATTGAGAATTATGAAATTTTGATTAGTGTTCACTTAGGTTGATTGAAATAAACTAAAAATGTATTTGGTAGCGATTAAACCGTAAATAGAATGTATTTATAATTTTAAATTGGAATCTTAATTGAGTTAGATTTCAAATTGGGATCCGAAATTTGTACATTCTGTTTTGTATAAAATGATAATGTGTATTTGTACACAACAATGATATTAAAGAAATTAATTATTTTCTTTCCCCTTTTGATCATAACTTGATTTAACTTTGGATTCAGAAATTGAACATCTTTTACTTAATTTGTAAAACACGCTAATTATATATAATTGGATTAGATGAATTATGTCTTTTAGAAATGTTAGTTGAATGTTCACATGAGAATTAGACTAAATGCAGAATGGGAATGTGAGGTCCGGGATGTACCACATGATAGGCACCAAAAGTAGTATATCGGCATCGTGGACTCATATTTTCATTGTGATAGAGAGTTAGTTCTCATGTGCATATTTATTTAACTTGACCGTTGGTGGATTAGTGCTTACCCTCAATAATTTGAATTGACACACGTTCATAATACACTTTCAAATTTAAGTACTCTAAATACTCAAAATGGTATTGGATTGAATGTTGGGATTGAGGGTTTCATATCATGGTTCATTCTGCATCGATATACGTATGTATTGGTAAATAAGTATATTTGTATATATGTATCTGACCGACTGTAGTTCGGAGGTGGACGTACGCCATCGGGTCAGCGTATACTGTGGATAATAGTATACAGCTGTGCCTTCTGTTATTATCTACGGGATTACCCGTTTCCGTTTTTATTTGCGGGATTACCCGTTTTTGTTATTATCTGCGGGATTACCCGTTTCTGTTATTTGTATGCGGGATTACCCGTTTCTGCATATTTATCTGTGGGGATACCTGTTTCTGCGCATTCATGCCATTGGGTTTGCATCTGATTTATTTTGGTTCATAATGAATATATCATATAATTCAGTTGATTAATCCATTGTTGCAGTTTACCCTCTTGCCAGATTACGTCAATCTGACCCACTACTTTTGGTGTCTAGGTTCCGTTACAGGGGCCGAATCAGAGGGTCAGGCTACGCAGGAAATTCTGCCAGGTGGCGGAGTTGTTGAGTGGCGCACCGATGACATCATCTGAGGTGTCCTAAGACGGTGCAGAATTGGAAAACTTTAGGTTATGTAATAAGGCTATTTTTGGGCCATTAGTTTATTTAATTAAATTTATTTGCTTTGAAATTATAACTTTAATTGTTATGTTTCGAAGCACTTGACCTTGATTTTATTATTAATGAGATTTGTTACATGGTTGTTATGTGATATCCGTCTGCGATGAGTATGGATTTTAGTTCCGCGTGTGATTATGGTTGCTTGATCACCAAGCATAGCCTCACGAAGGACTTCGATCCACCCGGAATTGGGGCTCGTATTGATTATGTTAAAAAAAATTTTAATTATCCCCAATTCTCACACCCCTGGATCCGGGTTTGGATCCGGCCCAGTTTTGGAGGTGTGACAAAGAGCCGGGTCAACCCCCTCCCGCCGGGACCTCGAGGCCTACCGTTGATCGGTAGCCTCCCGTTCCTCGAGCGTGGTCTCCACCGTTACTTCGCTGAATTTTCCAAGGTCTATGGCCCCATCATGAAGATTCGACTAGGCAACAAGCTTTGTATTGTGCTGGGTTCATCTTCAACAGCCAAGGAAGTCCTCAGGGACCATGACAAAACCTTTGCTAATCACGTTCCTCCCGTCGCTGCTCTAGCTGCATCCTATGGTGGCATGGACTTAGTATGGGCTCCTTATGGACCACAGTGGCGGATGCTGCGCAAGCTGTGTATCCACCAATTGATGAGTAACAATAGTCTCGATGCTTTCTCGGCGCTCCGGCGACGAGAGGTGCGCAAGATGGTGGCCGATATCCATGCTAAGACCGGTGAAACAATAAACATAGGAGAGCAAATATATGCAGCCATTCTCGGCATCATTACAAGTATGTTATGGGGTGACACAGTCAAGGGGGAGGAGTTCAGTTGCACTGGTGCTGAATTTCGGCGTGTGCTAGAAGAAATGGTTGAGATCACTAGGAAACCAGATGTTACGGATTTGTTTCCTATTCTGTCGAGGTTTGATGTACAAGGCCTTGCGCGACAGATGCAGAGATGTGTGTTGTTGGTTGATCGAATTCTCGATGCGATCATAGATCGAAATCAGAAAGAGGGAACCAGCAAGGAGAGCAAGGATTTCTTACAATTTCTTTTGCAGCTCATGGAACAAGGCGACCCTAAAATGCCATTGACCACAACTCATATCAAAGCCTTGTTCATGGTAATTAACTTTCCAAGCTAGCTTTTTTTTTTTTTTTAAGCTTATGCTAAATTCTTGAAAGTCTTTCGGTCTTTTATCATACGCTTGGAGACTGACGAGTGTTTGGGAAGGGTCAAGATAATCATGAATTCTGACGAGTGTTTGGGAAGGGTGACGATAATCATGAATTCTGAATTCCTAGGATTAAGTTTTTTCTGTTAGAGGGCAAGATACCGTTTTCTACGGAATGGGGGATATTCTGCTCTTTCGAGATCCCCACCTTTGATAAATTGATCCTTCACTCTTACCATAATTGATTGAAGCACATTTCCTTGGAAATCTCCAGTTAAGTGTTATTCGGATTTTGGAACATACATACCTACGAAAATTGCCTGGTTGGGTTTGTTTATTGTCAAGGAAGATAGTTGGATTTGTATTATTCCCCTAGAGATGTAACCACCCACTCCGCCCCTCCCTTTCACCCAAAGGATTATTGAAAGGTGAGTAGTGAAGGACATAAGGTGGAGAAATATATGAAACTTGACTTTCTTTAGTACTGAAATACTAGGGTGATGACTGAACGTTAGATATTCACCTTTGGTTCTTCATTCTTAACCACCGATAGAAATAAAATCCTAGGTATGTAATGAGTTGAAACAAACAGGCCCGTAGCTTGTTGCAATTCACAGGGGAGACTGCTGAATACTAAAGATGCCTGTGTTTGAATCAGAGCAAGCAACCACTTGTAAAGTCCCTGACCCAATGGTATCAGAAATTGGCATCGCATGTTTTTTTACTATTGAAAGAAGTTAAATCAAAGCTCCATTGAAGGACGAGACTGTTAAGTTAGCATTTCAGATGCATTCGGAGATATTTGACATTGCATATCCATTTAGAGATATTTTAAGTGGTAGAAGTAGAAATGGTGATTTTCATGACCTGTACTGGATCTGGCCCTTTGTTAAATAGAATGTGGTTCTCATACTGTGTTGAAGATAACTTCTAAGGCTGATCATTCCTCTAGACATTCCTACTGGCATTATTTTCTTGTTTTGGTTCCCTACAAAACCACCTGTGTTGAAGTTGGTAGAAAAAGAAACCCCTCGTCCATTAACATCCCACTAATTCACTTTTAACTTTTAGTCGTTTAGATGGTCTTGGACTTCTAGGACAGAAGTCTTCATCCAACACAATTTAAGTGACTAGTAAAACATGACTGAATTTGTCAAAATCTTTAACCCAACCAAACCAATTAGGCAGTTTATGTGAGCTGCTGCATCACAATGCAAAGACCAAGATAGCCATAAATGAAACAAACTCATTCTATTGTGCACTAACAAATGCAGTGAGCTTCTTTGAAATTTGAACATATATTCCTTTTGCCAGATTAGTAATTGAACCTTAGTAACAGCACCTCACAACAGAATGGGCAATGGCTGAGATAATGCAGCATCCCGCTGTAATGAGAAGAGCCCAAGAAGAAATAGAGCAAGTGGTTGGAATGAACAACACAGTTGAGGAATCACATCTGCCTAAACTGAAGTATTTGGATGCAGTGGTAAAAGAAGTCCTACGTTTGCACCCTGTGACCCCACTCATGCTTCCTAGAAGCCCCAGTCACTCATGCACCATTGGTGGGTATATGGTTCCCAAGGGGACGACGATCTTTATCAATGCATGGGCAATACACAGAGACCCAGATTCTTGGGAAGACCCCTTGGCATTCAGGCCTGAGAGATTCTTGGAGGAAGCTGGCAGATGTGAATATAAGGGCAACGATTATCGGTATATTCCGTTTGGGTCTGGTAGGAGGCTATGTGCAGGATTGCCTATTGCGGAGAGGATGCTAATGTATGCCCTAGCTACCTTCATACATTTATTTGAATGGAATTTGCCTGAAAAGACGACACTTAATCTTGAGGAGAAATTTGGGATTGTTATGAAGAAAGCAGAGCCATTGCTTGTCATTCCCACACCAAGATTATCCAACCCAGAGCTATATATTTAGGAATTGACTTATCATGGTAATGGAATAATCATAAACAGATCTATGGCCTGAGCTTATGTAGTTTCTCATTACAAATCAGCCTTACTTTGATGGAAGATGATATGTCGTCAATTGAACTATTTACTATTGGCCTTCCTTATGTGTGTGTCACCATATTATTGCTTTTGCCTTTAGCACCCACCCCTCTCCTTGCTACAGGGCCTTGTATTGAGTTCTTGAGGACTGTGTTATGTAAATGACTGGCATAATAAATAATAATAATAATAATGCAGTTTCTTTAGCAATTACCACTTCGTGTTATTTTTGTATGTCTTCATGATACAGGCAGGGGATATGAAAATCTGATGTGCCCCAGTAGATCTGTAGACTGTCTCACGGCATTTTTACTAGTATTTTTCCAATCGTACTATTTTTAACTTTTTTTGCAATGGCTAGCTCTGCCCTGCTTAGATTTTTTTTTTAGCTCCTTCTTGGTGTTCTTGTCATTTCTAATAATCATTACATTTCTCAGTTTAAATGATAGGCATTCTCATCTTTTTCCTCTCCTAACCTCTCAAAATTGCAAATTGGCCGGTAATTGGAGATTTTTTTTAAAATCGAGAGAATTTTAAATTAGGAAAAATTGTTTAGAGTGATCTAGTTCCTGTCCCTGCACTATCCTGAAGGGGGCGTTTTGTTATTAAAATCGAGAGAAATGTTGTAATGATTGATCATATGTTATGCCCTCAAAACTCTCCTGGGCAGCCCAGTATCCATGATGCTCGTTTGGAAAATAAAGTGTCATTTCTAAAGCTAGGTGTTTTAACAACTCCACAAGCAAATAAGGAATTTGATAGACACAAAATATTAGAAATACCCACCGAGCATTGTTGATATTTTGAACTTATCACAATAGCATCATGATATTTGGCTTTGAAAATGTCTAATTGCAGGGTCATTGCAACAAATTCAATTTATCATCAGTTTACTTTTATTGTGATATCATCATGATATTTTCATATGAATTTTTCCAAATAATATTCAGGGAAGAAAACACAAAATTTAAAACTATTTCCAAATATGTCTCCTCTGGTATTATTCGAATACATTTGCCATGACATCTGCTCTTTCCCAGGGCACTCAAGACTATAGCAAACAATATCTTTACAATTTTGAGAAGCTTAGATGTACAGAATTCGGTGATCAATCAATAGATACTTGATGTATAGATGAATTGTGTCCACGAGTATGAACAATTGATATAGTGGGCCATCCATTCACTCACTACATCTTCATCGATTTAAGCTGTGGAAGCTGGCCTGCAAATGGGTAAGTCCTTCTCAACGTTGGGAGAGGCCCGAAGGATGGAGTTTCTCTCAAAGAAATTCACGGGCTTGAGATCGAAGCTGGAAACTACAGTGGGCATGATTGGGAAATCCTCCGGCATGGCACGTGGTGGAACCCCAGCGTATACCACAGAACGATGTCTTTGTTCTCGATGGCTCAATCCCTGCAGCACAAAACCATATTTATAGATAAGACTCTGTAAACCATATTTAAATATCTGGCCCACTAGCGGAACAGCGTTATGACTTGGTTCCAGATAGGGGCCATTTTCAAATTGATTGGGTTGGGAGTTGGGTCCATTCTTGTATACCCATTATCCAGGTTTCTTTGGCTGCCTTGACTTGATTACTAAGGATGTGTTTGGCTATAAGGTAAATTAGAGTAGAATAAAATGAAAATTTTGAAATTTAGGGTTTTTTCCTTCTTTTTTAAAAAATTTTAAATTTCTCTCGTTTTTTTTTAAAGTTCAAAAAGTCAACACTAAATTATAAAAAAAAATAACTACTTTTTAGAAAAAAAATCAAAAAGATTTTTATATCAAGCAACTAAAAAGAAAAAATCATTATAACCCTATCATATATTATTCTTTCTTAATTTTGGATTTACTCTACTCTATATTACTCTACCCCATACCCAAATACACAGTATGAGAAGAAAATCTAAAGGCCCACCTACCATCAGACCAGACACCAAGTGTATTTTCTCCTTTGCTATGAAATGCAAAAAGCCCACCAGCCCACTCCTCACTTCGGTTGTATGGAGTCACCCATATCTAACATTAGCACAAAAAAATTGGAAAAAAAAAAAAAGAGTAATGTGACAGAAACATCGGATTTGAAGAAGACAGAAAAACGTTGCTCCCAAAATGTTACCTGATTATTTGTGAATGCGCCTCGCAGTAGAGGTGGATCGTTGTTATCAAGGAAACTAGCCGCGGTGCCACCAGGTACAACCTTATACCCAGTTGGGTTGCCCACACCAGATCTCCTGGAGGGGTTGATGACATGAAACTCGGAGGGATCATAGAGCTTGAGCTTGATCTGGGCATCTTTTTCCGTCTTCACAACTTGTTGCTCGGCACTCATGTAGCTTTTTCTTGGGGACTCTCCCGGGGATGTTTCCACCTTGGTGAGATGGACCTTGACGAATGAGTTATCGGAATCATCAATGTCCATGTCCAGGTAGAATGTAATGAAGTGGTCGTGGATGATGCCGATGACATTCTCAGAAACCAAGGTTCCATACATGTCTTCTTCATCAGGCACTTGGTTCATGTTCTTGTAAGGGGTCCCTTTCACCATCAGCATCCCACTCAAGCCAACCTATTACTTTCATTGGTTTAATCACTTGTGGTGCGACCAGATGAGTACTATATTAATACATGGCTAATATTGTTAGTTGTCATCTGCTTTAGGTGGGTCGAAACACAGACAATTTTAGATCCGAATATGATTTTTTGAATCCTATCTAGCATGGCATGGGGTCAACTTTTGATCCGATTTTTTTACGAAAACTTAAAACATCCGGAAAATTCAAGACCCATTGATCCTGACAACAGATTAAGCGTGTAACAAGCTGAAGGGATGAAAAGAGGTTCAGCTCAGGTCCACACTGTGCTCAGAACCAAAACTGAATCTAATGAGGATGCAACCCTGATCACCTGGGCCAAAATCGGGTCCAAGTGAAAGGAATCCTACTTGTACCCGAATTCAAATAAAGTTCTTCGATCTAGGTCAAGATCATTTACTTATCTCTACTAAAAATAATAAATTCATAGATACAGAATATACAATTATACACAGTGCATAGGTGTAGCCTTGGGTATTTCGATCCATACACACGGACCCAAACTTGGACTCTAATTTATTCAGGTCTATGTGGAGGATTTGGCCAAGGCGCAAATTAAAAAATGGTTCAACATGTTCCCTTCTTACCCTTAAATTAGTTCAACATGTTCCCTCTTACCCTTAAATTAGCTAGTCATATATATGTTGGGTATATGTCTTGTATTCCGGTTTAGCCGGATGAGTCCCCTGGGTTAATCAGGGACTGGTTTAAGGTCAAGGGTATTTTGTTAATTGTACTGGGGCTTTCTTGGTGGCCAAGAAAGCGGAGACTATATATATGTAGTCTGTAACCCTAAATCTTGTGCTAAAGAGAGGTGAGAGCTCTCTTGCCCATAGTATTCCCACACCACGTAAGTGAGACGATGTGATAGAACGTGTGTCTCTGTGTACTTTACTTGTGATAGTGAAGATGTTCGTCTATGTGCCCGTGGACGTAGCCCTATTTGGGTGAACCACATAAATCTTGATGTATCTTCTTGTGTGTGGTTGCTTCGTGTTGATCTTGTGATTCATGGATGTGCACAACGGGTGATGTCTAAATCATAACAAGTGGTATCAAAGCCGAGGTGGTGTTCTTTGGATTTCTGAGCGACGTGGAGATCGCTCAGTGGCTTGGAGGTTGTGTGCATGAAGATCAACTGATTGAATCCTTGTCGAAGGGTTCGGATCTCTGATTTCGTAACAGAGGAAGAGAGATCAGTTTCGTGATTTCTGGTTGGGCCACCATTGGAGAAGAAGAAGACGAGATTGGGTTCTCCGGTCTCGTTGAGATCGGAGCAAAAAGAATTCACAGGTTGTTTTCAGATCTCGGAGTAATCGCAGCTGGTTCAATTTCTAAGAACAGAGGATCTAGTTTGCCAGATCTGAGAAGGAGAAGACCGGATTTCTAATTGTGCCACTAGAAGAAGACGAAACAGAGAGCATCCGGGTTTTCTGCATATTCGAAACAGCGTGGGTTTGCGATTCTGTTTTGTCCGGACTCATCGCTGGGATTCTCACCATTCTCGCCAAGCCGCCGCTGTGGCCGCGATCACCTCGCCGCAGTTCTCACCAAGCAGTCACTGCCGCTGCGATCGCCTCTCACCTGTCGCAGTTGGTCGTCGCCGTTGCATCGTCGTCGTCGCTGTCGCCGCATGCCGCTGCTGGTCGCCGGACCAGCAGCAAGCCAGCCGGACCACGCAGCAATAGCCAAAGAAGAAACCCAAATGGTTCTGGGTTGCAGATCAGCGCAGAGGTTGAAGACGACCTCCCAAGTCGGTTGGGTTTTGGGTCAGGTCGTTCGGACCTGACCCGTCGTGGAGAGAAGCCCAGCAGCACAAGTGCAGTTCCAGTTCGGGTCGGGCCAGATCTGACCCGTGTGCACAGAGTCTAGCCCAGTGAGCAGAGCGCTGACGTCAGCCCACGTCATCTAACAACGGTCAACGGCCAGAGTTGACCAAATTGACGGCAGAAATTTGTTTCTGCGATATCTTGATCATCCGATGTCCGATCGGAGATCCGTTTGCGCCTACAAACTTGTTTCGATCAGATTTATGCAATGGAAGAGGGTGATTGGCTGTTTGACAGTCAACAAAGAGTTTGACCAATTAAGAGCGCAGAAAACTGTTTTTGTGATATCGGAGCCATCCGGAGTCGGATTTCAATTCCGTTTCTTCCAACGTGCTCGTGTTAATGAGATCTACAACTTGGTGCAAAATTTGGACGAGATCTGAACAAATGTAGATTCAGGCTAGAATCGGGTCTACTCGACCTGGTTGTTGTTGTAAACCCAATAAAAAGAATTGCCGGTCTAGTTGAAAAGGGTTTGCTGATTCAAACGAAGTTGTTCGTTTGGAGTTCACATGCTTTCTGGATCGCATATGATGTTATTCATCTTGCCAGAGCCAAGCCGGAAAAGCAGCAAGGAGGAGCTGATGTGTCAACAGTTGTCAAACATGTGTTTGATTGATCGGAGGCCCGGTCAAATGGAGTTTTTGACCACTCGGAGGCAGAGGTTGTTCTGCAGTTGTGAAGTCATCTGGACTTGTATTCCCGATTTGTTTTGCTTGCATGCTTGTGGTGATTGGATCTTCACAGTGATGTTGAAGATGAGGCAAAACGGTGAGTGATTCAGATATTGATATCACTCAGATTCATCAATGGTTTTGAGCTTTTAGTTTGAGGTGGAGTTTGATGAGACAATGAACTTTGCTCAAAGTTCAGTGCTGGTTCAACAAGTCAAAATATTGAAGAAGACTGCATCATTGGTGTAGTGACGTACCATTCAGCAGGTTACGTGAAGACATTGCCAGTTTTATCTCCTAGTGGTTCGAGTTGTGCGGAATTCAAGCCAAGGTGGAGATTGTTAAGTATATGTCTTGTATTTCGGTTTAACCGGATGAGTCCACTGGGTTAACCAGGGACTGGTTTAAGGTTAAGAGTATTTTGGTAATTGTACAGGGACTTTCTTGGTGGCCAAGAAAGCGGAGACTATATATGTGTGTAGTTTATAACCCTGGATCTTGCGCTGAAGAGAGGTGAGAGCTATCTTGCCCGTGGTGTGCGAACACCACGTAGGTGAGATGATGTGAGAGAACGTGTGTCTCTGTGTACTTTACTTGTGATAGTGAAGATGTTCGTCTCTGCGCCCGTAGACGTGGCCCTATTTGGGTGAACCACGTAAATCTCGATGTCTCTTCTTGTGTGTGGTTGCTTCGTGTTGATCTTGTGATTCATGGATGTGCACAACGGGTGATGTCTAAATCACAACAATATATATGTTTTTTTTAATTGGTAACAAAAAGTTTGATTAAAAGAATGAGAGGATACAAAAGAAACAACAATCAGACAAGAAAACAAGAAAAGATAAAAAGATGAAAAAGAGATTATGGGGTATAAGAGCATTGTATCCCACGCACGGCCCAGTTACATGATAAAGCCTTTCCAAATTAGCTATTCCTATGAATACGCATTATTGAAGACAACCAAAAATACTTTTCATTACTCCCAAGACCGGATAGATAATTTTCAACAATAAATTGGAAGTGGTAATTAACTAAAAGGGGAGACAGAGAGAAAGATAAGGCTTTTGGTATGTGGTTTGAAAATAAACCTTGATGCGGATGAGACCATCGGTTTGGAACTCCCAGTCGATGATGTAGTCATAGTTGCCAACCGATGCAGCCATACGAACCACTAGCGTCACCTTTGGCGTCACTTCTCGAATCTGTCACGAACACTTTCAAAATTTAGGTTGATCATCAGAGGATTCAATGCAACACAGAAATAATTGGAGGCACTTTATACAAATAAAAGCAGTATTTCAATTTGGGCATGATGCTTCTTGATGACCACAATCACAGAACCAAAGCCTTTCCCTTCCTACAGGGACCAAAGGATTGTTGAGTACAACATTAATGCCCAGATGTAATTACAACGGGAAAAGTTCCACCCAACAAGCGTTGTGCCCAACGCTTAGGTTAAATGTATATGGAGAACTACTTATTTAGCAGTGGTTTCTCACTATTACTCTATAGAGTTTGATCTCTGGGTATGCTGCCTTCTTTTTTATTGTGTGGGCTCTTTTTAAACGTGTGCGTATGTGAACACCCCACGTGAGGTCACACCCTGTTCACTGGGGGTAACCAAAAAGAAATGCATACCCACTTCATTAAAAGTTTTAAAACTCGAGGCCCCATTTCCATTTTGAAATGAGAAATTGCCACGCCAGAACACTAGGGTGTGCTTTTGAGAAGCAGGGATTTCTGATGAGGTCTCACTTCCAACCCTCAAAATAACATTTAATGATAGAGTCTAGTCTAGGTCCTATTTGGGCAGGGATTGTAGTTAACCCGCAAAATTAGGTTTTTTAAGATTTTTTGTTGAGTAACCATTCTGTAAAAAAGCAAAAGTCTTGGAAAAGATATAAAAAAAATAAGAGGATTTTACTGGTAAAAACCCTTTAGGTGGCCATTAAAACCGAAAGAACCCCTTAATTTTTACCTTTCAAAGAAACTTTGGTTTCCTTTACACTTGTAAAAAAGAGTGTCAAATTCGAAGCTAGTGTTTTTTTATAATAGTGTCGAATTCAAACCTATTCCGCTACCTGTATTTGTTACATGCCATCTTCCCTTGGGTATCTAGGGTTCTAAGTGGTTGAGATCCAACAGTTCAATTCTTAAGAGGACCCATCCTTACGGTCATCTATCAGTGCCCTACATGATGTGGGGACCTAATCCTTGATAGAGTAAGGCATATGCATCCGTCAATGAGTTATCGAATTCGACACAGAATCCAGCCAAGCCGAAACTGAGGAAAATGAAGCAGATGAATAGGTGGACCATATATTCCGAGTAGATTTGTACAAAAAAAGAAGTGATGAACTCTGTACAAAAAAGATCACATTTTAGAGATGACTCCAAATAGCCACAGAACTCTAATCTAGTGCGATCCATGATGCATCTAACTTGATAAATTCACAACTATCTCTTAATTCCAAAACACATTAAAAAGTTGCTTCCTTTCTCGACAACTTGATACTAACATCAAAAAACAATAATAACAATAATAAGAAATTATGAAATTGCGAAACAAAAGGAAGAACAGCGTTTGGATCTGCTCCAAATCAACAGAGAAATTGACACCAGATTTGTCTATAACCCAAGCAACCACCAAGCCCTTCTTTTTCTCTGAGACCAGGAACTGGAGACCAAACTGCACTTCGATGCCGTCCAGAAAAATTGAACCAACACCCACCTTCTCCGACGACGGTGGGCTGCCCTTTTTCTAACATGCACTAAGTTCAAACCCAAAAACTAGATCTACTAAGAATCTGTGGTCCACCAATTCGTTTGCTTCGTCCTCCATGGCTCCGGCTTGGCTGGGTTCTGTGTCGAATTCGATACCCATATGGAAAAAAAATTAGATTATTTCCAAATCAATGATGAATCCATGTGTCCCACCCAATCAAGGATCAAGTCAATCATGTAGGGCACAGATTGGGGACCCTAGGGGTGGATCTTCTTAAAGATTGGACCATTAGATTTCAACTACTTGGAACCATGGATACTCAAAGGGCGGATGACATCCATCAAGTACGGGTACCAAAATAGGGTCCAATTCGACATTAGTATAAAAAACTAGTGTTGAATTCAACACTCTTTTTTATAAGCATTAAAAAAATGACAGAAGGGACCACTTTGGAGGGTAAAGTGTTGAGCGGTTTTTTCAGCTTAAGAGCCATATTAGGGATTTTTACCAATAAAATCCTCAAAAAATAAATAACTAATTGATAAAACAGATGTCCCGACTATTGTTTAGGAAGTTATGGATATATGTAGCATGTGTTGGTGCATAAATTTGAGTCTTTTGTGAAGTGAAAAATAAAAATTTAGCCTTCAACTTTTATGGAAGTTGTAGTTTGTTGTACTGGCCACACTGCCATTGAGATACTATTAGATTAGCCATCTACAATTTACTTAGGTTCATTTTATGCGGGCAATTACATGTTCTAAGGCCACAAAATACATATAATGTCAAAATAAAAATTAGACTCTTCATCATCAGACTATCCATTTTGTGGAATTGAGATTTAATCTTATAAGAACTATTCTCAAGCACCTACTGTAAAACTTTTTTATGTGGCTCACTTGTGGGTCCCATTTGAGGATGAGACTAGATGATAAAAAGATTTATCCCCAAATATCAAGTTTAGCCCCAAACACATGGCCCAAACCCCTTCATCCCTGACCCACAAATCTAGTTCATTCAAATTGGTGCATAGTCAATTTAACAATCCAATAAATTTAGAGTTGACAGACACTTAGGGCGTGTGATTATTAAGGGGATTCATGTGTATTGCAAGGTTTGGATTGGGTGATAGATGTGATCCACGTAGAGTTTAAAAAAAAATGGTGAGAGCTAATTCTCATAAGATTATTTTTCTTAAATAAAACTGTTGACAATGTCTCATGGATTTGAGGTTTTGTAAATGGAGACATCCTTGATATATTTTCTGTGTAGAATGACAATTGGACCCTCGCAAACTACATCATGTACTGTGGAGGACTGAATCCAAAGAGAAATCTTGCAGCCCATTCCATGTGGAGTCTACCTACAGAATATAAACTTCAGTGAGATCTTTCCATCTAAAAAAACTGAGGAATAGTTCTTTTGTGATCGAAGACGGGCTCACGGGCAAATTGTAGACCCTCTTCTTGAGAATTTCATAAGACCTAGCAAAGCTGCCACAGGAGGATGGAATTAGAAGTTTAGAGATAATCTCCTCTCTCAAAAAATTATGCTCAATCCTTTGATTGATTCCACTAAATAGAGGAAAGTTGGCAATGCCCCTCAGTGGGGTTTACTTCCTAAACCTAAAACGAGGAAAAAAATAAATGACCCCTTGTATAGGCGATTGCCAAACAATTCAAGTGCCAAGAGTTTGGTCCCGGGTCAATCTCCTTATATCTGACTGCCCCTACATTTATAAGAGTTCACCCCATGTCAGTGTGGTCTGTCAAGAGGCTAATCACCTTGGCTGCTGGTAAAGTCTCCTTTTACTTTGAGAGCAAGTGAAACAGGAAAAGCTGGGAAGGTCGTTTTCATGACACCTAAATGCATGATTTATGCCTTCTAGGATTACCTCCTTAAAATACTTTTTCTGAAGGAATCTTCAGCCAGATTCATGATTCTAACTGGATGGGAGATCCTAGGTTCCCTAGACCCATGAGGAATTTAGAGGGTACTGTTTGTCTGCAATAATTCCTGGGAGGGTATCTTGCTGATTGGAAATTTATGAGAGAAGTTAGTAGCCGCCTAATCGCATTTGAATATCCTTGTTTATTTTGCAAGTTGTCCAACTAGAGCCTTTTGACTTTGCATTTATTGCTTGCAGAATTCTCCAAAATTTTGCATGTATAACTTTCAAATGCTTGTGCATTTGTAAATCTAGATGGGCGGACAGCATTTGGGATTCTCACATGTCCCTCGAGCGGAAATCTCGGAATTACAATAACCAAACGGCTAAAGATATCCAAACCATCAGTTAATCTTACCTTTTTTAGGCATCTAAACGATCTGCTTCATCCATCGGCACCACCTATCTAAGAGGCACATTAAATAAAGAACTGCGCCCATCCAACCACCCCTAGCTGTCACAATCACCTAATCGGATCTGCAACTCCACCGGTTTACGTGAGTGCACATGGGTAGCAACGTCCAACTACCGTTCAACCCATTAGCCCACCTTTACACTTGACAGGAACCACTTGATGGAAACATCCATTCGAAAAACTTGGAACTCACTATGTAACGATGATGCATCCATCCATTCATTCGCCCAATCCTGTCCATCTACTTGGGTGCTTCTAGGGGAAGAGGGGTTGGTAAAAATAAAAACCATTCGAGCTCATGGGTCACTTTCTCCTAGACGTAAAGAGTCGGCACTCTGACAAAAAGTTCATTTTTAATTGATTGATGATCGCCCGTCTTACAGACGTTCACATATGTAGTTCTACGTACACAAAGATTGATAGATGGGACTGTGAACACACGAACTCATCCCACTCCCACGGCCATGTTGTAACACTCCGACCCGATTGATCCGGATTAGTGGGTCATTGCGTGTGATTTTATCGTTAAGTGTGTTTTGATTTTGTTTTTCTTTGGCTTTGAGTCTTGGAGAGATCGTTTGAGTCGAGTTGAATTGGTTTAGGTGATTCAAGCACTTTTTCGTAATTTTGGCTTTTGATTGACCTTGTCAGTTTTGCGTCATTTTGACGTCAGCGCGTGTATTTCGTTGAGCTTGTCGATCTTCGTAACTGTCTTGGATCCGAATGATTTCGTTTGCTCTCGTTGGACCGTCATTTGACTCAAACTGACACTTGTGTAAACTGTTTGGACTTATATATAATTTGGACTCATTTTTACTTTAAATATCCTACCTACTCCATTTCTTTCTCTCGATCGTTCTCTCAGCTCTCTCTCTCAGTCGTCTCTCTCTCTGTTCAGCTCTCTTTCTCTCGTTCCTTCTTCGTTTCTGATTCGTGTGGAAGGAGGAAAGGAGCTCGTATGTGTGTGTGTTTCCAGCGGACTGAGCCAAGCAACGGTCGTGTGCGTGTGATTTTCGTCCGTGAGGCAAGTATAAGCCCAAGTAGTATGAACACCGATTGATATTGATTGATTGTTGTGTTTTTATTCTTCAGTGTGTTTTTCAGTGTTAGACAGCCCTATTGAACCCATTTTGCTGTTCTTATCCTGTTTTCGGTCGAAAGACTCATTTGCTGTATGTCTGTAACGATTCCAGAAAAATGACTCCGTGCGCTCACGGCTACGCCGTGAAATGTGCTACGGTTAAGCCGTAAAATGGCTTACGGCTCAGTCGAGACCCAGCCGTAACCCTAACCGTAGAACAGTACAGACTAACATCTGAAAATAACTGAGAGTTGGCAAAATGCCATTCTTCTACGGCCCAGCCTGATCTAAGCCGTACATTGTCTTACGGCTAAGCTGTGGACCAGGATACGGCTGAGCCGTAGAGCAAAATACGGTTGAGACGTAAATCCGGATGAGTATTTTGGGGAGCCTCGGTTCAGCCGCAGTGCATAGTACGGCTAAGCCGTAAGATGCCTCGGCTAAGCCGTAAGGTCACCTACAGCTACACCGTGAGACCCTGCGAATTGAATGAAAAGGGCTAGGTTTAAGCAAAAAGACCGTATATGACTTTCATGTTAGAATGTAGCTAACCTGAACATGCCCAATGGAATGTTTGAGTGATATGAATGATTTCGAGGGCTGTGAATCATTCATGCTTGATATCCAGTTGTTTAGCACCTCCCCATGGGTGTTGGTTTAAGGGACTTCGGTGCACACTCTTGACACTGCAACACTAGACAATAGTGCATCGGACAACTTAAACTACATCAATATGCACGGTTAGAAACACTGGATAATTAGTTTAGGATTGGCTTGTAATTTGACCTTGATTGGTAAAGGTATCCTGATTTGTACAGCATATTGACTTCGGTTATGCCCTCTTACGTGTTCTGCGCTGGACCTCTCGATTCTGTGGGACATGCAGCAACCCCAGAGCGAAGCTCGGGCGGAACCATTCTATTGTTGTCTTGTTATCATTTCTCTACTGGAGCACTTGCATCAGTGCTTATTTGTTACTTGAGTTCTGAGTCAGTGATTGTTATTGATACTCATTGTCAGTGCTTCTGTTATTGCGTAATTTCATTCAGTATCAGTATCCGCATGATTTGCATTCAGTATCCGTATATGTGATGCACTTCCTACTGTTTGTTCAGTGTGATATGTGATATGTGAGATATGTATGTGATAGATTGATTGATTGAGGTGCATCGTCCGATTTGATTGTGATTGGTATATGGCACTACTGAGCCTCAGCCTTAGGATGCCCGACGGGGTTAACTTTGGTTTAGTTTATGTGTTTGCCTCTGCAGAGTGTTCTGTCCTGGGACTCCGGACCCCGGGAACTAGAGACCCATGCGTACCCTGGCCCGGTCGCTGGTGTTCTCATTCTGACTGCTCTCGAAAGGGAGAAAATGGCCAATGTAGTAGCCACTTTGACTGTTATCTGTTTATGATTCTGATAGCATGCTTATTCATTTGCATAATTGCTTAGTATACGAACATGCTTTCGATAGATCTTGCATTATGACTATTGCTCATTCTAGATACAATTCGTGTTATCGTCTTGTGGCTTATACTTTGCTAAGTCGTTGTACTTATGAGTCGTCTTTTTGTGTTGCAGGCTCAGATCCCTCTCCCGATCCTGCGTCGGTCGACCCGACTCCAGGAGAGGCTCGCGAGGCCCCCTCCGGCCTAGAGGAGTGGACTTGATCCATCCTCCAGAGTACGGTTTGCATCATTTTGTTTTCCCCATTCATTCGAGTTTGAGTCTATTGAGGGGATTTTTCTGTACTTGTACCGTGGGCTTTGCTTGTATTTGTATTTTGATTTTTGTGAGCCCTCTGTAGCATCATACGTTCTTGTAAATTGCTCTTGTTATCAGTTCCTGATCTTTTGTGATCCATTGTATCTTTTGGTGTGTTGTTGTATGCCTTGCTAAGTACAGCTTCCGCGTACAGATGTTCGCACGTGTGAATGATCCCTTGTGTGTGTATGCCTGGACGAGGTCTAGGTGTGCATGCACGGGAGTACGTGTGTCATTGGTTAGACTTTCTCTGACCCCCGGTCCCTGGGCTCGGGTTGTGACATACGTATTGTATGGTATCAGAGCATTGTCTCTATCTTAGTGTGTAAGCATGTAGGCATATAGGACGTGGTGAGATTCCGTAGTCCAATCTTGGACTGTTGTGTTTGGTCCCCTTGTCTTGTGAGTCTGTGTGAGTTACTTAGTGTGATAGCAGATTGACTTTTGTGTTTTGCAGGCTATGGCATTGGGATCTGGAACACACGATAACAACAATCAGGGCGATAATGAGAGTGGATCAGCCGCTCCACAGCCACTTGTGAATTTTGACGAGCGTTTCTTGACCATGCTGCAGGCGATCCATTCTTTGCAGGCACAGGTCGTTTCGTGAGTAGACCGACAGAGTCAAGCGCCAGTTCAGCGGCCTGTAGAGCAGCAAGTGGTTTTCTAGCCTAAGGAGAGCGATCCGAATGCGTTGTACGATAAATTCAGGAAACGTGGAGCCACAGAAGTCTATGGAAATGAAGATGCGTTAAAGGCTGATCAATGGCTAGAGCATACCGGAGATCTCTTCTCCACCATTGTCTGTGACGATCGGCAGAAGGTTATGCTTACGGCCTCGATGTTCCGAGAGGTGGCAAAGACGTGGTGGAAGAGTGTCAGCGCAGCCTATCTGACCATGCCTAGTGAAACGGTGTGGGAGACGTTCCAGAAACAGTTCAGGAGAAAGTACATCCCTGCTCATGTTCGGCGTGTGAAGGAGGTTGAGTTTCTGGCCTTACAGCAGCAGCAGCTGACCGTCTTAGAGTATATTTACCGATTCATCCAGTTGTCCCATTTTGCTGAGGACATGATCAATACTGAGGAGAAGAAGGTGAATCGTTTCATTTCTGGTCTGCATCCTCGATACGCGAATTTTGTGACTGCTTTTCAGAGACCAGCTACTTTTGACGATGCGGTTGACAGAGCATATACTGCGGAAGCCAACCACCTAGCAGAGAGAGCTATGGACTTCAAGAGGAGCGCACCAGTGGGGTCCAAGGGACAGATTCAGAATAAATGGAAAGGGAAGCAAGGAACTTCGAGTTTCTCCGGGAGCAGATGCGAGTTTTGTGGATTCGGACATCCGACGGAGAAGTGTTGGAAGAAGTCTGGAGCTTGTTTGAGTTGTGGATCGATGGAGCATAAGATAGCTCAGTGCCCGAAAGCCAGGACCTTCCAGTCCTCTAGATCTATGGGGTCATCCAAGTCTCTGAGTTCTGCAGCTTCGAATAGCCCCCAGCCATCTCGCCAGAACCGGAAGCCACAGCGTCAGACTGCTTGCGTGTACGCAGCCTCCCATGATCATGCAGAAGATGCGAAGGTGGTGGAAGGTAAAGTTCTCATTGCCCGAGCTGAAGCACATGTACTATTTGATTCGGGATCTACGCGTTCGTATGTTGCACCTCGTTTTGCGGAACAGTTACCGCAACCCCCTCAGCCGCTACCCTATTTGTTGGTGGTGTCCACTCCTGTGGGCAAGAGAGTAGAGTGTAGTGTATACTACCCTCAGTGCGACGTAGTGATTGAAGGTCGCCAGCTGCCAGTTGATTTGATCTTGTTGTCCATGTTGGATTTCGATGTGATCCTTGGAATGGACTGGCTAGCGCGGTATCGTGCCTGTGTTAACTGTTACAACAGGACGATTTACTTCGATTTTGCGAAGGGGTTTCGTTTCGAGGGCAATCAGGAGAGATGCCCGAGGTGTGTCATCTCCGCATGCAAAGCGGATCGTTTGATACGCAGAGGTTGTGCAGGATTTCTTGCTTTCGTCTCGGAAAAGAAGGAGGTGAAACAGTTGGGTGAGATTCCGGTCGTACGTGAGTTCCCGGATGTATTTCCGGAGGAAGTACCCGAGTTACCCCCTGTCCGAGATATAGAATTCGCGATCGACCTAGTGCCCGGTACAGCACCCATTAGTTTAGCTCCTTATCGTATGGCCCCTGCTGAGTTACTCGAATTGAAGACTCAATTGCAAGATCTTTTGGAAAAGGGTTTCGTACGGCCGAGTATGTCACCGTGGGGAGCGCCAGTGTTGTTTGTGAAGAAGAAGGACGGTACCTTACGGATGTGTATAGATTACCGGCGATTGAACAAAGTCACGATCAAGAATAAATACCCATTGCCGCGTATTGATGAGTTGTTTGACCAACTTCAAGGTGCCGCTTATTTTTCCAAGATTGATCTAAGATCGGGGTATCATCAACTCTGGGTGAAGGAAGAAGATATTGCGAAGACTGCTTTCAGGACACGGTATGGACATTTTGAGTTCCTCGTGATGCCATTTGGATTAACCAATGCACCTGCTGCCTTCATGGCTTTGATGAACAGGATCTTTGCTCCTTTCCTGGATCGATTCGTGGTGGTCTTTATTGATGATATTTTGGTGTATTCGAAGACCCCAGAGGAGCATGCGGAACATCTACGTCGAGCCTTACAGTTGTTGAAAGAGCATCGCTTATATGCCAAATTGTCGAAGTGTGATTTTTGGCTCGAGCAGGTAGCTTTTCTTGGTCATACCATTTCACGAGATGGGTTGGCAGTGGATCAGATGAAAGTTGAGGCAGTGATGAATTGGCCCAGCCCAAAGACTGTGACGGAGATATGGAGTTTTCTTGGATTGGCTGGTTATTATCGTCGATTTATTCAAGACTTTGCCAAGATTTCTGCCCCGTTGACTCGATTAACCAGGAAGAATGTTCCTTTTCTTTGGACGGGCGAGTGTGAGCGCCATTTCCGTATGTTGAAGGGGAAGCTTACCTCGGCTCCAGTCTTGACGTTACCGGATGGGCATGAAGGATTTATGATCTACTCTGATGCTTCTCGAGTCGGTTTGGGATGTGTTTTGATGCAACATGGCAAAGTGATTGCCTATGGCTCGAGGCAACTTCGGGAGCATGAGAAGAACTATGCCACGCATGATTTAGAGTTGGCAGCCATCGTTTTTGCCCTGAAGATGTGGAGACATTATTTGTATGGCGTGACATTCGAAGTGCATTCAGATCATCATAGTCTACAGTATCTCTTCACGCAGTCTGAGTTGAATATGAGGCAACGAAGGTGGCTTGAGTTGATCAAGGATTTTGACTTTCCCATTAAATATCATCCAGGGAAAGGCAACGTTGTTGCAGATGCCTTGAGTAGGAAGTCGGAGATTCTTCAGGCTTTGGATAGCCTTTATTTTGTGAGACATGCTCAGCCAGTGGAACTGCAATTGGTGGAGAACGGTTTGACACTTGCCAGTACAGTGAGCTTTCAGCCTGACATCATTCAGCGTATTAAAGACCAGCAGTTTGAAGATGCGATGTTGAAGCGCATTCGGGATAGCATTGCAGATCGACCAGACTTTCGCTTGGAGGGTGATGTTTTGTATTTCAGGAGCAGGCTATGTGTGCCAGCAGTAGATGCTTTGAAGGAGAGTTTGATGACAGAAGCACACCATGCACGTTACTCCATGCATCCTGGAAGTACGAAGATGTACCGAGCTCTCAAGGACAGATTCTGGTGGAATAATATGAAGAGAGAAATTGCTGGGTTTGTTGCCAGATGTTTGACTTGCCAAAAGGTGAAAGCTGACCATCAGAGAGCTCCAGGTTCCTTACATCCATTGCATATTCCCAAGTGGAAATGGGAGCACATTACGATGGATTTTGTTTCAGGTCTACCCCTGACGAGCAAGAAGAATAGTGCCATTTGGGTGATCGTGGATAGACTGACGAAGACCTCCCATTTTCTTCCATTCAAGAAAGGCATGACATTTTCCGAGATGGCGAAGAAGTTCGTTGATGAGATCGTTAGACTACATGGTACGCCTGTATCGATTGTGTCCGATCGAGATAGCTGCTTTGTTTCTTCCTTTTGGAGAGCATTTCAGGAAGCCATAGGAACGAAGTTGAGCTTCAGTACGGCGTATCACCCGCAGACCGATGGACAGTCAGAACGAACTATTCAGACGCTCGAAGACATGTTACGGGCCAGTGTACTGAATTTTGAGAAAGAATGGGATCTGCATCTCTCGTTGTGCGAGTTTGCGTATAATAATAGCTTCCACGAGAGTATTGGTATGGCACCCTATAAAGCTTTGTATGGACGGAAATGTAGAAGCCCTGTTTGCTGGGAAGAAGTTGGAACAAGGAGTTTCCACGGACCGACGATCATTGCTGAGACTACAGAGAAAGTTCAGAAGGTCATTGACAACTTGAGGATTGCCCGATCGAGACAGAAGAGCTATGCAGATACGCGAAGAAGAACATTAGCATTTCAGGTTGGAGATTGGGTATTCTTGAAGGTCTCACCGATGAAAGGTACGATACGGTTTGGTCAAAAAGGCAAGTTAGCGCCACGATACGTGGGTCCATTTGAGATCAAGAGCCGGATTGGCGATCTAGCGTACAGATTGATTCTCCCCGTGGAGTTTTCTGGAGTACATGACGTCTTTCATGTGTCAATGCTTCGCAAGTATGTTCGAGACCCGACGCATGTGATTTGCTACGATGATATTCAGATGCAACCAAATGCGTCATACGTTGAGCTTCCGCTCCGTATTGTTGGGACCAGAGAACAGCTCTTGCTTACGAGGACTATTCGATGGGTCAAGGTACTCTGGGAACATCATGGACCTGATGAAGCCACATGGGAATTAGAAGATCAGATGGCACGTCAGTATCCTTACCTTTTTGCTCAGGTATGCGTTCATTCCGAGGACGGAATGATGTCTAAGTGGGGGAGGATGTAACACTCCGACCCGAGTTGATCCAGATTAGTGGGTCATTGCGTGTGATTTTACCGTAAAGTGTGTTTTGATTTTGTTTTTCTTTGGCTTTGAGTCTTGGAGAGATCGTTTGAGTCGAGTTGAATTGGTTTAGGTGATTCGAGCACTTTTTCGTAATTTTGGCTTTTGATTGACCTTGTCAGTTTTGCGTCATTTTGACGTCAGCGCGTGTATTTCGTTGAGCTTGTCGATCTTCGTAACTGTCTTGGATCCGAATGATTTCGTTTGCTCTCGTTGGACCGTCATTTGACTCAAACTGACACTTGTGTAAACTGTTTGGACTTATATGTAATTTGGACTCATTTTTACTTTAAATATCCTACCTACTCCATTTCTTTCTCTCGATCGTTCTCTCAGCTCTCTCTCTCAGTCGTCTCTCTCTCTGTTCAGCTCTCTTTCTCTCGTTCCTTCTTCGTTTCTGATTCGTGTGGAAGGAGGAAAGGAGCTCGTATGTGTGTGTGTTTCCAGCGGACTGAGCCAAGCAACGGTCGTGTGCGTGTGATTTTCGTCCGTGAGGCAAGTATAAGCCCAAGTAGTATGAACACCGATTGATATTGATTGATTGTTGTGTTTTTATTCTTCAGTGTGTTTTTCAGTGTTAGACAGCCCTATTGAACCCATTTTGCTGTTCTTATCCTGTTTTCGGTCGAAAGACTCATTTGCTGTATGTCTGTAACGATTCCAGAAAAATGACTCCATGCACTCACGGCTACACCGTGAAATGTGCTACGGCTAAGCCGTAAAATGGCTTACGGCTAAGCCGAGACCCAGCCGTAACCCTAACCGTAGAACAGTACAGACTGACATCTGAAAATAACTGAGAGTTGGCAAAATGCCATTCTTCTACGGCCCAGCCTGATCTAAGCCGTACATTGTCTTACGGCTAAGCCGTGGACCAGGATACGGCTGAGCCGTAGAGCAAAATACGGTTGAGCCGTAAATCCGGATGAGTATTTTGGGGAGCCTCGGCTCAGCCGCAGTGCAGAGTACGGCTAAGCCGTAAGATGCCTCGGCTAAGTCGTAAGGTCACCTACGGCTACACCGTGAGACCCTGCGAATTGAATGAAAAGGGCTAGGTTTAAGCAAAAAGACCGTATATGACTTTCATATTAGAATGTAGCTAACCTGAACATGCCCAATGGAATGTTTGAGTGATATGAATGATCTCGAGGGCTGTGAATCATTCATGCTTGATATCCAGTTGTTTAGCACCTCCCCATGGGTGTTGGTTTAAGGGACTTCGGTGCACACTCTTGACACTGCAACACTAGACAATGGTGCATCGGACAATTTAAAACTACATCAACATGCACGGTTAGAAACACTAGATAATTAGTTTAGGATTGGCTTGTAATTTGACCTTGATTGGTAAAGGTATCCTGATTTGTACAGCATATTGACTTCGGTTATGCCCTCTTACGTGTTCTGCGCTAGACCTCTCGATTCTGTGGGACATGCAGCAACCCCAGAGCGAAGCCCGAGCGGAACCATTCTATTGTTGTCTTGTTATCATTGCTCCACTGGAGCACTTGCATCAGTGCTTATTTGTTACTTGAGTTCTGAGTCAGTGATTGTTATTGATACTCATTGTCAGTGCTTCTGTTATTGCGTAATTTCATTTAGTATCAGTATCCGCATGATTTGCATTCAGTATCCGTATATGTGATGCACTTCCTACTGTTTGTTCAGTGTGATATGTGATATGTGAGATATGTATGTGATATGATTGATTGATTGAGGTGCATCGTCCGATTTGATTGTGATTGGTATATGGCACTACTGAGCCTCAGCCTTAGGATGCCCGACGGGGTTGACTTTGGTTTAGTTTATGTGTTTGCCTCTGCAGAGTATTCTGTCCTGGGACTCCGGACCCCGGGAACTAAAGACCCATGCGCACCCTAGCCCGGTCGCTGGTGTTCTCATTCTGACTGCTCTCGAAAGGGAGAAAATGGCCAATGTAGTAGCCACTTTGACTGTTATCTGTTTATGATTCTGATAGCATGCTTATTCATTTGCATAATTGCTTAGTATACGAACATGCTTTCGATAGATCTTGCATTATGACCATTGCTCATTCTAGATACAATTCGTGTTATTGTCTTGTGGCTTATACTTTGCTAAGTCGTTGTACTTATGAGTCGTCTTTGTGTGTTGCAGGCTCAGATCCCTCTCCCGATCCTGCGTCGGTCGACCCGACTCCAGGAGAGGCTCGCGAGGCCCCCTCCGGCCTAGAGGAGTGGACTTGATCCATCCTCCAGAGTACGGTTTGCATCATTTTGTTTTCCCCATTCATTCGAGTTTGAGTCTATTGAGGGGATTTTTCTGTACTTGTACCGTGGGCTTTGCTTGTATTTGTATTTTGATTTTTGTGAGCCCTCTGTAGCATCATACGTTCTTGTAAATTGCTCTTGTTATCAGTTCCTGATCTTTTGTGATCCATTGTATCTTTTGGTGTGTTGTTGTATGCCTTGCTAAGTACAGCTTCCGCGTACAGATGTTCGCACGTGTGAATGATCCCTTGTGTGTGTATGCCTGGACGAGGTCTAGGTGTGCATGCACGGGAGTACGTGTGTCATTGGTTAGACTTTCTCTGACCCCCGGTCCCTGGGCTCGGGTTGTGACACATGTCCTACCAGTTACGGCTTGGGTTGGATGTCCATCATGTAGGTGTATATCGTAATAAATTGATTTTACATGGCTGCAGGCTCCATTGGATTACAGTGATGGTCACTTGTTAAAAGTATAAATCATTCAAAATTTTTGAAAAGAGCAGTACAACGAAAATGATCTTCTATCAATGTATCAACTACGATAAACACACAAGAAATCACACCATTAAATAATCGCAGATATGAATACAACAATTTTATGTGATTCGACAACCTTACCTACGTTCACGGAGGAGAAAACTCATTTATCATGATCCTATCTCAATCCCCTCAGGATTTAAAGTTACAGTACATCAATATATATAGTTCTCGCTTTCTTGGTCACAAGAAAATCCATATATAATGACTAAAATACCCCTGACCCAAAGCCCGGTCCAAGACTAATCATATGGACCAATTTGGAGGACCCGAAATACAAGACATAAACCCAATAATCTCCACCTTGACTTGGATTCTGTAGAACTTGAGCCACAAGAAGAATAACCGGCAATGTCTTCTGCTCCACGTACCTCCTTGTACCTATTATCACTAGGCACAGTCTTCACTCTTCAATGATGAGTGACACGGATCAAGTCCAACAAAGATTTGAACTTGTCCTTAACCAGTTTCATCATAAAATGCTCCAAATCACTTGTACCATTGTCTAGAAGCTTACTGTGACCCGTACATTGATTTCTCTGAATTGTATGGATGATCAGAAATTTGAAACTTTACTCCACAGGCAAGGGAAGTTCCTTCCTTATCCTCATAGACTCGCTTGCATCCAATGGCCTAATTACCATCATCAAGAGACTCCATCTTGAAAGGTACACTCCTACATATGTTGCGACCTAACATGGCACCTGCACACCCGAATCTGGATGCACAGATATTTTCAGTATTGTCTGGTGTCGATCAAATCCAAACCGACTTGAAACTTCTCAGAGTTACCTCCTTTGACCTCAACACATCATCTTGAACCTTTAAAGTGTTCTCCATTTGTTGCCACATATATGCAACCATGCAACACAATGAACCTAACTTCCATCCGTCAAGACAAAACTGAAGACCTCCCTAAATCTGGATCTTATTGATAGCTTATGAATTCTTCCTTCTTTTTTCATTTCGGTGTTCTTTCTATCAAACCTGCAATTGTTCGAATGCACTCTCCTTCCAAACTGAGATATTTGACTCTACTGGAACGGTGAGAGTGAGGAAACCACAAATCAGATACGGTTTCGAGAACATGTTGGTAATATATGATGTGGTTGCATATGGATTGACAGTTGACCTATCCACGTATCCAGAGTCAGTGGAAGGGCAGAAAAGTGGTCAACAGGTAGCAATCATAGATGAAGAGATGGAGTCTCTTAATAATGGCAATCAGGCCATTGGATGCAAGTGAGTCTACAACGATAAGGAAAGAGCTTCCCATGCAAGTGGAGTGAAGTTTCAGATACCTGATCATGCATTCAATTCAGAGAAATCATTGTACGAGTCGAAGCAAACTTCTGGATAATGGTACAAATGATTTAGGGCATTTATGATGAAACTGGTTAAAGACAAGTTCAAGTCTTGCTTGAACTTGATCCGTGTCACTCATCATTGAAGAGTGAAGATTGTGCTCGGTAACAGTGGGTACAAGAACGTACCTTTAAGCGAGGCACGTGGAGCGAAAGACATTGCGAGTTATTCTTCTGGTGGCTCGAGTTCTACGGAATCCAAGCCACGATGGAGATTGTTGAGTTTATGTCTTGTATTCTAGATTCTTCGGATTTATCTATAGGGTTAGTATTGGACTAAGCTTTGGGTCAACGGTATTTTGATCTTTGTACCAGGCTTTTTTAGGGGGCTAAGGAAAATAAGGTTATATATATATATATGATATAACCTGTAACTTTAGATCTAAGGAAAAGAGTGTAGTAAAAAAATAGAGTTCTCTTTTGGTCGTAGTCATAAACATCTCGCTGAACCATGTAAATCGCTCGTGTGCTTGTCTCTTTTTATATGTAGCTTTAATTGTTAATCGCAGGTTACGTCCTTTCGCACGTGCACAATAAAAACAGCAACCTTCTTCTTTTAGTCTCTTATCATCCTTTGAGCTATAGCCTTCGGAGAAAGTGATTTTTCATTTTAGGTGGTTTAGATTTTTAATAAAATTATAACCTTGTGGCTGTAGGTGAGTTGAACGTCACAAAAATTCCAGCAAATTGTGGACCATCCATTCATGGCCCACCAACAAGCTGTGTACAGTTGTTATCCTTTTACGGCTCTCCGCATGCCTCCAACCGATATCTCCGGCATACCGCTCCACAACACACAGGCCATGTTGGGCCGCACATCTGGTCTCCCATTCGCAGCTGCAAACACTCCATCCATGTAATAGGAGTTTGACGGGCAATCATTAAGTGGGTCCAACGGCAGAGCCGTCAATCCCATCCCGTACTCGCCCGCATCCAAATACGTCTTGAAGTACCAACCCGTTGTCGGGTCCATATACGGCACAAACAGCTCTGATACCATCCCTTTATACATCACGCTCCTCATCCTACCCGTTTCAGAATCCCTAACCATGGCCCGAAAAACCAACAACCCAGCTCCGGATCGGGCTTCAGATGGAACTCCCAGTTGGCCCACCTGACTAGATGCCCGTCCTCGATTCGAAAACTGGGGCCCTTGGGCTGCTCCATGGAAATCTGGTTGATGGGAAGCATCTGGAGCGGGTCATTCTGCACCACGTGCCGGTAGTCCGTGTTCTGGGCCTGGGGAATCGGGATATGCGAACTCGTATTCGATAAGTGCACTGATCCACGTCCACAGTGACCGTAAGACCCTCGATTGGTCTCATGTAGTAATTGGCAGTGCCTTTGTTGGAGAAGCACTGCACTTTCACTAGGCGTCGGCCTTCTTCACTTGCACCATACCATCCGGATGCTAGAGGCAGGCAGGTCAAATCGGATAGCTCGACTCCTCGAGCGAGGACCGTCCGATTGAATTCTGCATCAGTGAAGGGTGTAGATAGCGCCACGTACACGTCTTCTTGGGTGAGGATTGGGTACCCAGAGCCCTGGTTGATGTCATGTTGAGTGACTTGGGCAGTGTTCAAATCGACCAAGAGGATGTGCGAGTGCCCTTGAGAGAATGCGATGACAGATGCTACTCTTGGTGGGAGTGGGTCGCCTTTCTTCCAATTCAGGACTTGGGGTTTGTGGGGTTCTTCTAGGACTAGGGAGTGGATGGATGGGAAGGAAGAGAGGAAGGGTGGGTAGGATTGGAGGATGGAGAGGGCCTTGTTGATTTCTTGGATGGTGAGTGGATCTAGAGGGTGGTGGGGGTGTTGGGTTTGGTGGTCATGAGAAGTGGGTCTTTGGGTGTCTAGGAAGAGATTGGAAGTGGCTTGGAAACGGCTCTTGAAGGTGCACCAAGGAGAGTATATGGAGCAATCAACGAAATCAGTTTTTTCGACGTGGAGGAACCAAGAGCGTATGGAAACTAAGATGAGAAGGCCAAGTAAGAGAGCATAGCGGAGGCGTTGGAACGAAGCGACCTCCATTCTCTCTCTCTGCAATTGGGAAAATAAGAGAGTTCCTGTGCTTAAAAAAGGTACCGAATTGAAAGTGAGGCGTGTGGTTCACATGAGACGAGAGAGATAAACTTTAGGGAATTTGCCCATATGAAAGACCTTGTAATCTTCAAAACAGCGTTGACACAAAAATTATCTTATGTATGGGTATCGTATAGCCCCTCGTTTATTTCGTCTTTGCCCCTAAGGGTTAAAGCCTCTACTTTTAACCGTTCACTATTTTACCTATACAGAAAAAAAGAAAAAAAAAACTTTCAACAGAGAGAGAAGCACAGGCATGAGTTGCAAACCGGAAGAGAAAAAGATGCTTTGATTCCAAATTCTGACTGGTTCTCGCTTGTTGGCGCTGCTTCTCATTTGCTGTTGGCAGGCGCCATTGCTAGAGAAGCGTCTCGTTGGCATGTACTGCAGCTGCCGTTGCCAAGATTTCCCTCGCTATTGCCCTTCATCATTGCAACTGAGGAATAGGAGGACTTGATCATGGGTTGCATGGCACATGAAGGAGGGGGGTCTAGGCTTGGGCAGATTAGGTTTGGGTTTTGGTCAGGTGAGACTGACCCCACTATAGTATCCTGGTCTGCCATAAGCATGTGTGTTGATGTCAGCACACATTAGAAGGTCATGCGGTCAAAGGTAGATTTGACCGAGTCGTCTGGCAAAGGGATATTGTTTTCAACCTTCCGATACAGGTTGCTCCTTCATTTACTTTAGCCATCTTAAACATTGTAAAATTCTCTATTTATGAATCTTTTTCATTTTGTTTGTCACGCCTCCAAAACTGGGCCGGATCCAAAACCTTGTTCCAGGGGTGTGAGAATTGGGGCTAATTAAAATTTTTTTAACATAATCAATACGAGCCCCAATTCCGGGTGGATCGAAGTCCTTCGTGAGGCTATGCTTGGTGATCAAGCAACCATAATCACACGCGCAACTAAAATCCATGCTCATTGCAGACGGATATTACATCACAATAAGATAATCAATCTCATTAATAATAAGACCAGAATCAAGTGCTTCGAAGCATCACAATTAAAGTTGTAACTTCAAAACAAATAAATTTAATTAAATAAACTGATGGCCCAAAAATGGGCTTATACATAACCTAAAGTTTTCAAACTCTGCATCACACTAGGGCACCTCAGATGATATCATCGGTGCGCCACTCAACAACTCCGCCACCTGGCAGAATTTTCTGCGAGCCAGACCCTCTGGTTCGGCACCGGTAACGGAACCTAGACACCAAAAGTAGTGGGTCAGATTGACGTAATCTGGCAAGAGGGTAAACTGCAAGCAATGGATTAATCAACTGAATTAAACAGAAGTATTCATTATGGCCAAAAATATATCAAATGCAAATCCCAATGGCATGAATGCACAGAAACGGGTATTCCCGCGGATAAATATACAGAAACGAGTAATCCCGCATACAGATAACAGAAACAGGTAATCCCGCAGATAATAACAGAAACGGGTAATCCCGCAAATAATAACAGAAACGGGTAATCCCGCAGATAATAACAGAAACGGGTAATCCCGCGGATAATAATAGAAGGCATAGCTGTATACTATTATCCACAGTACACGCTGACCCGATGGCGTACGTCCACCTCCGAACTGCAGTCGGTCAGATATATATATACAAATATACATATTTACAAATACATACGTGTACCGATGCGAAATGAACCATAATATGAAACCCTTAATCCCAATATTCAATCTAATATCACTGTGAGTATTTAGAGTACTTAAATTTGAAAGTGTATTATGAACGTGTGTCAATTCAAATTCTTTGAGGGTAAGCGCTAATCCACCAATGGTCAAAGTTAGATAAATATGCACATAAGAACTAACTCTTTATCACAATGAAAATATGAGTCCACGATGCCGATATACTACTTTTGGTGCCTATCATGTGGTGCATCTTGAACCTCACATTTCCATTCTGCATTTAGTCTAATTCTTATGTGAACATTCAACTAACATTCCTAAAAGACATAATTCATCTAATCCAATTATATATAATTAGTGTGTTTTACAAATTAAGTAAAAGATGTTCAACTTCTGAATCCAAAGTTAAATCAAGTCATGATAAAAAAGGGGGAGCAAAATAATTAATTCCTTAATATCATTGTTGTGTACAAATACACCTTATCGTTTTATACAAAACAAAAGGTACAAATTTCGGATCCCAATTTGAAATCTAACTCAATTAAGAATCCAAATTAAAATTATAAATACATTCTATTTACGGTTTAATCGCTACCAAATACATCTTAGTTTATTTCAAATCAATCTAAATGAACATTAATCAAAATTTCATAATTCTCAATTAAATTTATAAATAATCCAGATACATTCCTAATAATGTCGAATAAAAATTTAATTTAATAAAAATCTAATCTCCATTAAAATACTAAACCATTAATCAAAATATAACATTTTAATTCTTTATAAGAATATCCTAATCTAATTATTTAGTTAGTAATATTGTGTATAAATATATATATTTAATAATATATATATTTTTTGAAAGGAAAATGGGCTGACGGGCCTAAACCACCACCGGGCCCAGACCCGCCAGGCCAGGCCCGGACCAGCCAGGCCGGGCCAGATCCGCCAAGCCGGCCCGGACCCGCCAGGCCCGCTGCCCAGCAGCGGCTGCTGCCAGGCGGTAGCTGCTGCTGCCTGGGCGGCGGCTCCAATTTTTTTATTTTTTTGAAACAAAACAGAATCATAAATCATACTCATAAGTTTGGAAGAAAATCAAACCACACCTATTACCCCCAAGAGCCATTAATCCAAATAAGAAAAGGTCATGCCAAAAAAAGTGTGTTAATCAATAAGCAACTAAGATATATTGTAAGAACCAAAAACCATTGTTTTAGCTATCCACTTGCCTGGCTCTTGAAGCCAAAGTAGATCTGAAGATCAAAGCTTGGAAGAGCCCACCTTGGTTTCCCCCTTAGAAAGCCTCTAGGGTTTTGGTTGAAGAAGAAAAGAAGAGGGTTGGAGAATAGAAAAAAACCCTAAGAGTAGAGTTTATATAAAAGAGGGAGTTTTTCTAAATTACAAAGAAGGGTCTCCTGCTTTCTAGTGGGTTTTAAGAAATTTCAAAAAGAGTCCTCTGGCCAAAAAAGGGTCCATTAACTCAGGCCCCACTTGTGTTAATTCAATCCATTTGACCCTCTTAACCCAACTCAAACCCGACAAACCGGTATGACCCAATATAAAAATTTGGGACTTGACATCTCATCCCCCTTAAAGGACATTTGGTCCTCCAAATGACTAGCAAACCTCAGGAAAAATGTGCGGATACTGACATTGCACTTGCAACGGCTCATACTACAACACATGCGAACGGTCTGCTATATACTTCCTCAACATAACAACATGGAAGGTGTTATGAACACCCGACAGCTCTAGTGGCAATGCTAACTGATAAGCCACGTCATTAACCTTACTGATAATCTAGAATGGTCCCACATATCTTCCGGAGAGTTTTCCTTTTTGCCCAAACCGTAAAGTACCACGTGTAGGTGATACCTTTAGAAATGCATAGTCACCAATCTCAAACTTTAACTCTCTCCCTCTTTTATTGGTATAACTCTTTTGGTGACTGCGGGCAACCTTCAACGTTTCCTGAATTTGTCTTATCTTGTCACTGGACTTTCCAACCTCAACAGTCCATGAAAACCGCGAGCTCCAAAATTCGACCAACATATAGGGGTTTGACATCTTTTCCCGTACAAAGCTTCAAAAGGTGCCATGCCAATGCTAGAATGATAATTATTGTCGTACGCGAATTCACATAGAGCCAAGCTTTCGTTCCAACTAATCTTGAAATCCAAGACACATGCCCTTAACATATCCTCCAATGTTTGGTTTGTAAGCTCTGTTTGTCCATCTATCTGTGGATGATAGATTATACTAAAACTCAACTTGGTTTCTAAGGCTTCCTACAGTGATACCTAAAACCTATATACAAACTTACTATCCTAGTCAGAGACAATAGAAACTCGTTCTCCATGCAATGTCATCACTTCCACCAATAGTGATCCTTCAGATCTTGATACATCTTGGTACCTCCTCGATGATTAGTATACCGAGTATAATGTGCCTCTACCACGATTTCATCCTTCAATTCTGAAAAATCAGGCACACAAATTCTATCTTTATAATACAAAATATTATCTTCCAACCTAAAATCAGGCCTCTCATCCATATGATCTTTAACTCTTGCTATCTCGGGGTCGAGCAACTGGTATTCTCTGATTTTCGAAAGTAATTCCGATTCCCGTGAGAATATACTAGCCAACACTACTTGCTCACTGATAGGTTGGAAATAAATAACCATATTTTCCAAACAACGAATCCCAAAGTATTTTGCAATTAATCCTCCAGTGAACGTCGCTTTTCTGCTTAGAGCATCTGCCACTACATTAGCTTTTCCTGGATGGTACTTTAACCCAAAATCGTAATCCTTAATATACTCCATCCATCTCCTCTGTCTCATATTCAAATCACCCTGTGTGAAGAGATATTGGATGCTTTTATGGTCCGAATGTACTTCAAAAGTGGCTCCGTAAGGATAATGTCTCCATATCTTCAAAGCAAAGGCCACTGCTGCTAGCTCCAAATTATGAGTTGCATACTTCTGTTTATGTTCCTTCAACTGTCGAGACCCATACGCTGCTATCCTCCTATGTTGCATGAGAACACAACCAAGTCCAACTCCGAATGCATCGGTAAAAATCACAAAACATCATCACTAGCAGGTAAGGTCAAAATAGGGGCTGTGGTCAACCTTCTTTTCAACTCCTGAAAACTTTGTTCACAATCCTCATTCCACACAAAAGGAACTCCCTTACGAGTCAATCTCGATAATGGGGCTGTTATTGAGGAAAATCCTTCCACGAATCTACGATAATAACCTGCGAGGCCTAAGAAACTTCGGATCTCCGACACTGTTTTTGGCCTATCCCACTTTACCACTGCTTCAATCTTCGCTGGGTCCACCGCTAAACCTTCCTTAGAGATGATGTGACCAAGAAATCCTACTTGTTCTAACCAAAATTCACATTTACTTGCCTTAGCATACAATTGGTGTTCCCTCAATAACTGCAATGAAGTACGAAGATGCTGAGCATGCTCTTCCTGACTCTTCGAATATACAAGTATATCATCAATAAACACCACCACAAACTTATCCAAGTACTGTGCAAAAACCCTATTCATCATAGCCATAAAAGCTGCTAGCGCATTTGTCAACCCAAATGACATCACCAGAAATTCGTAGTGACCATATCTAGTTCTGAATGCAGTTTTTGGAATATCTTGATCTCGTACCCTCAACTGGTGATATCCTGACCTTAGATCAATTTTAGAAAAATATTGAGCACCTTGCAATTGATCAAACAATTCATCGATTCGCGGTAAAGGATACTTATTCTTGATGGTCACTTGATTTAGTTGTCTATAATCAATGCACATTCTCATAGAACCATCCTTTTTCTTCACAAACAATACTGGAGCCCCCCAAGGAGAGACACTCGGTCTAATAAGACCCTTGTTCAAGAGCTCTTGCAATTGCTCCTTGAGTTCTCTCAACTCCGCTGGGGCCATTCTATAAGGGGCTTTTGAGATCGGAGCTGTGCCTGGAACAAACTCAATTGAAAAATCAATTTCACGGACTGGTGGCAATCCGGGAATATCATCGGGAAAAACATCCGGAAACTTAGACACCACTGGTATCTCCTCCACCGCTTTAGTCTGTTTATCCTCCGTGATAAACACAATATATCCCTCAGAACCTTTCATCAATAATTTCATAGCCTTAATGACCGAGACCACATGGGTAACAACCTTTTTCTTAGATCCCGCAAATAGCACCTCAGTGCCATTATCAGCTGTTAACTTCATTGTCTTGGCACGACAATTCATAACTGCACTATGAGTAGCAAGCCAATCCATACCCAAAATGGCGTCAAAGTCATTCATCGTCAATAGTATCAAATTGGCCTTAAACACACCTCCACTTATCACCAATTTACAATTAGGGTAGTATTTCAAACAACTAACCTTTTTACCCATCGGGGTGGCCACAATTAAATCATACGGTAAATCAATTGCTCTAACACCAATCTTCAAGGCAAAACTAGGGGAAACATAGGAGTGCGTAGAACCGGGATCAAATAAAGTTTTAGCATGGGTATCACAAATAGAAATAGTACCTTCCACAATGTTCTCTGCAATATCAGCTTGCTCCTGGGTCATGGCATACACTCTGCCTGCCTGTTGTGGTCTTGATTGCTGTTTGTTAGGCCCCTGTGGTCGCTGAGGTCCTTTCTGAGGTCGGGGCTGCTGGGGAGGTCGGTACAACTGCATCTGCTGTTGCGGCGCCTGGAACCGCTGCTGCGGGGGAGCTGGTGCTATCTGTCTCAGCGGCTGTGCTTGAATAGGAGCCCCTTGTGTAGTTGCCTGCCCATACTACTGACCTTTCTTCTTAAGGCAAACCTTGACCTGATGATTAGTGTCGCCACAGTAAAAGCACCCCCCTGTCTGTCTCCAACACTTAGAAGTAGAGTGGTTATTGCCACAAATGCCACAAGACTCCCTCCTTTGCTTTTTGAATTGGTGTTGTGGGGTTGGAGATGGAGCACCTTTCTGCTTGGGTTGGCTCATAGGGGCCATGCACCCAATCACCTCCTCTGCCCAATATGCCTTATCCAAATATGCCTGGTAAGTATTTAGAACTTGTGACTTGGCATGAAGGAGTATATCTAGTCGAAGGTCCTTGATGAACCATCGAATCCTCTTTACTTATTGGAGTGATGAGGGTTGGTACGAGATGGAGGAAATAGATAACTGCAGCTCGTACTTCTAAATAAATAGATTCCCTTGCTTTAATCTATCAAACTCTATTTGCTTCTGAATGTAAACATGCTCCGGTACGTACTTCTCGGGAAACTGATTACGAAAAGTAGTCCAAGCCACCTTTTTGGTGATCCCCTATATATTAGCGACTAAATGACCAAAAATGCGTAAAGTAACGGGCTGCTGTAACCTCTAAACACTTGCTAAAGTACGGATATGATTATGAATGCCAAAAACCCCTAACGTTCCCACTTAACGTTTTTAATCCTCACATCGGACCTACGTTCTAGCATCTTTTAGAACTTCTAGAACTTGACCGGCTCTGATACCATCTGTCATGCCCCCAAAACTGGGCCGGATCCAAAACTCGGTTCCAGGGGTGTGAGAATTGGGGCTAATTAAAATTTTTTTAACATAATCAATACGAGCCCCAATTCCGGGTGGATCGAAGTCCTTCGTGAGGCTATGCTTGGTGATCAAGCAACCATAATCACACGCGGAACTAAAATCCATGCTCATCGCAGACGGATATTACATCACAATAAGATAATCAATCTCATTAATAATAAGACCAGAGTCAAGTGCTTCGAAGCATCACAATTAAAGTTGTAACTTCAAAACAAATAAATTTAATTAAATAAACTGATGGCCCAAAAATGGGCTTATACATAACCTAAAGTTTTTGAACTCTGCACCGCACTAGGACACCTCAGATGATGTCATCGGTGCGCCACTCAACAACTCAGCCACCTGGCGGAATTTTCTGCGAGCCAGACCCTCTGGTTCGGCACCGGTAACGGAACCTAGACACCAAAAGTAGTGGGTCAGATTAGCGTAATCTGGCAAGAGGGTAAACTGCAAGCAATGGATTAATCAACTGAATTAAACAGAAGTATTCATTATGGCCAAAAATATATCAAATGCAAATCCTAATGGCATGAATGCACAAAAACGGGTATTCCCGCGGATAAATATACAGAAACGAGTAATCCCGCATACAGATAACAGAAACGGGTAATCCCGCAGATAATAACAGAAACGGGTAATCCCGCGGATAATAACAGAAGGTACAGCTGTATACTATTATCCACAGTACACGCTGACCCGATGGCGTACGTCCACCTCCGAACTGCAGTCGGTCAGATATATATACAAATATACATATTTACAAATACATACATGTACCGATGCAAAATGAACCATAATATGAAACCCTTAATCCCAATATTCAATCTAATATCACTGTGAGTATTTAGAGTACTTAAATTTGAAAGTGTATTATGAACGTGTGTCAATTCAAATTCTTTGAGGGTAAGCGCTAATCCACCAATGGTCAAAGTTAGATAAATATGCACATGAGAACTAACTCTTTATCACAATGGAAATATGAGTCCACGATGCCGATATACTACTTTTGGTGCCTATCATGTGGTGCATCTTGAACCTCACATTCCCATTCTGCATTTAGTCTAATTCTCATGTGAACATTCAACTAACATTCCTAAAAGACATAATTCATCTAATCCAATTATATATAATTAGTGTGTTTTACAAATTAAGTAAAAGATGTTCAACTTCTGAATCCAAAGTTAAATCAAGTCATGATAAAAAAGGGGGAGAAAAATAATTAATTCCTTAATATCATTGTTGTGTACAAATACACCTTATCATTTTATACAAAACAAAAGGTACAAATTTCGGATCCCAATTTGAAATATAACTCAATTAAGAATCCAAATTAAAATTATAAATACTTTTTATTTACTGTTTAATCGCTACCAAATACATCTTAGTTTATTTCAAATCAATCTAAATGAACATTAATCAAAATTTCATAATTCTCAATTAAATTTATAAATAATCCAGATACATTCCTAATAATGTCGAATAAAAATTTAATTTAATAAAAATCTAATCTCCATTAAAATACTAAACCATTAATCAAAATATAACATTTTAATTCTTTATAAGAATATCCTAATCTAATTATTTAGTTAGTAATATTGTGTATAAATATATATATTTAATAATATATATATTTTTTGAAAGGAAAATGGGCTGACGGGCCTAAACCAGCACCGGGCCCCGACCCGCTAGGCCGGGCCAGATCCGCCAGGCCCGCTGCCCAGCAGCAGCAGCTGCCGCCGCTAGGCGGCAGCTGCCTGGGCGGCGGCTCCAAAGTTTTTTATTTTTTTTGAAACAAAACAGAATCATAAATCATACTCATAAGTTTGGAAGAAAATCAAAGCACACCTATTACCCCCAAGAGCCATTAATCCAAACAAGAAAAGGTCATGCCAAAAAAAGTGTGTTAATCAACAAGCAACTAAGATATATTGCAAGAACCAAAAACCATTGTTTTAGCTATCCTCTTGCCTGGATCTTGAAACCAAAGTAGATCTGAAGATCAAGGCTTGGAAAAGCCCACCTTAGTTTCTCCCTTAGAAAGCCTCTAGGGTTTTGGTTGAAGAAGAAAAGAAGAGGGTTGGAGAATGGGAAAAAACCCTAAGAGTAGAGTGTATATAAAAGAGGGGGTTTTTCTAAATTACAAAGAAGGGCCTCCTGCTTTCTAGTGGGTTTTAAGAAATTTCAAAAAGAGTCCTCTGGCCCAAAAAGGGTCCATTAACTCAGGCCCCACTTGTGTTAATTCAATCCATTTGACCCTCTTAACCCAACTCAAACCCGACAAACCGGTATGACCCAATATAAAAATTTGGAACTTGACATTGTTTCAGTAGATTTTTTTTTCATTCTAATATACTAAATCCTTCTTGCATTTTGGCCTGCTAATGGATTGAGTGATTATTTTAGTTATCTTTTTTGTTCTTGTAAGATGGGTTGGTAATTGGAAGAGAGGCAACACGCTATCAGGCAAACCATGGGTTTGATATGTTGCAAACTAAGAAAGCCAATTTTTGTAGATAATGACAAATTTGATAATCATATTTTAGGGTGCTTCTATGTTGAAGTTAATTTTGTGACTAATTTAATATGAAAAAAATCTCCAATTTGACATATTGTTAAACCTTTCAACTTGATTTCTCGAAATGCTTTTTATTTCAAAAATTGGTTTACTACTCATTTTACATCACAGAGTAGCTGTAAGCTATAAGTCATCATCATCACCTAGTTTATTTTATCAATTAGGAGATTGATAGAGGAATTTTTAGTTTAATTGAACTTTGATGCACAACATCACATGAAATAATCATAAGCCACAATCAATGAAAGTTTGCTTTGTCAAATGTTAATGAGATGGCTAGTGATCATCTAAGATGGGGAGTAGGGTCAGTATGTAGCCCCATTGAATGTGTACCGCATAATTGTCATGTGTAGCCCCATTCAAATTTTTTTTATTCTAAATTTTAAAAACTTAGTTAATTTTTACGAGCAGCTTTATATAGTTTATAATTCAAAGTATTACTAATTTAATGACAAAAGATGAATGAAAGAAAAATATCACTATTCTATACCAATGTTAGATAGATGGGTAGGAATTATAGCCTTAGCTAGTTGCTCACTAAGCCAACTCTGAGATTAATGGAGATAAGGTTGAGAGAAGATGATAATGGGATTGAGTTCTAACCCAAGAAATAAATGACATTAGGAAAAACTATTGTTTTTGTTTGATGAAACCAATTGAAAAGAGAAAATCCATTAATGGGGCATCAGTTCCTAATGAGAAAAAACTCAAAGAAGGAAGAGAGACTGGGCAAATGATGCAAAAGCCAAACATTTGATCAAAGCCGTGAAAAGGGAGTGACCCAGTTGAGAAAATAGACGGAATTGGGAACTTGGGTGGTAGGTTTTGGGGACCATGAACTATGGTTTTAAGTAGAAATTGCTCATTTTCTCTCTCCTATCTCGTTCTATCATTGTCTCCTTCATTAGGGTCCTTGAAGCACCTTCCACCTTAGCCTTCTTCATTATAGTCCTTGAAAATAAGAGGGAGAGGGGAAGTTTTTACTGCATGGATAGAGAGATGGTCATTGCCAAATTTTATTGGTCTTTGGAGAATGGTGGAAGAGAGAGAATACATGTAATGTATGAAAACAAGGTGATTTTGACGTAGAGACTTTTTCCAAGAAAGGAATGGAGAATGCGATTCATCATTACATATTGATTTGTTTGCATGTGGAACCCATATTAACCAACTTGTCTCCTTCTCATCTCTGAGGGGTACTCTGGGTTTTAAGGATATATGCACAGTGAATAGACACCCTTCGTCCACAACCCAAAACTTTGCTTTCTTTCTGTACAGTTCATAGTGTAGGAAAATGTTGTTTTGTCTTTATTTTGCTTGTTACTTACCATGTTGTAGATCGAAGGATAAAGAATCTAAATGCATTTAGATTATGTCATTGTTGCATGAATGTACACCACGGTCATGACCCCATATATGTGATCATTTAATATCAAGCTAACTCCTCATTTTCATAATAGCCAGTTTAAAACTAATGATCCCAAGGAATGAACATGTCAATCTCATGAAAACATCATAATAAAACATGTATTAGAAGGCTGAAATTCTAATGTTCTTAGCATGAAATGTTTTTCTAATTTTCCATTTATTTCATTTAAGATGTTAAAATCTAAGCATCAATATATTATTTTAGTGAAGTGCAGTTCTATACTAAGTTATAAAAATATAAGATTTCATCCTGGGCAACAAAGACAAGTCTATATTGTTTGAATAGGAAAACCACATTTCGAATCTAGTATGTGATGGAAAGGTAAACATTTTATGTTATTTGATTATCCAATGTTTCATCATAGTTGTTAAACTCTCTATGTTTGCTTATTTTTTTTTTGTTGTATTTTATAGGAAGTAGAAATCCTACGTTGCATTCCTGCAGATCCTAAGAATCATTCTTGGACATTGAATATAAGAATGAAACAATACATAAGAAGAATAGGCTTGTATCATTTATCTGAGATAGAAAAAATGAAGATAGATCATTTATTAATTAGTGGACTTATTGAAAGATGGAAACCAGAAACAAATACATTCCATTTTCTTGAGGGTGAGGCTATGGTTACATTGGAGGATAAGGCCTACATATATGGCCTTCCCATAGCTGGGCTTGCTGTTATAGGTCACATTTGGTCTAATTGGATGATCATGGAGGAAAAATTCTTTGACCTATTAGGTGTTGCCCAAGACTCATCTAAATTCCATGGGGGACAAATAAAATTAACATGGTTCCACAATAATTTTAAAGACCTACCGACGAAACAATATCAAAAAGTTGAGATTATGCACACACGTGTATATTTTTTCATCTTGTTGCCTCTAAAATTTGTACGAACACCTCTGCCTCGAGAGGTAATGCTTATTTGATCGAGCTTTTTGAAGATTTCAAACCATATGCCTGGGGGCCTGCTTGCCTAGCAAATATATATAGGAGCTTGACCCGGGTATCGAAAATTAGAGATTGGATAAAGACAATCATAGGACCCATTCAGCTATTACACGTATTTAAATAGATTTATTACTTATTGCATTATGTTATATCTTTTCTTGAGTTATTCTTACTTTTCTTTTAACTATTTCTTTTTATAATTATAGATTTGGGCATATTCAATGATGGCAGTCGGACGATCAATATCAAAAGCTATGGAGGACATTGGATTTGAATTCTCCTTCTTCAAGATGTGGAAAGAACAACTAAAGGATCATCACGTTCTCACAAATGTGAGAGAGGTTCGGAATCAACTCGACTCACAAGACGTTGATAGTATAAGTTGGTTATTTATAAATAGTTCTTTGTTGTTTTTTGTCTATATAACAAATGCGATCTTTGTTAGATGTTCTTTACCTCTTACAGTTTGATTGGCAACTGTATGACCAGTATGGAAATGAGTTGGAAGCTTATGTAAATGAGATGGATAGATCCCTATTTAGATATGCAGTAATAATAATCAATTATGCCATTGTTAAAAGGCAAAATGTCGACCGTGTACTTAAGCAGTTTAGATTAAAATAACCAATCTCACCTCCATTTCATTGGTCAATGAGGGTGGATGAAAAATTATCCAAAAGAGCAACAAATTATGTGAAAAAATTTTCACAAGCATTAGTAGATTGGAACGAGAGGTTTGCGAATGTTGTAAATGCAGAAAAAGATGAAGTTGTTGGCTGCCACCGAGATGTGTACCTGCAATGGTATAAAAGAGTTACACAAAATTGAATCGGTCGGCTATCGAAGATACCACATGTAGATCATAACCATTCCACCGAACATAATGTATGATGAGTAGCTTTATTGTTACTATTGGTGAACACTATGCTAATGATTAAATTCATTGATTGTGTCCACAGGTTGAGAGATTCTTCGGCTAACAGCTCAAGAAATTTGAGGACTTGATGAAGATAGTTGGTCTCTCCCAGATGAATGGCTTTGCTAAGAGTATGTAAAGGAAGGTTGCAATGTTCAAAAATGCATGGTCATCAAATTTTATTAGCTTTAACATTGAAGATTACATTAACTCTACTTTCGATAACGAAAGAAAGGAAGTAAGTTTGCAATTGATCATGATAGTTGACATTTTTTGTATTGCCATGTTTATAGGATAATAAATGTTTATAGTTTTCTAATAGGACGTGAGAAGTCTGCCACCAAATACCCCTGTTGCATCGTAAGATGGTGGTTGTAGATTATTACAAGACCCGCATATATCAATTCACACGTCCTACTCTTTCTATTCTTTCATGATCCCAAATTACATCGGTACCCCTCAAAGTTCTCGAAACAAGACTCAGGTTAATTCTAGCACCCCCTCCACCAAAGCAAGGTAAAAAAATGAGGTTGGATCTATTGTTGGTTGGTTAATGGCCAACCCTAGGAAGGGTAGCTATATTTCTTGATTGTTATCCCCGTTTTATGTAGCAAAAAACAAGAGGAAAAAGCTTAACCGCCCAAATCCAACTGTCTTAGCCTTGCCAAAAAATCAAGTTTGGATGAATTTTGGATGCATTTGTATTCAAAGCAAGTTCTACTTCTTAAGTTTCAATAGTTATACTTCATTTTTTATTTTGTAGGTTTTTCTAATATAAATATATGTTTGAATTTGTAGGAATGAAATCCTAAATGATATATGCTTAACTATTCTCAAGGAAGACTTGCTTTAAACATTAAGCAAGTCATGGATGGATACCCTCGTAAGTGAATCCTATTCCAATGTATATGTTGGACATTCTATTTGATATCTCATTTCAATGCTTACTTTGAATAGCTTATTATGTAGATCTTGGATTATTGGTTTGGCATAATTAGTGAACATTACGCAAGCACATACTTTTTTCCTAGCACTCTTGCGGTATTACTTTGCTTTTGTTTAAGTTTTTGCTTTTTTTTTAAATTATGCTTTCATATATCTACCAGTTGTTTATTACTATTTACTATTTTAACTAAACTATTAGCAGTCTAAACTTCGTCGTTTACCATGTAGAACTTTGAAGTTTGAAGTTGAGCAAAAAACTGCAGTAATTGATAATATGTTTACATGCGCCATAAAAAGGGATTTTTGGATCTTCGAGACTTTAGTATTCCCCATATGATACAAGTGCTACTTCTTTGTTATAATTGGATATCTAAAAGATCAAATATAAGTATACTATAATAGCAAGATGGGACGTGAAGACGATTTTGATTATACACATCATTTTGTAAGATATCTCTAACATTAAGCTGGTAGTTTGTAGCTCTTTCTTTTTAATATTTCCATCACGTTACTCTTATATCTCCATCATATTGTTTGTTTTTTAGGTTGAATTTGTCAACGAGAGATTTGGTTATACGAGATGGCATGAACCCACGAACTGGCGAATCATAGTAGGAAATCCAAATTCTCAAAAAACAAAAACGTAAAATCTTAAACTTAATATTGATAATTGATCTTTATTTTGATCATGCTTTTTTAATGGGAATATTATTTTTTGGTTATACAGTTATGATTGTGGCATTTTTACAATGTCTAATGCATAACTGGGGGATATAGACACTGGATTGAATATACGCAAGAGGATGTGTGGTACTATTGCCAAAAGATTGTGACGGATATTTACAAAAAAAAAAGTAGATTTATAGATATCTCTTCGAGTCTCAAGATGCTTTTTAAGAAGACTCTCTTGAAGTCAATCACAAATTTTTATTTATAGTTTAAATAGAATTTAGATGATAAGAGTACTGTACAGCTTCCGGTGAATTTTGTGATACATTTCTCTCTTTGATTTGATATAAACACTTTTGGATCTCTATGTCTCTCAATTAGTTAATCGAAGATCATTTTGAAACTTTTTATTTTAGATCTTAAATGTATTTATGGATGAGGTGAAACGAGTGGTTGTAGCATCATTAATATATTTGAATGTGTGCAAATTTTCATTGACCTTCATCAAGTTGACATGGACTTTGTCTCAATGATGTGTGCTTTTAACTTTGAATTTACATAAACTTTTGTCTTGCTTGTGTTTAGAGTCTGTGAGTGTATTCTATTGATAAGTGAATTATAGCGGTGTAGCAATTTGTTTCTTCAATTGATAGAAACATTTATGGAGAATACATGTGTCATGAGCTTCTCTTAGCTGTGTGATATTCTTGGCTGTTGTCATGATCTTTGATTTTGTCAATTGTATATCCCTTTCCTTATGTTTAGACGATAGCTGTAAGGAGTTAGCTATATTCAGAAATTTATGTTTGTCTTCGGTACCTAAATTCTCTTACTAAGATGTAAGTAGTTAGCTATATGAACAGGGAAATGTTGTAATTGATTTTCAGAGTGGGGGATCCACCCCATATCGATGCTTAATAAAATCAATTCTTCAGTGAATAAATAGCTTAGATTTTGATTTTGGATGTCAATCCCACATATGAGGCCGTTTTCATACAAGGACTTACTTGATGCCACTGCAATCATTCCTAACAAACTGAAAGGAATTGCTCGTGTCCAAGGGAAAATGCTTGGGAGAAGCTAAGATGCCATCATTGACTCGTTGGAAATCTATTTTCTGGGGCAAAGTCTCTATGCGATATTGCACCCAAAGCTCAGAGTCTGAACCCCAAAATTGGTCTATTTATGAGTAATTTATTCTAAAAACTTATTCCATTTTTTTCACCGCAATAAGTGAAAGCCTTAGGTATGAAACAATTTGATATATCCCCAGATGTGGTGCCCAATCCTTGACATCACTTGCTAGAAACTTATATACCAATTGGCAACGTGTTTGTGTGATATTGCACATTAAGTCAAGTGTTTGAACCCCAAGATTGGTCTATTTATGGGTACTTTAGTGCAATAAGTGAACACCTTGGGTATGAAACAGTTTGATATATCCCATAAATGTGCCTAATCCATGACATTACTTGATGAAAATTTTTTTTCTGGTGAATTGGCAATGTGTCTATGCGATATTGCACAAAAAGTCCAAAGTTTGACCGCCAAAATTAGTCTATTTATGGGTAATTTATTATGAAAACTTACTTTATTATTTTTATCGCAATAAGTGAACACCTCGAGTTGAAACAGTGAGTGCATAGCCAAGGGAAGAGGTTTTGGGATCTAGGAAGTTAGGGTCGTTCTAAATAGAGTTTCAGGATTTTTTAGCTGGGTATCTCCTCTGTTCTCATGAATAATGCATTTGAATGCTCTTAGACAGAGGAGAAGATAGTGGTTGGAGCCTTTTAATAGATTTTCATTAAAGGGTTAGCAGCTCTAAAGATTTTTCAAAAAGTGCAATCAGTTACGATGTATAAAAGTGGTTCTCTTATATAGACATATGCTCCAACAAATAGATCTAAAGCTAGCCTAAAGTTGTTTTACGGTTTAGCCGTACATGCGGTCATCAATAACTGCTAGTTTAATCAAAGTTGAAATTTTTATATAGTCTTAAGGCTTAGCCATAAACAGCTTATAGCTTAGCCGTAAGTCAGCAGAAGGTAAAAGTTTTCAAAAATTCTTCTCTGGATTGTGAGCTGTGGAATCCTACGGGTTAGCAGTAAATACCTCTATGGCTTGGCCGTGACGACCTTACGGCTTAACAGTAGCTTATCCGAAACCCAAAAATTCATGAAAATTGTTCTCTAGATTTTGAACCGTGGGATCTTACGGCTCAGCCATGATCTCAGCCGTTCATATATAAAGAAAAATAGATTTTTGAAAAAGTACTTTCCAAGACAAAGCAAGCTATTCTAGGGTTTTTCTAATTAGGTCTGAAGAAGTCTAAATTACCTTGGCACTCATGAGCTTGAATGGCTTGAACGAGCTTGATCTTCCTTGTTCTTCTTTGATCTTTCTTGATATAGCTTGGGGACTAAACTTCCTTCATTTTTGACTTGAACTAGGACTTTTGGTCATGGAATTGACAATAAGAACGACTACTAATCTTATTATGGTACTAACAATCGCCCCCTTTGTCAATTTCATGACAAAATACATATAGGGAAGAAACTACATTATTCTATCCAGATTTACACTTTCTCTTTCACAATTTAAAGTAATACATACAATTGTTTCATTTTACATTTTACTGGAATATCACTAAATTCATAGCTCCTCCTTAGATGCTGCAAGATCGTATGATAACAATTACATGCAAAAGACACTTCAGGCACTATGCATTATAAAGGTGGGATTGTTGTAAACTCTCCCTAAAACCATTAGTTCTCTCCATTTTTGTCACAAATTTGACAAGGGATGAGGAGCGAAAGAGGGAGAGACAAACATGCTTAGGAAAGATAAGACCATGCCAATAATATTGGAGCAAAACATAGGGAGGCAATGAACATTAGTAAAAATAAGTGTTGGGCAGATAGAGTACACATCCAACTATGTTAATAGAAAGTAAACAATATACATTCAAAATAAAGAAAAAAAAAAAGAAAAACAATTGTGTCATCTCCTAAAGAAGCTAGTCAGAAGAGGGAGAAGGAGAGGGAATCTCAACATCATCTCTCTTGCAGCTTTTGGAAATTTTGGACAAGTAGCAAAATGTTTTCTTCATTAGTTTCTCCATTTTTTATTGGCGTTGTTTGAGGGCGGCCAGTTGTACTTCAATAGAGGAGGATGATGAAACCAAAGAAGAAAGAACTATTGGAGCTGTGTGTGGATGTGTATGTCGAGGGAGCTCTTTTGAAGAGTCTTCTTCACCTCCAGAATCTAGATAACTAGGACTAACTACAGGCCTTTTCGAGAAATGCATATTCAAGATATTGACTTTGCCAAAGGTAGTATGAGATTCGGCCGCTTCATCATTAGGTAAGGTAATCCCACAATGTGAAGCTAGACGGGTCATAAGATATCCAAAGAGACGGGCATTCATGTGTCGACCCGAAATTGCCAAAAGCAGACGATAAAGGCACAAATGAGTGAAGGAAAACAGACTCTGTCACACCCGATTGCATAGTATTTAGGACATTAGTCATGAAGGGTGTTAGGTTAGAGAAATTTTTTTTGCGATGGTAGAAATTATAGGTAAAAATGGCATGTAAAACCCTATACTGGGGAAGCAGTGAAGCATCAGGAATGAAACCCTTCTCCTTCCAGGAAATTTCATTCCCTTAAAGAGCAAAAGTCATAGTTCGTTTATCGTCTTCAAAAAGGGAGTCCTTTATAGCACTATGATAAATATTCGACAAAGGGATACTAAGAAGAGAAGATATCACTGAAGGAGTTATGACAGTGGTACCATCAATGAAGGAAACGTCAAAACTCAATGCGTCTAGAGATGCTGCTGTGATAGATGCAAACATAGTTCACACAAAAGAAAGGAAAGCATTTCCTCCCCATTTTAGAATATTCTCCCACCAATATTTGCAAGAAGAGTATGAATATCATATTTTGCTACCTCAAGAATATTTACACTACTTTTGACTGTAATGGGCCCAGATGCAAATGTCCTATCTTTAATAGGTTCCTTTGGAACCAAAATTTGAGGGGATGGAGGAGAGTCCTATCTAGCCTCGGGCCTTGATGAAGTCCTTGAGGATTTTGGTCGTTTACCATGAGGACATGTGTTTTTGGTGCGAGGAGGCATGATAGTAGAGAAAAGAAGCACGGATAGAGATTTAAAATGCACTCAAGCACACTAAGACACCAAGAGAACAAAAAGAGATATGAAAAGAAAATTATTACTAAAAGAGTATGCTAGGGCATAAAGCATGAGTAGTAAAGTACGACAAAGAAGAAGGATATATAGATAGAGATGCAAAGACAGATCATAGAAATCAAAATAAGTAAGAACCCATGCATTCTTCAAACCCCCATTGCCAAACATGAGCTTTAGAAACCCCTAAATACAAAGATTTGCACAGGCAGAGTATAAGCAGGGTATAAACACAGGAAGAGGAAAAGAAAATAAGCACGATGAAAAATGAGAAAAGTGATTACCTTAGATGCAAAGATTCAGATGAAGGGAAGAGGGGAAGAAAACAAGGAAGCCTCTAGAAGAGTTGAAGACACACGAAACAGAAATGAATTGGAAAAGAGCTCGGCACACATAAATAGAAAACTCTGTAAACATGAAAAAACCGTATTTAAAGTTGTTCTACGGCTTAGCCATACATGCGGTTATCAACATTGGCTAGTTTGACTAAATTCGAAATTTTTATATAATCTTACGGCTTAGCCGTAATTTCTTATATGGTTTAACTATAAATAGCTTACAGCTTAGCCGTAAGTCAGCTGAAGGAAAAAGTTTCCAAAAATTCTTCTTTAGATTGTGAGCCGTGGAATCCTACAGGTTAACCGTAAATATCTCTATGGCTTGGCCAAAAGCCAAAAACTCCCGAAAATTGTTTTCTAGATTCTGAGCTGTGGGATCTTATGTCTCATTCATGATCTCAACCATTGATATATGAAGAAACACATATTTTTGAAGAAATACTTTCCAAGACAAAGCAAGCTATTCTAGAGTTTTTCTAATTAGGTTTGAAAAGGTTTAAATTATCTTGGCACTCATGAGCTTGAATGGCTTGAATGAGCTTGGTCTTCGTTATTCTTCCTTGATCTTTCTTGATATAACTTGATGATTGAACTTCCTTTATTATTGACCCACTTGTACTAAGACTTTTGGTCACGGAATTGACAATAGGAATGACTATTAATCTTATTATGGCACTAACAAAAGCCTTTGGTATGAAACAGTTTGATATATCCCCCAGATATGCCCAATCGATGACATTACTCGCTGGAATTTTTTTTGGCAAATTAGCAATGTGTCTGTGTGTTATTGCACAAAAAGTTTAAAGTTTGGCTGCCAAATTTGGTTCATTTATAGGCAATTTATTCTATAAACTTATTCCTTTTTTCCACCGCAACAGGTGAACACCTTGGGTATGAAACAATTTGTTATATCTCTTAAATGTGGTGCCCAATACATGACATTACTCACTGGGAATTTATTTTCTGGAATTTTTTTAGTCTGTGCACGATATTGCATAGAAACTCTAAAGTTTGACACCCAAACTTGTTTTAGTTCTGAGATGTTTATTCTTAGATCTTATTTCATGCTTTTCACCATAATAAGTGAAAACCTTATCTCCAAAAAAGTTTGATATACTCCCAGATGTGGTGCCCAATACATGACATTACTCCTTGAAAATTTATTTTTAGTCGAATTGCCAAGGTCTCTATGCGATATTGCATAGATAGCCTAAAGTTAGATTCCTACATTTGGTTTATTTCTAAGTTATTTTTTCTAAGATCTTATTGCATGTTTTTCATTGCATCAAAAGAAAGCATTGGCTCTGAAAAAATTGGTATACATCCCAAACAAAACATTCTCAACCCATGAAAAACAGGACCTATACAATTGACTAATATTTAATAGAGAAAAAAAATTAGCATGCTCCAAGAAGTTACAATACAAACTTGTAAAGCAAATTGAAGGGGATTACCAAGCCAAAACAACTATATCAATTAAATATCTCACACATCATAAAGTTTAGCAATCTATATGATGAGACATTGCAAAACATATTTTATAATATTGTGAAGTAAATGTTGTATTCTCTCCACTGAGAATTGTAAGTTCAAAATGTTAACTGACCATCAGTTTCAAAGTCACTCCTATGTGGGTGGATTGCTACATCTTTGCCAATTATAACCCTTCTTCTTACATCTAGAGCAAGTGACTTTGTTCCTTTGTCGATCCTCTATACGTATTTTATTTTTCTTGGGTCTACCAGCTTGTCTCTTTCCATGAGAAGGAAGCACATGTGAACCAGTTCGGACCTCCCATTGGTTCATATCTCTTGTACCATGTATAATGTAACTATAAGTTCTTTTAAACATCTCAGAGGTAAACCATTGCTCACAGAAGTTATAAGGATTGAGACCTCTCATCTTAATTGTTGCTATAACATGGGAGCAAGGAATTCGAAGCAATTCCCACTGATGATAGGTACAAGAACGACGGTCTAAGTGAACAATATCCACATACTCACTTGAGTGAACCTCACTTACAGTTGGGCTAACTGGAGAAATATTTATTTTATGTGCTTGTTCACTCTCTTTACTCAAAATAGATTCAGCATAATGAGTTAGCCTGGAATTAAGAGCATGAAACTTTTGCCGACAAAGCTCAAAAAATTCCATAAGCTTAGAATGAACTTCCTCGACCATTTTAGTTATGGGGGATTCTTTAGCCCCTTTAACCAAACTATTCGTGGCCTTAACATAATTTGAAGTGAGCATGTCATATCATTGGCCCAATACAAAAGCATTGCTCCAATGTTGCTTTCTAATATCTTCAATGTATTTATATATCGCCTCATTAATTTTTCTAATGTTATTCATATGACATTTATATTTATATGGCTTAAACGCATGGCAGCTTTCAAAAACTTACAACAAATACCATCATCTTTGTATTTTTCACGAATGTTCTTTGAAATATGATGCACAAAGTAACAATGATTGGCATTTGGAAACCATTCTGTAACTACCCTCATGAGTCCTTTTATTCGATCAAATATAATTGTCAAGTTCTGAGGTGTTGAACTGCTACTGAAAAGGCAGCTAAGAACCACTCCTAAGTTTTGAAATTCTCAATCTCTGTTATACCAAACGCTATTGGAAATATCTCATGATCTCCATCTTTAATCACATCTATGAGTGACACGCCAGGATATTTTCTACGAAGGTGTGTTCCATCAACTGCAATTAGCAACCTCAACATGGAACGAAATGATTCCATGCTTGAATCCAATGGAAAAAAAAACCTGTCAAATGATGAATCCTCTTCTTATATAACATAAGTCACACTACTGGGATTAGTCCTTTCCAATTCAAAGCAATAGTCTAATAATATGCTAAATAATTTTTTATATGAATCTCGTATCTCATAAAAAGTCATCTCTCTTGCCTTCCACTCTGTTTTTTGTAGTTAACTTGAATGCCAAACTCCTTCTGAAAGTCAATTATAATTTCTTTTGGCGTGTATGACTTATGGATACGTAGTCTTTTTATGATCCACCTTGCAATAAATCTAAATATTGCTTGCCTATGTGCAAGCCCCATCATTGGCTTCGAACAAATATGAATACCATTGTATGTCCTAACTTGAAATTTTGGGCCAGAGTTAATTAGCGTTGCGTGGATGTGCCAAGGACAATTAGATTCATTGTACCGTGCAGTGATTTCCGTTGGAGACGTTCTCAAACCTTTTAATTCAAATTTGTTGTACATTGCAAATTTTGCAAGTGTTTCTCTAAAAGAATGACGGTTCACAAACTTTCTCCCCTTCCACATCTTGCGTATAGAGCTATCATTATGATCATCTCCTAAAACAATAGGATCAGGTACAATGTGTCAACTACATTCAAATTTGGGGCTGTATTAAATGACTCTCTAATAATCTTTTGCCGTACAGAAACTATCTCTAGCTGATTAGGAATATGCAAATTCATATCCAAATCACTGTGATAATCCTGTTGAGAAAAAGATTCGTGGCCATCACCATTAGCAAATGTTTGTGCTCCCTATAGATGTAGTTTCAAATAGATGTTCATCAAGTGGAATGACTTATTTAAATCTATTTGAATTGATGGCGTCACTGGAAGATTAGGCCTGCATAATTAATAAAGCAATAAGAACATTTCCTTTATAAAATAATTTTAAAAAAACCTCAATGGTGCTAACCATAACTAACGTATTACAAAAAATTTGTTCATGAGCAACTTCGTTAACTTTAATTTCATTAAATATTTTACATCTCTTGTGTGCCCTCAAAGTTTTACAACTTGAACAGCTTCAAAATTAATAATAAGAATACACTTAGACTAATGGAAAAATGATCCTTGAATAAGTTGAAATCTAACATTTATTAAGAAAAATATATAAAACAAAATTAATACAAATTGTGGAATGGTCTGCTTACTTCTTCCTTCTATTCTCAAACTTCTAGAGAGATATAATAATATAGGGTCAATTTGATTACAATTTAACTTGAGCATGCTCCGCATGTCTTGATCAAATTTTAGATCGACCAATATGAATATTGGACTGGTATGACACATGTATTGTATCATTGGATACTCATCTTCTTCATTCTAATTTGTATCTATAATAATTTTTTCAACTAGTGTATTATAACTTATGTTGGTATCCACAAACATGATTCTCTGCTCGCCACCAATGTAAATTGTATTTAGATGATGGAGGTCAAGATCTCGATTGAAGTACAATATTATACATATTTCATTCTTGGACATCCTGTCATAATAATGTTGAATCATTTAATGTAGTTCATCTTAAATTTTTTTAGATTCTAATAGATACACAACTCAAAATTCTTCAAATAAATACAATGACAATGCAATGAATGAAATTCTAAAGTTGAATCAAATTATATAAAATGCAAGTACGAATCATCCATTTCAACAATTGATAATACTTTGCAAATCCCTTAAAAAAGTTTCAAAATACAAGCATTACAAAATATAATAAATGCATTCTACAATTTTAAGAGGCTTATTGAAATAAGCATAAAAATTGTTTTATAGTTTATTTAGTTGTAAGAACTGCAATAAAAGCCATGCATTACCACAAAAAAAGAAAAAAGAGGACAAGCAACAACCAATGCTTTTTTTTCTATCCTATTATTTGCACAAAGGTGGACAATAGATATGCAATTCATGATTTTGTTATCTTATTACTTGGTGATGGTTAGTGACCAAATGGGAAGGAAAAAAAGAAAGAAGAGTGGTGGAGAAACCTTCAAATTCCTTTCAAGAAAATAGAAGATCAATACTAGAAATCTTTCTTGAAAACCTCACTAAGTGATAAAGAAACTTGAAGAAACAGCAATGGAGAACACGTTAGAGAACACCTCTTAAAAAGCTTGAAGAATAGAGAAAGTTGCTGAGAAAAACCTAGTGGAAATGGGAAAATATAGCATGGAATACGAAGGGTTTGTTCTTCAGTTTGTACGATATTGCATAAAAGGGTATACTTGGAAAAAAAAATAATGACAGATGCAAAATACCCACGTTTGGTATAAAATTTTGGCCAACACCATTTTAAGAAAATCTAAGTCTTTTATATCCTGAATGGGCAAATTCCCTAAATTTTATTGTTGGCAACAAATTTCTTTTTTTGGTAAAACAGAGCCTTTCAGCTTCATTAAGATATTTTGGAGATCTAGATCAGCAACTTATATTGTACCAAAAGGAAAAATAGAACCTTTCAGCAACTTTTCATCGGAAAGGAATGGGGACAAGCGGAAGATGATATGTTGTCAATTGAACTATTTACTATTGGCCTTCCTTATGTGTGTGTCACCATAGTATTGCTTTTGCCTTTAGCACCCCCCCCCCCCCCCCCCCCCCCCCCCCCCCTCCCTCCTCTCCTTGCTACAGGGCCTTGTATTGAGTTCTTGAGGACTGTGTTATGTAAATGACTGACATAAATAATAATAATAATAATAATAATACAGTTTCTTTAGCAATTACCACTTCTTGTTATTTTTGTATGTCTTCGTGATACAGGCAGGGGATATGAAAATCTAATGTGCCCCAGTTGATCTATAGACCGTCTCATGGCATTTTTACTAGTATCTCTCCAATCATACTATTTTTAATTTTTTTTTTTTTTTTTTTTGCAATGGCTAGCTCTGCCACTACTTAGATTTTTTTCCGCCCCTTCTTGGTGTTCTTGTCATTTCTAATAATCATTACATTTCTCAGTTTAAATGATAGGTATTCTCATCTTTTTCCTCTCCTAACCTCTCAAAATTGCAAATTGGCCGGTAATTGGAGATTTTTTTTTAAATCGAGAGAATTTTAAATTAGGAAAAATTGTTTAGAGTGATCTAGTTCCTGTCCTTGCACTATCCTGAAGGGGGCATTTTGTTGTTAAAATCAAGAGAACTGCTGCAATGATTGATCATATGTTATGCCCTCCAAACTCTCCTGGACAGCCCAGCATCCATGATGCTCGTTTGGAAAATAAAGTGTCATTTCAAAAACTAGGTGTTTTTACAACTCCACCAAGCAAATAAGGAATTTGATAGACATGAAATGTTAGAAATACCCACCGAGCATTGTTGATATTTTGAACTTATCACAATAGCATCACAATATTCGGCTTTGGAAATGTCTAATTGCAGGGTTATTGCAACAAATTCAATTTATCATCAGTTTACTTTTATTGTGATATCATCATGATATTTTCAGATGAATCTTTCCAAATAATATTCAGGGAAGAAAACACAAAATTTAAAACTATTTACAAATATGTCTCCTTTGGTATTATCCGAATATTTTTGCCATGACAACTGCTCTTTCCCAGGCACTTAAGATTATTGCAAACAATATCTTTACAATTTTGAGAAGCTTAGATGTATAGAATTCGGTGATCAATCAATAAAGAATATAAATGAGAACCAATACATTTCCCTTTGCACATGGCCCATTCAAATTTCAAACCTATAGCCATTCAAGATGACCTCTTGAAGATGCATACAATATTACCCACGGTAGCTCAAGATTACATAAATCATATAATCATATAATCTTGAAGAAGCATACAATACATTCCCCTTTCCCTTTGCACAAGATCCATACCTAACTATTGTCATTCAAGATGACCTCTGTGTATGGACAATATCACGCCCCCAAAACTGGGCCGGATCCAAATCCAGTTCTAGGGATGTGAGAATTGGGGCTAATTAAAAAATTTTTCTTACATAAACAATACGGGCCCCAATTTTGGGTGGATCGAAGTCCTTTGTGAGGCTATGCTTGGTGATCAAGCAACCATAATCATATACGGAATTGAAATCCATATTCATCGCAGACGAATATCATATAACAATCATGTAACAAATCTTATTAATAATAAAATTAAGGTCAAGTGCTTCGAAGGATAGTAGTTAAAGTTATAATTCCAAGACAAACCAATTTAATAAATTAACTAATGGCCCAAACATGACCTTATTATATAATCTAAAGTTTCGATCTCTGCACCAATACTAAGACACCTCAAACGATGTCATTGGTGCTCCGTTCAACAACTCCGCTATCTGGCAGAATTTTCTGCGTCACCTGACCCTTTGGTTTGGCACCGGTAACGAAACCTAAACACCAAAAGTAGTGGGTCAAATTAACATAATCTGGCAAGAGGGTAAACTGCAAGCAATGGATTAATCAACTGAATTAAACATAATATTTATTATGACCCAAAATCTATCAGATGTAAACCCCAATGGCATGAATGCACAAAAACGAGTATCCCTGCAAAGACTATATACCAAATATGGGTATTCCCGTAGACAGATAAGCAAAAACGGGTATTCCCGCGGATAATTATACAGAAATGGGTATTCCCCCAGATAAATATAGAGAAACGGGTATTCCCGCAGACAAATAAATAGAAACGGGTATTCCTATAGATAAATATACAGAAACGGGTATTCCCACAGATAAATATAGAGAAATGGGTATTCCCGCAGACAGATAAACAGAAACGGGTATTCCCGCAGATAAATATACAGAAATGGGTATTCCCGCAGATAAATATACGAAAATGGGTATTCCCGCAGACAGATAAATAGAAACGGGTATTGCCGCAGATAAATATACAGAAACGGGTATTGCCGCAAAATATAAGAAAAGGCACAGCTGTGTATTATAATCCACAGTACACGCTAACCCGATGGAGTACGTCCACCTCCGAACTGTAGTCGATCAGATATATATATATATATAAATATATATTTACAAATACATACGTATACCGATGCAGAATGAACCATGATATGACACCCTTAATCTGAATATTCAAACCAATATCAATTTGAGTATTTAGACTTTTAAATTTGAAAGTGTATTATGATTGTATGTCAATTTAAGTTCGCTATGGGTAAGCACTACACCACCTAACGGTCATAGTTAGTTAAATATACACATGAAAACTAAGCCTCTTTCACAATGGAAATATGAGTCCACGATGCCACTATCCTACTTTCAGTGTCTATCATGTGGTGCATCTCGAATCTCACATTCCCATTCTAAATTTAGTCTAATTCTCATGTAAACATTCAACTAACGTTTTTAAAAAGACATGAATCATCTAATCCAATTATGCATATTTAGTGTGTGTTACAGCTTGGGTAAATGATATTCAAATTCTAAACCTGAACTTAATCAAATTATGATCAAAATGAGGAAAGAGGAATAATTAAGTTCTTAATTAACATTGTGTATAGTTATACCTTATTATTTAATATAAAACAAAGGTCCAAATCCCGAAATTCGGTTCGAGATCTAAACTCAAATTAAAAAAATGCAAATTAGAATTATAAATACAATCTACTTAATATTTAATCACCCCCAATTACATCTTAGTTAATTTCTAACCAAACTAAGTAAAGTATTAATCACAATTACATAACTTCCCATTAAATTTATAACCAATGCTAACTAAATTTCTAATAACATCGAATTAAAAATTAATTTAATAAAATCAAATCTCCATTAGTATACTAAACCATTAAACAAAATATAACATTTTAAACTCTTTATAAATAATATCCTAACTAATGATTTATTTAATATTATATATATTTTAAAATTAGACCCAGCCCATCAAACTAGCCCAGCTGCAACCCGCCAGCAAACCTGGCCCAGCCAGCAGACCGGGTCTGCCAGCAAGCCGGTGGCCTGCACAGCAGTACCTCAGGCAGCGCCTGCTGCCTGGCATGTGCAGGTAGTAGTGCTACGCAGCGGCGCTGATACGGATCTTCTTTCTTTTTTTTTTTAATTTCTTATTGCCGACAAATTTCAATATAAAACAAATCACATTGTTGTTTTAAATCTATATCGTTAATCCCTAATCAAATTGTTAAACCCAATCGAAGAAAATATATCTAACACATGTTATTCAACAAGTAACCAAAAGGCATTGTTTACAGTTAGTCACTTGCCTGGATCTTGAAGCCAAAAGCGAATCTGAAGATCAAACCCTGGAAGATCCAATCTTGGTTTCCTCCCGGAGAACTTTTGGGGCTTGGTTGCAGAAAAAAGAAGAAGATGGAAGAAGTTTTTTTAAATTACAAGGAAGGGCTCCCTGCTTTCTAGTGAGTTTTATGAAATTTCAAAAAGAGTCCATTGGCCTAAAAAAGTCAAATAACTCAGGCCCAAAGCCCAAAAGTGTTTACTCAGCCCATTTAACCCCTCTCAACCCAACTCAAACCCGACAAACCAGTATGACCCAAAATAAAAATTTAGAACCTCACATCTCATTCCCCTTAAAGGACATTTGGTCGTCCAAATGACTAACATACCTCCAGAAGAAGGTGCGGATACTATCTCTGCACTTCGTCTCTAAGCTCCCTTGTTGCTTCCTTCGGGCGATGACGACTCCATTGAACCTTCACCCAATGGACGACACGGTTCCTCAACACCTACTCTTTGGTGTTGACAATCCCCACCGGCTACTCAGTATATGTTGTATCATCCTCCACTTGCAACGGCTCATACTACAACACATGCGAAGGGTCTGCTACATACTTCCTTACCGTAGAAACATGGAAGACGTTATGAACACCTGACAGCTTTGGTGGTAGTGCTAACTGATAAGCCACATTGTTGACCTTAATGATAATTTGGAATGGTCCCACATATCTTCTAGAGAGTTTCCCTTCTGCCCAAGCCATAAAGTTCCACGCATAGGTGATACCTTCAGAAATACATAGTCACCAACCTCAAACTATAACTCCCTCCTTCTTTTATCTGCATAACTCTTTTAATGACTGTGGCAACTTTCAGCCTTTCCTAAATCTGTTTTACTTTGTCACTGGACTCTCCAACCACAGACGGTCCATGAAAACCGTGAGCTCCAAAATTCGACCAACATATAGGAGTTCGACATCTTCTTCTGTACAAAGCTTCAAAAGGTGCCATGCTAATGCTATAGTAGTAACGTTGTTGTACGCGAATTCACATAAAGCAGAGCTTTCGTCCCAACTAGTCTTTAAATTCAAGACACATGCCTTTAACATATCCTCCACTATCTAGTCATATGCTATGTCTGTCCATCTGTCTTTGGATGATAGGCTATACTAAAACTCAACTTAGTTCCTAAGGCTTTTTATTGTTGACCCATGAAATTTACAAATAATACAGCAAAGACAATACAAGCTTTGGATTGTGGAATGACAAGATTCCAGAGTTTAAAAAGTAGGATCTGGATCACCCCGGATCACCAAAGAGGATGAAAGTTACATGGTAACTCTAACGCATGCTTAGGAGCAATGTTCCAAAATTTCCAAGTATATTTGGACTCCATCTCAGCTCAAATCAAGCTTCAGTGACTGTTTACCAGCCTCTTAGAAGTCACTATGGGACCTGGCATTTCTAAATGCCGAAGCAAGCTCAAATTCAGTTGAAGGCTTTCAAGTACATTTAGAAGTTATCTTTCAAGGATTCAGAGTATTTGGACATTATTTGGATCCAAACTCAGCCCATATGGTTATATACTATGCTTTGTGGGGTTATTATGCAAAGTGACACCTTGTGAAGATCAAATTAGCCAAAACACTAGGAGAAAGCTCAAATTATGCTCAAGGAAGGTTTCACAAAATTTCATGTCAAACGGACATCATTTGACCCAAAGTCTACAAGCATATTAACTTGGGGTCGGTGACCCCCAAGCTATGAAGTCTCTAATCAAAGTCCTGCTTCTTGATGTTTGAAATTGATGCAACTTGGGCACAAAGCTTCAGTCATGCTCAAAAGTTATTCTACAAGTTTTCAAGTTAAAAGGGCTTCGTTCGATCTTACTTCCGTTGCATGACAACTTAGAAAACAATGACCCCCCAAGCCATGGAGGTCACTAGCCAAAATCCTGCTTTCAAGTGGTCAAAGCTGATGAAATTCAGAACAAGTACTCAAAATATGTTCAAAGTCACTCTCCCAAAATTTTAAGTCGACTGGATACCGTTTGGGTAGAAAACAAGCTGACTACCTACAGTATGAAGTGAACAGCGACTTAAAACATGCAATAAATGGGTTACTATTCGAATCCCACTTTCCAAATCCAAAATGCATAATATTTGGATGAACGCTCCAAAATATCTTTGACGTCAATCCCTCCAAGTTTCAAATTAAAGCGAGGTCATTTGGGCCTCAAACAACTGAAACAGGGGGGCCATTTTCATGCAAAGTCAACAGGAGAGTTGACCAACTTTAGAAAGTCAAAACAGGTTAAAACCTTTATGACACAATCAAAATAATGTCAAGAATCATCCATTCAAGTTTCGTGCAGATCGGACATCATCCGGACCCCAAATAGGTGAAAACGGGTCACAAATGCAAAAGTCCAAAACTGGGCCCTGTCTGTGACCGCAGCCCAATTAACAAAGGAGTTAACCAACTTCCAAAGTTCAAACTGGGTTAAAACTTTAATGACACACTTAAAATAATGTCAAGAGGCATCACTTCAAGTTTCATGGCGATTGGACATCGTTCAGGCCCTAAACAGACAGAAACGAGTCACAAATGCAAAAGCCCAAAATGGGGCCTTGTCCGTGACCGTGGTTGCGGTCACGGACCTCCAGAGTGCACTTCCTGCGGTTTTGGGTGGTTTTTCTCCACTTCTTCCCAGGATGCAATTGCCCACAACTCCTCTCAACTCCCTGGAACCGCCAAAACCCACCTGAAGACTCTATAAAAGGGATAGTGTTTGAACAAAAGAGGACACACAGAGAATTTTTAAAGCAAATCGGAAGAAAAAGCACACTTCAGCACTTGAATGACCCCTTTCTTCTTTTTTTCTCTGTCATTCAAGGTGAGAAAGAAGGTTCAAAGAAGGACAAGGATGTGGGGTTACTTGAGAACAAACTATGTTTATGCATTGGCGATTATTTAAAAGATGACTTCGTTACCTTTGTTTTTCTCATTCGAAGGGTCTCTTGGCCATCATAAGAGTTGTGAACAAGCCTCTTTGGGCTTCATTCTGTTCCTTGAAAGTTATAGGTTCAGAATGACACAACTTCAGTTTCATATGACACCCTTCTCGGACTTGTACAAAAAACAGTTCGTTAACAACCATGATGCATTACAAAGGTTTCAATCGATTCTATGATTAAATTCGATCTTCTTGGTGGCCATTCAACATTTAATATTCAAAGGAAATGAGCTTTAGCACTTTGGAGAAATCACAGAAAGAAAACAGAACGAAATGGTGAGCAAAATAGTAACTTCATAGTCATTGTCTACCAGTGACCGTGACCCACTGTCACTCCCCTTTTTTCGTTCTTTTTTGCATTATTTTCCACTCTTTGTACATTTTCTTGTATTTTCCAAATGGAGATCACATCTGAGACTTGAGGGAGGGGTTGTAAACTTTTCAAAACTATGTAAATAACCTGCATCCCCATGGTCAGGGCATTTGAACCCATGTAAACAAAAGGGAAGTTAATGATGAACTGTAGTTAATTCTCATTCTTCTTTAACGCTTGAAGTGCATGAATGTTGGACTCGAATCCGTTACACATTTTCACCCATTTTTCAAGCGCGATCAAAGATTGGTGCCATCCGTGGGAAATTATTTGCCCTAATTTATGATCAAATTTGGCTAAGAATACATTAAAAGTGCTAAAAAAATGCTGAAAAGTGTCGCTTTTATGCTGAAAAGTACTGCTTTGTGCTAAAAAATGCTGCAGAAAGCCTATGACGGTGGGAAAGTGTGTAAAAAGTGCTGTGACTGCAGGAATCAATGGAAAATGGACAGTGACCGCGGGTCACGGTCATTAACCTGTTTTGTTGCTAAAAATGATTTGTTTGACCCTCGAAGACACCCATGCAAGACCTTGATGTCTACGATGGGTTTGGAAACATTATTGAAGGAATTTTGCACCTTGAAGTGCATCCTTTTATCATACAAATGAAGGCATTAAGCACCTCAAAGTGCAAATCTTTGCCTTAATTGAAAAAACTTGTGTCTTGATGCACACGGACTAAATCACTCCCTTTGGAAGAGTGATGATTCAGTCCAAAGGGCTTTGACCCAAACAAATGTTTTATTAAATCAGTGATAAGACCAACGACATTGCAGTCATGCATTGTCTGGTGTTAAGCACTGATGGATCCTCTATGATCATTGTGGTAGTGGTGCAAACTCGATCCTATGGGCCCTATCCCTTTGATTAGATCCAACCCTTTCTTGCTTATAAGACTGACATAGATGGCCTTGAAATGTTGCCAAAATTTCGGTAGCCAGGTCTAGTCAGCCTTGCATGCTTTTAAGTCTGACTATATGATTCCAAAATGCTACAGAAATTCTGACAACTAGGACGGTCAGGATAGCACAATGAGATAGGACTTGTGCCTCTATCCAACTATTTTGGCTGAAAATTATGTTGGTTCAGATGGCATTTACAAACCATTCAGGCTAGCCAAAGAAACGACCATATTGGTTGTCACAGTAATATAGTCCTATGGATTTGCTTTTTGAAGAATATCATGGGTTCCTTAATCATCACCTTTGATGAAGTCAAGGAGAGGCTTTTCAAAATCTCCATGACACAGAATAAACCGTGTGCAAGAGCACAAAAAAGGGCTTGAACGGATACTATCACTCCTATATCAAGAGTTTTAGTTTTCCAAAGGCTTTCTACTCCAACAGGCTCCACCACTTCAGCTCAGAATGGGTCATCAGTGACCCCAAAAATTGTTAAGAAAGCTGAAACTCCTCAACCTTGGGTTTCTAAATATGCTCAAAACCCATTTGGAGTCTTCCACAAGGGTCAAAAGGACCCAGAATACAAACTAAAGTTAGGAGGTAACAATCTTCGTGTCGTCAAGCCTCGACTGGGGGCAAGGCAGGTCCATTACACGGATCACAAATCAATGGCGCTCGACAAGTTGCGTCAAGTAGTTACCCAAGCTCCAAAAACATCGCTTGTTCGGCCCAAACAAGGGGCTGTGACAAGGGATTTTCGACAGAACCCCAAAAGGGTCCAAAAATATGCTGTCATCCTAAGCTATAACACGTGGTCACCACAGCCACGTACACAAAATTTCAAGAAGGCTGAGAACAAATCCTTGGCACCACTTAAAGAGAATACCTTCTCCCTTTGACTCAAAAAGAGGGGCGGAGGTTCGGAAGGAGACGTCTACCTTCAGTCATTGTAGCACCCCAGCATTCATCATACAATGCTAAAAACAAAACGCAAGTTGAACGATTGGTCATTAATGATTCGACTGATCTTGTTCATTTCAAAGATTCGCTCTGACAAAAGAAGGGGCAAAAGAAGAAAAATAAAAGAAGTATCGTTGACGTTTTTTCATTTTTCACCTCCAACCCTATGGATTGGGATCAACTCGTGAACACTTCTAAGCCACTAATTGCCAGATTCAAAGATCAAACTTTAACGGCTAGATTGGCGAATCGAATTAAGGAAAAGGTTTTGGCTCGTTATAAAAGCCACGCTCGGAAGCAACCTCGGCATACAATCACTCAATAATAGGTGGTTAAAGAAGATGAGCTAAACCTAACCTCCTCATGTATGTTTGGACCAGGCCCAACCAGAAGGGTTACTCGGAGTATGGCCCGGACTCAGTCACAAGAATTTGATTCAAATTCTCATTTAGGCAAAACCTTTGAAGGACATGTTGAAACAGATCCTGACGAGGACCCAATTACTCTCCTGGACACGAAGGATAGTCAGTCCACTCTTCCTACATCTTTCTACCCCCGTCAGTACACCATATTTATGGCTGAAGGAAGTGGAACTGGTAATGACGGAAATGAGGGTGCTAATGAGAGTAAAGATGCCCGCGAAGAAAATGCTGGTGAAAATCAAGAAGATGACGTCAATGATGTTGTTAAACAGCAATGAGCTAAAATTGATCACCTAACTGCTTAGTTAAAAATTTTGACAGAAAAGTTGGGTGGTTCGGCTAAAGCTCCAGTCAATCCTCTATTCGCTGACAGGAGAGAGCAGGCTATGATCAGGAGGAATGCCACTAAAATCGACCTACTTACGGCTCAAATTAAATCCCTAACAGATAAAGTGATGGCCGCAGGTTCTGCTCGTCTTTATCATTCATCAATCCTTGGTCTTCATGCGGATCCTGAAAAGCATGTGACCTTTAAAGAAGTCGAAGAAATATTGACCAAATCAAAGGTGGAAAACAGGATGAAAAAGAAAGGTATCACGCCCAAATATCCTCCTGAATGTGATCTGGTTCCGTTTTCGCCAGATTATAAACTTCCGACTTTCCAGCTTTACCTGGGAAAAGGGTTAGCCTACCAACATATAGTGCATTTCAAATCACTCATTGGGAGTTTTCCAGAGTTGGATGCATTAAAAATAAGGTTATTCGTAGGCACATTGAAAGGAGTTGCTTTTGACTGGTATAAACAATTGTCAAAACTTTCTTTCATGACATGGCTAGTCACGGAAGAGAAATTCTTACTGCACTTTCAGGAAGAAGATTAGACGGTTACCTTTGCTATGCTTAGTAGCACAAAGCAAGGAGAAAACGAAACTGCACAAGCCTTTATCAATAGATAGAGAGCATTGTCTTATAGATGCTTAGAATAGCCATCTCAAAGGGCTACCATTGAAATGTGCAAAACTAATTTGCGGCTAGAAATCAAGGCTATCATAGTTAGTCATAAATCTAAGTCTTTGGCCCGATTGGATGAGGTGGCTACTGATGCAGAATTGACTTTCAAAGAAATCAGTCAAAAGAAGGTAAATTCTCAAAAGCAGAATCATCGTTGTCTTTTGCTCCAAAATCAACGGCTCCGAGTTTGAAAAAGAAACAGGAGGTATTCAATGTGCAAACCTCCAAATCACCTTCTCAAAAGCCACAGAATGTCAAAACAGAGCAAACTAAAAAGGAGGAATATAAAAAGAGAAAGAGAGCTAAATACCCCTTCGATGGAGATATTGAAATAATCTTTCAAACATTGATGGAAAATAACAAACTTGAACTTCCACCAATGAAAAAACCAGAGTAAGCAGGCCACGTCAATGACCCAAATTGTGTATATCATCGAATGGTGTCTCATCCTCTTAAAGAATGCTTCATCCTAAAAGAAAAAGTCAACAAAATATGGAAAAACGGAGTAATAACATTCGACCGAAAATATGATGCTACTCCAGTTAATATGATTTCTTTTGGGCAGTTTGCACCCATAGCAGTACCCACTCCATCAAAACCACCAATTGCTGAATTCCGGGTCATTAATGCGATACATAATGAACAGGGATTTATACTAATCAAAACCTCTTCAGGGGAAGAAATGTGGGTTCACCTAGACCTAGTAAGTGATGAAGGTTGGGAGAAGGTAAAAACTAAACCCACACCTGCAGAAAAAAGAAAAGTTAAAAAGCAACTCAAAAATCTTCAAAAGGCCGCTCAAAATCGCTAAGTTAAACAAGAAAAACAAGTAAGCGGAAGGAGGAAAAGGTGATTGAAGCTCCGATCTCTGAAGAACTTCTCAAATCAGCTGAAGGTCACTTCACTCTAGCTGACTACATCATACTGATCCCAACAGATGAGGAAGAACCATTGATATCCAGTTGTAATCGGATATCATGGGACGGCACACCTCCAAACTCAAATGACAAAGAGGATTGGTCAGATTACTCAGACTTTGAAGATGGTCAGTGGATTGATGACTACTTTGTTGATGAGTACCCTTCCGATGAAGATGAAGGTTTTGAAAAAACCTTTGATCCTGAAATGGGTACACTCAATATCAAGCATGGTCTCAACACACTCTCAGTGGCCCTGTATGATATACATAGACCAAGCACGAGTGGCTGGTCGAATGACCCCCCTCCTTTTCCATTACCCCCGCAAATTCACCCGGACCCTTTACCACTAATTGATCTTGATGAGGCACAACAACAGCAGGTGGCTCCTCCTTCTCCATGCACAGTAACCCCTGTTCCAGATGTTCCTTCCCGATCAAGCCTGAAGTTGCCTTCTCCGGATGCAGATTCCAAATCAAGCACTTAATTGGTCATGTCTGATCTGACTAATGAACCCGACTTATCAGAGGAACATGATGACTTCAATATTGACATTGCTGCACCACAGGAAGTCTCTCAAGTTCAAGATAGTGTCTCCGACTTTGAAGAAGAGATATCAGTGGCTCCCACTCTGGTAATTTTGAGTGATGCTAACGAGCCCCAAGCATCTCAAGCCATTCCTAATAACACAAGTCAAGAATTAGGCTTGGAGGAAACCAGTCAACTCTTTAAACCCGAAAAAGTTAATGCCATAAGAAGGGATATCCGTCTAGAAATCGACCGAAGTAACATGGTTAACGACGACACTCGTTCTAGTTGCAACTACAGGGTCAACTATGATGGACCCTCTTCTTCTTCTCCTTTTTGTGTAAACCCTCTAAGGGATAACACTAATGTAAATGTAACTTCTTCAAAGGCAAATGTTAATGTAAAGCCAAGAGAGCCATTCACGTATGATGTTGTTGAACACCTCAAACACATACCTGCATGGCTTCACATTTTTGATCTCTTGTAGATGTCCAAGGAGACTCAAAATAATTTCATACGAGCTCTATAAGCTTTGAATATAGACATTTAGACTCACATAGCATAAGTTCATTAGATAGAAAAGAACTACCTGAAAGCAAAATAAAAAAAAGCCTCAAAAGCAATGCATGGAATGTCTTTCAATTCACAATACTTCTAAAGCTACCATATCTTTCACTAAAGATAATCTCCTCTTAGGTGATATGAAACACACAAGGTCACTTTATTTCATAGCCTACATCAAAGACATTCCTGTTCCAAGATTTCAGGTTGACTCAGGGTCAGCTCTGAATCTCATCACAATTACGGCTCTTCAAGAACTCGGCATCCCAGTAAGCAAGTTATTTACTACAAAGACTTTTATCCAAGGTTATGACGGGGAAGTTTAGGACCCGATTGGTAACATTCGAATCCGATTCTAGTTGGGAGAATTAACCTCGGAAGCTACTCTACATATGGTCAAGACTCGTGCTTGCTATAATATCCTCTTGGGAAGGAGGTGGCTTCATGATTATGCCATAGTATCTTTTGTAACACTCCGACCCAACTTAATCCTATTTAGTGACTAATTAATGATGAATTAAGTGTTAACTTTGTTTTGACTTTGTTTTTGTTTTGTTCCGGGTCCTGGATAGGTAGTTGGGTTGACTTTAACCTTGTTTAGGTAGACATGAGCCCTTTTTCGTAATTTTAAATTTTGTAAGATGTTGTAATTCATACATCATCTTGGCATCAATACGTGTCTTTCATTAAGCACGTTCATTTCCATAACTGCTTCGTTTGCAAAAGACGTCGTTTGTTTCCGTTGGACCCGTATTTGACTTGAACTATAATTAGTAGAAACTCTCGACCTTTTCTCCAATTTTGCTTAAACTTATCCTTATATAGCCACATGCACTGACCTTCTTCCTCTTTCACATTTGTTTTCTCTCTCTGTTCTACATTTCTTCTTTCATTTCTTCTTTCTTCCTCAATGATCAAGTCAGGGAAGGGGAAGTTTGTGCAACTGGTTTGCAAGCTCTGTCTCATGTGAATTAAGGTAAGTTTAGGTTCTTGATTTTCTTCTCCATCTTTTCCACATCAGTGGTTGCACTTGCACTCACGCCTCTCTCTTTCTCTCATGCATGGTGATTAGAAGTGTGTTTGGATGTCTAATTTGACCCCAAGGACAACCGTTTGCTTGTTAGAACCCATTTGAGGCCAAGTATAAGCATGACATGTATGAACCCATGTTGGTATATGTTTGATTTCGAATAATTTTCGTAATCTTGCATGTGAAGTATGTTTACAGCTCAATTTGTGCTAAAGTCCATTTGTTTGATGTGGTTTTTCCATCCTTGTATACTTCCAGTTTCTTCTGTAACAGGTTCAGGAAAATGATCTTGTGCAGTTACGGCTAAGCCGTATATTGTACTACGACTCAGAGTCCAGAAACTTGCAAAACCCAGATTTCTTCTGCAGTCAGGTCACGACTAAGCCGTATAATGTACTACTGCTAAGCCGTAGCATAGCCGTGACCCAGCCGTAGATTAATACAGGGTGGTAGTATCTGAATTAACTGAGAGTTGACATTTTTGTAGAACTTCTATGGTCCAGCCATGGCTAAGCTGTGAGGTGTTCTACGGCTAAGCCGTACCCTCCTTTTGGCTGAGTCGTAAAACAAAAACAAAGAGAAGCCGAAAATGCGGATGAACGGTAAGGGAGCCACGGCTGAGCTACAATACATGTTACGGCTAAGGCGTAAGGCCACCAACGGCTGAGCCGTAAGACCTTTGAAAAGTAAGAAAGGTAGGTATTGAAGAGACTTTGTAGGACCTTTGAATTAGAATGTAGGCAACCCTGACTTACCCAATGGAATGTGATAAGAATTGCATGAATGATCTCGAGGGCTGCAACTCATTCATGTACGTTATTCAGTTGTTAAGCACCTCCCTATGGGTGTTGGTTTAAGGAATTCTGATGCACCTTCACGATACAATGCAACACTAGACGATAGTGTATTGGATAACTTAAAGCTACATCATCATGCAGGGTTAGAAACACTGGATAACTAGATTATGGTTAGCTAGTAAATGATCTTGATTCAATTGAATATTGAAATGCATGGGATCTTGTAGACAGTCTTTGACATCCACTCTTCTGTATGATTTGTTTGTATTATCCTTATTATGTAAGTTCGATTCGTATGATCTGTTCGATATGTCTCATTTAACTTGAGTAGTTCACGTATACGTTGAATTGAGTCAAACATATGATTTATATGTATGATATATGCGTATGATATATCCATTATGATATGCACAGTTCACTCAAGTTCCAGTTTATGATTGACTCCATATGGTCAGGCACTATTCAGCCTCAGCCTTAGGATACCCGACGGGGTTGAATTTGGCGTAGTATATGTATGGCCTCACTGCAGTGAGTTTATGTATTGGGGCTTTCGGACCCCAGGAACCCAAGACCCATTCGTACCCTGGCTCGGTCGATGGTGTTCTTAGTATGTATGTAAGATCCCTTTTTGTTGAGCATATGACAAATGTAGTAGCCACCTAGTTATATACACATCTCATATCCATTGATTCTGATAGCATGTTTTATTTAATGCACAACTGCTTAGTACACGAAATTGAAATGCTATGATTTACCTATTCTTATTCTGTTAGATACAATATGTGTTAACTTGTTATTGCTTATACTTTGTTGAATCGTTGTATTCATGAGTTGTCCATGGTGTTGTAGGCTCAGATCCCCCAACCGACCCCTCGTCGGTCAAACAGACTCCAGGGGAGACCCCAGATGCCCCATCAGGGTTAAAGGAGTGGATGTGATCCCTCCCACAGAGCGCGACAACGTCCTGCATGCATAGGTCTTCCCCACTTTGGGATCTCATTGGATTTTGGGATTTTTGGAGCATTCATGATTTGTTTATCTGTATTTTGATTCAATTTGGATACCTCTAACCTTTATGTAATCTTTCGTCAATATATCATTTTGATAGTATGTATTTCCATGTTATGTTTGATACCTACAGTTTCCGCGTACATGTATTAGCACGTGTGAAATTCCCTTGTGCGTGTGCACCTAGACCGGGTCTAAGTATATATGCATGGGAGTACGTGTGTCCTTGGTTAGATTTTCCCTAACCCTCGATCTTTGGGGCTCGAGTTGTGACACCTTCCACTCTCCATCAATGTCTCAAATTTATCGATGATGAAGGAAAAGTGTATTAGGTCTTTGCTAATGAAAAACCATTCAAAGGGAAAGAAGTCTACTTCACTGATGCAGCCATGTATCAAGAAAGACCTGTAAAGTCTAAGACGGATACAAAAAGCAGTCCAGTGGATGATAATCCTGCAGAACCTTTCACTATTTTAGCATAAAAAAGAGCCTACCCAGGAACTGGCGAGCAATCCAATCCTCTCAGAAAGTGGCAGCCTACGAAGGAGTTTGTGGCAAAGTGTGTAGAAACCAAAGTTCCTTTGGTGATCAAGGTTAAATCTGATATTAAACAACCAGATCGACCTCTGGTCATATTCACAAAATCACCGAGAAAAAAGGAAGGAGGACATCAAAAGCTCTCTTATTCGATAAATGCAGTTTCCTCAGTCAATAGCTTAGATTCTGATCAGGAAAGCAACAATGTACCTCCTCCCACCAGAGAAATGTCACCTATAAGGCTTGATTCTCCTATTACTTTTCATCAGCTCGTGCTAACATCACAACAAAAAGGAGAACTATCCTATAGATATATAGACAGACGGCTCCATTTGGTTGAAAGATGTGAAAATCCTCCACACTTCTCCACATGGATTCATTTATGCTGGATAGGTTTCCAGCCAGCTCTCCTTAGCTTAATTATGGCAATGGAGTTCCAAACCTTCGATAAAATGTCTCGAATTGTTTCATCTCTTGAAGTATCACTCTATCGTTTACCAAGGAGGTCTAGATGGACGCGTCCAATACATGTCATTTCAATGATCAGAGGTTCATATTCTAAGTCAAACTCTAAGGACATCGAAACAAGGAATGCCTCTACACACTCTATAGCAGACTGGGAGCCTCCACTTTTACCATGGCCCAATCCATCTCATATTTATGATTTTGAAGGATCTTGCTTCTTAGTGCCTCCATCAAAGCAATATGATCATCCAATCATTTTTCATCAGGCCGAAGATGCTTCTCCTTCAAATCCTATTGACAAAATCACTAATGATGGGAAAATATGGTTTGATAACTACAACCCCGTGGTCCGTAACATGATGAAGAATATGTGGTACAATCTTAAAAAGCCCACAGGCCTTGGATTGAATGCAAATGGGATACAGATTCCTTTGGACGTCTTCACCCCAGAAATGAAGGAAGATCTCGAAATGGGTTGCAAAATTGAACAGCTACGTCACTGCATAGGATATGTTCCTTACAGTAGCATTTCTAAACTGAACCAGAATGTTAGAGTAAGACCCGTGGTCTTTACTGAAGAGTATGAATCTGATGACTCTTATGAAACTCTTGTCTTTCAAGAACCTGCTGATTGGGCCACTTTTCAACATCCTGAGGAGCCAAGTGATAATGATGACGCCACATCACAAATTACTGAATACTGGCCACCTGAACTCAATGAAGAAATAAGCCCATCCCAACATATTCGCTGGGAATGATTAGGCCTTGATGTAAAAGCTAAAGAACCTAAAAAATCGAATCCATGGAAAGGGATCAGGCCTTGGCTTAAACCCCCAAATGAAACTCCAGAAGGCTTCACGGAGTTAGAAACTTCCAATAACGTTGTGGAAGCGCCTCCTCCCGAGCCTCCAACTGAGGACCAAGTACAAGAAATAAACTTGGGGACCCCAGAAAATCCTCGACATACTTTTGTAAGTTCTTAAATCAAAGAAAACAAACTTAATATGTATGTGAGTTTCTTACGAGAGTTCATAGATTGATTTGAATGGACCTATGCGGAAATGTCGGGTCTAGATCCAGAGATTTAGGTGCATAAGTTAAATATAACAGATGACGCTAAACATATAAAGCAAGACCAATGGAGGACAAAACCTGAAATCATGGATAAAATAGAAAAAGAAGTCCAGAAGCTCAGAGATGTCGGTTTCATCCGCGAAGAACAACACCCCGACTGGTTGGCCAATATAGTACCAGTTACCAAAAAGAATGGCCATATTAGAGTCTGCATTGACTTTAGAGACCTGAATAAAGCCTGTCCTAAGGATGACTTCCCGTTGCCTATACTAGAAATCATGATTGACAATACTTTTGGGTATGAAAGAATATCATTCATTGATGGATTCTCAGAGTACAATCAAATCAAAATGTTCAAAGAGGATGAGAAACATACTTCCTTCAGAACTCCCTTTGGCATATACTGCTATACCGTCATGCCTTTTGGCTTCAAAAATGCTGGGGCCACATACCAAAGAGCAATGATGAAAATCTTCAAAGACATACAACATAAGTCTGTTGAATGTTACGTCGATGACTTGACAGTTAAGAGCAAGTAGAAATTAGATCATTTAGCTGATTGCCGCACAGTTTTCAAAAGATTGAGGAAGTTCAATCTTTGGATGAACCCTTTGAAGTGTTTCTTTCGAATTTCTTTTGGAAAGTTTCTAGGATTTGTGGTTCGAAAAGGTGGTATCGAAATAGATCCAATTAAAATCAAAACCATATTAGAAATGCCTTCTCCAAAAACTATAAAAGAATTAAAAGGATTGCAAGGACGACTTGCCTATATTTGTCGGTTTATTTCAAACTTCTCCGGAGAATGCAGACCTTTTTCCAAATTGATGAAGAAAGGAGTCGACTTTGTATGGGACAAAACTTGCGAAGATGCTTTTCAAGATATCAAACGATATCTTACTAATCCGCCAGTTCTTTCAGCTCCAATTCCAGGAAACCCTTCATTCTCTATACACGAGCTCTCGATCACTCTCCGGGGGCATTATTAGCTCAAAAGAATGATGAAGGGAGAGAGGTGCCTCTTTAGTACTTGTCAAGAATGTTGGTTGGTGCTGAACACAACTATCACCCAGTAAAAAAGGAATGTCTTGCATTGATGTTTGCAATTCAAAAGCTGCGTCACTACATCCTCTCCAATGTAGTGTACCTAGTTTCTAACATCAATCCATTAAAAGTACTAGTAACGAAAGCCAAGGCCCTGAGCGAGTGCTTGGCCAAATGGTCGATTCTTCTCTCTTAATATGATATCAGATATACCCCTGTGAAGGCTATAAAAGGACAGGCTCTTGCTGATTTTTTGGCAAAACATCCGCTCTCGGAAGATTCTGAATTCATAGAAAATCTCCTTGATGAACCAATCTTTTTCGTTGAACAATTGTGGAAACCCACCATTGACCCAGATTTACATTGGATTATGCACTTTAATGGGGCTTCCAGAATTAATGAATTAGGAGAACCGGTTTCAGGAGTTACAAATATTTTCTGTAGCCCGGAAAAACTCTACATTCCTTACTCCTTCTCATTAATCAAGCCATGTTCAAACAATGTAGCAAAATATACTGCATTGATTATGGGCCTTGAATTAGCCATAGAATCACGTATCGATATGCTTGAAGTCTATGGGGATTCACAAATTGTGATCAAGCAAATGAATCATGAATATGAAGTGAAGAAACCTGATCTGGTTCCTTTTTTAACAAAGCCCGTGAACTCAGGAAAAGATTCAGTCTAATTGAGTTTCATCATGTTCCAAGACATCAGAACGTCAAAGTAGATGCATTAGGAAGTTTGGCAGCTTCAATGTCAATTCCTGAAAATGACAAAATGGTATTAGAAATAGTCGAGAGAAGACTTCTACCTCCACTCGACACCCATAAAGCAGTGGCCGATAGCTTTACTATGATTAATAATTGGATTTCATCTTTTCATAATTCATTCAGAGATTGGAGAGATCCTTTTATTGATTACATTCTTCATGGGATACTACTAGAGAATACTAAAGACAGAACTAGTATTCAAAGACGAGCTCTAAAAGTCCACTTTGATTTGCCCTCAAAGACTCTTTATCGCAAATCATATGATGGAATTCTTTTTCGTTACTTATCACCAAAAGAAGCAGAGCAAGTCCACAAAGAAGTCCATTCTAGTCTGTGTAGTGCTCACCAGGCTAGGCCAAAGCTTCATGATCAAATACAAAGGCTAGGTTCCTATTGGCCTACTATGATATCTGATGCCATCAATTTTGCTAAAAGATGCAATGAATACCAAATTCATGGTGATTACATTCATCAACCTCCTGAATATCTATATCCTACACCCAACTCTTGGCCGTTTGATCTTAGGGAATGGACAGTTGGAAAGATCAGCCCACCATTAGAACGTGACCATCAGTTCATTTTGGCTGCAACAGATTACTTCTCTAAATGGACAGAAGCAATACCCCTTGTACAAGTCAAGACAGATACAGTCCTCAGTTTCTTGAAAACTTACATCATTTGTCGCTTTGGAGTGCCCAGACGTCTATATCATGACAATGGTCCCTAATTCAATAACAATAGATTTTACAGATTCTGTGACAAGTATGGAATCCAATGCTGTCCATCTACGGCATATAATCCTGCAGCTAACGGACTTACTGAAGCTTTCAACAAGACTATTTGCAAAATTTTGAAGAAAATGATCTCTAACAACAAGAAAGGTTGGAGTACCAAACTTCCTAAGGCATTATGGGTTTACAGAACTACAATTCGCGGTCTAACTAAATCGACACCATATTCCTTGGTCTATGGCTGTGAGGCCTTAATAGCCTTAGAAATACAACTTCCCTATCTTCGGGTAGCTGTGATAAACAAATATACTAAAGCGAAAAATGCTAAACTCAGACTCCAAGAGTTGGAAGCCTTGATGAGAAGAGGCTTGCCGCTTGATAAAGTATCGAGTTTTATTAAGCTCGTATGGCTGGATCTTTTAACAAAAAGTCAGATACATAACTTACAAGAAAGGAGACTTAGTTCTTGCAGTTAAGAGGCTCATGTTCTCCACACACTTGTCAAAAGGCAAATTTGAACTTAAGTGGGAAGGACCATTTGTCATTGACAAAGTCTACTCCAACAGCGCTTACACACTTCTCACACTTGAAGGAGATAGATGCATGATGCCTATCAATGGAAAACTTCTTAAAAAATACTATACTTGAATGTCATTGGTATATCCAAATCATGTACAATGTACCTAAACCATGTATAGTGTACATTCTCACTCCTAACCAAAATCAAAATCCTCTGGCTTCGAACCTCACAACTTATGATTCTTAACCAAAATCCCTCAGATTTGTATCAAATGACTATAAGGATTAAATCTTTCGACTCCTCTAGTCAAACTTTTGTTACTTGGATAACGTCCTTACAAAACCCCTTGTAACATCTTGCTATATAGATTAAGTCTTTTTGCAGACCCTGTACAGCAAAACTCAACTTTGTGGAATAAGTCCTTCTACAAACCCCATACAGCTAATCCTTAGTTGTATAAAACAAGTCTTTTTACAAACCCTATATGACTACCTTCGGTTATATAAAACAAGTCTTTTTGCAGACCCTGTATAACCAAAATCTAAAAACAAAAAAAAAAAAAAAACAAAAAAAAACGAAAAAACAAAACCAAATCTTTGTCCTAAGGAATAAGTCAAGGATCCCGAGGAAAGCCTCACACACGGGCACCGGATAACATCCACTTTGTTTAACCCCTTTTGACACCAAAAGGATCAAGTCATAGACCCTAGGGAAAGCCTCACACATGGGCACTGGACAACGTCCACCTACATGACTCCCTTATTTTCAATTTGTGGATCTAAAAGATCGCAAATCACACCCTCATACAAGTTTGAGAAAACCAAATCAAACAAACCATCCATACAAACCACATCAAACATCTATACAAAATCAAACCAAGCACCTATACCAATGAGAAAATAGAGGAAAAGAAAAGTTTTTCCATTAGCATCTATTTAAAGTTCAAATACAAAAAGTGAAACCAATGTATACATGGCCCCCAGGGTTAGTCAAAATGAAAGGAACAAGCAAGGAAGACATCAAATATGAGTTGCAACAAAGAATATTAATCCAGAAACTTCTCCAGTTGTCTCTTCGCGTTCAGCACACCTTCCATTAGGACACGTCCTTTGTAGCCTGCATAAGCGGGTACGACAGTATTAATGTCAATCTCATCCAGCTTGATATTCAATTCAACCTCCAAAGACTGAATAAAAACAACCAAGGCTATACGCTTCGCTTCTGCATGCGCAAGAAGATCATCCCTGCAACAAATGCCCTCTGAAATAGACTTCTACTAGTTTTCACTGGTATTCTCCACGGAAGAGAGCTGCTGTTGCAATACGGTAATCTGCTGTTGTATATTTTCACGTTCAGCCGCACACGCAGCCAGCTCTTATGTCATGTTGGCCCGCTCCACATTCATTACCTGTACTTCCTCCTCAGCACTTTCAATCTCCACAGCCAGTTGAATTTTATGCCTTAGGACTTCATCCTGGAAAGCTTTGGCATGATCAGCATTTTTGTCCTAAGAATCCTTTTCTTTGAGTTTATTGAAGAAGAGGACAAAGGCATCACGAAGGCCACTCAAATCTGTACCAGAAGATATCAACATATCAGCTAAAGCTTTGGCACCTTGAATTTTCTCAGAAGAAAGCTCTCCTTGGAAAACAGTGGCCAAGATGCTGCAGATCGCCATCTTTGTGGCAAAATTAATAGCAGATTGAGGCTTTAGGGTGTCCCCGAACAAGCTGGGTTCTCTAGGGATAGAAAGGTTTGATTTTCGCTCTTGTAAATTTGACTGGGCCTGAGAACCTGAACGATTATCCCTTTTTCTCTTGACATTTATATCCGCGCCCCCAGGAATAACCAATGCTTCTTCACTGACAGATGGTGAATCATGTGACCCTTGTGAAGACAAAATAGCTGAAGGATCCCTAATTGTATGTGGTATCACTGTCACATGTAATAATGCTTTCCGGGATCCTCCTCTTTCAGCAGAAGCCTCATCTGATATCTTTTGAACAGTAGGGTCTTCGATAATTTTCAAAGGTGATGACTGATCCGCCCTAAAGTGGACCCTCGGGGCATCATGGCTTTGGGAGGTGTGAAATTACCAATGACCAGAGGTACACTGCTAGTGACAGGTGTTACAAGAGTATCTTCTACCGGGAGACTTGTAGTTTCTAGAACCAATGCCCGCTGAACAGAAGGACCTGTTTTGATTATAATAGGATCCGCTACAAAGGCTTCTTCAGCCGAAACCATGACACTGTCTGTTTCTTTTTCTGTGTGGCCAATAGGTTCGGTATGTGGCTCTGTCCGAATATCCCCAGCTTCATCAACCCTTGGTTCATTACTAAAAGGCAATATAGTACCAGCCGGTGACAATCCCGCACCATTGTTGATACTTTTTGTCAGCGAATCTGATGATAAACTCTCTATAAAGCGTTGCAGATCACTCCCAAGGGGGCTGCCTGGTGATGTCTCTAAATATCCACTATGAATTGAGATATCATCCAGGTTAATTGAAGCTTCAGCATGCTCCTTCTCCACTTGTTCCTCAATGGGTGATCCAAAAGACCTCCTTGAGATGGTAGGAAGTATATCAAGAACACCCTCTTCTGCCCGATCACCTGAAAAAGGGAATGAATAAAATCATATCACAAATATTGAAATACTAACCAAGCTAATGCGAAACTTTCCTTTAGCGACAACTGGAGTTTCCCTTATATCCATTGAGGCTTTGGCTGCAAGCTCCTTGACAATCTCAGAAGGAAGCTTTTGTTGTCCAACCTGAAGAACAACATCAGTAATAGCAACATCACCGACATCATCAATGAACTTCTCTGCAGCGATGGATTCCGTCGGTACATCTGCGGCCACTTTTCTCTCAGATTCAGGGATCATTGTTTGAGCAAATGAATCTTTCTCAAAATCGAACTCGATGTTGATATCACTATCGGTATGCTCCTCGGTCGTGGGAGTATCAAAACTGCTTTCTCCTCCACCCCTTTCATCAGAAGCATAATCTTCAGCAAGTTCAGCCACTTGTCTCCCAGATCCTCCAGCAATTGAGGGTTGAGCTAATAAAATAGCCAGAAAGAAATATAAATGTCAAAACAAGAGGTACAGGGCTAATGAGGAGATGATTATAAAGAATTACATGTGTTACTAGTTTTTAGCCTCTGAGAACGACGTGTTTGAGGACTTTCAACTTTTCTCTTCTTGGAAGGCATTTCTTTGCTAACTTAGGCTCGGGCTCGAGTCACCAGTTTTGAACGAGTGGCTCTGAGCTTCTTATGCAAAACTGGGTCTGCTGGAGGGTTCACAGGCATTATAACAGGTGACCTTGCCCTAGTAGCTGCTTCAGCGGTTTGGACCCTCTCTGCTGGACTTTGACCGACATGTGTCTCTATCGATGTTGGAGCATCAGTAGCAGTTTTTAATCGCTGAGAAAGATCTACCTCAGTGGTTGGATGCATAATAGACTGCTCTTCTTCAAACTGCCTGGTCTACTCTCCTACTAAAACTTTAGTCCTAACAGAATGGGAAACAGGTCCAAAATCCAAAACAGCCCTGCCTATCTACCTAATCTGAGCAAGGCTAATGCTCTCTTGTAAATTTTCATCTATAGCTCATCGCATTCTCGCTGTAGATACATTAGGTGGAGGCATGTAGCTTTCATCTTCCTCACCTCTTAAAGAAAGGTGAACTCGGCAGATATCAGATCCGGCCACCAAACTAATTCGACATTGATCCCCATCATGTAGCCAATTTTTAAAATTCTCTGTGATAAAACGATCTTTTTCTCCGTTTTCTTTCTGTTTAGAAGCACGCAAAACATGACATTTAATCTGGGGATTGCTTGTGTATGCCTACACAATGGCGAAGGTGTTTTTGGCAAACCATTGAGCGAAGCCACTCGTGTACCCAGGATTCGGAAGACAGGGATAGCCAAAACAAGCCCTAGTATCAAACGCCTAGTAAAATTTCCAAGCATTTCGGGCATCTTGCAAGGAACCAGTAGTGCCTCGAATCAAACCCAATCCTCCCACGACAGCTTGACAAAAATCAAATTGTCTGCAAAATCTGGCAGGTATATAAGGTTGAATATTGATATATGTATTTTTCCTATATACCAGATCTGCAAGCCTTAAGCTCAGAAGCCACTTTTTTCTTCATCTAATAAGCCAATATCCCGGCCACCCTCTCCGACTTTGTCAATTGTTGGTTCCACAGCATTCCTCATCTGAGTCGAAACTTCAATATTGGGTACAACGTCACGAGAAGCAACATAGTTGTTAAAGTTATGCAAATGTTGACGTAAGTCAGTCATGGAATAGTTGTTAATCAGGCAACTACCGCCAACTACATCCTCCATGAAAATGCGTCCCGGTGCACCGCTGTGTGAATGAAGACCGTTACAATGATAGGTGAATCAGGTGTATAGCAAATATTCAACATAAAATCGGTTGAAAGGCTTCCCCTCTCTGACGGTGAATCCTGAACGCTTCAACTCAGTTAGCATATAGGATACAAAAGCGGGACCCAAGCAAGGCTATGTCCAAAGGCCATTATGAGTGATGGATATATGCAACCAGGCCTAAGGTCATTTCCAAAACTTGGAAAGAGAACTTCGGACAACCATGCTGCCAAGAACGAAGCGAGCCAACATTTTTTTTTTCAAGTCTGGATACTTGGCAAAAATGTAAGGTTGAAAGTCCGTATCCTCATGATAGACGATTGTTGAATCCTTCTCAGGGTCCTCGCTCGGAATTACCTCTTTCCATTTAAAGTATCCACCTCCATTTGTGAAGAAAGGATCGATAATTCTCTTCACTTGACTCATCCATTAGACGACTTTACTTCGACTCCGGCTAGTCGTTTGAATTGAATCCTCAAGTGCAAAAAGGAGATAATATGCAACCCGGAATTCATCATCCATGGTGGCTAATTCTTCATTGGGTAAAACGGTTTCATCATAGATTTCGCCATATGGTGCCAAACCAAAAATCTTCTTTATTTCCCACAAGGAGAATCCCAACTCCATGTTCAGAATAATAAAGGTACCAGTCACTGGGCAAAAAACTCTAGAATGGCCCTACAGATGTTCTTGTTCTCACAGGGGACTCTTTGTGTGTGGCATTTATGGCATCAAAAATCCCGATCGCGTTCAAATCTTTCGAATAACGATGTTTGATTGCAGTCACCCAGCCTAGCCAATCCCTAATACAATTAAACCATTCGCGAGACTGATGTCTCTCGCCGAGCCAAGCACTCCCGTCTGCCGTGTGGATACCAAGCCCGATGGTCCTGAGTTGTGAAATCACAGTGCCTACTTCCAAATTCAAAGTGCAGGGTTCTATGGTCTCTATTTCAGACCTTGGATGTTTTGTGAAGCAGTATGGTGGCTGAGACATGAATTTGCCAGTCTTGAAATGGACATGATGCCTTATCCTTGAAAAAAAATCATTCCTTGCCGAGATCGTTGGAGCCAATGACATTATAGTTGGATGCCGTCGGATAGACCGTTAGTTCACGAACAACCCCTACCGAGTTTGCGTAACAGTACTGCATATTGTCAGTAGGTTGCTTTGCAGTCTCCTTTGTGCATCTCCAAATATATACCAGGGTTTGTGAAAGATCACTTTGTCATTATTTTCCCAATCGGTATTATTTGCCATGCACCAGTATGTATACCAATTTCTTTTTTATAGAGCTTTGGTTCTCTGAAGCCGCAAGCTAACATTGAATGCTTCATTCGGATCCTTTGGATCAGAGTCCCTAGTGGTCTTACCTTTCGTGCGACCTTTTGATGCCCCAGCAGTTACAGTTGCAAGCGCTTTACCTTTTCTATCTGCAAGGCAGACAAATAAGAAGAAGAAGAAAATGTTAGCAACAGTGATATGAAATTCTGCAAAACTTTCGGTAGCATCTCCCCCTAACGGAAGGCTAAAAGGAGAAAATAATACCCAAGTTCTGAGACCAAGAATTGGCATTAAGGCTCACTTAAATCTTAGAACTGAAGATCTTGGTCCAAACAGGTGTTCAAGCACCTTAAGACCTTTCACGGCGAGGGGGGGGGGGGGGGGCAATGGATTCGTGTTTAAGCACGAAAATGGTGATATCCAATGCTAGAAATGTATGCATGATACAAGCAAAGTATGATGGTATCTGTATACGACACATAAAGCATAAACATGCTCAAGCATGAGAGAACAATATTTGAAAGTGCGTGACATGTTTTCAGCAACATCAATAAAGTGCAACATCAATTTTAAAGCTAAAAAGATTTTCACATTCCCAAGATGGTATTTCTCATAAATCTCAGCAAACAAAGTCCTGGGCAATGATTTGCTATAATGGGACCATTAGACATTCTTGTGAAAGCAACAACACACTATTGTCAATGTGTGTAAGGCTACTGAAGGAAATATTGCTTTGCAAAGTTAATTTCAATGATCATTAACTATCATCAATGATCAAAAGGTGATATTGTATTCATCGGCCTCCCACAAAGACGGACGACGTCATTTAAAACTGACTCAGATGATACATTTCGGGTTAGTATCAGAAAAAGGCAAGGAAGGGTTCTTCGGCCTTGGAAGTTGTAGTAGAAAAAGACAATGTAAAACGCCTTTTTCAAAACTACATTCAACCATGTGATTGGCAGTTCTTTGGCCTTGGAAGTTGTAGTAGAAAAAGACAATGTAAAACAACAGATTATTCAAAGCTACATTTCGCTACTCAACGGGGGGATCATCCTATTTTCGTCGGTCTCTTTCACCAACCACTCATATCTAGGGTAATTTATACTTCTCAGATTTATTGAGACTTAAGGAGAGTAACTTTCTCATCAAAAGTAGAAAAGAATGCTCTTGATGGCTATTCAGTTCGATGGATCATGAAACAATTCCTATAGAGGCCATAGTGGTTAAGTTTGTATTGTGTCATGCCAGTGACCGAGCAAACCACCGCAATCCAATCCCCTATAATCCCCACCGGGGCTATGGTGATTCAACATGTGCTTACACGACACTAAGAAATAAGCAGATTCACATCTCTTTATCTTTTACACTTCCCACAGATGACAAAGGCTAAGTGTGTGCTCAAAGGTGTTAGTATTCAGACAGAATAGGTGGATGTTCATTAAGTTCAATAGTAAAGGGTGAAGCTTAACTAAAGTTGTGATCATGACTATTCGGGACCATGACCATGCAATGAAGCAGTCAAACCTCATGGTATTCAACTTTACTTGGTAACATGAGATCGGTGTGATATCTTTGAGTTGTTTGTATGCTTCAAACAAACCAAAATAAAGAAGAAGAAAAGAGCACAATCATTCAAGGTGATGGCCGTTCTCTACACAATGATGGCCATAGCCATAGGATGGCTTAGATACAAGTAGTGGCCATGGATGGCCTGTGATTGTGAGCATGCCTAGATAATGGTGGTCTAGTGTGGGGATTGGGATGATATCCGTAAGCCATCAAGTTGAGAACCAGAGTTAGAACAGTGGGTTTTCTATGAGCCAACTCTCAAATTAAAAGTGTGCAAGCAAAGAACGAAAAAAAAAAAAAAGAAGAAGAAGAGGAAAATCACAAGATGGCAGTGACCATGGACCCTCCCTAACTGTGGGACTGTGGCTGTCAATGACCATAAGCATGTACAAACAAATTGACTAGGTTTTCAAATTCTGAATTCTTAGAATGATGTCTGGTTGATTAAGCAAAAGAGAGAGAGAGAGAGAGAGAGAGGAAGAAGAAGCAACAAAAGAAAAAGAAAAGCAATCGAGCTCAAGCATGTCCTCAAAGGGACCGTTGACAGTTACAGTGCTTGAGCATGTTGAAGGAAATCGCACTCTTGATCTTATCATGAACTCAGAATGATATTCAAGGAGAGAACCTTGTATGGAGATTGTCAGGAACAACAACAACAACAACAACAACAACAAAAAGAAGAGAAAAGAGAGCACAGACGATCACAAAATGGCAGTGATCATGGTCTTCTATGACCACTGTTGGCAGTGATAGTGAACTGGTCCAGTGTTTCAATATTAGCAATATGGGAAAGACTTCATCATTTCAAAGCACTGACCGAGCCAAACAAAAAAAAAAAAAAAAAAAAAAAAAAAAGAAGAACAATGAAGAAAGTCATTCAGACATTCTACCGAACAGATTGTGATCACAAGCACAGTTACATGGTCATGAATATATTTGAGAGCACATTCTTCATCAGAATTGAATGATACCTAATGCCAAATCAGAAATTAAACCCAGTATCTCAAAGTCATTCAAACAAAGAAAAAAGAGGGGCGGGGGGTGTGGGGTGTGGCGCTGTGACCGTGGGATATCCCACGGACAGTAATGGCCAAGATCAGGGGCCTTCTCCATGATGCTCAATTCAAGCCGGCCAACAGGGAAAAGGCAACACAACGGTGAAAAGGCAAACCCAAAAGCAAGTAACAAAAAAAAAAAAAAAAAAAAAAGGGGCACACTCCACATTCGGCCATGACAGAACTTGAAGAAACTGGGATGTAGAAACGTACCAGCCATAGCCATTAATTGCAGTCGATGAGTCCACAAGATGGAAGATAGAAGAAAACACTGAGACGATAGATACCTTTGAGTTCTTGGAGTTTCAGTTTGTCTCTCTCCCTCAATTGATTCAAACTTGGAGTCCCGGTCTCTCTCTCAGGTGGCTCAAGCAGCAAAGTGAATGGAAAGAGACGAGAGCCTTTTCTTTAAAAAACCCAGGTTCACAGCATGTCTGGGCATTGGGACCCATTGATTAATGGCCCAGCTGTTGCTTCTTCACCCACGGCCATTGTGTGGGATCATCAATGGGGTCCATAGCCTCGTAATCCACTCCATCTCAATGGTCCACATCATTTCAGTGGTCTACTCCATCTCACATGGTACTTCGTGAACATTGCTTAATTGGGTGGTGGGGCCACTGTTTGGTGGTCCACTGTTTTAACCCCCTCCCTCCTTTCATTAACTAATGGCCCATCCTCGTATTGTAATCATTCACAACCACAGTCGTAATTCCTTCACTCTCTTCCCCACAGACACAAGTCATTTGGCAATGGGATCCATGGTTTGGCCAAACCCGTTAAGACCACTGTCTACCTCTTATAGTCATCGCGATTTTAAGCGATGGGACCCACGGTATGATAACCCATCCTTTTAATTATAACTATTCAAAATCCCGTGGTGGGTCCACTTGGGGTAATTTACAAAAAAAAAATAAATCTCCCATAAATAAAATAGGAAATTTATGGGATACTTTTTGGGGGAAGTTGTTCAAAAAGAAAGGGGATGGGGTTTCTTTCCAAGTCAACTTTGAGTTAAAGTTTGATTTTGAGCCATTATCCCAAATTATTTTGAATCAAAACCCATAGAAGCCAATGTCAAAGCCAAGTCAAAAAAAAAAACCTAAACTTTGATTTTTTGGAAATAAACAAAAAAAAATCCATGAAAATTCCAAACCCAAATTCATTTTAGATTTTCTTAATACCTCAGGGATTCTTTTGTAGGTGTCCTCCATAGTACCCACAGAGATACCACTTTGGATATCTATGATGAATAGGTCATGAGAAAATCAAACTCATTTCAAAAATCCAAATAAAAAACTCATAAACTTTTGAATTTTCTAAATACTTAAGGGATTTTTTGTGGGTGTTCTCCATGGTCCCCACAGAGATGCTACTTTAATATCTATGAAAATAGGGCAATGAAATTCGGAATTCTTATGTTTTTTCAAAATTCCATCATCAAACCCTTCATGGTTTTTATCCAAAATTTCAAAATCCCAAGTCTAGGCCTACAACCTACCTTGACAAACTGTCTTTTCATCAAGTCATCCATCATTCCCACAGATTGGCTATTTTGAGGTACAATGATTATTACACTGTCACAACCCGAGCCCAGAAATCGGGAGTTAATTTAAAACCTAACCAGTGACACACGTACTCCCATGCACGTATACCCAGACCTTCTCTAAATTTATGCACACAAGGGATATTCACACGTGCAAGCCAAGTGTACGCAGAAACTGTACATATCATTGCATGACGAAAAGAAACACAAAGAGGAATACGAACTGTAAAACTCATATTATTTATAGGATATACAACAAAATGGGAAACAGTGTCTGAGAGACAATCACAAGATAAGGTGTACAAGAAACAAAACAAGATCCTAATACAAAATGAAAGTCGATAGGTGGATGTAATGCCAAACCGCTCTTCGTGGGAGTGATCAAGTCCACTCCTCTAACCCTGACTAGGTCTCTCGAATCTTTCCTAGAGTCCGGCCTACCGACGAGGGGTCGGTAAAAGAATCTGGGCCTGTAACGCCAAGAACAACCAATGAGTACAACGACTCAGCAAAGCATAAGCAACAATAAGTTAACACGCGCTGTGTCTAGCAGAATAGTTGACAGTTAACAATTAACAATGCATAGAGATCATGTTTATATACTAGGCAGGTCGTGCAGATAACGAAACATACTTTCAGAATCATGAAACAGATAAACTGGCTAGGTGGCTACTACAATTGCCATGTTCTCCCTTTCGAGAGTAGTTAGTACAAGAACACCATCGACCGGGTCAGGGTACGCATGGGTCTCTGGTTACCAGGGTTCAGAATCCCAGGACAGGAGCACTCTGCAGAGGCAACAATCAGGCTACCCCAAAGTTAACCCCGTCGGGTATCCTGACGCTGAGGCTGAGTAGAACCAGACAAATAAGATCAGTCATGTCATATGATGCACGTCAATCAATGTCAGTAGGTTGGTCAGGCAGTGTAGTGCAGTACGGTACAGGTCATATCATGTTATATTGCAAGCAAGCAATACTGTGCGTCCATCGCACGAGAAGCAAAGACTCAATCCTTGCAATATCATTTCAAGCGAACAATTACAGGTCAAAGTAATAATAAGAGCATGGAAAGCAATAATCGAATCAATATGCAATGCAAGTCAAGTTATTATTGTGAATCAAGAGTGTTTACTAGCCAACCCTAAGCTAGCTGTCCAATGTTTCTAACTGTACATGATGATGTAGTTTTAAGTTATTTGATACACACAGTTGTTCATTTTGGGGGTGTTGCACTGTATTAATAAATATGTATCGAATCCCTTAAATCAACATCCATGGGGAGGTGCTTAACAGTTAGACAACATACATAAATCGTCACAGCCCGCGAGACCATTCATGCATTTAAGGTAGTCCGTTGGGCAAGGCAGGTGGTTAAGAAGCCTAGGTGAAGGTCCCCTAAGGCTCCCCATTAACCCTATCTTTTCTCCAATTCTTTAAAGAGCAGAGAGACCAAATGCTCTTTAAGAGTAGAGAGACCAAACGGTAGCATAAAAAGGTCCTCTGGGTGTTAAGGAAACAAAAGAGAAAGAATGAGCAAGGTTAGGATTCAGTTAGGATTCAGTTGAACACTGAATCTCCCAGAGCATCAGTGCTTCAGGGCTGACTGGTTGGCTCTGAAGCCCGATCGGTCGAATTTCGGTTCTGGGAGCGTCCAATCGGTCCGACCCCAGTCCTGATCAGTTGGACAACAGCGTTCTGTACAAACCAGGTCTTCTGTGCCACAGGCGTTCTATGCACAAAACGACATGTATCACGCTTATATCATTCCAAGGGCTATCCAAACTCAACACACTTGAGAGAAAAAGAGTAGAGAGATGTAACAATCAACATGTATCAACATGTGTTCATCCCTATTATGCTTATACTTGCCTTGAACAAACCTTTTCCGCAATTTAGTTATTCTTTGGCCCAAACAATCCCAAAAATGCAATCTTAGAACCATGCATACCAAAAGTAAGCAAGAGAAAATGGGTGCATGCAGTGTAATCACTCAAACACACAAGGAAAAGCATGACTTCAAGCTCACCGTAGGACACACAAGAAGTGCAAAAGAACAGAAGTAGGAAGAGAAGCAGCAAAGAAAATGTGAGCATACATCAAGATGAGCAAGAATCCTCCTTTACCTACGAGTGCTCCAAGAAGCAAGAAGAGAAACGAAGAAAGGAGTTGAAGTACAGACTTTTCCCCCTTCTCTTTCCGTTAATCGCAAAAAAGAAAAAGAAGAAAAAGAAAAAGAGAAGATGGAGAGCAGGGAGAAGAAAAGAAGAAAATGAGAGAGAGAGAGAGAGAACCGGCGTGAGAGAGATGAAATTGAGGGAGAGAGAGTCGGTGGCTTGCTCTTATATAGGATAAGGATTTGCAAGTTTTATATCAAAGTCCAACAATTCGGGCTAATTACAGTTTGAGTCAATGAACGGTCCAACGAAAGCAAACAACCTCGTTTTCATATGAGTCAGTTACAGAAGTTGACAAGCTCGACAAAATACACGTGTTGACACAAAGATGATGCCTAAATGACGAACCCATACAAAATCAAAAATTACGAAAAAGGGCTCATATCTACTTAACCCAAGTTAACCTCAACTCAACTTCTTATCCACGAACCGAAACCAATGTCAAAAGAGTAAAACCATGAGCTTAACATAAATTCGATATAATTAGCACCTAAACTACACTAATTAGTAGTTAAACTAAATTAAGCTGGGCCGGAGTGTTACATACACTACAATCATTACACCTCGAGGGGGCACTTGTTGACCCATGAAATTTACAAATAATGCAGCGAAGACAGTACAAGCTTTGGATTATGGACTGACAAGATTCCCAGGTTTAAAAACTAGGATCTGGATCACCCCGGATCACCAAAGAGGATGAAAGTTACATGGTAACTCTAAGGCATGCTTAGGAGCAATGTTCCAAAATTTCCAAGTATTTGGACTCCATCTCATCTCAAATCAATCTTCTGTGACTGTTTGCCAGCCTCTTAGGAGTTACCATGGGACCTGGCATTTTTACATCCCGAAGTAAGCTCAAATTCAGCGGAAAGCTTTCAAATACATTTAGAAATTATCTTTCAAGGATTCAGAGTATTTGGACATTATTTGGATCAAAACTTAGCCCAGATGGTTATATACTATGCTCTATGAGGTCATTATGCAAAGTGACACCTCGTGAAGATCAAATCAGTTGAAACTTTTTGAGAAAGCTCAAATTATGTTGAAGGAAGGTTCCACAAAATTTCAGGTTAAACGGACATCATTTGACCCAAAGTCTACGAGCATGTTAACTTGGGGTCGGTGACCCCCAAGCTGTGAAGTCTCTAATTAAAGTCCTGCTTCTCAATGTCTAAAATTGATGTAATTGGGGCACAAAGCTACAGTCATGTTCAAAAGCTATTCTTCAAGTTTTCAAGTTAAAAGGGCTTCGTTCAATCTTACTTCCATTGCATGACAACTTAGAAAACAATGACCCCCCAAGCCATGGAGGTTACTAGCCAAAATCCATCTTTCAAGGGGTCAAAGCTGATGAAATTTGGAACAAGTACTCAAAATATGTTCAAAGTCACTCTCCTAAAATTTTAAGTCGACTGTATACCATTTGGGTAGAAAACAAGCTGACTACCTACAGTGTGAAGTGAACAACGACTTTGATGACCTATAAAAATTGCAAATGCTGCAGCGAAGACACCTCATCTCAGCTTAATTTAGGCTACAGAGGTTATTTGCAAATCCTGGGAAATCACTGTAAGAACCGGCATTCCATGAAGATCAAGACAGCTGGAACTCTCAGAGGAAGTTCAAATTTCGGGTTGGACAGAGATCATCAAACTCAAAAGCCACAAACATGTCAGCCTGAAGTCAGTTCCCCCCCAAGCCAGGGGGTCACTGACCAAAGTCCTGCTTCCCAATGTCCAAAATTAATGAAATTTAGACGCGAAGCTTCAATCATGCTCAGAAGATACTTTGCAAATTTTCAAGATGAAAAGACTCTGTTTGGCCTAAATTTCATTACATGTCAACTTAGAGGACAGTAATCTCGAATTTGGGGGTCATCGGCTAAGATCTTACTTCCAGAAGGCCAAAGCAGATAAAATTTAGAACAAATGCTCAAAGAATGCCCCAAGTTATTCTCCCAAAGTTTCAAGTCAAGGGGAGGCTGTTCAGATAGAAAACAAGCTAACTATCTCAATGTGGAGTGAATAGTGACCTAACGCATGCAATGAATAGTTACTGTTCGAAATCCTACTTCCTCAAATCCAAACTGCATGAAATTTGGATGAATACTCCAAGATGTTCTTGATGTCAGTCCCTCCAAGTTTCAAATCAAACCGGGGTCATTCGGGCTTCAAACAGCTGAAACAAGGGCCCACTGTCATAAAAAAGTCAACTGGAGAGTTGACCAAGTTCAGATGGTCAAACAAAGCTAAAACTTCTGTGACACACTCAAAATAGTGTCAAGAAGTGTTCCTCCAAGTTTCGTGGCAATTGGACGTCGTTTGGACCCCAAACAGGCGGAAACAAGCCACATATGCAAAAATTTCAAGAATGGGCCTTGGGAGTGACCGGGGCCCACAAACAAAAGGAGTTAACCAAGTTCAGGTGGTCAAACTGAGCTGAAACTTCTGTGACACACTCAAACTAGTGTCAAGAAGTATCCCTCCAAGATTCGTGGCGATTGGACACCGTTTGGGCCCCGAACAGGCGGAAACAAGCCACATATGCAAAATTCCAAGAATGGGCCTTGGGAGTGACCGGGGCCCACAAACAAAAGGAGTTGACCAAGTTCAGGTGGTCAAACAGAGTTGAAGCTTCTGTGACACACTCAAAACAGTGTCAAGAAGTATCCCTCCAAGTTTCGTGGCGATTGGACACCGTTTGGGCCCCGAACAGGCGGAAACAAGCCACATATGCAAAAATCCAAGAATGGGCCTTGGGAGTGACCGGGGCCCACAAACAAAAGGAGTTGACCATGTTCAGGTGGTCAAACAGAGCTGAAACTTCTGTGACACACTAAAAATAGTGTCAAGAAGTAATCCTCCAAGTTTCGTGGTGATTGGACACCGTTTGGGCCCTGAACAGGCGGAAACAAGCCACATATGCAAAATTCCAAGAATGGGCCTTGGGACTGACCGGGGCCCACAAACAAAAGGAGTTGACCATGTTCAGGTGGTCAAACAGAGTTGGAATTTCTATCAAACACTCAAGATGGTGTCAACCAACATCTCTCCAAGTTTCGTGATGATTGGACATCATTCGGGCCTCAAACAATGGAAAATAGACCGCATATGCAATGTTCCAAAAGTGGGCCTTATCCGTGACCGGGGCCCAATTAATGAAAAAGTTGACCAACTTCCTGAAGTCAAAATGGGCTGAAATTTTTATGACATGTAGAAAATAGTGTTAAGAAGCATCCCTCCAAGTTTGGTGGCAATTGGACTTCGTTTGAGCCCAAAACAGATGAAAATAGTCCACATACGCGAAAAACCTGAAATTAGGCCTCGTCCGTGGCCCAGTCTGCGGTCACGGACCTTCAAAGGATGTTTCCCACGATTTTGGGTGGTTTCCCTCCACTCCTCTTCGAAATCCAACTCCCCACAACTGCTATTAACTCCCCAAAACTGCACAAAACTGTTTGGGAGTCTGTAAAAAGAGAAAATTTTGAAGAAACAAGGAGACACACACATAAGGAAGAAAAGTGAAGAAATTGAAGAAAGTCACCACCTAAGGCAACAAGAAGCAAGCTCCAGCAGCACTTCCACGACCATTCCCACCTTCTTTTCTTAGTTTTAAAGGTGAGCAAGAAAGTTCAGAAGGAGAGAAGGAAGGGAAATGGCCAAAGTCCATACCATGTTCGTACGACGCCAATTTTTGAGAGGATGACATTGTCACCTCTGTTTCTCTCATTCGTAGGGCTTCTTAGCCATTACAAGAGTTGTGAAAGAAGCCTCTCTAGGCCTCATTTTGTTCCTTGAAAATGATAGGTTCAAATGACACAACTCCGGCTTCAAATTTACCCATTTCGGACTTGAAACAAAAATGCAGTCCGTAAGCACGAATGATGAGTTACAGCGGTTTCAATTGATTCCATGATAAAATGTGATCTTCTTGATGGTTGTCCACCGCTCCAAAGTCATGAGAATGGAGTTCCAACACTTGAAAGAAGTTCCAAGAAAGAACTAGCGCGAACAGCACAAAAAAACGGAGGCACAGGGCCATTGTCTGTCAGTGACCGTGATCCCCGGTCACTGGCAGGTTCCAGTGACCGCGGGTGAGTCACGGTCACTGGAAGGCCCCAGTGACCACGGGCGAGTCACGGTCACTGGAAGGCCCTAGTGACCGCGGGTGAGTCCCGGTCACTGGAAGGCCCTAGTGACCGCGGATGAGTCACGGTCACTGGAATGGGGCAGTGACCGCGGGTCATGGTCACCCCCCATTTTTTTCTCCTTTTTCACATTTTCTTCCACCTTATGTACATTTTCTTATATTTTCCAAATTGAGATCACATCTGAGACTTGAGGGAGGGGTTGTAAACTTTCAAAATTTATGTAAACAACCTGCATCCCCGCGGTCAGGGCACTTGAACCCATGTAAACAAAAGGGAAATTAATGATGAACTGTAATTATTTCCCATTCTTCTTAATGCTTAAAGTGCGTGAATGTCGGACCTTGATTCCGTAATTCATTTCCACGCCAACATTTTTAAGCGCGATCAGACTTAAAACATGCAATAAATGGGTTACTGTTCGAAATCTCACTTCCCCAAATTTAAAATGCATGAAATTTGGATGAGCACTCCAAGATATCTCTAACGTCAATTCCTCCAAGTTTCAAATTAAACCGAGGTCATTTAGGCCTCAAACAACTAAAACAGGGGGGCCATATTCATGCAAAGTCAACAGGAGAGTTGACCAACTTTAGAAAGTCAAAACAGGTTGAAACCTCTATGACACATTCAAAATATTGTCAAGAAGCATCCATTCAAGTTTCGTGAAGATCGGACATCATCCGGACCCCAAACAGGTGAAAATGAGTCACAAATGCAAAAGTCCAAAAATGGGCCTTGTCCATGATGGCGGCCCAATTAACAAAGGAGTTGACCAACTTCCGAAGGTCAAACTGGGTTAAGACTTTTATGACATACTCAAAATAATGTCAAGAGGCATCCCTTCAAGTTTCATGGTGATCGGACATCGTTCAGGCCCTAAACAGATAGAAACGGGTCACAAACGCAAAAGCTCAAAATAGGGCCTTGTCCGTGACCGTGGCTACAGTTGCGGACCTCTAGAGTGCACTCCCCGCGGTTTTGGGTGGTTTTTCTCCACTTCTTCCAGAGGTGCAACTGCCTACAACTCCTCTCAACTCCCTGGAACCACCAAAAACCACCGGAGGACTCTATAAAAGGGGTAGTGTTTGAATAAAAGAGGACACACAGAGAATTTTCAAAGCAAATCGAAAAAAAAAAGCACACTTCAGCACTTGAACGACCCCTTTCTTCTTCTTTTCTCAGTCATTCAAGGTGAGAAAGAAGGTTAAAAGAAGGTTCAAAGAAGGAGAAGGATGTGGGGTTACTTGAGAACAAACTGTGTTTATGCATTGGCGATTGTTTAAAGGATGACTTTGTTACCTTTGTTTTTCTCATTCAGAGGGTCTCTTCGCCATCACAAGAGTTGTGAACAAACCTATTTGGCTTCATTCTGTTCCTTGAAAGTTATAGGTTCAGAATGACACAACTTTGGTTTCATATGACGCCCTGTTCGGACTTGTACAAAAAATAGTCCGTAAACAACAATGAAGAATTACAAAGGTTTCGATCGATTCCATGGTTGAATTCAATCTTCTTGGTGGCCATTCAACATTCAAAATTCAAAGGAAATGAGCTTCAGCACTTCGGAGAAATCACAGAAAGCAAACAGTACGAAACATTGAGCAAAATAGTGACTTCACAATCACTGTCTACTAGTGACCGTGACCCACGGTCACTCCCCATTTTTCCTTCTTTTTTGCATTATCTTCCACTCTTTGTACATTTTCTTGTATTTTCCAAATGGAGATCACATTTGAGACTTGAGGAAGGGGTTGTAAACTTTTCAAAACTATGTGATCGCGCTTAAAAAGTGTAGGCGTGGAAATGAATTACGGAATCAAGGTCCGACATTCACGCACTTTAAGCGTTAAGAAGAATGGGAAAGTAATTACAGTTCATCATTAATTTCCCTTTTGTTTACATGGGTTCAAGTGCCCTGACCACGGGGATGCAGGTTGTTTACATACATTTTGAAAGTTTACAACCCCTCCCTCAAGTCTCAGATGTGATCTCAATTTGGAAAATACAAGAAAATGTACATAAGGTGGAAGAAAATGTGGAAAAAGGGAAAAAAATGGGGGGTGACCGTGACCCGCGGTCACTGCCCCGTTCCAGTGACCGTGACTCACCCGCGGTCACTGGGGCCTTCCAGTAACCATGACTCACCCGCGGTCACTGGGGCCTTCTAGTGACCGTGACTCACCCGCGGTCACTGGAACCTGCCAGTGACCGGGGGTCACGGTCACTGACAGACAATGGCCCTGTGCCTCCGTTTTTTGTGCTGTACGCGCTGGTTCTTTCTTGGAACTTCTTTCAAGTGTTGGAACTCCATTCTCATGACTTTGGAGCGGTGGACAACCATCAAGAAGATCACATTTTATCATGGAATCAATTGAAACCGCTGTAACTCATCATTTGTGCTTACGGACTGCATTTTTGTTTCAAGTCCGAAATGGGCAAATTTGAAGCCGGAGTTGTGTCATTTGAACCTATCATTTTCAAGGAACAAAATGAGGCCTAGAGAGGCTTCTTTCACAACTCTTGTAATGGCTAAGAAGCCCTACGAATGAGAGAAACAGAGGTGACAATGTCATCCTCTCAAAAATTGGCGTCGTACGAACATGGTATGGACTTTGGCCATTTCCCTTCCTTCTCTCCTTCTGAATTTTCTTGCTTACCTTTAAAACTAAGAAAAGAAGGTGGGAATGGTCGTGGAAGTGCTGCTGGAGCTTGCTTCTTGTTGCCTTAGGTGGTGACTTTCTTCAATTTCTTCACTTTTCTTCCTTATGTGTGTGTCTCCTTGTTTCTTCAAAATTTTCTCTTTTTACAGACTCCCAAACAGTTTTGTGCAGTTTTGGGGAGTTAATAGCAGTTGTGGGGAGTTGGATTTCGAAGAGGAGTGGAGGGAAACCACCCAAAATCGTGGGAAACATCCTTTGAAGGTCCGTGACTGCAGACTGGGCCACGGACGAGGCCCAATTTCAGGTTTTTTGCATATGTGGCCCATTTTCATCTGTTTTGGGCTCAAACGAAGTCCGATTACCACCAAACTTGGAGGGATGCTTCTTTACACTATTCTATACATGTCATAAAAATTTCAGCCCTTTTTGACTTCAGGAAGTGGGTCAACGTTTTCATTAATTGGGCCCCGGTCACGGACAAGGCCCATTTTTGGAACATTGCATATGCGGTCTATTTTCCATTGTTTGAGGCCCGAATGATGTCCAATCATCACGAAACTTGGAGAGATGTTGCTTGACACCATTTTAAGTATTTCATAGAAATTTCAGCTCTGTTTGACCACCTGAACTTGGTCAACTCTTTTTGTTTGTGGGCTCCGGTCACTCCCAAGGCCCATTCTTGGATTTTTGCATATGTGGCTTGTTTCCGCCTGTTCGGGCCCAAACGGTGTCCAATCGCCACGAAACTTGGAGGGATACTTCTTGACACTATTTTGAGTGTGTCACAAAAGTTTCAGCTCTGTTTGACCACCTGAACATGGTCAACTCCTTTTGTTTGTGGGCCCCGGTCACTCCCAAGGCCCATTCTTGAAATTTTGCATATGTGGCTTGTTTCCGCCTGTTCGGGGCCCAAACGGTGTCCAATCGCCACGAAACTTGGAGATATACTTCTTGACACTATTTTGAGTGCGTCACAGAAGTTTCAGATCTGTTTGACCACCTGAACTTGGTCAACTCCTTTTGTTTGTGGGCCCCGGTCACTCCCAAGGCCCATTCTTGAAATTTTGCATATGTGGCTTGTTTCCGTCTGTTTGGGGCCCCAACGTGTCCAATCGCCACGAAACTTGGAGAGATACTTCTTGACACTATTTTGAGTGTGTCACAGAAGTTTCAGATCTGTTTGACCACCTGAACTTGGTCAACTCCTTTTGTTTGTGGGCCCCGGTCACTCCCAAGGCCCATTCTTGAAATTTTGCATATGTGGCTTGTTTCCGCCTGTTCGGGGCCCCAACGTGTCCAATCGCCACGAAACTTGGAGAGATACTTCTTGACACTATTTTGAGTGTTTCACAGAAGTTTTAGCTCTGTTTGACCACCTGAACATGGTCAACTCCTTTTGTTTGTGGGCCCCGGTCACTCCCAAGGCCCATTCTTGGAATTTTGCATATGTGGCTTGTTTCCGCCTGTTCGGGGCCCAAACGGTGTCCAATTGCCACGAAACTTGGAGGGATACTTCTTGACACTATTTTGAGTGTGTCACAGAAGTTTTAACTCTGTTTGACCGCGTGAACATGGTCAACTCCTTTTGTTTGTGGGCCCCGGTCACTCCCAAGGCCCATTCTTGGAATTTTGCATATGTGGCTTGTTTCCGCCTGTTCGGGGCCCAAACGGTGTCCAATCGCCACGAAACTTGGATGGATACTTCTTGACACTATTTTGAGTGTGTCACAGAAGTTTCAGCTCTGTTTTACCGCGTGAACATGGTCAACTCCTTTTGTTTGTGGGCCCCTGGTCACTCCCAAGGCCCATTATTGGATTTTTGCATATATGGCTTGTTTCGGCCTGTTTGGGGTCCAAACGACGTCCAATCGCCACGAAACTTGGAGGAACACTTCTTGACACTATTTTGAGTGTGTCATAGAAGTTTCAGCTTTGTTTGACCATCTGAACTTGGTCAACTCTCCAGTTGACTTTTTTATGACAGTGGGCCCTTGTTTCAACTGTTTGAAGCCCAAATGACCCCAGTTTGATTTGAAACTTAGAGGGACTGACGTCAAGAACATCTTGGAGTATTCATCCAAATTTCATGCAGTTTGGATTTGCGGAAGTAGGATTTCGAACAGTAACCTATTCGTTGCATGCGTTAGGTCACTATTCACTCCACATTGATATAGTTAGCCTGTTTTCTATCCGAACAGCCTCCCCTTGACTTGAAACTTTGGAAGAATAACTTGGGGCATTCTTTGAGCATTTGTTCCAAATTTTATTTGCTTTGGCCTTTTGGAAGTAAGATCTTAGCCGATGACCCCCAAATTCAGGATTACTGTCCTCTAAGCTGACATGTAATGAAATTTAGGCCAAACAGAGTCTTTTCATCTTGAAAATTTGCAAAGCATCTTCTGAGCATGACTGAAGCTTCACGTCTAAATTTTCATTAATTTTGGACATCGGGAAGCAGGACTTTGGTCAGTAACCCCCTGGCTTGGGGGGAATTGACTTCAGGCTGACATGCTTGTGGCTTTTGAGTTTGATGATCTCTGTTCAACCCGAAATTTGAACTTCCTCTGAGAGTTCCAGCTATCTTGATCGTCATGGAATGCCGGTTCTCACAGTGATTCCCCAGGATCTGCAAATAACCTCTGTAGCCTAAATTAAGCTGAGATGTGGTGTCTTCGCTGCAGTATTTGCAATTTTTATGGGTCAACAAGTGCCCCCTCGAGGTGCAATGATTATAGTATAATAATTGGTGTGCCTCGAAATAGCCAATCTGTGGGAATGATGGATGGCTTGATGAAAAGACAGTTGGTCAAGGTAGGTTGTAGGCCTAAACTTTGGGATTTGAAAATTTTGATAAAAACCATGAAGGGTTTGATGACGGAATTTTGAAAAGACATAAGAAATCTGAATTTCTTTACCCTATTTTCACGGATATCAAAAGTAGCATCTCCGTGAGGACTGTGGGGAACACCCACAAAGGAATCCCTTGGGTATTTAGAAAATTCAGAAGTTTATGAATTTTGTTTGGATTTTGGAAATGAATTTGGTTTTCTTTTGACCTATTTTTCACAGATATCCAGAGTGGCGTCTCTGTGGGGATGTGGGGAACACCCACAAAAAGAATCCCTGAGGTTTTAAGAAATTCAAAAGTTTTAGAGAAAATGAATTTGGGTTTGGATCTTCATGGATTTTTGGTTCATTTTCAAAAATCAAAGTTTGGATTTTGACTTGGCTTGACATGATTTAAAATGAGATGCAATTTTGACAAAATGAGATGTAATTTTGAAAGAGATTGGCTTTTATGGGTTTTGATGAAAATAAATTTGAGACATTGGTTTGAAATCAAATTTTGACCCAAAGTTGATTTGGAAAGAGACTCCGCATCTTTTTTTTTTATATATAATTTCCCTCGAAATACCCTAAAAATAGGATTATTTCTGGTGAATTACTCCAAGTGGACCCCTCATAGGACTTGCAAAAGATCACAGAGATCGTGGTGAAGAAGGAGGAATCCATCAAGACTTGATCTTAGACTCCATTGATTTTAACCATAACCAAATTGTATTTGTGGGAAGGACTTGAGCTCGAGGGGATTCGGCAATGGGTTCCACCAGTTCAAGTTTGCAATGACCGTGGGTAAGGAGGCCAAACAGGGTTTTTTTTTTTTTTTTTTGCTCAAATCAACAAAGAAGAAAGGGAGACAAAGCTTTTTTTTTTTTTTTTTTTGCTCAAATCAACAAAGAAGAAAGGGAGACAGAGCTTTTTTTTTTTTTTTTTTTGCTCAAAATCAACAAAGAAGAACGGGAAACCGAGAGTTTTTTTTTTTTAACTAAACAGTCATTGTATCTAAGTGCACAAATTTCACTTCTTGTTCACAGTATGACAGAATCCATTACCACTTCGTTTAAGTGTTAACCCTCACTATTAAACTTAGTGAAAGGACATCCACCTGTGTTTGAGTAGTAACATACACACCACTGAACACGCGTCTAACTTTCTGTGATCAGAGCCTCTGTTGGAATTATAGAATGCCATTTTCGTGCTTGAACACGAACCTGCTGCCCCCTGAAAAGGTCTTAAGGTGCTTGAACATCTGTTTGGACCGGGAGCTTCGGTTTTGAGACTTAAGTGTGCCTTTGATGCCAATTCTTGGTCTCAGAACTGAGTATTGCCTTCTGCTTTTGGTCTTATACTAAGGGGAGATGCTGTCGAATTTTTTTTTTTTTTTTGAGAAGTTCCATATCATCGTTACTGATACCCATCTTTCCTTTCTTTTGATTTGTTTTGCAGATAGAAGGGGTAAAGCACCTGCAACTGCCACTGCCGCGGCACCTAAAAGTCGTGCCAAGGGTAAGACCACAAGAGGGCCTAATCCGAAAGACCCAAATGAAGCATCTGATGTTAAATTGTGGCTCCAGAGGGCTAAGGCTTTGTCATCGAGAAACTGGTATTCGTATTGGTGTAAGCTGGACGAGATTGACATTAGTACTACTATCCCAGCTTATGCAAGCTACAAAGGGCGCATCCTCATGGCAGAAGTGCTAAATGCCAAGGGAAAACTGGAGGAGTTCCTGGACTGAGATTCTCTGCTGCACCTTCCATTTGATGGTTTTGCTTTTTCTGATTAGCCTTGAGGGCCATGTGTACATTGACTTCATTGCTTGTATTCGAACTTTAAAATGGATATCAATGGAAAATGTTTTTCTTTCTATTTTTGTCATTGGTATGGGTGTTTGGGTTGATTTTTTGTGGGGGTTTGATATGGTTTATGTGGATGGTTTGTTTGGTTTGGTTTTCTCAGACTTGTATAAAGTGTGTGATTTGCGATCTTTTGGATCCACAAATCGAAAATAAGGGAGTCATACAGGTGGACGTTATCCGGTGCCCATGTGTGAGGCTTTCTCCAGGGTCCATGACTTGATCCTTTTGGTGTCGAAAGGGGTCAAACAAAGTGGATGTTATCCGGTGCCCATGTGTGAGGCTTTCCCCGGGATCCTTGACTTATTCCTTAGGACAAAGATTTGGTTTTGGTTTTTGTTTAGATTTTGGTTATACAGGGTCTACAAAAAGACTTGTTCTATATAACCGAAGGCAGTCATATAGGGTCTGCAAAAAGACTTGTTCTATACAACTAAGGATTAGCTATATGGGGTCTGCAAAAAGACTTATTCCACATAGCTGAGTTTTGCTATATAGAGTCTGTAAAAAGACTTAATCTATATAGCAGGATGTTACAAGGGGTCTTGTAAGGACATTATCCGAGTAACAAAGGTTTGACTAGAGGGGTCAAAGGACTTGATCCTCACAGTCATTTTATCAAAATCTGAGGGATTTTGGTTATGAGTCATAGGTTGTAAGGCTCGAAACCAAAGGATTTTGATTTTGGTTAGGAGTGAGAATGTACACTGTACATGGTTTGGGTACATTGTACATGGTTTGGGTGTACCAATGACATTCAGGTATAGTATTTCTTGAGAAGTTTTCCATTGATAGGCATCATGCATCTTTCCCCTTCAAGTGTGAGGAGCGCATAGGCACCATTGGAGTAAACCTTGTCGACAACAAAAGGTCCTTCCCATTTAGGTTCGAACTTGCCTCTCGACAATTGCGTGGAAAACATAGGTCTTCTAACTGCAAGGACTAGATCTCCCTTCTTGTAAGCTCTATACTTGACTTTTTTTTTTTGAAAGATGCAGCCATACGAGCTTAATACAACTCAATACTTTGTCGAGCGGCAAGTCTTTTCTCATCACGGCTTTCTAGCTCTTGTAATCTGAGTTTGGCATTCTTTTCTTCAATGTATTTGTTTATCATAGCCACCCGAAAAGAGGGAAGTTGAATTTCCAAAGGTATTACAGCTTCACAACCATAGACCAAGGAGTACAGTGTTGATTTGGTAGGATCACAAACTGTAGTTCTGTAAGCCCATAATGCTTCAGGAAGCCTGGCACTCCAACCTTTTGTTGCCAGAGACCATTTTCTTCAAAATTTTGCAAATAGTCTTGTTGAAAGCTGCAACAAGTCCATTGGCTGCAGTGTTCTATGCCATGGAGGGATAGCATTGGATTCTTTTCAGCAGTTCATATTGAGAGAAAATAATAGATCATTTGGATAAACGATCACCCAGTGCACCAGCTTTTGTCACAAATGCCTTCAGTGGATTGGTGTTGGAAACCAAATACATTTCATTGGAAATAATATAGTGATGTAATTTCCTCGTTTTTCTTTTGAGCTAGCAATACCCCCAGAGAGTGATCAAGAGTTCGAATATAGAGGATGAGAGGTTTGCCTGGAGTTGAGGCTGCAAATGTAGGTAAGTTTGCCCTGCAATCCCTTGAGTTATTTAAGAGTTCTCAGAGAAGGCATCTTCAATATAGCTTTGACTTTGACTGATCTCTTTGAGAGTTAGTTCTGCATCAGTGGCAACTTCAACCAATCGAGCCAAAGACTTAGTTTTATGACTAAGTATAATAGCCTTGATTTCTGGTCGCAAATTGGTTTTGCACATTTCGATCGTTGCCCTTTGAGATGGTTGTTCCAAGCATTTATAGGATAATGCTCTCCATCTATTGATAAAGGCCTGTGCTGTTTCGTTGTCTCCCTGCCTTGTGCTGCTGAGCATAGCAAAGGTGACTGTTTGATCCTCCTCCTGAAAATGGAGTAAGAACTTCACTTCTGTGATCGGCCATGTCATGAATGAGAGTTCTGGTAACTGCTTGTACCAATCGAAGGCGACTCCTTTCAATGTGCCGACGAATAGTCTTATTTTTAGTGCATCTAACTCTGGCAGGCTTCCTAGGAGTGATTTGAAATGCACAATATGCTGATATGCCGACCCTTTCCCAAGGTATAGTTGGAAAGTCGGAAGTTTATAATCTGGTGGAAATGGAACCAGATCAAATTCCGGGGGATACTTAGGTGTAATACCTTTCTTTTTCATTCTGGTCTCCACTTTTGATTTTGTCAGTATCTCTTCAACTTCTTTGAAGGTCACATGTTTTTCAAGATTTGCATGAAGACCAAGGATTGATGAATGATCACCACCAGTAAAACCTGCAGCTATCACCTTGTCTGTTAGGGACTTGAATTGAGCTGTGAGAAGGTCAATTTTAGTGGCATTCTTCATGATCATTGCTTGTTCTCTTCTGTTGGCAAATGGAGGATTTATTTGAACTTCATCCAGACCACCTAGCTTATCTGTTAAGATTTTCACTTGGGCAGTTAAGTGGTCGATCATAGCTCCTTGTTGTTTGACAACATCACTGACATTATCATTCTCATTTTCACTAGCATCTTTTTCGTGAGCATCTTTACTGCCACTAGCATCGTCATTTCCATCCTTGTTAGTTCCATTCCCTTCAGCCATAAACACAATGTAATGACGGGGATAGGATGATGTTAATGCCTGAGGAGTAGATTGACTATCTTTTGTGTCTAAGATAGTGATAGGATCATCGTCAGAATCAGTTTCGACATGATCTTCAGAAGTGCTACTTGAATGAGAGTTTGAATCAGACTCTTGTAATTGAGTCCGAGCCATACTCTGAGTAATTCTTCGAATTGAACCTGGCCTGACCATGCAAGACGAGGTCAAGTCCGGATCATCTTCTTTAACCACCTATTTTTTAGTGATCTTGCACTGTGACAGCTTCTGAGTTTGGTCCTTGTAATGGGCTAAACCTTTCTTCTTGAGTTGGTTAGCCATCCTGGCTGCTGATGTCTGATCTTTAAACTTGGCAACCAACGGCCTGGAATTGCTTGTCACTCATTCCCAATCCATGGAATCTGAAGTGGGAAGTGAAAGGATGTCAATAGGACCCCCCCTTGTTCTTTTTCTTTTGCACTTTCTTCTGTTGGAGCGAATCTTTGAAATGAGCGAGATCGGTCGAATTATTGATGACCAATCGCTCAGCTTGTTTGTTGCCTTCAGCGCCATATGATAAGCCTTGGGGTGAAGATAGCGGAGAAGGTGCCACTATGATAGAAGGTAGATGCCCCCTGCCAAACCTCCGTCCTTCTTTTTGAGTCTGAGGATAGAAAGTATTATCTTCAACTGAGGCCAAGAGTTTGTTCTCAGCCATATTGGATTTTGGAGTGTGTGGTTGAGGTGACCACGTACTGTATCTAGGGATGGATGCACCCTTCTGGACCTTCTTACGAGTTAGGAATTGCCGAAAGTCCTTTGGTGTTTGCTTGGTAATGACCCGCTGTTTGGGCCTAGTAAGTGGTGACTTTAAGCATTGAGCAGTCCTTAAATGTGACTTGTTAAGTACCATTGATTTATGATCCGTGGACCGGACCTGCCTTGCCCCCAAACGAGGCTTGGTGATATGAAGATTGCTGCCTTCTGACTTCAGTTTGTGATTTGGTTCCTTCTGAGCCTTGTTGAAAACTCCAAACGGATTCTAGGCGTATTTGGAAACCCAAGATTTGGGAGTTTTAGTTTTCTTGATGAATTTAAGGGTCACTGATGACCCATTTGGATCAGCCGAAGTTATAGAGCTGTTGGAATAGAAAGTCTCTGAAATACTGAGACTCTTGACATAGGGGCAGTAAAGTCCATTCGAGCCTTTTTTGATGCTCTTACAGTTGGTTTGTTTTGGGTCATGGATATTTTAGAGAGCCTCTCCTTGGCCTCATCAAAAGTGATGATCAGGGAACCCATGATGTCTCTGCAAAAAGTAAGCCCACAGGACTATATTAATGGTATAACCAACATGGCTGCCTCTTGGGCTAGCCGGAATGGTTTATAGATGCCATCTAGACCAACATGGTTTTGAACCGAAATGGTTAGATATAGGCATAAATCCCATCTCATTATGCTATGCTGACTATCCCTACTGTCAGAATTTCTGCAGCATTTTGGGTTTATCGAGTCAGGCTTAAAAGCATGCTATGCTGACTAGTCCTGGCTACCAAAATTTCAGCAGCATATCTGGGCTATCTGTGTCAGACTTATAAGCAAGAGAGGGTTGGATCAATCAAAGGGACAGGGCCCACAGGATCAAGCCTGCACCACCATCACAATGACCACACAAGATCCATCAGTGGTTGACGCCGGACAATGCATAATTACAATGTCGTTGGTCTTATCACTGATTTAATAAACATTTTATATGGGTCAGAAGCCCTTTGAACTGAATCATCACTCTTCTAAAGTGAAAAGAGTGATGATTTGATTCATGCTCATCAAGGTGCAAATTCTTCCAATCAAATGGCAAATATACGCACATCAAGGTGCGAATTCTTCCAATTAAATGGCAAATGTATGCACATCAAGGTGCCCAATGCTTTCATTTGTATGAACAATATGCACTTCAAAGTGCAAAAGTCATTTAATGATATTTTCAAACCCATTGCAGACATCAAAGGTCTTGTATGGGTGTAATTGGAGGTTAAATAAGCCTTTGTCATCATAAAAATAGGTAAGTGACCGTATGCCCCGGTCACAAGCTTTTAGCAGCAGTTTTCAGTGAAACAGCAGCAGTTTTTAGCACAACAGCGGCAGTTTCCAGTGCAATAACAGCAGTTTCAGTACAATAGCAGCAGTTACAATGCAACAGCAGCAGTCACAGTACAATAGCAGCAGTTACAATGCAACAGCAGCAGTCACAGTGCAACAGCGGCACTCTTCAACACAACAGCAGCACTTTCAGTGCAATAGCAGCAGTTACAAAGCAACAGCGGCACTTTCAGTGCAACAGCAACAGTTACAGTGCAATAGCGGCAGTTTTCAGGGCAACAGCAGCACTTTCAGTGCAACAGCAACAGTCATAGTGCAACAGCGGCACTTTCAGTGCAACAGCAGTAGTTACAGTGCAACAGCGGCAGTTTTCAGGGCAACAGGAGCACTTTCAGTGCAACAGCAGCAGTCACAGTGCAACAGCGGCACTTTCAGTGCAACAGCAGCAGTTACAGTGCAACAGCGGCCGTGTTCAGGGCAACAGTAGCACTTTTCAGTAATTTTCAGCGCTCTCATGCATTTTTCATCAAATTTGATCACAAATTAGGGCATATAATTCCCACAGACGGCGCCAATCTTCTGATCGCACTTAAAAAGTGTAGGCGTGGAAATGAATTACGGAATCAAGGTCCGACATTCACGCACTTTAAGCGTTAAGAAGAATGGGAAAGTAATTACAGTTCATCATTAATTTCCCTTTTGTTTACATGGGTTCAAGTGCCCTGACCACGGGGATGCAGGTTGTTTACATACATTTTGAAAGTTTACAACCCCTCCCTCAAGTCTCAGATGTGATCTCAATTTGGAAAATACAAGAAAATGTACATAAGGTGGAAGAAAATGTGGAAAAAGGGAAAAAAATGGGGGGTGACCGTGACCCGCGGTCACTGCCCCGTTCCAGTGACCGTGACTCACCCGCGGTCACTGGGGCCTTCCAGTGACCATGACTCACCCGCGGTCACTGGGGCCTTCCAGTGACCGTGACTCACCCGCGGTCACTGGAACCTGCCAGTGACCGGGGGTCACGGTCACTGACAGACAATGGCCCTGTGCCTCCGTTTTTTGTGCTGTACGCGCTGGTTCTTTCTTGGAACTTCTTTCAAGTGTTGGAACTCCATTCTCATGACTTTGGAGCGGTGGACAACCATCAAGAAGATCACATTTTATCATAGAATCAATTGAAACCGCTGTAACTCATCATTCGTGCTTACGGACTGCATTTTTGTTTCAAGTCCGAAATGGGCAAATTTGAAGCCGGAGTTGTATCATTTGAACCTATCATTTTCAAGGAACAAAATGAGGCCTAGAGAGGCTTCTTTCACAACTCTTGTAATGGCTAAGAAGCCCTACGAATGAGAGAAACAGAGGTGACAATGTCATCCTCTCAAAAATTGGCGTCGTACGAACATGATATGGACTTTGGCCATTTCCCTTCATTCTCTCCTTCTGAATTTTCTTGCTCACCTTTAAAACTAAGAAAAGAAGGTGGGAATGGTCGTGGAAGTGCTGCTGGAGCTTGCTTCTTGTTGCCTTAAGTGGTGACTTTCTTCAATTTCTTCACTTTTCTTCCTTATGTGTGTGTCTCCTTGTTTCTTCAAAATTTTCTCTTTTTATAGACTCCCAAACAGTTTTGTGCAGTTTTGGGGAGTTAATAGCAGTTGTGGGGAGTTGGATTTCGAAGAGGAGTGGAGGGAAACCACCCAAAATCGTGGGAAACATCCTTTGAAGGTCCGTGACCGCAGACTGGGCCACGGACGAGGCCCAATTTCAGGTTTTTCGCATATGTGGCCCATTTTCATCTGTTTTGGGCTCAAACGAAGTCCGATTACCACCAAAACTGGAGGGATGCTTCTTTACACTATTCTCTACATGTCATAAAAATTTCAGCCCTTTTTGACTTCAGGAAGTGGGTCAACTTTTTCATTAATTGGGCCCCGATCACGGATAAGGCCCATTTTTGGAACATTGCATATGCGGTCTATTTTCCATTGTTTGAGGCCCGAATGATGTCCAATCATCACGAAACTTTGAGAGATGTTGCTTGACACCATTTTAAGTGTTTCATAGAAATTTCAGCTCTGTTTGACCACCTGAACTTGGTCAACTCTTTTTGTTTGTGGGCCCCGGTCACTCCCAAGGCCCATTCTTGGATTTTTGCATATGTGGCTTGTTTCCGCTTGTTCAGGCCCAAATGGTGTCCAATCACCACAAAACTTGGAGGAATACTTCTTGACACTCTTTTGAGTGTGTCACAGAAGTTTCAGCTCTGTTTGACCACCTGAACATGGTCAACTCTTTTGTTTGTGGGCCCCGGTCACTCCCAAGGCCCATTCTTGGAATTTTGCATATGTGGCTCGTTTCCGCCTGTTCGGGGCCCAAACGGTGTCCAATCGCCACGAAACTTGGAGAGATACTTCTTGAAACTATTTTGAGTGCGTCACAGAAGTTTCAGCTCTGTTTGACCACCTGAACTTGGTCAACTCCTTTTGTTTGTGGGCCCCGGTCACTCCCAAGGCCCATTCTTGGAATTTTGCATATGTGGCTTGTTTCCGCCTGTTCGGGGCCCAAACGGTGTCCAATCGCCACGAAACTTGGAGAGATACTTCTTGACACTATTTTGAGTGTGTCACAGAAGTTTTAGCTCAGTTTGACCACCTGAACATGGTCAACTCCTTTTGTTTGTAGGCCCCGGTCACTCCCAAGGCCCATTCTTGGAATTTTGTATGTGTGGCTTGTTTCCGCCTGTTCGGGGTCCAAACGGTGTCCAATCGCCACGAAACTTGGAGGAACACTTCTTGACACTATTTTGAGTGTGTCACAAAATTTTTAGCTCTGATTGACCAGCTGAACCTGGTCAACTCCTTTTGTTTGTGGGCCCCGGTCACTCCCAAGGCCCATTCTTGGATTTTTGCATGTGTGGCTTGTTTCCGCCTGTTCAGGGTCCAAACGGTGTCCAATCGCCACGAAACTTGGAGGAACACTTCTTGACACTATTTGGAGTGTGTCACAGAAGTTTCAGCTCATTTTGACCACCTGAACTTGGTCAACTCCTTTTGTTTGTGGGCCCCCGGTCACTCCCAAGGCCCATTATTGGATTTTTGCATATATGGCTTGTTTCGGCCTGTTCGGGGTCCAAACGACGTCCAATCGCCACGAAACTTGGAGGAACACTTCTTGACACTATTTTGAGTGTGTCATAGAAGTTTCAGCTTTGTTTGACCATTTGAACTTGGTCAACTCTCCAGTTGACTTTTTTATGACAGTGGGCCCTTGTTTCAGCTGTTTGAATCCCAAATGACCCCGGTTTGATTTGAAACTTGGAGGGACTGACGTCAAGAACATCTTGGAGTATTAATCCAAATTTCATACAGTTTGGATTTGAGGAAGTAGGATTTCGAACAGTAACCTATTCATTGCATGCGTTAGGTCACTATTCACTCCACATTGATATAGTTAGCCTGTTTTCTATCCGAACAGCCTCCCCTTGACTTGAAACTTTGGAAGAATAACTTGGGGCATTCTTTGAGCATTTGTTCCAAATTTTATTTGCTTTGGCCTTTTGGAAGTAAGATCTTAGCCGATGACCCCCAAATTCAAGATTACTATCCTCTAAGCTGACATGTAATGAAATTTAGGCCAAACAGAGTCTTTTCATCTTGAAAATTTGCAAAGTATCTTCTAAGCATGACTAAAGCTTCACGTCTAAATTTTCATTAATTTTGGACATCGGGAAGCAGGACTTTGGTCAGTGACCCCCTGGCTTGGGGGGAACTGACTTCAGGCTGACATGCTTGTGGCTTTTGAGTTTGATGATCTCTGTTCAACCCGAAATTTGAACTTCCTCTGAAAGTTCCAGCTATCTTGATCTTCATGGGATACCGGTTCTCACAGTGATCCCCCAGGATCTGCAAATAACCTCTGTAGCCTAAATTAAGCTGAGATGATGTGTCTTCGCTGCAGTATTTGCAATTTTTATGGGTCAACACTATGTAAACAACCTGTATCCCCGCGGTCAAGGCATTTGAACCCATGTAAACAAAAGGGAAATTAATGATGAATTGTAGTTAATTCTCATTCTTCTTTAACGTTTGAAGTGCGTGAATGTTAGACTCGAATCCGTTACACATATTCACCCATTTTTCAAGCACGATCAAAAGACCTACAGTGTTACCCAAAACCGAGATACAAACTAACTATCCTAATTGGAGACAATAGAATATGGTGCTCCATACAATCTCACCACTTCCTTAATACACAAATCTGCCATTTTTCTTCCTTCCTTGACCAGTCTTGAATGGTACAAAGTGGGCTCACGTAGTCAAACGGTCCACTATCACCCAAATAGCATCAAATCCATTTGTAGTGTTAAGCAATCTTGACACAAAGTCTATAGTGATGTGCTCCCACTTCCACTAAGGAATCTCCAACTAATGCAAAAGACCAGGGGGTCTCCTATAATTTGCTTTAATCTACTGGCAGACCAAACATTTTCCTACAAATTCTGCAATATCCTTTTTCATATTCTTCCACTAGTAGTTGATCCTTTAGATCCTGATAAATCTTGGTACCGCCTAGATGAATAGTATACCGAGTATAGTGTGCCTCTACCATGATTCAATCCTTCAAGTATGGAAAATCAGGCACACAAATTCTGCCTTTATAATATAAAATATTATCTCCTAACGTAAAATTAGGCATCTCATCCATATGATCTTTGATTCTTGTTATCTCGGGGTCAGTAACTGGTATTCTCTGATCCTTAGAAGTAATTCGGGTTCCCACGGGAATATACTACCTAATACTGCTTGCTCACTGATAGGTCGAAAATACACATCCATATCTTCCAAATATCAAATCCAGAAGCATTCTGCAATTAATCCTCTAGTGAACTTTTTTTTGTCTACTTAGAGTATCTGCCACTACATTAACTTTTCCTGAATGGTACTTCAACCCAAAATCGTAATCCTTAATATACTCCTTTCATCTCCTCTGTCTTATGTTCAAATCACCCTGCATGAAAAGATATTGAGGCTCTTATGGTCTAAATACACTTCAAAAGTGGCTCCATAAAGATAATGTCTCCTCATCTTCAAAGCAAAGACCACTATTGCTAGCTCCAAGTCATGGGTTGCATACTTCCGTTCATGTTCCTTCAACTGTCTGGACCTATAAGCCACCACCTTTCCATGTTGCATGAGAACACAACCAAGTCTCACTTTGGATGCATTGGTGAACATCACAAAACCATCATTACCAGCAGGTAGGGTCAAACAAGGGTTGTGATCAACCTTCTTTTTAACTCCTGAAAACTCTGCTCGCAATCCATATTCCACACAAACGGAACTCCCTTACAAGTCAATCTCGACAATGGGGCTGCTATTGTGGAAAATCCTTCCACGAATCTACAGTAATAACTTGCGAGGCCTAGGAAACTTCGGATCTCCGACACTGTTTTCGGTTTATCCCACTTTACGACTGCTTTAATCTTTGTTGGGTCCATCGCTAACCTTCCCTGGGGATGATGTGACCAAGAAATCCTACATGTTCCAACCAAAATTCACACTTACTTGCCTTAACATACAATTGATGTTCCCTCAATAGTTGCGATGAAGTACGAAGATGCTTAGCATGCTCTTCCCAACTCTTCGAATATACAAGTACATCGACGATAAATACCACCACAAACTTGTCCAAGTATTGTGTAAAAACCCTATTCATCATAGCCATAAAAGCTGCCGGCCATTAGTCAGTCTGAAAGACATCACAAAAATTTGTAGTGACCATATCTAGTTCTGAATACAATTTCTAGAATATCCTGATCTCGTACCTTTAACTGATGATATCCTAATCTCAGATTGATCTTAGAAAAATACTGAACGCCCTACAATTGATCAAACAATTCATCGATTCTAGGTAAAGGGTACTTGTTCTTAATGGTCACTTGATTTAGTTGTCTATAATCAATACATATTCTCATAGAACCATCTTTCTTTTGGACAAATAACATTGGAGTCCCCCAATGAGAGACACTCGGTCTAAAAAATCCCTTGTTCAACAACTCCTGCAATTGCTCCTTGAGTTCTTACAATGCAGCTAGGGCCATTCTATGAGTGACTTTCAAGATTAGAGCTGTGCTCGGCACTAGCTCAATTGCAAAGTCAATCTCACGGATCGGCGGCAATCTAGGAATATCATCGGGAAAAACATCCTGAAACTCAGACACCACTGGTATCTCCTCCACCACTTTAGCCTGTTTATCCTCTGTGATAAACGCTAAATACCCTTCAAAACCTTTCATCACTAACTTCGTAGCCTTAAAGATTAAGATCATACGAGTAACAACCTTTTTCTTAAATCCCACAAATTGCACCTTGGTGCCATCATCAGCTGTTAACTTAACTGTTTTCTATCTCCAATACTTAGTTGTTGGATGATTATTGCCACAAATGCCACAAGACTTTCTCTTCTACTACTTGAATTGGTGCTGAAGGGACGGAAACAGAGCAACTTTTTGTTTAGTTTGGCTCGTAGGGGCCATCCGCCTAATGACCTCCTCGGCCAAGTATGCCTTATCCAAATATTCTTAGTAAGAATTCAGAACTTATGACTTGGCATGAAGTAGTATATATGGTCGAAGACCATCGAGGAACCCTCAAATCCTCTCGCTTCCTAGAGTGATGAGGGTTAGTGCGAAATGAGAGAGTCGGGTAAGCTGCAGCTCATACTCCCGAATAGACAAATTCCCTTGCTTTAGTCTATCAAACTCTATTCGCTTCTGAATGCGAACATGCTCCGGTATGTACTCATCGGGAAACTGATTACGAAAAGTAGTCCAAGCCACCTCTTTAGTGATCCCCTATATGTTAGTGACTAAACGACTAAAAATGCGGAAAGTAATGAACTCCTATAACCTCTAAACAATTACTAAAGTTCGGATACAATTATGAGCATCAAAACCCCCAACGTTCCCACATAAAGTTTCTAATCTTCACATCGGACCTACGTTCTAGCATCTTTTAGAACTTCTAGAATTTGACCGTCTCTGATACCATTTGTCACGCCCCCAAAACTGGGCCGAATCCAAACCCGGTTCTAGGGGTGTGAGAATTGAGGCCAATTAAAATTCTTTTCTTATATAAACAATACGGGCCCCAATTCCGGGTGGATCGAAGTCCTTCGTAAGGCTATGCTTGGTGATCAAGCAACCATAATCACAGGCGGAACTGAAATCGATACTCATCATAAACGAATATCAGATAACAATCATGTAACAAATTTCATTAATAATAAAATCAAGGTCAAGTGCTTCGAAGCATAGTAATTAAAGTTATAATTCAAGACAAATCAATTTAATAAATAAACTAATGGCCTAAACATGACCTTATTACAAAATCTAAAGTTTCGATCTCTGCACCAATACTAAGACACCTCAGACGATGTCATCTGTACTCTACTCAACAACTATGCTATCTGGCAGAACTTTCTGCATCGCCTGACCCTTCGTGTCACAACTCGAACTTAGGAGAACGGGGGTCAAGGTTAAACCTAACCAGTGACACGTACTCCCGTACATGTACACTTAGATCCTTTCAAATGCACACGCACAAGGGAATTCACACGTGCCATAACATGTACACGGAAGCTATAGGTATTAAACCATAACAAGGAAAAAAATACTACAACAAAATAATGGATATACAAAAGATTACATGAAGTTTAGAGTTAAACAAAATGACCCAGAATACAAATGTATAACAAAAAAACCAAAAGAGATCCCATAACAATGCAGACTCATATGCATGCATGTCAATATCGCGCTCTGGCGAAGTGATTACAGCCACTCCTCTAGCCCTGATGGGGCATCTGAGGTCTCCTTTGGAGTCTGATTGACCGACGAGGGGTCGGTTGAGGGATTTGAGCCTGCAACACCAAAGATAACTCATGAATACAACGATTCAGTAAAGTATAAGCATCAATAAATTAACGCATGTTGTTTCTAGCAGAATATATAACGACTGATAATTCATAGAATTCCAGATTTCATAGTACTAGGCAAGTTGTGCAATCGAATAAAGCATGCTATAGAATTAAGATAGACATGTCATGTACATAACAAGGTGGCTACTACATGTGTCATATGCTCCTTAAGTGGGATCTTACATACTGAGAACACCATCAATAAGGCCAGGGTACGAATGGGTCTCGGGTTCCTAGGGTCCGAAAACCCTAAGACATAAACTCACTGCAGCGGTGCCATACGTACTATGCCAAATTTAACCCCGTCGAGTATCCTAAGGCTAAGGCTGAGTAGTGCCTAACCATGTGGAGTCAATCATATACTAGAACTGGAGTAAACTATGTATATCATATCAATCATATATCATACATTCAAATCATACGTTCAACTCATATATACAATACCCAAGTTAATGGAAACATACCGAACATATCAGACGAATCGAACTTACCCTACGATCATGGCATAACGAGGACTATACAAACAAACCATACAGAAGAGTGGAGGTCAATGATCGTCATACAAAATGCCATACAACTCAATATTTACGAGAATCAAGATCTCTTACTAACTAACCCTAAGCTAGTTATCCAGTATTACTAACCCTGCATGATGATATAGCTTTAAGTTATTCGATACACAATTATCTAGTGTTGCATTGTATCACGAAAGTGTAATCGAAGTCCCTTTAACCAACACCCATGGGGAGGTGCTTAACAACTGGATAACGTACATGAATGAATCACAACCCTCGAGATCATTCATGCAATTCTGTCATATTCCATTGGACAGGTTAAGGTCACCTACATTCTAACTCAAGGCCTTCCAAGGTCTCTTCAATACCTATCTTGCTTACTTTTCAAAGACCTTATAGCTCAGCCGTGGGTGACCTATGGCTTAGCCGTAGACATCTTACGGCTTAACCGTAATATGCACCACGGCTTAGCCGTGGCCCCCCTTACTGTTCATCCGCATTTTCAGCTTAGCATTGCTTTTGTTCTATGGCTCAGCCACAGTGAGGGCACGGCTCACCTGTAGCATACCTCACGGCTTAACCATGGCTAAACCGTAGAAAGTTTTCTCAGATTTCAGCTCTCTAGAAATCAAGCCGTAGCTTGACCTAAGGTTAGGTCACGGCTAGCCTACGGCTTAACCGTAGCATATTTTAAGGCTTAGCCGTAGCCTTACCATAGAAAAAATCTGGGTTTTGCAGCTCTATGGAATCTAAGCCGTAGGCAGTTACGGCTTAGCCGTAAACTGCACAGGGTCATTTTCTGAACCTGTTATAGAACATACTGTATGTGCAAAAAAGTGGAACAACAACATCCAAGAGATGGAATTTGATACAATTGGGCTGTAAAACACACTTCACATGCAGGAATAAGAAATTCTTCACATTCACGTAAATACCAGCATGGGTTCATCCAATTCATGTTTTTACTTGCCGCAAATGGGTTCTAACACGTGAATCGTTATCCTTGGACTCAAATTCGACGTCCAAACATGATTCTAATCACCATGCATGAAAGAAGAAGAGAAAAGTGAGTACATACAAGCATGAAAGGATAAGAGAGAAGGGTGAGATTCATAAGGATGAGCAAGAACTCAAGACTTACCGTAACCCACTCAAAGATGAATTTGAAACTGAGTGCACAAAATCTCTTTTACTAGACTTGATTGTAAAGAACAAGAAACAGAAGGGAAGGAATGAAGAAGGAAGATAATGAATGTTGAATGGAGAATAATGTCGGTGCATGTATGTTTATATAAAGATAAGGATTAACCAAATTATAAGCAAGCCCAATAGTTTACACAAATTACAGTTCAAGTCAAACAAGGGTCCAATGGAAGTAAACGAAGTAGTTTGCATATGAGGTAGTTATGGAAATTGACAAGCTCGACGAACGACACATGATGACGCCAAGATGAAGTATGAATGACAACGTCTTACAAAATTGAAAATTACGAAAAATGGCTCATGTCTACCTAATCCAGGTTAAACTCAACCCAACTACTTATCCATGACCCGAAACAAAACAAAAACAAAGCCAAAACACAATTAACAACTAATGTGTCATTAATTAGTCGCTAAACCGAATTAAGTTGGGTCAAAGTGTTACACTTCGGTTCGGCACCAGTAATGGAACCTAGACACCAAAAGTGGTGGGTCAGATTGACGTAATCTAGTAAGAAGGTAAACTGCAAGTAATGGATTAATCAACTGAATTAAACATAATATTTATTATGACCCAAAATATATTAGATGCAAACCTCAATGGCATGAATGCACAAAAACGGGTATCCCCGCAAATACTATATACCAAAAACGGGTATTTCCATAGACAGATAAGCAAAAATAGGTATTCCCACAAATAAATTAGAAACGGGTATTCCCGTAGATTAATATACAGAAACGGGTATTCCCGCGGACAAATAAACAGAAACGGGTATTCCCGTAGATAAATAAACAGAAATGGGTATTTCCGTAGACAGATAAACAGAAACAGATATTCTCACAGATAAATATGCAGAAACGGGTATTCCCACAAACAGATAAACAAAAACGGGTATTCCCATAGATAAATATACAAAAACGGGTATTTTCGCAAAATATAAGAAAAGGCACAGCTGTGTATTATAATCCACGGTACACGCTGACCCGATGGCATACGTACACCTCCGAATTGCAGTGGTCAGATATATATATATATATATAAATATACACATTTATAAAAACATATGTATACCGATGTAGAATGAACCATGATATGACACCCTTAATCCCAATATTCAAACAAATATCAATTTGAGTATTTAGACTTTTAAATTTGAAAGTGTATTATGATCGTATGTCAATTTAAGTTCTTTAAAGGTAAGCACTAAACCACCTAACAGTTATAGTTAGTTAAATATACACATAAAAACTAAGCCTCTTTCACAATAAAAATGTGAGTCCACGATGCCACTATCCTACTTTCAGTGTCAATCACGTGGTGCATCTCGAATCTCACATTCTTATTTTGAATTTAGTCTAATTCTCATGTGAACATTCAACTAACTTTTCTAAAAAGGCATGAATCATCTAATCCAATTATGTATATTTAGTGTGTGTTACAACTTAGGTAAACGATATTCAAATTCGAAGCCCAAACTTAATTAAATTATAATCAAAATGAGGAAAAAGGAATAATTAAGTTCTTAATTAACATTGTGTATAGTTATACCTTATTATTTAATATGAAACAAAGGTTTAGATCCGAAATTCGGTTCGAAATCTAAACTTAAATTAAAAAAATCCAAATTAGAATTATAAATACAATCTACTTAATATTTAATCACCCCCAATTACATCTTAGTTAATTTCTAACCAAACTAAATAAAGTATTAATCACAATTACATAATTTCCCATTAAATTTATAACCAATGCTAACTAAATTTCTAATAACATCGAATTAAAAATTAATTTAATAAAATCAAATCTCCATTAGTATACTAAACCATTAATTAAAATATAACATTTTAAACCCTTTATAAATAATATCCTAATTTATTATTTATTTAATATTATATATTTTTTAAAATTAGACCAACCCATCAAACGGCCCAATCGCAACCTGGGCCCAGCCACGGCCCTCCAGCAGACCCAACCTAGCCAGCAGACTGAGTCTGCCAGCAGGCCAGGTGGGCTGCACAGTAGCAACCCAGGCAGCACCTGCTTGGCGTGCGCAGGCAGTAGTGCTGCGCTGTGGCGCTGCTGCAAATCTTCCTTCTTTTTTTTTTTTTTTAAATCTCTTGTTGCCAACATATCTTAATATAAAAGAAATCACATCGTTGTTTCAACTCAATATCGTTAATCCCTAACCAAATTGTTAAACCCAATCGAAGAAAATATATCTTACACATGTTATTCAACAAATAACCAAAAGGCATTATTTACGGTTATCCACTTGCTTGGATCTTAAAGTCAAAAGCGAATCTAAAGATCAAACCTTGAAAGATCTAATCTTGGTTTCTTCTCGGAGAACTTTTAAGGCTTGGTTGCAGAAAAAAGAAGAAGATGGAAGAACTGGGAAAACCCTAAGAGTTTATATTATGAAGAGGTTTTTCTAAATTATAAGAAAGGGCTTTCTATTTTCTAGTGAGTTTTGCGAAATTCCAAAAATAGTCCATTGGCCTAAAAGAGTCAAATAAATCAGGCCCAAAGCCCAAAAGTGGACCCATAGCCCTTCAAAATTACATACGTCATGTACATAAATACTTGATGCATAGATGAATTGTGTCCACGAGTATGAACAATTGATATAGTGGACCATCCATTCACTCACTATATCTTCATCGATTTAAGCCGTGGAAGCTGGCCTGCAAATGGGTAAGTCCTTCTCAACGTTGGGAGATGCCCGAAGGATGGGGTTTCTCTCAAAGAAATTCACGGGCTTGAGATCGAAGCTGGAAACTACAGTGGGCATGATTGGGAAATCCTCCTGGCATGGTACGTGGTGGAACCCCATCGTATACCACAGAACGATGTCTTTGTTCTCGATGGGTCGATCCCTGCAGCACAAAACCATATTTATAGATAAGACTCTGTAAACAATATTTAAATATCTGGACCACGGGCGGAACAGCGTTATGACTTTGTTCCAAATAGGGGCCATTTTCAAATTGATTGGGTTGGGAGTTGGGGTCCTTCTTGTATACCCATTATCGAGGTTTCTTTGGCTGCCTTGACTTGATTACTAAGGGTGTATTTGGATGTGAGGTAAATTAGAGTAGAGTAAAATGAAAATTTTGAAATTCAAAGTTTTTTGCTTTTTTTTTTAATTTTTAAATTTCTCATATTCTTTTAAAAAAAAGGTCAAAAAATCATCACTAAATTACAAAAAGAATTACTACTTTTTCAACAAAAAAGTCAAAAAAATTCCCATATCAAGCAACTAAAAGTAAGTAAAAAGTTATGATAACCCCATCATACATTATTCTTTTTTTATTTTGAATTTACTCTATTTTATATTACTCTACCCATATCCAAATACACCTTAAGAGAAGTAAATCTGAAGGCCTACCTACCTGTCAGACCAGACACCAAGTGTATTTTCTCCTTTGCTCTGAAATGCAAAAAGCCCACCAGCCCACTCCTCACTCCGGTTGTATGGAGTCACCCATATCTAACATTAGCACAAAAAATTGGAAGAAAAACAGAAAGAGTAAAGTCACAGAAACATAGGGTTTGAAGAGGACAGAAAAATGTTGCCCCCAAAATGTTACCTGATTATTTGTGAATGCGCTTCGCAGTTGAGGTGGATCATTGTTATCAAGTAAGCTAGCCGCGGTGCGACCAGGTACAACCTTATACCCAGTTGGGTTGCCCACACCAGATCTCCTGGAGGGGTTGATGACATGGAACTCGGAGGGATCATAGAGCTTGAGCTTGATCTGGGCATCTTTTTCCGTCTTCACAACTTGTCGCTTGGCACTCATGTAGCTTTTTCTTGGGGACTCTCCCGGGGATGTTTCCACCTTGGTGAGATGGACCTTGACGAATGAGTTATCGGAATCATCAATGTCCATGTCCAGGTAGAATGTGATGAAGTGGTCGTGGATGATGCCGATGACATTCTCAGAAACTAAGGTTCCATACATGTCTTCTTCTTCAGGCACTTGGCTCATGTTCTTGTAAGGGGTCCCTTTCACCAGCAGCATCCCACTCAAGCCAACCTATTACTTTCATTGGTTTAATCACTTGTGGTGCGACTAGATGAGCACTATATTAATACATGGCTAATATTGTTAGTTGTCATCTGATTTAGGTGGGTCGAAACACAGACAATTTTAGTTCCCAATATGATTTTTTGAATCCTATCTAGGATGGCATGGGGTCAATTTTTGATCCGATATTTTTCCGAAAACTTAAAACATCCGGAAAATTAAAGACCCATTGATCCTAACAGATTAATCGTGTAATAAGCTGAAGGGATGAAAACAGGTTCAGCTCAGGTCCACATTGTGCTCAGAACCAAAACTGAATCTAATGAGGATGCAACAACCCTGATCACCCGGGCCAAAATTGGGTCCAAGTAACAGGAATCCTACTTGTACCCGCGTTCAAATAAAGTTCTTCGATCTAGATCAAGATCATTTTCTTATCTTTACTAAAATAAGAAATTCATATATACTGAATATACAATTATAAACAGTGCATAGGTGTAGCCTTGGGTATTTCGATCCATACACATGGACCCAAACTTGGACTCTAATTTTATTCAGGTCTATGTGGAGGATTTGGCCAAGATGCAAATTAAAAAATGGTTCAACATGTTCCCTTCTTACCCTTAAATTAGTTCAACATGTTCCCTCTTACCCTTAAATTAGCTAGTCATATATATATATATATATTGATTGGTAACTAAAAGTTTTATTAAAAGGACCAGAAGATACAAAAGAAACAACAATTAGGCAAGAAAACAAGAAAAGATAAAAAGATGAAAAAGAGATTATGGGGTACAAGAGCATTGTATCCCACTCACTGTCCAATTACATAATAAAGCCCTTCCAAGTTAGCTAGTCCTTTGAATAGGCATTAGTGAAGGCAGCTAAAATACTTTCCATTACTCCCAAGACTGGATAAATAATTTTCAACAATAAATTGGAAGTGGTAATTAACTAAAAAAGGGAAACAGAGAGAAAGAAAAGGCTTTTGGTATGTGGTTTGAAACTAAACCTTGATGCGGATGAGACCATCGGTTTGGAACTCCCAGTCGATGATGTAGTCATAGTTGCCAATCGATGCAGCCATACGCACCACCAGCGTCACCTTTGGCCTCACTTCTCGAATCTGTCACGAACACACTTCCAAAATTTAGGTTGATCATCAGAGGATTCAATGCAACACAGAAATAATTGGAGGCACTTTATACAAATAAAAGCAGTATTTCAATTTGGGCATGTTGCTTCTTGATGACCACAATCATAGAACCAAAGCCTTTCCTTTCCTACAGGGACCAATGGACTGTGAGTACTACATTAATGCCCAGATGTAATTACGACGGGAAAACTTCCACCCAACAAGCGTTGTGCCCAACGCTTAGGTTAAATGTATATGGAGAACTAGGGTTTGCTTACTTATTTAGCAGTAGTTTCTCACGATTACTCTATGGAGTTTGATCTCTCGGTATGCCGCTGCCTTCTTGATTGTGTGGGCTCTCTTCAAATGTGTGTGTGTAAACACCCCACGTGAGGTCACACCCCCTTCACTCGGGGGTAACCAAAAAGAAATGCATACCCACTTCATTAAAAGTTGAAAAACCAGAGGCCCCATTTCCATTTTGAAATGAGAATTTGCCACGCCAGAACACTAGGGTGTGCGTTTTAGAAGTTAGGATTTCTGATGAGGCTCTCACTTCCAACCCTCAAAATAACATTTAATGATAGAGTCTGGTCTAGGTCCTATTTGGGTAGAGATTGTAGTTAAGCAGCTAAATTAGGTTTTTTTAAGATTTTTTGTTGAGTAATCATTCTGTAAAAAAAGCCAAAGTCTTGGAAAAGATATAAAAAATTAAGAGAATTTTACTAGTAAAAATCCTTTAGGTGGCCGTTAAAACCGAGAGAACCCCTTAATTTACCTTTCAAAGGGACTTTGGTTTTGTTTACGCTTTTAAAAAAGAGTGTCAAATCTGTTACCTATATTTGATACATGCCATCTTCCCTTTGGGTATATAGGGTTCCAAGTGGTTGAGATCTAATAGTTCAATTCTTAAGAGGACCCACCCTTATGGTCATCTATCAATACCCTACATGATGTGGGGATCTAATCATGGATTGGGTGAGGCACATGCATCTGTCAATGAGGTATTGAATTCGACACAGAATCTAGCCAAGCCGAAACTGAGGAAGATGAAGCAGATGAATTGGTGGACCACAGACTCCGAGTAGATTTGTACAAAAAAGAAGTGATGAACTCTGTACAAAAAAGATCACATTTTTAGAGATGACTCTAAATAGCCACAGAACTCCAATCTAGTGCAATCCATGATGCATCTAACCTGATAAATTCACAACTATCTCTTAATTCCAAAACACATTAAAAAAGTTACTTCCTTTCTCGACAACTTGATACCAACATAAAAAAACAACAATAATAATAAGAAATTATGAAAATTGTGAAACAAAAGGAAGAACAGCGTTTGGATCTACTCCAAATCAATAGAGAAATCGACACCAGATTTGTCTATAACCCAAGCAACCGCCAAGCCCTTCTTTTTCTCCGAGACCAGGAACCAGAGACCGAATTGCACTTCGATGCCCTCCAAAAAATTGAGCCAACACCCACCTTCTCCGATGACAGTGGGTTGCCCTTTTCCTAGCATTCACTAAATTAAAACCCAAAACCTAGATCTGCTAAGAATCTGTGGTCCACCAATTAGTCTGCTTCGTCCTCCATAGTTCTTGCTTGGCTGGGTTCTGTGTCGAATTCGATACCCATTTGGAAAAAAGTTAGATTATTTCCAAATCAATGATGAATCCATGTGTCCCACCCAATCAAAGATCAGGTCAATCATGTAGGGTATTGATTGGGGACCCTAGGGGTGGGTCCTCTTAAAGATTGGACTGTTGGATCTTAACCACTTGGAACCATGGATACTGAAAGGGCGGATGACATCCATCAAAGATGGGTACCAAAATAGGGTCCAATTCGACATTAGTATAAAAAATTAGTGTTGAATTCAACCCTCTTTTTTACAAGCATAAAAAAATGACAAAAGGGACTACTTTGGATGGTAAAGTGCTAAGAGGTTCTTTCAGGTTTAAGGGCCACATAAGCGATTTTTACCAATAAAATCCTAAAAAAAATAACTAATTGATAAAATAGATGTCCCGACTATTGTTTAGCTAGTTATGGATATGTGTAGCATGCGTTGGTGCATAAATTTGAGTCTTTTGTCAAGTGAAAAATAAAAATTCAGCCATCAACCTTTATGGAAGTTATAGTTTGTTGTACTGGCCGCACTGCCATTGAGACACTATTAAGATTAGCCATCTACAATTTACTTAGGTTCATTTTATGTGGGCAATTACATCCTCTAAGGTCACAAAATAAATATAATGTCAAAATAAGAATTAGACTCTTCATCACCAGACTATCTGTTTTGTGGAATTGGGATTTAAACCTATAAGAACTATTCTCATGCACCTACCATAAAAACTTTTTATATGACTCACTTGTAGGTTCCATTTGAGGATGGGACTGGAGGATGGAAAGATTTATCCTTAAATATTAAGTTTAGCCCTAGTCACATGTCTCAAATTCCTTCATCCATGACCCATAAACCCAGTTCATTCGAATTGGTACATAGTCGATTCAATAATCCAATAACTTTGGAGTTGACCGAAACTTAAGGTGTGTGACTATCAAGGGGATCCCTGTATATTGCAAGGTTTAGATTAGGTTATAGATGAGACCCACGTAGCGTTTTAAAAAAAATGATGAGAACTAATTCTCATAGGATTCTTCCCTTAGATAAAATTGTTGACAATGTCTCGTAGATTTAAGGTTTCGTAAATGGAGACATCCCCAATGTATTTTCTATGTAGAATGACAATTGGACCCTCACAAACTACATCATGTACTGTGTGTAGGAAATCGTGTGCCCCACATGCCACGGGTCCCACGTCAGATCAAGCAAGGCAGATACCAACAGAGATTGCAACCCCATTTTAGTGTAAGACTTGATCTGGGCCCATAATAAGACTCCCAATAGGATCAGTGGATGTGGGCTTATGGTGGAAGATGTCTCTAGTAAATGTGACTCTTTGGGACTTGTCTATATAAGGATAAGGGAGTCCTAGGATTTGGATGATTGTTATTCTCTCCAGTCCCGTAGGAAATACAAGAGGCGAAAAGATCCACGGAGTTTCCCATCACCGAAACGCACATAGATCTTTGGCCGCGTGACGGAGTCTCCTCATCTAAATCCATCAGTTGATATCAAAGCATGGCACAGTGCATTCTACCAGTTCAGATTTTGTAGAAGCACGGTGGATTAGAGTAGATCTGAATTTTTTTTTTTTAAAGATCTGTGAGTCTCCATCTTATTTCGTTTCTGCAACTTGAAGAAGGAAGAAGACGACTGACGAGGGAGCACTGCACGTGAAGCAAAGACAACCAAATATATTATATACAAAAATATTATATACAAAGCAAGTCTTTCCAAGTTGCAATGTCCTGCAGTTTTTAACATCACACGGAGCCTGAGGATCTTTGGTTGTGATAACATGGACGACTACCAAGCCTTGTAGAATGGAAACAGTAATAGTCACATTCTGGCTTTACTATTAATGTTTCCAGAGAGGACAAATCTCAAGCCAAGCAACTTTGACTTGATTTATTATTTTTGTCCTCTTCTGTGATATAAAATAAATAAAAACAAGAAAAGGAGAAAGGCAAGTGAAGTTCCATATGATTACTCCTGCTCAAGCTGAGCGAGAAAACAGCAACACATCGCTGATGCAAGCATCATTACTCTAGAGCCAAGCATCGTTATTCTTGCTTCGGCGAGCGTGCAAGCCTGCCTGTCAATTATCTCCTCTTGCAGATTGGGTTAAGCGAATCCAACCCGACCCAGATCTGATCTAGCCCAATACTGCTGATGCAGACACGTTAGTGTACACGTAACAACGGTGATGCTGACGCAGAGATCGTGCGGCTGACGCAGGCAAAGGTATGGATTACCGTCATATCTTCCAATTGCGATATCTTGGCTATCTAAAGTTAGATCGATGATCCGTTTCCGCCTACGGAATCCTTACGAGCAGATCTACGCATTAGCAGCAAAAGGAAGACGATCTAGTGATTCGGATAAAAGGGTGGTATTTTTTCCTCATACAATCAGTGGTATCTAACCCATCCTTTAATTAAAAATAAATAAAAATCATGTCTTCCAAATCAGCCTTGTATGATCTTGCAAAGGCTGATATTTTTAACGGCAAAAACTTAGCCGTGTGGAAGCGTCAGATGGAAGCATTGCTGCACTTTGACAGATTAACTTATGTGATTGAATCTGATTCGGTCCTTAAGCCCACTGATGATTGCCCTAAAGAGGACTATAAATTATATGAGCAATGGGTCTTTGATAACAAATCAGTGAGGCATTTATTGATCGGATTCATATCCAATGAGTTGGTGAAACGGTTTGAGCACTTCACTACAGCAAAAGAAATTGGGACTATGCCATGGACAAGTATAATAAAACCTCCAAATCTCATCTGATGGAGGCATTTAGCGCATATGTCAATTATAAGATGCCAGAGGGGTCATTTATAAGGGATCACATTGACAAAATGTCGGTCCGACATAGTAATCTTGTGGCCTTGAGAAAGGAAATGGACGAAAATTTTCAGATCATGTACTTGCTGATGAGTCTTCCACCTTCGTGGGAGAATGTATCTCAAACCCTTAGCCTTCAAAAGAGTGTAACCCTTAGTGAGGTTGAAGCAAAATTACTTGCTGAAGGACAAAGGTAGGCTTACGCGTGGTATAATACCTACAAATTCTGCTATGGTTGCTAAAACCACGAGTTATAGCGGTGCGTTAACCGCCAATGTGAAAAATAAAAATAAATTTAAAGGCAATCCAAAGCAGAAAGGCCCTAAAAATGGTGTTTGCTTTAATTGTGGGAAGCCGGAACACTTTAGTTCTCAATGCAGAAAGAAAAAGGGTGAGAATAACCAGCAAGGTAAAGTGACCAAAGAACATGGAAATTATGTTTAGATGGTCACTGAGTCCATGATGGTGGACACCAATGACAAAATTGGTGGATTGATTCTGGAGCCACTAGACACATATCAAGGACCAAGGCTGGATTTATGGAATTTAAAGATATGAAACTCGGAGAACAAAGTATATACATAGGAAATGAAACATTCTATGATGTGTTGGGGATAGGGAAAGACAAAATTTCCTTACCAACCGGCAAATCCCTTTATCTCTCCGATGTCTTATTTGCTCCTGTGATGAGGAGGAGCATCATCTTTGTGAGCCAGTTGGCAATGAATGGATTCGAAATTAGATTCAAAGATAGTGGGGTTAGTATTAGAATGTGCGGTAAAGTTTTAGTCCATGGTTCTCTTTATGAAAAATTGTATTTACTGGATATTCTTCATAATGAAATAAAGTCCACTTCTGATTATTCTATGTGTGTGAATATATGCATGAATGGTTTGGCAATGTTATGACATTTGAAATTGGGCCACATTAATAAAAACAGAATCAGTAGAATGGTTAAAGACAGACTTTTACCAGACCTAAGTAAAATTGAGTACCCTATATGTGAACCATGTATAAGTGGAAAGATGGTCAAAAAATCATTTCCAAAAGGAACTCGAAGTTCTAAAATATTAACCATAATCCATTCAGATATATGTGGACCATTGAATGTATACAATAGAACCAGAGAGGACTATTTCATTACATTCATTGATGACTACAGCAGATATGGGTATGTATACCTAATTAAACATTAACATGAGGCCTTAAAAATGTTCCAAATATATGTTGCTGAAGTCCAAAATCAAAAGGTCAAGAAAATAAAGAGGTTTAGATCTGATAGTGGGGGTGAATATACTTCCGAATTGTTTAAAGAATATTGTGCACGTGCGGGAATCATTCATGAATATTCAATTCCATATGCCCCACAGCAAAATGGCATGGCCGAGAGAATGAATAGGACCTTAATGGATATGGTAAAGTCAATGATCAGCCATGCGAGTCTTCCGCTGTATTTGTAGAGAGAAGCATAAACACTACACAATATATTTTAAACAAAGTACCCTCTAAGAGTGTGCCCAAGACTCCATATGAGTTATGGACTAGTATAAGCCAAAATTAAAACATGTGACAGTTTGGGGTTGCCTAGTACACATCCTTCTACTACAGCAAGAAAGGCATAAACTACAAGCAAAAATAAAGAAAAATTATTCTTTCGTTGGCTACCCATTACATTCTAAAGGATATCGTGTGTATGATCACGATAATGGGATAATCATAGAATGCCAAGATGTGTTTTTCCTTGAGGATCCGGCGGTCAGTCCTAGAGTAAGACCCCAGAGTGTGGAATTATATAAAATCTCTATGGGCAAGGGGGTTCAAGCAAGTGGGGGTTTCGACAGAGAGGACGTTGGACTTAGAATTCCTGGGCAGGGCCCACTTGAGGTTATTAAACAACCCCATGAGTTAGTTGGCAGACCGATTCGAGCAAGGAAACAACCAGCATATCTAGATGATTATTGCAGTTTATTGGAAACCGTGCAAGATTTGGATCCAACCTCCTACTCTCAAGCGGTCAAAGCACAGGATGCACAGTGTTGGCTAGATGCTATGAGAGAGGAGATGCAATCAATTGAAAAGAACCAAGTATGGCAATTGGTAAATCTACCTAAAGATCGAAAAGCCATTGGATGTAAATGGGTTCTTAGAAAGAAGTTTAAAAAGAATGGATCCTTGGATAAATATAAAGTACGGTTAGTAACTAAGGGATTTACACTAGTGGAAGGAATAGATTACGATGAGACATTTTCTCCGGTCATAAAATTCGAATCGATACGAACCTTAGTAGCATTGGTAGCATGTCGCGACCTTGAATTGCACAGATAGATGTGAAAACGGCATTCTTGAATGGCGAATTAGAAGCAGAAATTTATATGAAACAACCCGAAGGTTTTGTAGTGCAAGGTCACGAAGACAAAGTATACAAACTTAATAGGGCATTATATGTATTAAAACAGGCCTCAAGACAATGGTATAGAAAATTTCACCAAGCCATCTATGAAATTGGATTTATTCCCAATAGTGCTGACACATGTTTCTATATTAAACGCAGTGAGAGTAATTATTTATATTTGTCATTATATGTGGATGACATTTTGATCACTAGTAATAAATTGGAAGCTATAAATGAAATCAAACAATGGTTAAAGTCAAGATTCGAGATAAAAGACACGGGTGGGGCAGAGTATGTCCTTGGCATTGAAATAACTCGTGATCGTCCGAATAAGATGTTGACTTTATCACAGAAATCCTATTTGGAAGCTGTGTTAAAAAAGTTTGATAGGGCTAACTATAAACCAATTGATACTCCCATCTGCAAGAGAACAAGATTATCAAGCGATCAAGGACCCACAAATGAGCAGGATAGGGATATGATGAGATCAAAACCTTATGCTCAAATTGTGGGCAGCATCATGTATGCGATGTTGTGTACGAGACTAGACCTTGCATTCGCCGTGGGTCTATTAAGCAAATTCCTAAGTAACCCAGGATTACAGCATTGGTATGCAGTTAAGAGGATTCTGCGGTACATCAAAGGAATGGTGAATCTTCGCCTATGTTATCAAGGTGAAGTCTTGAAACTGCGCGGCTACTTATATGCAGATTGTGCCAGTGATTTAGACTAGAGAAAGTCAACAACCGGCTATGTGTTTACCCTCAGAGCATGTGCAATTTCTTGGGGTAGCAAGAAATAAACCTCCACGGTCATATCAACAGCCGAAGCAGAGTATATAGCTTGCAGTACAACAGTCTAGGAGGCTCTTTGGTTAAAATACTTCCAGTGTGATTTGGAGGTAATAAATGAGAAGGAACTTGTCCCAATGAGCATAGACAATACGTCGGCTATTTCTGTGGTGAATGAGCAAAGGATTGACAGCTAATCAAAACATATTGAAATCAAATATCACTTTGTTAGAGAGAAGGCTAAAACGAATAATATAGAAATTTTCTATGTGTCTTCAGAGGAATTGATGGCTGATGCTCTCACCAAGGCTTTGCCTGCAGAGGTATTTGCAAGGCATGTAATGCATATGAGACTAAGAAATATTTGATGTACATGGCATTCGTGCCAAGTGGGAGATTGTAGGAAATCGTGTGGCCCGCATGCCACGGGTCCCACGTCAAATCAAACAGGGCAGATGCCAATAGAGATTGCAACCTCACTTTAGTGTAAGACTTGATCTGGGCCCCGTAATAAGACTCCCAATAGGATAAGTGGATGTGGGCTTCTAGTAGAAAATGCCTCTAGTAAGTGTGACTCTTTGGGACTTGTCTATATAAGGATAAGGGAGCCCCGGGGTTTAAATAATTATTATTCTCTCCAGTCCCGTAGGAAAGACAAGAGGTGAAGAGATCCGCGGAGCTTCCCATCACTGGAACACACATAGATCTCCGGCCACATAACGGAGTCTCCTCATTCGGATCCATCACTGTGGAGGATTGAATTCAAAGAGAAATCTTGCAGCCCATTCCATGTGGAGTCTACCTACATAATCTAAACTTCAGTGAGATCTTTCCATCTAAAAGAACTGAGGAGTAGTTCTTTTGTGATTGAAGATGGGCTCACAAGCAAATTGTAGACCCTTTTCTTGAGAATTTCGTAAGACCTAGCAAGCAGCCGCTGGAGGATGGAATTAGAAGTTTAGAGATTATATCCTCTCTAAAAAAATTAGGCTCAATCCTTTGATTGATTCCACTAAATAGAGGAAAATTGGCAATGCCCCTCAATGGGGTTTACTTCCTAATCCTAAAGGGAGGAAAAAATAAATGACTCATTGTATAGGCTATTACCCCACAACCCAACTGCCAAGAGTTTAATCCTACGTAAATCACCTTACATGTGACTCCCCCTACATTTATGAGAGTTCACTCCCGTGTCCGCGTGGTCTGTCAAGAGGCTAATGACCTCGGCTGCTGTTAAAGTCTCCTTTTACTTTGAGAGCAAGTGGAACAGGAAAAGCTGGGGAGGTCGTTTTCATGACACCTAAATGCATGATTTATGCCTTCTAGGATTACCACCTTTAAAAACTTTTTCCCAAGGAATCTTCAGCTAGATTCATGGTTCTAACTGGATAGGAGATCCTAGGGTCCCTAGACCCATGACGAATTTAGAGGGTACTGTTTGTCTGCAAGAATTCCTGGGAGGATATCTCGCTGATTGGAAATTTATGAGAGAAGTTAGTAGCCGCCTAATGGTATTTGAATATCCTTGTTTATTTTGCAAGTTGTCCAACTAGAGCCTTTTAACTTTGCATTTATTATTTGCAGAATTCTCCAAAATTTTGCATTTATAACTTTCAAATGCTTGTGCATTTGTAAATCTAGATGGGCGGACAGCATTCGGGATTCTCACATGTCCCTCGAGCGGAAATCTCAGAATTACAATAACCAGACGGCTAAAGATATCCAAACCATCAGTTAATCTCATCTGTTTTACGCATCTAAAAGATCTGCTTCATACATCGGCACCACCTATCCAAGAGGCACATTAATTAAAGAACCGCGCCCCTCCAACCACCCCTTGCTGTCACAATCACCTACATCGGATCTTCTACTCGACCGGTTTACGTGACTGCACATGGGTAGCAACGTCCAACTACCTTCAACCCATTAGCCTACCTTTACACTTGACAGGAACCACTTGATGGAAACATCCATTTGAAAAACTTGGAACTCACTATGTAACGTTGATCCATCCATCCATTCATTTGCCCAATCCTGTCCGTCTACTTGGGTGCTTCTAGGGGAAGAGGGGTGAAATTAAAAACCATTCAAGCTCATGGGTCACTTTCTCCCAGACGTAAAGAGTCGGTACTCTGACAAAAAGTTCATTTTTAATTGATTGATGACCGCCCCTCTTACAGACGTTCACATACGTAGACCTACGTACACAAAGATTGATAGATGCGATTGTGAACACACGAACTCATCCCACTCCCACGGCCATGTCCTACCAACTACGGCTTGGGTTGGATGTCCATCGTGTAGGTGTATATCGTAATTAATTGATTTTCCACCGCTGCAGTCTCCATTGGATTACAGTGAGGGTCATCAGTGGAAGTTCACTTATTAAAAGTATATATCATTCAAAATTGTTAAAAAAAGTGGCACAACGAAAATTACCTGCAATCAATGGATCAATCACGATGAATACACAAGTAATCATACCATTAAGCAATCACACACATGAATACAACAATTTTTAGTGATTCAACAACCTTGCCTACGTTCACGGAGGAGAAAACTCTTCTATCATGATCTCATCTTAATCTCCTCAGGATCTAAGGTTACAGTATATTAATATATATAGTTATCACTTTTTTTGTCCAACAAGAAAACCCATACATAATGACTAAAATACCCCTGACCCCAAAGCTTGGTCCAAGACTAATCCTATAGACCAATCCGAAGAACTCGGAATACAAGATATAAACTCAACAATGTCTACCTTAGCTTGGATTCTATAGAACTTAAACCCTAGAAAAATAACCGGCAATATCTTCCATTCCACGTACATTGCTGAAACGTACATCTCTGTGCCCACTTTTATCGGACGCAGTCTTCACTCTTCAATGATGAGTGACATGGATTAAGTCCAAACAAGACTTGAACTTGTTCTTCACCAGTTTTATCATGAATGCCCCAAATTGTTCATACGATTGTCCAAAAGCTTGCTTTGACCCGTATATTGATTTCTTTGAATTATATGCATGATCAGGAATCTGAAACTTCACTCCACCTGCATGGGAAGCTCTTTCCTTATCCTTATCGACTCGCTTGCATTCGATGGCCTAATTGCCATCATCAAGAGACTCCATCTTGAAAGGTACGCTTCTATACACGTGACCTAGCGTGGCACCTGCACCTCCTAACCTGGATGTACAGACATTCTCAGTACTGTCTAGTGTTGATCAAGTCCAAATTGACTTGAGACTTCTCACAGTTACCTCCTTTGACTTTAATACCATCGTCTTGAATCTCCAAATTGCTCTCCATTTGTTGCCACATGTATGCATTGCAACACAATGAGTCTAACTTCCATCCGTGAAGATAAAATTGAAGACTTCCTCGAATTTGGATCTTATTAGTACCTTGTGAATTATTTATTCTGTCTTTGTCCTAGTGTTCTTTCTGTCAAACCTGCAACTGTTTGAATGCACTTTCTTTTCAAACTGGGATGTATGACTCCACTTGAACAGTGAGAGTTAAGAAACCACCAGTTACATACGGTTTCGAGGATATGTTGGTAACATATGACGTAGTTGCATATACATTGACGGTTGAGCTATCCACGTATCCGGAGTCAGTGGAAGGGCGAAAAAGTGGTCAACAGACAGTAATTATAGATGAAGAGATGGAGTCTCTTGATGATGCCAAACATGCCATTGGATGCAAGCGAGTTTATGACAATAAGGACGGAACTTCCCGTGCAGGTAGAGTGAAGTTCTAGATTCCTGATTATGCATGCAATTCAGAGAAATCATTGCACGAGTGAAGCAAGCTTCTGCACAATGGTACAAGCGATTTGGGGCATTCATGATGAAACTGGTTAAGGACAAGTTTAAGTCTTGCTTGGATTTGATTCGTGTCACTTATCATTGAAGAGTGAAAGCTGTGTCTGGTGATAGTGGGCACAGAGACATACTTTTCAGCAAGGTACGTGGAGTGGAAAACATTGCTGGTTATTCTTCTACTGGCTCGAGTTCTATGGAATCTAAGTTAAGATAGAGATTGTTGAGTTTATGTCTTGTATTCAGATTAGTTCTATGGTTATCCAGATTTATCCATAGGATTAGATTTGGACCGGGCTTTCTTACGGGCTAAGAAAAATAAGGTTAATATATGATATAACCTATAATATAATATCTAAGGATAAGAGTGCAGAAAAAGAGTAAAGTTCTCTTTTAGCCGTGAACGTTGGTATCTCGCCGAACCATGTAAATCTCTCGTGTGTGCTCTTGTGTATTTGTCTTTTGTTGTGTATAACTTTTATTGTTAATTGTAGATTACGTGCTTTCGCACGCGCACAACAAAAATATCAACCCTTTTTTTTTAGTCTCTTATCATCATTTGAGTTATAGCCTTCGCCGAAAGTAATTTTTCATTTTAGGTGGGTTAGATTTTTAATAAAATTATAACCTTGTGGCTGTAGGTGAGTTGAACGTCACAAAAATTCCAGCAAATTGTGGACAATCCATCCACTCATGGCCCACCAACAAGCTGTGTACTATTATTACCTTTTTAGGGCTCTCCGCATGCCTCCAACCGATATCTCCCGCGTACCGCTCGAACACACAAACCATGTTGGGCCGAACATATGGTCTCCCATCTGCAGCTGCAAACACTCCATCCATGTAATAAGAGTTGCGCGGGCAATCATTAAGCGGGTCCAACGGCAGAGCCGTCAATCCCATCCCGTACTCGCCCGCATCCAAATACGTCTTGAAGTACCAACCCGTCGTCGGGTCCATATACGGCACAAACAGCTCCGATACCATCCCTTTGTACATCACACTCCTCATCCTACCCGTTTCCGAATCCCTAACCATGGCCCGAGAAACCAACACCCCAGCTCTCGGATCGGGCTTCAGATGGAACTCCCAGTTGGCCCACCTGACCAGATGCCCGTCCTCGATTCGAAAACTGGGGCCCTTGGGCTGCTCCATGGAAATCGGGTTGATGGGCAGCATCTGGAGTGGGTCATTCTGCGCCACGTGCCGGTAGTCCGTGTTCTGGGCCTGGGGAATCGGTATATCCGAACCAGTATCCGATAAGTGCACAACTGTTTTCTGATCCACGTCTACAGTGACCGTAAGACCCTCGATTGGTCTCATGTAGTAATTGGCAGTGCCTTTGTTGGAGAAGCACTGCACTTTCACTAGGCGTCGGCCTTCTTCACTTGCACCATACCATCCGGATGCTAGAGGCACGCAGGTCAAATCGGATAGCTCGACTCCTCGAGCGAGGACCGTCCGATTGAATTCTGCGTCAGTGAAGGGTGTAGATAGCGCCACGTGCACGTCTTCTTGGGTGAGGATTGGGTACCCAGAGCCCTGGTTGATATCATGTTGAGTGACTTGGGCAGTGTTCAAATCGAGCGAGAGGATGTGCGAGTGCCCTTGAGAGAATGCGATGACAGATGCTACTCTTGGTGGGAGTGGGTCGCCTTTCTTCCAATTCAGGACTTGGGGTTTGTGGGGTTCTTCTAGGACTAGGGAGTGGATGGATGGGAAGGAAGAGAGGAAGGGTGGGTAGGATTGGAGGATGGAGAGGGCCTTGTTGATTTCTTGGATGGTGAGTGGATCTAGAGGGTGGTGGGGGTGTTGGGTTTGGTGGTCATGAGAAGTGGGTCTTTGGGTGTCTAGGAAGAGATCGGAAGTGGCTTGGAAACGGTTCTTGAACGTGCACCAAGGAGAGTATATGGAGCAATTAACGAAATCAGTTTTTTCGACGTGGAGGAACCAAGAGCGTATGGAAACTAAGATGAGAAGGCCAAGTAAGAGAACATAGCAGAGGCGTTGGAACGAAGCGACCTCCATTCTCTCTCTCTGCAATTGGGAAAATAAGAGAGTTCCTGTCCTTAAAAAAGGTACTGAAATGAAAGTGAGGTGTGTGGTTCACGTGAGACGACAGAGATAAATGTTAGGGAATTTGCCCATATAAAAGACCTTGTAATCTTCAAAACAGCGTTGACCCAAAAGTTATCTTATGTATGGGTATCGTATAGCCCCTCTGTTTATTCCATCTTTCCCCGTAAGGGTTAAAGCCTCTACTTTTAACCTTTCACTATTTTACCTATATAGAAAAAAAGAGAAAAAAAAAAACTTTCAACAAAGAGAGAAGCACAGGCATGAGTTGCAAACCGGAAGAGAAAAAGATGCTTTAATTCCTAATTCCGACTGGCACTTGCCAGTTGGCACTGCTTCTCATCGGCTGTTGGCATGCGCCATCGCTGGAGAAGCATCTCATCGGCATGTACTGCAGCCGCCGTTGCCAAGATTTCCCTCACCCTTCATCATTGCAACTGAGGAATAGGAGGGCTTGGTCAGGGGTTGCATACACATGAAGGAGGAGGGTCCAGGCTTGGGTAGGTTAGGTTTGGGTTCGGGTCAGGTGAGACTAACCCCACTGTAGCAACCTGGTCCGCCATAAGCATGTGTGCTGATGTCAGCATACATTAGAAGGTCATGTGGTCAAAGGTAGATTTGACCGAGTCGTCGGGCAGAGGAATATTTTCTTTAACCTTCCGATAAAGGTTGCTCCTCCATCTACTTTGGCCATCTTAAACATTGTAAAATTCTCTATTCATGAATCTTTTTCATTTTGTTTTATCAAATTTTTTTTCCATTCGAATATACTAAACACTTCTTGCATTTTGGCCTGCTAAGGGATTGAGTGATTATTTTAGCTATCTTTTTTGTTCTTGTAAAATGGGTTGGTAATTGGAAGAGAGGCAACACGCTATCAGGCAAATCATGGGTTTGATATGTTGCAAACTAAGAAAGCCAATTCTTGTAGATAATGACAAATTTGATAATCATATTTTAGGGTGCCTCTGTGTTGAAGTTGTTAGTGTCATTGTAAGAGTGTGTTGTCAATTATGTGACCAAAGTGTAGTTCGGTTCTAGAACGATGTAGTTCACCTCGGAAGTTCATTGAAGATCAAGTCAAGTTCAAAGAAGTTCAAGCTAGTTCAAGACCATTCAAGGAAAACCTATCAATGAAGACTAAGCAAAGAAGTTCAACATCAAAAAAGATCATCTGTGAGTGCCAAGGGATAAGGTATCTGTGATCCCTAAGTGTCCATGGAAATAAACTAGGAAATTAGGGTTTTCAAACACCCTGTTATGTTCTACGGCTTGGACCACGGCTAAGCCGTAGATCCTACGGCCCACTGTCCAGAGAGTATATTTTGAAGCCTTTTGTTCTACGGCTGACCCTACGGCTGCACCGAAAAAATGTTACGGCTAAGCCGTAGTGTGTTTCACGGCTAAGCCGTAAAACCTACGGGCCACAATCCAGAGAGTGCACTTGGCCATATTAAGCTTACGGTTGACCTTACGGCCAAGCCGAAAGCCCTTCACGGCTAAGCTGTAAGGTTATTCACGGCTAAGCCGTAAAGATTACGGGCCACTCTCCAGAGAGCAGTTTCTGGGAATTTTGAGTTTACGGCTGACCCACGGCTAGGCCGAAAGGTGCTCACGGCTAAGCCGTATAAGAATTTACGGCTAAGCCGTAGGCCTAACCGTAAGAAGGAATTTGTGTTGAATCTGGTCAAACTAGCCGTTGGATGTTATCAGAACTTACGGCTAAGCCGTAGACCATTCTGTTCTAAGCCGTAGAACTATCCGTTGGAGCTCATCTGTATTTAAAGAGGACCTCTCCCTTGCTCCAACTACTGAATTTATTGCTGAGAAAATCACTAGTATAGCTGAGCCTTTGCACCTCCATTAAAATCATCTTCAAAGCTCCCACAACCACCTACTCTCCAACATCAAAGAGTGCCATTATTGTTACAAGTAGAGTAGTTGGTGAGTTAGGAAAGGCTTCTTCAAATCTGAGAGAATACCTTAGCCTTCCAATCCCTCTTGGAACCTCTTCCCTTAGCTGAGCTCACATCTGAAGATCCTCATCTCCAAGGAGCAAGAACAAGAGGCCAAAGCTTGGAGGTAGTCTTCAAGCATCAAGAGCACCACTCAAAACCAAGATATTCAATTCCTTGTTTAGGTGTTCTTTAATATTTCAATTCATATTGCTGTATTTGGTGGAAGACAAACCACCGCATCAAAAATTGTTGTAATTGGTGGATTAGATCAAGGATCAACCACCTGATCAAAAACTCTAATTGGTGGAAGACAAACCACCGTATCAAAAAACTGTTGCAAGAGGTGTATGTTATGTAAGTACCTCTTATTTAGTGGAACCAAGAGAGATTGCTCTTGAGAGTGGATGTAGGTCTAGGACCGAACCACTATAAATCATTGTGTTTATTGTTTGTTGTGTGTGGATGTTGCTTTGCTTTCTTGTCACTTGAGTTGATGATCTTTTATAAGCTACATCTTTGTTGCTCTAGTTGCATTTCTAGACACTCACAACTCTGAATATCTCTCTCAATTTTAATAATCTTTCAGATTGTTCTTTAATAACATCTAAGTCTTGAAAAGAAATTTTTAATAGTCCTATTCACCCCCCCTCTAGAACTTGGTGAGATCTAGTTATTGCACTTTCAAAAGTTACTTTTATGACTAATTTAATATGAAAAAAATCTTCAATTTGACATATTGTTAAACCTTTCAACTTGATTTCTCGAAATCTTTTTTATTTCAAAAATTGGTTTACTAGTCATTCTACATCACAGAGTAGCTGTAAGCTATAAGTCATCATCATCACCTAGTTTATTTTATCAATTAGGAAATTGCTAGAGGAATTTCTAGTTTAATTGAACTTTGATGCACAGCATCACATGAAATAATCATAAGCAATAATCAATGAAAGTTTGCTTTGTCAAATGTTAATGAGATGGCTAGTGATCATCTATGATGGGGCGCAGTGTCAATATGTAGCCCCATTGAATGTGTACCACATAATTGTCATGTGTAGCCCCATTCAAATTTTTTTTTTATTCTAAATTCTAAAAACTTAGTCAATTTTTACGAGCAGCTTTATATAGTTTATAATTCAAAGTATTACAAATTTAATGACAAAAGATGAATGAAAGAAAAATATCACTATTTTGTACCAATGTTAGATAGATGGGTAGGAATTATAGCCTTAGCTAGTTGCTCACTAAGCCAACTCCGAGATTGATGGAGATAAGGCTCAGAGAAGACGATAATTGGATTGAGTTCTAACCCAAGAAATACATGACTTTATGAAAAGCTTTTTTTTTGTATGATGAAACCAATTGAAAAGAGAAAATCCATTAATGGGGTATTAGTTTCTAATGAGAAAAAACTCAAAGAAGGAAGAGAGACTGAGCAAATGATGCAAAAGCCAAACATTTGATCAAAGCCGTGAAAAGGGAGTGACCCAGTTGAGAAAATAGATAAAATTGGGAACTTGGGTGGTAGGTTTTGGGGACCATGAACTATGGTTTTGAGTAGAAATTGCTCATTTTCTCTCTCCTATCTCATTCCGTCATTGTCTTTTTCATTAGGGTCCTTGAAGCACCTTCCACCTTAGTGTTCTTCATTATGGTCCTTGAAAATAAGAGGGAGAGGGGAAGTTTTTACTGCATGGATAGAGAGATGGTCATTGCCAAATTTTATTTGTCTTTGGAGAATGATGAAAGAGAGAGAATACATGTTATGTATGAAAACAAGGTGATTTTGATGTAGAGATTTTTTTAAAGAAAGGAATGGAGAATGCGATTTATCATTACATATTGATTTGTCTACATGTGGAACCTATATTGACCAACTTGTCTCCTTCTTATCTCTGAGGGGTACTCTGGGTTTTATTTAAGGACATATGCATAGTGAAGAGACACTCTCTGATCCACAGTCCAAAACTTTGCTTTCTTTCTGTACAGTTCATAGTGCAAGAAAATGTTGTTTTGTCTTTATTTTGCTTGTTACTTACCATGTTGTAGATCTAAGGATAAAGATCTAAATACATTTAGATTATGTCATTGTTGCATGAATGTACACCACTGTCATGACCCCATATATGTGATCATTTAATATCAAGTTAACTCCTAATTTTCACAATAGACAGTTTAAAACTAATGATCCCAAGGAATGAACATGTCAATCTCATGAAAACATCATAATAAAACATGTATTAGAAGGTTGAGATTCTAATGTTCTTAGTATGAAATGTTTTTCTAATTTCCCATTTATTTCATTTAAGATGTTAAAATCTAAGCATCAATATTTTGTTTTAGTGAAGTGTAGTTCTATACTAAGTTATAAAAATGTAAGATTTCATCCTGGGCCCCAAAGACAAGTCTATATTGTTTGAACAAGAAAACCACATTTCGAATCTAGTATGTGATGGAAAGGTAAACATTTTATGTTATTTGATTATCCAATGTTTCATCATAGTTGTTAAACTTTCTATTTTTGCATATTTGTTTTTTTTTTTTTTGTATTTCATAGGAAGCAGAAATCCTACGTTGCATTCCTGCATATCCTAAGAATCATTCAGGGACATTGAATACAAGAATGCAACAATACACAAGAAGAATAGGCTTGTATCATTTATCTGAGATAGAAAAAATAAAGATAGATCATTTATTAATTAGTGGACTTATTAAAAGATGAAGACCAAAAACAAATACATTCCATTTTCTTGGGGGTGAGGCTATGGTTACATTGGAAGATGTGGCTTACATATATAGCCTTCCCATAGATGGGCTTGCTGTTATAGGTCACATTTGGTCCAATTGGATGATCGTGGAGGAAAAATTCTTTGACCTATTAGGTGTTGCCCAAGACTTATTTGAATTCCATGGCGGACAAATAAAATTGACATGGTTCCAGAACAATTTTAAAGACCTACCAAAGAAACAATCTCAAAAAGTTGAGATTATGCAAACACGTGTATTTTTTTTCATCTTGTTGCCTCTAAAATTTGTACGAACACCTCTGACTCAAGAGGTAATGCTTACTTGATCGAGCTTTTTGAAGATTTCAAACCATATGCCTGGGGGCCTGCTTGCCTAGCAAATAAATATAAGAGCTTGACCCGGGTATCGAAAATTAGAGATCGGATAAAGACAATCACAGGACCCATTCAGCTATTACATGTATTTAAATAGATTTATTACTTATTGCATTGTGTTATATCTCTTCTTGAGTTATTCTTACTTTTCTTTTAACTATTTCTTTCCATAATTACAGATTTGGACATATTCAATGATGGCAATTGGACGATCAATATCAAAAGCTATGGGGGACATTGGATTTGAATTCTCCTTATTCAAGATGTGGAAAGAACAACTGAAGGATCATCATGTTCTCACAAATGTGAGAGAGGTTTGGGATCAACTCAACTCACAAGACATTGATAGTATAAGTTGGTTATTTATAAATATAGTTCTTTGTTATTTTTTGTATATATAATATATGTGATCTTTTTTAGATGTTCTTTAGCTCTTACAGTATGATTGGCAACCGTATGACTAGTATAGAAATGAGTTGGAAGCTTGTGTAAATGAGATGGATAGATCCCTCTTTAGATCTACAGTAATAATAATTAATTATGCCATTGTTAAAAGGCAAAATGTCGACCGTGTACTTAAGCAGTTTAGATTAAAATAACCAGTCCCACCTCCATTTCATTGGTCAGTGAGGGTGGATGAAAAATTATCTAAAAGAGCAACAAATTATGGGAAAAAATTTGCATAAGCATTAACAGATTGGAACGAAAGGTTTGCGAATGTTGTAAATGCAGAAAAAGATGAAGTTGTTGGCTGGCACCGAGATGTGTACCTACAATGGTATAAAAGAGTTACACAAAATTGAATCGGTCAACCATTGAAGATACCACATGTAGATCATAACCACTCCACTGGACATAATGTATGATGAGTAGCTTTATTGTTACTGTTGGTGATTACTATGCTAATGATTAAATTCATTGATTGTGTCCACAGGTTGATAGACTCTTCGGCTGACAGCTCAATAAATTTGAGGAGTTGATGAAGATAGTTGGTCTCTTCCAGATGAATGGCTTTGCTAAGAGTATGTAAAGGAAGGTTACAATGTTAAAAAATGTATGGTCATCAAATTTTGTTAGCTTTAACATTGAAGATTACATTAACTCTACTTTCGATAATGAAGGAAAGGAAGTAAGTTTGCAATTGATAATGATAGTTGACATTTTTATGTATTGCTATGTTTATAGGATAATGAATGTTTATGGTTTTCTAATAAGAAGTGAGAAGTCTGCCGCCAAACACCCCTATTACATCGTAAGATGGTGGTTGTGGATTATCACAAGACCCGTATATATCAATTCACGTGTCCTACTCTTTATATTCTTTCATGATCCCAAATTACATTGGTACCCCTCAAAGTTCTTGAAACAAGATTCAGGTTAATTCTAGCAAACCACCCCCACCGCCTCCCCCCAGCACCAAAGCAACGTAAAAAAAAGAGGTTGGATCTATTGTTGGTTGGTTGAAGGCCAACCCTAGGAAGGGTAGCTATATTTCTTGACTGTTATCTCCGTTTTATGTAGTGAAAAACAAGAGGAAAAATCTTAACCGCCCAAATCCAACTGTCTTAGCCCTGCCAAAAAATCAAGTTTGGATGAATTTTGGATGCGTTTATATTCAAAGCAAGTTCTACTTCTTAAGTTTTAATAGTTATATTTCATTTTTTTTGTAGGTTTTTCTAATATAAATATATGTTTAAATTTGTAGGAATAAAATCCTAGATGATATATGCTTGACTATTCCCAAGAAAGACTTGTGTAAAACATTAGGCAAGTCATGGATGGATATAGTCGTAAGTGAATCCTATTCCAATGTAGATGTTGGACATTCCATTTGATATCTCATTTCAATGCTTACTTTGAATAGCTCATTATGTAAATGTTGGATTATTGGCTTGGCATAATTAGTGAACATTATCCAAACACATACTTTTTTCCTATCACTCTTGCGGTATTACTGTGCTTTTGTTTATGTTTATGCTTTTTTTTAATTATGTTTTTATATATCTACCAGTTGTTTGTTACTATTTACTATTTTAATTAATTTATTAGCAGTCTAAACTTCGTCGTTTACCATATAGTACTTTGAAGTTTGAAGTTGAGCAAAAAACTACAGTGACTAATAATATGTTTACATGCGCCATAGCAAGGGATTTTTGAATGTTCGAGACTTTAGTATTCCCCATATGGTACAAGTGCTACTTCTTCGTTATAATTGGATACCTAAAAGATCAAATATGGGTATACTATAATAGCATAATGGCACGTAAAGACGATTTTGATTATACACATCATTTTATAAGATATCTCTAACATTAAGCTGGTAGTTTGTAGCTCTTTCTTTTTAATATTTCCATCACGTTACTCTTATATCTCCATCATATTGTTTGTTTTTTAGGTTGAATTTGTCAACGAGAGATTTGGTTACATGAGATGGCATGAAGCCATGAACTGGCGAATCATAGTAGGAAATCCAAATCCTCAACAAACAAAAACGTAAAATCTTAAACTTAATATTGATAATTGATCTTTATTCTGTTCATGCTTTTTTAATGGGAATATTATTTTTTGGTTATGCAGTTATGATTGTGGCATTTTTACAATGGCTAACGCGTAGCACGGGGCATATAGATACTAAATTGAATACACGCAAACGGATGTGTGGAACTATCGCCAAAAGATTGTGATGGATATTTACAAAAAATAAAAGTAGATTTATAGATATCTCTTCGAGTCTCAAAATGCTTTTGAAGAAGACTATCTTGAAGTCAATCACAAATTTTGATTTATAGTTTAAATAGGATTTAGATGATAAGAGTACTGTACAGCTTCTGGTGAATTTTGTGATACATTTCTCTCTTTGATTTGATATAGACACTTTTGGATCTCTATATGTCTCTCACTTAGTTAATCGAAGATCATTTTGAAACTTTTTATTTTAGATCTTGAATGTATCTATGGATGAGGTGAAAGGAGTGGTTGTAGCATCACTAATATATTTGAATGTGTACAAATTTTCATTGACCTTCATCAAGTTGACATGGACTTCGTCTAAATGTTGCGTGCTTTTAACTTTGCATTTACATAAACTTTTGCCTTGTTTGTGTTTTGAGTCTATGAGTGTATTCTAATGATAAGTGAATTACAGTGGCATAGCAATTTGTTTTTTCAATTGATAGAAACATTTATGGAGATTACATGTGTCACGAGCTTCTCTTAGCTGTGTGATATTCTTGGCTGCTGTCATGATCTTTGATTTTGTCACCTGTATATCCCTTTCCTTATGTTGAGACAAAAGCTGTAAGGAGTTACCTATATTCAGAAATTTATGTTTGTCCTCGGTACCCAAATTCTCTTACTAAGATGTAAGCAGTTAGCTATATGAACAGGAAAATGTAGCAATTGATTTTCAAAGTGGGGGATCCACCCCATATCGATGCTTAATAAAATCAATTCTCCAGTGAATAAACAGCTCAGATCTTGATTTTGGATGTCAATCCCACATATGAAGCCATTTTCATACAAGGACTTACTTGATGCCACTGCAATCATTCCTACCAAATTGAAAGGAATTGCTCATGTCCAAGGGAAAATGCTTGGGAGAAGCTAAGATGCCATCATTGACTCGTTGGAAATCTATTTTCTGGGGCAAAGTCTCTATGCGATATTGCACCCAAAGCCTAGAGTTGAACCCTAAAATTGGTCTATTTATGAGTAATTTATTATAAAAACTTATTCCATTGTTTTCACCGCAATAAGTGAAAGCCATGGGTATGAAACAGTTTGATATATCCCCCGGATGTGGTGCCCAATCCCTGACATCACTTGCTAGAAACTTATATACTAACGATTGGCAATGTGTCTATGCGATATTGCACATAAAGTCAAGTGTTTGAACCCCAAGATTGGTCTATTTATGGGTAATTTATTCTGAAAACTTATTCTAGTTTCTCTAGTGCAATAAGTGAACACCTCAGGTATGAAACAGTTTGATATATCCCCTAGATATGCCTAATCCATGACATAACTTAATGAAAAGTTTTTTTTTTGGTGAATTGGCAATGTGTCTATGCAATATTGCACAAAAGTCTAGAGTTTGACCGCCAAAATTGGTCTATTTATGGGTAATTTATTATGAAAACTTACTCTATTTTTTTCACTGCAATAAGTGAACGCCTCGAGTTGAAATAGTGAGTGCATAGCCAAGGGAAGAGGTTTTGGGATCTAGGAAGTTAGGGTTGTTCTAAATAGAGTTTCAGGATTTCCTAGTTGGGTATCTCCTCTGTTCTCATGAATAATGCATTTGAATGCTCTTAGATAGAGTAGAAGATAGTGGTTGGAGCCTTTTAATAGATTTTCACTGAAGGGTTAGCAGCTCTAAAGATTTTCCAGAAAGTACAGTCAATTACGATGTATAAAAGTGGTTCTCTTATATAGACATATTCTCCAACAAATAGATCTACAGCTAGGCTAAAGTCGTTTTACGGTTTAGCCGTACATGCGGTCATCAACAACTACTAGTTTAATCAAAGTCGAAATTTTTATATAGTCTTACAGCTTAGTCGTATTTTCTTAGATGGCTTAGCCGTAAACAGCTTACGACTTAGTCGTAAGTTAGCCGAAGGTAAAAGTTTTTAGAAATTCTTCTCTGGATTGTGAGCCATGGAATCCTACGGGTTAGCCATAAATACCTCTATGGCTTGGCCGTGAGGACCTTACGGCTTAGCCGTAGCTTATTCGAAAGCCAAAAATTCATGAAAATTGTTCTCTGGATTCTGAACCATGGGATCTTACGGCTTAGCCGTGATCTCAGCCGTTGATATATAAAGAAAATAGATTTTTGAAGAAGTAATTTCCAAGACAAAGCAAGCTATTCTAGGGTTTTTCTAATTAGGTCTGAAGAAGTCTAAATTACCTTAGCACTCATGAGCTTGAATGGCTTGAACGAGCTTGATCTTCCTTTTTCTTCTTTGATCTTTCTTGATATAGTTTGGTGACTGAACTTCCTTCATTTTTTACTTGAACTAAGACTTTTGGTCATGGAATTGACAATAAGAACGACTGTTAATCTTATTATGGTACTAATAATCACCCCCTTTGTTAATTTCATGACAAAATACATACAGGGAAGAAATTACATTATTCTATCCGGATTTACACTTTCTCTTTCATAATTTAAAGTAATAGATACAATTGTTTCATTTTACATTTTACTGGAATATCACTGAATCCATAGCTCCCCCTTAGATGCTGCAAGATCCTATGATAACAATTACATGCAAAAGACACTTCAAGTACTATGCATTATAAAGGTGGGATTGTTATAAACTCTCTCTAAAACCATTAGTTCTCTCCATTTTTGTCACAAATTTGACAAGGGACAAGGAAGGAAAGAGAGAGAGACAAACATGCTTAGGAAAGATAAGACCATGCCAATAATATTGGAGCAAAACATAGGGAGGCAATGAACATTAGTAAAAATAAGTGTTGGGTAGATAGAGTACACATCCAACTATGTTAATAGAAAGTAAACAATATACATCCAAAATAAAGAAAAAAAAGAAAAACAGCTGTGTCATCTCCTAAAGAAGCTAATTAGAAGGGGGAGAAGGAGAGGGAATCTCAACGTCATCTCTCTTGTAGCTTTTGGAAATTTTGGACAAGTAGCAAAATGTTTTCTTCATTTATTTCTCCATTTTTTATTGGCATTGTTCGAGGGCGGCCAGTTGTGCTTCAACAGGGGAGGATGATGAAACCAAAGAAAACCGAACTACTGGAGCTGTGTGCGGCTGTGTAGTTCGAGTGAGCTCTTTTGGAGAGTCTTCTTCATCTCCAGAATCTAGATAACTAGGACTAACTACAGGCCTTTTCGAGAAATGCATATTCTAGATATTGACTTTGCCAAAGGTAGTATGAGATTCAGCCGCTTCATCACTAGGTAAGCTAATCCCACAATGTGAAGCTAGACAGGTCATAGCAAAGAGACAGGCATTCATGTTTTGACTTGAAAATTGCCAAAAGTGGACAATAAAGGCACAAATGAGTGAAGGAACACAGACTCTATCACATCCAATTGCATAGTCTATAGGACATTAGTCATGAAGGGTGTTAGGTTAGAGAAATTGTCTTTGCGATGGTAGACATTATAGGTAAAAATGGCATGTAAAACCCTATACTGGGGAAGCAGTGAAGCATCAGGAAGGAAGCCCTTCTCCTTCTAGGAAATGACACTCCCTCAAAGAGCAAAAGTCATAATTCATTTATCGTCTTCGAAGAGGGAGTCCTTTATAGCACTATGATGAATATTCGACAAAGGGATACTAAAAAGAGAAGATATCACTGAAGGAGTTATGACAACGATACCATCAATGAAGGAAATGTCAAAACTCAATGCGTCTAGAGATGTTGCTGTGATAGATGCAAACATAGTTCACACAAAAGAAGGGTAAGCATTTCCTCCCCATTTTAGAATATTCTCCCACCAATATTTGCAAGAAGAGTATGAATATCATATTTTGCTACCTTAAGAATATTTACACTTCTTTCGACTGTAATGGGCCTAGATGCAAATGTCCTGCCCTTAGTAGGTTCCTTTGGAACCAAAATATGGGGGGATGGAGGAGAGTCCCGTCTAGCTTCGGGCCTTGATGAAGTCCTTGAGGATTTTGGTCGTTTACCATGACGACATGTATTTTTGGTGCGAGGAGGCATGATAGTAGAGAAAAGAAGCATAGATAGAGATTTAAAATGCACTGAGCACACCAAGACACCAAGAGAACAAAAAGAGATATGACAAGAAAATTATTACTAGAAGAGTATGCTTGGGCAAAAAGCATGAGTAGTAAAGTACGACAAAGAAGAACGATATACAGTTAGAGATGCAAAGACAGATCATAGAAATCAAAATAAGTAAGAACCCATGCATTCTTCAAACCCCCATTGCCAAACATGAGCTTTAGAAACCCCTAAATACAGAGATCTGCACAAGCAGAGTATAAGAAATGCATAAACACAGGAAGAGGAAAAGAAAATAAGCACGATGAAAAATGAGAAAAGAGATTGCCTTAGATGCAAAGATTCAAATGAAAGGAAGAAGGGAAGAGAACAAGGGAGCCCTTACCATAGTTGAAGACATAAGAAATAGAAATGAACTGGAAAAGAGCTCGGCACACATAAATGGAAAACTTTGTAAACATTAAAAACCGTATTTAAAGTTGTTCTACGGCTTAGCCATACATGCAGTCATCAACATTGGCTAGTTTGACCAAATTCGAAATGTTTATATAATCTTACGGCTTAGCCGTAATTTCTTATATGGTTTAGCTGTAAATAGCTTATAGCTTAGCTGTAAGTTAGCCGAAGGCAAAAGTTCCAAAAAATTCTTCTTTAAATTGTGAGCCGTGGAATCCTACGGGTTAGCCGTAAATACCTCTACGGCTTAGCCAGAAGCCAAAAACTCCCAAAAATTGTTTTCTGGATTTTGAGCTGTGGGATCTTATGGCTCAGTCATGATCTCAACTGTTGATATATGAAGAAAAACATATTTTTGAAGAAATACTTTCCAAGACAAAGCAAGCTATTCTAGAGTTTTTCTAATTAGGTCTGAAAAGGTTTAAATTATCTTGGCACTCATGAGCTTGAATGGCTTGAATGAGCTTGATCTTCCTTTTTCTTCCTTGATCTTTCTTTATATAGCTTGATGATTGAACTTCCTTCATTATTGACCCACTTGTACTAGGACTTTTGGTCATGGAATTGACAATAAGAATGACTGCTATTCTTATTCTGGCACTAACAAAAGCCTCTAGTATGAAACAGTTTGATATATCCCCTAGATATGTGTCACAACCCGAGCCCAGGGTTCGGGGGTTAGCAAAAGCCAAACCTAATGACACACGTACTCCCGTGCATGCACACGTAGACCGAGTCTAAATGCATACGCACAAGGGAACATTCACACGTGCCAAACATGTACGCGGAAGCTGTAAATATCAGAAACATCAAACTAACAATGTAAGAAGAGGATACCAAGAACGAACTGACATAATTACATGTGAAGGTCTTACAAAAAGAACAAAATAACATATATAGTCATGACATATACACAAGCGTGCAACTCCTCAAAACAAGACTCCAATGATATGCATACCAAGAACGCTCTCCCGTGGAGTGATCACATCCACTCCTCTAGGCCTGATGGGGCCCCGGGGGTCTCATCTGGAGTCTGGCCGACCTGCGGGGGTTCGGCAGGGGTATCTGGGCCTGCAATACCAAAAACAACCGTCAATACGACGATTCAGCAAAGTATAAACCATAGCAAGTTAACACACGCTGTGTCTAATAGAATAAACAACATCATGTGATTAAAGAAGGCATTTTCGTATACTAGGCTGTCATGCAAGAAAGAAATATGCCAAGTGAATCAATGAATACATGCTGTGTACATACTAGGGGCTACTACATTACCATATGCTCCCAAAAGAGGGATCTTATAACGTGCAAAGAACACCGTTGTCCGGGCCAGGGTACAATGGGTCTCGGTTTCCTGGGGTCCGGTTCCCCAAGACGTATCCTTACTGCAGCAAGTCCATATAACTATACCAAATTCACCCCGTCCGGATCCTAAGGCTGAGGCTAAGTAGTGCCTGACCATAAGGAGTCAATCATGAAACCCTGAGTAGATTGTGATAACATATCATACGTGCATATTGGAAAACATATTATACATGCAAAGTCAAGGTAAAGAATCACAATGTGAATGTAACTGAACACGAGTAAACATATCAGAGAGTAGAGGTCAATACTCGAATGCAATATGTTATGCAACAAATCACGCAAAATCGAATCATCTTTAGTTACAAACCAATTCTAATCTAATTATCCGGTGTTTCTAACCGTGCATGATGATGTAGTTTTAAGTTATTCGATGCACCGTTGTCTAGTGTTGCATTGAATCTAGCAGTGCACGAAGTCCCTTAAACCAACACCCATGGGGAGGTGCTTAACATCCAGATAACGAACATGAATGATTCGCAGCCCTCGAGATCATTCACGCATTGTGTCACATTCCGTTGGGCAAGTCTAGGTGCTCTACATTCTATCATGAAGGCCATATCGGTCTTTCCCTTACACCTATCCTTGTTCTTCATTAGTCCAGTGTGAATACGGCTCAGCTGTGTGTGTGCTACGGCTTAGCCGTGTGTGGTCTACGGCTTAGCCATGGCTGGGCCGTAGAAGGTCTGTCAATTGACGACTCTCAGTTAAATTCAGAAAATGCACCCTGTATTGATCTACGGCTGAGCCACGGCTGAGCTTCGGCTTAGCCGTAGGGCAATCCACGGCTTAGCCGTACCCTAGCCGTAGAGGAAAACTGGGTTTTTCCCCTCTCTGGACTTTGAGCTGTAAGTGTCATACGGCTTAGCCGTACGAGCACGAAGTCAAATCTCTGAAGCACAATCAGAATCCCTGTAACACCATCAGAATTGCAAGGAGATAGACAAGTATCAAACAAATGAGTAACCAAATGGGCTGTAACACATTGTTCCATACAAATTCAAGTAAACTAACCAAAATCAAATGCATACCAACATGGGTTCTCACAAGTTATGGTTATACTTGCCTTAATTGGAAATCAATTGCACAATTGTTGTCCTAAAACCCAAACACAACCTAACACAAATCAAACCACATGCATGCATGAGAATTGGAATCATAGACACACCATGCAAATGAGAAACAAGAAGGAAAAGAGATAAAGAAAGGAGATGAGAGGAACGGAAAGACTTCCACTCACCTCACATGCAAGAACCAACTTCCTTAATTTGAACTTGATCGATGGAGGAGAGAATCCGGAGGAGAGAATTCAAGAGAAGGAGAGAACTCCACGTGCACCGTGAGGAGAATGAGAGAAAACGAGAGAGAGAGAGAGAGCAAACTTGTTGATCGTATGAAGTTATATAAGTTCATGTGGTGTCCAAATTACAATGAAGGCCAAGTGAGAATTCTATTTTCAGTTTGAGTCAAATCTGGGTCCCATCGAATCACACGACATCGGTTGCAAACGACGTAGTTACGAAAGTTAACGAGCTCAACGAATGACACGTGTTGACATCAAGATGATGCAAATATGACCATGTCTAAGAAAAGCTAAAATTACGAAAAAGGGCTTGGTCTACTTAATCCAGGTCAAACTCAACCCAACTACCTATCCATGACCCGAAACGAAAACAAAACACAAACAAAACACGATTAGCAACAAAAACAAGATTAACTAGCCGCTACACGGGGTCAAGCTGGGTCGGAGTGTTACATCCTCCCCTACTTAAGAATCATTCCGTCCTCGGAATAAACACTCACCCATTCATACCTGAGAAAACAGATCGGGATATTGACGTGCCATCTGCTCTTCTAACTCCCAAGTAGCCTCATCGGGACTGTGATGCTCCCAAAGTACTTTGACCCATCGAATTGTCCTGGTGCGGAGTATCTGCTCTCGGGTTCCCACGATACGGAGCGGTCGCTCAACGTATGCAGCATTCGGCTGAATCTGAACCTCGTCATAACGAATGACATGGGAGGGATCATGAACATATTTCCGAAGCATCGAAACATGGAAAACGTTGTGCACTCCTGAAAACATCTCGGGAAGCTCTAATCGATAGGCCAAATCACCAATCCGACTCTTGATCTCGAACGGTCCGACATAGCGTGGAGCTAACTTGCCTTTCTGGCCGAAACGGATCGTACCCTTCATCGGTGAGACCTTCAGAAATACCCACTCACCAACTTGAAACTCTAATGGCCGTCTGCGGGTGTCTGCATAACTCTTCTGCCTCGACCGAGCAACTTTCAAGTTCTCAATTGCTTTCTGTACCTTCTCCGTAGTCTCGGCAATGATCGTCGGTCCGTGAAAACTTCGAGTTCCAACTTCTTCCGAACATACCGGACTCCTACACTTCTTCCCGTACAATGCTTCATATGGTGCCGTCCTAATGCTCTCGTGGAAGCTGTTGTTGTAGGCGAACTCGCACAACGATAAGTGAAGATCCCATTCTTTCTCGTAGCTCAACACGCTGGCTCGCAACATATCCTCCAAAGTCTGAATCGTTCGCTCTGATTGCCCATCTGTCTGTGGGTGGTATGCCGTGCTGAAACTCAACTTCGTACCCAAAGCCTCTTGGAAAGCTTTCCAGAAAGATGAAACAAAACGGCTGTCACGATCGGATACAATCGACACGGGGGTACCATGGAGCCTGACGATCTCATCCACGAACTTCCTTGCCATCTCTGAAAATGTCATACCCTTCCGAAAAGGAATGAAATGGGCTGACTTCGTCAATCGATCTACAATCACCCAAATGGCGTTGTTCTTCCTGCTCGTCGGCGGTAATCCGGAAACGAAGTCCATGGTGATGTTTTCCCACTTCCACTGCGGTATATGCAAAGGATGCAACGAGCTTGGCGGTCTCTGATGATCTGCCTTCACCTTCTGGCATGTCAAACAGCGAGAAACAAATCCTGCTACTTCTCTCTTCATGTTGTTCCACCAGAAGTGTTCTTTGAGATTCCGAAACATCTTTGTGCTGCCTGGGTGCATCGCGTATTGAGCGTAATGTGCTTCGTTCATCAGTTTCTCCTTGAAATCATCAACTGCTGGCACGCACAACCTACTCCGAAAATAGAGTACACCATCCTCGAGTCTAAAATCGGGTCTGTCTCCAATGTGGTCTCGAATGCGCTTCAAGGTTAGATCTTCAAATTGCCTGTCTTTTATCTGCTGAATCATCTCAGGCTGAAACACTAGCGTACTAGCTAAAGTCAGGCACTCATCCACTAGTTTTACTTCAACAGGGAGACCAGGGAACTCTAAGAGAAAAACTACTCAATAGCTGCACTGACTCTGCTTTCCTGCTGAGCGCATCTGCCACCACATTTCCCTTGCCTGGCTGATATTTGATCGGGAAGTCATAATCCTTAATAAGCTCAAGCCATCTCCGCTGTCTCATGTTCAGCTCCTGCTGCGTGAATAAGTACTGTAAACTGTGGTGGTCAGAACGAACCTCAGACTGCACACCATACAGATAATGTCTCCACAGCTTCAATGCAAACACGATGGCTGCCAATTCCAAATCATGGGTGGCGTAATTCTTCTCATGTTCTCGCAACTGTCTCGATCCATATGCAATAACCTTCCCGTGCTGCATCAACACACAGCCTAGACCAACTGGAGAAGCATCTGAATAAACCACGAACCCTTCACTACCATCTAGCAAGGCTAACACTGGGACCGTAGTCAACTTCTCTTTCAAAGTCCGGAAACTGGCTTCACACTCCTCAGTCCAATCAAATGGTACATTCTTCCTGGTCAACTTCGTCAAAGGAGAAAAGATCTTAGCAAAGTCCTAGACAAATCGACGATAGTAACCCGCTAGACCAAGGAAACTGCGAACCTCTGTCACTGTCTTGGGACTAGGCCAATTCACCACTGCCTCCACTTGAGATGGATCAACTGCCAATCCCTCTCGTGAAATGATATGACCCAAAAATGCCACCTGCTCAAGCCAAAAATCACACTTCGACAACTTAGCAAACAATCGATGTTCTCTCAACAACGACAAGGCTTTTCTCAAGTGCTCCCGATGCTCCTCTGCTGACTTAGAGTATATCAAGATATCATCAATAAAAACAACTACGAACTGGTCCAAGAAAGGAGCAAAGATCTGATTCATCAATGCCATAAAAGCTGCAGGTGCGTTGGTTAGTCCAAAAGGCATCACGAGGAATTCATAATGTCCATAACGAGTCCTGAAGGCAGTCTTAGGAATGTCATCTTCTTTGACCCTCAACTGGTGATATCCGGACCTTAAATCAATCTTCAAAAAATATGCTGCACCCTGAAGTTGATCAAACAACTCATCGATCCTGGGTAGGGGGTAGTTGTTCTTGATAGTCACTTTGTTCAACTGTCTGTAGTCTATGCACATCCGAAAAGTACCGTCCTTCTTCTTGACAAACAAGACTGGTGCTCCCCAAGGTGAGACGCTCGGGCGAATGAAACCCTTGTCCAAAAGCTCCTGCAATTGCTTCTTCAACTCAGACAACTCTGCTGGGGCCATGCGATATGGAGCCTTACTGATCGGTGCCGTGCCGGGAACAAGCTCAATGGCGAACTCCACATCTCGAACCGGGGGTAAGTCTGGCACATCGTCTGGAAAGATATCGGGGAAGTCACAGACCACCTGGATCTCACCTAGCTGCTTCGTCTCCTTCTTCGTTGAGATAAAGGCAATGAAGCCTTCACACCCTCGGCGGATCAAGCGATCTGCCTTACACGCCGAGATCACACGTCTGGGGCATCTCTGCTGACTGCCCTCGAAACGGAAGCCCTTGCCTAAATCGAAGAAGATCGTCCTGTTGTAACAGTTAACACAGGCACGATATCGAACGAGCCAATCCATACCAAGGATCACATCGAAGTCCAGCATCGACAACATGATCAAATCAACAGGTAACTGATGACCTGCAATCTGCACATCGCAATGGGAGTAGTACATACTACACTCCACTCGCTTGCCAATTGGGGTGGATACAACCAGCACATATGGCAACGGCTTAGACGGCTGATGTAACCGTTCGGCGAAATGAGGTGCTACGTACGACCGTGTAGACCCCGAATCGAACAATGCTAATGCCTCGACGTGCGAAATCAAAACAGTAACTTCAACCACCTGTGGATCCTCGGCACTCTCATGGGTAGCAGCGTAAGCACGGGCTGTCTAGCGAGGCTGTCTCAAGCCTGGACGAGCTGACTGTGACTTGCTCGGAGCTGTAGGTGCACTGGGTCTGCTAGGAACTGCACCGGAGGTAGGACCGGAGGTTGGGGGCTGGGAGGCTCTAAATCGAGGACAATTGGCGATCATATGCTCCCTCGAACCACAGATAAAACAAGCACCTGCCTTCCTCCAACAAGCTTCAGTCGCGTGACTCTTGCCACAATACCCACAAGTCACTCCAGTAGAACTGGAAGTACTCTGCTGGCCCTTGGTCTTCTTCTGTACTTGTCCTCGTGCACTGAAGGGCGGCTGTCGCTTGGGCTCAACGGCTCTCGCAGCTTGGTGAATGGCCTCGGCAGAATAGGCCCTGTCCACTGTATCATCAAACGTAGCCGGACGCTGAAACGCAGTCACGTGATGCATGTACCGGGGATGCAGACCTTCAACAAACCGATTCACCTTCCTCTCTTCGGTACTGATCATGTCCGGAGCAAAGTGCGACAACTACATAAACTTGTTCACATATTCTGCTACTGTCATTTGCTGCTGACGGAGAGCTAAGAACTCAACCTCCTTGGCTCGAAACACATGAGCCGGGATGAACTTCCTCCTGAACTGCTGCTTGAACATCTCCCAAACCGTCGCACTAGGAATGTCTCTGTATGAGTCTTTCACGCTTTTCCACCAAGTTTTTGCGACGTCTCTCAACATAGAAGTTGCTAGTCCGACTTTCTGTCGGTTCGTGCACACGACGGTCTCAAAGACATCCTCCGTCTGCTCCAGCCACTGTTCTGCCTTCAATGTTTCTTCTGTCCCATAGAACTCAATGGCTCCTTGCTTGCGAAATTTACCGTAGAGGGCATTCGGATCACTCTCTTGAGGCTGTAAGACCACCTGCTGGTCTATATGTGCTTGAGCTGGGGCTTGGCTTTGTCGGTCTAACATGGTTGTCACTTGTGCTTGCAAGTTATGCATTGATTGCGATTGTGCTTGTAGAGACTGAAATAACATGAGGATGCGTTCATCTGTATTCTGTGTCTGTGGGGACGGTGCGGATCCGCTTTCATTATTTCCGGCGTTCTGCTGAGAACCCGAACCTGATGCCATCCTGTAAAATGGAAAAAGTCAGACACAAATACAAAACAATTACGCCCAACAAGCCCCAAAATCTAGAAAGCTCACAAAGAAATAATCGTATCCTCACCACGATCCTACGTGCCTACATGCTTATCATCTAGAACAAAGGAATGAGCAAGGAATGCTTTGATACCATACAATACGTATGTCACAACCCGAGCCCAGGGTTCGGGGGTTAGCAAAAGCCAAACCTAATGACACACGTACTCCCGTGCATGCACACGTAGACCGAGTCTAAATGCACACGCACAAGGGAACATTCACACGTGCCAAACATGTACGCGGAAGCTGTAAATATCAGAAACATCAAACTAACAATGCAAGAAGAGGATACCAAGAACGAACTGACATAATTACATGTGAAGGTCTTACAAAAAGAACAAAATAACATATACAGTCATGACATATACACAAGCGTGCAACTCCTCAAAACAAGACTCCAATGATATGCATGCCAAGAACGCTCTCCCATGGAGTGATCACATCCACTCCTCTAGGCCTGATGGGGCCCTGGGGGTCTCATCTGGAGTCTGGCCGACCTGCAGGGGTTCGGCAGGGGTATCTGGGCCTACAACACCAAAAACAACCGTGAATACGACGATTCAGCAAAGTATAAACCATAGCAAGTTAACACACGCTGTGTCTAATAGAATAAACAACATCATGTGATTAAAGAAGGCATTTTCGTATACTAGGCTGTCATGCAAGAAAGAAATATGCTAGGTGAATCAATGAATACATGCTGTGTACATACTAGTGGCTACTACATTACCATATGCTCCCAAAAGAGGGATCTTATAACGTGCAAAGAACACCGTTGTCCGGGCCAGGGTACAATGGGTCTCGGTTTCCTGGGGTCCGGTTCCCCAAGACGTATCCTTACTGCAGCAAGTCCATATAACTATACCAAATTCACCCCGTCCGAATCCTAAGGCTGAGGCTAAGTAGTGCCTGACCATAAGGAGTCAATCATGAAACCCTGAGTAGATCGTGATAACATATCATACGTGCATATTGGAAAACATATTATACATGCAAAGTCAAGGTAAAGAATCACAATGTGAATGTAACTGAACACGAGTAAACATATCAGAGAGTAGAGGTCAATACTCGAATGCAATATGTTATGCAACAAATCACGCGAAATCGAATCATCTTTAGTTACAAACCAATTCTAATCTAATTATCCGGTGTTTCTAACCGTGCATGATGATGTAGTATTAAGTTATTCGATGCACCGTTGTCTAGTGTTGCATTGAATCTAGCAGTGCACGAAGTCCCTTAAACCAACACCCATGGGGAGGTGCTTAACATCCAGATAACGAACATGAATGATTCGCAGCCCTCGAGATCATTCACGCATTGTGTCACATTCCGTTGGGCAAGTCTAGGTGCTCTACATTCTATCATGAAGGCCATATCGGTCTTTCCCTTACACCTATCCTTGTTCTTCATTAGTCCAGTGTGAATACGGCTCAGCTGTGTGTGTGCTACGGCTTAGCCGTGTGTGGTCTACGGCTTAGCCGTGGCTGGGCCGTAGAAGGTCTGTCAATTGACGACTCTCAGTTAAATTCAGAAAATGCACCCTGTATTGATCTATGGCTGGGCCACGGCTGAGCTTCGACTTAGCTGTAGGGCAATCCACGGCTTAGCCGTACCCTAGCCATAGAGGAAAACTGGGTTTTTCCCCTCTCTGGACTTTGAGCCGTAAGTGCCATACGGCTTAGCCGTACGAGCACGAAGTCAAATCTCTGAAGCACAATCAGAATCCCTGTAACACCATCAGAATTGCAAGGAGATCGACAAGTATCAAACAAATGAGTAACCAAATAGGCTGTAACACATTGTTCCATACAAATTCAAGTAAACTAACTAAAATCAAATGCATACCAACATGGGTTCTCACAAGTTATGGTTATACTTGCCTTAATTGGAAATCAATTGCACAATTGTTGTCCTAAAGCCCAAACACAACCTAACACAAATCAAACCACATGCATGCATGAGAATTGGAATCATAGACACACCATGCAAATGAGAAACAAGAAGGAAAAGAGATAAAGAAAGGAGATGAGAGGAATGGAAAGACTTCCACTCACCTCACATGCAAGAACCAACTTCCTCAATTTGAACTTGATCGATGGAGGAGAGAATCCGGAGGAGAGAATTCAAGAGAAGGAGAGAACTCCACATGCACCGTGAGGAGAATAAGAGAAAACGAGAGAGAGAGAGCAAACTTGTCGATCGTATGAAGTTATATAAGTTCATGTGGTGTCCAAATTACAATGAAGGCCAAGTGAGAATTCTATTTTCAGTTTGAGTCAAATCTGGGTCCCATCGAATCACACGACATCGGTTGCAAACGACGTAGTTACGAAAGTTAACGAGCTCAACAAATGACACGTGTTGACATCAAGATGATGCAAATATGACCATGTCTAAGAAAAGCTAAAATTACGAAAAAGGGCTTGGTCTACTTAATCCAGGTCAAACTCAACCCAACTACCTATCCATGACCCGAAACGAAAACAAAACACAAACAAAACACGATTAGCAACAAAAACAAGATTAACTAGCCGCTACACGGGGTCAAGCTGGGTCGGAGTGTTACAATATGCCCAATCGATGACATTACTCGCTGGATTTTTTTTTTTGGTGAATTAGCAATGTGTGTTTGTGATATTGTACAAAATGTTTAGAGTTTGACTGCCAAATTTGGTTTATTTATAGGTAATTTATTTTGAAAACTTATTCCTTTTTTTCACCGCAACAGGTGAACACCTTGGGTATGAAACAATTTGCTATATCTCCCAAATGTGGTGCCCAATACATGACATTACTCACTGGGAATTTATTTTCTGGAATTTTTTTAGTCTATGTACGATATTGTACAGAAACTCTAAAGTTTGACACCCAAACTTGTTTTAGTTCTGAGTCGTTTATTCTTAGATCTTATTCCATGTTTTTCAGCATAATATGTGAAAATCTTATCTCCAAAAAAGTTTGATATACTTCCAGATGTGGTGCCCAATACATGATATTACTCCTTGAAAATTTATTTTTAGTCGAATTGCCAAGGTCTCTGTGCGATATTGCGTAGATAGCCTAGAGTTAGATTCCTACATTTGGTTTATTTCTAAGTTACTTTTTCTAAGATCTTATTGTATGTTTTTCATTGCATCAAAAGAATGCATTGGCTCCGAAAAAATTGGTATACATCCCAAACAAAACATTCTCAACCCATGAAAAAAAGAACTTAAACAATTGACTAATATTTAATAGAGAAAAAAAATTAGCATGCTCCAAGAAGTTACAATACAAACTTGTAAAGCAAATGGAGATTACCAAGCCAAAACAACTATGTCAATAAAATATCTCACACATCATAAAGTTTAGCAATATATATGATGAGACATTGCAAAACATATTTTATACTATTGTGAAGTAAATGTTGTATTCTCTCCACTGAGAATTGTAAATTCAAAATGTTGACTGACCATTAGTTTCAAAGTCACTCCTATGTGGGTGGATTGCGACATGTTTGCCGATTATAACCCTTGTTCTTACATCTAGAGAAAGTAACTTTGTTCCTTCATCGATCCTCTATATGTATTCTATTCTTCTTGGGTTTACCAGCTTGTCTCTTTCCATGAGGAGGAAGCACATGTGAACAAGTTCGAACCTCCCATTGGTTCATATCTCTTGTACCACGTATAATGTAACTATAAGTTCTTTTATACATCTCAGAGTTAAACCATTGCTCACAGAAGTTATATGGATTGAGACTTCTCATCTTAATTGCTGCTATAACATGGGAGCAAGGAATTCGAAGCAATTCCCACTGACGACAGGTACAAGAACAATGGTCTAAGTGAACAATATCCACATACTCACTTGAGTGAACCTCACCTACAGTTGGGCTAACTGGAGAAATATTCATTCTATGTGCTTGTTTACTCTCTTTACTCAAAAAAAAAACTCAGCATAATGAGTTAGCTTGTAATTAAGAGTATGAAACTTTTGTTGACAAAGCTCAAAAAATTCCATGAGCTTAGAATGAATTTCCTCGACCATTTTAGTTATGGGGGATTCTTTAGCCCCTTTAACCAAACTATTCGTGTCCTTAACACAATTTGAAGTGAGCATGTCATATCATTGGCCCAGTACAAAAGCATTGCTCCAATGTTGCTTGCCAATATCTTCAATGTATTTATATGTCGCCTCATTAGTTTTTCTAATGTTATTCATATGACATTCATATTTATATGGCCTAAACGCATGGGCAGCTTTCAAAAACTTCCAACAAATACCATCATCTTTGTATTTTTCACAAATGTTCTTTGAAATATGATGTACACAGTAACAATGATTGGCATTTGGAAACCGTTCTTTAAGTATCCTCAGGAGTCCTTTCATTCGATCAGATATAATTATTAAGTTCTGAGGTGGTTGAACTGCTACTGAAAAGGCGGCTAAGAACCACTCCCAAGTTTTGAAATTCTCAATCTCTGTTATACCAAACGCTATTGGAAATATCCCATGATCTCCATCTTTAGTCACAGCTATGAGTAACACGGCAGGATATTTTCTATGAAGGTTTGTTCCATTAACTGCGATTAATAGCCTCAATGTGGAACGAAATGATTCTATGCGTGGACCCAATGAAAAAAAAACCTGCAAAATGATGAATCCTCTTCTTGTATAACATAAGTCATACTACCGGGATTAGTCCTTCCCAATTCAAGGCAATAGTCTAGTAATATGCTAAATAATTTTTTATATGAACCTCATATCTCATAAAAAGTCATCTCTCTTGCCTTCCACGCCTTCTTGTAGTTAACTTGAATGCCAAACTCCTTCTGAAAGTCAGTTATAATTTCTTTTGGCGTGTATGACTCATGGATACGTAGTCTTTTTATGATCTACCTTGCAATAAATCTAAATATTGCTTGCCCATGTGCAAGCCCCATCATTGGCTTTGAACAAATATGAATACCATTGTATGTCCTAACTTCAAATTTTGGGCCAGAGTTAATTAGCGTTGCGTGGATGCGCCAAGAACAATTAGATTCATTATACTATGCAGTGATTTCCGTTGGAGATGTTCTCAAACATTTTAATTCAAAGTTGTTGTACATTGCAAATTTTGCAACTGTTTCTCTAAAAGAATGACGGTTCACAAACTTTCTCCCCTTCCACATCTTGCATCTGGAGCTATCATTATAATCATCTCCTAAAACAATAGGATCAGGTACAATGTGTCAACTACATTCAAATTTGGGGCTGTATTAAATGACTCTCTAATAGTCTCTTGCCGCATGGAAACTATCTCTAGCTAATTAGGAATATGCAAATTCATATCCAAATCACTGTGCTAATCCTGTTAAGAAAAAGATTCGTGCCCATCACCATTAGCAAATGTTTGTGCTCCACCCCCTATAGATGTAGTTTCAAATAGATGTTCATCAAGTGGGATGATCTATTTAAATCTATCTGAATTGATGGCATCACTGGAAGATCAGGCCTGCATAATTAATAAAGCAATAAGATCATTTCCTTTATAAAATAATGAAAAAAAACCTCAATGGTCCTAACCATGACTAATGTATTACAAAAAATCCGTTCATGAGTAACTTTGTTATCTTCAATTTCATTAAATATTTTACATCTCTTGTGTGCCCTCGAAGTTGTACAACTTGAACAGCTTCAAAATTAATAATAAGAATACACTTAGACTAATGGAAAAATGATTCTTGAATAAGTTGAAATCTACCATTTATTAAGAAAAATATATAAAACAAAATTAATACAAACCATGGAATGGTCTGCTTACTTTTTCCTTCTATTCTCAAACTTCTATAGAGATATAACAATATAGAGTCAATTTGATTACGATTTAACTTGAGCATGCTCCGCATATTGTGATCACATTTTAGATCGACCAATGTGAATATCCGATTGGTATAACACATGTATCGTATCATTGGATACTCATCTTCTTCATTTCAATTTGTATCTATAATAATTTTTTCAACTAGTGTATTATAATTTATGTTGGTATCCACAAACATGACTCTCTGCTCGCCACCAATGTAAATTGTATTTAGATGATGGAGGTCAAGATCCCCATTAAAGTATAATATTATACATATTTCATTCTTGGACATCCCGTCATAATAATGTTGAATCATTTAATGTAGTTCATCCTAATTTTTTTAGATTCTAATCGATACACAACTCAAAATTCTTTAAATAAATACAATGACAATGTAATGAATGAAATTCTAAAGTTGAATCAAATTATATTAAATGTAAGTACGAATCATCCATTGTAACAATTGATAATACTTTGCAAATGCCTTAAAAAAGTTTCAAAATACAAGCATTACAAAAAATAATAAACGCATTCTACAATTTTAAGAGGCTTATTGAAATAAGCACAAAAATTGTTTTATAGTTTATTTAGTTGTAAGAACTGCAACAAAAGCCATGCATTACCAAAAAAAAAAGAAAAAAGAGGACAAGCAACAACCAATGCTTTTTTTCTATCCTATTATTTGCACAAAGGTGGACAATGGATATGCAATTCATGATTTCGTTATCTTATTACTTGATGATGGTTAGTGACCAAATGGAAAAGAAAAAAAAGAAAGAAGAGTGGTGGAGAAACCTTCAAATTCCTTTCAAGAAAATAGAAGATCAATACTAAAAATCTTTCTTGAAAACCTCTCTAAGTGATAAAGAAACTTGAAGAAACAACAATGGAGAACACCTTGGAAAACACCTCTTAAAAAGCTTGAAGAATAGAGAAAGTTGTTGAGCAAAACCTAGTGGAAAGGGGAAAATATAGTATGGAATATGAAGGGTTCATTCTTCAGTTTGTGCGATATCGTATAAAAGGGTATACTTGGAAAAAAAAATTAATGACAGATGCAAAATACCCACGTTTGGTATAAAGTTTTGGTCAACACCATTTTAAGAAAATCTAAGTCTTTTATATCCTGAATGGGCAAATTCCCTAAATTTTATTGCTGGCAACAAATTTCTTTTTTTGGTAAAACAGAGCCTTTCAGCTTCATTAAGATATTTTGGAGATTTAGATCAGCAACTTATCTTGTACCAAAAGGAAAAATAGAACCTTTCAGCAGCTTTTCATCAAAAAGGAATTTGGGGACAAGCGGTAGGGTTTGTGAGGCCTACTTGTGAAGGATCTTTGACATTATAAAATTTACTTGGTACAACTTCAGTAAATCCTAGAGTTTTCTTGGTAAAAAAAATCTAGACAAATTGTTATGTACATGCTTAGATAATATTACTAGGTACAACATAAAGGATGGCATGATTTTTCTAGTTAATCTAGACACTTCTTCGCTTCATTATTGATAAACTATAGATTGGCAGTATTAAAAGCTAATTCTCTTAATTTTAATATTTTCAATTATGTAAGTGTTCCTCATTATAGTGTGAGGGACATATACACATAAACATTCCTCTTGCAACTCCTTACCTTAGTGGTAAGGAGTGTTTGTTCTCACCGAGAGTTCTCACATTCAAACCTCCAACTCTTTGTATGTGTGAGTTTTTAGTGCCTAATAAGTTGTGTTTTGTCTTCTCATGTGCAAGTCCCGATTAACTTGCATGTGTGAGTCCATGTCTTCGTCTTCAAATGTGCAAATCCCCACTATTTGAGTGTATTCATATGTGCGAGTCTCAGTATCTCATATGTGTGAGTCAGTCTATCCATCTAAAGAAATCTTCTGAATTTTTTTACCAACTAAATACACGGAAAACATGTTTCCATCTTCCAGTGAAAAATTTTTTGCCGAGAAACTGCAATGTCTAGGCCACATATTTTTACTTTCTGACCAAATTATCTCTTCAATATCGTCTGTTTGTAACTCACTATATGAAATTCACATTTTCTTCCATCCCACTTCGTTCAACCGTTTGACAATTTCACGATATTAGAAATCCAGCTATATAGGTTTCCAAATTTCAAGGCAGTTCTCTTAGACCTCACCTGAGAAGACCCAACTTTACATGTGTCTGTCATTAACAATAATTCTTACGACTAGGTTAGGATAGATGAACACATTTAATGAACTTGTATGCACAGCAGGTCGTGCCAACTTACAGGTGGCCACATGACCAGTATTTCGGCGATGATTCAATTTATTGGGTGATATCTGTGAGAAACATCAGATCTATGGAACAGGAACAGTTTGCTGTTTCTAATCAAGTTTGAGGGATCAATTGTTTCCAATTGTCACAATAGAACAAGATTCCAGTTAAGTCTTTCATGTGAACCTTTGATTTTAGGCTTGGCATAAGGTGCAAGGAGACCCATTGACGGTGTACTTTCTTGAACTGGAGTACATCATCAATACGCTGGAAGGAAAAAGGTTGACAATAAGTTAGCATAAACTCAATTTAGATTCACTAGATCATGAATTAAGGGGGTAATTTTGTCAACTAAAAAAGAAAAATCAATTAATTCGAGCATGACTGTCAGTATTTATAATATCTTAATTAGTCGATGGAAGATAAATTTAGGAGAAATTTTTTATTTTTATTTTTGTAAAAATCACTAAACTGTATAATCCCATGTATGTCGTTCTATAATTATACAAGTGATGGTAAGAGAGAAACTTACACAAAGAAGTAAAGAACTAAAGAAAATTTATTTTGTCCTAGGCCGTTACGGTTAGAGACTTGTGAAGGGCATGACTTTGAATAACTTATGAAGCAGAGAAGAAATAAAGATTAATTTTAGTGACTAAAACCATAAGCAAAATAGAGTTTTATAATTTTTTACTACTATTTCTCTAACTTTTTGCAAGTATGAGACAACATTGTGGCATAAAAAAAGAGAAGGGAGAAAATAGAAGTTCTAGGGTTGCAAATAGAAAAAAGAGATAATAAAACACTCTATTTATGGCCTAAACTGGAGAGAGACAAAAATTTTCTCACTAAATTTAAGTTTGAAAGCAAAGTGGAAGGGGAAAAATGGAAAATCATAAAAGGAGCATGCATCTTCATATGCAAACTAATTTTCAAAAGATTATGAGAAACTGGGAAAATAAAATAAAGAAAAGAGAAAAGGATAGCTTTCATTCTATGTGCTTGCAAAAAACAACGCGGTTTCGGATGGAAACCAGCCGAAAAGTGAAATGCTGGCGGGTCAGTTTAGGTCTGCTTTGACTCTGGCTTGATGAACCTGTCTCAACGAAGCCAGTCAAAAGGAGTTACCAATTGATCCATTCCAGTGGGTTAACCGAGCTAGGAACAAACTTGTTTCAAACAGATTATACAGGTAACAGGATGCATTTATTATACAGGAAGGGTACGTGTAGCAGTGTAGGGGAAATAATCAACTAGAGCAGGTTTGGTACTGTTTCCTTTTTTATTAATCCTGCGTGAGACGTGTTTAGTGAAACCCGGATCTGGTTTGAGTGCCGTTTTGGGTTTTGGCTGCCTGAAACCACTCCAACCACCCACCCTATTCATGATTACTTTATACATTAATTACTCAAGTATCATAGAGAAAACCATTTAACCGATCAACTACAAATAGCCATTGGCCAAAATCAGACAATAGACCTCACTCATGAGTTATGACTCATGTTTCATCATGGAACCAGTTAGGTATCACATATTAGTTAGTAGCTTAAATTGGAACCTATGCTTAAATTGTTTGACTGGTTAGAAAGGTGGGACCGCCACTTAAATTGTTTTGAGTGGTTAGGAAGTTTAGTAATGAGCTGCACTTCGAAACTATTTGGAGCCTTACCTCATAAACAGGACTAATGAGTGATATTGTGTATTTTGGATACCAATACGCAATTGTAACAGGGTCGGGGGATCCTCCTCATTAAAATGCAAATAAATAAATACTTGTCCCAATACGGTTCAGGCTTTAATGCAGTAGGTGAATGCAGTAGGTGTGAACCAGGGTGAATTCAAATTTACCTTAATCATTTGCCAAGCACACCCAATTGCCATCCCTATGCCGATACCAGACCAAGATTATGGATGACAAACACTCTTCTCCTATGATTAATGGGATTCTAGAATCCTGAGAACTTCATCATACGATTCTTCCCACATCAGCATTGAAATTATTGGATTCCGAATATTCATGCTTACATCAGCATAGAAATTATTGGATTCCAAGATTCAAAGATGGAATCATAAAATCGGTGGCAAATTGTAGGCCATGCGTTTTAACATCCAGTGCTGCGCTGCCTGGCACTGGGCTGTCCTGCTGAATGGAAAAGGACAGGTTTGTTGCAATGGGGCCCACCCTTTCATAAATGTGGCGTAGATATGGTTTTGATGATCCATATCGCATTCCCTCTATATGTTGATTTCATCATTTAATGAAATATTAAAAATAAGGAAATCGGAGGACCGTCAGCTCTCCCATCATTTTACAGTAATCCACGACAATCGAGGACGGTAATGCATCATGCATGACATGTTGGTGGGGGTAGGCCAGAAGTTACCATCATTATTTGAGGGATTTTAAGGAAAAAAATCCTCAAATATCTATATGATCCAAAAGTACCCTCAAACAAATGTAATGCCCAAAAGGACGTATATTACAGACTTTATTATTATTGTTTTTCAAAGAAATAGTTTCACTTTTATCTCTTACGAGTTTGAGATATGATACTCGCGAGATTGAGATATGACTCCTTAGTTCCATAGATAACACTCGTGAGTTCATGATTTAGTATTTATATATGTGCCCAATATTATTTGTGAGGTCGAAGTTGTTTTTTCTTCCGTTCAATTTCATGTACAAACATCCACGAAATATTTATCAATCTTCTTTATCATGTTACATTGATTTATATTTTCTATAAACTCCAATCACATCATTAGTTTTAAATGTATTCTTACTATGATTAGTAGAGAATTAGCTTAAAGCTACCAGAATCCTACCCTCACAAAAAACATTCCATGGGACATGATTGTCAAGTCAAGCTCAAAAACTTATGAAGTTAGGGTTGAATAATTTCACTGTGACTTTGTTTAAACTTTAATATACTCATTCTAATGCTCTACTTTTATTACAACTCGTAGAGAATTTGCTCCATAGTATAGAATGCTCTCCATAGTTATTAATTTCATTTAGTTTTAGCCAAAATGGTCGAAATTCTTCATTTCGACCATGAAGCTGAAATGAAATGCATGTTGTAAATTTTGGCTTGACTTCGGACAATTTCAACATAATTTGACCGGAATGACTGAAATTTCTAAAATAGCAAAAATGTTGTGGGAAATGTGTCTAGACTTCAATTTTTAAGGTTATTAATATTATTGTTATGAAAATTATGCTTAAACTTTATTGTAGTAAGAAATGTGCTTAAACTTTATATTTGTATCTTTTAATATTATTTTCTTATAATTAATTAAATGTATAAATTATATTTCATGTTTTATTTTTTTTCTATCACATATCTTTATTTTGATTTTATTTACTTCTCTGGATGATAATTCCTAAACGTTTCACCGAAACTCCAAATTTGTTGAAACATTTCATTTTGGAGGCTTGACTAAAACAAATTAACAACTATGATGCTGTCTCCCACTTTCCTCAGTTCTGAATATGAATTTAACATTAACATGATTAAGTTGCATAGCCGAGAATCAACTTGTGATAGTGAGAAGAGACTTGTGAGTTCAATAGTTAATGTCTTCCTAAAGATGATATATACATATGCATTGGGTTCAATTAACAATTATGAAGCTAAAGCAATGATTTTCGTGAATGTATGAGTTGAACTATTTTATTGTGGGTTTGTCCAATAGTGTATTCACTAGGACTCTTCTCTTACTACAATCTGCAAAGATTTCGATAAAAATAATCAACCATTTTTTTTAGAAAAAGAAATGCAAAATATTTTACTCCTCTTCATTCCCTATTTGAAATCATACTTTCGCTACAATCTATGGAGGATTAGCTACAAAATTGAAGATGTTTTCTTCCATTTTTCTCAGTTTGGATTATGAACTTAAAATAGAAAATAACCACACAAGGTAGACAAAATAAATTCGCGAGTTAGAGAGTTAAAAATAATAATGAGTTGCGAAATACTCCAATGCGCAAATGTGCTTGAGTCTCGATGTTGTGAGAGATAACTTTGAAGGCATAAGATGCTCTGGAGCATTATATTTATTTATTTATTTATTTATTTATTTATTTGTATTTTTTGATCAGTGGAGCATTATATATATATATATATGATGCTTTTTGAGGTACAGGAAATTTTGAAGCTTTTTTTTATAAATATCCTGATATTAACAATTAGGTTCAAAATTTTTAAGTTTTTATATATTTAGGGTACCCAGCTGCAGATGAAATGCGCACTCTGGACATATGAGAAAACGACACCCAGACATGTGACAAGGAAAAAGTTGATGTGAAGAAAGGAGACTCAGCACCTCCTTTTTCTTTTTTCTTTTTTATTTTTTTTAAATTAGATTTTATGGCTTACAATCACCTTATCCGGGGTCCTTTTATTAGGATTGATTTTGGTTGTTGACTAACCCTTACTGTCTTGTATTTAGTGTGGGGATGTCGGGTAAGTGGGACCCACTGACAAGATACGAACTACACACCGAAATCTATGGACATATAATTAATGTCCAAGATAATTTTTTGTTTCATATTTTATAAGTCTAGTGAGCCTAGGCTGTCAACAGGCCAGATTTGGGCTGAACCCTCATGGGTCTGGTCCTGGCCTAAATTGCAAATTTTGTGACCCAAATTGATTATGAGACAGGCCTTGGAGCTGAGACCAAGCAAGCCTTATAATGGTGATGGGATGTCAAGCCTGCCTGATTAAAGCCAAAGAAGAAGAAATTACCCCACCACTACCAACATGATCATCATCATAAGCAAATATATAAACACTAATAACCCCACCGTCACCATCCAATGACTATATTTGAAACGACCATGGAAACTTCAACTTTCTCCGTTTAAAAAGAAAATTGAGAAAAGTTGAAATTGTTGGCATTTGTAATGGAGCCCACTTATGGGTATCCCCAATACGGAGAGACACCCCTCACAAGGATTAATCTATTTGAATAGAAAGAGAATGTGTTAGTTTTCCGAAGACTCAAATTGGAATTGAGAGAGTTTGATCCAAGTCTCCATCCTTATCCAATTATAAATTGAATTGGAGTTTATGATTCATTAAGTTAGATACTATAAATAAATATGGTAGGCTGGTTGTAGAGCACCTCAATACTCATGACCAAAAGGCTAGAGCTAAATCATCCATCATCCACTACAACAAAATTCACTTTTGCAAACACACAACAAAATGTTGGAAAAAACCAATAAATGTTGGCAACACACTTTACCAACTCAAAAAAATGCATTGAAAAGGTGTTGGTAAAAGTATGTGGGGAGTTCCCTTTGCCAACACAAACCAAAAATGTAGGCAAACTTTGATCTTTACGAACACAAAATGGTACTGGCAAAATTAGAGATATCATGTTGGCAAAGCAACTTTACCAACACAAATTAAAAACGTTGGCAAAAGTTGATCTCTACCAACATAAATGGGTGTTGAGAAAAGTAGGAAAATAGGTTGGTAAATAAACTTTTGCTAACACAAACAAAAAAAGTTGGCAAACTTTGATTTTTACCAATACAAAATGGTGTTGGCAAAATTAGAGATAACAGGTTGGTAATGCAACTTTTCTTTTATGAAATATTGAAATATCATCAGTAGATTAACATTTTCTTTTAACAATCTCATAATATTTTTTCAAGTTTGCCAATATTTGTGACACTGATGTGGATAACAATGTCCCATTTTCGATCCATGCATTGCACCCGTTTATGTCGCTGGGCCTAAAAAGGCGATGATGACCCTTAGTTCTTGGGCCAGAACCCATTCATAATGGGCCTTTTTCGATGAAAGGCCAAGATCTAACCACCCCGTTCAACATGAACACCCAAAAGGTCCAAACAAACAAGAGTGCCTGCAGCCACACCATTTGAAATTGAAATGATTGGTGAAAAGACGAGAAATCCTTAATTATTTCTTTCCTTAATTTAATGTTTGATTTTTTTAATGAAAATCATCATTGATTTAATGGACCACTTCACAAAGGTTTAGTTTTAATGGGTTTTTTCTGTAAGTTACTGGAAAAAAAAATTTAAGGAAAATAACTTATACTGTATACATGAAATTTTGGAAAAAGATATAAGTCACTTTAAAAATGTTTTTATAATATATGTTTTAAGTTTTTATAATATATGTTTTTACTAATTTATTAAAAATTTAGTATGATTTTCATTGCATTTTTCTTGTTACATTTTCAATATTTGCAATATTTTAAAAATATTGAAAGATTATTAGTAGATTAACATATTCTTTTAACAATATCATAATATTTTCCCAAATTTGCCAATTTCTCAAACCATTTTTTGGATCTTTGCCAACGCATCTCAAATATGCATTGGCAAAGCTATATATTATCTCCACCTTCTACTAACTCATTCTTTTATTCGTTGGAAGAAGTATCCATTTACCAACGCACGTTATTTCGTTGGCAAAATTAATGTTTCTGGGGACCTTTTCCAACATATTATTTGATACGTTGGTAAAAGATAACCTTTACCAATGCATATTTTATCGTGTTGGCAAAATAATACTTTCACTAGCGTAAATAATAATGTGTTGGAAAAAGTAATCGCCCCTTTTGACTTTTCCAACACATTCTCATTTGTGTTGGTAAAAGGTCACCTTTAGCTACACATATTTTATTACATTGGCAAAAAGGTACATTCACCAACGCAAATACTACTTCATTGGCAAAAGTACACTCTCCTTGTGACTTTTTCCAGCACATTCTCATTTGCGTTGGTAAACAGTGATATTTACCAATATATATTTTATTACGTTGCAAAAGGGTACTTGTAGCAACACAAATAATAATGTATTGGTAAAAGTATTCCTCCTTTTAACTGTTCCCAATACATCCTCATTTGCATTGGCAAAAGGTGCCCTTGACCAATGCATTTTGGGTTGTGTTGATAAAAAGTGTTGGCAAAGATGCAATTTGTTGTAGTGCCATCTTCCACATTAAGGGTGTCCATCCTTGCCCTGAGATCAAAAAGAGTGAATTTCAAGTGACGGATCTCTCGTAGACAGTCTACGATGCCTGTCTCACTACAAGAAAATGCACTCTCATTGCAAATCCCTCTAATCATGAGATACATGGCCCTCTCGTTGTTTGCTGATCGATTCTTTTGCTCTTTGTGAAGGTAATTTCGATTTCCAATCTCTCCCCAATCCTCTAAATCTCATGAGAAATTGCAAACTCTTGTTGAAATTACAAACAGATTCTTATGACTTTTAAGAACTTTTGCTTTGTTCAATCTCTAATTTGTGAATAAGGAATTTTGGGGGTTTGGGGCGGTCTTCATTGTTTTCGCATTCAGTAGTTTATTTCAGATCGATTTTGACAAAGCCATGACTGGCACTTGTTTGGATCATAGTTACAGAACTCGACGATGTTCAACATTTATTATGGTTTCAGCTGTGGCTCATACCAATTTTTGATGGTATCGAAATGTAATTAGTTCAATGTAAAAGTAAGTGACTTAAATAATCTTGATTACATTGGAATTGACTGTGCTTAGTTCAATTTTGAGATTTGGTGATTGTGGTAGACAATCCCAGATAAATGAGATATGGATATTTTTGTAGAATTGCTTGCTTTTTGTTTGCAGTTAGGTATCCTCTAATTCGTATAGTGTATGTTGATGCCAAGTTCAGGTACAGATTCTGATGATACTAAATCCATGAGTAGTTAGATATACACCCTTGGAGGGGCTGCCATACCATTGGTGTTTAAGAAATAGACCTATACAACTAGTTCCACTGGGCTATGAATGGGCTTGCACCTATTTAGGTGGCTTTCATTGTTTTTATTTTGTTGTTATTTTTATTTTTTTCCTCTTTTGTTAAGAAGTCTTCATTGTTCATTGAATAGATTTTTTAATTAATTGTTCATTGAATAGTTGATTGGTATCATATATATAGATCCAACTATTCATGCCACCAAAATTAACCAAAAGTGTAATATCCAACTTACATGTTGCATAATCCCACTACTTAATTTTATTATTAGGGATCAATTGGCTAGGTCTACAAAGGCCAGTTATCTTAGCCTGTTGAGTGAAATTAAGTCTTTTGAAAATTGAACTCAGTCAAATAATCAAATCAAGATTAATAAAACTAATTATAATATATTAAAGTCAAGGGTGTTGGATTCAATTTTGATTTTTTTTTGTCTTTTATATCAATTTTGACCTTTTTGTTGGGCCTGGTAAAGAGCCAAAAATGTATAGGTTGTGAGATTAGAAACATGTGAACTTTTTTTTTAATTTAAATAACTAAACTTACCACTACATCACACATTATGATATATTAAAGCTGAGAGTCTTGGATTCAAATTTGATCAAGATTTTTTTTCAATTTTGACTTTCTTTACTGAGCCTTGGTAAAGAGCCGAAAATGTATAGGTTGTGAGATTTGAAAGCTATGATCCTTTATTTATTTAAATAACTAAAGTTACCACTACATTGCACAATATCAATATATAATTACTTATAAGAAATGTTAAAAGTAGTAAGATGGAGTAGAGACCCAAGCCCAATGTGGGTCATGCCCTTGCTTAGCATGGGGAGTTTTGGTACTGTATATATATCTATATAATATTTTATTTTCCCAAAATGTATCTCCGAAATGTTTTAGCGAAATAGATAGAAAAAAAAGCTTAAAAAAAGACAAAAAGAAGAAGTTCGAATGTGAAGTTGAACATCAATAATCGTTTTGTTAATCAAGCATGCAGTTTTATGATTTTTAGTTCAATTGTATGAACTTTTAGGATTCAAGGATAGTGTTTGTTTTTCTTCATTCCCTTTGCTTTTTATGATTCTACTTTTATTACTTTGAATATTACAGTAGCTTATTTATCATGAAGCTAAGGAATGGGTTTTTTTTTTTATAAATTTGGAATGATGGACTGGTGTGATCATTAAGAATACAGAAACTTTTTATTGCTTGAACTTGGAGAAGCCTTCTATTATTGTTTTGCATGAGAGTAATGCTGGATTGAACCTTGCGCTTGATTTATGATTAATGTACTAATGTGGTAGATTCACAACAGGAATGTAGTGTGGACTGATATGTTTTAGCCATGTGAGAAGAGCAATTTGATCATTAAAGCAATAGAAATTATTAATGTGCTAATGTGGTAAATTTCCATTGTCTAGTTTGATGATTAATGTGCTGATGTGGTAAATTCCCTTTGTTTAATTGTAGAAGATATTGTAATTGATTAAGCTATGAGAAAGGGAGAAAAAAAATAATGGAATGAAATAACATATCATATCTAATTGAATGATAAATTCATTCTTGATAACTTCTGTTCATAAGAGCAATTAATCCATAGATTGATAGAAATGAAAAACCAAAGCAGGACAAAAGTGTTAGTGTTATAGTAAGAGTGTGTTGTCAATTCCGTAACCCGAGTCAAGCCTAGTTCTAGAAAGATCAAGTATCACCAATGAAGCTCAAGTCTAGATCAGAGAAGATCATGTTACATAAATGAAGATCAAGCAAGATCAAGGAAGATCAAGATCCTGCATGTCCATCATCTAGAAGATCTTCACTGAGTGTTAAGGGCTAAGGTAACATTAAACACTAATGCCCCTAAAAATAGAATGGAAACCGGGTTTTTCAATATCCTATTTTTAACTATGGCTTGGATCACGGCTAAACCGTGGATCTTACGGCTCACTCTCCAGAGAGAAGTTTTTGAATCTCTGTTCTACGGCTAATTCTATGGCTACACCGTAAAAGGCCTACGGCTAAGCCGTAGCATGAATCACAGCAAAACTGTGGAATTTACAGGCCATTTTCCAGAGAAAGCTGTTGGTCATATTGCCTACAATTGATCTTATGGCTAAGCCATAAGACCTTCATGGCTAAGCCGTAGAATGTTTCACGGCTAAACCGTAATGTTTACGGGCCACTTTCCAGAGAGCATTATTGGCAAATTTTAGCTTACGACTAGTCTATGGCTAAACCGTAAGGTTCTTACGGTTCAGACGTAGAGGGATTTACGACTAAGCCATAAGCTTAATCGTAAGAAGGAAAAACATTAAATTTAGGACAAACTAGCCGTTGGATTTTGTCAGAGCATACGACTAAGCCGTAGACCACTTTTTCTTAGTCGTAGATCTGACCGTTAGAGCTTCTCTATATTTAAAAGAAGCCCTCTTTTCCTCCAAGGTATGGGATTAAATTGAGAAAAATACCACCAGAGCTGTGCCCTTGCACCATTAGTAAAACCTGTACTAAAGTTCCCACTACCATCTTCTTTTCTTTGTTAAACTTAAATTGCTATTATTGTTCTGAGAATAGCAGCTGTGCATTAAGGAAAGGCTTAAATTCAATCTGAGAAAATCTTAGCCTTTCAAAATCTTATAAAACCTCTTCCCTTGGCTGAGCGCTCAAATTGAAGATCTCCATCACCAAGGATCAAGCACAAGAGGTCAAAGCTTGGTGGTCTTCTTTTGAGCTTCAAGAATACCATTTAAAGATAAGGTATCTAGTTATTTGTCTGGGTGTTCTCCTTCATTTCATTTTTTTTGCTATATATGGTGGAAGATAAACCACCCCATCAAAAATTATTGTAGTTGGTGGAACCAAGAGATATTGCTCTTAAGAGTAGTAGTAGGTCTGGGACCGAACCACTATAAATTTCTGTGTTGCACTTAATGTTTGTGATGAATGCTTTATAGCCTTATTCACTTGTGTTGATTATCTTCCTTCAGCTATATCTTCCTTGTTCTAGTAGCGTATCTACATATTACAAGCACACACAACTCTGAGCATTCTTCTTGATCATACTTGTGGATTCTTAATATTGATTGAGCCTTTAAATTGCACACTAAAGTAGCCCTATGTCTGGAAAGAAATTTTTATTAGTCCTAGTCACCCCCCTTCTAGGACTTGGTGAGATCTAGTTGTTGCACTTTCAGTTGGTATCAGAGCCAAGTTACTTCTTATGGGTGTAACAACCGGAAGTAGATCCTTTAGCTAGATTCACCATGAATCCTGACGGAAGCTTAGTTACCCGGCCTCCTCTCTTTGATGGAACAAACTACGCCTTCTGGAAAGCCCGTATGATAGCATTTTTGAAATCTATGGATTGGACTATTTTGGAGGCTATAGAAAATGGCTAGACAGAACCCAATGAAGAAGTGACTTTAGATGGTCTCAAAATCACTAGACCATTGGATCTAGCAAAATGGTCTGCTAACCAGAAAACCCTTAGACAAAACAATGCTAGAGCTTACAATGCTATAGTGCGTGCTATGAATCAAGAAGAGTTAAAAAGATCATGACAACCACTAATGCAAAACAGGCCTGGAGAATTCTTGAAGTTACTTATGAGTGTACTTTTGTAGTCAAAAGATCTAAACTTCAGATGCTCATAAGTCAGTTTGAAGATATTTGTATGGAAGAAAATGAAATGTTTACAGACTTTTATACGAAGCTTATGAAAATTGTGAATCAAATGTGGGCTCTGGGTGAAACTCTTCCGGAAGGAAAAATTTGTAGTAAAATCTTGAGATCACTTCCGGAAAGATTCCATCCCAAGGAACCTCTATAGAAGACCACAAGGGTTCAGAACAAATGAAAATTAAAGATTTAGTGGGATCCCTTTAGACCTTTGAACTAAAATTCAACAATGACAAAAAGAAATTAATTGCTCTAATCACTTCTCATACCACCTCCTCTTCTAAAGAAGACAAAGGTCAATCTAGTGATGATGAGAATGAAGATGTGGCTCGTTTAGCTAAAGGATTTTTAAAACAATTTAAGAAAAAGAGAGTCAAAGATTAAAAAAATGAGGATAATAATGACAAACACAAAGGCCGATGAAGTTCTTTCCTTGGAAGTAAGCATAAGGAGCTCATGTATTACAGATGTAAGAAATATGGACACATCCACCGACTGTCCACTAAAAGGAAAATACAAAAAGAAGAATTTAGTAGCCACTTGGGATGATTCATCTGAATCAGATTCAGACTCAGATGAATCACATCAAAATGAATCAGACAAATATACAGTTCACATGGCTACTACTGCAACATTCAACTTCTCTAAGGAAATGATTAAATCTAAAGTATCACTTAAGAAACTTCAAGAAGTGAGTCAGAAAGTGAATGTGAAAATTTAAGTGATGGGGAAAATGACAACACAATGGATTCCTATGAACTACTTTATGGAAGAACTTGTAAACTAGTTGAAACTATAAGTAAGCAATAAAACAAAATTAAAAATTTAAAAGAAAAGGTTGATAGTATTAATAATGAAAAGGAGAAATTAATCAAAAAAATTGAAAGAGTAAAAGCCTAGTTAGCATCAGAAACAAAAACTGTAATCAAATTAAGAGAAAATGAAAAACACTTTGGAAGATAAAAGATGAAAATAATGTTCTCTGCAATGAAGTGGCTGATCTGAGACGATATAAAGAAAAGTATGAGTACAGATTTACCCAAAATGATGAGAAGTACATAAGACTATTCAAACTTGGGAAATCTTATAAGGACATGACTGGCATTGGATATGACAAAGATGTTAATCAATCTCCAAGTTCCGGAACTGTTTTCGTCAAAAGTGTACTAGAGAAGGAAGATACCGCTGCTAAAAACATTTTGGATAGAGCTTCTATTAGTACTTATACTGTTTCATCAAATGTCATTAGCCACTATTGTGGAGAAAAAGGTCATTTCAAAATAGAGTGCAAGTTGAGAAAAACAAATCATAACAAAATTCCAAAGAGTGAGAAAAACACTTCAAAGAAAGTGGAACTTGAAAACAGAACATTGAAGTCTCAAATCAAAATTAAAGCAAATTACTGTAATAAGTTCCCTTTAAACCAAAAGATGAATACTTGTTAAAAGAAGTTCAGAAGTTAAGAAAATAACTTGAAATATACAAAAGAAATAAAGCAAAAATTGGAGCTAACATTCTTTTTTCCCAATATAAAACATATCAAGTGAAACATCAAAAGCCTGTTTGGATCCCCACTACTAGAGCATCTAGGTGGATACCTAAGAACAAGAATCCAGTGGTCCACACAGCCTTTAAAGCTATCGATCAATCAAGATGGTATTTGGACAATGGATGCTTAAGACATATGAGTGGTGATAAATCGTATTTGTTTAAGATGATTGATTTTGATGGAGGCACCATTACTTTTGGAGATGGTAGTATTGCCAAAATTATTGGTAAAGGAACTTTAAATGTTCCAAACCTACTAGCGTTTGAGAAAGTATTGTGTGTTGATGGTTTGAAACATAATTTACTTAGCATATCTCAAATTTGTGATAAAGACTATATTGTCAACTTCAGTAGTCATGGTTGTGAGATCTCAAAGAATGGAAAGATAATCTTGAGAGGTCTTAGAACTACTGACAATTGCTATGTGGTAGGAAAATCAAATTCTTCATCTTCCACTTCTTGCTTACTGACTAATACCAATGAAGCTAAGCTATGGCATCGAAGACTTGGGCATGTAAACTATAGGGACTTATCCCAACTAAACAAATATATTGAAAGAGTACCCAAGATTAGTAGACAAGAAAAGATAATTTGTGGAGAATACCAACAAGGAAAACAAATTAAAAGTGTTCACAAAAATGTGAATGCTATGGAAACTTTTCAACCTCTAGAACTTATTCATATGGACCTGGGTGGACTAACAAAAAAAAAGAGTCAATGCAAAAAAAGGTACTTTCTTATTATGGTAGATGACTACTCCAGATTCACTTGAGTTGCAATCTTGAGAGAAAAATCTAAAGCCTTTGGAGAATTTAAAAGGATAATGAAACAAATTCAAATTGAAAAAGGCACTTTAGTAGCCCAAATTCGAAATGATCATGGTGGAGAATTTGAAAACGATCAGTTTGACAAATTTTGTGAAAAATATGGCATTCACCATAAATATTCAACACCTAAAACTCCACAACAAAATGGAGTAGCTGAAAGGAAGAATCGAGTCCTTTAAGACATGGCCACAGTCATGCTCCACAGTAAAAATCTTCATAGAGACTTGTGGGCCGAAACAGTTAATACTAGCTGCTACATCATTAACTGAGTCTAGCTTAGGACGGGTAAAAATTAGATTGCTTATAAACTGTGGCATGGAAAGAAACCAAATGTCAAATATTTTAAGGTATTTGGAAGCAAATGTTATATTCTGAAAGATAGAGAGTAGCTGAGTAAATTTGACTCGAAAAGTGATGAAGGTATATTCTTAGGTTATTCGACACGGAGTCGAGCTTATTGTGTTCTAAATCTAAGAACTGGAGTAATCCAAGAGTCAATAAATGTTATTATAGATGAAGAATCCATAGTATTTAATGATGTTGATGAAGTGTAAGCTCCTTTGGTGGCTAAACCCACATAATCTATGGTAAAAACTGATACTACTACTTCCCTTGAAAATTTAGTTAATATAAAGAACCATCCTATAGACCAGATTATTGGTGATCCTTTATCAGGTGTAAAAACTAGGAAACAATTGGAGAATATTATGAGTCATCTGTGCTTTATTTCTATTTTAGAACTTATGTGCATTGATGAAGCCTTTTCTGACAATGATTGGATAAATGCAATGCAAGAAGAATTGAACCAGTTTACAAGAATTGACGTTTGGTACCTAGTTCCAAGACCAAAGGATAAAAATGTGGTAGCCACTAAATGGATCTTCAAAATTAAACTTGATGAAAATGGTGTCATGTTAGAAACAAAGGTTGGTAGCATAAGGATAGTCTCAAATTGAAGGTATTGACTTTGATGAAACCTTTGCTCTAGTTGCCGGTTTGGAATCAATTAGGATTTTGTTATCTATAGCTTGCTTCTTAAAGTTCAAATTGTAAGAAGCTCAAATTGTATCAAATGGATGTCAAAAGTGCCTTCCTGAATGGAATTTTGAATGAGGAAGTATATGTTGAACAACCTATAGGTTTTATAAACTCAAAATTCCCTAATTATGTGTTTAGATTAAAGAAAGCTCTTTATGGTCTTAAGCAAGCACCATGTGCTTGGTATGAAAGATTGACAAAATTCTTATTAGAGAATGATTTTAAAAGGGGCAATGTTGATAAAACTCTATTCATCCAAAAGACAAGGGATTCTATTTTAATAGCTCAAATATATGTAGATGATATCATATTTGGTTCCACTTGTGATGAATCGACTACTCAGTTTGTAAATCTAATGCAAACTAAATTTGAAATGAGTATGGTTGGGGAGCTAAACTTCTTCTTAGGTTTTCAAGTCAAACAATTAGATGATGGTATCTTCATTTCCCAGTCTAAGTATGCAAAGGAACTGGTCAAACATTTTGGCCTAATTATTGGGAAACATGTCAATGCTCCCTTGAGTACAATAATTAAACTTCTAAGGATGCTAATGGTAAAGGGGTTGACTCACGCCTATATAGAAGTATGATTGGTAGCTTTTTATACTTGACTGCAAGTAGGCCAGACATACCCTTTAGTGTGGGAGCTTGTGCATGGTATCAATCTGATCCGAAAGAATCCCATTTGATTGTTATAAAAAGAATCATCAAGTATATTGCAGATACAATTGAATATGGTCTGTGCTATCCTCATGACTCATCATCTTCCATTGCTAGATACTCAGATGTAGATTGGGCAGGAAACCTAGATGATATAAAATCCACAAGTGGCAGCTGTTTTTATGTTGGAAATTGTCTAGTAGCTTGGCACAGTAAAAAATAGAATTCCACATCTCTTTCCATTGCAGAGTCTGAATACATTACTGCCAGAAGCTGCTACTCTCAACTTCTGTGGATGAAGCAGATGCTTATGGACTATTGCATTGAGCAAGGAACAATGAGCTTGTATTGTGATAACACTAGTGCCATACATATTTCTAAAAATCCGGTCCAGCACTCTCACACAAAACATATTGATATTTGACATCATTTCATTAGGGAATTGGTCGAAGAAGAAACCATTGTGCTTGAATATATTCAGATTGAAAATCAACTTGCAGACATCTTGACCAAACTCCTAGATGTTTTAAAATTTAAAAATTTGGGAAAATCTATTGGTGTTTGCTGTTTGGAATAATTTTTTTTCAACTAAAGTTTTGTGCACTGACAGGATCTATGGCTAAGCTGTAGTTCATTTTATAGCTAGGCCATAACATCTCATATGGTTAACCCATATCTGCGCATGATTTTACCCTACGGCTCAACCAAAAGGGTTTACGGCTAAGCCGTAAAACACTCTATGGCTAAGCCATACAGTCAAATGCCTTCCCTCGTTCTATGCACTGAATTCGTATTTAAGCCTGCCCACCTTTTTTTATTACTCATTCTGTGCCTGAACCATCTGCATCTGCCCTAGTTTTTCTTCTTTTCTTCTTTCCTCTTTGTTTCGTTCTCTGGCTCTCGTCGTCAAGGTATACTCTCTTTCTCTCCTTGCCTCTATCGTGTTGATCCTTTCTTCCTCGACTGCTCTTCCTTGTTCAGTTCTTTGTTTTTTGTCTCTTTAGTGCACATCGCTTACTATTTCCTTTTCTGCTATAATCTCTGTGTAGATTTTTTCTCTTCTCTCTTGTCTTTTTGGATTGCATTTTGGGTGTGGTTGTGCTTCCCGTAATTGTTGATTAGTTCTATTAGTATGCCTCCTCGAACCAAAAATGCTTATGCCTCTGGTAAGAGACCTAGATCTTCTGGTAGTTTATCTAGACCTAGACAGGACTCTCCACCCTCGCCTAGAGTTCTGGGTCCAAGGGAACCTACTCAAGATAGGTCATTTTCTACTCATCCCATTACTTTTGAGCGCAGTGTCAATCTTATTGCCATTTAGAAGTATGAGGTTCATTCGCTTCTTTCCGCAATTGGGTGGGAAAATATCCTCAAATGGGGAGGTCATGCTTACCCATCTATTGTCCGGACTATGTATGAATCTATCGGGGAAACATCTCTGGACTTTCTATCTTTTGAGGTTAATTCATTGATGGCACCAATGTCGTCACTCCTGCCATCCTTTCTGCCCTTCTTTGTACTCCTCTCTCTGATGTGCCTCATTCGGTCATCAAGGATTCTTTTTTAGAGGATGAGAAACGCATTGTTACTATAGCTTTATACGGGCAGGCCACTTCTTGGAAAGAAAAATGTTTTCTCCTGCGGCATCATTACTTCCCCATTACCGGATTTTACATGCAATCTTCACATGTAATATCTATTCCTGGAAGGGAAATTTCTTAGACTTGACCCCATTCATGACTAATGTACTCTATTGTATAAATATAGGTGTCTGCATGTGCCTTCCATCCCCCATTTGTGCCTCCATCATTCACTTTTGGCAAGCTTCCAGTAGGAGCACTAATGCTTGCTTGTTTGGGTATCTCATGACCCACTTTGCATCTCAATGTGGGGTCAATTTGCCCACTGATGAAGCTCCTGAGTCTCACCCCATCTTTGGGACCATCAACATAAAAAATATGTGTTTCCCCAAGCAGCAGACAACTGGTCCCCGCCATCTTGATTCTGGGGATGAAGAATCTCCGAAGGATTCCCCTCACCCAATTTGCACTTCTGGCTCTCATGATCAACCTCCTCCACCGGCTTCCTCCTCCGTGTCGCTTGAAGCTCGGCTGGTTGCTATTGAACAGTGGCAAATGAATATGGAGAAGCTCTTGAAGAAATCATTTTAGTACCTCTCCAAGATCTCCAAAAGCTGCTGTAGAGACGATGTTACGATCCTTTCCCACTCTCCTCCTTTAGATTGACGCTCTCTATTTATGTAGTGTGTTTAGTCACATCTTTTGTATTTGTAGGAGATGCACTCTTTGTATTGTGGCCATTGACTATGTTTAGAACTTAACATGTTTTCATTACTAAGTAGTTGCTTCACTATGTGTGCATTCTTCTTCCTGCCTTTCTTTATGTGTTTTGGCTATAGTGGCTCTCTTGTTTTACTAACTCTTTGTCAATTTTATGCCAAAAAGGGGGAGATTAATACCTTTAGGGGGAGCTGTCTAAACTCCCACCTTTTTAGTACATTGTGCTTAAAGTTTTGTGCAGGCTAGTTATTTTTACAGGTCAACCAACATCTAAGGGGGAGCTTCAGACTTTTGAACTTTCAGGATTTTGTAGTACTTGATTGTTTAAGGATCAGTCTTATCGCACTTGCAGTATTTTGTTGTTGATTTAGAATGTTGTATATTCTTCATTGTATGTAATTTTGTCACGAAATTGACAAAGGGGGAGATTGTTAGTTTCATAGTAAGAGTGTATTGTCAATTCTGTGACCCAAGTCAAGTGTAGTTCTAGAAAGATCAAGTATCATCAATGAAGCTCAAGTCTAGATCAACGAAGATCAAGTTACATCAATGAAGATCAAACAAGATCAAGGAAGATCAAGATCCTTTATGTCCATCGTCTAGAAGATCTTCACTAAGTGCTAAGGGCTAAGGTAACATTAAACACTAATGTCCCTAGAAATAGAATGGAAAAATAGTTTTTAAATATCCTGTTTTTAACAACGGCTTGGATCATGGCTAAGCCGTGGATTTTATGGCTTACTCTCCAGAGAGAAGTTTTTGAATCTTTGTTCTACAACTAATTCTACGGCTACACTGTAAAAGGCCTATGGCTACGCCGTAGCATGAGTCATGGCTAAACCGTGGAATTTACGGGCTATTTTCTAGAGAGAGCTTTTGGCCATATTGCCTACGGTTGATTTTATGGCTAAGCCGTAAGACCTTCATGAATAAGTAGTAGAATATTTCACTGCTAAGCCGTAAATTTTATGGGCCACTTTCCAGAGAGCATTATTGGTAAATTTTAGCTTATGGCTGGTCTACGGCTAAGCCATAAGGTTCTCACGGTTAAGCTGTAGAGGGATTTACGGCTGAGCCGTAAGCTTAACTGTAAGAAGGAAAAACATTGAATCTGGATCAAATTAGTTATTGGATTTTATCAGAACATACGACTAAGCCGTAGACCACTTTTTCCTAGCCGTAGATCTGACCGTTAGAGCTTCTCTATATTTAAAAGAAGCCCTCTTTTCTTCGAAGGTATGAGATCAAATTGAGAAAAATGCCACCAGAACTGAGCCCTTGCACCATTAGTAAAACCTACACTAAAGCTCCCGCTGCCATCTTCTCTTTTCTGTCAAACTTAAAGTGCTATTATTGTTCTGAGAAGAGTAGCGTGCATTAAGGAAAGGTTTAAATTTAATCTGAGGAAATCCCAGCCTTCCAAAATCCTATAAAACCCCTTCCCTTGGCTAAGCACTCAATTGAAGATTTTCATCACCAAGGATCAAGTACAAGAGGTCAAAGCTTGGTGGTATTCTTTCGAGCTTCAAGAACACCATTCAAAGCTAAGGTATCCAGTTATTTATTTGGGTGTTCTCCTTCATTTCATTTTCTTTGCTGTATATGGTGGAAGACAAACCACCACATTAAAAATTATTGTAGTTGGTGGAATAGATTTAAGATCAACCATGATAAAAAATCCAGTTGGTGGAAGACAAACCACCAAATTAAAAATTGTTGTAGGAGGTCTTTTTATGTAAGTACCCCATATTCAGTGGAACCAAGAGAGATTGCTCTTGAGAGTGGTTGTAGGTCTGTGACCGAACCGCTATAAATTTCTGTGTTTGCACTTAATGTTTGTGATGAATGCTTTGTAGCCTTATTCACTTGTGTTAATGATCTTCCTTCAGCTATATCGTCCTTGTTCTAGTAGCATATCTACATACTGCATGCACACACAAATTTGAGCATCCTTCTTGATCATACTTGTGGATTCTTAATATTGATTGAGCCTTTAAATTGCACACTAAAGTAGCCCCATATTTGGAAAAAATTTTTTATTAGTCCTATTCACCCCCCCCCCCCCCCCCCCCCCCTCCTTTAGGACTTGGTGAGATTTAGTTGTTGCACTTTCAAGAAGAATCTTGTACCTAGCAACCCTAAAGCTGAATGAACATCAAAGGACAAGTACAAAGGTTAAAACTGAACAGCCCAAAAGCATTTCTTAGACATTTTTAATATGTCGAGTTTTCATTATTTAAACCATCTTGTGTTGGAGCTCTTTATGTTTAAACCTTTCTTCAAACTGCTAAATCTTTGAGATTGTGATTTTAGTTGGTTGATTTGCACCATTTCCTTGCCTGCTTCTCACTTGAGAATCATACTCTCAAGTGGGTTGGAATCATACTCTAGGTTTTGGAACCTAGAAAATTTTTGAAACATCCATATGTATGGGTACATTACATCCAGAAGTGTGTAGTTGAAGGTGTTAGATTGCATAACATTGCTTTTGCAGCAGACCAATCATTGACAAGAATTAATGTCAATTAGGAATAGAATGAGTAAGGAGTATCGAGATGGGGTTAAGTCATTTTTTCAGTTTGCAGAGGGTAGTGTGGACTCGGATGGTAAGATTCATTACCCATGTATTGACTGCTTGAACATACAAGCGGTGTGGTGGAATTTCATTTGATTAGGAGAGGGTTTTTATCTTCGTACAACACATGCTTGCATCACGGGGAATCTATTCCCATGAACCAGAATCAAGCTCATGACGAGGATGAAAATGTTGTGAAACCAATGGTAGTGGATGAAGAAGAGGATTCGGACGAGTTACCTGATGTGTTGAGAGGGAGAAAGATGTGCATAACTTTGAAAGATTTTTGAATGATGCTTAGCGTGAGTTGTACCAATGATGCTCAGCATTAGTTGTACCCATGTTGCCAAAAGTTTACTACGTTGTCGTTTGTCATTAAGATGCTTCATTTGAAGGTGTTGAATAGGATGAGTAATAAGTGTTTTGACACGCTTATGGGGTTATCCAAGGATCTTTTACCAAAGAGTGACCATCGGATTCTATTTCCCTATATGAAGCAAAGAAGTTCTTGTGTGACTTGGGTTTGGGGTATATGTGTATTCACACTTGTCGTTATGATTATGCACTTTTGTGGAAAGAGAATGCAGATTTCAAGAACTGTCCGACATGTGGTGAGTCTAGATTCAAGTTAAATGATGGCAAGGACAAAAAGATCGCTCAAAAGATTTTATGATACTTCTCGTTGACTTTGAGTTGTAAAGATTATTTATGTCGAGAAAAACAGCCGCAGAAATAAGATGGCACATGGAGAAGCGTGTGGATGATGGGTTATTGAGGCATCCGGTTGATAATAAGGAGTGGAAGGACTTTGATCGTAAGCATCTTGAGTTTGCTATGGATTCCCGAAATGTGAGCCTAGGGTTCACCACTGATGGTTTTAACCCGTTTGAAAACATGAATACATCCTACTGTATGTAACTGTTATAGTGATGCTGTATAACTTGCCACCGTGGAAGTGCATGAAAGAGTCATTCAACATGATTTCATTGCTTATTCCTAGACCAACTGCCCCAAGAAAAGACATCGATGCGTATATGCATCCATTAATTGATGAGCTAAAAGAGTTGTAGGAAGTGGTGTAAGCACATATGATGCCTTGATTGGACAAACTTTTCAAATGTGTGTAGCTATTATGTAGACAATTAATGATTTCCCTGCTTATGGCAATATGTCTGGGTGTACTACAAAGGGTTATTTGGCTTGCCTTACCTATAATTAGGATGCATCATCACAGATGTTGAATGGAAAGATAGGGTACACTAGTGCCTATCGATTCTTGGTTGATGACCCCCCTTGGCGGAGGAGTAAGGTCTTCAATGATAAAATTAAGGAGAAATCTAGACTTGTGGAGCTATTAGGTGAACAGATAGCAGAACAATTGGATTCCTTGCTGAAGGTTGACTTTAGGAAACATCCTAGCTTTAAGAAAGGAAAGAGGGAAGATCGAGTACTAAATTGAACAAAGAAAATCATTTTGTCTAAGTTACCGTACTGGAAGCTGCTAAATCTCCAGCACAATATGGATGTCATGCACGTAGAGAAGAAGAACATATGTGAAATTTTTGTTGAGACATTCATGAATTTAAAAGGAAAGAACAAGGACACAAAAAAGGTATGAAAGGATTTGGACGATATGAAGATAAGGTAAGATTTTCACTTGAAGAGGTGACCCGATAGGTCATCAAAAAAGCCAACAGCATCATACACATTGACTTCGAAAGATCGACAAGGGTTTTGTGAGTTTTTGAACTTGATAAAGTACCTTGATGGTTATGAAGCTAACATCTCTAGTGTGTGAACACCTAGGGTGATAAGCTATAAGGCTTGGAAAGTCATGACTATCATATCCTTCTCTAGCATATTCTTCTAACTGGGATGCTGGGTATCTAGATAATAAAATCTGTACAACTTTTTTTGAGTTTGGAAGTTTCTTCCAAGACCTATGTTCAAAGAGTTTGCAGGTGTCAAAATTGGATAAATTGGAGGAACGCATAGTGCTCAGTTTTTGCAAGCTAGAAAAGATTTTCCCTCCTATGTTCTTTGATGTTATGGTCCATTTAACTATTCACCTCCCTCACGAAGCCATGCTGGGGGTCTAATGCAATATAGGTCGATGTATCTAATTGAAAGGTAGTTATATGCAAATAACCTTAATCGTGTGATCCACATGATATTAACATATTAATGTGTTGCTGTTTCTTTGAAGGCAATTTGGAACTCTAAGAAAATTTTTGTCTAACCGAGCTCATCCAAAGGGTTCCATCGCAGAAGCATACATTGTCAAAGAATGTCTTCCTTTTGCTCAATCTATCTTAATAATGGGTTGGAAACTGTATTTAATCAATCAGAATGTAATGAAGATGGTGGTGAGCATGGCCTAGGGTTAGCAGTCTTCACTCATAGAGTTCGTCCCTTTAAACAAATCATAATAGCGCTTGATGTGTCATAAGAGGAAATGGAGGAAGCTCATAGGTTTGTACTGAATAATATCGAGGAGGTGGAGCCATATATGCTGTAAGTTTGCACATTATTTTATGTGTAGGTCTATCTCATTTGGTCTTTTTGAATCATGCCTTACTTACCGTAATATGTTACTTACGAGGCACATGTTTATGATTAGGGAATACAAGAGTCTGTTAGGAAATGAACAAGTAAGGAGCATCATAAAGAGACTGCATAGAGAATTTCTGGACTGGTTAAAACAATGTGTAAGCAAATGATGTGACTTGCACACGTACTAATATTGCCACGAATGCATTCTTAACATATGTGGTTTGTGTAGGTTAAAGCATTATGGGGTCAAGGGTCAGCACAAGCAACTGATGAATTGTGGTCATTAGCAAACAGTTCTCAAAAAATAGCTAGTATGTACTTAAGTTACTTTTCAATGGCGTCCAATTTCATACGGAAACTGGGATCATTGTCGTAAGACTTAGAATAGTGGGGTTGTCGTGCAGGGGGACAATGATGGACAAGATTTCTATGGTTACTTGTGTAGCATTTGGGAATTTAACTATATCTTTGGGCATAAAGTTGTTTTATTCAAATATGAATGGTTCAACACCGGAAACGACAGAACATGTCACACAAAAGGGCATACCACGAACATTGACGTAAGAAGCCGTTGGTATAAAGATGATCCTTTTGTCCTTCCAAGCCAGGTAGAGGAGGTGTTCAGCATGTGTTCTACATTAATGACACCAAACTAGGTGAAAATTAAAAGGTCGTAAAACGAGTCGATCATTGGGGGATATGGCATGTGCCAGAGCAAGATAGAATGGAACCTAATGAAGTTGAATTTTCCCATTCCCGATGTTGTATTCCAATAGAACGAAAGCCATGCTGCTGTCCCTATTGATGTGGATGATCCCAGCACACTACTGATTAGGTGGAATGATATTGATTCTGAGATTATTCAAAGGGTGGTGCGTTTGAAGTCTGGAACCTGAGCAGAATCAAGGGGGAAGCCACCTAGCAATGACGAGAAGATGAACGTGATGACGAGTCTGATATAGATCCTGATGTAGAACCTTTTTTGGGATATTCTTAGTTTTTTCATTGTATATGTTACCCAAGTGAAAGGAAATAGGTTGTGATTTGCCAGAATGTTTGCATTTGTTTTTGTATGTTTTTGTTTCATGCCATTATATTACATGTTAATTTTTTTATCATGCTTATGTGAAAATCTCATCCTCATAGATATTCTATTTGTTTTCTAGGTTAATTTACAAGATATTATGATAGTCAAATCACAAATGAATAAAGAGAGAAAATTATGGGTCAAACCTGAGGGCGTGTCACATTTTTATGAGAAGCAAAGGCATGAAAAAATGAAGGAGAACAAAGCTAAAACGAAGGTATTGGGGCTGCATCAATTGACACATAAGTACATGGTCTCGACTCAATCTAAGGTTTCACATGAGAAAGGAGAAGAAAAGGGAGGTGAGGGCAATCATGATGGGTACCGACCATCATCTGGTCAGGAGGTAGGGCTCAGTTCTCCAAGTGAAGAGGAGGATGAGGGTTATAATGATCAGTTTGGTAATACTCAGAAGAAAAAGGCATCATTTGCTTGGTGATTGTGATCACATTATTTAATTCATAGTCTTGTGTATTAAGTTTTATACACTTGTGGTTTATAGTTGTAGATGACGAGCATGAAGCCTGATCGTAGTAGCCCTCGGCATACACTATCATCATCTACATCTACACTGACGAGCCCTCGGGGGTGCCAATAGTATCCCTTCCCCTTGCAATATCCTTAAGCCCTGCAGCTATCCCCACGACATAGCAGAGCAACATGGGTAAGTGTTAACAATACATAGTGTGCTTAACTTTGTTTATAATTTCGTATTTATACCACTTAACATGATTTTTTGTTGTTTGCAACAATTTATTAAAACAAATTTGTTATATTGGCAGGTTCAACATTGAGAAATGTTTGGGGGAAGACGAAAGGGAAGGGTGTAGACAAGATCATTTCATAGATAGGACGTGGTTCCATGCTACCTGTTGTGATTCCTTCGGGATTCAATGCACCTGTTGGGGAAAATGCCACTAAATTGGCCAATGAGATTAGTGCAGAAATTAGGAGTATGGCATCTGATTAAACTCCAGATCAGAGCATCAATTGTGCAATCTATCTTGCCAAAAAATAGTTCCATATGGTCTTATTTTAGTATGTGATAATGCTTAATGAAATTGATAATGTGTGCTGGGCAAGTTTGAAATCGAGAAGTACGAGGAAGACCCAGATGTATTCCATATTTTCAACAGGAAATGTTAGGACCAATACAAGAATTGGTGCCATAAGATATGGGTACATTACAAGAAGCAAGAGGAGGATGGTGAGGAGCCCTATAGTAAGTCATACACAAATGTGGATGTGAAGGTCTAGAGGTGGCTAATTGACATTGGTAGAAGAGTTCCCGTTTCATGGTAACATAGGTTACTTATAATTTGAAATATTCACACTTAATATTATTTGATTGTTGTTAGTTAATCAAATTATTTTTCAGAAACAATCGAAGAAGAATACTGAGACTTGGGAACGGTTGCCCTATAATCACACTATGGGGTCCAGATCATTTCCTTTTGTGATGTATAAAATGGTGATGTATTCTGTAGTTTCAAAAACTATCTCATCAGTATGTGATCTTTACAATATGCACTAATGTTTAAATTCTAATTGAATTAGGCCGCTAAGAATGAGGGAGAGGGCCTAAGAATTGTAGACTTCTATATGGAGTCTCATTAGAGGAGGTCTACCGATGATTGGATATCCCCCGCCTGTGCAATGCATCATGTGCATATTGTTCATGATGTTAGCATGTAAATGTTTTCATTATTTGTTTGAAGCTGTAAAGTTTGTTATCAACTATTTGATCAATTCAAAAATGATAGGCGGAGTTGGCAAAGTAGAGCAAGACCACCTCTCAGTCAGAATCTGAAGAGGTCTTGCAGGAGGACATTGCAAGGCAAGTGCTTGGTGAGAAGAGATGGTATATGAAAGGATACGGGGTCGGTCCTAAGCCTTCTTACTTCATAACTATTGCCACTGAGACATGAGATAACTACACGGGTATGGATGCCTTACGTTCACAAGAGTCATTGAGGAATTGACTAAGAGTCAGCAGGCAGAGGTTGAATCATTAAGGGGATTTACTCAGATCCAGTAGTCAGAACTAAACATGCAGAAGAAGAAGTTCAAAGAGCTCAAAGCCATGATGAGGATGCATCTATCAAAGATTAGATCGATTCCTCTTGCTCCCTCAGATGGCTCGCCGTCTAGTAGTTAAAATCTTCATTTTAACTCCCCTTGGAACTATGTATCAAAGGAAAATGAGTGATGAGTTACGATGATTGATCGATCGACTTAAACAGAAAAAAGGAGCATGCATTCAGTACACCTCAGATCAATCTCCTTTTTCTAATTTTTTTAATGTAAAATTTTTAGGTATCCTTTTTCTTTTGAGTGTTGAATGATAAAAATATATATATATATATGTAAACATCCTACACCTGAGAGGTTAGAATGTAAAGAACACATGAAAAATAAACTCAAAATTGAAAAGGTCAAAAAGTTAGACATTATTTTCTTTCTCTTCCATGTCTTTTCCTCGTTCATCAGAAAGAGAGAGTCAGGATACATTTTGCACGCCTCAATTTCCCACCTTTTCAAACAAACAATTTGAGCTTGATTCTTATCCAATTTTATGCCTTTTTATGCAATTCTTATGTGATTCTCATATAAATAAGCCATGAATAATTCTTATTTGATTTTTTTTCCAATGGCTTATTTACATATAGTTGTGGTATTGGTGGATTTATTTGAGAATTTTTGTGGTTCTTTTTAGTAGGATTCTTATGTTATTCTCATGTGGGCTCTTATATTTAAGGTCAATTCTATTTAGTTATTGGATCTAATGTTTAGCCTTATATACAAATTCAACTCCAATGGCCCATCTCTTAATGAACTTCAAGTTTACAACTTAAGAAATAAAAAATGTTGCAAATTCTCAATGATATGCTATTGTAAAAAAAATTTATGAGAGTTTTTCTCTCTCTTTCTTTCTATAGGATCCCTTTGTTTGTTAATTATTTAATTAATGAGAATTCAATGCAATGGATTTTATTAAGGCCCTTAAATTGATAAGATTAAACCATTGTCATCAAATAGTCTTCTCTTGGAACGTAAATGATTGCCTAACCATGACTATACTAAATCAGCTTCAAATGAGTTGTATTGATGGTTTCCCCCCTAATTAGCATAGTTGAGGGTAAGGTTTGGACCACTTTGAGCCAAGTCCTTTGACAACCCTACTTGCATCCTTGTTTTAGCTTTCAACAAAATGATTAAATTGACAAGGTTAATCAATACCATTGATGAAAATGCCTATAAGGTTTTGAGTGTTGGCAATTTCATGACTTGGAATATACTTGGGGTCCAATTTAGTTGTAAATTTTTATTTTTTAGATTAGACCATTGGATGCTTTACTAGGTAGCCTAAATGAAGGTGTTTGGAAAAAAAACAATCATATCTCTCAAACCATAGGTTGGATTATAGTAAGCTACCTACCATTGGAAAGATTGTTTTGAGTAGATGTCCGTGGAGCAGAAGATTGTATAAATTGAAGCCAAAATAAGAAAGTTGTGGCCTTTAGAATTTTATAGAATTTTGTTGTCAATGTTTATGAAAATGCCATTCATTTGAATGCACAAACAAATGTTCAAGCGCACAACTCAAAATGTATTTTTTAGGTTGTTTTTATAGTGCAAAGTGATTATCTGAGAGGGTAGACATTCGAACGTCCCTTTGTGCATTGAATGCCCATGACGTTCACGGATTTGTAGATTTGTATATTTAAAGTGAAATTTCTCAAAGGAAAAGAGAGGCACGAACCCTAGAGGAGACCTGCGATCCAAAGGCTTGAAAAAGAGGTTTTGTCACTTTGCAAATCATCTCTCCCTATTCTATTCACAAAAAATCAATTGGAGAGATTCTTCAAGATCCCTAGAACGTCCTGAAAGATATTTGTATTAAAGTTGCTACTTTGGTTCTTAGATCTACTATCTTCTAGTAGATTAGTCTTGAAGAGGCATTCAAGGAGATGTAGATCAAGCGTTGTTAAGGTTTATACCGAGTTGCTAGTAAGATCATTGCAGTCCATATGTTGAGTCACCAACTAGGATGGTTTTGAGAGGTCTTTGTAACCTTTATTATATATCGTACTTGATTTGATCTTACTTCAGGAGAAAGGACCTATGGCTTTTCTCATGTAGGACTTTTCATGTAAAAAATTGTGCCTCTTCTCTTTATGTTTTGATTTATTAATTGTTTGTTAGAGTAGTTGAATTAACTAGGTTTATTGAAATATAAAAGGGAATTTGATTAAGGGACCTTAACCTAATCAGGGTTTAAATCATTTTTCAATTGGTATCAAAGCGGGTCACACTAAGTTATTGTGTGAATCAATCGATCGGATTTACATTATGGAGTTCAATAGGGAAGGTACTTCAACCATCAAATCCCCATTAGTTGATGGGAGCAATTATTCCTATTGGAAGTGATCAACGTGGACCCCAAGTGCAAGGTCTCGATGTAGGTTTATCCAGTGAGTCCGGGATCGTATCCACAAGGAGTTAATCTTTGCAAAAAACCTGTCCTAATTGAAAAACTAAAGCTACCCTAATAAAACTATAAAAGTACACACAACTACTTTCGACATTTAAATTTAAATTACAAGTCTAAATCTAAAAAAAAATTTGCAATTAAATCTAACCTAAAAACCCTAAACTAAAACAATCTTAGAACTAGAAATTGCAAAACAATAAAATAGATCAAACCACCAATGTAAAGGGATAAATAATCATGCAATAAATTAAAAATCAGAAATAAAACATTCATATATAATAAAAAATAATAAAAAGAATTCTAATTTCTCTAATTTTTGGAAATTAAAACACTGTATTGGCAGAATAAAAAAATCCATAAAAACACCATACCAAGTGCGTGCTATCACCACACATAAACATACGGTGCTGATCCAAGGCAGAGCACTTTGACCTTACTAATTGTTTATTTAAAATTAAATGAACCAATACACTCAATAATATCCAAAAATAATTACAACTAGAAAAAGAAAATCTACCCTTACCCTAGATCAAGACATTAAAAAGAGGGAACTTTGCATGCAATCCATGCTTTTATGTTCAATTTTCACACCAAGGAGGATTAGATGAAAGGAGTAGATGATGAGTGGATGGATCCAAAAATGGGCTTGGCCAAACCCCACTTTTGATTGTGATGAGATGAAAGGGAGAGAGATAGATGGAATGGGTTTAAGATTGATGTGGTATGGTGGAGTATGGTAAAGAAAAAAAAATATGGCATGAATGGGTGATGGGTGTCAAAGTCTTCTCTTTGTTTGTGATTTGTCTATGGATATATGAGAGAGATAATGACGGGAGGGTGGTCTGGGACATGTGTGTCTTTAAGATGTGGCTGGACATTGAATATTTAAAGAGTGGGAATGGAAAGAGAGAGAAAAAAGTGGCGTGAAGGAAAAGAGGAATGGAAAGTTTAGAATGGGTAGGAGTACTGTTAGTCACCTGTACATGGGACTGATAAGGACTTATGATAAGATGCTCTTTTTCAAAATGGAAAGTGGGTTGGTGGGATGCTTTCACGTGAGATGAAGTCTTGCCCTTTTGTTTTCTTTTTCTTTTCTTCACTTTCCAAATTTGAAAAAAAATCTTCTCCTCTTTCCTCTCTTGCAAGGGATCTTCCACCTTGGCGTGACTTGGCTTCAAGTTTTGATTGTGGGATCTTCTTCCAATTTTCCTACAAATAAAAGTGATTTTCAATTAACTTAATAATTTTGAAAAAATATTGCAAATGCACTAATGCAGACCCAATTTATATAAAATGACACAATGAATTCACATCATTAATCACGATTTAGCTTTAATTAACTAATGATGATGAGAAATTTTATCATTCCATGTAAATCAAAAATTAAAAAGAATCTTCTAAAAATAGAAATCCAAAATGGAAAATTTTATGATTTTATGGAAAATTGTGACTTTTAAATGAGATTTTGCAAGGAAATTTTAAAATGAATTTTAAAATCATAAGAACAGGAATTCCAACTAAATGAAGAAATTTCTAATGAATAAGTCTTTAAAATTCCCTAAATTAAACATGAAATGATGCAAAATTTAGGACCTATCACACCCCCAACCAGCATTTTGCTAGTCTCGAACAAAATATACGATCTAAAGTAAAAAGAAATTAAACTAAACTAACCTAAATGAGAAAAATAAAATGCAAAAAAAAAATAATAATAACAAAAAGAAAAATGCCACTTTCGCTAGCACTCTCGACTGCATTTAGCATATGTAACAAGCCCTTAAACCTCTAGGTTCTCCCTAGTGGACGAGTTGTGCCTCGTGAGGGTTTGCAGTGAAGATACCCACAAATTTCTTTTTTTAAATAAAAAGAAAGGTGAAAGAAATTCTCCAAAAGAAAATCCACTCGTATCGGATATTTTCAAAATCTGGAATAATCAAAATTTCAGACATTTCAAAGTTTGGTTTATAATCCTCTTGTCGAAAACTTTCTCAAATTCAAACCAAACTTGCGTGCACGGTGAAAAATGTATTCATCAAAATCTTGTTTCCAATATTCCACAATAATGCTGCAAAAACGGAATTTTTCTTTCAAATAGTCCGATCCCCCGAAATTTAGCGAAAATAAATTTCCTCTTAAATCCACTAAGATAGTAGCCACATTATTGTTTACTTCGATAGGCCTCTTTTCTCTTACTATCTTTTTTTGACACAAAGGTTCCCGAGTTCATATAATATAAGAAAAGCTAGGATCCAAGGAGCAAACTTGGTTCTTGTTCATTCCCACACATACTCCCCCACAAACTCTTGTAGACACTCTTCACTCACTCACTCTTTCCATTGTAAAAATTTCCAAGTTTATATGATATAGGAAAAGTTAGAATCTAGGGAGCAAACCTAGTCCTTATGCATTTCTGCACATATCCTTTGAAAATTTCTACAAACATTCGTTGGGCCAAATTTATCATCATTTCTTTTTACAAATGATTTTGTGACTGTTCAATGTCTAGGTCCTTTAAACTTTCTAATTAACCCATGTAATGAGCGTTAGGCCAATAACTCCCAAACTAGATGACTTTAGGGCACTAGATATAAAATACCCCTACAGGCTTACTAACTTGAGTTAAAAAGGTGACAAACCCATACTAGTCACAAACTACTCATTATATGCTCTTATTTTTTTTTCACTCTCTTTTCTTTTTTCAAATCAAAAGTAAACAGTAGGTGGCAGTTCTCATTTCGCTTGAATTAATTTATTTTAGTTCTAGTATATACAATCCACCAAAAATGAACCAGGAAACAAAAATATTTTACAAACTATATCTCAAGTTCACATCATATTCTCCCAAAAAATTCCAAAAACAGCATTAAAGTTTCCTATCCAAAACGTCAAAAAAATGTATACGTGTGTGTATGTGAAAAGCAAGTGTTGGTAATTCTCTGATAGGTTTCTTTCTTTAAAAATAACAAACTTTCTTTTTTACTTCCTTCCAAAAGTTTTAAAATTTTTAGATTTCTATATATTTTCAAATCACTTCAATTCTTTTGAAAACTTTTTTTTCTAAAAAATAAAAAATTTGAAAAATGCGATCGCATAAATTCCTAAAATCAAAACAAAATCCTAAAAATTAAAAATTTCCTAAAAACCTAGAAATAAGACAAAAAAATGCAAAAATTTTGTCTAAAAGTGGACAAGTGTGCTTGTTCCTACCCCCCAACTTAAGATGAACATCGTCCTGATGGTATACATGAAATGCAGCACAAAAATGAAGATGATAACATGAGAAAAGTAAATGATGGGAGCGTAAGGTGGACGAACTATCTAAGTATAGAGCTTTTCTATGCCTTGTCTATGGTTAGACAAATTAAAAGCAAAAGACAATAATATACATATAGTACAAAGAAAGGGGTCACTGTCAGATCTAGTGCCCATCAATCCTAATATATAGGATCAGTCAGAGGAAGCTCATCATCCTTTGCAGGAACAGTCTCCAAGAATGGTATTAATCGTTGCCCATTCACTTTAAAAGTTGAACCATTCTTTAGATTCAGAAGAGTTCCCACTCTATAAGGGAATACTTCTTGAACAAGATATAGCCCCGTCCAATGAGATCTTAACTTTCCAGGGAACATGTGAAGTCTAGAATTATACAAGAGGACCTTTTGCAAAGGGTAAAAGGATTTTCTCAAAATCCACTTGTCATGGTAAACCTTGGTCCTTTCCTTGTAAATTTTAGAGTTCACATAAGCCTTGTTTTTCAACTCCAGTTCATTTAAATCCAATTTCCTTTTCTCCCCAATCTTTTCTAAGTCAAATTTCAATTGCTTTATTGCCTAGTATGCTTTATGTTCCAGTTCCACCAGAAGGTGGCAAGCTTTTCCATATACAAGCTATTATGGAGACATGCCAATCGGTGTCTTATACACAGTGCGATAAGCCCATAATGCATCATTCAATCTCATGGACCAATCTTTTCGATTTGGCTTCACAGTTGTCTCCAATTCTTTTTATTTCTCTATTTGAAACTTCTACCTGGCTACTTGTTGGTGGATAATAAGGGGTAGCCACTTTGTGCGTAACTCCATATTGTTTGAACATTGTCTCAATAATGCGGTTACAAAAGTGGGTGCCCCCATCACTGATGATGGTCCTAGAAGTCCCAAAACAAGAGAATATATGTCCCATCAGAAAATTTTTAACTGTTTTTGCATCATTTATCTAGCATGGGATGGCTTTTATCCATTTGGATACATAATCAACTGCAACTAAAATGTACTGATAGCCATAGCTAGGGGGAAAAGGTCCCATGAAGTCTATCCCCCATACATTAAAAAGTTCTACAATTAAAATCAGGTTTGATGGCATCATGTTTCTTTTGAAAATAGAACCCAATTTTTGACGTCGCTTATAGGATTTACAAAAATCAAGTGCATCTTTAAACAAGTTGGGCCAATAAAATCCATATTGCAAAATCTTGTAAGCGGTCTTTTCGTAGAAAAATGCCCCCAACATTCCATAGAATGATAGAAAGAGAAGACACTAATAATTTCATAGTCAAGCACACAATGCCTAATGATTTGGTCTATGCAATATTTAAACAGGTATGGATTATCCCAGAAAAACTGCTTGATTTCTATGAAAAATTTATTTTTATCTTGCTGTGTCCAATCTATCAGTATTTTACCTGAAGCAAAATAATTAGCAATGTCTATATACCATGGGGATTGAGTACTGGTGAGGAGAAATAGTTGTTCATCAAGGAAGTTGTCCTGAATTGGTCGACATTTTAAATGATCAGAAAAGACAAGCCTTTATAGATGAAAGGCCACAACATTTTCTACTCTTTTCTTGTCTTTGATTTCTATGTCAAATTCTTGGAGTAAAAGGATCCATCTAATCAATCTAGGCTTAGTATCCTTCTTAGAAAGAAGGTACTTAAGAGCAGAATGATCTATAAAAATCACAATTTTGGATCCAAGCAAGTAGGGACGGAATTTATCTAGTGTAAAGACAACTGCTAATAATTCTTTTTCAGTTGTAGAATAGTTCATCTGTGCAGTATTTAAGGTCCTGTTAGCATAATATATGACAGATGGTTTCTTGTCCCTACGTTGCCCAAGAACTGCCCCAACCGCATAATCATTAGCGTCACACATGATCTCAAAGGGTAGGCTCCAATCTGGAGGATGCCTTATTGGAGCAGATGTCAATATGTCTTTTAGCTTAGTAAAAGCTTCCTGGCATGCTTTGGTCCACTCAAATTCTACTTCCTTTAACAGAAGGTCACATAATGGTCTAGATATGGAACTAAAGTCCTTTATGAACCCTTTATAAAATCCAGCCTACCCTAAGAAAGATCTCACATCCCTTATGGTTTTTGGGGTGGGAAAATTGGTAATCAAATCTATTTTGGCTTTTTCAACTCCTAATCCTTTAGATGATACTATGTGTCCAAGGATAATGCCCTGTCGAACCATGAAGTGACATTTCTCCTAATTCAAAACCAGGTTCTTTTCTTCACACCGAGAGAGGATTTTCTCTAAATTGCTCAAGCACTTCTCAAATGAATCTCCAAAAACTGAGAAATTTTCCATGAATACCTCGAGAAAATCTCCACCATATCACTAAAGATACTCAACATATATCTTTGAAAGGTAGCAGGAGTATTGCAGAGCCTAAAAGGCATCCTTCAATAAGCAAAGGTATCAAAGGAGCATGTGAAAATTGTTTTCTTTTGGTCTTCCGGAGATATTTCTATTTCATTATACCCAGAGTATCCATCTAAGAAACAATAATATTGATGACTGACGACCCTTTCTAAAATTTGGTCTAAGAAAGGTAAAGGAAAGTGATCCTTTCATGTAACAGCATTAAGTTTCCTATAGTCAGTACAGACTCGCCAACCTATGGGTACTCAAGTTGGAATGAGTTCGTTGTTTAAGCTTTGGACTATAGTGAAACTGGCATTCTTTGGTACTATCTGGGTAGGGCTGACTCATAGGCTATCGAAAATTGGATAAATGATACCCACATTCAGAAGTTTCAGCACTTCAACCCTAACCACTTCCTGCATGGGGGGATTAAGCTTGCGGTGCATCTGTCGAGAGGATTTTGCATTTTCCTCTAGATACATTTGGTGAGTGCACACGAGGGGATTAATTCCTTATATTGCAGCCATGTTCCAAGCAATTGTACCTTTATGTTGTTTGAGCATATGAAGTAGTTAGACCTCTTAGTCCTTCTCAAGGTGTGCAAAATAACAATTGGAAATGTGTCATCATCCCTAAAGTAAGCATACTTAAGGTTTGGGGGCAAGGGTTTCAACTTAGGTTTGGGCGGCCTCACTTGAGAGGAAAGATTTGGGGTATCAGTTGGTATAAGTTCTTCAAAAGAAGGATTCCATGCTGCACTGACCATTTTAATAGTCTCATCTTTCACATCCTCAGGGTTAGCCATATCCTTACTTAATTCAATCAAATTGTATGAGTCGAAATGGACCGACTTTGTGAAAGTCTCTACTACCAAGGTGTTTATGAAATCAACCTCTTCATAGTCATCATTTTCATCCCACGGTTTTTTGCATAGATAAAAAACATTAAGTTCTAATGTCATGTTTCCAAAAGATAGTGTCATCTTTCCATTCTGACAATTAATCAACGCATGTGGCTAAGAATGGTCTCCCAAGAATTACCATAATCTGAGCTCTGAGGTTTGCCATAGGCTGAGTGTCCAACACAATGAAATCCACAGGAGAGTAGAATTTGTTAACTTGCACAAGCACATCCTCGACTACCCCTCTTGGTCTTTTTACTGATCTATCGGCAAGCTAAAGGATCATCTAAGTAGGTTTCAGCTCACCTAACCCACGTGTTTCATAGACCGAGTAGGGTAGTAAGTTGACACTTGCCCAGAGATCAAGCAATGTTTGTTCGATTTGACAGTTTCTAATAATGCATGAGACTGTGGGCAACCTGGATTATTATATTTAGGAGGATTGTCGTGTTTCAAAATAGCACTTTCCACTCAATGAGAAATGCTTTCTTTTGGATATGCATCTTATGCTTCATGGTGCACAACTTCTTGAGAAATTATGCATAAGATGAGACTTGCTTAATTGCATCCAACAACGAGATGTTAATTTTGACTTCTTTAAGCACATCTAAGATCTCTTGATTCTGTGTGGATGGCTTAGGCAGAGTTAAACGGTTTATAAAAGGTGGCAATGGTTTGAACCCTAGAGGAACTGGGGTTTTCTCTTTTATAGGAATTGCAAGATTTGTTCTTTCTTTTTCCAGCTCAACTTTCTGATATGAGGAAGTAGGTTGTTTATCTTTTCCAGATCAGGTTTTTGAATCTCTTTACCACTTCGTACAGTGGTAACTACTTGAACTTGCTCCTTGGGTTTCGGAGGTCCAGCATGATTGACTGTATACTGTCCTTTTGAATTTGGTTGAGGTTGGGCTAGAAAAACCCCCTATTTTGAGATTGAACAAAATTTCTAATTTCATTTTTGTAGTCTTACATCTCCTGTTTTTGAGCCAAAAGAAACTTAGTCTTACATCTCCTGTTTTTGAGCCAAAAGAAACTTAGTCAGCATTTCTTCTGAAGGTTGAGTTTGATTTTAAACAATGGGTGGTGACATTTGTTATGCATTTAGAGCAAATTATCCTGAAGTACCACCATATTGGTTCATCCTTTGGGAGAAATTTAGTTCATTAGCAGTGGGACCATTCCTCTAACTAAAATTAGGGTGATTACGCCAATTAGGGTTATATATGTTACCTAAAGCATTGTTGAATGGGCGGTTGTATGTGTTTATGACATTTGCTTCCTCTAGAAATGCCTCATAAAATGCAAGGAGTATGGGAGCACTCCACAGATGTGTGGGTATCGCAAATGCAAATGCAACAAACAATTGCAGGCTCCTTGTTCTTCACAAATTTCAAGGACTCAACTTCTCTTATTAAATAGGCAATTTTTGCTTGAAGATCATCATTTTCTTTAGTACATATAACCCCCCTCCTTTGGCCTAATTCGATTGCTTTACAGGTTCAATACCTTCAGAAGTGTCCTAATTTTGAGCACTATCTGCCAAAAATTGAAGGTATGTCCATGCCTCATTTGGATTTTTAGCCATAAACTCCCTATTGCACATCATCTCAACAAACTGGCGTGTCTCTAGACTTAGTCCATCATAGAAGTGGCCAATTGTGTGATGTCATTCAAATCCATGATGTGGACATGCAAGGAGAAGTTCATTAAAACGTTCCCAACACCTATAGTAAGACTCTCTATCTTTTTGTTTGAAATTCATTATAAGCCTTCTCAAGGTGTTGGTTTTATGAGGTGGGAAGAATATTTTCAAAAATTCGCGAACTATGTCGCCCCATAAAGCAATTGAATTGGGCTGTAAGGAGTGAAGTCATGCTTTTGCCTTATCTTTGAGGGAGAATGGGAATAATCGAAACTTTATAATGTTCTCCCTCACATTGTTGAAGTAAAGTGTTGGCATACACTTCTTCAAATCCCTCCATGTGCAAGTATGCACTTTCATATTCAAGTCCATGGAATTTAGGAAGAAGTTGGATAACCCCTGGCTTAATGTCAAATTGACCCACACTCGCAGGTGTGGCCATACACGAAGGCATGGCTTGACGTGTTGGTTGGAGATAATCACGTAAACTCCTACGTGGTTGGTTCACCTCATTATTATTAGGATTGGGCCCATTTCCATTTCTATTCCTAGGTCCACCTCCATTGCCATTAGGATTTATCAATTGGTCATTATTGTCTTGACCACTATGTGCACCGCCATTGTTTTCGAACTACTAGGTGGACTAAGAGATCTGGATCGAGTGTAGATTTCACTTAACCTCTTGAATTTAGGTTTTTTACGTATACAAGGATTGAATCAATAGGGCAGCTAAGGGTTTCCAATTTATTTTTACTTTTTCATTTTTTGTTTAAAAAAAAAGAATTCTAAGAAAACAAATTTCTAAATCTAAACCTAAAAAAAACACGGTTGCAATGAAAGTTCTGACACTTTAGACTTAGGCACTTTTCTTAGCCCCAAAGCCAAATCGAAATGGGTTTTTAACTTACCTTTGTAATGAAAGTTTCAAAATTTTTTGGACACTTATCTAACCTAAAAAGTGATTAAAAAAATTTAAACTAATTATACAGGTCCTAATAAGCAGCAAAAAGAATTAGAAAGAAACACCTAAACTAGCTCACAATTAGGCAAGTTAATGAGGCAATTTCCACAAATAGATGAGATTTTTGCAACAATCAGAAAAAGTAATTTTTTCAGATCTGAATTAATCCATATTTTAGCAAAAATTAGAGATAAGATCTTCCTTTTTAATGGTTTAGGGCTGGTCTAAACATTCCATGCATGCACCACCTAAATCTAGAATGATGCCAACAATATTATTCCACACCCACAAAGTAATAAAAAAAAAGAAGTTGGAAAAATACCTCTTACAAAGGCGCTTCCCGGCAACGGTGCCAAAAACTTGATCAACGTAGACCCCAAGTGCAAGGTCTCAATGTAGTTTTGCCTAGTGAGTCTGAGATCGTATCCACAGAGAGCTAATATTCATAAAAGACTTGTCTTAATTGAAAAGTTAAAGCTTCCCTAATTAAACTACAAAAATATACACTACTACTTCGGAAATTTAAATTTAAATTACAAGTCTAAAATTGAAAAAAAATCACAATTAAATCTAACCTAAAAATCCTAAACTAAAACAATCCTAGAACTAGAAATTACAAAACAATAAAGTAGATCAAACCACCAATGTAAAGGGATAAATAATCATGCAATAAATTAAAAATCAGAAATAAAACATTCAGATATAATAAGAAATAATAAAAAGAATTCTAATTTCTTTTATTTTTGGAAGTTAAAACACTGTATTGGCAAAATAAAAAAAATCCACAAAAACACCGCAACAAGTGTGTGCTGTCATCACACACCAACACACGGTGTCGATCCAAGGTGGAACACCTTAACTTCACTAATTTTGTATTTAAAATTAAACAAACCAATACACCCAATAATATCCAAAAATAATTACAACTAGAAAAAAAATCTACCCTTGCCCTAGATCAAGACATCAAAAAGAGGGGACTTTGCGCGCAATCCATGCTCTTATCTTCAATCATCACACCAAGGAGGATTAGATTAAAGGAGTAGATGATGAGTGGATGGATCCAAAAATGGGCTTGGCCAAACCCCACTTTTGATTGTGATGAGATAGAGAGGAGAGACATAGATGAAATGGGTTTGAGATTGATGTGGTATGATGGAGTATGGTAAAGAAAAAAAATATGGCGTGAATGGGTGCTGGGCATCAAAATCCTCTCTTTGTTTGTGATTTATCTATGGATATATGAGAGAGATAATGATGGGAGGGTGGTTTGGGACGTGTGTGTCTTTAAGATGTGGCTGGACATTGGATATTTAAAGAGTGGGAATGGAAAGAGAGAGGGAAAAAAGGGGAGAAGAGGAATGGAAAGGTTAGAATGGGTAGGAGTAATGTTGGCCACCTTTCAAAATGGAAAGTGGGTTGGTGGGATGCTTTCACGTGAGATGAAGTCTTGCCCTTTCTTTTTTTTTTTTTTTTTTCTTTTCTTTACTTCCCAAATTTGAAAAAATATTGTCACGCCCCAATCCCGGGAATTTGGGGATTTGAGTGGGCCCCCGGGGCGTGGATACGTAATCCCGTAGAAATCCGTGCCCTGAAGAATTTTGCACGAATTCCTACAAGGGAGATTCCACAGGAACGTGTGAGGTAAGCTGACACACGTACAACATAAACTATCATAATCGAGAACCTGTGAAATACTCAATAATCATCAAGAGCACATAAAGTTCATAGTCTATTAAAGCATAATTACATACAATAGTGTTATAGTCCTTAAAAATACGTTCCCAAAATCAGTCCTTAAGGTGATACACAAGTCTTCAACATAATATTCCCCGAAGAGACGCTCTCCGTAGGATGGCTAGTAGTAAACGTCGCCATCCATCCATTCACCTACACCCCGAGGTACCGTTGGGGTATCTTTCGGGGCCGCGTCAGTATTCGTGTCGGGAGCGGGTGCTGAATCTGCAATACCGAGGGTAACACTGTTAACACGACGGTTAAGCAAGTACTAAGCATAGGAATTAATATAACAAAATACATTAGCAAGAACAATCACTAAACATGATGCATGAGTGAAACTTAGTGTTATACATACTGATTGGCAACCACGATGCTCTATTCTCCCAAAGGGAGCATACATAACGTATGGGTCGCTAGGGGATCAAGCTAGCTTCCCGAGGAGCGTCGACAACCCCTCCGTAAACCTACTGCAGTGGTGACATATAATACCCAAAGGGCAGAAGCCAAGTGGTGCCGACTCGGAGTCAATCATACAATCATAACACATATATAAGAAATAGATAGTCATGAAACAACGAATACTTAAACGAAACACATGCAGGTAGGCTACAAGGCCCGAGCCTCCGCTACACCCTTGGCTAGCAAGCACACACTCAATAGAAGCTCTGGCTTGTCAGACACGCACTCATTAGAAGCTCAGGTCTGAATTGCCTCGGGGTTTGTTAGAGGAAGTGAATGCGATAACAGTCATGTCAAAGGTAGTGTTATGTATCAATATGATATGATTGCATTTAGATGAAGCAGTCTCCTAATTCCCCAAGTCTCCTAATTCCCCAAGGACATTCAGTACGAGGTACACATGAGATGTTCGGTGTCGCTGTGTTACCGCGTCTGGGTATTACATTGTGTATACGGAACACCCTTCTCATGCCAACATCCATGACTTACCATTGGGGAATCCTTCATTCATTCCAACGTATAATTACCAATGGCCAAAGGGGGAGGTATAGAGGGTACCGTGACTAAAGCCCTACAACATCATCGAGACTCCTAACATCTTACGTTCACTGGGTTCTTACGGCTTAGCCGTATACAGGGTTACGGCTTAGCCGAGAGGAGGTCACAGTCATCCGGACTTTTCCGTGGGGTTACGGTTCAACCGTATATTGGCCTACGGCTTAGCCGTGCTAAGCCTACGGCTGGGTCACGGGGAGGTTACGGCTTAGCCGTAGGGTATTTCACGGTGCAGCCGTATGCAGGCCGTAGAAGGAACTGGGTTCTGTGAGCTCTCTGGAAAGTTCGCCGTAGAAAGACCTACGGCTAGGCTACGGGCTGGGTACGGCTTAGCCGTAGTGGATTTCACGGCGTAGCCGTAAGTAAGCCGTAGTACAAAACCTCATCTTACTGCTCTCTGGACATTGAGCCGTAAGAGCTCACGGCTTAGCCGTAGCTTCGCCGTAAGCTTCAGAAAATCTACATACAGTTCTGTAGCTTAATTTTCGGTACGGGATCACTACAGAACTCCCTTATAAGGGAAATGCTGAGGCTCAACTGAAGTTTTCTGGAGAGTATTCCATACTCACACACCTTCTATTCCCCTCCTCCATCATTCCTACTAGATTCATTCATACATATAAGAAAGAAGAATGACAATGAGCACAACTAACTCAACATGCAATGACAATCCCACATGCAATGAATATAAACTTAAGTACTTGCCTCTCCTAACAGCACTAAACCTTCTCCCACTGTAGATTGCCGTGAGGTTAGAAGAACCTTCAAAATGGAAATGGGTTTTGCCACTTAGAGAGGGAGGAATGCCCAAAGGAGTAAGGAGAGGATGAGTGGAGACTACTCCCTACACATGCACACTCCCAAAGATAGCCAAGCACTCCAATGCAAGGAGAAGAAACCCAGAAAACCAGAGCTCCAGCCAAGAGAACGAGAGGAAGAAGAACGAACGTGGGATTCCCTTTTAAACATAATTCCCTGGAGTTACATGCAAACCCATTTGTTTCTAGAATTTCCAGTTTAGTCCGGAAGGGCTCCAATTGGCTTAAGATGAGTCCGGATTAACTTGGACCCAACACAAAAGATGATCTACGCGATAAATCACACGTAAGGAAATAGACGGTGTATCCCAGAGGTGCAAGGACAATTTACGAAAAAGCCCTTAACTACTTAAGTGGGGTCCAAACCCAATAATTCACACTGAATTAACCCTCAACAAGTCTTAATCAATATAAAACAAGATTAATTAACGTAACTAAGATTAGTGGGGGTTCGGGTCCTTACAAATATTCTCCTCTTTCCTCTCTTGCAAGGGATCTTTCACCTTGGCGTGACTTGACTTCAAGTTTTGATTATGGGACCTTCTTTCAATTTTCCTACAAATAAAAGTGATTTTCAATTAATTTAATAATTTTGAATAAAAATCGCAAATGCACTAATGCGGGCCCAATTTACATAAAATAACACAATAAATTCACATAATTAATCATGATTTAGCTTTAATTAACTAATCATGATGAGAAATTTTATCATTTCATGTAAAATCATGAATTGAAAAAATCTTCTAAAGGTAGAAATCCAAAATGGAAAATTTTATGATTTAATGGAAAATTTTGATTTTTAAATGAATTTTTGCAAGAAAATTCTAAAATGAATTTTAAAATCATAAAAACATGAATTCCAACTAAATGAAGAAATTTCTAATAAATAAATTCTTAAAATTCCCGAAATTAAACATGAAATTATGCAAATTTTAGGACTTATCAGGAAGCTTAGGATTATTTCATTTGTTACGGTCAATTGATGATGATGTTTGGAATCACTAGAAGAGGGATATTCTAGACCCACTGTTGTAACTAAGGGGAAAACTACTCTCAAACTAAAGGCATAATGGTCAGAAGGTGAGAAACATCTAGCTAATTGCAAGAACAAGGCAATTAATGCCATTTTTAATGGACTTACCACCTTTGAATTTCAAAGAATTTCTACATTCACTTCTGCAAAAGAGGCATGGAAGATTCTGCAAACAGTGCATGAGGGCACAGAGATTGTGAAGCAGACCAAACTTCAAATTTTGACATTTGCTTTTGAAGCCTTGTGGATGAAAGACATAGAGACCTTTGAAGAATTCTACATGAAATTGAGTGACATCATTAATTCTAGTTTCAATTTTGGTAAGCCGATAGCTAAGAAAAAATTGTTAAGAAATTCTTTGGTCTTTGCCAGAGAGGTTTCATGCCAAAGTTGTTGCAATTGAAGAGCTTTCAAATCTATACACCATTAAAGTTGAGAAATGGTTGGCAACTTACAAATTTATGAGGTAAATCTTGTATCAACTACAAACTCTAAGGGAATCGCTGATGTATCAACTAAATCTACGAAATTAGATTCTAATGATGAATCAGACTATGATTCAAATTATGAATCTTTTGAAGCCATATTTATTAAGAAATCTAAGAGATTCTTGGACAAAAAGAAAAGTGGCTTGAAAATGGTCATCAGAAAAAAAAAAAGGGACAAAATAAGCTCAATACAATGACTAAATCTAAGAAAAGTGTAGTTAAGAATTCTTCAAGGGCTATCCAATGTTATGAATGTCAAGGATATGGTCACACTACCACTAAGTTTGCCAATTGGATTGAAAAACACAAGGGTAAAGCCTTGAATGTCACATGGGATGATGGTTCCGATGATGAATAAATTGATTCTAAGTCTCCCACTTGGGGTTTCGGAAAGTTTATAGCATTTATTGCAAGATCATTTAAGGTTTCTTTTGTGCAGAGGCATCCAACAACGACTCAAAGTCTAATGAAGATGTCAATTTAATTGATTTTTCTGATGAAGAACAAGACCTTGAAGCTTAATACGGGAAACTGCTAAAGAATTCCATGCACTTGTCATAGATCAATGACAAGCTATCTCACAAGTTGAAGATCATGAAACCTCATATCTCTTCTTTGGCATTTGAATTGAAAGATGCCCTTGGAAAGGTAAGCCCTCAATGTGCTACCTTGTCTGACAATTTGATTGATGGAAGGATGAAAAGTTAACCGCTCAAATTGAACAATCATGAAAGGATATGGAAGCATTGAAAAAGGAGCTTGTTACTTGTAAAGCTAAGAAAGATGACCTCATTGGGAAGTTAAAGTTTGTTCATATAGAGTTGGAGGATGCCAAGTTGATAGTCAATCGCTTGAACATGGGGAACACAAAGCTGGAAGAAATTTTGAGCAAACAAATAAAGAATCCCAAAAAACTTGGACTAGGCTACGATCATGGCACATCAATGTCTAAGTCTAAACGTAACTCTTTATTTGTTCGAGACTCATTTTGACATCAATGACACCCACTAATTATAGCACTAGACGTGTCAACTCTGTTAGAAAAAGAATGTGACTAAATCCAAGTTTATTCCCATTTGTCACTTGTTGGAAAATTATACTAAAAGCATACTTTTATGTATTTGTCTTTGACTAATTTACTTATTAATGAAGTTTGCTTTTTCATTAATGAGAATTTGTATGGGTAAATGGTTGCATTATTATTTATCATACATAAGTATGTTTTTTATTCTATAAAGTAGATAAGTTAGTATGTAGAGTTCAGCTTGCTCATGGAATACTTGTTTGTCAATTCTTATGGAATATAAGTTATTATTGTTCACAATCTAGATGGATCTAGACACACCATTTGTACGATTGTAGCATGATGTTTTAGTAGGCTTGTCTTGGCTGTGAGAAACGGTATAATTTCGACTCGTTATGCCAGTACGCTTTGTATGTATTAAACAGAACCACTTCTGGGTTATTATCTTTATCGTGACTATATAAGATATTAACATACAAATGGTTATTATGAGTGCTTGTACTCTTAATCTCGATATAAATAATAGAGACATACATTTAGTATTTGGCATTTGATTTACAAAGGAGTGAGACCTTTTATGGGTCAATATTCTTAGTAAATTGGATAACTACACTGCGTGTATGGTGTATGTTAGTTTATTGACAGAATCCACGTATTATAATAGGAATTGATGATATTCCCTTAATGAAGTTTATAGGTTTTGATTATGTCAAACCCTACAGGTGGACTTTGTATTTGAAGTATTAAATAAGTTAAGTGTAAGGACTCAAGGAATTATAAAGATATTAATTAAATATAGGTGTCAGTAATTATTTAATTGATGGACATCTGAAATCTTAATGTGGGAGATTAATAAGCATTTAATAACAAGAAGCTCAAAATATTATTTTGAGAATAAGGATATGAGTGCAATTATAATTTCTAGTAGACTGAATTGTAATTTATGGATCTAGGATTCTAATTTTAGTAGAATTAGGGTTTCCTATTTTCATAAGAAGCATATCCCTTATTTTCTTCTTAAGGTCCTTATTGTATCTTATAAATATGCGCGATTGCTCTCTAGAAAAAGTAGCCTATAAATCTCATTTTTTATAGCAAAGAGAATTCACAAAAGAGGCCCACACCCCGATTTAAGTTTGAGTATAGAGGAATACAGTAGAAGGTTTTGAGACTTTGGGTTGCTGTAAAACCGAGAGCAAATCCGAGAAATCTTGCAGGTATGGTTCTTGAATCATTGTCTAAAAATATTTTCATAGTATTATGTACGCAATATCTAGGGATTCTGGCGGTTGTTTCCCTAAAAGGCCACATTAGACCACACTGTCATGCATGCAATGAGAAATTAATCTTGAAAACAGTAGAGGAAAAAGCATTATTCTCCTCCACAAATCACGACCAAGTGTGTCTGGGTTCGCAAATCTGAGTTGTGCAGCAATGTAGTTCTTTATGCATTAAATGCAAAATGTTTGCAAGTACAATTAACTAAACATGAGAAGGTCTTAAATAGTGGTTGTAATAAGGCCGTTGGCTCATTCCTTAAAAGATGAAAAAGGGTCATGCCCCCCACCTTCGAGCTGAAAGGAAGATGACATTCATTAAAGGGGAGTCAATAATCAAGGGGCAATATAAAGCGTCAGGTATCCATGGGAGTTGTTTACATACTTCAGGGGGGAGTTCTCAGTCCGATAGAGCTGAAGGCATACACGTATTCACTCTTCAAGGGGAGTTGCTAACGGTTGATTGACAAATATATTGATTGTGAATCATATCTTTGTCAATTCATAAAAAGAAGGGGGAGATAAGGAGTTGATTGTGCTAGAGTACTGTGCTGATTGTGATTTCTTTCTTTTTATCTAAAGGTTTTGTGTATGCAGGTCTTGGTAGGTCTTATTTTCTAAGGTCTAATTAATTTCTTTTGTAGGGTTTATTTTTGCTGCGTAAAATGTATTTATTAGGAAGTTTTGTCCTTGAATTGTTAAAAGGCGAGAATGTAAGGTTTTAAGCGTTGGCAAATTCATGCATTGGACAAAACTTGGGGTCCAATTGAGTTGTAATTTTTTAATTTTTAGATTAGACCGTTACATGTTTTACCAGGTTGCTTAAATGAAGGTGTTTAGAGAAAAATAGGCATATCTCTGAAAGCATAAGTTGGATCATGCCAAGCTACCTAACATTGAAAAACTCGTTTCGAGTATATATTTGTGGAGCCTAAGATTGCATAAGTCGGAGCTAAAATGAGAAATCTATGGCCTTTAGAAATTTGTAAAATTTTGTTATCAATATTTACAAAAAATGTAGGTGTGCTCATGGGTTGGGCTAGGCTAAGCCGAGCAAAGTCCGGGCCCCAATTGGATCAAAATTCTTAAGTCCAAGCCTAGCCCAAGCCCGACTCGGGACATAAATGGCTGGCTCGGGCCCAACCCATATATAATCTATAAAGACCTACCCGGCCCACATATTAATCGGGCCTAGTCTTATTCAAACCTGATTATTAAGCACCCTTAAGTTAGTCTTTGGTGAGGGCCAACATGGTTAGCATGCACTGATTCCTATTTATACACACGGTCATGTTCAAATGAATCCATCTAAAATAGAAAAAAAAAACCTTTAGTAAAAGTGATTGCAAATTTTATATAAAGTTATCTTTTTTACTCATTGAGTTGATGTTGCCTCTTTTTTAATAAAAGCATATGGCTCATTAGCAAAATATCACTGTGTTGGTGCAACCAATGGATCTTTGTCCAGTATAAACCAATTAGAATGAACATTGTTTGCCTTTTAAATAGTGTTTTTTGATAAATAATTTTTAAAATTTATACCATGGAAGATTTGCATGCAATATAAGAAACATAAGAAAGGGACATTGCAAATTAATCCAACTATTTAGGTCAGGCCAGGCTTTCTACAACTTAACCTAAGCCTAGCCCATATAACAAATGGGCCCAAAATTTTAATCCAAACCCGGCCCTATGACTTATACCTAAGTCTCAAGCCCGAGTAAAAATGGGCTAGGCTCGGGCCGGGATCTGGCCAGCCCAACCCATGAGCATCCCTGTGAAAATGCCATCCATTCGAACACACAAACAAAGATTCGAACACACAACACAATATTTGTTTGTCTGGCTATTTTTTCTACGCAAAGTGATTATCTGAGAGGGCAAATGTTCGAACGTCCCTTTGTGAGTTCGAACACCCATGACGTTCGCAAATTTGTGTATTTAAAGTGAAATCTCTCAAAGTAAAGGAGAGTATGAACCCTAGAGGAGACCTGTGATCCAAAGGCTTGAAAAAGAGATTTTGTCACTCTACAAATCATCTATCACCCGATTCTATTCACAAGAAATCAATAGGAGGGATTCTTCAACATCCCTAGAGTATCCTGAAAGAGATCTATGCTAAAGTTGCTGCTCTAGCTCTCAGATCTATAATCTCCTAGTAAATTCGTCTAGAAAAGGCATTCAAGGCGGTTTGTATGAAGCATGATTAAGTTGTACGGCAAGTTGATAGCAAGATTGTTGTAGTCCATATACAAGTTGAGTCACCAACTAGAGATGTTTCTGTGAGATCTTTATAACCTTTATTCTATATTGATTTGATCTAGGTCCAAGAGAAAAGACACGTGATTTTTCCCGAGTACGGTTTTTCACGTAAAAAATTGTTCCTCTTCTCTTTGTGGTTTGATTTATTGATTGCTTGTTAGAATAGTTGAATCAACTAAATCTATTGAAATTTAAAAGGAAATTTGATTAAGTGGCCTTAATCCAATCGAGGGTTTAAATCACTTTTTCAATGCCTGTGGCAGCCAATACTGGCATTTAGCTTCTTGGATTGCCAAATTCCAACATGCCTCTAGGACAGGACATTGGCCCAAGTAACATGTTGGTTTGGTTGTAAACGTATAAATTGGATCGCTAGGGTCATACAATAAAATTTTCGTTTTAGTATTCATTATAACTGGCAGTGTCCTTGACAATCCATTGCATCGAATCTTTATATTTTACATCGTTGCCCACAGTTTAACAAATTATATTGACTAAATGTTTAGATTCTGTTGTTGCCCATTATTTAACAAGTTCCATTAAAAAAAAAAAACAAACTCATAAGCACTGCTCGCATATTCAAAATAAAATGAAATACAATGATGTCATGTGAATAAATGGAGTTGGGACCAATACATTGATAGCTGGGTGCTTGGCATTTCTCTTCTTTAGTACCACCAGCAGTCTCCTTACATTGCATGGCATTCGTTACCTTAATGGTAATTGCTCAGGCGTGTGCATTTCTCATTGGGATTGTTCTGGGTTCAAACCCAGCCTCGCTCGCAGGTGTGAGTTTTGAGTGCAGCTTCTACTACAGATAAGTTAAAGAATTCTCATGTCCATACATAAAACTTAATCATTGTCTTCAGTCTCTTGTGAAGCAAAAGTGCACAAAATAGTTTTCTTCTTGTGTAATGTTAATGACAAATTGCACTTCAATAGAAGTTAAGCCTATTCCGAAATTGGTCACATTGAAATGTTTTATAAAACTACACCAGACAAAAAGAACAACCTCATGTATGTTACACCGAATCAATTTGACAAATTGACGATGAACCTAATTCCCATCTATGTAAGAATTTGTAAATCTAATTCAAAGTTTGTGATCTTTTTGGCCATTGACTTAAAAGCTCCTCTCAAGAGAAGTGGATTATTCATGACAATGACACTGCACCTCTATTGTGTTCCTAGGCCACTCATTTTTCATTTTTTGTTTTTGCTGATTGGCCCAGTGGCAAGGAGTTCGAAAGGAAAGGCCGCCAACCAGGGATCGATCATTGGTTACTGCTGTGAGACCAGATGCCTCATCAACCAGAAAAACATGTAGTCCACTCGTTTTGCTTTCCTTAAACAGTTCACAAGCTACAACTACATTTTTATTTATAAAACTAAGCAACAAATCTTTTCTTACTAGTTGTGGTGGGCTGGCCCGCCTAGATTGCATATGTTGAAAGAGGCTGTGTTTTATAATAATTAACCATCTAGTTTTCTTCTGCATATTTGAAATTAATGGCCAGCCTACGTGCTACATCTTGAAACACCATTGAAGAAACCATTGTGGGACCTAAACAGATTGTAAGCATGGAATCTCACCTAGTAATAGGAAGGACTGCTTGCACGAAATCAAGTGGGGCACGAAATAAATGAAGTCCACATTCCGTTTGTATTTTTATTGATGATTCTCCTTAAAAGCTCAAATTAAATGTTCATTTCTTGCATGAGATGTAATCAAAATTTATGCTAATAGGAGTTAATCCCACCATTGATTTGATCATGTGAAAAACACATAAAGAAATATCAAACAGTTCATTTCATGTGTTTTAACCATTCGCTTGAAAAAAGAATATCCATGACATAATTAATCATAACCAAATCCAACATAATTAACATAATCAACAGGTTGCAAAAGAGTGCAATCCAACATAATCAACGGAAAAATCAACATTAACAACAACAATACAAATTACCGAGAATGAGACTAATAGCAGCTTCATTAAAGGGTTTGGAATTCATGATAACAACGGAGAGATCATTAGATTCTAGGGTTTACAGATTCTATGGAATTCAGGTTCTAGGTTTTTAAAGCCACATTATGAAGGAAATGGTTGTGGTACTGTAGGAGAAGTGAGGATAAAGAGTTTAGTCGAATTCTAGGATTATGGTCGCCATTACTTTCCTAGAGTTTGGTCACAAAAGAGATGAAGATAGAGATATGAAGAGATGAAGAGTTTTCCTTTTTTTTTTTTTTTTGCCAAAGCAAGTGACAGTTTTTTCTTAGCCCACGTAGAGGAACATATGAAGAAAGAAGGCATATATATGGGTTTAGATTTTCCGTGAAAATAAAAGTCCGAAACACACCCCCCCCCCCCCCCCCCCCCCCCCCCCCGGCCCCAAAAAAACAAAAAATAAATAAATAAAAGGAAAAATGCCTTTTTTCCTCTTCTTTTTTTTTTTTTTTGTAGAAAAGAGGGACCCTATAGATTTTATTTTCCACAGACTCTTACCTCACGAAATGCTTTGGACTTCCATTTTCTGAGGAAAAGCTTTGTTTTTTATGGAAAACAAAATGGTTACACAAATGTGCTATATTGTATGTTTGTGTAAATACTTTTCTGTTGATAAATGTAGTGAACAGAAAAACTTTTCCATGCCATAGTAAAATCCATGCTTGGTGGTGCCCTTTTCCCCTTGGAAAAGCACAAAAATTACTTATAATTTTCATGATTCCTTGGAAAAGCCTTTCTTGGTGGATAGGGTAAGCAAATTTTTTTTAGGAAGAGGAATTGTGTGGCCTTTTTTTAATGAAAAAGTGAAGATTGTGTAAACAATTTTTTGTGCTATAGTAATGTTCGGTGCAACCACTTTTAAGTGAGGGAAAAACGAAAATGAGCTAAATTTTCAATAAATTAGCAGAAAAAATTTTCATTTAGTGGGCATGGTTGGGAATTTTTATTTTTCACAGAATAGAAAAAGCTTTTTAAATTGGTTTTCTGTAGATGTGCATAAGTACACAATTTTCTAAAAAATATTTTTCGCACTACAGTTGTTTTCACATTTTGGTGTAGCCACTTTGAGTAAAAAGTGAATTGAGTTTTCCACGATCACAAAGAAAATCAATTCCTATGCAAGGGGCGAGTGTAAGACTAGGTGTTTTTCACAAAATGCAGAAAACTTTCCACATAATTGGAATTTCGTAGCGCTACACAAAGTCAGAAATGTCCCTAAAGTTTGTAGCGTTAGAAGAAACTAGTTTCAAAGACTTTCACTTTTTTTCATAAAAAAATTGTTTTAACTAACCCAATGACAAATGTTTTTCCGTGCTATCATGGAAAATTGTTTCCTTGCACAAAACCAGCACAAAAAAGCATCTCACGTGTCCTAATAGGATCTCAACTATAAATCTAGCCTCACTCAAGTGATGAGGAGCAAAGTCCTTACCTAAGTGCCTGGGGTTAGAATCCATTGACATATCACCTTTCTTACGCGTGTGACTTTTTTTACTACATGCATGTGATTCTGTTGTCACTGTGTAATCTTTCCTTCACCAACTATTTCTCCAGAACACTTCCTGATACTGAAGAAGGAATCTGACATGGGGTATGAAACCCAACACGGGTAAAGCTACCATAAGATTCTCTCAGTGGAGATCATGATGTGTCAGCATCGCTTCTACGTCACTAAAATAATTCCCACATTCTTGTCCATTCAGTCCCGGCCCCATTCAAAAGGTTTTGTCGTTTGATGACGCCTACTTCTTTTTTAGCCGTGAAAAGAATTGACCAAGATTTAACCGAGGCTACTTTCTAACCTTCACAATGATGGAATACTATTCAGCTTTGATTCGTAATTGTTCCAAGTGCAGTCGTGTTTTTGTTAGACCGAAAAACAGTCTTCTTATAAAACTTATAATTATAAAAAAAAATTCTACACCTCCTTTTTCCTATATTTTCTTGGCATTTAGATTAGAGCCCGTTGTTCGTGTAACATATAGAGAAATTCATCAAATGAACTCCAAGAATTACTAAAGGTAACAAGTGAAGAACATGAGATGAGAGGTGAAGAATATAAGATATATAGCAATTTATATGAAACTATTAAACTCTCTAAACTAGCCAATTTTGCCAAAAGCTTGAGGTTTTGGCTATCCATTTTTCATCTTCTATGATATTTAATCTCCGTTTTTGGGAAGGGTATTTAATGATCATTCTATTTAACTAGCTTTGGTTTTTAATTTTTAATTATTAATTATTTATGCAAAATGAAGTGTAGAATTCTTAGATATTCAATTACATTAATAAATCGGCCCTAAGAGTCAAAAGCTTATACAATCCAACTTCCAACTGTTGAACTAATTTTGTATTTTTCTTCTTCCCAGGTGGAATACATTTTCTTCCTTGCACGGTCCTGACAGCACGGACTTCCACCATGCTAACCGTTGGTTCGCAACAGTTTTGATAAGAGGTGATCGTGCTCATTTTTGTTCTTTTAGTTATAGAACTCGGCAAAATCAAACACTACTCTTTCAAGAAAGTTCAAGATTGTCATTTTAGAAAAATTTATAGACTTACCGACACTAAACATCAAATTAGAAAATATATGTTGAAAGGTCCAATTTCTCTGTGGAAATCAAAATAATTAGGCATTTGGAGTTTTATATTGAGTGTAATGAGGCCACGTCAAAAAATAGGACCAAGTTACATATCAAGTAACATAAAGCAATTATCATGGAGATTGGAGATTGTTTATAAGAGATTAATCCTAATTGGTTCACTCTGGACGATCTAAACAAATGACGGACATCTTAATTGAAGAGTTTTTTTTTTTCTTTTTTGGTAGAGACCTTAATTGAAGAGTTATAAAGAATAGAAGGTAAGGATTACTTGGAGCTTCCCCTTATCTAATACAAATATCAAATAAAATTTCTCTTTCAAAATTAAGTCCCCTTATAAAATTCTTATACTTGTATAGAGTCTAACTAAAAAATTATCTCAATTGTGGCTGTGAGTGTGGTTTTTTTTTTTTTTTAATCCTGGCGAGGTTAAAACAGTGGTAGGAGAATGATACTCTTAAGTCTGAACATTAGAACCACCAATTGAGCTCTGATTTCTTCTGGTCATACTAGGGTGCCTTGCTATTAAATCATGAGTGGTTTGGCAATTACATTATTGCTGTGGCTTTAAAAGCAAAATGAATTGAGTGGTGTTGGGCCACCGAAGTGTGTTGTTTGTACATGGACTTCGCAGTCTTCACTTACGTCACCGTAGAGATCGTCTCACTCCCAAAGCTTAATGACTAATAATAATAATAATAATAATAATAATAATAATAAGAAGTTGCGTACTGGTGTTGTAATATTGGGACCCGAGCGTGGCAGATTGGGTGGATACTTTCAAGAGAATCTTGAAGGGGTCATTTGTTTTTTTCATTTATATATATATATATAAACACTGCACATGTAAAATGGTTATATATATATTATGTTTGTTTTCAAATTTTACACATGTGGTGTATAAATCAATTATGATTTTAGTGTGTAAACGCAAAGCAAAAGGGAATAGTCATTTTCACACTTCAAGAGGTGTGAAACATTTACACAGTACCACAAATTTGGCGGAGCTACAGTAAAATCACGCCCAGGATGCCTTTTATTTTTTTTAATTTTGTGGGACCCCCAATCATGATTTGAACTGTTCAACATGTTAGAAATGTCAAAAACAGCTATGGTAAAACATTTCAGCCGTTGGATCATCATAGATCGTGAGATATTTAAGAAAATATTCACGCTGTTAATCTTTATTTTAGAACTTTTTGGGCCCCATATGCACGATCCAAACCGTTCATCTCGTTCAAAAGGCCATTTCCAAATAGGAACTTAAATTTCAGGTGTTAATTCAAAATATATCTTGAGATATGTTCAATAAACATATCAACCGTTTGATGCATGCATTATAGTTGAACAAGTAGTTTTTTTTTTAAATTTACAGATAATCTGAGCCTCAAAGGAGAGATTTGAACTGTTGAAACTTTATTAGGCCAAACATGGTTCGTGTACCAAATTTCAACCGTTGATCCTTTATGGATTGTGAGATTTTTACAAAAAAATATTAGACCATTTTCACATTTAAAAACATTTGAAGAGGTATGAAAATAACAAACAAAAATTATGTTTCATATGTATGTGAGTATTTACATGTGTAAATCATTTTCATATCACATGCAAAATAAACAAACGACCCCTAATTGCGTGCTTTCCAATCGATGAATCTTCTTGCATCAGCATCAGAATCATTGAATCTTGAATATTCTAAATGCAATCACACTGCCCATAGTATGTGATTTTGACCACTGGACTAAAGTTGGAAATTCGCTGGCTTTCATAATTTGATACAATTAATGCGGATTGTTCATGGATGCCCTTTTTATTATTAATTTGGGTGCTATCAAGTCATGGTTTGGAGATGTGAGCCACATTGTCTTTTAGTAAACAGATTGGCCAAGTAATTGGATCACTAAATCATAAAGACTTTGATTTTCATCATCAAACCAGGGACTTATATTACACTTGAGAATACCTTGCTTTGTTTCACAGCTGGAAAAGCTATTCATCCTTTCAATCCTATTTTCTCATGTCCACGGACTTCCAATTACCAAGTTACTCGAAGGACGATTGCGCAGTGATGTCTTACGGTTAGTTTGACCTTCACCCTTGACGACTGATCAACGTGGACCCCAAGTGTAAAGTCTCGATGTAGGTTTATCCAATGAGTCTGAGATCATATCCACATTGAGCTAATATTCGCAGAAAACCTATCCTAATTAAAAAACTAAAGCTACCTTAATAAAATCTACAAAAAATACACACTACTATTTCTGAAAATTAAAATTAAATTACAATTCCAAATCTGAAAAAAAAATCACAAATTAAATCTAATCTAAAATTCTAAACTAAAACAATCCTAGAACTAGAAATTGCAAAACAATAAAGTAGATCAAAAGACTAATGTAAATGAATAAATAATCATGCAATAAATTAAAAATTAAAAAAAGCATTCAAATAAAAAGAATAAAAAGAATTCTAGTTCTCTTATTGTTGGAAATTAAAACATTGTGTTGGCAGAATTAATAAAAATCCATAAAAACACTGCACCAACTACTTGCTGTCACCACACAAAAACACACGGCGCCGATCTAAGGCAGAACATCTTGACCTCACTAATTATGTATTTAAAATTAAACGAACTAATATACCCAATAATACCCCAAAAATAATTAAACGAACCAATCTACCCTTATCCTAGATCAAGACATCAAAAAGAGGGGACTTCGCGCGCAATCCATGCTTTTATCCTCGTGCATCACCGAGGAGGATTAGATGAAAGAAAGAAGATGGATGGAATGGATGTGATGGAATGGAGAGAGTTGAAGTTGTGGTTGATATGGGACGTGTGGTATTGAGGTTAGGGATCATGGAATTGGGTGGTAACTTGGGAATGGTATAGTGGAGGGATGGGAGTGGTGTTTGGAGATGGGTATGGGCGGGAGGTGTTTTTTTCCTCTTTGTGATATAAATATGAATATATAAGAGAGATGATGGGAAGTCTGGGACATGTACTTCATGCCATATTTAGAGAGTGAGTTGAAATTAAAGTGTAGGAGAGATATTGAGAAAAAATTGGCGTGGAAGAAGGAGACATAGAAAGTGTACTTGGAATAGCATGTAAATAGTAATGAGCTGGCATGATGGGTGGGCCAAGTAAATAGTATTTGACTTGAAATAGAATAGCAAGAGAATCTGGGATGTGAGTTGGTGGGATACTTTCAGATTGGAAAGTCGGTTGCATGTTTTTTTACTCTTGCCTTTCTTCTTCTTCATTTTTTTTTCTTTCTTCACTTTCCAAATTTGAGAAATCTTCTCCTCTTTCTTTTCTTGCAAGGGATCTTCCACCTTGGCATGACTTGGCTTCAAGTTTTGATTATGAGACCATCTCTCCAACTTTCCTACAAATAAAAGTGATTGTCAATTAATTTAATAATTTAAAAAAAAACACAAATGCACTAATGCGGGCCTAATTTATATAAAATGACACAATGAATTCTCATCATTAGTCATGATTTATCTTTAAATAACTAATGATGATAAAAACAAACATTTGTCATTTTTATGTAAAATCATGAATTAAAAAAATCTTCTAAAAATAGAATTCCAAAATGGAAAATTTTATGGTTTTATGGAAAATTGTGATTTTTGAATGAATTTTTGCAAGAAAACTCAATAATGATTTTTAAAATCATAAAAACATGAATTCCAGCTAAATGAAGAGTTTTCTGATGAATAAGTCCTAAAAATTCTTGAAAATACATATAAAATTTTATATTTTAAGGGCTTATCAACGATGATCACTCGCCCCCCTAACTATAATCATTTGCTTTTCTTAATAAAAACAATGATTGTTTCCATGGTTTTATTGATTTCTGTATTTTTTTTTTTATTAGGAATGCAACCCAAAAGTTGAGATATGGATGCTCCTTTAACCTAAACTATCCAATAGACCAAGAGATTAGATTGATCGATGGTATTTGTGGATAGAGTGAGGTGTCACTTTGAGCTTGGTCTACCGATGAATTGGCTCAAAGTTGGATTTGAGCTAATGAAACAATAATTAGTTTTAGGTTTACGTGAAACATATGGCCGAACTATTGGGTTTGGCTCAAAAGGTCCTTATTGGGCCTATGAGTGATTTACATCAGGGTCCAGTTACTTAGGGCTAACTTACATACTCTTTTACGGTATATTCTTTGGTAACCAAGCAAAAAAGCGATAGAGCAAAGGGAACACAAAGAGAGATCTTGTAAGGGTAGTGTGAGAGAAATATTTCTTTAATAGTGAAATCTTCGTACCTGTGGACATAGGCAATTTGACCGAACCTTGTAAATCTTTATGTCTTCTGTGTCTGATTACTTGTTCTTCTTCTTGTGTGGTGTGTACTTAATATGCTTCTTTTGTAAAAAGAAAGGACATTGGAGGAAAGAGTGCTGAGAATACAAAGCAACTAAAGATGAGAAGAACAAAGCTGGGCATAAAGCTAACAACAGTGACTCCACCAGTGTTGCTTCAAAAAGTAATGTTTGGATTTCAGATTTTGGTTGTTCTTATCATATGTGCCCTAATCATGATTGGTTTGATACCTATAAGCAATATAATGGTGGTAGTGTGCTAATGGGTAATGATGTAGTTTATAAGACCATTGAAATTGGCATCGTTAAAATTAAAATAGCAGATGGAGTTGTAAGAACCTTGGGTGATGTGAGGCATGTGCCAACACTCAAGAAAAACCTAATCTCTCTAAGCTTACTTGAATCCAAAGAGTCCACATTCATGGCAAAGGATTGTGTGCTTAAAGTGACTAAAGGTATTCTGGTATTAATGAAAGGTACCAGAGTGGGGAGAAACCTTTATAAACTTATGGGAAACACAGTAGTAGGTGAAGTGGCAGTCTCCACAGAGGACAAAACCATTGATGATGAGTCTCAGTTGTGACATATGCGTCTAGGGCATATGAGTGAGAAAGGCATATTAGAACTACACAAAAGACAGTTGCTAAAGGGTGTAAAAACATGCAAGCTGGATTTTTATAAATTCTGTGTTTTTGGAAAGTAGAAAAAGGTGTCATTTAAAATTACAGGCAATAGTTGTAGAAGCAGTGGTATTCTGAATTGCATTCACTCCGATATATGGGGACCAACTCCGGTTATGTCAAATACTATTTTGTGACATTCATTGATGATTTTTCAAGAAAGGTTTGGTTCTACTTTATGAAAGAGAAATCTAAAGTCTTCACCCAGTTCAAATAGTGGAAAGCAGAAGTAGAAAATCAAACAGGTAGAAAAGTCAAGTATCTGAGATCAGATAATGAGGGTGAATACAGAAATGGTAGGTTTCTACAGTTTTACAAGGATAAAGGTATCACAAGGTGCTTCACTATTCTAAAGAATTCTCAGCAAAATGGAGTTGCAAAAAGAATAAACAGGATACTTTTAGAAAGAGCAAGGAGTATGGAACTTCATGCAGGGTTGTCTCAAAGTTTTTAGGCTGAGGCGGTTAATCATGTATGCTATGTAGTTAATAAGTCACCATCAAGACCCCTTGACTGTAAAGTTATAGAAAAAGTGTGACAAGTAAAGATGTTGACTATTCTTCATTGAAGGTATTCGGTTGTCCAGCATACGCACACATTCCTAGTGATGAGCGATCCAAGTTAAACTCCAAGTCACTCAAATGCATATTCCTCGACTTTGAGAAAGGTGTAAAGGGGTACAAACTATGGGGTCTAGAAAATAAATAAAAAAAGATCTGCAGCAGAGATGTTGTGTTTGATGAAGCTTCTATGTTGCATAGGGAACATGATAGTGAAATCCAAGGGTACGGTGCTAAAAAGTAGTTACAGAAGTTATTCCTCTTGTAGAGAATACAATAAAGGAACAAGCTCAAAGTTCATCAAAGGTTGGTATATCTGGAGGTGAGGAATATCATGAGGTTCAACAGGAACTTTCAAGTCTAATACAAAGAAGGGTAAAAAGAACCATCAAGCCACCTCAAAGGTTTGGATGGGAGGAGGATAAAGTACATTGTGCTCTTATCACCAACAGTGGTGATCCAACCTCATTTCAAAAGGTTATGGAAAATAGTGAAAGACAAGGTTGGATGGGTGCTATGATGGATGAGATGGAATTTCTCCAAAAGAACTCAGTCTGGGAGTTAGTTCCTAAACCCAAAGATAGAACAATAGTTGCTTGCAAATGGGTGTTTAGGAGAAAGGAAGCTTTGCAAGAGAATGAAGAATCAAGGTTCAAGCCATCTAGTAGCAAAGGGGTACTTACAAAAGCAAGAAGTTGATTATAATGAGATCTTTTCCCTAGTTGTGAAACATACTTCTATCAGGGTGTTGCTAGCATTAGTAGCACAGATCGACATGGAGCTCAAACATTTAAATGTAAAGATAGCTTTCCTTATGGTGACTTGCAGGAAACAATTTACATGGAGCAACCTCAAGGGTTCAAAGAAGTCGAAAGAGATGACCATGTGTGTAAATTGAAGAGATCATTGTACATGCTGAAACAATCTCCAAGACAATAGTACAAGTGCTTCGACTCCTACATGTTGCAGATCGCCTACCATCAATGTGAGTATGATTGCTGTGCTTATTACAGAATATTAGATGACAATACTGTTATTATTTTGCTGTTTTATGTGGATGATATGTTAATTGCATGTAATGACATATTAAAAGTTAATGAACTCAAATCTCAATTGAAAAATGAATTTAACATGAAAGACCTTGGGGCAGCCACAAAAATGTTGGGCATGGCAATTAGGAAGACAAAAAGGTTGGAAAGCTGTGGTTATCACAAAAAAGGACATCTCAAAGGTACTTGAAAAATTCAACATGCTTAATGCTAAGCCTGTGTCTACTCCACTTGCAAGTCACTTTAGTTTAAGTGCCAGATAATGTCCTAGTGCTGATGAAAAAATTGACGAAATGTCTAAGATACCGTATGTAATTGCGGTGGGATGTTTGATGTATGCCATAGTTTGCACAATACCAGACATAGCTCAAGCAGTGGGTATAGTGGGTAAGTACATGCCGAATCCAAGAAAAGAGCATTGAAATGCCGTATAATGGATTTTGAGATACTTGAAAGGCACCAGAGACTTGGAGATTCTGTTTGAAAGAAAACAAAGCTCAGAGTTTGTAGTTGGATATATAGATTCTAATTTTGCAGGAGACCTAGACAAGAGAAAATCTACTACATGATATGTTTATAAATTTGCTAGCAGACCGATAAGCTGGAGATCAGTGCTTCAGTTTACAACTGCATTATCCACTACAGAGGCAGAATACATGGTAGCTTCAAAAGTTTCTAACGAAGCAATATGGTTGAGAGGTTTGGTAAATGACAAGGGTATCAAGCACAAATTAATCTTGCCACACTATGACAGTCAGAGTATAATATGCCTATCAAAGAATCAGGTCTATCATACAAGGACAAAACAGATAGTTGTTATCTATCACAGAATTCGAGATTAGGTTGATATAGGTAAGATCTCCATTCAGAAGATTTACATAGATAAAAATCCAGCTAACATGCTCACCAAGTCAATTACTCCAAATAAGTTCAAGTATTACTTGGACTTGCTCAATTTTTTCTTTTGTAAAAGAGTAAAGGGACACCTCATCTCCATTGGGGTGTAGTCATGGTGGGGTGGGGTTCCCATAAGATATGTGTGTTATAAACACATTTCAATGATTCTTCAAAGGGTCGGACATCTTTTCGCTAAGGTGGAGATTATTGGGTTTGGCTCAAAAGGTCCTTATTGGGCCTATGAGTGGTTCACATTAGGGCCCAGTTAATTAGGGCTAATCTTACATACTTTTTCACGGTGTATTCTTTGGTAACCAAGCAAGAAAGGAATAGAGCTAAGGGAACACAGAGAGAGATCTTGTAAAGGGGGTGTGAGAGAAAGATTTATTCAATAGTGAAATCTTCGTGCTTGTAGACATAGGCAATCTGGCCGAACCACATAAATCTTTGTGTCTTGTATATATAATTGCTTGTTCTTCTTCTCGTGTGATGTGTGCTTAATGTGCTTAACCTAGATCCAAATCTAACACAATCAAACCCAACCTCTTTTACACTTCATGGCCATGTGTGCACATTGTCATTAGCGATTGACTTGATGGGAAAGAACGAAAACCTGAAGATTCCCTAATGATATAAGCCTACGCCAGCCTTACGATGTGCACTAACGGCCTTTCTATTTGTTTTGGCTCCATTCGAAAGAAGAAAGTGTGATTATGAATCCCATAAATTGTTTTACCAAAAAGAAAAAGAAAAAGAACCCCACAAGCCAGTCCCTATCTTTTTCGGCCCTTCAGGACGGAGAATAGTTTGATGATGATCCCCACAAACCATTACAACTTCTGAATAAAAAACAATGACATAATTTTTCCACTTTCTTCTGTGGGTTAGTGCATGCTGTTCTTTATTTTATTTCTTTTACAATAAATATGTGTCATACCAAAAATTTCTTGATGGTACAAAATAAGCTTTATTTTTGTTGTTTTTCATTATTCTTTTGTTTAGTACATCATCTCTTCATATGAGAAAAATTGAGTATTATTTCCTCAACGCTGAAATGCAGCTCTTATCAGAGCAGGCAATTTCCAAGGCAGCAAAAATAAGTCCAAATATATATATATATATATCTCTCTCTCTCTCTCTCTCTCTCTAGTGCTGCAGAATTCTACTCTACTCCAACTTTACAATAGGCGCAAAAAGCTCTGCTCCGCTTCTTTACTTGTTACAATATACAATGCATTTTAATGACAATTTTGAGAAATAACGCAGCCTTGACGGCAATGAAAACTACGAATAGGAGTACAAGTATGAGCTTGTCCCGGCTCCAGCCCCTGGTTAATGTGACATGTCCATGTTTGGTGTGTCTTTCACATGAGCTGTCATCGTCACAATAGTGGCCTTCCATTTGATTGAATTTTTTTTTATTTTTTTGGTAGTCAGATATTTTATGGGATCCATTAAAGGCGTTTCTCAAGTAAGGAATCTGTACGCAACGACAATACCATAATTAAGAATCTTTAAAGCGACTGCCAAAGAGATACAAGGACTTTGTCTTCAAGTGAAACTGCATAGACAGCACTTTAAACCTTACAACCCCTTTCTCTGTTGGCTTTGCTTTTCACCGTTCAAAACAGTAACTTGTCATTATTTTCAGCGTTCTGTTGAAGCCCCTCAATATCAGAATCTTTTTACTATTACATGAGAGGAAGCCCTAAACTGACCTGATATAGACCCAGAAGTACCATCCCAATCATCCCTAGGGTGCTCCATTCCTTCCAATGTCTGCTTGCACCATAATAATCTGGTTGAGTGCTCCATTCTCCATTTCCGCCATATATGTTCCAACTATGCGTGGCTGGTAACAGGGATCGATCCCCGGCACCGGTGAGCTGGGATGCCCTTTACCACTGGGCTATCCCGGCTCTCCCTCAAGTATCAGAATTATGCTGCAGAGCCTTGTGTTCGTTTGGAGAACAAATCCTGCCTAAATCAATGATTATTGGTAAACAGAGTGCCACTAATGAGAAAATTAATGGCGAGCAAAGTGGTTATTCCAATAATTGAAGACCTTGATATGACACACATGAACATTATGTAGAACTTTCAAGAGGTGGGCCATGCCCCTAAGTGGGCTAGAGGGAAAACTAATGGCTTTGTTCAATAAATTTACCATTCTTTCCGTTGATTATCAACGAATTGACAACTCTTGTCTTAAAGGTAGCTGTTGTTAATCACTCCTCTCGTTTGCTGACAGATGGATTTATAGTGTGAGGCCTGCTTGTATATCATCACAATGAGACTCGCGAGCATGCTGAAAGAATCATATTGCATTTCCACTATAAAGGCCCTGTTTATTTGCAAAAATTTAAAGATTTTTTTTTGGAAAATTTCAGAATTTTCAAACACAATGAAATTCCTTGATGCTCCCTTGTACTTAAGCATTCAGAAATTCCAACAAAATGTGAAGGATGCGGAATTCTAAAATTTCCAAAGGCTATTTAAGACCTTTCAAATAGGTGAAATTCTGAAATCATTGTAAAGAAACAAGGTATTTGTAAATGCGAGGGGACAAGATGATACATTATATCCCATAAAACTCTAACAACCATCTAAATTCTTAGCAGAAATTCTTGTAAAAGAACAAGAGCCAAAGGACCTTTTTTTTTAAAGGCAACTAAGTCCTTTTATTCATAAAGCACACATGGTACAAAAAGAACATCAATCAGAGATGATGGTTCTTGGGGCATAGCCTAAAGATAATAATAATGAAAAAAAAAAACACTGCAGAAAAATAGCTACAAGCCCACAACCCAAGCTGAGGTTCGCCAGAGATCATCAACGTGTATGGGTTGTATATGTGATGGCACAGTATACAACACATTTTGTTAAGCCCTAGTTTGTAAACTGGGGTTATGTAAGGTTCAAACCTTAACTAATCATGATTTACCATAATTAATTTTGTTTTACCCTAATTAATACTTAAGGAGGCTAATTTAATCCGAATCATTTGAGATTGCATCATGGATAGGTAGTCTAGTCAGGTTTGAACCTTACTTTGGTAATTAAAGACTTTTTTTGTAATTTGGACTTTTGTAATTTTGCATCATTTGGGCATCATTTTAATTGCATCATGTATATCCCAACATGTGGGTCACCTTTTGTATTTGGCCCGAATCAATTCAAATCCATTTTGGCCCATGTGTGACCCATTTGACTCTATATGTAAATATCTCAAGCAAATTGGATTTGCTACTAATTCCAGAAGAATTGATTTAAAACGAGCTAAACCTTCCTTCTTCTCCTTCTTCAAAATCTGCTGGAGCAGCCCCCTCTTCCCTCTCACTCTCTCTCATCAGCTCAAGCCCTGTGGAGACTGCATGTTGGGTAGGAATACTTCATCCTCTTCACCTCTCTCTCTCTCTATAGTCACCTTCTTCCTTTAAAACCTATAATTCGACCTCCTCTTGCTCTCTACAGAAAGTATAAGGTAAAAGCCCAACCCCTACTTCAATTCCTTGAGCATAAATGAGTCAAAGGACTTCTCTCTAGTGCAGGCATTCCATTCCCATCATTTTCATCTTCTTTATACCCTTGCATATGTAGGATTTGCATAATTTGGATCTTTTCTTCTCACTAAAGCCAAGGGAAGCTTGATTTGAGTGAAGCACTAAACCTAAAGGTAAGTATAAGTGTGTATTATTGCTACATGCATGTCTAAATATGTAGATCCTTGATGAATTCCATGTTAATGCCAATCTACAGCTCTCTTACCCTTTAGTTGTAAGATGGTTTAAGTGTTAATATTAGTGTGAGGGTAATTATGAATGAATAATGGAAATGGATGGGAGCAAAACTCAATGGTGTTAAAAGAAGGGACTCGTTGATGCTTGGGTAGAAGGGAAACCATAGGAAATTGGATAGAATCAGTTTAGAATTGATTTAGCTTGGGGCAAAAGTGCTCCAGGGCCGATTGATTGGGCCTCTGCCCAATAAATTGAATTATCCCTCGAGTTGGGAATCTAATTGATCAGATGGGGGTCCAATCGATCGAGTAACCCTGATTTTGATGAAACCTTATTTGTTTTATTTTGAAATGGGGATTATTTGGGAACCACCAAGCCTTTCTTTAAGTCCTTAGAGAGATACTTTAAGTCAACCTAAACCTTAGGACATTAGGTATATTCAAAGACATTGTAAGGCTTTAGAATTGGTATCTTTACCTTGAGTAAATTAGCCCAATGGTAAATAAATGCTAGGAAAGAATAGTGTGGAGCTATTACTAATTCTCACTTGATTTTCAAGTCAATTTCTAACATCATGTCATGGATATTGGCATAAGAAGTGGTATCTACTATTTGCATAATGAAACACTAGGATTATGGTAATATATTGACATCGAGCGTTTTATGAATACACCATATTAAATGACTAAGAAAACATAGATTATCTTGGCTAGGGTTGGCTAGTAAATATCCTAGTTAACCTTTCAATTCAAACACATTCATATTGTTAAAGTAAGCCTTGCTCTTAATATGATTAAATTATATACCCATTCTTTCTAGGTGAACTTAAGGCAAGATTGGGGTCAGAACTTCTTTTGAGCACAAGCCCATGAACCAAGAAAGGGGTAATTAAGGCTGAGAGGGTTCGAGCACTATTGGCTCATTTAAGTATGCATCATTCAATTATTAGTAACCATATTTGATTCTGATTTTATGAATTGTATACAATCTCAATACCGATATACGCTTCTTTATAAGTTTGATACGTCGCTATATATGTTAAGTATGAGAGTTATGAATCCTGGTCGGTCTTATTACATTGAGTTGGCACTACTTAGCTTATACCTATAGGAGGTTCGACGGGACCGAATTAGGTAATTCATCTATCACTTATTGCAGTAGTTATTTGAAGAGTTGTTCGGCGCTCTTCTGGTAGCTAGACGGATCTTGGCCTAACCGCTAGTGATTTTCCACCATATAATATGTGCTTTCTCTAGAGAGAAGATAGTCCTATAGGATCCAACTAGTATGTTATTATATTCCATTTTTTATTCTTTAATTCATATTTATTCATATGCACAATATGCCTTGCTTTTGTTAATGCTCTCTTGCAATTAATATGTTTTAAATTCAATTGATACAGCATGATAGTCTTATATCCACCTATATCCTATATTTGTTAAACCGTCATATTTAACAGTGCTATCCTTCGTGTTATAAGTTTAGAATCCGTTGCTAGCCAGACAGTCGGCACATCCATAGAGGAGACCACAGCGATACCTCGGGCAGTAAATGAATGAAATGAGGATGACATTTATTATTAGTCATTCTAAGCAGCGCGTCATGGGGTTTATTTTGAGCTTACTTAGGATGTAACCATGTTTTGACTTGTATCTAAATCCCGCCATCATTATCATGCTACTTTTGGAGTCATTGATTGGTGGACATATTATTTTGGATTTTGTATATGACTATATACCTTTTGTATATCATGTTCATGCATATGATATTATGTTCATATCATACATATATTTTGTATCGGTGGATTGTTCTTTGAACATTACTAGGTCTATATATATCTACATGTGGATGGGTTACTGGCTTTTTAATAAGAAAACGTTATTAGTGTTTATAAAAGTCACAGGTGAACTTTATAGCTTTCCACATTTTTGTTAAAAATAATTGACACATGTATATGGATTCTCCTCGCACGTTTCTATGGAATCACCCTTGTGGCAATTTGTATGTATCTTGACATGGCACAGATTGCTATGAGTTACGTGTGCCACACCTCGTGATCCACCTTAATCCCCAATTCTCAGGTTTAGGGTGTGACAGGTTACGTGAGATTATGGACTAATTTAAAATTTGGCTTTTTTTTTACAAATTGCCCACTGAAGTTTTTTAGGATTCTCAATTTACCCCCTACGAATTAAAGTTGTCCAATTTACCCCTTTAATTTAATGAATTTTATAACAATTTGGCACTTCCATCAGCACATGGTTGAAATTTATAACATAAGTGTTAAAAGTCCCATTAAACGTCGTTAAAGTAAGGGCATTTTGGCAACTTTTGCACTATATTATATATGTTCTCCTTCCTCTCACGGTTTTTGAGGAAAAACATAGATAATCATATTAGTTCTCGTCCTTAATGAGATTGTCTTCTTCACGTGAGCAATAGGAAGGCCAAGAAGAGGGAAAATGAAGTAAGAAATCACCATGGTATGCAATTGTCACTGTGGTACGCAGGCGAGCAATAAAACTTCATGGACTGATCAAAATCCAAGTTGAAGATTTGTTGCATGTGAAGATTAAGTTTGTGGTTACTTTAAGTGGATCAATCTAGAGATGTACAGTCAACCGCGGCAGATTATTCTTGGATTACGACAAAAGGTGAGAGGGCTTGAGGACTAACTTCAAAGGAATAGAGCAAGAGAAAGGAATTTGTGGATCAGCTTGTTTGTAACATGGTTGATGATAGCCACAATTCATTGAGGGAGAAATGCATCTAACTGAGATGTGAATGGGCTTGGTGGAGAGGAAGTTGATTTGGAGTTGTAAAGATTGGGTGTGATCTATAACAATGGGTAGGTTTAGGCTTAACTGTAATATTGTTAATAAATGTTTAATGGATGATGAACATCTTTTGAAATTGCCACACTCTGTAAAGTGAAAAAAAAGAAAACATCTTTTGGCAAGTGAAACAGGGCTTTTCATTTTGTTCCTTGTTTTTATTTTTATTTTTATTTTTTGGAATTTTCATCTTTTGACTTGATTTTTCTCTTTTTATCATATTTACTAGTGGGGTATCAAAGGAAATTAGGCTGATGCAGTGGGTGGCATTTTTTGGAGCCATGTAAAAAAGTGTAGATTATAAATGAAAGGCATTCATTTCCATCTAAATGGAAATTCATTTTCTGGAGCCATGTAAAAAACTGTAGATTACAGTTTCTGGTATGCTTGCCCTTTGAATATTAGGCAAGCATAAAGCATCAATGTACAAGATCTATGTGTTTAACGTTGTGTGTTCCTCTTGGCCAAACCCAAGACAGTCTCAGCTTTGTATCAATTTTAGTGGCCCAGTTAGAGCCTGCAATTTTCAAGCACTAAAGACATCAACCATATCATCATCCATGGCCAACCACTAAAGCCTGCCCAACCACTGAGTATAAATGGAATTGATTTCCATCTAATGATTTCCATGCAGCATGAGGGCTGTCCATTCAACCATATTATCATCCATGGTCAACCACTAAAGTCATCATGCTCATTTTAGTTAACAATTTGATTATTGCCTTTTGGTTGACATACTCTATATACAAGCCCCAAAAAAGAAATCAAAATGGACAATCTAAAACGTCAACATTACAAAATGGTCAATCCAAACCGTCAACATTACAAAAGGGCATGTTCTGACCTTTTCTCAAAACACCAAAAAGAATTTAACCTAATGGTAACACAAAATACATACTATCACACAAAAAGAGCTCAACCCAAATTCATCTTGTGACCTTTACCAACTCCACCTTGGATTGTACTGCTCCTTATGGCTGTTGCTTGCAAAGAAGACAAATTAGTTGTCAATTTTTGACCTCTCCACATAAATGGAGCTAGATGAACTTGCATTTGTCCTAAATTAGCTGGTTTTGAAGAAGCATAAGTGGATGATGCTCCTTTTGTAGAAGAAGTACTTGGAGGTGGACCTCTGAAGACTGGACCTCGTGAGCTTGTAGCAGTATATGTCATGGTAGATCCCATGGTTGCCAAGTTGGATGGAGATGGCCATGTAAAACTTGGAGTTGGAGGTCCCATGGCTGCTGACCTTAAGGATGGAGATAGACCTTTGAAACTTGGAGCTGGAGCTCCCATGGTTGTTGAGTTGGATGGAGATGGACTTGTATATCCTTCTGAATCTAAGCAGACCTAAACCATCTCCATTAACTTTTGACTCGATCCTCACGGTACCTTACTTCCTCATAGTAGTCCCATAACATGGCATACTGTTCATTGTCACTCCCATCAATCATTGAGGTTGACTTCTTAATAGCCCTGTATATGGTCGTCGGTCTGTTAACTTTAAGCAGAGTCTCTTGCTAGACTGTTTCAAGTAAAGAGTTTGCAAGCCATGTGGGGTTGGACCTAATCCTATGCTTGTAATGCTCCTAATCCATGCAGTGTTTAGTTTATTAATATTCCAATAACTATTGCATATGTGTTTTTTCCTAAGGGTCTTAATCTGCATTGGTTCCTCACCTTGCATTTTGGAAGCACAGAATAACCAATCACATTTGGAATTCTTACAAACAGCTCTAATCTTGTACTTCTTATTAACAATGTAGTTGTGATCCCTCCCATTCTTGATTGAATAATTTGTCAAAGCACTGCTAATTACATATGTAGTGGAGAATATGAGACCAAGACTGAATTTTGGATAAACCATATCAGTCACTTGATTGAACCTTCAATACTACACCCTTTTTTTTCCTCCTAATGGTTTGTATGTTTCTTCATCATCATCTAACTCTAATGAACTACTAAGACTCCTTACCTCATTAGAATTATCCCCTACTATAGCCTTACCCTCACCTTCACCTATCCCATGCTCATTTTGATTCTTTATCCCTACAAACTCAACATCATGATCAACAATTGCTTCATATATTTCATCATCGTCCTCATCACTGGAATTATCAGAGAATAGATAATTGCCATCATGATCGGTTTCTTCATCCTTACTCTCAGTGATAGAACCATCCAATGACTACAATTCACTACTGTCATAATTAACACAGTATCCTTCATGATCAATCTCTTCTCCTCTAACTGACTATAGGGCAGGTGTATGGTCTTGTGTTACATTTTAGGGTAGATTTGAATCAACTTGGCTCTGTACATTAACACAATCACCATCATGATCAGTCCCTTCTACTCTAACTGACTATAGGGCAGGGGTATGGTCCTGTGTCACATTTTGGGGCAGATTTGAATTAACCTGGCTCTGTACATTACCATTCAGGCTCTCATGTTCCACATATAGATCCATCGCTCTAGTTTAGTCAACGGACATACCCATCTCAAGTGTAGAGACATTGTGTCTAACTTCCTCCATGCATTACCATGCATCCTATACTAAAATGAGTTCACTTGCTCATGTCCTATACCTAGTTCAGGCCATTGCATACGCTTCTAAACAAGTCATCATATCTGAGTGACAACAATCAAAGTGATCCACCTTCCCCCCAACCCGTAGACCTTACACCCCAAGATTTCAAAATGTCCACCATGGTGTATTCTAATAGTGTAATACCTATCCCCTACCTCTACAATATGATTGGGTACAATTAAAAGAATAGAAAGGCAAACATTCATAATAATAGAGCAATTGAGCAAAATATGCAATCTAATTGATTGCATTTTCTAAGTTGATCTCAATGATCAATCTACCCGAAAGGCAATCCTTGGAACATTTTAAAACCTCCCTACCACACATTTACCACATTAGATTTCATCATAGGCATTGGACCTAAAAAGGAACAAAGAACTTCCCTATGATTTTTATAATAAATATTTAGAATTTATAAGAAAGTCCCACTTCTTTGAGGTAATTTAAATTTGAGTCAAATGAAGGTCCACATGCTTCAATAGTGATCAAATGGATTCAAGTCATACACGAAAGTTGACGAGCCTGATGACATGAACGCGATGGTGTCAATGTGATGTATGATTGACTCAAAATTACGAAATCTAAAATCACAAAAAAGGGCTTAATCTACCTAATTAAAGTCAAACCCAACCCACCCTACTTATCTGCGATCCGAACTCGATCCATAGGACTTGAATGAGACAAAAATAATCTCAATTATTTAGGTTAATGCTAGTTGAATTCGCTACTAATCACAGTCGATTAGGTGTTAACCTCAATTAACTTGGGTCGAAGTGTCACATCCTCCCCCACTTTAGAAACATTCAGTCCTCTGAATGAAACACATTCCTATGCAAAGAGCTCTATATAGTTCCAAGCTAGATGTTCCTCGAGTTCCCACGTGGCCTCATTTGGTCCATGGTTTCAAAGAACCTTGACCCATCGTATAGTTCTCGTGTGCAAAACTTGTTCCTTCACCTTGACAAAATGGAACAGACGTTCAATGTATGTTGCATTTGGTTGAACCTGAATATCATCATACTGAATGACATGTGTAGGATCTCTGACATACTTACGGAGCATTGATACATGAAATACATCATGTACCCCAGTGAACTCTGAAGGAAGGGCTAATTTATAGGCCAAATCTCTAATTCTACCTTTGATTTCAGATGGTCTGATGTACCTTGGAGATAACTTACCCTTTTGCCCAAATCTGATTATGCCTTTTATTGAAGAGACTGTCAAAAATACCTAGTCTCCAATTTGAAATTCCAAGTATCTTCTATGATTGCGGGCGTAACTCTTCTCCCTAGAGCAAGCAACGGTTAAATTCTCCATTGCTTTCTGTACTTTTTCAGTGGTTTCTGAAATAATTATAGGGCCATGGAAATTTCCAGTACCCACTTTTTCCTAACATACTGGGGTTCAACACTTGCGTTCGTACGATGCTTCAAATGGAGCCATGTCAATGCTTTCATGATAGCTATTGTTGTATGTAAACTCGCACAATGATAAGTGCTTTTCCCATTCCTTGTCGAAATTAAGGACACTAGGACGCAAAATGTCATCAAATGTCTGTATCATGCGTTCAGATTGTCCATCAGTTTACGGATGATATGCAGTACTGATACTTAGCTTAGAACCCATTGCTTACTAGAATGTTTTCCAGAAAGATGACACGAATCTGGTGTCACGATTTGAGACTATCGATACGGGAGTACCGTGTAGCCTTGTAATTTCATCTGTGAACTTCTTGTCTATTTCTATAAAAATCATGCCCTTTTTTAATGGAATAAAATGCGTTGACTTTGTCCATTAAAAAATTATTCCTTTTACAATTATTCTTTTGTCTATCCACAATGACATAGATACAATTATTCCTTTTACTAGTGACGGGTAAACCGGACACAAAGTCTATGGTGATTTATTCCCATTTCCACTGAAGAATATGTAATGGATGCAATACACTGGGTGGTTACTGACATTAGCTTTTATCTTTTGGCAAAAAAGACATCATGAGATAAATCCTGCAATCTCTCTTTTCATATTATTCCACTAAAATCTGTTTTTCAAGGTTCTATAGATTTTCGTACTGCTTGGATGCATTGCATATCTTGCATAATGTGCTTTTGACATCAGACTTTGCTTCAGTTCATCTTTAGTTGGCACACACAATCTATTCCTGAAAAAAAGCACACCATCCTTGATACGGAAATCCAGTCTATTAGCTATATGATCTCTAATCTTAGCCAAGACAGGGTCTTCAAACTGCTTATCCTTTATCTTCTGAATGATTTTAGGCTGAAGAATAAAGGTATTAGCAATTATTATTCTTTCACCATCAAACTAATTTCAATAGGCTTATCCTTGACTTCTTTTTGTTAGGAAATATACCATGTAGAGCATTCAAATGAGCCGTCTTTCTACTAAAGGCATCTGCTACAACATTTCCTTTTCGAGGATAGTATTTGATTAGGAAGTTGCAGTCTTTCATGATTTCAGGCCATCTCTTTTGCCTCATGTTCAAATTTTGTAGATAAAAAAAAAACTTTAGACTATGGTGATCTGAATGAACTTCAAATTCTTCACCATACAAATAATGTCGTCACAGCTTCAAAGCAAGCACTACTGCAACCAACTCTAAGTAATGAGTTGCATAGTTCTTCTCATGATTCTTCAACTGAGGAGAACTATATGCAATGACTTTTCCATTTTGCATTAACACACACTGTAATCCCATTCTGGAAGCATTTGAATATACCATAAATCCTTCTATACCATCCGGTATGGTCAACACTGAGGCGGTAGTCAACGTCTGTTTTAGAGTCCTAAAACAAGTCTCACATTTAGCGGTCTAAGTGAATGGCTCATTCTTCCGAGCCAGCTTTGTTAATGGAGCTAATATTTTGGAGAAGTCTTTCACAAATCTCCTTTAATATCCTGCAAGTCCTAGAAAACTTTTGATTTCTGTTACATTTGTTGGACTTTGCCAATTTACAACAGCATCTATTTTAGCTGGGTCAACTTATAAACCTTTTCATGAAATGATATGACAAAAAAAAGCTACTTGCTCAAGCCAGAAATCACATTTCTCCAACTTTGCATACAGTTTGTGTTCGCTCAAAGTTGCAATGATATCCTCAAATGGTCAATATGCTCCTCCATCTTCTTTGAGTACACCAAGATATCATCAATAAATACCACGAGAAATTGGTTAAAGAAAGGAGCAAAGATTCTATTTGTCAATGCCATGAATACTGTCAAACAACATCACGAGAAATTCATAGTGGCCATATCCTGTCCTAAAAGCTATTTTTGGCACATCTTCTTCTCGTAGTTTTATCTAGTGATAACCAAATCTCAAATCTATCTTCAAAAGATGTGCAGCACCCTAAAGTTGATCAAACAATTCGTCGATACTAGGCAATGGATACTTGTTCTTGATAGTAACTTTATTCAACTCCCTATAATCAATGCACATCCTCAGGGTGCCATCCTTCCTCTTTACGAACAACACAAGGGCTCCCCACGGTGATACGCTTGGGCATATAAAACTCTTATCTATTAGATCCTACAATTGTTTTTTTTTAATTCAGGCAATTTTGCAGAAGCCATGCTATAAGGGGATTTGTTGATAGGGGTTGTACCAGGTGCAAGTTCGAAAGAGAAATCTACTTTTCTAGCTAGAGGTAATCTCGGTACATCATTCAGAAATACATCTAAGAATTCATACACAACAGCAATATCTTTGAGCTTCTTTAGCTGTTTTATTTCTAAGACGAATGCAATGAAGCACTCACGTTCCTTGTGCACCTTCTATCATTGTTGACTGCGGAGATGACACATTCTGAAGACTTCTTCTTGATGCCTTCAAGTTGAAATCCTTTATCAAGATTAAAAGTAACAGTCCTATTCTAGCAGCTTACACAGGCACGGTACTTGGGGAGCGAATCGACTCTTAAAATAACATCAAAGTCCAACTTCGATAGGAGAACCAAATTGACTGGAGTAGTTACTACTAGAACATACGGTAACTGCTGAGGCTATTGCCGTAACTGAGTATCAAAGTGAGCAGCTACAAATGATCTCGTAGACCTTGTATCAAATAATACTTGAGCCTTTTGATTTAATATAAAAAAATACCTTCCACAATACCACCTTCATTTTCAACACACTCATGTATAGTGGCACAAGCTTTGGCACTTTGACGAGATACCTGTGGCTTCTAACCTTGGAATTTTTGTTGCTATCTTCCAATGGAAGCAACTAATGACTGACATTGCTGTTATGAGAATTTAGCTTTTGGGCATTGGGACACTTTGTGGTCCATAGAACCACAACCTAGATAGGCTCTAGTGTTCCTCTAACATGATTTTGTTGGATGCGGTTTCCCGCATGTGGCACAATTCACCGACTATCTTCCCACACTACTCTAACTTGTTTTGGATTTCTTTTACGTTGAACTTTTACTAGAGAAATTGGTACTCCTCTTGGGATTCATAGTTCTCTTTTCCCGAGCAATACATTCAGCAAAGTAGGCTCGATTACCCGCGTCATCAAAAGTAACCGGTCTATTACGTGCAATAATATACTCCTTATATGCAAAGTTCAATCCCAAAACAAATCTTTTTCAACTCAGTATTGACCATGTCTTCAGCATATTTGGACAGCTATAGGAACTTGTTAGCATAAGCAACCATTGACATTTGCTACTGTTGTAATGCTAAAAACTCTACTTTTTTTCCTTTCTATTGTGGTCGAGAATGAATTTCCGACGAAATTGAGTCTTAAATGTCTCCCAAACAACTGCTCCATCGATGTTCTTGAAAGAGTCTCTAACACTCTTCCTCCACGTCTCGGCTATGCCTCTGAACATTGATATATTCAACAAAGTTTTCTGCTTATTAGTGCAGATGACTGTGTCAAAGGTGTCATCAATATGGTCTAACCATTCATCAGATTGTAAGGCATCTTCCTTTTCGCTAAAACTAATTATTTTCGAACGGGCCAACGTACCTCAGAGCCAAAAGTTGAGATCTGGATGCTCCTTCGTCACGACTCAAGCCCAAGAAATCGGGGATTAAGTTTAAACTTAATCAGTGACACACGTACTTCCGTGCATCCACACTTAGACCCCGTTTAAATGCACACGCACAAGGGAATTTCACACACGCAAAATACAGTGTAAGCGGAAGCTGTAAGTATCATTGCATTAAAATGAGAATATACAAAAAAAACCCTTAATTACAAGAGATACAAATAAAAAAACCCTATTTTGTTTATACAAGAGTGAGAAAATGTTGTTAGATGACAAGACACCAAATAAAAAGAGTTAAACTAAATTCCAACACATAACGAAATGCATCCCACACAATTCCCAAAAAAAAGCCTGTCTTCATGCCATGACACTCTCCGGGGAATGGATTACATCCACTTGTCGAGCCCTGAGGGGTCCTCTACGAGCTCCTCTGAAGTCTTACTTACCACAGAGGGATTGGCAGGGGAATCTGAGCCTGCAACACCAAGGACAACTAGTAAATGCAACAATTCAGCAAAGCATAAGCAACAATAAGGTAACACGCATTGTATCTACAAGAATAAGTAACAGGTGATATTGCATAGAGTTTCAATTTAGTATCCTAGGCAAATTGTACATTTGAATAAAGCATGCTATAAGAATCATTAAATATATGTACTGTACGATGTGGCTACTACATTTGCCATATCCTCCCTCTAGGGATCTATACATGGAGAACACCATTGACCGGGTCAGGGTACAAATGGGTCTCAGGTTTTTTGGGGCCCAAAAGCCCCAAGACATGAACACACTACAGCGGCAACTTATATACTACACCAAATTCAACCCCACCGGGTATCATAAGACTAAGGCTGAGTAGTGCCTGACATTTCAATTTAGTCATAGACTTGGATTTGAATATAACATGCACACAATACTAAATTGTATGTATTCATTTCATTCATGCTAGACGTTCATACTCAATGTCAATAACTAATAGAATATTAATTGTCAAAGACATATCAAGAAATTCTAAGTCATACAATATTGGAAAGACATACGATAATTATTCATGCATAAGAGTGGAGGACAATAACCATCGTCCAATATGCCATGCAAGTCAATTTGATCGAATCACGACAGTTTACTTGGCAACCCTAATCTAGTCATCCAGTGTTTCTAACTGTGCATGATGATGTAGTTTTAAGTTATTCGATACACAGTTGTCTTTCTTTTAGTATTACATTGTATTAGAAAAGTGTATCGGAGCCCCTTAAACCAACACCCATGGGGAGGTGCTTAACAGTTGGACAACACATATGAATGAGTCATAGCCCTCAAGACCATTTATGCTATTCAGGGAGTCCATTGGGCAAGTCAAGAGGTATCAGAAACCTACGTAAAGGCCCTATAAGGTCTCATAATTAAACCTATCTTTTTCCTTCATTTTCAGGGGTCTCACTGCTTAGCCATGGGTGACTTACGACTTAGCCGTAGGCATCTTACAGCTTAACTATATTATGCACTACAGCTCAGCCATGGTCCCCTAGAATTTCTTTCGCATTTATGGTGAGCCACGGTTGACCGGTGTATCCTCTTACGGCTGGACTGTGATTGTTCTACGGTTTAGCCACGGTTGGGTATGGCTTAGCCATAGCACACCACACGGTTTAGCCGTGGCTAGACCATAGAAGGTTTTCTCTAATTTATACTCTTAGGACATCAAGCCGTAGCTTAACCTACGGTTGGGTCACGGCTAGCCTACGGCTCAGCCATAGTACATCCTACGGCTTAGCCGTAGTCTAACCGTAGTGTAAAGTCCAAATTATTTGCTCATAGAGATAAAGCCGTGAAGCTCTACGGCTTAGTCGTAAGCTTTAGAATTTCACGATTTGAGCCTGTCACAGACAGAACTGAATTTCAACAACTTGGAAACAAAGAGAACCAAAGCATAACATCTGACACAAAAGGGTGTAAAACATAGCAAACATGAAAGAGTAATGAGAATAAAAGCAATCATAGGTTACCAACATGTGTTCATCCAAAACGTGCTTATACTTGCCTCAAATGAGCTGTTTCAAGTGAATTTTTGTCATTGACTCAGAGTAGCTATCTATATGTAGCCCTAGTAACCATGGACGCAAAAAGGAAGAGAATATGAGTGCATGCAATGCATGAAAAGGACTCTAAACTCCTCGATGATATCATGAACCAAGTTCATACCTTAGAACACACAAGAGATGAATCACGAGAACGGGTACAACAAGGGTTTCCTTTCTTCGCTTTGATAATAGAAGATGAAGAGAAGTAGAAGAAGAAAACGACGCTGATGACGACTTGAAGGAAACTTGCACGCCGATGATACAGGAGATAAGGATGAATGGGTAGGTGAGCTTTATATAGAAAGATAGGTTTAAAGAAAGTCCAACGTCTTAGGGGTAATTACAATTTGAGTCAAATAACCATCCAATGGAAACAAACAAAGTCAATTGCATGCGAGTAAGTTATAGAAATCAACAAGCTTGATGAAATACATGTGATGACACCAAGATGATGCATGAATAACGAAATCTTACAAAATCTAAAATTTTGAAAAAGGGCTTATGTCGACCTAATCTAGGTTAAACTCAACCCAACTACCTATCCATGACCAGAAACGTAACTCAAAATGGCAAAACGACATAAATTAAAATAAGTCGCACTGGTAACTAACGAAAAAGAATATTAATTAGTCGATAAACTGGATTAAGTTGGGTCAGAGTGTTACATCCTTTAACCTAAACTATCTAATAGATCAAGAGATTAGATTGATCGATGGTATCTGTGGATAGAGTGAGGAGTCACTTTGGGCTTGGTCTGCTGATGAATTGGTTCAAAGTTGGATTTGAGTTAATGAAACAATAATTAGTTTTAGGTTTGTGTGAAACCCAGGGCCCGAGTATTGGGTTTGGCTTAAAAGGTCCTTATTGGGCCTATGAGTAGTTTACATTGCAATCCAATTAATTAGGGCTAATTTTACATACCCTTTCATGGTGTATTCTTTAGTAACAAAGCAAGAAAGCAACAGAGGAAAAGTAACATAGAGAGAGATCCTATATGGGGGGTGTGAGAGAAAGATTTCTTCAATAGTGAAATCTTCGTGCCTGTGGACGTAGGTAATTGTCACCCCCCGATCCCGGGAATTTGGGGATTTGAGTGGGCCCCCAGGGCGTGGATACGTAATCCCGTAGAAATCCGTGCCCTGAAGAATTATGCACGAATTCCTACAAAGGACATTCCACAAGAACATGTGAGGTATGCTGACACACGTACAAACATAACTTATAATAAGCGAAATCCTGCGAAATACTCAGTAATTATCAAGATCACGTTAAGTTCATAATCTGTTAACTTTCATAAGTAAACATATATACATATAATAGTGTTAAAGTCCTCAATTACATTCCCAAGAATACTACTTAAGAGTGTGATACAAAAGGTCCAAGCATGACAGTGATATCTCCAAAAATCAACGCGCTCCGTAGGATGGCTAGTAGAACACGTCGCCATCCTTCCACTCGTCTACACCCCGAGGTACCGTTGGGGTACCCTCCGGGTGCGTGTTAGTACCCGGGTTGGGGCTGGGTTCTGTACCTGCAATACCAGGGGTAACACTGTTAACACGACGGTTAAGCAAGTACTAAGGCATATGAAACTAATACAACATAATATACCAACAAGAATAATCATTGAACATATGGTGCATGAGTGAGGAATTACAACTCAAATGTCTTACATACTGATTGACAACCACGATGCTCTATTCTCCCAAAAAGGAGCATACATATCATATGGGTCGCTAGGGGATCAAGCTAGCTTCCTGAGGAGAGTCGACAACCCCTCCGTAAACCTACTGCAGTGGTGACATACATATACCCAAAAGGGCAAAAGATAAGTGATGCCGATTAGGATTCAATCATATTAGTCATATCATGTGTAAGGAACATCAGTCCAAGAAGATAATTGTGACAACGGCAATAATTAAACGGAGCATATGCATATGAGCTACAAGGCTCAAACCTCGACTATACCCTTGGTAACAAGCACACACTTAGTAAAAGCTCTGGCTTGTTAGACACGCACTCATTAAAAGCTCAGATCTGAATTGCCTCGGGTTTGCTAGAGGAAATGAATCTGATAACAATCATGCTGAAGGTGATATATCATAGCAATATGGATGTATTCAGCCTGAGTGAGTACCTAAGAAATTACTACCTTCACCCGCAACCTATAGTCCCCAAGGACATTCAACACGATGTACACGTAAGACGTTCGGTGTTGTTGTGTTACCGTATCTTGGTATTACCTTATGTGCATACGGGACACCCCTTCTTATGCCAACATCCATGACTTGCCATTGGGAGACCCTCCAGAAATCATTCATTCTCTCCAACATGTACTTACCATTGGGCATGTGTAGCGGTATAGAAGGTGCCAATACTAAGGCCCTACAAGGTCATTGAATGCCCTTACCCCTATGTTTATCGGGTTCTTATGGCTTAGCCGTGTACAAGGTTACGGCTTAGCCGATAGGGTCAAACCCCTTCTGGATTTTCAGGCGCATTTACAGCCCAACCGTATGTTGGCCTACGGCTTAGCCGTGCTAAGCCTACGGCTAGGTTACGGCGAGGTTGCGGCTTAGCCATAGTGTATTCCATGGTACAACCGTGGTAAGCTGTAGAAGGAACTGGGTTTCGTGAGCTCTCTGGAAAGCTCACCGTAGGAAGACCTACGGCTTGGGTACGGGCTGGCCACGGCTTAGCCGTAGTACATTTCACGGTGCAACCGTGGGTGAGCCGTAGTTCAAAATCGGGTTTTGTTACTCTCTGGACTTTGAGCCGTAAGTACTCACGGCTTAGCCGTAGCTTCACTGTAAGCTTCAGAAACATGAATTTGGTTATGTAGCTCAGTCCAGTTCGGGATTCAGAACTTAACTTAGGGAAGGTATCCATGACTTAGTTGAATTGTCCCTAAGGTTTTTCAACACTCACACCCCCTCCTATTCCATTTTGATCATCCTAACTCAGCCCAGTCTCATTTATGCTTTGTCAAAACAAGAAAAAATGACTGAAACTAAAGTGTGTAAGAAACTAACTCAATAATCCAGGACTTAATCATATATGCAGCACACATGACTCTAGTACTTGCCTTTTCACCAGGGCTAGCCCTCCCCAGTTCTCCCTGTCGTGTGGGTAGAGGAAAAACTCCAAATCGAAATGGGTTCTCTACAATAGAACATGCAATGAGGAAATGGGGTTTAGATTCACATGCATGTCAAGTGATGGAGTCTTTATGACCCTAGTAAACCCAAGAGAATGAAATAGGAACCCATTCTTCACCTTATATTGCTGTAGCTTGGAGGGAAAGAACACTCTATACAAAAGTATAAAGGAAATGGAGAACAAGGAAGAAGAAGGTGGAAAGAGACCAATCTCTGTGCATGCACACTCCCAAAATCCCTGCAGCACTTCGATTGCAAGGAGAAGAGGAGAAGAAACCCAAAATCAAGGAGAGTTCGAACAGTTGAACGAAAGAAGAAGGAGAAGGTACGTTGAGTTTCCTTTTTAAACATAACTTTTCCTGAAATCACAGGCAAGTCCACCCTTTCTCTAGGAATTGCAGTTTAGGCCAAATGCACCTCAATTGGACCAAGATAAGTCCGGATCAAGTCGGACCCAACACGGAAGATGATCTACACAAAAAATTACACGAAAGGCAATGGACGAGGTGTTCATAAGAGATAAGAACAATTTACAAAAAGACCCTTGACTACTTAAGTATGGTCCGAACTTTGCCCAACTACCAATCCAAGGCCCATACCCAATAGTTTTGCACTAAATTAATCCTTAACAAGGCTTAATCAATATAAAACAAGGTTAATTAACGTAACTAGGATTAGTGGGATTCGGGACCTTACAGTAATCTAGCTGAACCTCGTAAATCTTTGTGTCTTCTGTGTGTAATTGCTTATTCTTCTTCTTGTGTGGCGTGTGCTTAATATGTTTTTTTTCCAAAAAGAAAGGACACTAGAAGAAAGAGTGTCGGGAATACAAGGCCACTAAATATGAGAAGAACAAAGTTGGGAATAAAGCTTACAATAGTGACTCCGCTAGCGTTACTTCAGAAAGTGAAGTGGAACACCTATTTGTTGCGCAAGGTAATCATCTATCTAATGTTTGGATTTTAGATTTCGGTTGTTCTTATCATATGTGCTCCAATCGTGATTGGTTTGATACCTATAAGCAATATAATGGTGGTAATGTGCTAATGGATAATGATGCACCCTGTAAGACCATTGAATTGGCACTATTAAAATTAAAATAACAGATGAAGTTGTGAGAACTCTAGGTGATGTAAGGCATGTTCCAGCACTCAAGAAAAACTTAATCTCTTTAAGCTTACTTGAATCCAAAGAGTGCACATTCATGGCAAAGGATGCTGTGCTTAAAGTGACTAAAGGTGTTCTGGTATTAATGAAAGGCACCAGAGTGGGGAACAACCTTTATAAACTTATAGGAAACACAATAGTAGGTGGAGTGGCAGTCTCCACAGATGACAAAGCCAGTAATGATGAGTCTTAGTTGTGGCATATGCGTCTAGGGGATATGAGTGAGAGAGGTATGTTAGAACTACACAAAAGATAGTTGTTAAAGGATGTGAAAACATGCAAGCTGATTTTTGTAAATTCTGTGTTTTTGGAAAGCAGAAAAAGGTGTCATTCAAAACTGTAGGCAATAGTTGTAGAAGCAGTGGTATTCTGGATTGCATTCACTCCGATGTGTGGGACCAGCCTCGGTTATGTTAAAAGGTGGAGCATACTACTTTGTGACATTCATTGATGATTTTTCAAGAAAGGTTTGGGTCTACTTTATGAAAGAAAAATCTGAAGTCTTCACTAAGTTCAAATAGTGTAAAGCAGAAGTAGAAAATCAAACAGGTGGAAAAGTCAAGTATCTCAGATTAGTTAATGGGGGTGAATACAGAAATGACAGGTTTCTAAAGTTTTGCAAGGATGAAGGTGTCATAAGGTGCTTCACTATTCTAAAGAATCCTTAACAAAACGGAGTTGCAGAAAGAATAAATAGGACACTTTTAGAAAAAGCACGGAGTATGAGACTTTATGCAGGGTTGTCTAAAAGTTTTTTGGACCGAAGCGGTTAATCATGCATGATATGTGGTTAATCAGTCACCATCAAGACCCCTTGACTGTAAAGTTGCAGAAGAAGTGTGAACAGGTAAAGAGGCGGACTATTCTTCAATTGAAGGTATTTGGTTGTCCAGCATACGCACACATTCCTAGTGATGAGCAATCCAAGTTAGACTCCAAGTCATTCAAATGCATATTCATTGGCTTTAAGAAAGGTGTAAAGGGGTATAAACTATGGAATTCAGAAAATAAGAAAAAGATCTGCAGCAGAGATGTTGCTTCTATGCTGAATAGGGAACATGAAAGTGAAGTCAAAGGGCACAGTGCTGAAAAAGTAGTTATAGAAGTTATACAACCAAGGAACAAGCTCAATGTTCATCAGAGGTTGGTACATTTGGAGGTGAGGAACAACATAAGGTTCAGCAAAAACCTTTAAATCTAGTATGGGGAAAGGCAAAAAGAACCATCAAGCCACTCAAAAGTTTGGATGGGATGAGGATAAAGTGCATTTTGCTCTTATCACCAGCAGTGGTGATCCAACCTCATTTTAAGAATTTTTTAAAAGTAGTGAAAGATGAGGTTGCATGGGTGCTATGATAGATGAGATGGAATCTCTCCAAAAGAAATAAGTCTGGGAGTTAGTTACTAAATCCAAAGACAGAACAATAGTTGGTTGCAAATGGGTGTTTAGGAGAAAGGAAGCTTTGCAAGAGAATGAAGAACCAAGGTTCAAGCCATGTCTAGTAGCAAAGGGGTACTCATAAAAGCAAGGGGTTGATTATGATGAGAACTTTTCCCCAGTTGTGAAACACACTTCTATCAGGGTGTTGTTGGCATTGCTAGCACAGATCGACATGGAGCTTAAACAACTAGATGTAAAGACAGTTTTCTTTCACGGTGACTTGGAGGAAATAATTTACATGGAGCAACTTAAAGGGTTCAAACAAGTCGAAAGAGAAGACCATGTGTGTAAATTGACGAGATCATTACACGAGCTAAAACAATCTCCAAGACAATAGTACAAGCACTTCTACATCGGCTACCATCGATGTGAGTATAATTGTTGTGTTTATTACAGAATATTATATGATAATTCTGTTATTATTTTATTGCTTTATGTGGATGATATGCTAATTGTATGTAATGACATGTCAAAAGTTGATGAACTTAATCTCAATTGAGAAAAGAATTTGACATGAAAGACCTTGGGGCAGTCCCAAAAATGTTGGGCATGGAAATTAAGAAGACAATAAGGCTAGAAAGTTGTGGGTATTACAAAAAAAGTACATCTCAAAGGTACTTGAAAAATTTTACATGCTTAATGTTAAACTTATGCCTACTCTACTTGCAAGTCACTTTAGTTTAAGTGCCAGACAATATCCTAGTGCTGATGAGAAAATTGAAGAAATGTCCAAGATACCATATAAAAATGCGGTGAGATGTTTGATGCATGCTATAGTTTGCACAAGATCAGACATAGCTCAAGCAATGAGTGTAGTGAGTAAGTACATGGCGAATCTACGCAAAGAGCATTGGAATGCTATAGATTGGATTCTGAGATACTTGAAGGACACCAAAGACTTGGGAATTCTGTTTGAAAGAAAACAGGGGTCAGAGTTTGTAGTTGAATATGTAGATTCTGATTTTGCAGGGGACTTAGACAAGAGAAGATCCACTACAGGATATATATGTTTATACGCTTGCTAGTGGACCAATAAGCTGGAAATTAGTGCTTCAGTCCACAACTACATTATTCACTACAGAGGCAGAATAAATGGTAGCTTCAGAGGCTTCTAGAGAAGCAATTTGGTTGAGATATTTGGTAACTAACATGGGTTTCAAGCAAAAATCAATCTTGCCATGCTATGACAGTTAGAACGTAATATGCCTATCAAATCAAAGAATCAGGTATATCATACAAGGACAAAACACATAGCTGTTATCTATCACAGAATTCGAGATTGGTTTGCTATGGGTGAGATCTCCATTCAGAAGATTCACACAGATGAGAATCCAGTTGACATGCTTGCCAAGCCAGTTACTATAAAGAAGTTCAAGCATTGCTTGGACTTGCTCAATCTCTCCCCTTGTTAAAGAGTGAAGGTACACCTCATATCCATTAGAGTGCAGTCATGGTGGATGTGGTTCTCACAAGATATGTGTGTTATAAACACATTTCAACAATTCTTCAAAGGGTCGGGCATCTTTTCGCCAAGGTGGAGATTACTGGATTTAGCTCAAAAGGTCCTTATTGGGTCTATGAGTGCTTTAAATTAGGACCCAGTTAATTAGGGCTAATCTTACATACTCTTTCACAGTGTATTCTTTGGTAACCAAGCAAGAAAGTAACAGAGCAAAAGGAACACAGAGAGAGATCTTGTAAGAGGCGTGTGAGAGAGAAATTTCTTCAATAGTGAAATCTTCGTGCCCGTGAACATAGGCAATCTGACCAAACCACGTAAATCTTTGTATCTTTTGTATGTAATTGCTTGTTCTTCTTCTCGTGTGGAATGTGCTTATGTACTTATCCCAGATCCAGATCTAACACACGGCCACACCCAACCTCTTTTACACCTCATGGCCATGTGTGCACTTTGTCATTAGTGATTGAGTTGATGGGAAAGAACGAAAACCTGAAGATTCCCTAATGATATAAGCCCATGGCAGCTTTACGATGTGCACTAACGGTCCTTTCTATTTGTTTTGGCTCCATTTAAAAGAAGAGATTGTGATTATGAATCCCATAAATTGTTTTACCGAAAAGAAAAAGAAAAAAAACCCCACAAGCTATTCCCTATCTTTTTTGGCCCTTCAGGATGGAGAATAGTTTGATGATGATCCCCACAAACCATTACAACTTCTGAATATAAAACAATGACATAATTTTTCCACTTTCTTCTGTGGGTTAGTGCATGCTGTTCTTTATTTCATTTCTTTTACAAGGAATTTATGTCATACCAAAAATTTCTTGATGGTACAAAATAAGCTTTATTTTTCTTGTTTTTCATTTTTCTTTTGTTTATTACATCATCTTTTCATATGAGAAAAATTGAGTATTATATCCTCACCGCAGAAATCCAGCTCTTATCAGAGGAGGCAATTTCCAAGGCAGTATAAAAAAGTTCAAATATAAATATATATTGTAACATTCCTAACCTAAGTTTTATTTTACTTAATTTAAATATAATTTTATTTAATTGTTTGTATTTTAGTTAATTAAGGTTATTATAATTATTTAATTTTCTTTTGGGTTTTGGGCTAATTGGATAGTAATTTTAGGACCATGAGTATCCATCATTTGACCCGACCCAATTCAGACCCATTTTGGACCCATTAAACCCAATAACCCAATCTAAGCCTTTACTTATAAATTGACTTAAATAATAGGGGTCTTTTTATAGAAAAACAGAACTTATCCTCAAACCCTAAGCCTATTTATATCAAACGATGGGAAGCCCTTTTTCCCCCATCCCTACACTGCCTCTTCTCTCCTTCCTCCCCATCTTCTTTTTCTCTTGATCGGCCAAGCCCAAGCCCAAGCCAAGCCAATCCAAGCCATCGCTGGGTGCCATCTTCATCTTCTTCATCTTCTACATCATCTCTTCTTCCTTTGTCTTCTTCTTCTTCATTGGATTTGGTGGGCGTGCATAAGGGAGATCTAGGAACATCATCCTTCTTTCATCAATCCTTTCCTAAGGCAAGTGGATACACCCATCTCATGGTGATTTTACATCTCTCCTCGCTTGTTTCCATCATGCTAGATGGCAGATTGGATGCCCATTTAAAACTGTGAATGATGATGATAGTTAGATGTGGATGTAGAGGGGTTGCATCGATCGGGTTGATGTGTGATGGATAGACCCCACCTTTGATTTAAAAAAAAAAAATGGACGATCGTGTCTAGGAATGAACCCGAGACACGCTGCTGTGTTTGGCAGCAGTATGTGCAGGGGTTCGGGTATGCCATCTATAAGTGGGTTCCACGGCAGTAGCATGGACCATTGGTTATTGGATGATGGTGGGCCATCTACATTTATAAAAAAAAAAAAAATACTTATGAGCGTGTCTGGGAATAAATCCCAGACATTGTGCAGGCGAAGACCCCTGTGCATCACTGCACAGGTGCATAAGTGCGCTTGGCAGTGATCACAGGTAAGTCTCCCATCTCTTCATGCATGTCGGATGGGCCCCAGGCACTGCTCCCATGTGGGCATCGGTATATATGTATATATAAAAAAAAAAGATGATAGCGTCTGGGGATAAACCCCAGACGTTTGTGTGCATGGTGGTATGACTGCCTGTGCATTACTGCAAAGGCGCACTATGCGCCTAGCAGTAAAGCACATGTGGGTCTCTCGTCTACATTACCAGGCAGGTGACCCCCTGGCCCGGCTGCCAAGTGGGGCCATCCTTTGGTGGGACCCTGGGCAGTGGGTATAGGTGGGTCAGCCCCTTTTGTGGATTCCTAACATTATATATATATGGGTTGACAACTTATTGGACTATTAGGAATGGTGTACCGGTAGGCCATCGCTTGTGTGGGACCATGGGACTACTACAGTTTGGGCTGGGTAACTTATTTAAATGTCTATTTAATCATCTAGTTATGATTATCTTAGATGGGTTACACACCTTGGAAGACCCTTGGGTTGGTCTTGGAACCCAATGAATTTAATTTAATAAAATTAAGTCCATCATATCATCAAAGTAAGGGGTTATGCGGGCAGAGTTCCCCTTACAGATTTCATGGTTTACACATGATGGTACAAACCATCGCACTCAGATGAAGTGAGAATTAGGCTGTGCATCATCCTAGTTTTCAAAAAAAATTCCCAACCTTACTTCATCTTGGTTCGTGTGGAATTGTCTCATGTGTGAATTTTGGTCACAGTGTTAGAAATGTTTGTGGAGATATTCCTTGATCATTAAGTTGCATTTCTTCAGCTTGTTGCATACATGTTAGAATTTATACTAGTGTTTATAATGATTTGGACCATGTTGTGGCTTGGACTATGTAGTGTTTAATTATGAGGTATTCATATTATGTTGAAAACTATTTGATTGGTATAATGTTTTATTTTCTGGTGTTTGGATACCTACTCTGGCCAGCCCTTCACACTACCATAAGATGTGTCTGTCGAACAATCACTGAGCCATGTTTATGAGTCTCGACACAGGAAGGGGCAGGGCTGTGTGAGATTATTATGCGGATCTGGTCATTGGACGACTGCAGTCCGTTCACAGATGTACACTGTGATGATTTTTATCGGACTTAGGGCCGAAGACGAGCTTACCACTCGTACACGGTTGGTTTCACCGTGATTTTGAACAGGATGCTTGGCATCCGCAGATGGATTTGATCCACCGTTTCTGGACATGATGCTAGGCATCCGAAGACGATATAAATCCCGTAAGGGCATCGGCAGATACGATGCTCTGCGAATGTGATATTGTTCATTTGATGTAGAGTTGGATTTAGGATCCGTTCCTTCTATATTGCATGGCATTCTTTATTCTACATTGTTTATATATTCTTATGATTTTCTCGTCTTATTCTCACTTTGATAGTGTATTTCATTATGAGTTATGTGTATTTTACTGGCCGCCGTTTTGTGGTTGACCCTTGTTTTCTAAAATTGATGCATAGGTACCGAGCCAGGCTTTGCCGAGGAGGAGGTGCAGGCTGAAGCGTTTCAAACGCTTGAGCCAACTGATGTTCCCGAGTGGGGTGCAAATGATGGCTTCGGAGCCGTCTAGTCAAGCACAGGAGAGAGTCACCTAATTGCAACTATTTAAATAAATCATTTTGTAGAAACTTTATCCTTTAGCAGAACATTGCAATAAATTATTATTCATTTTTATTTGCAACTTGGGATATTATTATTATTATTGTTATCTGGAGGTATGCGAATTTGATTTCTCTCTTGGTACCTATTGGTTGAAAATACTTCCATAGGTTTGGAGTGAATGTGAATGGCCTAAACTCACCACAACCTAAGATCCTGTGGGAAAAATAATTAGGAGTCAATGGTTTTATTCACAGAAAAATATAATAAAAAAATTATTAGCTCCTAATTTCACGTAACCCCAGTATATGTTTTTGGGGACATGACAGTTGGTATCAGAGCTCCCCGCATATTTCTAGAAAAATTAAAAGTGGATAGAAGCATAGGACGTGTGTGAGGTTCCGATTTAGTTGGACCGATTTTACCCGCATTGTGTAAGGTCTATAGAATTGTTTGCTAGAATGGGTTTAATAGAAACTCACCATTTCGAACTCTTTTACAGATCATGGCTCAAAGAGTTACTCGTTCACAAATGGAGACAATTCGCCATCCCAAGATGACAAATTCACCCAGCTATTACAAGCCTTCATGCAAGCTCAAAATAATCAAGTTGCTATCCAGAGAGAGCATGAGAGACAAAGAGCTGCAGATAGGCAACAAGATCGTGAGGAGAGGGCTGCCAAACGAGCCAGGGTTGAGGCAGAGAGGGCTGCCGAGAAAGCCCAAGCAAATGCTGATAGGGCAGTATTTCAGGCTCAGTTACTAGCTATCGTAAATAGAGCAGGACAGCCAGTTCAGGTTACTTTGCGTCCAAAGGAAGTGGATCCCAATGACATTTTCGATAAGTTCATGAAAAGATTTCCTCCACAATTCCATGGTACTGAGGATCCAATGGCTGCCCATGATTTCTTAGAGCATCTAGAGCAAATTTTTACAGCATTCAAATGTACGGGCATTCAACAAGTCTAGTTAGCTGCATATATGTTAAAAAGGGCAGCTAAGCAATGGTGGGACTCTGTTAAAGCAACTGTGCAAGCAGACACAGTACAGGAGGCCGATGCTAGGATGACATTCACGATGGCGTTCACAGATAAATTTGTGCTTCAATGTCTGCAAGATCAGAAGATGGAAGAATTTGAAAATTTGAAGCAAGGTGACATGACTATACAGTAGTACGAGACAAAGTTTACTAGGTTGTCTAAGAATGCACCTACTCTTGTCCATCCTTTAAAAGAAAAAGTCCGACATTTCCTCAAAGGTATGAATGCTCGTATCGCATCAAAAATAGGGGATATGGAACGGCCAACATTTCAGGATTATGTCAAGAGTGAAAATTAGGCTGAGGGCATGGTAAAGCGGGAAGACAGGAGGTAGTCTCATCAGGGTCGAAACAGCGACAAATGCAGAATTAGTATGCAGGGCAACCTCAGCAGAAAAAACAGAAGTTTTGGAACTCTAATCCTGGTACGAGAAAGCCGCAGTGTGCTCGGTGTGGGTACAACCACCCAACAGAGAGGTGCTGGTGGGGTATAGGGCTTTGTTTTTATTGTGGACAGTGGGGCATAAAACTCGTGATTGTCCTAACGGAGGTCGAAAGCACACATTGGTATGGGAGGCAGCACAGGGTGGTTATGCACAGCAGCAGCTTGGGAGGCAAGCACCCCAGTTTAGGCTGTCGCAGCCTTCCTAGCAGTCGCCTCGAACTCCACAGCGTCAACAGTTTAGAGCCCTAGCGCCCCAGTATCAACAGATTAGGGGACCAGTCCTCAGTAGCAGCAGCAAAAAGCGGTAGGCTAGCAAGGGTAGTGGCAGAATCAGGGCCAGCAAGGCCAAGGGCAGTAGATGGTTCACCAACAGCAGAGGGTTCAGCAAAGGCCACAACGGCCAATGCAGGGACAACAACAAAAGCCACGCAGGTTGGACGAGCTTATGCCATCACTCACAAGGAAGCAGATGCTTATGGGGAGTGCGTGGAAGGTATTATTCTAATGTCAGATGTTGAAGCTAAGGTTTTATTTGATTCTGGTGCCACCCATTCTTTTGTTTCTCAAATTTTTACTAAGCATTTGAATGAGAAGGTAGCACGATTAGATTGTCCCCTATTAGTTAATACCCCCATGGGTGGGCGAGTTAGATGTCATCAGTACTTTCCTCGTGTCCAAGTGCAGATAGAGAACTTGATTTTACCAGCTAACTTGGTGCTTATAATGATGAATGACTTCGATGTCATTTTGGGCATGGATTGGTTGAGGACCTATTGAGCTAAAATGGACTGTTTTAACAAGATTATCAAGCTTAAAGTCAAATCAGAAATTGTTAAGTTTATTGGCCAATCAAAAAGGATTCCCACAAGTTGGATATCAGCCTTGATGGCAGATCGTACGCTGAGGAACGGTTGTGAAGGTTACTTGGCATTTATCATGGAGGATAAACAATCCAAGGTGGTGGGGGATGTATCGAAGATACCTGTAGTTTGTGAGTTTCTGGATGTCTTCCCAGATGAGATTCCAGGTTTACCACCGATTCTAGAAATTGATTTCACCATAGAGTTAGCTCCAGGGACAGTACTGATCTCGAAACCTCCTTACAGAATGGCACCAGCTGAGTTAAGAGAATTGAAAATTTAGCTGCAAGACTTGTTGGATAAAGGTTATATAAGGCCTAGTGTATCACCATGGGGAGCACCGGTTCTGTTTGTTAAGAAGAAAGATGGTTCCATGAGGATGTGCATTGACTACAAACAACTCAATCAGGTCACAATAAAAAAAAAATATCCATTACCTAGGATCGATGAGTTGTTTGATCAGTTACAGGGAGCCGAATTCTTTTCGAAAATAGACCTGAGGTCAGGATACCATCAGCTGAGAGTTAGAGATCAAGATGTGCAGAAGACAGCACTCCGGACTAGATACAGCCATTACGAATTTCTAGTGATGCCGTTTGGGCTAACAAACTCTTTAGGAGTTTTCATGGCTTTGATGAATAAGATATTCGCTCCATTTCTTGATCAATTTATGGTGGTTTTCATCAATGATGTGTTAGTATACTCCAAATCTCGTGAGGAACATGAGAACCTTCTTATAACTGCATTGCAGACTTTGAGGGATCACCAGCTCTATGTGAAATTGAGTAAGTGTGAGTTCTGGTTGGAGCAGGTGTCTTTTCTCGGTCACATCATTACCAGAGAGGGTTTAGCAGTGGATCCAGCGAAGATTGAGTCAATTGTCAATTGGCAGAAACCCACTTTAGTGTCAGAGATACGCAGTTTTCTTGGTTTGGCCTGTTATTACAGGAGATTTGTGCAAGGATTTTCATCAATTGCAGCACCGTTGACTAAGTTAACGCGGAAAGATGTGCCTTTTGTGTGGTCCAACGAATGTGAAGCCAATTTTCAAGAGCTGAAAACCCGGTTGACTATAGCTCCTGTACTCACACTACCATCGGAGAATGGTCAATTTGTGATTTATACTAATGCTTCGGGTGTTGGTTTGGGATGTGTACTCATACAGGATGGAAAAGTTGTTGCCTATGGATCTAGACAACTTAAGGAACATGAGAAAAAGTACGCTACTCATGATCTTGAGCTCTCAGCAGTAGCTTTTGTGCTAAAAATGTGGAGATATTATTTGTATGGTGTAAGATTTGAAGTGCATTCGGACCACAGGAGTCTTCAGTATTTATTCACTCAGCTAGAGTTGAACATGAGACAGATCAGATGGATGGAATATATTAAGGATTTTGATTTTTCAATCAAATACCATCCAGGGAAAGCCAATGTAATGGCTGATGCACTAAGCATAAAACAGCGAGGAATGCATGTTTGCGGATAGAATGGTCGTGGGCAGAGATATTTCTGGACTTAGGGGTTGATTTACAGCCTATTAATGATAGAGTGATGATTGCCGGTATGTTTGTCTGGGAGCCAGAAATTTTGAGTAGAATCAAGAGCACATAGTCAGAGGATCCAGAGTTGGTCAGGGTGATTGAACAGATTGAGAACAGGCCAGACTTTAGATTGATAGGTGGTGTGTAGTACTATCAGGATAGGTTATGTGTGCTAAACATAAAGGAGTTGAGAATGAGATCCTGACAGAAGCGCATCATTCTCGTTTTACCATTCACCCTGGTAGCACAAAGATGTACTAGAATCTCCGTAGTCATTACTGGTGGAACAACATGAAAAAGGAGATTGCAGGATTTGTTGCCAGGTGTTTGGTTTGTCAATAGGTTAAAGCAAAGCACAAGAGACCCCCAGGACTTTTGAAGCAGTTGGCAGTGCCGGATTGGAAGTGGGAACATATCACGATGGATTTTATATCAAGACTTCTGATGATTCATGGTAAAGAAAGTATTCGGGTGATAGTGGACAGATTAACTAAAGTTGCACATTTTCTACCAATGAGCTTGAAGACACCCAAAGATGAGTTGGCCAAGATGTAGATGGAGGAAGTAGTTAGATTGCATGGTGTACCAATATCAATCGTCTCAGATAGAGATCCGAGATTTCTGAGTAAGTTCTGGACACGACTTCAAGAGGCACACGGTACTCCTTAAACTTCAGTACAGCGTATCACCCAGAGACAGATGGACAGACCGAGAGAACCAACCAAACACTGGAGGATATGTTGCGTGCTTGGGTGTTGGACTTTGGAAAGGATTGGTAGAAAAGCCTTCCTCTTTGTGAGTTCGCATACAACAACAACTACCATTCAAGTATTGGTATGGCACCTTTTGAGGCGTTGTATGGGCGCAGATGTAGAACCCCACTTTGTTAGGAGGAAGTTGGTGTTCGGAGTTTTCACGGGCCATTGATAGTCAGTGGTACCAGTGAGAAGGTTCAGCAGATTCATGCTAGATTGAAAATTGCCAGGAGTAGACAGAAGAGTTATGCTGACTTGAAAAAGAGAGATCTCGAGTTTACAGTGGGTGATCATGTGTTTCTAAAAGTGTCGCCTGCTAGAGGAACATTGAGATTCGGACAAAAGGGCAAGCTATCTTGCAGATTCATCGGGCCGTTTAAGATTCTTAAGAGAGTGGGCGATGTAGCCTACAGATTGGCGTTACCAGCAGAGTTGTCAGGAGTTCACAATGTCTTTCATATCTCAATGCTAAAGAAGTACGTCGCCAATCCTTCGCATGTTCTTCAATATGAACCACTCGAGATTCAGCCAGATGCTACCTATGTTGAGAAGCCGTTGCGGACCATTGATACTAAGGAGCAAGTCTTACGGACGCGGACCATTCACTGGGTGAAGGTTCAGTGGGAGCACCATAGTCCAAGGGAGGCCACATGGGAGCTCAGAGACCAAGTGAAGAAGTTGTACCTGGATCTTCTTCCTGAGGTACATTAGACATTTGGAGGACCAAATGTTCTAAAGGGGGAGGAATATAACATTCCTAACCTAAGTTTTATTTTACTTAATTTAAATATAATTTTATTTAATTGTTTGTATTTTAGTTAATTAAGGTTATTATAATTATTTAATTTTCTTTTGGGTTTTGGGCTAATTGGATAGTAATTTTAGGACCATGAGTATCCATCGTTTGACCCAACCCAATTCAGACCCATTTTGGACCTATTAAACCCAATAACCCAAACTAAGCCTTTACATATAAATTAACTTAAATAATAGGGGTCTTCTTATAAAAAACAAAACTTATCCTCAAACCTTAAGCCTATTTATATCAAACGATGGGTAGCCCTTTTTCCCCCATCCCTACACTACCTCTTCTCTCCTTCCTCCCCATCTTCTTCTTCTCTTGATCGGCCAAGGCCAAGCCCAAGCTAAGCCAATCCAAGCCGTCGCCGGGTGCCATTTTCATCCTCTTCATCTTCTACATCATCTCTTCTTCCTTTGTCTTCTTCTTCTTTGCTGGATTTGGTGGGCGTGCACAAGGGAGATCTAGGATCATCATCCTTCTTTCATCAATCCTTTCCTAAGGCAAGTGGATACACCCATCTCATGGTGATTTTACATCTCTCCTCTCTTATTTCTGTCATGCTAGATGGTAGATTGGATGCCCATTTAAAACTGTGAATGTTAATGATAGTTAGATGTGGATGTAGATGGGTTGCATAGATCGGGTTGATGATGTGATGGATAGAACCCACCTTTGATTTAAAAAAATATATATATGGACGATCGTGTCTGGGAATGAACCCGAGACACGCTGCTGTGTTTGGCAGCAGTATGTGCAGGGGTTTGGGTATGCCATCTATAAGTGGGTCCCACGGCAGTAGCATGGACCCTTGGTTATTGGATGATGGTGCGCCACTTACATTTATAAAAAAAAAAATACTTATGAGCGTGTCTGGGAATAAATCCCAGACATTGTGCAGGCGGAGATCCCTGTGCATCACTACACAAGCACATAAGTGCGCCTGGCAGTGATCACAGGTGGGTCTCCCATCTCTTCATGCATGTCAGATGGGCCCCGGGCACTGCTCCCATGTGTGCATCGGTCTATATGTATATATATATATATAAAAGATGATAGCATCTGGGGATAAACCCCAGACGTTTGTGTGCCTGGTGGTATCACTGCATGTGCATTACTGCATAGGCGCACTATGCGCCTGGCAGTAAAGCACAGTTGGCTCTCCCATCTACATTAGCGGGCGGGTGACCCCCTAGCCCGGCTGCCAAGTGGGGCCATCCTTTGGTGGGACCCTGGGACATGGGTATAGGTGCGTCAGCCCCTTTTGTGGATTCATAACATTATATATATATATGGGTTGACAACTTATTGGACTGTTAGGAATGGTGTACCGGTAGGCCATCGCTTGTGTGGGACCATGTGACTGCTACAGTTTGGGCTTGGTAACTTATTTAAATGTCTATTTAATCATCTAGTTATGATTATCTTGGATGGGTTACACACCTTGGAAGACCCTTGCGTTGGTCTTGGAACCCAATGAATTTAATTTAATAAAATTAAATCCATCACATCATCAAAGTAAGGGATTATGTGGGCAGATTTCCCCTTACAGATTTCATGGTTTACACATGATGGTACAAACCACCCGCACTCAGATGAAGTGAGAATTAGGCTGTGCATCATCCTAGTTTTCAAAAAAAATTCCCAACCTTACTTCATCTTGGTTCGTGTGGAATTGTCTCATGCGTGAATTTTGGTCACAGTGTTAGAAATGTTTGTGGAGATATTCCTTGATCATTGAGTTGCATTTCTTCAGCTTGTTGCATACATGTTAGAATTTATACTAGTGTTTATAATGATTTGGACCATGTTGTGGCTTGGACTATGTAGTGTTTAATTATGAGGTATTCATATTATGTTGAAAACTATTTGATTGGTATAATGTTTTATTTTTTGGTGTTTGGATACCTACTTTGGCCAGCCCTTCACATTACTATAAGATGTGTCTGTCGAACAATCACTGAGCCATGTTTATGAGTCTCGACACAGGAAGGGGCAGGGCTGTGTGCGATTATTATGCGGATCTGGTCTTTGGACGACTGCAGCCGATTCATAGATGTACACTGTGATGATTTTTACCAGACTTAGGGCCGAAGACGAGCTTACCACTCATACACAGTTGGTTTCACCGTGATTTTGAACAGGATGCTTGGCATCCGAAGATGGATTTGATCCACCGTTTTTGGACAGGATGCTAGGCATCCGAAGACGTTATAAATCCCGTAAGGGCATCGGCAGATGCGATGCTCTGCGAATGTAATATTGTTCATTTGATGTAGAGTTGGATTTAGGATCCGTTCCTTCTATATTGCATGGCATTCTTTATTCTACATTGTTTATATATTCTTATGATTTTCTCGTCTTATTCTCACTTTGATAGTGTATTTCATTCTGAGTTATGTGTATTTTACTGCAGCCGTTTTGTGGTTGACCCTTGTTTTCTAAAATTGATGCATAGGTACCGAGCCAGGCTTTGCCGAGGAGGAGGTGCAGGCTGAAGCGTTTCAAACGCTTGAGCCAACTGATGTTCCCGAGTGGGGTGCAAATGATGGCTTCGGAGCCGTCTAGTCAAGCACAGGAGAGAGTCACCTAATTGCAACTATTTAAATAAATCATTTTGTAGAAACTTTATCCTTTAGCAGAACATTGCAATAAATTATTATTCATTTTTATTTGCAACTTGGGATATTATTATTATTATTGTTATCTGGAGGTATGCGAATTTGATTTCTCTCTTGGTACCTATTGGTTGAAAATACTTCCGTAGATTTGGAGTGAATGTGAATGGCCTAAACTCACCACAACCTAAGATCCTGTGGGAAAAATAATTAGGAGTCAATGGTTTTATTTACAGAAAAATATAATAAAAAACATTTTTAGCTCCTAATTTCAGGTAACCCCAGTATAGTTTTTTGGGGACGTGACAGTTGGTATCAGAGCTCTCCGCATATTTCTAGAAAAATTAAAAGTGGATAGAAACATAGGACGTGTGTGAGGTTATGATTTAGTTGGACCGATTTTACCCGCATTGTGTAAGGTCTATAGAATTGTTTGCTAGAATGGGTTTAATAGAAACTCACCATTTCGAACTCTTTTACAGATCATGGCTCAAAGAGTTACTCGTTCACAACCTAATGGAGACAATTCGCCATCCCAAGATGACAAATTCACCCAGCTATTACAAGCCTTCATGCAAGCTCAAAATAATCAAATTGCTATGCAGAGAGAGCATGAGAGACAAAGAGCTGCAGATAGGCAACAAGATCGTGAGGAGAGGGCTGCCGAACGAGCCAGGGTTGAGGCAGAGAGGGCTGCCGAGAAAGCTCATGCAGACGCTGATAGGGCAGTATTTATATTATCTATGCTGATATTCCCTTATATATAGATATATATATATATATATCTATAATGCTGCAGAATTCTACTCTACTCCAACTTTACAATAGGCGCAAAAAGCTATGCTCCGCTTCTTTACTTGTTACAATATACAATGCATTTTAATGACAATTTTGAGAAATAACGCAGCCTTGACGGCAATGAAAACTACGAATAGGAGTACAAGTATGAGCTTGTCCCGGCTCCAGCCCCTGGTTAATGTGACATGTCCATGTTTGGGGTGTCTTTCACATGAGCTGTCAGCGTCACAATAGTGGCCTTCCATTTGATTGAATTGTTTTTTTTTTCTTTGTTTGGTAGTCAGATATTTTATGGGATCCATTAAAGGCGTTTCTCAAGTAAGGAATCTGTACGCAACGACAATACCATAATTAAGAATCTTTAGAGCGACTGCCGAAGAGATTCAAGGACTTTTGTCTTCAAGTGAAACTGCATAGACAGCACTTTAAACCTTACAACCCCTTTCTCTGCTAGCTTTGCTTTTCACCGTTCAAAACAAAAACTTGTCATTATTTTCAGCGTTCTGTTGAAGCCCCTCAATATCATAATTTGTTTACTATTACATGAGAGGAAGTCCTAAACTGACCTAATATAGACCCAGAAGTACCATCCCAATCATCCCTAGGGTGCTCCATTCCTTCCAATGTCTGCTTGACTGCTCCATTCTCCATTTTACTCCATAAATGTTCCAACTATGCGTGGCTCGTAGCAGGGATCGATCCTTGGCACAGGTGAGCTGGGATGTCCTTTACCACTGGGCTATCCCCTGGTTCTCTCTCAAGTATCAGAATTATGCTGCAGAGCCTTGTGGTCGTTTGGAGAACAAATCCTGCCTAAATCAATGATTATTGGGAAACAGAGTGCCACTAATGAGAAAATTAATGGCGAGCAAAGTGGTTTTTCCAATAATTGAAGACCTTGATATGACACACATGAACATTATGCAGAACTTTCAAGAGGTGGGCCACGTCCCTAAGTGGGCTAGAGGGAAAACTAATGCCTTTGTTCAATAAATTTACCATTCTTTCCGTTGATTATCAACGAATTGACAACTCTTGTCTTCAAGGTAGTTGTTGTTAATCACTCCTCTCGTTTGCCGACAGATGGATTTATAGTGTGAGGCCTGCCTGCATATCATCACAATGAGACTCATAAACATGCTGAAGGAATCATATTGCATTTCCACTATAAAGGCCCTGTTTATTTGCAAAAATTTAAAGAATTCTTATTTGGAAAATTTCAGAATTTTCAAGCACAATGAAATTCCTTGATGCTGACTTGTACTTAAGCATTCAGAAATTCCAACAAAATGTGAAGGATGTGGAATTCTAAAATTTCCAAAGGCTATTTAAGACCTTTCAAATAGGTGAAATTCTAAAATAATTGTAAAGAAACAATGTATTTGTAAATGCCAGGGGACAATATGTTACATCATATCCCAAAAACTCTAAGAACCACCCAAATTCTTAGTAGAAATTCTTGTAAAAGAACAAGAGCCAAAGGACCTTTTTTTTAAAGGCAACTAAGTCCTTTTATTCATAAAGCACACATGGTACAAAAAGAACATCAATCAGCGATGATGGTTCTTGGGGCATAGCCCAAAGATAAAATAAAAGAAAAAAAAAACACTATAGAAAAATAGCTACAAGCCCACAACCCAAAATCAGGTTCACCAGAGATCATCAACGTGTATGGGTTGTATATGTGATGGCATAGTATACAACACATTTTGTCATGCCCTAGTTCATAAACTGGGGTTATATAAAGTCCAAACCCTAATTAATCATGATTTATCATAATTAATCTTGTTTTATCCTAATTAATACTTAAGGAGGCTAATTTAATCAAAATCATTTGAGATTGCGTCATGGATAGATAGTTGGGTTGAGTTCGAACCTTACTTTGGTAATTAAGGACTTTTTTTGTAATTTGGACTTTTGAGCTTTTGCATCATATGGGCATCATTTTAATTACATCATGTGTAGCCCAACATGTGGGTCACCTTTCCTATTTGGCCCGAATCAATTCGACCCATCTTGGCCCAAGTGTGACCCATTTGACTCTATATGTAAATATCTCAAGCAAACTGGACTTGATGCTAATTCTAGAAAAATTGATTTAAAACAAGTTAAACCTTCCTTATTCAAAATTTGCTGGAGCAGCTTCCTCTTCCCTCTCACTCTCTCTCATCAGCGCAAGCCCTGGGGAGACTCCATGCTGGGTAGGAATACTTCATCCTCTTCCCCACTCTCTCTATAGTCACCTTCTTCCTTTAGAACCTATAATTCCACCTCCTCTTGCTCTCTACAGAAAGTATAAGGTAAAAGCCCCACCCCTACTTCAATTCCTTGAGCATAAATGAGTCAAAGGACTTCTCTCTAGTGCAAGTATTCCATTCCCATCATTTTCATCTTCTTTATACCCTTGCATATGTAGGATTTGCATAATCTGGATCTTTTATTCTCACTAAAGCCAAGGGAAGCTTGATTTGGGTGAAGCACTAAACCTAAAGGCAAGTATAAGTGTGTAGTATTGCTACATGCATGTCTAAATATGTAGATCCTTGATGAATTCCATGTTAATGCCAATCCACAACTCTCTTACCCTTTAATTTGTAAGATGGTTTAAGTGTTAATGATTAGTGTGAGGGTAATTATGAATGAATAATATAAATGGATTGGGGGGGGGGGGGACTCAATGGTGTTGAAAGAAGGGACTCCTTGATGCTTGGGTACAAGGAAAACCATAGGAAATTGGATAGAATCAGTTTGGAATTGATTCAGCTCGGGGCAAAAGTGCTCCCGGGCCGATTAATTGGGCCTTTGCCCTATCGATTGAATTATCCTTCGAGTTGGGAATCAAATCGATCGGATGGGGGCCCGATCGATCGACTAACCCTAATTTTGATGAAACTTTATTTGTTTTATTTTGAAATGGGGATCATATGGAACTACCTAGCCTTTCTTTAAGTCCTTAGAGAGATACTTTAAGTCAACCTAACCCTTAGGATATTAGATATATTCAAAGACCTTGTAAGGCTTTAAAATTGGTACCTTTACCATGAGTAAATTAGGCCAATGGTAAATAAATACTATGAAGGAATAATGTGAAGCTGTCACTAATTCTCTCTTGATTTTCAAGTCAATTTCTGACGTCACGTCATGGATATTGGTATAAGAAGTGGTATCCACTACTTACATAATGAAACACTAAAATTATGGTAATATATTGACATCGAGCGTTTTATGAACACACCATATTGAATGACTAAGAAAACACAGATTATCTTGACTAAGGTCGGCTAGTAAATATCCTTGTTAACCTCTCAATTCAAATACATTCATATTGTTAAGGTAAGCCTTGCCCTCAACATGATTAAATCATGTACCCATTCTTTCTATGTAAACCTTGAGGCAAAATAGGGGCTAAAACTTCTTTCGAGCACAAGCCTATGAACTAAGAAAGGGATAACTAAGGCTGAAAGGGTTCGAGCACTATTGGCTCATTTAAGTATGTATCATTTAATTATCAGTAACCCTATCTGATTCCGATTTTATGAATTGTATACAATCTTAATTCCAATATATGCTTTTTTATAAGTTTGATATGATCGCTATGTATGTTAAATATGAAAGTTATGAATCCCGGTCGGTCTTATTACATTGAGTCGGCACTACTTAGCCTATACCTATAGGAGGTTCGATGGGACTGAATTAGGTAATTCATCTATCACTTGTTGTAGTAGTTATTTGAAGAGTTGGTCGGCACTCTTCTGATAGCTAGACCGATCTTGGCCTAACCGCTACTAATTTCCCACCGTATAATATATACTTTTTCTATAGAGAAGATAGTCTTATAGACTCCAACTAGTATGTTATTATATTCCATTTTTTATTCTTTAATTCATATTTATTCATATGTACAATATGCCTTGCTTCTGTTAATGCTCTCTTGCAATTAATATGTTTTAAATTCAATTGATATAGCATGATAGTCTTATATACACCTATATCCTATATTTGCTAAACCGTCACATTTAACAGTGCTATCCTTCATGTTATAAGTTTAGAATCCATTGCTGGCCGACAGTCGACGCATCCCCGGAGGAGACCACAATGGTATCTCGGGGAGTAAATGAATGGAATGAGGATGATATTTATTATTAGTCATTCCAGGCAGTGCGTCATGGGGTTTATTTTGGGCTTACTTAGGATGTAACCATGTTTTGACTTGTATCTAAATCCTACCATCATTATTATGCTACTTTCTAGAGTCATTGATTGATGGACATATTATTTTGGATTTTGTATATGACTATATACCTTTTGTATATCATGTACATGCATATGATATTAAGTTCATATCATACATATATTTTGTGTCGGTTGATTGTTCTTTGAACATTACTAGGTATATATATATATCTACATGTGGATGGGCTACTTATGATACTTTTGCTTATTAATAAGCAAACATTATTAGTGTCTATGAAAATCACAGGTGAACTTCACAAGTTTCCATGTCGTTGTTAAAAATAATTGACACATGTATATGGATTCTCCTCATACGTTCCTATGGAATCACCTTTATAGCAGTTCGTATGTATCTTGACATAGTACGGATTGCCATGGGTTGCGTGTGCCACACCTCGGGATCCACCCTAATCTCCAATTCTCAGGTTTAGGGTGTGACAGGTTACGTGAGATTATGGACCAATTTAAAATTTCACTTTTTTTTCACAAATTGACCATTGAAGTTTTTTAGGATTCTCAATTTACCCCCTAAGAATTTAAGTTGTCCAATTTACCCCTTTAATTTAATGAATTTCGTAACAATTTGGCACTTCCATCAACAGCCGGTTGAAATTGATAACAGAAGTGTTAAAATTTCCATTAAACGTCAATAAAGTAAGGGCATTTTGGCGACTTTTGCACTATATTATATATGTTCTCCTTCCTCTCACAGTTTTTGAGGAAAAACATAGACAAGCAAATTAGGTCTCGTCCTCAATGAGATTGTCTTCTTCGCATGAGCAATAGGGAGGCCAAAAGGAGGGAAAATGAAGTTGGAAGTAAGAAATCACCATGGAATACAATTGTCACTATGGTAAGCAGGCGAACAAGAAAACTTCATTAACTGATTTGAATCTAGGTCGAAGATTTGTTGCATGTGAAGATTGAGTCTGTGGTTACTTTAAGTGGGTCAATATAGAGATGTACAGTCAATCGTGGCAAATTATTTTTGGAATAGGACGAAAGGTGAGAGGGCTTGGGGACTAGCTTCAGAGGAATAGAGCAAGAGAAAGGAATTTGTGGATCAGTTTGTTTATTACATGGTCGTTGATTGCCACAATTCTTTGTGGGAGAAATGCATCTAACTGAGATGCGAATGGGCTTGTTGGAGAGGAAGTTGATTTGGAGTTGTAAAGATTGGGTGGGTGTGATCTGTAATGATGGGTAGGTTTAGGCTTAACTGTAATGTTGTTGCTAAATGTTTAATGGATGATGAACATCTTTTGAAATTGCCACACTCTATAAAGTGAAAAAAAAAAAAGAAAAAAACAAAAACATCTTTTGGCAAGTGAAACAGGGCTTTTCATTTTGTTCCTTTTTTTTTTTTTTGGAATTTTCATCTTTTGACTTGATTTTTCTCTTTTTATCGTATTTACTGGTGGGGTATCAAAGGAAATTAGGCAGATGCAGTGGGTGGCATTTTCTGGAGCCATGTAAAAAGTGTAGATTATAAATGAAAGGCATTCATTTCCACCTAAATGGACATTCATTTTCTGGAGCCATGTAAAAAACTGTAGAATACAGTCTTTGGTATGCTTGCCCTTAGAATATTAGGCAAGCAAAAAGCATCAATGTACAAGATCTATATGTTTAACGTTGTGTGTTCCTCTTGGCCAAACCCAAGATTGTCTCAGCATTGTATGGATTTTGGTGGCCCTATTAGAGCTTGCAATTTCCAAGCATCGACCCTATCATCATCCATGGCCAACAACTAAAGCCTGCCTAACCACTGAGTATAAATGGAATTGATTTCCATCTAATGATTTCCATGTAGTATGAGAGCTGTTCATTCAACCATATCATCATCCATGGCCAACCACTAAAGTCATCATGCTCATTTTAGTTAACAATTTGATCATTGCCTTTTGGTTGACAAACTATATATACAAGCCCAAAAAAAGAAATCAAAATGGACAATCTAAATCATCAATATTACAAAATGGTCAATCCAAACTATCAACAATACAAAAGGGCTTGTTTTGACCTTTTCTCAAAACACCAAAAAGAAATTAAGCTAATGGTAACACAAAATACATACTATCACACAAAAAGAGTTTAACCCAAATTCATCCTGTGATCTTTCCCAACTCCACCTTGGATTGTACTACTCCCTATGGTTGTGGCTTGCAAAGATGACAAATTAGTTGTCAATATTTGACCTCTCCACATAAATGGAGCTAGATGAACTTGCACTTGTTCTAAATTAGCTGGCCTTGAAGAAGCATAAATGGATGATGCTCCTTTTGTAGAATAAGTGCTTGGAGTTGGACCTCTAAAGAGTGGACCTCGCGAGCTTATAGCAGTATATGTCATGGTAGATCTCATGGCTGCTGAGTTGGATGGAGATGGACATGTAAAACTTGGAGTTGGAGGTCCCATGGCTATTGACCTTAAAGATGGAGATGGACCTTTGAAACTTGGAGCTGGAGCTAGCATGGTTGTTGATGGAGATGGACCTGTATATCCTTTTGAATCTAGACAGACCTAAACCATCTTCAGCAACTTTTGACTCAATCCTCACAGTACCTTACTTCCTCAAAGTAATCCCATAACGTGGCATACTATTCATTGTCACTTCCATCAATCATTGAGGCTAACTTCTTAATAGCCCTGTATATGGTCTGTTTGTTAACTTTAAGCAGAGTCTCCTACTGGACTGTTTCAAGTAAAGACTTTGCAGGCCATGTGGGGTTGGACCTAATCCTATGCTTGTAATGCTCTTAATCCATGCAGTGTTTAGTTTATTAATATTCCAAGAACTATTGCATATGTGTTTTTTCCTAAGGGTCTTAATTTGCATTAATTTCTCACCTTGCATTTTGGAAGCATAGAATAACCAGTCACATTTGGAATCCTTATAAACAGCTCTAATCCTGTGCTTCTCATTAATAATGTAATTGTGATCCCTCCCATTCTAGATTGAATAATTTGTCAAAGCACTGCTAATTACATATGCAGTGGAGAATATGAGACCAAGACTAAATTTTGGATAAGCCATATCAGTCACTTGATTGAACCTTCGATACTGCACCATTTTTTTCCTCCTAATGGTTTGTATGTTTCTTCTTCAACATCTAACTCTAATGAACTACTAAGACTCCTTACCTCATCAGAATTATCCCCTACTGTAGCCTCACCCTCACCTTTGCCTATCCCATGCTCATTTTGATTCTTTATCCCTACAAACTCGACATCATGATCAACAATTGCTTCATATATTTCATCATCATCCTCATCACTGGAATTATCAGAGAATAGATAATTGCCATCATGATCAGTTTCTTCATCCTCACTCTCAGTGATAGAACCATCCAGTGAGTGCAATTCACTACTATCAAAATTAACACAGTATCCATCATGATCAGTCTCTTCTACTCTAACTGACTGTAGGGGCGGTGTATGGTCCTGTGTTACATTTTGGGGTAGATTTGATAATCAACCTGGCTCTGTACATTGACACAATCACCATCATGATCAGTCCCTTCTACTCTAACTGACTATAGGGTAGGGGTATGGTCTTGTGTTACATATGGGGTTAGATTTGAATTAACCTGGCTCTGTACATTGCCATTCAGGCTCTCATGTTCCACATACAGATCCATCACTCTAGTTTGGTCAATGGACAGACCCATCTCAAGTGTAGAGACATCTGTGTCTAACTTCCTCCATGCATTACCATGCATTCTATACTAAAATGACTTCACTTGCTCATGTCCTATTCCTATTCAGGCCATTGCATACGCTTCTAAACAAGACATCACATCAGAGTGACAAAAATCGAAGTGATCCACTTTCCCCCCCAACCCTGTAGACCTTACACCCCAAGAATTCAAAATGTCCACCATGGTGTATTCTGATAGTATAATACCCATCCCCTTCCTCTGTAATATGATTGGGTAAAATTAAAAGAATAGAAAGGCAAACATTCATAATAAATAGGGCAATTGAGCAAAATATGCAATCTAAATAATTGCATTTTCCAAGTTGATCGCAATGATCAATCTACCCGAAAGGCAATCCTTGGAACATTTTAAAACCTCCCTACCACACATTTGCCATATTAGATTTCTTCATAGCTATTGGACCTAAAAAGGAACAAAGAACTTCCCTATGATTTTCATAATAATTTTTCAGAATTTACAAGAAAGTCCCACTTCTTTGAGGTAATTTAAATTTGAATCAAATGAACGTCCACATGCTTCAATAGTGATCAAATGGATTCAAGTCATATAAGAAAGTTGATGAGCTCGATGAGACGAACGCGATGATGTAAATATGATGCATGATTGACTCAAAATTACGAAATCTAAAACCACAAAAAAGGGCTTAATCTACCTAATTGAGGTCAAACCCAACCCACCCTACTTATCTGCGATCCGAACTCGATCCATCATACTTGAATGAGACAAAAATAATCTCAATTATTTAGATTAATACTAGTTTGATTAGCTACAAATCACACTCAATTAGGTATTAACCTTAATTAACTTGGGTCGGAGTGTCACATCCTCCCCCGCTTTAGAAACGTTCAGTCCTCTGAATGAAACATCTTCCTGTGTAAAGAGCTCTATATAGTTCCAAGCCAGATGTTCCTCGAGTTCCCACGTGGCCTCATTCAGTCCATGGTTTCAAAGAACCTTGACCCATCAAATTGTTCTCGTGTGCAAAACTTGTTCCTTCACCTTGACAAAACGAAGCAGACGCTCAACGTATGTCGCATTGAACCTGAATATCATCATACCGAATGACATGTGTAGGATTTCTGACATACTTATAGAGCATTGAAACAAGAAATACATCATGTACCCCGGTGAACTCCAAAGGAAGGGCCAATCTGTAGGCCAAATCTCTAATTATGCCTTTCATTTCAAATGGTCTAATGTACCTTGGAGATAACTTACCCTTTTGCCCAAATCTGATTATGCCTTTCATCGAAGAGACTTTCAAAAATACCCAGTCTCCAATCTAAAATTCCAAGTCTCTTCTTCATGATAGCTATTGTTGTACGCAAACTCACATAATGGCAAGTGCTTGTTCCATTTCTTGCCGAAGTTTAGGATACTAGCACATAAAATGTCATCTAATGCCCGTATCATGTGTTCAGATTGTCCATCAGTCTATGGATGATATGTAGTACTGAAACTTAGCTTAGTACCCATTGCTTATTAGAATGCTTTCCAGAAAGATGACACAAATCTGGTGTCACGATCTGAGACTATAGATATGGGAGTACCATGTAGCCTTGTAATTTAATCTGTGAACTTCTTATCTATTTCTATAAAAGTCATGCCCCTTTTTAATGGAATAGAACGCGCTGACTTTGTCCATTAAAAAATTATTGCTTTTACAATTATTCCTTTGTCTATCCACAATGACATATATACAATTTTTCCTTTTACTAGTGAGGGGTAGACTGGACACAAAGTCTATAGTGATATATTTCCATTTGCACTAAAGAATATGTAATGGATGCAGTGAACTGGGTGGTTACTGACGATCAGCTTTTATCTTTTGGCAAAAAAGACATCGTGAGATAAATCCTGCAACCTCTCTTTTCATATTATTCCACTAAAATCTGTCTTTCAAGGTTCTATAGATTTTCATTTTACCTAGACGCATTGCATATCTTGCATGATGTGCTTCTGACATAAGACTTTGCTTCAGCTCTTCTTTAGTTGGCACACACAATCTATTAGTAGAAAAAAGCACACCATCCTCGATATGGAAATCCAGTCTATTAGCTATATGATCTCTAATCTTTTCCAAAACAGGGTCCTTAAACTGTTTATCCTTTATCTTTTGAATGATTTTAGGCTGAAGAGTAAAGGTATTAGCAATTATTATTCTTTCACCAATCAAACTAATTTCAATAATAGGCTTATTCTTGACTTCTTCTTCGTTAGGAAATATACCATGCAGAGCATTCAAATAAGCCATCTTTCTACTTATGGCATCTGCTACAACATTTCCTTTTCGAGGATAGTATTTGATTAGGAAGTTATAGTATTTCATGATTTCGAGCTATCTCTTTTGCCTCATGTTCAAATTTACTGATCAAAAAAATACTTTAGACTATGGTGATCTGAATGAACTTCAAATTCTTCACCATACAGATAGTGTCGCCACACCTTCAAAGCAAATACTATTGCAGCCAACTCTAAGTAATGAGTTGCATAGTTCTTCTCATGATTCTTCAACTGATGAGAACTATATGCAATGACTTTTTCATTTTGCATTAACACACACCCTAATCCCATTCTGGAAGCATCTGAATAAACCATAAATCCTTCTATACCATCTGGTAATGTCAACACTAAGGCAGTAGTCAACTTCTTTTTCAAAGTCCTAAAACAAGACTCACATTCAACGGTCCAAGTGAATGGCTCGTTCTTCCGAATCAGCTTTGTTAACGGAGCTGATATTTTGGAGAAGTCTTTCACAAATCTCCTTTAATATCCTGCAAGTCTTAGAAAACTTCTAATTTCTGTTACATTCCTTGGACTTTGTCAATTTACAATAGCATCTATTTTAGCTGGGTCAACTTATAAACCTTTTCATGAAATGATATGGCCTAAAAAAGCTACTTGCTCTAGCCAGAAATCACATTTCTCTAACTTTGCATACAGTTTGTGTTCTTTCAAAGTTGCAATGATTTCCTCAAATGGTCACCATGCTCCTCCATTTTCTTTGAGTACACCAAGCTATCAATGAATACTACAAGAAATAGGTTAAAGAAATGGGCGAAGATTCTGTTCGTCAATGCGATTAATACTGCCGAACAACATCACGAGAAATTCATAGTGGCCATATCTTGTCCTAAAAGCTGTTTTTGGCACATCTTCTTCTCATACTTTTTATCTGGTGATAACCAGATCTCAAATCTATCTTCAAAAAATGTGCAGCACCCTGAAGTTGATCAAACAATTCATCGATACGAGGCAATGGATACTTGTTCTTGATAGAAACTTTATTCAATTCCCTATAATCGATGCACATCCTCAGGGTGCCATCCTTTTTCTTTACGAACAGCACAAGGGCTCCCCAGGGTGATACGCTTGGGTGTATAAAACTCTTATCTATTAGATCCTGCAATTTTTTTTTAATTCTTACAATTTTACAGAAGCCATGCTATACGGGGCTGTACCAGGTGCAAGTTCGATAGAGAAATCTACTTTTCTAGCTAGAGGTAATCTCGGTACATCATTTAGAAATACATCTAAGAATTCAGACACAACAAGAATATCTTTGAGCTTTTTTACCTACTTTATTTTTTAGATGACTGCAATGAAGCACTCACGTCCCTTGCGCACCTTCTATCATTGTTGACTGCGGAGATGACCCATTCTAAAGACTTTTTCTTGATGCCTTCAAGTTGAAATCCTTTATCAAGATCAAAAGTAGCAGTCTTGTACTAGCAGCTTACACAGGCATAGTACTTAGGGAGCGAATCGACTTTTAGAATAGCATCAAAGTCCAACTTCGATAGGAGAACTAAATCCACTAGAGTAGTTACTACTAGAACATACGGTAACTGCGGATGGTATTGCCATAACTGAGTAGCAAAGCGAGGAGCTACAATTGATCTTATAGACCTTATATCAAACAATACTTGAGCCCTTTGATCTGATATAAAAATAATACCTTCCACAATACCACCTTCATTTTCAACACCCTCATGTATAGTGGAATAGGCTTTGGCACTTAGACACGATACCTGTGGCTTTTGACCTTGGAATGTTTGTTGCTATCTTCTAGTGGAAGCAACTGATGATTGACATTGCTATTATGAGAATTTAGCATTTGGGCAATGGGACAATTGGTGGTTCATAGTTATACAGCCTAGATAGGCTTCAGTGTTCCTCCAACATGATTTTGTTGGATGTAGTTTCCTACATGTAACACAAGTCACCGACTGTCTTCCCACACAACTCTAACTTGTTTTCAATTTCTTTTACGGTGAACTTTTACTAAAGAAATTGGTACTCCTCTTGGGAGTCACAATTCTCTTTTCTCGAGCAATAGATTCAGCAAAATAGGCTCGGTCAACTGCATCATCAAAGGTAGTCGGTCTGTTACATGTAGTAACGTACTCCTTATATGCAGGGTTCAATCCCAAAACAAATCTTTTAGCTTTTTGCACCTCAGTATTGACCATGTCTTAAGCATATTTGGACAACTGTATGAACATATTAGCATAAGCAACTATTGACATCTACTACTATTGTAATGCCAAGAACTCCACCTTTTTTCCTTTTCTAATGTGGTCAGGAATGAATTTCCGACGAAATTGAGTCTTAAATGTCTCCCAAACAACTACTCCATCAATGTTCTTGTAAGAGTCTCTAACACTCTTCCACCACGTCTTGGCTACGCCTCTAAACATAGAGGTAGTCAACAAAGTCTTCTGCTTATTAGTGCAGATGACTGTGTCAAAGGTGTCATCAATATGGTCTAACCATTCATCAGATTGTAAGGCATCTTCCTTTCCGCTAAACTCTATAGCCTCACATTTCCGGAAGTTCTCATAAAGAGTACTGGGATCACTTTCCTTAGTTTGTACTATCACTTATTACCTTATATGTGGCTATGGATGTGGTTATCCTTACCTCTCAACAATTCTCATCACATGTGCTTGTAAAGTTTGCACCATTTGCATCTGTGTTTGTAGAGCCTAAATAATAGCTAGAACACGATCTTCATTATTTGGTGCAGATCCACTCATCTCTATTAGGGGATTCTTATTATTGTTGTCACTGTTTGTTCCTAATCCTGACACCATTCATTCTGTGGAACAAGAAAAACCTACATGATGTTTCACAAAGCTACCTCCTCCAATATATCAATAGATGTAGAAGACAAGAGTCATATAATTGATGTACACATTTAAGACTAGTGTATCCTCACCACGTTCTTATTTGTTCTATAACTTTTTAAAGAGTTTCTGTGGCCTTTTTTCATGGCTTTGATACCATAATAGTATGTATGTCACAACCTGGGCTCGAGAATCTGTGGATTAGGGCAATTCCTGAAGCGTAACACGCGAACTCCCTTGAAATCTACTCTCGGACCAATGTCAAGGCGAGATCCCACAAAGGATATTCACATTCTAACATGTGTGAGTAACACTGATGGACATCTGTCCAAAGATCCAACATATGGAAGTCTATCAATATCACCTATAATTTCAAACCTTTCCAAAATCATTTCATAGTATCAAGTACCACATGAATCAATCCATAACTAAATATACAATATACAACAAAGATGTATACTATATCTGGCAAACACTTATATGGAGTTTAACATAAGTATATAGAGACTCTACAAGTCTAGGAGTTTATCAAATTTTGATATAGATGTCATAACCTACAAGATACAAAAGTAAGTCCCTAGGACTCAAAATGAAGATCCTTAGATATGGTCATTACGTGCTCTATGGTCAATAGGCTGGGCAGTCAAAGTGCCTCCGCTATCCACTCATCAAGGCTTGAAGGAACTACTAGGGTCTCCCTCACTGCCTCCTTGGCCTTTGTATGGCCAGAATCGGGATTTGAGCTTGTAGCACCAAGAAAATAAGTGTGAATAAGGCTATTTAGCAAACATAAGCATGATTAAGGTAATACAAGTTGTATCTAATAAAATTAGAAAACATTATAATTAAAGGAGATCAATTACAGTCTACTAAGCAATATTGTGCATAGAATAATGATGCGGTATGAATCAATAACAAAACTATAACCAAGTGGCCACTACATATAGCTATATCCTCCCGGCAGTGATCTTATTGTTGGGTACACCAATGTCCGTGCCCAATACACATGGGTCCCTATTTTCTGGGTTCGGTGTTCCAAATACCAATTGCAATGACAAATAAACAATCTCTCCTTATTCAACCCCGTCGAGTCTCATAAGTGCAGTGCTAAGTGGAGCCAGACATTTCCAATCAAACAATATTCAATGAGTAAGGTTTCAATTCAATTCAGTCAATTTCCATTCCAGTCTAATTCAGTTAATCTTACTCAATTTGAAATATGAACTCAATATCAACAAAAGCATGGAAAAACCAATCAATTTGATATCATTGAGACAATGATTCATTATCAATTAAGCAATAGTAGAGTTGATCATTAAGAAAGAGATCAGTACAATTTGAGAGATCAATGTTCGGATTTTCGGTATGTAGTGCAATATAGTTTAGGGAGTCAAGGTAATTTACTATCCAACCTTAAACTAATCACTAGTAGCCTTTAACCGCCCATTTTGAAGTATTTTTAAGTTATTTGATACACTACTATCTTTACTTAGTGTTATAATGTATAGATGTGTATCAAAGTCCCCTAAACCGATACTCATGGTTAATTGCTAGGCTTACAAGTGATAATACATAAATAATCCCAGCCAAGCTTATTTATGAACATATAATTTACCATTGGACAATCTATCAAAGTCACGTTTTCCAAGTCTAAGGACTTACAAGGTCATTAAGTGTTCTAAAGTTCTACGGTTCTAATTTCATATCACAATTAACCTTAGGGTTAATCATGAAGTATTTAAGATCAATTGGGGTATAGGTAGGACCCATTGATTAAGTTAGAAGAGATCTCCATATAGACCCTCCAAGTTATCAGGGTTCGCTCAAGCGCAATCCTGGCACGCTTGAGTGCCCATGCCTCTGTTTCATTTAAATTTCAACTGATGAGTTTTTCATCAGTCTACTATACATGAGCTCGAGCACAACCCAGGAGTGCTCGAGCACACTCGTTTCTATTTCCAATCAGAAACTACTGTCACTTTTTTTTGTTAGAGTTTTACATGCACGCTGGTATGCATGCTCCATAATTCCTCTCCTGAATTTTGAAACATGCCTTTTTCTTCTTCTTACAACACTTGCATGGAACCATCTATTCCCCCACTCATCAATGAAATTCCCACACTTCTCAAACATTCTTTTTATACTTCTCAAATGTCACCCATCATTCACACATTTATCTATGAAACAAACCATGCATGCATGAAAAATAAGGGTTGAAAAATCAAGAAGAAGATAAGTCATTCACAACAATCACGAATTACCAACATGCATTCATACAAAACCAAGTTCGGATTGCCTTGAGTTGGTGTTTGCTACAAAAATTCCTTATTTCTTGGCTCAATGAAAAGAAAACCCCAAACCTAGCAATCCTAAAATACAAAAAAGTGAAACAAGATGGAGAATGAGATGCATGCATATAGATTAGAGTCCTCTTGACTCCATTAATCTATAAATTCTATAAGAAGGTAAGGACATCACCTTAGAGTTTGATTGTAAAGAAGATGTGCTTGGATTCCTACATTTCCAAGCTATGAGAAGAAAGAGAAGATGATGGTGATGAAGGTTAGATCCTTTGATTTCACATGCAAGAGACCAAACTTGATTTCAACGAAGAGACGGATTCAGCTGAAGAAGAAAGGTTGCTGTAGGCTTGAAGAGAAAAGGATTTGAATGAAAGGAAGTTAAGGATGTTTTATATCTTCAGATTTTTTAGAATTTACAAGAAAGTCCCACTTTTTTGAGGTAATTTAAATTTGAGCCAAATGAAGGTCCACATGCTTCAAAAGTGATCAAATGGGTTCAAGTCATACATGAAAGTTGATGAGCTCAATGAGATGAACGCTATGGTGTCAATATGACGCATGATTGATTCAAAATTATAAAATCTAAAATTACGAAAAAGGGCTTAACTACTTAATCGAGGTCAAACCCGATACAATCCACCTATCTACAATCCAAACTTGATACATAAGACTCGAATAAGATAAAATGATCTTCGTTTGAGCTTATACAATCATAATTTCAATTATTTAGATTAATATTAGTATGATTAGCTACTAATTGATGAGTCTTTAAAAATGCATATTTTCATACACATTTTGATCTATTTTAAGGACTTATTGAGTTGAAGGAGCCTTATTTACTGTGATATTATGGTTTTTAGCATTTTAAATTCATTGTAGTGCATTCCTGCACAATTTGCTTCAAAATCACACATTTTGCATAAATTTATGAAACTTGCTATTTTGGAAATCTATTTTTGGAAAGTTTTGTGAATATTTAGTTTTCTCATGAAATAAATTGAATTTTCATCTTTGTTATTTCATTCACATAAAATCATAAAGAATGGTATGCATTTTTTTTGTAATTTCATGAGAGATTGGCCTGTATTCATGCATTTGTGATCTTAGGATTAAAATTATCTTTTCACATGAATTCACATTTGTTTTGTAGGATATTGATGATATGGGTCCCATTTTCAAAGAATTGAGGCAAAGAAATGATTTTCAAAAGAAATGAGAGAAGAATTGAAAAGAAAAAGAAGAAAGAAGAAAAATTTGCAACGTTGGCTTTATGATCCCTTGCACATATTCACATGTGTGGGGACACAATTGTGGAATGTTCAAGAAAGGGGTTCCACTCTCCAATTGTTGTAAGAATTCAAAGTTAATATAAGAAAAGAAAGTCAAGGTGGAGAGAATTCAAGGAAAGAAAAGTCAAAGAAGGAGAATTCAAAATTAGAAACTCAATCCCGTTTTTTATTGGACAGCACTAGATTACTTTTGGTTTACTTTCTTCCAAAAGGAATTATGACAAGTCGAAAAGCAGTAATTTTTTCCAATTTTAGAAAGTTTCTAAAAATTAGCATGATGTGTACTTTTTAACAATCCATGCACTTTCCTATTTCAATTTAGGGCAGTTTAACATTCCATGCATGTCCTCTTATTTCTAGAAAGATGCCAAATAAATCACACCCATAAAGCAATATAAATAAAGAAAGTACGAAAAGTTACCTTAAATGGTGCTCCCCGGCAACGGCACCAAAAACTTATTCGTCACTCAAGTATAGAGCTTCGACTGTAGTAAAACTGGTAAGACCAAGTCAATCGTCAGGGAGCTATTAAAATATGGTTTCCAACTTGCTTACCACTTGCACTAAATAAAATCTAAAACTAACTTAAAACTAGAAAATTACATTCACCATTCCTACTTTTAAATCGAATACATTCCTAAAAATGAAAATTTCCTAACTGAAAAAGGAAGCTTAAATTAATTGCAAAAGAACACATAAATTAGAACATCAAATTAGAAACATTCTATTATGAAAACCTTCCAAAAAAATGAAACATTCAAATCAAATTGACAAACTAAAAATAGAAACAAATCATCAAACAAACCTACATTAGATTCAAATTGATTTAAGAAACAATCTAAACCAATTAAAAATCTAAATTAGAAACTTTCCTAAGTCAAATTCCTAAATTAAAGTTTAGTAACTAATTCTAAAACTAGAAAGTTAGAAAAAAAAATTAACAATGTCACATAATGCATGCCATGTAAACAGCTAATGTAAAATCTTTCTATATGTGATGCAAAGTTAGAAAAAATATTGACCTAATCTAAATTTAATGGCTAAAATCAGCACTTGACTGATGCAAGAATTTAACAAAAGTAAAAAAAAGAAAACAGAAAAGAGAAAGGTCAAAAAATATGTATAAAACATGATGCATGAAACAAAAATTCTGCTGTGCAGAAGTTTTGTGGACTGTTTATAGGCACTGTTTGCAGGCCTGAGACACTTCACTTCTAGGCAGAACTGAGATTTAAAAAAAAAAAAACTCAGATTTACTGAGTGCTTTCAGCAACTCTTATGGTCCACCAATTATGGACGACTGCATGTGTTCTTAACATTCCAAGATTGTCAAAGAAAAGTTCTTCTGTGCAAGATTTCTAATTTCCAGTGTTGTAAACTGTTTTCTTTCAGAATTGAATCTCATTCAAATTCACTCGGTAAACCACACTTTTCTATGCTTTGAAGTCCACAATTCTGGACCATGATCGATCTTAAACATAGCACCCTCGATTGCAAAGAATATGGATTGATTTTGAAATCAAGAACAATTTGGATCTGTTTCTTTTTCACTTTAAACAATAGTTTGTAACTTCTTTTTTTATTTTGTTATCTTAACATGTTAGGAAATAGAGCACTAATCAATGCAGACTTTGATCAAACTTTCAGCCATTATACCATGCATAAAACAAGAACATCAAAAGAAAAAAATTACAGAAATTTAGATGTAGTGAGAAACTGGAATTTAAATGTAGTAATTGCAAGAAAATAAATGTAGTAAACAAGAATTTAAATGTAGTAACTGTAGTGACGTTATCGTCTAAAAGGTTACCCTTAACTAGGTTTATGGTTACTTTAAGTATGATCTTAGTATCTTGGGTCATCAATCCAAGTACAAAAGCAAGAAACATCAACAAAGTATCCACACAAACCACTAGAAAAGGAAAAAAAGTGAGAAGAATAACATTATAATAGCATATAAAGTCTTTACATGAGATAGAAAAACAAAATCAAAGAAAAACACATGCTAGGATGGAAAAGAAAACCACTTCTAGTGGAAATCTCAAGAGTGTAGTGTGACTGCGGCAGAGTCTCCTTGAGGACAATGATGAAGGGAGACAGAGAAGGAGAAGATGAAGTGTAGATATCTAAAGGGGGAGTTCTTTCCATGCCTTAGACTACCAAAGGAGTGCCCTATTTATATTTTTTCAAGCCCAAAAGTTTCCTTTCTCACTTGATATGATAAAAGCTTCAAAATAAACGAAATTGGAAAAAATGGGATGTGCATGACATGGCTTGGGAGTGGAATATCTTTGTTCTTTTCTTTCCTTTTTTTCTCTTTCTTTTTTTGGAAGTCCATCTTTGATGCTTTTTTCTATTCTTATAATTGCCATCTTGCATTAAAATTCTTTGAGAGATAACTTATAAAGAAAATTCCTCACTTGGAATCAAACATAGCCCACATGAGGTGGCTAGGAGTGGCTGGGTGTGTGATCTATCCATGTACACTTGCCATTTTTTTTTCTTTTCAACTTCTACTCCTTTGCAAAGAAGATCTCACATGTGGCTTTCCTTCTTCATCTTTAATGAGATTTTCTTTAAATTCTCTTGGAAATCTTAGAAATAATTAAAAATATGCAGCAAATAGATTGGACCCCATCTTAGCTATCCCACAAGTGTGTCCTCACACATATGATGTGTGTAGGACCATGAAGCCAATTTTGCATTTTTTTCTTCTAATTTCTTTCCTCTCTTCAATTCTTCTCTCCTTTCTTTTGAAAATAAATATCTTGCCCCAATTATTGGAAATGGGACCCATGTCATCAATTTTCTGTAAGAAAAGAAATGAATTCCATGTAAAACGACAATTCTAAGCTTAATTCATAAATGCATGATTGCAAACCCAATTCATATGAAATGATAGCATGAATTCTCATAATTTTCAATGATTTTATGTGAGTTAACTAATGATAATGAAAATTTGGCTTATTTCATGAGAAAAATAATTTTCACAAAATTTCTAAAAATAGAACACCAAAGATGGTAGGTATCATGAAGGTAAGCAAAAATGATAATTTTTTTAGCAAATTATATATGAATGTACTACAATGATGTATAAATACACGAAACCATGATTTCACAATAAATGAGGCTTTTTTGAGTCAATAAGTCCTCAAAATGGTCCAAAATATAAATGAAAATGTGCATTTTTAAGGACTTATCACCTATTGTTCATAAACATACACAAATGAATTCTGCACTCATGAACATACACAAATGAATTCTGCACCCAAATATGAACTATACACAATATTGTAAGTAACAATAATATTGCTAGTACTTTAAAAATAATTGTATCACATCCTACGTTTGTTCCAATTTGCAATTTTAATGGAATCAAGGGGCATATTAGACAATAGTGTAACAAATTGTGCAATCAAAATAGAAGTTAGTGAGGAAGAAGTTTTATTCTCCTCAACAGGTTAGGACAAGGACCATCTAGGTTCATAAGACTTGCCTTCGTTGTCATGTGTCTTAACTGCACTTAGAGCATATAATGCACATGTATGGTACTTGGACAATGGTTATTGTAGGTACACGTTAGGTCATAAATCATTGTTCACTTCACTTGAGAAGTGCAAAGTGGAAGTGTTCAGTTTCGTGATTGCAGCAAGTGAGAAGTCATAGGTAAAGGAATTGTCACCATTCTAGGTATGTCTGCTCTTCACAATGCTTTTTCTTGTAGATGGTTTAAAGGCTAACTCATTGCACATGAACAAACTTTGTGTCTCTTAGCATAAAGTACATTTTTCTTTGAATGATTAATCGATGTGGCTATACAGGGTAAAAATGTACTACATGGCAAGAGAAATTGTGATAATTCTTATATGGTTGCCACTTCGAATAATTTCACATGCCACTCAGCGATGATTAGTGTCACAACCCGAGCCCAGGAGTTCGGGGGTTAGCAAAAGCCGAACCAATGACACACGTACTCCCGTACCTGTACACTTGGACCTGGTCCAAATGCACATGTACAAGGGAAGATTCACACGTGCAAACATGTACGCGGAAGCTATAGATATAAAAACATCACAACAATATGTAAGAACAAGTAGAAAACCAAAATGAACATACATTATATCAAACAGTGTTCCAAAATGAAACAAAATATGTGCTCAAGTCATGAATGGATCTAGTCATGATAGCTCTCAAAAGAATGGAGACTCGCATGCAAGATGAGGTCTGAATCCTCTGAAAGGAGGGATCACACCCACTCCTCTAGCCCGGATGGGGCCTCGGGGGTCTCTCTTGCAGCCTAATTGACCGACGAAGGGTCGGTCTGGAGATCTGAGCTTGCAACATCAAAGACAAGCATGAATACAACGATCCAGCAAAGTATAAGCAGTAACAAGATAACACATACTGTCTTTAATCAATATAAGGAACAGAAGTAATCATAATAGGTCAATGCTTGTAAACTAAGCAATCGTACAAGAAATACAGCATGCTCTAATGAATCAAAAATACTTATACTATACATAACTAGTTGGCTACTACACATGCCATATGCTTCCAAATGAGGATCTTATAAACATGAGGAGAACACCATTGTCCGGGCCAGGGTACAAATGGGTCTCGGTTTCCTGGGGTCCGGATTCCCCAAGACGTGTCCTTATTGCAGCAAGGTCATATAACTATACCAAAGTCACCCCGTCGGGCTCCTAAGGCTGAGGCAGAGTAGTGCCTGACCATAGTGAGTCAATCATGTGCTACACCTCGAGTCCAACATGCCAACAAGTGTATCATACATACATAATCGTAAGCAACATAAGTGTATACTCCAGGTGTAAGAAACATATCAATTAATCCATCAAGTGACGTGTAGACAAAAGTATATAATCATGTTAAAGAAGGGAGTTCAATGCTTGACATGCAAGATGCAGTGCAATGATTCCATATCGAGTCAAGGGTGATTACAATCCAACCTTATTCTAGTTACCCAGTGTTTCTAGCCGTGCATGTTGATGTAGTTTTAAGGTCTCCGATGTATTATTGTCTAGTGTTGCATTTCCTCTGAGAGTACATCGAAATCCTTAAACCAACACCCATGGGAAGGTGCTTAACCGCTGGATAACGGACATGAATTATTCGCAGCCCTTAAGATCATTCACGTAGTAGTCTCGTGGTCCATTAGGCAAGTCATGGTTATCTACCTTCTAAGTCCAAAGCCCCATCCTTTCATTTGTATATTTCTCTCAGCTCCGCCGTAGGAGACCTTGTGGCTCAGCCATAGGTTCCTTACGGTTTAGCCGTAAGAGGGGACACGGCTTAGCCGTGGCCACGCCATAGAAGAGATGCGGAATTACATACTCTCAGTTATTTTTAGGAACACCCTGTATTGATCTACGGCTGGGTCACGGTGGGGCTTACGGCTTAGCCATACTGCATGTTACGACTTAGCCGTAGCACAATTCACGGTTCAGCCATGAATGCGCAGGGCCAATTTCTTAAATGATTTACAGAATAACTGGAACGAATGAAAACCATGAAATTAGAAGCAAAGAACAGAACTCAACTGGGCTGTAAACATACTGTACACACATATAAGAGTATGAAATCATCTCAATCACACACATATCATCATGGGTTCATACAAGTTGTGCTTATACTTACCTCAATTCGATTCTAACACTCCATTTGCTATCCTTGGTGCTCAAATCACTCCCAACCACAACCCATAGCTATCGAGCATGCAAAAAGAGGGAAAACTCATGAATACAGTCATGGAGAACAAGAAAGGAAGGGAGAGAAGGAATCCAAGACATTCACTTACCAGCAAGCACAAGAGGAAGGAGATGAAACAAGTGGATCTTTCACCCTTCTTCTAACTTGGCTGAATCAAAGAGAATGGAAAGAGGGAAATCGAGAGAGAACAAGAGACGAACGAGAGAGAGACTGAGAAGAGAAAAGAGAGAGGAGAGTTGGTGAGATATTTATAAGATAAGGTTTAAGGAAATTTACAAACAAGTCCACATGCTTAAGGCCATTTACAATTCGAGTCAAATCCCTGTCCATCGGAACCATGTAACATCGTTTGCAATTGACACAGTTACAGCATTTAACGAGCTCAACAAAAGACACGTGTTGACACTAAGATGATGCATAAATGACGAGATCTTAGAAAAATGCAAATTACGAAAAAGGGCTTGGTCTACCTAAACCAGGTCAAACTCAACCCAATTACCTATTCATGGCCCACAACAAAACTAAAACAAGAATAAAACACTATTAGCAACAAAAACACCATTAATTAGTCACTAAACTTGGTCAAGCGGGGTCGGGGTGTTACAATTAGCAATGTTGATTTATGGCATTAACATTTGGGCCATGTGAACCAAAATGATCTTAAACATTTGTCAAAACAAGAATTGGTCCGAAGGCTACCTAAACTTCAGAAGCCCTTAAACAGTGTTTGTGGCCCATGTCAAATTGGAAAGCAAACCAAATCAACCCATAAGAAACTTGATCAATTGATAATAAATAAACCATTGACAATAAATCAACCCACAATTCGGAGCGGTCGCTCAACGTATGTGGCACTCGGCTGGATCTGCACCTCATCATAGCGAATGACGTGAGACGGGTCATGAACATACTTCCGAAGCATCGAGACATGGAAGACATCATGCACTCCTGAAAACTCCACTGGAAGAGCTAGTCAATAAGCTAAATCACCAATCCTGCTCTTGACCTCGAACGGTCCAACATATCTAGGAGCTAGCTTACCTTTCTGACTGAAACGGATCGTCCCCTTCATTGGTGAGACCTTCAGAAAAACCCACTCACCAATCTGAAACTCCAATGGTCTTCGGCAAGTATCCGCATAACTCTTTTGTCTCAACCAAGCAACCTTCAGATTCTCAATAGCTTTCTACACCTTCTCTGTCGTCTTAGCAATGATTGTCAGCCCGTGAAAACTCCGCATACCAACTTCTTCCCGACAGATTGGGCTCCTACACTTGCAGCTGTTCAAAGCTTCATATGGCGCCATCCCAATACTCTCGTGGAAGCTGTTGTTGTAGGCGAATTCACACAATGAGAGATGGGTATCCCACTCTCGCTCAAAGCTCAACACACTAGCACGCAACATGTCTTCCAAGGTCTGAATCGTTCGCTCTGATTGCCCATCTGTCTGTGGATGATAGGCTGTGCCGAAGCTCAATTTCATCCCCAAACCTTCTTGGAAAACTCGCCAAAACAACGAAACAAAGCAACTGTCGCGATCCGACACAATTGAAACTGGCGTACCGTGGAGTCTGACGATCTCATCCACGAACTTCCTGGCCATCTCTGAAAAAGTCATACCCTTCCGAAATGGGATGAAATGGGATAATTTCGTCAAGCGATCTACAATGACCCAAATGGCGTTCTTCCTGCTCGTTGGAGGAAAGCCTGAAACGAAGTCCATGGTGATATGCTCCCACTTCCACTGCGGTATATGCAAGGGATGCAACGAACCTAGAGGTCTGTGATGATCTGCTTTCACCTTCTGGCAAGTCAAACATCGAGCAACAAATCCGGCTATGTCTCTCTTCATGTTATTCCACCAGAAGCGATCCTTGAGGTTCATGTACATCTTCGTGCTACCTGGATGCATCGAATACCTCGCACAGTGTGCTTTGTTCATCAACTTATCCCTGAGATCATCGACTGCTGCAACACACAACCTGCTTCGAAAATAGAGCACACAATCTTCCAATCTGAAATCTGGTCTGTCGCCAATGTGGTCACGAATACGCTTCAAGGTGAGATCTTCAAACTGCCTGTCTTTCATCTGCTGAATCATCTCAAGCTGAACAGCTAGTGCATTAGCTAAGGTCACGTACTCATCGACCAATCTCACCTCAACTGGCTTATCCTGCATCGACAAAAGAAAACAGCTCAGCAATTGCTCAGACTCCGCCTTCCTACTAAGAGCATCTGCCACCATGTTCCCTTTCCCTGGCTGATACTTGATCGAAAAATCATAATCCTTCATAAGCTCGAGCCATCTGCGTTGCCTCATATTCAACTCCTGCTGCGTGAACAAATACTGCAAATTGTGATGGTCTGAATGAACCTCAAACTTCACGCCATACAAATAATGTCTCCAAAGCTTCAATGCAAATACAATGGCTGCTAATTCTAAATTATGGGTGGCATAGTTCTTCTCATACTCTCGAAGCTGCCTTGATCCATAGGCAATGACCTTTCCGTGCTGCATCAACACACAACCTAACCCAACTCGGGAAGCATCTGAAAAGATCACAAACCCTTCACTCCCATCTGGCAAAGCTAACACCGGGGCCATAGTCAACTTATCTCTCAAGGTCTGGAAACTAGCTCCACACTCTTCAATCAAGACAAAAGGCACATTCTTCCTCGTCAACTTCGTCAAAGGAGAAGAGATCTTGGCAAAATCCTGGACAAAACGACGATAGTAACCTGCTAGTCCAAGGAAACTCCGAACCTCTGTCACCGACTTAGGGCTAGGCCAATTCACCACTGCCTCTACCTTAGATGGATCAATTGCCAATCCCTCTCGTGAAATGATATGACCCAAAAACGCTACCTGCTCAAGCCAAAATTCACACTTCGATAACTTCGCAAACAATCGATATTCTCTCAACAGGGTCAAGGCTTTTCTCAAGTGCTCTCCATGCTCCTCTATAGTCTTCGAATAGATCAAAATATCATCAATGAAACCAACGACTGAACTAGTCCAAGAAAGGAGCAAAAATCTGATTCATCAAAGCCATAAACGCTGCAGGTGCATTAGTTAATCCAAAGGGCATCACGAGGAATTCATAATGTCCGTATCGAGTCCTGAAGGCAGTTTTGGGGGTATCTTCTTCCTGAACTCCCAACTGGTGATAGCCTGATCGCAAATCAATCTTAGAAAAATGAGCTGCACCCTGAAGCTAATCAAACAACTCATCAATCCTGGGTAGGGGATATTTGTTCTTAATCGTCACTTTATTCAGCTGCCGATAATCAATGCACATCCGAAAAGTACCGTCCTTCTTCTTCACAAACAACACCGGCGCTCCCCAAGGTGAAATGCTCGGATGAATAAAACCCTTGTCTAAGAGCTCCTGCAACTGCTTCTTCAATTCTGACAACTCAGCTGGAGCCATGCGATACGGAGCATTATTAATCGGAGCCGTACCGGGAACTAAATCAATCACAAACTCTACATCTCGCACTGGAGGTAAAGCTGGAACCTCATCCGGAAAAACATCTGGAAAATCATGAACCACAGGTATCTCTCCCAGCTGCTGCACACCTGTCTTTTTCGAAATAAAGGCAATGAAGCCTTCACACCCGTTGCGGATCAAGCGATCTGCCTTGCATGTGGAAATCACACATCTGGGGCACCGCTGCTGACTTCCCTCAAAACAGAGCCCCTGCCTAAGTCAAAAAAGATCGTCCTGTTGTAACAATTAACACAGGCACGATACCGCGCAAGCCAATCCATCCCAAGGATCACGTGGAAGTTTAGCATCGACAATAAAATCAAATGATTAGCAACCGATGACCTGCAATCTGCATGTCGCAATGGGGGTAGTACAAACTACACTCCACTCTCTTGCCAACTGGGGTAGACACCACTAACACATAGGGCAACGGTTTTGGCGGCTACGGCAACCGCTCAGCAAAAAGAGGTGCTACGTATGATCACGTAGACCCTGAATCAAATAGAACTAAAACTTTACCCGCGAAACCAAAATAGTACCTTCAACCACCTGCGGATCCTCAGCACTCTCAAGGGAAGCAGCATAAACGCGAGCCATCTGACGTGGCGGCCTCGAACTGGAACGAGCTGGCTGGGTCTTGCTCAGGACTACCGATCCTCTGGGCTTGCCCGTAGGTGCCATACCAGAAGCACTAGACGATGGAGGCTGAGAAGGCTTGAACTGAGGACAATTCACTAAGATATGCACCTTGGAACAACAAATGAAGCAAGCTCCTGCCTTCCGCCAACATGTTTCTATCCTGTGGCCCTTGCCACAATGCTCGCATGTCGCACTCATGTAGCTAGAAGTGCCCTGTTGACTTCGCATCTTCTTTTGCGCCTGTCTCCGAGCACTGAATGGTGGTTGCCCTTTCGGATCAACTGTTCTCTCGGCTTGGTGGATAGCCTCAGCAGAATAGGCCCTATCCACTGCATCATCAAAGGTCGCTGGTCGCTAAAAAGCAGTTACATGGTGCATGTATCGAGGATGCAGACCTTCCATGAACCGGTTCACCTTCTTTTCTTCGGTGTTGATCATCTTTGGAGCAAAATGCGACAACTGGGTGAACTGGTGCACATACTCTGCGACTGGCCTCTGCTGCTGGCGTAAAGCTAAGAACTCAACTTCCTTGGCCCTCTGCACATGGGCTGGAATGAACTTCCTCCGGAACTGCCTCTTGAATGTTTCCCAGACCGTAGCACTCGGAAGATCTCTGTAGGAGTCCTTCACACTCTTCCACCAGGTCTTCGCAACATCTCTGAACATAGAGGCTGCCAACCCAACTCTCTGCCTGCTCGTACACACAACAGTCTCGAACAGATCCTATGTCTGCTCCAGCCACTCTCCGCCTTCAATGGCTGTTCTGTCCCATAGAATTCCATCACTCCTCGCTTGTGAAATTTGTCATAGAGAGCATTCGGGTCATTCTCCTTTAGCTGGAAGACCACCGTTGCTCAACATGAGATAGGGCGGGCGCTTGACTCTGCCTGTCTAGGATAGTCGCCACCTGTGCTTGTAGATTCTGCATCGACTGTGATTGAGCCTGGATAGACTGAAATAACGCGAAGATGCGTTCGTCGGTACTCATTGCCTGCGGTGACGGTGCTGCTGCTTTCATTATTCCCGGGATTATTTGGAGTACCTGAACCCGACGCCATTTCCTGCAAGATGAGGAAGGTTAATACACAACACAAGTAATACCCATACATACTAGTCCCCAAAACGAGAAAAGGTAGCGAACTAACATCGTATCCTCACCACGTTCCTACATGCCTACATGCTTATTGTCTAGAGCAAGGATGCTCTGATACCATACAATACGTATGTTACAACCCGAGCCCATGAGTTCGGGGGTTAGCAAAAGCCGAACCAATGACACACGTACTCCCGTACCTGTACACTTGGACCCGGTCCAAATGCACACGTATAAGGGAAGATTCACACGTGCAAACATGTACGCAAAAGCTGTAGATATTAAAACATCACAACAATATATAGGAACAAGTAGAAAACCAAAATGAACATACATTATATCAGATAGTGTTCCAAAATGAAACAAAATACTGTGTACAAGTCATGAATGGATCTAGTCATGATAGCTCTCAAAAGAATGGAGACTCGCATGCAAGATGAGGTCTGAATCCTCTGAAAGGAGGGATCACACCCACTCCTCTAGCCCGGATCGGGCCTCGGGGGTCTCTCCTGCAGCCTGATTGACCGACGAAGGGTCGATCTGGAGATCTGAGCCGGCAACATCAAAGACAAGCATGAATACAACGATCCAGCAAAGTATAACCAGTAACAAGATAACACATACTGTCTTTAATCAATATAAGGAACAGAAGTAATCATAATAGGTCAATGCTTGTAAACTAAGCAATCGTGCAAGAAATACAGCATGCTCTAATGAATCAAAAATACTTATACTATACATAACTAGTTGGCTACTACACATGCCATATGCTCCCAAATGAGGATCTTATAAACATGAGGAGAACACCATTGTCCGGGCCAGGGTACAAATGGGTCTCGGTTTCTTGGGGTCCGGATTCCCCAAGACGTGTCCTTATTGCAGCAAGGTCATATAACTATACCAAAGTCACCCCGTCGGGCTCCTAAGGCTGAGGCAGAGTAGTGCCTGACCATAGTGAGTCAATCATGTGCTACACCTCGAGTCCAACATGCCAACAAGTGTATCATACATACATAATCGTAAGCAACATAAGTGTATACTCCAGGTGTAAGAAACATATCAATTAATCCATCAAGTGACTTGTAGACAAAAGTATATAATCATGTTAAAGAAGGGAGTTCAATGCTTGACATGCAAGATGCAGTGCAATGATTCCATATCGAGTCAAGGGTGATTACAATCCAACCTTATTCTAGTTACCCAGTGTTTCTAGCCATGCATGTTGATGTAGTTTTAAGGTCTCCGATGTATTATTGTCTAGTGTTACATTTCCTCTGAGAGTACATCGAAATCCTTAAACCAACACCCATGGGAAGGTGCTTAACCGCTGGATAACGGACATGAATTATTCGCAGCCCTTAAGATCATTCACGTAGTAGTCTCGTGGTCCATTAGGCAAGTCATGGTTATCTACCTTCTAAGTCCAAAGCCCCATCCTTTCATCTGTATATTTCTCTCAGCTCCGCCGTAGGAGACCTTGTGGCTCAGCCATAGGTTCCTTACGGTTTAGCCGTAAGAGGGGACACGGCTTAGCCGTGGCCACGCCGTAGAAGAGATGCGGAATTGCATACTCTCAGTTATTTTCAGAAACACCCTATATTGATCTACGGCTGGGTCACGGTGAGGTTTACGGCTTAGCCGTACTGCATGTTATGGCTTAGCCGTAGCACAATTTACGGTTCAGCCGTGAATGCACAGGGCCAATTTCTGAAACGATTTACAGAATAACTGGAACGAATGAAAACCATGAAATTAGAAGCAAAGAACAGAACTCAACTGGGCTGTAAACATACTGTACACACATATAAGAGTATGAAATCATCTCAATCACACACATATCATCATGGGTTCATACAAGTTGTGCTTATACTTACCTCAATTCGATTCTAACACTCCATTTGCTATCCTTGGTGCTCAAATCACTCCCAACCACAACCCATAGCTATCGAGCATGCAAAAAGAGGGAAAACTCATGAATACAGTCATGGAGAACAAGAAAGGAAGGGAGAGAAGGAATCCAAGACATTCACTTACCAGCAAGCACAAGAGGAAGGAGATGAAACAAGTGGATCTTTCACCCTTCTTCTAACTTGGCTGAATCAAAGAGAATGGAAAGAGGGAAATCGAGAGAGAGCAAGAGACGAACGAGAGAGAGACTGAGAAGAGAAGCGAGAGCGGAGAGTTGGTGAGATATTTATAAGATAAGGTTTAAGGAAATTTACAAACAAGTCCACATGCTTAAGGCCATTTACAATTCGAGTCAAATCCCTGTCCATCGGAACCATGTAACATCGTTTGCAATTGACACAGTTACAGCATTTAACGAGCTCAACAAAAGACACGTGTTGACACCAAGATGATGCATAAATGACGAGATCTTAGAAAAATGCAAATTACGAAAAAGGGCTTGGTCTACCTAAACCAGGTCAAACTCAACCCAATTACCTATTCATGACCCACAACAAAACTAAAACAAGAATAAAACACTATTAGCAACAAAAACACCATTAATTAGTCACTAAACTTGGTCAAGCGGGGTCCGGGTGTTACAATTAGCAATGTTGATTTATGGCATTAACATTTGGGCCATGTGAACCAAAATGATCTTAAACATTTGTCAAAACAAGAATTGGTCCGAAGGCTACCTAAACTTCAGAAGCCCTTAAACAGTGTTTGTGGCCCATGTCAAATTGGAAAGCAAACCAAATCAACCCATAAGAAACTTGATCAATTGACAATAAATAAACCATTGAATTGTTTCATATGGATTTCATGGGTCCTACTCAAACGTAGAGCATTGGTGGTAAGAAGTACATTTTTCTTATGGTTGACTATTTTTCTTAATACACAAGGGTTCATTTTTTGAGAGAAAAATAGAAAACATTTGATGTGTTTCATTACTTATGGTTGCACTTGATTGTAGATAAAGGCTAAAAGTTTGATGTAATTTCCAAGATTAGATTTGGTCACGGAATTGACTTTGGGAATTCCTTCTTTCAATATTTTTGAGATGAGAATGGCATAAAACATGAATATTCAACTCCTAAAACTCCACAGCAGAATGGAGTTGTTGAAATGAAAATCCGGTTGTTCAAGAATTGGCTTGAATTATGCTTTACAATAAGAATGTTCCTCAATTTTTTTAGGTTAACGGAGTTAACATTGCAGTTTATGTCATAAATCCAGGCTACCTCAGGCTCGGAACCAAGAGTACTCCATATGATATTTGAATGGTAGGAAACTCAATGTTAAATTGTCACGCCCCAAACCAGAGAATTGGAAATCAGAGTGGGCCCCGGGGTATGATACGTAATCCCGTAGCAACCCGTGCCAAACAAGGACATGCACGAATCAATACAAGGGAGATTCCATAAGAATGTGTGAGGAAGTTTCACAACATATATATCAAAATTCAATCAATTAAGCAGAAGCCCGTGAAATACATCAGTAATGATCATAAGCAATATTAAAACATCATTCATTCATAATTATACATAAAGTCTGCTAATTAACCATCCACCATCATAAGATAATAAAATACTAAAACACAGTTATAGAAATCCAAACAAGTGTTCATCCAATCCTGATTCCAAAATAACCATAAGTCCAAACAAGTCTATCCTAACAACCCAGCAAAGAACCTGATGACTCTCTACATAAAACAACTAATAGAATACATCGTCTTCAGTCCACTTGTCTACTCTCCAAGGTACCATTGGGGTTCCCTCCGGAGGCACGTTGTCTGCCATACTGACGTCAGGCTCTGTACCTATAACACCAAGGGTAGCACAGTTAACACGACAGTTAAGCAAATATAGAAATATATAAGACCATCAGGAAGTAGCAAATGAATTAGAGAGCATATTGATCAAAAGAAATCAAAATCGTAAGCTAAGCATATTATGCATGAAATAAGCAACTGCAAAAATATGCTTTAGCTGCTCTATGAAGTCATCCGCTACTAAAGGATCCTCAATGCCATGGAACACAAGTGGAAATCTCTTCCTAAACTTCTCGTAGAGGTCATTGGGATCGACCTCAAGAAGAACCAGGTCACCTGAATAAAATCAGTACCCTTTGCGTAGCTGCTAGAAGCTGAGCTTGAAAAGCTGCCTTGTCTACATCAATCCTAGCCTGATCTGTTGCTCTGACCGCCTCTACCTAAACCTTATCAGCTGCCCTCTCTTCCTTATCTCCCTGTCTGTCAGCTACCCTCTCAGCCTCATAGGCTCTTTGCTAGGTTGCATGAGCATTCTGAGACTGCATGAAAGCCTAAAGAAACTGAGTAAATCATGAATCAGTAGGAGGCGCATCATCCTCATTGTTATCCTGGGATCGTCTCCCTCGGTGAGCCATAATCTGCAAAAGAATTGGTAGTCTTTTAGTACCTAACAACAAATGCTAGAAGCACAAAACTAGAGACCTTACATTAGGCACGTAAAATTTGTCAAACGACATCAAGTTCTCACCACGTCCTACATTTCTATCCAGTTTTAATTCTAGAAACATGCAAGCCTCTAATACCAACAGTCACACCCCAAGATCATAATCCACAGTCAAATAAGAAATTAAAGGCCAATTAGAAATTTTCGTGTTTAAAACAACACATGGCTCATAATTAATCTGTCATGACCCGAGCCTAAGAATCATGGGTTTAGGGTTAACCTTGAGGCGTAATACACCTACTCCCCTGTAATTCACACCTGGATTGGAGTCAAAGCAGAATTACACAAGGGATATTCACATACTTACACGTGTGAGGTGTTTAAATGGACATTTATCTAAACATTCAATATGCGGAAGCTTGTCAATGTCACATTTTTTTTTTCACTTTTCATTAAACAGTTCGAAAATATAATTACAAACATAAAATAGTCCAAATCTTAACATTTAAAAAGCATAAGATTATTATAACAATTCTACACATCACATGTACAACCCAAACATAATATACACATGTATGCAACTAAATCAAGGATAAACATTCTATGTAAAGAAAGTAAAACAATAAAGTACAAGAAACCAAAGGACATTCGTAGAAAGGTCAGACTATGTAGACAACAATCTATATGGATGCAAATATATGTATATGCTGAAAGTCCCAAAATGCCCAAAATACTCATCCTTATAGTGTATCGCTCTTGGCATATAGATCAGTCAATAAGCTTCTACTATCCATCCGTTATAGCCTGAAGGAACCACTGTGGTCTTCTTCTCTAACTCCTAGGTCTCTACCATACCGAGATAGGGATCTAAGCCTATAACACCATTAGACAACTACAAATAAGACTATTCAGCAAAGTATAAGCATAATTAAGGTAATACGCATTGTATCTGAAGGAATTATTGACAAATGATCATTAGAGGTCAATTTAGTATACTACGCATGTTGTGCATTGAAACAAAGCATGATATAAGGATCAATAAGTGAAAATACATATTATTTGGCTACTACATTTGCTATATCCTCCCTCTGGGAATCTTTGCGTTAAGAATACCATCAACCGAGCCAAGGTATGAATGGGTCTCTTTATACATGGAGTCCAAAAGCTCCAAAGGCACACTACAGTCGGACCTTTCATATACTATACCAAAGTCAACTCAGCCGGCTATCATAAGGCTAAAGTTAAGTAGAGCCAGACCTTTCATAGACTATACCAAAGTCAACTTAGCCGGCTATCATAAGGCTAAAGTTAAGTAGAGCCAGATCATTTCAACTCACATGATTGAATTTGAGTAGTCATACCATTCGTTTCATTGAGAACTATACATATACATTCAATTCGTTCTTACTCAATTTAATGCTACAATAAGAAAATGTATATCAATAAACATTTCAAATAGAATCAATTCATTCTATGATCATTTCAATTCAAAGTCATCTCAAGAATAGAAGGCAGTAATGATAATCCAATATGCTATACAATTCAATTTAGTAGAAAAATCAAGATAATTTACAAGCCAACCCTAATCTAATCATCCATTATTTTTAACCGTCCATGATAATGTAGTTTTAAGTTATCCAATACACGGTTATCTTTGCTTTGGTGTCACATTGTGTAGAAGAGGAGGTGTATCAAGTCCCTTAAACCAACACCCATGGGTAGGTGCTTAACAAATGGAGAACAGCACATGGATGAGTCTCAGCCCTTAAGACTTTCCATGGTGTCTGATTATTCTGTTGGGCTAGTGAATAGGGTAGAGGAATCCAAGAACTAAGGCCCTACAAGGCCTTAAAGCAATCCCTAGTTAATCCTAGTTTTTAATGGTCCTTCAGCTTAGCCATAGGTGACCAACAACTTAGCTATGGGTAACTTATGGCTTAATCATAAAATGCACTACGGCTTAGCTATAGTTACACAACTATTCCTCTACATTTACGATTTAAGCGCAAAATGCACTATAAGAAAATACACTTTCTGCAACGAAATTTCGAGACAATCAAAATTATTTGTCCCTAAATATTTCCTTTTGTGCGACAAATATAATAATTCATCTTCAATTGTCGTCCTAGTGAATTACCACCCTATGATTAAATTCGCACCAACATTATCCTGTTTAACGACAAATACAATTCGTCGCTGAAGTGGAGTGACGAACTTTCACTCGTCGCCAAATCTGTTATTAGCTTAGGACTTCTGTTTGGCGTTTGGCGTTTGGCATTTGACACTTGGCACAAAACAAATAAAAAAGCAGAAGTAACCTCCAGCGTCGCTGTAAAGCCCTCCAAGGGTTTTTTTTTTTTTTGGGTTCTGCTTCCCTCGCAAAAAGCCGTCAAAGTTTCCAACTTCTGTTTTCCAACTTCCAAATCTCTGCATCCCTGCTCATTCCCCTCTGCTGTCTCCCATCTGCTCGGCGGCATCCCCAACCACCCCTCTCTGCTCGCTCGCCCTACTGCTCGCTCCCATCCAGCCGGCGACACCCCCAACTGCAAGGCCTCTGTGGCGATGAATAACTTCTTCACTTATCTCCAATTTGTCACTTCTTTTTCTCTGTCCTGACTAAGTGGAAGAGTGACATGATCCTTGCTGCTCTCTCTTTTTTGTGGTTTTTTTTACCAAAAAAAGGTATTTGGCCCTAAAAATACTTTCAGCATCAATTGTGCTTCTCCTTTTCTCCCTCTTTTTCTTTCTCTGCTTCTTGCACTCTGGTTTTTTTTCCTATTGGTTAAAGGGTTTGACGAAAATGGGGCTCGGGCAAGGGTTTCAGCTGGGCTTTGTGGAGATGGGCAGTGGGGTCGAGAGTGGCCGGATGGTGAAGGGCGAAGGTTGGGAAGGTGATCGAGAGTGGCCGGATGTTGCAGTGAATTTTGGATATCTTGGAACTTTAGGCAGACTGAAGGGATTTGGTGGGTTTGGGTTTATGGTTAAGTGCAAAACGATGGGGGTTTTTGGATGGCCTAGAGATGACGGTTGGTGGTTTATAGATGGAGGTTGTTTGGGTTAAGTGTTTTGAGTGAGGCTTTGGTGGGGGTTAGGATGGTCTGGGCTTCTATTTGGGGTTTGGGGTTTTCAGTTAGGGGCTTGGGGCCTTTGATGGAGGCTGAGGAGGTTGATGGATGTTGCATGGTTGCAGATAGGCTCTCCTCTACATTTCCAGTTCATCAAAGTAAGTGTTTTCTTCAGTTGCAATTGAGAATTTTTGCATATTGGCGGATGGTGGTTTGGTAGAATGTAGTTATAGTCATGATTTTTTATGGGTTTCCCTGTCTTCCTAAACCCAATTCAAGTATTTGTTTCTGTTATTTTTTTTATGGATAGTCTTTTTTTAGTTATAATGGGAAATTGCAAGATATTTTTATTTGTTACTAGGAACACCAATTGTTTGATGTTTCTCTTTGTTATTGATTACTATGTACACCAACTGTTTGATTATATAATTGGGTAGGATGAAATTTGATTTTGATTGATGGGTTTCTGTTTCTTCTTAATTGATGTAAAAGAAACTCATCATCTGTTGTTTCTGAATCCTTTATGCAAAGCCTGGTTGGTTTAATTTCAGTAATGCAAACCTTAAATTAAGATGTCTTGTTATGCATATACTGTAACACTCCGATCCCCTTTGAGCCGGATTAGTGGCTCATTAGTGTGTTTTGTTTTGATTATTCCTTTCGGATTTGGTTTTGGGCCTTGAATAGGTAGTTGAGTGACCTTTGACCTGGAATAGGTAGTTCTAAGCCCTTTTTCGTAATTTTGCTTTTGTTTTGCTCATATCATCCTTGCATCATCTTGGTGTCAGCACGTGTATTTCGTTGAGCTCGACAATTTCCGTAACTGTCTCAGAACCATTTGGAGTCAATTGGGGAAGATTGACCTTCATGTGACTTAAACTGTAAATAGCTTAAACTCCATGGATCTTGTTTTAAACTTCAAAACCTATATAAATGAGTCATGCTCCAGATGTCTCTCCCTTGCTCATTTCATTTCTTCAACGTGCATGCAAACTCCAGGAGACCCTCTTCACTTCGGTTTGTTTCTCTCTCTCTCTCTTTCGATTGGGGTTTTGCTACTCTTCGTGGATTGGGTTCTTCTTCATTCTCTCATCTCTGTGTATTGCTTGAGGTAAGTGGGTTCTTTGTGTTTCTTCTCCCAATTGCACCTCTCATTCTCTGATTGCTATGTCTTCATCTCATGCATGGTGTATCTCTTTGCTTTGCTTTGATTTTAGTTGATTTGGAGCTTGATTCAGTGGATTTCCAGAGTTGAGGCAAGTATAAGTACAGGCTTTGATAACACATATGGGTTGTTTCTTTGATTGCTTTGATTCACTCTTATTCTCTGTATATAAAGGTTTTACAGCCACATTTTGTGAATTTGGAACCTCTGTAGTTCGTTTGGAGATGTTTCTGTACCAAATTTCAGTTTCTGTAACTATCCCGAATTCGTGTTCTGTACTGTACGGCTAAGCCGTAAGTTTCTACGGTTTGATTTCCAGAGACTTAAATTTGAGTTTTGCTCTACGGCTAGGCTACGGCTAAGCCGTAACTTGTTCTACGGCTGAGCCGTAAGCTAGCCGTGACCCAACCGTAATCCAGCCGTGAATTAAATCTCTGATCAGTCGAAACTTTCCAGAGACAGTGTTCCTACGGTGTGGCTACGGCTAAGCCGTGGAATGCTACGGCTAAGCCGTGAATTGGTCTACGGCTCAGCCGTATACTGGCTGTAGCCCAGCCGAAAAAAGTGTCAGATCAGAGGTGGAAGATGATTCGTTTAGTTGTGTTTTGAATGGAACCAAGGAGAAGCCGTAGTGCATATTACGACGAGTGCGTAAGATGTCTTCGGCTTAACCATAGGTCCCTCATGACTAAACCGTTAGGCATGGCAATTTTGAAATATAACTTAGGATGATGGTGAGACTTATAGGGCTCAAATACAGGTTAACCACCCGTGTAAACCGGCCCAATGGATTTCCTTGGATCGCATGAATAGTCTGTTAGGCTGTGACTTATTCATGTGGGTGTTGATTTACTGTTAAGCACCTCCCCATGGGTGTTGGTTTAAGGGACGTCGGTGCACGCAAAGATTACATTGCAACACTTTGATGACAACAGTGCATTGACTAACTTAAAACTACATCAACATGCACGGTTAGTGACAGTGAACAATTAGATTAGGACTGGCTTGTAACGAACCTTGACTCCGTATTAATCTGAGATGCATTGCATATTGGTTATGGTTTTGCCCTCTGTTCTGTTAATCTATGTTTACGCATTCCGCAGTCATTTTGCTTTCGGATTGTATATCTGTTCATTCTTCGATCTGCACTATGCTTTGATCTATGCTGTGCTTTGACTTAATCTGTATTCTGATCTGTATTATGGCTATGCTTTGTATATTTCTGGCTTTGTATATTTTGGGTATTCCCTGGTGGCTCTGTCCAGAGTTTAATACGTGAGGATAAGATCCGGTCTTTGTCATCGGTGAGTCCAAAGCGGATAATCTCCCTTTCTATGGATTTGATTTGATTGGCATTAGTCTGGCTCTACTCAGCCTCAGCCCTAGGATGCCCGACGGGGTTACCTTTGGCTTAGATCTCTGTATCTCTGTAACTGCAGTGTTGCTTTGTCTTGGGACCCCGGAACCCAGGAAACCGAGACCCACTTGTACCCTTGGCCCGGACAGTGGTGTTCTCATCTGCTTTGCTCTGCTCTCTATCGGAGAGAACATGGTTAACGTAGTAGCCACCTAGTCAGTATTTCTATGTTTTGATTCAACTATCATGCTTTAATTCTATGCACGATTTGCTTAGCACACGAAGATGAAACTCTGTACTTAATCTTCTGTCATTATTTTATTCACTTTGATACTATGCGTGTTTCATCCCTGTTACTTGTATTTGCTGGATCGTTGTATTCATTTGTGTTGTCTGTGGTGTTGCAGGCACAGATACCTTGCCCAGCTCTCCGGCGGTCGAGGAGGCTGCAGGGGCGAGTGTAGAGGCACCCTCAGGTTTGGCAGAGTGGGCCTGATCACCTCTACCGAGTGCGTGCATACATACCAGTGGCTTTTATTTTGAGTTTTGGGTTTTTGGGGATTTGTAATTGGACTTTGGGCTTTGTACTCTGTATATTTGTACATCTGATTTTGTCGTGTACTCAGACTTGTACTTGGTTTTCCAACTTTGTAATTATCTTGTCTTTTCCGTTTCGCATTTGTTTTGGCTTCCGCCATTTTCCTTTGTTGCTTGCTATGATAAGTACAGCTTCCGCGTACGCTTAGTTCGCACGTGTTAGATCCCTTGTGTATGCGCATCTGGACAGGGTTTGGATGCACGTGCACGGGAGTACGTGTGTCACTGGTTTAGCTTTTCGCTAACCCCCGATTTCTGGGCCCGGGTTGTGACATATACTTGCAAGGATATTGATTATCTTGGAATGATTGAATAACTTTCCAAACATTTGTCTAACACAACTATTTATACTATTACTAATCAGGAAAAAACATTAACAAAGGAGAAGCAGAGAAAACCATTACTCTGTAAAACCAGGTTTTCATATAAGCCTTATGATTGACCTTAAGAGTGAGAAATAAATTTTTAGGTTTTGTAGTTTTGTACCCTGCTTGAATTCGAGTTCCCATTCTATATGCAATGTTTTTAGTTGATTTTAGTAGATTTAGATGAGTGATTGTTCTAGTAGTGGCTTTCTTAAGTAAGAGTTTTTTCTTCAATAATTTAAATTAATTTACAGTTCTAGTTTCTGAGTTTCTCTGTTTCCATCTCATTTTCTTTTGGGTTTTTTTTCAGTTCCTGTTGTTGATGCATTTGAGAATATAGATTAAAGCCAAAACTGAATGTAGAGCCTTGGTGAGTTTTGATTCTTGGGATCTAATTAGCCCATTGATTTTCATTCTTTTCTCCTCCTTGATTCTTTGTTTTCTGTTGTTTCGTCAGTGAATTTGGTGATGTGGAGAGCCATATCTAAATCAGCACTTATTTTTGGACTTGGAACCTTTATTCTTGTCTCATCTTCATGTAACAAAGATGTCAACTTTATGAGATATAGATATTAATATTGAATAAGAATTTGAGTTTGGTTTTCATTCTTGAAAGTTGGATTTGGCCAATTGATTTACAAAGGATCATCTGAATTAGCAATGCAAGAATTTTAACCTTTCTGGAATTTTAACCAGTTGGAGACGAATGGCTTGAGACTAGGTTTATGGATGTTAGATTTGATCCAAAATCTCCAGAAAGCCTTGAGTGGGAGGGGCATATTAGACTCTAGAACTTGGTAGTGATCAAACTTGTAAAAGTGGACGAGGTCAAAGATGTGATTAAATGCATAGTGACATCCTGAGGCAGGACTGTCAGAAAAGCATAAAATATATAATCTTTTTAAAATTTTGGACAATATAGAATAGTACAAATATTTAGCATGAGGAAGTCGCTAAGAAGGACAACCATTTTCTCTTTTTGTTCTAAAATCTCTCTGCTCTCTAGATTTTTGACTTTTTCCACCTTTCATCATAAAATCCAAAATAATTTTCAATCATCAAATCCAACTTAAGCTTAACTCCTTGAAAGAAGTCATAGAAATTCACTTTTACTACTATGTTCAAAGAGAGGGAGAGAAATAAAGGTCAATTTTACTATAGAGAGAGGTCACTTTTACTCTCTCTCTCTATACATACATAGAGAGAGGTCATTTCTACGAATATTTCCTTGAAAAACATTATGCCTGGGAAAAATGTCATTGGTTCACATATAATAACTTCCTTAGGTGTACTTCATTATTGATTTGCTTTTAGTTGATCTTGTTTCTAAGCATTGTACTAAGCCCCTTTCTTGTCTCATCTTCATATACCAAAGGTACACAACATTTGGATTGCCTTTTCTCATTCTCTAACAATCCATGAAAGAAAGAATCTTGGCAAAGATGGCTAGAGGAAATGGAAAGATCTCTGTTGCATCAGCAAGGAGTCACAACAGTGAGTCCAAACAGACCACCTTCTTCTATTTTCCTTCTGGTGGGTCCTTGTTTTGTATTGCATTTCTTTGCCTGTAAGTACTTACATTTGTCCATTTCGCATCTTGCTAAGTTCTGTTGTTTTGTTCATCCTGGCTATTTCTTTTTATCATTTTATGTTGTTGGTCTTGATTTGGGGTTCCTCTCTTTTTCTCCAATTCTTCTGAAGTTGGATAATGGGATGGTTCTGATTTGTCAAAGTTTTTTTTATCCATTGATGCTACTTACTTCCTAGCTCTGTTCTTCCCTCTATTGCTCCTTTCTGTCTGTATGCATTTGACTAGTATTAAATGGTAGATCTTTGTTTCAAAAATGATTTGGGTTTTGCAGCTATATCTATTTCCTTAGGAAAAGGAGTTTCTTGTATCTACTACTGTATTGGGTCTTTGTTGTCCTTAAAAATGCAGCACGTATCTGCCATACAACTTTTGTTTTACTATAGCGATATAACATAATGTGCAAGTGTAGGGGTCTTTATTAATATACTACTTTGGTTGAAACTGCTTCACTGCTCAGTTCATCACAGAGGGGGTTTGAAGGAAAGCATCTTTAGTGTAAACTTTTGATGAGTGAAAATCAGAAAAAATGATCCATCACTTCTGTTGTTTGTCAATTATTTTTGTTGTCCTTTTTAGATATTGAAACCCCTTCACAATGAATCTTTCTTTTTTCTCTACAGGTTTAAAACATCAGATCCATCAAAAAATGGAAATGGGAATTCAGAAGACCCAACAAAAACACCAAAAAAATGAAGGAGAAAAGAAAGGGCAAATGGTCTTAAACAGAGTCCCTGTCTAGATGTTATTCAGTGCTCCATGAATGTTTACAGGGAGATGCATAAAATCACCTGTCATATGAGACAAACCAATGGAAGTAGTAAGTCTCTTTCTTTCCTTTTCAACCTCCCATTATGTTTCTTTTTTTCTTTTTCATTTTTTTCTGATATAGTTGATGGATAATGGTCCTTGGGTATGCAAAAAAGTCATTTGCTTACCATATCTTCTGTCCTATGTGCGAAGAGTCTCAGTCCTTTGTCTTTCTTTGATGTGTCAATTTTAGATGTAAAGCCTGAATTCCATTGTATTTTCAAATGAAACAAACTTAGGCAACTTTAGTGAGTAGCATTGAGCTTCTAAACAGTGCATTCTCAATAATTTCGCAGTCTCTTAGTATATAATTCTTACCAACTTAGTTTTAACATATGAACAATTTAGAACTACTTTACACATCCAACAAACTTTCAATAGACCCTCTAGCATTAAGAATATATTCAGACAAAACATGGATTTCTCCATAGAGAGGATTTCTCCCCCATTACCAAACGTGCCCTCAGGGCATTCAAAGAAAGCAAGCTGTAGTCTTCCTCTTTAGTGGTAATTTCTTGTTTTTTATTTCAGAAAAGGACGCATTTTTCTTTGATCTACTACATGTTTGGATGTCTCATTTTGTATTAGATGTTGAATTGTGTGATAAATTGATGAGAATTTTTGTAAATCTACTATTCCAGGTATTTTTTTTTTCTTTTAATCTACAGCTTTGTTCTTATCTAAACCCTCAATATCATATCAAGTGATGGATTGGTACTTATTTTGACTGTCAATGTAGTTTGTTTTGTAGGGATCAATACTCCTTATAAAAGAAAAGTATAAATTCAATGTTTATAAGCTTATTCAAAGATAAGTACATGGATTTTGCTGATCAAATTGATATATAATGGTAGAAATTCATAGTGAACATAAGATAACTCACAACCTTACAAAAAGTAAGTTTACTTTATTGTTTGATATATAATTAATTTGGTAATTTTTTTTGTTTTTTTGTTCGCAGATTGACGATGGAGTGAGCATGAACTGTTGTTGATGAGGGTTTTTTTTTTTTAGTATTTGAAGGATATTCAAATTACTGTTTGGACATTTGTTATGTATTATTTTTTATATTTGGATGGATACTTGGATGGATATATGGATGAATGTATTCTTTTTATTTTGTGATGATGTGAATGCGAATTGTTGTGATGTGAATGAGAATTGTTGTCACTAATTATCTATTTTTGGTGATGAATTCCATCTCTACTAAATGGTCAACCACGTTCTTCAAATGCGTGATGACCACTATAGGGAGACAAACAAAATCGTGCCTAAAGAATGGACATTTGGGGACAAACCCTTCGCTGATTAACTATTTTTTGGGGATGAACAATTTTGTGCCTGAAGGTTGGACTTTTGGGGATAAACTTTTGTTCGTCGCTGATTATATATTTTTGGCGACAAATAAATTCGTGCCTAAAGTTATATATTTGGCGACAAACACTATAAGGCGATGAATGAAGTCGTGTCTAATGGTTGATTATTAGGGGACCTCAAGTAGGACATTTGGTGACGAACACCATAAGGCGACGAACAAAATTTGTCCCTAAAGGTTCGACATTTGGGGACAAACATATATTCGTCGCTGAATATATTCCCAGACAGGGTTTTTGTGACAATGTGGGGACAAATGTTTATTCGTGGCTAAATATTTTTGGCGACGAATTTTACTCATTAGGTGACAAATTGTATTCATCACTAAAAACCTTTTTTCTTGTAGTGATGGTCTACGGCTTAGCCGTGCTTAACCTATGGCTGAGCCACAGTGTGGCTATGGCTTAGCCGTAGCACATTTTACAGCTTAGCCACGGATTAGTCGTAGAAGAATTCTTAAATTTGTCGCTCTCTAGAGTCCAATATGTAACATACTTGCGGCTTAACTGTAAACTTCAAATTTTCTATAGCTGACTCAGTTACAGAATGCTCCTCTTTAACCCATAATGCTGGGGTTATGATTGCATGTCTAATGCCTATTGAGGGCATTCATTTCTTCCTCTCCTTAACCATTTAACATCTTCAATTCCACTGCGTGATTCACTTCAACAATCAACTCATGCTTTTTAAACCATTATAAGGGCTAAACTTTCACATTAAAGATTCAATAGATTTACAAGAATCATAAAATACCAGCATGCATTCAACCAAAATTAGTTTATTCTTGCCTTGTTTGTGAATTCAAATCACTAATCCTCCTCTTGGTTCAGTTTGAGAAGGAACACTCGATTCTTGACCCTAAAATGACATGCATGTCAGAAATGATTAAGAAGATAAGTGCATGCTTGAAAGAGGAGTCTTCTTGACTTCCTGAACCCAAGAATTTGTACATTAGGAAGTGATCTTAACTTAGTGCTTGACAAGAAAAACAAAGTGCCTAAATCCTTCACTTCGGAGAGATGAGGAGGGGTACGAGATAATAAAGAAGAAAAATGGAAACCTGCAGTCCCACATGCACCCTATTGGCTCCTTTGATTTGATGAGAAGTTGAGAATAAAAAGAAGAAAGAGGAAGAGTTGGGAAGGAGGAGCTACTATAGAAGAAGAGTTGAATGAGATGGGTACTGGAACCCATTTGATTATATATATATATATAACTTAAGGTTTTATAAGAAGGTCCTTTTCACTTAGGGTTATTATAATTGAAGTCATTAGAGGGTCCCACTAATTCAAATGAAGTCCAATGCATTCGAATCAAGTACTAAAGTTGACAAGCTCGACAACACAAACGTGATGGGGTCAATATGATGCATGTATGATGTAAAACCATGAATTTTAAAATTATGAAAAAGGGCTTCCATCTACCTAGGTAAAGTCAAACCCGACCCAAAGTACTTATCCATGACCTGAATTTGATCCACCGAACTCCAACAGACTAAAATAGACTTGTTTAGGATAAAATCACATTAATTAGCTAGTAATCACAATTAGTTACTCGCTAATTAGGCTTAGCTTGGGTTGGAGTGTTACATCCTTCCCTACTTAGGAATCATTTAGTCCTCTAAATGAAACAAAAAATAGAAAACAATTCCATTATTTGATGTCCTACCTCCTACATCTCGAAGTCCAATTGCTCTCGTCTAAATCTTGATTTTTATCTGATAATGAAAGTTGATCAGATCACCAAGCTACTATTCTAAACTTAAGTCTTCACTACTGATCATCGATAAGGTTCCTCTATTTGGATGACACTCTTCAATCTTCCTTGAGCTTGTATGACGATGATGTGAGACTTTATGAAGCCTTTGCTATCTGGATACATTGTATCAAATTGAATTGTATCACCAAATATCACTGCACCATCAACAGTTAGAAGCATGAAATGAAAATCTGTTTAGCCAAAATGAAGTCATTCTAGCTCTTAGTGGTCGAAGACAAAAGAGTTTTAAGACAAAGATTTTGGCGTGCAAGCAAAAAGAAGTCTTTTAAACAGGAACCAAAAAAGTTAAAAAAAAGATTTTTTTTATTTTTATTTTTTTTGACATGAAAACCTATAAGAAGGAGGAATGATGAATTTCCAAAGAGTTATAGGTCAGAAACATTGAAATGAAAGTGGAAGGACATTTCGGTTCTAATTTGCACACTGAGATCTTAAAGTCTGTAGTTTATGAAGAGGGAAACTAATGAAGGAAGAAATAGTTCAAATCATGTACAAGGAGGAAAAAGGAAGAGAAAGGCCAATAGAGCGAAGAAGGAAGATCTCTTATATAGGTAAATTTTCCTTGCTTGAATTTTCAATCAAAAGAAAATGGAGAAAAAGCAAGTTCTCAATCACGATACGTTAAATGAGGAGGACAAAGCAAGCTTCTTGAAAGGAACAGTGTCAGTAGAAACAATGAGATATCCGAGAATTTAGGATTACATACAAACATGATTATTTAATTAGTAAGGTCTGGTTATTGTTAACACTAGTTGATGGTGAAAGAGGATGCTATTGCCAAAACAGCCTTTAAATCAAGGTACGGCCATTATGAATTTTAATGATGCCTTATGAGTCTTAAGTTGGACTAATGCACTTGCAGGGTTTATGGCTTGATGAGTAGGTTCTTTGCTTTGAAAGTTTGGGCAACATTATCTGTATGTAGGAAAGTTGAAGTTCATTTCAGATCACTACAGCTTACGATATCCATTTTGAACACATGACTCAAATATGAGACAACGAAGATAGCTTGAATTCATTAAGTATTAGCACTTCCCTATCGGGTATCATCCAAGAAAAGGGGATGTAGGGGTAGATCCTCATAACAGGAAGACAATAAACTTTAATGCCTAAAAAAAGTTTATTTTTAATTGTAATGGGTATAAGACTTCATAGATTTAATAATCTGGGTATAATAAGTTGAGCTTCCAAATGAAAAAGAGCAAAGGATAGAAAGAAAAGAATGAAAAAGAGCAAAGGATAGAAAGAAAAGAATTAAGTCAGGAATGGGAGACTGATTGAACTTGGGTTCCCATTTCTAGAAAATAAAATGAGACAAAATAATATAGGAACTAAGACTAAATATAAAGATAGAGAGAACGGAAAAATAGTACGAGTCAAAATAAAGAGGGGACAACAAAAATTTTTCAGGCGAATTTCAAACAATGACATAAGAAAGGAACAAAAAGATCATTTGAATGAATATGTCATGAGGAAAATTATTTATAGAAGAAGACTTAGCTGATGTCAATAATCTCTCAAGGAAATTCCCCAATGAATTTATATTCTAGAATAAAATACTGTATGAATCTCTTAAGGTTCAAACGGAAACAAAAGATTTGGGTCATGTTAGTTAGAATCAACAATGATGCACCATATGTTAATTTATTATGCGCTTGGTATTCTTAGAAATTATGGATTCACTTCCTAAGTCTTCAAATTAGATTACACAATTTGCTTTTAAATCACCTGATCATCATCATCCAATCTAATGTTAGATCTCTTCTAAATACAATTACAACTTTAGTCAAATTGAATCCTCAAACTACCAAGTTATCCCGATGAGTCACTTTTAACTTTCCACAATAGTCTTCAACTCACTTTATTCTTAGGATATGCTTAAGATAAATTCTTCTATACTCAATTTAGATCACAAAACCTCAGAGTTTAATTCATACTCATCTAGCAAGCAGGAAAACATTCTTCAATAATTCAGTAAAATGGAACTATCATTTGAATATAGCTTCTGAAATCAACGATAACAACTTACACAATTCCAAGGCTTCTGATATAGTAACTTTAATTGCAACCTAATGATGCTTAAATTAAAATTTTATTTCTCCCTATTGTACTTGTGACTGATTAATCTGCAGAGTCAAGTAAATCTTCAATTGATCCTCGCGATTAATAATGAAATCTCATTTAAGTCATGGTGACATTGCAACAAACATCTTTATTCCTCCAACATTAACAGTAATAGATTTAATTCATCAAAATACCATTGATGTTATTCACTTTTATTTTATCTAGTAAGGAAAACAAATTCAATTATTCATCTGCGAGTGTTGACAACCAATCATTTAATCAAAAGATCTAACTAATGACTCCCAAAATTTGTCTTTGATTCTCGAATGTATTTTAATCCAGTCTAGCTTGTCGTCTAAACTAAAAGAGATCAAACCTCAATCGCTTTGCTAGAATCATCTCACACTTGATATTGATTGACTAATCTTCAATAATTGAATAATAGAAAATATTTCAATAGTCAAAGATCAACATTTCATCAAGGCATTAATCAAGGCAACAAAAACTACTAAGGATTTCAAAACCCATATTTGATCTTAAAACTTTCTTCTCAGGTTTATAACCTTTAGTCCGATTTATAACCTATAGTCAATGGTATTCAGGCTCAAGTGCAATCTGGAAGTTACGATGCACCCTATAAATGATCAAGTCTAGATCATACTTGCTAATCACTTGATTTAACCGCTCATTTCTCAGCACTACCTATCCAAGGTACAATCTTATATCCTAATATGTAAACCACAACACTCAACTTAGAATATTGAAGTAAAGAAAAGGATCAACAAAATAGCGTAAGAAGAGAAAATAGAAGGGAAATCGCTAACAATTAATTTTCTAACTCAAAATAAGGAGCTACCTTCAATGCGGTATGATGAAAGTATGTGGTCCTTTGTGAAAGGTCTGCCAAATAATGATTTCTTGGATGGTGTTGATATATTCATCGTGTTGTTCTAGCAATGCTTCCATATAGGTGTTGAAATGCGCTTCTGGCATAACATTATTGTTGCTCAGCATCCAAGCTCTAGTCAGGAGGAAATTAGAATGCGTCTTAAGTATCTCTCGTGCCCTAAATACTTGCAACAGGAGACGTCTTCTTCTGCACACCACTTTATACGAATTTGGGAGAAGACGCTTAATACTCTCTTCCAGAGTATACTTTTCTCTAGACAATTCTGTTTCTTGAAGAAGTTTAACTAAGGTTATCATCCGAAAAGCGAGTATACCTTTCTCTGGACAATTTTGCTTCTTGAAGATGGTTAACTAGGGTCATCATCTGAACAGCAAAAGGTATGCTTCTGAGAGATCTCAACTCCCATTTGAGAACATCTATGTAAGGCTTTAGAAAGTCATTGTCTACCAAGAGTTTTATTGAACGATTCTGTTTCACTGGTTCTGTACTTTCTTTCTTAACAATTACTTGTAAAAATAATTGAATCTCATTTAGAAGCAACATATCTAACCTACCTACCCAGTCAACTTATTAGACAATGAAGTCGAATAATTGACATTCGGACCTATTCTAATGTATTCTCACCATGTTCCAATGTTCTAAATCTTTTGTAAAGACTTTTCATGGCCCGTTCATGGCGCTCTGATACCATACAATATGTATGTCACAACCCGAGCCCGAGAATCATGGGTTTAGAGTTAACTCCGCGGTGTAACACACGTACACCCATGTAATTCACACCCAGACTAGAGACGAAGTGGAATTACATAAGGGATATTCACATACTTACATGTGTAAGGTGCTTAAACAGACATCTGTCCCAGCATTCAATACGCGGAAGCCTATCAATGTCACCTATAATTTTTTTCACTTTTCATTGAACAATTCAAAAATATCATAGCAACCATAAAACAATCCAAATCTTAAAATTTAAAGAACATAAGATTATTATAACAATTTTACACATCACCTGTACAACCCAAACATGATATACACATGTATACAACTATACCAAGGATAAATGTTCTATGTAGAGAATGTAGGATAATGAAGTATAAGAAACTAAAGGACATTCATAAAAAGGTCAAACTATGCAGGTAACAATCTATATGGATGCAAATATATGTATATGCTAAAAGTCCCAAAATACCCAAAATACTCATCCTTATGACAATAGTGTGTCGCTCTCGGCATATAAATTAGTCAGCAAGCTTCTACTATCCATCCATTACAACTTGAAGGAACCACTACGGTCTCCTTCGCTGACTCCTGGTTCTCTGCCAAACCAGAATCGAGATCTAGGCTTGTAACACCATTAGACAACTGTGAATAAGTCTATTCAGCAAAGTATAAGCATAATTAAGATAATACGCATTGTATCTAAAGGAATTAATGATAAGTAATCATTAGAGGTCAATTTAGTATACTACGCATGTTGTGCATTGAAACAAAGCATGATATAAGGATCAATAAGTGAAAATACATACTATTTGGCTATTACATTTGCTATATCCTCCCTCTAGGAATTTTTGCGCTGAGAATACCATTGACGGGGTCAAGGTACGAATAGGTTCTTCATACATGGAGTCTGAAAGCTCCAAAGGCACATTGCAGGGCACCTTTCATATACAATACCAAAGTCAACCCGGCCGGGTATCATAAGGCTGAAGCTGAGTAGAGCCAGACCATTTCGATTCATATAATTGAATTTGAGTAGTCATACCATTCATTTCATTGAGAACTATACATATATGTTCAATTCATTTTACTCAATTTATTGCTGACAATAAGAAAACGTATATCAATAAACATTTCAAATAGAATTAATTCATTCTATGATCATTTCAATTCAAAGTCATCTTAAGAATAGAAGGCAGTAATGATAATCCAATATGCTACGAAATTCAATTTAGTAGAAAAATTAGGGTAATTTACAAGCCAACCCTAATCTAGTCATTCATTATTTCTAACCATCTATGATGATGTAGTTTTAAGTTATCCAATACAAGGTTGTATTTGCTTTGGTGTCACATTGTGTAGAAAAGGTGTATCAGAGTCCCTTAAACCAGCACCCATGAGTAGGTGCTTAACAAATGGACAACAACACATAGATGAGTCTCAGCCCTTTAGACTTTCCATGGTGTCTGATTATTCCATTGGGCCAATGAATAGGGTAAAGGAATCCAAGCACTAAGGCCCTACAAGGCCTTAAAGCAGTCCCTAGTTAATCCTAGTTTTCAATGGTCCTTTGATTTAGCCATGGGTGACCTACGGCTTAGCCGTGGGTAATTTACGACTTAGCCATAGAATGCACTACGGCTTAGCCGTGGTTACACAACTATTTCTCCACATTTACGATTTAAGCCTAAAATGGTCTACGGCTTAGCCGTACTTGACCTACGACTGAGCCACAGTGTGGCTACGGCTTAGCCGTGGATTAATTGTAGAAAAATTCTTAAATTTGTGGCTCTTTAGATTCCAGGCCGTAACATACTTGCTGCTTAACTGTAAACTTCAGATTTTCTAGAGCTAACTCAGTTACAGAATGCTCTTCTTCAACCCATAATGCTGGGGTTTTGATTGCATGTCTACTACCTATTGAGGGCATTCATTTCTACCTCTCCATAACCATTTAACATCTCCAATTTCACTACGTGCTTCACTTAAACAATCGACTCATGCTTTTTAAACCATTATAAGGGCTAAACTTTCACATTAAAGATTCAATAGATTTACAAGAATCATAAAATACCAGCATGCATTCAACCAAAATTAGTTTATTCTTGCCTTGTTTGTGAATTCAAATCACTAATCCTCCTCTTGGTTCAGTTTGAGAAGGAACACTCGATTCTTGACCCTAAAATGACATGCATGTCAGAAATGATTAAGAAGATGAGTGCATGCTTGAAAGAAGAGTCTTCTTGACTTCCTGAACCCAAGAATTCTGTACATTAGGAAGTGATCTTAACTTAGTGCTTGACAAGAAAAACAAAGAGCCTAAATCCTTCACTTCGGAGAGATGAGGAGGGGTACGAGATAATAGAGAAGAAAAATGGAAACCTGCAGTCCCACATGCACCCTATTGGTCCCTTTGTTTTGATGAGAAGTTGAGAATAAAAAGAAGAAAGAGGAAAAGTTAGGAGGGAGGAGTTGTTACAGAAGAAGAGTCAAATGAGATGGGTACTAGAACCCATTTGATTATATATATAACTTAAGGTTTTATAAGAAGGTCCTTCTCACTTAGGGTTATTATAATTGAAATCATTAGAGGGTCCAATTAATTCAAATGCAGTCCAATGCATTCGAATCAAGTACGAAAGTTGACAAGCTCGACAAGACAAACGTGATGAGATCAAAATGATGCATGTATAACGTGAAACCATGAATTCTAAAATTATGAAAAAGTGCTACCATCTACCTAGATAAAGTCAAACCCAACCCAAACTACCTATCCATGACCTAATCTTAACCCACTGGACTCCACAAGACTAAAATAGACTTGTTTAAGATAAAATCATATTAATTAGCCAGCAATCACAATTAGTTACTCACTAATCAAGTTTAGCTTGGGTCAAGGTATTACACATTCCCACATAAGACCTTTGTCTGCTATGAGTTCACGAAACTGAATGTATGCCAATACCTGCGGAAGCCTTCTCTAGTAGTTAGTATCACAATATAATATAGAGTAAGCACATAAAAAATATAGGATTTAAAGTTAGAGTTTCAAAGTTAGAGACTTTTTTTAATTACAAGCCCACTAAAAACTCAAGCCCTAAAAAGAATAAAACCCAATAAAAACCCAAAAGATGTTAGCTCAAAATGATGGTCACTTATACGCAAGGCTAATGGGTGCAACTCCTTCATCTGCACCCCACGTGGGCTCATCAGGTAGCTCAAGCACTTGTAGTGCTTCACCCTACACCTCCTCCTCGAGTTAAAAAGATTAAAGTCTTGGAATTAGGAGTTCTACCCGATGAACCCAAAACCTCGCAAAATGATAAACTTTGAAAAAAGGCTTCTATACTTCCTAAAATTGCAAACTAAGCCCCTACTGCACTCAAACGAGCTCAAAATCCTACGAAACTTCGTACACACAACCTAACACTAAACATGGACTTGTCTAGACTCTAACAAATCTTAATTAACTAAAATACAATTTAATTAGGGTAATACTCATTTCAGGTTACAGAACGTTACAAAGGTTCTTGCGCTTGGGTTCTACTAGGTTGAACTTAGGTCAAGTCAGGTTGACCTGGCCTCCTTACATAAGCAAAGAAGGGGTAAGTTGGTTTCGGGTTCAAGTCAGGTCAGACTTGATCTTGTTGTAGCAGAGCTAGTCTAGGCCGAGTTCAGTTGAAGTCGGGTCAAGTCAACCCGACTCATGAACAACCTAGAAAGTCCAATTTAGGTTGGAGTAAGCCAGTTTAGCATCGGGTCATACTTGAACCATGTGTGCAAAGCCCAACCCGCCGAAGGAGCAATACAGGTCAGTTCCAGGTCAGGTTGACCTGACTCGTTAACATAGTCCAACACAGCTTACCAATAGCAATGCTGACATCAGCTACTTCACTAGCAGTATAGTCAAAAGCAGATTTGACCTGATCGATGACTGAGCTTGTTTTATATGATATCTTAATCATCTGGTGCTTGATCAGAGATCTGTTTGCCCTACTAACTCATTGCGAGCAAATCTACGTGTCTGTGGAAGAAGATTGGCAATTCAGCGATCAACAGGGAAGTTTAACCAATTAGAGTGCAGAAAATTGTTCTTGTGATATCAAAGCCATCTGGAGTAGGATTTCAGATCTATTTCTTCTAGCATGCCCGTGGCAATGAGATCTACGAGGCAGGCAGAGGAGATTGGTAATTTGACAGGAAGAAAATTATGGCATTTAAGAAACTCACTGATTTACATTGATAAGAATGGATTTAAGCATCATGGGCTAGTTTGAGGTGTTTGATCAAAAAACGACTTCAAGGAATGGTAGGAAGAGTCTTAGACTCCTTGACAAATCAAGAATCGAAAAGTGTTATTTGATGTCATAGATGGACAACTACTATGAGACTTTAGGAAAAGCTAAAAAACTCGTACATGACGGTCGATATCCATGGAAAGCTTAGATCCGCCTCAAATGAATCAAAAGTGCGAAAGTAGATGGAAAAGCAAGAATTTGAATCAGAAGGAAATAGTATGCCAAAAAGCTTGGATTCGGATGACAGGGAATCACTTTTGGTCACTATAGGTATGGATCGGATTAATGATTCATGATATTTGGATTTAGGTTCTTCCAATCATGTGTTTGAGTGAAGATTGGTTTGATGCAAGTAACTATCATTATTAGTGGATCTATTCTTATGGGAGATAATGCAAAATTGATGAGCATTAGGATAAGAGCAGTAAGATCCAAGCGTATGATGAGGTTGTTCGAACCCTAACGGATATGATGGAAGTTCTAAGTTTGTAAAGGAATTTGATTTCTTTAGGTACATTAGACTTCAAGGGTTGGAAGCGCACTATAGAAGGTAGAGTTATGAAGGTGAAAAAGGAAACAATTATCATTATGGAGGGTGAGATGGTCAGAAATCTCTACAAGTTGATAAGAGATGAAGTTTCAGGAGCAGTGAAGGAGATATCAAATAACACTGGAGGAAATACATTGTTTAGAAGGAGTTAGCTGCAACAAAATCATTAGAAGATGGGTTGACAAGGTCTTCGATGATAACATCTAGTGGCAATCCAAGAAGAGCTGAACAAAGGCGATTTTACTCAGAAAACGAAAGGCAATTGGGTTCTAATTTGTCACGATGCGAAGGACAAAAACCCATTGCTGAAAATGACAATTGTAGGTTTGATGGGTTTAACACTGGGATGGGGAAAGAAGGAAGGATTCACAAGGAACCAGTAAAATTCGGATTTAGGAATGTCTCTTTTGTCTTGATGGATAGAAGTAAGGTTCATTGTGTTACAAGGATGCATGCATAGATGGCAATAAATGGAGGCACTTCAAAGGTTCAAGATGGGGGTGTCCAAGTCGAAGGAAGCAACTGTGGGAAATCTCAAGTCAGTTTGCACTTGATTGACATTCGACAATGCTGAGATTGTCGGTGCACATTGGTTGTATGTGTGCTGAAACGTACCTTTTAGCAAGGTATGGAAAAACCAAGACACTGCAAGTATCTTTAAGGTTGCTCTGAGGATTTACGAAATTAAAGACAAGGTGGAGATTGTTGGGTCTTATCTTGTATTCTGGTTGAGCAGGGTCTATTCATCTGGTTTAGCCAAGATCAAGGTTCAAGTCAGCAGTATTTTAGTAATTATGTATGAATTTTTTTATTGGCCAAGAAAGCCGAAACTATATATTGATATATTGTAACTCTAACTCCCAAAGGATTGAGATAGGAGAATGATAAATAAGTTTATCCTCTCCATGGACGTAGGCAATCTTGCCGAGCCACATAAAATTATTGTGTTCATGTGTGTGATTACTTGATAGTATGATTGTATCTGTTCATCGTATTTGATCCATTGATCATGGGTAGTTTTCGTTGCGCCACTTTTCTTAACAAGAACTATGGGGCCAGCAAGGGCCATGCCCACTTGTGGAGTTTCATTTTAGATTTATCATTTCACCCCTCCAAAATTATCAAATTAAATATTAGAAATATAATTTGAGTTTCCAAAAAAGTGAAACTAAATAATAGCTGATTTTAAGGAAAAAATTCTAATGAAAGATGAAAGGGAAAGAAAAGAAGGAAAGAAGAAAGAAAATGAAATAAAAAAGGGAATAGAAATAGATTAAAAACTACCGACCAATATCTTAAGTTGTCATTGCCACCATATACCTTAGTTTGAGACCGTGATAGTATGATCGGAGAGATGCGGATAGCTTGGATTGTTGAGGCCAAGGCCGACTTAAGCATAAGGCAATAAAAGCCTTTGCTTTAGACCCCAAAAAATAAGGCAAAAAATAAGGCCCATTTATTTTGAAATAAAGAATCACAGTGTTACTCTCTAAAATCTCTCATATAATTACCATATATATAACTCATTCACACCGTTTTCAACATTATATCAACATAATCTCATGCATAATATTCATATCCACACTTTTCAACTTTTATGTACATATATATCTTTTGCATTACCTACACCTAATTCCATTTAAACTTGAATCGCCGAATCTCATCCAATTCCATTTAAATGTGAATGAGCGAATCCAATCCCTAGAATGCCTTTATGTTAAATTTTAAGTCTAAATTATAATTTATTCAACTTTACTAAAGAGTTCTCTTTTATTTAAAATTATTTATTCATTTTAATTTATTTTTAAGCCCAAGCTTGGCACGAGCCTTTATTGCTAGTAAACATGAAAGACTAAGTGAATTAGCCATACTATAAATTGAAAAAGATACATTAGCAAAACTTAAGTATAAAAACTTTATTAGTAATTCACATTACAAAAAGCGAGAAAAACATATTTTAAATAAAATATTAATAATAATATTCGAAAATAAAAAAGACCTCATTTAAAATTGTGGCTTTAGTCCTCAAATTTTCTCAAGATGGTCCTGGTTGATGCTTGGAGGCTGTGAAAGAGTTTGGAGTCAGTCTTACTTCATAACCTGTACGTAGAAGGAGGGTTGAAGAAAACAACCCTTATTTCACCTTATATGCTTACAATTATATATGTACTAATTTTCTATGCATCATTCTTTTCTTTTTAGTCTTGAACCTTATACTTGAAATCTAACCCATTAAAAAATATTTCCTATTTATGTTTTTTAAGTTCAAAAATTTTAAACTAATTGGAAATACATCCACCATAAATAGAGAAAATTTCTTGTTTTTCAACATTTAATTTTAATTATGAATATCAGATTAATCCGGTTAGAGAAAATTCAAAAGTACACAAAAGGCCATGGAACCATGCTTTTTGTTTTTTCTTTGATGACCCAAGGCATATGAATGGTCTAGATTTCAAACATGGGTCATTCTCATTGATTATCTTGTAGTTCTTATATAAAAAGTAGGTATAAAAAGAGAAAAGAAAACCAAGAACCCACTTTAAGAATGGTATTCTTTTGTTTTATGCATTCCAATTGCTATTTTACTACTCATCCATGCTTCACTATGTCTTTCTAATAAATGGGCCTCATTATTGAAATTCAACCTACTCGAAATCACTTCCTAATTATGTTGTATTATTACGAGAAGTTTTAATCCAATTGGAGTTATCTCCACCATAGATAAATAAAGGTTATGGTCCTTACGAACCATTTTAGACCATTTCATAAAATGGGGCTCAGGTTGCGAGCCATCCAAATTGATCACACACGCAAACCCCTTGAATTACACATGTTCACTGATTTTGAGTCCCATCCGAGTAGACTAGACAATTGGATCGATTGCACACTCATATGGATGCGCAGTTGATCCAATGGTCCAGTCTATTTGGATGGGACCCAAAATTAGTAAATAAGTGAAATTTAGGTGGGGGAGAAGGGGGAGGGGAGGTCGTATGTGTGATATCTTGGCATTCTTAGAAACTCAATTTCCGTACCAAAGGTAGGTATTGCTTAGGATTCTCGAAAATTCAATACCAATCAAACGTTTCACCATTCAATAACCTACAAGAATATTCTTGATATTATGTTTGAATGAATGCCACACATAATGCCGAGTAATGTCAATTGTCAGGTTGTTCAAGTTCCGATCAATTGAAAGTTCAGTTAGAAGAACGGACCTCATGTTTCACAAGAATATAATAAAATGTCACCAAAACAAAAAACTCATGCTAGAATTATCCCACAACTTCATGGGCCGTCCAATGAAATAGACAGCAGTGCTCTTTTAGGCAAAATGAATTCCCTATCTCTAGCGTAGTCATAAGTAGCAATATATTCCCTTACATAGGTTGTAGGTTCAATTCCCTCATCGTGAAAAATGAATTTTAACACAATTGAAAGCGGTAATCAAAATCAAAATTGAGACAGTCAAAGTCAATGCCAATGTTATGGATTTTGTAGTTGTGCCCTAACGTGCAACCGACTCGGGGATGGAGTCTTTAGTAAACACAGAAGCTTCTTACCAACATGCAAATGCTTATGCTTGCACCTTTTCTATTCTAAAATGAGCAAGAAACAGTACACTGTCTTTCACTCTGTATCCGCCTATGGCCCTGTAAACTGCCAGCATGGGCAGTCTGAAATGCACAAGAAGCCATTATCCATGTGTGATAGATAGGTCAGAGGAGTTCCAATACTCTTGTGCTGGCACTTAAATAAACCCGTGAGGCTCGTCGGTGGGTCTCCATTTGGGGTCTTTGCCAAATGTAAATCCAATAGTAGTTTGACTCCCTAAGATGAGTCCCTGCCATTTATTTGATATATCAAACGGTAGGCTCAGCTTGGAGGGAAATTTGTTTAAGGTTTGAAATTTGATTAAGGCCTATATAAAAGGGTTCAAACTTGAGCAATCAGATTTTTATCACCTAAAGGTTGTTCCCCCTCGCCCGAGATCTTCTTCCCTCCCTTACGCCATTCAAGGTATTCTTCCTGCAGCAATGGACTAGGTTCCCAGCATCTAAGTTGAGTACAAAAGAAGAAAAAAAAAATAGGAAGCATATTTTGAGTAGTTTAGATTTTTTTTATTAGTGGGCCCCATAAAGAGCCTTTTGTAGTTCTTAGGAGTCCAAGCCTTGGAGGAATCAACCTCAGGTTGTGGGTGGTCAAACATAGGATAGGCAAAACTGGGAAGGTTTTTTTTTTTTTTTTACTGGGTAACAGAAGCTTTCATTAAAAGGAGAGTATCCAAAGAGCAGAAAAAGAAAATAAAATAAACAAACGGAGACCCTAAGGGCCCATTTGTTTGCTTGAGGGAAGGAGTTGAAGAGGAGTGAAATTTCAAATGCAAATAAAGTTAAAAAGGAGTGGTTGAAGTAAATAAGTGACTAGTTACTTTTATTACGTTGAGATTATTAAGGTAAAGTAAAATGAATTTATTCTTCGAGTGTGTGAATAGCATGAAGTAAAGTGAAAAAATTGCTGTTTTGTAGTTTTGTTACCCATCCACTTTCAAGTTATAGAATTTCGTAGTACTTTATTTCATTTTAAGAATTCTTAAACTCAGCCCCCGCCCCCCCTCCCTCATACCCCAAGACCACTTTAGTGGGGTTGTGACCAACAAGATGAATGTCCCTTATCAATATCTATGGCACCATGTACTTATTATAAGGCCAACCTTGATACATTACAATCTTAACCATAAGATTATTTGCAAATTCTTCAAATTAAGAAGTTTAAAGATTTCACATGTTTGTGGAGCCCACTGAAAAAATGAAATATATTAGCCTTAGGTTTTTTACAAATTCAACACATAAATGAAAAATGATATTTGAAATAGCTTATTATTAGTAGAAAATGGGTTAACAAGTTTTCCTTCTAGTTTTTGTAGGCCCATGGAACATGAACCCAACACATGCTTTCCACTATCAAAAGAAATTCATGTTAAGGCAAACTTGATTTCGTCTGTTGACTCAAGCCATTACTAAATAATATTAATAAATTTTATCACAGCAATAGGAGACTCAAAAAGTGACACTTACAACTATCAAGAACTAGTCACCAAACTGGTCACCATAACAACAAGGCTGTTTTAAGCCAGCACCATTATGAAACTTATTAAGCATCTCGAATGACAAATTTGAACGAGCAAACCACATACTTCTAACTAAAGACATGTGGTATATGAATATCTGCAACCAAATACATGAATTATAAAGACACATTTCATATAATTAATTAAAGTTTTATTTTCTCAAAAGTAACTACAGCTGCAAACATCTCACGGAATAAGCTAACATCCCAAATAAAAATGCACGTTAAAAAATCAGCATGTGCAAAGTCATAATGCTTAGAAGAGTTATTGCTGTAATTATTCAAAGCAGCCCCATATTGGCATCTCATGTGCTAATTCGGATAATCAAGAATCACTAATAAAGCTCCTCTCGCATCCTTCTCAAATGTCTAATAATAAAATTCCTCTTGTCATTATGAACCAAGAAGGCCATTGCTACATCCCTGGGCACCGTGAGCCATTCCAGCACAAGGTCTAATTCATCTGCAGTAATATCCTCGATGTTCAACAATTCCCTATTAACATCATCGATGATGCGCATATGTATTGGGTGTTGGAAATTTATACTAAAAGTATACTTTTATACTTTTTTCTTTGACTGATTTATTTATTAGTAAAGTTTATCTTTTCATCTTAATGAGAATTTGTATGGGCAAATGGTTGCATTATTATTTATTATACATGTGTGTGTCTTTTATTCTATAAAATAAACAAGTTGACATGTAGAGTTCAGCTTACATATAAAAGACTTGTTTGTTGGGTTTTATAGATTATAAATTGTTGTTCACAATCTAAATGGAGTTGGACACACCATCGGTACAGCTGCAGCATGATGCTTTAGTAAGCTTGTCTTGGCTGTAGAAAACGGTATAGTTTCAACTTGTTATTCTAGTTCGCTTTGTGTGTATTGAACAGGACTACTTTTGGGTTTTTTCTTCTTTATACTGACTATATAAGACGATTAACATACAAATGGTTATTATGAGTGCTTGTACTCTTAATCCCGATATAAATAATAGACATATACATTTAGTGTTTGGCATTTTGATTTACAAAAGAGTAAGACCTTTTATGAATCAATATTCTCAGCAAATTAGATTATTATACTGCTTGTATGGTGGATATTAGTTTATTGATAGAATTCACGTCCCGTAATAGGGATTGATGATATCCCCTTGATGAAGCTTATAAGTTTTAATTATGTCAAACCTTGTAGGTAAACTTTGTATCCGACATATCAAATAAATTAAATGTAAAGTCTGAAGAATTTATAAAGATATCAATTAAATATAGATGTTAGTAATTATTTATTCGATAGATATCTGAAGTCTTAACGTTGGAGGATTAGTAAGCATTTAATAATAAGAAGCTCGGAATATTATTTTGAGAATAAGAGCAGGAGTGCAATTATAATTCTCTAGTTAACTGAGTTGTAATTTATAAAACGATGATTCTAATTTGGGTCAAATTAGGGTTTCTTATTTCCATAAGAAGTCTATTCTTTATTTCCTTCTTAAGGTCCCTATTATAGCTTATAAATATATGCTATTGCTCTTATCATACCCTGAACCTGAGAATTGGGGATTAGGATGGATCCCAAGGTGCGACACGCGTAACCCATAGCAATTCATGCCATGTTTAGACATGTACGAACTATTACAAGAGAGATTCCACAGGTACGTGTGAGGAAATCTATATATACGTATCAATCATATTGCACGATTAAGTAGAAACATGGAGAATTCACCTGTAATTCATCATAAGCAATAATAAAACCACTTGATTCATAATTAATCCCAAATCAGTGATTAATCCACCCACATGTACATGCAAACTAAAATATCTAAACATAACTCTTATCATGAGTGTTATATCTCTCAAACTTCAAATTAACAATATAACCACAAGCCAAGGTATGGCTATGTCCTAAACAAACTCCCAAAACATAGCCCCTTGATGCTCTTCGGAGGATGATTAAGAGAAGATGTCGCCCTTGTGCCACTCATCTATATCCCGAGGTATTGCTGTGGTTCCCTTCGGGGCCACGTCGATTGCCAAACCGGTATTGTGTTCTGTACCTGTAACGCCAAATGTTGCACCGTTAACATGACGGTTGAGCAAATATAGATTACATAAGACTATCATGATGTATCAATTGAATTAGAAACATATTGATTAAAAGAGAGCAATAATCAGAAGCTAAGCATGTTGTGCATAAAGTAAGCATGAGTAACGAATCATAAACAAAAATACAATAACATACTAGTTGGAATTCACATAACTACCTTCTCTTTAAAGAGAGCATATCATACTGTGAAAATCACTAGTGGTCAAGCCAAGATCATCTAACTACCCTAAAAGCGCCGTCCAACTCTTCATATAACTACTGTAGTAGGAAATATATATAATACCCTCATTCGATCCCGTCGAGTCCCCTATGGGTACAAGCTAAGTGGTGCCGGCTCAATGCATCAAGACCTATCTGAGTTCATACTTTCTTATCATACATAGCGATCGACTCATTCTTATACAAAACATGTACCGATCTTAAGATCGTATTCAATCATAGAAGTCAGAATTAAACGAAATAACTGTCATTCAAATAATACATACTTAATTAAGCTATTAGAGCTCGAACCCTCTCAACCCTAGTTATCCCTATTTTGACTGACGAGCTCACACTCAGTAGAAGCTTTGTCTACAATATTACCTCAAGGTTCACCGAGAAGAATAGGTACATGATTAGATCATGTTGAAGGCAAGGATTACTTAGCAATAAGAATGCATTTGAATTGAGAAGTTATTAATATTATTTACTAGCCTACCCTATGCTAAAATAATCTATAATTCCGTGGTCATTTAATACGGTATATTCATAAAACGTCTGGTATCGATGTGTTACCGAAAATTTTGGTATTACATTGTGCAGGCATTAGACACGTCTTCTTATGCCAACACCCATAACATGACATCGGGAAACAACTTAAAAATCAAAGGGGATGAGTAACAGCTCTACACTCTTCCTGTAAATTATTTGATTACCATTGGGCTATTTTAATTAAGGTAAAGTTGCCATAACTAAAGCCCTATAAGTCCTTGAGAGTCCCTAATTTCCCTAAGTTTCTATGTTCCTATGGCTTTGTCGTACATGGGTTATGACTTAGCCATGTGTACAAGGTTTTTAACTAAATTCCTCCACAGTTACGGCTCATGCATGTATTACTTACGACTTAGTCGTATGAAGCTTGCAGATAGGTGACGGCTTGGCAACGGCTTAGCTGTAGTGCATTCCATGACTTAGCCATGGGTTAGCCGTAGAACAAAGTCAGGTTTTTGGCTCTCTAGATTCCAAGCCATAGTTCATTTATGACTTAGTTGTAAGCTTCAGATTTCTGAAGTTGTTTCTGAAGTTCGAAGTTCAGTCATAACAGAACTTCTTCAGTAGGCTCCTATGTGATTTCCTTTACTCCAAATTATCATCGTACATCTTTCAATACCCACATTTCATCCATAATTTGTAACCATGTTCATTATCACTTAATCCATCACATATTCTTAGATTAAAAGAGGTGAAAGAGCTATAAGTTAGCATGTATAGGGAATTTTTCAAGAATCAACAGAAAAGACATGCATGTGCTGATATTTATACTCTTATACTTGCCTCTAATACAATGCTTGACCCAAATCAACTTCTCTCTTGCTTTAATGATGGAGAAAGCCTCAATAGAAAATGAACCTACTTTATACAAAGACATGCAATGGGAGAAGTAGGTAAGAAATGCTTGCATTTCACCAAATAGTCTCCTTAACTCTTTTGATCCCAAAGAATTAAAAAGATGATAGAGATCTTACCTTAAGGAGCTATAGCTTGAAGAAGAGATGGAATTGGAGCTTCTAATGAGAAAGAACATAGAAAAAGGCAGGAAGGAGATGATGGAACCTAATGCTCTTGCATGCAAGACTCCAAATGCTTGATTTGTTAAAAAAGAGAGCTCGAAGGAAGGAAAAAGATGGAACTCCAGCAGTCAAGTGATAAGTCCTTAAAAATACATATTTTTATATAGATTTTGGACAATTTTAAGGACTTATTGAGTCAAAGGAGCCTCATTTAGTGTGATCTAGTGGTTTCAAGCATTTTAAATTCATTCTAGTATTTCTCAGCACAATTTGCTTCAAAATTACACTTTTTGCATACATTCATAAAACCTGCCATTTTTGGAAAATCTATTTTTGGAAAGTTTTATGAAAATTTATATTCTCATGAATTAAATTCAATTTTCATCATCATTAGTTCATTCACAAAATCTATAAAAAATGGTGTGCATTTTTATTATCATTTCATGAGAGATGGGCCCACATTCATGCATTTGTGATCTTAGGGGTAAAATTGTCTTTTCACATGAATTCACATTTGTTTTATAGGAAATTGATGATATCGGCCCCATTTGTAAAGAATTAAGGCAAGGAATTGATTTTCAAGAAAAAGGAGAGAAGGATTGAAAAGAAAAAGAAATTGGAAGAAAATGGCAAAAAGTCGGCTTCATGGTCCCACACGCATATCCATATGTGTGTACATTTGTAAAAGATCCAAGACGGGGTTCATTTATTTGTTGCACATTTTTAAGAGATTTTTAAAAAATTTTGAAGAATATCTCATCGAAGATGAAAAAGGAAAGCCACATAGGAGTTCTTTTTTGAGAAAGAGAAGATTTCATTGAAAAAAAAAATCTCCAAGCAAGAATTTCGTCCAACACATGTTTTGGATCAGATTTTGGCTGAAAAAATAAAGGAGAAAATCAAGGGAGAATTATCTTTAAAGATTTTTTCAAGTTTGGAGCCAACAAGAACTTTCCAAAAAAAGGAAAGTTGACAATGCAAAGAGACAAATGGGGAAGTTCTACACCTTATATGAGCCAAGTTTGAATCCAAGAGAAGATTCTTATCCCTAAATTATCTCTCCAAAGATTTCAATGTAAGGCGGCAAAAGACGAAGAAGGAAAGAAGCATCCAAGAGAGACTTCCAAACAAAGCAAACAAAGAAAGAAAAGAGAAAAAAAATAGAAAAAAAAATCCCCAAGAGCAAGTCACGTCCAAAGTCTTGTATGGGGCCCATTTTCTTTCAATTTTTTTATTATTTTTAAGATTTTAAAGTTTAAGGAGTAGGACTTGAAAAAATATAAATAGGGCACCCCTCTCCCATATTCTGCATGTAAAAAGAGTTCCTTCTCTAGATCTGTACACTTCATCTTCTTCATCTCCCTCTCCCTTCATCATAGTCCTCAAGGAGGCTTAGCCCTAAGGCCAGACTACACCCTTGGGAATTTCAACTAGAAGAAGTTCTTTCTTTTCCATCCTAGCATGTCTTGTTCTTAATTTTATTTGACAATCTTTTGTAAAGAATTTTTATATGTTAGTATATGTTGTTCTTCTTAAAACTTTTTTTCTTTTTTTATGCTTTGTATTGATACTTTTAATGTTTCTTGTGCTTGGATTGACAACCCAATATACTAAGATCATATTCGAAGAAATCATGAACCTAGTTTAAAAGAAAATTTTGAGAAGATAACTTTATTGTCTTTACCGCCTTTATTTCCTTTACTACATTTAAATTCCAGCACTACTACATTTAAAATCCTATTATACTACATTTAAATTTCTACACTTTTGAATTTTTTTTCCTGCACTTTTCATTTTATTTTCTGCACTTTTGTTATTTTTCTTGTTATGTTCATGTTGATTTTAAGTTTTGTTTTTACATAGTTTGATGGTTGGATTAGGAATTATTATATGTATTTTCACATCATAAGATTTTGTGCATATTTAAGTTACTGAAAATTAAGCTTTCAGATCTAAATTGAATGAAGAAATTCACACTCAATATACAAATTGCATAACTCAACACAGTTTCAGCAAACTGCAGAAACAGTTTTTGGCACAAAGTTCGATGTGGTAGACCAGTCAAATCATAATACTTTTCTTTGAAACTTGGTAATATTAAAGTTTAGAATGTGGTCTTTCGTTCCCCAGAATTTTAGATCAAAATAATTTCGGAAGGTTTGTAAACCAGAGGCTTAAACTTTGTCAATCAGTTAACTCGAATCAAAATTTCTGCACCGAATTTTGCAAAGTTGTCATGTTCATACATTCATAATTTTTTCATTTTAGATCCTTTTTCACTTCTTTCTTTTTTTTTTTTTTGTTAGTTTCTTATATTAGTAGAGCATAATTTCCAGCCATTAAACTTAGATTTAGGATGCATTAGAATAGTTCAAATTATATATAAAATTTGCATCAGCATACTAGTTTTCCAGACGTAGAACTTTTCAGCATCTCATAGTATGCATTGCATTACTGACTTTACTAACTTTCGAATTTTAATTTTATTTCTAATTTTATGTTTTTTTTATTGTTTTAGATCATTTCCAAAATAAAAATATCTTTCTAAACTTGTTTTAGTTGAAGATTTTAAATTAGAAAGTTTTCTAGTTTTGGAAATTCTAACGTAGGAATGTTTTCAACTTTTGTTTATTTTGTTTCTAACATTGTTTAGCTTAGCTAGTTTCTAATTTTAGTTTTTATTTTGGAAGTTCTAATGTGTGTTTTAGTTTTACAGCAACTTTAGTTTTATTTTAGGAATTTTTAGATTTAGGTTTTCTAAATTTGGGAAAGTTTCTTTTCTTTTGATTGGTCGTAATTAATTTAATTTTGGCAAGTAGGATGCTTGTATTTGTTAGTTTTTAAATTAAGCTAGTTTTAGATTTTTATTTAGGGCAGGTGACAAGTTGAAAATATTTTAAGCATAGGTCCCTATGGATCGACCTAATGTCACCAGTTTTTATTACTACATCGTGGTTCTGCACTTGGAACTCATGATCAAGTTTTTGGCGCCATTACTGGAGAGCGCCATTTAAGGTAACTTTTCTAACTTTCCTTATTTATATTGCTTTATGCATGTGGTTTAATTTTGGCATCTTTCTAGAAATAGAAGGACATACATGGAATGCTAAACCGCCCTCAATTGGAATACGAAAGTGCATGGAATGTTGAAAGCTCACATCACTGCTATTTTTAGAAACTTTCTAAAATTGGAAAAAGTTACTGTTTTTAACTTGTCATAACTTCTTTGGAAGAAAGTACACCAAAAGTGATCTAATCGCTGTCCTTAGTCTTCTCGATGTCTAAGAAAGCTTTTGCCCCTGTACTGCGCAACAGCTTGTTTGTTTAGGAAACTGGTCCTTCGAACGGGCTTATCTGTGACTCTACCACTTCTTGGTGGCTTATCTGGCCAAGTTGATTTCATAGGACCGGATTGGAGAACTAAAGGAAACTTTTCAACCTTAGGGAGTTACTTAGGTGTTTTTTGTATAACTTAGGCTTTTATCATTTTTCAAAAAAAAAAATTGATTCCAAAAATGGATTGGTGGGAATCCACAAACATGAGGGGACTTAACAATGGGCAAACTAATGGGAATGGAGTCATTGCTGATGGCCTACCGAAGTCCTGGCGGGCCTTATGTGCATAAGAAAGAATTGCAAAGTTACATCAAAGAAATTGTTCAGTTGGATCTTATGAACGGGAATGGGCCAATCACTATGATCATTATTACAATGAGGAATTTATGGAAAAGTTAAAAAATGATTAGGTCAGATGATCAACCAATAAGGGTCCCGCATGATTAGCCACACCCCACACAATCATTCACTCATTCTGATATGGACGTGGGATTTCCATGGCAAGCTGAATCAAATTCAAATTAATGGCATTACCACAAAAAAATAGATAATATGTGTAGTCCAAATTAGGATGATCAATTATTGGACAATTGGCAAAATTGGCCCAACACAGATCATATCTCTTATCCCCAAGAATTTCCTCCTGATAGGTCGTATGACAACGCCTCACAGGATACATCATATGTACCCCCTTCTTCTCTCTGGTCATATGCACCTCATAATTCTCTACCGCCTAAATGGTCATATGAACCACCACCATGCCTGAAGAATTCTTTGGAGGATACTTTAGCCAAATTGGTTGAGTTCACATAAAACACCATGCAAGTCATACAAAAAAATGAAAAACACATGAAAAGCCTAATGGATTCGATTAATCAAGCAGGGCTTGAAATGAGAAAACGAAATGCCACCCTTGGAATTGAATATGATCATACATTCAGTGAAGATCTTATCGATATGGATCACACAAACACACAGTGGATCGAGGGTGCACATGAGAACATAGATAATGGTGTGATGCATGAACCAATTGATGAATCACATGAGCCCATGTACCCCACTTTTCCTCAGTACCACCCATTCCAATTCACTAAAGAGGAATCTATGCCCTTTTTCATAAATCCTTTCTATGATTCAAATTCCTCTGATGAATTTGGCATTACGGTCTTTCACAAATTTGATATTCCTATGATTGAAGAAACTGCAAATGAACCTAATGAGCCCCAAAAGGAAGATTACAATTGGGAGGATAACCCCATTTTTCAAATTTCTGTGTCGAATAATCTGGAATCCTTGGAATCATGTACTGACTTCTTCATAAAATTTAATGATCCAACCCTTAGAGAAATTGCTCTCGCATTTCTTAGCCCTCAATGTTATTCAGAGAAACTTGTGGCATTGGAAAACAGAAGTCCCATTCAGACCCCCCGAGTCTGATAATTTGGAATCCTTTAAGTCCGTATCTAAATGGAATGCTGAAATTGAACTAATGAAATTTGCGGCAAGGGAGGACCTAGGGCCACCCAGTTGCTCATTACATCATCTCTTATCTTTCAAAAATCCATTTTTAAGGGAAGTGGAAGAAATTTTCTTTGTGGTACCTTCTCACACAATCTACAGGAACCTACAGTCCTCATGTTCACTATGCATAAAATTCTCATGGTTTCATCTTTTTCTATGCTTCTTGTATATTATGTCGAAGCAAATTTCATTTGGGATCTGGTTAGACTCATGGTTTCGAATCCAATAGTGTAGGTTTTTTTTCTTTTCTTTCTAACGTAGATATTTTCTTTTAGAGTAGCTTCTTGTCTTTTTGTTCTTGTTTTTCTGTTTTGTCTAACCTTAGACAGGGAGCAACTCAGACATATCTTCAGGTAACTTTTTCTCTTTACACTCCTTTACATTTATGTTTCCTCATGTTACTTTTATAATTTTGCATTGCATGCATAAACATCGAGGACGATGTTCATCTTAGGCTGGGGGGTGGGAACAAGCATGCTTGTCCCATTTTAGACAAAAAATTTTTAATTTTTCAGTCACTTTTATCATTTTAGTCTGTTTTTAATCATTTTAGTTAGTTTTTAAAAAAAAATTTAGGACCTTTATTTATTTTTGTCAGTATTTATTTTTTTATTTTAGAAAAGAAAGTTTTCAAAAGAATTGAAGTAATTTGAAGATATATAGAAATTTAGAATTTTGATACTTTTGGAAGGAAGTAAAAAGAAAGTTTGCATTTTCTAAAGGAGGAAACCTATCAAAAGATTACAAAAACTTGCTTTCCACATACACACACATATACATTTTTTGAAATTTTGGATAGGAAGCTTTAATGCTATTTTTAGAATTTTTCTGGAGAATACAATGTGAACTTGAGATTTAGTTTGTAGAATATTTTTGTTTCCTAGTTCATTTTTGGTAAATTGTATATATTAGAACCAAAATGAATTAGTTCGAGTGAAATGAGAATTGCCACCTACTGTTTACTTTCGATATGAAAAAAAAAAAAAGAGAAAGATAGAGAGAGTGAAAAAAAAAAAAGAAAGAGAGCATATAATGAGCAGTTTGTGACTAATTCGAGTTCGTAGCCTTTTTAACTCGAGCTAGTCAACCCGGAGGGATATTTCTATATCTGGTGCCCTAAAGCCATCTGGTTTAGGAGTCATTGGCCTAACGCTCACTACATGGGTTAATTAAAAAGCTTAAGGGACCTAAACATTGCATCGTCATAAAAAAATGAATTATGGCCCAACAAGAGTCCGTAGAAATTTTTAAGGGATATGTGTAAAAATGCATAAGGACTAAGTTTTCTCCTTAGATCCCAACTTTTGCTATATCATATGAACTTGGAAATTTCTACATTAGAAAAAGTAAGTGAGTAACAAGTGTCCACAAAAGTTTGCAAGGAAGTATGTGCAAGGAAGGACAAAGACCAAATTTGCTCTCTAGATTCTAACTTTTCTTATATCATATGAACTTGGGAACCCTTGCGTCGAAAAAAGACAGTGAGAAAAGAAGAGGCCTATCGAAGTAAATAGTAAAGTGGTAGCTATCTTAGTAACTTTGAGAGGAAATTTCGTTTTGCTAAAGTTTGGAGGATCAGACTATTTGAAGGAAAATTTTTATTTTTGCAATGTTATTGTAGAATATTCGAAATAGGTTTTTGATGTATACATTTTTCATCATGCATGCAAGTTGGTTTGAATTTGAGAAATTTTTTGAGAATAAAGTTGTAGACCAGACTAAAGTCTGAAAGTTTGATTATTCTAGATTTCGAAAATATCTGATATAAATGAATTTTCTTTTGGGAAATTTCTTTTCTCCGTTACTTTTGTCTATTTTATTTTCCTTAAAAAAAAGAATTTTATGGGTATATTCACTACAAACTCTCATGAGACATAACTTGTCCACTAGGGGTAACCCAGGGGTTTAAGGGCTTGCTGCATATGCTAAATACAGTTGAGAGTACTAGCAAAAGTGTCGTTGCATTCATGTTTATTTTTCTTGCATTGCATTAGCTTTAGGTTAGATTAGGTTATAATGAATTCCTCATATTTTTCACTTTTTTTGCTAAGGACTAGCAAAATGTTGGTTGGGGGTGTAATAAGTCCTTAAACATGCATATTTTTATATAGATTTTGGACCATTTTAAGGACTTATTGAGTCAAAAGAGTCTCATTTAGTGTGATCTAGTGGTTTCAAGCACAATTTGCTTTAAAATCACACTTTTTGCATACATTCATGAAATTTACCAGTTTTGGAAAATCTAATTTTGGAAGGTTTTATGAGAATTTATATTCTTATGAATTAAATTCAATTTTCGTCATCATTATTTCATTCTTGTCATTCATGAGAGATGGGCTCACATTCACGCATTTGTGATCGTAGGGGTAAAATTGTCTTTTCACATGAAGTCACATTTGTTTTGTAGAAAATTGATGATATGGGTCCCATTTGTAAAGAACTGAGGCAACGAATTGATTTTCAAGAAAAATGAGAGAAGGATTGAAGAGAAAAAGAAATTGGAAGAAAATGGCAAAAAGTTGCTTCATGATCCCACACGCATATGCATATGTGTGGGGTACACTTGTAAAACATCCAAGATGGGGTCCATTTATTTGTTGCACATTTTAAAGAGATTTTAAAGAAAATTTGAAGAATAACTCATCAAAGATGGAAAAGGAAAGCCACATAGGAGTTCTTTTTTGAGAAAGAGAAGATTTAATTGAAAAAAAAAATCTCCGAGCAAGAATTTCGTCCAACACATGTTTTGGATCAGATTTTGGCTGAAAAAATATAGGAGAAAATCAAAGGAGAATTATCTTTAAAGATTTCTTCAAGTTTGGAGCCAACAAGAACTTTCCAAAAAAAGGAAAGTTGACAATGCAAAGAGATAAATGGGGAAGTTCTACACCTTATATGGGCCGAGTTTGATTCCAAGAGAAGATTCTTATCCCTAAATTATCTCTCCAAAGATCTCAATGTAAGGTGGCAAAAGACAAAGACAGAAAGAAGCATCCAAGAGAGACTTCCAAACAAAGCAAACAAGGAAAGAAAAGAGAAAAAAAATCCCCAAGAGCAAGTCACATCCAAAGTCTTGCATGGGGCCTATTTTCTTTCAAATTTTTTATTATTTTTAAGATTTTAAAGTTTAAGGAGTAGGACTTGAAAAAATATAAATAGGGCACCCCTCTCCCATATTCTGCATGTAAAAAGAGCTCCTTCTCTAAATCTCTCCACTTCATCTTCTTCATCTCTCTCTCCCTTTATCTTAGTCCTCAAGGAGGCTTAGCCCTAAGGCCACACTACACCCTCGGGAATTTCAATTAGAAGAGGTCCTTTCTTTTCCATCCTAGCATGTATTGTTCTTAATTTTATTTGACAATCTTTTATAAAGAACTTTTATATGTTAGTATATGTTGCTCTTCTTAAAACTTTTTTTCTTTTTTTATGCTTTGTGTTGATACTTTTAATGTTTCTTGTGCTTGGATTGACAACCCAATATACTAAGATCATATTCGAAGAAATCATGAACCTAGTTTAAAAGAAAATTTTGAGAAGATAACTTTACTGTCTTTACCGCCTTTATTGCCTTTACTACATTTAAATTCCAGCACTACTACATTTAAAATCCTGTTATACTACATTTAAATTTCTACAATTTTGAATTTTTTTTTCCTGCACTTTTCATTTTATTTTCTGCACTTTTGTTATTTTTCTTGTTATGTTCATGTTGATTTTAAGTTTTGTTTTTGCATAGTTTGATGGTTGGATTAGGAATCATTACATGTATTTTCACATCATAGGATTTTGTACATATTTTAAGTTGCTGAAAATTAAACTTTCAGATCTGAATTGAATGAAGAAATTTACACTCAATATACAAACAGCATAACTCAACACAGTTTCAGCAAACTGCAAAGATACTTTTTGACAAAAAGTTCGAAGTAAGTAGACCAGTCAAATCATAATATTTTTCTTTGAAACTTGGTAATATTAAAGTTTAGGATGTGGTCTTTCACCCCAGAATTTCAGATCAAAATAATTTCGGAAGGTTTGTAAACCAGAAGCTTAAACTTTGCCAATTAGTCAACTCAGATTAAAATTTCTGCACAGAATTTTGCAAAGTTGTTATGTTCATGTATTCATAACTTTTTCGTTTTAGATCCTTTTTCACTTTTTTTTTGGTTAGTTTCTTGCATCAGTAGAGCATAATTTTCAACTATTAAACTTAGATTTAGGATGCATTAGAATAGTTCAAATCATGCAAAAAACTTGCATGAGGATACTAGTTTTCCAATCTTAGAATTTTTCAACATCTCAAGGCATGCATTGCATTACTAACTTTACTAACTTTCTAATTTTAATTTTATTTCTAGTTTTATGTTTTTTTTATTGTTTAGATCATTTCCAGAATTAAAATATCTTTCTAAACTTGTTTTAGTGGGAGTTTAAATTAGAAAGTTTTTTAGTTTTGAAAATTCTAATTTAGGAATGTTTTTAACTTTTGTTTATTTTATTTCTAACATTGTTTAGTTTAGTTAGTTTCTAATTTTAGTTTTTATTTTTGAAAGTTCTAACGTGTGTTTTTAGTTTTGCCGAAAATTTAGTTTTATTTTAGGAATTTTCAGATTTAAGTTTTTTAGATTTAGGTTTCTAGATTTAGGAAAGTTTCTTTTCTTTTCATTAGTTGTAATTAATTTAATTTTGGCAAGTAGGATGCTTGTATTTGTTAGTTTTTAAATTTTGTTAGTTTTAGATTTTTATTTGGGGCAAATGACAAGTTGAAAATAGTTTAAGCATAACTCCCTGTGGATCGACCTTGTCTCACCAATTTTTATTACTACATCGCGGTTCTGCACTTGGAATTCACGATCATCAAGAAGAGGGAAATGCAAAGAATAGTCCGGCAAACAATTTTTAAATTCAGGTTTTTGGAATTTACAAGCAAGTCCACTATTTTGAGAAAATTTCAGTTTAACTTAAATGGGGCCTTAGTTGTGCCAAGATGGATCCAAATTGAGCTGAGCCAAATATGAAAGTTGATCCACAAGATAAAATACACATGATGCAATTAATGTGGTGCCAAAATGATGCTAACCATATAGCTCTAAATGACATAAAGGTCCTTAACTATCTAAGTAAGGTTCGAACCTAACCCAACTACCTTTCCATGATATAAATCCAAGTGGATTTGAGTGAAATTAATCTAAATTGGAATTAATTATGATTAAACAAGATTAATTATTATAAATTAAGATTAGTTCGAGTTTGAACTAAGACTTAGGATTCAGTGTAATTTTTCATGGTGATGTAATTATATTGATATAGTGTGTGAACTCCATTCGTCAAGAGGTTTACGGTCAATGTAATTTTTTTTTTTAAAAAGGGACATAGGTTCTAAAAGCAGAAATTTGATTTCGAAGGAAGAACTTCACGAATAAAACATGGTCCAAGGGCATTGCCCCTTGGGCCCTCGCAAGCTGATCGGGTAGTTCAATCCACGCCGAGGGACACCCTTAGACTCCCTTTGCAAAGCGCATGTTTTAAAGAAGTGACAATTATGAAGACAAAGATCTTACTTGACAATGATAGCTAGGACTCTTTTGCTGGTTGGCTTTCCTTTTGTGCTTAGATGTCTATTATCATCATAACTTACTTACTATGATATTAGACCTATCTAATAATGTTTGGAATGGTGAAATAATAAAGATAGGGTAACCTAGACATCTTGATAACATATTACTTCAAGATTCTAAATTGGTCTTAATTAAAGTGTTATACAAAAACCCTCATTTTTAAATAACAAAGTGGGAGAGCAAAACTTTTAATTCCCATGACCTCCATCATTGTTTTGTTGGAGATGTAATTGATTTATGTGTTGACCTTGGAGTCTTCCTCCTCTTTGGATGAGTTAATTATTGAATCTCCAGTACAAACTCCCATATGGATGATTTAGGAGAGTTATTAATATAGGTCATTTCTCCATCTGACGGGACCGAATACAGAATAATGGACCTTGAATTAAATGATGGTGTACACTTAGCTATAAATAACAATATGCTCTCCGTCTAAGCTACTGCTATTATTTATAGGACCAAAATCATGGCAGCTATTAGTTTTACTTAGCATGTCTTATTGCCTTAACAGTTAAACTAATAGGTTATGTCCTATCTAAACAAAATAAGTATGATAGAAAACCTCCCATCGAGGCATATTATCATTGGTGTTTTAAATTGCTGTCAGATTTTTTGATTGGCAGCGGGAGCCACTTTCCCTTTATTTGAATCCAAAGTTTATTTGCCCATCATAATTTTCTTGATTATATAATTCTCAGGTTAGAAGACGGGTTATTTTAATCCACTTGCTATTATTCTCAATATACACAAACTCAATGGACCTAATTATATTAACTAGAAAAAAAAGCTTGGATATTGTGCTAACTGCTAAAGAGTACAAATATGTACTTACTAAGGTGTGCCCAGAGAAACTTACGAATGGTTGTACCAATGAGGTGACTGTTTAGGCATACAAAAAATGGATAAAGGCTGATGAGATGGCGTAATGTTACATGTTAGCATCCATGTCAAATGTCTTACAACATAAGCATCAATCTTCACCTACTACTTATGACATCATGTACAGTCTAAAGGAGATGTTTAGTAATCAAGATCGGGTTGCTAGGTAGGTTGCTATAAAAGAATTGTTTAATACTAAGATGGCTGAAGGTACTTCCATGAGGAACCATATTCTGAAAATGATGGAATACCTCAATAAACTAGAGGTCATTGGAGCTAAAATTGATGGAGAAACCCAGATCGATATCATTCTCCAGTCCTTGACTGATTTTTTTGAAAATTTTCACCTAAATTACAATATGAATAAACTCAACTTTTCTCTTGGGGAATTACTTAAGGAACTTCAAGCTGTTGGGCTTTCTGAAAAAGCCAGTTACCGTTCATGTTATTGAAAAAGGTTCTGTTTCTAAGCCGAAATGTAAAAAGAAACAGAAAAGGGGTCAAAATCATAATATTATTCCTCAAAGCGGCAACAGACCTCAGGGAGGAGTGAAAAATCTCAAGGGCAAGTGTTTTCATTGCAAGCAAGCAGAATACTGGAAAAAGCAATGTCCAACTTATCTCAACAAAGTGAATAATAAAAGTAAATTTCATTTACTAGTTGTTGAATCATGTTTAGCGGTTATATCTACTAGTTCCTAGTGTGTTAATACATGAGCCATTAATCATGTTTTTAATTCTTTGCAAAGGTTTTAGGAAACCAGGCCATTAAGTGATGGGGAGATTTATTTGCTTATGGGTGATGCTATAAGAGTGGCAACAGTGCAGTTGGAGATGTTTGCCTAAGTTTTAAATTTTAAAAGATTATCTTTATGTTCCCTCCATTAGGAGGAATTTGATTCTGTTTCCAAGTTGGTTAAAAACTGATATTCAATTTATTTTAATAAATTTGTGGTTATTAAGTACAATAATCGTCTTATCTATTCTGATTCATTGGTGGATGGTCTTTGTATTGTTGATCCTATCTCTTCTAAACTACAACTGACTGAATCGAATAACATAAATACCCTACCATGTAAGAAAATGGAACCTTCACAATTAAACCAAACATATCTTTGGCATCTATACCTAGGTCATATTAATCTAAACCAGATTTCAAGACTAGTTGCAAATGGACTATTAGACTCATTGGAAGTGGAGGCACTTCTAATCTGCGAATCTTGTTTAGAGGGGAAAGTGACCAAGCGCCCTTTTTCGGTAAAAGGCTATAGGGCCAAAGAACCATTGAAATTGGTTCACTCTAACTTATGTGGACCCATGAATATCCAGGCAATAGGTGGCTTTGAGTATTTCATCACTTTTATTGATGACTACTTAAGGTATCGGTACATTTACTTATTGCACCGTAAGTCCAAATGCTTTAAGAAACTCAAGGAGTATAGGGGAGAAACGGAGAAGCATCTAAGTAAGAGTATTAGGACACTACAATTTGATCATGGTGGTGAGTACCTCTTTGGAGAATTTAGGGATTACTTAGCACAAGAGGGAATTACATCCCAGTTGTCTGCAATAGGTACACCTAAAAAAAATGGTGTAGCAGAAAAAAGGAATAGGACTCTTATGGATATGGTGAGGTCAATGATGAGTTATTCGGATTTTCCTAATTCATTCTGGGGGCATGTTTTAAAAATGGCTGCATATATTCTAAACTTAGTTTCATCTAAGTCAATACCTACTACACCCACAGAATTATGGATTGGACGCAAACCAAGTTTAAAGCACATTCAGATTTGGGATAGTCCAGCATACGTACTGAAAGGGAACATAAATAAGTTGGAACCGAGAACAGAAATTTACATTTTCGTTGGATATCCGAGAAGAACAAAAGGTGGTTTGTTTTATAATCTTAAAGATTGGAAGGTCATTGTTAGCACCAATGCCCAATTCTTAGAAAAGGATTATGTAATGAACTATAAACCCAAAAGTAGAATTGTTCTAGAGGAATTGAGAGGAGAGAGACCTACCCAATCTTTTCCATTACCAGTGGCACAGGAAGAGACATCGCAAGATGGAGAATTCGACGTTCCATTACCTCATCGTAGTGGGAGGATTGCTCAGACTCAAGCAAATGATACTCTAGGTGATCCTACCAACATGCTGGGTGATGAGCTGGATCAGCATATGGATGATGATACACCAAGATTAGTCTTAGTACAGCATGACACTACTTATACAAAGACACAAGATGTGCATCGTCGTCATGGGAGGATTGTTCGTCAACCTGAGCGGCATATGTTCTTGGAGAGTCATACGACAGAGTCCCGTATGAGCTAACTACCAAACCCTATAGTTGTAATGAAGCACTCTAAGACAAAGATGCAAAACTATGGAAAAAAGCTATGAAATTAGAAATGGAGTCTATATATTCTAATTAAGTTCGGGATCTTGTAGAATCACTAAAGAGGATAAACCTATCGGCTGTAAGTGGGTCTACAAGAAAAAAAAGAGAGATGGATGGAAAAGGTGAAACCTTCAAAGAACTAGGCTTGTTATGAAAGGGTTTGCTTTGGAAAAAGGAATTGATTATGAGGAGACCTTCTACCAATAGCCATGCTAAAATCCATCTGCATTCTTTTATCCATTGCAGCTCATTTCAATTATGAAATTTAAAAAATGGATGTCAAGATAGCTTTCCTTAATAGAAATCTTGACTAGTGTGTCTATATGGTACAACCAAATGGATTCATAGCTGAAGGCCATAAGCACATGTTGTGCAAGCTTAAGAGGTCCATTTATAGACTTAAGTAGGCTTCTAGATCTTGAAACATTCATTTTGATCAAGCTATAAAATCTTATGGCTTCAAATAGAACCCTGATGAATCCTATGTGTATAAGAGGTGCAACGGCAGTGTAGTGGTTTTCTTAATACTTTATGTAGATGACATCCTACTCATTGAAAATGATGTCGGGATGTTGTATTCGGTTAAAGTATGGTTAAGCAATCAACTCGATATGAAGGACTTAGGAGAAGCTAGTCACATTATAGGGATCAAGCTCCTGCGAGATCGGAAACAAAGAATATTGGGCTTATCTCAAGCAGTTTATATTGATACGATTTTTGTTCATTTTAACATGCCACATTCCAAGAAAGGATTTCATCCTTTCAGACATGGAATTACTTTATCCAAAGATCAGTGTCCTAAGACACCTGATAAGATAGAAAAGATGAAGGAAATACCTTTTGCTTCGGTGGTAGGAAGCCTCATATATGTAATGCTAGGCACTAGACCTAATATTCGTTTTGCCATTGGCATGGTTAGCAGATACTAGTCTAATCTAGGGAGAGAACATTAAACTGCAGTAAAGCATATAGTTAAGTACCATAAGAGTACTAGAAATTATATGCAATTTATCAGGTTGAGGGTTTGTTACTCATTGGATACATAAACTTGGACTTCCAGTCAGATAATGATTCCAGAAAGTCAACCTCAGGATTTGTATTTACCTAAGGAGGTGGAGCCATAAGTTGAAGAAGTGTTAAGCAATTATGTACTGCTGACTCTATTATGAAAGCCGAATATGTGGTAGCTTCTGAAGCAGCCAAGGAGGTAGTTTGGCTCAGAAGCTTCGTGATGGATCTAGAAGTGGTACCTTCAGTAAAATCACCTATAATACTTTATTGTGATAATACCGACGCGGTTGCTAATGCAAAGGAACCCAAGATACATAAGAAGGGTAAGCACATCCAGCGTAAGTATCATCTCATACAAAAAATCGTAAAAGGGGTATTATAATTGTGACTAAGATTGCATCGGCGAACAACCTGGCAGATCCTTTTATAAAGAGCTTACCAACAAAGAGCTTTGATAGTCATGTAGAGGGGATGGGGTTAAAATACATATCAGCATGGCTTTGAGTCGAAATAGGAGATTGTTGGAAATTTATACTAAAAGTATACTTTTATGTATATGTCTTTAACTGATTTATTCATTCGTAAAATTTGTCTTTTCATCTTAATGAGAATTTGTATGGGCAAATGGTTGCATTATTATTTATTATGCATCTGTGTGTCGTTTATTCTATAAAGTAAACAAGTTGGTATGTCGAATACAGCTTACGCACGGAAGACTGGTTTGTCAATTCTTATTGAATATAAGTTGTTGTTTACAATCTAAATGGAGTTGGACACACTATCGGTACGACTGTAGCATGATGTTTTAGTAGGCTTGTCTTGGCTACGGGAAAGGTATAGTTTTGATTCGTTATGCTAATATGCTTTATATGTATTGAATGGGATCGCTTTTCAGTTTATTGTTTTTATATTGACTATATAAGCCGATTAACATACAAATGGTTATTATGAGTGCTTGTACTCTTAATCCCGATATAAATAAAAGATACATGCATTTAGTGTTTGGCCTTTTGATTTACAAAAGAGTGAGACCTTTTATGTGTCAATAATTTCAGTAAATTGGATTACTACACTGCATGTATGGTGGATATTAGTTTATTCACAAAATTCACGTCCCGTAATAGGGATTGATAATATCCCCTTATGAAGCTTATAAGTTTTGATTATATCAAACCCTGCAAGTGGACTTTGTGTCGAACATATCAAATAAGTTAAGTATAAGGTCTCAAGGAATTATAAAGATATCGATTAAATATAGATGTTAGTAATTATTTAATCAATGGATATCTGAAATCTTAACATGGGGAGATTAATAAGCATTTAATAATAAGAAGCTCGAAATATTATTTTAAGAATAAAGACAGGAGTGCAATTATAATTCTCCAGTGGACTGAATTGTAATTTAGAAAACTATGATTCTAATTTGGGTCGAATTAGGGTTTCCTATTTTCATAAGAAGCCTATTCCTTATTTCCTTCTTAAGGTCCTTATTATAGCCTTTAAATATGCATTATTGCTCTATAGGAGACAGAACATGAGAGATCTCATTTTTTAAAGCAAAGAGAATTCACAGAAGAGCCCACACTCTAGTGCGAGTTCGAGCATAAAGGAATATAGTAGAAGGTCTTTAAATTTTCAAGTTACTATAAGACCGAAATCAATTCAGAAAGATCTCACAAGTATAATTCTTGAATTATCATCGTCTAAAATTATTTCTGCAGTAATCTATACGCAATATCTAGTGATCCTGGTAGCTGCCTCCCAACATTATTTATTGTCGTGCAAAGAGAATCAACAGACTTCTTCATACCTACAACAAGTTTGTTGATTACATGATCACGCCTTTTCTTCTTTTTGTTTTTCCCTTTTCTTCTTTTTATTTTTCTGTGAGAATGATGTAGATGTAGCCTCATTTATATCTCCGACATTAACTTCATTCAAGTTATTCATCTCTACAGGTAAACCGCCCTCAGCACCTAGTTCATCAATGCAGAAAACACTACCACATGATGACCAAGAATACTAGCTTGTCGCAGCATCTAAGCCAAAGACTACACTCATTTTTTCATAGTCAATGACCTTAGTTTTCCATGGACTTGCATCAGAAGGACCCTATAAGAAAAAAAATATTAGTGATTTTTTATGAATTCAATGCTAGTTTAAATCACGAAGACAATGCTATAAGGAACATAAACAATTTTGCTGTGTGCGGAGTTCTACACCTGCATTCACTTACGTGGTATCTCACACTATGGTACAGAGCTAGAAACCAGGTGCATTTGCATGTCCAGCGTCAACTAAATAGTATCAACCTAGTTCAAATTTCATGACATTAGTCTATTGTTATAAAAATATAAAAATGAATGTGTTTATGATGATATAAAGGAGAATTACAATATGTTTTTGATGCCTGTGGGGACAACGAAGGAATCTTCTCGTGATAGTGCATTCTATAAGACTCGTGCATCACTTGCTAAACCCTCTCATCCCGGAAGCACCTATTGAAAGTTCAAATCAAAACCACAGGCAGCCATAATATTCTATGAAATAGTCCCTTTTCTATTTCTAAAATAGCCCTGTTGATCAATCAATACAAAGGCTAGAACATGGGTTCCATCTATAGCTCCTATACATCCCTATTCAAATAATATCAATTAGAGTATATGGTTGCATCTATTTGTGGGAATAAGCATTTGAATGTGGAAAAATATATACCTCAAATCCAAATGGCCCTCCAGGTAAATTAATTCCAGCTTGTTTGATGATTTCAAGAGCCAAAGCATTAATCGCTCTTGTACTTGATTGAAATAACGGCTAATGGTTTCACCCAATCTAAAAAATCACACATTATTTGTTCTTTTTTTAACATTGTGTGCAATAGTGTGCAAAAATGTAGCGACTTGCCCTTCCACTTTTACATTACAAGTTTCATCTAATAGCCCTCTATTGCGCATAATGCTACACAATAGTTCAAAGGTTGTAATGTTAACCCGTAATTGACATATGCATTTATGGTCTCGACCACTTGTTAGGGTCAATACATATTGTACTCTTTCTCACTGTCTCTATTTTTTTTTCTTAATTTTGATCATTGGATGTCAACTATGTGATTACAATTGACATTTGAAGACGCCATTATTTTATAACAGTAATACAAATTGCAAGCACAATACCGTTCTTGCATTGCTCCCCCTCTTCTCTTTCCTGTTCATCTATATGATAGTTTGGATCATCCATCTAGGATATTATCACACAATTTTTATAAGTATTAATGTACCATGGGTTTTTTTTATAAAAAAAAACACATTGATAAACATGTGAGATCAGGGCAATTTAGAAATGGGCTTTTTTTTTTTTTTGTCAAACTTGAACTCTTGACAGAAAAAGATCAAGTAATCTAGACCACGTATGACTGAGATCAATTACATTAGCCCAAACCGACACTTAAATTTGAATAACATGCAAGATCAGGGCATTAGCTACATTCAACAACAATTGCAATAATAATATAATAAACAATATAATACTAGACTCCTTAGGAATATGAAGTTGTATATACCATACGTAAAAACAACTTAGACAACAAGTAATAAGGAGAAGCTTAGCTGTAATGTCTTGAGCCCTAGTTTTGATTGCATGCTAATTGTGAGGCTTTGGAGACACTGAGATATTTTGTACTACAACCTTTCAAATAATCTCTTAATAAGGGTATTGTACTAAAAATAGAGACCACATATTCTCAAACCTAGTATTTGCAGGGGACTTTTTTATTTTTTATTTTTTTTAGGCAAACCATCAAACGAGTTTTATGCATCGCCAATCCCCTTTTATTTTGATTGCTTGTTTAATTTATAGAAATGGATGACATGCCACCCATATATGGATCTGATGCCATTCGTAGTCCATAGGCACTAGTGATCACTCACATTTGCAGATGTTGCAAATGATGAAAAAATGCACACATGTTTGATATTTAAAATTGCCTAATGTTGAAACAACAATGTTATAGAACATACAATAACAAGAGTATACGGAACACCAAGTGACAGTAGCATAAAAATGAGTTGAAATTTACATGCTAAGTTGCTAACATGTATGAAGAAGCTAAAACATAAATTTTCTTAATGCAAAAATCAAAAACTGAAATGAATATCAAATTTAAGGATCATGATTTGTAATCCTATGAAATCTGGTTGTGCGACAAAGATATTTATGCCATATATCGGCAGTACGTATGTGGGTTTCATACATCACATTCTGAAGTAAAGTTCACAACTAATCTGCCAGTGGGCCTCTGAGCATAAAAGGTTTAACAATTACAAGGAATCTATCACGTCTCACATATCTGTGCCGTGCGAGATTTCATTTGAAAGAGGGAATTCATACTACACTTGGATTAGAACACAGTCTTCACTTTCTACATGTTTCTTCCACTATTATCAGGTTAATATTCTAAAACGGATGTCTTTGGTGGCTATCACATAAAAACAACAGGATGATCGACCCAAGGTCCCTTTTATATAAATTCAACCATTTGATTGGATAAGAATAGGTATTTTTGGGATTCTAATTTGAATCGCAAATGTAACAATTTTGATAATCATCATTATTTCTTCATCCCATATTTTAGAAGCTAAAATGTTTCATAAAAAATAAAAAAATAAATCAAACTCACCAAATTCAATAAAGGTTGGTGTTGCCAGACTTCTCTTAGTCTTCGATCCTCACTCTATTGTTGTTCTTCTCCGAACTCTGAACTCATCACTCTTTATAGCTATTGTATCACGTGTGATAACAAAAGGTAGAACATGTTGAATGGTGGGACGAGTAAACGGAGTTATTCAAGTTGAGTGGGATAACTTGGGGAGGATAAAATCAAATAAAAGTAAACCTTACCCAATATTTGGAAACACCCCAAACACATCAAAGTGAAAAATTCAACCGTTGCATTAGATATCACCCCTCCTTTATTCTACCATATTGCAAACAAATAGGCCCCAAAGAAAAAGAGTACAAGAGTAATATACCACTCATATGAAACTAATTAAACTATACCCACCCAAGGAACACTTCTCTCAAGCCCTAAGCTAGAAAGGTGGGTAATTAAAAATAACATAAAGGCGAATGGACAAAATTAGCCATCATGCGCAAGTACGCCCGAGTCGAATGGGCCCTCATGTTTTATCTGGGCCCATGGTTCCAAGTCAGGTGCTGCTGAAGTTGTCAACAGCTATTCTCTCGTATGCCCCACATATAAAAACGGATTTAAATGAACATTCGATGAACACGCAACATTTTTGTCTATGAGAAATTGTCTATTTGATTGGAAGGATTTGAAAAATGCTATCAAATCACAAATGTCCAATCCAATAGTGAATATCACCTTGATTGAAACAAGATTTATTTGGCAGATGAATCAAATGCATATCATATAGAATAACTGGATCCACAAAAAGTGGGCCTTATGAGAAATTCAGATATTTTAAAACCAAATATTTACTAAACGTAAGGTAAAGATGAGATGAGCTCTCACTTCATTAGGATTTGATTTTTCGCATACCCTTCCAATCAAACGATGATGCCCCTTCCAAACGAACGGAATTGCTTGGAATTCTTAATAATTGATTACCAATCAAACGATGATGCCCTTCATAAAATGACAAGAAGGCTCATTTTATCTTGCTGTGTTTGAATGGGCATGAATATACTTGTTATTTGTCAAAGGTTTCTTTTTCAAGCCCAGTTGACCGGGTGTAATGGAGGATGTATAAGTCACCGGAGGTAGGCATCAAGTTCCCATCATCTAAAGCTTGAATTAAATCAAACACATCTTCTTATATTTGTAAGAATATAATAAAATGTTACCAACTCATAGTAGAATGTGATCCAATGGCTTCATGGAACTGTGTGAGCCTTTTACTTGAGAACGACTTCTTACCCAATTGGTAAAGACTTATTTGTGAATTGCGAAGACAAGATTTGTTCCTACCGACCTCAGGGAACAATTTCCACTGGTCTTGCTTCTACTTGAGCTTGTATCTGTGTAAACTTGAATTTTGAAGCACAAGTGACCTTAGGGTGGGGTTGAGTGTCAAGCTTCGGGTATCTAAATTACATAATCATTATGCTAATTAATGTATATTTTAATAATTACCCATATTCTCTCTAAAAGAAAAAAAATACCCATATGTAAGTATAACTGTATAAGTAGACAAATATAATATCAACCGGGTTTGGGCTTGGCTAACTTCAATTCATGACGAGCTAAGATTGGCCCCATACCAAAGGTGGGTTCCCAAGTTGCACTCTTGTACAAATGAGAATGGGACAGCTTTGCTTTGGGACAAGGAATCTAGACTTCGGTCCAAATCCACTACACCAAAATTGCTGTTTAGGAACGGACTATGGGCCCGGTTTTGGGCCGTTCTTGAAATGAAACGGGTTTGCCCATTCTGCACGTAGCCCACTTGTTTCCTCAAAAGCAAAACGAGAGCGTTTTATCTGCGACGGTTTTCTTCTGGATCAACATGAAGGAGAGATGCAGGCGCTTCATCTCCTCCAAACGATCTTCTCCAAGAGCATCTTCTCCAAACGTTCTCACCTAGTCGAATCGCTACGGTTTTCCTCGCCAAAAGGCTATCTTCTTATCTACAGATCTTCTTCTCATCTCTCCATTAGTCACGATCTACTAAAATCCCATTTCGATTGGTACCGATTGGTTTAAATCTCTCTGTTGCATGTCAATTTTTTCTGGATCATTGAGCGATTTTTGTGTTTTGCTTCATCTGATCTTCTTCATATGGTTTCTATTTTGTCAGATCTCTGTTTTTGGAATGTTTTACTTGTTTTTAGATCGATTTATTTGATACAGAGAGTAGACATTCGATTTGTGGAGATTCGTTTTGCTGATGTTGGCCCATTTCCTTGATTTGAGACTAATGGAGATTTTTTCAGTTTTGTTGTTGTTATTCTTGGTTTCTGTTGTTGATTTTAAGGTTTTGAAGTGTTTTGAGCTGAGTTTTTGAGATTTCTAGCTTCACATTTTCGGTGAGCTGAATTGAGCATTTCTCCGATGATTTCTGGTTTTCATTTGGAGTTTTGTCGATTTCTTTGGTTTTCTGTTATTGATTTTGTGGATTCTGAATGCTTAGGGCAGAATTTTTGGGATTTTTTGCATGTTGCATTTGGTGTGAGATTGTAGTTTAAGTGTGTTTGCTGGAGATGATGCTCCAAGGGCGGTTTTCCCTAGCATTGTTGGTCGGCCTCGACACACAGGTGTTATGGTTGGGATGGGGCAGAAAGATGCATATGTAGGAGATGAGGCTCAGTCTAAGAGAGGTATTCTAACTTTGAAATATCCCATAGAGCATGGAATTGTGAGCAACTGGGATGACATGGAGAAGATTTGGCATCACACCTTCTATAATGAACTTCGTGTGGCTCCTGAAGAACATCCAGTTGTCCTGATTGAGGCACCTCTTAACCCAAAAGCCAACAGGGAGAAGATGACCCAGATAATGTTTGAGACATTCAATGTTCCAGCAATGTATGTTGCCATTCAAGCTGTTCTCTCTCTATATGCCAGTGGCCGTACCACAGGTCAGAAAACATTCCTGCTTATATATTGAAATCTCGTTGGAATGTCCATTAATCAAGTGATGTTTACATCTTTTTTAATCATGGCATATATTGGGACATGTGACATTTTATGATATATTCCTATATCTGAAATTTTATGATGATCCCTGTTATCTTCTATAAATTGATGGATGTACGCATCTAGTCAACTATATCTTGAATATCTGACCAAATAGCTGTCAATCTATTATCATCATATGTCGTGAGTACACATTCTTGTGTTCCCCACCCCCCCCCCCCCCCTCTCTGCTTCATTCTACAGGGCCCTTCTCCTAGTGGGCGGAGTGGGTAATTGGAAAGTAATCATCCACTATACCCTTACCTTTGGAGCTCAATGGCTGATGTTGCTCTTGTTTTTAGAGAGCTTTTCAGCGTGAATCAGTTGCATCTTGGAGACCTACATTTTCTGTCATCCATTTGATGAGAAACTGAAAAGGTCTCCTCAAATTTTGTTTAATTGTAGGTTCCTTTGGTTGGTCATTTTGTGGAAACAGTTACCATGCCATGTAAAATCACTCCTGGCACCCAGTTTATGTTGAATCAAAAGATCTTTATCTACTTTTGAAAGTATCTTATAATAGTGATGTTGAATTTCTCAAAATCATTCTGCTACTTCGCCTTTTAAGATGGCTTCTCAATTTTATTTTTATGTTTCAGTCACCGTTCTGGATTCAAATGACATAGTAATGGTGCCTGAATTTCACCCATGTTATGCTGTAGAAATTTTACATGTTTGAGAATTATTTCGGTTTTTTCTCTGGTTATATGACCCCTCTCAATTTTTCTTTGACATGCTTCAGGTATTGTTCTGGACTCAGGTGTTGGAGGAATCATGAAGCATGAACCAGACACAACTGGGCAATCTCTTGCTCTTTTACTGCCAATATTGCCATTTAAAAGGGCACCGCTCATCTCCTCCTCCATTACCATTGAAGAAACAAGGCGTACTTCAAATGGCCATGACGAGGAACACTCATTCCCTTCTTCTCTTATTGGCATTTCTACTGTCTTGTGTCTCCTATACCCATGTCATAGCAACTACCTAGCCAGTGGGAGGATCCACAAGATTCTATGATTTCAAGGTCTCTTTCTCTCTCTTTTGCACACAAGTTCCATACACATACATGTCTATGTTTCTCTTGTTTGAATGCTTGTCGTGGTTTGATTAGGTTCAAGTCAAGAGAATTAAAAAGCTCGGCGAGAGTGGAGACATCGTTACGATAAATGGTATGTTTCCAGGGCCCGTCATCCATGCCTAGGAAGACGATAGAGTGATTGTAAAAGTAACCAATGAGACGCCATACAATGCAACAATACACTGGTAACCTCAATCTTTCCATGATTACTTTACAAATGCAACACCCAATTTGGATCTTTAGTTACCCGTGATTCTATTGCCTGTAACCTGGTTCTAGTAATTGGTTATGGTAATGAAGAGAGGAAATATCACCTATAGGTAATTTTTTTTACTGGTAAAAGATAATACCCATAGGTCATTTAGGCTGTCTAAATGCATGAACCCTTATTGATGCGCAAACCAAGTTACCTGCACTTGGTTCATGAAGAGCCAACTAGGCCAAAATCTGTTTTGAAATGACAAGATCATTGTTATCATAAATAGTCTTCTTGTGATTCAGTCGGAAAGTTCAGGCTCTATAGCGCCTTGTAACTTATGTGGTGCAACTGTTAGAATCTTGGACTTCCTTACAGTACCATGTCCTGCTCGTCTTGCTCCTAACTCTATTGAAACTCCTGAAGCAATCAAAAAGTTGGTATTGACGCGAGGAGTTAGTGCAGCTAGTGGAATTAGTGGATGGGGTGCTGCTGATGTGATAGAGAAAGAACATACAGATTGCCGTGATGAAGCAGCAACTGCAGATGATGGTAAATCTTTGTCAAATGCTGGTGTTGATTTAAATCTTATGATGGCTGGGGGATTGCCAATTGGGCAGTCTGTCATGCCTACATTATCTGAACATTTTGAAGATGCAGCTTTAGGAAGGGATCTAATGATTGGTCAGCCTTCTGGCAGTGAGGTTGGTGACCGTGCAGCTTCATATGAATCACGAGGTCCAAGTACCAGGAAACGGAGCCTTGAGGAAAGGGGGAGCACAGTTGACAAGCCGCAAGGCATGGTGCAACAGGTTGATAGTGTGGAAGGTACTGTTATTGACCGTGATGGTGATGAAGTCAATGATGGCAGAGAATACTCAGGTGGGCCTTCTAAGCGTGCCCGTGGCTCAGATATATTTTATTCTCTCCATTCATCATATAGCAGAGAATCTTCTGGTGCTGGTACCAGCCATTCTCCAGGATTCAAATCAGATGTACATGGCAGCAGGGTAGAACCATTCAGACTAGAAAGTGTGCATACTACTTTGTCTCCCTCTCATACCCAGCTCTCTCTCTCTCTCTCTCTCTCTCTCTCTCTCTCTCTCTCAATTCTATACTTTGGCAAAACTTTTGTTATTCAAATATCTATTTCTTTAGGGTTTTGTTTTTTCAATCTTTGCATCTGTATCTTTTACTTTCTCATTGAGAGAGTTTATATATTTTTTAGGACTTTGCCTTTTTCATTATAAATTTATCATTTTCTTTTTTGGAATCCTCCTTTTAGTTTTCACTTTTGAAAAAGTTAAGAAAAGTGTTTAGGGTTTTAATTTTCTTTATGTCTTTGTACTGTTCTTTTGAAAATCCTTAACCTTGTTGCGATGAAAAATTTCTTATTTTTCTTCTGTCATTTTCTAAATTTACAATTTCCATTAATAGTATTTAGATAGAGTTTTTACTTTTTCCTTTTTCTGATGACTTGTTCTTCTATTTTCTTATCTTTATGAGAATGTGATTTTATGTTTAATCTTTTAAGGTTATCTCCTTTTTTTTTGTTCTTCTATTTTCTTATTTTTATTAGAATGTGATTTTATGTTTAATCTTTTAAGGTTCTCTCTCTCTCTCTCTCTCCTCTGTGTGTGTTTTGAGTAATATCTTTTACGGTTATCTTTTTAATATAAAAACCAATCTTAAAAAAAAATTTATTGAAAGAGTGTATTCAGTTTTTTAGGTGTTTCACTTGGAATTTTTTGCCCTTTTTCTACTTCTATGTCTTCTATGTCTTTTGATTTTGTTTGAGTTTCTCATTGCCTTTTTATCTCTATTCAATATTTTATTTTAGCTGGAACTGCGGACTGCACTCTGTGCAAGTCTGTTTTCAAAAAGTGATTCTTCCAACAATCCTGACACTCCACCTCCATATCCACATGGGGAAGGGTTTTCTGTGGATTCAAGGAAAATTAATTCAATATTTTTCTTTTTTATGCTTAAGAGAGTACAACGAACCATGAAAACCCCTGCTACGCTGCACAGGACCTCTGGGCCTAGCTTGTGAGGCCTTCTTGGCCTAGATGGGCCAGATTAGCTTGGACTGGGCTTGGTAGGGCCTGGTCCTGGTGTGGATGCATCAGATGAAGACCCAAGTGCTGCACAACATAAACTTCCTAACAATCGCAACCGCTGTAGCATTTGCTGATGATGATATTCTCCTTGTTAAATAAAAACGTCTTATCTATTTGAATGGACTGACTCATTTATTTTGAAATTTTTTTTATGTTACTTTATTATACTCCTTTCATCATATAGGGCCTGCAAATGGTGGAAGTAACTACGAAATTGAGGCAGTGGAATTTGATCCAATTAGGCACCATAACTATTTCTGCCCATGGGTTAATGGAAATGTTGCAGCTGCTGGCTCTAGTAGCAGTGGTTCCAACTCAAGTGCCAGTGCTGTAGCTTTGTGTGGATGGCAGCTTACATTGGATGCCTTGGATGCCCTCCAATCTAATTGGCATATTCCTGCCCAAACAGTGGAATCAGAATCTGCAGCATCCTTGTATAAGGTTTGTCTGTCTTTCCCTGAGAACATTTTAGAGAGATGTGTTTAGTGGTTCAATTTACCAATAAAAAGGTTAGATTTCGCATATGTAAATTGTGATGTTGTCCTTCCTGCATTATCAAAGGGCTTTGGGGCATCTCTGAACTGCAATCTGGATATCTTGATTGTTGGTTCCGTTCAATTTTTTGGGAACATGGGAGTAAGTTATACCGGGAGGGATACCTTTTGCAAAAAGCTGCCCTCCTTCATGGACTAAGTTTGTGGGCTGATCTCCTTTTGATCTATTTGCATGAAACTAATCAACATGTTAATTTTTTTCTGTTACGGGCCTTGCATGTATGAAAATCGGGCAGGGTATGACTAAGCATTCCTCTATCTACAGTTTTTTGGCCATTACAAAGTACAGAAACTAGTTATCCTCATGAACTCAGTTCTCTCTATACTTACATGTATGGTAATGCAGATACCTAACATGGACCTATGTTGGAAATTGGAATGTTTCTTAAATATGCTAAATTTGGAAAATGTTGGACAAAACCCCTATTTAATAATTTGCCAAAGCAGAGAGGCCATTAAAGATCTACAGATCATGAAGGCTATGCTGAGGAAGTCATTGCATGAGATTATAGTGAGTGTTCATAAACTTTTTCTTTCGTTTGCTGTTTTAATACTTTCATTGCAGTTACTTGTTTGTTCTAAATTAACTAAATTTAAGAAAATCTTTCTTTATTTATGCACTTTAGGGTTTTGATCTCATCTTTGTTTTTGTGTTTCTAGATCTATTTTGTGTTTCTGGGTCGGTTGCCCATGACTGTATTACAAGCTGGTGGTGATATTCAATACTTGAAATGGCCCACCATCTGGGCCTCACAGCAGAACAGTCCATAAGGGTCTGTAATGTAGAGACCCAGTCAATTAGTTGGTTGCTTGTTTGGCTTTTTACTTTTGTTTTGGTTCTCCAATTGAATCCACTGATAGTCTTGTTGCTGGAGATAAATAGTGAGCTTGTAAATATCAGTCTAAGTTTTACGTTTATTTGATCTGGCTCAACTGCCACGCAAGACTCATGACTTCCTGCAGTAAGCTTTCATATGCTCTTTTATAGATTTTACCTAATTCAGCTACTATACTTAGAATGAATAATGTTATGCGAACTATAGGCATTTGTCAGATTTGTACATAGGGAGAGTTCCAGATAAACCTGGATACTTCACTTATGCCTTGCTTTTATTTAAAGTTTACTTCTTGACATTTTCTCTTGAACCATACAGCCATACACATCACTTCTGCCTGGACTTTTTCCTGTGGCTTTTGTGTTAGCTCACTTCCTGACATTGTCTTGTGACCAAGCAACTTCTACCCGTAAAGATCTTTCTTGTTCTACTGTTCTCCCAAATTCTGGAGCTGCAGACCTCTGGCCCAATGAGACAATTCACCTTCAATGGACTGCGGGTTACAGTTGTTATTGTTGTTGTTATTATTTAGGACAAAAAGGAAAGAATTGTTTTTTTTTCCTTTACATTTTCAAGCCCAAAAGGAGGACACAAGAAATTTTATCAGATGGAAGTCATCCCTAGGATTTCCTTGCACAAGCAGTTTAATGTTCCACCAACCCGCTTCTTTTCTAGTTTGCTAACTTTTCATTTGTTATAGAGGTTTGAAAGGCAGATGGATTGGTGATATCTTTTTGCATTTTACCAATTATCACATTTTTTAGTTAGAAATTGTGAATACATTTATCTCTCATTTCCCATTAGTTGTAGTAGTTTTTCTTTGGCTTCTTTTTTCTGCTACTGCCCAATATTATGTCATTCATACATCACTATCATGATAATGTGAGCTGCAAAGATAGACACTATCTGTTCTTTCCCTTCTTTTAATTTCTTGCTGTGCACTTTATTCTGCATATTATCTGTCATTGCTTTCTATTTCAAAACCATTGTTTGCCATAATTTTCATGGCTGATATGTTTTTCCTATTCTCATTTGCAATTATTTCATTTTATAGGCCCTTGCAAAAGATCTTCCCTGGAAATTGAAGGAGCCGCGTGTGCTTGAGATTCTTCAAGCGGTTTGCCCATATTCTTTAAATTTATCTCATTTTACATGGAATTTCATCATTGGGGAATTCTTTTATTCAAATGCTCTATGTCTACTTTAAATAGTTATTCCATTCCCATGGTTTCTGCTTTCTACTATTTTTCCTGTTGCCAAGATGGCATACATGCTTGTCTCATCGAATAGAAAAATAAGGGTGTTTCTTTGACTCTTTGTTGCTTGATGTTTTGGGGTGCGTGCATGCGTGATTAATAATTTTTGTAACCTTTAAAAACACTGAGGTGGCCTTTTCATGGCAAGGCAAGGGACATAATGACGTAGCACCCTTGCATTCAAGGCATTTGACCCACATCTTCTGTATGATTGCTCATTTATGAAAATCATAGTTTATTATGATATTCTTAATTAGCTAAGAATGTATCATTTACTTATGATAAGGAAAAAAAACTGGTATAAATTATTTATAAATCTAGTACATTTTTTGATGGGTGAATGTGTATGAAGTTTCACTAACCTTAACATTGTGCACTTGTAATAGAGGAAAATTCTAGTCAGGACTTGTGTGTGAGCTACCTTTTACCAGCAGAAACATTGGCTTGGTTGGGTGAATGGGTGAATGTGTATGAAGTTTCACTAACCTCAACATTGTGCACTTGTATGAGGAAAATTCTAGTCATGACTTGTGTGTGAGCTACCTTTTGCCACCATAAACATTGGCTTGGTTGGGTGCATGGCTGGATGTGTATGTAGTTTCACTAACCTCAACTTGCACACTTGTAATAGAGGAAAAGTCTGGACTTGTGTGTGAGCTACCTTTTGCCACTGTAAATGTAAGCTTGGTTGGATGATTCAGACCATCCATAAGGTTGGTAACATTCAGGACACTACTGCCAACTTACTAGAAAAAACCTTATTACAATTGTGGTGCAGTTTTGATAGTCATTTGGTAGAGAGCCTTTATCTCTAGTTTTTATGGCATGTTCTATTTATGCATAGCATATAATGATTATTTCAAGGATGAACTTAGTGATTTTTGGCATTACCTTGAAATTCTGACATTTATACAACCTGCTTGAGGCAGATTGACAGCAATACAGATGGGCTTGTGGACTTCTCTGAATTTGTTGCTGCAGCTTTACGTGTGCATCAGTTGGAGGAGCATGACTCTGAAAAGTGGCAGAAGCGCTCTCAATTGGCCTTTGAGAAATTTGATGTAGATAGAGATGGATATATCACCCCTGAGGAGCTGAAGATGGTAATTTTGGAAACATAGTTTTTTTCATTACTCTGTTTTAATTTTAAAAGATCTGTGAATCAGTGAGGAAGATTTTAAAATGTCCAATATCAAATCAACTAGACATCTGATTTGTAGTGATGGACCATGATTCAAAACAATCACATATTGGTGCTCCTTACCTGCATTTTGGAAGCATTAAAACAGATATTTTCTTAGAAGTTGTAAGTATTTCTGTAGTCCACGTTCAACTTCACGAGTCCTTACTGATGTTTTTCAGACAATGGCCCATCTGTGATAAACTTCAACAGATGGTCGGTGCTAATCATCTCAACGCCTCTGCTAATGGCCATGGTCCTCACTGATGAGAATGCTAACGATCATGTATCTTGACTAGCAACTGTTAGCATTAATTGAACAGATGAAAGTAACTTTTGTGCAGGATTATTATACATAAATGCCCAAGGACTAATGAGCATGAATAACAACTCTTGCAAAACATAACTAATAATTCATGGGAGGGGAGATCACCACGTTTGACATCATTACTATTAAACGGGATGTTTTATCTCTGCAGCATACAGGAATGAGGGGATCTATTGACCCACTTCTAGAGGAGGCTGACATTGACAAAGATGGAAGATAGGCTTATCAGAGTTCCGCAGATTATTGAGAACTGCAAGCATGAGCTCGCAAAATTTGCATGGCCCATCTGGTGTTCAAAATTCTCCCAAGGTGTAGATGGTGAAAGATGATCAAGAAGAGAAATAGATGAAGTGGAGGTGAAGCTGTTACTGGGTTTGTAATCTTATCTGTTAGATCAAAATCAACCAAGTGGGCCTCACTTTTTGTTTGTCTCCATATTCGACTAAGAAGCCAAGTGAAAAATCACTTTCCCGTCATCAAGCAGATTTACGGAAGTTCATGATGACCGGTGACATCACGAAGATTGGCTGAGCTTGATCTGACACACCCTTGTTGAAGGTCCTTCGACACTTCTGTACATGTTTTTGGTGTATGGATTTTCATTATTCTTCCCTCGGCAAAATGTATTGTGTGAGTATTTGAATGGAATGCAGTGTCTGGAGTTTTGTGTCTCTTGTTTATGCATGTTCTTCAGACAATTCTGCGTTTATATGAATTTTATGTATTGTGTTAAAAAAGAATTTTAATGATTGCATTTATATGAATGTGAATACCACAATTATTCTATTTTATTTTTCCATATGTGATTAGTAGTGGTTTAATAAACTTATGATTTAAAAAAATATTATTATAACTGTTTTAAAGAAGTTAAAAAAAATGGCAAGAAAATATGAGGGAATAATTTGGAACAGTTTTAAAATTTTGGAACGGTTTTGAACCGTTCCAGATTCCATTCCAGATTCAAAAATCTAGAACGGTTCAAAACCGTTCCAGATTTCCAAATCTGGAACGGTTTTATACCATTCCAGTTTTTTCTGCGACGCCCATTTTTGGAACGGTTTGAAACCGTTCCAGATTCATTTAGGAATAGTTTCAAACCGTTCCAGATGGGCATTTTTGGTGTAGTGATCACTCATAGGACTCATACTCGAACCCAAACTGATTTGGATCAAAGTTTCAGGACTCCTACTCGTCCATAAATTTTTTAAAAAAAATAGTTAAATTAGCTCTAGGTCCAATTAGATTTTAAAAAGGTGGAGCTGGATTTGTGAAAATATAGAGAAAATAGATGCTTCAAGTCAAGCTATAATGTCGCTTTTCTTGAGAAATTATTTGCCACCCCCTTTATGAAACTAAGGGTGCATTTGGCATCGTGCCATTCAGATATTCCTATGTTTCCAAAGACAAATCTGCAAAAATATGTTTGGTATTACAAATTACTATTTTGAATTTTGGTGTCGCGGAAAGGAATCTCAAAATCTTAACCGGCTAGCATTAGAAACTCGAAACAAAAAAAAATTTTAACTAACATGTTGGCAAGTTATTTCCTATTTATCTCAAAGTAACTCTACTACCTAATTTTTAAAGTAGGTCACATGGTAACAATAACAAAAGGTGGGGCTCAAATTATAATTTATAATTTCTTATAATGATGTAATTACATTATAAATCCTTTGAGTGTAGGCCTATATTCTAAGTTCTAAATGTGAGTTATATAGTCAAAAATAGATTATCTTTCAAAAATATATTTAATATTTCAAAAAATTATTTAATCTTTCCAAAAAAAATCTAATCTCTTAAAAAAAATATTTTATCTTTCAAAAAATTTTTCAAAAATATTTACTATTTAAAAAAATATTCAATCTTTCAAAAAATACTTTTAATCTTTCAAAAAATATATGTAATCTTTCAAAAATATTTTTAATCTTTCAAAAAAATATTTAATCCTTCTAAAAAATATTTAATCTTAAAAAAAATCACAAAGGGTGGAGCCACATTGTCATTCCTAAGAATGTGGCACCATGTTCTAATTTCTAAAAGTGAGTACCACGTAATTTTAAAGATGGCCCCACATTATAATCTATTATAATTTCCAAAGATGGACATCACATTGTAATTTCTAAATATATGTCCTATGTTACAAAATCACAAAAAATGTGGCTCCACTTTGTAATTTATAAATGTGGGTAACGTAGTCACAATCATAAAAGGTGGACCTATATTATAAATTCTATAAATGTAGGCCCATATTCTAATTTCTGAATGTGTGTACCATCCTATAATTTATAAAGATGGGTCCCATATTTAAATTAATAAAAGTGGGCCCACATTATAATTCTTATAAAGACAGTATTGCCACGAAAAATTAAGAGACAATTTTATTCTATCTCAAAATTTTAACAAGTACCAAAAAAAAATGGAAAATGCACTACTAATATTCGAGCAGAATATCCTTTTGTTTTCATGGGTTCTTTACACTCTAACCTCGAGGTTGCAAGTTATTTATATGAATTTTTGGTACAACCCCTCCCTCTGGTCTCAAATGTGGTTACAAAGAAATTACTAAAAATGCAGAGAAACATAACATGGTTAACATAGAAAGTTCGAAAATTTTGTATTCACAAAATAGTTCTAGCCAATCTTTGGGATTTGTTTTTGGTCCCAAGACTAATTCTAGTCAATCTCTGGTCTTTACTGCATCTCCTTCTATGAATCTTGGATAATAGATTGTGTGTTGTCTTCTCCGCGCACGAACCATCATCATCTTTCGATAATCATCACAGGATAGCCATTGTTTTGTTTTGGCCATGAAACCAGGGTTGTGCCATTCTGGTCTTGTATTTAGAAGATCAGAATGGAATACATGCAACCCAGAGAATGGTTTCAATATCCCAGTGAGAGAATCAGAAGAAAACTTCATGACTTTTCATCTTCAGTTTCTTCTGTTATGCCATGGATGCAAGGAATACTAACTACAAGACTGAGGAGAATTTCTTCATTCCCAGAACCCCGTCTCACCTCTTTTTGGTGTAGAAGAAAGGACTGGAAGGAGCCTTCATTTAGCCACCAACTGAGATATATAAATGACCCTTTGATAGCTCTTAATTTTGAGTGGCAAACATGTGTCACACTCATAACTTGTAGAAAGAATTTAAATAGGATTACCCATCCAGGAATTGCGCTCAATTCTCAAATACCCTAGATTTTGCAGGACCCTTGAGCCCAATGGATGCAACAGGTGGTTGAGAAGGTCTGTATCCGTCATTTTTTACACATGTGGCCCAGCACAAATCTTTCATCACAATAGTAACATTAGCCATTCTCGCGGCGAGCTTACATTTCAGCTGATTGATAATTTACACGGTAGGGCTGGCTACTAAGATCTCTTGGCCTCAAATGAAGTCCTACTATTTGAAATTCGCAGGAATGACCTTGAGAATATTAAAAACTTTTTTATGAATTCATTTGAAGTAGACTAGGTTTGTTTTAATCTTCAAAGTTCTTAAGCGTGCTCCATAACCATTGGATATAAGTAACCCTCTTTGAGCTCAAAATAGCTTGTATGATGCATCCATGGCGTACTGCGGGAATTTGATTGGGGCTGTCCATCCTGGAATTGAATTTCATTATCATAGTACAAGAATTTGCAAGCATCTTTAACTAAATTGATGCTTCGGACAATTAAGCAAGCTTGTGATGATTTACGATATTTTATAGGCCAATAAGTAAGCCCACCTTATAAATCTTCTAAATATGGGCCCCATGTTCTAATTTTTAAAAATTTGTACTACGTTATAACCTCTACAAGTGGGTCCTATGTACGCCAACAATAAAGTGTGGCAAACATTAAAAGGTGGATCCCACATTTTAGATCCTATGATTCCCTTACTTTCATTCGTTGGAGAAATCTTTTTACATTGTTAAAAAAAACAAGTTCTGTATGACATATTTTCACCAGAGTATTGTAATATAATATTGTCAAATGAAATCTACAGAGTTTAATCTTGGCACAATCCAATCTTAGCGCAACTAGATTCGAACACAAAATTGGAAACAATATAGAAACAATGCCAAATAGGCCCCGTGTTAGCAATACGTTAACGTCAAGCCGTCTTCAAGATACAATAAAGCACAAATAAAGTTGATGTTAATGATGGTTGTAATCTCAAAAATTAGCCATAAACCCAATGGCCCCTTAAGGACCAAATGCAAAGAGAAAATGTGCATAATGCCACAAATCAGAATGGAAAAGAAAACGTATTGTTGTGTTCTCAGTTATATCATTGATATTAAGGTTATTTATTGCCATTTGGACAATATCATTTTGGACAAAACTATTGGGAAAAGCAACACAGTGAAAAATACCAGCGATCGACGGATCAACCACGATGAACAAACACAATCACATCTAGCAATCACACACATGACACAATAATTTTACATGGTTTGGTAAGATTGCCTATGTTCACAGGAAAGAGATATGTCGTTTATATTCTCTCCTCTCAATTCTTTGGGCGTTGGGTTACAATATATCAATATATATAGTTCTTGCTTTCTTAGCCCCCAAGCAAACCAATAAATAATGACTAAAATACTCGTGACCTTGAACCTCGGTCCTCGCTACCCCAGACGAACCGACTCGGCTAACCCGAAATACAAGACAATAATCTAAGAATATCCATCTTGGCTTTAATTCCATAAATTCTCGAAGCCATCTTAAAGATACCCGGCAATGTCTTGGTCTTCCCATACCTTGCTGAAAGGTACACCTCCTCACACACAACGACTGAGTGCGGCTCTTATACCCCTTAGCTCAGTGCACCGACAATCTCATCATTATCTGTTGTCAATCAAGTCGAAACCGATTTGACATTTTCCATAGTTGCTTCCTTCGACCTAAACACCCTTATCTTTAACTTTCGAAGTGCCCTCCATTTGTTGCCATCTTTGCATGCATTTTTGCAACATAATGAACCTCACTTCCATCCATCAAGGTAAAAGAGACATTTCCAAATCCAGATCTCACTAGAATGTTGTGAATCCTTCCTTATATTCTCATCCCGTTGTTCTTCCCGTCAAACATGCAATTGTCATTTTCAGTAATTAGATTTTTTCCTTCGTACCATGACAAATTGGAACCCAATTTGCCTTTTCTTTTTCTAAGGAAAATCGTCTCCGTTCAGGTATTCCTGGATTGCCAATAGATAATATCTTCAAACACCTCGCCAATCCATCTTTCGAAATTTTCATCTCATCTAACTCCACTTAAACCATGTATTTTCTGCCTGTGTTATTTGATGTCTCCTTCACTGCGCCGCCTAAAATTAGGCCCCCTATCAACTTGTAGAGATTTCTAACCATCACACCCTTCATGATGACCAATGCTCTTTTTTACTACCTTCGCAACTCCACCTGCTATAATGCTTTACAGCCCTAAAAGTCTAAGGCACCCAAAGAAATCAACTTCCTTTCCAAACCCAGAGCACCCATCACATCCATTAAGGTCCAAACAATCTCATCATACACCTAGATCTTTACTTCTTTTATATAATGCTCGTCAATTTTGCATTATATCCCATAAGAACATCTTCACAATAATGAGATTTATTTGCATTAAACTAATCTTTACTCGAATACATGATAGAAAGAATTAGAACCTAAATACCATGAATCATTAACACGATCCATACATGTAGTGATTGAAAGTGATTCCTTGTCATCTGAATTCGAGCTTTTTGGCACACTATCTCCTTCTAATTCTTATTTTGCTTTTCCATCCACTTTTGCACATTTGCTCATTCCCTTTAACGCAGAGCTAAGCTTTCCATGACTCATCATCCTTCATGTACAAGCTTTTGAGCTTTTCTAAAGTCCCAAAACAGTTTCCTCATTCATGACATCAAGTAACACTACTAATCCTTGCTGTGTCAAGGAATCTAAGACTCTTCCATGCCATTGCTTGAAGTCGTTTCTCCATCAAACACTTCAAACTTGCCTGTGATGCTTGAATCCATTCTTATCATCGTGAATCACTTTTTATTTAGTCTCCCAAATTTCCACCGATCAAACTACCAATCTTCTCTGTTAATCCCGTAGATCTCATCGTTACGAGTTATCATCATCATCATCATCATCAAAGCCTTTGTTGGGAGGTAGCCGCCAGGATCCTTAGATATCGCGCACAGATCACTGCGGAAATAAGTTTAAACAATAATGATTCAAGAACCATACCTGCGAGATCTCTCTGATTTGATCTCGGTCTTATAACAGCCTGAAAATCTCAAGATCTTCTACTGTATTCATCTATGCTCGAACTCGCACCAGGGTGTGGGCCTCTTCTGCGAATTCTCCTTGCTCTCAAAAACGAGATTTCTTTTGTATATACTTTCTAGAAAACAATAGCGCATATTTATAGGCTACAATATGGACCTTAAGAAGGAAATAAGGAATAGGTTTCTTATAGAAATAGGAAACCCTAATTCGACCCAAATTAGAATCCTAGATCCATAAATTACAATTCAGTACACTAAAGAATTATAATTGTACTCCTGTCCTTATTCTCAAAATAATATTTCGAGCTTCTTGTTATTAAATGCTTATTAATCTCCCCACGTTAAGATTTCAGATATCCGTCGATTAAATAATTACTGACGCCTATATTTAATCGATATCTTTATAATTCCTTGAGACCTTACACTTAACTTATTTGATATGTCGGACACTAAGTCCACCTGCAGGGTTTAACATAATCAAAACTTATAAGCTTCATCAAGGGGATCTCATCAATCCCTATTACAAGACGTGGATTCCGTCAATAAACTAATATGCACCATACACGTAGTGTAGTCATCCAATTTACTGAGATTATTGACCTACAAAAAGTCTCACTCCTTTGTAAATCAAAATGCCAAATACTAAATGCACGTGTCTATTATTTATATCAGGATTAAGAGTACAAGCTCTCATAATAACCATTTGGATGTTAATAATCTTATATAGTTAGTATACAGACAATAACCCAAAAGTGGTCATGTTCAATACACACAAAGTGAACTAGCATAACGAGTCGGAACTATACTGTTTCCTGCAGCCAAGATAAGCCTACTAATGCATCATGCTACAATCGTACCGATGGTGTGTCCAGCTCCATCTAAATTGTGAACAACAATAACTTATATTCTATAAAAACCGACAAATAAGTCTTCCGTGCGTAAGCTGAACTCTACACACCAACTTGTCTACTTTATAAAATAAAAGATGCACTTATACATAGTAAATAATAATGCAACCATTTACCCATACAAATTCTCATTAAGATGGAAAAAGCAAACTTTACTAATAAGTAAATCAGTCAAAGAAAAATGCATAAAAGTATGCTTTTAATATAAATTTCCAACAATCTCCCACTTAGACTCAAAGCCATGCTAACATGTATTTCAACCCCATTCCCTCCACATGACTATCAAAGCTCTTTGCCAGTAAGCTCTTTGTAAAAGGATCTGCCAGGTTGTTTGCCGATGCAATCTTGGTCACAATTATATCACGCCTCTGTACGATTTCTCGTATGAGATGATATTTACGCTGGATGTGCTTACCCTTGTAACACTCCGACCCAACTTGACCTCGTTTAGTGGTTAATTAATCTTGTTTTCATTGCTAATTGTGTTTTGTTTGCGTTTTGTTTTCGTTGTGGGTCATGGATAGGTAGTTGGGTTGAGTTTGACCTGGATTAAGTAGACTAAGCCCTTTTTCGTAATTTTAGCTTTTCTAAGACATGGTCAATTTTGCATCATCTTGATGTCAACACGTGTCTTTCATTGAGCTCGTCAACTTTTGTAACTAAGTCGTTTGCAAACGATGCCGTGTGATTCCATTGGACCAGGATTTGACTCAAACTGAAAATAGAATTCTGACTTGGACTTCATTGCAATTTAGACATCTACTTATCTTATATATATATAGCTCCAGCCCATTAACTCACGTTCTCTCTCATTTTTCCTCTCACTGTTCACGTGGAATTCGTTCTCTCTCCCTACTGAGTTCTCTCCTCCATCAATCAAGCTGATTTGAGGGCTTCTGGTTCTTTAGTCACTGGTGTGTTAATTGAGGTGAGCTGGGGTTCTCTTCCATCTCCCTCATCTCATTCTTATTCTTCTCCTTCTTGTTTCCATGAGTGCACGATAGGTCTTGAGCTTCTTTCAAATTCTCATGCATGCATGTTTTTGTGGTTGGTGTTAGGTTGTGTTTGGGCCCAAGGACAGCAAGTTGTGTAATTGAATTCAATTGAGGCAAGTATAACCATAATCTGTAAGAACCCATGTTGGTATGCATTTGATTTTAGTTAGTTCACATGAATTTGCATGGAAAAATGTGTTTACAGCCCATTTGATTAGTACTTTGTCTATCTCTATTGGATATTTGCAATTCTGATGGTTTTACAGGTTTTCTGTACGTGATTCAGAACTTGACTTCGTGCATGTACGGCTAAGCCGTATGCCACTTACGGCTTAAAGTCCAGAGAGGGTAAAAATCCAGTTTTCCTCTACGGCTAGGGCACGGCTAAGCCGTGTATTGCACTACGGCTAAACCGAACCTCAGCCGTGGCCCAGCCGTAGATCAATACAGGGTGCCTTTTTCTGGTTTAACTGAGAGCAATTAATTTGTCAGACCTTCTACGGCCCAGCCACGGCTAAGCCGTAGAACACACACGGCTAAGCCGTAGAACAAAATACGGGTGAACCGTAACTGCGGATGAACAGTAATAGGAAATGCGGTGGAGCCACAGTGCATATTACGGCTACGCCGTAAGATGCCTACGGCTAAGCCGTATGTTCAACTACGGCTAAGCCGTATCAACACTAGAATAATGAAGGACAAGGATAGGTGTAAGGGAAAGACCGATATGGCCTTCATGATAGAATGTAGAGCACCTAGACCAGCCCAACGGAATGTGATACAATGCGTGAATGATCTCGAGAGCTGCGAATCATTCATGTTCGTTATCCGGATGTTAAGCACCTCCCCATGGGTGTTGGTTTAAGGGACTTCGGTGCACTATCCGATTTAATGCAACACTAGACAACTGTGCATCGAATAACTTAAAACTACATCATCATGCACGGTTAGAAACACCGGATAATTAGATTAGAATTGGCTTGTAAATAAGATGATCCGATTTCGCATGATTTGTTGCATAACATATTGCATTCGATTATTGATCTCTACTCTCTGATATGATTAGTTGTGTTCCGTTACATTCACATTGTGGTTCTTGACCTTGAGTATGTATGTGTAATTTCACGTATAAGACATGTACACAGATATGCACGTATGATGTGTTGTCACGATTCTACTCAGGGTTTTCATGATTGGCTCTGTATGGTCAGGCACTACTTAGCCTCAGCCTTAGGATCCCGACAGGGTGAATTTGGTATAGTTTACATGGCCTTGCTGCAGTAAGGAAACGTCTTGGGGAACCGGACCCCAGGAAACTGAGACCCATTGTACCCTGGCCCGGACAATGGTGTTCTTTGCACGATACAAGATCCCTCTTTTGGGAGCATATGGCAATGTAGTAGCCACTAGTTATGTACACTGCATGTATCCATTGATTCGCATAGCATACTTCTTTCTTGCATGACAGCCTAGTATACGAAAATGCCTTATTTAATTTACATCATGTTCTTTATTCTATTAGACACAGCGTGTGTTAACTTGTTATGGTTTATACTTTGCTGAATCGTCGTATTCAAGTTGTTTTTTGTGTTGCAGGCCCAGATACCCTTGCCGACCCCTCGCCGGTCGGCCTGACTCCAGATGAGACCCCCGAGGCCCCATCAAGCCTAGAGGAGTGGATGTGATCACTCCACGGGAGAGCGTTCTTGGCACGGCATTGGAGTCTTGTTTCTTGTTTTGAGGATCTTCATACTTGTATATATATTATTTTGTTCATTTTGTAAGACCTTCACATGTAATTATGTCAGTTCTTTCTTCGTATTCTCTTCTTGCACTGTTAGTTTGATGTTTCTGATATTTACAGCTTCCGCATACATGTTTAGCATGTGTGAATGTTCCCTTGTGCGTGTGCATTTAGACCAGGTCTACATGTACAGGCACGGGAGTACATGTGTCATTGGTTTGACTTTTGCTAACCCCCGAACCCTGGGCTCGGGTTGTGACAACCCTTCTTATGCATCCTAGGTTCCTTTGCATTAGCAACCACACCGGTATTATCACAATAAAGTATTATAGGTGATTTTACCAAAGGCACCACTTCTAAATCCATCAAGAAGTTTCTAAGCCAAACTGCCTCCTTAGCTGCCTCAGAAGCTGCCACATATTCGGCTTCCATGGTAGAATCAGCAGTACATGATCGCTTGACACTCCTCCAACTTATGGCTCCACCTCCCAGGGTAAAGAGAAATCCTAAGGTTGACTTTCTGGCATCATTATCTGACTGGAAGTCCAAGTCTGTGTACCCAATGGGTATCAAACTCTCGGCTTGGTAAATCAGCATATAATTTCTAGTCCTCTTAAGGTACTTAAGTATATGCTTTACCGCAGTCCAATGTTCTCTTCCTGGATTAGACTGGTATCTGCTAACCATGCCAACGGCAAAACAAATATCAGGTCTAGTACATAGCATTACATACATGAGGCTTCCCACCGCCGAAGCATAAGATACTTCCTTCATTTTTTTTATCTCATCAGGTGTCTTAGGACACTGATCCTTGGATAAAGTAATTCCATGCCTAAAAGGAAGAAATCCTTTCTTGGAATCTTGCATGCTAAAACGGGCAAGAATCACATCAATATAAACCGCTTGAGATAAACCCAACATTCTTTGTTTCCGATCTCGCAAGAGTAAATCCCTAGAATGTGACTAACTTCTCCTAAGTCCTTCATATCGAACTGACTGCTCAACCATACTTTGACCGAAAACAACACCCCAACATCGTTTCCAATGAGTAGAATTTCATCTACATAACGTATTAAAAAAACCACCACACTGCCGTTGCACCTTTTATACACACAGGATTCATCAGGGTTCTGCTTAAAACCATAAGATTTAACAGCTTGATCAAAATGAATGTTCCAAGATATAGACGCTTGCTTAAGTCCATAAATGGACATCTTAAGCTTTTACAACATGTGCTCACGGCCTTCAGCTATGAATCCATCTGGTTGCACCATATAGATACATTCGTCAAGATTTCCATTAAGGAAAGCTGTCTTGACATCCATTTGCCAAATTTCGTAATCAAAATAAGCCGCAATAGATAAAAGAATCCGAATGGATTTCAGCATGGCTACTGGTGAGAAAGTCTCCTCATAATCAATTCCTTCTTTCTAAGTAAACCCTTTCGCAACAAGCCTAGCTTTGAAAGTTTCAACCTTTCCATCCACCCCTCTTTTCTTCTTGTAGACCCACTTACAACTGATAGGTTTTATCCCCTCTAGTGGTTCTACAAGATCCCAAACTTGATTAGAGTACATAGACTCCATTTCTGATTTCATAGCTTTTTGCCATAGGTCTGCATTTTTGTCTTGGAGTGCTTCATTATAGTTACAGGGTTCGGTATTTAGCTCATCAGGGACTTTGTCAAATGACTCTCCCAAGAACATATACCGCTCAGGTTGACGAACAACCCTCCCACTACGACGAGGCACACCCTGTGTGTGTGTGTATGAGTAGTGTCACACTGTGCTAAAACTAATCCTAGTGTACCATCATCGACATGTTGATCTGGTTCATCACCGAGCAAGTTGGTGGTTTCAACGGAGTATCATCAGCTTGAGAGTCGGCAAGCCTCCCACTACGACAAGGTAATGGAAAGCCAAATTCTCCATCTTGTGGTGTCTCTTCCTGTGCTGCTGGTAATGGAAAAGTTTGTGTAGATCTCTCTCCTCTCAATTCCTCTAGAACAATTCTGCTTTTGGGTTTGTGGTTCATTACATAATCCTCTTCTAAGAATAGAGCATTGGTGCTAACAATGACCTTTCGATCTTGAGGATTATAGAACAAACCACCTTTTGTTCTTCTGGGATATCCAACGAAAATGCAAACTTCCGTTCTTAGTTCCAACTTATATGTGTTCCCTTTCAGCACATGTGCTGGACTACCCCAAATCCAAACATGCTTTAAACTGGGTTTGCGCCCAATCTATAGTTATGTGGGTGTAGTAGGTACTAACTTAGATGGAACTAAGTTTAGAATGTATGCAGCCGTTTCTAGAGCATACCCCAGAACGAATTAGGTAAATCCGAATAACTCATCATTGACCTCACCATATCCATAAGAGTCATATTCCTTCGTTCTGTCACACCATTTTGTTGAGCTGTACCTGGTGCAGATAACTGGGATGTAATCCCCTCTTGTGCTAAGTAATCCCTAAATTTTCCAAAGAGGTACTCGCCACCACGATCAGATCGTAGTGTCCTGATACTCATACTTAGACGCTTTTCCGTTTCCGCCCTATACTCATTGAATTTCTCAAAGCATTCGGACTTACGGCGCATTAAGTAAATGTACCCATACCTTGAGTAGTCATCAATAAAAGTAATGAAATACTCAAATCCACCTCTTGCTTGGACATTCATGGGTCCACATAGGTCAGAGTGAACTAATTCCAACGGTTCTTTGGCCTTATAGCCTTTTGCCGAAAAAGGGCGCTTGGTCATTTTCCCCTCTAAACAAGATTCGCAGACTGGAAGTGCCTCCACTTCCAATGAATCTAATGGTCCATTTGCAACCAGTCTTGAAATTTGGTTTAGATTGATATGACCCAGGTGCAAATGCCAAAGATACGTCTAGTTCAATTGTGAATGTTTCTTTCTCTTACATGGTAGGGTAATTGTGGCATTCGATTATGTCAGTTGCAGTTTAGGAGAGATAGGATCAACAATGTAAAGATCATCCACCAATGAACCGGAACACATAAAACGCTTATTGTACTTAATAACCACAAATTTATTAAAATAAACGGAATATCTATCTCTAATCAACTTGGAAACAGAAATTAAATTTCTCCTAATTGAGGGAACATAAAGACAATCTTTTAAAATTAAAGTCCTATCTCTATTAAAACTAAGATAAACATCTCCTACTGCAACTGCTGCCACTCTCATAGCATCACCCATAAGCAAATAAATCTCTCCATCACTTAGCTGCCTGGTTTCCTGAAACCTCTGCAAAGAATTGCAAACATGATTAGTGGCTCCCGTATCTACACACCAGGTACCGGTAGATATAACCGCCAAATATGATTCAACAACTGATGAATGAAATTTACCTTTATTGTTCATTTTATTGAGATAAGTTGGACATTTCTTTTTCCAGTGCCCTGCTTGCTTGCAATGAAAACACTTGCCCTTAGGCTTTTTCACTCCTCCCTGAGGTCCCTTGCCTCCTTGAGGAACTACACTAAGATGCTGACCTTTTTTCTGTTTCTTCTTGCCTTTCGGCTTAGAAACACATCCTTTTTCAGCAACGTGAACACTAGCTAACTTTTTCAGAAGGCCCTCAGCAGCTTGAAGTTCCTTGAGTAATTGTAACACCCTGACCCGAGTTGACCCGGATTAGTGGGTAATGGCATGTGAGTTTGTCGTTAAGTATGTTTTGGCCTTATTTTCTTTGGTTTTGAGTCTCAGAGAGATCGTTTGGGTTGAGTTGACTTGGACTAGGTAGTCCGAGCCCTTTTTCGTAATTTTGGCTTTTGAGTGACTTTGTCAGTTTTGCGTCATTCTGACGTCAGCGCGTGTATTTCGTTGAGCTTGTCGATTTGTGTAACTGTCTGGGATCCGATTGATTTCGTTTGCTTTCGTTGGACCGTCATTTGACTCAAACTGATATTTGTATAAGCTATTTGGACTTAAATGTAATTTGGACTCAACTTATGTTATAAATATCTCACCTACTCTATTTCTCTCTCTCTCGATCGTTTTCAGCTCCCAGCTCGTCTCTCTCTCTCTCTCTCTCTCTCGGTTCAGCTCTCTCCTTCTCTGTTTCTGTTGCCTGAGGGAGGAAGAAAGGAGCTCGATTTGTGTGTGGTTTCTCGTGCATCTGAGCCAAAGCAACGTGTGGATTTCGTCTGTGAGGCAAGTATAAGCCCAAGTTGTATAAACACCGATTGATATTGATGTGATTGTTGTATTCTTGTTCTTCATTGTGTTCCTCAGTGTTAGACAGCCCTATTGAGCTCAATCTGCTGTTATTTTGCTGTTTTCAGTCATTTCGTCCAAGTTCTGTATGACTGTAACGATTTCAGGAAAAATGCTTCTGTGCACGCACGGCTACGCCGTGAAATGTGCTACGGCTAAGCCGTGAGATGGCTTACGGCTAAGCCGAGACCAAACCGTAACCTGAACCGTAGAACAGTACAGACTGTTACCTGAAAATAACTGAGAGTTGGCAATTTGCCATTCTTCTACGGCCCAGCCTGATCTAAGCCGTACATTGTCTTACGGCTAAGCCGTGGACCAGGATACGGCTGAGCCGTAGAGCAAAAGACGGTTAAGCCGTAAATCCGGATGGACATTTCGGGAGCCTCGGCTCAGCCGTAGTGCATAGTACGGCTACGCCGTAAGATGCCACGGCTAAGCCGTAAGGTTACCTACGGCTACACCGTAAGGTGTCTGAGAAAGGATAAAAAGGACTAGGTTTAAGAAAGAGACCGTATCTGACTTTCATGTTAGAATGTAGATAACCGAACATGACCAATGGATTGTCTGAATGACATGAATGACCTCGTGGGCTGCGAATCATTCATGACCGTTATCCAGTTGTTTAGCACCTCCCCATGGGTGTTGGTTTAAGGGACTTCGGTGCACACTCCAGACACTGCAACCCTAGACAATGGTGCATCGAATAACTTAAAACTACATCAACATGCACGGTTAGAAGCACTGGATAATTAGTGTAGGTTTGGCTTGTAATTGACCTTGATTCGTAAAAGCATCCTGATTTGTACAGCATATTGCTTTCGGTTATGCCCTCTTATGTGTTCTACGCTGGACCTCTCGATTCTGTGGGAAATGCAGCAACCCCAGAGCGAAGCCCGGGTGGAACCATTCTATTATTGTGTATTGTGTTTTCCCGTTGCACCATTGGAGTACTTGCATCAGTGTTCATGTGATATTAGTCTTTGAGTGCTTGAGTTCTGAGTCTGTGCTGGTGATCAGTACTTCTTTGATTTACTTGTGTTTAGTCAGCATCTGTTATCTGTATTGCTTATCTGCATTCAGTCTTGCTTGTCTGCCTTCCGTATTGTTTATGTACATTCCGTATCAGCTTGTGTACATTCAGTATCAGTTATCCGTATGACTTGCATTCAGTATTAGTTTATTTGATGCACTTCCTATTGTTCGTTCAGTATGATATGTGTGATCTGTAAGATCTGTAAGTGATAAGTGACATGCTAAGTGATAAGTGATCGAGGTGCATCATCTGATTGATTGTGATTGGTCTTGGCACTACTGAGCCTCAGCCTTAGGATACCCGACGGGGTTAACTATGGTTTAGTTTAAGTGTTTACCTCTGCAGAGTGTCGTGTCCTGGGACTCCGGACCCCGGGAAATTGGAGACCCATGCGTACCCTGGCCCGGTCGCTGGTGTTCTCATCTTGCGTGCTCTCGTAAGGGAGAAAATGGCCAATGTAGTAGCCACCTTGAGTGTTATCTGTTTGTGATTCTGTTAGCATGCTTATTAATTATGCATTTGCACTTGCACAATTGTTTAGTATACGAACATGCTCTCTATGGATATTGCATTAGGATTATTGTTCAGTCTTATTCAGTATTAGACACAATTCGTGTTATCTTCTTGTTGGCTTATACTTTGCTAAGTCGTCGTACTTATATATTGTCATTGGTGTTGCAGGCTCAGGTACCTTCTCTCGTGTCCTTGTCAGTTGTCAGTTTGCTTGGGAGACTCCAGCTGTCTCTTCAGGTTCGCGGGGTGTGTGCTATCGCACACTATTAGAGCGCGACAGTTCTCTGCATGCATGCATCTCATGTTCCTTTTCCTATCGTTGATTGTACTCAGGTTCTAGACATTGTGATTGGATTCCGTGTGTATGTTCAGACTGTTATATCAGCTTTTGACTATTATGTCTTTGTTCTTGTGTGCCTTGTGTCTCTTGTTGACATTGTTAGCTTCCGCATACTTGTTTTGCATGTGTGTGATCCCTTGTGTGTGTATACTTGGACGGGGTCCAGGTGTGCATGCACGGGAGTACGTGTGTCACTGGCTTGGCTTTTTGCTGACCCCCGGTCCCTGGGCTCGGGTCGTGACATACGTATTGTATGGTATCAGAGCATTGTTGCTCTAGTGATTCAGCATGTAGGCATGTAGGCACGTGGTGAGTAAACGTGATACTGACAGTTGGTCTTTAGTGCCAATTTGTTGGTAAGGTGGGTCGGTATGTGTTCTTCCTGTTTATTCACAGGTGTTCTTCCGCAGGTGTGCGATCAGTGTTTGTTGAGACCGTCTGGCCGTAACCTCGTGTAGCGCTTTGTGCCCTAGTGGGAAAGCTCATGGCAGCAGATGATTTTCAGGAGCCCTATATCGATGTTCTCCGTTGGGAGTTAGGACATCTCAGAGGCATTCCTTTTGTGGTCCGGACGACGGCATTGGTGGAGCTATTGCGAGAAGCGGAACTATCCCGAGACCGGTACACGTTAGAAGAGAGCATCAGGCATCTTCTCCCAGGCGCTTATACGATTGTGTGCAGACGACGGCAACTCCTACTGCATGCATTTAGAGTGCGAGAGTTCCTCAGGACGCACTTCGGTTATCCCTATACCTTTTGGACAGACGGCAACTACGTGATGTACGAGGTGTACTTTCACGCGTGTGTAGAAGCTTTGCTCGCGCAGCGAGAGGAGTACGTCACCATGCTCCAGGGAGTAGTTGTTTGGTATGTGCTGTATCGAGGACCCGATGCCTTCATCGCACCCTATTAGTAGCGGCTCTTTTCTCGTGCTCGAAGGACTGGCTTTTCTGGTGTTTTGGGTCTCCTCTTTTGTGTTAGTTAGTAGGGTAGGAATCGTCGAGATCTTCCATTTTGAGTTTTGTGTTGTATAAACCCTTGACGTTGTAATTCTACTCTTAGTGCTTTCTTGCATTGCCTCTTGCTCTCAGTCTATATAGAAGTTGAGATGTTCGTTTCCTTTGCCTGGTTTGAGGTCACTCGTGAAATCGGGTAGTCCCTTGTCATGTGATCTTGTTTGGAAAGAGTCACAGCCCAATTGGTGTAAGGAGTCTGAGCCATTCTTCAAGTGGGGGAGTTGGTTCCTCTCCACTTTGTTCGAGTTCCATGGATCAGCATTCGGTATCTCTGGTTTTATTGTATATCCACCCTGGTTTCGTTGTATCTCCGAGGAATTGCTACACGGGTGTAGCCATTGTTTGTCATTGTGTTGGTGAGAGGCAGTTGATTCCTCCTAGGCTTGACTGTATCGACTTGTTGTTGTCGAGCTGTTGTGTTGTTGCCACCTTTCGAGTAAGCGAACCCCGATGCTTCTTTCTTTTCCACTCTCACTTGTTTGCTCTTCTTTTTCCTTCCTTGTTCTTCTTTTTTTTCCTTCCATCGATTGATGTGGAGTCATAACCGTACACTAGCTTGCCATTGAGAAGTCTTCTCGTGTTTACTCCCTTGTTTTGTAGTAGATCCAGTGTACTACTCGGTTTCTTCTGTTCGTAGGTGACCGATGTCAGAGTTTTTCTCTCTGTCCGCTTACCCCTCTATTTCTTTGCTCTATTCTTTGGATGTTTGGGGGACGTTGTTGGATTTGTTACCTTCGCTCTTTGTCTACGATATTTCTCGTGGGAATCCTGTTCCCTTGTCGTTGGAGATGGATCTTTGAGGTTCTATTCATTCTTGATCTTTTTCATGTGAGTTTGATACTCTTCATCACATCGACCTTCCTCGTGAAGTATTTTCTGAAGTGCAGGAACCTTTGATGAGTGTTCGAACGCCATCCTTACTTCTTTTCTTTACTCTTTCCTTGATCACGCACTCATTCCTTGCCTTTCCTATCTGGCTGTTTTGTTGGATTGTTTCTTCGTCGCTTAACCCCTGTTCCTTCCTATCTATTCGAGGTGTAGAAGGTGAAAAGACCATGCCAGTGGATTTCTTTCTTCATGGACTTTTGCGAGTGAGCTGGACGTGACGTGAGCACTCAGTTTCGTTCTTCGGAAGACGAATGATGTTGTCGCTTGATAAGAGTTTGCCAACTTTCTAGGTGGTTTGGGCGAACGGATGAGAAATCAATGTGTAGCAGGTGAGCTGGTGGACTAGTGCGTGCGGAGTGCTACTCTGGTCGTGCTTCAGCGTTGCGTTGCGTTGGGTTTCTTGTCGAAGTCGAGTTTAGCGAGATGATGTCAGAAAGAGAAGGGTCTACTGTGGATCGAGGACTTGTTGACTTTGTGTTGGGTCGTGTTCGTGACCTTCTCCTGTTCTTTGGAGTGCTGAGATGTGTGTCGTCGAATGTCTTCGCAGTTGCTCGTTGCTTCTTCAGTCAGTACGAATTGCCAGCCTCGCATACGCAGATCGAAGGATAAGTTAAGTGACGCTTGAGATGGACTTTGTTTCGGGTTTAACACAGTGCCATTTGGGTGATCGTGGACCGATTGACGAAGACAGTCCATTTTCTTCTATCACGAAAGGCGTGACATTTTCCGAGATGGCGAGGCAGTTCGTTGATGAGATCGTTAGCCTACATGGTACGCTTGTGTCGATTGTGTCAGATCGAGGTAACCGCCTTGTTTCTTCTTTTTGGAGCGCATTTCAGGAAGCCATGGAAATGGAGTTGAGCTTCAGTACGGCATATCACGCGCAGACGAATGGACAGTTGGAACGAACTATTCAGACGCTCGAGACGTGTTACGGGCCAGTGTATTGCATTTGGAGAAAGATTGAGATCTGCATCTCCCGTTGTGCGAAATTCGCGTAAAACAATAGTTATGGCACCCTATGAAGCTCGGTATGGAGGGACGGAACTGTAGAAGTCCTGTTGGCTGGGAAAAAAAATTGGAACACAGAGTTTCCACGGACCGGTTATCATTGCTGAGACTACAGCGAAAGTTCAGAAAGTCAGTGACAATTTGAAGAGTGCCCGATCGAGATAGAAGAGCTATGCAGATACGCGAGCGAAGAACATGAGCATTTCAGGTTGAAGATTGGGTATTTTTGAAGGTCTCACCGATGAAAGGTGCGATACGGTTCTGTCAGAAAGGCAGGTTAGCGCCGAGATATGTGGATCCATTCGAGATCAAGAACCAGATTGGCGATTTGGCGTGCAGATTGATTCTTTCGTGGAGTCTTCTTCCTTGAGTGTGCTTTGCAAGTATGTTCGAGATTCGACGTTCCGTATTGTTGGGGCTAGAGAACAGCTTTTGCGTACGAGAACGATTCGATGGGTCAAAGGTACTCTGAGAACATTTTGGACCTGATAAAGCCACGTGGGAATTAGAAGATCAGATGGCGCGTCAGTATCCTCTTCTTTTTCGTTCCGGTACGTGTTCATTCCGAGGACGGAATGATGTCCAAGTGGGGGAGGATGTAACACCCTGACCCGAGTTGACCCGGATTAGTGGGTAATGGCATGTGAGTTTGTCGTTAAGTATGTTTTGGCCTTATTTTCTTTGGTTTTGAGTCTCAGAGAGATCGTTTGGGTTGAGTTGACTTGGACTAGGTAGTCCGAGCCCTTTTTCGTAATTTTGGCTTTTGAGTGACTTTGTCAGTTTTGCGTCATTCTGACGTCAGCGCGTGTATTTCGTTGAGCTTGTCGATTTGTGTAACTGTCTGGGATCCGATTGATTTCGTTTGCTTTCGTTGGACCGTCATTTGACTCAAACTGATATTTGTATAAGCTATTTGGACTTAAATGTAATTTGGACTCAACTTATGTTATAAATATCTCACCTACTCTATTTCTCTCTCTCTCGATCGTTTTCAGCTCCCAGCTCGTCTCTCTCTCTCTCTCTCTCTCTCGGTTCAGCTCTCTCCTTCTCTGTTTCTGTTGCCTGAGGGAGGAAGAAAGGAGCTCGATTTGTGTGTGGTTTCTCGTGCATCTGAGCCAAAGCAACGTGTGGATTTCGTCTGTGAGGCAAGTATAAGCCCAAGTTGTATAAACACCGATTGATATTGATGTGATTGTTGTATTCTTGTTCTTCATTGTGTTCCTCAGTGTTAGACAGCCCTATTGAGCTCAATCTGCTGTTATTTTGCTGTTTTCAGTCATTTCGTCCAAGTTCTGTATGACTGTAACGATTTCAGGAAAAATGCTTCTGTGCACGCACGGCTACGCCGTGAAATGTGCTACGGCTAAGCCGTGAGATGGCTTACGGCTAAGCCGAGACCAAACCGTAACCTGAACCGTAGAACAGTACAGACTGTTACCTGAAAATAACTGAGAGTTGGCAATTTGCCATTCTTCTACGGCCCAGCCTGATCTAAGCCGTACATTGTCTTACGGCTAAGCCGTGGACCAGGATACGGCTGAGCCGTAGAGCAAAAGACGGTTAAGCCGTAAATCCGGATGGACATTTCGGGAGCCTCGGCTCAGCCGTAGTGCATAGTACGGCTACGCCGTAAGATGCCACGGCTAAGCCGTAAGGTTACCTACGGCTACACCGTAAGGTGTCTGAGAAAGGATAAAAAGGACTAGGTTTAAGAAAGAGACCGTATCTGACTTTCATGTTAGAATGTAGATAACCGAACATGACCAATGGATTGTCTGAATGACATGAATGACCTCGTGGGCTGCGAATCATTCATGACCGTTATCCAGTTGTTTAGCACCTCCCCATGGGTGTTGGTTTAAGGGACTTCGGTGCACACTCCAGACACTGCAACCCTAGACAATGGTGCATCGAATAACTTAAAACTACATCAACATGCACGGTTAGAAGCACTGGATAATTAGTGTAGGTTTGGCTTGTAATTGACCTTGATTCGTAAAAGCATCCTGATTTGTACAGCATATTGCTTTCGGTTATGCCCTCTTATGTGTTCTACGCTGGACCTCTCGATTCTGTGGGAAATGCAGCAACCCCAGAGCGAAGCCCGGGTGGAACCATTCTATTATTGTGTATTGTGTTTTCCCGTTGCACCATTGGAGTACTTGCATCAGTGTTCATGTGATATTAGTCTTTGAGTGCTTGAGTTCTGAGTCTGTGCTGGTGATCAGTACTTCTTTGATTTACTTGTGTTTAGTCAGCATCTGTTATCTGTATTGCTTATCTGCATTCAGTCTTGCTTGTCTGCCTTCCGTATTGTTTATGTACATTCCGTATCAGCTTGTGTACATTCAGTATCAGTTATCCGTATGACTTGCATTCAGTATTAGTTTATTTGATGCACTTCCTATTGTTCGTTCAGTATGATATGTGTGATCTGTAAGATCTGTAAGTGATAAGTGACATGCTAAGTGATAAGTGATCGAGGTGCATCATCTGATTGATTGTGATTGGTCTTGGCACTACTGAGCCTCAGCCTTAGGATACCCGACGGGGTTAACTATGGTTTAGTTTAAGTGTTTACCTCTGCAGAGTGTCGTGTCCTGGGACTCCGGACCCCGGGAAATTGGAGACCCATGCGTACCCTGGCCCGGTCGCTGGTGTTCTCATCTTGCGTGCTCTCGTAAGGGAGAAAATGGCCAATGTAGTAGCCACCTTGAGTGTTATCTGTTTGTGATTCTGTTAGCATGCTTATTAATTATGCATTTGCACTTGCACAATTGTTTAGTATACGAACATGCTCTCTATGGATATTGCATTAGGATTATTGTTCAGTCTTATTCAGTATTAGACACAATTCGTGTTATCTTCTTGTTGGCTTATACTTTGCTAAGTCGTCGTACTTATATATTGTCATTGGTGTTGCAGGCTCAGGTACCTTCTCTCGTGTCCTTGTCAGTTGTCAGTTTGCTTGGGAGACTCCAGCTGTCTCTTCAGGTTCGCGGGGTGTGTGCTATCGCACACTATTAGAGCGCGACAGTTCTCTGCATGCATGCATCTCATGTTCCTTTTCCTATCGTTGATTGTACTCAGGTTCTAGACATTGTGATTGGATTCCGTGTGTATGTTCAGACTGTTATATCAGCTTTTGACTATTATGTCTTTGTTCTTGTGTGCCTTGTGTCTCTTGTTGACATTGTTAGCTTCCGCATACTTGTTTTGCATGTGTGTGATCCCTTGTGTGTGTATACTTGGACGGGGTCCAGGTGTGCATGCACGGGAGTACGTGTGTCACTGGCTTGGCTTTTTGCTGACCCCCGGTCCCTGGGCTCGGGTCGTGACAGTAATTCCGCCAAAGAATAATTGAGCTTGTTCATGTTGTAATTTAGGCGAAAATTCTCAAAGGAATTAGTCAGGGACTGGAGAATGATATCGACCTGGGTTTCCCCATCAATTTCAGCTCCAAGGACTTCTAGTTCATTAGGGTGTCCCATCATTTTCAGAACATGGTCCCTTACAGAGGTACCTTCAGCCATCTTAGTGTTAAATAGTTCTTTCATGGCAACTTGCTTTGCTGCCCGATCCTGATCACCAAACATCTCCTTAAGACTGTACATGATATCATAAGCAGTAAGAGAAGACTGATGCTGATGTTGCAAAACATTTGACATAGATGCCAACATGTAACACCGTGCCATCTCATTAGCCCTGATCCATTTTTTGTATGCCTGGACAGCCACCTCATCGGTACAACCGTCCGGAAGTTTCTCTGGGCACACCTCAGTGAGCACATATTTGTATTCTTCAGCAGTTAACACAATATCAAGTTTCTTTTCCAGTCAATATAATTAGGTCCAGTGAGTTTGTGTTCTTTGAGAATTACAGCAAGTGGATTGAAAGTTCCTATCTTAAATCCTGAAAATTACATAATCAACAAATTATGATGGGCAAATAAACTTTGGATTCAAATAAAAAAGGCTCCCTATGCCAATTAATAAAACAATCCGATAGCAATCTAAAACACTATGCATAGTATGCCTCGATGTGAAGACTTCTACCATACTTATTTTTTTTAGATAGGACATAACCTACTAGTTTTACTATCAAGGCAACAAACCGTGCCAAGCAAAACCAAACAGCTGCCATGACTTTGGTCCTATAAATAATGGCAGTGACTCAGATGGAGAGCATACTATTATTTATAGCTAAGTGTATACCATCATTTAATTCAAGGTCCATTATTCTGTATTCGGTCCCATCAGATGGAGAGGTGACCTATACTAATAATTACCCTAAATCATCCATATAGGAGTTTGTATTGGAGATTCCACAATTAACTCATCCGATGAGGAAGAAGACTCTAAGGTCAACACACAAATCAATTACATCTCCTACAAAACAATGATGGAGACCGTGGGAACTAAGAGGTTCCCTCTCCCACTTAGTTATTTAACAATGAGGGTTCTTGTATAATAGTTTAATAAGGCCAGTTTAGAATTTTAAAGTAATACGTTATCAAGATGTCTAGGTTACCGTATCTTTACGCATCATAGCATTGGTGTGATTAATAAAAGAAAAACCGTAGTTCAATTTTATTTGCAAATCACATGAATGCTACCTATTTCTCCATTCTAAACAGTATTAAATAGATCTAATATCATATGAAACAAGTTATGATATTCATAGACATTCAAGCACAAAAAAAAATACGACCAACACTAGAGTCCTAGTTATTGTTAGTTTTTTGTGGACTCAATCCATCAGTTGATGTAATAAATTGATTAATTTCTTTATTTATCAATAAAATCATGCTTTACTTTCATGAGATGAATGTTATTTTACTACTTCATGCACATGACCAATACGTATGACATAATGGTTCATGAGTTGAACCGGGTCCCATTAGTATATTAGATGTGATATATGTGCATGGATGAGATCCACACGCGGGAGATATTTGTCACAAATCTTATACTTAAATAGCTTCACAACCAGTAATGAGACTGGGCATCTCATTTGATAAGGTTGCAGCACTTTGATCACTATGAGATAGTGTGATTTGTCTCAATCATCAGAATGTAAGATTCTGGATCAATAGTGCCGGTACATTGGATGTATTGAAGGACCATGAGATGCACCTTATGGTATTCCGTCTCAATAATAAGGTATGCTCTCATAATTCCCTAGCAATAGGCTCTCAATCCTGAGACATTGACGAACTCAAGTTTCTATCTATTCATTTGCTTTGAGTCACCAATGAGTGAGGCCGACTATAGGTTAACACCTTGGTGTCTTGGGTATATGGTAGTAGAACTGTGGGAACGTTGAATGATCAAGATGGAATCTATCTCTATTATCCCCTTGTGCCAATTAATGGATTTGTCATTAGTAAGTGCGCACCCATCTCAATTAAGAGTTAATTGGATGGTACTGATGATTACTGTGATTAATTGGGGCTCAAGGATAATAAGATGTGGAACTTAGATTGGAAGAGACGGATTTATTCCAATTGATCCACGGATATTGATAGAGGGGCCTACTTGTGGTAATTGGGAAGTTTAGGGTCTTCATTGTAATTTATTCCTAAGACTGGAGTGCAATTGCATTTATATAGTGGTGTTATTTGCAATTAACTGTGGGCCCGGATTGCACATGAGATGTGGGGTCGCGGTGTTCCAGTTGGAGCCAGCTTTCTAAGGAATCCCTAGTGGTCCCCACGCTAGCCCAAGATATTGGAAAACACTAATCCGACTTGGACTCTAGAAATAAGAGTTTGGAAAGGAGAAAGTTGCTAATTGCTTTGGAAGTAAGACTTCTATTTCAATTAGACATGGGAGAGATTTGGAAGTCTATAAAATATCCTTGGACGTCCAAAAGAGTCTCTCTCACGCCCAAAACCTTTTCGTGCAAGAGTTGCGCGAGTTACTCTCCTCTCCTTTCTTCTAGTTCCTTGGAGTCTCGAGTTGGGATTTTCTCCTGAAGATTCCACCGTTCTTCTTGAGAAAAGAAATCCAATTCGGGGGTCATAGCGTGGAAGGCTAAGAGGTCTTGAAGAAGTCCATTAGAGCACTGCGGGTCTCCAAAGGTATGATCTACTTCTTCCATGTCATAGATTATTTTGAATGTTTAGTGCTGGTATAATTTTTACTGTACATGGTCAAGAGATTGAGGGTATCGCATCCTGGATTGGGTTTTGGTCTTATGGATAGTTGATCCCTGTGTCAAGTGGGTCAAAAGTTTTGAAAATTTATCCACGAGACCCACCTACTTCCAACAGTTATCATGGTCAAGTAGGATCTTTTTATCTTCTCGATTGCCACTTCTTCAAAATATGTGCCTTGTAGAGGGGGTCCGGGGGGTGGTGTCCCCAGCAGGGGTTCGGGGGCAGCGCCTCCGAACCAGATTTTTTTGATGGAATTCTTCCTTCGAAATCGAATATCTGCCTTCAAAACTTGTGTCCCTCTTTAAAAAAATTACATTGAACCTAAGCCTCCTAACGAACGGAGTCCACACGCTATATCAATATAATTACATCACCATGAAAAATTACATTGAATCCTAAGCCTCCTGACGAACGGAGTTCACATGCTATCTCAATATAAATACATCACCATGAAAAATTGAAAATATGTAAAACAGTAACCACGAATATGATTCATGGGATCCATTCACATAACATACACACATGGTGACCATGATAGCCAGATCAATCGCTGCAAAACAAGGTTTAAACAGTCCGCCACAAAACTAGTTACAGCAAAACGCAATCGCCATGACTTTTTATAATAACCTATAATCTTTCTATATTCTGTTCAATCCATACGCAGTATCAAGGTTGGCTCTAATACCACTGTTGGGAGGCAGCCGCCAGGATCCTTAGATATCGCGCACAGATCACTGCGGAAATAAGTTTAAACAATAATGATTCAAAAACCATACCTGCAAGATCTTTCTGATTTGATCTTGGTCTTATAACAGCCTGAAAATCTCAAGATCTTCTACTGTATTCCTCTATGCTTGAACTCACACCAGGGTGTGAGCCTCTTCTGCGAATTCTCCTTGCTCTCAAAAACAAGATTTCTCTTGTATGTACTTTCTAGAGAGCAATAGCGCATATTTATAGGCTACAATATGGACCTTAAGAAGGAAATAAGGAATAGGCTTCTTATAGAAATAGGAAACCCTAATTCGACCCAAATTAGAATCCTGGATCCATAAATTACAATTCAGTCCACTAAAGAATTATAATTGTACTCCTGTCCTTATTCTCAAAATAATATTTCGAGCTTCTTGTTATTAAATGCTATTAATCTCCCCACGTTAAGATTTCAAATATCCGTCGATTAAATAATTACTGACGCCTATATTTAATCGATATCTTTATAATTCCTTGAGACCTCACACTTAACTTATTTGATATGTCGGACACTAAGTCCACTTACAGGGTTTGACATAATCAAAACTTATAAGTTTCATCAAGGGGATATCATTAATCCCTATTACGAGATGTGGATTCCGTCAATAAACTAATATGCACCATACACATAGTGTTGTCATCCAATTTACTGAGATTATTGACCCACAAAAAGTCTCACTCCTTTGTAAATCAAAATGCCAAATACTAAATGCACGTGTCTATTATTTATATCATGATTAAGAGTGCAAGCTCTCATAATAACCATTTGGATGTTAACAATCTTATATAGTCAGTATACAGACAATAACTCAAAAGTGGTCATGTTCAATACACACAAAGTGAACTAGCATAACGAGTCGAAACTATACTGTTTCCTGCAGCCAAGATAAGCCTACTAATGCATCATGCTACAATCGTACCGATGGTGTGTCCAGCTCCATCTAAATTGTGAACAACAATAACTTATATTCTATAAAAACCGACAAATAAGTCTTCCGTGCGTAAGCTGAACTCTACACACCAACTTGTCTTCTTTATAAAATAAAAGATGCACTTATGCACAGTAAATAATAATGCAACCATTTACCCATACAAATTCTCATTAAGATGGAAAAAGCAAACTTTACTAATAAGTAAATCAATCAAAGAAAAATGCATAAAAGTATGCTTTTAGTATAAATTTCCAATAACCTTATCCCAACCATTTTGGGGTCAGCTACATGAATTATGTTTCTCCATTCCGTTCTATTTTAAGCCAAATCCTTCGATGAGTTAAATTTCTTCAAATCTGAATCAATGATCTCCATCAATGTTTTCTTCGGCCTACCCCTACCTCTCTGATGGGCCATCCACCTGTATAGCCAAACTTTTTCTCACTGATGTCATTACCGGCGTACGCTCAACATACCCAAACTATCTTAAATGGGTTTCTCTAAACTTATCCCATATTGATGCTACCCCTAAATGCTCTCGAAAGCACTCATTTCTAATTTTATCTTTCCTAGTTTTACCATACATCCACCTAAGCATTCTCATTTTCGCTACATCCATCTTATGAATATGCGTCTTCTTAATTGACAAACATTTTACTCCATATGTCATAACTGGTCTAACCACTGTCCTGTAAAATCTGCCCTTCAATTTCGTTGGCATTTGTCTGTCACAAAGCAATCCAGAAGCTAGTCTCCACTTCAGTCATCCAGCTTTTATCATATGCTCTACATCTTCATCAATCTCTCCATCCTTACTAATCATCGAGCCTAGGTACCGAAAAGAATATCTACGTGGTATCTCATAGGTTTCAATTTTGACAGTGATTTCAACACTTTGTATATGGCCACTGAAGTTGTAATCCATGTATTTTATCTTTGTACGACTTATTTTAAGCCTCTAGGTTCTAATGCCTTCCGCTAGCTCTCAGTTTTGCATTTACACCATCTCTTAATTCATCCACCAATACTATATCATCTGCAAACAACATACACCATAGTACTTCTTCTTGAATATGCACAGTTAACTCATTCATAATTAATGCAAAGAGATAAGGGCTTAAAGTTGATCCCTAATGTAGACCTATAGTCACAGGAAATCCACCTGTTTCTCACATATGGTTCTCACATTTGTTACTGCTCCTTTATACATATCCTTAAAATTTTCAATGTAACCTTTAGGGACATTTTTTTTCTTTAAAACCCACCAAATTAAATTTCTCGGTACACTATCATAGGCTTTTTTCAAATCGATAAAAACCATGTGTAGATTTTTCCTCTTTGCTCGATATTTTTCCATTAATTGCTTAAGTGAAAAGATAGCTTCCATAGTTGATCTCCTTGGCATAAAACAAAATTAATTGTTAGAGATCTTGGTCTTCCGTCTTAATCTTTGCTCCATTATTCTCTTCCATAACTTCATAGTATGACTCATAAGTTTAATCTCTTGATAGTTGGTACAATTTTGTATATCTCCCTCATTCTTATATATAGGTACTAGCATTTTCTTTATCACAAATATCTTATTGAATAGTCTATATAACCAACTCACCCATCTCGTTGTTACTAGTGCACAAGAAAAAATGGAACACCAATTTGAGTTCGGGTGACTCCAAACTTCTCAAAATAATTCTTGTTGTCCATCCTAGTCAAACCTGTTGTTTAACTACTCTGCTGATATCAGCAACACGTCGGACTGATATCAGCACCTGGAGCTTCAATTCCGCTTGGCTATCTTGGCTTCCTGCAATTGGGCTGCTTACGGGTTGGGTCAAACCTGAACATGACCAAAACTAGATCCGCCTGGACTTCTTGGGCTGTTCATGTGTCGAGTCGAACCTGCCCGACGTGAAGACAACCAAACCAGCACTTGGGTTCCTGTAAGTGGGTTGTTCTCGGGTGGGTCTAACCTGACCCAACCTGAACGAACCCTAACTTAGCCCAATCGTGGACCAAACCACGCCAACCAGTCTTTCACTGCAAACGAAAAAACACCAGCCTTCTCCTCAGCGGTAACTGGTGGTGGACCGGCAATGAGGCGAGGCGGCCACGGCCTCTTCTAGTTTCGGCGATGGCTACAGCAATAGAAAACGGGCGTGGCATGGCGGCGATCGGTAGTTGATGGTCGCGGTGGTCCAAATCCTCTCCTGTCTCCTTCGACAGTGGCAATCTGGCCTCTATCTTCTTCGGTTTTGTGTGGGCAACGACGATACAACCTGCAACCAGGGACCGAAACCCCATCCCCTGTCTTCTTCGTCCAGAAAACGAACTAGCACCCGCAGCGGCGGATAGATTGTAGGGCTGATCTCCTTCCCGAGATCCGAGCCCCTTCTTCGGCAGTGTGAGGCGGCGATGATCTGGTTGTCTGAGCAAATTAGAACCGATGAAATCCTCCCTCTGCAACCACCGCTCCTTCGTTGTTTTTGGTTTCAGACCGAAAACGCAAACTCCTGATTCTCTTCTGGCATGTGCTACCGTTCTTCTTCGTCTCCGGCAATGGCGTGTGCAGAAATGACTGGACCTCCGCCCTCTCCTTCTACAACTGAGATCAAGCCAGCAGAAAAAAAAAAAAAAAAAAAACCAGCCCCTCTGATCTTCTTCCTTTCCTGATAAATCCGAACTGCTCTTGCCCTTTTGATCAGACTCGAGAGACATCTTGGTCGTTGTTTCTCTGTTTCAAGAAACCAAACACCTCAGCCCTCTTCGATCTACATTCTTCTTCTTGAACGACCGACCATCGCCATCTCTGTTCTTCTCTGACTCTGGCTCAGTGGCCCACCAAGAGATCACACCTTTGATCTTCAATAGGAAGATGGATCCGAGAAGAACTGCCGATCTTTTCTTCTTGGCCGATCATGAGAAGGGTTCCTCCTATGCATAATCCGTTCGAGCTCAAAACTTTGGCAATGTGGTTTAAAATATTGGCCTATACGTATCGGTATCGGCCTGAACTATGATAATATTTTAATGAGATACCAGTATCAGCATCGTCTTGGTCCATATCGCAAAAAAATAAAAGGGTTAAATATTGGTCGTAACAACCGATACGAACGAAACTCCAAAAGAAAAAATAAAGAGAAAGAGAGAGGAAAAGTGGATCCCTACATAAAAATGGAGAAAAAAGAGAGAATTAGTACCTGAAATCCTTAACTCTATCACATGGCATTGTTACTACCGCTGCCAAATAGCCCCACGATGCTGCTACAACCACCACCAGTCATAGTTGCAACCACTTCTGATCCTGCTCCAAGTGCAACCACGCCAACCACTCTCTTCCTCTTCTTCTCCTCATTTTTATTCTTTATTTTTCTTCTCTTCTTCCCCCTCCTTCTTCTCCCCTTGGTCTCCTCTGTTTTCAATGGTTCTTGCCTCTGTTGCCATCATGTCTGCGGCCTGGAAATTGGAGATGGGAAAGAGAATGCCCTTTTTAGGGTTTTGACCATTTCATATAATGGTGTGAGTCTACCGTCATATAATTTTTGGGCTTTGGCCCACTTTTTAAAAAACTAACCCATAGTGAAGTACTACATTATCTTATATTCATTTGGAGCATTTTTTTTCTAAATGGGAAAGTAAAACACAACAATTAGCTAGGCCACAATTTATGTCATAAACAAATGAAGGCATTAGTTTTCTACAAAACTATTTATCCAAGAAAATTCAGTTTAAAATAAAATTTTAAAATACACATATCATGGTGATAACTTTTACTGAAAGGTTGCTTCATAAAATTATTCAAAATATATGCCCATTTTTAAATAGGCACTCGACAAATTAGAGTCAAATTAGAGTTGGGCTAAACTTCACATAATAAGTTTCTAAAAATCTTATAGCGATACAAGATACTATAATTTAGGAGGACCGATATTTTACTTTATAGTTGTTACTGATGGGAAAAAAAACATTGGTTTCCAACATTTTACAATATTCTAAATTTTTTTGTTATTTTTTTTAAATTTTTTAGGGTTAAAAATAAATTCACATCGTAATGACCGCGACGGACAGCAAACCGCGATCGATACCACAACGGTATCGGTTTTTGGGGTTGGCTGATACCGCGACCGATACCGCGATTTTAAACCATGAATATTCTTAACCTCGCTTTGATATCATGTAATAGAAAACAGGGTGTGTAAAAAGATCTATCTACGGATTAATTACATTGAACAAATACAATAACACCCTCAAGCAATCATACACATGAATACAGTAATTTTACGTAGTCCGACAAAATTACCTAAGTTGACAAGGAAGATAAATATCATCTATTTTGTCCCCTCTCAATTTCTACGAAGTTAAGGTTACGACGACACATCAAAATATTTCCGCTTTCTTGGCTCCTAAAAAAATTCATACAAATAACTAAAACATCCCTTATCCTAAACCTCGATCCTAACTAACCCAAATAAACTGACCAGGCTAAATCAGAATACAAGACAATAATCCAACAAAAACTACCTTTGGTTGATATTAACACTGATTAACTTTCGAGCCTAAAAGGAACCGACTTAGTCCAACTATGGACTAAATCCACTATGGTCAAGCCCAATAAACCGTGAAATAAAATGCACCCTTGTTGTAGTTTAATGCTTCAAGCTCAAGCCTACCAGTTAGGCACCAAGTATGGCAGCCCAAACTTTTCGAAACCCCCCTAATTACGGGGATTTTTTGAGGATTTTTTTTTAAAACATTGTGGTTCTCAAGTCAAGACAAATTTCTAAGTTCCACCTTAGTGCCAAGTCTACTAGACTAATACAACTAGCGTCTCCTCAGATACTACTTCCCTCATCAGTTGCTGTTAATTTCTTTTTTATTTTTCTTCTCCGCTGCTTGGTTTCTTTCCCTTTTCTATTCTTTTTGAAGAGAGGGTGGGCCTAGGTCTAGGACTAGAGAGACTGACTTGCAGGCTGCTAGGTGGCAGCTAGAATGCCGGATGCTTTTTTTTTTATGGGACATTGAAAAAAGATGAGTCTTCATGTGCATACGTCCCTCACCATTTTGGTGAGGGACACTTCCTTTTTTGGACCTATCAAACTTCGAAAGGTGTGAAGTTTTGTCCTCTTGTATATTAATACTTTCCAAAAAAGGAGTGTTCCTCACCAAAATGGTGAGGGACATATGCACATAAATATTCTCCTTTAAAAAAAATCTCATTAAACATTGGAACCACAATTGAGGATCCAGATTTTTTATAATATTAAAGGAGCACCTTCTGCCCAAATCCTTTTATTTTTTTTCCCATTTTGCTCATTAGTCTTTGATGTTAATGAAACCCATAACTCAAATCGGAAATTGATGAGAATTAAAGAAGAACAAAAACAAGAAAAGAAGATCATCTCCACCCTTCACTGTTGATCTCCACTTCTTCATAGCAGATCTCTGTCGACATCATCATCTTCTCCACTTCGTCGCCATCTTTGCTCTATTGACGTCGTCCCCTTCTCCGTTTCAACAGGAGTCAATGTCGTCCCATTCTTTGAACAACTGAAAATTGATGTCGTCACCTTCCCCACTTCTTTTCTACTCATCCTTGTCTACTCTCCTTCTCCCTCTCGCCAAACATTTGTAGCCACTACGAGATATCATCTCCACTTCAAAAACCCTACTTTTGTTATCTTCTTCATGGCCTACATCCTTGTTTTCTCTTCACTGTCTTTCATCAATCTGTCACTTAGTTCCCATTTCTTTTGAAAGAGAAGAGGGATACAGGTGGTGATGGCTCTGGGATGATGGAAGTAAATGTGTCTTGCCTTCCATGTGCTTATTGAAATGCCTAACTGATGTTTTCTTCATATATATATATATATATTATATTGTGGAGACTCCCTTTTTTCATTGATGTCCAAAATTAAAGTGGGAGAAAAGAAATTGAGTTTTCTTCCGTGAACGTTATTTTTTTAAACTAATGGTACGCACATATGTGTTTTATATTGAATATTGTCAGCATAGTAGTGAATTTGGAGTTTGAAATAGAGGTTTTTTCTTTTAATTCTTATCATTATTATTAAATAAGAACACAATATCTTCAATACCTAGTTCTTGGAATCAATCAGCTGCATGTGTCTCTTTTTCCACAAAAAGAGAAAGGGTTATAAGATTATGGGTTATATATTTATTCTAGTGCGTTTGATTTTCTTGATGTTTAATTTGTGGTTATATTGGATCTTAATTTGTGAGTGGAGAATTTATAAATTGTGAATGAATGTAGGTGATGAAAATGTGAATCAATGTAGGTGAATGGAAAAGTATTATGAGAATGAATATCTTAGCACATGTAAACTATGAATGAATGAAAGTGAATAAATGCAGGCAAGTTAATGATTTATTGTCACAAGTTTCATCTGTACATAACTTCAATCTTGGCACAGTTCTCATACTTTAATGTTCAATTTTGGTAGAGGTTATGCTTGCAAAAAGGCCAAGTTTTAGCACATCTACCTAGTTTTTAAAACATTTCAATACTTCAAAATTTTGTGATTATTTGCTTCAGTTAGAGGTGCTACAGAAACTATATTTACTTTTACTTGGAGATGTTATGTAAACTGTTTGTGTAGAACAACTTATATGGGCCATTACAAATAAAATGAAAAGCGTTATGTACAAAGTTTATTATAATGTACAATTTTTTTCCTAAAAATTAACAATGATTTTGCATAGTTTTCATGAAAAAAGGCCAAAGGCGCCACTAGAAGGAGCCTTCACTAGGAACATCAATCAAATCATTTCAAACTATAGTGTTTTCAAACTATAGTGTTGTCAAACAATAACTCTCTATCCCAAATAACAACATGAAGATGATTCTCATCAATTTGTATGCAAGAAAGAAGACGATTGGCTCGATAAGATATTGCCTTCATTCCTAGTTCTAATCAAGACATCCATCTAATTTGATTGGACAGGAGGCAGCTAGACAAAACTAATTATTGGCTTTTCATCGATATCAAGTAATTATTAGTCAATATAAATGAATTTTGAGCTTACATCGATGAATATTGTGTTACCATGCTAACTTAAAAACTTAGATATTAGTGATCATTCATCAATATTGACTATTTATTAGTTGATATTTGTCACACCCCAAATCCAGGAATTGGGGATCAAGGTGGATCCCGAAACGCGGCATACGTAACTCGTGGAATTCCGTGCCATCTTGAAACATGTACGAATTACGAAAATCATCTCTCTAGGGTCTTCAGAGAAGGCTAGGATAGCTCCTGATTAATCCTCATTTAAAATAAATTGAACTAAGTTTTATAACAAAAAGGGGCGTCCAATCCGATCGATCAGATACCCAACCCCAAGAGAAATTTCATCGATTGATCGATCGACCCTGAAGCACTTTTGGCTACTAGTTAAATCAGTTCTAAACTAATTCTCTCCAGCTCATTCGACCTCCCCTGTATCCAACATCAAGGAATCCCTTATTGCTGCACAATTGAGTTTCACTTCCATCCATTTCCATTATTCATTCATAATTATGTTCATTTTAGTCATTAACACCTAAATCATCTAACGTACTTATAATTAAAGGGTAAGAGAGCAGTAGATTGGCATTAACATGAAATTCATCAAGGATCAACATATTTAGATACACATGCAGCAATAATATACACTTATACTTATCTTTTAGTTCAGTGTTTCACCCAAATCAAGCTTTCCGTGACTCAATGGAGAAGGAACCTCAATATAAATAATCCTAAGACATGTAACAGATGCAATGGGCATGAGATGAATGCATGCATTAGAGATGAGTCTTCTTGACTCATTTAAGCTCAAAGAACTGAAGGAAAGAGGTCGGGTCATTACCTTAAGAATTCTAGAAGGGAGAAGAAGAAACATAAGAAAGTGATAAGGTTGAAGATGAGAGTCTTGGCTCTTGCATGCAAGACCTCTAGGTGCTTAAAGATAGATGAGAGAGAGTAGGGGAAGTAGAAGGAGGAAGAAGAAGTAGCTCTAGCAAAATGAGAAGAGAAGAAGGAGAATGATCTACTGGAATGGGTGCTTTTAAACAACTAGTTTTATGGAATTACAAGCAGATCAAGAGCTTTTATGAATTTTACAATTTGAGTGAAATGGACTCTAGGTGGGCAAAAATGGATCTGAATTGATCTAGAGCTTTTTAGTTGATATTGATGAATTAATATTATATTTCTTGAGTAATATGAAAATTGCATAACCATGTCTATTTGTCGATATCAACTAATATAGCGCATAATTAGTTGATATTAACAACTATTGTGTTTTCCTATATCTCATCAAATTTAACTTTGAATGTCATATGAACTTTAGATACTTGTTCATTTGCATTCACCAAAATGCAAACTGATCAAACAAAAACATTTTTCCTTCAACCCCCTAAAAATTATATCCATTATTACTATAAAAAAAAAAAAGGAAAACCATGGTTCATGCGTCCACCAAAAAATAAAATAAAATAAATAATGCATCCACCATTGCAAAAAAGGCCATGATTGCTTTATTCTTTAATCACCATTCACCAAAAATATATATGGTACAAATATCAAAATACAATCCATTAAAAGGCAAGTTAGACAAAAAAAAAAAAGAAAAAAAAAAAAGAACCCTTGGTTTCTCTAATAATACAAAAAAGATATAGAACCACCATTCACCATGCATCTTTCACAAAAAAAAATAACTAAAGATGAGTGGAGAAGATGAAATGAGATGAGAAGAGGTGTGGGTTACGATTCTTTAGTTTTGATGATTGAATGAAGAAAGATCAAGTTCCTGCAAGATTTTCTTCTCGTCCTCCTATTTTCCTCTTCTTTTCCTTCTTTCTTCTCTTTTGTTGATTTGAGGTTATGAGTTTCATTGACATCAATGAATAATGGGCAAAACGGGAAAGAAATTAGAGGATTTGAGTAGGAGATCTTCCTCTAATGTTATAAAAGTTGAGTCCTCAGTTGTGGTTTATTTTTTAGTGGAATTTTTTTTCGGTAATGTTTCTTTTTTTGTATCCTTTTGACAGGGAGCTGACTGCTTTTCTAACTCCCCCTCCCCTCTCCGAGACCACATGCTGCCTAGGAGCCTGGGACCAATGAATAGTTTTTGTTTTTCCAAACAATGCTGAATCACTCCCGTTGTTTATATAATACTAGTGGAGTGTATTTGCATTGTATGTAATAGTTAGGGTGAGCGTCAATGTCGTGGAGTTGTCTAGTTACTTGAGTTCATTAATAACAAAATAAAACTTTAATTCTAGTGTGATCAAACATGTACAATTATATATTATGATGCTAACATAGGCTTGCAGTCTAGCTTCATAATAATCATATAGAAAACATTTGTTTTGATTGCCCCCAGGAGCATTATTCATTTTGGTCAAAATTTAGTTACTAAATGGAAGACACGAATCTCAAGCTAATAAATAAAATGAAGAAAAGAGAAAAAATATAGTATGCACAATATCAAACATGTTTGATCAATATATTTTTCAATTGACATTTGATATTAAAATTGTAAGGAATGTGAAAACCTAACCAGGCAGCATGTTAGACATATGGAACCATTTGGTAGTAAATAGGGTTGGAATCAGATTTTGAAAATTTTCAATATTTCTAGAAGCCAAGAATATGTAAAAATCCTTCTTTTTTCTTTTTTTTTTGGGAGTAAATGGAATTAATAAGAAATTGGAATTTGGAAGAGAAGTTAGAATTACAAATAAAATGTTTTAACAAAAATGTAGAATGCAATGAGAGAATTTCTCGAATTCTAGAAAGTCCAGCCTCTTGTAATTTGCCAATAAACATCCTTTGAATGAGTTTATAATTAGAATAGAAAATTTAATATGGAAGTACAAGTATGTGTGGATTGGAACAATGGGGTGAAAAGGATGACAAAAAATTGCACAATTAAAAAAAAACAATTTCCTAATATTTAGGACCTTGAACAAGAACACCAGTAACATGCATGAACATATATTTTTTGAACTACCATTTGATAAAAGAATAGCATACTAACAAAGTTTAATTGAAGGAGGAAACAAAGGCATACCTTAACTTTTTCTAAGATAACCAGCAGTCTTGCAACTACAGAAACAGTCCTATACTCTCTAATATGCACAAGAAGGATTTAGTAACTGATTAGTTATTCTGGATGCCATGAGCGTACAAGCAAACTTTTGGCTTTCGAGGTGAACTCCAAGAATGAGAATATTATGTTTAGTTATGATTTAGGAATATCAAAATGAAACTGAATTGTTTTAAAATAGTAGGGAAATCCATAAAAAAAATGTTCTTACTTCTAACGACCCTTACACCATTGGCCAAGTAGAAAGATATGACTCTGTCACCCCTGTCACCAAAGGCTAATTGTATATATATACGAGAAAAATCCATCAATAAGCAATCCAATGCATATGTATCAAGAAATGTATAACGTTACTTGCTGTATTTAGTTATTTTATCATACTGGGGAAGCTTCATCTTCATATATGAATATCGCACATATGATAGTTTATAATTAGAATAAGTAAATGCTAATAAAGTATTTACCTTCCAAAAAAATGCAAATAGAAAATCATAAGTCAATGCTAATAAATAATCCTAGGGTTGGATAGAAAGGCATTTTTTTCTCTTAAACCCAATTTACATGAATGGTTAAATAGGGAGATACCTTCTTTTGTTAGTTTTCTAAGGCTTCTTGGCATATCAATTGAGAATGATAAATCTTGTGTCCTAGCATTCTCTCGAAGTTGAAAATAGAACCAATAATTTAATCAACTATGTTTCCAGAAAAGAAAGAAGAAAAAAAAAATTAATATTTAAGATCAATATGTGGAGATCAATACCTTTGCTGTAAGAGAGAGTCTCTTGGATTTTCATTTTTCAGCTTAGCCTGAAGGTTAGTGAGACATAAATTAAAAAATGAAAGTTTGAGGGAAAAAAACATGGATTTAAAACTAAACCGGTATGTGATGGTTCCACCTACTACCTACTAGTTTCATCTCCAATTAATGTTGATATATTGTTTGTATGGTCTGAAACTCAAAACTAGTTTACAATTCTATTTTATCCATGATTACATGATACTCTACAGCTTTATTACATATAAAAGAAAAACCCCGATTACCATTAAGGAACCCTTTCATTTCTCAGCTTCCAATTTTTTAACTATTTTCAGGAAATAGGATAAAACCAACATATTTGATCATTTGGACCATTATATTAGCTCATAAAAGGTGTTTATGAGTTCTAAAGCCATTAAAACAAACTCAATAAAAACGTATAAAGCCATAAAAAAAACTAACCAAAGAAATAAATGAATGAGTGTGTAACAAAAAGTTTAGTTATTTACCTGATCCTATTTGTCAGATAGAAATCATCTATTGACAGTGTTGCAGATTTCCTGTAAAAGAAAGAGGGAAACATTAGTAGAGTTGGAAATTTGAGGAGTTCATCTTTCAAAGAAAAGTAATGAAATAAAAAAGCAAAATTGAGCAATGTAATTTCTTTTGGTTGTACTACTATAGGGGTGATCTCATCTCCATCTCTGAACTTAGATTTGTGACCCAAGATTTGATTTTCGCACCACAAATAAACCAATATGTAGTAGTGATAAAGTCTACCGTTTTGTGCAGTTGTTAAATTCAGCTCATTCGTCCCAAACAACCTCCACAAGTGAAAGCAAAATTCCAGCCACTTGTGCATAGTTGATGCCACCATTTCTGGGGCCAAACCCAATTTCTTTATCCATGGGCCTATGTATATGAAATCATAAAGGTCTTGCACAAAGGAAACAATAGTAGTTGATGTAAGAAATACAAAACATAATTGCCCCGGTCTGTGTCTAGTGATGGGGTGGTTTTATACCAACTTGGCATATCTTGTAGCAAGGAACACATGCGGTGTAAAGAGACAAAAACTGGCAGAAAAAAATCAATTTGAATTAGAATTTGTTTAAGAAGAGCAAGAGCAAGCACTTGGATTCAATGACAAAGTAATTTAGTAGTAGGCCGTAGAGCTAGGTAAATAATGTGATAGTTTTCTCAAAGCAAACTCAAATTTTCATTGGAAGTACTCTTTGGTGAACTACCAATATGATACATCCCTCATTTCCTAATTTTGAGGCATTTTTAAAGTGGCCATAAATTGTTGGTGTTGAAGAGATGATAATTGATAACCATGTCATTTCTGTGCCACCTTAAATACCTAAGAATTTTAGAACCTCTTATGTACTACTGACTACAAGATACAATTATCATCAAATACTGATTAATTATAACAGAATGTAGTTCCTTTCAACCATTTGTTGAAACAAAATATGATCATCCTTTAATTATATTCCAAAGAATTTAGAGAAATATTCTCAACGAAAACACAAAAAGAAAACTACACTAACTAATCAAAATAACCATCCCTTGTAATTATATTACTTTCCTTTTTTGGGTTTGCTTGAGCTTGTTTTCATGTGTAAAGCACCCTATTACAACAGTCTTAAGTTTTTCCATGATATTGAAGCTTTTGTACAACTCTACTCTCTTTGTGTTTCAAAAGACACAGGTACAACTGATATAATGATCATCCAATATAATTGTAACTGTCATTTTTTTGTTTTCACAACCTCTTTTCATTTCATATTTTGTTGTTATTATTGTTTTATATTTATTTTTTCCACAGGAAGATACCACTAAAGATATTACTACTTAATCTCAATTTCATAGTTAAATAGATACTATAAAATTAGAATTGTATTACAGCTATCCAAGACTAAGGTGGCTCCTGATAAAAATTACTTTAAAATTTTAGCATACATTATACAGCAGGTTAACCTCACTTTTATAGTTTTATGGTGGTGGCCAAATTTAAATCCAAAATATCCCTCGTATAAATAGCTCCAACTGAAATCTTTATAATGGTGTATCATAAACTATAGGTCCATATATCATTTACTTCAAACTTTGATGACATATTTTGCCCTTTAAGGGCATTATTAGTTGGAACTTTGAAAATAGTTATATTCATTTATCAAACACTAAGAAGGGATAAAAAAAACGTAAATCAATACCAAATTCCACCCAATTAACATGCATCATCTCCCATTATTCCTAAACACCCAACTCATACATTTAGACAAATGGCAAACCCACATGCCAATTCAAGAAATACATTATAACAATATTGTGTCATGAACATATATAAGATATTAAAATGCTAATAATAGATATATTTTTATGTTTTGTGCTGTTATATAAATATCCTATTGTGTTTAGTTTTATATGAAATCTAACATCATTTAGAAAATGAAGAATGAGATAATTGTTATTGATTGATCATAAGTGTCCAACTGGCTTCAAATGGGGGTCCACATGATGTCTCTCATGAGAGACATCCCCACATGAATAATGATATACTGCACATATATAAATAATACACCATTTATTATGCATGTTATGCACATGCTTGTACTTAGATTTTTTTAATTTAGCTTGGAATTGAGCCTGCAATTTATGTTTCATCTAGTTTGTGTGCAACTCACTACACACATGTACTATTGGCTTACCCAAGTTGCACGCCCAGTCTTACATTCTCATTATCTAATTAAACATACATAATAGCAATTAGGATTTATGATGTTGTCAATATTTCAAATCATCAAAGAATCTGAAATTCTATGAGCTTAGACATTTCCCTCTGAATTATGTTCCATAAGTATCACAAATTGTTGAATGTGAACGATCTTAAATATTGATATGGACCTAGTCTTTGCTAAGTATTGATCGTAATAATACTAAGAAGTATTATTACGAACAACAGAATTCATGATGTTGTCAATACTTCCAAATAACATTAGAAGTTCTATGCTCGTGATCATTTAAGGTAAAGATGAATTTTTTGCAGATTAAATCTCCTTCTTCATAATTCATGATGGTCCATAATTGGAAAGGTTGATAAAACCGGATTTCTGATCTTTCACCCAAGCTTGATGAAATCGTGATGAGAAGTTGTCTGTTTGTGACTCCAAGGCTGCGAAGGGTATGTCGCACAATTGCAGGGAGCTGCTGTATTATTTCGAAATCATCTCTGCATAAAGAAAATCTTTGGACTAATCCTTATTCAATATATGAGATGTCCGCTTCATGTGATGGCAAAAATAATTTTGGAAAGCCAGTTGCCCAGCTTATATAATGAGCTTTGAGCATTAAGCGCTCCTTGATCTGACAAGAAATAGTTTTCTCTATAATTTTTGCAGCGATTTCATCTGAAATGGTTGTGTTAACCTTTTCCAGGAGGTGTATTATTGATGTTTTTTCATCAGCATAGGTGGATAACAGTGCTTTTTGATGGAGGGTCTGATAAATGAGGATTTGGCTTTCTAAGTCCTTGATATGGTTTGTAATTTTGGATAGGGTTTTTCCAGTGTTTTTTCTTGTTTCAAAGAGAATGGCACTCCAATAGGCATTGATAAGTTTTTGAGAAGTGATAGATAATCCTGGATTAAAGAAAGGGATGGATATTTGTTGGGATGTCGGTATGGAGGAAGAGCTTGATTCTTGAATAAGGGCTTTACTTTTGCTAGTACTTGATGTCATAATGAGAAAAGATACTTCCTGAAGGCAAATAGGAGTGAAGGATAGGTCTGAATAAGAATTATCAACAACTTGAATTTTTATTTTCTTTTCCAACGGAAAATCTGGATGGAAGAGAAAAATGGAAGACATCAGAGAAACGATTAATAAGATTCATTTTATTTGAAAACTGGATATTTGAATATTTATTTGAGCACCTTGAATGCCTAAAAATAAAGGTAAAAATAGAAAAAGAAATCAAAACTATTTTAAAAGGATCCTCAGCGTCAAATTCATCTAGTTCCCCTGATACAAATTATTCTTCCTCTCATTCTTCAGATACATGTCATTGTAAAATATTTGATAGTGAAATCCAGTATGAATCTGCTTTTTCTTTCTCTTTATCTTTAAACGTACGTTCTGCCCCAGAAGAATTGGTACTTGAAATGTTTAAAGATCTCAAAGATGAAGAATTAAAAAATAAATATTTTGAAAAAAAACAGAATATAAATAAAGGTAATAAAAAAGGAACAGCTTCCACATCAAATAATATATATGAATTAAAACAAGATTTAATAGAATTTCAAGAACTCAAACAACGTGTTGAGAATCTTGATTCCACATATGCACAAATTATCAAGGAAATACTGATAATTTAGAACATCAAGAGGAATTTGGTGAAGATTTAAATGGTTTTGTAAATTCTTTAACAAAAAATCCACTCCAAAAATGGAAAATGCAAGTTACAATAAAAGTCAAAGACTTTTCTATTAAAGCACTTTGCTTACTAGACAGTGGTGCAGATGTTAATTTAATAAGAGAATGATTAATTCCAACAAAATATTATGAAAAAACCAAAAATAAACTTAGTCTAGCTACTGCTAACAAAAAACTACATATCAAATACAAATTAAATAAGGTCTATGTCTGTAAAAATGGAACATGCATAAAGACTAATTTTCTTCTAGGAAAGGATTTAAACAATGATGTTATCCTTAGAAATCCTTTTCTACAAATTTTACAGCCTTTTCAAATTGACTCATCAGGTTTAAAAACTATTTTTGACAATAAAGAATTAATTTTTGATTTTGAAGAATCAACTCCTATTCGTGAAATCAATAGTATTTAGACAAAATGTAAAGAAGAATAAGGTGCTCAAACAAATATTCAAATATCCAATTTCAAATAAAATGAATCTTATTAATCGTCTCTCTGATGTCTTCCATGTTTCTCTTCCATCCAGATTTTTTGTTGGAAAAGAAAATAAAAATTCAAGTTGTTGATAATTCTTATTCAAACCTATCCTTCACTCCTATTTGCCTTCAGGAAGTATCTTTTCTCATTATGACATCAAGTACTAGCAAAAGTAAAGCCCTTATTCAAGAATCAAGCTCTTCCTCCATACCGACATCCCAACAAATATCCATCCCTTTCTTTAATCCAGGATTATCTATCACTTCTCAAAAATTTATCAATGCCCATTGGAGTGCCATTCTCTTTGAAAAAAGAAAAAATACTCGAAAAACCCTATCCAAAATTGCAAACCATATCAAGGACTTAGAAAGCCAAATCCTCATTTGTCAGACCCTCCATAAAAAAGCACTGTTATCCACCTATGCTGATGAAAAAACATCAATAATACACCTCCTGGAAAAGGTTAACATAGCTATTCCAGATGAAATTGCTGCAAGAATTACAGAGAAAACTATTTCTTGTCAGATCAAGGAGCGCTTGATGCTCAAAGCTCATTATATAAGCTGGGCAATTGGCTTTCCAAAATTATTTTTGCCATCACATGAAGCGGACATCTCATATATTGAACAAGGATTAGTCCAAAGATTTTCTTTATGCAGAGATGATTTCGAAATAATACAGCAGCTCCCTGCAATTGTGTGACATGCCCTTCGCAGCCTTGGAGTCACAAACAGACAACTTCTCATCACGATTTCATCAAGCTTGGGTGAAAGATCAGAAATCCGGTTTTATCAACCTTACCAATTATGGACCATCATGAATTATGAAGAAGGAGATTTAATCTGCAAAAAATTCATCTCTACCTTAAATGATCATGAGCATCTCCCTCTTGATTATCCAACTCAATGGTATGAATCTCATGAAATCACTACAATGGAATACAGCTTAGAACGTCTCCAAAATTATGATCCCACTTCTGATCAGTATCAAAGATTTCTCAATCTAAAATGGCATCTTGAATTTGTAAGTACATACAGATATGTTTGGTGTGATGGTCGAAGAGTTGTTTGCATTGCTGATGATCTCGCTAAGTAAACAACGGTGATACAAAATCCATCAAAATCTGGACATACAGTTCTTAATCAAATTATTAATGCTTATGAAGATATGTTTTTTGATGTTTCTAAAAATACTCGTGAAGCGTTAATCCAGTTATTCTATGGTGAATTACGAAAAGATGGCTGGGACGATCACTATTGATGCAGGTCTCCAGCAATAATACTATGACTAGCATATATAAAGATTCTTCCTACAACATCTATTTTTAAAGCATCGGAAGAATATAAATTATACTCATGAGAAAAGCTCATTCTCCTAGCCCATCATTGAGTTCTTGGAAAAAGTAAATTACAAAAGTACTAAAAGACATAGAATATCTCTCATAAGCATAAAGTAGTATTCCATCCCCGACATATACACCTATGAAGAACTTATCTCCTGGAAAGGAAAAGAAATAAAGTTATGACACATGCCATATCAAGTTATGACACATGCCTTATCAAGTCACTCAAAGCAATCAGGAGTTGTCACTATTCATAATAAAGTACATCTACAGTGAAGATTGTGAGCTTATCTAGTAGTTCGGAAACATCAAGCAATTTGTCTCCAATAAAATGAAATGCAAATGCAATTTAAATTCAGTTGTAATGAAATGTAAATTATGTTTGTTACTATTATAAATAGGTGTAGCCTTCTCCATGTACAGGCAAGAGTTGGAATACCAGTCCTAATCCAGCCTTGCATCCACCACTATCTCCTCTCTCCTCTTCCTTCCCCATTTTGTATACCCACCATCTTCCCCATTTGGTATCAGAGCCAAGTTGGCATCTAGTCTGTAATCAAGTGCTTTGTCAATATAAAGTTGCTTTGTCAGTATTTCTTCATTTATCTTTGTTATGTTATGCTTTGATTGTGTCTAAGGATTTGCTGACTCAGAAGTAAGAACGTTAAAAGTCTTAATACTTAGTTCCGTGTTTGCTATTATTGAGAAATTTTAATCATATTCTGCCCGGAACGCAGCTGAAGTAGCCATTGTTGTTGCCTTTGCTAGATGTGTGAAGGCGTTTTGTTGGTGTATAAATCCTTTATTGCGTTAGATATTCGTGGTGGATTTGGTTAAAATAACTCTGTAATACAAATTATGACTAAGCTTATTAAAAAGTTTGTACATTCTTCTTCCTCATCATCAATTTCCTTATCTTCCATGTCTATTAAAAATAGTGAAGAAATTAGCTATGACGATTTATATCAAGTTATTTGTAAGTGAACTATTCGAACCGTAAATAAAAATGAAGTTTATAAATTGGAAGTTTTCAATTAAAATCAAGTTATAAAGTAAAAACCATTGAAAGAACTGAATCTATTACCAGTAATATTCAGCATCTATCTTAAATCAAGCCTCGAGAAATCAATGAGTATGCTAAAACATACAATTATATTCATTTTGGATTAGTGCAAGTTGCTCTAAAGCCATTAACAAGACTTGGACTTGAATAAAAGCTCTCATCTATGTTCAAGGTACAAGACATAAAAAATTCAGTGATTCATTACTTGGAATGGTTGAATTAAGTTTGGCTACTGGCCCTACTTTCTTCAATTGCTTTCCAAATTTCTCTGTCTCTCTTACAGATCCAGGTGCACATGAAGCTCTTACTCTTGCTATCCAGACAAAAGGTTTTGATGTGGATCCTCATAATCAAAATCTTGCTCTCATATATAGAGTTTATTATAAACTCATGAATTCCGTTGTTCCAGGCATGGCCTATTCCCATCAAGCAAAAGGTATGACTACTTTATTCCAAACTAATTTCAAAAATAAAGTTAATATGCTAAAACTCATACAGTGGAATGATATAAATCTCTTTGGAAAATGGCGCTTAGAAAACGCTCAACCAGAAAGATCTTTAGAAAATCAAGATATTGAAACAATAATTGAACATGAAGATGGAAGTGTTGAAATAAATTTTCAAATAGATTCAAGAGATACAGCTCCTATAGTTTATCAACCTTTTAGAAAGTTTTATTCTCATCCTCCCTTTGTGGTAGGATCTTCCATAAAAGAACCTGCCCGAGTTTCTTGCTCTACACCTCATCCAGACCTCCGACCTACCGGATTAGTGTATCCAACTTATGAAGCTTCTCCATCTCATACATATAATCCTTCCGAATCCGATTTCAATATAAATGTTATTGAATGTTTTGAAATTGATAAAGAAATGTTAAAAAGGAATTTAGCTCTACATCCTTTAACAAAATCTTTCTTTAAACAGGTTTCGCAAGAACATAAAGATTTCTTAAAAGAAAAATGGTACAAATATATATATGATAATCAAAGAAATTTTTATTTCTTTGATTGGCTTAAACTAGCCATGAAGAAAGCTTATAATACTGAAAATTTATCCATCAACATGATAACAAAATTAAGTTCATCTTGGATTATAACTTCTACCAGTTCTTCTCCACAAAGAACTGAAGAATCTATACATCCTCCACTACATCAAATCATCAGCTTTTGTCCAAACTATTAAACAGAAAATCCAAAATTTACCTTGTTTAACTATCCCTCATCCAAATTTATTAAAAATATTTCAAACAGATGCATCTGAAATAGGTTTTGGAGGAATTCTTCTTCAAAGAAATGTCTTTGGAAAAGAAAAAATTCTTTGCTTCACTTATGGAACATGGACTCCCACTCAACAGAATTATTCAACTATTAAAAAGGAAATCCTATCCATAGTAAATAGTATCATGAAATTCCAAAGTGACTAATTAAAGAAAAAATTTTTATTAAGAATAGACTGTAAATTTGCTAAAGAAATTTTAGAAAAAGATGTAAAAAAATATTGCTGCTAAGCAAATCTTGCTTGTTGGCAAGCTTTATTAGCCATATTTGATTTTGACATTGAATATATTGCAGGTAAACATAATTCTCTTCCTGATTTCTTATCTCGTGAGTTTTTATAGGGACAAAAGAATGAAGCTTCGGCAGATTAGACCCTTTCTCTAGTCCCCAACTGATAAAGTTTCTTCCATGATGAATACTACACCTTTATCCAAAAAATCCAGCGGCAATTATCTTGAGCGATGGGGAGCAACCCATACTTCTAATATTCCTCAATTTCAAAGCCCATCAAGCCCTATATCCAGAAAAACTACAAACCCTCTCTTACATATTATGACTAGCATATTTGAGGTTGTCAATATTTCAGATCATCAAAGAATCTGAAATTCTATGAGCTTAGACTTTTCCCTTCGAATTATGTTCCATAAGTATCACAGATTGTTGAATGTGAATGATCTTAAATAATGATATGGCCCTAGTCTTTGCTAAGTATTGTGACAGTTTTTCAATGCCCAGTATCTTTGGAGGCCCACCATAAATATAAAGACTTATGACTATAGTTTTTTTAAGTTAGGCTATTCGGCAAATACATTCAATGCACTCCACTCCCAATCCCTCTTTTCTGCGTGTTACGAAGCAAATTTATAGTAGATTAGGCAAAATCCACTAAATCCCCAAATAAAAATACTCTAAACAACACTTGTCCACTCAAATTCCCTCTTCTTCATGTATTAGAAAGCGAGAAAAACCATGTCCAAGTGCAGGGTTTGGCTCAGATCTTAATGCATCCACCAAACATATCAAGTAAAACCAAACCACAAAAACATATCACCATTAAACCACAACAGCAAATCATTAACCATATCAACTAAAAAAAAAAAATAATAAAGCTATTAAAAAGTTCAATATAAATCAAGCAAACACAATTAGTAATTTGAAGCATCAAATTCAAATAAGAGGGAAGAGGAAGAGAGACCTGCAACGAGACTTTCTCCATAGCTTCTAGCTCTTTGGCTGTGTCCTCCGGTTTGCTTGCATGTGACCCATCAACAAATGTTTTACAAAGAGCTTTTGGATATAAGGAGGTCACAGCTGACGGCCAGAGTTGGAAACTTGGATTTAAAAGAAGAATCTTGAATCCACAGGAGAAGAGAAAAGGGGTTTGAGGAGTGTATCCAAGCAGCACAAAAACGGACACTCAAGCAAAGGAAAAACATTGCTTTTTTTAATATGGGTATAGATATTGATATTGGTAGTTGATTCAGCAGAACAGATTAGATGTATAAAGTCATGCGTGTAAAAATTAATATTAGTCTGTTATTTTTAAATATTTTTTTCATATGTACGTCCAAGAAATTCCACCGAGATTTATGAACTAGGCCAAATATTGACATACTGGGCTGAGCCAAAGGCTGGTCAACCTCTGGCTGGCCTGAGTGGGCTGGCCTGGCATTTTGCACTTGTCATATGATTTGACTCCTGTCCAGAATTTCCTTTCGTGTTTTAACATTTGGATAACAGGTAACCCGAGGTCCATAAAAAACCTCAAGGATCAATGTTTAAAGATAGGAAGAAGTCCCCAAACTGCTATCGCTTGCTATCTTCGTTCTTCAGTCACTACACAGGATACACAGGCAGAGTTCACAGAAGAGAAGGTGTGAAAGGAGAAGATGATAGCATCCTTGGTGGTTTCCTCTTGCACGATTCCCCGCTTTCATCTTCTTCTGCGAGCCTCCTTCCCATACCGAGTGAGGGCTTTTGCTACCTCTTCGAGCCTAACAAACCCTACTCGCTTCCTATCTCTTCCCTTCAAACCCTTGTTCCCTGCTACCTCCTCATTCTCCTTCTCCTCCTCCTCCTCCCCCTCTTCTTTAACTCCTCTTAATGCGTGTGGTTCTCGAACAGAAGACGACTCTCTGGTTATTCTAGGCATCGAGACAAGCTGCGACGACACCGCGGCCGCCATTGTAAGATCTAATTATCCATTTCTCTCTCAAGAAACTTGAAATGTGCATTGATTTTATGTTCCGTTTGTTTCTTAGGTCAGAAGCGACGGTGAAATCCTCAGCCAAGTTGTGTCTTCTCAGGTAACCGATCCATCCTTTTCTCATTTTCCTATTTGTTGAAGCTCTCGCGATGTTGAATTGTCCCTACCATTCTCTATGAATGTTTTGAATTAAGGCATGCTTAATTATTCACGGTTAGTAAATCGATCTTCTCGTCTCTTCTGGCTTGATAAACTTCTCTAATTATTCAAGCTTGAATTGTTCTGCCTCTGTCTATGAATTGTATGAAATTATTGTCATTGGAATCTGTGTGTCTAGACAACAATGATATGCGGAGCACAGGCGAATGTTATTGGTTAATGCAGCTCTTGTTGAGGAATGTGACTTTTGTGCTGGTTTGCGTCCCCTGTAGTTTCAGCATGTTTTTTGAATTTATGGCATTTTAAGAAGTTGGGTAGCTTGCATCATGTGCTGGTTTACAACATGTTTGTGTTGATTTTAATTGGACGAGGCTCTTTAAATCACACCGATAACTTTGTGTTTTTGCAGTACGATATCAATGGATGAGATTGCGTTTGAATTATGCAGGATGCAGAGAAACTGTAGGTCTGCTGCACATCCTTAATATGAACATTGAGATCCGTGAATTATTGATAGGTGATCCAGACAGTTGGTATGATGGGTCAACAATTTGGATGGAGGCTTTCCACAAATCTCTAAGATTGGTATAATATCTCCAGTTGCTCTTGCAATTGATGGTTTGGATATAGGAATATAATCATAGCAGGGCTTAGACAAAATGGCCTGAGCATACAGCTACACACTTGCAATTTGGGAGATTTTTTAGGACATTTTCTTTCCATAATGGTTCCATCACATCAGTAGTATGGTTCACTGGAAAATAGGTTCCCCATGGGCGGAATGTGAAGGGAAATAAAAATTTAAGGGTTGCTTAAATATGATATTGTATTACCATTTGAAGATTTCACTCATGGTGGTAGAAGGCTACTGGTTGGTCCTCCATGAAAAGGATGACTTCTCAATTTCAATTGTCCTGATGTCTAATGAAAATGAGCCTTGAAATACATAAGTTGAGTATAGAAGGATCTCCACTTTGATGCCATGTCAAATTTGCACCGGGGCTCAAAAGGAAAGTATTTCATCTAGTGTTGCAACAAGGGCAAAAAAGTAAATATAAAGATACAGTAATCCTTTTGGTGAGCTTATGGAAGCAACAAGGATGTAAACCTCAATGGCTCATTTCTTAAGCCATTTATAGAGTTGGTAGAGTATTGTTACTTCAATCCTTCTGATCAGATTAAATCTATATGACACTAGTCTTTTTGGAGCATCATAAAAAGGAGAAAAAACAAAAAAAAAAAAAAAAACACTCCTGGAATGCTCACATGTTGAATTTAGTTGAACTAGTTGTTGTTAGTGACAATTCTTCTGAAGTTACATTGGGTAGTGCGACATTTACCTGAACATATTTTTGTTTAACATATAGAAAACATGCACCCCAATGAGAAGGGTATGCTCCTTTTCCTTTTTTTTAGAAGAAAATAAATAAAATAAAATAAGGTTGCAATGGTGTTTCATGATAATTGAGACCCATTTTTTGTCTTGTTGCTTATGAGCACTATTATCTGAAACTGATTTATCCTTTTTTTTAATCAGGAATGCTTCTGTGTTTTTTCTGATAATCATTACTGTTAGAAATTTGATTTTCTGAAACCCACTTTCCATAGGGTGCTTTGTCAGTTACATTAACTGGATTGAAGGATTATAATTTTTTCACTTTCTAATTACTCTAGAAGAACTTTTTAGGATTTTAACAAGCTGATTTTGTCAGCATATGAATAAACATTGGTGCAAATTTAGTGGCTTGATTGATGAATCTCTGTGAGATCTCTGCTATGTTCTGGTCTCTAAGTGGGCTATTTAGGGGTGAAGTGGTCATTCCTTTTATGTGAAGGATGATCATTAAAGTTTCTCATGTTGCCAAATAAAAATTTCTTTGGCAATTATGAATACGCTACTGCATTTAGTTGAGTATATGTTTTTGATTCATCAAGGCAGATTTACTTTCACAATATGGAGGTGTTGCTCCTAAAATGGCAGAAGAAGCACACATGCAAGTGATTGATCAGGTTCTACATTTAACAGGCTAAGATTCTTACAATCTGATTTGTTAGGTTTTATTGCATTATTCATGTGGTACTCATTCAGGTTGTAATCATGCTTCATTCTCACAGGTTATTCAAGAGACACTTGGCAATGCAAATTTGACTGAGGTTGATCTTTCTGCAGTTGCTGTTACAATTGGTCCAGGTTTAAGTCTCTGTCTGCGTGGTAATCTTTGGTGATTTAAATACATCTTGGTTCTTTAAAAGAGTGATTTATCTATAGATTCGTCTTGGTTCTTTAAAAGAGTGATTTATCCATCTTCTTTTCTTCCTTTTTGTTTTTTGGTCGCTGGATTGATCTTGATGGCTGAATAAAACTATAGTGTTCATTTCTTTGACAAAAAAAAAAAAAAAAAAAGGCCTTTTGCAAGTTTAGCACAGCTTTTTTTATATCTGTTTGAAAGAAGTGGATTATACGAACATTTGATTTTTTTTGTCATAAATAATAACAAATGAAATCATTAGTGAAACCTGCATAATTTAAGGATCAATTGCTAGATGGTGCAATCAATCAGAAAAGAAAACATAAAGGCTAGATGGAGAAAAGTTGAGGCTCCAAATTCCATGCCTCTATTTGTAAAAGCAAAAAAGTGTTGCTTAACGATGCAGTATGTTGGTAGGTAAATTATTTGCAATCTGGCATGAACTATTGCTGCCAGCCTAGAGCATCCTGCTGAAAGCCTGCCAAGTAATTTGCAAATGGCCTGTTCCAGTGGTTTAGTTGCATTTGCATTTATTTGCAAATGAACCAATGCTGCCATCATCGTTGGGCATCTATGCAGTATGAAATTTGTCAAATGACAAATTTTTCTATTTCGTTTTCTTTTCTGTTACTTTTTCAAATTAAATTCAAAATTTTAAGATTGTCTCTAATCTCTACTACTTTACTACTGATCAAGATATGACTGTAATGAAACAAACATTATTCTGAGTGCCTTTATCGAATTATGGTGTAGTTGGTGTGCAGAAAGCTAGGAGAATAGCTGGGAAGTTCAATCTGCCAATCATTGGAGTCCATCACATGGAAGCACATGCACTGGTTGCTAGGTAAAAAAATTGTGTATCATTGTATCTTTCATTTCTGTTAGCGATATCTATGTAGACTTCAATTCCCATATATGCTAGAAGCAATTGTCCCGTTGAGGCACATATGAACCACAGGAAATGGACTTTTACATGTCCTATAGACCCTTCAGCTTATGATTCAAATCTCAATGTTTAATTTGAATCTGCCTGAGGAGAATTCAAGATTAGACTTCATGAATAGCATGGTTTATTTAGAATGAATAATATGAGATCCCATTATTGGCTGATTATACAGACTGATTAGTGATGGGATATTAGCTCAGAATTGTAATTGATGACATTATTATTATTATTATTATTATTATTATTATTATTATTATGCTCTATTGGTCACTACTGAGGTGGTAACAAAGTTATTGAAAGGAAGAGTGTGGAGATCTATGGAAGAAGCTTACTCCATCCTTTCGAGTAAAGATGTGTTTGATTGTGACATGTGAGACATCTGTGTTGGTGCTGCTTTTAGGAGATATATACTCATCTTCTTCTTTTTCAGACATTTTTAAGTATATTTTATGTTATTGTTCGACTTCTTGCGGGACTGACATTTATGATTTTGTTTTGTGTTCATTTCACTGGACATTGTGACTTAGTTTGAGAAAGTTCATATTTTGAACACATCCTAGTAGCTGTTTATGATTGCTTATCGTCATGTTCTGTATAAAAATGGAAAAAACCATATTTTTAATAATGCAGGGCATGAATTAAAATGACCTGTTCTAAGTCTAACATCTGTTATTTTAAATTCTAATTATTTTACAGACTACCTTAAGAGAGAAGGTACAGGACTATAGGGAACTAGAAGAAAAAAAGGAAGTTTGGATGGGGTTGACCACTAAGGAATTGGAATGAAATAGTCAGAAGTGATTAATATATGTAGAGAGTACCAAACAACTTAAACCTAAACAGGAGTAATATGAAAAAGTATAACTCATAAAACTGAGTTTGTAAAGTTAGGATTAAACTTTGATGGATGGCAACAATGACTACTACTATGTTCCCTTTCCATTATGGAGACTTTCCATGTTCACTTGATTTTACAAAGAATGGGATTTATGCCTAAAATAATAAAGAAATATGGTTCCTATTCTTCTGTTTTGAAGTTAGATGTAATGACCAACTGTAGCGCCCCGAAACTTGGATTTCCGAAGAAGTCCCTCTTTTGTGATGTAATTGATGAAATTAATGGAATCCACAATATGAGATTAAGTATCTTGAAAATAATCACAGCAGAAACATAATCATCATGCAATCATATTAATCATCAAAAGACAAAGTATAAAATCCTATTTGAATTTAGAAATATCAGGGTACCAAAATCATATGCAAAGAAATAAATCCAACTAAGCTAGTTTTCAACAAAATTAGCCAACCAAAAGCTTACAGCTAGTCTGAAACCAAAGTCATAATAAATAAGCTTAATAACTATGTTGGTTGACTCTCCAACAGAGACGATATTTTTAAGCTATATCGTCTGTGTTGCATGTGTGTTTTCCATGTGGTTCCTCTTTGACTGCCGTTCTCTTTGATTCCTCAGAAGGGGTGTCATTACCTGTAGCCTCCAATTGTAGAGGGTTAGGTTACGAATAACATCTACAATTATATGTACCCAAAAATTCATTTTCCATACATTATTCCAATAAAATAAAGGACATTTAAAGTTAACATAGTTTTTGGAACATATTGGCTAGGCAGAATAATACAGGATGTAAGTGTATATAGAAAATCAAATGCAATTCCGAAAAGTAAATAGAAATATTTTAAAGACAACTTGGCATCCCACATTGGCTAAACTATTATAGTGGCCCCCCTTTAATGTGACAGGAACAAAGTTTTTGCCACGGTATTATACATCCCCAATTTAATCGTAGCGGGAACAAAGTTTTGTACCTAGAAAACAGAGTTATGACCATCAGAACCTGTACGAAGGTTGTTACCGAAGCGACCATTCGTCATTAACAGAGAAATTATCTAATTTGCAGATAGTTTTTAGAGAATAAAACCCCTACATAGCAATGCCCCACTATGCTAGGTTTAAACAACCTAGTGGTGTTGCCACAAATCTAGAAGAATACATCATTAAAAAAAAAAAAAATAGAATCCAGAAGAATACATATAAAAGAACCAGCCCATAATAATTAGCAAAGAATTATTCCTTATATATATTACACCTCCAGAATTAACAGATGCCATGTTAAAATATCATATTCTTGAGCTTCATAAATCATATGACATAAGAAAGATATGTTATCACATCAAGGTACGTATTCTGTGTACATGGAAACATGAGACCAATTAAAATTTTTTTATTGTACATTATCCTCAATTTACAGGTCATGCCAAATCTGTTTCTTGGACTGTCTATATCCTGGATCTAGGCCAACGTAACCCTATGATACTGTGGAATTCCAAACACTGCATATTTGGCTAAACCTATTTCGAATGATCGCGAATAACTCCTTTAGGTATAGGTGTTCTTCATTGGTGTTTTTGAAGGTTGTTGATGTTTAGAGAGTCCATGACATCATACACTTTAGGATACCATAATCCTAGGCATGGTACAAAGTAATTCATAATTTGATATCAAGTCATGGGAACATTACGTACTGCCGGTCCATATTCATTACTTAGTTAGAATACTTAACTGTAATTCAAGGTAAAAGAATGGTTTTTAGGCCGAGTCTGAGTTGGGTCCCATGGACTTGGACTTGGCCTGGGTCTTTGAGAAAGAAGAGGGTTTTGGGGATAGGATGGGAGGATTGAGGAAAACGACAAAAATTGAAACTAAAAAAGCTGTACAGCTGTCTGCACTTTGCACCCAGCAGAGAGAGAGAGAGAGAGAGAGAATCATTTAAAAAAAAGCAGTGACCTGTCATCTCAGTTTCCTGGAACTGGAAGTGAAGGACATAGAGGAGAGATGCACTGGCCTTTCCTTTCTAGCTCTCTGATTTCTGCTGCCAGGCTGTGTTCCTGCTGTAGCAGCTGTACTGTGCTGCCTGTTGCCCTGATGTGATGTGCTGAGCTGTTTGCTGTGCTGCTGTTGCTGCCTGATGTGCCGTTGCTGATCTGCTTCTCTTCTTCTTTCTGCTACAGGCTACTAAGTCTCTGCTTCTTCACTTTTTTTTCTGTTTCACCAGTTTGGTGCAACTTTGGAGTGAGATTACAAATGAAACTCGGGGGGTTTTGTAGAGACGGGACCCTTCGATTTTTTCTTATATACATAGTTATATATTTTTATTTTTTTTAGCATTGGAAAAGGACTAGAGCCGACTCAGCCGAGTTGACTTGGACTCGGCCTTGGGCGAGTTGGGTCCTAAGTCCGGGTTTTTAAACCTTGGGTAAAATCCCCAATTCTTACTAGTCCTTAACATGATCACAGGTAAGAGGAATGAGTATCCCCTTCTTTATTATACTATAATTTTATAAGTCCACAAGAAGGGAGTTCATAATTGCTAAAGCATAAATGATGGTCCGAATCAGCCATTAGTAGAAAATTTTAAGCATTCAATCCTTAGTGGCTGGAAAAATTTCTAATAAATAAACCATGGAGGACTCTGCCATATTTAACCTAAAGTAGGAAGGCTTATTTGAAATTTCCAGAATTCTCATAGGACTCCAAAAGGAGGTGAAAGAAGATTTTTTCCAAAATCGACATTCACTAAGATGGCCTCACGCCTCATGTACTTGGGTCAATTGGATGGTTGATGCAAGACAGACTTGTGGTCCTTATGGAGAAGTTCAATTGGGTCTGATTAGGGTTTTAACAAATTCGGAATTTTTGGGTACTGGAAGAGTTTGGATGGAAGGTTGATGGGGATGGGGTTTCGGATTTGGAGGGTTTTGGAAGAGACGGCTTTGATGGGTGGTGGGTTTGGAAGTGTGGCAGGTTTGGATATAGTTCGATCAAGGATTGGATTTTGGGTGATGCCAGGAATTGGGGATGATGCATTGTTGATGATTAAAACTAGGTTGGATCGATCTTCAGCTTTGATACCAATTGATGCGGAGCAGATCAGACGTGGGGCGAGCAGAGATAGAGAGAATAGAGATGGAAGGTGGAGGGGTAGATCGAGCTTTTGCCTAAAAAAACACTGCCTCACACCAAACTCTCCATTGCAGGCGAGGAAGAAGAGAGAACTCTGAGCTACCCAAAATCACTTGATAAAATTTTCATTAATTAATAACTCCGTAGCCGAAGTGGCTATACACTACTTATATATGAAAATAATAAAACCTAAAACTAATCTGGACTATTCAAAGTTCAAACACATTGATGGCTAGGATTAAAACATCCAATAATAACTGTAAAATAGCACAAAATAAAACTCTAATAAGCTAAAACATAAAAATCGATGGGTTAGGCCCAAAGAACTTGGTCAAGGTAGGTGGGCTTGGCCAAAGAACTGGTTGATATGGATGGGCTGGGCCCCTTGGTAGTTTTAGATGGATGGGTTGGGCCCATTGGCAAGTTGTCCCATGAGGACCACTGGTCAGTCCTGTATCAATGGTGGGCCTAATCCACAAAGGGACTGGATCACCAAGGTCACCCAAGGGTCCTTTCCTAGATATGTAGTTTGGATTTCTGATTAGAGAGGCCATGGGGTCCCACAACCCTGTTGACTAGAAGTATGCAATACCGATGGAATTTTGGAAAAACTAAGTTCTGACCTAGGTTTCTTGTTGTATCTTGACAAATTGTTACTAGAAACATCATCTAAGAATCATCTTAGCCCCAAGAAACCCAATCATTTAATTCCAACATTTGAATTTGTGTGTGTGTAATGCGTTTTTTTTTGTCACCAAACCTATGTCTGGGATGCTGTCATAGCACTATTCCAGCAATGTAGTAGTCTATGAATCTTTGAGGAATCTAGTATTACATCATCTAAAAACTTAGCAATGTTTAGGGAATCAAACAGTAGGAATTACTTTACATTTAACCACCAATTTAACCTAATAAGAATAAGTTAATTGCCCACAAAGAACACAAAATACAAGGGAGAATTCTACTCACTAAGTTCTATTAGCTGAAATTGTTCTTTTTTATTTTACTTTTTAATTTTTAACTTTGAAAAATTCTGAATCTAATGATAAAATTAGGTAGGAAACATAAATTCAGGTTTATTTACTTGCCTTAATCGTCGGATTCGTCGAAATTCCTAGGCATTGTAGACACCTAAAACAGATGGGCTCTCTAAAAAGGAAGCCCACCTTGGAAACCAAGTATACGCCGCATAAGCAATCTCATCGAGATGGCTTACCATGAAAGCAGGCCCTGTAGAGGTTGCCCCCATAGAGGTAGACCTTACGGAGGCACCCTCACGAAGGTGAGCCCTCATGAGAGTGACCTTCCTAGAAGCGGTCCTCAAGAAGGAAGCCCGCCTTGGAAACCATGCATACACCACGAAAGCAATCCCATTGAGATGGCTTGCCATGGAAGGGGGCCCCACAAAGGTTGGCCCCATGAGGCAGACCTCACGGAGGTGGTCCTCAAGAAGGATGGTTGTCGCGGAGGCAAGGCCCTCAGGGTCTATCCTCATGGAGGCAACCCCACTAAGGTAACCCATGTGAGAGATCCTTATAGAGGTGGGCCCCGCTACAATAACCCTTATAAGGGTGACCTTCCCTGAAGTGGGCCCCATAGAAGTTATTTCATGGAGGTAGCTTCACGGAGGCAGTTTAAAGGTAAGGTGTGCAAGTCACGTAAAGGGCCTACTTGCCTACGGGAACCTAGGAGAAGATCCAACGAATCATACCCACTACCCTCGTGGGTAAGAAGTGTACCCACTACCTCTGTGAAATAAGTGTACCACTTCTTACCCATGGAGGCAACACTCATGAAAGCAGCTCTTGGAGAACCTCACCACTTGATCCTTACAAAAGACCCCTGCTGGCTGGGGATACTTTGTGCTGCTACAGTGGCGACCATGCCAAGAAGTCTATAAATAGCACCACTCCCTAGGCAAAAGAAGACAACAATGAGGAGTGAGAGGAACGAGGAGACGGGGGACTAAAGGGACGAGGAGGCTCCCTTAGGAGCTCCAGTCTAGGTCTCTAGTTTCCTGTTTCTCTTCATAAAAAGTGACACCAATGATTAGTCCTTAATTGATAGGGAGCTTAGTGTTGGCCCAGAATCTCCAGCACTGTTTACATAATATCCATTAATAAAAATCTAACCAGTCCCTCCTATGGGTCGTGGACGTAGGGACTGTCAAACCACGTAAATCTCATTGTCTTTTGATTTCTAGTTCGTACTAATTGCTTAACTCTTGCATCACCTGCATCCATCATCATCTGTCCATCATTTTACATCTTACAGGCATAGTGAGCACCCTAGATTTATTCTTCACGTATCCTCTCTTTCCCCCAAATTTCCAGCCCTAATGCGAGAACGAGAGAGTGAGTGAAGTGCAAAGAGGCTGTAGGACTCTTCTTTGAGTTATGCGTGCAAGATAGATGGGGAATAAGGGGCTCTAAGGGGTCGTGGTTTGCATATAAAAGTTGGTAAGTTGTGCTTCTAGTATAACTTGAAGTCTAAGATGGGATACAACTCTTTCCCTCTTCACTTCAGTTCTAGTATAACTCTTATTGCCATATTGTATTAGAACCAAAACCACATGTGGTCGACAGTCACCAGCTCCCTTTGCTTTATGACTCATGCGATACATGTGCGTCTCATTTCACTAATAACATGACTCAACCTATAAGTCTTTCATTGAGGCACCAAATCAACCTGGATGGATTCGCACCGAAAGGAAAAGTTTCATCATTAATTATTCTCTATCCAACAAGACCCATATTGACTATGTTTTAGATTTATCATATTCCTTAAAATTACAAATATGTCGTATTATTCCTAAATCATAGCCTAATTATTGAATGTCGGTCGATTTCCCCTAATTTGACTAATTTCATTGTTTTGTTCAGAAATTCATTTCAAAGAATTAAATATTATTACATTGGATTGGGATCTTACATTCTCCCCTCTTAGAACATTTGGTCCTCCAAATGAAAACAATAGATTTCTGGTGGAAGATGAGGGTATTGCTTCTGCACTTGATCCTGAAGCTCCCAGGTAGATTCTTCCAGTTCGTGTTCTTCCCACTGACCTTTACTTAGCCGATAGTCTTAGTCCTTAGCACTTGATCATGAGTGTTGATGATTCACACAGACTTTTCTATATATGTTGAGTCTTTTTGAATGGCCAAGGGTTCATAATGTAGCACATGGGTAGGATCCGTGACATGTTTCTTCAACATCAAAGCATGGAATGTCATGTACTCCAGCCAATTTTGGTGGTAGAGCTAGTTGATATGCCATATCTTTAATTCGGCTAAGAATCTCAAAAGGACTAATATACCTTTGAGATAGCTTGCACTTTTTTCCAAATCTTAATGTTCCCTTGTAGGTAACAACTTTAAAGAATACTTTGTCACTGATTTGGAACTCCAAATCTCTTCTCTGATTATCAGCAGAGCTCTTGTTTCTACTCCAGTCTAACCTTTCTTGAATTTGCTTTACCTTGTTGCTTGTATCAATTACCAGAGATGGCCCATAAAAATTCCGAAATCCAACTTTGTCCCAGGCTTCCAGCAAACTAGCTTTCTACATTTACGATCATATAAATTCTCAAATGGAGCCATGCCAATACTGGAGAGAGAGCTATTATTGTAAGCAAACTCATATGATAGTAGGCATTCATCCCATTCTTTCTTGAAATCCAACGCACAGGCTCGTAGCATATCCTCCAATGTTTGGTTAGTTCTCTGTGTTTGACCGTTTGTCTTTGGGTGATAAGTAGTAGTGAAACTCAACTTGGTACCCATGGCTTGTTGCACTGTAGTCCAAAGCCTTGAAACGAATTTGCCATCTCTATCTGACACAATTGAGGAGGGTGCTCAATGTAATCTTACAATTTCCTTGACATACATCGTAGCCAACTTATCCACACTAGTGACTTTGGTGCTCATTGGTAGGAAATGCGCAGACTTGGTTAATCGGTCACTGGTCACCCAAATTGCATCATGACCCATCCCAGTGTTTGGAGTCCTAAAATGAAGTCCATGGTAACATGCTCCCATTTTGGAATTTCTAACGGTTGAAGTAGTCCAGAAGGCCTCCGATGTTCTGCCATAATCTGTTGGCATACCAAGTATCGTGAAACAAATCCTTTGATCTCCCGCTTCATGCTGTTCCACAAATACTGATTTCTCAAGTTCCTGTATATGTTGGTACTTTCGAGATGAATAGTGTATCTCATATGGTGAGCTTGTGTCATAATCTCATTCTTCAAATCTTCTACATCCGGAACACACAATCTGTCACGGAAGTGCAGAATGTCATTAACGATATTGAAGTCTGGTCTCTCCAAGATATGATCAAAGATTCTTGCCAATTTAGGATCATTCTGTGGATTGTCTTTGATTCTTTGAATAATGGTAGGCTCTAGGGAAGACACGTTGGCAAGTATTAAATTCTCCCCTCATGGTTGGAAGTTTATTTCCATGTCCTGGAACTTCTCATTCAGCTTCCACTCCCCAATCATGCATTAGATGGTTATTGATTTTCTTCTTAAGGCATCTGCAACTACATTTGGTTTTCTTGGATGATACTTGATTGAGAAATCATAATCCTTTATATACTCCATCTATCTCCTTTGCCGCATGTTCAAGTCCTTGGAGAACAAGAATTGTAAGTTGCGATGATCTGAATGTACCTCAAAATTTTCTCTATATAAATAGTGTCTCCACATGTTCAAAATTTTCTCCATATAAATAGTGTCTCCACATGTTTAAGGCAAATACCACGGTCGCGAGCTCTAAGTCATGGGTTGCATATTTTTGCTTGTGGTCCTTCAATTGTTGAGAGCCATAAGCTATAATTTTTTCATATTGTATCAATACACATCCTAATCTAACATTCAATGCATCAATATATATAACAAATCCACCACTCCCGGATGGTAGAGAAATGATAGGAACTGAAGTTATCTTTTTTTTTTTTTTTCAGCCGTCAAAAACTCACTTCGCACTCTCCTGACGACACAAATGGCGTATTCTTCCTGGTAAGCATAGTCAAGGGAGTTGCGAGAGATTTGAAACCTTCAACAAATCACCGATAGTATCCTGCCAAATCCAGAAAACTCCACACTTCAGGCACATTTTTCAGGCGTTCCTAGTTTACAATGGTTTCAATTTTTGCGGGATCCACTACCAACCCATCTTTAGATATGTTATGCCCTAAGAAGGCGACTTGATTTAACCAAAATTCACATTTGCTTGGCTTGGCATATAATTAGTTGTCTCTTAGTTACTGTAGAGAGGTCCTGAGATGTTACTTGTGCTCTTCTTTAGACTTGGAGTTTACTAAAATATCATTGATGAACATGACAATAAATTGGTCTAGATACGATGCAAAAATCCCGTGGCACATCTTGGCCCTGAACCCTTGGTTGATGGCATCCTGATCTCAAGTCAATCTTAGAAAAATGTTGTGTGCCTTGCAATTGATAAAATACATCATCTCTTCTTGGTAGGAGGTATTTATTTATTTTTATTTCTTGATTCATCTCTTCTCTTCTATCCGCACCATCCACTCATGTGCTTACATCGGGTTTGTACCTCCCCAAATTCCGGTGTTGCCCTCTTTCGGAATTTGTCGTATAATGTATTTGGATCAGTTTCACTATGAGCTAAGATCATCCGTTGAGGTTGCATATTTTGTAATTGTTGCATGACATTGTTAAAGGCTTCTAGCAATTTATTTTTGTGCTTCTGTTTGATCTTGCTGAGAAGCCGTGAAGGCTTGAAGGTGCATTTGGAATCTGTCATCCATGTCAGTATTGTTTTAATTATTGTCTCCTTTTCCTACGGCCATTTATTTGTAAAACAAGCAATGTTAGAACTTATAAAATAATTTATTCATCTTAATGTTACCCATCTAACATCTACCCCAAATCTCACATCGTGTCCAAAGGTTTTTTGAGTACTTTATTTCCTAGAACCTGGCCTTTTCAAAAGAGATGTTAAGACTTTGACTCAATTTAATAGGACTCTTAACTTAATTAATAATATTTAATTCTTTTAAATTAATTTGTGAAAAAATAATGGAATTTATCAAATTGGGAAATTGGTCCGCATTGAACAATTAAGGAAAAATTAAGGAATGATTTAGGAATACTAGGACCTATTTGTAATTTTGAGGAAATAAAGGGCTTTTCGTAAATTTGAAACATAGTCAATATGGGGTTGTTGGATAGAGAATAATTAACAATGAAACTTTCCCTTCAGGTGTGAACCCATCCTGGTTGATTTGGTGATTCGACGAAAGACTAGCCATGTAATTAGTGAAGTGAGACTCATATGTATGACGTAAGTCAAAAAGAAAAGGGCGTATGTGACTGTTGATCATGTGGAGGTTTAGTTCTAATACAATAGGGCTATAAGAGTTATACTATAACTCAAGTGAAGAGGGAAAGAGTTGTATTCCATGTTGGACTTCAAGTTATACTAGAAGTACAACTTACTAGCCTTTATATGCAACCCACGTCCCCTTTTTCCCCATCTATCTTGTGCGCATAACTCAAAAAAAGGAGTCCGGTAGCCTGTTTTCTCTTCACTTTCTTTTTCTATTTCTCTCACTAGGGATGAAAATTTAGGGAAAAGTGATGATACACGAAGAATAAATCTAGCGTTCTCACTATGCCTAGAAATTTCAATGAAACCGACAATCAAGGCTAGTAAACAAACCTGAATTTATGTTTCCTACTTAAAAAAAATTCCACATGATAGAACCTGATGAGTAGAATTCTCCCTTTGTATATTGTGTATTATTAACCTATTATTCTTGTAAGGTTAAGTTGGAAGTCACATGTATATTAATTCTTATTGTTTTATTCCCTAAACATTGCTAAAATTTTAAATGATGCATAACTGAATTCATCAAGGATTAGTAGACTGCGATAGTGCCAGAATAGTGTTGATGACATCCCAGACAAGGTTTGATGACAAAAGAAATACAAATCCAGATGTTAGAATTGGATGCTTAGGTTCCTTGGGGCTCAGATGATTCTTAGATGATGTTTCTCGTGACAGGTGGTCAAGATACAACAAGAGCTAGGCCAGAACTGAGCTTTTCCAAAATTCCATCGGTGTTGCATATTTCTGGTTGGCAGCCCATGGCCTACCTAATCAGAAGTCTGTGATGGCCTCAACTTGGGCCGTAGGGTTAGAATTTAACTTGCAACAAAGGCCCGTGCTAAGCCTGGGCCCAAAATTGAAAATATATTATAAAAATTTAAGTTTTGTTGGAAATATTTCAAGAGAAACAAATCTTAAATAAATTAATACATTATGTATTTAACTTTCATCATTAATATTTGTTCTATGCATCAGGATTCTAAAAAAAAAAAAATAAAGTACTGAAATAAACTCAGAAAAGTACGAACCAAATCAAAATTGAAAGAAGAAAAGAAATATGCTATAATTTAGTTGTTTTAAAATGTTTTAAATTACAAAATTATTCACAATGTTGAAATAAAAAAGTTGAAAATTAGCACAATAACTTAAATATAATATTTTAGGTAGATTTTGTGACTTATGTTTTATAAATATGCATGTTTATGTTTAGAATATTTTTTTTTAACATTGTCATCAAATATCATTAGATTTTTCAAAAAAAAAAACAGGAGAATATTTGTTGATGTATTGTAGAGGAGGTTAAGGGAGCATTCTATTTAACCCCCTCAATAACTAATTTGACCAGTAGTAAGGTCATCTAAAACCATGTCACGCGGGTGCCCAAGTCCATACAGGTATAAATAAAATACAAAGGATAGAAGTTAATTAACTTCCTCATTATCCAAAAAAGGCCCATGCTGGAATTGAAAAAGAGTCAAGAAATAACATATCATGTGTAGACAATGCAATATTAAAGAGAGAAGAAAAGATTAAAAAATATGAACAGGGCCATAAAAGTGATAATTAAATGTTAAAATAGATGTTTTTAAATAAATCTGAAAAATAATAAGAACTAAGAAAACTACCAAGCCCAATAAAACCTAAGTTGTGCAAGGGCAACTTTTGGTACTGGGCAATTTGAACTTTGAAGACCTTAAATCTAAAAACTTAGACCAAATCAATTGAAACTCCTAGTAGGGCCCTAAGGTTCTTCGAAATGGGTACTATCATCATTAAAAATCTATTCAAAAGGATAAATGTATATCTAAATTATATAAACTACAATAAAAAAACTAATTTTAAAATTAACTCGTTCAAGTAAGAATAAAATTTAATAAAAGAAAATGAATCAAAAAATTAAAATAAAATACATACCCAATGGTGCGACCTCTCCATTGATGTAATTCATTCAACCAAATACAAAGCAATGTAAAAATGTCACACAAACCCATCAAACATAATTAGTCATACCAAATCACAGTTATAATCAACAATTATAAAATATAAAAGCATTATAATCGTAGAAAAGAAAAAAAAAGAAAAACCTAAGGAGTCATTTGTGTACTAAGACATCTAGGTGAGCTTGGAGAGGATGAGTTTCAAAATCCATGAAGAAGATACAGCCATAGAATAATGTTAGATATGGTTATATGGTTGTAGTTTGAGGGGAGGGAATTTTGTTAGTTGGGCGTTTAATTAGAAAGGGTATATTTAGAAACAGTCCCAATCGGAGAAAGAGTTAGATTTGTGCAATGTCAAAGTTCTCTAATATAAAATCAATTCCTTGAATGTGGCTTGAGAACAAAGTAGGTCAATGGCCTGCAATGAAAAGGGAATAGGACTTTGTAGGTATGCATGATTCTCAGCTTGTGATCCACGCTGTTGATATGGTAAGCCCCATCTTCAACCATAGATTAGAAAAATCTAACCCTACCATTATATGGGTTGAATCAACGTCCATGGGGTGTGTTATATGAGGCCTTTACACCAATTGTTTCATTGGAGAAAGAGAGAGATTTGTTAAGGAATTGGGGATTACCCAAATCATAGAGATTTTAGGGGACGGTAATTGGGGATTTTGTAAGTGATTAAAATTGCAAGAAAAGAGAGATTAGTTGGGTAATTGGAGATTATCGAATGAATATTTTAGTGGATTTTAGGGGATGGTAATTGGGAATATGAAGAGTTCGGATTAAGAGCAAAAGTAGGAAAATATAATGGGGAGAAAAGGTCTGTGAGAGATTTTAGTGGTGAGAGATATTAGGGTGCATAAATGGAGAGAAATGATATTAAGAGAATCCAGCAGACGGAGAGATTTTTAGATGATGATGGAGAAACCGTGGGGAGAGGCGGAGATTTTAGCATGGCAAAATAGAGAGATTTAACGGGATACTGATTGAGAGACTATAGGGATATTTGAACTCTTGTCTTGTTAAGAGGTGTAGTGTGGCCCATGTTAAAACCTCAACTTTGTATGATTTTTATAAGTATTTTCTTGAACAAAAAACCCATGAGTGATGACATGGCACCCTCTACAGCCCCTCTCTTTGGTTTGCTTGAATATTATAATGGGGTGATTGTGCATTTTAAATCCTTAAGATCTACTTGAGGATATAAAAGTTCCATCACTTGCAAGATAAATTTGCAGAATTTTGCATGGTGTTGTGACCTGAAGTCCGTGGCCCTCGGATTTCGTATCACATCCCAATGCTTATTTCGTACTTACTATAATATCTTGAATCATCAGACTGGAAAGTCATAAAACTCACAAGATGTAGGGCCTAACAAGTAACCTAGAGAATTCATCTTTGGGAAAATCTAGATCTTTATCTCTAATTGGACCCTTTTCTACTAATAAATCTCTTAATTTTTATCAATATTTTTCTATTGACTTGGATCATAAATATTTGTAGGAATATAATCAGTTGTTTCATTAATATTTTCATGTTCTTCATCAAGAATTTGACTATCATTATGAATATTTTGGTTGATATCTTTTTGTTCTACTATTTCATTATCTTCTAACTCATTTAGATCAATTACTTGTTCATTTCTTGTAGTATTTTGCTTATTGCTTGTTACAAATATATCAAGAGCTCCTTTTTGAGATTGAAGTAAATAATGTATTCCTTCTATTTTTTTTAAAGTTTTGAATACTTGGATTTGTATTTTCTAGTAGACATAGTTATTACTTATTTATAAATTATAACTAATAATATTTACAAATAAAATGAACATTAACTATAATAAATAAACATACAATATGAGCTTGGAATTTAAAAAAATTCTAAAAGCGTAGAACAATAAAACCTAATGTGGTGATTTATCAGTGCTGGCCACAAAGATTATAGATGTGGATGACTTTTGAATTTTATGCAGCTTCTTTAATATGAGAAAAAAAGGTTATATTTGAAGTTGCCGTCTTTGGATTCCAAGTAGCACAAATGCCGGGTGGGGGGGAAGGTGCAAACTGGAGGATTTTCAGAACAAGAGAGGAATTTCTTGCTTATTGTAATTTTAGCCTTTTTTTCCCTTTTAAAGGTAATAACTCTTCAACGGTGAAAAGTGGCTTTAATGCTCTTTTGGAGTGTGAAAAGATAGTAGTTATTATTATTATTATTATTATTATTATTATTATTATTATTATTGGAATGTGAAAAGATGGTAGTCACTTTAATTACTATTATGTGGCCTCATTTTTTGTGGAGAAACAAAAGGATGATAGTTACTTTTTTGGGCATTTGAAAAGATGCTAGTTGCTTTCATTACTATTATGGGGCCTTATTTTTTAGGGATTGAAAAAAAGGATGGCAGTTGCTTTATTTGGAACCTTATTTTTTGGAGGCCTAAAGCAAGGGCTTTTCTTGTTTTATGGTAATGGCGGCGCTGGATGAAGGAAAGTATTATCTTCCATGTAACCAAATGATGATTACAACGACAACAACAACAAAAGGAACACTAATATAAATAAACCGAACCATCCTTTTTTATTGAGACCTTGAAATTTATTTATTTATTCTATTGATGCGGCCTTGAAATCTATGGAAAACCTCTTAGAAACTAGTTAATGTGTAATTTAACAAGAAACAAGGTGAAATTAACGTGAAGTGGAAGGTTACACAAGAAGGTTGCTCTTAGAACTTTTATTTATTTGGTTAGAAACAATTGGCAATGCCGGTGCCTTTGTCTTGCATTTTTGTTAGAAGAGTAACTTCCATTGCATGTGTATGTCAAATGGTTCTACATGGCAAAGGCTTTTATGAAGATGAAGAAAGAACACAGTCTCCCTTTTGACCAATAGCACATCAGTAATATAAAACCATCCTTTTTAGTTTAGACACGCGGTGACTTGATAGGCCATCAGGTCGAGGTAACTCCTAAGACTTGAATGAGTTTTAATGGAGTTAAAACATGAATCCTAGGTAGAGTTAAAATATTTAAATATATCTTATTTGTATTGTTCAAGCAGAAAGGACCAGCATTGTGAGGACTTTGGTCCACTTTCCACATCATATTGTTTGCGTTGGTTTTGGGGTTTCAATTGAATCTTGCCACATAGTTTTAGAAGGCCTCTTCAGCCTTGCTTAAAGCTCCAAGCCCAAGTCCATCAGTTGAGGTCCAAGTCTATTAAGTGCGAGACCCCAATCCACCTTGGTAATCTCTCGAGGGCAAGAATAGGTGAAGTGATCTTGTGAGCCAAGAAGGGGAAACCCAAACCGGCTTTACCATAAAGCAAGAATAGCCCTTGCTTTAGGTCCCTCAAAAACAAGGCCCCGAAAAAAGCAACTTCCATCCTTATTTTTTAAATCCCCCAAAAATAAAGCCCAATAATAGTAATTAAAGCAACTGACATCTTTTCAAATTCCATAAAAAGTAACTATCATCCTTTTGTTTCTCCCCAAAAAATAAGGTCTCGTTATAATAATTAAGGCCTCGTTATAATAATTAAAGCAATTGGCATCTTTTCACATTCCTAGAAAAAAAAAGGCAACTGCTATCTTTTCACATCCAAAAAAGTATGAAAGTTACTTTTCATTGTTGAGAAGTTGCCATTAAAAGAAAAGAAAAAAAAAAAATCTTTAACTTACAGCAAGCAAGAAATTGCTTTTCTGTTATGAAAATCCTCAAATTTGCACCTTTTTCTCCTGCATCTGTGCAACTTAGAATCCAAAGATGACAACTTTAAATATATTTTGTTTTTTTTTTATATATTAAAGAAGCTGCATTAAATTCAAAAGTCATCCACATCTATAATCCTTATAGCCAACATTTATAAATTGCTAAATCATGTTCTATTGTTCTCTACTTTTAGAATTATTTTTAATTCCAAGCTCATAATGTATGTTTATTTATTATAGTTAGTGTTCGTTTTATTTGTAAATATTATTAGTTATAATTTATAAATAATAAATGTCTACTAGAAAATACGAATCCAGGTAATCAAAACTTAAAAAAAGAGAGAGAAGAATAGATAATTTAATTCAATCTAAAAAAGGGAGCTTTTGATAAATTTATTACAAGAAATGAACAAAGTATAAGAATAAATGAACAAGTAATTGATCTAAATGAGTTAGAAGCAAGGATGAAAATAGTAGTTGTGGTGGATGAAAATAGTAGTTGCTGTGGGCGTAGCAGCCAGCCACTAAAACGCTACGTATCGGCCTAGCGGGTGTTACGTAGCGGTGTGATTTGAAAAAGTTTTTAAAAAAATCCAAAAAAATTCCAGAAAATCCAGAATATTGGAAAATGGTGGAATATATGTTTGGTTTGCAGGAGTAACTAGTATATGGATATGTAGCAGTCCCCTCATTGCATGAGGTCTTGTATTGCTATATTAATAGAAAAGAATAGGAATGATCAATGTTTTTCATATGGATTCATGTTGGTTAGTTTTGCCAACTTAGATACTAACTTAAGGCTTATAAAAAAAATGTCATAAACAAATTGCATCAAGATTCATTCACTAATGGAAGATAAACTATGTTCAAACTTCATAGAAAAAGAATCTACTTATAGAGCAAAAACTTTGTAATGGGAATTATCTATGTTTTTCATTGATCTAATGCTTAGGGACTATTTTCAACCCATTTAATTGGGTTTACTTTTGTAAAAAATATTAGTTTTTTCAAAAAATACAAAAATCCTAAAATAAAAAACAAAAAAAATTTAGAAAAACACAATAATATGTGGGATTGATCTATGGGAATCATAGATCTAACATTTAGGAACCATTTTCAACTCATTTTATTGGTTGTCCATGAATAAAATAGAATTTTTTTTTCAAATAATAAAATAATCTGAAAATAAAATTCAAAAAAAAAAAATTTAAGAAAGTGAAAAAAAGTGGGGCTTGATCAAAGGAGAACGTGAATCTAACAATAACAACTCATTTTCAAGTGATTTATGGAAGAAAAGAGAGAAATAAACTCAAAGTAGAAAAAAATAAGCCCAAAAAACTCACCTTGAGTTGACGTTTTTGAGTTGGATGCTTGAATCTTGTATACCACTTGAATGATGCTTTTATAAGTTGTATTTGATGTTTTTGTTTATGATTCTAGTGTTCTTTTGAGAGGGTTTGAAAAATGGAGGCAAGAAAATGAGTTTGGAGCGGTGAAAAGAGGAGCAGAGAAAGTTACAGCTACTTTATGGTTGAAAAAGTTGAGTGGGTTGGGTTTTTAAATCCCACCCCACAACGTAGTGGCCGCTATACTTTGTAGCGGCCCGTATCAGCCGTTACGCAAGTGTAGCGGCTGCTACGGGTCGCCGCACTTGTGAGTGGCGCTTTTTCCAAAACGAGTAGCGCCCATGGGTGCTATGGCCGCTGAATCGTAGCGGCCACTATTTACATCCATGGTTAGAAGATAATGAAATAGTAGAACAAAAAGATTTTAATGATAGTATTCATAATGATAGTCAAATTCTTGATGAAGAACATGAAAAAAAATACTCATCGGTTAGCAATCTATACAACAAATGTGAAATGACATAATATAAATAAATTCATAAAAAAATCCACTTTAAGAGTATAGAGATAGTGAAGGACCTCGGTTGGTCGGCTTTAGTACCAAAGAGAATGTCGACTAGAGTATATGACGTTGTTGTCCTCATCCTCATATTTGTTATCATTTGTAGTGCCACTACCATATTGCATATGCCTACCATATTGAATTTGATATATTTGTGGGCATAGGGATTCTGGAATGCAAAAAAAGCATCATAGGATCTTAGAAGAGGCAGATATCTATATTATCTTTGACCATAGTCACCATGTGAGTAGGACCCCTGATTGAGGCTTTCTTTTGGGGTGTCTTTCGGGATATTACCTAGAGAAGATCCATTGAGAGGAACTCATTGCATTATCTTTAATACAACGAGATCCTATGTATTTTGGTATTCTTTCAAGCATAAAAGGGTAGAAGAGTTGCATAAAAATGTTGTTTGGAGAGAAGATGTAAAGAAATAAACATTACTATGTATTTCAAAACTTTTGGAAAAGAGGTATTCATCACACTTTGCAGCGGGCCCCGTAGCAATCTTTTAGCAGATCATAGTGGCAGATGCGGTCCATAGCAAGGCTAAATTCAAGACCGCTACGCTTGATATTGTGGCCCGCTGCTTTGATTTGTAGCGGCTGATATTTTTATCTATGCTCCGCAGTGCAATTTGATGACAGTTAGGTAGGACAATATCATTCTTAGGGGCCATCCTAAGGTGACATGTTTAAAGGTCATGAGACTATGGTCAAAGTGAACACTATCCTGTGGATAGTGTGCCTGGGTCGTTACAAACGCTCACTGTGAAGAAATGCTGATGAATCAGCTGAGAGCTAGGGAACCGGAAGATTAAGAAAGGGGAGGGAAGGCTGAGTGAGGTTTTTCAAATTTTTATGGTACTTACGGATTTTATCTACAATCTTAAAGGGGGATTAACTTATTCTAAAATACAGTTGTGTTTGTAAAGTTTAACAAAATTGTGTCATAATTGCTTTGTATTTTTAAAAGATTACAAAGATTCAACTTGATCAAGTCAACCAAAAAGACTCGACAAGGCCAAGATTTTGCTTGAGTTGCGAGTCAACTGAGTGTGATGAGAAACTTGTGTGTCAATGAAGTTTCTATGTTCTAACTGGTCTGTAAATTGTGGGTGAGTCAAGTTGATGAGGAAGTCAGGATTACTTGGGTTGGTTTGATTAATTATGATTGAGACCTTAAAATCTTTTGATAATATGGATGAAAATTTCCATGCTCCATATCTAATTTGAAGAGAAAGTGGAGGTACAAAAGATATGGGGAAAGTTACACCAGAAGGTTGCACTCTCGAGGCTTTTACTTACAGTGAACATAATTGAAGAAATAGTTAAATGACATGTAAAATGCTTCTATTCACAATGATGCTCCATTTGCATTTACTACTGATTCAGTTGCTTACATTAGATCCATTTGTACCTAGGCTAATTGACAAGGAGCTGCAATTTCCGTTCTTAGCCTTGCTTATTTCTGGTGAGAACCTTAGTTTCACTGCTGCATGGTCATTCATTTATTTGATGGTGCTTTGTGTTGTATAAAGATTTTAGTTTATATGGATTGGCAATATCATGCCAGGATGCATATAATCTAGCCTATGGTTCAAGCATAATATTTTGAGTAGTTTTCCTTTTTAGTTTTATTGTTGTTTAGCTTATTTGAACCCATGGCTTGTTTTTTTAATGTTGATCATTAATGAATGGCCACTTGCTGGGAATCCAGTCACCTTATGATTCATTCAACTTGACTCATGAATTGTGGTGCATGCTGTGTAATCTTTGACCGTCAACTGAAATAGTTAATTATCAAAATAAAAGTGAAATGACAAACACTAGAGTGCACAGGAACTAATGCAGTAGGAAATGAGAAGTGTAGAGTATTGCATAGTTTCAAGGAGAAAAGAGTTCTTCCTTGAATGGAAATTTGATCTTGATTCATTAGATCAATCTTCCCATTACATTTTCATTTTGTATTGTCCTAACTGTAATGCTATTGAATGCGCATTGTAACTGAGAAACACCATAAGATCAATTTATTGCCTTCATCTTCATTTATTGTGCATATATCTTATAGAAGCATGAGCACAACTTGGGACATGACAGCCAGCATGTTTTGGTCCAGGGGCGGACCCACGCTGTGGCATGTGGGTGTGGTCGTCCCAAGGTGGTTTGAAAAATGCCCATGGGGCTATGCTGTATGGTCCCTGCCCCACTTCGATACTGATCCCGCCCCACCTCATGAATACTGACTAACATAAAACTACGAAATTGTTAAAAACTTATATCCCATTGAATCCCTCTCCATAAAAAACCTCCAAATAGTCTACAACTGTCACACTCACTCATGTTGGAGAAGAAGTGAAAAGAGGTTGAAGATACTAACTTCACGAGGCATGAAAATCTTGTACAAATTTATACAAATTTTCCTTTGAAACCAAATTTCGGATGATGAAACTGGGTGAGTTGACTTCCAAATGTAATTGCATAAAATATATATATATATATATATTGTGTGAATTGATGTCCCTGATTTGGACTTGGGCATATAATCAGTTTTGATTTGGTTTTCCCAACTCTGTTAAAGCCATTGGATGTCAATGAATGAGTTTCCCTCAAGAGGGGGACTGCTTCAGTGCTAAGTTATCACTGTTGAATATCCAGTCAATGGGTTTTCAAGTTGTAATTTAAATTCCAAGTTTCAGAATTTGATGATTCAGATTTCTGTAGCTACTATGATCCTGAGTGATGAGTTCCACACCATTGAACCCAAAATCAACAATGAATATCAAATCAGAATTGGATTTTTCCAATTCTAGAATATCATGAAGCACTTTAGTTGACAAGCCTTATGCCTTATGGGACTATATGGTCCACCTGATCATAGATCAGAACCATGGATTTGGTAGTAGTCACATGGGTGACCAAGGAGTCCCTGGACACATACGGATTGGGCCTCATTGGCCCACCATCCAGTGACCTCAAATCAGGCCTGCATGAGGTCTACGCAGATGGGTGTCGGCTTTTGAAACATGAACATGAGACCTGGATCCTAATTCTGTGGGCCATACAGTGTTTGAAAATTTTCCTCTAAGCCCCTGTTATGGGCAGTCATTATTTTTAAGCACTAGGAAGCTGTTCTCTTAATCCTATATTGCTGGAAATTGTAAATAACCCCTTGTTACCTATGTATGTACATCTGAATCTTCTACGAACTGTCCACTTGAGTTCCAATTGTCTATAAATTACAAAAAAGGGTCTGTTATCCCTTGTTAATATATCTAAAATTTTTTTTTTCAGTAATTATTTAGTTGCAGTCTTGCAGACCCCTTATATTTCATAAATAAACTATATTGATTATTATTAATTGGAACATATGGACCTAATGCATGTTTCCCTCTTCAGTTGAATGGATGCTTCTTCAGATATGTGGCAATTGTGTAGATTATACATGGTTAAATTAGTGGGGTGTGTCTTTGTGGCTTGACATCCACTTAACAGATTACCTTGAAGCATGGATGGGATTTTGGTATAACCTATGTGTATGACGTTATGGACTCTCTAAATGTCAACTATCTTCAGAAGCTCCAATTGGTAATTGATCTAACCTAATGAGAGGTTTTCGAGATTATTTGAATTAGGTTTATGGCAAGTATGCAGTAGTTGGGATTTCGTGATATCATATGGTTACGTTGGCTTAGACCAGGCATGTAGAGAGTGATCCTAGATATAGGTACGGTGTGACTTGTAAATTGAGAATAATATATAATAGTGTTTATTTAATTGATCCCATGTTTCCAAGCATACCAAATGTATATCCTGATGTTATAATACACCTTTTCAATGTTATATGATTTATGGAGTTCAAGTTTATGACATTATGAACATCGTATCCATCAACTCTGGGGATTTATTGTGTATGAAATAAATCTTTTATTATTATTATTATTTTCATGTGTTCTTTGGATTTATGGTGATACCATTAGGTTGTTTAAACCTAACATAGTGGAGTAGAACTATCTAGGGGTTACATTCTCTAAAAACTATATGTAGATTAGTCAATCTCTCTGTTAGTGACCAAGGGTCGTTTCGATACCAACTTTTGTATATGTTCAGATGGCCCTAACTTTATTTTTAGGGTAACAAACTCTATTCCCACTACGTTTAAATTTGTGCCATATAATACTGTGGCTAAACTCTATTCCCGTTACATCAAAGGGAGGCCACCATAACACCCTTGATCATCTCGCCAATGTGGTACAAAGTTGCTTTGAAAAATATTTCTGTTTATTTGTAAAATTTGCATTTGATTTTGTATGTGAACTTATATTATTCATGATTGTCTTCTCGACATATTTTTGAAAATTATGAAAATTTTCCTCTCTCATTTTATTGGAACATTGTACGGGATATGTAAGTTTGGGTAAGTATTTGCAAAGGTTATTCGTAACCTAACCCTCTACAATTTGACACATGTAGGCAACAAGGAATCGAAGGAAATGGTAGTCGAAGAGGAACCGCATGGGAAGTACTCGTGGGATGCAGATGATATAGTTGAAGATAGCGGGCTTGCACTGGATAGTCGACAATATAGTTATTTAGTTAATTGTTATGAGTTTAGTTTCAAACAGGGTGTAAGCCCTTGGTTGGCTACTTATTTTAGGAACTAGTTTAGTTGGATTTAGTTATGACTTAGGTACATTGATATTTCTAAATTTGAGTAGGATTATTTATTTTGTCTTGTAATGGTACTTATGATGGCATGACGATTATGTTTCCGCTGTGAATGTCTTCAAGTTAATTAATTTAATATTGTGGATCCCTTTAATCTCATTAATAATGCCTCGAAAGACGGAGAAGTGCGCCTAATCTCATATGGCGAAGAAGTTCGTCTTTCGAGGCATTAGTGATGAGATTAAAGGGATTTGCAATCATCATCATCATCATTATCAAAGCCTTGTTAATTGTCCTAAATATGTTGGGGTTGGCTACATGAATTTTTTTTTTCCAATCCGACCTATTTTAAGCTAAATCCTTAGATAACTCAGTTTTGACTTTATTACCTCCATCCACAGTTTCTTCAGCCTACCCCTTCCCCTTGGTGATGCATCCAGCTGTACAACCGAACGTTCTCATCAGCGCCATTACTGGCCTGTGTTTAACATGCCCAAATCATCTCAAACGGGCTTTTATAATCTTATCCCCTATTGATGCTATCGCTATCTGCTCTCCTAAGCGCTAATTTCTAATTTTATATTTCCTAGTTTTATCACACATCTACATCAACATTCTCATCTTTGCCACATTCATTTTATGGATATATTTCTTGATTGGCCAACATTCTGCCGCATAGGTCATAGCTGGTTTAATTACTGTCATGTAAAATTTTTTCTTTGATTTTGTTGGCATTTTTCTAACACAAAGCACTCCAAAAGCAAGTCTCTACTTAAACTATCTCGCTTTTATGCTATTGTTCGATATCTTCATCAATCTCCCCATCCTTACTAGTTATCGAGCCAAGGTATCAAAAAGAATCTTTATGCAGTATCTCTTTGGCTTCAATTTTTACAGTGGTTTTAGCTCTTTATATATGCCTACTGAAGTTGCAATTCATGTATTCTGTCTTTGTACGACTTATTTTAAAGCCTTTGGATTTTAAGGCCTCCCGTCGTCTATCAAGTTTTGCATTTACACCATCGCTTGATTGATCCATCAGCACTATATTATCTACAAACAGCATATACGATGGTACCTCTTCTTGAATATGAGTAGTTAACTCTTCCATAATCAATGCAAAGAGAGAACTAATTAAGGCTGACCTTTGATACAAATTTATAGTTATTGGGAACACACTTGTCTTTCCACAGGTAGTTCTTACACTTGTTACCACTTATTCATACATGGCTTTAAAAGTTTTAATATAACCTCTTGAAACATTTCTGTTTTTAAACACCCACCAAATTAAATCTCTCGGTACCCTATTATAAACTTTTTCTATATTGATAAGACCATATGCAGATATTTCCTCGTCACTCGATTTTTTCCATTAATTGCCCACGTGAGAAGATAACTTTCGTAGTTGACCTCCCTGATATTAGAATAAATTGATTTTCAGAAATCTCGTTTTTCTGTTTAAGTCTTTGCTCCATTACTCTCTCCTATAACTTCATAGTATGGCTCATAAGTTTAACCTCCCTATAGTTGGTAAAAGTTTGTGTATCTCTCTCTTATTCCTATATATAGGTACTACAACACTTCTTTTCCATTTGTTCGACATTTTCTTTGTTATTAATATTTTATTGAAGAGTCTAGTTAACCAAATCACCCTAACCTCTCCTAAGGATTTCCAAACATCTATCGAAATATCATTTGGAGCCATATCGTTTCCTTTTTTCTTTCGCTTCAATTCTTCCTTCACTTCCACTACTCTAATTCTAGAGAAAAAAGTATATTTTGCTAATGAAGACATTCGTAGTGGAAACATAATCATCATGCCTTCATGGGTACCATCACAAGACAAAGTAGTCCTACTCAAATTCAGAAATATCAGTGTACCAAAGTCATAACTAAAAAAATAAATCCAACTAAGCTAATTCCTAACATAAGTAGCTGACCAAGGGCTTACAACCAGTTTGAAACCAAACTCATAACAATAAACTAAATAACTATATTGTCAACTCTCTGGCACAAGCACGACATCTTCAAACTATATTGTCTGCGTTCCATGCGTATTTTTCATGCATTTCCTCTTCAATTGCTGTTACCTCTGGTTCCTCGGAAGGGCTGTTATCACCTATAAGCACCAATTGTAGATGGTTAGGTTAAGAATAACCTTTGCAAGTATGCGTACCAGAACTTTCATACCCCATACAATGTTTTGATAAAGTGACATATATGTAAAATTTCATAATTTTTAGAAATCTGTTGACAGGACAAAATAATGCATAATACAGGTTCATACATAAAATCAAATGCAAATTTTAATGATAAACAAATATATTTTTGAAAGCAACTTGGCATCTCTCATTGGCTAGATAGTCATGGGTATTATAGCAGTCTCCTTTAATGTGATGGGAATAGAGTTTACTATGGTATTATACGGCTCTAATTTAATCATAGCAGGAACAGAGTTTGATACTTAAAAAACAAAGTTATGGCCATCAAAACATATACAGAAGTTGGTATTGAAGTGACCCTTGCTCACTAAAAGAGAGATTCACTAATTTGGAGTTAGTTTTCAAAGAATGTAAGCCCTACATAGTGGCACCCCACTATGCTAGGTTTAAGCAATCTAGTGGTTTTGCCATAAATCCGAAAGGAACATATTTGAAAAACCAGCAAAGAATAATCAATGAAGACTTATTTTATACACAATAAATTTCTGGAGTTAATAGATATGATGTTCATAATGTCATAAACTTAAACTCCATAAATCATAGCATAGGAAATGTGTATTATAGCATGAAGATACATGTTAGGTATGCTTGGAAACATTGGATCAATTAAATAAATATTATTATACATTATTCTCAATTTACAGGTCATGCCGGACCTATATCTAGGATTACTAAACACATGCGAGATCTAAGGCCAATGTCACCCTATGATATCAAGGAATCCCAAATACCACATATTTGCCCTTGACCTAATTTCGAATAATTATGAGAACCTCTCATTAGGTTTCGGTCAATTCCCAATTGCCGCTTCTGAAGGTAGTTGATGTTTTAAAAGTCCATGATGTAATACACTTAGGTTATACCAAAATCCCAAGCATGCTTCAAGGTAATCTGTAAGTGGATGTGAAGCCACTGACACCAACCACCCACTAATTTAACCTCTGTATAATCTACACAACAGCTGCATATTTGAAAGAGCATATATTCAACTGCTGAGGAAAACATGCACTAAGTCACTATGTTCCAATTAATAATAGTCAATAGGGTTTATTTATGAACTAAAAGGGGTTTGAAATTAGATAATTACTTAAAGAAAATTCTTAGATATACCAGCAAGGGATAATAGGCCCTTATTTGTAATTAATGTATAATTGGGACTAACGTGAATAGTTCATAAAAGGTTCAGATGTAAATACCACAGATACCAGGGGGCTTATTTATAATTTTTAGCAATATATTATTAAGAAAACAACTTACTTGTGCTTAAAAATAATAACAGCCCAAAATAGGGGCTTAGACGAAACTTTTCAAACACTCTATGGCCCACATAATTGGGAGATAGGGCTTGTATGCAATTAATAAAAACCATTGTTGTCTAGATGAATGAAAAAAAATATGAAATCCAAGTCTCATGTACATGTTTCATAAGTTGACACCCACCTGGGTAGTTTACAAGCTTGATTTGATGTCACTGGATGGTGGGCCAAATAGGGTCCAATCCATAAGGGTCTAGGACCTTCTTGGTCGTTCATGTGGGTCTCATGCCTCCTTGGTTGCCCATGTGGGTCTCATGCCTCCTTGGTTGCCCATGTGACTACTACTAGATCCATGGATCTGATCTTTGATCAGGTGGGCTATATGGTCCCATAAGGCTTGTCGACTAAGGTGCTTCATGATGTTCTTGAATGAAATCCAATTCTAGTTTGGTATTTCTTGCTGATTTTTGGTTTAGTGGTGTGGAACTCATCATCCAAGGATCGTAGTAGCTACAAAAATCTGAATCATCAAATTTTCGAACTTGGAATTAAAATTACAACTTGAATACCCATTGATTGGACTATCGATAATGATAACTTATTCATTGACATTGAATTGCTCTAATAGAGTTGGGGACACCAAATCAAAACTGATTGTAGGCCTCAATTCCAAATCTGGGACATTGATTTAGCAATACAAAACATCATTATATGCAAGTAAATTTGGAAGTCAACTCACCCGGTTTCATCATCCAGAATTCGCTGGTTTCATCGTCCAAAATTCGGTTTCAAAAGAAAAATTTTATAAATCCAATGTGAAGGATAAAATTAGAGAGGAGCATAAATTCGGGTTTGTGTGCTTGCCTTGATTGCTAGATTTGTTGAAATTTTCAGTTATAGTGAGAACCCTAGATTGATTCTTCGCATACCCTTGCTTTTCCCCAATTTTTAGCCCTATTTAGGGTTTCAAATTGAAAAGCCCAAATTGATAGAGATTGGTTGCGCTTAATGAGGAGACTTGTAGAGAGAGAGAGAGATTGCCTTCTAGAGAGTGGAACTTAGAGAAAGAAAGAGACTTGTTCGCTTGTGTGCATGTGAGGAATGGAGAGAGGAAGGGGCTGCCCTTTTTATGGGGCATTAGATTGAGTTTGTGTAAGTAAGAAACCATGTACCAACCTAAAAGCTTAAGCTGATGGGTGGAATGTCCATGCAGGTATATGAAGTCATGTCAAACTTAATACTTAGGCTATGTGGAATGTGGGTCTTTGTCTAACACTCCCCCTCACATGTAACCCCAACAAATTTCATGGACAGGCTTGCCATGTGGGCTATGCAAGAATGATACCGATGCAGTATTGACCTCAATGGCCACATATGTAGGGCCCACTTAGTTTTGGGAATTTATTTTTATATCTTTAATTTCTTTAAATATCCTAATTAGGATTAGGTTCCAGTTTTTTTTTAGTTTCTATTATTTGATTAGGTTTTCTTAGGCTTCAAGTTTGCTTTCTTATTTATATGGGCATTGTAATGGATTATTTTCAGATTTGAATTGATTAATAGAATTGGGTTTTATCCCTGAGAGGTACGTTATTGTGTGTTTTAAGTCTTTTGACGATTTGAAGTGTCCTTGGATACGTGCTTCGGCACCCCTATGTAGCCCTAACCCGAGGGCTTGCATCAGTTTGGTATTAAAGCGAAAATCCACATTGCTTCAATCACCCTCTAGCCACCGATCGGAGCCTATCCCTCCTTCCATCATCCATCCTCATCATCTTGACACCTCTGAATCCATTTGCTACCTCGTTAGTAGAAGCCATCATCTTCCTAATACCACCACCATCAATCTTGTCCCTAAACTCATTGCCCTCTCCGCATCCCTCTCTTAAAGAACCAAACAGTCACGAAACGCAGCCCTTTTTTCCAGTTAACCACCCAAATGAAAAAAACCAAACCCATTCTAATAAAAAAAAAATCATAAAAATTCCAACCCATCTTTGAACCAGTCCCTTTGCACCCATTACCTTCATACCCATCGTGCCCCAGCCCTCTGAACCCTAAAGCCCCATATCTCAAAATCCTTTGCCAACCCTGGCATCATCAAAAATCCCAATCCCAATCCTTGAAAGTTCCAACCATAAATCCCTAGACTCTATCCCAAGACGAATCAAGACCCTACACTCCCTCTCGGCATTCCCCTCCTCCACCTTTGACAGTCCCAACCTCATCGAGAAACTAGAAAAAAAGGGGTGACATACCTGGCAGCGATGCTTCTTGTCGTCATCGATAGAAGGGCAATCGCATGTCGGCACCACTGTCACATGCACTCTTATTGCCGATGCCATTGTCAAGATCACTGCCAGCATCTCGTCAAGCCGTTGCCAAGCACCCATCTCCATTTCCTATCGCTTGCTGTTCGCCATCATCCATCATGCCGTGCCATTGGGGTAGCATCGTAGCTACACATTGTGTCTTCCAGTGCACCCCGCTAATAGCAAAAGCAAAAGAAGGGTTTTTGAAACCCTTTCTTAGGGATAAGTTAGTTTTTTGGACAAGTCACACGTGCAATTGTGACATGCATTTGAGTGTTTTGGCCAAGTCAGTTTTTGGGCCTAGCATCCAGTTCAAGTAAATTTGGGTTGCCTGACCCATTTAAACAAGAAGCTTACCAGCAGAAACCATCTTTATTCATCATCAAAGAGTGGACACAAAGCAAATTTGGCCAATCAGAAGGTACAGATTTGGTCATATCCAAAGGCCATAATTTCTTGTTGCAATCGTGAGTCCATCGGAAGCCCAATTTTCAATCTAGAATAATTCGTAAGTGAAAGGCCCCATTTGGCAGAATCAAAGGCTAAGAGTTATTTTTGCGGTTGTGGGGTCATTTAAAGTCAGATTTCTTATTGATTTTCGCCATCGTGCTCGGTGACAACAGATCTACTTCTCAGGTCAGTCCATTTTTTAATGGGGGATGAAACTTTGTGATCCCACGATCTTCAACATACTTCAAAGATACAAATATGAAGATAAATATGGCTCATCGTATTTTGAAAATGAAGGCTATTTTCGGTCATTTCTTAATTTGAAACAAAGAGACATGTTTGTTCTTGACTTTGGTGACATGTTTTCTTTGCTCCAAGACAAGTGTGGATTCAAAGATGATGAAGAACATGACTTGATTAGTTTCATTAGAGGTTTGACATTAGAACTAGTGGAGAAAATGAATGATTGCAAAAACATCCATGAAGCATATTGGAAAGCAATTCGTGAGTAATGGATGCTTAAAGGGTATCATCTAATGCTAATTACTCCTCGGGTAAAAGAGTCACAACGAATAACAGAAGACCATGTTGAGGAACCAGTGACAGAGGATATGCAGACTGAGGATCCAAAGCAAGACGCAGAGGAGTCGACATCTACACTTGAACTCGAAATTCTCCTACATGTAATGATGATCGCACAGAGGATTTGACTTCTACACTTGAACTATAAATTTCTCCTACATGTAATGATGATCAAGAAGTGCAAACACCAAGGAAAGAAGAACAAGTTGTTGCTATTCCCTACATAACTGAATCCATTTATTTATTGGAGCATAAATCAAAACACAAACCCTTTTTTTTTAGGTTGGAACCTCCAGGCAGATGGAGAATTGGGTACCCCATTTAAACCGTAGTCTTATTGCAACGGGTTATTGGCTTTGCATCGCCTATTATGAGTTTGTTATTCTTAAAAGAAGTTCTCATGGTAAGTACTTTGCACAATGGTCTGAGTTGCAAAATTGAAAATTTTCTTTTTTCTTATAAAACAAAGTGTTGGTGACATTTATTTATATTTTTGGTTAAGAAAGACATGTTTTGCTAGTGTCTCTTTGTTCTTGTCCTATATTGCTTAACTATTTATTAATTCTAGTATACTTTTTTGAATTGGAGCTATTTATTATGTAGGAGATTTTTACTTACCTTTGAAGAATACTTTCTGGTAACTTTTTTTTTTTTTTTTTTGTGGTTTAAATGATAAATTCTATAAAATGAAACAAGCCAAAGGCTTACAATAAACTGTTAAAGAAACTGGAACCGGAACCCAGTTACGAGATCATTGTGCAAAAGCATATGTTACAAGGAAAGCCCCCTCAGGAAGAAACCTTTTCTACCCCTTCTTTTGCTAAACCATCCACGAGGCTGTTAGCCATTCTAGAAACATGAAGAAACTCTACTAGAATCCAGGAAGACAAAAACTTTATCTCGTTAAGAGTAAACTGCAGATTCCAGGGCTTTGGACCAAGGCTGGACACCCAGGTGATAGCATTCATAGAATTAATCTCCACAGCAATCTGCCCTTGAAAAGAACTAGACAAGATTTGCAAAGCTTTAAGAATCACCAATACTTCAGCTTCATTAGTCTTTCATGCCTACTGATTTAAAAAACATTACTGTCACCTGCCCTCTATTATTCCGAAGAGCCCCTCCAACACTAGCAGAACCCGGTTTACCTCTAGCAGCTCCATGAACATTGAATTTCAACACCCCAGGCACTGAGTGGGACCATGAAATCGAATCTTTCTCCTTAGCCAAGGTACCTAACATGCATGCCTCCCAATTGAACGATAAATCCTTCACTTTAAGATCTTTGAAGGCCTTCCTAATAAGGATCCACATTGCAATCCTAAGGTTAACCATTCAAAGAAGAGCCACTTTCCTTATCAAGTGATTGTTTGTTCCTATGGTAGAGAATAGAGATTCCATTTGGCATAAAATTTGAGTTGCTTTTTTGTTTGTTTGGTGCCTTTTGTTGTTGTTGTTGTTGTTGTTGTTGTTTTGGGCTTCTTCATGATTGGCTTTCTAACCTTTCCTTTGTATATTCAGGAGGCCACAATCTCATTATTCTCGCACATGATCTTGGCCACTACTTGCAACTTGGGACTACAATAGATGACGCAATTGGTGAGGCATATGACAAGACAGCAAGATGGCTTGGCCTTGATATGGGAAGAGGTGGTGGTCCAGCTCTGGAAGAGCTTGCTAGGGAAGGCAATCCAGATTCTGTCAAATTCTCGGTGAGTTCTCAATTGACTTCAAGTTATTGCCCTGAACTACATTGTTATTGCTTTGCCTTCTTTTGCTGCATATGGTGCAGTGTGTTTCATATTTTTAGTGTGGAAATTTTTAAGTTCACATCGTTGTTGCTCTTTTATCTTCATTTACTATTTTGTCCTTATTTTTCCACTGATCTTCAAAACTTTGGCTTTCTGTTTAATAGATTCCAATGAAACAGCACAAAGATTGCAATTTCTCATATGCTGGCTTAAAGACTCAAGTTAGGATGGCCATTGAATCTAGAAATGTGTAAGTAAACATCTTAATAATCTATTTATATCATTTAAAGCATAGCGCTCTATTTGTTGCTCATTTGGCACTGTTACTTCTAACATTTTGTTAGGGCCTTTACTCTAAGAGCTCCTGTATTTATCTATCCATGGCCCAATTTTTCATTTTAAATGCATAGTGTAGCCACTTCTATAACCACAGTATGGACCTATGCATTTTTGACTCATGGTTGAGCCGTAACTCATGCTCCTCTCCTACATGTTGACATATCCAAACTGAAAGATATTTGGATGGAAAAATGATTTAACGTTCAAATGTTAGATTCCACAGAAAATTGTTGAACTTGTAAAAAGAATGATATTTATGTGTATAAATGCTTGGCTTTGGAAAACTCCCAACTCCCAAACCACCCTTGCTTGCTCAAAACAGAAACTTGTGTTCACCTTATATGTTTGTACTACTGCTGAGCATTGACATGTGCACAAGTACTATGCAGAAACACAGACAACCCAATTTCTGCTGCAGATTGTCAAGACAGAAAATCACGAGCAGATATTGCTGCCTCTTTCCAGGTTAGACTTATTTTTTTTGAATGGAAATGTCAAGGGTTCAAATTTTTCCTGCAAGATTTCTTGCTTCTTGATACCCATGGGAACATGTTGTGCAGAGAGTTGCAGTTTTACATTTAGAGGAAAGGTGTCACCGTGCAATTGAATGGGCATTAAAGATTGCACCTTCTATTAAGCATTTGGTAATTAAGATTGCAATTTTGTGTTTCCTTCCTTTTGGAACTATGAATTGATGTTTGGCAATTGTTGACTTGGTTAGAGCCTAGAAATGTGTTGTTTATCCTGTGTTGTACTTATTGCAGGTGGTTTCAGGAGGTGTTGCATCAAATCTGTACGTGAGGAGTCGTCTTGATTGTGTAGTAACGACGAATGGTCTACGACTTGTTTGTCCTCCTCCAAGTCTTTGCACTGACAATGGTACGTGATATGTGTGCATGTTTTCCCCTGAATGATAGGCAATATTAACTGCTATGAAAATAAATTATGGTAGGTTATGCTTCTTACAACTATAGTAGTGAGGTCTAATGTTGAATAGTGTTATGAGCATGTTCAAAATTGTGGTTGTAGTCGCCGTTGCAGTCATTGTGTCATATTGCGGTCATCGTGTCATGGTTCACGGTCATCGTGGTCCATTGTGGTGAAAATTTTTATTTTACCCTAAACAAATCTGATAAAATATCTAAAAAATCCATTATCATTATCATCATCAAAGCCTTATTCCAACCATATTGGGGTTGGCTACATGAATTCTGTTTCATTCCGTTATATTTTGAGCCAAATCCGTAGAAAAGTTAAACTTCTTCAAATCTGATTTAATGACCTCCATCAATATTTTTTCATCCTACCCTTACCTCTTGATGAGCCTTTCACCTAGATAGCCAAACTTTTTCTCATTGATGCCATTACTAGCCTATGCTTAACATGCCCAAACCATCTTAAATGGGTTTATCTAATCTTATCCTTTATTGGTGCTACCCCTCAAAGCTCTTGAAAGCGTTTATTTCTGATTTTAACTTTCCTAGTTTTACCACACATCCACCTAAGCATTCTCATCCCTGCTATATCTATTTTATGTATATACGTCTTTTTAACTGGCCAACATTCTGCCCCATATGCCATAGTTGGTTTAATCATTATCCTGTAAAATTTGCTTTTCAATTTCAGTAGTATTCATCTGTTACAAAACACTCTAGAAGCTAGTCTCCACTTCAGTCATCTAGCTTTTATCTTATGCTCAACATCTTCGTCAATCTCCCCATTTTTACTAATCATCAAGCCTAGATACCGAAAACAATCCCTACGTGGTATCTCATGGGTTTTAATTTTGACATTGGTTTCAACACTTTGTATATGTCCACTAAAGTTACAATCGATATATTCTGTCTTTGTACGACTTATTTTAAAGCTTTTAGATTCTAATGCCCCCCGCTATCACTCGAGTTTTGCATTTATACCATCTCTTGATTCATTAACCAATACTATATCATTTGCAAACAACATATATTATAGTACTGCTTCTTGAATATGCGTAGTTAATTCATTCATAATTAATGCAAAGAGATAAAGGCTTAAGGCTGATCCCTGATGCAAACCTATAGTCACGGGGAATCTACTTGTTTCTCCATATGTGGTTCTTACATTTGTTACTGTTCCTTTATACATATTCTTAAAAATTTCAATATAACCTTTTGGGACATTCTTTTACTTCAAAACCCACTAAATTAAATCCCTGGGTACCCTATCATCCCTGGGTACCCTATCATAGGCTTTTTTTAAATTGATAAAGAGTATATGTAGATTTTTCTTCTTTGCTCAATATTTTCCTGTTAATTGCCTAAGTGAAAAGATAGCTTCCATAGTTGACCTTCTTGGCGTAAAACCAAATTGATTTTCAGCAATCTTGGTCTTTCGTCTAAGTCTTTACTTTATTATTTTTTCCCATAACTTCATAGTATGGCTTAAAAATTTAATTGCTTGATAGTTGGTACAATTTTGTATATCTCCCTTATTCTTATATATAGGTATTACAATGCTTCTTCTCCATTCATCCTGCATTTTCTTTGTCACAAGTATCTTATTGAAGAGTCTACATAACCAACTTACCTTAATATCTTCTAAGCATTTCCATGCCTCTATCAGAATATCATCTAAGCTTGTAGTCTTACTTGTCTTTATTCACTTCAATGCTTCTTTTACTTTCACCCCTCTAATTTTATGGAGAAAACTATACTTTGATAATGAAGTATCCTCTCTTGTTCTTGAATCCCCTATATGTTCTTCATTTAAAAGTTTGCTAAAATATTCCTTCCACCTTTCTTTAATATCTTTGTCCTTCACCAGAACATTTATTTTTATTGCCCTTGATACATGCCCTTGATACATTTGACACAATCTAAGTCACTATTTTTCTTCTCTTATTTTTGTAAGCTTAAAGATATCCTTCTCTTCTCCTTTTGTTTCTAACCTATTATAGAGGTCAACGTATGCTTTAAACTTTGCATAACTTACTACCTTTTTAGCTTCTTTCTTTGCCTTATTATATAGCTCAAAATTTTTCATACTCTTTTTCCTTTGCCAAACTTCGTAGCATTATCTTTTTTCTCGAATAACTTTCTGAACCTCCACACTCTACCACCATGCTTTTTTTATTAACATGTCTCTTTCTTTTTTATTCTGCAAGTACCTCCTTTGCAACCTTCCTAATGCAATTAGCTATTTGATTCCACATTACTATAGTTTTTCCTTCAAGATTCTATTCTCCCTGCTCAATTATTTTGTCTTTAAATATATTTGCTCTTGCTCCATTCAAATCTCTGCACCTTGTTTTAGGGCCCATTTTATTTACTACCGCTCTTTTTCTACTTCTAATGTAAATATCTAAAACTACGAGCCTATGTTGCGTGGTTAAACTTTCTCCTGGGATAACTTTATAATCTTTATAAGCCAATCGGTTTTATTTTCTAACTAGAAAAAAGTCTATTTGACTCCTATTACTCTCACTTTTATAGGTAATTAAATGCTCATTTCTCTTTTTAAAGTATGTGCTACTACAAGATCAAATGCCATTGCAAAGTCCAATATAGTGTTTCTGAATTCTTTTTTTTCTCCAAATCCTTGCCCTCCATGCAGTCTCATATCCTCTATTATCTCTTTTTATTTGCCAGTTTAAATCCCCTCTAAGGAAAATCTTATCACTATTTGGGATTTCTTGCATTAAATCATCCATCTCCTCCCAAAATTGACTTTTCACACTTTTCTTTAGTCCTACTTGGGGAATATATGCACTGATGATGTGGATTATGTCTTCTTTTTGCACTAGTTTAATTGTTATAATTCGATCACCAAACCTCTTTACCTCCACAATTTTTTCTTTCAAATCTTGATCTACAACTATACCCACTCTATTTCTTGTATTACTCTTTTCTGCATAAAAAAGCTTGTATCCATCTATGAGCTCCTTAGCTTTATTCCCTTTTCAGTTTCCACCTTGTCTACTGTATACAAGCCACACTAATTCTTCTTCTTTTCATTACCTCGACCAGCTCTATGCTCTTGCCTGTCAAGGTTCCTATATTTCAAGTAGCAAGTCTAATTTTCCTATTTCTCCTCTTCTTCTCATGGATTAATTTCTTTAACTACACTAGTCAAGAGTCATGAGGTAGCCCTTGTACACTTTTCATTGCAGCCGGGCAACATTGCAATATGTTGCTTAAAGCGGGGAAGGCTCTAGCCTTATTGCAAAATATTGTTATCTCAGAATTCATGTTTAGGTTGTGATAAAGTTTTACGTTGGCTGTCAACCTACCTAACGCAACCCTCCTCTTTTACTCAGCCTTGGGACTGGCAGCAAAAATTGGTGGAGTTAATATCTAAAAAATCCATAGTATTATAAAATGCTAGAATACAATTTTTTTCTATTATTAAAAGCACTTTAAATCAAAATATCGGTCTCCCTAAATCATTGCATCCTATATCGTTGTCTTATTTGAAACCTGTAAGGTGTGTTTTTAATTAAATAGATTTACATGTATATATTAAAATAACTTCAAATATCACAAAGTTTATAGTATGCATTGCAACCATAATTTTGAACTTGTCGTTAGTGTTAAACAATTAAAATCAAGAAACTAGTAGTATTAGTACACACTGCTCAATCACTTAATCACCAAGTAAATTGAGATTGAATTTCAACTTGCAAGTAACATGTACTACTACATCAAGATTAATTAATTAATTAAGACAATGGATTATGAACATAGGGGATATTGTGATTGAGGAGGGAAGAAGCCATCATATGAGAATCCATCAAAAATCTTGCAAATCACTTGGATTTTGGTGAAAAAGAGGCTTGGGAAGCTCTAGCCTAGTCTTAAGAAGCTCTACAAATGGTTTGGGAAAGAAAGAAATGAAGAAAAAAAAAGGGAAAGAATTTTTTTTTCTTTTTTTTAGGGCATGTTTGGCAACAGTCCGCGGAGATGAGGAGATCTATAGTTTCGAAGAGTTCTTCCTGAAGCTTGAAATCAACTCATCCTCCCTTTAAAAAATCAGGTTTGAGAAAGACAGAAGATTTCCAAGGAAGAGACCTTAAGAAATCAATGGCTTAGAATATTTTGGCTAATATATCATGATCCACAAGGCCCCACATTATGAAATTGGGTCCCATAGTTGTTCTTGGCCTCTAGATCAGATTTGATGGTCTAGATTTTCCAAAAGGGGCCCACAGAAGTCAAAATCTATGCATGGAACGTTGATCACATTTTTTAAAATATCATTACATCTAAGAAGAATCAATGGCTGAAACTTGGTTCCATAGCCGTTTTGGGGGGATCCTGCTCACATCTAACGGTTTATATCATCAAGAAAAGGCCCACCTAGTGATTTAATGAAGAAAAGGCATGCTGCATATGTTACCATCATGATCACTGTTCATTCGTGGAAAGCAGAAGGCTACTTTCCTCTTTCCACAGGTTTGCCAAATGTGGATTTTCCACGATCGCACGAAATTTTGGCTGGAAATCTCTGCCGAGGACTGTTGCCAAACATGCCCCTAGAGAAATCATCGTTCATTGCCCTTATTCCAAAGAAGACCTGAGTGAATTTCACTCTAGAGGTATTCTATCAAAAAGCCACGGTGCCTCATTCATTGCCCTTTTTCCAAAGAAGACCAGACCCAAATATATTAAAGATTTTAGGCCTATCAGTCTCATTAGCAGGATTGATAAAATTTGGCTAATGTTCTTGCGAGTAGGCTTCACAAGATCTTACTTTCCATTATCTCTCCTTAAGGCGCCTTTGTGCGTGGGAGACAGATTCTAAATGTGTTTCTTATTGCCAACTAATGTATCCACTCTACCTTCAAAGATAAAAGTGTCTGAGCTTGTTTGCAGATTAGATCTAAAAAAAGATTTTGATAGAGTTGACTGGAGCTTGTTGGATTAGATGTTTAGTGATAAGTGGAAGAGGTGGATTCAGGAGCTTGTTTCCTTATCTAAGCTTTCCATCCTTCTTAATGGATCTCCTAAAGGCTTCTTCTCGGCCAAACTAGGTCTTTGCTAATACAACGCTCTTTCTCCTTTCTTTTCTGCCATAGTTGAAGAGGCCATCAGTCGTATGATTATTGCAGCAGGTGAAGCAAATCTCATATTGGGTTTTAGACTAGCTACGAACATGCCCTCCATCACTCACCTATAATTTGTAGATGACACGCTCCTTTTTTGGGCAACGTATGAAGAACGAATTAAGAATGTTATAGCTATCCTCACGGTGGTTCACGGTTAATCACAGTTGTCGCGGTGTGAGTTCCTATTATCCCAAAAAATTTTAAATTTTTATTCTGAGAAATCTAAAATATTATGAAAGGCTGGAAAGCAATAGATTTTTTCCATTAATAACAACTATAAATCAAAATATTGGTCCCCATAAGTAATAACATCCAATATTGCTGTCGGATTTGAAATTATATAAATTTATTTATAATTAAATATATTTACATTTATATACTAGAATAAAGTAAAATATCACAAGTTTTATGAAATTGATGCAGGCCCTAGGGTTAGGGTTGCTTAGGGGTGCCGAACCACGTGTTCGGAGGCACTTCGAATCGTCAAAAGAATTTAGCATACAAGGACGCACATGCAGGGATATAACCCACAATTCTATTAATCAATCCAAGTCTTAGAATTTCTTCTCTACAATACCATATATATAATAAAAGCAAACTTCATGCTTATACAAACTCTAATCTATTAATAGAAACTTCTCTAATAATGCAATTAGAAAGCTGCTAATAAAATAACATAGTCCTAATCAAATTAGATTTGAATGAGATCACTTGTGGGGCCTAGACTGCATTATTCTCCCCAGGTTGAAACAAGAGTTCGTCCTCGAACTCGAGTCTTATTTAGATTGCCTCTGTAAATGTAGTGAACATGAAGGGCTTCCTTTGTTGCAACTGCTTAAGAACTTTTCGTCAGCGGTTCTGGCCTTTCAGGATGAAGTGTGACTTGCTTTCCACCATGCAAGAATATGTATGTTTTATCGCTCATTCATGGGTTTCATTTTTGTCATACATCCATGGGCGACCGAATAAGATACTACCACTATCCATAGGTAGCACATCACACTAAATTGTATCTTTATAAGTCTCACCAATGGCAAAAATAACTTTGTAAGATGTCGACTATGCGCTTGATCACCTGTCATCAGTCATTTGACAAAATAAGGGTAGTTCTTCTTTTAAAATTTCAACTTGAGGTGATCAACGAAGGCTTGAGAGATGAGATTTTCTCAACTTCATCAACAACTACCGTGCAGCGCTGTCCCAGAACTGTACCTGCCGAACGGAAGATATTTTTCCTTAACCATTTCCTTCAACATTAGGTGGAGCCTCTGTGATGACCATGAGAGTATCACCATCTTTGTTTGCTTCATATTCTATTGCTTCCTTTGCTTCTTTGTCTGAAGGATCATCTTGTGTCGTTGGTTCATTATGTGTGCCTTCCATTCGGTTCACTTGTTTGGGACATTCAAAGGAGTAATGTCCGTTTTGTTTGCAATGAAAACATATGACCTTATAATAATCTGCAGGCTTGTAGACTTCCCGGTGAACCACTGGATTTAACATCTTGGAAAGATGAGTTCTTTTGCAAAGCCCATTTAGATGCATTAAATTTTTGTGCCAAGTGATTTGCAATACCTTTGGCCTTGATAGCACCTTGGATGAGTTCATCTATATTCTCAAAATTTTTGAATGCAATGATGTGCTGAATATCTACTCTTAACTCATTGAAAAATATATCAATAGTCACATCATCATCTTCATTCAAGCCATAACGAGCTTGTAGATTCAGGAATTCTTCAGAGTATTCAACAACTGACTTATTTCGTTGTTTCAAGTTTTGAAAGCTTGAACGAAGGTCTCTGGCGTAGTTGACAGAAAGGAATTTTTGTTTCAAAGTATTCTTCATCTCATTCCATGTTTCAATGGGGTCCATTTTTTTGATTTGTCCTTTTTCTTTGTAATTAAGCCTACCATGTTGCCACATAATTACGAAATCGAGTGGCGACTAATATATAACTTTATGACACTCGATCATTGGCTTGTGTGCAAAAATATTTTCCACACGAACCAATCCATTAATTTAGCGAGTTGCAATTTTGCATCATATTCGGGCATCACGATTTTAATCCCGAAATCTCTATCAACATTTTTAATTGGTGGGTCTTGTTGATTCCAAATATTTTCATCATCATGATTGTGATTCATACACTGATTATTTTCCAAAGTTGTTACTCTAGTTTCCAGTTGTTGCAGGGTGGTTTGCATGCCATCAACCTTGCGAATAATTCCCTAATGGTGCTAACCAAATCTTCAAGTGAAGAAGATAAAGATTTGACCTCAACTTGCATCCTAGGAAGCATTTTTTTTAACTGCAAATGGAAACTCTAATTGACCTGGTGTGTAAATCTGCTCATTACGAACACGTTGTGGAAGACGAATTGGAAATCTAATGTCCGATGATTTCAAAATTGTGAAACCAATTTCTAGCCCTGAATTTGTAAAATTTGCGGTGAGTGAAAGATGTTGATGCTTGATGATGTCAGCAAGAATTCTGTTGTTGTTAGGCTTTGAATTGGTTTGATGCAAGCTCTAGGGTTAGGTCTTGCTTGAAGTGCCGAAGTACGTGTTTTAAATCGTCTTTAACATGACTTCAATACACAAGGACGCACGCCTAGGGATAAAACCCACATGTCTATTTAATAATCCAAGTCTGAGAATTTCTTCTCTACAATGCCATATATATAATAAAAGTAAACTTAATGCTTAAGCAAATCCTAATCTATTAATAAAAGCTTCCCAAATAATCTAATTAGAAAGCTACAAAGAAAATATCAATCCTAATCTAATTAGATTTGAATGGGACCTCTTATGGGGCCTAGACTCCATCATCTTTCCCAGTTTGAAAGAAGAGTTCGTCTTCGAACTCGAGTCTTTTTTGGATTGCCTTTGTAAATATGGTGAACATGAAGGACCTCCTTCGTTACAACTGCTTGAGAACTTTTTTTCGGCGGTTCTGGCTTTTCAGGATGAAGTGTAACTTGCTTTTCATCATGCAAGAATGTGTATGTGTTATCGCACATTCCGGAATGTGTATGTGTTATCGCACATTCCGTGAGTCCCATTTTTGTCATACAGCCATGGGCGACCCAATAAGATATCACTACCATATATAGGTAGCACATTACACCAAATTGTATCTTTGTAAGTCTCACTAAGGCACAAGTAACTTTGCAAGTATGTTGAATATGCACTTGATCACCTGTCATTAGCCATTTGACAAAATAAGGGCGGTTATGCTTGCAAACTTTCAACTTTGAGGTGATCAACAAGGGCTTAAGAGATGAGATTTTTGCAACTTCTTCCATCAACAACTGTGCAATGTTGTCTAAGAGCCGAACCTACAGAATGGAAGATAGTTTTCCTCAACCATTTCTTTTCAATAGTGTGTGGAGCCTCTTTGATGACCATGAGAGTTTCACCATCTTTGTCTGCTTCATACTCTACTGCTTCCTCTATTTCTTCTTTGTTCAGAGAATTATCCTGTACAGATGGTTCATCATGTACGCCTTCCATTAGGTTCACTTGTTTGGGACATTCAAAGGAGTAATGTTCTTTTTGTTTGCAATGAAAACATGTGGTCTTGTTATGATCTTCAGGCTTGGAGACAATTTTTCCACGTGAACCATTGGATTTAGCATTTTGGAAAAGACGAATTCTTTTGCAGAGCTAGCACAGCCCTGGATCTCCAATCAATCGTAGAACCTAAGAAGCATGGACACGGACACGGGACACGGATACGACACGACACGGACACGCCGACACGGCATTTCTAAAAAAAATAGGACACGGACACGTCGGGGACACGTTAATAATATATATTAATTTATATATATAATCATCTACTAAAAAAATAATATCATTTTAACTTTTTTAATCAATTTAGCAATCAAAAAATAAAAATTCAAGTACCAACTAACGAACATATCAAATTATCAAATATCAATATAACACTAAAACATAATTCATAATCATTAAATATGAAATATCCATAGTTCCATAAAATCCATATAAAGAAAAGTGTCACGACCCGAGCCCAGAATTCGGGGGTTAGCGAAAAGCTAAACCGGTGACACACGTACTCCCGTGCACGTGCATCCAAACCCGGTCCAGATGCACGCACACAAGGGATCTAACACGTGCGAACTAAGCGTACGCGGAAGCTGTACATATCATAGCAAGCAACAAAGGAAAATAGCGGAAGCCAAAACAAATGCAAAACGGAAAGGACAAGATAATTACAACTGGAAAACCAAAACAAGTCTGAGTACACGACAAAATGAAGATGTACAAATATACAGAGTACAGAGTACAAAGTCCAAAGTGCCAAAGTGCCAGAATACAAAATCTCAAAAACCAAAACTCAAAACAGAAGGCCACTGATATGCATGCACGCACTCGGCAGAGGTGATCAGGCCCACTCTGCCAAACCGGAGGGTGCCTCTACACTCGGCCCTGCAGCCTCCTCGACCGCCGGGGAGCTGGGCAAGGGATCTGTGCCTGCAACACCACAGACAACACAGATGAATGCAACGATCCAGCAAATACAAGTAACAAGGATGAAACACTCATAGTATCAAAGTGAATAATTTAATGACAGAAGATTAAATACAGAGTTTCATCTTAGTATGCTAAGCAAATCGTGCATAGAATTAAAGCATGATAAGGGAATCAAAGTATAGAAATACTGAACTAAGTGGCTACTACGTTAACCATATTCTCTCCAATAGAGAGCAAAGCAAAGCAGAGCAAAGGAGAACACCACCGACCGGGCCAAGGGTACAAGTGGGTCTCGGTTTCCTGGGTTCCGGGGTCCCAAGACAAAGCAACACTGCAGTTACAGAGATACAGAGATCTAAGCCAGAGGTAACCCCTTCGGGCATCCTAGGGCTGAGGCTGAGTAGAGCCAGACTAATACCAATCAAATCAAATCCATAGAAAGGGAGATTATCCGCTTTGGACTCACCGATGACAAGGACCGGATCTTATCCTCACGTGTTAATCGCTGGGCAGAGCCACCAGGGAATACCCAAAATATACAAAGCCAGAAATATACAAAGCATAGCCAAAATACAGATCAGAACATAAACGAAGAATAAAACAGATATACAGAACGAAAACAAAATAACTGCGGAATGCATAAACATAGATTGGCAGAACAGAGGGCAAAACTATAAACAATATGCAATGCATCTCAGATTAATACGGAGTCAAGGTTCATTACAAGCCAACCCTAATATAGTTATTCACTGTTACTAACCTTGCATGTTGATGTAGTTTTAAGTTAGTCAATGCACCGTTGCCATCAAAGTGTTGCAATGTAATCTTTGCGTGCACCGACGTCCCTTAAACCAACACCCATGGGGAGGTGCTTAACAGTGATCAACGCTCACATGAATAAATCACAGCCTAACAGACTCTTCATGCGATCCAAAGAATCCATTGGGCCGGTTTACATGGGTGGTTAACCTGTATTTGAGCCCTACAAGTTTCACCATTATCCTAAGTTATATTTCAGAATTGCCATGCCTAACGGTTTAGCCATGAGAGACCTATGGTTGAGCCGAAGACATCTTACGCGCTCGTCGTAATATGCACTACGGCTTCACCTTGGTTCCATTCAAAACACAGCTAAACTGGTTATCATCCACCCCTGATCTGATACCTTTTTCGGCTGAGCTACAGTCAGTATACGGCTTAGCCGTAGACCAATCCACGGCTTAGCCGTAGCATTCCACGGCTTAGCCGTATCCACACCGTAGGAGTACTGTATCGGGAAAGTTTCGACTGATCAGAGATTTAATTCACGGCTGGGTTACGGTTGGGTCACGGCTAGCTTACGGCTCAGCCGTAGGACAATTTACGGCTCAGCCGTAGCCTAGCCGTAGAACAAAATCGAAAGTTCAAGTCTCTGGAACATGAGCCGTAGAAACTTACGGCTTAGCCGTACAATACAGAACACGAATTCGGGCTGAGTACAGAAACTGAAATTCGGCACAGAAGCTGAACAAAACGAGTTACAGAGGTTCCAAATTCACCAATTTTGGCTGTAAAACATTCTATACAAAGATTATGATGGAATCAAAGCAATCAAACAAAACACCCATATGTGTTATCAAAGCCTGTACTTATACTTGCCTCAAACTCTGTCAATCCACTGAATCAAGCTCCAAATCAACTAAAATCAAAGCAAATCAAAGAAACAACACATGCATGAGATGAAAACACAGCAACAGAGAATGAGAGATACAATTGGAGAAGAAGAAGAAAAAGATTTGGAGAGAACCCACTTACCCAAAGCAAGGACAGAGAATAAGCACAGAGAGGAGAGAACTCAAATCGATGGAAACCCAATCCTCAAGAGGAAAAGTGAGGAAGAGAAGAGAAGGGGAGAAAAACGTGGAGCTTCCCTGGAGTTCTTCTTGCATGCAACGTTGGAGACAAATGGGTAGGAAGAGAGACACCTGGGAGCTAACTCATATATATAGATTTGGAAGTTTAAAACAAGATCCAATTAGTTTAAGCTATTTACAGTTTAAGTCACACGAAGGTCCAACTTCTCCAATTGACTCCAAATGGGTCTGACACAGTTATGGAATATAACGAGCTCAACAAAATACACGTGCTGACACCAAGATGATGCAAAGATGATGCAAGCAAAGCAAAAGCAAAATTACGAAAAAGGGCGTAGAACTACCTATCTCAGGTCAAAGGTCACTCAACTACCTATCCAAGACCCAAAACCAAGTTCGAAAGAATAAAACAACAGAAAAACACGCTAATGAGCCACTAATCCGGCTCAAAGGGGATCGGAGTGTTACATCCTCCCCCACTAGGAATCATTCCGTCCTCGGAATGACTACCTACCTGCGTAAAGAGCTGTGGGTACTGGCGCGCTAGCTGCTCCTCTAGCTCCCATGTAGCCTCATCTGGACCATGATGTTCCCACAACACTTTAACCCATCTGATAGTCCTGGTACGGAGAATCTGCTCTCGGGTCCCAACGATGCGAAGCGGACGCTCAACGTAAGTCGCATTAGGCTGAATCTGAATATCATCGTAGCGAATCACATGGCTCGGATCTGGCACATACTTACGAAGCATCGACACATGGAATACATCGTGAACACCGGAGAACTCAACTGGAAGCGTCAACCGATAGGCTAAATCTCCAACTCGGCTCTTGACTTCGAACGGTCCTACATATCTCGGAGCTAACTTGCCCTTCTGACCAAACCGTACCGTGCCCTTCATCGGAGAAACTTTAAGGAACACCCAATCTCCGACTTGGAATACCAAAGGTCTCCTCCGAGTATCCGCATAGCTCTTCTGTCTGGATCGAGCAATCTTCAGATTCTCTATCACTTTCTGCACTTTCTCTGTCGTCTCAGCAATGATTGTTGGACCATGGAAACTTCTTGTTCCAACTTCCTCCCAGCACACCGGAGTCCTGCACTTGTGTCCGTAGAGAGCCTCGTAAGGTGCCATACCAATGCTCTCGTGGAAGCTGTTGTTGTAGGCAAACTCACACAATGCCAGATGCATATCCCATTCCTTCTCAAAGTTCAACACACTCGCTCAGAGCATATCCTCCAACGTCTGAATGGTACGCTCCGACTGTCCATCAGTCTGGGGGTGGTATGCCGTACTAAAACTCAGCTTTGTGCCCATAGCTTCCTGAAATGCTCTCCAGAATGAAGACACAAAACGACTGTCGCGATCAGACACAATCGATACTGGAGTGCCATGCAATCTGACTATCTCATCAACAAACTTCCTGGCCATTTCTGTGAATGTCATCCCTTTCTTGAACGGAAGGAAATGTGCTGACTTAGTCAATCTGTCCACTATTACCCAGATCGCATTGTTCTTTCTGCTGGTCGGCGGAAAACCGGAGACGAAATCCATGGTAATGTGCTCCCACTTCCACTGCGGAGTGTGTAGTGGATGCAATGATCCTGGAGGTCGCTGATGATCAGCTTTCACCCTCTGACAGGTCAAACATCGAGCTACGAACCCTGCGATCTCCCGCTTCATATTGTTCCACCAAAATCTATCTTTCAAGTTCCGGTACATCTTCGTACTCCCTGGGTGCATCGCATATCGGGCATCGTGCGTATCTGTCATCAACTTTTCTTTCAGTTCATCCACAGCGGGAACACACAATCTATTCCTGAAGTACAAAACTCCATCTACCAGGCTGAAATCAGGTCGGTCTGTAATCCGATCTCTGAACTTCACCAGAAGGGGGTCCTCAAACTGGCGATCCTTGATCTGCTGGATCACCTCAGGCTGAAACACGACGGTAGTAGCTAAGGTCACCAATCCACCTACCATCCGAACCTCTACAGGCTGATCTTGTACAAGCATATAGAATCCTGCCAATACCTGAAGACTGTCTGCTCTCCTACTAAGTGCATCTGCAACCACATTCCCCTTGCCTGGGTGGTACTTGATCGGAAAGTCGTAGTCCTTGATAAACTCCAACCACCTCCGCTGCCTCATATTCAAGTCATGCTGATCAAACAAGTACTGCAGACTGTGATGATCGGAATGGACCTCGAACTTAACACCGTACAGGTAATGTCGCCACAACTTCAGTGCAAATACAATGGCTGCTAGCTCCAAGTCATGGGTGGCATAGTTCTTCTCATGCTCTTTCAGCTGTCTGGATCCATAGGCAATCACTTTCTGATTCTGCATCAGTACACAGCCTAGTCCCACTCGAGAAGCATCGGAATAAATCACGAATCCCTCACTACCATCCGGGAGAGTCAACACTGGCGCCGTAGTGAGCTTTTCTTTCAGCATCTGAAAACTACGCTCACACTTCTTTGTCCACTCATACGGGACCTTCTTCCGAGTCAACTGAGTCAGCGGGGCTGAAATCTTCGAGAGGTCCTGCTCGAACCTGCGGTAATATCCCGCCAAACCCAGAAAACTCCGAATCTCTGTCACTGATCTAGGACGGGGCCAATGGACTACTGCCTCAATCTTAGCCGGATCCACCATCAATCCCTCTCTAGAAATCTTATGACCCAGAAATGCAACTTGCTCTAACCAGAACTCACACTTGGACAACTTTGCATACAACTTGTGATCTCTAAGCAGCTGCAATGCTTTCCTCAGATGGTCTGTATGTTCCTCAGCAGTCTTCGAATAGACCAATATGTCATCTATGAAAACCACAACAAATTGGTTCAAAAAGGAAGTAAACACCCTATTCATCAACGCCATAAAAGCTGCGGGTGCGTTCGTCAAACCAAATGGCATGACAAGGAACTCGTAGTGTCCATACCGAGTCCTGAAAGCTGTCTTAGGAACATCCTCATCCTTCACCCGGAGCTGGTGATACCCTGACCTCAAGTCAATCTTAGAGAAGTAAGCTGCACCCTGAAGCTGATCGAACAACTCATCGATCCTAGGCAATGGATATTTGTTCTTGATAGTCACTTTGTTCAACTGCCTGTAGTCAATGCACATCCGGAAACTGCCATCCTTCTTCTTAACAAACAATACAGGAGCTCCCCAAGGTGAAACACTTGGGCGTATGAACCCTTTATCCAATAGATCCTGCAACTATTTCTTCAATTCCAACAATTCTGCAGGTGCCATACGATATGGAGCTCTACTGATGGGTGCTGTACCTGGCATCACGTCGATCGAGAACTCTACCTCTCGAACTGGTGGTAACTCTGGCACATCCTCCGGAAAGATATCCGGAAACTCGCTGACTATTGGGATCTCACTGAGCTGTCGCTGATCTTTCTTCTTTGAAATAAACGCAAGAAATCCCTCACATCCCCTACGAAGCATCCTGTCTGCTTTACAAGCAGATATCACACGCCTTGGGCACTTCGTCTGGTTGCCCTCAAATCGAAATCCGCTGCCCAAATCAAAGTAGATATCCTTGCTGTAGCAATTGATACACGCATGATATCTCGCAAGCCAGTCCATACCAAGAATCACATCAAAATCCAGTGTCGTGAGCAACACGAGGTCTACCGGGAGCTGATGACCAGCTATCCGCACATCACACTGAGGGTAGAAGACACTGCACTCCACCCGTTTACCAACCGGAGTGGATACTAGCAACAAGTATGGGAGCGGTGTGGGTCGCTGTCGAAGCTGCACAGCAAAATGGGGTGCTACGTACGAACACGTAGACCCGGAGTCAAATAAGGCTAAAGCTTCAACATCAGAAATTAAAATTTTACCTTCCACGACAGTAGCTTCCTCCGCGCCCTCATGTGTAGTAGCATAAGCTCGTGCTGTCTGACGGTTCTGCTTCTGGGCTGGGCGAGTTGGCTGAGATTTGCCCTGCGCTGTAGGCCCTGCCGATCTCGTCTGTGGAGAGGACTGAAACTTCGGGCATTGGGCCCGCTTGTGATCCGTAGAGCCACAACCGAAACAGGCTCCACTCTTCCTCCAACATCTGTCTGTTGGGTGATCCTTCCCACAGTGACCACAAACCACCTGAGTACTACTCGAACTGCCCTGCTTACTCTTGAACTTCTTCTGAAACTGACTTCTGCCACTGGAACCTGCTGCCCTCTTAGCCTCTGTTCGCTCCTCCTCACATATGGCCTCTGCATCATAAGCCCTGTCAATAGCGTCATCCAAGGTAGCCGGCCACATACATGCAACTACGTGGCGTTTATGCCTCGGGTTCAGGCCGTTGACGAAGCGAGTCACCTTTTTCTGCTCAGTGTTCACCATGTCCTCTGCAAAATGGGACAACTCTGTAAACTTGTGTACATAATCTGCAACCGACATCTGTCTCTGCTGAAGGTTGAAGAACTCCACTTCCTTGGCTCGCTGAATATGGAGAGGCATGAACTTCCGACGGAATTGCTGCTTGAAGGTCTCCCAAACTGTGGCACTGGGCATAGTTTGGAATGAGCTCTTAACACTCCTCCACCATGTCTTGGCTACACTCCGAAGCATAGAAGCTGTGAGTACTACCTTCTGTTTGTTGCTACACACAATTGTATCAAAAAGCTCTTCAGTCTGCTCCAACCATTGCTCAGCCTGCAATGCATCCTCTATCCCATGAAACTCAGTCGCCCCTCGCTTCCGGAACTTATCAAAAAGCGCATTTGGATCTGCTTCCTTGGGCTGGAAGATCACTTGTTGTTCTACCCGAGGTGACGCTGACGCAGTAGCCTGACTTTGCCTATCCACCATGGATGCCATCTGCGCCTGTAATGACTGCATAGGCTGCATCATCATCATCAAACGTTCCTCACTACTAATATGTGGGGGTACCGATCCACTATCACCGTTATGGCCCTGTTGATTCTCATCCCGAGATCCTGATCCTGATGCCATCCTGCAAAAGGAAAAGAAACACAACACACAAATATAAAATGCCCTGAGTTAGTCAAATCCCACTTCAACATATTAGACTTCGAGTCAAATAGTTGATAGCGTTATCTCACCACGATCTTAAATGCCTACATGCTTATACTAGCATGCTCTGATACCATACAATACGTATGTCACGACCCGAGCCCAGAATTCGGGGGTTAGCGAAAAGCTAAACCGGTGACACACGTACTCCCGTGCACGTGCATCCAAACCCGGTCCAGATGCACGCACACAAGGGATCTAACACGTGCGAACTAAGCGTACGCGGAAGCTGTACATATCATAGCAAGCAACAAAGGAAAATAGCGGAAGCCAAAACAAATGCGAAACGGAAAGGACAAGATAATTACAACTGGAAAACCAAAACAAGTCTGAGTACACGACAAAATAAAGATGTACAAATATACAGAGTATAGAGTACAAAGTCCAAAGTGCCAAAGTGCCAGAATACAAAATCTCAAAAACCAAAACTCAAAACAGAAGGCCACTGATATGCATGCACGCACTCGGCAGAGGTGATCAGGCCCACTCTGCCAAACCGGAGGGTGCCTCTACACTCGGCCCTGCAGCCTCCTCGACCGCCGGGGAGCTGGGCAAGGGATCTGTGCCTGCAACACCACAGACAACACAGATGAATGCAACGATCCAGCAAATACAAGTAACAAGGATGAAACACTCATAGTATCAAAGTGAATAATTTAATGACAGAAGATTAAATATAGAGTTTCATCTTAGTATGCTAAGCAAATCGTGCATAGAATTAAAGCATGATAAGGGAATCAAAGTATAGAAATACTGAACTAAGTGGCTACTACGTTAACCATATTCTCTCCAATAGAGAGCAAAGCAAAGCAGAGCAAAGGAGAACACCACCGACCGGGCCAAGGGTACAAGTGGGTCTCGGTTTCCTGGGTTCCGGGGTCCCAAGACAAAGCGACACTGCAGTTACAGAGATACAGAGATCTAAGCCAGAGGTAACCCCTTCGGGCATCCTAGGGCTGAGGCTGAGTAGAGCCAGACTAATACCAATCAAATCAAATCCATAGAAAGGGAGATTATCCGCTTTGGACTCACCGATGACAAGGACCGGATCTTATCCTCACGTGTTAATCGCTGGGCAGAGCCACCAGGGAATACCCAAAATATACAAAGCCAGAAATATACAAAGCATAGCCAAAATACAGATCAGAACATAAACGAAGAATAAAACAGATATACAGAACGAAAACAAAATAACTGCGGAATGCATAAACATAGATTGGCAGAACAGAGGGTAAAACTATAAACAATATGCAATGCATCTCAGATTAATACGGAGTCAAGGTTCATTACAAGCCAGCCCTAATATAGTTATTCACTGTCACTAACCTTGCATGTTGATGTAGTTTTAAGTTAGTCAATGCACCGTTGCCATCAAAGTGTTGCAATGTAATCTTTGCGTGCACCGACGTCCCTTAAACCAACACCCATGGGGAGGTGCTTAACAGTGATCAACGCTCACATGAATAAGTCACAGCCTAACAGACTCTTCATGCGATCCAAAGAATCCATTGGGCCGGTTTACATGGGTGGTTAACCTGTATTTGAGCCCTACAAGTTTCACCATTATCCTAAGTTATATTTCAGAATTGCCATGCCTAACGGTTTAGCCATGAGAGACCTATGGTTGAGCCGAAGACATCTTACGCGCTCGTCGTAATATGCACTACGGCTTCACCTTGGTTCCATTCAAAACACAGCTAAACTGGTTATCATCCACCCCTGATCTGATACCTTTTTCGGCTGAGCTACAGTCAGTATACGGCTTAGCCGTAGACCAATCCACGGCTTAGCCGTAGCATTCCACGGCTTAGCCGTATCCACACCGTAGGAGTACTGTATCGGGAAAGTTTCGACTGATCAGAGATTTAATTCACGGCTGGGTTACGGTTGGGTCACGGCTAGCTTACGGCTCAGCCGTAGGACAATTTACGGCTCAGCCGTAGCCTAGCCGTAGAACAAAATCGAAAGTTCAAGTCTCTGGAACATGAGCCGTAGAAACTTACGGCTTAGCCGTACAATACAGAACACGAATTCGGGCTGAGTACAGAAACTGAAATTCGGCACAGAAGCTGAACAAAACGAGTTACAGAGGTTCCAAATTCACCAATTTTGGCTGTAAAACATTCTATACAAAGATTATGATGGAATCAAAGCAATCAAACAAAACACCCATATGTGTTATCAAAGCCTGTACTTATACTTGCCTCAAACTCTGTCAATCCACTGAATCAAGCTCCAAATCAACTAAAATCAAAGCAAATCAAAGAAACAACACATGCATGAGATGAAAACACAGCAACAGAGAATGAGAGATACAATTGGAGAAGAAGAAGAAAAAGATTTGGAGAGAACCCACTTACCCAAAGCAAGGACAGAGAATAAGCACAGAGAGGAGAGAACTCAAATCGATGGAAACCCAATCCTCAAGAGGAAAAGTGAGGAAGAGAAGAGAAGGGGAGAAAAACGTGGAGCTTCCCTGGAGTTCTTCTTGCATGCAACGTTGGAGACAAATGGGTAGGAAGAGAGACACCTGGGAGCTAACTCATATATATAGATTTGGAAGTTTAAAACAAGATCCAATTAGTTTAAGCTATTTACAGTTTAAGTCACACGAAGGTCCAACTTCTCCAATTGACTCCAAATGGGTCTGACACAGTTATGGAATATAACGAGCTCAACAAAATACACGTGCTGACACCAAGATGATGCAAAGATGATGCAAGCAAAGCAAAAGCAAAATTACGAAAAAGGGCTTAGAACTACCTATCTCAGGTCAAAGGTCACTCAACTACCTATCCAAGACCCAAAACCAAGTTCGAAAGAATAAAACAACAGAAAAACACGCTAATGAGCCACTAATCCGGCTCAAAGGGGATCGGAGTGTTACAAAAAGTGTGGATCATCTCTTTCCCCTCCCTAAAAAAAAAAAACATACAAAAAGCAAAAAAGAAGCTAATCTTGAGGCCTATTCTTTAGTGAAATATTTATTTGTCTTTTGCTTGTGATATGATTGATATTTACAATCATATATTTTTCCATGGTATAAAATTGTTATATATTAAGTTTATAAGTTTTAATAACTACATGTTAACAAAATGTCCAAGAGATATGAGCCACATGTTTATTTTTTAGTCATAGACACGGGCTAGGAATTGTAGGACACGTTGCAAAAAGAGTGTCAAACAAGTGTCCGAAATTAAGATTTTTAATTCTTAATTATGGACACGGATAAATAGTATCGGACATGTGTCCGAGAGTGTCCGAAGAGTGTCGGTGTCCGACACGTGTCCGATACGGACACGTCACTTTCTTAGAAGTGTCCGTGCTTCTTAGCGTAGAACAATCTCTCAAAGGATTGTTCGAATCCAAAAATGGATTCCAGCCCTTAGGGCACTCTCATAAGAGGAAAAACATCGTAAAAGAGATAAATCTCAAAAGAGAACTTTAATTTATTGAAAATAAGTATGTCTATTACAATGAAGAACTCTTCCTTATATAGGAGTGATTGTTTCTAAAGTAGGAAAGGCTAAACTCTAAACAAGCATGGCTTACTAAAAATAAATTAAGTTCTAATCTCAACTCAACATAAAATAGGAAATAAATAATTAATTAAAAATATTTAATTAAAGATAAGGATCCCTGATCTCGAGGAGATCATGGATCAAGTGGGGCCCATCAAAGTGGCCCACTAATGTCGGGCTGGATCTTGGATTTGGCTTGCATTAGCTCTCTCTGGCTTAGAAGAAAAACATCATAAAAAAGATAAATTTTAAAAGAGAACTTTAATTTATTGAAAATAAGTATGTGTATTACAATGAAGGACTCTTTATATAGGAGTGATTGTTTTTAAAGTAGGAAAGGCTAACTCTGAACAAGCATGGCTTACTAAAAATAAATTAAGTTCTAATCTCAACTCAACATAAAATAGGAAATAAATAATTAATTAATACTATCTAATTAAAGATAGGGATCCCTAATCTTGAGGAGGTCATGGATCAAGTGGGGCCCATTAAAGTGGCCTTTCATGTAAAAGAAGATCAGAATGTTCTCGACTATTGGTCTTCGCATGGAGCTTGGATGTGTGAACAGATTAGTAGATGCTTCAATTATTGACTATCAAAAATCAATATGTGATCTCCGAAGATGAAGTTAATGTGGGGGACTTCAATAACTTGAACTGCTTATGAGACAACTGGAACAATGGATTTCACTGTTGATGAGGGGGTTTGGCCGAAAAGTGGGTTTAATGAAAAAATTTCAGGGTGTGGGGCTTGGCTGAAAAGTGGGATTTCGTAGGGTCTGGGGTTTTGGTGGTGGATTTCGGGCCGTTGATAGTGGCGAAAAGAGTTGAGGAGGGTGTTGGGTGGTTTCGGCTGGGATTGAAGAGGGTAGTGAGGTTGCGGGAGTGGGGTGCGGTGGTCTGGGATGGCAATGGAGGGCTGGTTTTTGGGCGGCGGTTGTCAGGGATGGGATCTGTCATGGATGTGGGCTTCGCCTGGGTGTGGCGGTGGTAGTTTGGGTAGGGAGGTTTGTGGGTTCTGGTAAAGGGGTGTCAACAGTGGGTTTTGGGACTACTAGGGTTCTTCGGTGGTGGTGGTGAAGAAGATTACCGGTGAACAGTGGATGGAGTGACGAATTTCGGGAACGACAGAGGGCTCCCAGCGACCGGATTTGGGCTCTGATACCAATCTGGCGCAGCCCCGGATTTTAGATTGGGTGAAGAATAATCTCGTGGAGGATTGTTCGAATCCAAAGAAGGATTCAAGCCTTGGGCCCAATTAAAACTCACTATGAACACCATTAAGAGAGAAAAATCGCTCTGAAAAACTAAATTTGATTGAATAAAAGCATGTTTAATATAATGTGATGCTCCTTCTTATATAGGAAGGGCTGTTGCTAAACTAGGAAATACTAATCTTACACAATTATAACTTACTATTATAACTTGCTAAATTAATTTAGTATGCCTATCCAGTTACTAATTAATCAAGGAGAAGATTAAGGATCAATTGGGCTTGTGGGCTTGTGATCTGGGCTGGATCTGGGATCGGCCTGCATCAGGAGCCCATTTGGATGTATTAAATTTTTTTGCATGATGATTGGCATTGCCCTTGGCTTTGATGGCATATTGGATGAGCTCATCGATATTGTCAAAATATTGAAATGCTAGGATGTACTGAATGTCTAGTCTCGGTTCATTGAAAAATCTATCAACAGCCACACCACTATCTTCATTCAATCCACAACGAGCTTGTAAATTCAAAAATTCTATGGAGTATTTAATAACTGTCTGGCATCTTTGTTTCAAGTTTTGGAAGTTTGAACGTAAATCACTTGCATAATCGATGAGGAGGAATTTTTGCTTCAAAATATTCTTCATTTCAGTCCAAGTTTCAACAGGTTCCATATTTTGATTTCTCTGTTTTCTTTGCAATTTAGGCCACCATCTAACAGCATAATTATGAAACCTAGTGCCAATGAGTGTGACTTTATGGTGTTCCGTCATTGGCTTTTGTAAAAAAATATTCTCCACACACACTAACCAATCCATGAATTCAGCGGGCTACAATTTTCTATCATATTTGGGAATCACAAGTTTAATCCCTAAATCTCGATCTACATTATTAATTAGTGGATCTCGCTGATTTTGAATATTCTCGCCATTAGCTCTTTCAGTATCCGCACGTGGATTATTTTCCAAACCTAATCTCCAGCTGTTGCAGGGTGGTTTGCATGCCATCAACTTTTATTGATAATTCTCTAATGGCACTAGCGAAATCTTCATATGAAGATGAAGATTCGACCTCAACTTGTTTCTTAGGAGGCATTTTTGTTAATGGAAAATTAAAATTGAATTGACTTGATTTGTAGATCTGCTATCTAGAAATTCACTGGCAAAGGCAGATCTAAAATCTGATCTCGGTTGGTACCACAATCAGCAAAACGAATATCCACCGCTAATTTGGTCAAATCTACTGTTGACTGTGCTTTAATGATGTATGGATGATGTCAGCACACTATTGCTACTGGGCTTCTCTTGCAAACAGGTCCTAACGAAGCTTATAATTGTAGACAGAGATGAAAATACATAGCGGCCGCAACCGCTACGCTATATTGAAGATAGCGCCGCTATCTTCTGTAGCGGCCGCTACGTCCGCTACGGGACCGCTACAGTCCGCTACGGGACCGCTACAACTGCTACGGGCCCGCTATAGACTGTAAATGATGACTGCTTTTCAAAAAAAATTGAAATACATATTAAAGCTTATTTTTTTACTTTTTCTCTTCAAATGACATTTTTCCTCAATTTTTCTAACCTTCTTCTATATTTGAAAGAACACCAAAACACGTAGGATCCCCCTTTTATCCTTAAAAGAACACTAAAGCACGTAAGATCTCACTGGATTAAGTTGATGCAGAGAGTTCCTCTTAAGTGGAGTGTTCTTATGGAGCTATTAATTATTATGTCATTCTACATTTGTTGTATTGACTGTTCACTATTGCACTCTTAAGTTCCAACTTTTAAATCTTGATTCTTGACTTCAAGTTCAATACATTGTTTATTATGTTGATATTACTTCATCATAGTTTTTTTAATAAGCCTTTCATTAGTTAAGTTAACATAACAACATGAATACATGTAAAAAAAAAATGATCATTACTATTATTTTCTATTAATACAGCGATATAGGACCTCATGCAATGAGGGGACCGCTACACCCCGTTATCTTAATTACTTTTGCAAGAAAATTATATATTCTATCATCTTCTAATATTTAGGATTTTCTAAAATTTTTTTCAGAATTTTTTGATGATTATTTTAAATCACACCGCTACGCCGCTACGTAGCACCGCTACCGCTATGTAGCGCCCGCTACGTAGCGTTTTGAAGGCAGGCCGCTATGCCCGCTATGCCCGCCGCTACTGCTATTTTCATCCTTGATTGTAGATTGGCCAATTCAGCAAAATTGTGTTGATCTGACTTGAATCTGGAAACTTAAGTCTCTTGTGTTCCTCGTATTTCGTGTTGCAGAAAGAAGGGAGGGCTTGAAAACCCCTTATTTTTGTTTCTCTTGCTTTGTCCAAACCAAGAGGTGGGAGAGCCGCGAAGATGATGAGGCTTTTCAACGACGAGCAAAGGCGAGCGGTGGCTGACTGCTCGGGCGTTGATTCCACTGATGGTGAGCGGGCGGGTGATGGACTGCTGGAGGTTGACGACCAGATTCACTTTTCTTCAGCAGATCCTCCTTTTCTCTTTCTTCATCTTGCTGTCTTTTTTTTTTCTTTTTTCTTTTTTCTTTTTTTTTTTTTTTGTTTCGAATGGATGGGGAAGGGTTTCTATTTGGTTGGCATAAAAGGAAATGGTTTGTGGAAGTGTGAAGGATTGGGGGACTGGGTATGGGCAGAGATGGGTTTGGCGTCGACGGGTTCTTAGCTTTGGGATTTTCTTTTTTCATTCTTGTTTCGAGATGTGGTTCGGCGAGGGGTGTGGCCTGGCAGAGATGGGAGGTGGGGTTCGATCAGGGTTTCGGAATGGTGGGTTGGATTGATCATAATAAGGTTGGGTGTGGGTAGTGTTTTGGAAGATGGGTGCAAGTGGGGTTGATGTTCGAGTTCATTTTGATGGAGAGCGGTTCAGGATAAAAAAAAAAAAATGGAAGGGTGAGATGGTGATAGATGGATAAGCTCCGATTGGTGACCGGATGGTGATCGAAGCAATGTAGATCTTTGCTCTGATACCAAATTGATGCAGGCCCTAAGGTTAGGGCTTGCTTGAAGTGCTGAAGCACGTGTTTGAGGACACTTCGAATCGTCTTTAACAAAACTTCTATGCACGAGAACTGACCTCCAGGGATAAAACTCACAATTCTATTCAATAACCCAAATCTGTGAATTTTTTCTTTGTAATGCCATATATATAATAAATGCTAACTTAATGCTTAAGTAAATCTTCATCTATTAATAAAAACTTCCCTAATAATTTAATGAGAAAGCTACTAATAAAATAATATAATCTTAATCTAATTAGATTTGAATGGGACCACTTGTGAGGCCCATACTACATCATCTTGATGCAAACCCTAGGGTTAGGGCTTTGTAGGGTGCTGAGCACGTGTTTGAGGACACTTGGAATTGTCAAAAAGACCTCAGACACAAGAGGACGCACCTCCATGGATAAAACCCATGATTCTATTAATCGATTTAATATGAGAATTTCTTCTCTACAATGCCATATATATAATAAAACCAAACTTAATTCCTAAACAAACGTTAATCTAGTAGAAAGCTACTAATAAAATAACATAGTCCTAATTTAATTATATTTGAATGGGATTACTTGTGGGCCTAGATTGCATCATCCTCCCAAGGTTGAAAGAAGAGTTCGTCGTCAAACTTGAGTCTTCTTCGAATTGTCTTTGCAAATGTGGTGAATAAGAAGGACGTCCTTTGTTGCAACTGCTCGAAAACTTTTGTTTGACAGCTCCGGTTTTTCAGGGTGAAGTGTAACTTGCTTTCCATCATGCAAGAATGTGTATGTCTTATCGCACTTTCCATGGGTCCCAATTTTGTCATACATCCATGGCTGACCCAATAAGATGTCACCATTATCCATTGGTAGCACATCAACTAAATTGTATCTTTGTTAAGTTTCACTAATGGCAAAAGTAACTTTGCAAGTATGTCGAACACGTGCTTGATCACTTGTCATCAACCATTTGACAAAATAACGCTGATTGTGCTTGTAAACTTTCAACTTTGAGGTGATAAACAAGAGTTTGAGAAATGAGATTTTCGCAACGTACTCTAATTATGCAATGTTGTCCAAGAATTGTACCCGCAAAGCAGAAGATATTTTTCCTTAACCATTTCTTTTCAATAGTGGGTGAAGCCCCATTGATGAGCATAAGAGTTTCACCATCTTTGTCTTCTTCATATTCTAATGCTTCCTCTGTTTCTTCTTTGTCCGAAGGATCATCCGGTGCGGTTGGTTCATCATGTATGCCTTCCATTAGATTCACTCGTTTGGGACATTCAAAGGAGTAATATCCTTTTTGTTTGCAATGATAACACGTGACCTTATTATGATCTTCAAGCTTGGAGATAATTTTTCCTGGTGAACCATTGGATTTAACATCTTGGAAAGATGAATTCTTTTGCAAAGCCCGTTTAGATGCATTAAATTTTTGTGCCTGATGATTTGCAATACCCTAAGCCCTGATGGCATGTTAGATGAGTTTATCTACATTCTCAAAATTTCGGAATGCAATTATGTGTTAAATGTCTACTCTTAACCCATGGAAAAATCTGTCAACAGTTACATCATCATCTTCATTCAAGCCATAATGAGCTTGTAAAGTCAGTAATTCTTTAGAGTATTCAACAATTGACTTAGGTCGTTGTTTCAAGTTTTAAAAGCTTGAATGCAGGTCTCTGGCATAGTTGTTGCGGAGGAATGTTTGTTTCAAAGTATTCTTCATCTCATTCCATGTTTCAATGGGGTCCATATTTTGATTTCTCTTTTTTCTTTGCAATTTAGCTCACCAAGTTACAGCATAATTGCAAAATCGAGTGGCAACCAACGTAACTTTGTGGTGCTCATTCATTGGTTTCTGTCAAAACTATTCTTTATATACTAACTAATCCATAAATTCAGCAAGCTGCAATTTTCCATCATATTCGGGAATTACGAGTTTAATCCCTGAATCTTAATCAACATTATTAATTGGTGGATCTCATTGATTCCGAATATTTTTATCATCGCGATTGTGATCCACACGTTGATTATTTTCAAAAGTTGTCACTCTAGTTTCTAGTCGTTGCAGGGTGGTTTGCATGTTTACTATGGTAGTTAAATCTCTAATGGCACCAACCAAATCTTCAATTAAAGAAGAGGATTCCACCTCAATTTGCTTCTTAGGAGGCATTTTTTTTAATACAAATTGAAAAAATGACTAATTTGATGTGGTAGACCTGCCCACTGCAAACACGCTGGCAAAGACAGATCTAAAATTAGATGGCAGATGTACCCTATATTGCAACAACAAATTCCAGCCCTTGATCTAAGTGTGGACCGCATCTGTTGGTGCAGTGATGATCTTAGCAAAACAATCAGATGGACTCACTTATGCAAGTGGGTAAGGATGGGCCCAAATTGTAGTCAGGTTGGAGCTGATTTAGTTTAAGGCCTAACTTGACCTAGGTCTGGGAAAAAAAAAAAAATCAGGCCCAACCTGCCTGCAAGCATGTGTGGCTTTCTCTCGGCCTTTGCATTGAAGGGAAGAGTGAAACAAAAAAAGGTCTTGGAAACCCTTTTCGGTGAGTTTTTGGCTTTGAGAAGAGAGGGGACGGCGAGGACGATGGAGAGAGGCCGATGCAGATGATGTTGGTTCTTGTTGTTGATTAGGTGGTGGCGATGCAGTAGGTAACAGTGAGATCTGGAGAAGGTGACTAATGGTGTAGGCAAGTTAATGGTCAATTTTGTGGAGAGAAGCTCACGGGTGCCAGGTACTCTCTCTCTCTCTCTCTCTCTCTCTCTCCTTCCTATTTTATTTGTCCCACATCAGAAATATTCAACTCTTAATGCTGGGTATATAAGTGCAACCTTAGCCTTAACCCCACAAGAGGCTTTTTAAAACCGTGTGACAAGATTGGGTTGGAATCCCATGAGCTAAAATGGACAATATCATGTGGATAATGGGCCGGGTCGTTACACGTATGTTCTTCGTTGCTTCCATTTGGAACATTTGGGAAGAAAGGAACAAAAGATGCTTTGAAGAAAAAGCCTCCTTGGATGATTCCATTGTTGGTAGGACCAAATTTTCCGTAGTTTCATGGGCCTCCATTCTCCTGGATTTTTGGGGGCTATCGACACCATTTTGCACAATTGGAGGGATGTTGCTCTATCCTAATTTGGTTCTTTTGGGCTTCAGGCTATTACTTTCTTGCTTTTGGTCATTGCTGTTGTTTTTTGGGGGCTTCCTTTTGCCCTTTACTTTTTAGGTATAGTTTTGTTGTAGCTGTTAAGCTATTTAATTTAAGTTACCATTAAAAGAAAAATCATCGTTGACCGATATTTTTGACCGTTATTTCTGAACCATTGGCCGTTGTAACCGTTATATTGTAAATAATGTGACGGTATAGGTTGTTACCATTTCATAGGCCATTAAACCATGGTTATGAGTGCAATTAACTGGGGGAAGGGAGAGACTAGCAAAGGCCTGGAATGAAGTATTGGGGAAATCCCGAATCCCAATTTGTATCCCAAATCCTAAGGAAAGAAATTTGCATCTATGTAACAAATTTCATTTATAGATGAATCTTAGGATTCATTTGTGAATTGTATGATTCGATACTCATTTTTTCGAATCTTACGATTCAAGCAATTTGGCTGAATGAGACTATTAACAATCTTTTACCTTGTTTCTTTCTTTTAGCATTTTAACTTTTACAATATTATTTAGTAGTTGACGAAGCCTCTTAATGCATGGTTTAAAAGATCGGCTTGGACTTGTCCCATATCGAGTCTGGTCGCATTGGACTCGGACTCGAATCATGTGACTTGGGCATGATCGAGTTGGGTGAATCCAATTTTTTAAACCTTGCTCAGAAGAACTTTTATAGCTTTGGGGAGGTTTAAGAGATGAATAAAAAAAACATGCATTTATTATAGTGTTTGACTATATGTATGTTGCTTGTCTATATCTTCTTTTCTTTAATTCTTTTTTTGTAAACACTTAACTTTAAAAGATATCCTACTATGTAAGATTGATGGTTTGGATTTTATTTTTTTACTTTTATATTTTGATTTTATGATATAAAAAAATATATTGATACCTTAAAATTATTTAACGACTTACACATATTATTTATTATATATTAATATATGCCATGATATTTTTGATATGATTGTATGATAGACTTATTTTCCATTTTCTTTATACTACTATAAATTGGAAAAGCAGTGGTTTGAAGAACTATTTTTTTTCCTTTTAATTTTTAATTATTTTATTTTTATTAAAAAAATGAATAATTCTATGACTCGCTATACCATTCGAGATTTGACTTGATTCTTGTGTATGAATGATTTGTGATGGGATTCCAATTTTCAAACTATGTTGGGTAGTGCCTCTGGGTGGGGAGGGGGTGGTAGAAGTTTAGTATTTTTCTTTTTGTCCTCTTTTGGCGGCATAACTGGTAGTTAATGTTATTAGTTAGAGATCATCAAGGGGAGCTTATTAGATATTGCTTTTTTAGGCAGTGCGTGGTAGACAATTAGTATTCTTTTGTGGAGTTTCTCTTGATCTTTCCTCATGGCTAGGGGTGGATGGGGTTGGCCAAAACCCAAACCCAACCCGACTGGCAAATGACCGGCCTATAGACCCAATCTGTGATGGGTTTATGGTCTGAGATGTCAAACCCGCCCCATAATGAATACGAGTTGGGACGGGTTTGATACTACTGACAGTTATCTTAAAATATCAAAAAAATAAACTTGGAGGAGTTGGGTATTGAACTGACATCCTTCTAGTCATACTTCTCATACTCTGCCACATGCCACAGAATATTTGTCCATAGTATCACAGAAAAACTTACAAACTAATTATTGACAGGGCGGGGTGGATCATGAGAACCAATCCCTGAATTCAACTCAGGTCAAAATCCTATATGCGCCCTGAACCCGACAAACCTTGTAACCTACTACCATACCTGTTTCTTTGTGTGATTCTTTGTTTGAGTTAAGATAAACCAAGCTAAGAAATCCATAACATCTTTCTTCTGCATGAGAATTTTCCCCCCTAAGAGGGTACGTTCTTGATTCTCCTCTTAATAGGTGTGATGGTTGCTTGGACTGGGATTGAGCATTTTCGTATGGGCAGATTCGATCCACCACCACCTGCCAATGAAGCGGACGATTTTGTGGTTTGTCTCAGCAACTTCAGCTTATGATTGTTTTATGCCAGCAGCATTTACTTCCAATTTTAATTTTAGTGTTTTACACTTAATCAGTAACTACTTTTGAAGATTCTACTAAAGGACCTTCTTAATACTACTTTGTAAAGCTAGAATCAACTTTATGCATATAGTAGGAACATAGAAATTACTTTGGACTGCCTTGTGTTAATATTAACCTTTGCTTTTGTTTATATTCATGTAATTAAGATCTATTTGTTATTAAAAAAAAATGATTGCAGATGAAAAGGTTCCTTTCTTTTTTTCTTTTTTTTTTTTTTTGCAAGTTTAATGATCAGTAAAATGGATATAAAATGAGATTAGATGGCCTTTGTTTTTTCACAGAAAAGTGATGGATCAATGTGCTCTAAATATGTTTTCAAGGGCCAGTTTATTTCACGTAATTGAGTACAAATGAACTGTAGAACTTGTAGAAGAGACAAAGTTGAATTTTCATAAATGACTATCAAATTTTCTCTCCTCTAATGAAAAATGAAATCGAGGGGGGATTGGAATGAAACCAGTGATGCCCTAGTAAATCAAATCCTAGGAAATTCAAGGTCCTATCTACATGTACCTCTTATGTCCTTTACCTCTCACCTGTTTAATAATCCTTTGTTGGAGCCCGTTTGACCATGAATTTCTACGTATTTAATTCCATCCAAACAAAGGGCAACCTTAATGATTTATGCATTTTTGCATAATTTATTTCAAATTTGAACACATGGTATCACATGAAGAAATAATTTTCCAATATACAAGAAAAAGAACCATGTAATGAGAGAATAACCTTATTAATGTGTTTATAGCAAATGAGCACTGCTCATGGCATGGTGCAGGGTGCCCCTCCTGTACAATTTGTATTTCATTCAATTCCTGTAAGTTCTATTGAAGACATCTGTAGTCTTCTTTTCCTTCTTTCCCTTTCATTCTCTTTTTTTGTTCCATTTCTACGGTTATTTATCGTGTAGATGAACTCCTCCTTAACATGCATGTCACCACTCTTTGAAGCTTCTATTACTTCACTTATTTTCTTATATCTTTTTTCTCATTTTACATTTCTGCTCAAGATTTATCATCATCATCATCAAAGCTTTATCCCAACCATGTTGGGGTCGGCTATCTGATTTTTGTTTCTCCATTCCATTTTATTTTGAGCCAAATTCTGTTTCTCATTTTACATTTCTGCTCAAGATTGAGCAATATTATATGAAGTGCAGAACATTGTCATTGCAAATTGAAGAATATTAGTTCTTGAACAAGTGTACTTTATCAAAGGCATATGCTTTAGTACATGTAGGCCCTATGACCCATTCTGTAGAGGGTTGAGTATGTGCCACAACTCACAATACAAGATTGACTAAAAAAGTGATTCATTTGCAATCATAAATTCTTCAATATGTTATTTTATAAAAATAAATAAAAATATATTAAAAGTAAATTGAGTTAAGAACACAAGTCCATTCTTGACTTTAGATCTTACCTTTAGACACGTACTGTCTTCCTCAAATATATGATTTAATAATTTTTAATTAACTACTAAAAAATGGAATATGCTGGGTAATAGTGTATGACCCCACATTGTAAATTTTTTTGAAGCAGATCATTAGCTAAACAGGGAGTAGATAGGTCTGCCATGTATACAGATCCCAAGTCGTAATTTTTGTTTTGCTTTTGCTGTTTTGTTCAGGTATCTCTTTCATACCTTCTCAGCTCTCTCTGTCATCTTCTTCTGTCACTGAATATTTCTGTTACTATTACTAAGCAACAAGTCCCTTACCAGCCAAGCAATGGCCGTAGACAAAGGGGGAAAATAGAAAAAGATAATTTAGTAAATAATACTGCTTTTGTTTCATGGTGCAGTTTGATTTATGACCAAGATGGCCACAAGGCTGTAGACAGAAATAAGAGAGGCAGATTTAGTGTATAATATTGCTTCTGTTTCATGGTGCAGTTTGATTTAAGACCAAGATGGCCACTAGGGGAGGAATATGCCGAAGGAAGAAGTGAAGCTCGCTCCCTAAGAAGAGCCCGAATACATCCATCACTTACATCTATCATTCAAGCTGCTTCTCGGCAATGATCATTGATGTCTGTAATGGATGGAGGTGGGAAGGCTATTTGTGAATCAGTGATTGCATAACAATCTCTCAGGTGACAGCATTAACGTCTACACCTCAGATTACACCGACAGCATTACGAGAGTAAGTGCTTAGGGCTTTGTACTCACTACTCGCAGTCATAAATGAAATTGGATGACCTTCAGTGGAACCTAAGCACCATGTTATATTTCAGTCTGTGCAATACGAGAGAATACCCTTCATTGAAACTTGTTGGTGATTACAATTGCAGCACTAATTATAGTATCCACACTGTTGGTGATTTACAGATGCAGTGCTAATTAAAGTATCCATTCTTGAATGATGCACTTTGTGGTGCTGGGACTACAACAATGAAATCCTGTGGGGGTAATCAGCAGTTGTATAATTGCATGGGCTTCCTGCAATTGTTGAATGTCTTGGATCATGTGTGATCAACAGTTACTGTTATTCACGTGCAAAAATCTGACTTACGTATCATCTGAGTTCTATGCATGCATGCACCTAGATTCTCAGCTCTGAGATTCATGATTTTTGTACACATGATTAAATGCCCACATGAGCAAACTAGTATTTTTAATGTTTGTATGTAGTCGTGTATATATGCACCATACTGAACCATTATAGAATTTACTCATCAGTAGTTTGTCTAAATTCTGCATCAGTGTCACATGGGACAATGGGAGAATCATAGGGTAACATTAGACTACAAGGACCGGTTCTTTGTGCAGTTTTATTATTATTATTTTTAATCTCTCTCTCTCTCTCTCTCTCTCTCTCATATTTGCTGTCCTAGTGGTATGACGGACTACCCAAAGGGAATATGACCTACATGCACAGATTCCAACTGATGCCCGTGCCAGAGTGCTAAGACCCCCACCCTTTTCTATTTTTCTTTTCCTTTACCAAATTGTTGGCTAGGGCAGATTTAGTTGCATGAAAATATTTCTTAGAAATTATAAGGAATAACTTTATAACTAATTTTTTATCCTAAATAAATAACAGGGTCTATTTGTTTACAGGGAATCAAATTATCAAGGATTTAAAAAAATTAATTCACTATTGTCAAAATATGATTGGAGTAGGTCAATCAGTATGGATATGAATTTCGAAAAATTCAAAAGTAGCCATTTGCCGATAAAGATAGGATCTATTTGTTTGCATGAAATTGAATTGTTATAAATTTAAAGAAACTCATTTTACCAAGAATTCCCTTATTTTGAAATTTTATAATGTATTTGTTTGCAAGCATAAAATTCTTAAAAAATCGAAGAAATCCACTCTGCTTTGAGTTCCTTATTTTGAAATATAGTTGGACACTTTACATTTTCAAAAAATTGGATTCCTAAAAGATTTTGTTCTTATCCTTTGATATAAAAAGAATTAAAATAAAATCATAACGTTATTGATCATTTCTTTGATTTGAAAATTTGAGGTCAATTTTGAATTTAATGTGTATAATAATATCAGATAGCTTACAAATAACTCAATTCAAAATCTATTGAATTTTTTAGGAACCCCCAAACAACAGTACCACAATATTGTAAATTATATCATGATATTATGTAATAACTTATTCCACTTGCATTTAAATGGAGAAATATTTTATTATCTCTCTCTCTCTCTCTCTCTCTCTCTCTCTCTCTCTCTCTCTCTCTCTCTCTATATATATATATATCCAAACAAGCCCTAAGATCTAAAAGAAAAAAAAATGCATGTTAGATCACCACTCTTAAATTACACAACACTATACATTGTCATCTGCACACATTTACATCGATGTGTTTTTAGCTCCACAAATGGAGCAATATAAGTTTGTCAAAATGCTAGATCCATTCACAAAATGCATATTATTGTGCCATAACTCAAACACCATAACTCAAACTATGGGTATTTTAATCCAAAGATTCTATAATTGTAGCTATGGGGAAGGGAGGAGAAAAATTCATTTCTAGAGGTAAACTACAGGAAAAACTTCTTATATTTGTATGCAGAAAAACTGTATGCGTGTGGGTTTCTTAAATGATTCTAATTATCAATTGAAGTCAACAGAGCTACAATCATGATGCCTTTAGATACTTTGAATTTTATGTACTCAAATTTAAAAGTAATGGTTGGATCAGTGTTAAATTGGGGGAGAATTAAGGAGATTGCTGTGTATGAACGGACTGGATTGATTAGAGGTGGGCTATTTCTATGAAAACATAATTAGGCAATTAGAAAACTAAGCGTTCGGGGGAAAGTCGGTCGGACCATTGGAAGCCTTTCAAAAAATCTTGGTTCATGATCTACAATTGGCAACTCTAGATCATCTGCCTTGCCAGCCTTTACTATGTCAAGAAAACAAACCAACAGTGTCAACTCTAAGCCTCCCGCAGGGTCAAGCCAAGTGGAGTCGCCCCTTAACATTGAGTCTCGCAACCTACAATGCAACATTGGTTGTGTCGTGTGTCCATACACCCCTAACGTGCCATGCTTCTGATCACGTTCACAAACACGAGAGAGAGAGAGAGGGGCATAGGGGTGTTCATGGGCTGGGTTGGCCCGGGTGAGCAATCAGGGCTAGCCCGAGTTCCAAATTCCAGGTCCAAAGCTGGACGAGGCCCAAAATAGGCTACAACTAGCATGTCCGAGCCCGGCCTGCATAAAGAAGAGTGAGACTGATCTCAGACCGTGTAATGCTATAAGAAATAATAATAATAATAATAACCCTATTCACTATTGTCGAATTAGCAGCATTGGTTTTGTGTTGTGTATCTATGAACCCCTACGGAAGCATGCTCTCCTGATCACGTTCATAAACAATAGAAATAACTTAGAGAGAGAGAGAGAGAAGCAGCGAGGAGTTCAACCGAAAATATCGTGATGTTGTTGCAATAAGATGCCAATTAAGACATTTGGAAAACCAAACATTGCAATGCTGTTATGATAAGTTCAAATTTTCAGCAATGCTTGGTGGGCTTTTGTGACAGTTGCTGTCCATTGCATTCCCTATTTGATTGGTGGAGTTCTAAAAGCCTAGGCCTTGAAGGACACTTAACTGGCATTTTAAATTCTCAAATTGAGCATCCTGGATTCGGAGCTGCACATGAGAATTTCGAGGGCACAACATTTGAACAATCACTGATTCAGCCTAACAGCAATCTTTGGATTCAAAAGACAAAGCGTTCCTCTTCATAGCGCAAGGGCAGGATATAGAGCACTCAAAACAGTTGTTGGCCTATTTACCATTTTGAGAAGCTGTGAGGGCTAAAAAGATGTCAATGTGGGCCATATCTCTTAGAATTTTGGGCTTAAGTGTGGCCCAATAAACACATGTCAATGTGGGTCCCCCACCTTAATAGACAACTATCAATTAGAATTTCAATGTTTGTTAAGTCTTTTCAAAGGAGATTATTTTGGTGTTTTAGCAAAATTACTAATTTATAGTATTTTTTACGTTAAGAGGAGATTAAATCTTAGTTAAAGTAAGACTCCACGACGAGAAGGGAGTTGCCCATAAAAACCTATATACTGTTTTTGGCATCTGTAATCAATTGTATCCCCAACTTAATCTAATTCTTCATTGTTGATAAATAAAATAAAATAATCTCTCTACAGAACACAAAATTTGAAACTATTCTGATATCATCTAATAAAATTATTTGTAACACTCCAACCTGAGTTAAGCATAATTAATAGATAATTAAGCTTGATTAGTAACTAATTAATCTAGTTTTAATTTAAATAAATATGTTTAATGTTGATTAAGTTAGGATTAGGCGTATTTTTTTTTTAACTTGAGTATAGTGAGTCGAGTTCGGATCACAAATAGGTAGTTTGGGTCGGATTTGACTTTCATTAGGTAGATAAAGCCTTTTTCGTAATTTTAGATTTTGTGATTCCACGTCATTTATGCATCATATCACGTTTGTCTCCTTGAGCTCGTCAACATTAAGCACCTTCTTCTTCGATTGGAACTAAGCCTAGAGTCCATGCATATAGCATTCAAGGATCTCATGTACATCACCATCATATTATCTCTCTCCTCATGTGCTTGAATGTGAAAGATTCCTAACTTAGTGTTTTCTACAAGCCTTTAAGGTAAGTTGAATCTTGCCCTTTCAGTCCTTGTAATGGAATTGAATCAAAGGGATTCATCCCCAACATGTGCATACATACTTATCACATTCATAGGCATTTTTTAATTGTTAGGGTTTCTTCTGATTAGGAATTTCTTCTAGTTGGGACAAAGCTAAGGGAATTTATGAGCAACCTTATGAATTTGGTAAGTATAAGCTGGTTAATGATAACGCATGCTAATAACTTAGTGATTCCGTAATTGTTGGCAATTGATTTCATTACAGCCATTTTTGTTACTTTAAATGGTAATATGAGTCCTTATTTAGAAGTGAAGGGGATGTAAATGATAAATGAATGATGGTGTTAATGGAAGTATAAATGAAGCTAAACGTTTAGAATTCTAATGCGGGGAACAAAGGTTCCATGCAAGTTCATGAGAAAGGAAGAGAAGTATGCTACAGAAATTCCGAATTGAAATTTTGGAGGATGCGCTTGAGCGCCGTTGAGCGTGCGCTCGAGCGTGCATTCAGAAATGCCTGACAAAAATTCATCAATTAAAACTTATTGGAACCAGAAGCATAGGCGCTCAAGCGTGCCTAGGGCCACACTCGAGCTCACCCTGCCAATTTAAAGGGTCAACTGTAGACCGCTTTTAATTTTTCCTGGGGTAACTATAGTCAACCCAATTGGTCCCAAACACTTCATAGTGAACCCTGAAGTTAATTGTAATATGAACATTGGAATATTAGGGAATTAAGATACTAAAAGACCTAAGAGGTCCTTAGATTGGAACCTTTAACCTGATAATTAGCCCAATGGTATATTAAACATGCATGAAGAATCTTAGGCTGGGATTCTTTCATGTAATGTAATTCGTATGTTAAGCGCTTAACCATAGGTGTTAGTTAGGGGACTTTGATACACACACATATATATATATATATATATACTGTACCACAAAAAGGTAGCAGCATATCATATAACCTAAAACTACATGAAAATTGATGGTTAGAGGCTACGAGTGATTAATTTAGGACTGGTTAGTAAATTACCTTGATTCTATAAATCAAAATTGCATTCCATATTCATAAATTCGAATATTGCTCTCTTTTATTATTACTGAATCATTATATATAATGATATTGAATTGATTGAATATTTTATTTGTTTAATTGTTATTGAATCATATTCAATTGAGTAAGAATGATTGAACAAGATTGAAATTGATAATGATTGACTTACACTGAAATCTTATTCAATTTATATTTATTGACTTGAATTAATCAAGCTCTATTCAGCTTCACCCTTATAAGACACAACAGGGTCAATTTTGGATAGAATGATTGTTACCACTATAGTTGGTATCTGGAACTCCAGACTCCAAAACTAAGGTCCCATATGTAACCGAGCACGAGCACTAGGGACCCAAAGATAGGATCCCTGCAGGGTGGAATTAGTCAAATGTAGTAGCCACTTGAATGTGTTTTCTCTAATTGATTCGTATAGCATGATTTATTCAATGCTCAATATGCCTAGAAAACTTCATTGACCAATTTTAATTAACTATTATTTAATTCTATTAGACAGAATTTATATTACTTTAATTATGCTTATGTTTTGCTACATAGTTTTAATCACAGCTGGCTCACTGGTTTGTTTTGTTACAAGCTCAGATCCTAATACGTCTTTTCCTGAGACCAAGGAGGTAGAGGAGGAGACTTCAAAGGTTCCTTCTGGTCTTGTTGAGTGGACAATAGAGGTCCTTTGACTGTTCTATATGCTGGAGAGAAGCACACATGTATCTTAGGGAGTTGGTTTAATGGGTTTTCGAGGACTTATGATTACTTTTTACTAGTTGCATACATACATGCTAGATAGTTCCTTGCATAGCCAGTATAGATTGATGTATATCTTTTATTCTTGCCCATAGTGTTTGTATTCCTTTGAATAGGTATGTTTATAGATGTTCATATTTTTATATAGATGCATACATGTTCACATGATATGGTTAGGAAATACAGGTCATAGGAGAAAAAAATGAAATGTGTATTTCTTTTATAACAATTGAATATCTAGGTGTGGAATGTTTTCATGTGTGGATTGTAACTATTGAAACGTTTATTTGAAAGTGAGAATTTTAAAAGTGATATTGACAGACTTCCGCATACTAAATAGTTGGACAGTTGTCCGTTAAAGTACCTCACACATGTTGAATATGAATATCCCTTCTGAAATCCCGTATAAACTTAAGTATAGATGTGGATTTCACAGGAGTATACATGTCATGCTATGAAAATTACCTTAATCTATAGATTTTCGAGCCGGATAGTGACATTATCCTGATAAAGTCATTTTCAGCATTGGTCATACAAGGTCCATAGCTTTTCTATTCATCTCACTGTCTATCCGAGGACCATAGTAAAAGATCAGGGCTTGCTTTCCGAAAGAACGCCTCAATTTGTTAGGGCCCTATCTTATGCTAATGAATCACAGTTAGAGCATGAGGTGTGAATGGCCTAAATTGGGGCTGACCAAATATTACATTGATGCGATCATCATAATGATTTTAGGCCCTCAGTTAAAGCAGTTTGGAATTTTTCAAACAAAAAAGAATCACCAAAAAATCTGGTGATATGACGAGGACAACGACCGGAGCATGGGCCACCTTCCTTTCTTCTTCTTTCCATCTTCTTCCACGCTACCATGGACTCAGCATTACAGGAAATCATGGAATAACAACATATTCCATTATTATCATGAAATAGGGGTAAAAAAATTAAAATAGAAAAATAAACAAATGGCAAAATTAAAATAGAAAAATTCAAAAAAATTTGGCAGTAAGTCCTCTCCCATTGTTTTATGTTTTTTGAAGTGTTTTTTTTTTTTTTCACTTTTTGATATTATTGTGATTTGATACAAGGGTGGTTAACAGGCCAGATCAGTTTCAGATTGGGATCCTGTCCATTCACGAGAGGTTGGTTTGTGAAGGGGTTCGGATTTTGCTTGTAAATGAGACCAGAAAAGGCTGGTTTTTTTTTGCTTTTTTTTTTATCTTTTTTCGAGTAGTAGCTGTCCTCATATCACCTTGGAGTGAGCGAAGGCCCTGGCTAAAGGGGCACAAATATTTCGTTCCTCTGTATAAATGAGGCAGATGCAACGATTTCGATTGATCAAAATGCGCAACAGCAATTTATAGTTTTATACATCCAATGATTTAGCATTGGGGCTCTTTTCCCAATTTGTGCTTGAAAAGTCAGTATCTCATCTCTACTTCAGATGCCAATCAATCATGGAGATGTCTCATTACCGAACCTGTGCAAAAAAGATCAGATTCATTGGGGGTGTGTATGCCTGATAGCTCTTATTGGTTGATGGCAGGGTTGACATTTAGCATTCAAAAATTACAGCATGATTTTGTTTTTATGATGACTGAAAACTTCCTGACCTGGACTATCCAACGTTACAGGTCTAGCGAGAAAGCCACAAATACATGGCACAAGGGGCGGAACCAGTATGGAGTGGGGGCTCGCTTTTTAAAAAGAAATTATATAAAAAGTTAGGTAGGGGCTGGCTTTTAAAAAAATTATATAAAAAGTTAGGTAAGCCCTAATTTTCCTTTCCTCTTTCCCTCTTCTCCCTTCTCCTTCCACCTCAAGGCCAGCCACCTCCCAAGCCACCAACCACCAGTCTTCACATCACCCTTATCCCGTGAACACCATTTTTCAAATTTCTCCCACTTCCTTGAGCTCTAGGTAGGCTCCCAACCTCTTCATAGTTAGATCTTTTAAGTTTTTTAATTAATAATGATTTAGAGGTGTTCCTTAGAGTCTTCTCTCCCATTTTATAAGTTTGTTTGGCTCGGCATTGAGTTTTCTCTCTATTTGAGCACTTTGGGTTTGGTCTTGAGCTAGGGCTTATCCTTTTTTCTATTCTCGTATCTTTACGGAAGTGGATAGCATTTTCATTCTTAATTTGTTGATTTAATCTTGATTCTAGCATTTTAATATATTTGACATGTTTTGCCTGTTTTAATGGAAATACATTAATATGACTATGTCACTTGTAATGAGTATGTAATTGTGAAGAGTAAACAAGTGTTTTGCCCAAATCATGTGTTCTGATTTCTAAAATAGCTAAAATATTTTAAATATTTGTATGATAACTGAATTAGATAGTAAGAAAAAAAATACTAGATTGTGATATGTAAATTACTTATTTTATCATAGTTACAAAAATGTGCTTGTTATGATTTTAATTAATTTTTAGATGGGAAAGACAATTCCAATGGATAAATATTTCAAAAGAAAAAATGACAAAAAAAATGAAAGCTGGTCATGATTGCCAACCTCCTCTAACATTAATATTCCAATTTCTAAAAATTTCAAAGAACACTTGAAAATATAATAATTTCATTAAAAAAATTCTTCTAATTTTGCCCCTCTCAATGCAAAATCCTAATTTCACCCCCACATAACACTACCCATAAGCACTCTGCATTGGTTAAGACACTCCAAGAGGATTTAAAGCATGTACCTTCAGAAAATTACTAGGGCCCCATTTGGCATTGTGTCAATGGGACGTTCCTATGTTCCCATGAGATAAAACTGATGGGAACATGTTTGGCAAGTGTCATTACTATTTCAAACTTTGATTTCGCTGGCACAATAGGTAGGAATGCATCCCCTGGGACCTGGTTTTTCGAAACGATTTATTTTTCATTTTTTATTTGGAACATCCGATGGAGCCACCAAACTTATTCCAAGTATCCAACGAGTCTTTTATACGCCCTTGCATAAACAGTACTTTTCAAGATTCTTTCTTGCCCCTGTTCTCTGCACATATCTATCCCTTCTCAGCCTCTCCCTTCCCCACCCCTCTTTTCGCCTTCTGCCAAAACTCTCCACCACCACACCCCCCACCCACAATTTTCATGAAAGAGATGAAAGAAAGAGGAGAGAGAGTGAGATTGCCAAGAGAGACCAACACTTGGACGATGTCAACCATGCCTATTTCCCCAAATTCTTTATCGTCTTTGGCCTCTCTGTCACTGCCATCTTCATCATCATGTGCACCGCTAGCGTTCGTTAGACCTGTTGCTGGTCTACGACTTCACATGCATGATATTGTCCGCTTTGGCCCATGGGCCTCACGGTTTTGTTTCGATAGGCCTCAACCCACCAAAAGGCCTCATGCAAGGTAAGGGTGCAAGCTTTCTATATAAACCCATTCACTTTCCTCTCTATAGTCGATGTGGGACTCCAGAATGTCACAATCCACCCCCTTTAGGGCTGCACGTCCCTGTGCAGTAGCCTGCCAGTTCTTGTAGCCTGCCAGCCCTCTTGGCCCGCACACATATGAACCCGCCCACTTGCACCAGGCCACGGCAAGGGCCCACACTCGAACTAGTCGAGAGTTGGCTCTGATACCATTTGTCACGCCCTACCCTTCACACATGCATGATATTGTCCGCTTTGGCCCATGGGCCTCACGGTTTTGTTTCGATGGGCCTCAACCCACCAAAAGGCCTCATGCAAGGTAAGGGTGCAAGCTCTCTATATAAACCCATTCACTTTCCTCTCTATAGTCGATGTGGGACTCCAGGATGTCACATGGCTCGAACTCCATCCTAGCCTGCTCGAATCCCCTTCTCTCCATCTCCTAATCAACTCCTCTCTCTCATTTAATCGTTTGTTGATACACTTGCATTTGTATATGAATGGATGAATAGTACCATTTACCTTATTCTTTCTCTCAAATAATTGTGCATCAATATATTGGGGCCATTTTTTGTGTATGAAAAAAGTCCTGAAGTAGATGACTATGTTGGCATAGATAGACTTTTCTGGATCCCCACTAATGGATTTCTTCCTCTTTTATCCAAAAGGGTATTGTTGGTGCTACAAAACACGATTCTACTTTGATAGTGTTGATTCATTTCCTAAAAATGAAATCGTTATAATGATAAATACCAAACGAGTTCCACACAACCTCTTCTCATTAGAACAATTTTACAAAATGTTGCCAAACAGGTTCTCAACAGGCATACTTTAGAAACAACCAATCTGAGTCTAACCCGTTCTCAGCACAAAATCCAGAACGACCATGAAACGTTGCCAAGATTTTCAACCACTGAAACATTTGAGGATGGAATTTTCGGCATGACTTGCTGCCGTGTGTCACAGTGGACTAGTATTTTTAATCGGATGGAGTGCATGTAAATCTGCGATTGACCGTCGTAGGTTGAATGATGTGTACTCAAAATGAGTGGGCACAGGGTGCCACGTTGTGCCCAACAGAGTGTCAAAAGTATGGGTGTTCATGGGCCGGGTCAGAGAAGGCAAGGCATATTTAAGCTTGGCTTAATTTTAAAAACACTAGCCCAAGCTTGGTCAAGCTCAACAAGGCCATAAAAGTTAGGCCTGCTGTCCATTTAAAAAATTGGGCTGAGCCAAACCACTATCAATTTTGTGGGCATTCAAGCTATTGTTTGAACTAATTGAATCAAAGTATTCCTTACACAGGTTGAGATCTGGGCATTTATCACTTATTCCAATCTAGCTCAATCTATGTATTCCAGCCCAGCCCAGGAGCAGCCTTGGTCAAAAGGGTTCAACTGGTCATTAGGTGAGTCTGCAATGGTTGTTACAAAATTAGAATTCTGAGAAGCCATATTGAAAATAATCATGTGCATGGGACTGTACATTGGTTTGGTCTGTTTGTCTGGGTCTCACTTTGATGGTATTATTGGATCGATCCATATAAAAATAATAATAATAATAATTCTAGCCTGTGTTGTCAAGCACCCATTTCACTGGAACTGGAGGTCTTAAGCTGGAGCCGTTAGCAATTTCAAGGTAGGCGATTACAGATGGTTGGATTTATTGAGGTACCTCTTTTTTAAAAATAATAAGGATTGCATGTACGCAAAGCCATTAATTTTGACCGTTCGGAATTCAAAGGCTCATGGGCTGGACGAGAGATATCCTACATTGTCAAAATAAATAAATAAAATAAATGTAGCCACCAATTATTCATGCTATATCAATTGGTACTGTTTCTTTTTTTTCTTTTTTTTTTTTTTTTTGGCCCAGTGGCCAGGACGGAAAATGATAAGACACCCACCAGGAAGGACGCTCATCAAAAATCAATTTTTGGTGGATGCTATGGAAATGGGTTGCCTATCACCATGCCAGCCCTCTAGTTTAATATTTATATATATGAAATAGACTGATTTCAATTGAGAAATTAGCCTCAATTGACCCAACTAATCTTAACCATCTTAAATTCCCACTCCCGCCCACCCTCCTCTTAAATCCTTCATAAAGCTCAATTTATTTCCAATTTATTTTTGACCCTTAGATGACTGGAACTCCCCAATGTTCCTAACTCCGATACATCATTTCTCAAGTACTTAATCATGTGATGGTAGTGCTATTGAAATTTACCCCATGAATAATTTCTTCAATTCTAAAAAATTAATGCAACTATTTCACTTTGTTCATGTGACATTTTTTAACATTTTTATTTTTCATAATAGCATATCTCATATGGCATATATACTCTAAATCACATAGATAAAGACACTGTAAGTTGTATATCTCATTTTGTAAATAAGTATATATTATAATTCAACAACCACTAGCATCTGACCTTATGGCGGAAAATAAGGAAGCTCAACCACATATTGAAAATGTTTTCTTAACTCAGATGTTACTTATACACCTTACTTTGTTGTGCAACATAATTGTGATAGCATCACATTGATTTTGTAATATTGATATAAATCATTGAGTTTATAGTATTTGCAAATAGACTAGGCGAGCAATATCTTTATTTATTTTCTTGCATTAGTTTATTAATTTTTTATAATGTGAATTAATTTTATTTAAAAAAAAATCTAGGTAGGGCCTAGATTTTATCATAGATTATTTCATATTCAATAGGAAAATGATACCCAAAAGATCAATAGCCCCATTTTATATTCTATTGGTGGAATTCTTAGTTGTTCGAATTGCCATTAAGAAACAAGATTAATTTTTCTTCACTTTTATCTAAAGAATAAAAAGAAAATAGTTTTAGGGTCAATCTAAACCCCAAAACAAATATGTACAAATGTGATGAAATAAATGCACTTGTACTTTTAAGATAAGAATATTGTTATAGATGGAAAAATACATTTGTAGGCTATTAGTTACATCTTAATTAAGAGATTACTACTTATTTATCTTAACATTTTTTGTTTCTCACTTATCTTCCTAAAAATCACATTGAAAATTATAATATGTGAAAATTATAAGTTCAGATTTTATTTATAATTTATGTAAGTTTACTGTATTTTCTCCTTTTGATTTAATTCTAATGTGTTAAAATTTAAATTAAGAATGCTAAATAATACTTTTGTTTCTTTTGAATTATTTACTTTTAATTTCATTTTAAATATAATTTCAGATTTTAATATATTTTTACTTTTGAGAAAATGTTAAATAAGGCCTTAAGGTTTTGCCTTATTTAAAAAAAGGACACAAGTTTCAAAAGTTTTCAAATGAGTCCCTAAGTTTTTTAAGAAGTTTTCAATTATGGACATCCATCCATTTAAAGGTATTTCCTAGTGACTTTTTCTCTCAATTTTCTTAAAATACCAAATTACCAATCATTTGGAGCCATGACAAGGTTTCGGCAGCCAATATATGCAATCAATCACCATGGAAACTTTAGCTGTCCTTGATCATCATAAGGACGCCGAAGAAGAAAATAAAGAGAATATAGAGTAAAAGAATGAGGATCTATTTCAAAAGAGGATAATTTGGATATTTTAAAAAGTGAGAGAAAAAGTTGCTGGAAATAGCTTTAAATGGATGGATGCCTTTAATTAAAAACTTTTTGGAAAACTTAAGAACAAATTTGAAAAGTTTTAAAATTTATGCCTATTTTTGAAATAAGGTAAAATCTTAGAGCCTTATTTGAAAATTTTCCTTTACCCTACGCTCTTTAAAATTGATACTTTAGTTCATGTGATTTGCATGATTTAGGCAGCTAACCTTTGAAAAGTGAATTGTGTGAAAGTGTACTCTCCTGCGGCAATGGATTTCACTTACACCATCCTAAGGCAGTACGACACTTTCAATTCAGATCTGATAGTCGAAAGTTGGAATAAGCTAATGAAGGAAGCAATATTTGACCTTATACCATAAACCCAAGAAAGTTAAAAAGAGCTAAAGCTAAGATTTCAAATTGCTTTATAGCAAAGACTTCATTCTTGGATATTGGCCGGCTCCTTTCTCAAAACTTAACTATTCATTTGACGCACACCAAGTGAGTGGTTGAGATTGTAGAATCAGCAAGTTCTTCCTGGGGCCATTGCGATTGTTCAGATCGTCACATGATCAAAAGGTTGCGACGTGCTGCTATGCTATCCAATTTTCTTATTGCTTCTCAGTTTACACGAGGCTTTCTAATATCATGTGGTGGGTAAGGGGTCAAGGTTGCAGTTGAGCGTCGTGCCTTCACCAAACTTACTATCTTTTTTAGCTACTTGAATACTCGAGCCAGCTGCCCTCTGTTCATATTGTGTCCAACTCCGGTGAGTCTACTTGTAGTTAAAGATCATGTTCAAATAAACCAACACACATGCTTAAATAAATAAGCATATTTTTTAATGGTAAATAATTGACATATATAATAATTGTATGTAAATAAGCCATTGCAACTATATATACATAATAAAAATGAATTAAAATCATACATGGCTTATGTAGATAAAATTCACATAACAATCAAATCATGTATGAGTCATATAAAAAAATTAATGTAAGTAGTAAGCATCACATGAGAACCCACATGTGAATCATAGAAGAACCAAACTTAATGCATGTATATGCTCAAACAAATTCACATATATATATATATAAATAAGAAAAATGTTAGGATCATTTTGGGCCCAATGTTGTCTAAGTCAAACTCTTTGTTGTGTCCCTAGTACAACTTGTCACACCCCCAAAACTGGACCGAGTCCAAATGCATTCTTAGGTGTGTGAGAATTATAGCCAATTTAAAGTTTTCTGAAATAAACAACACAAGCCCCAATTCCGGGTGGATTGAAGTCCTTCGTGAAGTTATGCTTATTGATCAAGCAACTATAATCACAAGCGGAACTGAAAATTCATATATTGCGTAGCTGGAAATCATATTCAAACCATATAAACCAATCATAATAGTAATTTAATAAATGGTCACGTACCTTGAAGCATAACAATTAAAATTATAATTTCAAAACAAATGAATTTAATGACTACACTAATAGCCTCGAATCATAGCTTTATTACAAAAGACTAATATTCTGAGCTAATAATCACTACTTGGACATCTCAGATGATGTTATCAGCCCTCTACTCAATGACTCCGTCATCTGGTGGAATCTCTTGCATCTTCTGACCCTCCAGTTCGACACCAGCATCAGGACCTCGACACAAAAAAATAGTGGTTCAGATTGACATAATCTGGTAATAGGTAAACTACAAGCAACGATGTTAGACAACTTAGATAATCCACATTTATATATTAAAACAATCTACTGAATGCCAAGCAAATACGATGAATGCACAAATACGGGCATGCCAACCAGTGACAATATACAAACACGGGTATTCCCACTAGATATAACAAATAGCACAGTTGTATACTATATCACATAGTATACATTGGCGCAATGGCATATGTCCACCTCCAATTGTAGTCAATCGAATATATGTTTACATACATATATATATATGAACACATACGTATACAGATGCTCAATAAAGTCATGCCATAAAATCATCAACTCACAATACTCATACCATTAATAATTAAAGCGATAATGTTGCATAATTTAAAAGTATCTTGTGCTCATGTAGTATTTTTCATTTTACAGAGGATAAGCTCCACACCACCTAATAGTCATAGATAGTTAAGGATATGCATGGGGACAACTTTCCTTCACTATGACAATGAGAGCCCACGATGCCATTATCCTACTTTTGGTGTCTATCATGTGTTGCATCCCGGAACTCGCATTCTCGTTTTAAGTCCAAACCAATTCTCATGTATACATTTAGCTAACTTTCCTTTAGAACAGAACCCATCCATATATTCGGACCCAATTTCTAAACCAATTCGATTATTAATTGTCCGTTGGGCATAAGATAAGGTTAATTGATTCTACCCCTTATAGGTCACTTACCTATAGTACAATCCATGCAGCTGAATCTTTTAGTTGTGGTCACCAATCCTAACCTATTCTACTACCAATTTAGTTAAAGTTTCTTGCTCAACGACCTAATGGTGACCATCTTATAGCTTAGCTATAGTCCAACTTACGATTGAGCTTGCCTGTCTTACAGCTAGCCAGAAGGCTTACTGTAGTACAATCTCACTAAAATGCTCACTGGAGAGTGAGTCGTAGCCTAGCCTATGGCTTACCCTAGGTACACACAATTTTGTCCCTTTTTAGTTTTTTCTTGAAAACTCAACCATAGACAATTGAAACTCTAGGTCTCAAATAAAAAAAATCAAACCCAACCATCTAAATCAGATTTTAACCCATAGCATTCACTAAATTGAACAAGTAAACAATATTTGTAGTTATCCACTTGTTTTGAATCTTGTACCAAAATTTAGATCTGCTATGGCTAGATCCAATCACATACAAACCCCTATTTGGATTCAATTCCCCAACAAAAAATCCTACAGATCTAAGAAAATACACAAATCTCCTTAAACTGTTGAACATGCCCTAGTAAATTTAAAGAAACTACATGGAATCTATGATCTGACGTTTACCGAGATCGTTAGAACTCTCACACCAACCAAAAAGGAAAGGAAAAGATGATGGTGGTCGACAAGTCTCCTTTCTTTTGAGAGCTTGGGTTCTCTAAAGATGGCTAGGACTTAATTGCAAAAAAGAGAGGGGAGAAAATGGTTTACAAAGAAAAAACAATCGAAAGATTTAGGATTTAAATTAACGTAAAGATTTATCTAAATTACAAGAAAGAGCTTTACAAAATTGAGCATGTGTACATCAATGGGCCCTTGAGCTCACAAAAGTCCAATAACTTAAGCCTAAGACCCAAGACCCAATATGGTTTGACCAACCCATCTCCAATCGGCCCTACGCAAAATGCCATGCATGAAATGATCCAAACCTCTAAATTCGCCTATCAAACATCCATCTAACCCTCTCAACTCTACTTGAATTCAACAAACCAACTCGAACCTAGGTTAAAAGATCTAGGGCCTGCCACAACTCACGTGCGCACCTATGTTAGGGTGATGCTTGAATGCCTTTCGAACATAATCGAAAAGATCATAAAACTATTGTTCTGTCATTTCCCATTACCAATTGATTTTGTGATAAGTAGTGGCTCAATGGGGTTTAAGATCCTGAAAGTGGTATCAAGTCCGTGCTCAAGTGGTACCAATGAGGGGAGCGAGCCATAAAACCATTGTTCCACAATATGACATCTTCCCCAAGACCCAATGTCGATGTTCATTCTAAGAAATTTCCATTTCTGCACAAACCCTAAAGTACCACACGTAGGAAATACCTTTAGAAATATATGATCAACAATCTCAAACTTTAGCTCTCTCTTTTTCTTATTTGCGTAACTCTTTTGGTGACTACGACTATCTTTAACCTTTCTCGTCTATTTGCCTTATCACTAGACTCTCCAACCATAGGTGGTCCATGAAAACCGTGAGCTCCAAAATTTGCCCAACATATAGGAATTCTACATCTTCTCCCACAGAAAGCCTTAAAAGGTATCATGCTAATGCTAGAATGGTAGCTTTTGTTATGCGCAAATTCACACAGAGCTAAGCTTTCATCCCAACTGGTCTTAAAATCTAAGATACATGCCCTCAACATATCCTCCAAAGTCTGGTTCATATGCCCTGTTTGTCCATCAATCTATGGATGGTAGGCTATACTAAAATTCAATTTGGTTCAAAAGCTTCCTGCAGTAATACCCAAAAAGGAGATACGAACTTGCTATTCCATTAGAGATAATAGAAATTGGTGCTCCATACAATCTTACCACCTTCTTATTATAAAGATCTGCCATCTTCTTCATTCCTTGACCCTCTTAAATGGTACAAAGTAAGCTAACTTTGTCAAACGATCTACTATACCCAAATTGCATCAAACCCCTTTTGGGTATTAGTCAATCTTGATACAAAATCCATAGTTATGTATTCCCACTTCCACTGAGATATCTCCAACAAATGCAAAAGACCTGATGGTCTTCTATATTTTGCTTTAATCTGCTGGCAAACCAAGTACTTTGCAACAAATTATACGATATCCTTCTTCATATTCTTCCACCAATAATAATTTTTCAGATACTAATACATCTCAGTATTGCTAGGATGAATAGAATATTGAATATGGTGTACCTCTACCATGATTCATCCTTTAAGTTTGGGAAATCCGATACACAAATTCTGCTTTTATAGTGCAAAATACTATCATCCAACTTAAAATCAGGCCTTCCATCCATATGATCTTTAATTCTTGCTATCTCTAGGTCTAATAGCTAGTGTTCTTTATTTCTTGAAAGTAGTTTAGGTTCCCACGAGATTATACTTGCTAACACTACTCGCAGGCTGATAGGCTAGAAATACACATCCATATCTTCCAAACACCGAACCCAAACATACTATGCAATTATTCCCCCAATGAACGCTACTTTTTTACTTAATGCATATGCCACTACATCACCTTTCCCTGGATGGTATTTCAAGCCAAAATCATAGTCCTTGATGTACTCCCTCTATCTCCTCCGTTTCATGTTCAATTAACTCTACATAAAGAGGTACCGAAGACCCTTATGATCCGAATGTACTTTAATTGTGACCCATAAAAGTAATGCATAAAAGTAATGCCTCCACACCTTCAAGGTAAAAACAACTGTTGCTAGCTCCAAATCATAAGTTGCATACTTCCGTTCATGCTCCTTCAATTGTCTTGACCCATCAGCTACCACATTTCCGTCTTGCATGAGGATACAATTAAGTCCAATTCCAGATGCATTGGTAAAAATCATAAAACTATCACTACCTGCAGGTAAGGTCGATATAGGGGCTATGGTCAACCTTATTTTCAACTCCAAAAACTTTGCTCACATTCATCACTCCACACAAAAGGAACTTCCTTATGAGTCAACTTCGATATTGGAGGGCCATCGTGGAAAATCCTTCCATAAATCGGCGATAATAACCTGCTACACCTAGAAAACTTTGGATTTTGTTTTTGGCCTTTCCCACTTCACCACAATCTCAATCTTTGCTGGGTCTACCAATAAACCTTCTCTGAATATGATATGATGAAGGAATCCTACTTGCTCCAACTAGAATTCACACTTACTTGACTTAGAATACAATTGGTGCTCCCTCAACAATTGCAATGAAGTATGAAGATAATGAGCATGCTCATCCTGATTCTTCGAATATATGAGTACATCGTCAATAAACACCACCACAAATTGGTCCAAGTATTGTGCAAATACCCTATTCATCATGGCTGTAAAAGCTGTCGGCATATTTGTTAATCCAAAAGACATCGGCAGAAATTCATAATAACCATATCTAGTTTTGAAGGTAGTTTTTTGAAATATCATGATTCATACCCTCAACTGATGATATCCTGATCTCAATCAATCTTAGAAAAATAGTAGGGACCTTGTAACTGATCAAATAATTCATTGATTCAAGGTAAAGGATACTTATTCTTAACGTTCACTTGATTAAGATGTCTATAATCAATACACATTATCATAGAACCATCTTTCTTCTCAACAATTATGATTGGAGCCCCCCAAGGAGAGACACTCGGTCTAATAAAGCCCTTATCCAAAAACTCTTGCAATTGCTCCTTGAGTTCACTCAACTCGACTAGGACCATCATATAAAAGGCTTTAGAGATCGGAGCTGTGCTCGACGCAAGTTCAATTGTGAAATCAATCTCCCGGACTAGTGGTAATCGGGGAATATCTTCAAGAAAAAAGTCCAGAAACTCAGACACCACTGGAGTCCCCTCCATTGTTTTAGTCTGTTTATCCTCCAAGATAAATACTAGATACCTCTCATAACCTTTGATCATCAACTTAGTAGCCATGATGGCTGAGATCATCCGAGTAAACACTTTTTTCTTAGGACAGTCCTTAACTTGATGACTGGTGTCCCCACACTGAAAATACCCTCCTGTCTACCTTTAACACTTAGATGTGGGGTGATTATTACCGCAGATGCATAAGACTCCCTTTTCTACTTCTTGTATTGGTGCTGCGAGGCTGGAGACAGAACAACTTTTTGCTTAGGTTGGCTCGAGGAGCCATCACCCAATCACCTCCTTTGCCCAGTATACCTTGTCTAAATACTCTTGATAGGTGTTCAGAACTTGTAATTTGGCATGCAACAAAATACCCGGATGAAGGCCATCCAGAAATCATCAAATTCTCTCATTTTCGGGAGTGATGAGTGTCTGTGCGAAATGAAACAGACAGGAAAACTGTAGCTCATATTCATGAGCAAGTAAATTCCCTTACTTTAATTTGTCAAACTCTATCCTCTTTTGAATACAAACATGTTCTTATACATACTTCTGTGGAACTAGTTACAAAAAGTAGTCTTGGGTACTTCCTCTACTATCTCATTGTATGCTTCCTTAACAGTAGTCTAGCACCTGTCATCTACATCCCAAAACATCGAAGTAGCCAACTTAACCTTCTGTATCCCTGTGCAAACTAAGTTGTCGAATATTTTTAAACTTGAATTAAGAATTCCTCTGCTACCATCGGATCTTCACCCCCATTAAACTCTGGTGGTCTCCTTTTTTTAAACTTCTCAAATATGTGATTGGGATCCTATGGTCTGGGGGCAACGACAACCTAAGGCTGTCCAATCCTCTGTAAGGCCTCAAGTAAATGGCAGAGGCGACAATAATGGTGGTAGAGGTGCTGCATGCACCATATGGGGCTGATTCACCCTTTGCACTACTTCCAACAATTAGGCCATTTGCTAATCCTGACATTGCTGGTGTGTTAACATAGCCTGAAGTAGGGTTTGCATTGGATGATTAGTTGTTCCACTAGGCCCACCCGATTCATCAAAAGACAGGTTACCTTTCGTTTTCCTTGTTTTTGGTGCTATGTCTACAAAACAACCAATTGTTGAAACTAGATGATCTAGAATGCGGAAGCTAAACACATCCATGCAGACTCTAAACATCACTAAAAATCATATTCAAAAACTATATGCGTCTACACCGAACGTTCCCACTGGAATTCCTAATCTTCACTTCGGACCTATGTTTCTAGTATCTCTTAAAACTTCTGAAAACTTAATGCTTGTTTGGTGGGTCTTCTCTTTTTCTCATAGACCTTTCAAAAATAGAGCCATTAAAAAAAGAGCCATTAGAAAAAGAGGCTAAAATAAAAGTATGTGTTTGATAATGCAATAATCTATTTTAAATAGATATTTTTAAATCAATGATTGAAAGTTTTTCACAAATTTTTCGAGATCTACAAGATATCAAGCGTCAAATTTAACCTCATAATCATGTTTATCTTTTCAAATAGATCTAACAGTTTGAATCTTGTGTTTGGGGCCCACAAGTTTTTTAAAAAAAATCCAATAATTCTTTTTTTTAACAAATATCTCAAGATCGGTGATAATCCAACAACTAAAATTTGATCTCATAGTAAACATTGACCTTATAAACAATTTTAAAGGTTTGAATTGTGATTTATTGTCCCCGAAAAAATAATAATAATGAAAAAGTGTATTGCCTGTGGACTAAGTTCAAATTGAGTATGTGTACATCAATGGTTGAATGATTTTCACAAATTTCTTGAGATCCACAAGACATAAATCCTTGAAACTTGACCTCATAGCCATATTCAACCTTCTAAACATTTTCAGCAATTTGAATCTTATTTCTAGCGCCCACAGAATTTAAAAAATAATATTCAATGCTCATGTCTTGTTTTGCACATATTTCGAGATTAGTGAGGATCCAATAGCTAAAATTTGGTGCCATAGTCATATTTGATCTTCTAAACATTTTCAACAGTTTGGGTCTTGATTTATCCTCTTGGATTTCAAGAAAAAAAATAAAAAAAAAAATAGTTTAGCCGTGATCCACTAAATGTTACTATATATCCACCTCTTATTTTTAACCTCTACTTTGCATATGCATCCTTAGGGGGGCTTTGAGAAATAGAGGTAAAGTCTCTACTTGTCTAAACTTGGTAGCAAAAAAACACATGCCAAACACTTTTATTTTTCAAAGTTCTACCTAGTTTAGACATTTAGACAAACAGAGTTTAAAAATAGTGATGTCAAACATGGGCTTAACTTCTCTAATACCATCTGTCACACCCCCAAAATTGGGCCAGATCCAAACCCGATCTTAGGGGTGTGAGAATTAGGGCCAATTTAAAGTTTTCATGAATATACAACACATGCCCTAATTCCAGGTGGATCGAAGTCCTTTTTAAGGTTACGCTTGTTAATCAAACAACCATAATCACATGTGAAGCTAAAAATCCTTATGCTGCCTAGTTGGACATCATTTTCAAACCATATAAACCAATCACAATAATAATTTAATAAATGGTCAAGTAGCCTGAAGCATAACAATTAAAATTATAATTCCAAAACAAATGACCTTATTTCAAAAGTCTAATGCTCTAATCTAATCATCACTACTTGGACATCTCAGAAGATGTCATCGGCACTCCACTCAGTAACTCCGCCATTTGACAAAATATTCTAAGTCTCCTAACCCTCCGGTTTAGCACTGGCATCAAAACTTAAACACAAAAAATAGTGGTTTAGATTGATATAATTTGGAAAGAGGTAAACTACAAGTAACAATATTAAACAACTTAGATAATCAACATTTATTTATTAAACCAACATACTAAATGCTTATCACATGCGATGAATGCACAAACATGGGTATTCCAATTAGATACAATATACAAACACGGATATTCCTGCCAAATATAACTAATAGCATAGCTGTAAACTATATCACACAGTACACACTGGCTTGATGGAGTTCGTCCACCTCTAACTGTAGTCGGTTAGATATATATTTACATATATATATACATATGAATACATACGTACACAAATGCTCAGTGAAATCATGCCATGAAATCTTCAACTCACAACACCCATACTGTTAACAATTAAAGTGATAATGTTGTATAATTTAAAAGTATCTTATGCTCATGTGGTATTTTCTACTTTATTGAGGGTAAACTCTACACCACCTAATGGTCATAGATAGTTAAATATACACATTGGGAACAAGCTTTCCTTCACAATAACAATGAAAGCCCACGATGTCGTTAACCTACTTTCGATGTCTACCATGTGTTGTATCCCAGAACTCGCATTCCCATTTCAAGTTTAGTCCAATTCTCATGTGTACATTTAGTTAACTTTCATTAAAGACAGAACTCATCCATAAATTCGAAACCAATTCCCAAACCAATTTGATTATTAATTGTCCATTAGGCATAAGATAAGGTTAAGTGATTTTGCCTCCTAAAGGTCACTTACCAGTAGTGCAGTCCATGCAACTAAATCTTTCAGTTGTCCTCACCAATCTTAACCTATTCTACTACCAATTTAGTTAAGATTTCTTGCTCTCATGGCCTAGCTGTGACCACCTTATGCTTAGCCGTAGTCCAACTTACGGTTAAGCTATCCGGTCTTACGGCTTAGCTATAAGTTCTCTTACGGCTAGCCATAAGGCTCACTGTAGTACAAGCGTACCAAAACGGCCCAATGGAGAGTGAGTTGTAGCCTAACTTTAGGTGCACATAGTTTTGCCCGTATTGGGTTTGCTCTAAAAAACTCTACCATAGACAATTGGAAGTCCAGATCTGAGTAAAGAAATCAAGCCCAACCATCTAAATCAGATTTTAACTCATAGCATTCACTAAATTGAACAAGTAAACATTATTTATAGTTACCACTTGCCTCGAATCTGATACCAAAACTCAGATCTGTTATGGTTATATTGAATCACGTACAAACCCCTATTCATATTCGATTCCCTGATCATAAATCCTACAATCCAAGAAAATACACAGAGCTCTTTAAGCTATTGAACATGCCCTGGTCGACTGAAAAAAACTTAATGGAATATATGATCTGACTTTTACCAAGATTGTCGAAACTCTCACACCAACCAAAAGGAGATGAAGAAGATAAAGAAATCAAGATGGTGGATGAATTTCCTTTTTTCTTGAGAGCTTGGGTTCATTGAAGATGGCTAGGGCTTGTTGCAGAAAAGATAGATGGGGAGAAAAAGGGTTTACAAAGAAAAAACGATCATAAGATTTAGGGTTTAAGTTAACGTAAAGGTTTATCTAAATTACAAGAAAGAGCTCTATGTTCTTTAGTGAGTTTTACAAAATTTGAAAAAAGGGTTTTGGCTCACAAAGGTCCAATAATGTAAGACCAAGACCCAAGATGGTTTGACTAGCCCATCTCTAATGGGCGCTACACAAAATGCCATGCATAAAATGATCAAAACCTCTAAATTGGCTTGTCAAACATTCGTCTAACCTTCTTAACTCAACTTGAATCTGACAAACCGACCCGACCCGAGATTAAAAGATCTAAGGCCTAACATAACTCTCGTGGGCACCCGGGTTGGGGTGATGCTCGAATGCCTTCCGAACACAATCGAAAAGACCATAAAACTATTGTTCTGTTGTTTTCCATCACCAATTGATTTTGGGATAAATAGTAGCTCATAATGGGGTTTGAAATCCTACAAGTGGTATCAAGTCCCCACTCAAGTGGAACCAATGTGGGGAGAAGGCCATAAAACCATTGCTCCATAATATGACATCTTCTCCAATACCCAATGTTGGTGTTCATTCAATGTTGCTCATTTATCCTAGAGTCTTCTTTAAGTTAAATCTAAATGACCTTTGTTTGGATGGAAAGATTACTAAAACAGGTGAGAAGAAAAGGATATAGACAAACTACTATGGTGATAGCTAGGTATTTATTCCCCTTAATTCATTTTCCACAAGACAAAGGACACTATTTTTTTAACATTGGTTTTTATATTTACCTTCATTTCTTCAATTTTAAACTTTTTAGGAGATGCAAGTCTTAAAACTCCTAAACAAATCAGCTCTAAAGAAAATAGAGTTTTTTTCTCTATTGCTTACCTTTAGAAAACTCCTAAACAGCTCTGAAGATAATAGAGGTTTTTTTTCTAAAGCTTACCTTTAGAAATGACTTTCCCCTCCCCTTTCCCAAAGTTTGAATATTTTTCTACAGCTACAATTACATTATTTTATGACTAAAATGCCCATAGTGTAGGCTATGGCATAAGAAGAATACATTCCTTAAATGGATTTGGAATTTTGATCAATAAGAACGTTTTAATTTGTATTATTGCATATATATATAGGCTAAAAATCCATCCTTGCAAATGGGTTTGGATGAAAAAATATAGCATTATTATGTAATTGTGGAGTGGTGCTCTAACATGCATTTTCTTATATTCTTTTGGATCTTAGGGAATATCTGGATATGTATAGAATAAAATAGTTTTAGATTTAAATACTTGCAGACTAAAGTATTATATAATAAATATTTTATTACAATATTGTTGTCTGGTAGTTTCTAAAACATTCAATAGCTTTTGAACTAAGCCATTAGGCAGTTATTCCCATATTATAATATATGCTAAATTTAAAATTTTTAATTTTGAAATCAAAGAAATGCTCAACAACTTTATAATCAAATTTCAATATTTTTTTAAATGGCAAGACAAAGGCAACTGATGTGAATTTAATCAATTGCAACTGTACAATTGTCTTGCTGAAACAGTGGCAAATATAAGTCGATCTTACAGAAAGCACTTTTGAACTTTGTAATTAAAAATCTGAATTTTTCTCAAAAGGAAAACAATAATAAAAATTAAGTGTGGATTGCAAATCAGAAACTACAGAAATTAATAATAATGATAAGAAATAGATTAGAGCAGCTAAAATCCCCTAAGTTATTTAAAAATGCAATTTATGCAATTAATTTACCCTTTTTATCTCAATTATTACTCATATCATATATAAGTCAATGTTTCTAATTTGGATGATTTAACTATTGTGAAAGCTAATTTTTAATTAAGAAAAACGAAATTAATACTCAAGACCTTCTTCACCTTATAAAAAAATATGAACATCCTAAGCATCACCTATCAAACGAAGTGTGGACTATCAAAGATAACTAAAGATTTAAGGATAATCTATTAAGTAAGTATAAATGATTAAAATTTATTCATTAAGAACGTAAATCAGAAGTGTGCCTTTGACATGAAGACAGATCCATTATTATCTTTTAAAAGCACATTGACAAAAGACAATCAAAATAGAGCAAAATAACAAATACAAACTAAAATATTAAAATATTTGGCTTCATCTTTCACTCTAATAAAAAACTCAGCCCACCATTGCAAAGAACATAAAAAATAACTTCATTAATATCTTCTTCTTATACAATGGTTTGTTAGGAATCTCTTTTCTAAATTCTATTTTTTGGAACAAGGCTCCTGAATGCCTTTAAAATAAAATTAGAACTTAATGGAGGGGAGAGGTGGAGAAGAGAGGGAGAGAGAAATCTCGGATTTTCAGATCTGGTTATGAATGAGGAGCTTCCTATAGTGGCCTCCTTTTATTATTTTTGGGCTCTTAGGTTTATTGAAACTGGACCTTTTTTTTTATGGATTGAGGGATAAGATCTACTGCTTGTTGATTAGGTTTATCTCCTTAGTGAGAAAAATCTTAGAAATAAGATGAGGTGGAAACTTTTGACATTTTTATTTAATTTGCATATGGGGGCCACGAGGGATGTGCAGCAATTACATTTCAATGGTGTAAATGCAATTGCAATCCTGCCTAAAAATATATTAGAAACTTTCTAGGCTCATGACCTTCTTATTTTATCTCCGATTTGTATAATCTTAGGCTCCACGGATATCTATTCTGAAAGAGCTTTCCAAAGTGGGTCGTTTACATCTATCCAATTTCTGAAATGAGAGTTATGGTCATTTTAAGATAGCCTATCATAAGAAAAACTGGATTGAATTTTGATTTCTTATTTGCAATTGACTCTATCTTTGTAGTGGTTGTGACTTGTTAGGCAAGTCAAAAGAATATTCCTTAGCACAATAGGATGAGAAAACATCTTCTGGAAGCCTTACCTGATCTTTAGATGGGATCCACAAGCAGATGAACTTTAAGGGTGTGGATCTTCAAGCAGTAGAACTCAAATCATCCCAGGGTTCTGTGGGTCCTACAAATTTCATTTTTTTGCACATTCTAATTAAACTCATCAAATACTGAAAAGCTCACATTAAAGCAGGACCCGTCCAGACAGAGCTCTACTCCAACTAGGACTCTTTGGAGAAAATTTGTAAACATTCTTGATTAACACAGAAAATGTGTAAAAATTGTGCAAATTTCAATTTCTATGTGAAAATGCATGAAATGATGAAATTGAATGAATAATGATGCATTTAATCTAATTAGGTCCCTAATCCAATTTAAAATAATGCCTAAATGATGCAAATTTATGAACTTAATAGCAACATTTCATAGAAATTCAATTCCAAGAAAATAAAAAAACCACCAATTATATTTTCAATATAAGGGATTCATGATAAAGTGGGTTCTTGGATTTTCTAATAATTCTATTCATACAAAGAAAAGTGTTATAAATTTTCAAAATAAGGGATTTTATAGTAAAATGAGTTGCTTTGAATTTGTACGAATTCAATTTTTTTTTAACAAATAGGTCCTATCTTTCATCGTAGAATGGGTTCCTTTGAATTTTTAAAAAATTGGATCCATTCTAATAGATTGCCCCATTCATATTTTAGTAATAATGAATTCATTTCTTTAAATCATTGAAAATTCAATTTCATGCAAATAAACAAACCTTGCTATATGCTCATGATAAAAAAATTAGTAGTACTGTGGTTCCTTATAAATTTCTAAAATTTATTTTCATGCAATCAAATCTACCCTAACCTAGACAAATGAGTAAAATTTTATTATTCTTCCATCCTCACCATCTATCAATCAATGAGATTTTTAGTGTTAGGACCAAAAAAATATGCATTTGGGATCATAGGAAAAAGACCAATTTTTTCATCGAAAAAAAGACCAAAATTTTTGTTTTGATAAAAAAGGACCAATTTATTCTGTTTAAGGCCCACCTCTTATTGTTCAAAATTGATCGAAAAAAATAGTTTTGTAATTTCTCCTTGGATGAAGGTTTAGGAAAAAAAAGAAAAAACTTTTACGAAGGAGGTGGAAAAAACCATCTCCAAAGGTAAGCATAAAAAACACTCAAGATAATATCATTTATAAAAATCACTAAAAATCCCATGATACTAAATTAAAATTACATGAATCGAAAAAAGTCTGAACTGTGGTCAAACTCCAACCCGATCATTAGGTCGTCCAACTCTGCCGTTCAAACATCAATTTATTCTGTTTAGAGCACCTAGCAGTCTCTGACCAGAAGATAAAACAAAAAAAATTCCCATCCAATTGGCACAGAGAATCGGCGGAGAAATCAACTTAAGATAAATTAATGAAACAATAAACCAATAAAAAATAGGTGAAAAAACAAAAGGCTTCCATGTCCTACCCTTTTTCAACGGTCAATATCCATCTACCCTCATCGACGATCAGATCACAACCTCACTTCGATCGTGCCGCTACCAGATTTTAGACCAATCTTACCATTGGCTCTGCATCTCTCTCCCCCCTCTGTCCACCTAACACCAAAACACACCAACATATAACCAAAGCTAGAAGAAGAAATCAGGAAGCTGTTAAAACTCCTCTTTCCTTCTTCTTCTAGGCATTTTGTCAAACACCTGTGCTTCGTTCCTCTCCACCAATACCATGGCTGCTTCTTCTTCTCTAGCCATCTCCAAAACCCTAGTGGGCCGAGCCATCTCCCACCATGGCTCCGCCGACCGGGCCGACCCAGTCGGCGCCCTCCCCGGATTCCGCCTCAGCAACCTCTCCGGCCGATCCCTCGAGTCTTCCTCCCTCCGCACTGTCCACCGGCAGCGCCCGCTTATCCACCGCGCTCCACCGCGGGCCACCGTCCGCGCTGCTGCTGTGGAGACTCTGGAGAAGACGGAGACGTCCATCGTGGAGAAATCCGTCAATACGATCCGGTTCCTGGCCATTGATGCCGTCGAGAAGGCGAACTCCGGGCACCCCGGATTGCCGATGGGATGCGCGCCCATGGGTCATATTCTCTACGATGAGGTGATGAGATACAACCCCAAGAACCCGTATTGGTTTAACCGGGATCGGTTCGTGCTGTCTGCCGGGCACGGATGCATGTTGCAGTATGCGTTGATGCACCTTGCTGGATATGATAGTGTCAAGGTCGGCTTGAATTCAAACTTCATTACATTTTTCTTCTTTTCTCTTTTTGATTGATTTATGTTGATGAAGGTGCGGGATTTTCTGTTTTGTTTCTGGGTTATATTATTCCTCTGTTTTGGACTCTTTGGTTTGGGGGTTTATAGCAGATGGATGGATGGAGGAGTTGTTTTCAGATGGTTAAATGTTGTTTTGACTGGATATAGTTAGTGGGTTTTTGAGCTGGAAGTGAAATGATATGATTTTATGGGTCTTGGTGTTAAAAATTAGAACTATTTGAATTGGATCTGAACTTGTGAAATAAATTGCATTTTTTTGGGCTATCTATCTATGCTACTTGGTGATCTTTTTTTTCTTAATTATAGCAATTATCTAATCTGTTTTAGCATAATCAGTTGTGGTGTTACATTTTCACCACTTGTAGAAAGGAAAAACAGAAAACAGAGAAAACCTGAAACGCATATAGGTGAATAGATTTCAAGTTCTTGTTAAGACTTGATTTAAGGTGTGTTTGCCTAATTCCTATAAATTCGTGGAAGGGGCTTTTACTGAAGGGGTGAAGAGTGAAGACTTGAAGCTGGAGATCTATAGATCTATTGCTGACCATTGACGTTTTAGGATTTAATTTGATAGGGTGAAGAGTGGGCAATCATTTCTTATCAGGTTTGGTATAGGCGAATGGTCGCTGTAGATCTCTACCCTTCGATCTGTCGCTCAGACTTTACCCAAAAATTGCAGCAGCCCATCTCCTTGGAAATCCAAGGAATTCATTGCTGGAAAGGCAATCAGGCCCTTAAATTTTTATTTAAAAAATAAATGTGTATCTATTTGTGAACTGACCTTTGTCTGAAATCTTATATATAGGAAGAAGATCTGAAGTCTTTCCGCCAGTGGGGAAGCAAAACTCCTGGCCATCCTGAGAATTTCGAGACACCTGGTGTTGAAGTCACTACAGGTTTGCTTTTATCTTCATCTGATCATTGTACAATAATACCTCATACATAGATAGAAAACTGTGAATATCTCTTTTTCTCCAGGTCCTCTAGGTCAGGGTATTGCTAATGCTGTGGGATTGGCACTTGCGGAGAAGCACTTAGCTGCACGTTACAATAAGCCTGATATGGAGATTGTTGACCATTACACGTAAAATCCTCTTAATGTTATCCATTTTTTACTGTTGTGTTTCTTATTGCATTTTCAGAACTTAGTTATTAAGAGTATGTTTCGGCATTCAAATTCCCTTAGGTTTGCTATACTTGGTGATGGCTGTCAAATGGAGGGAATTGCAAATGAGGCTTGTTCTCTTGCTGGTCACTGGGGACTTGGAAAGCTGATTGCCTTCTATGATGACAATCATATCTCCATCGATGGTGACACAGAGATTGCATTCACCGAGAGTGTTGACACCCGTTTTGAGGGTCTTGGGTGGCATGTCATTTGGGTGAAGAATGGTAATACCGGTTATGATGAGATCCGTGCTGCAATTGAGGAGGCAAAGTCTGTGAAAGACAAACCTACTTTAATCAAGGTCTGGTACTGCATAGTAGCCTAAAAAATTATGAAATTTGTATATCACTTGTTTTTTTTTTCAGACAATAGAAGAATATTTTTTTATGAATTGGTCTTTTTTTTTTTAAGACAATAGAAGAATATTTTTTTTTTGAATTGGTCTTTTTTTTTTTTTAGACAATAGAAGAATATTTTTTTTATGAATTGGTCTGGTTGCAGGTAACTACCACTATTGGTTATGGCTCACCAAACAAGGCAAACTCATACAGCGTACATGGGAGTGCTTTGGGTGGGAAGGAAGTGGAAGCAACAAGGCAGAACCTTGGTTGGCCATTCGAGCCTTTCCATGTTCCTGAGGATGTGAAGAGGTTAGTGAACTTGGCAAGTGCTCTTTCGTTTTTCAAATTCATTTGAATTATTTTTGCATTAAGTTAATGTGTTTTCTGCTGCTTGTTCAGCCACTGGAGTCACCATGTCCCTAAAGGTGCTGCTCTTGAAGCTGAATGGAATGCTAAATTTGCAGAGTATGAGAAGAAGTATAAAGAGGAAGCAGCAGAGTTGAAGTCACTGATTTCTGGTGAATTTCCTACTGGGTGGGAAAAGGCTCTTCCAGTGAGTAGTTCTCTGACCAGTTGCACTTTGGCTCGTATATGTCCAGTTAATTATTGAGTTTGAATGGCTATTATATTATGGACTGACATAGATCTTTCTCATTGGTTGATTGTTCCCAGTCATACACTCCTGAGAGTCCTGCAGATGCTACGAGGAATCTATCTCAGCAGTGCCTGAATGCACTTGCGAAAGTACTCCCAGGACTTCTCGGTGGTAGTGCAGATCTTGCATCTTCTAACATGACCTTATTGAAAATGTTCGGCAACTTCCAGAAGGACACACCACAAGAGCGTAATGTCCGCTTTGGAGTAAGGGAACATGGAATGGGTGCCATCTGCACTGGAATTGCCCTCCACAGCCCTGGCCTAATTCCATACTGTGCCACTTTCTTTGTCTTCACAGACTACATGAGAGCTGCCATGAGAATCTCTGCCTTGTGCGGGGCTGGAGTTATCTATGTGATGACCCATGACTCAATTGGGCTTGGAGAGGATGGGCCAACACATCAACCAATTGAGCATTTGGCAAGTTTCAGAGCAATGCCCAACATTCTTATGCTCCGCCCTGCGGATGGGAATGAAACTGCTGGTGCATACAAGGTTGCGGTTGTTAGTAGGAAGAGACCGTCCGTCCTTGCTCTCTCCCGCCAGAAGCTCGCTCAGCTTCCAGGGACATCCATTGAAGGAGTTGAGAAAGGAGGGTATATCATCTCCGACAATTCTTCTGGAAACAATCCGGAGCTTATCCTGATTGGTACTGGTTCTGAATTGGAGATTGCGGCCAAAGCTGCAGATGAACTCAGGAAAGAAGGGAAGAAGGTCCGGGTTGTCTCCTTTGTTTCCTGGGAGCTGTTTGATGAACAATCGGACGCTTACAAGGAAAGTGTCCTCCCTGCTGCTGTCTCTGCCAGAGTTAGCATTGAGGCAGGCTCGACTTTCGGGTGGGAGAAGATTGTTGGAAGCAAGGGCAAGGCGATTGGGATCGACCAGTTCGGGGCAAGTGCGCCTGCAGGAAGGATATACAAGGAGTTCGGTCTTACAGTGGAGAATGTGATTGCAGTAGCTAAATCACTATAAGTTAGGCTGGTTCAGATTAAAATCCTATTGCCATGTTAAATCATTCAGTATTTGAATTTTAAGAGTCGCTTCAAGTTTGAAATACGGCGGCCACGAGGTGTGAGTTTTTTAGGAGATTTTGGGTTGTGGCCTCTGCATTACAATAAAGTTTGTTTTCGGTTTTGCCATTGAACTGGGAGTCTGATTGATGTTTTCATGAAAGTGTACAACACTCTTTGGTCTATTTAATTTTGAATGTTTTTAAGGAGAATTTAATGGTTATCTTATCTTAAATTCCTTCTAATCTTGGATAAAATCACAGTATTACAGATATTTGGAAGGTGCTTAGAAATTTCATTTTTTTTAAGGTGCTTACAAATGTTTGTTTGCATGTTAATTAAACAGAGGACCTCTGCTTCTCTGCAATATTATTTCAGTTGACTGAAAAGTAGGCAGTGAAAATTGAAGTTTTTTTTATCCTTTTTTTGGGTGGAAACAACTGAAAAAGTGGTTCAGGGGGGCATGTTTCTGTAAAATTTCTGTTGACTGAAAGGGTTGAGCTAAACAAGTGATCAGGAGGTGTGTTTCTGTAAAATTGACACTTTGGCAGAAGTTCACCAAGGTTTCCATTTTGTTAGATGGAAGTCTTCATGGAAGAATTTTGAGGGCTGAGTTTTGAGTGGCTAATGTCAAGGCTATAGTAACGGATTTGGTGGTGTATTCAGGCCATTCAATACGGCTATGATGATGTTGATCTAGGAGTGGATCCCACTGCTTTTTTAAGGTAATTGCTAGGAGTCCAAGAGCATACATGGATGTGGGCGAGGACCATATTTCCTATTATCCAGTCTTTAGATGAGCGTGGGTCATAGATTTTTGTCATCTTCATGTTTGGTATTCTTGTGATTTCTTTCATTATGAAGGGTGCCACGCCCACACTGTTTTGAAGAGGACCCATTTCAGAGATTTCGAAATCTGAGCAGAAATCTAATATTCGCATATTCTCATTATGCTGATGCAGCCTCACGTGGGAGCCAGGGAACATGCAAAACAAGAAGCATGCCAACCCGAAAAGGAGAAGCTCTTTGGTGGTTTAAAGTGGTTGTTTGCATGTGTATTTCTAAACAAAATATAAAAAACCAAAGGTCAATGAGCTAAAAATGACAGGGCCTATGTTAACCTAGATCTCAACTGCAGTGCACGGATCATTCAAAGTCCAACTGACCACAAGCACATGAAGAGGTGATTTAAAAAAACACAGTAGTTTATTTCTTAAAAAAAGAACACCATAAATGAAAATGTGGCACAATCAAACACACATGAATCACATGGTCCCATTTGGGGCCTCTGTGATTAATAAAATCTCATCGTACATTACCTTCCCATAGGTTTTACACCAACTGTTGGATTCGGAAAAAATGCATTATAAAATCGTTAGACTTGAGGGCCGAGGGCCACAAAATTGAAAGATGAGATGGCCTTGAGAATTTTCAGATAGGTGGGTAGGTTACGCTTACATCCAGATCTTCCGGTAGGCACACATCCATATTGTTTTTTTTTTTTTTTTTTAAGGTATCCCTCGCCAGCCCAACATTCTGATCTTTAACCTCCGGCCTGGGAGTTTTCAATATCTAACGAGCAAAGACTATTCCCTTAGGGGTATATACATAGCTGCACATATAGTACCTGAATAACAGAAGAGGTAGGAGTTGAACTTAAAACCTTAAAGAGCAAACCCGGTTCAAATCAAATACGCTATCACCTTGAGGGCACACACACATCCCCATGATTGGTGACTATTGGTATGGTTGGTGTTCTTTTATACACATCCGGTTGATGTTGGGGCTTTTTTGGTGCCGTTGGTGTCATTAAAATTTTTGCTTCCATTTTAAAAGTATGAAACATCTACCAGTGCAGATGTAAAGCTTTTTTTTTTTTTTTTATTTCTAATTCTTTTCTTTCCTCTTTTGTTTTTATTTGTTGTGTGCATGTAGAAAGTGTAGGGCTTCCATTTTAAATTGCACTAGACGTGGGGTTATGTCGTTACGTGTTCTAGGCATGGTCAGTAACCGTGCCAGCCCCAGCCCACCTTGCACCGAGATAGAGTAGTATTTTGGGCAATATTTGTAAGGGCAGTGCTGGACCTGGTACTGCTAGGCCGTCTCCTTGCCTGAGGCCCAGCTTATTCAGTACTGATGTTTGTATGTAATTCTATAAATGTGGTGCCACTGGCCCAACTTTCACTTCCCTGTGATGAAATTGGGCTGGAACATTAGGCTAATAACCGAAAAACCTGGCCTTGGATATGTTTCTGGCTGGCCCGACTAGTGTGACAAACAAAATAAGTAAAAGGCCCTCTACCACTGGGGCCAGTCAATCCAACTTACACTCTAACTACTCCCGCATCATGCATTTCTAGGGACCAACCATACGTTTGGTGGTTTGGTACACAAATTAAACTTATCGAGCAGAGAGATCCATCTCACCAACCCTTGTACCCAATCAATGGCCTTCCAACAACCCCACGGTCCCAGTCGGGCGTTAGGTAAGAAGGCCCTTAGAATTGAAAAGAAACGAACAGAGAAAAAAAAGCTCTCTTTCTGTGTACTCGGTGCTATTGAATGATGGAACTTTGAACGAAACTAACGCATTTCCTTTGACGGGAAGACTCACACAAGGATGCACTCCTTCCTTTCCTTTTTGGTTCCCGCCACTAACCTCGCAGTCAGGAGTCAACACCAACCTCGGGGCGGGGGTGGGGGGGTGTGGTTTTCCCAAAAAAACCCCACCAACCTCATGTTGTAGATTTCAGCCAGGTGCCTCACAACTAAAATCATTGATACTAGACCGTCTGTTTGTGGTTTGAGTATTGAATTCCTATCAAAGGGGGCTAAAAATAAATAAGATAAAGATTTTTAAACAGCCATCAAATGATTACTTCAACTGATTAGTATTGAACCCTGATAAATCAAATCCTACAAAAGTGGAAGTGCCATCTACCTCTTCTTCTAACTAGTTTCACTCTAAACTCTTTAGCAGGGCCTGCTTAGAATTTACAAATTCTCCAATTGATATCCCCCACTTGAAATTCCAAATTCCTAATCGCCAGAGAAGCATTTGTAAATGCTATAGACACTGAAATTCATATAAATTAAAAAAATGTATTATTTTTTACTACGGTTTAAATTCAGAATTCTAGCAAAATAATAATAATAATAATAACATTACAAAATCCCAAGCAACAATTGTACTATAAATGTATGAAATTTCCGACATCACAAATTCCAGTCAATAATTTTCCTAAGACAGTAAAACTAATTTATATTAAGACTGGCCATTGGGTCTAACTAGACTTAAGCTTAGAACCCAAAACATTTAGGGCTTGTGATGGCTTATTTGTTGGTATTTTCAAGTGTCATATTCATCTGCAAGGATTTTAGAATTTCAACTACTTGAAATGACACAGTTAACCTCTAGAAATTTTAGAATTTCACTTCTTTCACCTTTTGTTGGAATTCTTGAATGCTTAAGTATAAGTGAGCATTCAAAAATTTCACTGTATCTAAAAAGTTTAGAATTCCCTATATATAAATTTTGAAAGTTTTAGCAAAAGAACAGGGCCTTACTTGGATCCATATCTAATAGCTCTGTAAATAAAATCACTGGGAACTAAGCACAACAAAGACGAGCAGGTAAATTGTTCCACAATTATCAAATGCCACTACAACAAATAAGTGATTTTAATATAAACAACATTTAAACCCACGGGATAATTGTCAAGTCCCAAATTTTTATATTGGGTCATACCAGTTTGTCGAGTTTGAGTTGGGTTAAGAGGGTCAAATGGATTGAATTAATACAATTGGGCCTGAGTTATTGGACCCTTTTAAGCCAAAGGACTCTTTTTGAAGTTTCTTAAAACCCACTAGAAAGCAGGGAGCCCTCTCTTGTAATTTAGAAAAAAACCCTCTTTCTATATGAACTCTACTCTTAGGGTTTTCCCCATTCTTCCCTCTTCTTCCTCTCTTCTACAACCAAGCCCTAAAAGTTCTCCAGGGGGAAACCAAGGTTGGATCTTCTACTCTTCAGATTTACTTTTGACTTCGAGATCCAGACAAGTGGATAACATCAAATAATATCTTCTTGGTTGCTTTGTTTAATCATCTGTTTTAATCATAATCTCTTTGTTTGGTTAATGTTTTGGGTTAAGAGATTAATAGTGAATACTGATTTTTATTAAAACCAAGTAAGCACATATGATTAAAGGTTTAGTTTTTTTTTTTTAATCAAGATTAGTTTTTCTTTATATACATATATAAATCGGTTTTTATCAAAAAAAAAAGAAAAAAAAAATCTGCTAGCAACAGCGCTGCCTGGCATGCCCAGGCAGTGGGCCTGTTGCTTGGGCCGGCTGCCTGGAGGGCCCGGGTGCGGGTCTGGGCCCATCCGTCCATTTTTTTTCAAAAAAAATATATATAAGTAAATAAAGACATGTAGATTTATATAAATAGAAATGATAAGAGTTTTTGAATATTAATTATAATATTTAGAGGGTTATAGTTTGGTTAATGGTTTTATTATGCTAATAGAGATTTGATTTCATTAAATTAATTTTTATTTCGATGTTATTTGAAATTTAGCTTGGATTATTTATAAATTTAATTGAAAATTATATACTTTGATTAATGTTTATTTAGATTGATTTGAGATTAACTAAGATGTATGTGGTAATTAATAAATCTTACCAAGATTGTATTTATGATTCTAATTTGGATTTTTAATTTGAGTTTGATTTCAAACTGGGGCCCGAGATTTGTACCTTTAGTTTTGTATAAATTAATAAGGTGTGTTTATACATAAAAATGACATTAAGGAATTAATTATTCCCTTTCCCCTTTTGATTATAACTTGATTTAACTTTGGATTTGGAAGTTGAACATCTTTTACCTAATTTGCAAAACACACTAAATATACATAATTGGATTAGCTGAATTATGTCTTTAGGAAAGTTAGTTGAATGTTCACATGAGAATTAGACTACATGTAGAATGGGAATGTGAGATTCGGGATGCACCACATGATAGGCACCAAAAGTAGTATATCGGCATCGCGGACTCACATTTTCATTGTGAAAGAGGGTTGGTTCTCATGTGTATATTTAATTAATTATGACCGTTAGGTGGTTTAGTGCTTACCCTTGGAAAAACTGGAATTGATACGTGTACATAATACATTTTCAATTATAAAAGTTTACGTACCCAAATTGTTAATGGTATGAATATTGGGATTAAGGGTGTCATATCATGATTCATTCTGCATCGATATACATATGCATTTGTAAATATATATATGTATATATATATCTGACCGACTGCAGTTCGGAGGTGGACGTACGCCATCGGGTCAGCGTGTACCGTGGATTATAGTACACAGCTGTGCCTTCTGTTATTATCTGCGGGAATACCCGATTCTGTTATTATCTGCGGGAATGCCCGATTCTGTTATTATCTGCGGGATTACCCGTTTCTGTTATTATCTGCAGGATTATCTGTTTCTGTTATCTGTATGTGGGATTACCCATTTCTGTATATTTATCCGCGGGAATACCCGTTTCTGTGCATTCATGCAATTGGGATTTGCATTTGATGTATTTTTTGCCATAATGAATACTTCTGTTTAATTCAGTTGATTAATCCATTGCTTGTAATTTACCCTCTTGCCAGATTACGTCAATCTGACCCACTACTTTTGGTGTCTAGGTTCCGTTACTGGGGTCGAACCAGAGGGTCAGGCTACGCAGAAAATTCCGCCAGGTGGCGGAGTTGTTGAGTGGCACACCGATGACATCATCTGAGGTGTCCTAGTGCGGTGCAGAATTCGAAAACTTTCGGTTATGTAATAAGGCTATTTCTGGGCCATTAGTTTATTTAATTAAATTTATTTGTTTTGAAATTATAACTTTAATTGTTATGCTTCGAAGCACTTAACCTTGATTTTATTATTAATGAGATTTGTTACATGGTTGTTATGTGATATCCGTCTGCAATGAGTATGGATTTTAGTTCCGCGTGTGATTATGGTTGCTTGATCACCAAGCATAGCCCCACGAAGGACTTCGATCCACCCGAAATTGGGGCTCGTATTGATTATGTTAAAAAAATTTAATTAGCCCCAATTCTCACACCCTTGGAACCGGGTTTGGATCCGGCCCAGTTTTGGGGGCGTGACAGATGGTATCAGAGACGGTCAAGTTCTAAAAGTTCTAAAAGATGCTAGAACGTAGGTCCGATGTGAGGATTAAAAACGTTAAGTGGGAATGTTGGGGGTTTTTGGCTTTCATAATCGTATCCATACTTTAGCAAATGTTTAGAGGTTACAGGAGCCCGTTACTTTCGCATTTTTGGTCGTTTAGTCGCTAATGTATAGGGGATCACCAAAGAGGTGGCTTGGACTACTTTTCGTAATCAGTTTCCCGAGAAGTACATGCCGGAGCATGTTTACATTCAGAAGCGAATAGAGTTTGATAGACTAAAGCAAGAGAATCTGTCTGTTTAGAAGTACGAGCTGCAGTTTATCTATTTCCTCCATCTCGTACCAACCCTCATCACTCCAATAAGTAAAGAGGATTTGATGGTTCATCGAGGGCCTTCGACTAGATATACTACTTCATACCAAGTCACAAGTTCTAAATACCTACCATGCATTTTATAGAAAAGGCATATTGGGCCGAGGAGGTGATTGGACGCATGGCCCTTACAAGCCAAATTAAGCAGAAAGTTACTTCGTCTCTAGTTTCACAGTACCAATTTAATAAGCAAAAGAGGGAGTCTTGTGGTATTTTTGGCAATAATCACCCTACAACTAAGTGTTGGAGACAGAAGACAGTTAAGTTATAGTTGATGATGACACAAGGTGCAATTGTGAGATCAAAAAAGAAGGATGTTATTCGTATGATTTCAATTATTAAGGCTATAAAGTTGTTGATGAAAGGTTCTGAGGGGTATATAGCGTTTATCACGGAGGATAAACGGACTAAAGCGGTGGAGGAGATACCAGTGGTATCTAAGTTTCTCGATGTTTTTCCTGATGAGATTCTTGGATTACCACCGATCCGTGAGATTGGCTTAGCAATTGAGCTTGTGTCGGGCACATCTCAGATCTCGAAAGCCCTTATAGAATGGCCCCAGCAGAGTTGAGAGAACTCAAAGAGGAATTGCACGAGTTATTAAACAAGGGCTTTATTAGACCAAGTGTTTCTCCTTAGGGGGCTCCAGTGTTATTTGTGAAGAAAAAGGATGGTTATATGAGAATGTGTATTGATTATAGGCAACTGAATCAAGTGACCATCAAGAACAAGCATCCTTCACCGAGAATCGATGAATTATTTGATCAATTGCAAGGTGCGCAGTATTTTTCTAAGATTGATCTAAGGTCTGGATATCACCAGTTGAGGGTACGAGATCAAGATATTCCAAAAACTGCACTCAGAACTAGATATGGTCACTACGAATTTTTGGTGATGTCTTTTGGGTTGACGAATGCGCTAGTAGCTTTTATGGCTATGATGAATAGGGTTTTTGCGCAGTACTTGGACAAGTTTGTGGCGGTATTTATTGGCGATGTACTTGTATATTCGAAGAGTCGAGAAGAGCATGCTCAGCATCTTCGCACTTCACTGCAGTTGTTGAGAGAACACCAATTGTATGCTAAGGCAAGTAAATGTGAATTTTGGTTGGAACAGGTAGGATTTCTTGGTCACATCATCTCTAATGAAGGTTTAGCAGTGGACCCAGCAAAGATTGAAGTAGTGGTAAAGTGGGATAGACCAAAAACAGTGTCGGAGATTCGAAGTTTCCTATGCCTCGCAGGTTATTATCGCAGATTCATGGAAGGATTTTCCTCAATAGCAGCCCCACTATCGAGATTGACTCGTAAGGGAGTTCCTTTTGTGTGGAATGAGGATTGTGAACAAAGTTTTTAGGAGTTGAAAAGAAGGTTGACCACAGCCCCTATTTTGACCTTACCTGCTGGTGATGATGGTTTTGTGATTTACACTGATGCATCTGGAGTTGGACTTGGTTGTGTTCTCATGCAACATGGGAAGGTGGTGGCTTATGGGTCTAGACAGTTGAAGGATCATGAACGAAAGTATGCAACCCATGACTTGGAGCTTACTACAGTGGTCTTTGCTTTGAAAATGTGGAGACATTATCTTTACGGAGCCACTTTTGAAGTACATTCAGACCATAAAAGCCTTCAGTATCTCTTTACACAGGGTGATTTGAACATGAGACAAAGGAGATGGATGGAGTATATTAAGGATTACGATTTTGGGTTGAAGTACTATCCAGGAAAAACTAATGTAGTGGTAGATGCTCTAAGTAGAAAAGCGACGTTCACTGGAGGATTAATTGCAAAATACTTCTGGATTCGTTGTTTGGAAAATATGGTTATTTATTTCCAACCTATCAGTGAGCAAGTAGTGTTGGCTAGTATATTCTTGCGGGAACCGGAATTACTCCCGAGGATCAGAGAATACCAATTACTAGACCCCCGATTACAAGAATCAAAGATCATATGGAGGAGAGGCCTGATTTTAAGTTGGAAGATAATATTTTGTATTATAAAGATAGAATTTGTGTGCCTGATTTTTCAGAATTGAAGGATGAAATCGTGGTAGACGCACATTATACTCGGTATACTATTCATCGAGGACGTACCAAGATGTATCAAGATCTAAAAGATCACTATTGGTGGAAGTGATGACATTACATGGAGAACGAGTTTCTATTGTCTCTGACTAGGATAGTAAGTTTGTATATAGGTTTTAGATATCACTGCAGGAAGCCTTAGAAACCAAGCTAAGTTTTAGTACAGCCAATCATCCTCAAACAGATGGACAAACAGAGTGTACAAACCAAACATTGGAGGGTATGTTAAGGGCATGTGTCTTGGATTTCAAGACTAGTGGGAACGAAAGTTTGGCTCTATGTGAATTCGCGTACAACAACAGTTACCACTCTAGCATTGGCATGGCGCCTTTTGAAGCTTTGTACGAAAGGAGATGTCGAACCCCTATATGTTGGTCGAATTTTGGAGCTTGTGGTTTTCATGGACCGTCTGTGGTTGGAGAGTCCAATGACAAGATAAGACAGATTCGGGAAAGGTTGAAGGTTGCCCGTAGTCGTCAAAAGAGTTATGCTGATAAAAGGAGGAGAGAGTTGAAGTTTGAGGTTGGTGACCATGTATTTTTGAAGGTATCACCCATGCGTGGAACGTTATGATTTGGGCAGAAAGGAAAACTCTCTAGAAGATATGTGGGACCGTTTCAGACTATCAACGAGGTCAATGACGTGCTTATCAGTTAGCATTACTACCAAAGTTGTCAAGTGTTCATAACGTCTTCCATGGTTTTATGTTGAGGAAGTATGTAGCAGACCCTTCACATGTGTTGCAATATGAGCCGTTGCAAGTGCAGGATAATACAACTTACGTTGAGCAACTGGTGGGGATTGTCGACACCAAAGAGCAGGTGTTGAGAAACTATGTCATCCATTGCGTGAAGGTTCAATGGAGCCATCATTACCTGGAGGAAGCAACGTGGGAGCTTCGAGACGAAGTGCAGCGTCAGTATCCGCGCCTTTTCTTGATGTATGTTAGTCATTTGGAGGACCAAATGTCCTTTAAGGGGGATGAGATGTCAAGTCCCAAATTTTTATATTGGGTCATACCGGTTTGTCGGGTTTGAGTTGGGTTAAGAGGGTCAAATGGATTGAATTAACACAATTGGGCCCGAGTTATTGGACCCTTTTAGGCCAAAGGACTCTTTTTGGAATTTCTTAAAACCCACTAGAAAGCAGGGAGCCCTCTTTTGTAATTTAGAAAAAAACCCTCTTTTTATATAAACTCTACTCTTAGGGTTTTCCCCATTCTTCCATCTTCTTCCTTCCTTCTGCAACCAAGCCCTAAAAGTTCTCCAGGGGAAAACCAATGTTGGATCTTCTACTCTTCAGATTTCCTTTTGGCTTCGAGATCCAGGCAAGTGGATAACCGCAAACAATATCTTCTTGGTTGCTTTGTTTAATCATATGTTCTAATCATGATCTCTTTGTTTGGTTAATGTTTTGGGTTAAGAGATTAATAGTGAATACTGATTTTTATTAAAACCAAGTAAGCACATATGATTTAAGGTTTAGTGTTTTTTTTAAATCAAGATTAGTTTTTCTTTATATACATATATAAATCGGTTTTTATCAAAAAAAAAAAAAAGAAAGAAAAAAAAATCTGCCAGCAGCAGTGCTGCCTGGCATGCCCAGGCAGCGGGCCTGCTACCCGGCCCGGCTGGGCTGGGCCGGCTGCCTGGCGGGCCCGGGTGCGGGTTTGGGCCCATCCGTCCAGTTTTTTTCAAAAAATATATATATAAGTAAATAAAGACATGTAGATTTATATAAATAGAAATTATTAAAGTTTTTGAATATTAATTATAATATTTAGAGGGTTATAGTTTGGTTAATGGTTTTATTATGCTAATAGAGATTTGATTTCATTAAATTAATTTTTATTTCGATGTTATTTGAAATTTAGCTTGGATTATTTATAAATTTAATTGAGAATTATATACTTTGATTAATGTTTATTTAGATTGATTTGAGATTAACTAAGATGTATGTGGTAATTAATAAATCTTACCAAGATTGTATTTATGATTCTAATTTGGATTTTTAATTTGAGTTTGATTTCAAACTGGGGCCCGAGATTTGTACCTTTAGTTTTGTATAAATTAATAAGGTGTGTTTATACAGAAAAATGACATTAAGGAATTAATTATTCCCTTTTCCCTTTTGATTATAACTTGATTTAACTTTGGATTTGGAAGTTGAACATCTTTTACTTAATTTGCAAACACACTAAATATACATAATTGGATTAGCTGAATTATGTCTTTAGGAAAAGTTAGTTGAATGTTCACATGAGAATTAGACTACATGCAGAATGGGAATGTGAGATTCGGGATGCACCACATGATAGGCACCAAAAGTAGTATATCGGCATCGCGGACTCACATTTTCATTGTGAAAGAGGGTTGGTTCTCATGTGTATATTTAATTAATTATGACCGTTAGGTGGTTTAGTGCTTACCCTTGGAAAAACTGGAATTGATACGTGTACATAATACATTTTCAATTATAAAAGTTTACGTACCCAAATTGTTAATGGTATGAATATTGGGATTAAGGGTGTCATATCATGATTCATTCTGCATCGATATACATATGCATTTGTAAATATATATATGTATATATATATCTGACTGACTGCAGTTCGGAGGTGGACGTACGCCATTAGGTCAGCAGGTACCGTGGATTATAGCACACAGTTGTGCCTTCTGTTATTATCTGCAGGAATACCCGATTCTGTTATTATCTGCGGGAATATCCGATTCTGTTATTATCTGCGGGATTACCTGTTTCTGTTATTATCTGCGGGATTACTCGTTTCTGTTATCTATATGCGGGATTATCCGTTTCTGTATATTTATCCGCCGGAATACCCGTTTCTGTGCATTCATGCAATTGGGATTTGCATTTGATATATTTTTTGCCATAATGAATACTTCTGTTTAATTCAGTTGATTAATTCATTGCTTGCAGTTTACCCTCTTGCCAGATTACGTCAATCTGACCCACTACTTTTGGTGTCTAGGTTCCGTTACAGGGGCCGAACCAGAGGGTCAGGCTACGCAGGAAATTCTGCCAGGTGACGGAGTTGTTGAGTGGCGCACCGATGACATTATCTGAGGTGTCCTAGTGCGGTGCAGAATTCGAAAACTTTAGGTTATGTAATAAGGCTATTTTTGGGCCATTAGTTTATTTAATTAAATTTATTTGTTTTGAAATTATAACTTTAATTGTTATGCTTTAAAGCACTTAACCTTGATTTTATTATTAATGAGATTTGTTACATGGTTGTTATGTGATATCCGTCTGCGATGAGTATGGATTTTAGTTCCGCATGTGATTATGGTTGCTTGATCACTAAGCATAGCCTCACGAAGGACTTCGATCTATCCGGAATTGGGGCTCGTATTGATTATGTTAAAAAATTTTAATTAGCCCCAATTCTCACACCCCTGGAACCGGGTTTGGATCCGGCCCAGTTTTTGGGGCGTGACAATAATCATCATTCTGTTTTATATTTGGGGGTCTGCGGTTTCTGTTTCCACCGGTAGGACCAAAGGTCCCAACAACTCAAGCCATTAGTAGTCAGGGTCCATATGAGTCTCAACAGCAGAAGGGTACGTATGGGTCCGGCCAGCTGACGCTGGAGAGCCCTCTAACCCGCATGAATCTCGTGGTCATAGACTTAGTGTGTTCTCTTCCTTTAACCCTCCATTCTTATTATCATTATTATATATTTTTTCTCATACGTCATAGAAGGCTGAGTTGGGGCTGAGTTGGGGGTAGGTGACGAAGAGAACAAACAGAGAGCGGGACAGGGACACATCTCATTTTCAGCTAACCTTGTAGTTCACCACAGATTGGATTTGGGTTGGTGAGATAATTGCATAGTAGTTAGATAGATAGAAAAGAGAAACCCAACCCACCTTTTGTCATCTATTTCCCAAGCTTCTTTTACTTTCCATTCTCTCCATCATCGAAGAAGCAGATGGCGCAGGCTGGCATTGGCAAGGGCCTGATCAGCGGCCATCTCCCGGCGCACCGTGGCAAAGCCCTCAAGCTATCCGGACCCCCTTCTTCCTTGTGGCTGGGATCCGAATCCAAGTTCTCGGGTTCGGGCTGCCTGACGATCCAAACGGTCTGCCGGACTTCTCGTGCTCGGATCTCGGCCTCTGTCGCCACCACCGAGAAGGCGTCGTCCGCGCCGGAGATCGTGTTGCAGCCGATCAAGGAGATCACAGGAACTGTCAAGCTTCCCGGATCCAAGTCTCTGTCCAATCGAATTCTGCTTCTCGCTGCACTCTCCGAGGTGATCATTTTTTCTTTCTCCTTCTCTTCTCTTGATTCGATCAATTAGTTATGGATTGATTTTCGTTTTTAAATTGCAGTAGATATTTCGTGTGAGTGAGTGCGTGAGTTTGAGTCATCTATTGTAACGTCTCAGAAAAAATAATGATAATAAACGAAAATATCAGATCTTGCACATTTGTAGATTAATTTGATCGTTCTGATGGTGTGGAATTTATGATATACCAGAAAAACAACTAAGTGGGGTCCGCCTATCTAATTATTGCTCGTTGTAACACTAATAGACAGATCATACCGCCTCACATGTATGGATTTTTCTGTGTTTTTCTTTTATCATCAGGTATGTATGAGCAGCTGATTCCAACAAAAGAACAAATCATGCTAGATGCACTCTGGTAAATTTAAAATGTGATGACCTAACAGTTCAGTCCAGCGTATCTTTGCATGATCCATGGTTGGAGGATAGGAGTCGAGACGAACCACATGAGCATGTGAGAACTTAGAAAGAACCAATTCAGAGGACACCATGGCCATGGTCATGAGATTAAGACATAGATATAAATATCCAATGCTCTATCCATTGGTCAATATCGAGCATTCATGGCAAGTTTCCAGGAAATTATGAAAGCGAAGGGGAATTGACTATGGATGAATAGAAGAAGGCATGCATTAAGAGAAGAGGGAGACTGATTTTGGAGAGAGGTTAGATGTAAAGTGAGGCAAGTGGGTAGTTGCACAACTGGAATCCTGAGATTATAAACAGGAGATTTATATGAGGAACTTAAAGAGACAATTACTGGCAAATTGGCAACCTAAGAGGAGATACACTTAAAATTAATGAATGTGATGCAGAACAGTTTTAGATGAGAACATGAAGATTTGACTCATCAGATGTATAGCTTTGAAGAGAACTCGCACTACATCATTTTCTTTGGATTTTCATATTCTGCACTTACAGATTGACTGTGGTTTGAGTTTTAGTAATTTGGGCATATTCATTTTGGAAACATGGATTAATTTGGTCAATTTTGTGATGTCAGATTGGTCTTAAGAGTTTTTTAAGTGTGGACTGTGGATGTTAGGACTTAAGTAGTATATGCAGGTTAAATTCTTATGAAAGTTGAAAATGTGTTATATAACCAGGTTGAGTTCTTTGAAATAGAAATCACATTTTTTTAACCAATTTTGGTTCTGGGGATGTTTTTTACAACTAGTACTATACAGAACCTGCATTGTCAGGAATTGTTATAAGGAAATGTGATTTGCTTCTGGTGAACACCTTTTTTTTTTTTTTTTTTTTTTCAAATTTATGGCGAGATCCATTTTCTAAAGTTTGGTTTCCAGGTAACTTGGCTGTATATGTTGTATAATTAATAGCATATATATTGTGCTACATATGCATTATACTCTCATGTACCATTTGGTAAGTGCAACCCAAGTCAACCAGAAGCTGCACTTGGGATTTGTAAATTCAGGTTGAGTTTTGTTTGGGTATGTTTGGGTTTCATTTAAAGTTGGGCTTGTATTTTCTGCATACAATTTGTGTACGGCTTGGGTTGAGCCAATACTTGGCCCAATCTCCCCAAAGTTGCACCCCTAATCACCAGTGAATGCCTTACAATCATCACCATAGATAAGACTGCCACCAGAGTCCAATGGATCTGATTAATTGTGTATGCTGATTGACGAACACTCCTTGCATCACTTCATGCCATGTGTATTCTTTTTAATTGGTATGTCTCATTTATTTCCAAAATCACTCATCTTGCTCGCATAATATTTTTGGGCCAGATGAAAATATCTCATACGAAGAAATCGTTATGGGTGTCACATCTTCACTTGGGATCTAGTTTTGTTTATTTAATCTTATTATCACCTATACCTCTATTTTTTATCTTCATTTTTCCACGGTTGTCTTCTATAGTTTCTTTGATGAGCTTTAAAGGGATGCCATGCCTGAAGTGAATTGTGAATTTAGTTGAGTTGATTTTTTTTTTTTTTTTAATCATCATAGTTAGGTTCATTTGGACAATCTCAACCTAAACAGAGAGGTTTTCCAATATTGTCAGGGAACTACTATTGTGGACAACTTGTTAAACAGTGATGACGTCCATTACATGATTGGTGCATTGAGAACCCTCGGACTAAATGTGGAAGAAGATACTGCAATCAAAAGAGCAGTTGTAGAAGGTTGCGCTGGCCTGTTTCCAGTGGGAAAAGATTCTAAAGAGGAAGTTCAACTTTTTCTAGGAAATGCAGGGACAGCAATGCGTCCATTGACTGCTGCAGTTACTGCTGCTGGTGGAAACTCAAGGTCTCTCTACGCTTACTTATGTTGACATAAATATGTAGATAAATTTATTTTATTTTTTGTTGGACTATTAAAGTTTAGCAATCTTGCTCTGCCTAATTCAGATATATTCTTGATGGTGTCCCACGGATGAGAGAGAGGCCTATTGGCGACTTGGTTGTGGGTTTGAAGCAGCTTGGTGCTGATGTTGATTGTATGTTGGGCACTAACTGTCCTCCTGTGAGTGTAAATGCAAATGGAGGCCTTCCTGGGGGAAAGGTAAGCTGTACATTGAGTTGTAACTCTTTTACTTTGATGTTGGTTGGAAAAAAAAAAACGCATTAATCTTCTAGGTGCTTTTAAATCTTTGCAATATTTTTATGTCATTGGATTTGTTTCCATATTGTCTAGATAATTGTTCCATTATAGCTAGACTTGAAGAAGCAAAATTTTGTGCTTGAAAATTGGCATATATTGAGGAGTTACAGATGAACATGAATAGCCCCCCAATACTTTGTGACTTATTCTGGTTCTTCTTTATTCCATGCAGTATTATGTCTTCCATTGTGTGAATGCTCTGTTTTTCCCTGAAGTAGTCACTTTCTTTGGAAGTTTCTTGCCTGTGTGTGTAGGAACTTAACAGCAACGTAGAGAACTCTGAATATGAGCTTCTGGTTCATGGTCTTACTGCTTCTCTTTTTATGAGTTTACAGAAAGTGCTATCTTTTCCTCTGATAAATTTGCCGTTCTTCTGTTTATATCAAGAGAGTGTATTAGGTGCCAATAATTTTCATGTGGTTTTTTGGCGTTACGTAATCATCTTTCCTTTCATTGTTATTAAGCTTTATCTTATCTACCTGGGGTTGGTTTTGGGAGTTCTACTTTTCCATCCAGCCATTTAATATTTAATGCATATAGTTTTATATACATTTCTGACACAGTCTAGGGAAGCCAATCCACCATTCAGGACTGCATCAAGTTCTATTCCAACTTCCCATCTTTTTGGGACTGTCTCGTCTGAGCTACTTTCCACTAAACCTGAAATTTATACAATTAATATAGATGTCCTGTGTTACAAGTTCTAATTGCCTAGGGGCATAACTATCATAGTGACTGTTAAAAGAAAAGTGCATGGGTTCATATTTTTCTTCAGTTTTTACATCATGCTGGGTATTAATATTGGAGATGGTAAAGCCATTTCTTTCGTTGTTAGTCTGATATTATTGCATGTCATTTGTCATGATATTGATGCATTGTTACCTGGATTGCTATTAAGTTTAGAGATGGTGACAAAATTCTTCAATTATGATTGAGCAAAACCTGTTCAATTATTGGCTTTAATTATTGCTTAGTTACTTTCATTTGCTTGCCTTAGGAGAAAGGACATGCAAGTTTATGAGGAAGTCTCATTGCATCGTTAATTTGGCCAAGTTAATTAACCAATAAGATGTCCCTTTAGATTTTTCTGTCATGTCAAATTTGTCCTGTGCAAGACAAGACTTTGGTGTCATTCTAGAACTTGTCTCATGTTAAAGGCAGCATTCTTCCTGAGAAAATGATTTTCAAAAACCAAATTTCCTCTCCTTTGCTTGGATTCTTTTTTTCCTTTTTTTAGGAGATGGGGGGAGAAACATTTTGGAGGACCTTCAAGAATATGGCATGCTCCTACCAACCACTCTACTTTCCTTGTTTGCTGCCTATCTGTGCAAAAACATAAATTGAACCTGCCAATATGCTCATTACATGTGATCATATTATTGATGTATACATGGGCTTCAAGAATTACAAAAGGAAGCGCAAGAATAGGCCCACTGTTGGCTAAGCCCGTCAATGACTGATCCATTGGACATACCCATGGTCAGCCAAATAATAGGTCCAACTATGTCTGTTTTGTTTGTATAGAGATTCCCTATAATTTTTTCTTAAACCTACATTCTTAGTTTAGCAGATTTTCAAGAGGGTTTTTCTGGGTATACTTTCTTAGTTTAGAAAATTCTAATAAGATGTAGCAAGATAATTGAAAGATGATTAACATTTAATCAATAGGAGAGAGGGAAAAAAATCTTTTTTTTGGAAAGGGATTGGCTTGTATTCATTTCATAAAGAGGAAAGTAAATTGGCTTGTATTCATTTCATAAAGAGGAAAGTAAATTCTATGTGGGATCCTTAATAGGCAGGATTTTATTCCCATTATCTGTAAATTCCCATGTATTCTTTCATTTATAAAATTTTAATGAAAATTCTTTCTCACAGTCATTATTGTGAATGCATTAATGAAGTGTTTCCCTCGTGTGTAGAATTTTTGAGTTTATGCTCGTTTACATTTGTGTTTCTTCATTCCCCACCATTTAACTGCATACAACAACACAAGTTGAACTGTCTTCTTGTAAACATCACCCTTCAATCAAAGTGACACTAGAGATTTCAAAGCATATTTTTGCTTTGCCCACCCTACATTGATCCTATTTGTGATATATAACTCAAACCTTCCATTTTGGTTTTTAGCTGATCCTAGATACAGAAACGAATCACATCATGGCACTGAGTTAGTTTCATTTTTTACAAACTCATTTTCTGCTCTCAGTGTCCTTGATCTGCTAGTGTTCAATACATTTCACCCCAAATTTCTAGCTTGTCATTTATTTGCTTTCTTGTCTGACAAATGAGTGCCACTTCATCTAAAAAGAGTATACAGCAAGGAATGACATCTTGAATATTTTTATGAAGTAGTCCACAACTAAGATGAATAAATAGGATCTCAAAGTGGACCCTTGGTGTAATCTAACTCCAACTGTGAATTTAGACAACTCACCTACACAGTTCTTACACTGTGTAGGTACTTACACCAACTCTTCATACATATCGTGTATAATTTTGTGGTATAACCGTCAAGGAGCATTTTCTTTTTCGTTGTTTGTCAAATTAAATTTCATGGTATCCAATCTTAGGCTTTTTTCAGAAACAATAAAAAGCATATGTAAAATTTGTTTCTTTCTTTGAACCTTTTAATGAGTTGTCTTAATGAAAAAATGACTCTTTAAGTATATTACTTAGCATAAACAAAAACTAGCTCCGAGAATATCGCATACAATACATTACCAACTAAGAATGTCATATACAATTAGATTTAGACCAATGATGCTAAATGATGTTAATATTTTATCTGAAGTGTCTGTTATTCTTAACACATATTAATAGTCTGCAATGGCGTGTCCAGTCTACACTTGATGGATAGCAATTCTCAATTTAAACATACCATGTGTGCCTGTTTGCAGGTGAAACTCTCTGGATCAATCAGCAGCCAGTACTTAACTGCTTTGCTTATGGCTGCTCCTTTGGCACTTGGAGATGTGGAAATTGAAATTATTGATAAACTAATTTCTATCCCTTACGTTGAGATGACACTAAAACTGATGGAACGGTTTGGTGTAAAAGTGGAGCATGGTGATGGTTGGGACCGATTTTTGATCAAGGGTGGTCAAAAGTACAAGTAAGTGTGACATTAATTGCTTTGGACAGCCCCGGTGAACCGGGTTTTGAGATTGTTGGTAACACTAATCACTATGGTGTTTTGACCAACAGATCTTCTGGAAAAGCTTATGTTGAAGGTGACGCATCAAGCGCTAGTTATTTCCTAGCAGGTGCAGCTATAACTGGTGGCAAAGTGACCGTTGAAGGTTGTGGGACAAGCAGTTTACAGGTATCAATTGCAGTATAGTTTGATGCACTCTTGGAAATCTTCCATCTGCACTTATTGCTCTTCGTCTTACATTATTGTTTACCCTCGTACTGCAGGGGGATGTGAAATTTGCCGAAGTTCTTGAGCAAATGGGGGCTAATGTTACCTGGACGGAAAACAGTGTCACTGTTACAGGTCCACCTCTTGATGCTTCCAAAAAGAAACGCTTGCGAGCAATTGATGTCAATATGAACAAAATGCCTGATGTTGCCATGACTTTGGCTGTTGTTGCACTTTTTGCTGACGGTCCAACAGCCATAAGAGATGGTAAGTTTTTATAAATGTAGTAGGTTTCATTTACTCATCATCCACAAGGATTGTTTTCCCTCTATCAATTTTGTTGCATCCATCTGTTTTCTGTTCTAGTGCTACCATGTTTTGCTTTCCTAATTGTTCCAAGCCTTCCAATGCCTTTTCTCAATGCCAATCTGAGCCATACCTGTTTTATTACCAGTGGCATCCTGGAGAGTAAAGGAGACTGAACGAATGATCGCTATTTGCACAGAACTCAGAAAGGTTGGTGTCTTCTTGCTCTGTAATAATACTACATACAGATTGAAACTTCTTTTGGACACTAATAATTTTTTATTGTCTCGCTTGCTTGTCTTGCTTGCTATAGTTGGGTGCTAAGGTAGAAGAAGGCCCAGATTACTGTATAATCACCCCACCGGAGAAGTTGAATGTGACAGAAATTGACACATATGACGACCACAGAATGGCCATGGCATTCTCTCTTGCTGCATGTGCTGATGTTCCTGTCACCATAAACGATCCAGGTTGCACTCGCAAGACTTTCCCTGACTACTTCGATGTCCTAGAGAGGTTCACAAAGCATTGAGTGGTGCGTGTTAGTTGTTGGGTCATTTGCTGTTAGAGACCCTTTTATAAGTAATGTTGTATCACATAATTTTGTGATTTCAAAGTTAATTATTTTGAAGACATTCTAATATATTTATTCAAGTTAGTTTGTTGTCCTATGACTCTTTATCGTGGGAACTACCGATGATCCTCACTTGACATCTTTACTGAGCATTCATGGAGGTTGGTTTAGCTGCTGCTTATGCATGTTTAGTTTAAGATGTATGATTTCTCTTTATCGAGGGAACTACAAATGATCCTCACATGACATCTTTACTGAAAACATTCATGGAGGTTGGTGTAGTTGAAGCTTATGCATGTTTGGTTTAAGATGCGTGATTTAGGAGGAACATTGCAGAAATAAAAATAACACTGCCCATCTTTTTTACTAAGAAAGCATGCAATTCGCCACTACACCTAAAAGGAAAACAACAGTCGAATAGAGTTTTAAGCAATTTCATATGCCTTTCTACATGAGGGCTGCAGTTGGCCATTGGTGATTAATCCATGAATAAGTCGCAGTAAATGGTTGCCTTCATTTATGTTAACTTAGCCAAACTAAGCAGAGGCCATTTTCAGGAAGCAACAAGTTATTCTTAAGACAGTATTTTGAAAGATCTTCCCATAATCTACCTGTATTCAAAACATGAGAACCGTAGAAAAGGGGAGTAATGTTTCTCCCTCTTAATCTTTGTTGTTGACTCCTCTCAAACCCATCACATGAAGATTTCAACCAAACATTTGAACCAACAAAGTAGGGTTCCAAGGCTTAGGGGTGAGATGAAGTGCAGTGGGTTCCAAAGCTTGCAGGATCAATTGCATAGTACACATAACTGGGATGATTGTTAAATATGAGCAGTGCCCTGCTTGAAAAAAAATTGGCATATTTACACCCGGTTGGTCACGAAAGAATAGAATGCAGTGCACCAGTTTCTGCAATGGTAATCGCAGTGCACCTTCAATCAATTTTAAGCAAGTATCATCATCTAATTCAAAAAATAATGGATGGGTCTTATCCCAACTGAAACTGAGTGTTTTGGATTTAAATAGAGCAATATCTTAAAAGCCAAGACCACTGGGCTTGTGTCATTTATGATTTTCAAAGTCTAAATCATAATAATGGATTCAGATTTGCTAACCAGAATGGAAACAGGTCCACCAACCCCTGTTACAACTCACTACTAGTTTCGTGAGGAACCACTGTTTGGGCCTATGTTATAAAAATGACTGGTTTGAAATCACTCTCTCAAATAAAAAAATGTAACTAGAAACAATTTGAAATCTGCAAATTCAATTTTTTTACCTTTATATACAGTTGTTAAATATGCTGCCGTTATAAGAATTTGCTCCATTCAGTGACCGTACCCTATACAGTTCACTCCAACCACGGAATGAAGAAGTTCCAGTTCAACTAGTTCTGACCATTCAATGCGCTCTAGCATCTATAAAATTGGTTTCAAACAAGTAATCACCAATTTGGTTGGGGACTCAGGTGGGTTGTCCCACTTGATTGGTTATCATCAAAGTGTTGGAAACCATATCCATAACTCTCTCATCAATTAACTCCTCCATCCATTAACTCCCATAACCATGTAAGTTTTGGATTGTAAATTGGATAAGATTGTTTGATATTTTTTCTTCAAAATGTCACCTTTTATAGGACGATGAGTGCAGCTACACATTAGGGATGAACAACTAAAACAATGACCACATTCAGGAGTTGAAACATTAGTGATCTCATCAAATGTTAATCCCTGAGGCCAGTCGGGATCCTCTGAACTAGGTTTGCCTAAAACTGTGACTAACACTGGCTGCCTAATCCAGCCAAGGAATAGAAGAAATCTAACAAGTAAATCAGATAATTCGGACAACTGAGCAATCAAATTTGTATAAATGAAGTTACCAGACCCTTGGTTCCAGATGAACCCCAACAATTATGGGCTACAAAATACAAATAGTCAAATTAGAACCACCAAAATCAACGATATACTCCAAAGATGTTTTGCCCTAACCCACATCCAAATAAGATCAAGATCCAGTGGGTCAATCCAACCCAAAACCTCCCCATACCACACTATTAGGTACATTGGATTACGAACAAATCTGCTTTTATTGGATCAAAGGCCTCAAAATAGAGTATCAAAACAGTCAAAACGAAAACAAAACACTAGCAATCTATGGAGGAAGAGAACATGACAAATGAGTGCGACCCAACTTTAATGTTGGATCTCAGCGCAACATGCATTAACCTCATAAAAGAACACTATGTCATGACCAAAAGCTTTAAATAGCTGAACCCTACACCCTAAATTAAAAAGGAAAAAACCATTTACGGTAACATATGAAATAGCATTCTAAGTCATTGTTCGAAAGAAGAAAGGATGCAAAACACCACTAAGGGTCCGCAATGGTAACATCGACCTCCACACCAGGCTCTATTGTGATGGATGTGATTTGCTTGACAACTTCAGGCGAGCTAACCAGGTCAATCACATGCTTGTGCACACGAAGCTCAAATCGGTCCCAAGTGTTTGTTCCTTCAATATCAGTACAAAACTTTAAATCAGTATAGTAATTTAGATGCTCATTGATAAATGTTTTGCTATCTTCTATGCAGGCCACGATATTAAATTATACACATTATTATGTATATTACATTTTACAGTTGCATATTACAATGATTTCTTATCTCCAACTCAGAGATTATGACTCCAATCCAAACTTATAAAATGAAAAGTCTAATTTAAAAAACTCATAATAGTAGTAGAATGTGCAGTCTCCAGAGATGGAAAGACCCATCACATATTTGTACACATTTCCCCAAGTGCAATATTAAAAATCTATTTGAGAAATTGCTTCAAAGTAATCTTCCAATTTTGGGCGTTTTCTATTGATATAATCATGATTCTATTAAGAATTGCATTATGTAAAATAGAAAAACTGAAAAAAAAAATTTATAAAACTGACAAACATAAACTTAAAATATAGAAATTGTAGGTAATATGCCACGGAATCAGGCTAATGATTGCTTGGAAAAAAATTTTATATTTTAATTTTGAAAACCTCACAAATAACTGAAAGCAAAGGAATTAAAGATGCTTTGAGGGGGTGGAGGCAGACAAAAGCACTCTCTTGAATAAAATCAAGTTCACTGTTACTTCGGTCTAATAATTCTTTCAAAGCTTATTAAACTGATCAAATTGTAAGGAATTGGAAAGAAGTGGCTGACTTATGTGTTGGGGGTTTCTCATCTCCTATTTCTCAAGGTTTAGGTGACTGTGTCTATTATCTCTGTTTGCTGTGTTTGATGTTGTGTTTTCTTGTTTTGTGTAGGTTTGTCGGTATATTTCTCTTGAACTGCTTGCTATTAATGAAAGTTTCCATTCAAAAAAAAAAAAAATTCACAAATATCAAACTCATTGTTCCACGATCCTGTTGCAGATCATCCAGTACTGATGATAGCAATGTCACTGACCACAAAAATAACCACAATATGCAAGCACCCAACAACAGTTCTCCATCTATAGGGGACCTCCAAAAATTCCCTGGTGAATGTAGATGAGGGGAACCTAAATGTGACAGAAACTATATCATCCATTTGACACAGGTAATCAAAGGGCTAATGGAAAGGGCTTTTAGCCCTTTGATAACTTGTATCAACCATTTAAATCAATGTATGATGTTTTAATTCTTGATCATTCATTAGATCTCAAAGGACTAAGACACGCTCAAAACTCATCACATTTCTAACCATACCAGCAAATAAAATTGGGCATGCCATTCTCATTTTGTGTCAAAATTGTCTAACCTTGGGCTTTTACGGAAGGTAATTGACCAACCCATTACACAGTTTCAATCGAACGTCATTTGGGCTTTTTTTTTTTTCCTTTTTGATAAAATCTGGCCATTTATTGGAACAAAAAACTAAACAATAATGATGACATCATCCATGTTGGGGGTGTTTTCATCCATCTTGGTGTCAAGATGTGATACATTGCTCATTAGTATCCATGTGATATATGTTCTCACATTAACCATGGTAGCTGAAACAAGTGAAATACCTAGTGGTACACACTCCAAGACTTGAATGTGGCACTATGTTTTGTCAATGATTTATAGAATTTCTACAGTAGGGGATAAGTGTATTGGGACAAAAAAAAAAAAAAGAAGATGAATGTGAGAATAAACCTTCGCCACAAGGAGATTTCCTGGTAGTGATGTGGAGAACCTTGGTAGGAATCCTCACCGGTCCCTTAACTCTCAACCTCTTTTCTTTCGCGCCACGCACAAGATCCGCACACACTATTTTAATTACAAAACAAATCAACAGAGAGACACATAGATAGAATAGAAGATGAAGAGAAATGAACAAGCATTAGCAATTCGCTGGGATTGGATAGAAAGAGACGGACCTTTCTCGAGATTTTTAACATTCTTGGAGGAGAGAGTGATACGGATGCGGTGAACTTGCTCTTGGGTTTCTTCCAAACCAGGCTTCGTACTAGGTTTCATCGCTGCGTATGCCATGATTCCTAAAACCCTAATTCAACAACAAACAATTATCAATGCGAAAGTAAATAGATAGAATCGCATTCAGTAAACAACATCATCTCTTCTACTCTTTACCTTCACCTGAAGCGGCAACGATAATTGAGAATGAAATGTGAGTTTCTTTCCAAGGGCTTTTACGTATCTCTTCTTTGTACGGACATGCAGTATAGGGCTGTTGATTCATATGGATCTGATCTGGATTTCAAACTGGAGAGATTTGCCATATCTGGACTGGTTCTGGATGTTATCCAAATCGGCCCACTGAAGTGCTCAACTGTGGGTCCTGATCCAGTTCTACATAGTGACAAGAGTTCTTAGCTCTATAAAATGATTAAAACCAAGGCCTGTTTGTTTGGATTAGAATACAAACAACTTCAGGGTCAAATCAGCTCCACGACCTTGGATTACTAGGAAAAGAAAGTGTGAATCACAGAAGATGGGGTTGAAGGATATAGGAAGCTATGTGGATAAGACCAGCGACTTTTGACTTTAATAGGATTTGAATTATTGTTGTGGGGGCTAGGTTTTTTTTTTTTTTTAGTCTTACCTTGATTTGCTTCTCTTTGAGAGGTGTTATTTGATGGGCATTTTTTATATTTACGTAGGCATGACAAATATTCGAAACTGTTTGGGTCCTTATTTGATACACAGTGTTATTGGGTTTTTTTTTTTTTTTTTGCTTTAAATAGTGATGATGTTGTGTATCCATAATTTTGCCAATAATTAACTTTAAGGGAGGGTTCGTAGGTTTCTCATCATAATATATATATATATATACTTATTTGGACCAACACTCTCTGATTTCACTTAAGCAAGTGGCAACGAGTTTAAACCTGTGCATTTGTGTTAGGATTTAGGAATGACTCACATTTTCATTTAGTCCAACTCTTAACGTATCCTAGCCCATTTATCCAATGACGGGATAGGATTTTCCTCTAGAGGGGCAAAAACGGTGACTCAGTGAGGCTTGCATGAAGATGATATTAGGCAATAAGTGATTGGCATAAGGCTTCAACTTTCTGATACGAAAGCCCTCTCAGGGCCATTAAACTACAATCAAAGCGCACTCATGATGACATATGCTTATAAGACTCAGTGAGCCGACTGTATACATTAACGTGCTTAAGTTTTAAGTTAGCCAGGACTTGAAATGATCATTTCAGTTCATTTTAAGGAACCCTATTGTCGTCATTGGCATCCTTAAGTTTTAGGCTTGCTTAAGCCTGAGATGAAACTTTCAACTCATTTTGAGGGACTCTGTTATCTTGATAGTTGGACTGCTATTGTGTTTCTGCTTTTATTTAATATAATTTTCCTAAAATAAATGTAGAGGATGATTCAAAACCTTTATCAACTAGAGGAATTGGAAGGGAATTAGAAACGGTAACTGCTCCAAGTATCAATACTTGCCACTTGACTGAGAGCAGATTGGTTTGTGTTTTCTATCAGCCTCAAGTTTTCCTTCTTGTTTTTGTTGTCTTCTTCTTCTTTCTTATTTTTTTGTTAACACAAAATTAGTCTTTTACCTTTTTTCTTATCGCTGTTAGTTTTCCCATTACATTAGAGTAGAGATGTCATAAATCATCCTCATGTCACGATCATGGTTCTCACAATGCATAAGCATTTATGCATTTGAGATGTGCAGTGTCTTCTATTGTTACAAATGGAACTCTGTGATTCCTGTTACATTTGTCATTGTTACAATTCAAACAACTCTATTTTCCTATTCTTATTATTTGGTCTTGGCACAAGGGTTTCAACTTGCAGGACAGCTTGTATGAGGGCACAGAAGCAAGGTGGTAGCAGCAGCAACAAAATATAGGGTATGGGTTTGGAATAACCATCCGTCAATTTGATCCAAGGGAACCATTCTCCATATCAAATGGCATAGCTCCACCGTCTAACATGCAGATGACCTTGATGGCTCAAAAACAACAATTGAAGCACCAAGTAGTGGGAAGTACCTACTCATTTGGAGATCCAATTGAAGGTTTCTCAAGTAGTGGACTATAACAAGTCAGTTCCAGCTTACTATAGTTTTTTTTTTCTTCATCTTCTTATTTTCTTAATACCTATTCTTTGATTCATTTTTCATTGGTGAAAGGTTCGGTGAGGGTACTCTGTTGTTTGTAAAAATGCAAAGCTGTTCTTGTTCTTGTTCTTGTTTGTCAGAAAATGTGCACTGGTTAGCAACTTAAAATTACTATTCTTTAAATTGCTCTATAGTGTGATTTTTTTGTCTTGTTTGATGGTGGTAATCATGTTTCATATGCTCAACCAAAAAGTGGTACGCACTTTTCTTGAGCTGAAATTTGAGGATGCATCTTTTTGAGGAGATAGGATTCTTCTCGAGCAGTCCAAATTACAACTATGTAGGCACCATGATGGAGTTCCCAACATGTATTTCACGATTCCTATGTAATCTGGTCTAAGTGAAAAATAGATGCAAATTTTATTGTAGAGCAACAAAATTTCAAGCTGCAATTGGTTTCCAACTTTTCAGTAGCATGATCAGGTTACACTAGCCTGTCCATAGTTCAAGACTCCAACTGATGGGCTTAACTCAATGTTCCCTAACAATTGTGTTCCCCTCGTGAGAACTTCTCATCTTGGGAACATTATATTTTAGTTTTGCATGGTCATCATACCGCCTATCAACTCAATGCAATCGGTCGGCATAAGACCAAATCCAAGCTCATCCCAATCAATATTTGCATAGTCAGCATACTCCCTATCATTTTCCACTAAATGCAATTAGTTTTCTTATCATATTTGGCATTATAAAAGCATGAATCTATGAAATCAAAGGAAAAATGATGACAAAAATAGTGAAAAGACAACATGGCCATGATCTAAATGACAATGCATAAAACTCCTATTAAGAGGCTCGGTCAAGACCCATCAAATATAGTTTCTGCCCCTTGTTTGGGGATTACTTGAACAATTGTCATACTCAAGTGGCTTGGTCTTTCTCCTAAAAAGCCAACTGCTTTAGGATAATAAAATCATGCACTGAAGATCATGAAGGAGATACCTATGTCTAAGGGATATTGATCTTTTAAAAAAATGCAATAAAGATTGATGACATTATTGTTTAAAGCTACAAACATGCCTTTACAACATGTTTAGGCATGGTTTCCTTTAAATATAATAATAATAATAAAATATATAATTGTTTTTTGTCAGCATTGACCAGTTATTTGTTGGTATCAACAAACTATGCAGATTTTAGGAGCAAATATTATAATAGTATTTGTCGATGGCAATAAATTATTTATTGATATCAATACATTATTTGTCAACGTTGATGAATCTACACTATTGTGCAAATTTTAGAAACAAGAATTGTAACTGCATTTGTCGACATTGACAAATTATATATTGCCATCGACAAATTATTTATCGACATCGATGGATCTACATTGTTATGCAGGTTTAAGGGCAGCTACTATCACTTTATTTGTCGACATAAACAAATTATATGTTGAGGTCGATGAATAACTTGTTGATTTCAACAAATAAATTTGGGAAACAACACTAGTTTTCTAATTGAAAATAAATAGACCATTCAATTAGAGACTGATTATTTTGAGCTAAGAGTTTGTATACTCTATCTCCTTGTTCATCTTGGTATTTTGAGATCATTGATGGTACACTGTTTCTTTAAAAATAGAAAACAAACAATTTGGTGATGACCACTGTGCTTCATTGTCTTCTTGACATAAGGGTTGGTGTTTGGTGAGTTGCGAAAGAACTTCTCTGAAATAAGGAGCTGGAAATGCAGAGGCTTCTCATTTCTTTATCCTTTTTTCCTTTTTTTCTTTTCTTGTAATCACAATTGACTCCAACCCGATGGATAGAGATTTCTCCATCGATGACTCCAACCATTTAATGTAATCATCAATTTTCTCCCAAAAGTTTAGATTGCTATTTCTTAAATACATGTCTCTAATATTTCAATCATAGTTAGAGAGTATGAGTGGTAAAAATTGCAATTGAAAGACAAATTAAAGTAACAGTTGCTTTTATAACGTTGCAGTTTACAAAGAATATGGAAATTTGACAACTGCAAGTCACAACTCACGAGACCATGCTTCCATAATCACCTTCTCTCTACAACAAGTACACACCCAAATCTACCAACTAAAGAAACAAATGTTCCTACACTGTTGCAAGTTGCATACAATAAGAAAATCAAATGATTCTATTGCAGCCAAGAAGTACACCCAAATCAACCAGCTATTGCAGCCACACCATGTCTCTTGCCACCCCAAGTGCAATTCATATTCAGGCAATCACCAATGGAGATGCTTGTTCTTGAGCTTCTAGCAAAAACCATTGGATTCATCACCATCTTCAAGAACCTCATATCAATCATCAGATGGGTCTGGGCCAATTTCCTCAGACCCCCAAAAAATCTCAAAGAATGTGGTGCTTGGGCTCTAGTCACCGGTTCCACTGACAGGATTGGCAACACCCTTGCATTTGAGCTAGCTTCAAAGGGTCTCCACCTGATTTTGGTGGGTAGGAACCCCACCAAACTAAGTATCACTACCAAGGAATTGCATCAGAGATGTCATGGAAGTGAATTGCAGGTGAAGAGTGTTGTCACTGACTTCTCAACTGATCCTTTTGGAGGTGACTGGCAGTAGAATACATGAAAGGATAGATGGATTGAATGTTGGGATCTTGATCAATAATGCAGGCATGACTAACACATGGCCCAAATTCTTTCATGAGGCCGATTCAACGTGTGTCCAATGAAGCAAAGAGAGCATTCGGTCCCTGGATCAAATTCAATGAACAAACAATGATGTCAAAAAATGCTTCCCACAGGAAACTTGGAAAATCAAATAGGAGGAAATCCAAGTATAAAGTTCAAAAACTAGCATACATTTTTGCCTCATGCAATATGACTGCAGATTGGAGACTACATACTTTCGACTTTTAGTTTTATAACACATCATCAATTTTCCCTAAAAAGTTTATTCAGAACTGTAACTTTTTATGTCCACCCTTTTCTCATATGTGTTTTATTGAGTCCATATTTACACAAGGGCACTTCTTAAAATATGTATTACCTGTTACAAGATCAAAAGCCATTGCAAAATCAAAGACAGCTTTCTTCATCTCTACCCTTTTTTAAAGCTTGTCCTCCATACATCTCCCTATTTCCACTTCTAGTCTTTCCTATGTGTTTCTAGTGCTTCTAAACTCGACTGCCATACTTCCTTTGATGGGTATAACTCGTACCAAATCATCCATCAAGCACCCAAATTACTAGCTATACATCTAAAAAATCTTTCTCATATAGGTCATTGCTATCCATTTTGGATATACACCATTCTGGTTGTAATAATGTGATCACCTATAACAGAGATATATGGGAGCACACAAATGTTTTTTGATACCAAGACATCTAATTTTTCCATACCATAGATCCTTTAAGCAGACTATTATTCTCTTCCTCATATTTCTTATTCATTTCAGGCAACTACCAAACGTTGTCTTGCTAGTGCCGCCCCTCATCGTTCCCTTAAGGACTGTTTCCTTTCATTCAGTGGGACTGGGGCAATCACGCAGCTTCAAAATCCAGGTCTGCTTAGAAGTGCTAAAATAAGTGGGGCAACAATTCATATAAAAGATAGGGCGAAACCTGAAGCAGAAGGAAGGGCTCTTTCTTGTTGTCGGGAAGGGTGGCGGAGCATAGGAATAGATCACACTTTTGATGTCCTGTTTGACAAATCCAATAACCACTGCATCGCTATCCCCATCCTTCCCAGCACCTAGTAAATCAACTGCTATTGCTGTCTGTATCTATTCTCAACATTGCAATTCGACTACACTATAAACATCCTTCATAAGGTAGGAAAAGAAATCTAATCTTGCTGCATGCAGCTCATCTAACCTCAGAATGTAACACAACTTTAATACATTATATGCTTAATATAATGACTTGCACAATGATTAGTAGATATGAAAAATTGCAAGACATAGCCCACAAAAGAAATCAAATAGTGAGTTAAATGCTCTTCATATAGTTTAAAGCAACAAATTCTTCAAAAATATATCAAAATAACACATATTTACAAGAAAGAAAACAAACAATCAAGGAACTCAATGAAATCTTTCCACTTGCCATTCCCAAGATCCATTTAACTGATCAAATACTACGACAAAAAGAACATGATTCAAAGTAAAAAGAAAGAGAAAATCATGTCCACTCAAAAGTATAAAATAAGTTCTATAATATTCATCTAAGTTGTGGTTTGATAATGTGTCAACAAGTATCAATAAGCACTAAGGAAACACATTTTGTGCAGAAATAAAAGAAATCTTACACCCATAGCATTTTCATCTCTGACTCTATACTGGTTTCCATCAGGCTAAACTTTGCAAGTTTATCATATTTCAGCTCCAATCATAGAGGAAGGTGCAATAACTTTCAATTTCAATAAGAAATATCATTACTTGAAAACAAAATATGCAAAACACATTATTGTTTAACATTTCACATCAAACATTTAGAAATTCACAAAACACCCAATCATCAATAGGGTTCCCCATCAGTTGATTAATGAGATCCAAAGTTGAACAAGCCTTCAGCCCATGAATATAATTGAATTTTTGTGCAAAATTTAAAAGTGATTATTAAAAGGTGAGCCATTTTGAAAGACCGCTGTGCCCACACCAACATCATCGTAGTCATCGTCATCATCATCAAAGAAAACCAACTGTTTTACTTTCTTTGAAAAGCCTAGTTAAAAAACAAGCATTTCACTTAGAATCTTGAGCCTGCATCCATCAATGATTCAAACATGAAACATGGAAGGATAAAACAAGGAAAAGAGTAGCCGCATGGACACCATGCTTCTCTGTTACAGCTGCATGCTTTATCTGATCCATTATCAATTTGAGAAACATCTAAATCATGCATTTAACTCAAAATGCTTCCCAAAACTAACACACGCTTTTAATGCTGATAATAAATAACCAATCATGTAAAAAAACCATGCCCAGAAATCTAAATACATGAAGAACTACTAACACAAATACAACATACACACACAATTGCATATTGTCTAGCTAGAAATACATACTACATGGTCATAAAAAAATTAAAAAAAAAGAAAAGAAATATAGACTACGTACTCCTCTAATCCATATCTCATGATTACATCCTCCTCGAATGCAAAAGTAGGAACATTACACAATTCCAAGCAACCTAGATGACCAACAAATCCCAGAACCGCGCCTCAAGCTTCAGCAGCACCAGCAAGCAAACAAGCTCAAAAACTCAAAAAAACATGTCAAAAGAAAAAAAGGAAGAAGAGAAGCCCAGTTTCGTCCAACTCACACAAATCAACTACCGTGGGAAGGGGAGAACAATTGAAGGCTCACGGTGGAGATGAGAATAGGAAGAAGAGAGGCATTCAGGATTTGAGAGCAAGAAGGAAGCAAAACGATGGGAAGCCAAAACCGATCGAAGGCTTAGGAAGGGGAGACAATCGAATGCTTGAGTATATATATATATATATTTTTTCCTTTCCTCCTTTTGGTCTAGGGTTATGCAAAGATGCAAATACTGGAGTCCCTTTCGTTTTTTCTTTCGTTCTTTCCAGTTGAGAACTTAGCAATATGGTAAGAAATACGGAAAGAGGAAGAGGGGCAATTTGGGAATAGAAATATGGAATTTGGAAAGGTAGGTCATCTATTGATAATACAAAAAATTGTGGTTCTCAACTATGGTTACTCTGATTAGTGGGATTTTTTTGGTAAATCCCCCATTCTTTTCCTATTAACAACCCTGCAAAAAGAGAAATTATTTCCTACCATAATAATAATAAAGCCTAACAAGTGCTAAAACACATAAATTTTGTCTACACACTTATACACAAAAGCCTGTCCCCATTGTAACTTGTCTAAAACACACAACTATGACCTATGAATTAATAAAAGATTATCCTCCCTTAAATTTTTATATTTGATACTTTGTTAATAAAACTTTGTTAAGACCAATTCCCTTCACTTTCAAATAGTTTTCTTAATGAACTTTTGCCCTTGACATTAGTCTCCCTTTTGAATAACCTTGATTATGTAAACATAAATTGTTCCACTAAAACATGATTGCAACCTAGAATTTTTAAAGTTAGCACCCGTCTTTGTAAAAAAATAAAAAAAAAAAAAAAAGAGAAAAAAAAATGAATTGGAAGGAATCCCATCGTCATCTGTTAGGTGATTGACCACCATCAAAGGGTTAGGGTCTTTTCAAATTTAAGTGTGAGTGGGCTAAAAAAAGCAAATGTGGCTTGTGAGTTTTCTTCTCAATTATACAGGGGTATTTTATACTTGTTGCAAAGCCTCTTGTTTCCCTCATGTGCTCATACAAACATCTAAAAACAAAGAAATGAGAACCAACGTATAAGGAAAAAATATGCAAAAGAAAATCAGTGCCTTGGAGAGCAATAAGAACTGTTACTATTACTAGGTAACTTGCAGAGAGTGAAAGAAAATATGGATTGGTTTAACTTATTGGTAAGAACACCGAGAGTTAAGAACTTTGGTTTGGGAGTTGCAGAAGACGAGTTTTGGGAGTTGCAGAAGATGACTTTTTTTTCCCCGCCTTCTTGTTTGTTCGGGAGTCATCACCAGAAGGAATTGAAGCTGTCCAAGCCAACCATTCAACAATACAGGGACTGAGACCTAGAGGATGGCTGGCTAGTGTCATCCAATGGGACAAACCACAAACCCCAAACGTTTTTATTCAGGGGCTCTTATAGATTTGTTGTCAATATGAGGTCAGGAAGAGGCCCATACCTGTAATGTGATGCCAATTGCCCGGAAATGATTGGCCTCAGTACTTAAGCTCAACTGCAAACAGGCTTCACTTGCCTGGAAATGATTGGTCCAAGTACCAAACTCAACTGCAAAAAGGCTCCACTTGGAAGAGCTTCCACATATCCCACATGGTGCAGCAGCAGCTGGCTAAGATTTTGTCAGTTGTCACCTTATTAACAGATCTTTTTGGGAACTTTTCGAGGACACTTTTGGTTGGGGATTGATTACTTGAAGTTCAGTGCCTATTTAGCTTAGCTTGAAGAGAACTGAAGGCAGTGGCTGTTGGTGCCATTTTAAGTGCGGAATAATTTACCAATACTTTGTGAATTGTTGCTGAATTTTGTGCTATAAATGTGGGCGAATTTTATAATATATTCTGGACAGAATTAAGTAGATAAATATACATTACCTGCTTTTTTCATCTGGGAACAAAATACCAGCTTGTGTCATCACATATAATAGCCATGGGGTTCAATTTTCAAAATTGGTCCATATGTTGCTGTATTTTGTTTTTGACTTGAGGTTGAATTGTGTCGATTAAATCCTTTCAATAGGTTGATGATGTTCACTTTTTTGGTTTTCTTCAATTCAAAATCCATTTTAATAGCCTTATGTTCAAATATATACCTGGTCAGTCATCCATATTTAATCTTGTTCTTCAATTCCAACAGAGAACGAGATGGAGTAACAAAAACATGAGTTTTTTTTAAAGGTTAAAAAGCAAGATTAAAAAACATGATTTAGTGTGTATATTACAATTTACTTTATTTTTGGCTGAAAAGTGTGTACATCATAATTGTTATCACTAATACAGCATAAGACTTGAAATATCTTATGATGGTAATTGGAGATAAAATGGTGAAACAATAAAGTCCCAATTTTATCTACTGCAAAACATGGCAAGGATAAGGAAATCACATCTTACACATAAAAAACTGGGTGAGGTGATGATTTGTCGGTTGTCCTGTCCCTAGCAAACAGTCAAGTGAAAGAAGAAATTCTATTCCAGAAACTCCCAAACAAAAGAAATTTCAAATTCTATCCAAACTAACCCTTTGTTCATGTTTGGGGTGAGTCAAATTTCTTTCTCAGGGCATGTTTGTTTCCATGGAATTGAATTCCTAGCTCAGGGTAAAAAGAGTTGCAAAAAAGGATTACTAAAGAGGACAAAACGAATAGTAAGAGGTGAGTGTTGAAAGCTACAAATTGGAGATGTGGGATGTGACCCTAACTCTCATAGGATTTGATTTGATAATGCTGATGATTGGGAATTCATTTTTTATCTCTTTTTTTAAGTCATTATTCATCAAAATAGAAATTATTCTATTTCATAGAATTCCTAGAACTTCAATTCCATGCAAACAATTGTCACCTGCTTTGGAATCTACATCAACATCTATAACCAACAACCTCTATCAAAAACTTGAACTACAAAGCATTTTAAGGGCAATTGCAAACACAGTGAAATTTTAAAACAATCATTTTAGATACTAACGAACACTGTGATAAGATTCATGATTTAGAATCTGATCCCTGAGCCCGGGTGGGTAAACTTGGCATACAAGCGATGGTACACTTTTCTGTCTAGAGCATTCAATAAAAACAGCATCACTGTGACTATTGTCTGCAAACCTTTGCACTCATGTCAATGTGATAAGATTAGGGTTGATAATTGATATCCCTGCATGCAAGGTAACATAAAAATTATCCCAGATGATAACATTCTTTGCAGATGATTTGTGAAGGTCTGTCTATAGTTCAAGGATTTAACATCTCAAATATCAACAAGGATTCTCATGTAAGATTTCTTCATGATATAGCTAAATTCTCCTAGCACAGTTTTGAACATGTTTTCATAGTTGACAATCTTGTTGTGTTGTATTTCATCAAAGATGGTTGAATTAAACTGAGAATAATTATTGCCAGGACTTGATGTGCATTTGTTTATTTAGTTATAATCTTGCATATCATTTTTATTTATATTAGATACTTATTTAAATTAATTGAAATAAAGTGTTGCATCTATGTTTTAGTCAACATCTCTATATCTACGTTTGATTGAACATGCATATCCTACTCAGGCAACTTAGAGGAGGTATCAAAACAGCAGTTATTCAGCCAGCGCACCAGACAGTCCTTCAGAAAATGCTGAAGCTCAAGGAGTTGAAGATCTGGATGCCAGATTCTATAGAGGTATTTTCCAGTAAAAGCCTACTTTATCTTTCCACGTTTAGCATCCCATCCATTTTTCTTAAGTTGGTTTAGAATTCTTTAGCTCCTACTGTTAAAATGTCATTCTCCACAAAATTAACCTTCAACAATCTCTGGCCTGGGACTTTAGGTTCCTTTGGAGGATTTCCGAACAGTATCAAAAACCCTGGATGGATGGAGTATAAGCTACTATAGGAAATTGCAGAATAAGGTTGCTGACCACCTGTCTAAGATGAACTAGCCAGGTTTCAAGACCTTTGAGAGCTATCTCCCTCTGAGTGCTTATGATTGGTACTAAAAAGAGAAGATGAGGGCTTGAACAAAGAATGGAGCCATTAAGGAAGAAGAGGAAGTCAACTGATGGGATCTTAATAACCCAGCCAATGATCAAGATCCTCTGTTTTATCAGTTACTTTAGCCTCCAATTTGGTTGGCTGGTGTTTGCTTGAAAGTTCTCTGTTTGTACGCTGTTGATGTTTCTTTTATTGCTGCTTTTTGTTATGTTTGTTTACAGTGTTTGTAGGTAGTGATCCCATCTTGTTGGGCTACTCTAATTTTGGTTTAGCTTCCATATAATTCCCTTGATCTCAGACACCATGGCTTTGCCTTTCCAAACATTTTGTTGCTTTTGTTTAACAATGGATCACATTTTCATTCACTGTGAAAACAGATGAAGTTATTTGGAGGTTTTTGCTATCAATGTTTCTTTTTCTTTTTCTTCATTTCATGACCTAATTAAAGGTGGGTCAAAGGGATACTTCATGGTTTTAAATTCCGGCCAGCACCAGATTGATTTGAGCTCTGAAACATGTCAAGTACCAGTATTCTGGAATTTAAGTTTTATATAATATATTGCATCTCTAAGCATATTTTGGTCAATAGCTCACTGGTACAGGTGCTGTACAAGTGCTGCTTTGTAATGGGAGTGCACGGATTCAAAACCCAGTTTTAATTGAGATACATATCTTTCTTTTTTCTAAAAAGATATTCACATATACGGCCATTTATTTTCACATATTCTCAAAAATGGCTTCGTATTTTTTGTTTTCATAGATTTTTCTTAATTTTTTTACTAATTTTAGGACCAATGGAGCTGTACCAGTCTGGCATGGGCAGCATAGACTGGCAATATCAGTACCGACTCATCCTAGTTCCGATTGGCACAAAGACTGCACTGAAATTTAAAACCATGGGATACTTTCCACCAGTGGTCACATTTTGAGGAAAATGACACGGCATTGAATTCATGGCAAATATAGAAGAAAGATATGTAGAATCTTTGGGAGAAAATGCTTCTCACTGTCACCCTCGGTGAATCTAATATAGCTATGGATTTTTCAACAAGGATTACAGCTAAAGAGTTCGTGAGGACATCCCTATAGGATTTAGAACTGGAATAGGAAGTGGTGATTAAAGGCATCTATCACCAAATGAGGCAGTGGCTGTGTAGATACAGCTAAACCAGGCAATGGAGGTTTAATATGGCTGGTTATGCATTATGCAAATCTAAAATTTCAGGGAAAAGGGGTGCTCAATGATGGTAATGAGTAATGACATGTCGTACCAAAAAGAGCTGAGACTTTGGCAATGAGGGAGAGTATAATTTGTTTTTATTCTCCTGTGCAAGCCCTCTGCTAACTACAGCAAATTCTGTCAATGCCTAAAACTGTACTCTGTGAGCAGCTCCTGCCACATGGAAATTAAAGAACATCGTCAATGATGCAAGGTAGGACATACTGACACAAACAAACAAAGAGTCACACCTAGAGGGATAGGAGATGACTTTCATGCACCTTAGTAGGAAGGTGAGAAATTTGTACACAATTTGTTTTAGAGGGAATAAATTTTTTTTATGAATTCATAAAGCCAACCTCAAGGCCCAGTCTAATGAGATATGGCTAAGTTGATAATGATGAATGATGATACACAATGGATTAAAATCGCGGTATCGGTCGTGGTATCGGTTGACCCAAAAAACCGATACGATATCGGTATCGGTCGCGGTTCACAGTTCGTCACGGTCATCGCGGTGTGAATTTTTTTTTTCCACCAAAAAAATTTAGAAAAATATCCAAAATTTTTAGAATATTGTAAAATGCTAGAAAGTACTATTTCTTTCCATTAGTAACAACTATAAAGCAAAATATCGGTCCCCTAAGTCAAAACATTCTATATCGTTGTTTATTGTTTTACTTTTAAATGGGCAACCTTTAATAGGGTTTAATTTTTTGCTAGTTTTATAATCTATAAATCCACAGTGGCCACTGTATAAATTCAAGCCACTCAAAATAATGATCAAAATAAATGCCTCCTCTAATATGATCATTGTATATTTCAATTTTGTATAACTTAAGCAATTGTTAAATGGACTATTTTATAGTGCTTGATTGCCACACAAATTTATTAAAGGCCCATTCAAATATAGGACCACTAGCTTTTACGAGTAAAATGCACTAGATGGTTACAATTAAAAAGAAAATTAGAACAATAAAAAAGTCCAAAAAATGAGGCACACAAATGAAAAATCCAAACCCCTCAAACTAATTAGTCTTTTTTGGATCTCAACCTCATTTCATTCTAATTGAAAATTGACCCATTATTTGATCAATTAAATTAGACAAAAATTAAAAAAAGAACCTGGCCAAAAGAAAAAAAAAGGCCAATCCCCAATTAAAATGAAATTCATCTCGGACCTAAAGAAAATACTGGTGGTTTATTGTGTGGCCTATTATGGGCCCCACATTTTGCACCATATATGTATATAGTATATGAAAGATTAAAAAAAACAAACAAACATAAAGGGCCCCAACTTTTGACCCTTCCAGTCCAAATACATAAATTTTATTTTTGGGTCCAATAGAATGCATCAATCCAAAACTTTAAAAAACTAAATGGGTCCCAAATAAGTATCAAGACCGGACCTTATTTTTACAAGTCAAGTCCAGGACCTCCAGTTAAATGGCCTGGCCCGCCCATTGGAACTCCCTTCCAGAGGCTTCTTTTTAACACCGTGTCACGTGTGCTGTGTACAGAACAGGGGGGGGGGGGGGGGGGGGGGGGGGGGGGGGGGGGAGGAAAGGAAAAATGGAATGGAAGAGAGGGGGAAAAAGGGGGGGAAAATGGAATGGAAGAGAAGGAGGAAGAAGAGGGAAATAAAAGGGAAGGAGAGAAGGAGAAGAAGAAGAGGAGCAGCGGCAGGCGCAGCGGGAGCAGCGGTAGGAAGGAGAGAAGGAGAAGAAGAAGAGGAGCAACAGCAGGCGCAGTTGGAGAATGGCAGGCACAGCGCAGCTATAGCAGTGGCAGGAGGAGGCGAGAGCAGCGGCAGCGGCAGACGGAGGCAAGAGCAGTAACAGGTGCAGCGGCAGAGGCTTGATGGGAAACGACGAGGCGAGACTACTCCGGCGGTTAGGCAAGACACAACGGGTAGGCTTTCTTCTATCTCCTTCCTCCTTTCTCGACCTCTTTTGATTTTTTTTATTTTTTTTGAGTTTTCTCTACATATTTGGTTCTTCTTCTTTGGAGTTTGGATTGAGAAAATATCGGCCGATACCGATATTTCGCCGATATATCGAAATATCGGCCGATACCACCGATATTATTGGTGATATTTACGAGTGCCGGTACTGATACCGATAAGTGCACACTTATTGGTTCGGTCAAGGCCAATACCGGTACGTATCAGCTGATACAAACCAGTATCGGCCGATATTTTAATCCATGGTGATACATCTTCAATTGATGTTCCTTTTACCTAAATTTCAAACAATGAATGAAGATGTGAGCTCACTTGCAAAGTTGGGAGTTTTCTAGACTGGGTTTGGATCAGGAGATTCCTTAGGTCAGTAGTTTGTTCTCTGTTCTCTCAGTCCATATCTTTCTTGACTGCTGTATCAATTTGTACAGATTTTCAATTTTAGTTAATGAATTCCTGTTGTTAGTTCTCAAAGAAACCAACAAGGGGCTGCAGTTATATACTTGTCATGAAATATACCTGTGGGATGAGATAAGGAAACTCAAATTTTAGGGCTTAGATATCAAAAACCACTTCTTATGGTTCCTAGTATCTATCCTTTTCTTCTCTCTGATCACAACTTCTATTTGTATGCTTACAGTTGTCTATGTTATGAACTCAAAATTCAATAGAAAAAAAAATCAAGAAAATGAACACTAATCAACTACCATAAGATATTATATAAAGGCAGAAACACAAAGAGGACAAACTATCTTGGGGATGGAAAGTAAACCAGTAAACCAGAAATAGGATGCATGGGCAACACTAGCTTACAAAAAGATTCACATTGAACTTACATTGCTAGAATCTGTTGTTTTTTAAAACTCTGATAAGCAAGTCACTGAGGAGGAACAGACTATCCTTTGAATGATTCTGCATTAGCTTCAGTATCAGATTCTAGTTCCCACCAAGGCCCAGCATCTTCCTTCCAAGCTAAACTATCCCCCTCAAAAATGGCATCTTCGTTATCACCGTTCTCACTTTCTCCTTCACTCTCATTTGGATCAAACTCACACTTCTCCACCTCCGGTTTATATGTCCACTCAAGTTTTTTCAAAATATCTCGATCCCTCCAACGCCCAACAACTGACACCGCCTCCTTCTTAGCCTTCCCTGAAGCGATATCTCTCCATGAGAATACCGTGTCAGCACATCTCCTCAGAGCACCATCATTGTTGTCACCCACAACGACTGTCCGCAGACACCTCAATTTTGCCTCCCTCAGAACATCCACAAAATCAGAATCATCCGACACAAGGACAAAACAGCCAGCACACTGACGATCCATCATGTCCACCATATGATTCCTCAGTGCAGTATCTGCTGCCTGGGGGTTATCTGACACAGTGCGAACCCAAAACCCTGCCCTCTTGAGTTCATCAGCAAGACCATACCCTACTTTTGGAGTCAAGACACCACTGATGGCCTTCTTATACTTCTCCATCTTCATCGAGAACTTAGCTGCCAACTGCACCCGCCGCTTCCCTCTCGCTGATTCTAACCGGTTCAAACGTTTTAACTGCTCGCGTTCATGCAATTGCTTGAAGTGATTAACAAGCTTCTCATTAGTAAAGAATTTCCGCCCGCAAACACGGCAGATATATGGTTCAGCAGGTTTTATCACACCTTTGGTTTCCAATCGATCTAGTGCCTTCCTTTCCTTCCTTTGATCTCTAACTATCGGGGGAACATAGCTAAAAGCATGGCGGTTAGCATATGCAACCATGTACCGAACAACACCAAATGAGGATGCTGCAAGCTTCAGTCGGACAGCAACATCATATGGAGGGAAGGAGTTGGGTGGTTTGTTATCCAAGTCCCAGAAAATGCCTACATTATTCTCAACAGTTCTTTTGGTAGAACAAGGATCTCGACAGAAGCCCCCATCTAATCCATAGTGATAGAATCTACTCAACGGGAAGGTGTGAATATGAGATGATGACCTCTTAAATTGGAAAGGGATAACAAATCTGAGAAATCCAACCATACCAATATGCTCTTTGTTTTCCACCCTTTTTAATGTGAAAGCTGAAAGTAAAAAAAAAAAAAAAAAAAAAAAAAAAAAAAAAACAGATACACAAGCTGTTTGGGAGAAATTCAAAGAAACAATATGGTTTCTTAAACCTTTGGCACTTTTACAAAGTACAATGAAAAATTAAGGGCTTTTTCATTCATTGGTTGCATAAAAGGCATTTTCATTATGTTTTCAGACGATCAAAGCAACAATAGGTTGGCGGGACAAAGATCTTTAGCAGGGAGAACTAAAGAAAGCTCTGCGCCCATTTCTATAACCAGAACTGGCCACTGGACCATCATAAGTAGTTGATTAAAAATTTCAAGTTAGACCATGAACAAATCCAAAAATTGGAGTATCACATAATCAGCAGAAAAGAAAAAGTAAAAATGCAAATGTGAAGAACTGAAGATCACACATATAAAATAAGAAAAAGAAATTGGATATCAAGACAAAGAAAGAAGACAAAGAAAAAAAAAGTGTTAATAATCACAGTTTTCCAATGATAGAAGCATTTATAGTGAGTTAGTGACAAATAAGAGAATGGTAAAATCATATGGAGATTGGCATTGATGTATATTAGTATATCATAAATGACATATGTGTGGAAGCTTAAATATGTTTAAAATATCAGCATTGTAAGGAAAACTAAATGGTTTGAAGTTTTTTTGTTCAATTTAAGTGAGAAAAATCTAAATCATCAACATTATATTGTTGAGTCTAGATCCAAGTCACAAGACATTTCCTTGCTTCTCTAGAAAACCTCCACAAAGTCCCACAAACTCTAATGTTAAGTTACCTTAATCACTAGATTACCTTTTAAAATATAAACAACTAAAAATGAAAAATGGGGATACAAATTACTAAAACTAGTCATTAAACTGTGAGCTCAAAATAGAATGAAATGGAGAAACAGAATTCATGTAGCTGACTCCAACATAGTTGAGATAACGCTTTGATGATGATCAGGAGGAGGAGTCGTCATTCAGATGTGGGTGCTCTTGCCCCAATGAATGCTTGTGTAGTAAGTTACTTACAAAAGGATTTGTTATATTGATACTAATCATTTTTCGTATGATTTGAACAGAATGTGAGACTTTAGGATCAATGTTTTTATAGAAATTTCCTCCAATTTTTATTCCAATTTTCTCATAAATTTGTTGTGATTCGTCACCAATATTTGTGACAGTGGGCTACTTCTTGTTGGCATTATCAGAATTAAGTATACGATAAAATCTCCCATCCAACATCAGCAGCATGCTAAAATGGCCTATGATCTTGAACACCACCAAAAGTCAAAATAGGGAATGAGAAACCTTTAATGTCCCTTCAGGTTTTTTTTTTGGGTAACTTAATTCAGCTTCAGGTAGTGGAGGGAAGATTTAATTTTATTCTTCTTTTAGGAGATAGAGGAAGAAGAAGGATGTAGATACATAAAAATGAAGGGAGGCAGGGGGTGGCGCTTGCGTATAGGCTATGGGGTGACTGTGCACTCCTTTCGCTTCTTTAGTATATAAGAAAGGAGATTAAAAGAAAGCAATACATTAACATACATAATACGTATACATGCATGCATATTTATGCATGCAACCTGATTTTGCCAAAAAGATCCTAATTACCCCCCATAATATTCCCAAATTTACTTCAATCTAAATCGGAGATTTCTCAAATCCCTAAATTACACAAATAAAAATCTGCACTTTCAACAAAAATCACTAATCAAGATTTTCAATTAAAAAAAGTCACCAATTACAAATAGAAAAAAGAATCAGTAATTAGACAGGAACTACAAATAGACTAATACCAAAAACCCTTAATTACAAATATAAAACAAAATCCCATAAATTACAGACAGAAACAAAAAATCTCCCACATTTATAAATAAATAAAAAATTGCCTTTCAGAATCATCATTTTCCAAATACAAACAAAACCCCTGCTTGCTTTAAAAAGTATACCCAATAGATTATTCCATAAACCTTTATTTACAAAAGAAAATTTTCTTAATTAATAATTCTAAACAAGAACCTTGATTGAAAAAAGAAAAAAAAAGTGGTGTGATTTCCTAAATTATCTGCTGTTTTACACAAAAAAATACCTGCAATGATGAAAAAATAAATGGAAAAGAAAAGAACATATTCAATCTAGAGTCTAGATTCTCAAATGCAAATCGAACAAAAAATCTCCAATTTCTAAATAAAGTAGATCCCAATCCAGTAAAAATCAATTCATCAAGGAAATCAAAATGGAATTCTCCAAATCCATCAACTAGGAAAAGTTATAAATTCATAATCAATGGAGAGAGTGAGAGAGAGACCATCTTTGAAAATAGTCAGACACAAATCATAACCCAACTATACGAAGCCCATGAAAAGAAAATTTGAAATGGGCAGAATGTGAGAGCCTATGATGCCTAAATACGGCATGGGTACGGTAAGGATAGACCATGGACACAGCAAGGACATGGATTTTACACAAAAAAAAAGTGAAGTATCAAATACGATACCACATGATATGTTGCCCATTTTGAAGTATCCGTGGATCATAGGTGAGAACAAGAGAAAAAAAAAAACCAAAAGAAAAGATGGGTAGGTTTCATACGGAAGAAGAAGATAGAATGTACACAACACATGGTCCTACCTAGGCAGACAAAGAAAATGAGGGTGCAGCAAGTGCCACAGGCAGATGATCAGAAGAGTACGTTGCAGGGAGGAGAGAAAATGAGACCTGGGCAACCAGAGAGTTGGGGCAGGGTATTTAATTCAAATGCATCAGCATTAGGAGATTTTGTAATATATTGGTTGACACAATGTATTTGCGCCCCAACCATACCCGACCCATTTATTGAATGGATTAAGTTGCCCAAGGTATTTAATTTATATGCATCAGCATTAGGAGATTTTGTACTATATTGGTTGATCCAATGTATTTGGACCCTAACTGAACCGACCTGTTTATTGAATGGATTAGGTTGCCCAACCCATGACCAACTAGCATATTATGGGTTGGGTTCAGGTCAGATCAGGTGTTACCACCTGCCACCCCGCAGGAAAACTATTTGAGAGTAGGGTGTTTGAAAAACCCTCTATCTATGAACTTACACCAGGGACCATATACCGTTGACTTCATGATTGTTGAACTCTTAACAAAGTGGGGCGCCAAATTTGCATAATCAATCTAATAATAGCTTACAATGTTCGAATATATGTTAGATTTGTGTGTGTTCCAATTTACAGTAAGATACTGAATGTGAGGAGTTTAGATTGACTATTAGGTGGACTAGGATTTTTGATTGAAAATGAGAAGTTGACCGGTTAGGGTTCAATCCCTTGGTTCCTTCCATGCGTATGCCAGTTTTCTCCCAACAGAGCGGCTGTTTTTCACCCCTGGTTTGGAGTCTCATGGCTCCCAGTGCCCAGCTCCCTTGGCTGGGGTATCCCAAAAAACACACCTGGAAATCAATACATTTGCACCATTAAACCCACTTTCTCTTCCATACAGAAAAAAGTATACTATGTAATGCCAAACCAAGCCAATCGTAGCCCTTAATTTTAGGTCTTCAAAGTTTAATAGCTATACATCTTGTAAACTTCTTATGCAAAAATTCAGTGTTAAATAAAAGTTCAGAATAGTATAAAATGGGTCAGCTCCAATCTAGGAGTCCTCATAGGTCTGAATGCATTAAAGTGATCAAAGGCAAGCCTCCGTTGAAATCCTAAAAAAGAGTATGCATGAAAAAAAAAAAAAAAAAGGCCATTTTGGCAAGATCATTATTTCTGTCATTTGAAATTTTTTTAGGGTACTCCGTTGACCGTAATAATAATAGAAAGGCTACATGGAAAATTCTGTAGAAAATACCACAAGTTTCACTATAATCCAGATTACTGTTAGTATTGTTAGTTCTCTGCAACCAAAAATCTAAACGTAAAATTGATACATGAGATTGTTTCTCATTGAGAGAGAGAGAGAGAGAGAGAGAGAGAGAGAGAGTCGCAGCAGCTGGGCTTCCATTTTTTTTTATCAATGTAGTTAATATGTAACATCCTATATACATGTTCAGTCTCAAATTTCATCCAACGAAGTAATACATCGCATTACATTGATTGACATGAACTCTTTCCTTTAGACAGCAATTTCAAGCTTTACTCTGACACAGTTCCATGAACCATTGGATGGAACAATATGATACAAGGCAATCAGGGGTTAGAGATCACGCCAAATTGAGTGAATTTTGGGATAGTAACTGTACACCAGTAGGAAAATGATGGGAACAATTTGAACTGAAAAAAAAAAAGGCAGCACAAACAGGAACATTGGTTAGCTTTGCAACCTATACTCCATCTACTCAGTTCAAAATTCAATGTTACAGGCACCATTGTGAACCAGACTGTATATCCCACAAATTCAACCTTGGCCCTTTCCGCTTTCCTGCTTTCCTGGTAACTAAAATTTTTGATACCCTAGCTTAGGGGGCTAGGACCCAAGGTAGCTCACACGTAGGAAGAAGAGCTCACACAAGTGGGAAGGAAACCCACATGTAGGAAGAAGAGCCCACACAAGTGGAAAGGTAGCTCTCACAAGTCGGAAGAGGAGCCCACAAAAGTGGGAAGAGTGGCATATAGCCAGGTTAAGGTCTTTGCAATAAAGAACTACCTCTTACCCTAGTGGTAAGAGATGTGTGTTCTTACTTGACTATCCAAGGTTCAAACCGTGGATATGTCACCTCTTCCCACATGTGCGGGCTTCCTTCCCACTTTTGTGGGCTTTCTTCCTGCGTGTGCGGGCTTTCTTCCCGTGTGTACGGGCACTCCATTTGGGTCCTAGCACCCTCGGCTAAGTTACCAAAAAAAAAAAAAGGTCTCTACAATAGGGAGCACTAGTTGATTATCTTACGCATATACCTTTAATAATTCATAAATATAATATATATATATATTTTTAAATAATGATTGAATTGAATGCTGCAAAGAAACTATACAGTATAGAAGGACTTTGCTAAAACCAAAAAAACCCCGTAGAAGGAGGGAGAGCAAACAAACAAGGGGAAAAGAAGAACTAAAGAACCAAAAAAAGAGCATTGGCCCCAAAATGAGCAAATTAACAAGACACCAAAACAGATGGCTTATTGACTCCCTTTTTAGCAAGATTCTCAGCATCCACATTTGCTGAACGTCTTATATGGGAGAAGGAAATGTTCAACTTCATAGAGAAGTGATGCATCTCTTCAATTAAATCAGCCAAATACCAAGGAGCAGTAGAGGGATTAAAAGCCCACCGAATGACACAGCTGGAATCACCTCCAACCATCAGTCGAGGGGGCCTTAGTCAGATAGCTCCCACAGCCCAACATTCAAGGACAAAGCTCAGCCTTATTGACAAAACAGTAGCTTGCAGGACTTGAATATTGAAGAAGAATAAGGCCATCTTCATTTCTGATAAAACCCCCACGCCCCCATCGGCACTACCATCAAAGTTTAGTTTCAACACGCCGGAAGGAGGGGGACACCATCTACTCATAATCGTCAAGTAGTAAGGCTTTGAATAGGCGATCTCTTTCCAATTGTGGATACTGGAGTTCACCTTTATTGGAAGAGTGGAGACCCACTACCCCACAAGGATCTTAACTCTGTCACGTAACGCTACCCCAACAAAAGATTTTCCTTCAAAGCATCTAGCATTCCTTTCTTTCCAAATTGTCCAAATAGCTGCCATACAAAATAGTTTCCACATGATCCTACCTCTCTTTGGACCCACCCCTATACTCTAGAACTCGAATAAAGCCTTGAGAGATTGATGAAGAGGCCCACAGTAATGAAACCACCCCATAATTGTCTTCCATAGACTTTAGGCAGATGTGCAATTAACCAATAAGTGATCAATAGACTCCTCATCAGTGAGACACATCAGGCATGCATTAACTAGGATCATTCACCAGCGTCTCAAGTTATCCATCATAAGAATAGCCCCCATAAGCATCGCCGAAGCAAAAGCAATCACCTTGGGAGGGGCTTTCAAAGACCAAGGACTACACCAGTTGATATGGGTATCCACCACCTCCCTAGGCATAGAATAGAAGGAAGCTATAGTAAACCTACCATCCGAAGAGGCCATCCAAATTCGTCTGTCATTCCCAAAGGATGTGATGAAGACATCGGCAAACGCAGACTTCAAAAGGCAAAACTGGTTTCCGTCTTCGTTTAGGTTTCTTTTAAAAATGGCCCTCACACGACAAAATCGCCTCTCTTCTGAAAATAATCTATGACTTTGGCATTCTTATTGCTAGCACAATTAAGGAGAACTGGAAAGGAGTTTGTCAAGGGTTGATTCCCCACCCAAAGGTCAGACCAGAAGAGGATTTTATCACCTTTACCCACTCAATACCTCACCTGTCTCATAAACACGTCCTTGGCTTGAAGAATCCTTTTCCACAGGTTAGAGCAGCGAGCAAAAGGCCAATGAATAGACCAACCATCGCTAGAGATGACATACTTAGAGTAAATGATCTGCTTCCACAAGCTCTAAGATTCCTCCCCTATCCTTTAAATTCACTTGCCCAAGAGAGCCAAATTCATCTTATTTAAAGGTCTAATTGCCAGACCTTCTTCATGCTTAGGCCTACAAACTTTGAACCACTTAATGAGGTGAATCTTCTTTTTTTCCTCTTTACCATGCCATCAAAAATCCTACTGAAGTTTTTCAATGCAGGTTGATCACTTCCTTCAGGCATCTGAACAAGGACATGAAATAGATAGGAAGATTAACCAATGCCGCTTTGATTAGAGTAATTCTGCCACCAAGCGATAAATAATTGACCTTCTAAAGAACCAACTTCTTCTCCACTCTTTCAATCATTGGGTCCCACAAGGATTTGGAGACATGACCAATACCGAGGGGGAGACCCAAATAGGAAGAGGGAAACATTCTAGGTTTACATACGATAAGATCAACAAGTGATAACAATTGCTCTTCACCCACCCTGATACTAATTATCTCACTTTTGAAGAAATTGACTCTCAGCCCAAAAGCTGCTTCAAAGCATAACAAAATTGCCTTAACATTCCGAGCTTGATCTATGTCAACATCGCAAAATAGAAGGGTGTGAGCTGTAAATTGAAGATGGGTTATTTCTGGAGCCTCGTTTGTTGGACAGAAGCCTTTTATAGATTTAGCGTTGATGCAGTCTGGCCCCAGTAGCCCCTCTTCAAATTAGATTAGGATTATTATTAGTAGATTTCTAATTAACTTGTTATTAGGAAAGTTTCCATTACTAGCATAGGGTTTTCTTACACATTAAGTTTACTTTTACTATATCTATAGCATTGTAGAGAAGAGATTATCAGATTTTGTTGATTAATAGAATTGGGTTTTCCCAGAGAGGTGTGTCCTCGTGTGTGTTGAAGTCATCTTGATAGTTCAAAGTGTCCTTGGACACGTGCTTAGGCACCTCCACGCAAGCCCTAACCCTTGGGTTGCATCAGATTGAAATCAGAGACCACGTTGCTCCGGTCACCCTTTGGTTACTGCTCGGAGACACCACTATCCCTTCCATCTCCACCCGACACCCATCCCGACCCCAGTCTGTCGTTTCCCCCATCTCCAACTTTCCGAACCCTCTCAGAAATTCGTCCCATCCCAACCCTAATCGCCTACCACCAGACTAGCCCTAATCATCAGCCGGCCAAATCCCCATCTCACTGCTGTGCCTCATACCACTGAAAAAAACCAAACCCGTCCCACACCCCAGCTCTGCACCCCTTACAGAACCCATCACCCCATCATCTCGAAACCCCGTCATCTTGAAACCCCATCATCCTCTGCCAGACAAGACAACGGCTCAAATCCTACCAAAACCCTAGACCCCCAATCCCATTGCCGTTTCCACCTCGTCCCTCCATCCCGGCCAAAATAAACTCCCAAACCCAGAGTACAAAAAAAAAAAAAAAAAAAAAAAAAAAAAAAAAAAGAAGCAACAAAGAGACGAGTAGCAGCCGAAAGCGAGAAGGACACATACCTGGCATCTCGCTACTGTCATCTGCCATTTACCGGTGCTGCTCGACAATCGCCGCCTTCATAGCACCATTGTCACCGCCATCGTCGTCGCCGCTGCAAGTCGCCGTTGCAAGGGCCTTCTTCTATCTGTTATCGCCAATCGCAGCACGCCGCCACCTGCACTGGGACTCCACCCCTCACTGCTACTGCTTGTAGTCGTCGCCAGCCGAGACGCAGCTCTTCCCCCTCGGCATCGCTTTGCAAACGAGACGCAGCACGCAGCGACAGAAAGGGTTTCTAAACCCTCTTCACCGTTTTCTCTGTGGTTTCAAATATATTGTCACTCGTGCCTTTCAACACGCGCGTGACCAGTCCTTTGAGCTTGACTTCACTATCGATTCTTGTTGGGTCCAGACCGTTTCATCTCGGCCCAATTGCAGCAGGAAGCCATCTGACATCCGATCTCACCTTCGTCTTCACCAACGTGTTCCTCAAGCGTAAATTTACACATCAGGTCAGTCAGATTTCAATTTTGCACTTAAAAATATGCCTCCTGAGAAGCAAGTGGACGCTGAATCTTTATCTTCTTCACTTGAAGATTTGACTAGTGCCATCAGAGAATTATCTGCAAAAGTTGATGGCATACACACCACCTTGCAACAATTGGACATTAGCGTGACAAATTTGGAAAATAATCAGCGTGTGCATCACCACCGTGATGATGGTGCATATATTCAGAATCAACGGGATCCACCAGTTAATAATCCTGATCGAGAATTAGAGATTAAAATTGTAATTCCCGAATATGATGGAAAATTGCAACCCGCTGAATTCATGAATTCGTTAGTGTGTGTGGAAAATATTTTCACACACAAGCCAATGACTGAGCATCATAAAGTCACACTGATTGCTACTAGATTCCGAAATTATGCTGCAACTTGGTGGGCTGAATTGCAAAAAAAACAGAGGAATCAGAACATGGACCCTGTTGATACATGGACTGAGATGAAGAATATTTTGAAACAAAAATTCCTCCCTGTCAACTATGCAAGAGATCTACGGTCCAACTTTCAAAACTTGAAACAAAAGTCCAAGACAATTGTTGAATATTCTGAGGAATTTTTAACTCTGCAAGCTCGTTGTGGCTTGAATGAAGATGATGATGTGGTAGTTGATAGATTTTTCAATAGGTTGAGAATAGACATTCAGCATATCCTTGCCTTCCAACATTTTGATAATGTCAATGAACTCATCCAACATGCTATCAAAGCTAAGGGAATTACAAATCATCAAGTACAAAAATCCAAATGGGTTGCTCCGAAGAATTCATCTCTACAAGAAGCTAAATCTAATGGATAGATTTTTGCTAGGACTGAAGATTAAAATAAGATGGTTTGTTTTCATTGTCATCAGCACGGGTATCGAGCAGCAGAATGTCCAAAGCGAATACATCTGATTAAGATTGACGGTGCTGATAAAAATATCCCATATGATATTAAGGGTATTGATACTGATCCTAAGGATATGGACAATTCCAAGGATATTGACAATGAGGAACTTGAAATAATAGATGCAGATACTACAGGTGAAGCTCTTATTGTCCTCAAGGACGCTCCACCAACTGTTGAGCATAAGTGGTTGCGAAAAAATATTTTCCGTTCCACAAGTACAGTTCAGGGACAAAATTGTACGTTGTATTGATGGCGGAAGTTGTGAAAATCTCATCTCCCAAGCTCTTGTTAATCGTCTCCAATTGAAAGTTTATAAGAATAACCGTCCTTATTTTGTCAAGTGGCTAATGAATGGTGATCAAGCCTATGTTCGACATACTTGCAAAGTTACTTTTGCCATTGGTGAGACTTATAAAGATACAATCTGGTGTGATGTACTACCTATGGATAGTGATGATATCTTATTGGACCGTCCATGGATGTATGATAAAAATGTGACTCATGGTATGCGCGACAACACCTATATATTCATGCATGGTGGATAGCAAGTTACTCTTCATCTCGATAAACCACAACCGCCAAAAAAGAATTCCTGGAAAGCTGCCACAAAGGAAGTCCTACATGTTCACCACATTTACAGTAGCAATCCGAGGCAGAATCGAGTTCGAGGACGAACTCTTCTTCAACCCGGGGAGGATGATGCAGTCTGGGCCCCAGCAGCCCCTCTTCAAATTAGATTAAGATTATTATTAATAAATTTCTAATTAACTTGTTATTAGGAAAGTTTTCATTACTAGCATAGGGTTTTCTTACACATTAAGTTTACTTTTACTATATATATGGTATTGTAGAGAAGAGATTCTCAGATTTTGTTGATAAATAGAATTGGGTTTTCCTAGAGAGGTGTGTCCTCATGTGTGCTGAAGTCATCTTGACGGTTCGAAGTGTCCTTGAACACGTGCTTAGGCACCTCCACGCAAGCCCTAACCCTTGGGCTGCATCAAGCGTTCATCATGGCCTACAACATGCACCTTAGAACTTCCCCAACGATGACAAAAAGATAGGGAGATAAGGGATCTCCTTGGCAGATTCCTCTGGTGGCACCAAAAAGACATAAGGAGTCCCATTTAAAAGGAGAGTGATGCAGTCTAGGGCCTAGCCGCCTCTCAGCCCCTCTTCAAATTAAATTAGGATTATTATTATTATTAGTAGGAAAGTTTCTATTTTTAGCCTAGGGTTTTCTTGCTTATTAAGTTTGTTTTACTATATATATGGCTTTGTAGAGAAGAACTTCTCAGATTTGGTTGATTAATAGAATTGGGTTTTTTTCCCAGAGGTGTCCCTTGTGTGTGTTGAAGTCCTTTGTGACCGTTCGAAGTGTCGTTGGACACGTGCTCAGGCACCTCCACGCAGCCCTAGCCCTTGGGCTGCATCAGATTGGTATCAGAGCCCGATCTCTGCTGTCACCGTCACCGTCATCGTACCGTCACCGAAGCCCACCATCACTGCCAACCACCACGCCATCCCGTCCACAAACCCTAATCGTCCCAATCCCCTTGCCACAGTCCCCAATCCCTACTCGCCCCACCATCTTCGCCACAGAAGACCACCAACCAAACCCCACCCCCATCTTCGTCCAGCGCCAGCACTCGTCCACGATCGAGTCCAACCCTAATCCTCAGCACCAGATCCCATCTTCCTGCCGTGATTCATAAACATCCCGACACCGTCCCCCACCCCAGATCTACACATCGACCCCTCTCAGTCAATCCCGCACCAATCCCTCTTCAAATCCACAGCCCCGGGACCCAAATCCCTAAATCCCGACCAACCGAAACCTCTGTCGAATCCCTTTGCCCTCTGTTGACCCCAATCCGCCCCGACCTCGACCGATCCCTTTCCTAACCACCATCTCCATACCCAACCCTCCACTGCCTCCCGAAACCCTACCAGACATCCTCGGACCCTGCTCTTTTCCTCAAACCCACTTTTCGGCCAAACCTTCTCCTCCCCAAACCAGAGTGAAAAAAAAAAAGGGGGAGCAGCAGAGACGCGAGATCGAGAGAGAGACGCGAGATCGAGAGACAGACGCGAGATCGAGAGACAGAAAGAAAGAGCAGCGTACCTGGTCCAATCCGCTGCCGTTGCCCTTGGTGGAAATCAGCACCGCCATCTCTGTCGCCCGCAGGTAGCGCTCGACGATCGCCACTGCCATCGTCACCGCCTTCGCAGCACCATCGGCGCCATCTCTATCATCTCACCGATTGGAAATCTCCATCATCTCATCGTGGCAGCCTCTGTTTGAATCACCTAGGGCAAACGACGCCTTCTCATCTCCATAAACGCAGAAACGCAGAAACGACGCCTTATTATCTCCCTTTTTCCTGTCACGCAGAACGAGACGGGAAACTCTGCATTGGGCCCGAGTTCCATCCGGATGCGCTTCAGCTGTTTTTAGGTGGGTTGGCCCATATACTGACTGGCCCACAAACGAAATTCTTCTCAAAGCTTCTGCTGATTTCCAATCTGTCCTTTTGAGGAATAGATCTGCACATCAGGTGAGTCAAATTTCAATTTTGCATTAAAAAAAAAATGCCTCCAAAGAAGCAAGTGGATGCTGAATCTTCATCTTCTTCACTTGAAGATTTGGCGAGTGCCATTAGAGAATTATCTACAAAAGTTGATGGCATGCACACTACCCTGCAACAATTGGACATTCGAGTAACAAATTTGGAAAATCATCAACGTGTGCATCCCCACCGTGAAGATGGTGCAAATATTCGGAATCACCGGGATCCGCCAGTCAATAATCCTGATCGAGAATTCGGGATAAAAATTGTGATTCCTGAATATGATGGAAAATTACAGCCCGCTGAATTTATGGATTGGTTAGTGTGCATGGAAAATATTTTCGCACATAAGCCAATGACTGAGCACAATAAAGTCACACTGATTGCTACTAGATTTCGTAATTATACTGCAACTTGGTGGGCTGAATTGCAAAGAAAACGGAGGAGTCAGAACATAGACCCTGTTAATACATGGACAGAGATGAAAAATATTTTGAAACAAAAATTCCTCCCTATCAACTATGCAAGAGATCTCTGTTCCAGTTTTCAAAATTTGAAACAACGGTCCAAGACAGTTGTTGAATATTCTGAGGACTTTTTGACTCTGCAAGCTCGTTGTGGCTTGAATGAAGATGATGATGTGGTAGTTGATAGATTTTTCAATGGATTGAGACTAGACATTCAGCATATCCTTGCCTTCCAACATTTTGATAATGTCGATGAACTCATCCAACATGCTATCGAGGCTGAGGGAATTGCAAATCATCAAGTACAAAAATCCAAATGGGCTCAGCCAAAGAGTTCCCCTCTACAAGAAGCTAAATCCAATGGACAGATTTTTGCTAGGACTGAAGGTCAAAATAAGATGGTTTGTTTTCATTGTCACCAGCACGGGCATCGCGCTGCAGATTGTCCAAAGCGAATACATCTAATTGAGATTGAAGGTACTGATAACAATATCCGATATGATATTGACACTGATCCTAAGGATATTGACAATTCTAAGGATATTGACACTGCGGACATTGACTTCACCGATGCAGAGCCCCCAGATGACGCTCTTATTGTCCTCAAGGATGCTTCACCAACTGTTGAGCATAAGTGGTTGCGCAAAAATATTTTCCGTTCCACAGGAATGCTTCAGGGACAAAACTGCACAGTTGTTATTGACAGTGGAAGTTGTGAAAATCTCATCTCCCAGGCTCTTGTTGATCGCCTTCAATTGAAAGTTTATAAGCATAACCGTCCTTATTTTGTCAAGTGGCTCATGAATGGTGATCGAGCGCATATTCGACATACTTGCAAAGTTACTTTTACCATTGGTGAGACTTACAATGATACAATCTGGTGTGATGTGCTACCTATGGATAGTGGTGATATCTTATTGGGCCGTCCTTGGATGTATGATAAAAATGGAACTCATGGTATGCGCGACAACACCTATACATTCATGCATGGTGGACAGCAAGTTACTCTTCATCCTGAGAAACCACAACCGCCAAAGAAGCATTCCTGGAAAGCTGCCACAAAGGATGTCCTTCATGTTCAACACATCTACACTGGCAATCCGAAGCAGCATCGAGTTCGAGGACGAACTCTTCTTTCAACCCGGGGAGGATGATGCAGTCTAGGGCCCAGCCGCCTCTCAGCCCCTCTTCAAATTAAATTAGGATTATTATTATTATTAGTAGGAAAGTTTCTATTTTTAGCCTAGGGTTTTCTTGCTTATTAAGTTTGTTTTACTATATATATGGCTTTGTAGAGAAGAACTTCTCAGATTTGGTTGATTAATAGAATTGGGTTTTTTTTCCCAGAGGTGTCCCTCGTGTGTGTTGAAGTCCTTTATGACCGTTCGAAGTGTCGTTGGACACGTGCTCAGGCACCTCCACGCAGCCCTAGCCCTTGGGCTGCATCAGAGAGAGAACGTGGCGGAGCTCAAGCATCTAGATATCCAATTCCTCCACCTAATGCCAAACCCCATTCTTCTCATCAAGTATTGAAAGAAATCCCAATCTACCCTATCATTGGCTTTGTCCAAATCAAGTTTGCCTTCTATCCCTCTCTCTAGAGTGAAGGCATTCATTGGTGATAAGAACACCATCCAAAATCTATCACCCATGCACGAAGGCTCCTTGGGCATCAAAAATTAGGATTGTTAGGACCTTTTGAGTATGGTTGTGAGCACCTTTGCCAACACTTTGTAAACTGAACCGATGAGACTAATAGGCTGGTTGTCCTCGATGTGAACTGAATTGATGAGACTAATAGGCCGGTAGTCCAAGCATATTGGTGCATCTTTTATCACTATAACTAAATAATATGAAAAAAATAAACAAAACATGTTAATTACATCAAAACTACAAGGAAGGCAATTATGGTTCGTCCTAACCCCAGAAAGCAATGGATACAATTGTATGGAATTTTCTAGTGAAATGAGAGGCCTATGAGCAATACAAGCTTCACATCCTCCTGAAGCAAGGCAAAGCTACAGTCTCTCAGCCATGGAGTTAACCCTTTGTCATTCTAGTGGGCTTCCTAGAATTATCAATGAAGGAGATTGTCTCAACATAGTGGAAAGTTCTTAAAGAAAAAAATTAGTGGAGAATTTACAAAAAGGTGGTTCCTTATCTTAGGAGTTTCTACTCCTGTGGAGACGACTTCTTAAAAAAATGCTAACTGAACTTCAAAACTAGGGAAATTCGATTCTACAAAAGGATGGAGAACCAGATTGCAACATGCTAACTAAGAGCAGCCATTCAACATTCACTGTTTTCAATTGTCACATTCCTTCTCTAATTTATGGAATTTATGCTCAAGAATTTAGGAAGGTCATAGTAGAGTGAGTGGAGCAGTTTGGTGTTCAAATTAAAAAGCAAGGTCTAGCAGATTGAGAGTGGAACAGTTTGGTGTTCAAATTAAAAAGCAAGGTCTAGTGCAAGGGGGACCCGAACTTCTATCACTTTCTATAGGCCCTGTTTGATTCCAAGAATTCAAAGAATTCTCATCTTGGAAATTTTAGAATTCCCAGATATAGTAGAATTCCTGCATGCTCTGTGGTACTTGAGCATTCAAAAATCCCAGCAAAAGGTGAGAGGATGTGGGATTCTGAAATTCCCAAAGACTACTTAAAACCTTTCACGTAGGTGGAATTCTAGAATGCTTGCGAAGAAATAAGGCATTTGGAAACGCGAAGGGACAAGATATCATATCATGTCCCAAATACCCCAACAACCCAAATTCTTAGCAAAAATTCTTGCAAAAGAATAGGCACATAATGTTGGTTCTATTGGGTTTTGTTGTTTTGTCTAGTCCTCAGATGTCTTGCCTTTCGTTGCCTTCTGTTTAATGAAGTTTCTTTTCAAACAAATAAAAAAAAGCCAGTCTTTTTGCTTGAAAGGGAAACATTCCACAGCCAAAAGACAAAAAACATTGCAAGAGACAACAACAATAAAAGAGACGAGACAAAAGAACCCAATTTCACAAGAACTGATAAAAGCCAGGGTTAGCACTCTTTAGATATCCGACTAAAGCATTCATTGGAGGCAAACCAATTATTCGCCAGCTCTCACCACTTCCTTAGCATTTCTTCCTTCTTGAGCATAACTAACAGAGGAAGACATGTGGAATATTGTGAAAACTGGATAGCTAAGCTTAGCTAGCATGTCAACCACCTTAGCTTAGCAAGCGTATCAACCACCTTATTTTCTGTTCTACAAAACCTAATCTCCCAACTCTGCATTACTCAAGTTGCTTTTTTCAGGAAAGCAAGAAATCCCAAGATATAGGACCAGCTTTCTAAAGGTTCTCTACATGCAACAAATAGTCTTCCTCAAGAGCTATTCTAGTGAAACCATTGCCTAGATAGTGGCAAACCCAAGATTTTCATTTGGGTGGCGTAGATGATGGTCAAGTGAAAAAGCCAAAATCTAACGCCAAATATCAATAATCTCCACTTATTGCATGGTTTAAACAGACTTTTTTTTTAAGCAACTTAAGTATAAAGAACTTGTATCATATTACTAACACTCAATCCCTACATAAGCTTTTTATGTAAAGAAACCAAGCACTTTCTCAAGAAATTAGTATTCTATTTAAATCAGTGGGATGACAATTAAATTAGCAACCACACTGCAACAATAATAATGAAATTATAAAGAACTGAAAAGAAGTAAAATCATTATCATTCGAAAATAATACCTCTTTGATTGTTTCCTTAAGCCCCTAAGAGTTCCTCAATCATAAAAACCCAAAAAAGACTAGCATAATCATAATCATCATATCGTGATTGAAGCAAAAAATAAAATTCAAGAGAATCTAACATGAAAGCAAAACAGAAGTAGCTAAATTTCAAGACACAGCACATAAATCAAACAAAATACAAGGCAAGATGTTTCAAAAAAAGGTTAAGAGTATTGGGTCACTGTCATTGAGAAAAAAAATAAAAATTAAAAAATAAAACAGCAAAGTATGAATTACAAAAAAGCAAAGCCAATATTCAAAAATACAGAAAAATACATCAATCATAAATCAGTTTCCATTAACACAAACATCATATTAGAAAAAACAAAAAGAAGGAAAATAAAATAACATCATACAAATCAGTCACCCCAATAGTAAAAATGAACTATATAACCAAAATGCAACCAAAAGTACCAAAACAATTTGCAAATGACTGGTGTCAAAGAATGTGGTGCAAGTTGGTAAGTGACAGCAGCTTTATATTTAGAAAGAGGGGCATACATTTTAAGAAGAAAAAAGCACAAATCAGAAATTCAATTCATCAAATCCATTTGCAATAAGGCATTTTGCGTATATCTATTTGATTCAAAGGTAAAAATGTCATCACTATGTTTTTTTTTTTTTTTTTGATGAAAGATTCTCAAAATATATTAAGGAGAAGAAAACTATGAGTCAGCAAGTACATGTGGTTTAATCATATCTGGTATAGAATACCACCAGAACATCATATCATCTACATACTTGGCATGTCTAGCAAGTTTGTGAGCAATAGAATTCCCCTCTCGTCCCACATGGTGCACTTCAAATTTGGTAAAGTAACTCAAAAAAGCTTTAATCTCTTCAAACACAGGTCCCTAATTAGATATATTGGATGCGCATATCTATTTGATTCAAAGGTAAAAATGTCATCACTATCTTTTATTTGTATAGAGAGAGAGTGGTGTTGTTGGTGAATCCAAGTGAGGAAGAAGAAAGAGAAATGAGAATCATAGAAGAAAGAAGAGATTGAATGGGTGGACCTTTGTGCCGTGCTTCTGTGTACAAGCCATACTGCACAAGACTGAAGTGGAACAAGGAGAACAATTGAAAGGAGGGTTTGGAGGTTTCTCGTTCGGGAGATCATTCAGACCAAGAGCAGAAAACTATTTTAGGAATTTTCAAACAACAGCATTACTGAAATGGGGATGGGCTATAGGGCCCATGCAAGCTTTAGGCCTTTTTGGGTTAGACCCGGGGTAGTCGCCCCAAGCTAGTATTCCATGGGTCCATCCCTGCTGCCTAGACATATTGTTACTCCAACAAGTGAGAAGCTTGGATTGCACCTGTGTATGTGGCCACAAAATCTCCCCTACGACTCTTGATCCATGTATCCAGGCAATGGTTTCTCCAGGAAAGTATGAAATCCCCAGATAGAGAACCACCTTTCTGAAGGTTCTCCACCTGGATCAAGCAGTTTCCCTCCAGAACTATTCTTGTGAAACCATTGCCTAGACACATTGTCACATGTCGTGACCGCAGAACGGATTAGGCAAAAGACGCCGAGCGGTGATGATATAAATAATTATTTGATTTCCAACAGGTTTCCACTATGAGGATTACCCATACAGTTCTCATTCACAAATCTGAATAGTTACGTGGAAGCGTGTAGCAAATCATAATTAATCAGTTACAAGGCATGGCCAAGAATAACCTCTGATTTGGGCTCCAAATTACCTTAAATAATTGGTCAAAATTGAGCTACAAATTTTGGAAAAACTACAACAATGCATGAAGTAGATAGTGTATATCAAGAAGATGACAATGCAACATATCATGAACTGAAATAAACCACTTGCCTTGGGCTTGTAGGGTCTCAAACAACCTCCTAATGCCTTCCAATCAGTTAGAACCAACCTATACAAAGAATTTCCCAAACATAACCAGAAAAACCCTAAAATGAATTTCCCAAACATAACCAGAAAAACCCTAAAATTAGAAAATCATGAAAGGGTTGAAATGAGAGCTTGCATGGCCCAAGCCATGCTCTTGCTCATACTAGGAAGTTGGGCCATGCTCTTGCTCATACTAGGAAGTGGGAAGAGAGGTCTTACCTGTAGGGTCTCTGATCAGTGAGATTTTGGCTTGGATTTGGGGCCCGCCCTTGATCTATTTTCTAGAAAATTGCATGTATGGACTATGGAGAGAGAAGACTGAGGGGAAGGAAAGGAGATCAAGCCTTCGAATTGATGGCTTATGGTAGATGAAGCGGAGCAGAGAGAGTGAGTAGAAGAGGAAAGTAGGGCTGCCGGGAGCTCGGGTTCGTTTTTGGTTTGGGTGAGAATGAGATGAAGGGTTTCATCGGATAAAATGGATCTTTTATAGGAGAAAAGGTGCGTACTCCCACAACCTAAAGTTACTTGGATGGCCGGCATTGTTTAATCCATAGGTCGAAATGACTTGTCAGAACAGGCAAAAATACATGAAATTAAATCATCTTTATAATGAGTCCAAATTTGACATGTTTTGAAAAAGTTGGGATTTTAAACAAATTTCGAATAGTTCACACAATTTCTCCCCTAAAGTCATCACACTCTGCTGAAACACACTAGAAACTTCTCAAAAGGTATTCAAAACATATTCTAAACACAAAACTATGTTGGTATACATCTAAAACAACAAGAAAACCTAATGAACCAAATTAATTACAATTAATTATCATTAATTAGCCTTAATACATATAATTATGAGTCGGGTCTTTACATTACTCCACCTGCTGAGAAGCCTGGATTGCACCTATGTATGTGGCCACGAAATTTTCCCTATGATCTCTTAAAATGCTTCTAATGCTAGCTGATAGAGTACCTAGGTTCATTGGCCCATCAAAGTTGAGCTTGAAATAACCGTTAGCAGGGGAGAACCAAGATGAATCTAGCAAACCTGCAGGAAAATCTGTGACAGGATACAGGTGGGCAGCATTCCATTCAAATAATAGTCTCTTTACTTTATGAACACCCTTGCCGACTATATAAGGCAATAACCAAACAAATATTGATTTCTCATCTTCTATATATACCAAGCCAGGAAGGCACCAGTTTCCTATTATTAATGTTTGCATGAGAACAAAACCAAGCATTAAAGGATTGGGCATTGAACGATCTTTGAATGCAGAGGCTAGCCATTAAATATAATCCCAAATGTCTAGAATGTAGAGGCATACAGCCCCACATGTACAGAATATGGGACAGTATGATGACTAATAGAATCCTCTACTCCGCAGGGGATCATCCACATCGCCGCCTATAATTGATAAAAATGCTTACACAGCTGCGCTTGGTCTAAAGCCAAAATAAGTGAGAAGCCCCACCTAGTACTTCATTAGCCGCATTTGGATCCCTTGGAAGTTTTGCCTTTTGCTGGTTACCTGTAAATCATTAAACAAACCATGCGACTCCCTTGACGATATTTTTTTCAAAACTCCCCCTACTTTAATTGTCTACACAAATAAGATAGCAGCCATGACTGGCAGGCAAGTCATAAACATATGAACCCTCACATCTGGATAGTGAAAAACCTGCTGTTAAAGGAATAAATTTTAAATAGCATCTGAACAAGTTCAAAGAGCACCACTCCCTTTAGAGATCCTTAATATATAATGGTCATTCATCCGAGCAACCATCTGATGTAATGTCTGTAAAGACCCAATCTATAATTATATGAATTACAGAAAATTAATAGTAATTAGTAGTAATTAATTTCATTTTTTAGGTTTTTTCGTTGTTTCAGATGTAATCCAACTTAGTTTTGGGGTCAGAACATGTTTTATATAACTTTGAAAAGTTTCAAGTGCATTTCGGACAAGTCGGTTAACTTTAGGGCATAATGCTTTTAAAAACTTGACCTTGTCCGAGTTGACTCGGCCTTTAAGTCCATTTTGGCCAAGTCGGTTGACTTTAGGGCATGCTTTTAAAGACTCAGCCCATCCTGAGTCGGGTTCAACCAACTCGGGATCGGTTTTAAGGGACTCGGTCAATACATATAGTCCTTCCAGGGTTTCTTGTTTATCATTTTTCTTGTTTCAAAAGAGAGGAAAGGCTAGGAGAAGACTATTTCTACTAAGATGTTGGCTCAAATTCCTTCTGTTTAAGAGATTCAAGCTTCCAAAGATCAAGACCCTATTCATTCAGAAGAAAGGTTTTGAAATCTTTGTTTTTGAGGTATGTATTTCATTTTCTCTTGCTTACATGGATAAGAGATGATCATACTCTGTTAGATGTGGTCGAGGTTGAAATTTCCACTTATGATTTCCATGGAAAATATAATTATTTGTGTTTTTTGGCTCGGATTTTTTTAAAAAATAGGAAAAATCAATTTTTTTTCATGATTTGCTTTTTTTTATATATAGATTTTCACTCTTTTGGGTATGTTCTACATAGATCTATGGTTTTAATCATAGATCTATGTATGTATGATCTAAAGTTGTAATTTTTATGATATTTTCTTATTTAAAATAAATAAAAAATTATATTTATTGATTTGTATATGCTTATATAGTTGAGAAAAGATAATGAGATATGTGTTTTGCTTGTAGGTCGATTTTCAACTAAAGACTTATTGGAAATATGGATTTTTTTTTAAATTTTTGGCCTCAAATTTAATATATATAATGAATTTTGTTTTCAATATTTTGCTATGTTATTTATATGAACTTAATGTATGTGTTGTGTCCTACATAGATCTATGCCTATATGATCTAAAGTTGTAACTTTCTAACATGTTTTCTAGAGTTAGATTAGATGCTTGTGAAAAAGATCAGAGAGTATGATAATTGTTAAGTTATTATCTTATAAATAGCCTCATTTATTAATATAATTTTGAAATTAACAAATTGTGTAGATTACTTGTTACTTTAGTCACAAATAAAATGACACCATAGAAGAAATAAAGGGAAGTTGATCCTAGACGGGTTCATGGAGAGTTTGCTGGTGGAGACCATCATAGTGGTGGAATACACAGAAATTAACAACATCTTGCACATATTTCAGGGGACGCAAAAGGTTGCCCAAATATCCCCACTAAAGTCATGAAGAAAATGAAGGATATTTTATCCGCAAAGAAGACAAAAAGTAGAGAAGAAAAAATTTCAAGAGAAGGTTGCTAGAATGGAAATAATTATTGATTCTTCTGATCATGAGGATGAGGATGAGGATGAAGACGCTAGGGATATAAGGAGGGCAATGAAGGAGGGCAGTCAAGCTTATGAAGCTAAGCTTACTTGTTTGGAAGAACAATGAGGTGAGGCCGGATCTTCATGAGTACCTTCGAACCCTTCTGAGGGTACAGCATGAAGCGTACCTTGGATTCATTATTACATAAAACCCAAAGCATGAAGCAACTCAAGATTTCTAATTCCATAATGGGTGACATGAAAACCAGAGCTTTGAAAATAGGTAGAACAATTTCAAAGTTCTTCTATTATAATCAGATTCCTCCAAATGTGGCTAGCTAACCATACTATCGGGCCATGGTGGATACCCTTGTTGAGGAAGGCCTGGAGTTAAACCTCCTACCACTTATCAGATTAGCGATAAATATCTTGATATGGAGCATCAAAATTATACGAGGTATTTGCATGGCCTTATTGAAACATGAAAAGAATATGGGCACACACTTATATGTGATGGATGGACAAGCAATAATAAGCGGCACATAATTAATTTTATGGCTTATTGTGTAACAGGAACATATTTTATTCACTCAGTAGATACAAGTGGACATTGATTGGATGCCCAATATTGCTTCTTATAAGTTATTAACCAATTTTCTTGGATGGCACTGTTAATGCTCATCAATGCTTCAGATATATATGACTTTTTTTCTATGTAGCCAAGGGGGTTGGCTCCCATGAAAAACCCCAACCATCAAGAGAGAAACTTACTAGAAAAAAGATGCGTGCTCACATGCAGTTAGGGAAACCAAAAAGACCAAACTATGTAGATACTGGGAATGTTTTTGTTCATTATAAGAGCTATTGGAATTGGAAGTAGAGATTTCTGCCAATTTTGTTGTTGTCTTTTAGTTTGGGAAAATAAACTTAACATAAGTGATCTAATTTTGTTCCTGATATGTCAAATGGATATTTTAAAGTTCATGTTTCAGTTTCATGTGTCTGTTATGAAGAGTGTACAATGGGTTGGTGCAGTGATATCCTCTTGTAAATTCAATAAAATAACTTGCAATCATTATGAATCATCAACCCAGCAATATATTTAATTTCTTTGTGGTCCAAATCTAGTTGTTCATTTACTTTTGGTACATTAAACTTAGCCCATTGCAACTGCTCCATTTATGTAATCTTTAAAACAAATCTTGACTACCACTTTTCATAAATGGATAAGATGGAGAAATATAGGACTCCCAATAATTGTCAAAGGATCAATCCCTATGTATATAAGTTGTAACATTTCATAACCTTAATATAAGTTCAGCCTATATTAAATTGCATTTTTAGCTATTTAAGCCTTGTTAGAATCTAGACAAGTCCGAATTAACACTAGAATTGTGTGTGCGAAGTTTCATCGAGTCTCGAGCTTGTTTGAGCATGGTAGGAAGTAGTTTGCAATTTTAGGAAGTATAAAAGCTCTTTTTCATAGTTTTCAATTTTCAAGATTTTGGATTCTTTGGTTAAATGACTTAATTCTAAGATCTTTTATCATCATCACTAACCTAACCTGAACCCACCTTGACCATTCACAAATGGACCTCACCTATACTTAAGTCTTCTTCTTTAAAATAACCTAACTAGCATACTTGTAATTCCCCCAAAATTGAACCCTTGTCTCAAAATACCCAAAATCCGCTCTCCATAAAACCCATGAGACCCACCTGACCCCACCCATGCCTTTTCATTTCTTTTTCTCTCCCTCATTTCTCTCTAATGTATCTTTCCTTCCTTAATTTTCTCCTCTCACCCTCACCCCTCCTTACTGCCAACGAAGATTCCGGACCGCTAGCTGCCGGCATCCTATCTCTCAAGCTCTCCCCTTCTCCGGAGCACCATTTTGATCTTCTTCCTTAATCAAACAAGCTTTAGGTAAGCCTAATCTTTGCCTCAATTAGGTCTTTTGGGTTTATAGCTTAGAAGTGTTTTGGATGAGCCCCTTAGAGTTTTTTTCTTCTATTTGTAGTTTAGTTTGGTGTTGGATTTCCTTTTGCTTGAGATTGGAGTTCGGATTGGGCATTTTGGTGAGCTAGGGCTTTTCTTCTCAATCCATTTTCATCACCCCTCATAAGGCAAGTGGAATACCATGGCTCATTGATGATATGCTTTTTATCCGTTGATTCCAGCGTGGATTATTCTTTTCACCCATTATGCCTATTTATTTGCTTTAATGAAAAATGCTAGGATTTAGTTTTATTTTTGAATGAATGAATGGAGGGATCTATGAGGATGAGTATGTATGTATAAAGAGGGCTTGGCCCGTTGCTTGTAGGTTAAAAAGGGAAGTGAGAAGAAATGGATTGTTTGTTAGGCCCCAATTCTTTTAATATCGGTTTTTCAAGTTTAAGTCTAGTTGAGAGGGTTAGATGGATGTTTGATAGACTATTTTAGATGTTTGGGTCATTGCATTTAGGACTTTTTATGCAGGGCCATTGGAGATGGGCTGGTTAGATCTTCTTGGGCCTTGGGCCCGAGTTACTTGACCTTTTGAGCCAAAAGCTTTTTTCTGGAATTTTGTAAAACTAACTAAAGAGCAAGGAGCCCTTCTTTGTAAATTTGATAAATCTTTATGAACCCAACCCTAAATCCCCTGATCGTCTTTTCTTTGTACACAGTGTTCTTTCATTCTTTTCCTCTCCTTTGTAACCCAGCCATAGCAACTCTCGGAAGCTAAAGGATAATACCATCACCTTCATCTTTTTCCTTTCTCTTTATTTACTCTGATGGTTCCTTCAACTCGGTAAGTATCTATTTCCAAACCACAATTAAATTCCTTTCAGTTTATTAGGGTATATTCAATAGCTTAAAAGGATCTGTGTGGCTCTTGGATCTATAGGATTTTTAGATCGGAGAATCGAATCAGGATAGGGGTTTGTGCGTGATTGAATCTAGCCTTAGTAGACCTGAGTTTCGATGTAAGATTTGAGGCAAGTGGATAATTGTAAATAATGTTAATTTATTCAGTTTATCGAATGATATGCTTAAGATCTGATTTAGAGAGTTAAGTTTGATGTTTCATTCAAAACCTAGAGTTCCAATTGACCTTAGTCGAATTTTCGAGAGAAAAACCAAAAAGGGGCTGACCTAGGTTAGGATACGACTCATTTTCCAATGAGCCATTTTAGATGGGAAAGTACTATTACGAGCCTTATGGCTAGTCGTACGTGCTCTTACGGCTGCGCCTTATGATGCTATAGCCATAATGTTGGACAAGCTCAGCCATGAGTTGGTCACGGCTAAGCCACAAGCTGGTCACGGAAGCCAAAAATCTTAATTCAATTGGTAATATAATAGGTTAGGATAGATGGCCATTCAGCTGCATGGATTGCATTATAGGTAATTGACCTCAGGTAAGTGACCTCTAGGGGGTAGAATCATTTAACCTTATTGCATGCCCAACATTTAATTACTGATTAAATCAATTTGGGAGTTTGGTTCGGAATTATAGATAGGTTTCATTTGTAACGAAAGTTAGCTAAATGTACACATGAGAACTTGACTAGACTCAAAATGAGAATGTGAGTTCTGGGATGCATCACATGATGGATATCTAAAGTGGGTCGATAGCATCGTGGGCTTATATTATCATTTTGAAGAAAGGTTTGATTCAATGTATATACTTAACTATCTATAACTATAGGTGGTGTAGTGCTTACCCCCAGAATAATGGAAAATATCATATGAGCATAAAATACCTTCAAATTTTGCAACCATATCACTCTAATTGTTAACGGTATGGATGCTGGGAATTGGAGATTTCATACCATGATTTCATTGAGCATCTATATACGTATGTATTCATATATATATTTAACCGGATGGTGGACGTACGCCATCGAGTCAGCGTGTACTGTAGGATATAATATACAGCTGTGTCATTTGTTATATTTGGCGGGAATACCTATTTTTGTATATTATATCTGGTGGGAATACCTATTTTTGTGCATTCATTTCATTGGGTTTTCATTTGACTTATTTTGGGTAAGATGTAAAATATGATTTAATTCAATTGATTATTGTTGTTACTTGCAGTTTATATCTTACCAAATTACGCTAATCTGACCCACTATTTTGGGTGTCAGGTCTCATTGCCGGTACTGAACTGAAGGGTTAAGCGACGTAGGAGATTCTGCCAGATGGCAGAGTTGTTGAGTGGTGCGCCGATGACATTATTTGAAGTTTCTTTGTGTTGGTGCTAAGATCAGAACACTAGGCTTTGTAATAAGGCCTTGTTTGGGGCTGTTAGAGTAGTTATTCAATTTAATGGTTTGGAAATTATAACTTTAATTGTTATGCTTTGAGATTCTTGACTATTTATTAATTATTATTGAGGTTTGTTATGTGGTTGTATATAATACTCAACTCCGCAGATTATGGATTTTGGGTTCCTCATGTGATTTTGGTTGCTTGATCAATAGGCATAGCCTCATGATGGACTTCGATCTACCTGGAATTAGGGCCGGTATTGTTATTCAACAAAAAATTAAATTGACTCCAATTCTCACACCCTTAAGACTAAATTTCTATCCAGCACAGTTTAAGGCATGGCATTATTCCCTCTCATTTTACAAAAAATAGGGATCCTCCATTTTGTAACATATCTTATTACCGAACCCAGACTTGTTGAATGGAGTCAAGTGCTGCAAATTATACTTGATTTTGAAACTTTACCTAGCACACCTTGAAGCACCATAAAGCTTTTAGAGTCTGGCGTGAATGCCTAGGGAAAGAGTATTTTCTAGATCTTTTGGTGGGGGCCAAGGTGTTCCGATCTTGATCATTAGATGACACAAAATTTGCTGCAACCATAACAATGTCCAAAATGGTTAGAACACTAGACCTTATTGAAGCTTCAGTGTGAAACATATGCATGGAGCTATGAAAAGTACATTATTCGTTATGGGCAGAGCAGAGACTTTATGATTTCTTTTATAAGTTCTTTTCTATACCTCCTATTCGCACTCAAGTCTTCAGTAAGATCACTGATCATTGAAAACACAATCCTCATGGGTAGGGGATTTGAACCCAGGTCTGAGGACCTAATGTTGGTACCCTTGGCTTACCCTTTTTAAGGACTCACTTTAGGTTACTGTGTAAGGAACATGCTGGTTAACTGTATCCTTATGGGATCATATGATTCATGTACGGTGTACAATCTGTCATGAAATCGGTTGAGATGGGACTTGGGACTATGCACCATGGGTATTTGACTTGATCATCCCAACCTTACCTCACTCGTAATTCAAGTAAAGGTGTCTGGCATGCGAATGGTAATGGATAACTTAGGAGTTGGTTTTGTAAATATTCCTCGGCCTTCTGGTATGCATCGTTGCATTGCATTCTTATTGTATACATGGTGTACGTGTTCCTTAGATTATACCAATGCATGGACTTTAACCATGTAGAGGTTTGGCATTAGTTTACAAAATTTGATTCGTTTCATCTGAATTTTTAAATAATTTTGGTCTCTACCAAAATGAACACCACACCTATAAGATTTCGTTCTAGAATTCGGTCCGATTCAAATGAATTTTGAAAATTCATCTTGATTCATTAGATTTCGTCCAAATTGTGTGATATTCAGTTGTTCGGCCGAATTGTGTATTTTGCCTTTAAACTAGAAAAAAAAAGCGAAGGGCAATATAAAACTCTTTTTTATTTAACTTAAAGTAAAATGTGAGAGGGCAAAACATAATTCCTTTTTTTTTTAACTTATTTAACTTCAAAAGTAAAAAGACCCAGGTCCCTAGCCTAACACCATTTCGTTCGACCCTTTCATTTAATAAAGAAGAAACGAAGAAGAAGGAGAAGAACGTGGAGAAAATGAAAAGGCAAAAGATGGACCCTTTACCTACTGCTTAGCTCTTTTAATAGAGAATAAAAGAAAAAAAAAGGAAGGAGAAGAAAAAAAAGTGGAAGAAGAATCTATTAGGATTGACCCATTGCCGCTGTTGCTACTAAGTTGGAATGTTTCACCAGTTGTTGCACTTCTATTGCTGCTCAAACTAGTTGTTGTTGGTACTGCCCGTGCTAGTTCTTCTTCTTCTTCTTCTTCTTCTTATTGTTTTTTTATTATTACTTTTCCTTTTCCAAATACTTTGGTAGTTGTCCTTGTTGGAAATTTATACTAAAAGCATACTTTTATGTATTTGTCTTTTATTCTATAAAATAGACAAGTTGGTATTTAAAGTTCAGCTTACACATGGAAGGCTTATTTGTTAGTTCTTATAGAATATAAGTTATTATTGTTCACAATTTAAATAGAGTTGGACACACCATCAGTGCGATTGTAGAATGATGTTTAAGTAGGCTTGTTTTAGCTGTGAAAATGGTATAGTTTTAATTCGTTATGCTAGTATACTTTATGTGTATTGAACAGAACCGCTTTTGTGTTTATTATCTTTATACTGACTAAATAAGATAATTAACATCCAAATGATTATTATAAGTGCTTGTACTCTTAATCTCGATATAAATAATAGACATATACCTTTAGTGTTTGGCATTTTGTTTTATAAAGGAGTAAGATCTTTTATTAGTCAATAATCTCAGTAAATTGGATGACTATACTACGTATATGGTACATATTAGTTTATTGACGGAATCCATGTCCTGTAATAGGGATTGATGATATCCCCTTGATGAAGTTTATAAGTTTTAATTATATCAAAATCTGTAAATGGACTTTGTGTCCAACATATCAAATTAGTTAAGTGTGAGGTCTTAAGGAATTATAAAGATATCAATTAAATATAGGTGTCAATAATTATTTCATCGATGGATATCTGAAATCTTAATGTGGGCAGATTAATAAGCATTTAATAACAAGAAACTCAAAATATTATTTTGAGAATAAGGATAAGAGTGCAATTATAATTCTCTAGTGGACTAATTTGTAATTTATGGAACTAGGATTCTAATTTAGGTCAAATTAGGGTTTCATATTTCCATAAGAAGCCTATTCTTTATTTCCTTCTTAAAGTTCCTATTGTAGCCTATAAATATGCATTATTGCTCTCTAGGAAAAACACACAAGAGAAACTTGTTTTTTAGAGTAAAGAGAATTCGAGAAGAGGCCCCCACCCCAATGTGAGTTCGAGCATAGAGGAAAACAGTAGAAAATTTTGAGATTTTCAGGTTGCTACAAGACTGAGGTCAAATCAGAGAGATTTTGCAAGTATGATTCTTGAATCATCATCGTCTAAAGTTATTTCAGCAGTGATCTATGCGTAATATCCAGGAATCCTGGCGGCTGTCTTCCAAAAATAGTATCAAGATTGGCTTTGTGTTCCCTCAATTAGGAGGAATTTAATTTCCATTTCCAAGTTGGTTAAAGACGGATATTCCATTTATTTTAATAAATTTATGGTTATTAAATATAATAAGTATTTTATATGTTCTAGTTCATTAGTGGATGATCTTTACATTGTTATCATATCTCTCTTAAACTACAACTGACTGAATCGAATAACAATTACCCTACCATGTAAGAGAAAGGAACCTTCATAATTGAACCAAATGTATCTTTGGCATTTATGCCTGGGTCATATTAATCTAAACCAAAGCCTAGTTGCAAATAGACTATTAGATTCATTGGAAGTGGAGGCACTTTCAGTCTATAAATCTTGTTTTGAGGGGAAAATGAAAAACACCCTTTTTCGGCAAAAGGCTATAGGGCTAAAGAACCATTCGAATTGGTTTACTTAGACCTGTGTGGACCCATGAATGTCCAGGCAAGAGGTGGCTTTGAGTATCTCATTACTTTACTGATGACTACTTAAGGTATGGGTACATTTATTTAATGCATCGTAAGTCTGAATGCTTTGAGAAATTCAAGGCGTCTACGGTGAAAACGGAGAAGCGTCTAAGTAAGAGTGTCGGGACATTACGATCTGATCATGGTGGGGATTACCTTTTTGGAGAATTTAGGGATTACTTTGCAAAAAAGGGGATTACGTTCCAGTTGTTTGGACCAGGTATACGTCAACAAAATGGTGTAGCAGAAAGAAGGAATAGGACTCTTATGGATATGGTGAGGTCAATGATGAGTTATTTAGATTTATCTAATTCGTTTTGGGGGCATGCTCTAAAAACAGCAGCATACATTCTAAACTTAGTCCCATCTATGTTAGTACCTACTACTCCCACATAATTACGGACTAGCCATAAACCCAGCTTGAAGCATGTTTGGATTTGGGGTAGTCCAGCACATGTGCTGAAAGGGAACACAGATAAGTTAGAACCAAGAATGGAATTTTGCATTTTCGTTGGATCTCCCAGAGGAACAAAAAGTGGTTTGTTTTATAATCCAAAAGATTAAAAGGTCATTGTTAGCACCAATGCTTGATTCTTAAAAGAGGACTATATAATGAACCACAGACCCAAAAGCAGAATCATTCTAGAGGAATTGAGAGGAGAGAGAACTACCCAAACTCATCATTACCAGTAGCACAGCAAAAGACACCACAAAATGGAGAATTCGGCATTCCATTATCTTGTCGTAGTGGGAGGATTGCCAAGTCTCAAGCTGTAAAGTCTTGACCCGACTTAATTATAATTTTTGTTAATTAAGCACGATTTTCTATTAATTAATGTATATCTTGTGCTTAATTAATCTTTATTGGGTCTTTGTTGGAAAGGTAGTTGGGATTGACCAAACCAGGTAAGAATTATGACCCATTTTGGTATTTTACATGTCTTGAGTGATGTATTCATTAGGCACATCACTTATACATCATCTTGGCACTACATTAATTGCATCATATGTATTTTAGCATGTGGATCTTAATTTGGATTTGGCCCAGCTCAATTCGGATTCACTTTGGCCCAACTAGAGTTCATTTAACTCAAATTGTAAAATTCGTAAACGTTTGGATTTAATTGTAATTCCAGTAAATTGGGTTATATAAAACCCCCACCCACTTTAACAGATCTGGTCTTCACTCTCCTTTAACTCTCTGCTCGAGAAACTCTTTTCTTTTCACACTCTCATCTCCTTTTCAAGCTTGGAGTTGGAATGTGGGTCTTAAAGCCTTGCATGCAGGGGCATTGGGCTCCATCTTCATCTTCATCTTCTCCTATATCTTTTGATGGTCTTGGATCATGGGGAACCATCTTTTTTTTTTCTCTACATCTTCTTAAGGTAAGAACTCCATTATCCCTCCATTTCATTGGTTTCAAATGAGTCAAGGAAACTTTAAGTTACATCATGCAACCTATCTTATCACCATTTTACCCATTTTCATATAGGGTTCGATTTATGGTTTGTAACACTCCGACCCAGCTTGACCTCGTTTAGCGGTTAGTTAATCTTGTTTTCGTTGCTAATCGTGTTTTGTTTGTGTTTTGATTTTCGTTACGGGTCATGGATAGGTAGTTGGGTTGAGTTTGACCTGGATTAAGTAGACCAAGCCCTTTTTCGTAATTTTAGCTTTTCTTAGACATGGTCATTTTTGCATCATCTTGATGTCAACACGTGTCTTTCGTTGAGCTCGTTAACTTTTGTAACTACGTCATTTGCAACCGAGGTCGTGTGATTCGATTGGACCCGGATTTGATTCAAACTGAAAATACATTTCTAACTTGGCCCTTATTGTAATTTGGTCAACCCATTACTTATATAAGTTCAGCCATCGATCAACTCACATTTCCTTCTCTCGTTTTCTCATTTCTTCCTCTACTGCACGTGAAACTCATCTCTCCCTCCTTCACTTGAATTCTCTCCTCCATCGAGCTAGAGGAGGTGGGTCTTTGCATGTGAGGTAAGTGGAATTCTTCCATTCTCCCATCTCTTTCCTCTAGTTATTCTCCTTCTTGTTCTTATTGGTGGGTCTATGTTGTGGATTTCTCTCCATCCCTCATGCATGCATGTGGTTTTGCTGGTGTTAGGTTGTGTTTGGATCCAAGGGCTGCCATTGTGTAATTGATTTCTAAATCAAAGCAAGTATAACCATAACTTTGAGAACCCATGTTGGTATGCAATTGAATTGGTTGATTTTACATTGAATTGATATGGAAAAATGTGTTTACAGCTCATTTGTTTAATACTCTGTCTATCTCCATTGAAAGAATTGAAATTCTGATGCTTTTCCAGACATTCTGTACATGTTTCAGATTATTGATTTCGGACAGGTACGGCAAAGCCGTATGAACCTTACGGCTCACAATCCAGAGAGGAGAAAAACCCAGTTTTCCTCTACGGCTAGGGCACGGCTAAGCCGTGGATTGCCCTACGGCTAAGCCGAAGCTCAACCGTGGCCCAGCCGTAGATCAATACAGGGTGCAATTTCTGGAATAACTGAGAGTCAGCAACTGACAGATCTTCTACGGTTCAGCCACGGCTAAGCCGTAGACCACACACGGCTAAGCCGTAGCACACACACGGCTAAGCCGTAACCACATTCGAATAAAAATGAGGAAACAAGGATAGGTGTAAAGAAAAGACCGATATGGCCTTCATGATGGAATGTAGAGTACCCAGACTTGTCCAACGGAATGTGATACAATGCGTGAATGATCTCGAGGGCTGCGAATCATTCATGTTCGTTATCCGGATGTTAAGCACCTCCCCATGGGTGTTGGTTTAAGAGACTTCGTGCACCGCTCAATTCATTGCAACACTAGACAACGGTGCATCGATACCTTAAAACTACATCATCATGCACGGTTAGAAACACCGGATAATTAGATTAGAATTGGTTTGTAACTAAAGATGATTCGATTTCGCATGATTTTTTGCATAACATATTGCATTCGATCATTGATCTCAATGTTCTGACATGATTTCTTGTATTCCGTTACTTTCATATTGTGGTTTATTTACCTTGAGTATGCATGTATGATATGTTCACTCACAGATCTGCACGTATGATATGTTGTCACGATCTACTCAGGGTTTTCATGATTGACTCCGTATAGTCAGGCACTACTTAGCCTCAGCCTTAGGATCCCGACGGGGTGAATTTGGTATAGTTTATATGGACCTGCTGCAGTAGGGTTATGTCTTGGGGAACCGGACCCCAGGAAACCGAGACCCATTGTACCCTGGCCCGGACAATGGTGTTCTTTGCATGTTATAAGATCCCTCTTTTGGGAGCATATGGTAATGTAGTAGCCACTAGTCATGTACACAGCATGTATTCATTGATTCCCTTAGCATATTTCTTTCTTGCATGACAGCCTAGCATACAAAAATGCCTTCTTTAATCACATGATGTTCTTTATTCTATTAGACACAGCGTGTGTTAACTTGCTATGGTTTATACTTTGCTGAATCTTCGTATTCACAGTTGTTTTTGGTGTTGCAGGCCCAGATCCCCCTGCCGAACCCCCGCAGGTCGGCCAGGCTCCAGATGAGACCCCCGGGGCCCCATCAGGCCTAGAGGAGTGGATGTGATCACTCCACGGGAGAGCGTTCTTTGCATGCATCGTCGGAGTCTTGTTTTGTGTGGTTTTGCAGACTTGTATTTGACATGTCATGATTGTATATATTCTTTTGTTCTTTTTGTAAAACTTTATATGTAATTATGTCAGTTTGTTCTTGGTATCCTCTTCTTGCATTGTTAGTTTTATGTTTCTGATATTTACAGCTTCCGCGTACTTGCTTGGCACGTGTGAATGTTCCCTTGTGCGTGTGCATTTAGACTCGGTCTACGTGTGCATGCACGGGAGTACGTGTGTCATTAGGTTTGGCTTTTGCTAACCCCCGAACCCTGGGCTCGGGTTGTGACATGGTTAGAGATTGTAATTGTCTTCATCATTAAGCCGAGGACATGATAAATCGAGTCAAGCACTATATGAAGCAAGTATAAGTGTATATATTTACTACATGCAAGGTTTATTATAATGATTCTTGATGAATTCTCTATTGATGCCAAACTTACATCTCTTTTACCCTCTTAAATAAGAATATGTGATGATTTGAATGCTAATGAATATGCTTATGAAAGAATGATGAAATGTGAGTTTTGAAAATGTTTGATGATAGTTTGAATAGAGAAAATCATAGTGGATTGAATGGAAGAAGTTCTGTAGAGAATTAAACTTCTGTACCAGCACGGCTTTAGAAATTCTGAAGCTTATGGCTAATGTAACAACCTGCCTCGCACCATCGAGGTATTGTCTGCTTTGGACTTCCCAGGAGGTCACCCATCCTGAAATTGGTCTGACTCGAGCACGCTTAACTTTATAGTTTTTATGGAAGTCCTCACGGTTTTGTCCCTAAAAGGCGCCTCGATAGTTTAGGACGGATTCTTACTCATATTCTTTACATTCAAGCACTCTTGGGACTGGGTCGTTACAGGCCCACCAGCTTCCGCCGAATATGTCCCCATATCCACACATATCGGACCGAAGATGGCCTCATAAGCGATGTGGGACTTTGCTCCTGCCCTTAGCCAGGACGCGGACTCAAGAGGTCACCCAAGGGGCATCAAACCCCGCCACTATTCAGAGGAGAGCCATCCCCTTCTCTGATACCATCTGTAACAACCTGCCCCGCACCATCGAGGTATTGTCCGCTTTGGACTTCCTAGGAGGTCACCCATCCTGAAATTGCTTTGACTCGAGCACGCTAAACTTTATAGTTTTTATGAAAGTCCTCACGGTTTTGTCCCCAAAAAGCGCCTTGATAGTTTAGGACGGATTCTTACTTATATTCTTTACATTTAAGCACTCTTGGGACTGGGTCGTTACAACTAAGCCATAAGAACAGTATAACTAGGAATCTAGAGATAAAAAATTATGCATTTGCTCTACGGCTTACCTACGACTAAGCCGTGAAATGAATTATGGCTAAGCCCTACGTAGTTAAACTGCAGGCAATTTACGGCTAGTATTCCATAAACCTAAAAACCTAACTTGTTTTACGACTAACCTATAGCTAAGCCGTGGAATGCATTACGGCTAAGCCATAACCAAGCCATGGCTTAGTTGTAGGCTTCATAGGGTTAAGCCGTAGACTAGCATACGGTTAGGCCGTAAATGCAGGTGAAATTAAGGAAAAACTTATGCTACATAGCTAAACCGTAAGAACACAGTAAACTTAGGAAATTAGGAATTTTCAAAACCTTACAGGGCTTTAGATATGGCTTCTTTACCCTAATTAAATTAGCCCAATGGTAATCAAATAATAAGGAGGAAGAGTGTATAACTGTCAATCATTCCCTTCAATTTTTCGAATTGTTTCTCGACGTCACGTCATAGGTGTTGGCATAAGAAGTGGTGTTCATCGCTTATACAATATAATACTAAGATTTTGATAGCATATTGACACTGGATGTTTTTTGAATACACCGTATTGAATGACAAAGGAAACACGGATTATCTTAGCATAGGGTTGGCTAGTAAATAGCCTTGATGACTTCCCAATTCAATGCATTATATTGTTTGAGTCAACCTTGCCCTCAACATGATTAAATCTTGTACCCATTCTTCTTGGCAAACCTTGAGGCAAAATCGGAGACGGAGCTTCTACTAAGCATGTGCTTGTGAGCCAAAATAGGTTAGCTAAGGTTGAGAGAGTTCGAGCTCTATTAGCTTATTTAAGTACGCATTGTCTGATTATTAGTCACTTTGTTTAATTTTGATTTTTATGATTGAATGCGATCTCAAGACCAATACTCCTTTTATGTATGAATATCAGATGATCACTACGATTGATGATAAGTATAAATGATTATAGATAGATATAAGATGATCGCTATGATTGATGATAAGTATGAATGATATGAATTCGGAATGATCTTTATACGTTGAGTCAGCACCACTTAGCTCGTATCCTTTTTAGGTTTGATGGGACTAATTCGGGTATCTCTTATATCACTACTACAATAGTTTATGAAGGAGTTGGTTGGCGCTCCTTAGGTAGCTAAATTAATCCCCTAGCGACATTCCCCTCTATATATTATATGCTCTCTTTAGAGAGAATATAGCCTTATGGATGTTAACTAGTATGTTACTGTATCTCTAAATTATGATTCCTTATTCATGCTGTATTCATATGCACAACATGCCTAGCTTACGATTATTGCTCTCTTTTAATTACTATATCGTTAATTCAATTAATACAACATGTTGGTTTTATATGCACTTATATTTGCTAAACCGTTGTATTTACAGTTTTATCTTTGGTATTACAAATAGGTTTAAGTACTGATTCTACCTCAAACACACTCACAGAAGAGTTTCAGAGATTTTTGAGGGTATAGTATAGTACTGTGGACTTGACAACATTCTCCAGTTATCTATCTCGCAGAGCATCACGGGTTTATTTTGGGACATGTTAGAATATGCCATTAGTATGACTATGTTTATGCATCATGCCATTAGTATGACTATGTTTATGCATCATGCCATTATGTCATGTTGTTATTATGTTACTTGATTTGATAGACATGTAAGTATATTATTCGAATTGTATTTAAATCCTATGTATTTGGCCACATCATGTATTCTTATTTTAGATCATTCATGTAGACATTTGTATTTTGGTCAAGTAGAATTAAGCATGGGACTATGTTTCATATAAAAGACTCATTTAGGTTCTATATATTTGGTTTACAGCTGAAATTTAATAGACTCAGTCTATATTTAATATCATATCTGAAAATATGAATTGTCCTAGATATTATTAAGTGTAGGTAAAAATACACAGGCCTCTGCAAATGTTTTAAATGGATACGCGTTACATGTCAGTCCTCACATGTGAGTTCTGTGCGTTTTTCCTTTGTGGTGGTTTGTACATGTCTTAGTACAGTTGGATTGCCATGGGATTACGTATGCCGTACCTCAAGAGTCACCCTAATCACAGAATCTCAAGCTCAAGACGTGACATACATAAGTAACGATATCAAAGCATAAATCCTATAAAATATGCAAGCAAGGAATGGTGTTGTAACGTAAATAAGTCCAGAATAAAAGATTCAAAAACTTAGGGAATACACTGATGATATGATAGGTGCGTTGGGATATGGGTTGTATAGGATGTTTTGGGTCTACTATTGCTTTCCTTTGAATTACTAACTATTTTCTTATAGAGAATGGCCTCAATTCCAAGAGTTAAGAATACCCATCACGGTTCCTCAAGTAATACTAGGAATGATGACTTGAAGATGTTCCCATTGAGAACTTGGATTGCGTGCCTCTACTTTCCTCGTCTGCGCAAAATCAATTCCTCTTGATGATGCAAAGCATGTTAATGATGATGATGGAGCAAGTAACAAGGATCAGTGATAATCAAGCTGCAATGCAAGTGCAGATGGCAATGATAATTGGAAGGCAAGCTCAACTGTAACAGAATTTAGCTATAGTAGAAGAGAGTTTGCAGGATGTCCTAAAGAAGAAATCCAAGAGGAACGCATCATCCTCTGGGGAGCACCTTTGGCATTAGAAGAAATAGAAAAAAAAGGCTCGTAATCCCGGAAAACCAATGTGTGATCTGTGTGGTAAGGGCCATGAGACGAATAAATGTTGGAGAAAGACCGGAGCATTCTTTTGTTGTGGTTCGATGGAGCATCAGCAAGCAAAATGTCCAGGGAAGAAAAATGCCAGTGAAGCTCCATTGTGCCAGCAATAGTAATTAGTTAAGCAACTTCATCAAAACCAAGTTGCAAGCAGCGCCAGCAAAGGTGACCTCTTTACCTATTATCTTCATTTTCTGTTGTTCCTTTGTTTGTAGATGTTATAAGTAGTTTACATGATTTGTTGTTTAAGATAGTTTCCGATATTCTTGTCGTATATTAGTTTTCAAGTGAGATTCCAAAATTATTTTCCTTAGTAATCCTATGAGGATATTTAGAGTTATTTGTTGAGATACGGTTAGCACCATTCATATGTATACCAATTTAAAACCCGGTGGCTATTGAGTGTAAGTAATTACCGTCTTATATTGATGAGTTGTTCAATTAATTTCAGGGTGGTACAGGATAATTTTCTAAAATTTGATTTGAGGATGGATTATTTCGATCTGAAGCTCGAAAGTAAGTTGTTTGAAGATTAGCTCTTAAGATCAAGTTTGGGCATTAGGGGTTCTTAATGGATTATTTGGATTGGTGAATATTCCAAATGCATTTGTGGTCTGAATAATATGATCCTTATTTCATACATGGATTGATTTGTGGTTATAATTATCATTGATATTTTGATGTATTTCAAATCTGTTAATGATCATAATAAGCTTTTCAAGAGTTTTTTTTTCATCTCTTAAGGATTAATTGATTTTGCCAATTGTAGAGATATGATCCCTAGTTTGACCAAGTTGCAGTCTTAAGTCATATCATATTTGGTGTTGAATGTTCAATGATCTAATAGATTTGAGATTATTATTGGTTGGCAAAGTTCTAGGTCAATTATCCAGATTTGGAGCCCTTTGTGGTCTTACAAGATGTTATCATAGGATTGTGAAGGATAATTCCAAAAATCGTAGCTTTGTTTATTAATTGTTTCAGAGGAATAATTCTTTTGTGTGGACGGATTAATGTGAGCACAACTTCTAAGTCTTGTGATATTCCTTGATTCTTTGAGAACCAGTAGATCTGTGTAAGAATGCAGAATAATAGAATTGATCGAGTAGATATAATCAAGTAGTTAAGGATTTAGATTTGATTAGAGTCTTTGATTATATAATTAAAGAGATTGTTATCTAGATTAGTTTCATGAGATTCTGTTGAGAGCATATCTTAGATGGGATTCCAAATTTCTTCGCTTAGTAAATTCGTGGAAAATTTTGATGTTAATTGACAGAAAGGAAGTTCACAACATTCGAAGGCATATTAATCAAATGCAGTTGAGTTTTGTGACTAGTAAGAACAATCATTCACTGTCAGCATTGATGAATTGCTTAATCAAATCAGTGTGCAAAGAATATTATTTAAATTGATTGAGGTTCAACTATTATCAATTTAACATCTAAAGCTATGGGATATGAAGCTATATCCTAATAAGAAAGAGTGTTATAAATTCTTGGCTATTTATTTTGGTGGTCAATTAATTTGATAGTATTTATGATTTGATAAATAGAATGATTATATATTATTAAATCAATTGTGGTGTTTATTAAGAATATCCTGATGTAATCTGATCTTATTATTGAAAAGGCGGATCACCTAGAGACTGCTTTCTACTTTTGAAGTGTAATCACTTAAATGATAATTTGGAGACTATAATTTTGGATCTATTTAAATTGTGTTCTGAGATCAACGCTTAGAATCATATTGGGTTATATGATTTCCTATATATAATTAAGGTGACGAATATTTTGAAGTATATATATGTCTTTGTCAAATAGAACCTTATTTCATTAAGAGAAATTTATGGTTACCTTCGTCGATGATATTTTGATGCATTAAATTCGTTAACGAATATGTTGGTTATAGGAGACCAAGTATGTACAATGAAATAATTCGAGAGATTGTTGATCGTTAGATAAATCAGAGTTTCTGTCATGTAAGAAGGATCTTGAGCTTAGTGATCTGGTCTTTGATCGTGTAGTGATTAGGTTGTTAATTCCTAGGTAGGAATAATGCCTGCTTGGGTTAGTAGGTTGCCTTATGATTGTGGTTGATGTTCCTCAATTGTTAGTGGCAAGTCTTAGGTTCAATACAGAGTACCAGCCGAAGTTTGATGTCTAATAAGACCTTCCATCCAGTCTTCTAAAGGCATGAAATGTGCATCCTCGTGTTCGAGAACAAGTGGATCTAGAGGATTCCTTAAGTTTTCAATTGTCATTAATGTAGCAGAGTCGGCACATGAAGGTCAAGGATCGGAGAATGTCATTCCGAGTAGAGAAGTTTCACCAATAATTACAAAAATGTCCTCTAATTTTAGATCAATGATAGAGTAGTCTTTAAGGTTTCGTTGAGAAAGGAGATCCATTTTGGGCAAAATTCGTAGGAATTCTTGATGCCTTTCATGTGTTGAGGCTTCGCAAGGTGATTCTAGATTCATTTTGTGTCCTTGAGTAGGAGGAGATCCATGAGAAACCAGATGCAACGCACGTGGAGCAGCTTCTTCGTGTCATCTACATTATGCACCGGTTTGGTAAGTATCCCCGATTTGTTTTATCATTTTGTTTTATAAGTTGTTTCATTTGGAGGACCAAATGATCTTAAGGATCTTAATTAGGGTGAGATGTAAGGTTCCAACCTGACTTAATTATAATTTATGTTAATTAAACTTGATTTCTTATTACTTAATGTATATCTTGTTCTTAATCTTTATTCGGTCTTAGTTGGATAGGTAGTTGGGATTGGCCAAACTAGGTAGGAATTATGACCCATTTTGGTACTTTACATGTCTTGAGTGATGCATTCATTGGACACATCACTTATAGATCATCTTGACACCACAATTAATTGCATCATGTGTATTTTAGTAAATGGGTCTTTATTCATATTGGCCCAGCTCAATTTGAATTCATTTTGGCCCAACTAGAGTCCACTTCACTCAAATTGTAAAATTTGTAAACTTTTGGATCTACTTGTAATTCCAGTAAATTGGGTTATATAACACCCCCACCCACTCTAGCAGATCTGGTCTTCACTCTCCCTAACTCTCTGCTTGAGAAACTCTGTTCTTTTCACACTCTCATCTCCTCTTCAAGCTTGGAGTTAGAAGGTGGGTCTCAAAGCCTTGCATGCAGGGGCATTGGGTTCTATCTTCATCTTCACCTTCTTCTTTATCTTTTGATGGTCTTGGATTGTGGGGAACCATTTTTATCTTTTGATGGTCTTAGATTGTGGGGAACCATTTTTTCTTTTTCTCAATAACTTCCTAAGGTAAGAACTCCATCATCCTTTCATTTCATTAGTTTCAAATGAGTCAAGGGAACTCTAAGTTATAGCATGCAACCCATCTCATCACCATTTCATCCATTTTCATATAGGATTCGATTTGTGGTTAGAGATTGGGATTTTTTCCACCATTAAGCCAAGGACAAGAAAATTGAGTCAAGCATTGTATGAGGCAAGTATAAATGTTTTATTTACTACATGCATGGTTTATTATATTGTATCTTGATGAATTTTCTACTGATGCCAAACTTACATCTTTTTTACCCTCTTAAATAAGAATATGTGATGATTTGAATGCTAATGAGTATGCTTATAAAATAATGATGAAATGTGGGTTTTGAAAATGTGTGATGATAGTTTGAATAGAGAAAATCATAGTGGAATTAAATGGAAGAAGTTCTATAGAGAATTAAACCTCTGTACCAGCATGGCTTTAGAAATTTTAAAGCTTACGGCTAAGCTGTAAGAACAGTACAACTAGGAATCCAGAGACCAAAAATTATGCATTTTTTCTATGGCTCACCTATGGCCAAGCTGTGAAATAAACTACGGCTAAGTCATATCCAAGTCATAGGCTATCATTCCAGAAACACAAAAACCTAACTTGTTTTACGACTGACCCCACAGCTAAGTTGTGGAATGCACTATGGCTAAGCCGTATCCAAGCTGTGGCCTGGCCGTAGGCTTCATACGGCTAAGCCGTAGACTAGCATATGGTTACGCCGTAAATGCGGGTGAAATTAAGGGAAAACTTGTGCCATACAACTAAGCTGTGACTTATACACGGCTAAGCCTTAAGAACATAATGAACTTAGGAAACTAGGAATTTCCAAGACCTTATAGGGCTTTAGATATGGCTCATTTACCCCAATTAAATTAGCTAATGGTAATCAAATAATAAAAAGAAAAAGTGTATTGCTGTCACTCATCCCCTTCGATTTTCCAGATTGTGTCTAGACGTCACGTCATGGGTGTTGGCATAAAAAGTGGTGTCCATCGCTTATACAATATAATACTAAGATTTTGATAGCACATTGACACCGGACATTTTATGAATACACCGTATTGAATGATGAATGAAACACGGATTATCTTAGCATAGGGTTAGCTAGTAAATAGCCTTGATGACTTCCTAATTCAGTATATTTATATTGTTTTAAGTCAACCTTGCCTTTAACATAATTAAATCATATACCGATTCTTCCTCACAAACCATGAGGCAAAATCAAAGATGAAGCTTCTACTAAGCGTGGGCCTATGAGCCAGAATAGGTGTAGTTAAGGTTGAGAGGATTCAAACTCTATTAGCTCATTTAAGTATACACTGTCTAATTATCAGTTATTTTGTTTAATTCTGATTTTTATGATTGATTGCGATCTTAAGACCGATACTCCCTTTATGTACGAATATGAGACGATCGCTATAATTGATGATAAGCATAAATGATTATATACAAATATGAGACGATCACTATGATTAATGATAAGTATGAATTATATGAATTTGGGACGATCTTGATACGCTGAGTCAACACCGTTTTGCTTTTACCCTTTTTAGGTTCGATGGGACCAATTCCAATATCCCTTATGTCGCTACTGTTGTAGTTTATAGAGGAGTTGGTCGGTACTTCTTGGGTAGCTAGACTAATCCCCTAGTAATATTCCTCTCTGTATGTTTTACTCTCTCCTTAGAAAGAATATAGCCTAGTAAATGCAAATAGTATGTTACTATATCTCTAATTATGATTCCTTATTCATACTGTATTCATATGCACAACATGCCTAACTTATGATTATTGCTCTCTTTTAATTAATATATTTCTAATTTAATTGATTCAACATGTTAGTTTTATATACATCTATATTTGCTAAACCGTTGTGTTTATAGTACTATCTTTGGTGTTACAAACAGGTTTAAGTACCGATTTCACCTCAGACGCATTAGTAGAAGAGTTTCCAGAGACTTCCTAAGATACAGTATAGTAGTGTGAACTTGACAATATTTTTCAGTTATTTATCTCAAAGAGCGTCACGGGTTTATTTTGGGAGTTAGAATATGCCTTTGGCATGGCTATGTTTATGCATTATGCTATTATATCTTATTGTTATTATGTTACCTGATTTGATAAACATGTAAGTCTATTATTCGGATTGTGTTTAGATTCTATGTATTTGGTCATACCGTATATTCTTATTTTGGATCATTCATGTAGACACTTGCATTTTGATTAAGTAGAATTATGCATGGGACTATGTTTCATATAAAAGACTCATTTAGGTTCTATATATTTGGTTTACGACTAAAATTTAATAGACTCAGTTTATGTTTAATACTATATCTCAAAATATGAATTGTCTAAGATATTGTTAAGTGCAGGTAAAAATACATAGGCATTTGCAAATGTTTTAAATGGACATGTGTTACATGTCAGTCTTCACACGTGAGTTCTGTGCATTTTTCCCTTGTGGCGGTTCATACGTGTATTAGTACCGCACGGATTGTCATGGGATTACGTATGCCGCATTTCAAGAGTCGACCTAATCGTAGATTCTCAGGCTTGGGGCGTGGCACAAGTTGATAATACTCTAGGTGAACCCACCAACATGCTGGGTGATGAGCTGGATCAACTTGTCGATGATGGCACACCAGGATTAGTTTTAACACAACGTGACACTACTCATACACAAACACAAGATGTGCCTTGTCATAGTGGGAGGGTTTTTCATCAACCCGAGTGGTATATATTCTTGGGAGAGTCATTCAATAGAGTCCCTAATGATCTAAATACCGAACTTCATAACTATAATGAAACACTCAAAGACAAAGATGTAGAACTATAGCAAAAAGCTATGAAATTAGAAATTGAGTCCATGTACTCTAATCAAGTCTGGGATCCTGTGTCATGCCCCCAAAACTAGGCCGGATCTAAACTCGATTCTAAGGGTGTGAGAATTGGGGCCAGTTAAAATTTTTCTTACATAAATGATACGGGCCCTAATTCTGAGCGAATTGAAGTCCTTCATGAGGCTATACTTGGTAATCAAGCAACCATAATCACACGCGGAACTGAAATCCATAATCATCGCAGATGAGTATCATACATCAATCAAAGAACAAATCTCAATAATAATAAAGTCAAGGTCAGGTGCTTTGAAGCATAGTAATTAAAGTTATAATTCCAAAATAAATAAATCTAATGAATAAACTAATGGCCCAAACATGGCCTTATTACATAATCTAAAGTTTCTGATCTCTGCACCAACTTTAAGATATTTCAGACGATGTCTTTGGTGTTAGATTTTGTGGACTCAATCCATCAGTTGATATAATAAATTGATTAATTTCTTTATTTATCAATAAAAACATGCTTTACTTTCATGAGATGAATGTTATTTTACTACTTCATGCACATGACCAATTCATATGACATAATGGTTCATGAGTTGAATCGGGTCCCATTAGTATATTAGATGTGATATATGTGCATGGATGAGATCCACACGCGGGAGATATATGTCACAAGTCTTATACTTAAATAGCGTCACAACCAGTAATGAGACTGGGCATCTCATTTGATAAGGTTGCAGCACTTTGATCACTATGAGATAGTGTGATTTGTCTCGATCATCAGAATGTAAGATTCTGGATCACGGTGCTGGTACATTGGATGTATTGAAGGACCATGAGATGCACCTTATGGAATTCTGTCTCAATAATAAGGTATGCTCTCATAATTCCTTAGCAATAGGCTCTCAATCCTGAGACATTGATGAACTCAAGTTTCTATCTATTCATTTGCTTTGAGTCACCAATGAGTGAGGCCGACTGTAGGTTAACACCTTGGTGTCTTGGGTATGTGGTAGTAGAACTGTGGGAACGTTGAATGATCAAGATAGAATCTATCTCTATTATCCCCTTGTGCCAATTAATGGATTTGTCATTAGTAAGTGCGCACCCATCTCAATTAAGAGTTAATTGGATGGTACTGATGATTACTGTGATTAATTGGGGCTCAAGGATAATAAGATGTGGAACTTAGATTGGAAGAGACAGATTTATTCTAATTGATCCACGGATATTGATATAGGGGCCTACTTGTGGTAATTGGGAAGTTTAGGGTCTTCATTGTAATTTATTCTTAAGACTGGAGTGCAATTGCATTTATATAGTGGTGTTATTTGCAATTAAATGTGGGCCCGGATTGCACATGAGATGTGAAGTCGCGGTGCTCCAGTTGGAGCCAGCTTTCTAAGGAATCCCTAATGGTCCCCATGCTAGCCTAAGTTATTGGAAAATACTAATACGACTTTGAACTCTAGAAAGAAGGGATTAGAAAGGAGAAAGTTGCTAATTGCTTTGGAAGTAAGACTTCTATTTCAATTAAGCAAGGAACAGATTTGAAAATATATATAAAATCTCTTGGACGTCCAATAAGAGTCTCTCTCACGCCCAAAACCCTGTTCGTGCAAGAATTGTACAAGTTTCTCTCTCCTTCTCTCTTCTAATTCCTTGGAGTTTCGTGTTGGGATTTCTCCTGGAGATTCCCCCAATCTTCTTGAGAAAAGAAATCCAATTCAGGTCATAGCGTGGAAGGCTAAGAGGTGTTAAAGATTCTCATCATCAAGTAGAGTCGCAACTTCTCCATTAAAGCACTACGAATCTCCAAAGGTATGATATACTTCTTGCATGTCGTAGATTATTAAGGATGTTTAGTGCTGTTTGATTCTGTCTTTTAGATAGAATATTTCTGTACATGGTCACGAGATTGAGGGTAACGCATCCTGGATTGGGTTTTTGGTCTTATGGATTATTGATTCCTGTGTCAAGTGGGTAAAAAGTTTTGAAAATCTATCCACGAGACCCACCTACTTCCAACAATTGGTATCAGAGCCATACCTCATCTCTAATCATGTTAGATCAGTAATCTTGTTCTAATCTTTGCATGAGATGAGAAGAGGATAGAGTAAGGGCTATGAAAGGATCAGTATTTATTGGGTTTGCTTGCTTTTGTAGTAGATTCATGTTTGGAAAGTCACAAAAGGTTTTAATCATGATAGGAGGATGGTAAGATACCATTAGAAGCATACTGAGATCATTAGAAGTGATTGGGAACAGCAAGAGCCGAATCTGAAAAAAACCCAAATTTCTAGGTTCATCAGGTCGGTTAGTCAAACGGACCACTATGGCTGTAGAGGTTTGTTGGCTAGCCGTAGGGACCAGATCGGCTAGCCGAACCCAGGCAGAATCATTTTGTCCTTGGCCTGAGTTGTTGTTGTTGTTTTTTTTTTTTCTGGGGCACTGCCCCTTGGACCCTCGCGAGCTGACCGGTCAGCTCGAACCCCGCTGGGGGCACTGCCCCCGGACCCCCTCTGCGTAGGGGATCTTTTATAGTGGTGGCAAACCTTTAGCATCTTGTTTTTTCATTGTGGTTTGCCAACCTGGTTTTGTGAGATGCTTTGTTGTATGAGATACTAACTTGCAGGTGATAATGTCCTCTCTACATGGCCCACATGATTTTTCTTTCCTTTTACTTATTGGTTTATTTGTGGCTAAGTGTAAAGGGCATCATGGTTTCCTTGGTTTCCCATGAAAGGGCAAGGCATGGTGAATTTCCCTATAGCCCTTTTATTTCCATGTTTAGATTACCATGTAAGTCTCATTATAGAGACATAGGAATTTATGTATTTTTTAAAATTTGTAAATTCTGGGGATGTTCGAAACAAAGAGGGAAAGATAAGCTGGACTCCTAATCAAAGAGTTTGAAGATTACCAAAAGGTGTTTTGGAGATGCCCAAAGAGTTTGAGGAATCCCAAAGTTTTGGAAAGTCTAGAAGCCCAAGAAGTCTTTTCCGCTTGGGCCATGTGGAGGAGAGGACTAGTCTTTTATTATAGCACTTTCTATTTATGGATGAATGCTTATTTTAGAGTATTTCCATATCTGATCCAAACATAGCAAATTCCAAAATTGGTCAAATCAAATTAATTTTTGAAAAAAGTTCTAATTAGAGTTGGTGGGCCCATGAGATGGATCTATTGGTAACACTAATTTTAGAAACTGGACTTTCCTTAAAATAACTTGACTTGGAACCAATCATTGGTCGTATCATGAGATGACTATATACCTATATTTGATGGACCCATACACCTATAAGGAAATCCTCAACTCTAAAATATTAAGTGGGAGCGGGGCATTTATATATATACAAATCCCCATGGTTTTCCACCATAGGTCTATTGTAAGGAAAGTATTAGCCTCGCGCTATTTTGAGAATGGCCATTCCCCACGGAGGGCTTGTATTTATCTGGATACTGGATATGGATCTCCTATGGATAGTGTTGATAAGAAGGGGTGGGAGCCCACTCCCCAAGGAGGAACTGCCCGCAATGGTTGTCATGTAATGCTAGTTGGTGGGTCACACTTAACTAAAATAATGATGTAGTATCTCCATGGATTTGCCTCATGTATTTTAGAAACCGAAGCTAATCGGGAGTCATACATTATTTGGTATGAGATACCTAGATAGTAATGAATGAAGGGGATCATGAATAGTTAGTCTTAATCCCAATTTTGACCAACTTTGATCCACACCAGTCTAGGAGGTATTTGCACTCCCCAAGGAGGCATACCCCGCAGGATTGGGATTCCGATGTATTCTGAATTTTGTGGTTATGGGGATTCCCACATAAATTTGGCAGAATACTAAACCCTAATGTCATTTAAATTCATTAATTGAATATATGGTTATGTGCTACAGTATTACAAGCATGAATTCGAATACTTTCAATCCATTTGCGACCATCTTCAACCAGAATAAGTTGGTGGGATCTAACTATGTAGACTGGAAACGGAATCTGGATATTGTCCTGACAGCTTCAGGATATAAATATGTCCTTACCAAAAACCCCCTTGAAGAGCCTGGCCCAGATGCATCAGAAGTAGAAAAGGACCTTTATACCAAATGGGCCAAAGACGATGAGATGGCCCGATGTTACATTCTGGCATCCATGTCTAGTGTGCTGCAACACCAACATCAATCTTATAAGACTGCATATGATATGATATTGAACTTAAAGGAGATATTTGCAGAACAAGGCAGACCTACTAGGTAGGCAGCCATGACGGTGCTCATTAACACCAAGATGGCTGAAGGTACATTAGTATAGGAACACATGCTGAAGATGATGGACTCATTAAATGAGTTGATGTACTGGGAGCTGCGATTGATGCAGAATCGCAGATTGACATAATCTTTGAGTCACTACCAAAGTCATTCAACAATTTCAAGGTCAATTATAATATGAATAAAATGAATTTGACTCTGGCTGATCTATCTAGTCAGCTGGTAGCAATTGAAGGGATTATGAAGAAAAAACCAACTGCCTTAATGACAGAAAAGTTAGATGCCAAGTCCAAGCCAAAAGGCAAAGGGCGGAAAGGCAAAAAGAAATCAGTTCCGAAGGGTCCTAAGGTGGAGAATGGTCCAAATGGTGGCGTGGCTAAAGCTAAGGGTTCAGGGACAAAAGGAAAGTGTTTCCATTGTGGTAAGATAGGACATTGGAAGAGGAATTGTCCAGAATATCTGTCTAAGAAAAAGACCCCAGGTATGATTGAGTCACTTATAGCTGAAGTTAGTTTTGCAACTGGTACTTCAGAATCTTGGTGTGTGGATTCCGGGGCAACTAATCACATATGTAATACGTTGTAGGGGTTCAGGGAAACCAGGATGCTAAGTGTAACACTCCAACTCGGCTTGACCCCGTTTAGCGCCTAATTACGGTTGTCTTAATTGTTAATTGTATTTTGCTTTTGTTTTGGATTCGTTGCGGTTCATGGATAGGTAGTTGGTTTGAGTTTGACCTGGATTAGGTAGACCAAGCCCTTTTTCGTAATTTTAACTTTTCTTCGACATGATCATTTTTGCATCATCTTGATGTCAACATGTGTCTTTCGTTGAGCTCGTTAACTTTCGTAACTATGTCATTTGCAACCGAGGTCGCTTGATTCCACTGGACCCGGATTTGACTCAAACTGGAAATTGATTTATGACTTGGACTTCATTGCAAATTTGACATCCACTTACCTTATATAAGCCACTTCATCGACTCAAACTCTCTTCCTCTCTCACTCTCTTCTCTCACTGTTCACGTGGAGTTCTCTCTCTCTCCTTCTTGAGTTTCCTTCTCCGTCAATCAAGCCAAAGAGAGGGAATTTGATTTGTCATTCACTGGTGTTTGGATTGGGGTGAGTTGAGGTCTTCTCCATCTCCCCCATCTTTTTTCTTATTTTCTTCTTCTTGTTTCCATGATTCCATGATATTGCCTTGATGTTTCTTTATCTTCCTCATGCATGCATGCTAGCAGTGATCGGTGTTTGGTTGTGTATGAGCCAAGGATAGCTATTGTTGTGATTGAACTCAGTTAAGGTAAGTATAACTATAATATGTAAGAACCCATGTTGGTATTTGTTAGATTTTGTTTACTTCACGTGCGATTTGCAGGGAAAATATGGTTACAGCCCAATTTGATGAGTATTCTCCCTTTTTCTGTTGGAAATTTGCATATCTGATGTCTTTACAGGTTTTCTGTAGTTGATTCAGAATTCAACCTCGTGCATGTACGGCTAAGTCGTAAGTCACCTACGGCTCAAAGTCCAGATAGGGAATAAAACCAGTTTTCTTCTATGGCCAGGACACGGCTAAGCCGTACCTCAGCCGTAGATTAGTACAGGGTGTCTCTTTTTGGATTAACTGAAGGCAAGCAATTGACAGACCTTCTACGGTCCAGCCACGGCTAAGCCGTAGAACAGCACATGGCTAAACCGTAGAACAAAATACGGGTGAACCGTAATTGTAGATGAACAGTGAAGGGAACCATGGTGGAGTCGTAGTGCATATTACAGCTAGGCCGTAAGATGCCTACGGCTAAGCCGTATGTTCACCTACGGCCAAGCCGTGCCACCCCTGAAAAATGAATGACAAGGATAGGCGTAAGGAAAAGACTGTTATGGCCTTCATGATAGAATGTAAAGCACCTAGACTTGCCCAATGGTATGAATGTATGATATGAATGATCTCGAGGGCTGCGAATTATTCATGCATGTTATCCGGTTGTTAAGCACCTCCCCATGGGTGTTGGTTTAAGGGACTTTGGTGCACCAGCTGATTCAATGCGACACTAGACAACGGTGCATCGAATAACTTAAAACTACATCATCATGCATGGTTAGAAACACTGGATAACTAGATTAGAATTGGTTCGTAAATGACTTGATTCGCTATGCTAACAGTTGCTTGCATGACATATTGTCTGTCGATCATTGATCTCCACTCTTTAGCATGATTACTTGTTTCAGCTTTACATTGTTAACTATGTCTTTATGCATGTATGATTCACATATAAGAAATGATCTCGGATATGCACGCATGATATTTTTATGATTGACTCTGTATGGTCAGGCACTACTTAGCCTCAGCCTCAGGATCCCGACGGGGTGAATTTGGTGTAGTTTTCATAGCCTTGCTGCAGTAAGGAAACATCTTGGGTAACCAGACCCCAGGAAACCTGAGACCCATTTGTACCCTGGCCTGAACAATGGTGTTCTTTGCACGATATAAGATCCCTCTTTTGGGAGCATATGGCAATGTAGTCTCCAACTAGTTATGTACACAGCATGTATTCATTGATTCGCATGGCATGTTTCTTTCTAGCACAACAGCTTAGTATACGAATGTGACCTGTTTTGATTTACACGATGTTCTTTATTCTATTAGACACAGGATGCATTAACTGTTATTGTTTATACTTTACTGAATCGTTGTATTCACGAGTTGTTTATGGTGTTGCAGGCTCAGATACCCCTTCCGACCCCTCGTCGGTCGGCCAGACTCCAGTTGAGACCCCCGAGGCCCCATCAGGCCTAAAGGAGTGGATGTGATCACTCCATCAGAGAGCATCTTGGACATGCATGGCATAAGAGTCTTCTTTTGAGTTTTGTCACGCTTGTATATGTCATGAGTTGTATATGTTATTTTGTTCATTTTGTAAAACCTTCAGCTATATATGTCAGTCTGTTTCGTATTCTTTTCTTGCATTGTTTAGTTTGATGTTTTTGATATTTACCGCTTCCGCGTACATGTTTGGCACGTGTGAATGTTCCCTTGTGCGTTTGCAGTTAGACCAGGTCTACTTGTACAAGCACGGGAGTACGTGTGTCATCGGTTTGGCTTTTGCTAACCCCCGAACTCCTGGGCTCGGGTTGTGACACTAAGTGATGGAGAAATCATTATCAACCTAGGATCTGACGCTAAGGCGGAGGCTGTTTCAGTGGGAGTCATTACTTTATGTTTTTCAAATAATAAATTGGTTTTGTCAGAAACATTATATGTACCGTCTTTAAGGCGGAATTTAATTTCAATTTCTAGTTTGGTGAATAAAGGTTATTCTACTACTTGTGGTACTAAAGTTGTCATAAAGAGGAATGGTACTTTCATATGTTCTGGCAAGGTAATCAATGGACTTTATTTGTTAACTCCTACGATGTATGAGATACATGATACTGAAACAATTAATAGACCATCATTAAAGAGAAAGTCACCTTCATCAAATCCAACAAAACTTTGGCACCTGAGGCTAGGTCATATAAACCTTAACAGGATTGAGAAGCTAGTGAAAGATGGTATCTTACCATCATTGGTGATAGAGCCAATGCTTGTCTGTGAGTCCTGTTTGGAAGGTAAAATGACCAAAAGACCCTTTTCAGCTAAGGGTAATAGGGCTAAAGATTTATTGGAATCAGTGCATACTAGTGTCTGCGGACCCATTAATGTCAGGGCTAGAGGAGGATATGAGTACTTCATCACTTTCACAGATGATTACTTAAGATATGGTTACATATACCTTATGCACTGCAAGTCTGAAGCTTTTGAAAAGTTCAAAAAGTTTCGAGCGGAAGCAGAAAAGCAATTAGGTAAGAGTATCAAGACTCTTTGATCAGATCGAGGAGGGGAATATCTCTCTGCTGATTTTATGGGTTACTTATCAGAAAATGGGATTCTATCCCAGTTGTCTGCTCCTGGTATGCCTCAACAGAATGGAGTAGCAGAAAGAAGGAACCGGACTCTTTTAGATATGATTAGGTCTATGCTGCGTTTCTCAAGATTACTTATATCCTTTTGGGGATACGCTTTGGATACTGCAATGTACATACTAAACCTCGTACCATCTAAGTCTATACCTAAGACTCCCCGGGAATTGTGGTCTGGGCGAAAGCCTAGTCTACAACATTTACACATTTGGGGTTGTCCAGCACATGTGCTGAAGGTTAAGACGAATAAGTTGGAAACGAAGTCGGAAGTATGCACGTTTGTAGGATATTCTAAAGGAACTAAAGGTTGGTTATTCTATAATCCCAGAGAGCAGAAAGTGCTGGTCAACACCAATGTGGTTTTTCTGGAAGAAGATTATATGATGGACTGGAAATCTTTTCAAAAGGTGATCTTGGAAGAGATTCAGGAGCAATCAATTCTAAATCCAAGTATGATCGGACTTGAGGAAGAACCGCCCTTACTAGACCCAATAGTTACACCAGTACCTCGTCGTAGTGGGAGGATTGTCAGACCCCCTGACAGGTTCTCATTCTTGGGAGAGTCTTATGAAGCAATCCCAGAAGAGCCAGAACAAGATCCCTCTAACTATGATGAAGCAATCAATGACTTAGACTCGGGACGCTGGTAAGATGCTATGAAAGCTGAGATAGAGTCTATGTACTCAAATCAGGTCTAGACGCTTGTGGACTTGCCTGCCAATATTAAACCTATTGGGTGCAAGTGGGTCTACAAGAGAAAAAGAGGACCAGATGGAAGAGTAGAGACCTATAAGGCTAGGCTTGTTGCGAAAGGATATACTCAGAAAAAAGGGGATCGATTATGAGGAAACCTTCTCACCAGTAGCCATGCTCAAATCCATCCGGATACTCTTATCCATTGCGGCTCATCTTGATTACGAGATTTCGCAAATGGATGTCAAGACGACGTTTCTCAAAGGCCATCCTGAGGAAGACATCTATATGGTGCAGCCAGACGATTTTGTAGCTAAAAACCAAGAGCAAAAAGTTTGTAAGCTGCAAAAGTCTATTTATGGACTGAAGCAGGCATCCCGAAGCTGGAATATACGTTTTGACCAGGTAATCAAGTCATTTGGTTTTTGTCAAAAATCCGGATGAGTCATGTGTGTACATGAAAAGTGAGGGTGACAAGGTAGTTTTTCTGGTATTATATGTCGATGACATCCTTCTCCTCGGGAAGACATAGGAATGTTGTCAACGATAAAAGTTTGGTTAGCAAAGACTTTTGATATGAAGGACTTGGGAGAAGCTAGCTACATCCTAGGGATCAAACTCTATCGAGACCGGAAAAATAGGATGATTGGCTTATCCCAAGCTGCATACATAGATAAGGTGCTAGTACGGTTTGCAATGCAAGACTCCAAGAAGGGTATCACACCTTTCAGGTATGGAGTGCACCTTTCTAAGGATCAGTGTCCTAAGACACCCGAGGAAAAGGAGCAGATGAGGTCGATACCATACGCTTCAGCTGTTGGTAGCCTCATGTATGCTGTGTTATATACTAGACCAGATATCCGTTATGTAGTGGGCCTAGTTAGTAGATATCAATCTAATCCAGGACCTGAACATTGGACTGCTGTAAAATGTATTCTCGAATACTTGAGAAGGACTAGAGATTACATGTTGATTTATAGCAGTGATGAGTTGATTCTAGTCGGATACACAGATTCTGACTTTATGTCAGATAAGGATTCTAGGAAATCCACCTCTGGTTATGTATTTATGCTTGGAGGCGGAGCTATCAGCTGGAGGAGTATAAAACAAGAATGTACCGCTGATTCAACCTCAGAGGCTAAATATGTAGCAGCTTGTGAAGCAGCTAAAGAAGCAGTATGGCTTAAAAGATTCCTTTTGGAACTTGAGGTGGTACCTTTGGCAGACAGCCACTCACAGTTTACTGTGACAGCAGCGGGGCAGTCGCTCAGTCAAAGGAACCCAGAAGCCATAAAAGCCAAAAGCATGTATAGAGGAAGTATCGCTTAGTCAGAGAGATTGTGCAGAGAGGTGATATTGCTATTACCAAGATAGCCTATGCAGACAATTTGGCAGATCCCTTTACTAAGCCTTTGACTACCAAAGTCTTTGAGCAGCATGTAGAAGGGATGGGCATGAGATGCAACCCTGACTGGCATTGAGCCTAAGTGGGAGATTATTAGATTTTGTGGACTCAATCCATTAGTTGATGTAATAAATTGATTAATTTCTTTATTTATCAATAAAATCATGCTTTACTTTCATGAGATGAATGTTATTTTACTACTTCATGCACATGACCAATTTATATGACATAATGGTTCATGAGTTGAACCGGGTCCCATTAGTATATTAGATGTGATATATGTGCATGGATGAGATCCACACACGGGAGATATATGTCACAAATCTTATAATTAAATAGCTTCACAACCAGTAATGAGACTGGGCATCTCATTTGATAAGGTTGCAGTACTTTGATCACTATGAGATAGTGTGATTTGTCTCGATCATCAGAATGTAAGATTCTGGATCATAGTGCTGGTACATTGGATGTATTGAAGGACCATGAGATGCACCTTATGGAATTCTGTCTCAATAATAAGGTATGCTCTCATAATTCCCTAGCAATAGGCTCTCAATCCTGAGACATTGATGAACTCAAGTTTCTATCTATTCATTTGCTTTGAGTCACCAATGAGTGAGGCCGACTGTAGGTTAACACCTTGGTGTCTTGGGTATGTGGTAGTAGAACTGTGGGAACGTTGAATGATCAAGATAGAATCTATCTCTATTATCCCCTTGCGCCAATTAATGGATTTGTCATTAGTAAGTGCGCACCCATCTCAATTAAGAGTTAATTGGATGGTACTGATGATTACTGTGATTAATTGGGGCTCAAGGATAATAAGATGTGGAACTTAGATTGGAAGAGACAGATTTATTCTAATTGATCCACGGATATTGATATAGGGGCCTACTTGTGGTAATTGGGAAGTTTAGGGTCTTCATTGTAATTTATTCTTAAGACTGGAGTGCAATTGCATTTATATAGTGGTGTTATTTGCAATTAACTGTGGGCCCGGATTGCACATGAGATGTAGAGTCGCGGTGTTCCAGTTGGAGCCAGTTTTCTAAGGAATCCCTAGTGGTCCCCATGCTAGCCCAAGTTATTGGAAAATATTAATACGACTTGAACTCTAGAAAGAAAGAATTAGAAAGGAGAAAGTTGCTAATTGCTTTGGAAGTAAGATTCTATTTCAATTAAGCAAGGAAGAGATTTGAAAAAATATATAAAATCTCTTGGACGTCCAATAAGAGTCTCTCTCACACCCAAAACCCTGATCGTGCAAGAGTTGTACGAGTTTCTCTCTCCTTCTCTCTCCTAATTCCTTGGAGTTTTAAGTTGGGATTTCTCCTGGAGATTCCGCCAATCTTCTTGAGAAAAGAAATCCAATTCGGGTCATAGCGTGGAAGGCTAAGAGGTGTTAAAGATTCTCATCATCAAGTAGAGTCGCAAATTCTCCATTAGAGCACTACGAATCTCCAAAGGTATGATATACTTCTTGCATGTCGTAGATTATTAAGGATGTTTAGTGCTATTTGATTCTAATTTTTAGATAGAATATTTACTGTACATAGTCACGAGATTAAGGGTAATGCATCCTGGATTGGGTTTTTGGTCTTATGGATTATTGATCCCTGTGTCAAGTGGGTAAAAAGTTTTGAAAATCTATCCACGAGACCCACATACTTCCAACAATTGGTGCTCCACTCAACAATTCCCCCATGTTGCGGAATCTTCTGCGTCACCTAACCCTCTGGTTCGGTACCCATAACAGAACCTAGATATCAAAAGTAGCGGATCAGATTGATGTAATTTTGCAAGAGGGTAAACTACCAGCAATGGTATTAATCAATTAAATTAAAATATAATATTCATCCTGAGAACATATATGGAATGCAAACCTAATAGCATGAATGCACAAAAACGGGTAACCCCGCAGATACAATATACCAAAAACAAGTATTCCTGCACATATAATATACAAAAACGGGCATCCTCTGCAACTAGCTATACAAAAACGGGTGTTCCCATAGTTAGATATAAAAAAAATGGGTATTCTTGGAAAATATAACAAATGGTACAACTGTATACAATAATTCATAGTACATGCTGACCCGATGGCATACGTCCATCTCCGAACTACAATCGGTCAGATATACATATATATATATAAATATATATATTTACAAATGCATACGTCTACCAATGCAAAATGAACCATGATATGAAACCTGTAATCGCAATATTTAACCCAATATCAATTCAAGTATTTAGACTTCTTAATTTGAAAGTGTATTATGATAGACTGTCAATTCAAGTTCTCTGAGGGTAAACACTAATTCACTTAATGGTCATATTTAGTTAAATATACACATGAGAACCAACCCTTTTTCACAATGAAAATGTGAGTCTACAATGCCAATAGCCTATTTTCAGTGTCTATCATGTGGTCCATCCCGAATCTCACATTCTCATCCTGAACTTAGTCTAATTCTCATGTGAATATTCAACCAATTTTCTAAAAATACAGGAATCCATCTAATCCAGTTATATATAATTAGTATGTTATAAATTGGTAAAAGATATTCAATTCCAAATCAAAACTTAAATCAAATTATGATGAAAAAGGAGAAGGGAATAATTAATTCCTTAAATATCATTGTTGTGTATAAATACATCTTATTATTTTATACAAAACAAAAGGTACATATCCCATATCGCAATTCGAAATCTAAACTCAAATGAAAAATCCGAATTAAAATTATAAATACATTCTAATTAAGATTTAATCACTACCAATTATATCTTAGTTAGTTTCTAATCATTTTAAATAAAATATTAATCACAATTATATAATTTCCAATTAAATTTATAAACAATCCTAACTAAATTTCTAATAACATCGAATTAAAGATTAATTTAATATAATCAAATCTCTATTAGTATACTAGACCATTAACCAAATCATAACACTTTAAACATTATAATTAATATTCTAAAATTTTAATAATTTTTTATATATAAATAATATATTTTTATTTACACTGGGCCCAGACCATTAAGCTCGGCACAGGCCCACTCTCAACCTGGCCCAACCATAGCTGGGCCCAGCAGCAACTCGGGCAGAGCGCTACCAGGCCTAGCCGTAACCAGGCCAGGTAGCATGGGTTGCCTACCAGTGCAGGCAGCGGCTGCGGCTGCGGCTGCCGATTTTTTTTTAAACCTTTATGTAAAATAGGCAAATTGAATCCATGTTCATCAAGGACTTGAAATCCATTCGAATGAACCATATTAGTTTCAATCAAAATCAAATCTTCATTATTAATCCCTAACCCAAAACATTAAATAAAAAACAAATAAATCATACAAAGAGCATGTGATTTAAGAAAACAACCAAGAAAACATTGTTTACAGTTATCCACTTGCCTGGATCTCGATGTCAAAAGCAGATCTGAAGATCCCACCTTAGTTTTTCCGCAGAGAGCTTCTAGGGCTTGGTTGCAGAGGAAAGGAAGAAGATAGGAGAATGGGGAAATCCATAAGGTTTATATTATGTAAAAGTTTTTCTAATTTACAAGGAAGGGCTCCTTGCTTCTAATGAGTTTTACAAAATTTCATAAAAAGTCTTTTTGGCTTAAAAAGGTCAAATAACTCAGGCCCAAGGCCCAAAAGTGTTTAAGCTGTCCATCTACCCCTCTCAACCCAACTCAAACCTGATAAATCGACTCAACCCAAAAATAAAAACTGAGGCCCAACATCTCATCCCCTTTAAAGGATATTTGGTCCTCCAAATGACTAAGCAGGTGTGGATACTGTCTCTGCACTTCGTCTCTAAGCTCCCACATTGTTTCCTTCGGGCGATGATGACTTCATTGAACCTTCACCTAATGGATGAAATGGTTCCTCAACCTCTTTGGTGTCGACAATCCCCATTGGCTGCTCAATGTATGTCGTATCATCCTGCACTTGCAATGGCTCATACTGCAACATGTGCGAAGGTGTTTGTTATATACTTTCTTAACATAAAAACATGGAAGACATTATGAACACCTGATAGCTTTAGTGGGAGTGCCAACTAATAAGCCACGTCGTTAACCTTGCTGATAATCTGGAACGGTCCCACATATCTTCTGGAAAGTTTCCCTTTCTGCCCAAATTGTAAAGTACCACACGTAGGTGATCCCTTTAGAAATACATAGTTACCAACCTCAAAATTCAGCTCTCTCCTCCTCTTATCTGTGTAACTCTTTTGGCAACTGCGGGCAACCTTTAGCCTTTCCTGAATTTGTTTTACCTTGTCATTGGACTCTCCAACCACAGACGGTCCATGAAAGCTGTGAGCTCCAAAATTCGACCAGCATAGAGGAGTTTGACATCTTCTCCAATATAGGGCTTCAAAAGGTGCCATTCCAATGCTATAGTCGTAACTGTTGTTGTATGCGAATTCACATAGCGCCAAACTTTCCTCCTAACTGGTCTTGAAATCCAAAACACACACCCTTAACATATCCTCCAATGTTTGGTTTGTATGCTCTGTCTATCCGTCTGTCTGGGGATAATAGGCTGTACTAAAACTCAACTTAGTTCCTTAGGCATCTTGCAGTGATACCCAAAACTGAGATACGAACTTGCTATCCCAATTAGAGACTATAGAAATTGGTGCTTCATGCAATCTCACTACTTCCTTGATATACAAATCTACCATTTTCTTCATTCCTTGACCAGTCTTGAATAATACAAAGTGGGCTGACTTAGTCAAACGGTCCACTATCACCTAAATCGCATCAAATCCCTTCTTGGTGTTAGGCAATCTTGATACAAAGTCAATAGTGACGTACTCCCACTTCTACTGAGGAATCTCCAACTAATGCAAAAGACCTGGGGCTCTCCTATAATCTGCCTTAATCTATTGGCAAACCAAACACTTTCCAACAAATTCTACGATATCCTTCTTCATATACTTCCACCAGTAGTAATCTTTCAAATCTTGATACATCTTGGTATTGCCTGGATGAATAGTATACCGAATATAGCATGCCTTGACCATGATTTCATCCTTCAATTCTAGAAAATCAAGCACACAAATTCTGCCTTTATAATACAAAATATTATCTTCCAACTTAAAATCAGGCCTGTCATCCATATGATCTTTGATTCTTGTTATCTCGGGGTTTAGTACCTAGTATTCTTTGATCCTCGGAGGTAATTCAGGTTCCCACAAGAATATACAAACCAACACTGCTTGCTCACGATAGGCTGGAAATAAATATCCATATCTTACAAACATCAAATCCAAAAGTATTCTACAATTAATCCCATAGTGAACGCTGCTTTTCTACTTAGAGCATCTGCTACTACATTAGCCTTTCCTGGATGGTACTTCAACCCAAAATCATAATCCTTAACATACTCCATTTATCTCCTCTGTCTCATGTTCAAATCACCCTACGTGAAGAGATATTGGAGGCTCTTATGGTCTGAATGCACTTCAAAAGTGACTCCGTAAAGATAATGTCTTTTCATCTTCAAAGTAAAGAGCACTGTTGTTATCTCCAAGTCATAGGTTGCATATTTCTGTTCATGTTCCTTCAACTGTCTGGACCCATAAACCACCACATTCCCATGGTGCATGAGAACACAACCAAGTCCAACTCCGAATGCATCGGTGAAAATCACAAAACCATCATTACTAGCAGGTAAGTTCAAAATAGAGGCTGTGGTCAACCTTCTTTTCAACTCCTGAAAACTCTGCTCACAATCCCTATTCTACACAAAAGGAACTCCCTTATGAGTCAATCTCAACAATGGGGCTGCTATTATGGAAAATCCTTCCACAAATCTGCGATAATAACCTGCGAGGCTTAGGAAACTTCAGATTTCTGACATTGTTTTTGCCTATCCCACTTAACCACCACTTCAATTTTTGTTAGGTCTACCGCTAAACCTTCCCTAGAGATGATGTGACCAAGGAATCCTACCTGTTTCAACCAAAATTCATACTTACTTGCCTTAGCATACAATTGATGTTCCCTTAACAGTTGCAATGGAGTATGAAGATGCTGAGCGTGCTCTTCCTGACTCTTCGAATATACTAGTACATCATTGATAAATACCACCACAAACTGGTCCAAGTATTGTACAAAAACCCTATTCATCATAGCCATAAAAGCTGCCGGCGCATTAGTCAGTCTAAAAGACATCACCAAAAATTCGTAGTGACCATATCTAGTTCTGAATGCAGTTTTCGGAATAGCCTGATCTTGCACCTTCAATTGATGATATCCTGATCTCAGTTCAATCTTAGAAAAATACTGAGCAGCTTGCAATTGATCAAACAATTCATCGATTCTAGGTAAAGGGTACTTGTTCTTGATGGTCACTTGATTTAGTTGTCTATAATCAATATACATTCTCATAGAACCATCCTTCTTTTTGACAAATAACACTAGAGCCCCCCAAGGAGAGACACTCAGTCTAATAAGACCCTTGTTCAACAGCTCCTGTAATTGCTCTTTGAGTTCTTTCAACTCAGCTAGGGCCATCCTAGAAAGGGCTTTCGAGATCGAAGCCGTGCTAGGCACAAGCTCAATTGCAAATGTTAACCCATAAAAATTTGCTTTGGATTATAAATTTCCAAAGTTTTCAAAGCACTTGGACCTCATCTCAGCTCAAATCAGCTTCAGAGACTCTTTGCCAGCTCCTTGGAAATCATTGCGGGACCTGACACTTCCACATGTTGAAGCAAGCTTCTATTCAATGAAATTCTTTTAAGTATATTTAAAGACTATTCCTCAAGGATTCAGAGCATTTGGACATCATTTGGATCCATAATTGGTCCAGGTGATCATATGTTATGCTCTGTGGGTCCCTGCGCAGGGTGACATCCCATGAAGATCAAATTAGCTGAAATTCTCAGAGGAAGCTCAAACAATGCCTAAGACAAGCCCTACAAAATTTCAAGTTAAACAGACATCATCGGACCCAAGAACTACAAGCATGTCAACTTGGGGTTAGTTCCCAACCCCCCCCCCCCCCCCCAAGCCATGGGGTTACTGACCAAAGTCCTACTTTCCGATGTCCAAAATTAATGAAATTTGGGCGCGAAACTTCAATTATGCTCAGAAGATATTCTGCAAATTTTCAAGTCGAAAGGACTCCGTTTGGTCTGACTTTCACCGCATGTTAGCTTAGAGGACAGTGACCCTGAGTTATGGAGGTCGCTAGAAACTTTTACTTCCAGGAGGCTAAGGCTGATGAAATTTGGAACAAATGCTCAAAGAATGCTCAAAGTTACCCTTCCAAAGTTTCAAGTTAATTGGACGTAGTTCGGGTGGAAAACAAGCTGACTACCTACTGTGTAGGGTGAATAGTGACTTAACACATGCAATGAATAGGCCACTGTTCAAAATCATACTTCCTCAAATTCAAACTTCATGAAATTTGGATGAACACTCCAAGATATCCCTGATGTTAGTTCTTCCAAGTTTCGAACCAAACCGAAGTTATTTGGGCCTCAAACAACTGAAACAAGGGTCCACTTTCATAAAAAGTCAACTAGAGAGTTGACCAACTTTCGAAAGTCAAAAAAGGTTGAAACTTGTATGACATGCTCAAAATAGTGTCAAGAAGGATCCCTCCAAGTTTCGTGGTGATCAGACATCGTTCGAGCCTTAAGCTGGAGAAAATGGTTCACATATATAAAAGTCCGAAAACGGGCCTTATTCGTGACCGCGGCCCAATCGACGAGGGAGTTGACCAACTTCAGATGCTCAAAACGAGCTGAAACTTTTATGACACTCTAAAAATAGTGTAAAGAAGCATCCCTCCAAGTTTGGTGAAGATTGTACTTCGTTCAAATCTCAAACAGGTGAAAACGAGTCACATATGCAAAAGTCCAAAAATGGGCCTTGTCCGTGACCGCGGCCTGTTCATCAAGGGAGTTGACCAATTTCAGATGGTCAAAACTAGTTGAAACTTTTATGACATGGTCAAAATAGTGTCAAGAAGCATCCCTCCAAGTTTCGTGGTGATTGGACATCGTTTGGGCCCCAAACAGGGGAAAACGATTCACAAATGCAAAAATCCAAAATTGAACCTTGTCCGTGACCGCGGCTGCGGTCACGGACCCCCAAAGGACATTTCTTGTAGTTTTGGGTGGTTCTTCTCCACTTCCTTTCGAAGTGTAACTTCCCACAACTTCCCTTAACTCCCCAGAACCACCAAAAACCACCTGAAGGCTATATAAAAAAGGTAGTGTTTGAAAGGAAGGGGGGACAGAGAAAATAGGAAGAACAAAGAGGCAATCAAAAGCATTAAAGTAAGAGGACAGCAGCACTCCACGACCTTTTCCCCTCCTTTTCTTAATTACCAAGGTGAGCCAGAAGGTTTAGAGGAGGAGGAGAAGAGAGTGTGGCTAAAGAAAAAACCATGTCCATGCATTGATGTTTATTCGAAGGATGACGTTGTTATCTTTGTTTTCCTCATTCGGGGCAGGGGGGGTTTCTTGGCCATTACAAAGGTTGTGAACAAGCCTCTTTGAGCCTCATTTTGTTCCTTGAAAGCTATATGTTTAGAATGACACAACTTCGGTTTCCTATGATACCCTTTTCGGACTCGAACAAAAGATAGTCCATAAACATGAATGATGAATTACAAAGTTTTCAATCGATTTCATGGTTGAATTCAATCTTCTCAATGGTTTTTTAGCACCCCAAGAGCCATAAAAAGGAGTCCCAGCACTTGAAAAGAATTAAAAAGAAGAACCAGCACGAACAGCACAAAAAACGGAGGCAAAATAGTGACTGAAAAGTCACTGCCTACCAGTGACCGTGACTCATGGTCACCCTATTTTTTCCTTCTTTTTTTGCATTTTTTTTTACTTTGTGTACATTTCATGGTATTCTCCAAATTGAGACACATCTAAGACTTGAGGGAGGGGTTGTAAATTTTGAAAACTCATGTAAACACCCTGTATCTCCCCAGTTAGGGCATTAGAACCCATGTAAACAAAGGAAAATTAATGATGAACTGTAGTTGTTTCTCATTCTTCTTAACGCTTAAAGTGCCTGAATGTTGAACATTGAATCCATTACACATTTTCACGCCATTTTAAGCGCGATCAGCAAAGTCAATCTCACGGACCGGCGGCAATTCGGGAATGTCATCGGAAAAAACATCTGGAAACTCAGACACCACTGGTATCTCCTCCACCGTTTTAGTCCATTTATCCTCCATGATAAACGCTATATACCCCTCAGAACATTTCATAAATAACTTTATAGCCTTAATAACTGAGATTATACGAGTAACAATCTTCTTCTTAAATCCGACAAATGGCACCTTGGTGCCGTCATCAGCTATTAACTTAACCGTCTTGGAATGGCAATTCATAACTGCATTATAACTAGCAAGCCAATTCATACCCAAAATGGCATCAAAGTCATTCATCACCAACACTATTAAATTAGCCTTAAACACTACTCCACTTATCACCAATTTGCAATCAGGATAGTATTTCAAATAACTAACCTTTTTACCTACTGGGGTAGTCACAATTAAATAAAATGGTAGCTCAGCTGCTCTAACACCAATCTTCAAGGCAAAACTAGGGGAAATATAGGAATGGGTAGAACCAGGAGCAAAAAATTCTTTAGCATGATTATTACAAATAGAAATAATACCTTTCACGATATTCTTTGAAGCATCAACCTTCTCTGAAGTCATGGCATTCACTCTGCTTGCCTGCTGGAGCCTTGACTACTTCTGTTAGGCCTTGGTGGTCGCTGAGGTCCTTTCTGAGGTCGGGGCTGCTGGGGAGGTTAGTACAACTGCATTTGTTACTGCGGTGCCTGAGGTCGTTGCTGCTGTGAGGGAGCTGGAGCTATCTATCTAGCAGTTGTACTTGAATACGAGCTCCCTGTGTAGATGTCTACCAATACTATTGGCCTTTCTTCTTAGGGCAATCCTTGACTTGATGACTAGTGGCCCCATAGTGAAAATACCCCCTGTCTGCCTCCAACACGTAGATGTTGGGTGGTTATTGCCACAAATGTTACAAGACTCGCTTTTCTGCTTCTTGAATAGGTGTTGTGGGGTTAGAGATGGAGCAACTTTCTGCTTGGGTTAACTCGTTAGGGCCATGCGCCCAATCACCTCCTCAACCTAATATGCTTTTTGCGAATATGCTTGGTAAGTATTCAGAACTTGTGACTGGGCATGTAGCAGTATATCTGATCGAAGGCCATCGAGGAATCGTTGAATCCTCTTGCTTTCTGGAGTGATGAAAGTTGGTGTGAAATGAGAAAGACGGGTAAATTGCAGCTCATGCTCCCAAATAGACAATTTCTCTTGCTTCAATCTATCATACTCTATTCGCTTCTAAATGCGAACATGCTCCGGTACATACTTATCACATAACTGATTATGAAAAGTAGTCCAAGCCACCTTTTTAGTGATCCCCTCATATGTCTCCTTAACAGTAGTCCACCACTTGTCTGCCACATCTCGAAATATGGAAGCTGCCAATTTAACCTTCTGTACCCTCGTGCATACTAGATTCTCAAATATCTTCTCCACTTGGACGAGAAATTCCTCTGCCACTATTGGATCTTCACCCCTGTTAAACTTCGGCGGACCCCTCTTCTTGAACTTCTCAAAAATATCATTTGGATCATGGGGTCTAGGGGCAACAACAACCAGAGGCTACCAAATCCTCTACAAAGCCTCAAGTACACCAGTCTGAAATGTTGCCTGATCCATTACTTGAGGCCGTACCATAGGCGTTGATTGCAGTGTTATCGGTGGCTCAGTTATATGCGTCGCATGAGGTTGATTCATCTTCTACACAACCCCTAATAACTGTGCTATCTGTTGATACCGACGTTGCTGATGGGCTAACGTAGTCTGGAGCAGAGTCTGTATCAGATCATTGGCGGTACAGCTAGGCTCACCCAACTCAGAACTGGATGGGTTAGCTTTTGTTTTTCGTGTTCTAGGTGCCATGTTTGCAAAACAACTATTTGTTAAAGATTAAACGACAAAAAATGCGGAGGATAACAAACTCCTATAACCTCTAAACCATACTAAAGTTCGTATACGGTTATACGCATTGAAACCCCAACATTCCCACTTAAACTTTCTAATCCTCACATCGGACCTACGTTTTAGCATCTTATAGAACTTCTAGAACTTGACCGGCTCTGATACTATCTGTCACACCCCCAAAATTGGGCCGAATTCAAACCCGGTTCTAAGGGTGTGAGAATTGGGGCCAGTTAAAATTTTTCTTACATAAATAAATGATAGGGCCCTAATTCCGGGCGAATCGAAGTCCTTCGTGATGCTATGCTTGCTAATCAAGCAACCATAATCACACGCGGAATTAAAATCCATAATCATCGCAGATGAATATCATACATCAACTAAAGAACAAATCTCAATAATAATAAAGTTAAGGTTAAGTGCTTCGAAGTATAGTAATTAAAGTTATAATTCCAAGACAAATAAGTTTAATGAATAAACTAATGGCCCAAACATGGCCTTATTACATAATCTAAAGTTTCCAATCTCTGCACCAACTCTAAGACATCTTAGATGATGTCATCAATGCTCCACTCAACAACTCTGCCATTTGGTTGAATCTCCTACATCGCCTGACCCTCTGGTTCAATATCGGTAATGGAACCTAGACACCAAAAGCAGTGAGTTAATCTGGCAAGAGGGTAAACTACAAGCAATGGTATTATTCAATTAAATTAAAACATAATATTTATCCTGACCTAACATATATGGTATCAAACTGAATGAAGTTGACGTTGATGCTATTGTCTGAAAGTGAAATGAGTATCAAACTGAATGAAATTGATGTTGATGCTGTTGTCCCAGCTTAGCCAAGCTATAAAGGGCACATCCTGAGAGAGGCGACTTGAGAAGTTCTTGGACTAGATTTCATCACCGCAGCTTCTTGTATAAATCTTGATCGGCCTGGGTGGCCATGTATACATTGACTTTATTCTTTGTACTTAAACTTCAAATGAATATCAATGGAAAAACTTTTTTTTTTGTCATTAGTATAGGTGCTTGGTTTGATTTTATGTGGATGTTTGAGGTGGTTTGTATGGATGGTTTATTTGGTTTGGTTTTCTCAGATTTGTATGAGGGTGTGATTTGCGATCATTTAGATCCACAAATCGAAAATAAGGGAGTCATATAGGTGGACGTTATCCCGTGCCCATGTATGAGGCTTTCTCCAGGGTCCATGACTTGATCCTTTTGGTGTCGAAAGGGGTCAAACAAAGTGGATGTTATCCGGTGCCCATGTGTGAGGCTTTCCCCGGGATCCTTGACTTATTCCTTAGGACAAATATTTGGTTTTGGTTTTTGTTTAGATTTTGGTTATACAGGGTCTACAAAAAGACTTATTCTATATAACTGAAGGCAATCATATAGGGTCTGTAAAAAGACTTGTTCTATACAACTAAGGATTAGCTATATGGGGTCTACAAAAAGACTTATTCCACATAGCTGAGTTTTGCAAAAAGACTTAGTCTATATAGTAGGATGTTACAAGGGGTCTTGTAAGGACATTATCTAAGTAACAAAGGTTTGACTAGAGGGGTCGAAGGACTTGATCCTCGCAGTCATTTTATACAAATCTGAGGGATTTTAGTTACGAGTCATAGGTTGTGAGGCTTGAAACCAGAGGATTTTGATTTTGGTTAGGAGTCATAGGTTGTGAGGCTTGAAACCAGAGGATTTTGATTTTGGTTAGGAGTCATAGGTTGTAAGGCTCGAAACCAGAGGATTTTGATTTTGGTTAGGAGTGAGAATGTACACTGTACATGGTTTGGGTACATTGTACATGGTTTAGGTGTACCAATGAATTCAAGTATAGTATTTCTTGAGAAGTTTTCCATTGATAAACATCATGCATCTGTCTCCTTCGAGTGTGAGGATTGCATGTGCACCATTGGAGTAAACCTTATGGATAATAAAAAGTCCTTCCCATTTGACTTCAAATTTGCCTTTTGACATGTGTGTGAAGAACATCTGCCTTTTGACTGCAAGGACTAAGTCTCCTTTCTTATAAGCTCTGTATTTTGACCTTTTTGTCAAAAGATCCGGCCATACGAGCTTGATACAATTCGATGCTTTGTCGAGCGGCAAACCTTTTCTCATCAAGGCTCTCTAGCTCTTGGAGTCTGAGCTTGGTATTCTTTTCTCTAGTGTATTTGTTCATCATAGCTACCTGAAGAGAAGAAAGTTGAATTTATAAGGGTATCACAGCTTCATAGCCATAAACCAAGGAATATGGTGTTGATTTGGTCGGACCACGAACAGTAGTTCTATATGCCCACAATGTTTCAGGAAGTTTGATATTCCAACTCTTTTGTTACTAGAGACCATTTTCTTTAAAATTTTGCAAATAGTTTTGTTGAAGGCTTCAGCAAGTCCATTAGCTGCAGTGTTATATGCCATGGAGGGACAGCATTAGATTCTTTACAGCAGTTTATATTGAGAGAAAATAATAGATCATTTGGATAGACGATCACCCAATGCACCAGCCTTTGTTACAAATGCCTTCAATGGATTGGTGTTGGAAACCAAATACATTTCATTGGAAATAATATAGTGGTGCAGTTTTCTCATTTTCCTTTTGAGTTGGCAATGCCCCCAGAGAGTGATCAAGAGCTCGAATGTAGAGGATAAACGGTTTGCCTAGAATTGGAGCTGAAAGGATTAGTGGGTTTGTCAGACACCATTTGATACCTTGAAAGGTAGCTTCACAAGCTTTATCCCATGCAAATCCAATTCCTTTCTTCATGAGTCTGGATAATGCTCTACGCTTCTCAGATAAGTTTGAGATGAACCAGCAAATGTAGGTAAGTTTGTCCTGTAATCCTTTGAGTTATTTAAGAGTTCTCAAAGAAGGCATCTTCAACATAGCTTTGACTTTGACTGAGCTCTTTGAGGGTCAGTTCTACATCAGTGGCAACTTCAACCAATCGGGCCAGAGACTTAGTTTTATGACTAAGTATGATAGCTTTGATTTCTGGTCGCAAATTGGTTTTGCACATTTCGATTGTTGCCCTTTGAGATGGCTGTTCCAAGCATTTATAGGATAATACTCTCCATCTATTGATAAAGGCCTGTGCAGTTTCGTTGTCTCCCTGTCTTGTGCTGCTGAACATAGCAAAAGTGACTGTCTGATCCTCCTCCTGAAAATGGAGTAAAAACTTCTCTTCTGTGATCGACCATGTCATGAAGGAGAGTTTTGGTAACTGCTTGTACCAATCGAAGGCGACTCCTTTCAATGTGCCGATGAATAGTCTTATTTTTAGTGCATCTAACTCTGGCAGGCTTCCTAGGAGTGATTTGAAATGCACAATATACTGATATGCTGCCCCTTCCCAAGGTATGGTTGGAAAGTTGGAAGTTTATAATCTGGTGGAAATGGAACCAGATCAAATTCTGGGGGATACTGGGTGTAATACCTTTCTTTTTCATTCTGGTCTCCACTTTTGATTTTGTCAGTATCTCTTCAACTTCTTTGAAGGTTACATGTTTTTCAGGATCTGCATGAAAACCAAGGATCGATGAATGATCACCACCAGTAAAACCTGCAGTTATTACCTTGTCTGTCAGGGACTTAAATTGGGCTGTGAGAAGGTCAATTTTAGTGGCATTCTCCATGATCATTGCTCGCTCTCTTCTGTTGGCGAACAGAGGATTTATTTAAGCTCCAACCGGACCATCTAGCTTATCTATTAAGATTTTCAATTGGGCGGTCAAATGGTCGATCATAACTCCTTGTTGTTTGACAATATCAGTGACATTGTCATTTTCATTTTTACCAGCATCTTTTTTGTCAGCATCTTTACTTCCACTAGCATCGTCATTTCCATCTTTGCTAGTTCCACTCCCTTCAGCCATAAACACAGTGTACTGACCTAGATGAGATGATGTCAATGCTTGAGGAGTGCATTGACTATCTTTTGCATTCAAGATAGTGATATGATCATCGTCAGAATCAGTTTCAATATGACCTTCCGAAGTATTACTTGAATGGGAGTCTGAATCAGACCCTTGTGATTGAGTCCGAGTTATACTCCGAGTAATTCTCCGAATTGAACTTGGCCTGACCATGTAAGACAAGGTCAAGTCCGGATCATCTTCCTTAACCACCCATTTCCGAGTGATCTTGCACTGCGATAGCTTCTGAGTTTGGTTATTGCAGTGGGTTAAAGCTTTCTTCTTGATTTGGTTAGCCATCTGGATTGCCAATGCTTGATCTTTAAACCTGGCAACCAGTGGCCTGGAAGTGCTGGCAACTCGTTCCCAATCCATGGAGTCGGCAGTGGAAAGTGAAAGGATGTCAGTAGTACACCTCTTGTTCTTTTTCTTTTGCCGCTTTTTCTGTTGGAGTGAATTCTTGAAACGAGTGAGATTAGTCGAATTATTGATGAGCAATCGCTTAGCTTGCTTTTTATCTTTAGCGCCATGTAATAAGCCCTGGGGTGAAGATGGCAGGGATGGTGCCACAATGATGGAGGGTAAACGCCTTTCGCCAAACCTTCGTCCCCCTTTTTGAGTTAGAAAGTAAAAGGTATTCTCTTTAAGTGTGGCCAAGCACTTGTTCTTGTTCTCAGCCTTATTGGATTTTGGAGTGTGTGGTTGAGGTGACCACGTGCTGTATCTTGGGATAGATGAACCTTTCTGGGTCTTCTTGCGAGTTAAGAACTGCTGGAGGTCCTTGTTTGCTTGGTAACGACCTGCTGTTTGGGCCGAGTAGGTGGTGACTTTAAGCATTCAGTAGTCACTGAATGTGACTTGCCAAGTGTCACCGACTTATGATCCATGAACTGGACCTGCCTTGCCCCCAGACGAGGCTTGGTGATATGAAGCTTGCTGCCTTCTGACGTCAGCTTGTGATTTGGTTCCTTCTGAACCTTGTTGAAAACTCCAAACAAATTCTGGGCATATTTGAAAACCCAGGATTTGGGAGTCTCAGTTTTCTTGATGGATTTAAGGGGCACTGATGACCCATTTGGATCAGCCGAAGTCATGGAGCCCGTTGGAGTAGAGAGTTTTTGGAAGACTAAGACTCTCAACGTAGGGGCAGTAGAGTCAATTCGAGCCTTTTTTAGTGCTCTTGCAGTTAATTTGTTTTGGGTCATGGAGATTTTAAAGAGCCTCTCCTTGGCCTCATTAAAAGTGATGACTTGGGAAACCATGATGTCTCTGCAAAAAGAAGCCCAATGGACTATATTAGTGGTATAACCAACATGGCTGCCTCTTGGGCTAGCCAGAATGGTTTATAGATGCCATCTGAACCAATCATGGTTTTGAACCGGAATGGTTCGATATAGGCATAAATCTCATCTCATTGTGCTATGCTGACTGTCCTAGCCGTCAGAATTTTAGCAGCATTTTGGGAGCATATAGTTAGGCTTAAAAGCATGCTAAGCCGACTAGACCTGGCTACTGCAATTTTGGCAACATGTCAGGGCCATCTGTGTCAGTCTTATAAGCAAGAGAGGGTTGGATCTAATCAAAGGGATAGGGCCTACAGGATCGAGCCTGCACCACTACCACAATGATCAAATAGGATCCATCAGTGCATGACGCCGGACAGTGCATAACTGCAATGTCGTTGGTCTTATCACTAATTTAATAAAACATTTATTTGGGTCAAAGCCCCATGGACTGAATCATCACTTTTCTAAATCATGAAAGGGTGTGATTTGGTCCATGCACATCAAGGTGCAAGTTCTCTCAACTAAATCTTCCAATTAAATGGCAAAAGTATGCACTTCGAGGTGCCTAATGCCTTCATTTGAATGATAAAAGAATTCACTTTAAGGTGCAAAATTTCTTCATTAATGTTTTCAAACCCATCGTAGACATTAAGGTCTTGCATGGGTGTCTTCAAGGGTCAAATAAGTCATTTTTAGCCATAAAACAGGTCAGTGACTGTGACTCACGGTCACTGCCCATTTTCCACTGATTCCAGCGGTCACAGCACTTTTCAGCACAACAGCAGCACTTTTCAATGCAACAGCAGCAGTTTCAGTGAAACAGTAGCACTTTCAGTGCAACAGCAGCACTTTCAGTGCAATTTCAGTGCAATAGCAGCATTTTTCAATGAAACAGCAGCACTTTCAGTGCAACAACAGTAGTTTCAACACAACAATAGCATTGTTTTTGCAACAGCAGCAGTTTTAGTGCAACAGCAGTGCAACAACAGCAGTTTCAGTGCAATTTCAGTGCAACAGCAGCATTTTTCAATGAAACAGCAACACTTTCAGTGCAACAACAACAGTTTCAACACAACAGCAGCATTGTTTTTGCAACAGCAACAGTTTTAGTGCAACAGCAGCAGTTTCAACACAACAGCAGCAGTTTCTGTGAAACTGCAGCACTTTTCAGCAATTTTCAGCACTTTTCCTTCGTTTTAAACCAAATTTGATCACAAATTAGGGAAATATAATTCCCACAGATGGCTCCAATCTTCTGATCGTACTTAAAAATGACGTGGAAAATGTGTAATGGATTCAATGTCCAACATTCACGCACTTCAAGCGTTAAGAAGAATGGGAATTAATTACAGTTCATCATTAATTTCCCTTTGTTTACATGGGTTCAAGTGCTTTGAAAATTCTGGAAATTTATAATCCAAAGCTTGTAATGTCTGCACTGCATTATTTGCAGATTTTTTATGGGTCAACAATGTTCACACCTTTCTACAACTTTCCAAGTTCGCTTCAATGTGAATTGATTTGGAAGAAAAGAAAGTAAAGAGGTTTATCATTGGGTTGGCTCCAACATACAAGGATAATGTGGTGGCTTATCAGAAGACAACTACATTTGATGATATAGTAAGAAAAGCATATATAGCTAAAGCCCTATTTCAAGAAAAGAGAGAAATGGAACCCAAAAGAAGTGCCCCTTCTTCTAAAAAGGTTACCCATAGAAGAAGCATAAATGCAAAGGTGTGGCAAGCAGTTTTGGTAAGCCCAAATGTAATACTTGTGGTAAGAGACATCCCACTAAAGACTATTGGAGGAATATAGGGGCTTATTTGGTTTGTAGATTTATGAAACATCACATGGCCCAGTGCCTTAGAAATAAAGCAGGTGATAGAGCCCCACAGCAGTAACATGCTAGGGTAGCATTTCCTGCTCCTCCTCAGAGGTTGGCTTTACCTATACCTCTTGGTAGGCAGCAACAACTAGTAAGGCAAGGACAGTATAGGCAACAACAAAGACAAAGACAGCGGCAACAAAACAGGACACAACAAGCTAGAACGGTTTATGCAGTGAATCAAGAGTAAGCTAAAGTGGTGGCCAATATGGTTGACTGTACTATTACAATATGTGATAGAGATACTAGAATTTTGTTTGATTCGGGGACTACACATTCATTTGTGGCACCTCACTTTGCTTGTTAACTATGGCAGCAGCCTGTGCAACTACCGTATATCTGGACAATGACCGCCCCAGTCAAGAGGGGTGTAGTGTGTGAGTTTTACTACCCTCAGAGTAGTATCCATCAAGTTCATATTCACTTTTGGCCTCATCCTGTACATTACATCGAGATCTAGCACTCGAGCATTTTTTGGCAAGCGGAGCTTCTGAGGCATTATCATCCCATTGAGATGAGTTACTTGATTCTACTGCCACATCACAGATAGATACTTAGGGTGCTTACATTGGATGTAGTGGACGTTGGTTAGTCAACATCACATCTCTTTCTATCAACAATTAAATCTCCACATATCATAGCAAACTTATCATAGTAGACAAAACTTCTTCCTCGATAGTAATCATGCTTAGGGTGTGCTTGAAGTAGACAAATTATACATAATAAACTAACATTTATTGAGTTAATATAATATTAAGATATATTAGCTATCACTCACCTTGATATAATCCTCCCACACTTGATCACTTGCGATAACCCTTTTTGTGATGTCATGCCAACCAAAACCACTTAAGTGAAGGAGATTTTTTATAATATTATAGTGACCTTTTAATGTCCCTAGGCGATTGCTAACTTTAGATTTATCATATTCTATTCCAATTGATCTCCCTCCTCCCTTCTAAAGTAAATCCCACTCCATCCTTTTGCCCGAATTGATTTGTTCTATCAATAAATCAGTTAAATGCTCATCTACAGAATCGATCCATGTGGTTTTCTTCTTTTCTCTCTTGCCATGATTTTTTTCGATAGACGGGCAAACATTAATGCATTCAGCATCTTTGCCACATATTTCATTATCCATCTCTATATATAATAATAAAACTTGTTACAAAAGTTGATGTGATTCAAAATCCATGATATCAACGAGAGGCAACTAAAAATTGTTCGAAACTATAATATATAAAGCAAACAAATCATAATCAGATGATAACAACCCATACTACTCAATGCCTATAATTAGTATAATGAAAAATCAAAAGAAGGCAACAAATATTTATCATCCGATGAAAAATGGTCTCTCTAATTCCACCCTTCAGTATTATTCATGCAGCAGCATTCTATAAAGAAAAACATGAGTACATCACCCAATTCCAAATCCCACCAACCATACACTTCCATACACAAAGTTTCCTTAAGTTAGTTACGTCATTTTTTTATCAAGTATAGATTATTATGCAATGTAGACCCTACTTGAACACACAGAAGTTACCAATCATTAAAGTCACATTCCATTTAAATCTCTGAGATAGGTGCATTTTAATCCTTTCATCAGTGGCCTACCACTAAAAATTTGATAAAAGAACACAAAAATAACTGTATGATTTAACAAAACCTTCCAATACGAGACCTAAGATTTCTTTTCATCTCAATAGAAAATAGATTAAAAAAACCACTCCAAAATCAGCCACATTTTCCAAAATCCCTTCAGAGTAAAGCCACCAAAAGATCCATAAGTAAATTAAATGTGCCAAAACCTAATCCGTAGAAAATAAAAAAAATCAGCCACTCAAAACTAAATGTGCCAAAACCAATCAATTCTACTCAAATCATCAAATGGCCACCAGTGGCAATAAATAATAATAATAATAATAATAATAATAATAATAATAATAATAATAATAATAAACTAAACTAAACTAAACTATCAGAAAAGCCCACCATCAATATCTCAATGAAAAAAAGAAAAAAAAGAAAAAAAAAAGCCAAGTTAAGATCAATAACTCAATGCTCCACTATATATCTTTTACTAATTGAATTATGGAATCCAAACTAGGCTACAAAGATCAAGTCCCAAACCACCGACTCACACATTCAATAAACATTAAAAGAAAAAACTATTAGCTTAGAAGCATGAGAATTCAACTTCTTGTTCGTAGATATATAATTATCAACTAGCACTTCATATTGCCCAATGGCTAGGAACAAAACCGTTGTCACAAATCTATTGGCACAAAAGTGGCCTATCAAAATCTGCACCTGGTAAATGGCCTCTAGGATTCTTACTTTCAAAATAATTTTTAACTCTGCAGAATCTTCAAGCCCTCTGGTTCTTCTCCCCAAGTTGTATACTCACCAATCATAATGTTCCACGAGACTACATGGCTCACATGCATTTCTTCAAACACCCAGGGTGCATATTCAATAACCCCACATTTAGAATACATAATAAGAATTTTTGAAATCAATGTGTCCACATGTAAACCCAATTGCACCACAAGCGCATGGAATCTCTTCCTTTCCATAATCAACTTATCCTCTGCACATTCTGTCACACCCCCAAAACTGGGCCGGATCTAAAACCCGATTTCAAGGGTGTGAGAATTGGGGCTAATTAAAATTTTTCTAACATAAACAATACAAGCCCTAACTCCCGGTGGATCGAAGTCCTTCGTGAGGCTATGCTTGGTGATCAAGCAACCATAATCACACGCAGAACTAAAATCCATACTCATCGCAGACGGATATCACATAACAACCATGTAACAAATCTCATTAATAATAAAATTAAGGTCAAGTGCTTCGAAGCATAACAATTAAAGTTATAATTTCAAAATAAATAAATTTAATTAAATAAACTAATGGCCCAAACATGGCCTTATTACATAATCTAAAGTGTTCGATCTCTGCACCACACTAGGACACCTCAGATGATGTCATCGGTGATCCACTCAACAACTCCGCCATCTGGCGGAATTTCCTGTGTTGCCTGAACCTCTGGTTCGGCACCAGTAACGGAACCTAGACATCAAAAGTAGTGGGTCAGATTGACATAACCTGGCAAGAAAGTAAACTGCAAGCAATAGATTCATCAACTGAATTAAACATAAGTATTCATTGTGACCCAAAATATATCATATGCAAACCCCATTGGCATGAATGCATAGTACTCCCGCGGATAAATATACAGAAACGGGTAATCCCGTATACAGATAACAGAAATTGGTAAACCCACATACAGATAACAGAAATGGGTAACCCCACAGATAATAACAGAATCGGGTATTCCTGTAGATAATAACAGAGTCGGGTATTTCCACAGATAATAACATAATTGAGTATTCTCGTAAATAATAACAGAATCGGGTAATCCTGCAGATAATAACAAAAACAGGTAATCCCGTAGATAATAACAGAAACGGGTAACCCACAGATAATATACTTATTTACAAATACATATGTATATTGATGCAAAATGAATTATGATATGACACCCTTAATCTCAATATTCAAACTATTAACAATTTGAGTACTTAGACTTTTATAATTGAAAATGTATTTAAACGTGTGTCAATTCAAGTTTTCCAAAGGTAAGTACTAAACCTCCTAACGGTTATAGTTGGTTAAATATACACATGAGAACCAACCCTCTATGACAATGGAAATATGAGTCCACGATGCTGGTATCCTACTTTTAGTGTCTATCATGTGGTGCATCCCGAATCTCACATTCCCATTCTGCATTTATTCTAATTCTCATGTGAACACTTAACTAACTTTTCTAAAAAGACATAATTAATCTAAACCAATTAGGTATATTTAGTGTATTTTACAAATTAGGTAAAAGATGTTTAAATTACAAATCTAAATTTAAATCAAGTTATGATCAAAAAGGGAAAGGGAATAATTAATTCCTTAAATATCATTGTTGTGTATAAATACACCTTATTATTTTATACAAAACAAAAGGTACAAATCTCATACCCCAGCTTAAAATCAAACTCAAATTAAAAATCCAAATTAGAACTATAAATACAATCTAATTAAGATTTAATATTTACCAAATACATCTTAGTTAATTTTAAATCAATCTAAATAAACATTAATCAAAATTACATAATCCTCAATTAAATTTATAAATAATCCTAACAAAATTTCTAATAACATCAACTTAACTTAATTCAATAGAATCAAATCTTTATTAATATACTAGACCATTAACCAAATTTATAACCTTTTAAACATTATAATCATTATTCCATAATTCTCATTGATTTTATTTATATAAATATATAAACATATAAATATTTTTATTTAAACTGGGCCAGCCCAACAGATCTGGCCCAAACCCGCGCACCCGGCCAGCCACAGCTGGGTCAGCAGCATCCTGAGCCGGGCGCTGCCTGCCTGGTTGCACCCAGGCCACCTGGCTGGTAGGCAGCATGTGCTGGCCAGGCATCGCTGCTGCGCTTCAATAAAATTTTTTTAAGTCACAATATATATATACATACTGATTTCTATTTTGCGTAAAAAGACAAGAAATCTAATCTCTATTGTTAATCCAAATCGTGGTATCAAAAGGAAGGAAAATCATAAGTTTACACCTAAACGAAAAAAGAATCCAACAAACGGCATGTTACCCAACAAGCAACTAAAAGATATTGCAAGTAACCAAAAGCCATTGTTTACAGTTATCCATTTGCCTGAATCTCGAAGCCAAAAGCAAATCTGAAGATCAGAAGATCCAACCTTGGTTTTCCCCCGGAGAACTTCTAGGGCTTGGTTGCAAAAGAGAAGAAGAAGATGGGAGAATGGGGAAAACCCTAAGGTTTTATATTAAGAGGAGATTTTTCTAAATTACAAGGAAGGGCTCCCTGTTTTCTAGTAAGTTTTACGAAATTTCAAAAAGAGTCTATTGGCCTAAAAGAGTCAAATAACTCAAGCCCAAAGCCCAAGAATGTTTACTCAGCCCATTTAACCTCTCTCAACCCAACTTAAACCCGATAGACCGGTACGACCCAAAATAAAAATTTGGGACCTAACACATCCTGCAAGAGATGCTGTAAATCAATGCTCCCCAGTTGTTGGCATTGACCTAAGTAACCTTTCCTAATTTGGGTGTCTTTTAAAGATTCTACAGTAAAAATAGTAAAAAAAAAAATCTAGAAGAGTACCTAATGCAAGAAACTCTCTTGTATATGAGAATTGAAGTTTTCATGTACTACTCTATAAGAGAAGCTTGCCTACCTACCCATCCATTTCAGTAACAAAGCTAAAGAAAAACCTACTGCCATTGAAAAAATGGAGAGAAGTTCTTTTCCCCATTAAGGAAAAGAGAAAGAGAACGAGCGATGGTGGCATTACATGAACATGTTGATTTCAGAGATATAGAGAAAGAGACATGTTCATTTCAAATCCATCTATATATATATAGAGAGATGATGCCATACTTGAGAAAAGATGACCCAAAGAGAGGTTGCTTTGGAGGGAAGTCGAAGACGAGAAAGATGGTGGAAGATAAGGGTTTTGAACGGATGCAAAGGGTTTTAAACGGATGCAGATGGAAGAATGAAAAGAAGGGAGAAAAATAAATAATAGTGACAGAGGGAGTTTCGAACTCGGGAACTTTGTTTGACGGAAATTAACCCATGATTTGTCTGCATTCTTGGTGTGAATCCATTTCATATGGGCTCTGGTGTGAAAATTTTTATCATCATCCCAAGTGTGAAAATTTTGGTGCTAAAAAGGCTTCATTTACTCACCAATTTCAAATGCAATTTACACATGTAATATATAACTAACCACAAACAAGCATAATGATGCATAAAATTTGCACACATCTGTCATTTCCATATGTAAATGATCACAAACAATTGACCCCTTAGTCATGTGAGTTGTATCTGGGCCTCACTTTTTAATCTGCTTGTTAAATAGGCCAGGATGGGCCCTGTCAAGCCTCAGATTTTTAATTCTAGGTTGAATTGGTTTGTCGGGTTTGAGTCGGCTTGAGAGGGGTTAGATGGACTAATTTAACACTCTTGGGCATTGGGCTTAAGTTTTTTGACCCTTTTAAGCTAAAAAGACTTTTTTTTTGGAATTTTGTAAAATCATTAGAAAGCAAGAAGCCCTTCTTTGTAAATTAGAAAAACCTTTACATAATATAAACCCTAAGGGTCTTCTAAATTCTCCCATCTTCTTCTTTTCCTCTACAACTAAGCCCTAGAAGCTCTTCGGGGAGAAACTAAGGTGGGATCTTCAGATTCGCTTTTGGCTTCGAAATCTAGGTAAGTGGGTAACTGTAAACAATGCTTTTGGTTGCTTACAATATCTTTTGGGTTGCTTGTTGAATAACATACTTTTTGTATGATTTCTTTGTTTGTCTTTAATATTTTACTTTGTCTCGAAGAATTGAGATTTGATTTTTTTTCCATAGAATTTAGGATCTGTATTTATATATAAAAGAAAAAAAAATTGCGGTAGCAACAGGCACTACCTATGAATGCCAGGCGGCACGGTTGCCTGGTATTCCCAGTCAGCGACCTGCCACCTGAGTTGGCTGGGCAACGGGCTAGCCCGGCTGGGCTGTGTTGGCTATCTAGTGTGCCTAGGTGGCGGGTTTGGGCTGGGTTTGACGGGTTGAGCTCATTTAGAAAAAATAATAATAATAATACATAAATAAGTAAGTAGGATTTAGGATACTATTTATAAATAATTTAGAATCTTAGGTTTTGATTAATGGTTTAGTATATCAATAGTGATTTAATTTTATTAATTAATTCTTGATTAGGTGTTATTAGAAACTTAGTTAGAATTGTTCATAAATTTAAATGAGGTTTAATTACTTGTGTTCAAAAATGTATTTAGATTGATTGGAATTTAATTAGGATACAATCGGGAGTGATTAAGTCTTAATTAAAAAGTATTTGAATTTCTGATTTAGATTGTAGATTGAGTTTAAATTTCAAATTTAAGTCCGGGATTTAGATCTTTTGTTTTATATAAGATGATAAGGTACTTTTATGCACAACAAGGTTAATTAAGAACTTAATTATTCCCTTTTCCCATTTTTTATCATAATTTGATTAAGTTTGAATTTGGGATTTGGATATCTTTTTACCTAATTTGTAATACACACTAAATATATATAATTGGATTAGATGATTCATGTCTTTTTTAGAAAAGTTGGTTGAATGTTCACAGGAGAATTAGACTGAATTCAGAATGAGAATGTGAGATTCGGGATGTACCACATGATAGACACTGAAAGTAGGATATTAGCATCGTGAACTCACATTTCCATTGTGAAAAAAGGTTGGTTCTTATGTACATATTTATCTAACTATGATCGTCAAGTGGATTAGTACTTTTTCTCAGAGAACTTGAAAAGATATACAATTCATAATACACTTTTAAATTAAGTAATCTAAATACTTAAATTGATTTTAGGATGAATATTATGAATTAAGGGTTTCATATCATGGTTCATTATGCATCAGTAGACATATGCATTTGCATATGTATATTTATATATGGAGCCTTTTCCCGTGCATACGTCCCTTATGGACTTTTCGTGCACACTCTTTGGTGGGGCCCACTGTGGACCCCACCAAGGGATGAGACTAGGAGGGTTGGAAAGATCTATGTGAAAGCACACTACATATCAAATTTGGTCTAATCACATATCCTTAACCCCTTCATCCATGGCTCACAAATTCATTCTGTTCGGATTGGTATATAGTCGATCCAACGGTTTAATAAATTCAGATCTAAGTGAAAGTTGAGGCGAGTTGCTATCATGGGGTTCTATGTGTGTTGCAAGGTTTGAATTGAGTGATAGATGAGCCCCACCGAGAGTTCTCACGAAAAAAAATGGTGAAGGACGGATACGTATGAAGATTCTCCTTTAAATATATATATTTGATCGACTGCGGTTCGAAGGTGGACATACGCTATTGGATCAATGTGTACTATGGATTATAGTACACAGCTGTGCCATTTGTTATATTTGGTGGGATACCTGTTTTTATACATTTGTCTGTGGGGATACCAGTTTTTGTATATTATATCTGTGGAGTACCCGTATATTGTATCTACAGGGTTACCCATTTTTGTGCATTCATGCTGTTGGGCTTGCATTCAGTATATGTTGGGTTAGGATGAATATTATGTTTTTAATTCGATTGATTAACACCATTACTTGCAATTTACCTTCTTGTCAGATTACGTCAATCTAACCCACTATTTTTAGTGTCTAGGTTCCGTTACCGGTGCAAAACCGAAAGGTCAGGCAATGCAGGAGATTCCACCAGATGACGAAGTTATTGAGTGGAGCACTGATGACATCGTTTGAGGTGTCTTAGAGTTGGTGTAGAGATCGAAACTTTAGATTATATAATAAGGCCATGTTTGAGGCTATTAGTTATTCATTTAAATTATTTGTCTTGTAATTACAACTTTTAGTATTATGCTTCAAGCACTTGATCTTGACTTTATTATTATTGAGATTTGTTCTTTGGTTGATGTATGATATTCATTTGTGATGATTATGGATTTTAGTTCTATGTGTGATTATGGTTGCTTGATCACCAAGTATAACCTCATGAAGGACTTCGATCGACCCGGAATTAGGGCTCGTATTGTTTATATAAGAAAAATTTTAAATTGGCCCTAGTTCTTACACTTGTAGAGCTGGGTTTGGATCCAACCTAGTTTTGGGGGTATAACAGATGGCATTAAATCCGGTCAAGTTTTAAAAGTTCTAAAAGATGTTAGAACGTATGTTCGATATGAGGATTAGAAATTTTAAGTGGAACGTTGGGTTGATACATAGAACTGTATCCGAATGTTAGGAATTGTTTGGAGGTTACAGGAGTTTGTTATCCTTTGCATTTTTTTTGGTCGTTAGTCTCTAATGAATGGTTATTTTGTAGACATGGCACATAAAATAAGGAAAACAAAAGCTAACCCATCCAGTTCAGAGTCGGGTGAGCTTAGCTGTACCTCCAATGATCCGATACAGACTCTGTTCCTGATTATGTTAGCCTATCAGCAATGTCAGGATCAACAGATAGCACAGTTGTTGGAACTTGTACAAAGGATGAATCAACCTCATGCGACGCATGTAATGCAACCACCGATAACCCTGCAATCAACACCTGTGGTACGTCCTCAAGTAGTGGATCAAGCAGCATTTCAGACTGGTGTACTTGAGGCTTTATAGAGGATTGGGCAGCCTCAGGTTGTTGTTACCCCCAGACCCCATGATCCAAATGATATTTTTGAGAAGTTTAAAAAAAAAGGGTCCGCCGAAGTTCAATGGGGGTGAAGATCTAATGGTGGCAGAGGAATTTCTCATCCAAGTGGAAAAGATATTTGAGAATCTATTCTGCACGGGGGTACAGAAGGTCAAGTTGGCAGCTTCCATGTTTCGAGATGTGGCAGACAGGTGGTGGACTACCGTTAAGGAAACATATAAGGGGATCGCTGAAGAGATGACTTGGTGTCACAACCCGAGCCCAGGGTTCGGGGGTTAGCAAAAGCCAAACTGGAAGCACACAATATCGGTTGCAAACGACGTAGTTACGAAAGTTAACGAGCTCAACGAAAGACACGTGTTGACATCAAGATGATGCAAAAATGACCATGTCTTAGAAAAGCTAAAATTACGAAAAAGGGCTTGGTCTACTTAATCCAGGTCAAACTCAACCCAACTACCTATCCATGACCCGCAACGAAAATCAAAACATAAACAAAACACGATTAGCAACGAAAACAAGATTAACTAACTGCTAAACGGGGTCAAGTTGGGTCGGAGTGTTACACTTGGACTACTTTTCGTAATCAATCCCATGATAAATATGTACCAGAGCATGTGCACATTCAGAAGCGAATAAAGTTTGACAGATTGAAGTAAGGTATCTTGTTCGTTAGGGAATATGAACTACAGTTTACCCATCTTTCTCGTTTCGCACCAACTTTTATCACTCCAAAAAGCAAGAGAATTCGACGATTCCTCGATGGCCTTTGACCAGATATACTACTACATGCCAAGTCACAAGTTCTAAACACTTACTAGGAGTATTTGAGTAAGGCATATTGGGCCAAGGAGGTGATTGGGCACATGGCCCCTTCAAGCCAACCCAAGCAGAAAGTTGCTCTGCCCCGGCCCCACAACACCAATTCAAAAAGCAGAAGAGGGAGTCTTGCTGCATTTATGGCAATAACCACCCAACATCTAAGTGTTGGAGATAGACATGGGGGTGTTTTCATTATGGAGACACCAGCCATAAAGTCAAGGATTGCCCTAAGAAGAAAGGCCAACAGTATTGGCAGACATTTACACAAGGAGCTCCAATTCAAGCATAGCCACTAAGACAGATAGCACCAAACCCCCCCCCCCCCCCCAACCCAGCAGCAATGACCTCAAGCACCGCAGCAACAGATACAGTTGTACCAACCTCCCTAGTAACCCCGACCTCAGAGAGGACCCCAGCAACCCCAAGGGCCTAACAAATAGCAACCAAGGCTCTAGCTGGCAGGCAGAGTATATACCATGACTCAAGAACAAGCTAATGCTGCAGAGAACATTGTGTAAAGTATCATTTCTATTTGTGATAATCATGCTAAAGTTTTATTTGATCCTGGTTCTATCCATTCCTATATTTCTCCTAGTTTCGCCTTGAAGATTGGTGTTAGAGTAACTGAGCTACCTTTCGATTTAATTGTGGTTACCCCGGTGGGTAAAAAAGTTAGTTGTTTAATGTACTACCCTAATTGCAAATAGGTGATAAGTGGAGTTGTGTTTAAGGCTAATATAATACTATTGGTGATGAATGACTTTAACATCATTTTAGGTATGGATTGGCTTGCTACTTATAATGCAGTTATGAACTGCCGTGCTAAGACGGTTAAGTTAACAGCTGATAACGGCACCGAGGTTCTATTTGTGGCATCTAAAAAGAAGATTGTTACTTGTATGATCTCAGTTATTAAGGCTACGAAGTTGTTGATGAAAGGTTCTAAGAGGTATATAACGTTTATCACGGAGGATAAACGGACTAAAGCAGTGAAGGAGATACCAGCAGTGTTTGAGTTTCTGAATATTTTTCTCGATGACATTCCTGGATTGCCGCCAGTCTGTGAGATTGACTTTGCAATTGAGCTTTTGCCGGGCAGAGCTCCGCTCTCAAAAGCCCCTTATAGGATGGCCCCAGCTGAGTTAAGCAAGCTCAAGGAGCAATTTCAGGAGCTATTAAACAAGGGCTTTATTAGACCAAGTGTCTCTCCTTGGGGGCTCCAGTGTTATTTGTGAAGAAAAAGGATGGTTCTATGAGAATGTGTATTGATTATAGATAACTAAATCAAGTGACCATCAAGAACAAGTACCTTTTACCTAAAATCGATGAATTATTTGATCAATTGCAGGGTGCTTAGTATTTTTCAAATATTGATCTAAAATCAAGATATCACCAGTTAAGGGTACGAGACCAGGATATTCCAAAAACTGCATTCAGAACTAGATATGGTCACTATGAATTTTTGGTGATGTCTTTTGGACCGACCAATGTGCCGGCAGCTTTTATGGCTATGATGAATAGGGTTTTTGTACAATACTTAGACCAGTTTGTGATGGTATTTATCGACAATATACTCGTATATTCGAAAAGTCGGGAAGAGCACGCTCAGCATCTTTGTACTTCATTGCAACTGTTGAGGGAACATCAATTGTATACTAAGGCAAGTAAACATAAATTTTGGTTGGAGCTGGTAGGTTTCCTTGGTCACATCATCTCTAGGGAAGGTTTAGTGGTGTACCTAACAAAATTGAAGCAGTGGTTAAGTGGGATAGGCCGAAAACAGTGTCGGAGATCCGAAGTTTCCTAGGCCTCACAGGTTATTCCGTAGATTTGTGAAAGGATTTTCCACAATAGCAGCCCCATTATCAAGATTGACTCGTAAGGGAGTTCTTTTTATGTGGAATGAGGATTGTGAGCAGAGTTTTCAAGAGTTGAAAAGAAAGTTGACCACAGCCCCTGTTTTAACCTTACCTGCAAGTAATGATGGTTTTGTGATTTTCACTAATTAATACATCCGGAGTTGGGCTTGGTTGTGTTCTCATGCAACATGGGAAGGTGGTAGCATATAGGTCCAGGTAGTTGAAGGAATATGAATGGAAGTATGCAACCCATGACTTAGAGCTAGCAGCAGTGGTCTTTGTTTGAAAACATGGAGACATTATCTTTATGGAGCCACTTTTGAAGTGCATTCAGACAATAAAAGCCTCTAGTATCTCTTTACGCAGGGTGATTTGAACATAAGACAGAGGAGATAGATGGAGTATATTAAGGATTATGATTTTGTGTTGAAGTACCATTTAGGAAAAGCTACTATAGTGGCAGATGCTCTAAGTAGAAAAGCAGCATTCACTGGAGGATTAATTGCAGAATACTTCTGAATTCGATGTTCAAAAAATATGGATATTTATTTCCAGCCTATTAGTGAACAGGCAGTGTTCACTAATATATTCTCGTAGGAACCCGAATTACTTCCAAGGATCAGAGAATACCAATTACTAGACCCCGAGATAACAAGAATCTAAGATCATATGGATGAGAGGCCTGATTTTAAGTTGGAAGATAATATTTTGTATTATAAAGGTAGAATTTATGTGCCTAATTTTCCAGAATTGAATGATGAAATCATGGTAGAGGCACACTATACTTAGTATATTATTCATCCAGGCAGTACCAAGATGTATTAAGATTTGAAGGATCATTACTGGTGGAAGAATATGAAAAGGGATATTGCAGAATTTTTTGGAAAATGTTTGGTTTGTTAGCAGATTAAGGCAGATTAGAAGAGACCTCCAAGTCTTTTGCATCAGTTGGAGATTCCTCAGTGGAAGTGGGAGCACGTTACTATGGACTCTGTGTCAGGATTGCCTAACATGAGGAAGGGATTTGATGTGATTTGAGGGATAGTGGACCGTTTGACGAAGTCAGCCCACTTTATATCATTCTTCTGGTCAAGGAATGAAGAAAATGACAGATTTGTATATTAAGGATGGCAAGATTGCATGGAGCACCATCATAGTCTCCGACTAGGATAGTAAGTTCGTATCTCGGTTTTGGGTATCACTGCAGGAAGCCTTAGAAACTAAGTTGAGTTTTAGTATAGCCTATCATCCCCAGCAGATGGACAAACATAATGTACAAACTAGACATTGGAGGAAATGTTAAGGGCGTGTGTCTTGGATTTCAGGACCAGTTGGGATGAAAGTTTGGCTCATGTGAATTCGTGCACAACAATAGTTACCACTCTAGCATTGGAATGGCACCTTTTGAAGCCTTGTACAAGAGAAGATGCTGAACTCCTATATGTTGGTCGAATTTTAGAGCTCGCAGTTTTTATGGACTGTCTGTGGTTGGAGAGTTTAGTGACAAGGTAAAATAGATTAGGGAAAAGCTGAAGGTTACTCGCAGTCGTCAAAAGAATTATGCAGATAAGAGGAGGAGAGAGTTAAAGTTTAAGGTTGGTGACCATGTATTTTTTAAAGTATCACCTACGCGTGGTACTTTACGGTTTGGACAAAAAGGTATGTGGAACCTACGGCTCTTCAAAAGATATGTGGAACCATTTTAGATTATCAGGAAAGTCAATGATGTGGCTTATCTGTTAGCACTACCACCATAGCTATTAGGTGTTCATAACACCTTCCATGTTTCTACGTTAAGGAAGTATATAGCAAATCCTTCACACGTGTTACATTATGAACCATTACAAGTGCACGATGATACGACCCATACTGAGCAGCCAGTGGGGATTGTCAACACCAAAGAGTAAGTGTTGAGGAACCACGTCATCCATTGGGTGAAGGTTCAATGGAGTTACCATCACCCGGAGGAAGCAACGTGGGAGCTTAGAGATGAAGTGCAAAGACAGTATCCGCACATTCTTCCTAAGGTATGTTAGTCATTTGGAGGACCAAATGTCCTTTAAGGGGGATGAGATGCTAGGCCTCAGATTTTTATTTCTGGGTTGAATCGATTTGTCGGGTTTGAGTCTAGTTGAGAGAGGTTAGATGGACTAATTTAACACCCTTGGGCTTTGGGCCTGAATTATTTGACCCTTTTAAACCAAAAAGACTTTTTTTAAAAATTTTGTAAAATCATTGGAATGCAGAAAGCCCTTCCTTGTAAATTAGAAAAGCCTTTACATAATATAAACCCTAAGGGTTCTCTTAATTCTTCCATCTTTTTCCTTTCCTCTGCAACCAAGCTTTAGAAGCTTTTCGGAGATAAATTAAGGTGGGATCTTCAGTTTCACTTTTGGCTTTGAGATCTAGGCAAGTGGATAACTGTAAACAATGTTTTTTGGTTACTTACAATATCTTTTAGGTTGCTTGTTGAATAACATACTTTTTGTATGATTTCTTCGTTTAGGTTTAATATTTTACTTTGGGTCGAAGGATTGAGATTTGATTTTTCTTCCATAGAATTCAGGATCTGTATTTATATATAAAAGAAAAAAAATTGCGGCAGTAGCATGCGCTGCTTGCGCATACCAGGCGGCACGGCTACTTAGCATGCCCAGGTAGTGGCCTGCCGAATGGGCCAGCTGAGCAGCGGCCTGGCCTAGCTGGGCTGGGCTGGTTGACTGGCGGGCCTGGGTGGCAAGTCTGGGCTGGGTTTGACCGGTTGAGCTCATTTAAAAAAAAAGAAATAAAAATAATAATAAAACATAAATAAGTAAGTACGAGTTAGAATACTATTTATAAATAATTTAGAATCTTAGGCTTTGATTAATGGTTTAGTATATCAATAGTGATTTAATTTTATTAATTAATTCTTGATTAGGTATTTTTAGAATTTTAGTTAGAATTGTTTATAAATTTAAATGAGGTTTAATTACTTGTAATTACTAATGTATTTAGATTGATTAGAATTTAATTAAGATATAATCGGGAGTGATTACGTCTTAATTAAGAAGTATTTGAATTTTTTATTTAGATTTTAGATTGACTTTAAATTTCAAATTTGAACCTGAGATTTAGATCTTTTGTTTTATATAAGATGATAGGTACTTTTATGCACAACAAGGTTAATTAAGAACTTAATTATTCCCTTTTCCCCTTTTTTTTATCATAATTTGATTAAGCTTGAATTTGGGATTTGGGTATCTTTTACCCAATTTGTAATACACACTAAATATATATAATTGGATTAAATGATTCATGTCTTTTTAGAAAAGTTGGTTGAATACTCGCAGGAGAATTAGACTGAATTCAGAATGGGAATGTGAAAATCGAGATGCACTACATGATAGACACTGAAAGTACGATATTGGCATCGTGGACTAACATTTCCATTGTGAAAGAGGGTTGGTCCTCATTTGCATATTTATCTAACTGTGATTGTTAGGTAAATTAGTACTTCCCTCAAAGAACTTGAAAAGACACACAATTCATAATACACTTTCAAATTAAATAATCTAAATACTTAAATTGATTTTGGGATGAATATTATGAATTAAGGGTTTCATATCATAGTTCATTATGCATCAGTAGATGTTGACATTTGCATATGTATATATATCTGACCGACTGCAGTTCGAAGGTGGATGTACGGCATCGGATTAACGTGTACTATAGATTATAAGATGCAGCTGTGCCATTTGTTATGTTTGGCGAGAATATCCGGTTTTGTATATCTGTCTGCGGGGATACCTATTTTATATATTATATCTGTAGGTGTACCCATTTTTGGTATATTGTATCTGTGGGGTTACCCGTTTTTTAGCTTATATGTTATTGGGTTTGCATTCAGTATATGTTGGGTCTGGATGAATATTATTTTTTTAATTCAGTTAATTAACTAGATTGCTTGCAGTTTACCCTCTTGTCAGATTATGTCAATCTGACCTACTACTTTTGCAGTTTAGGTTCCGTTATTGGTGTCGAACAGAGGGTCAAGCAATGCAGGATATTCCACCAGATGGTGGAGTTATTGAGTGGAGCACCGATGACATTGTTTGAAGTGTCTTAGAGTTGGCGCAGAGATTGAAACTTTAGATTAGGTAATAAGGCAATGTTTGAGGCCATTACTTATTCATTTAAATTATTTGCCTTGGAATTACAACTTTAATTATTATGCTTCGAAACATTTGACCTTGACTTTATTATTATTGAGACTTGTTTTTTGGTTGATGTATGATATTTATCTACGATGATTATATATTTCAGTTCTGCGTGTGATTATTGTTGTTTGATCACCAAGCATAGCCTTACAAAGGACTTCGATCGACCCAAAATTGGAGCCCATATTGTTTATGTGAGAAAATTTTTAAATTTACCGTAATTCTCACACCCTTAGAACCAGATTTGGATCCAGCCTAAATTTTGGGGCGTAATAGGCCCTTATGCGTACTCTAAGCTAGCACCGACCTGCTTCAACATGTATAGCACAGAAAGGGGTTTTATATTTTGCAAATGGCCTAGTCTTGACCTAATTAACTGCCACGCCCTGGGCTGAATCCAGGTCTGAATATTAGACCCAATAACTAAATTGGGTTGGCTGGTCAATCTGAACACTAGGACCTCAAATGCATCATCTATTATGATCTAACTAATAGACGTGCAACTTGGATTTGACAATTATAATTTCATGGTAAGCAACTCTTACACACAAGTACTTGCCTACATCTTGAATTGGTAAAGTCCAGTTTGCTTCCAACCCTCGAGAAGACTCACAAGAAACTGTAAAGAATACCGAAGGCTTAATTTAATACAACGTATGACACAGCTGATAACGGATGGACAAATATTTTTAGACATGTATTCGATCCTTTCTTTATTTCTGTAGACAATTGGTGATGATGTCTTTCTGCCTTACTTTTCAATTACTAGGGTTGCTTATTCTAGGGAGTATGGACTTCAAGGAGAAACCTTCTCAAAGCACTTGAGATGTCCACACGCAATCCATGCTTATCACATCGATATGTGCCTAGTTTTATCAAATGAAATATGTGATAGGTGCCAGCACATTTCTGAATTTCTTTTTTAACATTGTCCACGTATGTAATAATAATAAAAAAAGGACTTCCAGCTCCTGCCCACTAGGCCAACTGGAGGAAAAAAAAAACACTCTTTAAATCACCTTAAGACCAATTTGCCTTCCAGAAAAAAGAAAAATCATATCATATTGAGATAGAAAGAGCCCAAATTTTTGAATGTTTGACACCCCCCCCCCCCCCCCCCCTCCCCCCCCCCCCACAAACCCCAACTTTTTTTCTCTGGGTAAACCATTTTCATTAATGAAAGGAGGAAGAGAATACAGCCAAAGAGCAAAGTGCAAACCAAAATACATAGAGTGCCCCTTAATCCATACAATTCCTATCCCAAAAAAAGTCCCTTTGTAAGAAGTAACTCAACTTAGGTAGCAGATGAGTAGATCCATTCAATCTCTTAGAAGTAAGAATAGAAATCACAGCGAAAAACTAAGGAAATGGCTTTAATATCCAAAACAATTGAGTTAATGACCCAATCAAAACCACCATTTGACGCTTCAACCACCTCCTTTGCATCCGACAAAATGCAAACTCTAGAGACCATTTTTCTTGAGCCTTTAATAATGCGAAGAGGATTGCCCTCGTTTTGGCGTCTTTAGAAGAAAAGACCTTTGGCCACTTGAAACACACCTATACAAATAATAGAACCTTTAGAGTAATCAAAGCAAGCCAGCTTGACCCTTTGGACTGCCCAAATGTTAGCAACTCCTACCCCCAACGTAAGTAAAACCAGAAGAGATGGAAGGCATGATGGGATATATGGATACTTTCTTTGTTGAAAATTCTTCCCCACAATGCAAATAAGATATTGATTTGGAAAAGATTAACCCTTAGAAAAAGAACCCATTGTGAGACACTAATAAGATGTGCAATTTCAATTTTTGACGGGCCCTGCAATTTCAATTTGTAATGGGCCCTGCGTTTTCTCTGTAGCGGTGGGTCACTCCAGGGCCTAACAATGTAAAACCAGTGAAACTTATGAAATATCTAATAATAAGAACGCCAATGCCGAACGTTTAAGAAATTTTGAGCTTGAATTCGCATTTATACATACATGTTGCGTTCATTTTAGATAAGATATATGAACTTGATCTCTCTTCAGGTCTGAGACCAAGTCAGGTCTCGTGTTTGGAGTTAGATGCAGACCTTTTATTGTTGTGCCATATGGTTCCAACTGAAAGGATCTGATCTATGTGTGGACCTGCACTGGAGCACAGAACTACCTCCCAGATACGGAGTATTTCACAACTAAATCCCATAGCAGTTTAAATCAAGACTTCATTAATTGTCTGGATTGTAGCTGAGTCAGCTTGGTTAAGGACACCAACTTCTCTCTTTTGGGGCTAGGTGTATGTATTTGACCATCCTCCATGGACCCAAGCAAAAAATTAATTAAATAAATAATCTCTATAAATTTGCAATTTGAACTTTTCTTTGTAGTACGCCAGCCAAGGGGCACTAGGACCTATGATAGCACCTATACACATAGGAGGGAGCCTGCACACGTGGGAAGAGAGCCCACAAAAGCGAAAAATGACAACATACCAAGGAATCAAACCATGTGCAGTTAGGTGAGATATAGGGTTGCTAACCAACTTCCCTTAGCAACCCTTGTTCTTAGCAATTTGAACTCTTGTTCTTGGCAATTGGAATTTTTAAGGGGTAGTTGATTTTGAACATTCTTGGAATGTTTTTTTGCATAAAATGCATAGAAATTCATCACGAAATTAGCTCAACTGAAAATTTATTAAAGAGGAGAGGGATGAAAAATAATTAAACACAACCTTATGAATAAATTTGATAAACCTGAAAAAAAGATTGTACTTAGAAATTTAAAGTATTATTCCCCAAAGATTTCTGAAAAAATATAGACATACCGACATATAAAAAAAAATATCAAGTTTGTCAAAGAAATCAATACCATTGTGCGCAAATTGATGTACTAAGTTTTATCATTTCCCCTTGTGAACTTGAACATATTTTGTATTGTATATTTCACTTAGGTCAACTGCCAATTAAGGAATCGGATTTATTTCTATCAAAGATTACTAGCAAAACATGACTGCGCTTAGGACGGATGATATAATTCATACTATAAGAAAATTTATGGACATTAAAAGTTTTACAAATATAGTATTTTTTGTATAAATTATATTGAAATAGGAAGAAGTAATATATATGTATATATGATATTATAGATATTTGGTTCAAAGTCATTACATATTCAAACATTAAAGTTTGTTTTCTTCTCCCATGTTTTAGTTACAGAAATACAAAAGCATCAGTGACCTCGGCAATATACAATTGCATTAGTATTGGTACTCACTGGTACTTTATTAGAACTCATTCATCTATAATACATATATATATATATGTTTATATATATAAGTATCTCTACTTAGGGATCATAAAATATCCAAAACACCAAGCCTACAAAATATATAATAACATGGCAAGTGGGTCTCATATATATGCACACACATATGTGCACGGGCTTAGCCAGTTCACATGATAAAACTTTATAAAAAAACTTAAAATAATAAAATATTCTTATCAAAATTACATTGTGATAGTAAAATTTTAAACAAAATCAATTTGTACAACAAGAATAAAAAATGTATATAATTGGTTAATTTCAATATAAGAACTCTTTAATTTGTTTAAAATAAAGTTCAAGTTTCACTTCAACATACTTCTAAAATTATAAGAATTATTCGGTTGCCCATCACATTTCCATATTTATAGTTTTTTAAAAAGCACATTGTTAATAATTAAAGATGAAAAAGGAGGAAGTGTACGAAGCGACTCCATTTTCATGTGCCAATTGCGGAGGAAAGGAATTAAAAGAGTCCTACTGCCAAGAAAGGCTCTTTAATTGATAGTGTTTCTAAATTAAAATCGCAGTTTCCAAACAATTGATAATCAATATTAATGGATTTCCTAAAAAAAAATAGAAAAGATTTGCTTGTGGTAATTGGTTATTCTTATTCCTCATTCCTTTTAAATAAAATTGAAATCTTAAATCCTTAGAATTTCTCCTAATTCAAAATTAGGTTAAAATTAATTTTGGAATTCGAGTCAATTTTGCAATCAATTGCATAATCAAATCCTATCTCTTCACATATAATTATAATTTGCTAACTGACCTACAATTTTTTGAATTTTTTTTTTCACACATGCAAAGTGATAAAACTCAAATATGCAAAGAGGGGGGAATTCTAAGTTCTTCCTCTTAATCTTAGCTGAGCATTTGAAATTCCAATCAAATGCATAGAGAATGGAATAAAAGGAATTTCAAAAGGTCATTTGAGGCTTTTAGGTGAATGAAATTTGAAACTTTAAAGAAAAGAAACATGACATTTCAAATGTTAAGGGGATAAGATGTTGCATTATATCCAAAAAAATCACTACATAGCAAATTTTTATCAAGAGCTATCATAAAGAACAGGTTGTAAAGGGTTGAAACCATTAACAAGCCCTTGGACTTACTAGTTTTTTAAAAAGCAAGTGTTGCATGTAACTACTTGTGCCACTTAAAAAAATAAAAAAACTATTTGACTGCGCCACTTGCAGTAAACAACCGTTATCAATTTAAAAGGACCATGCTTTAATTGTGTGATTATGCTTATGGCTTAATTAATAGTCTATGGCCCTAAATCCGTTGAACTTTCACTTTGCTCTAGGGAGAGTCAATGATCCATTTTTACTAGGGGTGTAACGGTTCGGTTAACCGCATGTTTTGGAAAAACAGTTAACTGAACCGTATTTTACGGTTTTCAGTTTTTAAGAACCATAACCGTAAAAACCATATAAAACCGAACTGTGATTAACCGTATTAGATAGTTCGATTACAGTTAATCGCTTTAGGTGTTTTTTTTATTTTTTTTGTCAAAATGCAAAATACATGTTCAAAAGAATTATTCGGTTACAGTTAACCATTATAGTTTTTTTCAAATCTTATTATGTGTGAGAAATATGTATAATTTATATTTTAAAGATGAGTTGGGCTATTCTCAAAGAGGTGTCTATGAGAGACAACTTTTTAGGGCCATAGTGATATCATATACAGGAGGTGAGGATGGAAAGATCTAAAAAGACTTAGTGGGTCTGTAAAATATCAATCCCATGAGATAATTCTTACCTCTTCAATTCAACAATGAAAGGTGTAACATAATACAATCTATAATTCTATAGTTAGTTTAATTATTAAACAAAACACTGTAAACTTGCTTCTTAGCTAGCTATCTCATTAAGAGGGCCTTCTAAATTCTAATGACTCTTGTCTACCTCAAATGCCATTACACAATTTTTTAACTTTTTAAGTAAGACACACAGAAAAATCAACCCCATAGTCTATTTACAACTATATGAATTAATTGGTGAAAACAAGATTAAAATAGGTTAAAAAATGTTTTAATGGTTCAAGCATGTTCTTTTTAATAAAAAATGAGTTGGATTAAATCAAACAATAGATTTTATTAAAAAGGGCTAGGGCTTCTTTTTTTTCTTCCTCCTTCAGTCCTTTCAATGATCAAACCTGCTTCTTTTTCTTCTTCTTCTTGTTTCTTTGAAAAGTGGGGCTAACTTGGTTTTTTTACATTTAAAGCTTAGGGTTTTATCATTTTGCTTAAAGTTAAAAAGAATTACATTTTAGCCCTTTTATTTTTTTTCTAATTTTAAATTAATAGATGTGGTTAACCGTTTTACAGTTAACCGAACCGTATATTACGGTTCGGTTCGGTTATTAGCGTGATCCATAACTGAAAACTGAAACCGTATCGTGACAGACGATTTTCTAATTTTAATTACCGTAACTGTAACTGAACCGTAAAACGTGGTTATTAACTGCGGTTAGATTTAGTTCGGTTCAATTAGACGGTTTTTCGGTTTTTTGTTACACTCTTAATTTTTACTTTTATTTAAAAAACCATTTTTATGGTTATCTTTAAGTCTCTTGCATCATGTGACTGGTAGACCGTGCTTGTACCTTAGTTGTTGGCTAAAAAATACAGTTTCTCCACACTTAGCAGGTGGCTCAAAATTGCCTCACCATGCCTGATAAAATGAGCCAAAAGTCCACTTTATTACTCACTCCAACTTCCTTTGAGCAGAAGGAGTGGCACTCCACAATAGGTCCGCTCATTGAAACCCAAGCTCTTCAAAATGAAAGAATGTATATGTATATGAAATATTCTTAAATTTCACTTCAAAGAGAGTTGATCTCAACATAAAAAGTGTACAACTAATAATACGTTCTTAAGTATCATTAGGCATATACACGAATCATTTTATTAATTTTATGTGCAATCTTTTGCGAGGGACCATCTTTTGTTGGACTAAATTTTGGAGACTTACAACTACGAACTACATTTTGAATGGCTCAAAAGCAGTCAGACCAAGCCAAAAAAAAAAAAAAAGGGGGGGTTAGAATCCCTTTGACCGTTTCATGTTTTGTCCTACAAAAGTTTGTTACTCTGATCAGATTAGACCACAGAAGCACTCTCTATTGCCATCCATCTCTTTACCAGCCTGATAGCTTTCAACCCAAACTCCACGCAAGCTGAAGCGTTGACGGTTTAAAATGCAGTTCTGTTCATGACGTGCCAATCTCACCATTGATATCTGATCGGCTTGTTCTTATCCAATTGGTGTTAAAGGACGCGTGATGCTGACACATCAGGAATTAGTACCATGTCATGATTTCGTACACACTCCTCCATGCCCCCCATACGGTCGTTCGGATTCTCAGTACAAATCACATTCACAAGTCAGCTCACAATCCCAATTAATCATCAACAACTTGGTTAAACAAAAAAAAAAAAAAAAAGAGAGTAATATGTCCATTTGCACCACCGACGTGTGTACCAAATCTCTGGTGTTATTCACTCCCAACATAATGATCACACTACCACCTCATAACGATCTCGTAATCCTTAAAAAAAGAAAAAAAAACAATTGACCCTACGAACTCACTAATCTAACCATAGCCATCTGCACTTCTTCAGGCCGATGATTGATCAGCTTGATTTTGGGTTCAGCAAAGTGGTCCGTCCACCAGTCGTAATCTGATGAGTGCCACACGCACCACCTCTTTCCGCGCTCCGTCTACGTCGTTCTACGATGTAACTTGGGATGCACGTTGGCGTTTCACAAGACCATTCCAAATTCCTATCCAAGCAATAATTATTAAGAAACGAAAGAACAGACCCGCAATTTATTCAATGCTCCCCCCACTGTAAACATAGAGTCCCTAGTTTTGGCTTTTATTACGGGTCCCACTCCTGTATCCATCCAATCCGGCCTTCCTTCACACGATAACCTCCCTTGAATGGTCCATTCAAAGAAAAAAAAAAAAACAAAAATCTGATTAACAGTTCAGATGAGCAATGAGACAAGAGAATCGAGTCTTAAATTGAGCAAGTTGACTCCGGGTCCAGGGTTCTCACTCAAATTTGAAAAAAAAAAAAAAGTCTTTCTACGGTTCAGATTTCCCCTTCCGAGTGCGAAAAAAGGAACGTTCTGGATTTACGCGGCCCACGTCAACAGTTTTAAAAGGAAAACCGCCTTCTGAAAAGACGTCAGCTGTTCATTTGCCCTCGCATATAAAAAACAACTCACCCGTAGTCTTTCCATATCAAGATTTTTCTCCTTCTCTTTCTTCTTCTCCTCCTCCTCTTTCTCCTTCGTCAAGACCGAAACCAGAGGACGTGGCCGATACGATATGAAGGCGAATTGGTGCGCCGATTCCGCTTCGAAGGCCTACATCGAAACCATAAAACGTGTAAAGCCCTCCCATTTCCCCTCCCTCACAACTACAAGCAGCTTCGAAGAATCCAACGTTGCAGAGCTCCTCTCCGCCATGGCCGCAGGATCCAAGTCTCAGATGATCGTAGAGGCCTGGGCCCGCGGCACCGACGCTGCCACGAGCGTCGCCCTCTCCATCGCCAGCAGCCACACGCGCGGGAGGCACGTGTGCGTCGTCCCGGACGAACGGTCGCGACTGGAGTACGTGGAGGCCGTGTGTGAGGCTGGGGTTGTATCGCCCCCCGATGTGGTGGTGGGAGAGGCGGAGGAGGTGATGGGAGGGCTCCCGGCGGTCGACTTCCTGGTCGTCGATTGCCGGCGCAAGGATTACGCGAGGGTGCTGAGGTGTGCTACAATGAGCCAGCGTGGGGCCGTTCTGGTTTGCAAGAACGCGAGCCCAAGGGCAGTGCCGAGCTTTCGCTGGCGTAACGTGATCGGGAGCGGGACGCGTGTGGTGAGGTCGGCGTTTCTGCCGGTTGGGAAAGGATTGGAGATGGCACAAGTGAGTTTGGGTTCGGCAAATAAGAACCGTTGGATCAGGCACATCGATCGGCGTACAGGGGAGGAACACATGTTTCGGATCTGATTTAATTTTATTACTTTACAGTTTTCTTTTTCTTGTAAATAAACAGGTTTTAAATTATGTTGCTGCAATTCGTTGCGAAAATGGCTACAGATTATTATTTTTTTTAAGTTTTCTTAGCTTCTGATGAGTGAGTTGTTAGTGAATTGATGGCTGTTATTCAAAAATCATGTCAAAGATTAACCCCAGAGTGTGTGTGATTTTTTAGAATCTGATCCTTTGAAAAGATGGTACACCAATTGGACAGTATAGATTACAATTTTCTGGTGGCTATTGTTTGCCCAATTAGTAAATTTTTGCATCCTGGAAGCCTATTTATTAGATTATTTGAAATAATTAGAAACATGGTTCTCCCAATTTATCGCCAGTGTGACTGATCTTACTGTTAATGGCCAGAGTAGAGCTCATATTGATTAGCGTAAAACACAATTGATTTTGCCTTAATTCTGTTTTCATTTACTACTCTGGTATGCTCTCTTAGGTGGATCATGCTACAAAAATTAGTTAAAATGATTATCACTGTATCAGGATTTTATAACTTTTGTAATTTCATATGACAGAAATAGATGTTTTACACATAAATCTAATCCTTTTAAAAAGGGAATTTTAAGAAATAATTAATTTTAGATTCTAATTAAACCATATTACAAAGAAAGATAATAAAATTACTAGATAGTAGTTTGTACCTATTTTTTTTTTTTACAAAAACACTGACACTGATGATATCGTCATTGTCAACTATTAATGATATCATTAACTGCCTCTTATTGGAATACACCTAGGAATGTGTTGGTGTTCAATAAAATGTCAAAATGAACCTTGGGCTATTAAGAGTATAATAAAGGCATTTGATGATAGCGTGAGAAATGAATACATGCATAATTTGTTGGTGAGCATTGTAAATCATTATTAAATTATGGATGAGTGACTGTTATTTTGAAGGTAAAGACATTGTATGCTAGCTTAAGTGAGTTTGAACGATAAAGGTACATCGATTTTGATGGGAGTAAAATAATAAAGTCAACCATTGGTCTAAGAAAAATGAAAAGAACCAAAAATTAAAAATTAAAAATTAAAAATTAAACATAGATGTGGGAAATTTGCTTTGTAACTTAGATTCAAAGAAAATTATTGAAAGAAAATTACCTACAACAGTGAAAAAAAAAAGCAAAGTTCTTCATGAAGAAGATAAAATGCAGTTAAGAAATCATATTTCACATTTAAGTTTTAGTACAGACACATTGATGATATCGTCAATCCAATTGAACAGTCTAATCATAGATTTGTTGTTTTTCTTCATAAACTCGTTTAATCATAATATAAGCTTAATTATTTTGTAAAAATTCCATTAAAAAACCTTTAATTATGATTGAACATTTTCAATTAGAAGCTTACTGTCTCCAAATTTGAGTATATTTTAATAGTAGATAATTTTCTCTTTCTATTTTCACCTTCTTTTGAATATAATATTGCAAGGGACAAACAATATGGTTGCCCAAACCGTCAATCTGAGAAGGAAAAAGAAAAGAAAACAAAAGTAATAAAAAAAAAAGAGCACCATAGTCTAAAAGCACATTATTGTTTGTCCCAGGGGGAACCGTCAATCTGAGAAGGACAAAGAAAAGAAAACAAAAATAATAAAAAAAAGAGCACTATAGTCCAAAAGCACATTTGATAGCTGATTTCATTAATTTTACCTAACAATTGAGGGCTAGGATCTCCTATCAGGTGAGGGTAGTAGACATCCGGTGAAGTTAAAAGAAAGATTATTTATCTACGGGAAAGATACTCTCTCAGGGCCTGCCTGATTGGCATCTGCATCATTTTGGAAATGCTTTATTGTAAGGAATGAAATAATCTTATTTGATAAAAATTTTCCCTCCCTTTTAAACATCCATAAAATCTCTCACTCTCTTATCTCCCACCTTCTCTATATTTGTAGATTTCCTCTCACACATATGTTTGCCAAAAATTAAATTTCTTCTTCATTTATTCTCAAAAGGGAATATTCTCAAGATGATGCCAAACAGCCCCTATCCTCCAGGCCATGAAACAGATAGGCTGACACACCGTTATGTGTTTATTTCCCTGAAACGTTGTGGTACGCTGACAGATGGGCGAATGAATAGGCCTTGTTTAGACCTGAGAGCTAGAATATTTTGGCACAAAGTGACGTGCTCCTAGTTTCTACATAACCAATCCCGGTAGAAAGACTCAGCGTTTCGATGGTGATGTAGTTTGGGATCCATAAAAACGTCCACGTGGCCAAACTAACATTGTATAGGTCAACCCGACATTAAAAGTTTCTTTCTTTGTTAATGGCATTGCCACCAAACGATGTGTATGTCACTATACCTGATGGAACGTTTGGATTGTCCAATCAGCATCAACCATGCCACATGGCTACTCCGTGGGTGGGGACCAATTGATGAACAGTATGGAACACGGCCATGTGTTAAACAGGCGTAACTGTGCAAGCGATTATTTGGGACTGGATTCAATCAAAATTGTTGGGCTAGACTTCAAAAAAGTGAGGGAAGGGAAGTGTGAATTTCCTGTCAAAGGCCCAAGGCATCGTAGCTTAAGCACTGTTCTGGCCGATCTCAATTAGAGAACTTTCTGTTGGTTGGTTGGTTGAGAAGAAAGTAGATGACCGACGAATTTCTCCCTTTAATGTGTATCACGACGTGCATAATGGGTGTGGAACATGGCCTTGTGGCTTTTGTGACGGTGGAACTGGGTCTCCACTGCTTCTACTGTTTGATGGAAAAGGGAAGGAGTTTGGCAGTTCTTTCACAGTTTATTATTCCTTTCATTGACGCTGAGTCTTCTTCTGCAGTCGAAATGGACTCAAACCAGTTATTCAACATTACACAGCAACGAGCAGAGGAAAGAAATCCATACATGAATCAAACATTCATCATAAAAGCAATAAAAAACAAGGGAAACAATCATTCCAATGAGCTCGTATATACTTAAGCGAAAAGAGTAGAGTCTAGAGGAAAGAAAGTGGCATTCAAAAACACTACAATGTATGACTCATTTGTTTAACAATTAAAAGTGAAACAAAAACTTATCTTAAATTTTTTTCTTTAAAGAAAGTGACACAAACTCGTTTTTTTTTTTTTTTTTTTTTTTGAGTCTATACACAGTATTACTGGTTTGGAGGATTTTTACCTAAACCCAGTCTTCATGCCTATATAATACTATCTTTTGGTCCCATATGAACCTACTGATGATCTGTGTCCTTGAATTTGACTGAAAAAAGCACAAAAAAGCGCACTCATTTTGCATAGGCTTTTGGCGCCTTTGATGTTTGGAGTCTCAAAATCAACTTCACGAGGATTTAATTATCTTTACTTTTTCCGGGTGTGTTGGTACGGATTCGCCGTTTGGAGAAGACCCATTCTTTGTCATCTTTAGTTCATTGTAAATCGGGAAAGCTATCCATGCTATATCTTTGTCTTCTTGTTGGGGTAAAGCCAAGATCCAAAGCTTTATGGGATTTAGTCATTGTTAAATCTGAGAAAAAGTTGTCATCTAGGGACAACCAATACTAATCTTTGGGTGGAAGGATTACTGTGATAAAATCTTACTTAATCTTCCTGTTTCTTATATGTCTCTTTTCAAAATGCCAGAAGTAGTGATGAGCGATTGGATCGTACGTATATGAAGGAACTAAAAGTGAAGTATCTTAACAAACACATAAGTCAAATAAAGTGATAAAATTTTAAACCACATTATTAGTGGAGCATGGCCGAACTATCATATTTTTAGTTTCAAATATGACAATTACAGCATGTTTTTCAACTAAATTAAATCAATGTTAGGCCAACAGACCAACTTAAATATAAAATTAAAGATAAGCTAGATAATTGTGAGGCCCTCAATGCTGTGACTGAGTCCCTAAGTCACATCAACTACATGTCTCTTTGAACATTGTTTGCAAAACTCCAAGTGAAGAATTATCCAATGTAGTAATATAGCCAGAAAGTATGGATGTTGAATCCACAGAGAGGAAAATTAGTAAGGTATTTCCAACTAATTAAAGAACAACAAATAATTAATAAAAGACATTCTCATTCATAAGATATATCACAATTCAAATTCAATGAGGTTTAGACATTTAAACTCCTAATATGACTAGACTTCTAATCCTAAACTAACTCTAACTCTAGACTTTGACTCTAAATATAGAATTCTAAACCTCAACAAACTCACTAAAATATAGCAAACCTAACCAACACTTACTAATCATGAATGCAGAAAATTCTTTAAGTATGAAAATGTCACATCCCAAGCCCAGGTTTTCCTTATTTAGGGTAATTAGGGTAATATTCAAGGTGTAATATGCGTATTCCTGTGAAATCCCACCCAACTCCCTGTCGGGATAGAATTTACAAAGGATACTTACAACTTTTTCACGTGTGTGGAATGACCCAATGACACCTGTCAAAGAGAAATCAAGCGAAAATTTGTAATTATCACCTGTACAATTTAGAACCCACGTGGCATCATAATATCAACAATCCATTAATTTTAAAACATTTCAATAAACACAAGTTAGGGATTTCATTCGTATAAACAAGAAACCCCCAATTTGCCCATACATGTCATATATGTATGTATGCCATGTTTATATAAGGAAAACATGAGTACAACTAATGAGTTTGGCTACAAAATCTACATACACCAATTGTACATGTTCAAATATACAAAATAGTACCAACTCCAATGTAGATCAGCTATCATGCAAGAGATGGTGTGATGCTAGTTTATTTCTCCAAAATAACCTCAAAAAAAGCTATGTGATGCTCTCCATGAGCCAAGGACTAAAACACGTCCTCAGTGTCCACTCTTCTAATCCTGGAGGAACCACTGGAATTTCCTCCTATGCCTTTGTGGTCTCTATAGGACCGAGACTGGCATTTGGGCTTGCAACATCAATGATTTATCCGTGATTATGACAATTCAGCAAGCATAGGTAGTAGTAAAGTGATACATGCTGCATCAATTACAGTTAATGGTAATCAAATTAAAGAGGTTAATACATTGTGCAATACTGTATTAACAATAGGAGCAAATACAAATAGCTGGCAACTTCTTAATTAGTCCACCTTCACCGTAGCTAAATCAACATCTAGGTGAAACTAGGTGAAACTAATGTGATCCAACCTTACCGGAGCAAAGGCAACATCTAGGACAAAGTCATGGAATCCTCTCTCATTGGAGCCAGTTAGCATCTAGGTGAGAGTAGGGTAATCCATCTCCCCCGGAGTTAGTCAGCATCTATGTGAGAGCATGATAATATAAATAGTAATGTTCTTTACTTCTTTCCTTACGCAACCGATTCATTTTAATAGTGATGAAGTAAGACTAGACATGCACTATAATCAATATTACTGATATATGCATTATTTGGGAACAAGGTTGTTAAATGTTCCAATCAACCCCATTCTAATTTCCCTCTGCCTCTAACCATCCATGTATTATAGTTTTAGGTTATTCCATATACTGGCTATCCTTGCTTGGTATTGCATTGTATATACATGGTATATTGAAATTATCCTAAAGCAATACTCATGGTTAAGTGCTAGTCTTAAACAGATAGTATACATAAGATAATCCCAATCTTAAAGATTCCTTATGTGTTATTGTTTTTATTCCTATGGGCAGGTCAAATGGTTCAGGTTACCATTACTAAGTCCCTAATTCCCCTAATGGTCCTACTTGGATCAAGTTTATACTATAGTTAACCTTTATACTATAGTTAACCTTTGGTTAATTATAAATAGGTCCTTTACAAAAGAAATTGGTCAAATAGGCATCGAAACCCAAAACAGGACTCCAACCCAAAGGGTTAACTCGATCGATTGAGCCTAGGTCTCATCGATTGGACCTGGAACTCGAGGGCTAATTTGATCGATAAGCGTTAGGTCCAATCAGTCGGACTTGACACGAATCAACTTTAGATTTCTAAAATTTCTTCCTTATTTCATTTATTTATTTATTTTTGTATCTGCAAGGAATTCTTCAATTCCACTCCAGCAATCCCACATTTATGTGTAAAAGAACCATCTCCAATACTTCTATGATTTTGACATCATTATTCATAAAATAAACCCATTCATTTGTTAACAATCATTATTTAGAAAATAAACCCATTCATTTGGTAACAAAAATATAAAAGAAGCTGAGAATAAAATAAAGTAGAGGCTAATTCATTCAATCATCATAATATCAGCATGCACTCAACAAAACGCTATGCCTTGATTGATGGTTAGTTCCCAAGTTTGGCTTCACTTGTTCTCAATTTAAGGGAACTCCCAATTTAAGAAACCCTAGACATAGAAGGTGTAAAAAGATTGATGAAGGTAAGATGCATGTTGTGGAAATGAGTCTCCTTGACTCAAATTCTATCCAAAATCTAGTGTGGGTTGGAGTTCTTACCTATAACAGCTGTAGAGAAGAGAATATGAGGAAATCTTTCAATTGCAACAGAAGAGAATAAAAAGGGTTTGAGGTAGATGAGGTTGGAACCTCAAATCCGCACATGCATAGTCTTTCCATTGGAATTCCATTAACAAAATGAGAAAGATGAAGAGAAGGTGCTAAAGAAAGCCTCCAGCAGTCACAAGGAGAAAAGTACGGGGCTGGGAGAGGAGTTGATGTTTCAAAGTCACCGTTTTTCAGAAATTTCAAGAAGCCCCAATTTCTTTCATGTATTCTCAATTTAATTTAATTCAATGCTCATTTAATTCAAATGACATCAAATGATGTGAGGAATATGAGACATGATCTACTCAATGTGATGCACATGATGGCAAAAGGGTGTACATCAGATGTAAAACCATAAAAATCAAAATTACGAAAGGGGCTTATACTACCGAATCAAGGTCAAGCTGACCCACAACTACTTATCCATCGTCTAACCCAACCCAATAATCACAAATAAGACCAAAGAAGATTAAGATGCCATGAAATGATATCAAACATAATTAATTAAGCTAAAACCATAATTAGTTAATATAAAACACAATTAAGTTATGACAGGGTGTCACATTCTCCACAACTTTAAGAATCATTGGTCTTCTGAATGAAACATACCTAAGCAAAAAGATAGGGATATGTCTGAGCCACTTGTTCTTGAGCTCCCACGTGGCCTTTTCGGGTCCATGGTGTTCCCAAAGGACCTTGACCTACAGAATAGACCTTGTTCATAGTACTTATTCCTTCAAATCAATAATATGGAGCAGACGCTCAACGTTTGTAATGCTCGACTCTTTGTGGATGTCACTATACTAGATAACATGCGATGGATCTTGCACATATTTGTGAAGCATTGAGACATGAAACACATCATGTGCTCTGGCGAACTTTGAAGGTAGAATTAGTTTGTAGGCCAAAATTTCATTTCTGCTTTTAATTTCGAACGATCCTATGTACATAGGAGCCAATTTTCCCTTCTGACCAAACCGTATTGCGCCTTTCATCAAAGAGACTTTAAGGAAAATCCAATCACCAATCTAAAGTTCCAGATCTCTTCTATGATTTTCAGCATAACTTTTCTGTCTAGATCATGCAATTTTCAGTCTTTCGACTACCTTCTGCAATTCTTTAGCAATCTCAGCGATGAGTGTCAATCCATGGAAACTTCAAGTTCCCACTTCATCCCAACACATAGGGGTTCTGAATTTTCTCCCATATAAAGCTTCAAATGGGGCCATACCAATGCTCTCATGATAACTGTTATTATATGCAAATTCATATAGTGAGATATGTTTGTCCCGTTCGTTATCAAAATCAAGGACGTTAGCACACCACATGTCTTCCAAGGTTTGTATTGTGTGCTCAGACTATCCATTCATCTGAGGGTGATAAGCGGTGTTGAAATTGAGTTTTGTATCGAAAGTTTTCTGAAATGATTGCCAGAACGAAGATACATATCTGCTCTCTCTATCGGACACTATCGAAACTAGAGTGCCATGCAATCTAATGGTCTCATTAGTGAAAATCCTCGCCATATCTATAAATGACATGCCCTTTCTGAAGGGAGTAACATGAGCAGACTTAGTCTATCCACAATCACCCATATAACATTATTCCTTTTACTTGTAGAAGGCAAACTAGATACAAAATCCATAGAGATATTCTCTCATTTCCACTTTGGAATCTCCAAGGGGCGGAGTAAACCCAAAGGCTTTTGATGATTAGCCTTTATGCATTAACAAGTCATACATCTGGACGCAAATCCTGAAAATTTTCATTTCATGTTATTCCATCAAAGCCTGTCCTTCAGATTTCTATACATTTTGGTACTACCAGGATGCATGGCATACCACGAGTGATGTGCTTTTGTCATTATACATTCCTTCAGTCCATGAATAACCGGCACACATTAATGGCCTCTGAAATATAACACTCCATTGACAAAGCGGTAATCTGGCCTGTCAACAAAATGGTCTTTAACTCTAGTTAGATTAGGATTGTCAAACTGCTTGTCATTAATTTGATGTATCAATTCTGGTTGAAAGATAGTCATTGCTGCAATAATTACCCAATCATCAATCTATTCAATTTTAACATCCATAAGTTGAAGTTCATCCATAAGAGACCACTTCCCAGCAAAGCTGCCAACTCAATGGCCATTATGCTCAAAGCATCAGCCACCACATTCCCTTTTCCTATTAGGTACTTGATAGGAAAATCATAGTCTTTGATAAAACTCAACCATATTTGCTGTCTGTTATTCAAGTCCTGTTGAGAGAAAATGTATTTCAAACTCCTATGGTGTGAGTGGACTTCAAATTTCTCTCATATAGATAGTGTCTCCACAAGTTTAGAGTGAAAACTATGGCTACCAACTCCAAATCATGTGTAGCATAACCCATTTCATGATCCTTTAGTTGCCGAGATCCGTAAGTAATCACCTTGCCATTTTGCATAAGTATTGTCACACCCCAAGCTCAAGAATTGGGGATTAGGGTGGATCCGAGGTGCGGCACATGTAACTTGTGGCAAATCTGTGCTAAATTAGGACATGTATGAATTACCATAAGGGTGATTTTCAGAGGAACGCGTGAGAAATAACCATAAACATGTGTTAATCATTTTTAAAACGAAGTGGAAACCTGTGAACTATGCCTATAATCATCATAGACACTACTAATATTTCTACTTTCAAATAATACAAATATCTTAATTAAAAACCATCCATGTATATTTGTATTCCTTATGATAAAGTCCTTGTGTACAAAAGTACTATGCCTATACTGATAAGATGCATGTATAAGTGTGGAGTATCTATCAGTACATGTATATGATGACAAAAGCCCCATAAACATATACAAAACTACAAACTACATGTCCATCAATTTATGACTCTACAAAAAGCATAAAAATGATGGCATGAAGTACACACAAGCCAACATTGTGATTTCCTGAGCTATCATTGTGATTTCCTCCAGAGGCGCATTGATTGCCGGATCAGCAACGGGTTCTGTATCTATAACACCAAAGGTAACATAGTTAAATGGGGTGGTTAACAAAGATAAATGTATATAAACTAATATATTATATCTATTGAGTTTAAGACATATTGATTAAAAGAGAGCATATGCCAAAACTAGGCATGTTGTGCATAAAATAAACATGAGTATGGAATCATAAGCATACTAGTTGGTATGCACAAGGCTATATTCACTTAAATGAGAGCATATATCATATTATAGGAAATCACTAACGGTCCAGCCAAAGATCCATTTAGTTACCCGAAGAGCACCGACCAACTCCTTACATAACTACTACAGTGGTGACAAGTGGAATACCTTAATTTGGTCCTGTTAAACCTCCTATAGGTACAAGCTAAGTGGTATCGACCTACTGAGATCCATAACTTTCATGCTTACTTAACATATGTAGCAATTGCCTCATACTTATAGAGAAAGAATATCGGTCTTGAGATCCTATATGATTCATATAATTGAAATTGAATGGAATTACTAATAATTGAATAATGCATACTTGGATGAGCTAATCGTGTTCGAACCTTCTCAACCTTGACTATCCTTTCTTGGCTCATGGACCTGTGCTCAGAAGAAGTTCTTGCCCAATCTTGCCTCAAGGCTCACCCAAGGAGAATGGGTACATGATTTAATCATGTTAAGGGCAAGAGTTATCTTAACAATATGAATGTAGTTGAATTAAAAGGTTAATAAGAATATTTACAAGCCAACCCTAGTTAAGATAATTCGTTTTTTCCCTTAGTTGTTCAATACTGTGTATTTATAAGATGTCTGGCGTCAATGCACTACAGAATCTTGGTGCTACATTGTGTAGGTGTGGACAACACTTCTCATGCCAACACCCATGACGTGGCATCAGAAATTAATTGGAAATCAGAAGGGAATGAGTGACTGCTCCACATTCTTCTTTCTTAGTATTTATTTCTCATTGGGCCAATTTAGTCAGGGTGAAAGTACCGATTCTAAAGCCCTACAAGGTTTTTTATTCTTCCTAAGGTCGTAAGAGTTAGGTTGACTTAAAGCATCACCTCTCTAAGGGCTTAAAAGAAGAAAAAGGTTAGGATAGTTCCCAAATAATCCCCAGTTTGAAATAAAATAAACAAAGTATTATTGCAAAAAGGGGTATTCAATTGATTAGACCCTTTTCCGATTGATCAGATTCCCTTCTAGAGGAATAATTCGATTGATTGGCCCTGGAGCACTTTGGCTCCGAGCAGGATCAGTTTAGAACTGATTCCCTTTCTACTTCTCCAGCATTCCTGAACCCATCAACAGCTTGAAACATTTCCAACACTATATAAAGGCATCCTTTATCACCTAATCTCCTAATCTACCAATTCCTTTTTTACATGCTCAAGAATGCAACCCAAATCCATTCATTCATACATTTTAGGCAATTTGAGCTGTAAAAAGGTTATACATGGAATTCTTCAAGGAATCAACATACATACAAATACATGTAGCAATAATACGCACTTATACTTGTCGTATTCGGTATTTTACCCTAAAGCAAGTTTTCTTAACTCAAATGGCTAAGAAACCTCCAATTTGGAAACCCTATATGAGAAATCATGCATAAAAGTAGAAACATGAGATGCATGCCATGCTAGGAGCTTTCCTAGTCGAAGTGGAAACCAGCAACGGAAAGCTAGGTGGAGGTGGAGTTCTTATCTTTAGTGGTTTGAGAAGATAAGGAGAAGAAAATTCCTACAACTCAAAGGTAAGGGAGGAAGGAGAAGAGGCTGAAGATGATGTTGGTGTTTTTCATTAGCACATACACATAGTTTCCATGGCTAGATTGCTTGAGAGATGAAGAAAGATGGTAGGAGGAAGATAGCTCTAGCATACTTTTGAGAGTGAGAAGAAATGGATCGATCTGCTGGAATGGGTGTTTTTACATAACCCCATTTTCTAGAATTACAAGAAAGTTCAATGGTTTATGAAATTTATAATTCAAGTCAAATGGACTCTAGTTGGCCCAAGATAGATTCGAATTAAATTGGGCCAAACATGAAAGATGGCCCACATATTGAAATACACATGATGCAATAAAAATAATGCCCATATGATGTAAAAAATATAAAAATCTAAATTACAAAAAGTCCTTAACTACTTAAGTAAGGTTCAAACTTGACCCGACTACTTATCCATTATCCAAACCCAAGGAATTTGGAGTAAATTAGCCTAATTAAGTACCAATTAGAGTAAAACATGATTAATTATAGCTAATTGTGATTAGTTCAGGTTTGGACCTTACATTCTCCCCTACTAAAGGAACATTTGGTCCTCTAAATGTAACATGCCTTAGGTAAGAGTTCTGGATACTTCTCCCAAACTTGCTCTTCGAGCTCCATGTGGCCACTTCTAGTCCAAATTGCTCCCAAAGGATTTTGAACCACTTGATAGTCCGGGTAGGCAACACTCGGACCTTTGTATCAATGACATGACGATGATGCTCTTCATAGCTTGCATCTTCTTCACTTGAATGTCATTGATCTCGAGAACAAGCGAAGGGTTTGGAATGTACTTCTTGAGCATAGACACGTGGAAGACATTGTAAACTTCAACGAACTGAGGTGATAATTCTAACTAAAGTAACATTGAGTGAGGTACTCATGCTGATAGATGAACCATCACATCAAATAGAGCAAAAGGAAAAATCCTCTCCAACTTGCACAATATTAAAACTTTCTGCTTTTCTAATTTTTTCAAATCATTGTGTCTTTATGTTTTTGATAGAGGTCTTGAAAAAAATTACCTAACTTAAATCATGTTATATAAATATCCTTATCTAGAAAACCGCGCATGCCAATTGGAAGGATGCGTTGGACAAGGATGTGGCAATCATGGCTCTTTAGACTAGATAATTTACTATTTTTCGAGGTTACACACCTTGAGGGGTTCGCCGCTTAGCCGTTTGGGTATTTGATCGAATTTAAGAATTCATAAAATCCATATCTCTGTTTTGGTTCCAATATGTTGGAGGCATGGGGCTTCCAGCTAAATCTATCACCCCTCTCTACTAGATGCAACTCTAGCTTGATGCTCATATTTTTCAAATCCTTATAAGCTTTCTCGGTATCTTTATTTTTGCTGTTTATGTCTAAAATTGTTCCAACCAAAGTTACATAGATATTCTTCTCAATGTACATAGGATCATGGTTGTGTCGAAGTTTTTTGCACTTCCAGTAAGGCCATTCAAATAGGATGCTTTTTTTTTGTCCAATTTAGTTCTTTAGAGTCATGCGGTCTTTTGTTATTTTTGCCAGACTTGACTGGCGCTGGTTCTTCTAGCTGGTTTAGTACCTTTTGTACTGGTAAATCCAAGAATTTTTTTCATGCTGAGGTTGACCGTTGAAGTCCCTGCTTCTAAGCAATTGGTGGTTCTCTTTTAAGTATTTTCGATGGCCAACGTATCCAATATTATCTTTCAATATCACCCCTAATGAGCCACCGTTACATGAGGGACAAGCCTTAGTACCTTTTGTGCTCCAACTAGACAAGTTGCCATATGCAGGAAAGTCATTTATGGTCCACATCATAGCCGCATGCATCTGAAAGGTCTGTTTAGTGGAGGCATCATAAGTCAATACACCATCATCCCACAACTCCTTCAACTCATTAACCAAGGGCTTTAGATATACATCGATCTCATTTCCCAGTGAGTTTGGTCCTAGAATAAGAAAGGACATCATGAAAAATGGCTCCTTTATGCACACCCATGGTGGAAAATTATAAAGCATAAGTATGATAGGCCACATGCTGTAGGAGGTGCTCATATTCCCAAAAGGGTTGAATTCATCGGTGGCTAACCCCAGCCTCACATTATATGTCTCTCGAGCAAACTCTAGATATTTATTATCAAATTCTTTCCATTCCATGGAGTTAGCCGAATGCCTTCCTATCCCATCATTAATGTGGTTATCACTGTGCCATCTCAGATCTGTTGCTGTCTTCCTTGACATATACAATCTGTGCAACCTCGGTGTCAATGGGAAATAGCGGAGCACCTTATAAGGGATCTTCTTTTGTTTGCCATCATTAACCTTGTACTTAGGTGCTTCATATTTTGGACATTTATCCAATTGAGCATTCTCCTTCCAAAACAATATACAATCGTGTTTGCAGGCATCTATGTTCTTATATCCCATGCCAAAGTCACGTAATAATATCTTTGCCTCGTAAACTAAGGCCGACACCACATGACCTTCGAGTAAGAAGTCCTTAAAAGTCTGCAGAACCTTGTCAAATGACTTATTACTACATCTACTTTCTACTTTCGCATGCAATATCTTGATGACAAGCACTAACAGAGTATCTGATCTTTTGTAGCTTGGTTACAGGCCATGCTGGGAAGCCTTCAATAAATTTTCAAAATCCTGCACATCATCCCGCTCTTAAGTATCTTCCTCATGTAAGTTCCCTTACGATGGTCCTCTATCAACTCATTGTATTCATCCTGATGCTCTTCTGATTCATCCTTGCTCTCATATGAATCATCGGGTTGACCTATAGGTTCCCGATGTTGTATCCACTATTGGTATAAGACCATTATTCTTTTAATGTGTGAATGATTTCTCACGATTCTATAGTCATGCTTCAAACGGTTACAACAATCACCACACAGGCATTTAATCACCGCTTCCTAGCCTGAATTCACCTTTGCAATGTCAATAAATGAGTTCACCCCGGCTGTGTACTTCGTACAGAATTGGTTCTCATAATGTAATATCCAAGTCTTGTCCATATCTAGCCTAATCACATGCAATTAGAGATATTAGGGATAGAACTCAAGTTTGAAGTTTAAATTATTCTCTAGAGGTTCCTCTTATGAATAAAAAAGATTGTCTTAATAAAAAATTACAGTGGTTAACCCATGAATAACCACTTCTAAATAGAGTATTAGATGCCCAGAAGACCAAAGCTCAATGCCACTAAAAACTATGGTGTGATAATGTTTAACATCCTTGACAAAGGAGTAAATTCCAACTAATCAACCACAAGATCAAACCCTAAATGCAGATATTTAGAAGGAGAATCAAGATTAAAAGCACAAGCTTCTTAAAAAATCTGCTTCAAATCTAAATTAGCATAACAAAAACTTAAAAAGACATTACAACACCTTATGGGATTCTATTCATTTGAATCTGCTTTGGGCAGAAAATGAATGCACTTTGAAATTGAAAAAATGTAAAATCAAAGCATCAATCAATCAAGAAGGAAGAAAGAAAAGCTTTCAATCAGTCTAACATGCTATTTAGAAACAAAATAAAGAATTCACTTAGATGCCAAAACAAAAGCTATCAAAATCTAAAATCCAATTTAAGGAACAGATGTTGATATATATATATATATATATCAATCCAGTTGAGCTAGATAAAGCAAAGCTTTACAAGCCTTAGCTTTAGCCCAACCCATCATGAAGCTTGCTCAAGCTCAATTTGTCATCCCTAATTGTTGCTGCCACTTTTCCTAGTAGATTAAATCCTAGGAAATTAATGGTCCTATCGACATCTCCACCCTTTATCCATTCACTAACTCCCTCAATAGGCCTTGGATAAATCCTTAAGAATCCAATGAGTCAACTATAAAATACCCCCTAAGAATCATCATTTCAATAGTGGACCGTTTGGCTCAGGGGCATTCACCTCATCTTCTACTTCCAAATCTTTCTCTCTTTTTTTTCTTTAATTTATATTCTCTATTTTTGTGATCATGTTGAGGATTTATATATATAGATGCCGATTCATCTATAATTCAATGGAGGTTATTTATAGATGGAGTTATGGAATGGTTTCTCTCAAGATATTAAACAAGAACACAGTCTTCCTTTTCTTGTTTTGATTTTGCCTTTCTCTCTCTATCTCTGAGGGTGAAAGTAAGTAATGAGAAGATAAACAATGACAGTCTTCTTCTTTACATTTAGGAACACCCAATGTCCTGCTTTCATTTTAGCTCATTTATCTTTTTCTCTATAGAGTTCTTGATTGGTCAACTAGAAACAAGCCTATTTTCTTTTTTTATTATTTTTTGTTTTTTTGTTTTTTCTGTTTACTCTCTTTAGACTAGTTAATAAGAACACAAACACTGTAATGATCTTTATTTTCATCTTTGGATTTTCTCTCTTTGTGATTTTGCTAAAATTATAATCTTAACTCAATACTTCTTTTTACAGTAGCTATTTTTAATATAAATAAAAAAGTTTAGGTGTTTGTGTTTGGGGGAGATGGATTTCTAAGTAGCTAACATTAAACATCATTCTAGTATGAATGTTTGGTTGCTTTCGTTGGAGGCTGTTTGAACTTAAATGTCTAGAACAGCGACTTGGGAACTGATCAGCCATGCTTTGGAGTATTTCTTCTTGATGCACGTTCACCACATGAATCCATTTGTTTGAATTTGCAGAGCAGTTTTGCACTAATAGCTGGATTGAGGCATTAAGACTATATCTAGACTATGGGGATTTTAATTTTTCTCTAACATGCTAATTTTTAAAAGGAAAATAGAAAATTTTGAAGGAACAATTGCGTTTTACTTCCTCCGATGGCCTTTACCAAACTAAAGAACCATAAAACTGTTGCATTGTGTAAGGTCCTGAATCCCACTAATCTTGATTTACGTTAATTAAGCTCATTCTATATTAATTGAACTCGATTAAGGCTAATTTAATCCAATAATTAGCGGGGTTGGGCCTCGAATAGGGAGTTGGGCGGCGTTCGGCCCCACTTTAGTAGTTAAGGGCCTTTTTGTAATTTGTCCTCGCACCCCTTGGACACCCTGTCCATTTCCTTAAGTGTAACTTTATGCGTGGATCATCTTTCCTGTTGGGTCCGACTTGATCCGGACTAATTTTGGTCCAATTGAGGTGTATTTGGCCTAAACTGAAATTTCGGGAAAAGATAGGGCTTGTATGTAACTTCCAGGGAAAGTTATGTTTAATTGGGAGCTCAACGTATCTTCCTCCCTTCTTTTCGATTTGTTTCATTTGAGTTGTTGGAACAGTGTCTTCTCCCTCTTCTCCTGAACAACCTCCTTCTTAAGACTTGAGGAGCCACTTGGCTTAGGGATCATCTTCTTCCTCCTTCCCCTCCCTGAGCCATCTCTCTGTACTATTCTTTTCTGCAAGCTAGCTGTTTAAGGTAAGGATCCACCTCCACTTTTATGTATTTGGGGTTATGAGAGTAATGAGGAATCAATCTACACGACATGCATGTGGATCTAAACCCCCCATATTCCACACTTTCATGTTCTATTGTAGAGAACCCATTTCGATTTGGAGTGTTCCCTCCACCCACACGACAAGAAGAGTTAGAAAAAGGCTAAACACTGGTAACAAGGCAAGTACTTGAACTTATGTGCATTGCATGTGTAATTTTTCATTGCATGTTGAGTTAGTCCTTCCAATTTTTTTCCACTTAAGTCTCTTCTTAATGGGTACGTATGAATTAAGTTGTCACTTGGGTGCCAATGGGGTGTGAATCAAGTGGGAATGGAGAAAAATGAAAATAGAGGGTTTGGGAGTACATAACACCTTAATTGGGTACTCCTAGTAAGTCATAGAAATCCCTTCCTATATAAGTTCTGTACTGACTGAAACCGGAATTGGGCTACAGAACTGTATTCAGATTTCTGAAGCTTACGGTGAAGCTACGGCTAAGCCGTAAGCATCTACGGCTCAAAGTCCAGAGAGCATCAAAACGTGATTTTGTACTAAGGCTCATCTACGGCTACGCCATGGATTTCACTACGGCTAAGCCGTATCCAGCCCGTACCCTAGCCGTAGGTCTTCCTACGGCGAGCTTTCCAGAGAGCTCATGGAACCTAGTTTCTTCTATGGCTTGCATACGACTGCATCGTGGAATACACTATGGCTAAGCCGTAACCTCCCCGTACCCTAGCCGTAGGCTTAACACGGCTAAGCCATAGGCCAACATACGGTTGGGCCGTAATTGTGCATGAAAAATCCAGAAGGAATCTAACCCGCTAGGCTAAGTCGTAGCCTTGTATACGGCTAAGCCATAAGAACCCAGTAACATAGGATGTTAGAGACTATTATAATGATTTTGTAGGACCTTGGTATTGGCACCTTGTATACCACTACAGAGGCCCAATGGTAAGTACATGTTGAGGAGAATGAATGATTTCCAGAGGGTCTCCCAATGGCAAGTCATGGATGTTGGCATAAGGAGGGTGTCTCGAATGCACAAGGCAATACAAGGACATGGTAACACAACGACATTGAACGTCTTATGTGTACATCGTGTTGAATGCCCTTGGGGACTATAGGTTACTTAATTGGGGTGAAGGTAGTAATTCCTTGGACTCACTTAAGCTGAATGCATCCATATTGTTATGATATACCACCTTCAACATGAATTACTTCTTTTAGTAAAACCCTGAGGCAATTCAGACCTGAGCTTCTAATGAGTGAGTGTCTGACAAGCCAGAGCTTCTAATGAGTGCGAGCTTGTTAGCCAAGGGTATGATATGACTGATACAATTGGATATGAGTCGGCACCACTTAGCTTACGCCCTTTCGGGTATATGTTAAGTATGTCACCACTGCAGTAGGTTTACGGAGGAGTAGTTGGCACTCCTCGGGAAGCTAGCCTGATCCCCTAGCGACCCATACGATATGTGTATACTCCCTTTTGGGAGAATAGAGCGTTGTGTTTGCCAATCAGTATGTATGACACTTAAGTTGTAATTTCTTACTCATGCATCATGTTCAGTGATTATTCTTATTGATAAATCATGTTATACTTGTTCCTTATGCCTCAGTACTTGCTTAACCGTCGTGTTAACAGTGTTACTCTTGGTATTGCAAGTCCAGCGACCAGTCCCAACGCGGACACTGACGCGCACCCGGAGGGTACCCCAACGGTACCTCGGGATGTAGATGAGTGGAAGGATGGCGACGTCTTTTACTAGCCATCCCACGGAGCGCGACCATATTCAGGAGATATCATTTTTTTTATGTTTGGGGCCCCTTTTTGTATTAAACACTTAAACAGTCTTCTTGGGAATGTATTTAAAAGACTTCAACACTATCATATGTATATATATATGTTTACTTTTGAAAGTTAACAGACTATGAACTCGTGTGCTCTTGATAATTACAGAGTATTTTGCAGGATTTCGTTTATGATAAATTACGTTTGTACATGTGACAGCATACCTCACACATTTCTGTGGAATCTCCCTTGTAGGAATTCGTGCATAATTTTTCAGGGCACGGATTTCTACGAGATTACGTATCCATGCCCTGGGGGCCCACTCAAATCCCCAAATTCCCGGGATCGGGGCGTGACACATTGTCAAGGCAAATCAAGAATCATTGAAATCTGATAAACACTAGACACCCCTATGGCATGGGTGTCTCATTTCATATAACCACTAAGGGATTAATTCCTTAGCAGGTAAATCATCACATGAGTACTATACCATTGATCCCATCTAGGAAAAAAAAACAAAAAATAAAATATTGAATTCAACAACTATTATTGTGAGAGAGAGAGAGAGAGAGAGAGAGAGAACAACTGAAAGCCAATATAGAGTTGAACCTTGGTCTTGAAGTCTAGAGATGTCTCCCATGGTTTGTACAGTTTGGGGACCAGACAATTCATGAGCTAGATCATTTCAGATGGTGTCCATTTCTATCTACCAAAGGTGCCACATACACTTTGCCCTCTTGGGGAAATGAAAAACAGAGAAGAGAAAGATTAATAGAAAAAATGATTGATTGATCAAATAATCATATATAGCCGAATGATCCACAAGCTATTGAATACAACTAATTGGAGTGATATTACAGCTTCTGCTATTGCTGTAAAAAAAAAAAGAAAATCCAATTGCTAGACTTTTTGAAAGAAGCCCCCTACCCAAATAAAAAAAAAACTAAACTAATGAGAATGGATCAGAGAAAGCTGTTGGTAGAAAAAAAAACAAACAAATTAATCCACCCATAAGACTTGAACCCCAAATCAATATTGATGAACCCCACAAACTTACTAGATACACCCAAGATTCACTCAACTACTATTGCTCAAGGTAGTAAATCCTCCCCCTCTCATCATCTGCTTAAACTCTTTGACATCCACTATTCCATCTCCATCCACATCCACCTTCCCTTGCTTAATAAGGCCAAACAAATGCCACTTAGATTTTGAAAAAAAAAAACACGTAAATATGTAAGAAATTATTTTCATGGTTATCTTAGAAAAGAAGAGATAGAAGTTAGGAAAAAAGAAAGGTTGATGAGAGAGTTTTTTTTTTATTTTTTTGCTTAACTTTGCCTGCAAATGTTAAAAAGGGAAAGGAAAGAAAAGTGAAATGCGGATGTGGGGAATGAAAACCCTAACCTTGCAGAGGTTGCAATGGTAGAGAGGGGAGAGGGATAGAGTACTGCGTACAGAGGGGGTCCACTGGCAGAGACGATTGATCAGGTAAAGAGGAGAGAGGGAGAGAGCAGAGCAAAGCAGAGTCAAATGGTCGTAGAGAGTGAGCAAAGCTAGAGAGAGATGAGGGAAGATTGATTAGGATTCTAGGATCGGTCGATTGTGAGTGTTTTCTACATGCAGCGAGGCAGAGATTGCAGAGAGGGAAGAGATTATAGAGACAGCAGCAATCGCAGAGAGGGAAGAGATCGAAGAGATAACAGAGATTGTAGAGGGACGCTGGTGCTAGGATCGGAAGATAGAGGAGAGCAGTTGGGATTGGAAGAGAGAAGGAAAATGCAGAGAGAAAGAAAAGCAGTTGGGATCGAAAGAGAGAAGGAAAAAATATTTTTGAGGGGTGGGGGAGTGAAATAAGGATTTCTATCTTAAGTCAACAAAAAAATGACCTTCACCAAAGACCTATTTTCATTGCCAAAAGTTGAAAATTCGTTGCCAATAATTTAATTTAATTTATTTTAATTTTTTCTAAAATATTAATTATAAAGTACTAACATTTACCGACACTTTTCCCATTTACATCAGTAAAAATACAACTTTTACTGACGCTTAATTTAAAATGCTAGTCATTGTATTTACTGACAATATTTTTCATCACAAAAGGTTACCAATTCATCATCAATAATTCATTTTATTTTAATATTTTCTAAAAATAAGTTAAAATTTTGCAATCTTTACTGACATTTAATTTAAAGCATCGGTCATTATATTTACCGACGATATATTTTGTCATAAAAAGTTAAAAATTCGTTGACAATAATTTATTTTAGCTTAAATTTTTGTTAATAAAATAAGTTAAAATGTCCTAACCTTTGCTGACAAATTTTTTTTACGTCAGTAAAAACCTGGATTTTACCGACATTTTATGTGAAACATTGGTAATTAACTGGGTTTCGCAGATGTTTTATGCAAAATGTCAATAAATAATTACATATCAATATTCATAGCCGATGTTATATTCATTACATCAGCAAAATGTGACTGTTACCGAAAAAATTATAAAACTGTCGCTAAAAAATGTTGCCAAAAGTGCATCTTTTTGTAGTGTTTGTGATCAAACTAGGCTAAAAGACATGAAAAAGTGCTAAAATACATGAAAAAGTGCTTAAAAAGTGATGAAAGCCAGTGACCACAGAGTGCTGTGTAAAATGGCTTATGACCGCAGAGTGTTGTGTAAAATGGCCTATAACGGTAGGGTGCTGTGTTCGTGACTGCAGAGTGTTGTGTAAAAAGGCCTGTGATTGCTGGGTGCTTTATAAAAAGTGCTGTGACTATAGAGTATTATGCAAAAAGTGTTGTGACCATAGAGTGCTGTGCAAAATGGGTAGTGACTGTGGGTCTACGATCACTGACCTGTTTTGACCACAATTGGGCTTGTTTGACTTTAAAGACACCCTATTCAAGACCTTTGATGTCAATGATGAGTTTGAGAGCATTTGTAGAGTAATTTTGTACCTTGAAGTACATCAACCTGTCACCTCAAATAAAGGAACCTTGCACGTTGAAGTGCACGAACCAAATCATCACCCTTGTATGAAATGAAATAACGTTGATTCAGTCCAAAGAGGCTTTATGTTACTAGCTATAGGATCACTAGTTCATTTATATGACCTAACAAATGTTTATATTAAATTAGTTATAAGAACAATGACATTTGCAGCTATGCATTGTCCAGAGTCTTACATTGATGGATCCCATGTGATCATTGTGGTATTAGTGTGTTAAGTTTATAGATTTGCATATTTATGCATCCTTTGGATAAGGGGTTTAATTAAGTGAATTGCATTACTATTCATCAAATTTCGTCATGTCATGCATTTCACTTAAGAACTTAAATTTCAAAATTTTTACACACTTCTACATTAATTTATGATTTTTCTCCTAAGAGTCCCAATTGGAGTAGAATTCTATCCAAAACATATCCCACTTCAATGTGGGCTCTTTAGTATTTTATGGGCTTCCTTAGATTGTGTAGGAAGATGTGAGTAGATCATGTGGGGCACACCATTAAAGAAATTTAGAAGATGGGCTTCACGAAGACCCCACAAACATGTGCACACATGCATGGATGGTCAACCAGGGGGTCCCACTCTCAATTTGTTAAAAGAATTCAAATTTGAATCAAAGAAAAGAAAGCCAAGGTGGAGAGATTCAAGAAAAGGAAAGTCAAAAAAGAGGAATTCAAAAATGAAAAATAATCCCTTTTTTTTTGGACGGTATAGATTAAAATGGTCATAACTCTCATACCAAGCATTGACATCAGACAATCTACCTGCCATTCGAAAATTCTTTTTGAGTAGATGTCCGTAAGATCCAAGATTTTATTAATCAAAGCTGAAATGATAAAGTTATGGCCTCGGGAAGGTGGTTGTATGATTTTGGATGGGATTGCAAAAAGGTTGGAAATTTTTGTTAGATTTTGTGGACTCAATCCATCGGTTGATGTAATAAATTGACTAATTTCTTTATTTATCAATAATATCATGCTTTACTTTTATGAGATGAATGTTATTTTACTACTTCATGCACATGACCAATACATATGACATAATGGTTCATGAGTTGAACGGGGTCCCATTAGTATATTAGATGTGATATATGTGCATGGATGAGATCCACACGCGGGAGATATATGTCACAAATCTTATACTTAATAGCTTCACAACCAGTAATGAGACTGGGCATCTCATTTGATAAGGTTGCAGCACTTTGATCACTATGAGATAGTGTGATTTGTCTCGATCATCAGAATGTAAGATTCTGGATCACGGTGCTGGTATATTGGATGTATTGAAGGACCATGAGATGCACTTTGTGGAATTTTATCTCAATAATAAGGTATGCTATCATAATTCCCTAGCAATAGGCTCTCAATCCTGAGATATTGATGAACTCAAGTTTCTATCTGTTTATTTGCTTTGAGTCACCAATGAGTGAGGCCGACTATAGGTTAACACCTCGGTGTCTTGGGTATGTGGTAGTAGAACTGTGGGAACGTTGAATGATCAAGATGGAATCTATCTCTATTATCCCCTTGTGCCAATTAATGGATTTGTTATTAGTAAGTGCGCACCCATCTCAATTAAGAGTTAATTGGATGGTACTGATGATTACTGTGATTAATTGGGGCTCAAGGATAATAAGATGTGAAACTTATATTGGAAGAGACAGATTTATTTCAATTGATCCACGGATATTGATAGAGGGGCCTACTTGTGGTAATTGGGAAGTTTAGGGTCTTCATTGTAATTTATTCTTAAGACTGGAGTGCATTTGCATTTATATAGTGGTGTTATTTACAATTAACTGTGGGCCCAGATTGCACATGAGATGTGGGGTCGCGGTGTTCCAGTTGGAGCCAGCTTTCTAAGGAATCCCTAGTGGTCCCCACGCTAGCCCAAGTTATTGGAAAATACTAATCCAACTTGAACTCTAGAAGAAGGTTTTAGAAAAGAGAAAGTTGCTAATTGCTTTGGAAGTAAGACTTCTATTTCAATTAAGCAAGGAAGAGATTTGAAAATATATAAAATCTCTTGGATGTCCAATAAGAGTCTCTCTCACGCCCAAAACCCTGTTCGTGCAAGAGTTGCATGAGTTTCTCTCTCCTTCTCTCTTCTAGTTCCTTGGAGTTTCGAGTTAGGATTTCTCCTGAAGATTCCACCAATCTTCTCGAGAAAAGAAATCCAATTCAGGTTATAGCGTGGAAGGCTAAGAAGTGTTGAAGATTCTCATCATCAAGCAGAGTGCAACTTCTCCATTAGAGTACTACAGATCTCCAAAGGTATGATCTACTTCTTGCATGTCGTAGATTATTATGGATGTTTAGTGCTGTTTGATTCTGTCTTTTAGATAGAATATTTACTGTACATAGTCACGAGATTGAGGGTAATACATCTTGGATTGGGTTTTTGGTCTTAGTTGATTCCTGTGTCAAGTGGGTCAAAAGTTTTGAAAATCTATCCACGAGACCCACCTACTTCCAACAATTTTCTCCAGGTTACATACCTTTGGGTTGAGTCCATCTCTCTTTAAGTGTAGTACATTGAAGATCAAGTGGGGTCTACCATCCTGGTTTGCATTATCTTAAATTATTTTCAAGATAACTCAAGAAGATTTAAGGAAATCCAAGATATTTTCAAGAAAAGAAAGTTGCCTTATCACTGGATATTCTCTTTCCAAAAATCTTTCAAAAGTTCAAAGGTCAAAAGAAGATTCTTTAAAAGAAAAAGAAAGTTACAAGGCTATTATAAAAGGGAGAAAATAAAGGAGACACGAAAAGAAAGCCTACTGCACCAAAATATGGGCTAGCTACAAAATAGGATCTAGGGAGAGAAAAGATAGCATCACTTGCCCTATTTAAGACATGCCTTGGATGTCCAAGACTAATCATCCCTTGCCATGCTCTCTCGCCACTTTTCTCTCCTCTCTCTGCTTTCTTTTATTCTCTCTTTAGTGTAGAAAGAATAGAGAATTAATTTACGTATTTTGGAGCCTCTTATTCTCTCTTTTATGTAGAAAAAATAGAGAATTAATTTGGGTATTTTGGGGCCCTGTTATAGAAGCTAGGCTAGAAGAGAGTATTGAGAGCTTGTAATCATCTTGAAGATTCAATGAAGTTCACATTTTTTTCAATGGAGAAGTAGATCGTTTATTCAAAGTGTCGGATGAAGTTACATACATTTCACCATTCTTTTATGTGATTTAATTTAAATATCTTTGTCTCATGCAGGCTTAATTAGATAAAAAATCTGCCTTCTATCTTAGATAACCTAAGCCATTTAATTTGTATTGAACAATGATTTATTCACATATATATTTTTTTAAAAGGTTGTGCTTAGATTAAGTTCTTTGATAATCTATCTTTGATTAATATATGATATTTATTTAGTTCAAAATTTTATTAGGTGAATGATATTTTCACCCTAGATAAATTGTAAAAAGAAATTGTGCTTTGTAATAGACAAATTATCCAAATCAGAAACATTGATTTGTTTCTGATCTGAAGGATTTTTGGAGATAGATCTATTTTATTGGTTGCATAGAATGGTGGTGTGATTACTTGATAGATTCATGACATTCTGGTTTGCGTTTCATTATTGATTTTCATATACTTTATAATTAGATTTTTTTCAAGTAATTTTTATATCTCTTTCAACTTTTTTATTGTTCTGAAAAAAATCTGATCTTAATTAAAAAGAAACTTCAAAAGTGCTCCTTGTTGGTTCGACCTGTATTTGCTATTATCTCAATAAGACAACCATCCAATTGCAGTTTTAAGTAGATAGAATAAATTCACATCAAGTTTTCAGCATTGTTGCCAGGGAGCTAAATCTAAAGTTTTTTTTATTAAAGCTTTTTTTTCTTTTGTTTAGGTGCATTTACATTCATCATTAAGTTGCATTATTAGTTGTTCAATAATTTGGCTTATTCGCTTAACTTTGTTTGCAATTAGTGGTAGTTTTTCTTTTTATTTTTTCTAAAAAAAATAAAATTTTTTTGAAATATTCTGATTTTCTTATTATTTTATTGAATTTTTAGAATTATAAAAAAATTTAAACAAAATAACCTTTTTTTAGAAAATTTTTTCCTGAATTTCAGAAATTAAAAAGTTAGTAAAAAAATTTTTTCTTTTTGATGTTTTAGAGTAGTTTTTATTTTCTTTTAGGATTCTTTTTGATAATTACTTTAAAAAACTATCTTTTCTTAGTATTTTTCTAATCTCTAATTAAAAAACTTATTTCTAGGTTTCATTAGATTTGTTAGTATTAGTTTGATTAGAGTTAGGTTTATTTGATTTTCAATTTGAATAGTTTAGATAATTTTGCTATTTTAAAGAGTTTTCATTTTCTTGGTTTTGTTTTACTTCGGATAAGATTTTGAATTTCTTTTTAAGAGAAGAGAGGAGTTGTTACTTAGGAATTAGTAATGATTTTTTTATAGGTTTGCATTACGTGAAGAGATTTGATAAAAAGAGAAAACTAAGGGGATTGCTACCAAAAAACTCCATTAACATTGAATTGCTTGCAAAAATTGCAAAGAAAAGAAGACAAGCTTACAGAAGATAAGATTTGCATGGATCCACTGTAAGATCTTCTATCTTTAACCCATGAATCTTTTCTCACAAGTGGGCTTGGATGATTTAAATTTTGCAAATTGTGATTGTTTGCATGGAACAATTTAAATTGGACTGACACACTTAGTTAAGGGCAACTCACCCGTAAAAAATAAGGACTAGATTTCATTACTAGATCCTTGCTCATCTTGGTTAAATCATCTCTCACCTTAGGATCCTAATCTTAATTAAAAGCAAGTAACAACAATACCCTAGTATTTGAGCTCAGTAGGATGAAAATCACTGACGGTTGCACCAATTGCGCTCTTTGATTGAAGTTGATGCCCAAGAAAGCCTTTGCTCCTGAGGGTGCAAAAGTTTGACTGTTTAGGGTATAAGTGCTTAAGCTGGTTCATCCCCACCACCCCCTAGTGGCTGTCTAGTAAACTAAGGTTTCATAGGACCAAATTGGAGGTCCAAGAGTTCTCTTCACTAGTTAAGAGCTGTCTAGTGTCTAGGCTAACCCTCTGACCTTTCTTGTACTCAATCCTTGAACTTGATTGTATCATATTCAGATCATTAGGACCTTGCATATAGTTTAGGTTTTCATTTTTTAAGGGTTGAACCTGGTGCATGCGATCTAAACCTAAGAAGAAGAAATTTTGGGAACGCAAAAACCGTAGGTTGATTAAGATAGAGCTTAAGTTAGCCTTCACCATCATAGGTAGTTCATCAATTTTTGAAGAAAATATGGCTGATGGGGAGCAAGTGGACCCACCCATGACTTTCATAGACTACATGTGCCCTACCAAGACAACTCAATCATCCTACATCACCCTGCCTCATACTAATGCCATCTTTGAGCTGAAATTTGACATGATCCAGATGCTCCCAATGTTCCGTGGGGTAGACTAGGGGAACACATATAAACATGTTAGGGAATTTGAGGACATTTGTGTGACCATGAGGATAAATCATATATGGAAGATGCTCTCAAGCTTAGATTATTCCTTTTTTCCTTGAAAGAAAAGGCTATAGCCTAGCATTATGCCTTACAGGTCGGGTCCATCACTATATGGCTTAAGTTAGGCGAAGAATTTTACAAGAAATCCTATTCTTAACAGAAGACTGCTTCGATTAGGCATGCCATCAATGGATTTTATCATATGGATGTGGGGACACTCTACACTTATCTGGAATCGTTTAAGGACCTCTTGATCTAGTGTCCCCATGATGGATTTGAAAAGATCTTATTGGTCCAGATTGTGTATAAGGGCATGGAAAACCCAACTAAGCAAATGGTGGAATCCTTCTATGGTGGAATTTTACATAAAACACAGCGAATAAAGCATGGGCAGTTTTTAGAAGAAATCGTTGATAGTACACTACAGTAGCCCTTGATAAGAGGGAGCCCACCAAACCCTCCATTCCTAAGAAAGGGGAGATCTTCAAGATTGAACCCAAAATTGAGGTAGAGGCTAAATTGGCCAAATTGATGAGGAGGATAGAGGCCTTAGAGCTGAACCAAACACCCACTCTAAACACCTTAGAGTCATTGAAGTATAATTAGGCCTTGAATGGTGGAATTGACCCAACAACTTTGGGTTAAGCCAAGTCTGTTGAGGAGGTGAATGCACTTTATCAAAACACTTGTTTTGATAATCAGTAGAGGTATGACCCATATTCCAACACATATAATCGAGGTTGGAGGGATAATCTGAACTTTTTTTGGCCCAAGGGTCTAACTCAGGGTGGCACATCACAGGCGAATCAATTTCAGCCCATTCAATCTCAAGCCAATACCCCACCCGGTTTTTAAAAGCCCAATTTCAAGGCTAGTCCACTAACCTAGATTCCTTAAAAGAGGCCGTGAAACTTATATCTCAAAGTACAATCAATTTCAACCTATTCAATCAAAGTCCAATAAATTTCAACACATTTCATCTCAAGCCAATGCCCTACCTGATTTCCAAAAGCCCAATTTCAACCCTAGTCCACGACCTAGATTCCTTAAAAGAGTCCAGGAAACTCATGTATCAAAATACTGCTCAATTCCAGCAGACTACTACTTAAATGTTAAATGTCCACACTCAGACCCTTGCAAAATTGGAATATCAAATGGACCAACTAGCCAATCCATGAGTGACAGAGACAAGGGAACCTTCCCTAGTCAACCTTAAACTAATCCCAAAAGCCAAGCTGTTCATGATAATAAAGGAAAAGGCCCATAGCAAGTCAAATTGATAATCACTTTTAGGTTAGGTACATAGATTGATTACAAGGTAAAACTACCTAGGGAACTTGTGAAAAAAATCAAGTGAGGATGTGGAAATTGAGGAACCAAGTGTGATTGCTAAACCCATGATAGAACTAGAGCCCATCAAGGAAAACCCAGTCATAGCTAAACCATCATCTAGTGAGCCCACTCCTAAGACTTACATTCCTAAGGCACCATACCCCAGAGGCTAGGACCAGGAAAATCAACTGCCCAGTTGGATAAAATGTTAGATCATTTAAACAAGTGAGAATCAATATTCCATTACTTGATGCTATCCAACATATTTTGGCCTATGCCAAAATTTTGAAGGACTTTGTACCTTCGAAAGGGCTATCAATGTGTCTAAGAAGGCTTTTCTAGCTCAACAAGCTAGCTCGATAATTTCCTATTCAAACCTTATCATATATATGGACCCTGGGTGTCCTACCATTTCTTGCTAGATAGGGGACCACTACATAGAGAAAGCTTTGCTAGACTTGGATGTGAGTGTAAACCTTCTTCCGTGCTCTATTTACAAAGAACTAAGTTTGTGGAAGATGAAAAATACCCATGTGATCTTGCAATTGGCTGATGCATTGATTCGATACCTTCGAGGACTTTGTGTTTTCCATCGATTTTGTTGTCTTCGATACAAAACACACATATGGGGCTGAACCCAAAATACCAGTGATCTTGGGGAGACAGCTCCTAGCCGCCTCATATGCCTTGATCAATTGTAGGAATGGAGTGATGAGGACCATGACCATTTATATGAACATTTTTAATGTCAATAAGCAACCTCCTGATAAGGATGATGAGTTTTTGAAGTCAGCTATATTCATGAATTAGTGGAAAATAACTTACCCGATTTAAATCTTAAAGATCCATTAGAAGCTTGTCTAGGCCACTTTGGAAGTAATTTTGAAATAGATAGACACATTAAGGAAGTCAATACTTTGCTGAACTCAACCCTAGTCATGGACTGTACCAGGTGGTAATTGAAGCATGAAATTCTGACTCCATCTATTTCCGTACTTGTCCCATTGTCGTAGAGGCCCTAAGTTAGAACTCTAGTAGCTGCAAGATACTTTGAAATATGTGTTTTTAGGCTAGCTAGAAACCTTTCTAGTGATTATAGCTACAGACTTGGACCCTGTCCAAGAGGAATAACTCGTAAAATTCTGGATGAACACAAGGAAGCTATAGGGTGATCCATAGCAAACATTAAAAGAATAAGTCTATTTGTGGTCCAACATAGAATCCATTTGGAAGAAAATACAAAAGCTTCTTATAAACCATAGAGGAACTGAACCCTGCAATGAAGGATGTGGTCAGGTTGGAAGTCTTAAAATTACTTAATGTAGGGGTGATTTATCCCATATCTAATAGTGCATGGGTGACCCCAGTATAAGTGGTACCAAAGAAATTTAGAATAACAGTGGTTCAAACTGAGGGCGATGAATTGGTACCCACTAAAATAAAGACTGGATGGAAAGTATGCATCAATTATAGGAAGTTAAATTTAGTGACCTGAAAAATCATTTTTATTTCCCATTCATGGATCAAATGCTTGAAAAGCTAGCCGGTCATGCTTACTACGTTTTCTTGATGGTTGTTTCGACTACAACAAATTCCAATTTCACTCGAGGACCAGGAAAAAACCACCTTCACCTATTCATTTGGTACATTTACTTACAGGCACATGCTCATTGGGCTATGCAATGCACCGGCCACCTTTCAAAGGTGCATGATGAGTATATTTTTTGACATGGTCAAGAGAGTCATTGATGTTTTCATGGATGACTTTTTAGTCTTTAACAATTCTTTTGAGGGGTACTAACATCATTTGTCCCTTGTGCTTGAAAGATGCAAAGAAAAGAATCTAGTTCTAGGACATATTATTTCTGAGAAAGGAATTGAGGTGGACAAAGCGAAAATTGATTTGAATTCAAAATTGCACCACCAAAGTCTATTAAGCAGATTAGATCATTCCTGGGCTATGCTGGTTTCTATCGGACATTGATCAAGGATTTTAGTAAAGTTGTTAAACCATTGTGCCAATTGTGACAAAGAGGCCTCATTGGAATTTGATGAGAATTATTTAAAAGCTTTGAGAAATTGAAGAAGGAAGTAATATTTAACCATCCACATGCGTATGATACTAAGATACTAAAACATATCTATGATGATGAACATCATGTCCCTCAAACGGGGACTCCAAAATATCATAGTATATCCACAAGCCAAAGCATGGCTATGTCTTGAAACAAACTTCAAAACATAACCCCATGACACTCTTCGGAGGATGATTAGTAGATGATGTCATCCTCATTCCATTCATCTATTTCCTAAGGTACTGCTATGGTTCCTTCTGGGGGTGCTGGACTACTGTACTGGCATTGGGTTGTGTACCTATAACATTAAGGGTAGTACTGTTAACATGACAATTAAGCAAATATAACGATATATAAGGTTATCATGATGTATCAATTTGAATTAGAAATGTATTGATTAAAAGAGAGAAAAAATTGGAAGCTAGGCATCTTGTGCATGAGAATAAGCATGAGTAATGAATCTTAGATGGAAATACATTAGCATATTAGTTGGCATCCACATGGCTATCTTCTCTCTAGAAAGAAAGTATATTATACAGTGGAAAATCACTAGTGGTCGGTGCCAAGATCATCTAGCTACCTTAAGAGCGTCGACCAACTCTTCATATAACTACTGCAGTAGGTAATGAATTGAATACGCTTATTCGGTCCAGTCGAACATCCTATGGGTACAAGCTAAGTGGTGCCAACTCAATGTATTAAGACTGATCAAGATTTATAACTTTCACACTTATCTTACATAGCCATCAACTCATTCTTATACAGAAGCATATATAGGTCTTGAGATTGTATTCAGTCATAAATATCAAAATTAAACGAAGTAACTGTTATTCAAACAATGCATACTTAAATGAGCTATTAGAGCTCGAACCCTCACAACCTTAATTACTCCTATCTTGGCTCATGGGCTAACGCTCAGTAGAAGCTCTATTTCTAATCTTGCCTTAAGGTTCACCGCGAAGAATAGGTATATGATTAGATCATGTTGAGGGCAAGCTTTACTTAAACAATATGGATGCATTTGGATTGAAAGGTTAAGAAGGATATGTACTAGTCACCCCTAGTTAAGATACTTCGGTGTTTCTTTAGTCATTCAACATGGTGTATTCATAAAACATCTGGTGTTAATGCATTGAAAATCTTGTTATTAAATTGTGTAGGCATTAGACACCTTTTCTTATGCTAACACCCATGACATGATGTTGGGAAACAATCTGGAAAATCAAGAGGGAGTGAGAGAAAACTCTACACTTTTCCTCCTTAGTTTTTGATTATTGATGGGCTAATTTGGTTGAGGCAAAGGCACAACTTCTAAGGCCCTATATGGTTTTTGAAAGTCCTTAATTTTCCTAAGTTCATTATGTTCCTACGGCTTAGCTGTGAATAAGCCACGGACTAGCCGTGTTCATAAGATCTTTCCCGTGGTTTCGGCTTAGCCATAATTTAGCTTGCAGCTTAGCCATGGATAGCCTATGGCTAGGTCACGGCTGGGATACGGCTTAGCTATAGTGCATTCATAGCTTAGCCATGTGGTTAGCCTAGAAGAAAGTTAAGTTTTAGGCTTTCTGGATTCCTAGCTATAGTGTATTTTTTACTTAGTTATAAGCTTTAAAATTTTAGTTATGAAGCAAAGTTCAGTACAAAACTTTTTCAATTGATTCCAATGTGGTTTTCTTTGCTCCAAACTATCATCATACATCTTTCAATACCCACATTTCATCATTATTTTATAAACATACTCATTATCATTCAAACCATCATATATTATTAAATTAAAAGGTGTGAAAGAACTGTAGATTGGCATTTAAGGAGAGTTCTTCAAGAATCAACATAAATAGGCATACATACAGTAATATACACTCTTATACTTGCCTTATTTTAGTGCTTTACCCAATCACACTTTTCCCTTGGGTTGATAATGGAGAAAGCCTTAATAAAAGATGATCCTACTACATGCAAAACTATGCAATGGGGGAAATGAGTATAAAATGCATCCATGTTACCAAATTGAGTCTCTTTGACTCATTTAAGTTCAATGCATTGAAATGGAGGTGAAGTCTTTACCTTAAGGCTTCTATAAGAAACAAGGAAAAAGATAAGGTCTTGAATTCCAAAAAAAACAAAAGAAAGTGATGTGATTAAAGATGAAGCTGTGGATCTTGCATGCATAGCCCCAAGTGCTTGAAGGAAGATGAGAGAGAGTGAGAGGGAAAGGAAGAAGATGAAGTAGCTCCAGCAAAACATCAGAGATTAAAGGGAAGGTATAGAATAAGCATGTAAGTTGGTTTTTAAATCCAGAAGGGAATGCAGAGAATGAGCAGGTAAGTTGGTTTTTATATCCAGATTTTTTGGAATTAGAAGCAAGTCCACTGGGTATTATGGATTTTACAGTTTGAGTCAATTAGTATTCAAGTGGGCCAAATGGACGCAAATTAAGCTCGGCCAATCATGAAAGTTGACAATTAAGATAAAATACACATGATGCAATTAATATGGTGCCACAATGATGCAAACCATGTAACTCTAAATTACAAGAAGGTCCTTGACTACCAAAGTAAGGTTTGAACTTGACCCAACTATGTTTTCATGACCCAAACCTGAAGAGGATTTGAGTTGAATTAGCCAAATTATATATTAATTAAGGTAAAACAAGTTTAATTATTATACATTGAGATTAGTTTGGGTTTGAACCCACGAATGTGCTCAAGGTCAACTCCCCAAAGTTTAAAATCAATTCAACATCATTTGGGTAGAAAACAGGTTGACTGCCAGCAATGTAAGGGACATTGACTTTGAACATGCAACAAATGAGTTACTGATCAAAATCCTACTTTAACATATCAAAATCAAATTAAATTTGGATGGACACTTCAATATGCCTTTAACATTAAACCCACTAAGTTATAAGTCAATTCAAGGTCATTTGGGCCTTAAACAGCCGAAACAAGGGCCCATTTTCATAAAAAGTCAAAGGGAGGGTTGGCCAACCTCAAAATGTCAAAACATTATGAAATTTCTATGAAACCCCTAAAATGGTTTTGGAAAATGTTCCTCCAAGTTTCATAAATATCGGACGTCATTCGGATCTCAAACTGATGAAAATAAGTCACATGCAAAAAACCCAAAATTTGGCTTGTCCGTGACAATGGCCACAGTCACGGACACATGTAAACCGATCGTGGGAGGTTTCTAGAGGTTATTTTGTTTTATTTTGAAATGTAACTTCTCACAACTTTTGGGAATCATTCCAACTTCCTCTGAAGCTTATAAAAGGCACATTAAGGCTTTGAAGAAGGGTTCAAGCGAGGTTTCAAAGGTTCCAACAAAAGTTCAAAGGTTCTATAGCATTCCAACAAGTATCAAACTTCCAAAGCTCCCTTTGTTCTTCTTCCCCTCACAAGTTTAAGGTGAGAAATTGTTCTAGAGAAGGAGATACATCATGCCAATACTCATGGAAACTGAACTTCAAGGCTGCCAAGTGCCAAAGGACTCCAGCAGATGAAGCTGTCTTCTTTGATTCTCCCACTTGAAGAGGTTTTAAGCCATCTCTAAGGTTGTGAAAAAACCTATTTTGGGTTTCATTCTGCTCCTTGAAAGGGTCAGAATGACACAACTTCGGCCATAAGTGTTCGCACAAATGCACCCCTTCTAGATTTGCACAAATGTGATCCATAACAATGAAGTGGTGACTACCAAAGATCATATAGATGATTCTAAGGTCGAATTCAACACTCTTGGTGATTATCCAGTACTCCTAAAGTCAAAAAACAGAAGTTTTAGGCATTACAGAATCAAATAGAAGTGACACAAAGAGAAAGAATGGCAAAAACGACCACTATCTGTTAGTGACTGTGGCTATGGTCACTGGCAGGGGCTCATGTCCGTTGGCCATGGTCACTGCCCCCATGCCTTTAATTTTTCTGTATTTTTTCCATTATTTGATATATTTTCCTGATTTTCTTACTATGGATCACATGTGAGACCAAAGGTTGTAACTTTCTAATACTCGTAAACAACCTGTATCCCCGAGGTCAAGGCATTGAACTCATGTAAACAAAAATGAATTTAATGATGATCAGTAATGATTTTCCCATTCTTCTATGTGCTTGAATGTATGAATTTTGGACTTGATTCCATTGTATTCATTATCATTTTCAAGCGCTATTAGAGTTGATTGTCGATTCGGCAACGGTTTCTATACCTATAACACCAAGGGTAACACTATTAAATGCGATGGTCTAACAAATATAAATGCATATAAGACTAACATATTGTATCAATTGAATTTAAGACATATTGATTAAAAGAGAGCATCTGTGAAAACTAGGCATGTTGTGCATAGAATAAACATGAGTATGGAATCATGAAATAAATATACCATGGCATACTGGTTGGCATCTACAGGGCTATATTTTCTCAAATATGAGCATGTATCATATGGTGGGAACTCATTAGCAGTTTAACCAGAGATCTGTCTAGCTACCCGAAGAGCGCTGACCAGCTCGTCACATAACTACTAGTGTAGGATAATGGAAAACCATAATTCGGTCCCATCGAACTTCATATGAGTACAAGCAATGTGGTGCTGACTTAATGTGTCAAGACCAAGTGAGATCCATAACTCTCAATTTTAACATAAGTAGTGATTGTTTTATGCTTATAGAGAAAGAATATCAGTCTTGAGATCTTATATGATTCATATAATCGAAATTGAATGGAATTACTAACAATTAAATAATGCATACTTAGGTGAGCTAATCATGCTCGAACCCTTTCAGCCTTGACTATTCTTTCTTGGCTCACAGGGTCGTACTCAGAAAAAGTTCTGGCCCGATCTTGCCTCGAGGCTCACCCAGGGATAATGGGTGCATGATTTAATCATATTGAGGGTAAGGCTTATCTTAACAATATGAATGTAATTGAATTAAGAGGTTAATAAGAATTTTACTAGCCAACTCTAGCTACGATTAAAAAAAAAAGGACAGCCCAGTGCACGAGGCTCCTGCATAGTGGGGTTTGGAGAAGACAAGATGTATGCAGCCTTACCTTTATTTTGAAGAGGCTATTTTCGTGACTTGAACTTGCGTCCTCCAGGACGTTACTGGTAAGCTTTTACTGTTGGGCCAAGCTACCCTTCTCAACCCTAGCTAAGATAATTTGTTTTTTTCCTTAGTTATTTAATATGTGTATTCATAAGATATCCAATGTCAATGTACCACTGAATCTTGGTGCTATATTTTGTTAGTGTGGACACTAGTTCTTATGCCAACACCCATGACGTGGTGTCGAAAACTAACTGGAAATCAAAAGGTAATGAGTAACAACTCCACACTCTTCCTTCTTAGTATTTATTTACCAATGAGTCAATTTACTTGGTGAAGATACCAATTCTAAAGCCCTACATGGTCTTTCAATATACCTAAGGTCCTAAGGGTTAGGATGACTTAAAGCATCGGAGATGATTGAAATTGGTGCTCCATGCAATCTTACCACCTCCTTGATATAAAGATTTGCCATTTTCTCTATTTCTTGACTCATCTGAAATGGTACAAAGTGAGCTGACTTAGTCAAACGATCTAGTATCACTCAAATTGCATTAAAGCCCCCTTTGGGTACTAGGTAATCCTCGGTGCAAAATCCATAGTTATGTGTTCCCACTTCCATCAAGGAAACTCCAACTGATGCAAAAGACATGGGGGCCTTTTATATCTTGCTTTAATCTGCTAGCAAACCTAACACTTTGCAACAAACTCTACAATATCCTTCTTCATATTCTTCCACTAGTAATGATTTTCAATTCCTGATACATCTTGGTACTTCTAGGATAGGATAGTTCCCAAATAATCCCTAATTTGAAATAAAATAAACAATGTTTTATCCCAAAAAGGGGTACCTAATTGATCGAACCCGTATTCGATCTATCAAATTCCCTTCAAAAGGAATAATTTGATCGATCAGGCTCTTCCCCAATTGATCGGCCCTCAAGCACTTTGGCTTTGAGCAGGATCAGTTTAGAACTAATTCCCTCTCTACTTCTCCAACATTCCTGAACCCCCTCATCATCTTAAAACATCGCTAACACTACATAAAGGCATCCTTCATCCCCCAATCTCTGAATCTCATAATTCCTTTTTACATACTCAAGAAGGCAACCCAAATACATTCATTATCATACATTTTAGACAATTTGAGCTATAAAAAGGGTATACATGGAATTCTTCAAGGAATCAACATACATACACATACATGTAGCAATAATACATATTTATACTTGCCTTGTTTGGTGCCTTACCAAAAAGCAAGCTTCCTTAAATCAAATGGCTAAGATACCCCCAATTTGCAAACCCTACATGAGAAGTCATGTATAAACGTAGAAACATGAGATACATGCCATGCCAGGAACTTTCCCAAACCAAGTGGAATCCACCAACTAAAAGCTAGGTGGAGTTCTCACCTTTGGTGGTTTGAGAAGATAAGGAAAAGGAAATTCCTATTACTCAAGGGCAAGAGAGGAAGGAGAAGAGGTTAAAGATGATGTTGGTGCTCTTCATTAGCACATGCACATAGTTTCCATGGCTAGATTCTTGAGAGATGAAGAGGGATGGTAGGAGGAAGACAACTCCAGCAAACTTTGGAGAGTAAGAAGAAAAGGATCGATTTGCTAGAATGGGTGTTTTTATATGACCCAGTTTTCTGGACTTACAGGTAAGTCCAATGGTTTATGAAGTTTATAATTCAAGTCAAATGGCCTCTAGTTGGCCTAAGATAGATCCAAATTAAACTAGGCCAAACATGAAAGATGACCCACATGTTTAAATAAGCATGATACAATAAAATAACGCCCATATGATGCAAAACCATAAAAATCTAAATTACGAAAAAGTCCTTGACTACCTAAGTATGGTTTGAACTTTAGCCGACCACCTATCCATGATCCAAACCCAAGGGATTTGGATTAAATTAGTGTAATTAAGTATTAGTCAATGTAAAATACAATTAATTATAACTAATTGTGATTAGTTTGGGTTTAGACCTTATAAGCACACACCCCAGGCCAACTCCTTATGCATCAGTATAAATTACAAAACCTCTATTTCTTTTAGGTAATGATAAAATTGGGGTGGTAGTCAATTTCTACTTCAAAATCTGGAAGCTTGCTTCACATTCATTAGTCTAGATGAAAGGTATACCCATTCAAGTTAGTTTACTCAATCGAGCTAAGATTTTAACAAATCTTTCATGAACCTATAATAATATCCTGCAAGACTAAAGAAGCTCCGCACTTTTGCTACTGTCTTCAGACTCTACCAATTCATAATAGCTTTTATTTTTGTTGGATCAATGGCCAAACCATCTCGTGTAATGATATATCCCAAAAATACCACCTGCTCTAGCAAAAAATCCCAATTCTCCAATTTGGCATATAGTTGATGGTCCCTCAATAACTGAAGCGATCTCCTTAAGTGATTAGTATGCTCCTTAGTATATTTAGAATATACCAGAATGTCATCTATGAAGACCACCGCAAATTGATCTATGTATGAAGGAAATGCCTTGTTCATCAAAGCCATAAAAACTGTAGGTGCATTAGTTAAACCAAAAGGCATGACGATAAATTCATAATGGCCATACCAAGTCCGGAAAGCTATCTTCCGAATGTCCTCGTCCCTTACTCTTAAGTGATGATAACCAAATCTGAGATTAGTTTTTTAAAAAATATGCAGCACCTTAAAACTAATTAAACAATTCATCTATACACGGTAATGGACACTATTCTTTATAGTCACCTGATTAATTTATCAATAATCTATGCACATTCGAAAGGTGCCATCCCTTTTCCTCACAAATAATACCGAAGTTCTGCACAGTGACACATTAGGACATATAAATCCTCTATGTAACAGGTTATGCAACTATTTCTTCAATTGATACAATTTTGTAGGAGCTGTTCTATAGGGTGCCTTAGATATTGGAGCAGTACCAGGCATGAGTTCTATAGTAAAATATACTTCTCTATATAGAGGTAAACTTGGTACTTCATCCGAAAATACATCTGAAAATTCACACACTACCGATATCTACTTAATCTTCTTCGGCTGCTTCCTTTCTGTAACAAAAGCAACATAGCCTTCATAGCCTCTACGAATCAGACGATCGGACTTAAGCGTTGAAACTAGTCTAACTTCATATTTTATCCGAACTCCTTTGAAAGTCACAACAAGATTAGCCTAGTCTACTTTAAAAGTGACAGTTTTGTGGAAATAGTCCACACATGCCTTGTACTTCGAAAGCCAATCCATACAGAGGATTACATTAAAGTCATGCATCGACAGTAATATCAAGTCTACTGGCATGTGCAGAACTCCAATTTGGATACTACTCTAAGGGTAGTAAAAATCGCACACTACACCCTTCTTGACTGGGGTGGTCACTGTCAGGGTAAATGGTAGTTGCACAGGCTACTGCCATAACTCACAAGTAAAATAAGGTGCTACAAAAGAATGTGTAGATCCCGAATTAAACAAAATACTAGCATTTCTATCACATATAGTAATGGTACCTTCAACCACATTGCCTATTGCTTCAGCTTGCTCTCGGTTTACCGCATAAATTCTTTCAGCTTATTGTGGTCGATTCTGCTGGTGCTATCTTTGTTGTTGCCTATATTGTACTTTCCTTGCGCATTGCTATTATCTACCATGAGGTGCATGTAACACCAACTTCTGAGGAGGAGTAGGTAGTGCTATCCTAGTTTGTTGTTGCTGTTGCTGTTGTTGTGAAACTCTATCACCTGTTCAATTCTTTGGGCACCAGGCCATAAGATGTTCCCTTGGTCCACAAAGAATGCAAGCTCTAATGTTCCTCTAACAAACTTTTGTCTTATGACCCTTTCCATCAGTCCCACAAAAGGGCCTATTAAAACTACCTGTCATACTTTTTCCTTTTTGCTTCTTTTAAGGATACACCTTACCAGAATGAGGGGCATTCATCTTAGGATCTATCTCTTTCTTTTTCTTGAAATAACATTTTAGCGGCATATACTCTATCTACTGCATCATCGAAAGTGGCTAGTTTTTTATAAGATGTCATATGATCCTTGTATGTCAGAGTCAACCCAATGATGAACCTCTTAACTTTCTTCTCCTTCGAATTTATCCATTCTACGGCGAACTTGGACAATTGTTGAAAGTTATGCACATAAGCTGCCACTGTCATCTGATTCGGTCGTAGGGATATAAATTCTACTTCCTTTTCTCATATATATAATCTAGCATAAATTTTCTATCGAATTGTTTCGATCACTTTGTATGATTGCTTCACTGTCTTCCACCAAACTTTAGCTACGCTTTTGAGCATAGAAGCAGTAAGTAACAACTTTAGCTTATTGGTGCATATTACTGTATCAAATATATCAACACGATTATCGAGCCATTCATCTACTACTATGGGATCTTCATTACCAAAGAATTCAGTAGCTCCTTTCTTCCTGAATTACTTAAATATGGCATTAGGGTCCTTTCCCATTGGCTGAACAATCACTTGTTGCTCCACTTGAGGCGAAGATATTGGAGGCTGATTCTACCTTTCTAGTATAGCTGCTATCTAAGTTTGCATTGTAGTTTGATTAGCCACCATACGTGCCTGTATAGCGGCTTGGTTTTCATTCCTTTTAGCCATCTACTCCATTAGCATTAAGAAATGAGCATCACATCAATGTTAGGCGGAGAAGGTGTTGGACCTTCATCTTTAATGAGTAAAAAACCATCACTTGAATTTGGTTCGCTTCTTAAGCCTGATCGCGCTTAAAAATGGCGTGGAAATGTCTAATGGAATCAGTGTCCAACATTCACGCACTTCAAGCGTTAAGAAGAATGGGAATTAATTACAGTTCATCATTAAGTTTCCTTTTGTTTACATGGGTTCTAATGCCCTGACCGCGGGGATGCAAGTTGTTTACATGAGTTTGTAAAGTTTACAACCCCTCCCTCAAGTCTTAGATGCGATCTCTATTTTGAAAATACAAGAAAATGTACATAAGGTGGGAAAAAATGCGAAAAAGAGGAAAAAAATGGGGGTGACTGTGACCCGCGGTCACTGCCCTAGGCTAGTGACCGTGGGTCACAGCTCAGTGACTGTGAGTCACGGTCACTGACAGACAGTGACCTTAAAGTCACTGTTCTGCCTCCATTTTCGTGCTGTTCGTGCTGGTTCTTCTTCCAAACTTTTTTCAAGTGCGGAGACTCCATTTTTATGACTTTTGGGGTGTTGAACAACCGTTGAGAAGATCGAATTCAACCATGGAATCGATTGAAAACTTTGTAATTCATCATTCATGTTTACGGACTATCTTTTGTTCAAGTCTAAAGAGGGTATCACAGGAAGCCAAAGTTGTGTCATTCTGAACCTATGGCTTTCAAGGAATAAAATGAGGCCCAAAGGGGCTTGTTCACAACCTTTGTGATGGCCAAGAATCCCCCTCGAATGAGAAAAACAAAGATGACAACGTCATCCATCGAATAGTTGTCAATGCATGGACATGGCTTTTTCTTTAGTCACCCTCTCTTCTCCTCCTCCTCTGAACCTTCTTGCTCACCTTGGTAATTGAGAAAAGGAGGGGAAAAGGTCGTGGAATGCTACTGTGCTCTTGCTTGAATGCTCTTGATTGCCTTCTGTGTTCTTGAAATTCTCTGTATGTTCACTCCTGCCTCCTCCTTCCTTCAAACACTACCCCTTTTATAGAGCCTTCAGGTGGTTTTTGGCTATTCCAGGGAGTTGAGGGGAGTTGTGGGAAGTTACACTTCGAAAGGAAGTGGAGAAAAACCATCTAAAACCGCAAATAGTGTCCTTTGGTGGTCCGTGACCGCAGCCGCGGTCATGGACAAGGCCCAATTTCGGGTTTTTACATTAGCGACCTGTTTTCACCTGTTTGGGGCCCAAACGATGTCCAATCACCACGAGACTTGGAGGAATGCTTCTTGACACTCTTTTGACCATTTCATAAAAGTTTCAGCTCGTTTTAAACATTTGAAGTTGGTCAACTCCCTTGATGAACAGGCCTCGGTCACTCCTAAGGCCCATTTTTGGACTTTTGCATTTGTGAACCATTTTCACCTGTTTGGGGTTTGAACGAACTCCAATCTTGACGAAACTTAGAAGGATGCTTCTTGACACTATTTTGAGTGTTTCATAGAAGTTTCAGCTCGTTTTGACCACCTGAAGTTGGTCAACTCCCTTGATGAAGAGGCCGCGGTCACTCCCAAGGCCCAATTTCAGGTTTTTGCATTTGCGACCCGTTTTCACTTGTTTAGGGTCCAAACGAAGTCCAATTGCCACAAAACTTGGAGGAATGCTTCTTGACACTATTTTTAACATGGAATAAAAGTTTCAGCTCGTTTCAACCACCTGAAGTTGGTCAACTCCTTCATTGATTAGGCCGCGGTCACGAACAAGGCCCGTTTTCGGACTTTTGTATATGTGACCCATTTTCGCCAGTTTAGGGCCTGAACGATGTCCGGTCACCACGAAACTTGGAGCGTTGCTTCTTGGTACTATTTTGAGCATGTCATAGAATTTTCAACCTGTTTTGACTTTTGAGAGTCAATCAACTCTCCAGTTGACTTTTTTATGACAGTGGGCCATTATCTCAGCTGTTTGAGGCCCAAATGACTTCATTTTGGTTTGAATCTTAGAGGAACTGATATCTGGGATAACTTGGATATTCATCCGAATTTCATAGAGTTTGGATTTGAGGAAGTAGGATTTCGAGCAGTGGCCTATTCATTGTATGTGTTAAGTCACTATTAACCCCACACTGTCGGTAGTCAGCCTGTTTTCTACCCGAACAACATCCAATTAAATTGAAAATTTGGAAGAGTAACTTTGAACATTCTTTGAGTATTTTTTCCAAATTTCATCAGCTTTGGCCTTCTAGAAGTAAGATTTTAGTTAGTGACCTCCATAATTTGGTGTCACTGTCCTATAAGCTGACACACAGTGAAATTCAGACCAAACGGAGTCCTTTTAACTTGAAATTTTGTAGAATATCTTTTGAGCATAACTTAAGATTTGCGCCCAAATTTTATCAATTTTGGATATCAGGAAACAAGACTTTGGTCAATGACCCCGTGGCTTGGGGGGGGGGGGGGGGGGGGACTGACCCCAAAGTTGACATGCTTGTAGCTTTTGAGTCAAATGATGTCTGTTTATCTTGAAACTTTGTAGGGCCTCTCTTGGGCATAATTTAAGCTTCATTTAAGAGTTTCAGCTGGTTTAATCTTTGTGAAGTGTCGCTTTGTACTGAGACCCATAGAGCATAGTATAAAACCTTCTAGACCGAGTTTGGATCCAAATGATGTCTTAATGCTCTGAATCCTTAAAGGATAGTCTTCAAATGTACTTGAAAGTATTTCGTTGAATAGTAGATTGCTTTGACATGTGGAAGTGCTGGGTCCCACAGTGATCCCCAACAAGCTAGCAAACAACTTTCGAAGCCTGACTTGAGCTGAGATAAGGTCCAAATGCTTTGAAAACTTTAGAATTTTATAATCCAAAGCTTGTAGTGTCTTTGCTGCATTATTTGCAATTTTTTATGGGTTAACAAGTGCCCCCTCGATGTGCAATGATTATAGTGTAATAATCATTGTATCTCGAAATAACCAATCTGTGGTAATGATGGATGACTTGATGAAAAGACAGTTTGTAAAGGTAGGTTGTAGACCTAAACTTGGGATTTTTAAAAATTTTGATAAAAACCATGAAGGGTTTGATGATGGAATTTTGAAAAAACATAAGAATTTTGAATTTCTTTGCCCTGTTTTCACGGATATCAAAAATAGCATCTCCGTGGGGACTGCGGGGAACACCCACAAAGGAATCCCTTAGGTATTTAGAAAATTCAGAAGTTTATGAATTTTATTTGGATTTTGGAAATGAATTGGATTTTCTTTTAACCTATTTTTCACAGATATCCAGAGTGACATCTCTGTGGGGACATGGGGAACACACACAAAAAGGAATCCCTGAGGTTTTAAGAAAATCAAAGGTTTTAGTTTAAAATGGATTTGGGTTTGGATTTTCATGGATTTTTGGTTCATTTTCAAAAATCAAAGTTTGGGTTTCGACTTAGCTTGACATGATTCAAAATGAGATGCAATTTCGAAACAGATTGGCTTTTAGCTTTTGTAGATTTTGATCCAAAGCAATTTGAAATGACAAATTTGGCTCAAGATTGGGTTTGTCCTATGATGAACTTAAAATTTGGATTAGGTTGTCTTTCAAAAAAACACACACTATTGTTTGGTGCAAAATGCCCAAAGCGGGTTCACTATGTTGTGTCTTGAGATAGAACCAGGACTTTGGTTGTGAGGAACATTGCAACCATAGATCATCACATTGTAGCAACAGCTTTCATCCTTGAAAGTTGATGTTATGAAGCTTCGAGGCACCATAGATGGCTTAGAAAAGTCTGATTCAAAGAACCAGGCCTACGAAGAGTGCCCTCTTGCCAAAGTAAAGGTGAAGCAGATAACCTTGAATGACTTCGTTCAATTCCTTGAAAGTGAAATGAGTATCAAATTGAATGAAATTGACGTTGATGCTGTTGTCCCAGCTTATCTAAGCTATAAAGGGCATGTCCTGAGGGAGGCGACTTGAGAAGTTCTTGGGCTAAATTTTATCGTTGTAGCTTCTTGTATGACTCTTTTATCTTGATCAGCCTAGGTGGCCACATATACATTGACTTCATTCTTCAAATGAATATCAACGGAAAAACTTTTCTTTTCCTCCATCTTGTCATTAGTATAGGTGTTTGGTTTAATTTTGTGTGGATGTTTGAGGTGGTTTGTATGGATAGTTTGTTTGGTTTGGTTTTCTCAGATTTGTATGAGGGTGTGATTTGCGATCTTTTGGATCCACAAATCGAAAATAAGGAGTCATATAGGTGGACGTTATCCGGTGCCCATGTGTAAGGCTTTCTCCAGGGTCCATGACTTGATCCTTTTGGTGTCAAAAGGGGTCAAACAAAGTGGATGTTATCCGGTGCCCATGTGTGAGGTTTTCCTCGGGATCCTTGACTTATTCCTTAGGACAAAGATTTGGTTTTGGTTTTTGTTTAGATTTTGGTTACACAGGGTCTGCAAAAAGACTTATTTTATATAACCGAAGGTTGTCATATAGGGTCTGCAAAAAGACTTGTTCTATTCAACTAAGGATTAGTTATATGGGGTCTGCAAAAAGACTTATTCCACATAGCTGAGTTTTGCTATATAGGGTCTGCAAAAAGACTTTATCTATATAATAGGATGTTACAAGGGGTCTTGTAAGGACATTATCCAAGTAACAAAGGTTTGACTAGAGGGGCCGAAGGACTTGATCCTCGCAGTCATTTTATACAAATCTGAGGGATTTTGGTTACGAGTCATAGGTTGTGAGGCTCGAAACCAAAGGATTTTGATTTTGGTTAGGAGTAAGAATGTACACTGTACATGGTTTGGGTACATTGTACATGGTTTGGGTGTACCAATGACATTCAAGTATAGTATTTCTTGAGAAGTTTTCCATTGATAAGCATCATGCATCGGTCTCTTTCAAGTGTGAGGAGTGCGTGTTCACCATTGGAGTAAACCTTGTTGATAATAAAAGGTCCTTCCTATTTGACTTCAAATTTGCCTTTTGACATGTGTGTGGAGAACATCTACCTTTTGACTGTAAGGACTAAGTCTCTTTTCTTATAAGCTCTGTATTTTGACTTTTTTGTCAAAAGATTCGGCCATACGAGCTTGATACAATTCGATGCTTTGTCGAGCAGCAAGCCTTTTCTCATCAAGGCTCTCTAGCCCTTGGAGTCCGAGCTTGGTATTCTTTTTTCCAGTGTATTTGTTCATCATAGCTACCCGAAGAGAAGGAAGTTGAATTTATAAGGGTATCACAGCTTCATAGCCATAAACCAAGGAATATGGTGTTGATTTGGTCAGACCATGAATAGTAGTTCTATATGCCCACAATGCTTCAGGAAGTTTGGTACTCCAACTCTTTTCTTACCAGAGACCATTTTTTTCAAAATTTTGCAAATAGTTTTGTTGAAGGCTTCAGCAAGTCCATTAGCTACCGTGTTATATGCCATGGAGGGACAGCATTGGATTCTGGAATTGAGGCTGAAAGGATCAGTGGGTTTATAAGACACCATTTGATATTTTCATAAGCTTTATCCCACACAAATGTAATTCCTTTCTTCATAAGTCTGGATAATGCTCTACGCTTCCCAGATAAGTTTGAGATGAACCAGCAAATGTAGGCAAGTTTGCCCTGTAATCCCTTGAGTTATTTAAGAGTTCTAAGAGAAGGCATCTTCAATATAGTTTTGACTTTGACTGATCTCTTTGAGAGTCAGTTCTGCATCATTGGCAACTTTAACCAATTGGGCCAAAGACTTAGTTTTATGACTAAGTATGATAGCCTTGATTTCTGGTCACAAATTGGTTTTGCACATTTCGATCGTTGCCTTTTGAGATGGTTGTTCCAAGCATTTATAGGATAATGCTCTCCATCTATTGATAAAGTCCTGTGCAGTTTCGTTGTCTCCCTGCCTTGTGCTGTTGAGCATAGCAAAGGTGACTGTCTGATCCTCCTCCTGAAAATGGAGTAAGAACTTCTCTTCTGTGATCGGCCATGTCATGAAGGAGAGTTCTGGTAACTGCTTGTACCAATCGAAGGCAACTCCTTTCAATGTGCCGACGAATAGTTTTATTTTTAGTGCATCTAACTCTGGCAGGCTTCCTAGGAGTGATTTGAAATGCACAATATGCTGATATGCTGACCCCTTCCCAAGGTATGGTTGGAAAATTGGAAGTTTATAATCTGGTGGAAATGGAGCCAGATCAAATTCCGGAGGATACTAAGGTGTAATACCTTTATTTTTCATCTTGGTCTCCACTTTTGATTTTGATAGTATCTCTTCAACTTCTTTAAAGGTTACATATTTTTCAGGATCTGCATGATGACCAAGGATTGATGAATGATCATTACTAGTAAAACCTGTAGCTATCACCTTGTTTGTCAAAGACTTAAATTGAGCTGTGAGAAGGTCAATTTTAGTGGCATTCTTCATGATCATTGCTTGTTCTCTTCTGTTAGCAAAAAAAGGATTTATTTGAGCTTCAACCGAACTATCGAGCTTATCTGGTAAGATTTTCAATTAGGCAGTTAAGTGGTCGATCATAGCTCCTTGTTGTTTGACAACATCACTGACATTGTCATCTTCATTTTTACTAGCATCTTTTTGGTCAACATCTTTACTTCCACTAGCATCGCCATTTTCATCCTTGCTAGTTCCACTCCCCTTAGCTATAAACACAGCGTACTGACAGGGATAAGATGATGTTAATGCCTGAGAAGTGCATTGACTATCTTTTGCATTCAAGATGGTGATAGGATCATCGTCAGAATCAATTTCGACATGTCCTTCTGAAGTACTGCTTGAATGGAAGTCTGAATCAGACCCCTGTGATTGAGTCTGAGTCATACTCCGAGTAATTTTTCGAATTGAACTTGGCCCAACCATGTAAGATGAGGTCAAGTCCGGCTCATCTTCTTTAACCACCTATTTTCGAGTGATCTTGCGCTGCGATAGCTTCTGGGTTTGGTTATTGCAGTGGGCTAAAGCTTTCTTCTTGATTTGGCTAGCCATCCGGATTGCCAAGGCTTGATCTTTAAACCTGGCAACCAGTGGCCTGGAGGTGCTAGCTACTCGTTCCCAATCCATGGAATTGGAAGTGGAAAGTGAAATGATGTCAATAGCACCCCTCTTGTTCTTTTTATTTTGTTCCTTCTTTTGTTTGAGCAAATCCTTGAAACGAGTGAGATCAGTCGAGTTATTGATGACCAATCGCTCAGCTTGCTTTTTGTCTTTAGCGCCATGTGATAAGCCCTGGGGTGAAAATGGCAGGGATGGTGCCACAATGATGGAGGGTAGACGCCTCCTGCCAAACTCCGTCCCTCTTTTTGAGTCAGAGGGTAAAAGGTATTCTCTTCAAGTTTGAACAAAGGTTTGTTCTTAGCCTTATTGGATTTTGGAGTGTGTGGTTGAGGTGACCACGTGCTGCATGGATGCACCCTTCTGTGCCCTCTTATGAGTTAGGAACTGCTGGAGCTCCTCTGTTGTTTGCTTGGTAATAACCTGCTGTTTAGGCCGAGTAGGTGGTGACTTTAAGCATTCAGCAGTCACTAAATGCGACTTGCCAAGTTTCACCGACTTATGATCCATGAACCGGACCTGCCTTGCCCCCAGACGAGGCTTGGTGATATGAAGCTTGCTGCCTTCTAACTTCAGCTTGTGATTTGGTTCCTCCTGAACCTTGTTGAAAACTCCAAACAGATTCTGGGCATATTTGGAAACCCAGGATTTGGGAGTCTCAGTTTTCTTGATGGATTTAAGGGTCACTGATGACCCATTTGGATTAGCCAAAGCCATGGAGCCCGTTGGAGTAGAGAGTTTTTGGAAGACTAAGACTCTTGACGTAGGGGCAGTAGAGTCCATTTGAGCCTTTTTTGGTGCTCTTGCAGTTGATTTGTTTTGGGTAATGGAGATTTTAAAGAGCCTCTCCTTGGCCTCATTAAAAGTGATGATTAGGGAACCCATGATGTCTCTGCAAAAAGAAGTCCAATGGACTATATTAGTAGTATAACCAACATGGCTGCCTCTTGGGCTAGCCAGAATGGTTTATAGATGCCATCTGAACCAACATGGTTTTGAACCGGAATGGTTAGATATAGGCATAAATTCCATCTCATTGTGCTATGCTGACTATCCTAGCTGTCAGAATTTCTGCAGCATTTCGAAACCATATAGTCAGACTTAAAAGCATGCTAAGCTGACTAGACCTGGCTACCGCAATTTTGGCGGCATTTCAGGGTCATATGTGTCAGTCTTATAAGCAAGAGAGGGTTGGATCTAATCAAAGGGATAGGGCCTACAGGATCGAGCTTGCACCACTACCACAATGATCAAACAAGATCCATCAGTGCATGACGCTGGACAGTGCACAATTGCAATGTCATTGGTCTTATCACTGATTTAATAAAGCATTTATTTGGGTCAAAGCCCCTTAGACTGAATCACCACTCTTCTAAAGCATGAAAGGATGTGATTTGGTTCATGCATATCAAGGTGTAAGTTCCCTCAACTAAATCTTCTAATTAAATGGCAAAAGTATACACTTCGAGGTGCCTAATGCCTTCATTTGAATGATAAAAGAATGCACTTCAAGGTGCAAATTTCCTTCATTAATGTTTCCAAACCCATCATAGACACCAACGTCTTGCATGGGCGTCTTCAAGGGTCAAATAAGTTATTTTTAGCCACAAAATAGGTCAGTGACCGTGACCCACGGTCACTACCCATATTCCATTGATTCCCGTGGTCACAACACTTTTAACAAACTTTCTCGCGGTCACAGCACTTTTAGTAGCACTTTTCAGTACAACAGCAGCACTTTTCAGTATAACAGCAGCACTTTTCAACATAACCGCAGCACTTTTCAGTAATTTTCAGCACTTTTCATGCTTTTTTAACCAAATTTGATCACAAATTAGGGCAATATAATTCCCACAGACGGCGCCAATCTTCTGATCGTGCTTAAAAATGGCGTGGAAATGTGTAATGGATTCAATGTCCAACATTCACGCACTTCAAGCGTTAAGAAGAATGGGAATTAATTACAGTTCATCATTAAGTTCCCTTTTGTTTACATGGGTTCTAATGCCCTGACCGCGGGGATGCAAATTGTTTACATGAGTTTGTGAAGTTTACAACCCTCCCTCAAGTCTTAGATGTGATCTCTATTTGGAAAATACAAGAAAATGTACATAAGGTGGGAAAAAATGCGAAAAGAGGAAAAAATGGGGGTGACCGTGACCTGCGGTCACTGCCCCAGGCCAGTGACCATAAAAATCGACAGTAATATCAAGTCTACTGGCATGTGCAGAACTCCAATTTGGATACTACTCTGAAGGTAGTAAAAATCGCACACTACACCCTTCTTGACTGGGGTGGTCACTGTCAGGGTAAATGGTAGTTGCACAGGCTACTACCATAACTCACAAGCAAAATAAGGTGCTATAAAAGAAAGTGTAGATCCCGAATTAAACAAAATACTAGCATTTCTATCACATATAGTAATGGTACCTTCAACCACATTGCCTATTGCTTCAGCTTGCTCTCGGTTTACCGCATAAATTCTTTCAGCTTATTGTGGTCGATTCTGCTGGTGCTATCTTTGTTGTTACCTATATTGTACTTTCCTTGCGCATTGCTATTATCTACCATGAGGTGCATGTAACACCAACTTCTGAGGAGGAGTAGGTAGTGCTATCCTAGTTTGCTGTTGCTGCTGCTGTTGTTGTGAAACTCTATCACCTGTTCAATTCTTTGGGCACTAGGCCATAAGATGTTCCCTTGGTCCACAAAGAATGCAAGCTCTAATGTTCCTCTAACAAACTTTTGTCTTATGACCCTTTCCATCAGTCCCACAAAAGGGCCTATTAAAACTACCTGTCATACTTTTTCCTTTTTGCTTCTTTTAAGGATACACCTTACCAGAATGAGGGGCATTCATCTTTGGATCTATCTCTCTCTTTTTCTTGAAACAACATTTTAGTGGCATATACTCTATGTACTGCATCATCGAAAGTGGCTAGTTTTTTATAAGATGTCACATGATCCTTGTATGTCAAAGTCAACCCAATGATGAACCTCTTAACTTTCTTCTTTTTCGAATCTATCCATTCTACGGCGAACTTGGACAATTGTTGAAAGGTATGCACATAAGCTGCCATTGTCATCTGATTCGGTCGTAGGGATATAAATTCTGCTTCCTTTTCTCATATATATAATCTGGCATAAATTTTCTATCGAATTGTTTCCATCACTTTGTATGATTGCTTCACTGTCTTCCACCAAACTTTAGCTACGCTTTTGAGCATAGAAGCAGTAAGTAACAATTTTAGCATATTGGTGCATATTACTGTATCAAATATATCAACACGGTTATCGAGCCATTCATCTACTACTATGGGATCTTCATTACCAAAGAATTCAGTAGCTCCCTTCTTCCTGAATTACTTAAATATGGCATTAGGGTCCTTTCCCATTGGCTGAACAATCACTTGTTGCTCCACTTAAGGCGAAGATATTGGAGGCTGATTCTACCTTTCTAGTATAGCTGCTATCTAAGTTTGCATTGTAGTTTGATTAGCCACCCTACGTGCCTGTATAGTGGCTTGGTTTTCATTCCTTTTAGCCATCTACTCCATTAGCATTAAGAAATGAGCATCACATCAATGTTAGGCGGAAAAGGTGTTGGACCTTCATTTCTAATGAGTAAAAAACCATCATTTGAATTTGGTTCGCTTCTTAAGCCTGATCGCGCTTAAAAATGGCGTAGAAATGTCTAATGGATTCAATGTCCAACATTCACGCACTTCAAGCGTTAAGAAGAATGGGAATTAATTACAGTTCATCATTAAGTTTCCTTTTGTTTACATGGGTTCTAATGCCCTGACCGTGGGGATGCAAGTTGTTTACATGAGTTTGTAAAGTTTACAACCCCTCCCTCAAGTCTTAGATGTGATCTCTATTAGGAAAATACAAGAAAATGTACATAAGGTGGGAAAAAATGCGAAAAAGAGGAAAAAAATGGGGGTGATTGTGACCCAGGGTCACTGCCCTAGGCCAGTGACCGTGAGTCACGGTCACTGACAGACAGTGACCTTGAAGTCACTGTTTTGCCTCCGTTTTCATGCTGTTCGTGTTGGTTCTTCTTCCAAACTTTTTTCAAGTGCTGGGACTCCGTTTTTGTGACTTTTGGGGTGTTGAACAACCATTGAGAAGATCGAATTCAACAATGGAATCGATTAAAAACTTTGTAATTCATCATTCATGTTTATGGACTATCTTTTGTTCAAGTCTGAAGAGGGTATCACAAGAAGCCAAAGTTGTGTCATTTTGAACCTATGGCTTTCAAGGAACAAAATAAGGCCCAAAGGGGCTTGTTCACAACCTCTGTGATGGTGAAGAATCCCCCCCGAATGAGAAAAACAAAGATGACAATGTCATCTATTGAATAGTTGTCAATGCATGGACATGGCTTTTTCTTTAGTCACCCTCTCTTCTCCTCCTCCTCTGAACCTTCTTGCTCACCTTGGTAATTGAGAAAAGGAGGGGAAAAGGTCGTGGAATGCTACTGTGCTCTTGCTTGAATGCTCTTGATTGCCTTCTGTGTTCTTGAAATTCTCTGTATGTTCACTCCTGCCTCCTCCTTCCTTCAAACACTACCCCTTTTATAGAGCCTTCAGATGGTTTTTGGTGGTTTCGGGGAGTTGAGGGGAGTTGTGGAAAGTTACACTTTGAGAGGAAGTGGAGAAAAGCTGCCTAAAACTGCAAATAGTGTCCTTTGGGGGTCCGTGACCGCAGCCGCGGTCACGGACAAAGCCCAATTTCGGACTTTTGCATTAGCGAGCCGTTTTCACCTGTTTGGGGCCCAAATGATATCCGATCACCATGAAACTTGGAGAATGCTTCTTGACACTATTTTGACCATGTTATAAAAGTTTCAGCTCGTTTTAACCATTTGAAGTTGGTCAAGTCCCTTGATGACAGGCCCCGGTCACCCCCAAGGCCCATTTTTGGACTTTTGGATTTGTGAACCATTTTCACCTGTTTGGGGTCCGAACGAACTCCAATCTTGACGAAACTTAGAAGGATACTTCTTGACACTATTTTGAGTGTTTCATAGAAGTTTCAGCTTATTTTGACTACCTGAAGTTGGTTAACTCCCTTGATGAACAGGCAGCGGTCACTCCCAAGGTCCAATTTCCGGTTTTTGCATTTGCGACCCGTTTTCACTTGTTTAGGGTCCAAACGAAGTCTAATTGCCACAAAACTTGGAGGAATACTTCTTGACACTATTTTCACCTTGGAATAAAAGTTTTAGTTCATTTTGACCACCTGAAGTTGGTCAACTCCTTCATTGATTAGGCCGCGGTCACGGACAAGGCCCGTTTTTGGACTTTTGTATATGTGAACTGTTTTCGCCAGTTTAGGGCCGGAACGATGTCCGATCACCACGAAACTTGGACCATTGCTTCTTGGTACTATTTTGAGCATGTCATAGAAGTTTCAACCTGTTTTGACTTTTGAAAGTCAATCAACTCTCCAGTTGACTTTTTTTATGAAAGTGGGCCATTATCTTAGCTGTTTGAGGCCCAAATGACTTCATTTTGGTTTGAATCTTAGAGGAACTAATATCAGGGATAACTTGGATATTCATCCGAATTTCATACAGTTTGGATTTGAGGAAGTAGGATTTCGAGCAGTGGCCTATTCATTGTACGTGTTAAGTCACTATTAACCCCACACTGTAGGTAGTCAGCCTATTTTCTACCCGAACAACATCCAATTATATTGAAAATTTGGAAGAGTAACTTTGAACATTCTTTGAGTATTTTTTCCAAATTTTATCAGCTTTGGCCTCCTGAAAGTAAGATTTTAGCTAGTGACCTCCATAACTCGGTGTCATTATCCTCTAAGCTGACATGTAGTGAAATTCAGACCAAACGGAGTCCTTTTAACTTGAAAATTTGCAGAATATCTTTTGATAATAACTAAAGATTCGCGCCCAAATTTCATCAATTTTGGATATCAGGAAGCAAGACTTTGGTCAGTGACCCCATGGCTTGGGGGGGACCGACTCCAAAGTTGACATGCTCATAGCTTTTGAGTCAAATGATGTCTGTTTATCTTGAAACTTTGTAGGGCCTCTCTTGGGCATAATTTAAGCTTCATTTAAGAGTTTCAGCTGGTTTAATCTTTGCAAAGTGTCGCTTTGTACTAAGACCCACAGAGCGCAGTATAAAACCATCTAGAATGAGTTTGGATCCGAATGATGTCTTAATGCTCTGAATCCTTAAAGGATAGTCTTCAAATGTACTTGAAAGTATTTCATTGAATAGTAGATTACTTTGACATGTGGAAGTGCCGGGTCCCACAGTGATCCCCAACAAGCTAACAAATAGCTTTCGAAGCATGGCTTGAGCTGAGATGAGGTCCAAATGCTTTGAAAACTTTAGAATTTTATAATCCAAAGCTTGTAGTGTCTTTGCTGCATTATTTCCAATTTTTTATGGGTTAACAAAGCCCGAAGCCATTATCTGTAACAATCACATGGTGTTGGTTAGAAGTACACCTCTAACCCTTCATTAATTCTAATCAACAAATTATAAATCCATAAGTTGAATTTCTATCTATTTATCATGTCCTCACTGCATTTCCTAGAATTTCTAAGTCTTTTAAGAAGACTTATTCAGTCTCTGATACCATACTATACGTATGTCACATTCCAAGCTCGAGCTTCCCTTATTTAGGGTAATATTCGAGGTGTGGCATGCGTACTCCTGTGAAATCCTACCTAATTCCGTGTCAGAATAGAATTCACAAAGGATACTTACAATCTTCTAGCATGTGGGGATGACCCAATGACACCTGTTAAAGAGAAATCAAGCGGAAGTCCGTACTTATCACTTGTACAATTCAGAACACACGTGGTATCATAGTATGAACAATCCATTAATTTTAAAACATTTCAATATACACAAGTTAGGAACTTCATTCAAATAAACAAGAAAACCCCAATTTACCCATACATGTCATATATGTATGTATGCCATGTCTATACAGGGAAAACATGAGTATAACTAATGACTTTGGCTACAAAATCCATATGCATCAGCTATACATGTTCAAATATACAAAATAGCACCAACTCCAATGTAGATCAGCTACCATGGAAGAGATGGTGTGATGCTAGTCTATTTCTCCAAAATAACCTAAAAAGAAAACTATGTGAGACACTCCATGAGCCAATGACTAGAATGCATCCTCAGTTGTCTACTTTTTTAATGCTAGAGGAACTGCTGGCGTCTCCTCTTATGCCCCTGTAGTCTCTGTAGGACCGGGACCAGCAGGTGGGCATGTAATACCAATGATATAGCCATGACTATAAAAATTTAGTAAGAATAAGTAGTAGTAAAGTGATTCAGGTTGCATAAATTATAGTTAATGCTAATCAAATTAAAGAGGTCAATTCATATACTCCAGATACATTGTGCATTACCGAATTAACAATAGAAGCATTACAAATAACTGCTAACCTCTTAATTTGTCTACCTTCAACAAAGCTAAATCAGCATCTAGGTGAAAGTAATGTGATCCATCCTCATTGAAGCTAAGGCAACATCTAGGAGGAAGTAATGGAATCCTCCCTCATCGGAGCCAGTTAGCATCTAGGTGAGAGTAAGATAATCCATCTCCATCGGAGTTAGGTCAGCATCTAGGTGAGAGCATAATAATCTAAATAGCAATGTTTTTTACTTACTTTCTTACCCAATCGATTCATTATATTATTGATGAAGTAAGACTAGACATGCAGTATAATCAATCTTACTAGTATATGCATTATTTGGGAACATAGGTGTTAAATGCTCCAATCAAACCCTTTCTAATTTCCCGCTGCCTCTAACCATCCATTTAATAAAGTATAAGGTTCTTCCATATATTGGCTATCCTTGCTTGGTATTGCATTGTATATACATGGTATACTGAAATGCTCCTAAAGTACTCATGGTTAAGTGCAAGGCTTAAATAGATAATAAACATAAGATGATCTTAGTCTTAAAGATTTCTTATGTGTTACTATTTTTACTCCTTTAGGCAAGTTAAATGGTCTAAGGTATCATTACTAAGGCCCCAATTCCCCTAATGGTCTTATGTGGATCAAGTTTATACTATAGTTAACTTCTAGTTAATAATAGATAGGTTCTTTATGAAAGAAAATGTTCAAACAGGCTTTGAAACCCAATACAGGACCCCAACCCAAAGGGTCAACCCAATCAATTGGACTTGGAACTGAGGGCTAATTTGATCGATCAGTGTCAGGTCTGATCGTTCAGACCTGACACTAATCAACTTTAAAATTTTAAAGTTTTTTCCTTCTTTCCTCCCTTTATTTATTTATTTTATTTTATTTTATTTTATTTGTGTACCAACGAGGAAGTCCCCAATTCCACTCCAACAATCCCATATTTCTGTGTAAAATAACCATCTCCAATACTTCTATGATTTCCACATCATTTTTCACAAAATATACCCACTCATTTGGTAACAAAAATATAAAAGAGGTTGAGAATATAGTAAGGTAGAGGTTAATTCATTTGATCATCATAATTGTTGGAAATTTATACTAAAAGCATACTTTTATGTATTTTTCTTTGACTGATTTACTTATTAGTAAAGTTTGGTTTTTCCATCTTAATGAGAATTTGTATGGGTAAATGGTTGCATTATTATTTACCATGCATAAGTGCGTTTTTTTTTATAAAGTAAACAAGTTGGTGTGTAAAGTTTAGTTTACGCACGGAAGACTTATTTGTTGGTTCATATAGAATATAAGTTATTGTTGTTCACAATTTAGATGGAGCTGGACACACCATCGGTACAATTGTAGCATGATGTTTTAGTAGGCTTGTCTTGGCTACGGGAAACAGTAGAGTTTCGACTCGTTTTGCTAGTACTCTTTGTGTGTATTGAATAGGACCACTTTTGGGTTATTGTCTTTATACTGACTATATAAGATTATTAACATCCAAATGGTTATTATGAGAGCTTATACTCTTAATCCCGATATAAATAATAGACACGTGCATTTAGTATTTGGCATTTTGATTTACAAAGGAGTGATGGGTCAATAATCCTAGTAAATTGGATGACTACACTATGTGTATGGTGCATATCGGTTTATTAACGGAATCCACGTCCCGTAATAGGGATTGATGATATCCCCTTGATGAAGCTTATAAATTTTGATTATGTCAAACTCTGCAGGTGGACTTAGTGTCCGATATATCAAATAAGTTAAATGTAAGGTCTCAAGGAATTATAAAGATATTGATAAAATATAGGCGTCAGTAATTATTTAATCGATGGATATTTGAAATCTTAACGTGGGGAGATTAATAAGCATTTAATAACAAGAAGCTCGAAATATTATTTTGAGAATAAAGACAGGAGTACAATTATAATTCTTTAGTGGACTGAATTGTAATTTATGGATCTAGGATTTTAATTTCGGTCGAATTAGGATTTCCTATTTCTATAAGAAACCTATTCCTTATTTCATTCTTAAGGTCCCTATTATAGCCTATAAATATGCGTTATTGCTTTCCAGAAAGGATATACAAGAGAAATCTCAATTTTTGAGAGCAAGGAGAATTCACAGAAGAGGCCCACACTCCGATGCGAGTTCGAGCATAGAGGAATATAGTAGAAGATTCTTGAGATTTTTAGGCTGTTATAAGACCGAGATCAAATCAGAGAGATCTCGCAGGTATGGTTCTTGAATAATTGTCATTTAAATTTATTTCCGCAGTGATCTATGCGCGATATCTAAGGATCCAGGCGGCTGCCTCCCAACAATAATATCAACATGCACTCAATAAAACACCACTTATACTTGCCTTGGTTGATGGTTACTTCCCAAGTCTAGCTTCACTTGTGCTCAATTCAAAGGAATTCCCAATTTAAGAAACCCTAGACATAAAAGCGGTAAAAAGATTGATGAAGATGCATGTTGTAAAAATGAGTCTCCTTGACTCAAATTCTAACCAAAATCTAGAGCGGGTTGGAGTTCTTACCTATAACAATCTGTAGAGAAGATGATACGGGTAAATCTTTCAATTTCAGCATAAAAGAAGGGGGAGGTGAGGTAGATGAGGTTGGAACCTCAAATCCACGCATGCATGGTCTCTCCACTGGAATTCCAGCCACAAAATGAGAAAGAATAAGAGAAGGTGATGAAGAAAGGCTCTAGTAGTCACAAGGAGAAAAGTACGGGGCTGGGAGAGGAGCTGATGTTTTAAAGTGGGCATTTTTTAGAAATTTCAAGAAGGCCCAATTTCTTTTATGTATTCTCAATGCTCATTTTATTCAAATGACATCTAATGATGTGGGGACCTATATGAGACATGATCTACTCAATGTGATGCGCATGATGGTACCAAAATGGTGTACATTTGATGTAAAACCATGAAAATCAAAATTAGGAAAGAGGGCTTATACTTCCTAATCGAGGTCAAGCTGACCCACAACTACTTATCCATAGTCTAACCCTACCCAATAAGCACAAATAAGACCAAAGAAGATTAAGATGCCATAAAATGATATCAAACATAATTAATTAAGATAAAATTATAATTAGTTAATATAATACACAATTAAGTTGTGACAATGTGTCATGGAAAATAACTTGTTTTAAACCCTTTTTATTAACTGAATGAACCTAGCAGAATACAACCTAAAACTAATTGTCACGACTGGAATCAAGACTCTTATGATGCATGAACAACAAAAAAAAAAGAGTCAAAACGGAGTTAAAACAGGAAAGATATGTCCTAAGATACTACTATGATGATGAATGCTGCAGAATTTCTGCACAAAATTAATCCGTGGCAACTTATTCAAGCCTCTGGTTCTACCCCTTCCGAATTTCCAATTGATCTGAAATTCTGGGGTTTCAAAGAGGAGCACTTACTCAACAACAAAACCTCCATTTAATGAGATTTGGATTTCGTTAGCTTGGGTTTTGAATCGCCAAGTTTTGACCAAAACTATGCTGAAAACTGTCTTTTTACCTATGCAGACTTTTAAAACACAGTTGTGCCTACATAACCTAATCAATTAGAATCCAAGTCCAAAGCTGAGATTTAACTTCTTAGTTGTCAGAACAACAGATCTTCAATGAAAACAAATATGCCAATCAACTCTAGAGAATTTTGTAAAAGGATAAAACTTTGAAACCAAATTCACATGTGCACTTCGATCTAAAAATCATCAACTAAATCAAATTGAGCAACAACTACATTCATGCAATGCAACCTAAACAGTCATTGTGCATAATTTATAAAAACAGGAAAGAATTGTCACAACCCAAGTCCGGGCTTCCCTTAATTAGGGTAATTTGCAAGGTGTGACATTCGTACTCCCATGAAATTCCACCCAACTCTGTGTTGGGATAGAATCCACAAGAGATATTTACAAACTTCACACGGTTGAGGACTCCTCAATGACACCTATCAATGAGTGTCTCTAGCAGAAGTTCACAGTTATCACCTGTACAATTCATTAATCATGAGTTATCATAGTTGAACAATCCATGGAATTTAAGACTTTAAACATTAATATAAGTTTTATACACATAGTGGTTAACTATGAACCACTTGGCTTCAAAATTCATGCACATCATCAGTACAAGTTCGAATTACAAGAATACCATCCTAATGCATAACCAACTGCAATGGAAGAGATGGTATGTTCCAAGCACTATTTCAAAATGATCCCAAAAATAAGACTCATGGTGATGCTTTCTATGTGAGTGATCAGAAGATGTCCTTAGCGGTCCATTTTTCTAATCCTGAAGGAACTTCTGGGGTCTCCTTCTGAGTCTTCTCAGTCTCTGCTGGACCAGTATTGACATTTGAGCCTGTAACATCAATTGCATAGCTGTGAATACAATGATTTAACCAAGTACAAGCAAAAGTAAAGTAATGCACATTGCATCTTTGAACATTTAAGAACATACTTTTAAGGAAACTATTCAAACGACTAAATACATTCATCTATAATTCAAGTCATACCCCAGGTGTTGATTATTAAGTGGCTTAATTATACTCTTCTATGAGACGTTAAATAAATCATGTGGGATATAATCAGTGTCTCAGGCCTAGGTACAATTGATTACCCAATTGGAGTTCCAAGCACTCCTATTATCCACTACAGTTCCAGATACTCCTATTATCCACTATAGTTCCGGACACTCCTATTATCCACTACAGTGGCAAAATTCAGTCATTACATCTTTAGTTCATCCATACCCCTATAGTTTCCAATTCATGGACCCTTATGTTCACAGTCACCTCATTTTATCATAAACAAGTAAGGAGTGTTGATCAAGTAGTATGAGTATTAATACTTTTACCATATCAATATTAAAAGGAAAGATAATTCCACATTGTAGTTGGTAACTTAAGGAAGCTTACTAACCAATTCTAGTCTAGTTCACCGATCGTCTCTAACCATCCATTTAAAAATGGTTTCAGTCACCCAATGAATGGCCATTCTTGTTGTTACTTTGTGTATATGAGTAGTACATTAATGTTCTGTAAACTCACACCAATGGTTGTGTGTTAGATTGATTAGGTAATGCGCATGAGATTTCTTGAATCTTCGAGATTACTCATGCATTATACAATTCCATTTAGTTTGTGATAAGGTTATGGTTCCATTACTAGGGCCCTATAAGGTCTTGCACACCTATCGATCCTAATGGGTTGAAGGTTATACTATAATTAACTTCTAGGTTAATCATGGAAGGTCTTTTATAAGGACAATAAGTTACACAGGCTTCAAGACCTCAAACAGGACCCCCCACCCAAAAGGTTAGTGGATCGATCAGACAAGAAGCCTGAGGGCTAATTTGATCGGTCAATGTCAGGTCCGATCTATTGGACCTAACATGAAAGAATCTTCAGTTTTCTGAAGTTTTGTTCCCTTTCTTCTCTTTCTTTCACACTATACTTCTAGAAAGTTTCATGTTTCACTAAATGTTCCATTAATCCATAGTATCACCTTCTCACAGGGGTCCATTTATGGAATTTAAATCTCATTCCCATTCATCAAGAAAAGGACTTCAAAATAGATTACTAGTGATTCACATCTATGGTGTTAAACATCCAAATCAGGAGTACCATAATGCAGCATGCATTCAACAAAACCTTACCTATACTTGCCTTTTGGTGAGTGCTAAGATCTCTAATGGCTTCCTTTGAGCTCACTTTTAAAGGAAACTCAATTTTTATGACCCTAATCATGGAGAAGACATGAAGATAACAATAAGAATGCATGCATGCAAGATCCTAGAGTCTCCTAGACCCATTATCACCATACAACATAAAAAGGGAAAGTCTTTTCTTGTGTCCACAATCACTTGCCCTTTTTTGGCTCTTTCGGAGAAGAAAACCCCAATCAAATGAACCCTAGCCAAGAAAATTGATGAAATAGTGGTGAGCATGAGCGCAAGTAGTTAAGGAGAGTCTCATTGACTCACTAGGAATTGTTGGAAATGGAATAGAGGATGAGCTCACTTGTGGAGCAAATGGAGAAGAAGGTAATGGAGAAGAAGGTAACAAATCTCAACAATCCACAAACAAAAGATGGAGAAGAAGGTGTTATTGAAGAGCACGGTTAACTTCCATGGCAAATGGAAGCTCCTAAGCGTCCATTCCCTTAAGAGGGGGGATGATACATGGAGAAGAGGTTAAAGCTCTAGCAACAAAAAAGGAAAATGACGATTACAAAAGGGTGGGCTATTTTAAACCAAATAGGTTTTGAAAATTACAGATTGGCCCACTTTCAAAAGAGTATTTATAAGTTAAGGTCTAATGAACTTTAAACAGGTCACAAGGAGTCAAATAAGATGGGTCCGATATGAAAAGCAATGATCTACTCAATGAAATACATGTGATGATGTAAAGGTAGCATGCACACGATGAAAAATCATAAAATAAGCATTACAACAAAGGGACCACCTATCCATGGTCGAACCCAATCCAAATAGGCATAATAGGACAAACTAAGATCGAGTTAGCATAATTTCATCTCAAACAAGGTTAATTAGCATAATTTAAATTAATTAGCATTAAACACAATTAAATTGTGATAGGGTGTCATAAGAATTGAAATGAAAATAATGGTAGTAAAGTAAATAAAATAAAGTAGGTAAAAACTTAAAAAGTAAAGGAGGTGATTAACTGAAAACAGAAGGGGCAATATGCTGGAAAAAAAGTTGTGATAACAGGAAAAGTAAAGTTGGTACGAACAGATAAATAAAGGTGGTGAAAGAAATAACATAAAAGTGCTAAGAAAAAAAATTCCAGTTCTTCTCTTTTATGAATAGTCTTGCTATATGTACATAAGAAATTACTCTCCTTACACAAGCAAAAAACAATTTTTCAAAATGCCCCCACACCTTCTCTCCATACACACACATCCTCTTCCTTCAGTCGGCGGGCTCTTCCTCTCTCTCCCCTTCCTCTCTCTCTCCCCCTTTTCCTCTCCCTCTCCCTTCCTATATTCTCTCTCTCTTTTTCCCTCTTCGTCACTCTTTTCTCCCTTCCCCCCTTTCTCCCCTTCCCCGTGCAGTGTCCCCTGCGCATCTTTATAAGTTGAATGGACTCGACAAAAGATTCTCAATATATAATCCCGAGTTCTCCCATGTCTTAGCTAGTTGGAAGTAGGGTTGCAAATGGGTTGGTTCCAGTCCTGGTTCATGATGGACCAAGACCCAAAACTGTTAATGAGAAGATGAATCTGGACCCAGAACCAAAACCAGTTGGGAATCAATTTATAGGATTCAGAACTACAATTGTTAATGAAAATATGGATCCAAAACCAGAATAGGTCCCATGTATGGGGTGGGTTCAGGTCTGAGTTAGGATCTCTGTAGAGAATTATTTGAAGAAAAAGTATTTTTTAGGGAGAGATTTTCGAAAACTTTGGTAATATGTTGGGTCTTGGTTCCATGGATCGGAACTAAAGTAGAATCAGACCCGGAATAGTCTAAGATGCTAGTCCAAAAATAGGACCTGGACCCATTTACCTGTCGCGACCAAAATAAGGAGCCATAGCTAGTAATTAATCAGTCAGAACCTTTGTATAATCGGAGATTTGGGTACCCATTTGTAACAATAGCTGGACGCCAAGCCTACCACGAAGTATAAGGCACATGGCTTGCAAGTGGGGCATAGAGACTCAACTGAGTTAACAAAGCTTTGGTAAGGCTTTGGATTTTTTTATCCATTCTTAAGTAAGATTTTTACGGATTACTGCCTCTTAAACTTGGTTTTCACAAATTAATTATAGAAAACTAAAAACTATTCACAAAGGGCCCTAATCGCACATTTTTATTTATTTGTTGTACACTAACCCTAGATATCAAGGGTGAGGAACCCACTTACGTTTTCACTTTGCTTTTGTCAACCCATGAAAAGCCTAATCTCTCTCCCACGATATCGGTAATGGGTTTGAATCCTCTCTAATTATTCACCAAAATGTGGTAAGAAAAAGGAATCCACCTTATCAAGCATCTCCCAATACCTCTTAAGTGGATTATTTGTTAGTTTCATATGGGATATGAAAATGGTCCACATAAAAGCCATTTTCACCTGCAAATGAGTCACATGTAAAACACTATCACATGTTTATCATTTTCACATCTCCTCACATGTGAATCTTAATGCATCCAATGGTTGACTATTTTTTAGAACAGTTTTACCATTTCTCACAAAATTCTTAAATTCTATGCTGACTAAAGGCACAAGACTTCAGCCTTTAGCAAAAAAATGGCAATTCTAAAGAGGCTTAATGGTTTGGATCAAGAAAGCTTGGCTCACAAAATTCAAAAATATAGATTTTCAGAGTTGGATTTTTTTAAATATTTCAAGATCAACAAGGAATTTAGACATGAAATTTGGTTTGATGCCCACTCTAGTCATTTAAAAAAGAGTTTGAATGGTTCAAATCATGATATGGGGTCCACACGCATATAAAAATTTAAAAAGACTAGACTGGGCACATCCAACAAGAAAACTGTGGATATATTTAGTGTTTACATCTAATGCTGCATATGTTTCTCATATATTTCACAATCCATAATGAGGAAGGCTCTCAAATTTGGTCCCACAACCGTAATTGGCCTTCTAAAGAGCTTGGATGGTTAGGATCATGACAATGGTGTCCATAGATTTCAAAATGGAAAGTTTTCGGTTCTAGACTTTTTTTAAAATATCTTAAGATATAGGATGAGTTGACGGCTGGAGATTAGTACCATAGCAATATCTAGTCTTCTAAAAAGAATGGATGGTTCATATTATCATTTTGGGGCCCACACAAGTGTAAAAATATAAAGTCATTGATGATACTATTTTTACTGTTCATCCACATGAAATCACCGTTCACCCACCTAATAAGTAATAATACTGAGAAAATAAGTAATAACAAAGTGGTGTGATTCAATTTACCATTTCTTGAGGTGTGGAAATTTTGGGCTTAAGTTCACAGCATTTACATACTTATTTTAGACACCATTTACACACCTCATTTGTAAATTAACATAAACAAATGAAAATGTATGTAACCATTCTGCACATGAACCATTTATATATGTAATGGCTACAAACAAATGACTTCTATAGAAACCAAAGGGTCTAATGTTTATGGTATAACAACAAATCAATTGTTTCATTTTACTTTCATGAAAGGAAAATCAAAGTAGAATAAGCCACTCATTCAAACGATCTTAGAAAAGAAACTAAGGGTTTTTACTTCTTTCATAAAGATTTTTAAAAGCATTTTAGTCCAAAACGATGGATGAGAACTCCAATAAAAGCTTCCAGCATTAGATGAAAATACCACAAGGCAGTCATAGACCAAAGATTTTCGTTTGTAAGGGTAGACCCAAACCGTTAGTTGGGTCTTGTGAGCAAATCTAGGACTTTTATGTGAGTTTTGGGGCGGGCCTATAATTTTCATGCAGATTTTAGATACTAACTCAAAATTTTCATGCGTGTTTTTTAGGGGATCCCATATTCGAGTCCCCATATGGGTACGCCCATGGCACAAGGGGCATTGTCATAACTCGAGTATGAAAATCTGTAGATTAGGGTAATAATAGAACCCCTAGGTCAAATTAAAAGTGGTATAGAATAGACCTTTCAAAGTTGACAAGGTCCCCTGAGCGTGGCCTCACGCGCATTTGAGTGCCCTTACTTCTCTTTTCCAATAATTTTTGACTAATGAGTTTTTTTCTCAATTTTCTATACACACACTTGTGCGCTGCTCCAAGCGCACTCAGGCACCATCGTCTCTGTTTTGAAAATCCTTGACTAATGCATTTTTGTTAGTCAATTTTGCACTCATGTTTGTGAGTGTGCTCACACGTGCTCGAGTGCATGCTCTAGAATTCTACAAGCGAATTCCGTAGCACAGAGCTCTTTTTCCATTTCAACACCTACATGGAACCATTTGTTCTCCTAGTCAAATATATCTATTACACCATTCTATCCTCCAAATCCATTCTCTTCATCATGTTAACATCCACCACTCATAATTAAAACTGTTCATTTCCAATTCATGCATTTATAAAAGAATGAAGGTGAAATTCAAATAGGATACAAGTAATTGATAGCAATCATGAAATAATAACATGCATTCAACTCTAATCAGCTTACACTTGCTTCAATTCCAAACTTAACAACAATTTCTTGTCTTTGCCTCAATTAAGAAGAAATACCATGATTCTAACAACCCTATCATGTGAAAGGATGAAATGAGAGTTCCATTGTCAAGAGTCTCCATGACTCTTTTGTAAGTCGAGATCAAAGAAGAAAATAAAGCCAGATGGATTTCTTACCTTAAATTCTATAGAGAAAGGAGTAGGGAGTCTCTACCATAATTCAAGTATATAGGAAGGAAAGATGATGAAGATGAAGATGGCAACCTCTAATTCTACATGCGAGGCCTCTAGCCCAATTGTTTCAAGAAATGGATGGAAAGATGAGGGAGAGAAAGACTTTTGTTCTAGGCTTGAGAGAAAAGAATTGAGTGAAATGGGTTATGGTCTTTTTAAAATTAGAATTTCCTTATATTTATAAGAAAGTCCATTTCCTTTTATGTATTTTCAGTTTTAGTCGATTTGAGGTCCAACTTATTCAAATGAAGTCAAACAAGTTTGGGTTCAACAAGAAAGTTGACAAGCTCGTCGAGACAAACACGATGGCATCAATTTGATGCATGGATGACGTGAAAGTACAAATTATGAAATTATGAAAATGGGTTTTATCTACCTAATTGAGGTCAAATCAGCCCAAACTACCTATTTGCGATCCGAACTCGACCCACTATTCTCAAATATGACAAAACAACCCTTAGTCTTAACTCAAATTATACTAATCATAATTATTTAATTTAATATTCAATTGATTAGTACTAATCAAACTTAATTAACCACTAATCAAGCTTAACTTGGATCGGGATGCTACATCCTCCCCCGCTTAAGAAACATTTAGTCCTTTGAATAGTCTCATACTTGTGTAGGGAGGTTTGAATAGTTCCAAGCCATCTGTTCCTCGAGCTCCCAAGTGGCCTCATCTGGTCCATGGTGTTCCCAAAGAACTTTGACCCATCATATAGTCCTCATACACAAGACTTGCTCCTCCATACCAATGAGGTGGAGCGTATGCTTGTCGTATGTCACACTGGATGAATCCATATGTCATCAAACCGAAATACATGTATAGGATTTCTAACATACTTACTGAGCATAGAAACATGAAACACATCATGTACTCCCACAAACTCAAAATGAATAGCTAGTTTGTAGGCTAAATCACCAACTTTGCCTTTGATCTCGAATGGCCCTATGTACCTTAGGAACAATTTACCCTTTTCCCTGATTTCATCGTGCCTTTCATTGAAGAAACTTTTAGAAATACCTAGTAACCAATTTGAAACTCCAAGTCTCTTTTGTTATTGTCAGCATAGCTTTTCTGCCTAGAGCGGGCAATCTTTAGATTCTCAACTGCTTTCTACACTTTCTCTGCAGTTTCAGCTATAATCATCGATCCTTGGAAACTCCAAGCTCCCACTTCTTCCCAACACATAGGCGTCTGACATTTGTGCCCGTATAACACTTCAAACAGAGCCATATAGTGCTCTCATGATAGTTGTTGATGTACGCAAACTGGCACAATGACAAGTGCTTGTCCCATTCCTTATCGAAGTTTAGGACACTAGCACACAACATGTCATCCAACATCTGTATCGTGAGTTTGGACTATCCATTAGTCTGTGAATGGTATGCAGTACTAAAACTCAGCTTGGTACCCATAGCTTATTGGAATGCCTTTTGGAAAGACAACACATATCTAGTGTCATAATCTGAGACAATAAATATTGGAGTACCATGTAGCATGTTGATCTCATCGGTGAACTTCTTAGCCATCTTAGTAAAAGTCATGCCTTTCCTAAATGGACTTAAATGAGCTGAATTTGTTAGCCTGTCCATAACAACCCAAATAACATTATTCCCTCTACTAGCCAGGGCCAAGTTGGACACAAAATCTATGGGGATGCAATGAACCAAAGGGTCTCTAATGATCAGCTTTAATCTTTTGGCACAAATAACATTGAGATATGAAGCTTGTAATCACCCTTTTCATATTATTACACTAGAATCTATCTTTCAGGTTCCTATACTGCTTTGTGCTTCTTGGATGCATCACATATCTTGCATAATATGCATTTTTCATGATATTCTCCTTCATTCCATCATGAGCTGGCACACATAATCTATTTTCGAAATAAAGTACACTATGTTCAAGATGAAAATCTGGTCTATCATCTATGTGATCTCTGATCTCAGTGAAATTAGGATTCTCAAATTGTCTATCCCTAATCATCTGAATAATCTTAGGCTGAAAGACTATAATAGTGCCATACATCACCATGTTATCAACCAATTTAACTTCAATTGGTATGTCCTTGAATTCATCTTCAATGAACATTACACCACATAAGGCATTTAGATAGGCTATCCTTCTACTCAAAGCACTTGCTACTACATTCACTTTTCTAGGATAGTATTTAATAGGGAAGTTGTCATCTTTGATAAACTCAAGCTATCTCCTTTGCCACATTTTCAAAACATATTGATCAAACAAATACTGCAAAATGTGGTGATCTAAATGGACTTCAAACTTTTCACCCTACAGATAATGTTGCCATAACTTCAATGCAAACACTACAGCGGCCAACTCCAAAACATGCATGGTATAGTTCTTTTTCTGATTCTTTAACTAGTGAAAACTATATGCAATGACTATTTCATTCTACATCAACACACACCCCAGACCTACCTTTGAAGCATCGGAAAAGATCACAAATCCTTTTGTACCATCCAACAAAGACAATACTGGGATAGTAGTCAACTTCTCTTTCAAAGTCCTAAAGCTTGACTTCAATTCCTTAGTCCAATTGAATTGCCCATTCTTCCGAGTTAGCATTGTTGGGGGAGCAAATGTTTTGGAGAAATCTTTCATGAATCTCCGGTAATATCCTCTAAGCCCTAGAAAGTTTTTAATTTCTTCTACATTCTTCGGACTCTGCTTATTTATAACAACCTCTACTTTTCCTAGATCAACTATCAACCATCTCGTGATATGATATGACCCAAAAAAGCTACCTGCTTATGCCAAAAATCACATTTCTCCAACTTAGCATTCAATTTGTGCTTTCTCAAAAGCTGTAGTGATTTCCTCAAATGATCTGTATGCTCCTCTATTGTCTTTAAGTACACTAGGATATCATCAATGCATACTATGACAAACTGATCCAAGAAAGGTGCAAAGACTTTATTAATCAAAGCCATAAACACTACAGTTTTGTTCATCAATTCGAATGGCATCACTAGGAACTCATAATGTCCAATTCTAGTCCTAAAGGTTGTTTATGGCACATCTTTTTCTCGAACTCTCAATTGTGATAACCAGATTTCAAGTCTATTGTCAAGAAATATGTAATACCTTGGAGTTGATTAAACAACTCATCTATACGCAACAGTGGATATTTATTCTTTATAGTAACCTTGTTCAACTGCCGGTAGTCGATACACATCCTTAGGGTGCCATCTTTCTTTTCATTAACAACACTAGGGTTCCTCATGGTGATATGCTAGGGCGTATGAAACCTTATCTATCATATCCTCCAAGTGTTTCTTCAGTTTTTGCAACTTTGCAAGAGCCATCCTATACGGGGCTTTACTGATAGGGGTTGTACCCAGTACAAGCTTGATAAGGAAATCTACTTATCTAGCTTGGGGCAATCCTATAACTTCACTTGAAAATACATCCAAGAACTTGCAAAATGCAGGGATTTTCCTTGAGTTTCTTCGGCTGCTTCACTTTAGAAATAAAGGCTATGAAACATTCACAGCCTTTATGCACCATCTTATCCACTTTGAATGCGGAGATGACGCATTCTGAAGACTTATTCTATATGCCTTCAAGCCTAAACCCTTCACCCAAGATGAAAGTGACCATCTTGCTGTAACAATCCATACAAGCACTATATTTTTTAAGCTAATCTACTCCGAGAACTACATTGAAATCTAACATTGACAATAAGATCAAATCAACTGGTAATTGGCGACCTTCAATTTGAGCATTCCATTGAGGATAGAACTTATTACACTCCACTGATTTACCCATTGGAATAGACACCATTAACACATAATAGTTGTTATTGAGAGTGCTCCCCTAATTGAGTAGCTAAGTGAGGATCTACGAACGAATGTGTAGATCTCGTGTCAAACAAAACTTGAGCCTTCTAATTAGATATAATGGCAATACCCTGTACAACACCGCGTTCATTTTCTACATTCTTATGTGAGGCGGCATAGGCTTTAGCACTTTGATGTGGCATCTGTTGCTTCTGACCATGGGACTTCTGTTGTTGCTTTCCAGATGAAGCAACTGATATCTGACGCCGCTGCTAATAGAACTTAGCCTTTGAACATTGGGACACTTGGTGATCCATGGAGCCATAGCCAAGACAGGCTCCAATATTCTTTCAACACACCTCTGTCCGATGAGACTTCTTACATGTAGCAAATTTCATTGACTGCTTGCTAGAACTGCCTTGGCCACTCTTTATCTTCTTCCGAGGTTGATTCTTATTAGAGAACATGGTACTTCTCTTGAGATCTATAGCTCTCTTCTCACAGGCTATGAACTTTGCAAAAATATGCCTGATCAACTACATCATCGAAAGTAGTCAACCCGTTACAAGCTATAACATATTCCTTGTACTTAGGACTCAGCCTTAGAATAAACCTCTTAGCCTTCTTTGGTATTGACCATGTCCTCTACATACTTGGACAACTGCAGGAACTCATGCGCATATGAAGAAATTGACATCTACTGTCGTTGTAAGGCCATAAACTTCACTTCTTTTTCCCTCTTAATATGATAAAGGATGAACCTATGCCTGAATTGCATCTTAAATGTCTCCCAGAATGTTGCTCCCGCCAGAATCTATGACATTTTTCGACAAGTCTTTGCTACGCCTCAGAATATAGAGGTAGTCGGCAAAGTCTTATGCTTGTTGGTGCATATTACCATGTTGAGGATATCATCTATATAATCTAGCCATTCATCAGCGTATAAAGCATCTTCCTTACCTTTGAATTATTTAGCTCCATGTTTTCTAAACTTCTCAAATAACAAATGAGTGTCATTCCTTTTAGGTTAAACCACAAACTGCTGATCCACATGTGGCTATCCGAACGGCTATCCTTGCCTCTCCACTAAGGTGGTCACTTGAGCTTGGAGTGCCTGTATAGTCTGCATTTGAGCTTACATAGACTGAGACTATGCTTGTAGTGTCTGCATAACTTCCCTAAGTCGATCTTCATTAATCGGAGGTGGAGGAACGGATCCACTAGTTTCTATTATAGGATTTTCATTATTATTGCCACCATTTGTTCCATATCCGACACCATTTATCTACAAAAGAAATACAGCCCGACATTAAGATCCACACAGCTGCCTCCCCCAACACATCAATAAATATATGACAATAAAGTCATATATTTGATGCCCTTATTTTCACCACGTTCCTATCTTTCTAAATCTTGTAAAAGAATTTTCATGTTTTTTCTTGTCTCTATTACCATACTATATGTATGTAACGACCAGGGCCTGAGAAATATTAGGGTAATTCCTAAAGCATGACACCTATATTCCTGTGAAATACCCCCACTTGTAGTTAAGTTCAGACGGAATTCTACAAAGGATATTTACATTCAAGCATGTGTGAGGTACTCTTATGGACAACTATCCAAGTATTGAACATGTGGAAGCATGTCAATATCACCTATAAATTTCAATTTCCAACAACATTTCAATAGTATCAATCAATCATGAAATAGTCCACACCTAGACATTCAAATATATAAAAGAGATATATCATTTCTAACTATAACCTATACATCCATGGTATATGATATGTACCTGTATGCATCTAGGATAACATATATATAGGTCTATGCAAAAGTTATGTGGATACTATAAGCAAGTAATAAAAGATATACAAGTCTAGATCAACTATACAAGTCACAATCTATATGCAACTAGGTACAAAAAGATCAAGTACAAATCCTTAAGGTATAAGCATGTTGCTCTTTGGCATATAGATTAGTCAGAACGCCTCTGCTGTTCACTCGTCAAAACCTGAAGGAACCTCTTGGGTCTCCTCTTCAGCCTCCTCAACCTCAATGAGACTGGTACTGAGATTTGAGCCTGTAACACCAAATAGATAGGTGTGAATAAGACTATTCAACAAAGTATAAGCATGATTGAGGCAATACAAGCTGTGCCTAGTAGAATAATAAACAGATAATTATAAAAGATAATGTTAAGTCTACTAGGCAATATTGAGCATTGAATAAGTCATGCTATATGAATCAATAAGGAAAACACATTCAATTTGTCTACTATATATAGTTAAATCCTCACGGCAGGGATCTTGTCAATGTGTACACCAATGCCCATGCCCGGTTACATCTAGATCCCTAGTTTATGGAGTCCGATGTTCCAAATACCATCTGAAGTGGCTGTTGAGAGGCAGCCGCCAGGATCTTTAGATATTATGCATAGATCACTGCGGAAATAACTTTAGACGATAATGATTCAAGAATCGTACCTACAAGATCTCTCTGATTTGATCTCAGTCTTACAACAGTCCGAGAATCTCAAGACCTTTTACTGTATTCCTCTATGCTCAAATTGCACTAAGGTGTAGACCTCTTCTACGAATTCTCTTTGCTTTAAAAAAAGAGATTTCTCTTGTGTGTTTTTTCTAGATAGCAATAGTGCATATTTATAGGCTATAATAGGGACCTTAAGAAGGAAATAAGGAATAGGCTTCTTATGGAAACAGAAAACCCTAATTCAACCCAAATTAGAATCCTAGTTCCATAAATTATAATTCAGTCTACTAGAGAATTATAATTGCACTCCTGTCTTTATTCTCAAAATAATATTTCGAGTTTCTTGTTATTAAATGCTTATTAATCTCCCCACTTTAAGATTTAGATATCCATCGATTAAATAATTACTGACACCTATATTTAATCAATATTTTCATAATTCCTTGAGACCTTATACTTAACTTATTGATATGTCGGACAGAAAGTCCACCTGCAAAGTTTGACATAATCAAAACTTATAAACTTTATTGAGGGGATATCATCAATCTTTATTATGGGATGTGGATTCCGTCAATAAACTAATGTACACCATACACATGTGTAGTCATCCAATTTACTGAGATTAGTGACTCATAAAAGGTCTTGCTCTTTTGTAAATTAAAATGCCAACACTCAATATATGTGTTTATTATTTCTAGCAGGATTAAGAGTACAAGCACTCATAATAACCATTTGAATGTTAACTATCTTATATAGTCAGTATAAAGATAATAAACTCAAAAGCGGTCTGGTTCAATACACACAAAGCGTATTGGCATAACGAGTCGAAACTATATCATTTCCTGCAACCAAAATAAGCCTGCTAAAACATCATGCTACAATCGTACCGATGATGTGTCCAACTCCATCTAGATTGTGAACAACAATTTATATTCTATAAAAACCGACAAATAAGTCTTCCATATGTAAGCTGAAGTCTATACACCAACTTGTTTACTTTATTGAATAAAAGACATATGCATGCATAATAAATAACAATGCAACTATTTGACCATACAAATTCTCATTAAGATGAAAAGATAGACTTTACTAATAAATAAATCAGCAAAGACAAATACATAAAAGTATACTTTTAGTATAAATTTCAAGTAGTGGCAATAGTCAATCTATCTAAATTCGACCCTGTCGAGTTTTATAGGGGTAAAGCTAAGAGTAGAGCCTAACTAATTTAACTCAATCAGTTAAATTGAGTAAGATTTCAGTCTAAGTCAATCAGTTTCCATTCTAGTCAAATTTAGTCTTTCTCACTCAATTCAATTTAGAATCAATATCTATTAAACAGTAGGATAATCAATCAATGTAACATCATTGTAAATAATGATTCAATAGCAATTTAAGAGAGCAATAATTGAATATAACAATATGCAATGCAGTTCAATTTATGGAATCAAGGAATTTATTAACCAATCCTATTTTAATCACTCATAACCTCTAATCGTCCATTTAGATGTAGTTTTACGCTATCTGATACAATGTCATCTTTGCTTAGTGTTTTGTTGTATATAATGTGTATCACAGTCCCCTAAGCCAACACCTATGGTTAAGTGCTTGATATACGAGTGATAATATATAAATAATCCCAGCCAAAATTATTCATGTATATTTAATTACAGTTGGACGCATTAACAGCATTGAGGGTTCCAAAAACTAAGGACCTAATAGGTCTTTTTGTGTTCTAAAGTCCTAAAGTTCCATTTTCATATCACAATTAACATTAAGGTTAATTGTGAAGTGTTTGGGATCAATAGGGGTAATAATAGAACCCCTAGGTTAAATTAGAAATTGTACCCAGAAGAAACCCTTCAAAGTTGATAGGGTCCCCTTGAGCGTGGCCTCATGCGCACTTGAGTGCCCTTACTTTTGTTTTCCAATAAATTTCGACTAATGAATTTTTTGTCAATTTTTTATACACATGCACAAGCGCTGCTCTAGGTGCGCTCAAGCACCTTTGTCTCCGTTTTGACAAATTTAGACTAATGCATTGTTGCTAGTCAATTTTGCACTTGTGCTCAGGCACATGCTCTAGAATTCTACTAGTAGATTCTATAGCACACTGATTCAAATGAAGTCAAACAAGTTTTAGTTCAATACGAAAGTTGACAAGCTTGATGAGACGAACTCAATGGTATCAATATGATGCATGTATCACCTGAAATTACAAAATCTAAAATTATGAAAAAAAAGGCTTGAAGTACCTAATCGAAGTCAAACCTGGCCCAAACTACCTGTTCGCAATCCAGACTCAACCCGCTAGTCTCAAATAAAACAAAAAATCCTAGTCTTAACTCAAATTACACTAATCATAATTACTTAAATTAATATTAGATTAATTAAGACTAATCAATCTTAATTAGCCACTAATCAAGCTTAACTCGGGTTGGGATGTTACAGGCTTAACATTAGAAAAAAAGATAAAAGAGATATAAAACAGCAAAACCCATTAGAAGAATAATGGAGAATGGATATCAACAAGTAGCTCTTATCAAGAGAAACAACTGAAACTTCTTTTCTCTTTAAGACGAGAGAATCAAATTTTATCTTGACTCTTTAGAGGAGAAAAGGTTTTATTCTGACGGGTGGAAAAAAGACCCTTCTTTCTTGTCAAAATGGACTTCTATCATAAACGCAGGGGGGGTGTGGGTGAGGGCATTATACTTTAAATAACCAACTTTTTCAATATATATATGGGGGCCTTTTCCTGTGCATATGTCCCTTATGGACTTTTTGTGCACACTCTTTGGTGGGGCCTATTGTGGACCCCAGCAAGGGATGAGACTAGGGGGTTGGAAAGATCTATGTGAAAGCATCCTATATATCAAATTTGGTCCCAATCATATATCCTTAACCCCTTCATCCATCTTCACAAATTCATTCCGTTCAGATTGATATATAGTCAATCCAACGGTCCAATAAATTCGGATCCAACCGAAAGTTGGGACGAGTTGCTATCATGGGGTCCCATGTGTGTTGCAAGGTTTAGATTGAGTGATAGATGGGCTCCACCTAGAGTTCTCACGAAAAAAATGGTGAGGGACGGATGCGTATGAAGATTCTCCTATATATATATGGATAAACAAATAGAGGTATTTTATCCAACATAGCCTTTTCCTTATATATTGGATGCTAATTAATTACTATGAAAAAATGAAAAATATCTCAAAGAAATTCTCCACCTCTATATTTCAATTTTATTTTTTTATTTTTTATTTTTGTCTAGTGGAGATTCTTCACTATCATTGTGTCCCCACCCAAATGGGCATATGTATCCTCGTAATCTCAAAGTTAAAAACATATATTATAGACCCTATAAAGGTCAAATATTAGATGTTACTAGTCATTTACACTTGAAGCCGGCCCTCCCTTCAGGTACTACAACAGTTAAATCCACGAGTACTTTCCATGTCATGCTTGTGATTCCTTTTAAGTTTTGTCATACTGTTGACCAATTGTTAAGAGTGCTCAAGCTAGACAAATCACAAAAACCTCAATCAAAAGCTTCTAGTTCCTTCCTATGGGGAGATGAGATCCTAAACACATGCTCTTCTCCCGTGCATTGATCTACCTTAACAACCCATCGACGACTCCTTGTCTCACTACAACTAGCCTTACCAGAAGCGGGTATCCTCATAACCTGCAACCCATCCCCAATTGGCAATAGCTCTGTCCTCGACCCGCTCCACCACGCTCCCTTGTGCAATGAATTGTAGCCCATGATCAGGGCCCCCCCGCAATTTGCCCCCGTTTGGGCTGCTCTAAGGACCTCTTCATGCGCCACCAGGTTACAGTCTATGAGCACAAAATCTGCTCCTAAGTAGTCATTGAGCAAGAGCAACTGAGCATTGCCTACGATGAACTCCACGCAATTAGCTTCCTTCCCTAGCGCATGTTTCGATGAATGTAGCTCATCTAATCCAGTCAGGATACACACCACTCGGCCGCCTGTCTGCGGTGCAGCAGCAACTAATGCGAGTGTGGTTGGACCGGCAACGCCATTGCATGCCTCCACCATTAACTGTGCATTGCTGCCGGCTGCTAGTGCCGATATGAACTCAGACATGTCTGGCTCCTTGGCCTTCTTTCCCTACACCAAAAGCCAAAACAACCAACATATAGAAATCAAAACAACTTTACTTGGAAGAATCATGTATGTTAATTTATTGATGGTAGTATAATGGATGTTAACATATTGATGGTTTGTTCATGCTTACCATCTTCACAGTTCGAAGAAAGGCTCTAGTGGCATTCTCGGTAGACCAAGCCATCTCTCTCTCTCTCTCTCTCTCTCTCTCTCTCTCTCTCTCTCTCTCTCTCTCTCTCTCTCTTTAAGAACTGGGTTCTCAAAACGTAGTTGAGTAGGAACCCAAGACCAGACATTTAAATGGAAGACGCCATGTCATCTTTTGCATTAATTTCAAAGTCGTATGGGAGGGACAAACAAGGGGAGGCTCTATCAAGGTATGGCTATTACTTGACCCTTTACCAAATTAAATATGTAGTAGCATGGGTGGTTGAGATTCTGGTCCAATATGTCTCAAGCGATTTCTGTTTCGGATCGGTCGACCAGTGGGCCATAATATAGTGTTGTCTTATTGTATTACACCAAAATCCATGCAATGTACGGCTAAGGCGTTTCCTGGTTGTTGCTCTTTTGAGTGTTAATAAAGATTGCTTGTGCTAATGGCTGATGCTTCTTCCCATTTAATTCGACGGAGGGAGTAATACATTGGTCCCCAAATATTCATTTCCTGCCCAGCTGTAATGCCCTAATATGGACCGGACCGTCTCGGAGGAAAAAATTAAAAAATTGTTTTTATGTTTCCTAAGCTTGTAGAGCTATCTCCAAGTCTAGCCTGCAGCTCCCATGTTGCATTGGGTAGAAACACCACCCGACAAGCTTTATATTATTATTATTATTATTATTATCGTGTGTGAAGAGGAGCCCATTGTGCAGTGGTTCTAAATGGGTTTTAAGCACAAATTCCTCCGGCCAAAGAATCGTAACTATCCAAACTAAAATCCTTTCGGCTTTTTTCACTTTTTCATTTTTTTCCTTCTTTATTTTTTCTTTTTTCTTTCTTTTTTTTTTATTTTACTTTTGGGTTTTAATCCCAAGTTACTCCTGCCCAAATCCTTTCTATTCTGCAGGCAAGAATAAGGCTGCCCCGTTTTGCCACAGGCAAAGCTTGCGCCTGAATTTGAGGCCTCAGTAAAAGAATGCTTGGTTGCGATTGAAGCCCATTTTGCCGGGTCTTCTTAAAGCCCAAAGACCCCTATAGGTGGTCTTTGGGATTCAATAATAATTCGGGGTCTGGTCATGAAATATAGATAAAATTGACAAACAGACCTCCCACCTTGGCTCCATTGTTGCTAGCTTTCAGATACGTCTCTTACATATATGTATTGAAGGTTGGGCCTGTATTCTTGATTGGTTCTCACTATATTCCGACCCACAAAATAATGTTCTGGTCTCTTTTAATGAAGACGCTGAGGGGTGCCTCCTGTATTCTGGTTTAGCCAAATGGATTCATTTGCGCCAACAGCATATTGTTCTTTTGGTCATGTTATTTATATTTACTTTAAAAAGAGAGATGAGCATTTAATTACATATAAAAGTGGAAGTAATAGGAGTCAGATAGACTTTTTCTAGTAAGAAAACAGGATCGATTGGCTTGTAAAGATTGTAAGATTATCCCAGGAGAGAGTTTCACTATGCAACATAAGCTTGGAGTTTTGGATATTTGCATTAGAAGTAAAAAGAGAGCAGTAGTAAACAAAATGGACCCTAAAACAAGGTGAAGAGATTTGAAGGGGGAAAGAGCAAATATATTTAAGGACAAAATGATTGAGAAAGGAGAATGGAATATTGAAGGAGAAACTACAGTAATGTGGAATCAAATGGCTAATTGCATTAGGAATGTTGCAAAGGAGGTACTTGGAGAATCAAAAGGGACGAGACATATTAATAAAGAAACATGGTGGTGGAGTATGGAGGTTCAGGAAGTTATTCGACAAAAAAAACATTGCTACAAAGTTTGGCAGGGGACTAAGAGTATAGAAAATTTTGAATTGTATAAGAAGGCAAAGAAAGAAGCTAAGAAAGTAGCAAGTAGTGCAAAGTTCAAAGCATACGATGACCTCTATAATAGATTGGGAACAAGAGAATGAGAAAATGATATTTTTAAGCTTGCAAAAATAAGAGAAAAGAAAAGTAGGGACTTAGATCATGTCAAATGTATCAAGGACAATGAGGAAAATATTTTGGTGAAGGACAATAATATTATAGAAAGGTGGAAAAAATATTTTAGTAAACTTTTAAATGAATAATATTTGGACGATACAAGAGTGGAGGAGGATACTTCATTACAAGAGTATACTTTTCTCCGTAGAATTAGAGAGGTGGAAGTGAAGGAAGCATTGAAGCGAATGAAGACAGGAAAGGTAACAGGCCCAGATGGTATTCTGATAGAGGTATAGAAATGCTTAGGAGAGGTTGGAGTAAGTTGGTTATGTAGACTATTCAATAAGATACTTGTGACAAAGAAAATGCCGGATGAATGGAGAAGAAGCATTGTAGTACCTATATATAAGAATAAAGGAGATATACAAAATTGTACCAATTATCGAGGGATTAAACTTATGAGTCACACTATGAAGTTATGAGAGAGAATAATAGAGCAAAGACTAAAAAAAAGACTAAGATTTCGGAAAATCAATTTGGTTTTATGCTAGGGAGATCAACTATGGAAGCTATCTTTTCACTAAGGCAATTAATGGAAAAATATCAAGCAAGGAGGAAAAATCTACATATGGTCTTTATCAATTTGGAAAAAGCCTATGATAGGGTACTGAGGAATTTAATTTGGTGGGTCTTAAAGAAAAGGAATGTCCCAAGAGGTTACATTGAAATTTTAAAGGATATGTACGAAGGTGCAATAACAAATGTGAAAACCAAATATAGAGAAACGAGCGGATTTCCTGTGACTATAGGCTTACATCAGGGATCATCCTTAAGCCCTTATCTCTTTGCATTAGTTATGGATGAGTTAACTGTGCATATCTAAGAAGAAGTACTATGGTGTATGTTGTTCGCAGATGATATAGTATTGGTAGATGAATCAAGAGAGGGTGTAAATGCAAAGCTTGAGAGATGGCGGAGGGCATTAGAATCTAGAGGCTTTAAAATAAGTTATACAAAGATAGAATATATGGATTGCAATTTCAGTAGACATATACAAAGTGTTGAAACCACTGTCAAAATTGAAACCCATGAGATACTACGTAAAGATTCTTTTCGGTACCTAGGCTCGATGATTAGTAAGGATGGGGAGATTGACGAAGATATGGAGCATAGGATAAGAGCTGGATGGCTGAAGTAGAGACTAGTTTCGGGAGTGCTTTGTGATAGACAAATGCCAACAAAATTGAAGAAAAAATTTTACAGGACAGTGGTTAGACTAGCTATGACATATGGAGCAAAATGTTGGCCAATTAAGAAGACACATATTCATAAGATGGATGTAGCGGAAATGATAATGCTTAGGTGGATATGTGGTAAAACTAGGAAAGATAAAATTAGAAATGAGCGCTTTCGAGAACATTTAGGGGTAGCACCAATAGGAGATAAGATTAGAGAAACTCGTTTAAGATGGTTTGGGCATGTTGAGCGTAGGCCAGTAATGGCACCGGTGAGAAAAAGTTTGAATATACAGGTGGAGGGTCCATCAAGAGGTAGGGGTAGGCCGAAGAAAACATTGATGGAAGTCATTAATTCAGATTTGAAGAAGTTGCACTTATCGAAACATTTAGCTCAAAATAGAACGGAATGGAGAAATAGAATTAATGTAGCCGACCCCAACATGGTTGGGATAAGGCTTTGATGATGATGATGATGATGATTTATTATTGTTGTTTGTTGGAACCTTAAATCTGTGCACAAAGAGATCTCCGTGGACATAGGTGGTTTTACCAAACCACGTGTGTGTATTGTTGTGTCTCACATTTATGTGATTATTTTGCTTTAAATTGAGAGGATTTGTGTGCATATAAATTTGTCAATGATAGGTCATCATTTGGACTCCGATTCTGCTGTGCCTCCCATTATATATATATGATAGTTGGCCTTGGCCAAGTTGCAGAGTTGGATCAAGCTTCTTGTTTATACGTGGGGCTCATGGTTCAGTGATCCAAATTGCTGACCTATGGGGCTCTATCCGATATCCTATGGAATTAAAATACCCGGGATTATTTCATCCATGCCCCCCCACACCTAGTCCACACCTAATCATACGTTTTTTTGTAAGAAAATGCACTTTTAACACAAGGGATAAAGTTTTTCTTTTTTTTAAATGGTAACAACGGATAAGAATAGAAACATGACCATCGTATAGACCTATAGATCTTAACCCTTCACTCTTCCACTTTGATTAAAGCCCCTACGCCATAGATTTGTATTCAGTCGGTAAGAAATTGCCGAAAGGGCCATTGACCTTCTTTCTTCTGTCAATGTGGAATGTTGATTTACTTCTTTCTCATGCATATTCAAAACCCAAAATCAGACTTGACCAATTAGTCACGCATATTCATTTAGAATCGATACTCAACTCAAAAGAGAAGCAGATGATTAGGACACATAACAAATTAGTCATATTCATTTAAAATATATAAATGCTGATCAACTCAAAAGGTCACTAAAGACAAGGACTTGAAATAATTGTAAATTTAATTTATGAGTCCTGAATAAACAAGTGAATGTGACTGACCTAAAAAAGGATCAGTACACTTAAAATTCAATAGAATTAGCAGTTGTGATGGACTCAGTTAGCCATTCTCAAACATTTATACCCCGGTTAGTGGTCACCAGTAAAAGGATTAGAATTCTCTTGTTTTGAGAGATTTTCCGTGAATGGTCATCCATGGTGATGGCAGTGCTCTTCATATATGTAACCCCTTATCTTATATACATGTATGATCCGCTTTAACCCATGGGCCTTACGGTTTTGCTTCTAGTAAGCTTTGACCCACCAAAAAACTTCATGCAAGGTAAAGGCATTAGCTTTCTAGATAAGTCTAATCACTTTCCTCTCTATAGTCGATGTGGGACTTAATGACGTCACAATCCACAACCCTTACGGGGAGCACGTTTGTATATCGTAGCGTGCCCAGCAAAGACCACACTCAAACTTATTGAGAGTTGTCTCTGATACAATTTGTAACTCCCTATGCTAGACTCATTCATGTATTGTACGCTTTAGCTCATGGCCTTACGGTTTTAATTCTGGTGAACCTCAACCCACCAAAAGGCCTCATGCAAAATAAAGGTGTCCACTTTATATATAACCTCGATCACTTTCTTTTCTGCAGTCGATTTAGAATTCGAGAACATCACAATATAATTCAAGTCTAAGTATTTAAAAATTTTCTCACTAGGACAATAGAAAAAGTAGAAGACAATACAAAGACATATTCGGCATTAGAAATGACACATTAAACAGCAGCTGCCATCTTTCGTGCCCCAACGCCCACAAGAGGATCCGAGTCCCATAACTTCGTTATCTTGCAGGCATGCATGTACGGTTTTGTTGGTGTAAGTTTGCTTTTAAATGCTCCCTTGTGTATGTCAAGTGTCTCGTATATATGGAGATGGGTTTCGTTTGTCGGATGTATGAGAGGGGATGTGTCGCCCATGGTATTGCTAAGGAAGTTTTTTGGGTACTTGTGATAGCTGTATTCATTGAAGGTTGGTGGAGACACATAAAGCCCATAGAAAATTTAAGACATTGTGATGGAGAAGATAGTGACAATTTAAGAGGGTTTTGAACGACAGGATGTAAAGAGTACAGCCTTACGGGGACAAGATAAGGTCCCGAAGACCTTGATTGATCGGAGAACTTCCCCACAGGAGACATATCTAGATTCATACGCAAACAAATGGGAATAAAGTACTTTTTTTGACAAAATGCAAGCAGACGTGTTCAAATGCTTTTATTTCAATGCAGTCCATACATCCTTCCTGCAATCGTTCTTGTATCACAGGGTAAGAAATAGGACAAATGGTGAAACATGTGGAGCCAAATCCAATTGTAGTGGAGTGCCCAATGTAGGGATTCAAAAGTTCTAATAGGAATAATATACAAGCAAAAGTTTTCAATTGCTTTTATTTCCATGCAATACATGCGCATCCTTTCCCCCAATCCTCTTGTACTATTTACATGACGAGGTTGAAAACTTGGAGAATGGTGAAATACGAGTGGCCTATGCAATTTTACTGGGATACCCCATTGTAATTAGACCCTGAAAATGAAAAGAGTCACAGATCTCATGTTAACACTTGACTCGATTTCATCATGGATAAAGTCATAACCATTAATATTCTAACAATACGATCTAATGATATTGACTTGAGTTTTCACGAAGGCACTTTAATGATAGAGTTCCTGGGATGTGGTGTCTCCCTGGAAATGCTATCTTTGAGTAACCAATGGCGTAAACAGTAAATGGGTAGAAGAGAGGTTGGGAATCAAACCATGTTTAAAAAGAAAATTGGGGGTGGTGTGGCTTGGGTTTTTGTTGTTCGTGTGGGGTGGGGGGGGGGGGGGGGGGGGGGGCTGGGATGTGATTCCATACAAATTTTATGACTTGACTGGATTTACAAGCTAATGGACGGATCTTTTACTCTACTGTTCAAAAATAATATTGAAGTGTGAAGAAATAAGCCCGAGTCTCAGAAAAATTTATTCACTTCCTGTCACGCCCCCAAAACTGGGCCGGATCCAAACCCGGTTCTAGGGTGTGAAAATTAGGACCAATTAAAATTTTTCTTACATAAACAATATGGGCTCTAATTCCAGATGGATCGAAGTCCTTGTGAGGCTATGCTTGGTGATTAAGCAACCATAATCACGCGCGGAACTGAAATCCATACTCATCGCAGACGAATATCATATAACAATCATGTAACAAATCTCATTAATAATAAAATCAAGGTCAAGTGCTTCGAAGCATAGTAATTAAAGTTATAATTCAAAGACAAATAACTAATAAATAAACTAATGGCCCAAACATGACCTTATTACAAAATCTAAAGTTTCGATCTCTGCACCAACACTAAGACACCTCAGACGATGTCTTCGGTGCTCCACTCAACAACTCCGCCATGTAGTGAAATCCCCTGCATCTCCTAACCTTCCGATTCGACACCGGTAATAGAATCTAGACACCAAAAGTAGTGGGTCAGATTGATGTAATCTGATAAAAGGGTAAACTACAAAAAATGGATTAATCAACTGAATTAAACATAATATTCATTATGATCCAAAATATATTAGATCAAAATCCCAATGGCATGAATGTACAAAAACGGGTATCTCCGCAGAGACTATATACAGAAACGGGTATTTTCGCAGATAAATATATAGAAACGCGTATTCCCGCAAACAGATAAACAAAAATAGATATTCCCGCAGATAAATATACAGAAACGGGCATTCACACAAACAAATAAACAGAATTGGGTATTCCCGCCAAATATAATAAAAGGCACAGCAATGTACTATAATCCATAGTTCACGCTGACCCAATGGCGTACGTCCACCTCCGAATTGCAGTTGGTTAGCTATATATACATATTTACAAATACATATATATACCAATGCATAATGAACCATGATATGACACCCATAATCCCTGTATTCAACCCAATATCAAATTGAGTATTTAGACTTTTAAATTTGAAAAATGTATTATGAACGTGTGTCAATTCAAGTTCTCTGATGGTAAGCACTAAACCAACTAATGGTCATAGTTAGATGAATATGCAGATGAGAACCAACCCTCTTTCACAATGGAAATGTGAGTCCACAATGCCAATAATATACTTTCAGTATCTATCATGTGGTGCATCCCGAATCTTACATTTTCTTTATGAATTCAGTTCAATTCTCATATGAATATTTAACTAACTTTTCTAAAAAGACATGATTCATCTAATCTAATGATGTATATATAGTGTGTTTTACAAATTTAGTAAAAGATGTTCAAATTCCAAATCCAAAGTTAAATCAAGTCATGATAAAAAGGGAAAAGAGAATAATTAATTCCTTAAATATCATTGTTGTGTATAAATACACCTTATTATTTTATACAAAACAAAAGGTACAGATCTCGGACCCCAGTTCGAAATCTAACTCAAATTAAAAATTCAAATTAGAACTATAAATATAATCTAATTAAGATTTAATCATTACTAAATACATTTTAGTTAATTTTTAATCAATCTAAATAAACATTAATCAAAATTACATAATTCTCAATTAAATTTATAAATAATCCTAGCTAAATTTCTAATAACATCAAATTAAAAATTAATTTAATGGAATTAAATCTCTATTAGCATACTAGAACCATTAACCAAATTATAACCCTCTAAACATTATAATTAATATTCTAAAATTCTAATCATTTTTATTTTTATAAATATATATGTATATTTTAAACTAGGTTGACCCGGCCCAGACCCACCACCCGGGCCTGCCAGGCAGCTAGCCCAGCCCCAGCCGAGCTGGGCCGCTGCCCAACTAGCCCAGGCAGTAGGCCCGCTGCCTGGGCATGCCAGGCAGCACTCCATGTGCAGGCAGCACTGCTGCTGGCCGATTCTTTATATATATATATATATAAAGAAATCAAAATTTAATTCAAAGATATTAAACCCTGAATCATATGTACTTACTTGGTTTCAATCAAAATCAATCTTCACTATTAATCTCTTAACTCAAAACATTAAACCCAACAAATAAATCATAGATAGAACATATGATTCAACAAAGCAACCAAGAAGACATTGTTTGCAGTTATTCACTTGCCTGGATTGCGAAACCAAAAATAAATATGAAGATCCCATCTTAGTTTCTCTCCAGAGAGCTTCTAGGACTTAGTTGCAAAAGAAAGGAAGAAGATGGGAAAATGGGGAACACTCTAAGGGTTTATATTATGAAAAAGTTTTTCTAAATTACAAGGACGGGCTCTCTGCTTTCTAATAAGTTTACGAAATTCCAAAAAGAGTCTATTAGCCTAAAAGGGTCAAATAACGTAAACCCAAGGCCCAAAAGTGTTAATCAGTCCATCTATCCCCTTTTAACCCAACTTAAACTCGGCAAACCAACTCGACCTAAAATTAAAAATTTGAGGCCTGACACTTCCAGCAACATTTCATAGTTTGCACAAATTTTTGTGGGCCCCAAATCCAAAAGAAGATTATGATCAACATTTACAAGCATTTAACATCAATCCATCATATTTTTATGGTCTCGCCTTTCTGCTTCTTAAAATAGATGTCACCTTTCCTTATCCATTTACCTGGATATAGGCCCCCCGAAAGATGGCAAGAAAGTTGTCCAGGCACACACAGTTAGGTTTATTCTTGTATTTCGGTATTTTAGCCGGATTCATTCATTCATCTAGCTAATGATCAGGTGTAGGGTAAAAAGTATTTTGATCTTTGTACTAGGGCAATCTTGGGAGCCAAGAAATCAAAGAGATATGGCAGATCCCTTCATAGTGGTGATCAATCACGTATGCCCATGTAGGCATATGATAGGAGATAGCTCTCTTCCTAGTGGGGTTTAGAATATAATGCACCACATTTAGTAATGTATAATTTTGAAATTGAGCAAATGCTTATAACCCCTGAGAATAGTCTTTAGAGTGAATCATGTAAAATTTATGTGCCTACTTGCCCTGGGTCTGATCTAGTAGGTGGCATGACAGCCATATCGGTGCTTCCACAAGTGCTCAATAATTGGTATCCAAGATTTGGTGGAGATCAGTAGATTTAACGGTAGTTGCCCAATGCAATCAGGACCAGGTTCAGCATAGGTTGGGTAGGTTCTGGTCAGACCCAACCAAGGAACCCAGTTGCAACCCAGCAGAGACTACATGTTCATTGTCAAGTTGGGTCAATTTTGACCCGGGTACAGCGAAGTCCAGCACCAGCCAAGAAGCTAATGTCATCAGGCCGATACACAGCCACGTCAGCAGTATGGTAAAGAGTCTGACCGGGAATCGAATGATTGACACTTATTTCTGTGATATATTGACCATTTAAAGTTCAATTAGAGATCCATTTGCGCTTAAAGACTCATTGCAAGCAAATCTACATGGATGTTGAAAGAGATTGACAGGTCACTAGTCAATTGGAAGTTTGATTGATCGGAGGGAAGAAAATTATTTATGCGATATCAGAGCTAATTCGAGTGGGATTTTAGATCTGTTTCTTTGAGAGTAGTTGTGGCGATTGGATCTTCACAGTGGTGCTAAAATTGGGGTAATTTGCAGGTGATTCAGAAATCAATATAACATGGACTCATAAATGGATTTAAACCTTTGGATTGAGTTGGAGTTTGACGAGAAAAAGGTTTGTAACATTAATGCAAGGATGTACCTTTCAGTAAGATACAGGAAGACATAGTCACATGTCTTCAATGTGGCTCAAAGATTGACGGAATCTAAGTTAAGATGGAGCTTGTCAGGTTTATATCTTGTATTACGGTTTAGTTGGATTGGTTCCTTAGTTTAGCCAATGACTGGGTTTAAAGTCAAGGATATTTTTGTCTTTGTACTGGGCCATTCCTAAGGCCGAAGAAAGTAGAGGAAAGTAGAGGTGATGTATTCATGTAATCTAACCGTAGACTTGGTGAAAGAGATGTCGCAGATCTCTTCCCCATGGTGACCAATTACGTATGGCCATGTTGGGTGTGTGAGAGGTGATAGCTCTTTTCCCCATAGTTTTCGGAGTGTAACCCATTATGTTTAGCAGAAAGCTGTAAGAGAAAGATTGTGACCTAGGACTCAAAGTGAAATCGAGTAGATGCTCACAGCCCATGAAAGTAGCCTTTATGGTGAACCACGTCAAATATGTGTGTCATGGTTTCACATTAACGTCGACCACCTTATGATTACACCGCGTTGAATGGCTAGGGACGACGGGTCATTATAGTATTGGTTTGGCTTGTAAAAGATCCTTGATCCCTTAATAATTGATTTGCATTCATATTGTCTCAATTAATCCATGTCCTTTATGCACAAGCATGCATATTTAAGTTTATGCATTTTTAATCTATCTAATCCATTGCTTAGACTATGCCATTAAATAGATGTACCTTCTAAGTTCACATTAGTAATTCGGTACGAACACCATCAATCCTGAATGATACCCTGACACATAAGAATGAAATATACAAGTTCAATTAACCTTTGACTCAATTGAGTTTGCAATACTAAGCTTCCACCCTATGGAGGCTCGAAAGGGCTGAGTTTGGGTTTTGCATACTATCTCTGCTGCAGCAAATTATTTGAGGAGTAGGTTGGCTCTCCTAGGGGAACTAAGTGTATCTTTGGCCGGGCATCTTGGTAACCCGTCTATTTATTTGCTTTCTTTTGAGCGAATTTAGGTACATGGATGCCAACTAGTAAGTTAAGTATTTTCTTTATGATTCCTAAAAGCATATTATTTCTTTATACGCACAACTGCTTAGTGTATGTCCTTGCTCTCAGTAAACCAATATCTCTTTAATCCTTTTGATATAGCATATTGTGGTTTATGTTTGCTTATACATGTTGATTCATCTTATTTGCATGCTATCCTTGGTGTTACAGATTTAAGCATTGATCCGAATGTCGAGACGAACCCAAAGGAGACTACACCAGTACCTTCCAAACTAGTGTGGTCATCGGATGATGTGTTTATTAGTCATCCTTTCGGAGTCAACATGGGTCTTTTTGGGCTTATATTATAGTTGGACATTGGATGAATTATGTGTACATCATGCCAAGATATGCATCGTATTTTTTATTTTCACCTTGATGGACATGTTTTTTGGTCTTTTGATCATTTGGATTATACATTTATATGTCCACATCTTTTATTTAGCCACACCTTTTCTTATTTTGTATAGCACGTACATGTACATTTTAGATGGTACACATATGTATATTCATATAGACATGTATATTTTGGATAGTACAGTACACATTGTGTAGTATGAAAATGAATATTGTAATTGTTGTTTTGTGCTTTATGTTGAAACTTAAATAGGTAATTTATTCATGCTTATACCATATCCTAGTCATGATGACACAAGCTTTCACAAATTTATTTTTAAGTACATGTGGAAATCTTCCCTTGTAGTGATTCATATGTGAACGGCATGGCAAGGATTGCCATGGGATTATGTGTTCTATATCTCGAGATTAGTCATAATGGTAGGATCTCGGGCTCTCAGTTGACACATTCTATCCAATCCATTCATAATTCAAACAATTAACATATTCTAGCATTTTTATTCCATATTAACAAAACTATTAAGCAAGGGTTATCAAAGTAAGAATTGAATGCCAAAATCAATTTTAAATGTGCACATCATCAATGAGTTCATGGTATCAACTTGCCTTTGATGAAAAAATGCAAAAAGAGCGAAACCCGAGCCAAAACCCTAGCTCACAGTTGACCCTCGAAAGCTTAAATGGAGAAAACCTTATCCCAATTCAAACCAATCTACATAATGGAAGGAGAGAAAGCTAAAGGACTAGTCTAACACGTTTCTAAGCTAAAAGCTCATGAGCTGTGGCTTCGTCAAAGAGAAACACTTACCTAGGGTTGAAGACAGTGATGAGGATGCTTGAAAATGGGTTCTCTGGAGTCGTGGATCTTGGAGGAGGAAGATGGTGGTTATCCTTGGTGAGGGGGATGCCTCGAGCTCTCATTGGCTGGAAGGGGTGAGTGAGGAGGAAGAAGCAATAAAGAAAGAGAAAGAAAGAAAGGAAAGGAAAGAAATGAAAATGAGGGGAAGGGTCATTTGTTAATGGTATTAAAGGGGTTTTAAGGTTTAGTGAAACTTTAGTTTAGTCCTGAGTGGACTTTGGGTGCGGTTTTCTGGAGTCCTAGAGGGTTCAGTTCAAGGCAAGAGAGAAGGACAAGGTTAATAAAATTAAGTTACCTCCCTGATTAACCCCAAATCTCACAAATCAGAATTTCTGAAAAAGCCCTCCAAAACTTCCTAAAATTCTAAATTACCCCCAAACTACACCCAAACGGACTTAAAAACCCGACAAAACTTTGTACACACAATCCTAAGAGTAATTTGAACTTCCTTAGACTCTAAATGAGCAAGGCTAGCTCGAGACAACATGAGGCCTAAAGCAACAATCCTAAGTAAGCTACTTTCTTTTTTTTAATATTATTATAAATACTTTATTTAAAATACATTTTTCTTATTTTTTGTAATTCAAAATTACTAATTAAGTTCTTCTATTCAAGTTTTGCTACTTTATTTTCAATTGATAATATAGCTAATCCACTTAATCTTTCTTGTGACATTGTTGATCTTGGGTGAGATTTTATCAATTTTAATTTTGAGAAACTTCTTTTTGTAGAAACAACAGTTATGAGTATTGTCAATCTTTTTCTAGCAGACATATTTATTAGTTTTAAATTATAACTAATACTATTGACAAATAAAATGAACACTAACTATAATATGATCTTGGAATTAAAAAAATTCTAAAAGCATAAAAAATAAAACTTGATTTAGCGATTTATTAGTGTTGGCTACAAAAACTATAAATGTGGATTACTTTTGAGTTTGATGAAAGTTCTTCATTATGAAAAAAGAATTATATTTAAACTTGTCTTCTATGGATTCCAAGTAGCACAAATGCCAGAGAAAAATGTATAAATTGACGGATTTTCTGAACATAAAAAGGGGTTTCTTTCTTACTGTGAATTTAGGGAGTTTTCTTTTTTCTTTTAATGGCAACGACTGCTCAACGGTAACATGTGGATTTAATGGTTTTTTCTTTTTTTTTTTTTTTGGACTGTAAAAAGAAAGCAGCTGTGATTTTTAGAATGTAAAACGATGATAGTTAGTTTAATTACTTTTGTGGGACCTTATTTATTGGGGAGAAACAAAATGATGACAATTGTTTTTTTAAAAATTGAAAGGATGTTAGTTGCTTTAAATTACATTAATGTGTAGTGGCCTTACTTTTCAGGGAACGAAAAAATGGTGGCGATTGCTTTTTTTTTTTTTTTTGCCTTATTTTTTGGGGGCCTAAAGCAAAGGTTTTTCTTCCCTAATGGTCATGTCGCCCCTATAAACGAGCCCAATTAATTAACAGTAATCACTATATTAGGATATGGAACCTTATAACTTTGCCCTTGTAATCATTAAACAAAAATATGTATGCCATTATCTATAAAAATACCATTACTTTATCCCAACTTCTAGTAGTCTCTCTCACTCTCAATCTCATGCACATGGACCCAAAATCATGAAAATTTCAAACTTCCATCAATCTAATGGTCGCTTGAGCATGGAATGGGTCAATCTAACAAATTATAAGTACAAGCATTGATTGTCCATATGATCAAGTTTAATTTAACGAACTGGACCTCACATGGAAAAAAAATTTATTTATGTAGAGTTTACTCTCTCCCACTAAATGTACTATAAAATCAATCAATGTTATACAAACTTATAAATCCAAGCTTTTACAACTATGCATATGATTTAGCATGTAAATGTGCCGTGTCGTAAAGTGCCTAAGTACATGGGGGGCCAACCTAGAACGGCCATAGTCGTGTCATGCTGTCATGGACCGACCTACATGTCTATTCTATTTTATTTTAATTTTAAAAAAAATTTTATATATAAATTGAAACAGTGATTATGCATGTTTAGGGTTTCTAACTTGAAATAAAATTGAAACTAGTAGAAAAAATGCACAAAATATAGACGCTAACTTACAAATGAAGAGAAAAACCTTAATTATTTTAAATTTTATACTTAAGTTATATAAAAATAATATAAATTTCTTTTTTGGTTGTGCTCAGCCTTGTCGTGCTCAGCCCAAGCACCCTAGCCCATGATGGCACACTAAGGAACGGGTTCTGTTGTACCAGACTGCGGCCTAGGGCCCCCTAGCCCAGCGTGGCCTACCGCTGGGACCATGCCGTACCAGCCCATGGCCAGTGTTTTTGTGGGCTGGGCTGTGCCGGGCCTGGAGGGCTGTCCATATTTACATGCTTATATCTGATAATAAAAAAGATGGACAAAAGTGTCATCCATTTTAAAAACTTATTGTGGCCACAAAGCTACAAATTATGGAACCGAAGGCGTTAAAATGAAAAGTAGGGATGTAAGGGCATATATAAATCCTAAAAAAAACTACCATCTGCAGAGTAACCATGTCTGAAGATTGAAGGGCCGAAAGTACCTTTAGCATACAAGATGACAACCACCATTGTTTAATGGAGGCAACCCACAAGCCATCACTGTTAGCTTCTCTCCTTGTTTTCCGTCGATATATTCATTTTCACAAATTTGTCTAATTTATTCTGAAAGTCTAATCAGACAACCATCACAATCCCCACTAATATGACCACAAATGCCCTCAATTATCCATACATTTTATCTCGCATTTGCAATTTGTAGAACCGTTCGTGGTCATAACCAACTCACTCCATCTAGGCCTTTTGGAACATTCCCACGCCTTTAAACGAGCCTAATTAATTTACACAAATGACTATATTAGGATATGGGACCTTACAACTTTGCCCTTGCAACCATTAAACAAAAATAAGTATATCATTATCTCTAAAAATACTATTACTTTATCCCAAGTCCTAGCAGTCTCCCTCACTCTCTATCTCATGCACATGAACCCAAAATCATGAAATTTTCAAACTTCCATCAATCTAATGGTGGCCTGAGCATGGAATGGGTCAATGTAACAAATTATAAGTACAAGCATTGACTGTCAATATGATCAATTTTAATTTAATGAACTGGACCCCACATGGATAAAAAAATTTATTTATGTAGAGTATACTCTCTCCCACTAATTGTACTATAAATCAATTAATGTTATACAGGCTTATGAATCCAAGCTTTTACAACTATGCATATGGTTCAGCATGTAAATGTGGGCTGTGTAGTAAAGTGCCCAAGTACATGGGGGGCCAACCTAGCACAGTCCACTCGTGCGGTGCTGCCCATGGATGGGCCCACATGCCTATTCTATTTTTTTTATTTTTTTAAAACTTTTTTAATATATAAATTGAAAGAGTGTATTCACATTTAAGGTTTCTAATTTGAAATAAAATTGAAACTAGTAGAAAAATACACAAATATGAATCCATACTTATCAATGAAGAGAAAAACCTTAATTATTTTAAATTTTATACTTAATTTGTATAAGAATAATATAAATGTCTTGTTGGGTGGTATTCGGCCTTCCCATGCCAGGCCCAAGCACCCTGGCCCATCATGGCACACTAAGGCATGGGTCGTGTTGCGCCTGATTGCGGCCCAGGCCCACTGACCCAGCATGGCCCACCCCTGGGACCATGCCCTACCAACCCGTGGCCAGCATTTTTGTGGGCTGGGCTGTGCCAAGCTTTGGTGGTGGGCCGGGGGGGTGGGGTGGCATCCATATTTACGTGCTTATATATGATGATAAACAAATGGACAAAAGTGTCATTTGTTCTAAAAACTTATTGTGGTTACAAAGCTGCGTTAAAATGAAAAGTAGGGATGTAAGAGCATATATAAATCCTAAAAAAACTACCATCTACAGAGCAACCATGTCTGAAGATTGAAGGGCCGAAAGTACCTTAGCATACAAGATGAAAACCACCATTGTTTAATGGAGGCAACCCACAAGCCATCACTTTTAGCTTCTCTTCTTGTTTTCTGTCGATATATTCATCTTCACAAATTTGTCTAGATGAGTATGAAAGTCCAATAAGGTAACCGCCACAAGCGCCGCTAATATGACCACAAATGTCCTCAATTATCCATATATTTTATCTTGCACTTGCAATTTGTGGAACCATCTGTGGTCATAACAAACCAACTTTTCCCCTTGAATTAGGTTTCCCAATTGACGTACACTTCTTATCATAATCAGCAGCTAAAATCAGATATGAATCACAAGACTTCACATTGACATGCAAAATGCTTGCCCTTGAATTAGGTTTCCAATTGACTTACACTTCTTGTCATAATCACCAGCTAAAATCAGATATGAATCACTAGACTTCACATCGAGATGCAAAATGCAAGGAAATTGTCACACATCAAATGCTTACAGGCAACACTTTGTGAATCAACATCTAGTCCTCCTACGCCTCATGGGACCCAACGTAATGGCAGATCATACAGAAGCCGACTCACCCAAGCAATCTATAATGATGTATGATATATATCCTAACCAAATTGCATCCGTCGATGGTACTCATCTTCCAGCATTAAATGAGTTGGGCAACATGGCCCGATTTGACCTCGATCGTCCCTCGTGTGGTGACTGACTTCATTCAAGGAAGTGCCCATCCCCTAAATGGATTTTGAGCAGACCCACTAGCCCCATCAGTTTCAACAAGGAATAATAACAACAAACTAAAAAAGTCCTAAAGAAACAAGAAAATCAATCAACAAATTGTAATCCATTAGATTGTCCAGCTGCACTTCAGACATTGATCACAAACCATACAACGTGAGAAGTTAAGAGCTTGTTTGGCACTGTTCTTGTGTTATTCATAATTTTGTGATCAGATTTTTTTGTACAAAGATTGAGTTGTGCTGAGAGTAAATGCAGCATAACTTGTTTGGCAATATTATATTAAAATACTCTGTTATACGGAACTTGTTTGGTAATGGTGTAAAAAATTTTCTCCAATAATCGAAAGCAAGAGAATTATGGGATCTAAAATGTGGAACCCAACTTTTAATATTTATAGTACTTTCTTACTGGCATACATGGAACACACTTGTAGAAATACAATGTAATACCCACTTTAAAAATTAGAACATGAGGCCTATATTCATAGGATTTATAAGGTGGGCCTATCTTTATAAGAATAATAATGTGGGCTTGCCCTTTTTTTAATTTAAATATGGGACCCATCTTTATAAATTATAGTATATCACCCACCTTTTAGAAATTATAATAGGGTAATTTAGGTGGAAGTCTAATTTTTCAAGCTTAATTAGGTACAAGTCCACCTCTTAAGTTCTTAGTTGCAAGAGTTTACTAGTGTTATAAGATTTAATGCTTCAAGTCCACTCTATTCTACATATTTTGTGAGAGTGGCAATTCTACCCCTAGGGTTTTTTTATTTCTTATTTTTATTTAGGGACAAACTTTGGAATAGTGGGCAGTTGGCGGTCAATTATCGATGGCCGGCGACCGAAGACTGAAGGCTGACAATCGGCGGGCAGCTACTTGTGGCTTTTCTAGTGGTTTTTCCAGTAGCTTTTGCAATGGCTTTTTGGGTGCTTTTTTAGCACTTTCTCAGTAACCAATGAGCGTTAGCCTGTGGACGACCGATAGATCGATGACCGGCGACTAACAAACAAGGATTGGCGATCGGTGTACAGGGATCGGGGCACGAAGACCAACGATTGGTGACTAGTGGATAGGGACCGATGACCGGTGAATGGTGGATGGGGACCGATGGATGAAGACTAGCAGATGACGACGGGCGACTAGCGACCAGCGGCCGATGACTGATGATCAACAGATAGTAACTAGTGCCCGTCGAAAGGCTAATGGCCAACAGACGGTAACAAATTGAAGGTGGCTGGCGAACATCTGACAACCAGCGGACCAATGATCAGCAACCAACAATTGGCAACTTGCGGCTGATCCCCGATGACTAAAGACTAGTGGATGGCGACCAGCTACTGAAGACCATCCACTGGCGACGATGGCCATCGATTGCTGACTGGTGGCCGACTTTAGGGATAGGTGACAATGGTCACCGGAACAATGGCCAATCACCACCGGTCTCTAGAATAGTCGTAGGTTAGTGACCAGCAAGCCACTTGTGGTTTGTAAATTGGAAATTGAAATGCTTTTAATGCTGGGGAATATGCGTGAGAAACAAGAACATGTTTACACATGAACATAAGAGATAGGAACATAAGTAATTAGAACATGAGAAATAAGGACACGTTCCATGTGTTAGTGTATGTGAGAAAGAAGAACACAAGAAACAGGAACATGTTCCATGTATTAGTAGTACTGTTAGAAATAGAAACTTGTGTGAGAAACAAGAACATGTTCAAATACAAACATGAGAAATAGAAACATAAGCAAGAAGAATATGAGAAACAGGAACATGCATAACAATAGGTTTATATGTTAGTATGAAATATGAACATCTAAGCAGGAACATAAAAGTAGGACTATATGTTAGTGTGGAATTGGAATATAAAAATAGGACTATGTGTCAGTGTGAAATAGGAACATGAAAATAGAACTATGTGTTAGGGTGAAACAGGAACATGTAGTATCTAAATTGGAACATGTTCTATGTGTTAGTGTGAAATAGGAACATGCATGATAATAAGACGATGTGTTAGTGTGGAATAAAACTATGTGTTGTATGAAAGATGAACATGAAAATAGGACTATGTGTTAGTGTGAAAAAGGAACATGAAAATAGGAACATGTAGTACCTAAACAAGAATGTGTTTCATGTATTAGTGTGAAACAGGAATATGCATGAAAACCAGAACATGTGTTAGTGTGGAACAAAAACATGTAAACAATAGCATATGTTATGTAAACAGGAACATGTTCTATGTGTTAGTGTGAAACAGGAACATGCATGAAAATCAGACCGTGTATTAGTGTGAAACAGGAACATGTGGCATGTAAATGGGAACATGTTTCATGTGTTAGTGTGAGACAGTAACATGCACGAAAACAATATCATATGTTGTGTGAAACAAGAGCATGAAAACAAACCAGGTGTTAATGTGAAATAAGAACATGTAAATAGGAGCATGTGTTATGTAAACAGAAACATTTTTTTTACATGTTTATGTGAAATAGGAACATATTCCATGTATTACTGTGAAATAGGAACATGCATTAAAATAGGATCATGTGTTAATGTGAAACAGAAACATGAAAATAGGACCATTTGTTAGTATGAAATAGGAACATGTGCGAACTGGTGAGCTGGCTAACTTGCGACCAGTGACTAGTGAACAGATGGACAGCGGACTGGTGAAATAGGAACATAACAAACAGGAATATATTCCATGTATTAATAGTGCTAGAAACAAGAACATACTTAAACACAAATATGAGAAATATGAACATAAGAAACACGAACATATGAAACATGAACATGAGAAACACAAACATGAGAAACAAGAACATAAGAAAAAAGAACATGAGAAATAGGTACATGTTTGTATATGTGAGAAGTAGGAACATATGTCGCCGCAGCTAATGGACGGCTTCCAGAAAGTGCTCAGTCAGCATTGGTTGCCCAGACAGTGGACAATTGGTGACTAGCAAGTCGCCAAGCGGCCATTGTTCTGGCCAACCAAAACATGAGAAATAGAAACACGAGTAACAAGAACATAAGAAACAAGAACATAAAAAATATAAACACAAGAAATATAAAACATAAGAAATAAGAACATGAGAAATTGAGACATATTCTATGTGTTAGTGTATGTGAGAAATATAAATATGTTCCATGTGTTAATAGTGTTAAAAACAGGAACATGTGTGAGAAATAGGAACATGGTCAAATACGAACATGAGAAACAAGAACATAAGAAACAAGAACATGAGAAAGAAGAACATTAGAAATAGGAACATGAGAAATAGGTACATATTCCATATGTTAGTGTATGTCATGAGAAACAAGAGTAATAAGTCCTTAAAAATACACCATTTTATATTCATTTTCTTGAATTTTAAGGACTAATGCATTAAAAATCTATTCATTTAGTTGAAAATCATGTGTTCATGGATTTGAGAATCATTATTGTGTTTTCATGTAAAAATCATTGAAAAACATCAATTTTCCATAAAATCATGAGATTTTCCATTTTTAGAAAGTTTTTCAAATCCAAATTTTCACATAAAAATGATAAAGATTTTTATCATCATTAGTTATTTAAAGATAAATCATGGTCAATGATCTGAATTTGTTGTGTCATTTTATGTGAATTGGGCCCGCATTAGTGCATTTAAGACCCTTTGGTCAAATTTATTAAATTAATAAAAAATCACTTTTGTGTGTAGGAAAATTCAAGAAAAGGGACCCATATGCATCTTAGTTGCAAACTATTCACGGAAGTTTTCTTTTGAATTTAAAATTCAAAATCAAATTTAAAGGAGAAAAGAATGTCACTACACCAAAAACTATCATCTGGAACGGTATTGAACTGTTCCTAATGGTATCTGGAATGGTTCTAAATCATTCCAGAATCGCTTGTTGCTGGAAATCTAGAACGGTTCAAAACCATTCCTATTTTTTTTTTGGAACAGTTCAAAACCGTTCCTTTTTTTCTTTTGGAACGGTTATGAACCATTCCAGTTGAGTTAGAAACCATTTCTAATTTTACTTTTGGAACGGTTCTGAACCGTTCCAGTTGAGTCAGAAACCATTCCTAATTTTATTTTTTTAATTGTTCTGAACCATTCTAGTTGAGATAGAAACCATTCCTAATTTTACTTTTGGAACGGTTCTGAACCATTCCAGTTGAGTCAGAAATCGTTCCTAATTTTATTTCTGTAATTGTTCTGAACCATTCCAGTTGGATCAAAACCGTACCTGTTTTTACTTGTGAAATAGTTCTAAACTGTTTCAGTTACATTAAAACCATTTCGATTTTTACTTTTGGAAAGGTTTTGAGCCGTTCTAGTTGTTTTTTATGAATGCTTTAAATCGTTCCAAAATTCTAATTCTATGATAATTTTAAACCATTCTAATCTTTTTGTTTTGAAATAATAAAATATAGTTTATAAACAATCATTTCCAATTCTAAAGGGATTAATTACTTTTTAAAATGTAAAATAGAAATACTTTTATAACATTTCAAAATATAGCATCCCCATACACTTCATAGAAATTATATTTCATTACAATAATAAAGGCAATGAATGCCATAAGCAATATACAAGACATGGTATCACAAAACTCATATTGAATGGCATAATTCCATTGCATATACCATCATAAAATCCATTACATGTTAGTGCTCAAACTCAGTCTCTAACTTATGTGATGACGATGATAAAGATCCACAAGCTTTGGTGATTTTCTCATTTAAAAACCTTAAAGCATCATCCACAAGCTTTATTGGAACCTGCCAATATAAAAGGAGAAAAAAAATATATAAATATTCATTTAAAAACTTTGCCAAACACCATTCTTGTGTTTCATGTAATGATAGCGGCTACAAGCTTCTTATGGAATGCCCCATCTTTGCCTTAGGCATGCTAGATATCTCTATAATTTGTACTCCAAGGGAAGTAACAGCTAAGATCCGGAAACCCTCAGGTCTTTGCCGTTGTTTTGGAGTATATATATATTTATATCTCATAGTCAAGACAACAAATCCCATGCCTTCTGATTTACCCAAAAAAAGACTTTCTTGATAGAATTCCTTAAAAAATCATATATGGTTACAGTTATATATTGCACTAAGGAACTAATTAGCAAGGACATATCATCGTACGTGATTATCTGAAACATTTGTGTGCATGGACAAAGTGATATTCATATCACCCAGTTAACTAGCTTATTTATAAAATAAAAAATAAAAAAATGAAGATTGTTCGAAGGACAACAACTATCTATCATTATATACAAACTAAAAATATACCATATTACATGAAATGAGGTATATATATATAAAAAAAAAAGAACAGAGAAGTGTCACTAAAATATATCATCCAATCATTTACTATATAAATTTATAATCTTGGTCTAATATGATTAAGTCTATCCACAAATATAACCAATTACATGAAACTTCACTTAAGAAAAACTATTGACAAAAGAAGGAATAATTAGCATATAAATAGTAGTCTTGATATCAACATCCAACCGAATTTACACTACTTCCCAACTGCAGGCAGTGCATGAACCTGAGGAAAATCTACAAATGACATAGACAAAAACTGGTTGTATGATGGAACCTGTTTTGTTACCATGACGACTGTCCAGTGATGAAAAGATGTAGACTCCCAAGGAAGAGGGCTAAAGAGCCTCAGAATTCCACTTAGAACCTTGCTTGGTGTACCATATGACAATGCTGTCCACACCAACACCATCAAAGGAACTCCATAGGCTGCAATAAAACTTCTAAGCCAACCTGCATTACCAACAGACCCTTAAGTTCACAGGGCCAAATAAATTCCCATACAAAGGTATCGCTTATGATACAAAGGTCAAGGATAACTCCCACAGGCATTTAGAATTGATGCGATATAGGTTGGAGGTAAAGCAAATCCTATAAGGTTCTAGAACAGGATCCCTTGAACAAATTACAAGTATACATGCCATTCCACATTCTGCACGAGCAATCAGTTAATCTGGATGTTGAGCTACAAAAAAATAAAAGTTTCTCTGCTTATTTCAAGAACCTGTCCCATACTTCCATGACCTTGCCCTTCTACTCCTTAGGGAAGTATAGAGTAGGCCAAAGGAAAAAAATGATACCCAGTAGTCCATTTGTATAAACCCAATGGAATTGGTTATTTTCCAAACTTGAGTTTTCAGCTTCTGGTATATTAAATTCACCCACCACTTCCTGTGAACAAAATAGTTGTAAGATTAATTCAATAGTTCCAAGATTAATGGTAAAATCTCTCAATCTTTCTACTGAAATTCAGAGTGCCTTCACGATACCTTGATGGCTTCTTGGATGAAGAGAACTGCTATCAACATGCCAAAAAGCTCCCTTGCAATCCCTGTAAATCTACTGATAACATTGCAAGCATTGAATATTGCTAGAAGAAATAGTAGGAGAGCAGTCCAAATGCAAACCCTGTAATAGAAGATACCAATACGATCAGCCACTTTCAGAATTATATAAATAAAATGGAACTCAAAAAACTATATAAAGAGACAGATAGACTTTCCATTCCATCCTGCCCAAGCCAAGAATAGGTGTGCACCAAGATCCATCTGCTGCTTCGCAAACTTGTACAGACAAGCATACATTATAATTGTGGGCTCTGCAACTCCCAATATCAACATTGGCTGCCCACCAAATATTGAGTGTATGATACCACATATTGCAGTCAACGCCAACATCTCTACTGTGCTCAAGGCTCTATCTGCAGACAGATCCATGTATATCAGCACATAACCCCTTCTCAACACCATCCAACTAACAGCAAGCAGCAAAAACAACAGAGGACAGAGGTAAAAGAGATTCATTTCATAACCCCTTTGCAACTGTCCTGGGCCTCCTAATTGCCCGCTGAAAGTTATCACTTGCAATAAATTGTTGCTCTACATATCAAGAAAAGAGAACCAATCACCAACCTGTTTCATTACTGATCTACTTTCCAAACGCAATAACAGTAAGTGCAGAAGCAAATAAGATGTACATGGTGGGAGCTAGCAACCTGAAATCACCAACCCCGTTAACAAATTCAAAACTCCCCAGCAATAGACACGAACAGGCTAACAAGGATCTCAAACAAAAATCACAGATGCATAGTGCAAATACCTAATTCCTGAATGAAGTCCATCCGTCCAATCTTGCTTATAGTATGGGATCCTTCCTTCAACACCCTTGATGACCCCTTTAATGGAGATCTGAAGATAACCCATAACTGCAACATGCTACAACAAAAACCAACCAAATAGGAAAAACATGATTTACGACATTGTATCAGCCAAAGCTACAAGCCCTTACCAATCGGCCGATATATTGAGTTTCGGATTCATTAAACAAAAATTAAATCGGTGTCGACCCTCAGGTCTTTGCAGCCATCTATACAGTACCCAACTGATCCTGGTTCAATACAGTACCCAATTGATCCATGTCTTTGCCGTTGTTTTGGGGTATATATATTTGGCAGAAAAAGGTAAAGATATCTTAAGAAGATAAATTATAGGGTCCTCGACCCTCGACCCAATCATGGGACACAAATGTATGAGCAAGTGTTGGCACATGGTTAAGTAACCAGTATCCGAACATTTACATCATCAAGCTGAACAAGAAAGGCATCAAAAGATGATGTTTGTTTCACCCAAAGCATGCATAGCACATGGTAGACTAACCCTAAGCATGCATTGCGGATGGTAGACTATGTACTGGGATTAATGCAGCAAGAACAAATCCGAAATGAAAACGCAGCTAGTGCAACCACTAGAATGACACTGTGTTGTTCTATGTCAACATGTGATACCAGGCAACAGTAAGAACAGATTCATTTGAAGTATTAGTATCATCCTCAAATGAGAAAAGAACTGAGTTCATGACTGACCTGCATATATGTTAACTAATTGTAACTTAAAGCCGTGCTTTTAACATTTTGATCTAGGCCATCCTGCAAAATCGGTAAGAGTGTTGGTTGCACACTTGCACTCACCCATTATGACATTATAACCAGTAACAAATGCATGTAAAGTTTTGATTAAACTGTTAGGTTTATGTCTTGTATTTCGGTTTAGTCGGATGAGTCCACTGGGTTAGCCAGTGACTGGTTTTAGGTCAAGAGTATTTTGGTAATTGTAACGGGGCTTTCTTGGTGGCCAAGAAAGCGGAGATTATATATATGTATAGTCTGTAACCCTAGATTTTCTGCGCTGAAGAGAGGTGAGAACTCTCTTGTCCATGGCATTCCCACACCACGTAGGTGAGACGATGTGAGAGAACGAGAGTTTCTGTATGCTTTATTTGTCATAGTAAAGATGATCGTATCTGTGCCCGTAGATGTAGCCCTGTTTGAGTGAACCACGTAAATCTCGTCTCTCTTCTTGTGTGTGGCCTGTTCTTGTTGATCTTGTGATTGATGAATGTACACAACGGGTGATGTTCTTGTGATAGTGAAGATGATCCTATCTGTGCCCGTGGATGTAGCCCTGTTTGGGTGAACCACGTAAATCTCGTGTCTCTTCTTGTGTGTGGCTTGTTCATGTTGATCTTGTGATTCATGGATGTGTACAACGGGTGATGTTCAATATTTACAACAAGTGGTATTAAAGCCGAGGTTGGTATTTCTCGGGTTTCTGAGCAAGGTGGAGATCGTTCGGTGGCTTGGAGGTTGTGCCCATGAAGATCAACTAATTGAATCCTTGTCGAAGGGTTCGGATCTTTGTTGTCGAAAGGAAGAAGATGAGAGATCAAGTTCGTGATCTCTGGTTGGGCCACCATCGGAGAAGAAGAAGAAGAGGAGATTGGGTTCTCCGGTCTTGCTGGATCGGAGGACAAAGGATTCACAGGTTTCATTCAGATCTTGGAGTTAGATCTGCGGTTGTGATCTAAGGATCAATGGATCGGCTTGCTTCCCGTCATCGTGAGCCACTGTGCCAGACGCAGAAATAGAAGACGAGAACTGGGGAGAAACAGAGAGAGGGTCTTGTTTTCCAGGTAAATCGGAGAAGATAAGCACTACAACAAAATGCATTATTGGCTACGGCTTTGCCCATGCAAGTCCATTTTGCGTGGCTAAAAGTTATCTTTTGCCTACGAAAATGAATCTACATAGGCAAAAGCCACAGTTATCTCTTGTTTTTGGCCACGCAAGATATTTGCGTGGGCAAAAGTGGTTGGGATTCTCTCCAAACTAAGAGGCAAAGTTTTACCCACGAACAAATATCATTTGGTGACACGGTCTTTTGTAGGCAAAGTGAAAAACCTTTAGCTACGCATATATTTGCGTAGGAAAAGGCCAAGACTTTTGGCTACACATGTTTTTTCGTGGGCAATATCTTTTGGCTACGAGGTATTTTGTAGGCAAAGTGAAAAACCTTTGGCAACGCATATATTTCCGCAGGGAAAGGTCAAGACTTTTGGCCACGCATGGTTTTCCGTGGGCAATATCATTTGGCAATGTAGTATTTTGTAGGCAAAGTGAAAAACCTTTGGCTACGCATATATTTCTGTAGGGAAAGACCAAGACATTCAGCCACGTATGGTTTTCCGTGGGCAATATCCTTTGGCAATGTAGTATTTTGTAGGCAAAGTGAAAAACCTTTGGCCACGCATACTTTTGCGTAGGGAAATGCCAAGACTTTTAACCATGCATTGTTTTCCGTGGGTGAATCCAAATATTTTCATTTCCATTCTTTTATTTTTTTTAATGGAACTATTCCCCTGCCTGCCTCTTCTTTTTGTTTTTTATTTTTTTTAAACACTATTGTGTTATGCAAATGTTTTTGATAGAATCGTGCTTCAAAAATCTAAGCCCTTATTTTATTTAATTTGGTGCCATATTATTTTATTTAATGGTCATTTATATGGGAGAAAGGACTTGGGTGTGAGGAAATTTTGGTGCCTTGTATTTGGATGGTGTGAACTTGAGAATAGGAGAAGGCTCTTGTCTTGTTGGCAATTTGGGTAGTATTATGTGGAAATCAATGTTTCTGCAGTATTATGTGGCAAGCAATTACAATATTATAATGTAATTCTGCAGTATTATCTTCATTTTTTTTATTGCTTTTGTGTTTTGGGTAAGATTGTAAAAGATGATTTCCACTAATTGAATTTAAAAATTAAGAAAATGCTTTCATAAAATAGAAAATAAAGCAGTAAAAATGATTTTTGAATTTTTATCATTGAGAGAATTGTGCTTAAATTTTATGTGGTTAGAAAGATGCATAATTTGTAATTTATTGTTCTTTTCCACAGGGTGCTTGTCTTAAAATTAAAAAAAAAGAAAATTAAAGGGCCTAAATATAAATTTTGTAACTTAGGTAAAGATAAAAACCTAAGTTGCTTTCATTCGATGCTTCATTCCATGAAAATGTTGCGGCTACAACCGTTTTGACGAAGAAGGGTTGCGGTGTACTTCTGCTTTGACGAAAAAGAAGAAGAAGAAGAAGAAGAAGAAGAAGAGGAGGAGGAGGAGGAGGAGGAGAAAACTTCAATCCAGCCACCAAATGTGTGCCTGAAAAAAAAAACGAAAAGAAAGAAGAACAAGAACAAGAAACTGGTTGTGTCTCCAGCCATCAGATCTGGATCTGAAAAAAGACAAAAAACAAGAAGAAGAAGAAGAAGAAGAAGAAGAAACTGCACCACGCTTTTGCTTCTCCAGCCACAAGATCTACATCTGAGAAGAAAAAAAAACAAAACGAAAAGAAAGAAGAAGAAGAAACTGCACTACGACTATTGCATCAGCAGCCATCAGATTCTGCGTTTGGAAAAAAAAAAAAAAGAAAGAAAGAAGAAGAAGAAGCAGAAGAAGAAGAAGAAGAAGAAAAAGAAACTGCATGCTAGCTGTTGTGTCTCTAGCCACCAAAACCAGCGGCTGAAAAAAGAACAAAGAAAAGAAAGAAGAAGAAGAAGAAGTGCTCTACTGCAACTTCTCCACCAAAAGCTACATCTGAAAAGAAAAAAAAATAATTGAAAAGAAAGAAGACGAAAGAAGAAAGAAGAAGAAGGAGAAGAAGAACGTACCTGCAATATTGCACATTGCTGATCTCCTGCTGTTGCACGCTGCTGATCTCCTGTTGCATGCTGCTGATTTGCTGTTGCTGTTGCCTGTTGCTGTTGCACGTTGCTGATCCTGCTGATTTGTTGTTGCTGCTGCATGTTATTGATCCTACTGATTTGCTGTTGCTGCTGCATCTTGCTGATCCTGTTGCTGTTGCACGTTGCTGTTGCTGTTGCATGTTGCTGATCCTGCTCAACACGTTGCTGATCCTGCTGATTTGCTGTTGCACGTTGCTGATCCTACTAGCTGTTGCCGTTGCACGTTGCTGATCCTACTAGCTGTTGCCGTTGCACGCTGTTTTTTTCCTGCTGTTGCATGGTACTGATCTCCTACTAATTGTTGTTGCATGCTGTTGATATCCTGTTAGCTTGCAGGTATTGTGTCCATGTGGTGTTTTTTTTTTTCTATTTTAACATTTGGTGCATTACTGTTATTGAACGTACTGTCATGGAATGAAAAATTACAAAATTTGCCCCAAGTGGGCATTGTACAATGATTTTAATGTTTGGTGCATGTCTGCTATTGAACACAATTTCATCTTGGGGTTTGTAACATTGTGTAGGTTCAATTCCTTTGTAGTCAATTCAAATTCCATCTTGTTGATATTATAGACTCCACAATGAATACACTATGACCCAAAATAATCTAGATTTTACTTTTGATAACATGAGATGGATCATGGTTTTAAAAATTGGCTGAGTGTAGTTGACTCACACATCCCTCAATTCTTCATATATATATATATATATATATTTTACACAAATAATCCAATCAACCTAACATACATAAATTATAACTACTTAATTGATAAGGACTATGATTGTCTTCTTCTTTTTCTAAGTTGAAATCACGTCAATGTATATATTTTAATTACTTGAAAGAAACATGTGTAATTGAAATATGATAAAAAAAATATAACTAAAATAAGAGAAATTATGCACTCAAAGTTAATACATTGATATGGTGCAGGATAACAAAGTTACAATAATCAAAATTAATTATAGGCAACCAAACTTACATTATTACAAGTAAGTGAGCAGAGTTTGTGTTGACAAAAAAAAAAAAAATCAAACAAATGTCACAAGTGTTGCAATGAAGATATATAAGCTCATTCTAAACTCAAAGGGCCAAGTTTCATTCATTCAAGAGACTCCAAATGTGCGCAAAAAACATGGGTCCAAGTTTCAAAATAGACAAACTTTATCTAAACTAAAATCACGCATAAATGGCTCTTGTCAGTGTTCTTGGTAGGCAACCCAGGCTAGAGCAACTCATACTTCCTAATGATAAAAATAGCTGACATTCATAGGGAAGCCTTAAAATATGTTCTAGGTCATTCCTTCAAAGTTTTGGAATTTTCGGACACCATTGGATGCAAGTTGAAATTCAACGAGCCCCATTCTAAAGTTTCTGGAATCTCCACCTCTTGAAGGCCAAATTAGCTGAAATTTCAATGGAAGGCCTTAATAATGCTATGGAGTAGTTCTGCAAAATTTCGGGTCGATTGGAAGTTGTTGACCCAAAGTCAACATACCCCTGGGCCATGGGGGCACTGAATACAGGTCTAACTTCCCTAAGGTCAAATCAATTGGAAATTGGATAGAAACCTCAAAATAGGTTCCTCATCAAACCCTCAAAATTTCGTGGCCATCTGAGATCCTTTGGGCCCCAACCAATTGAAGCATGGGCCCACTTTGACCAAAAGTCAACAGATTGTGTGACCCACTTTTCGAAGTCAAAACCTGATGAAAATTTTATGGCATGCCTAGAATGTTGTCATAGTCCATCCCTCCAAATTTCATTAGGTTTGGACATCATGTGGGCCCATAACCATATTCTTCGGAGGTTAAGCCGGTTGGCCACAACCAAGGCCCAAGCCGACCCAAGTTTCTCTCAATTTTGTGGGGATAGTTTTAAGCAGTTCCCATCAGTTATTAACTAGAAAAATGCACCTGTGCTTAACACAGGCAATAGTGCAGGTTATATTAGAAAAAATTTTATTTAATTTCTATCATGTAAATAAAACATTCAGTTTGATTTCATATATTTATACTATATAAAATCTAAAATAGAAATATTTCACCCATTTGTAAAGATCTATAATTGCACCCATTTGTTTGCAAGGAATTGAATGACTTGAATTCCCTTGAACACATGAAATGTATTTTTGAGAATGAGTAAAATTGAAGAAATAGAAGTAATAATTCATAAAATTCTAACTAAAAAAATAATATTGAGATTGATTGATTCATTTACACGGCCTAACCAGCTTACCAGCCCACGTAGTGCCGCCAGTAGTGTGGGTAAGAAATGTACACCATTTACAAATAAATAGAATTGACCTTCCTTTAATGATTTATGTCTACTAACATAAATAAATTTGTGTTCTTAATAGCATCAGCTTCAGTCTCTAGTAAAATTGGTAAACGCGGCCCAACCAAGGGAAAGAACGTGGACAGGCTTAGGAAAGTGCTTGGTCATCCCATTCCTGTTGATATTAATCGTGAGGAAGGGGCAATAGAGGGGACATGGGCCTCTTCTGTAGCATCTGCTCTTGGGAAACAAATTCGAGATCATGCACCAATCCGAGACATTCATTGGGTAGATATTGATTTTGAGATCAGGCTAGCCATTGTTATGAGAGTTGGGGTACTATCAATTCATTTATAAAAAAAAATTGTTTAACACGTTATTCAATTGATTTCTCAAACTGAGAGTTTAATTCATATTGCATTTTATTGTTACCAATTGCAGTTAACCTTTAACCTTGGTGGGGACTACGAAAGAGAAGTTTATCATTGACCATAAGTGCCAGGATTTATACAAAGACTGGAAGAGCACATTGCACAAGCACTATCTTAAGCTTAAAAAGGATGGGGTGCCAGACATCAAAAGCCATCCATTATGTCCTTGTAAATTGGATGACTGGAAGTTTATGATTGAGCATGTGTTGGAGAGCGACAGTTTTAAGTATTCCTTATTGCTGTTATATACATATATATATATATGGTTTGAGCTTCTACTAATGGAAATAGACCAACCACATCTGGGATCATTAAGCTTATTTTATTGTTTTCTTTTTTAATTTTGTCCTCATAGAAAAAGTCTGAAAGTGGGAAAAAGGCACGAGCCGCCCAAAAATACAATCATACAAGTGGTTCAAGATCATATGCATCATGAGCATCTATCGATGTAAGTTTAGGACTATAAATTTTTACACTCTTAATAAAATTTCAATATTTAGTTAATCTAACCGAAATATCTAATAAACAATAGGCATCAAAGAATGGTGGTGTTCGACCGTCTATCCCGGATATTTTTGAGCAAACTCACAGACGTGGTCGGCACGGTGGGATGTGGATAAATGACTATGCTGAACAACATCATGTAAGTACTAGTTAATCATTTGTTTAAATCATCAAATGTACTTTTTTAAGTTATGCTATGGATTTACATAATGAAAAATGACAGGCTATGCTAAAAGAGAAGATTCTCGCACAGTTGCAGCCGGGTGTCGAGAATCCGCGAACCGAGGTACAAGTTTCCATCGATGTGCTTGAGAAAAGATCAGGTTTTTCAAGGGGATTTGGGATTTGCAGCATCGCTTTATCTTCCACACAGTCTCGAGAACCTAATCCTGAGGTGATCGCTCTGCAGCAGAAGATAGCTGACCATGATAAGACTTTAGCTGCATGGCGGGGCTTACTACAGGTGATGGCTACAAAAATTGGGATAGATCCTGCCAGTGTACCTGGGTTAGTTGATCCAACTAGCGTTCCAGGGTTAATTCTAGAGAATGGTGGTGAAGATGGCACATCGAGTGGAGGGCAGGATGCGGCTTCCCTTGGTTAGTAAATCAATTTTTTTTTCAATTCTAGAGAGTGGTTTGGACTTAAAGATTAAGTTTAAGGAGGTATCTAGAATTAAGTAAATAAATTATTTCATTTGTTTAAACCAAATTTTGTTGTGGCTAACTTTGTGATGATTCATTTTGATAATATGGACATCATAAGGCCCTTAGAATATTGTTGTGGCTTTAAAACACATTTTGGTTAATATTTTTTGGGGGAGATGTTGCCCCTTTATTTTCAAAGGGCATGGTTAGTGTAATTTGCTAACTTTTAAATTTCTGATCAACTTAAAGAGTGATGATAGCACAAGCATATAATTATGTTTGAAGTCAGTTTATTGATAAAATGCTAACAAGTTTCTGTATTTTTTGTGTAGGTTGATGATAGAGGATGTCTTCAGCTTGACAACTAGATGGCCTCTTTTCTTGTATTCTTTTTTATCACAAGCATTTGGACTTGTTGAATATTATCTTCTTATTTTTAGATATTTGAATATATTTGAGAATTATTTGGATGATATGTATTGGGTATTTCATATTTTTTTAATATTTGTTCATTGGAATTTGTAATTGGTTGGATTTTAATATATTTGTATGTTTATTTAATTAGTTTGGATGAGATTGGGATAAACTGGTTATTGAAAAAAATTAAAAATAAATAATTATTTTTTTCATTATTTCTTTTGGCTGTGCAATGTATGTAGGTAAAAAATAGATGGAGGTTTTGGCTACGTGTATTGTGTCGGCAAAAGTTATGTTTATAATAAAAAAATAATATTTTTTACTTTTGCCTACGAATTTTTCCTGGGCAAAAGTGCTTATTAAAATCAGAAAAAATTATATTTGACTTTTGCCTACGTAAAATCTTTGTAGCCAAAGGTTGTACATTTACCTATGCAGAATCTTCGTAGCCAAAGGTTGTACATTTGCCTACATAAAGACTTCGTAGCGAAAGGTTGTACATTTGCCTACGCAAAATTTTCGTAGCCAAAGGCTATACATTTGCCTATGCAAAATCTTCGTAGCCAAAGGTTGTACATTTGCCTACGTAAAATCTTCGTAGCCAAAGGTTGTATCTTTGCCAACAACAAGTTAGCGTAGGCAAAAATACAACCTTTGGCTACGAGGATTTTGCGTAGCCAAAAGCAACACACTTACCTTACCAGCAAGCGTAGCCAAAAGCTCAAATTTTGCCCACGTACTATTTTATACGTGGGCAAAGACTTTTCCCCACAACCCTTTGGCTACGATTTGCCTACGCATGTCTTTGCGTAGGTGAAGAGTTTTACCTACACATCTAGTCCTTTACCTACAAATTTTTTGCATAGGCAATGATGCATTTTGTTGTAGTGAAGATCAGATCCAAAGTTCTTGAGATTTAGATCCGAAGTTCTCACAGCATAGATAGAGATCACAAGGTGGGTTGGGCGGTTATTGGCAAAAGGAGATCAGAGATCTCTGTTGCAGTGCACGAATCAGAGAAAAGAAATCGGCCATGCCTCTTGGTTCGTCAGAGAAGAAGAAAGTAGTCGCCGATCGTCGTCGGTGAACTGCTGTTGCCGGATCGTCGGGGAAGAAGACATGGACGGCACTGCTGCAAGAAAAAAAAATAAAATAAAAAATAAAAAAGACCGGCCGTTGCTACGGTCGTCAGCCGCAGGTCGTCGCCGCCGTTAACGAATCTCCGTCGCCTTCGCTGGTCTCGAGCCGTTGTCGCTGGGCCAGTCCGCCAGAGGAGAAGCAAACGGCCACCTGCTATTTTGTCTGCAACTGGGTTGCAGCATGCAGGTGGAAAGGTTGAAGACAACCTAGGGGCTTTGGGTCTCGGGTCGGGTCGGTTTGACCTGACCCATTGTGGATAGAGCCCAATCAGGGTCAAGTGCGGGTCTGTTCGGGTTTCAGGTTGGGTCAGACCCAACCTGTGGTGCAGCCCAGTCCAGCAGCACGAGTGCAGGCCGGGTTGGGTTAGGTCGACCTGGTCTGTGTACAAAAAGACCAACCCAGAGTGCATCTAGCGGAGTCAGCCAATTTGGGTCGGGTAAGACCTGACCAACGTCCGTAGCCCAACCCGCAGCAGTAGAGCGCTGATGTCAATCTGAGGTCAACTAGCATCAGCGAAGGTACGGTCAACAATTAGGTTTGACCAGTTTCAACGGCTGAAAATTATTTCTGCGATATCTTGATCATCCGATGTCCGATCGGAGATCCGTTTGAGCCTACGGACTCGTTTCGAGTAGATCTACGCAGTGGAAGAGGTTAATTGGCTGTTGACGGTCAACAAGAAGGTTTGACCAATTAAGAGCGTAGAAACTTGTTTCTGCGATATCGGAGCCATTCGAAGTTGGATTTTAGATCCGTTTCTTCCAGCGTGCTTGTGTTGACGAGATCTACAGTTTGATGCAGAAATCTGGAGGAGATCTAAACAGATGTGGATTCAGGCTTGAATCGGGTCTACTCGACCTGGTTGTTGTTGCAAACCCAATAGTAGGAGTCGCCGGCCTAGTTGCAAAGGGTTTGCTGATTCAAACGAAGTTGTTCGTTTGGGGTTTACATGTTTTCTGGATCGCATGTGATGTTGTTCATTTTGCCAAAGCCGGAAAAGCAGCAAGGAGGAGCTGATGTGTCTGCAATTGTCAAACATTTGTTTGATTGATTGATCAGAGGCCCAGTCAAATGGAGTTTTTTGACCGCTCGGAGGCAGAGGTTGTTCTGCAGTTATGAAGTCATCCGGACTTGTATTCCCAATCTGTTTTGCTTGCATGCTTGTGGTGATTGGATCTTCAAAGTGATGTTGTAGATGGGGTAGGATGGTGCGTGATTCATGATATCACTCAGATTCGTCAATGGTTTCGAGCTTTAAGTTCGAGGTGGAGTTTGACGAGAAGATGAGCTTTGCTCAAAGTTCATGTGCTGGTTCAACAAGTCAAAATGTTGAAGAATACTATATTGTTGGTGTAGTAAAGTACTATTCAACAAGGTACGTGAAGACATTGCCAGTTTTATCTCCTAATATCTCGAGTTGTGCGGAATTCAAGCCAAGGTGGAGATTGTTGGGTTTATGTCTTGTATTCCGGTTTAGCCAGATGAGTCCACTGGGTTTGCCAGGGACTGGTTTACGGTCAAGGCTATTTTGGTAATTGTACCGGGGCTTTCTTGGTGGCCAAGAAAGCGGAGATTATATATATATAGTCTGTAACCCTAGATCTTGCGTGCGGAAGAGAGGTGAGAGCTCTCTTCCCCGTGGTGTTCCTACACCACATAGGTGAGACGATGCGAGAGAACGAGAGTCTCTGTATACTTTATTTGTCATAGTGAAGATGATCGTATCTGTGCCCGTGGATGTAGCCCTGTTTGGGTGAATCACGTAAATCTCGTATCTCTTCTTGTGTGTGGCTTGTTCTTGTTGATCTTGTGATTCATGGATGTGCACAACGGGTGATGTTCAATATTTACAACATAAACATATACTAAGTAAAGCTACGGAACATGCCACAAGAGGTCCTATCTTCGCAGCATACTTTTTATGGGTGTTACATACAAATTAATTTTGAATGTATATACCTGAGATATGAAAAGTGGAAACTTTGAAGCAACCGCACTTTGATATCTATCAGAAACAAAAGGTTTAGTGGTTCGCTGAAAACCTAACCAATCAACAAAAGAGCCAAATTAAACTATTCAATGTAAAAAATAAAAGCAGTAATAATGATGATGATGATGATGATAATATTGATGATGATGATGATGATGATGATAATGATAATGATTGTATCAACTGTCCTGTAGTGACAAAAAGTTGATAGAGTGATCGTACTTCGAGATAGATTCGATAGTCCTTTTAAGATAGTCTGCACGATTGCAAGCCATCACCACCATGGCTGCTACTGGCACCAAATGATTTTCAGCAGCAAAGTTGATTGATGACTGCATTTGATTCAAAGAAATCTCAATAGAAAATCAAATCATAGTTTTTAAGAATCACCTCTGAATCATCTGTCAATCTTTTTATGCGTTTTTCTGCAATATAGAAAATCATAGTATCATCATATAATGTAACTTATATATCAGCATACATGTTGGTTACTGACACAGACATGAATCCAAAACAGCTCGGCAAACCTGGTCAACTGACACAACTATATAATAGGTTACGGGGTACATCTCTCTCTCTCTCTCTCTCTCTCTTTCACACGTCCGCGCACACACACACAAGTATAACAATTTCCAATTGGATGGGGCTTTTATACCACTGTTGTTCTCTTGTATTTTCTTTCGCTTGTTGTTGGTTGTAAGTTTTTCCTACTTTAATAAAACTCACCGTTTCCTATAAAAAAAATTCCAATTGTATTGTTAAACTCAGTCTTCTCACTGCAATGATGAGTTTCACTTGTTAACATAATATATATTAGCATGGTGAAGGAAACTCTACAATGACTTAGCAAATAAAAGAAACTCCAAAGAATAGTAGTAAATTTGATATATGGGAAAACATACTCTGAAGATCTTGAACAAGAGCCTTTAAGTGCTTGCACTCTTCATCTTGAAGTTTCTTTGCTTCTAAATTGTAGCACAACATCAAGCAGATAAAGACAACTAATTAGATACTTTTATATTTGCTAAAAGTTTAAAAAATTATCAACATTTTATGTTTGCCAAGACTAAACATTACATTTAGTAAAGATCAAACATCACCCTAAGATGGAAGATTAAACATCATTAGATATCAACCAATAGCACACTAATGAATAAAGATTACATAGGGTAGCTAACGAGGGTAGTTTAGAATTTACCAAAAACAACCATAATTCAGAACAGTTAGTTTTCCAGAATCCAATCCTTTCATTCTCGCAGTCAAAAGTTATAAGTGTGTTGTGGACAACAATTCTTGGAGAAAACCGGATGGTTATAACATAAACCGAAATCATGACGGTAAATAAATAGAGAATTGGTATTTAATCATTTCACAAGAATACATGCATGAAAAAAAAAAAATAAAGTGAAAATTCAGAGTAGAGAATGATATAGCATGCCAGTGTTCACCCAGACCCACACCCATGCAAATCTAGACCTAGAGAGAGAGATAGAGAGTACTACACACTGGGACAAACTAACATGTAGTTAAGGTTTTCTCCCACCAAATAGACATCCAGGAGTATAAAAGTGTAATGAGCTTAAAACACTAACCATCTGGGAAGATCTTAATGAAGTATCCGAGGGTTATCCAAGTGTCAAAGATTGTTGATAGCGATTTTTCAAATACAATTGTGTAGCTATAGTGTAAAGAAAAGTTCCATGGAGATCAAATTTATCTACGAGTAATCAAGATGTTAGACAATCCAAGAAAGGCAAATTGGATTGTGGTTATTCTCATGAAACAGGGACTACATGGATTCATTTTTTTTTGTTTGTTTGTTTGTTTTTTTTGACAGTCATGGGGTTTTAGGTGTGGAGGAGTTCATTCATCAATTTTTGGAATTAATAAATAATAAGGCTTTTGATAATATCCTTTGGGCCCTTTTTTTTATATTTTGTATAGTATCTATCTATTACTTTACGTGTTGACTGATGGTGTATATATAGCCACTCCTATTATTTTCCTAAAACCTTTTCCTACTGTATTTTTAACCATTGTCATCAAAATGAGCTAATAAGAAATGAAAGGGCCTTTTACCAAGGGGGAAAAAAAAAGGAAAGAAAAGGGTATTAATCACTTTTTTTGTTGGGATAATAACACACAACGTACAATTTTGATACATATCCTGTGTACATTACTGTTTACACTTTACAGTTTACCAAATGTGTTGCATGAAAGAATGTCTGTTGTGATTATCACTAAAATATGGAGAAATCAATCATTATACCTCCCATAAGAGTTGTTGGATCTTTTCCATTCTAAAACATTCCTAGGCAATAAGCTCCATGAACCTTTGCATGCTACATGAACAAATGGAAGACATATCAGTTGATGGCAATCAATAGAAACCAAAAATAGCACAAAATGTAGTACATCCTAAACAAACCAATTCATTAGGAACCAAAAACAGCACAAAATGTTTCAAAAGAATGTTTAAAAGAAAAGTAAACAATAAGAATATCATAATTTAGAAATGTTCTAAGACAAACATATTCAAACATGCAGAGTCATGTCCCTGATCCCCATATTAGTGCCCATTGGCAAAGTAGGATTCACATTTGGGTAGGGCGGATGATTATCAATTGAAAAGGTCAAATATCCTTTAATTGTACTTTCTTCACATTAACAATAGTAAAAAAAAGGAAAATATATCATATTTAAATAGATACAATTGGTTTTTAAATGAAAAATCTCATTACTTGGACCAAACCCATTGAGCAAATCCAACAGGCCGACACCATTGGACTTTTGAGACCTAATTCTATATCACAGAGTAGTTGAAAACCTAGTTCGTGACACTCTCTAGCAGGTCAGAGGTTTAGATCCTATACTATAAAAGTAGTTTTAGATTTGGTATTCTCTCATAGGTTATAGGGTACTAAGATCCAAGCAGGCCCTTTGATTTTGCATCCTTAAAAATTGAAAAAGGAAAAAAAAAAAAGCTAAAATTGACCATCCTATGATGGAAATTTTCCACGCCCTTTGATTTTGCATCCTTAAAAATTGAAAAAGGAAAAAAAATGCTAAAATTGACCATCCTATGATGGAAATTTTCCACGTTAATGGCAACGCATAATGCAAGTGGTGAAGACATAAACCTTAAAATTGAGTACAATCAGATTAGAAATATAACATGCAGGTTTGTTGTATGTAACCAAATCTTTCTATTTAGAGAGAAGGTGGCGGGGGGGGGGGGGGGGGGGGGGGGGGGTGGAAGAGAGAATTCCAATGATTTCCTTTTGTTCCATTAAATTAGAGTTAGAGAATTTTTAAATTCGGAATTTTGGATTTTGTTCGTGAGTTGAGGATGTGGTCAAGGCTTCCTTCTCTCAACATATCACTAAAGTTTGCATTTAGGATTTGGTGATTTAGGACATATGGTTTGTATTAGGATTAGGAGATTTCAAGCCATGTCTTCTTCCTTCACTTTCACACCTTCAATGGCCTTATTTCTCTGTAAAAATAGATCAAGATGAGACTCAATCAAATGCTTAAAAGAAACAAATAATAAGATATTGGATGCCTTCTTATCCTGAAAATTGTATTTTTTTTTCTTTCCTTCAACTGGAACCTATTTCAATGGAATTAGTGACTTGGGTTAAGTGAACTAGGCTTCAAAATGTTTAACTAAGACATTGTTTGCCTATGTTTTATAACCATCTATCATATCCAAAACTCATCATCCCATCACAAGAACACCCACTCTGCACCATCACAATAGGCCACTAGTAGCTAGTGACAAACCTGTCATGATCCCACCCATCTCCAAAAATCTCTTGATAGAATCCTAAACTGACCTGATCTCTGCATCAAAACATCTAATCCTTAGCTAAGTATACAAGGAAACATGACAGGAAACTGAAATCATCTGATCGATTTGGCTAACTAAATAAGGCAACAAAAATGGAAAAGATGATAGCCATCCATTCTGCAAACATATTCAAAGCACTTGCAATTTGGGACACATAGATAAGCAGGGGCACAATAGCATTTAGTTAACCCAAGCATAGGCCTATAGGAATATGATAAGTTTTTATTTTCACCAAGAACATACTATATCAAGTTTCTCATGGCATTCTTAATATGATCTACAATTTAAAAAGAAAACATTTGAAATTAACGGAATGGCTTCAAAGCAATTGTAAAAAAAAATCTCAAAAGAATGGAAATGAAGAAACCAGAGAAAAGATGTTATCTTTACAACTGGTACAAGAAAACCCACATCAATTTCTGCAATCTCAAGTGGGCAAACATCATCTTTAGTCAATACACAAAAGCCACTTACATTTTTTCAAATCGAAAAAAGAAAAGATGAGACTTTTTTCAGGGATTTCCAATCAAATCCCAACATTTTTCATTCTCACTTTCCTAGAAAGGAGCAAGAGTAAATCTTTCTCAATGATCTCAAAAACCCACATTGATTCTAGCAAAATAAATTCTAGAGCAACAAAAAAAAATTGTAGCAAAGATTTAAAGGGGAAAAAAAATGCTAACTTGGGCCATTTTTGTATGCGAAGGTCTGAGAGCTTGGGCTTAAGTGGATTCTTCTCTATCTTTATTCCTCCGATCCTAGAAAATGCAGCAGAGGTCCAAAACAGTGCCCTCTCCTTCGCCGCCCGCGACACCTTCAGCATCCTCCCACTAACATTGTTGGAAGTAGGTGGGTCTCGTGGACAGATTTTCAAAACTTTTGACCCACTTAACACAGGGATCAACTATCCATAAGACCAAAAACCCAATCCAGGATGCATTACCCTCAATCTCATGACCATGTACAGTAAATATTCTATCTAAAAGACAGAATCAAATAGCACTAAACATCCATAATAATCTACAACATGCAAAAAGTATATCATACCTTTGAGATCTGTAGTGCTCTAATGGAGAAATTGCGACTTTGCTTGATGATGAGAATCTTCAACACCTCTTAACCTTCCACACTATGACCCGAATTGGATTTCTTTTCTCAAGAAGATTGGTGGAATCTTCAGCAGAAATCCCAACTCGAAACTCCAAGGAACTAGAAGAGAGAAGGAGAGAAACTCTGCAACTATTGCACAAACAAGGTTTTGGGCGTGAGAGAGTCTCATTGGATGTCCAAAGAGATTTTAAATATTTTCAAATCTCTTCCTTGCTTAATTGAAATAGAAGTCTTACTTCCAAAGCAATTAGCAACTTTCTCTTTTCTAAAACCTTCTTTCCAGAGTTCAAGTCGGATTAGTATTTTCCAATAACTTGGGCTAGCGTGGGGACCAGTAGGGATTCCTTAGAAAGTTGGCTCCAACTGGAATACCGTGACCCCACATCTCATGTGCAATCTGGGCCCACAGTTAATTGCAAATAACACCACTATATAAATGCAATTGCACTCCAGTTTTAGGAATAAATTATAATGAAGACTCTAAACTTCCCAATTACCACAAGTAGGCCCCTCTATCAATATCGGTGGATCAATTGAAATAAATCTGTCTCTTCCAATATAAGTTCTACATCTTATTATCCTTGAGCCCCAATTAATCACAGTAATCATTAGTACCATCCAATTAACTCTTAATTGAGATGGGTGCGCACTTACTAATGATAAATTCATTAATTGGCACAAGGGGATAATAGAGATAGATTCCATCTTGATCATTCAACGTTCCCACAGTTCTACTACCACATACTCTAGACACCGAGGTGTTAACCTACATTCGGCCTCACTCATTGGTGACTTAAAGCAAATGAACAGATAGAAACTTGAGTTCATCAATGTCTCAGGATTGAGAGCCTATTGCCAGGGAATTATGAGAGCATACCTTATTATTGAGACAGAATTCCATAAGGTGCATCTCATGGTCCTTCAATACATCCAATGTACCAGCACCGTGATCCAGAATCTTACATTCTGATGATCGAGACAAATCACACTATCGCATAGTGATCAAAGTGCTGCAACTTTATCAAATGAGATGCCCAGTCTCATTACTAGTTGTGAAGCTATTTAAGTATAAGATTTGTGACATATATCTCCCGCGTGTGGATCTCATTCATGCATATATATCACATCTAATATATTAATGGCACCCGGTTCAACTCATGAACCATTATATCATATGTATTGGTCATATGCATGAACTAGTAAAATAACATTCATCTCATGAAAGTAAAGCATGATATTATTGATAAATAAAGAAATTAATTAATTTATTACATCAACTGATGGATTGAGTCCACAAAAATCTAACAAGGATCGCCTTGCATTCCCATCCTCCGCCGCAGATCTTTGCCCGCCCCTCCATGCACGTCGATGCTGCCTCTAACAATCTGATCACCTTCTCTGCGATCGACGACTCAGATCTCTCCATTAGCAGCCTCATCAACATCGGCACTGCTCCCAGCTTGACGATCTCCAGCTGGTTCCTCCGCCAGGCTGCAACTGTGATCAGACACAAAAGACGGGCATCTATTGTCATCATCTCCATCTCAGAATCCATCAGTAAGAGGAATTCTTCCATCGATCTCTCCCTCTCCACCACTGATCTAAAACAGCTCATCTCATGCCCGATCGCGATCATCGATTCAAGAACAAGAGCCGAATCAATTTGAGATTTGAGATTCCCCTACTCAAAAACAAAAATCAAGAGCGAAAAAAGCAGATCTCTATCAATCAAACACAAAACCCTAACAAATGCTTTGCTAACTTGTGGATTTTGGGGGAGAAGAGAATTGGGGAACGGGACTAAAAATGAGTGAAATGTCTTAGTGTTAGGCTAGTGTTTCTTAGATTGTGGATGGTTTTGTATGTTGGAATGGTTTTTGTATTTGGAATGGCGTAGAACTGTTTGTATTTTAAAACAACTCAAAATCGTTCTAAACCAGTGTTCTAAATCTCCATTTTTGGTGTAGTGTGTCTTGGTTGAAAGATTGTTTGTAAGAGTAGAATAAGGGGGATGAATATCTCTTAACTTATCTATAAGAGTGTAAATCCAAGTGGAAGGTTCACAATAAAGGCAAGAAGATATTAAAGAGGAGAAAAAAGTTGGAGAAAATCCATGCACACGTGGAAAGTCCAGTCAACTATATGTATATATATCTCATGGCTAGCTTCTTAGCTATACCTTGTCACATGTAGAATTTTATATTCGCAGTGCACTCATGCCTCGATGGCCACGATGAATTTGATGGAGTCCATTTCACAATAATGTAAAAAATTAAGACCAAAGTCAATGCCAGATATGATGATCAAGAATCCATCCAAAGTGAACTAAATCAAGGAGATTTTCATAAAACTCGAATATGGAAAGTGTGTAGAGAGGAATTTCTGTAAAAATTGGCAAGCAATATTTTCTCACCCACTTCCTAATTTCTTATATAATCGGAGAAAAGGAAGGAGAAACTTTCCAAAGAAGATGAGAGGAAGCTCCTTGAAGAATTAAATGAGAAAGTTCTTAAGGCCAAAGGAGGTAAAAACAAACTATAAAGAAAGCCTAATTGGGGCTGAACAAACATATATATATATATATAATCCACACCTCCCACATCTCATGCCCAAACCCATCCCCACACCAACTCACCATTCCTACCACACTTTCCATAAGCCTCACCACCATTCACTTCCATGGACCCCCATTATCCCACATTCCATCTCACATAACCATTATCACACACCCAATACAAAGTGGGTCTTGGCCAACTCATTTCGATCCATTTATTTTTTTTACCACTCTCTATCATCTTCTTCCAGCAAATTCCTTACCCTTGGAGCATGATTTGAAAAGAAAACTAGTTGAAGCATTAGGTGAACAATGATTCTTTCTTGAAGTTTATGATCCTTAGGTAGGTTTTGATGTACATGTTTTAATTCAATAAATCTGAAATTATTGCTTAGTTGGATTGAGTTTTTTTTATTGGTAAACAAAGTTAGTAATGTCATGGTTTTCACCATAGAGTCAACATCGTATATTTATACGTAGTGATAGAATATTTGGTACAGTGGATCTAAGTTTACTTTGATTTTTTCAAAGAAGGTTTTAAATTCAGATTTAAATTATTGAAATCCATCTTTTTCACTTTTATTTTGTTTCATTCTATTTTAATTTTTAGATTTATTTTATTCACTTTTAATATCACTCAATTAGTGGTTTGATAAATTTTATGGTTTTACAGTTTAGTAGTTTGGGTTACTTTTTAGTTTAGGGTTTTTAGATTAGGTTTTATTTTTTTATTTGTAATTTAATTTTCAGATTTAGGATTGCATTTCAATTTTAATTTTTAGTTTAGTAGGTTTTTTTTCTTTTTTTTTTTCGTATAGATTTTAATAGACTAGCATTAGTTTTTCGGTTATGATAGGTTTTGTGCAAAAATTAGCTCCTTGCAGATTAGATCCCGGACTCACCGGGTAAAACTACAATCATTAACTTTGAACTTGGAGTCCACATTGGTCAAAGAACATGCGAAACTAGAACATGTTCCATGTGCTAGTGTATGTCATGAGATACAAGAACATAAGAAATAGGAACATGTGCTAGTAGTGTTAGAAAAAGGAACATCAGAAACAAGAACAAGTTCCATCTTTTAGCGTATGTGAGAAACATAAACATGAGAAACAAGGGACATGCTCCATGTGTTAGTATATGTGAGAAATAATAACATGAGAAACATGGACATGTTTCATATGTTAATGTGAAACAGGTGTTGGAAATTTATAATAAAAGCATACTTTTATGTATTTGTTTTTGACTAGTTTACTTATTAGTAAAGTTTGCTTTTTCCATCTTAATAAGAATTTGTATGCGCAAATGGTTGCATTATTATTTACTATGAATAAGTGTGTCGTTTATTTTATAAAGTAGATAAGTTGGTGTGTAGAGTTTAGTTTATCCATGGAAGACTTATTTGTCGGTTCTTATAGAATATAAGTTATTGTTGTTAACAATCTAGATGGAACTGGACACACCATCGGTATGATTGTAGCATGATGTTTTAGTAGGCTTGTCTTGGCTGCAGGACATGGTATAGTTTTGACTCATTATACTAGTACGCTTTGTGTGTATTGAACAGGACAGCTTTTGGGTTATTGTCTTTATACTGACTATATAAGATGATTGACATCCAAATGGTCATTATGAGTGCTTGTACTCTTAATCCCGATATAAATAATAGACACATGCATTTAGTGTTTGGCATTTTGATTTACAAAGGAGTGAGACCTTTTATAGGTCAATAATCTCAGTAAATTGGATGACTACACTACATGTATGGTGCATATTAGTTTATTGGCGGAATCCACGTCCCGTAATAGGGATTGATGATATCCCCTTGATGAAGCTTATAAGTTTTGATTATGTCAAATCCTGCAGGTGGACTTGTGTTCGGCATATTAAATAAGTTAAGTGTAAGGTTTCAAGGAATTATAAAGTATTGATTAAATATAGGTGTCAGTAATTATTTAATCAATGGATATCTGGAATCTTAACGTAAAGAGATTAATAAGCATGTAATAACAAGAAACTCGAAATATTATTTTAAGAATAAGGACAGGAGTGCAATTATAAGTCTTTAGTGGACTGAATTGTAATTTATGAAACTAGGATTTTAATTTGGGTCGAATTAGGGTTTTCTGTTTCCATAAAAAGCCTATTCCTTATTTCCTTCTTAAAGTCCCTATTGTAGACTATAAATATACATTATTGCTTTTTAGAAAAAATATACAAGAGATATCTCGTTTTTGAGAGCAAGGAGAATTCATAGAAGAGGCTTTCACCCTAGTGTGAGTTTGAGCATAGAGGAATATAATAGAAGGTATTGAGATTTTTGGTTTGCTGTAAGACCGAGATCAAATCAGAGAGATCTTGTAGGTATAGTTTTTGAATCATCATCGTTTAAACTTATTTCCACAGTGATCCATGCGTAACATCTAGAGATCTTAGTAGCTGCCTCCCAACAACAGGAACATGCATAAAAATAAGATCATATGTTAGTTTGAAACAGGAACATATAAACATGATCCTGAAAATAGGACCATGTGCTGGTGTGAAACAAGACCATATATGAAAACATGACCATGTATTAATATAAAATAGGAATATGTGAACAGAAACATGAAAAATAGGATGCGTTAGCATGAAACAGGAACATGTGGTATGTAAATAGGATTATATTCCACGTGTTAGGGTGAGACAAGAACATGTCCCATGTGCTTGTGTGAAACAAGAATGTGAAAATAGAATCATGCTATGCAAAAAAAAAAAAAAAAAATCTCCAAAAGTCAGCCAGAAAAGTCACCAATCATTGGTCGGAGGTAGTCATTGGTTACCGATCGGAGGTGGTCACCAGCCACCGGGCCATTGGTGGTCACCGATCAGACTGTAACAACGTTGCCACATAGAAATTTGTTTTTTTAAGAGGTTAAAATGGTAATATTTTAGTGTTTTAGGGGCAAAAATGTCTAAGTAAACTTAACACTCTAAAAGCTTTAGAGATGAACTTAAAGCCACATGAGTTTTAACAAATGGACTTGAGCTTGAAGCCCCCGTTAAAATATAGGTCTACCTTCATAGGATTTATAATGTAGGCCCACCTTTAAAAATTTGAACATAGTGCCCACATTCATAAAATTTATAATGTTTGTCCACCTTTTGTGATTGTGACTACGTGACCCACATTAGACAGTACAAAGTGGAGCTACATTTTTTATGATTTTATACATAGAACCCACATTTAGAAATTACAATGTAGTGCCCGCTTTTGAAAATTATAGTAGATTATAATGTGGGGCCATCCTGTAATGTTGGTGGGTTGGGCTAAATTTTTTAGCTTTACAAGAGACCCACTTTAGAAATTAGAACATGGGGCCACATTCATAGGAATTATAATGTAGCCCCACTTTCTGTAACTTTTTCTGAAAGATTAAACATTAGTATTTGGGAAAATAACAATTTACCCTCATGTACTTAGACCTGATTCCAAAATGGCCCTTCATAGTTTAAACTGTTGTAGTAAACCTACCAAACTTACAACTAAAGTGCACAATGGATGTCTGTTAACAAAACTTGTAAATGTACCAAATTACCCTTCTTCTCTACTCGGTCTGTCTATCTCCTTTCTCCCTCTAACATCCATCTGAAACCCAAACCTACCTTCCAATCCTTTTAACCAAACACACCAACCCAATCTAGTCCCAGCCATCTTCCTCATCCATCCAAACACTAGCAATATTCTCTCCATCCATCAGTCAGATGCAGCCATTGATGAAACTAGCCTCGTGGTTGTAGCAGTGGGCATGCATTCACCTTGTTTGTGGCTGTCTACACTGTAGCAAATTTGTCAAGCGGGTATGTAAATCCTGCCGTTACATTTGGGTTGGTGGTTGGAGGCTATGTCAGCATCCTACATAGCATTTTTTATTAGGTGGCCTAGTTGCTGAGGTCCAACATGGCGTGTCTCCTCCTCATGCTGGTTACTAGCGGCCACGTTAGTCATATGCTTTTTGATGCTCCCATAGTGAAATATCCGTGGCATTCCATTTGTGTGGCCACTGATGTGAGGCTAAATTTTACTACAATTGGAGTTTGTCACTCCGTCCAATTGATAATGCAAATCCAAACAAAGTGAAATCATGTAATAGTGACCCAATTTTGAATAGAGTAAGATTCGATCCAACCACTTGAAGATGTCAAGGGAACATTTGTGTAAACATTTTTTCTGCAACATAAAAGTAAAGTTCATTTTTTATGGAGTCACCTTTTCAGTCCAAAAAAGTAGAAAAGGTGAATTGGCTCTTTTGTGATTTCCTAACATATATTTTCTAGTGAAACAGTGGGTGCTTGGTTTGAACATGAAATAGTTTTCTGTTTGGCCAGCAACCCTCCCATCTTTCTCCTCCATCTCCCATGCTCATTGCTTGAGCACATGGATTCTGTCACACCCCCAAAACTGGGCCGGATCCAAAACCCGGTTCCAGGGGTGTGAGAATTGGGGCTAATTAAAATTTTTTTAACATAATCAACACGAGCCCCAATTCCGGGTGGATCGAAGTCCTTCGTGAGGCTATGCTTAGTGATCAAGCAACCGTAATCACACGCGGAACTAAAATCCATACTCATCGCAGACGGAAATCACATAACATCCATGTAACAAATCTCATTAATAATAAAATCAAGGTCAAGTGCTTCGAAGCATAACAATTAAAGTTGTAATTTCAAAACAAATAAATTTAATTAAATAAACTAATGGCCCAAAAATAGCCTTATAACATAACCTAAAGTTTCCGAACTCTGCACCGCACTAGGACACCTCAGATGATGTCACCGGTGCGCCACTCAACAACTCCGCCACTTAGCGGAATTTCCTGCGTAGCCTGACCCTCTGGTTTGGCCCCTGTAACGGAACCTAGACACCAAAAGTAGTGGGTCAGATTGACGTAATCTGGCAAGAGGGTAAGCTGCAACAATGGATTAATCAATTGAATTAAATGATATATTCATTATGAACCAAAATAAATTAGATGCAAACCCCAATGGCATGAATGCACAGAAACGGGTATTCCCGCGGATAAATATACAGAAACGGGTAAATCCCGCATATAGATAACAGAAACGGGTAGTCCCGCAGATAATAATAGAAACGGGTAATCCAGCAAATAATAACAGAAACGGGTAATCTTGCAGATAATAACAGAAACGGGTAATCCCGCAAATAATAACAGAAACGGGTAATCTCGCAAATAATAACAGAAGGCACAGCTGCATACTATTATCCACAGTACACGCTGACCCGATGGCGTACGTCCACCTCCGAACTGCAGTCGGTCAGATATATATATACAAATATACATATTTACAAATACATACGTATACAGATGCAAAATGAACCATGATACGAAACCCTCAATCCCCACATTCAATCCAATACCATTTTGAATACTTAAATTTAAAAGTGTATTATGAACGTGTGTCAGTTCAAATTATTAAGGGTAAGCACTAATCCACCAACGGTCAAGTTAGATAAATATGCACATGAGAACTAACTCTCTAACACAATGGAAATATGAGTCCACGATGCCGATATACCACTTTTGGTGCCTATCATGTAGTGCATCCCGAACCTCACATTCTCATTCTGCATTTAGTCTAATTCTCATGTGAACATTCAACTAACATTCCTAAAAGACATAATTCATCTAATCCAATTATATATGATTAGTGTGTTTTACAATTTAGGTAAAAGATGTTCAATTTCTGAATCCAAAGTTAAATCAAGTTACGTTCAAAAAGGGGAAAGAAAATAATTAATTCCTTAATATCATTGTTGTGTACAAATTCACATTATCATTTTATGCAAAACAGAAGGTACAAATTTCGGATCCCAATTTGAAATCTAACTCAATTAAGATTCCAATTTAAAATTATACATACATTCTATTTACGGTTTAATCGCTACTAAATATATTTTTAATTTTATTTCAATCAACCTAAATGAACACTAATCAAAATTTCATAATTCTCAATTAAGTTTATAAATAATCCAAGAAACGTTTCTAATAACATCAAATTAAAATCAATTTAATAAAACTTAATCTCCATTAAAATGCTAAACCATTAATCAAAATATAACCTTTTAATTCTTTATAAGAAGTAATATTGTGTATAAATATATATAAATTAATAATATATTTTTTTTTTAAAAAAAGAAAGTGGGGTGACGGGCCCAGACCCAGACCCGCACCCGGGCCCAAGCCAGCCAGGCCGGCCCAGCCGCTTGGCCTGCTGCCAGGCGGCAGCTGCTGCCAGGCAGCAGCGCTGCCTGGGTGGCAGCTGTTGCCTGGGCAGCGCTGCTGCCCAGTAGCGGCTGCTGCCTGGGCGGCAGCGCTGCCGCCTGGGCGGCGGCGGCGGCTGCTAATTTTTTATTTTTTTTTATTTTTTAAAAAAACTCAACATAAATCACCCTTATAATTTTTTTGAGAAAACCAAATCACACTATTACCCTCTAAAAGCCATTAAACCAACAAGAAGAAATCATGCTCAAAGTATGTAAATCAACAAGCAACTAAAACATATTGCAAACACCAAAAACCATTGTTCCAACTATCCACTTGCCTGGATCTCGAAGCCAAAAGCAAATCTGAAGAGTAGAAGATCCAACCTTGGTTTCCCCCTAGAGAACTTTTAGGGCTTGGTTGCAGAAGAGAGGAAGAAGATGGAAGAATAGGGAAAAAACCCTAAGAGTAGAGTTTATATAAAAGAGGGGGTTTTTTTAAATTACAAAGAAGGGCCTCCTGCTTTCTAGTGGGTTTTAAGAAATTTCAAAAAGAGTCCTCTGGCTCAAAAAGGGTCCATTAACTCAGGCCCAATTATATTAAACCGATCTATTTGACCCTCTTAACCCAACTCAAACCCGACAAACCGGTATGACCCAATATAAAAATTTGGGACTTGATAGATTCTTCACTTGGAATCGACTGACAGTGGGTGACAGTGGGTGTTAGCATTGGACTTGTGGTCCACTTGATCACACGCCTATACATGGGTCCCACTTCCAGAATCCAAAGCAATTAAAAACTCCTCTTCTATTTGGTATTTGAAAATCCTATTAGATTTGGAAATTAATAGTTACTTCCTACTCAAATTATTAATAGGAGGGATAATCGTAATCAAGTTAAGAGTTCCATAATGAGAAGAGAACTGCCATAGAAATCTATAAATATATGGATCTAGGATAACTTGCTTCACTTCAAGAGATTATTGCTTGGCTTTCTCATCACTTGCACACATCATGGAGAGTGGAAGTGAGTTGTAAACCCCGCATGAGTATAGCGTGTTCTTCTCTACATGCTCAACATATTATGGATCCCGGTATGCTTGTAATTTATGCACAATGTTATTCAAATTTGGTCTGTTAAAGTTGATCGAGTGATTATGGTAAATCAAATAGTTGGTATCATAGGTTTTTGGGTCTTATTTTGAATAATCGAATATTAGTTTATTTAATCACATGATTTATTTATTTATGTGTGTTTTATTGGATAATAGCATATCCATATTTTATTTGATCACGCATATGACAATTCCTGAGATTGGGTGATTAAAGAAAGATTCCAACACAATAATGTGTCCTGGCCTTATGATCAATGCTCGGCTTAATATGTTGTACAGAGAATGGTGTAATGCATATGTATGGAAATGCTTTCTTCTTTTAAGCATTAGTACTGCCACAGGTCATCCCATAACCAAGGCATCAAATAGTTTTTCATTGAGACACTGCAATGAATTAAAAAGTACCAACAACTGAGGCATGATGAATGCATGTGCAGCTGTACACCTCTGACTTGTCCTCGTTTTCGGTCATTCGATTTGGATTTTACCAAATCTATATATATATATATATATATTTAAGAGCATCTCTAACTCATATGTCAAATGTGAGGTGGCATCTCAACCTAGACAAAAAAGGCATGCAAGTCTCTCCAAGAGAAATGTCAAATGTGATGTGGCATTTGGCATATGGGTTTAGGATGTCAAATTTAACATACTATAAAGTTACATGCCAATTTTACTTTTGGATTATTGATTACATGGGCTCTACAATAATGCAAAGACTTTATAAAGTTTTTTATGATGTGGGTCCAACAAGAATGTAAATTTATATTAAAATAATAATTTGACATATTGGTAGGAGTTCTCACTTTCCTAGCATGCCAAATCTCTAACTATCAAAATACCACATAAGCAATCAAATAAAATTTGACATTTCTAAAATGACAGGTCCCTTAGAGATGCTCTAACCTATTTAAAAGGTCCATTATTGTTTTTTCATGTTTGTACATGTTAACATGTATGATAGCTTGTGTCACGACCCTATCGGGTTGGAGTGTTACAGCTTGTATAGGGTATATGCATAGGTCATTATAGTACAATCCAAACCATTACAGAACTAATTTGGTATAATAAAAGTTCTATCATCATGCTGATGCCAGCAATTGCTCACAAATAATTATTTTAGCAATTGAAATAGTAAATTGATGATTGTGGACAAATCTGAACTCGGATTTTCAATCCGTTTTCTTCTAAGAACTCCTGAAAGTTAGATCTACCAGATTAACAGTATGGATTAACCATCTAGAGACTTTAGATTTTTTAGCACATTAGTTAGTGCATGTTTAACTCATTAAAGTTTAATTCTGCATTTAATTTTACTAATTTCTATTGATCATGAGTTAATAAAAATTCATGGGTGAATGTATATTCACATCTATGCCTAATTTGAGGGGAATCTATGGATGCATTAAAGAATACCTTAATTGTAAAGTATTAATTAAGAAAAATTAGATTTAGATTAATTTAAATAAAAGTTATTTGGATAATTAATCTCATATAAGTACACCTTAATTAAAGGATTAATGATCTAAATAGTTTAGATGAGTTAAATAATTTCTATTTGAATTTTTTCTCAATGTGGAGCCCAACTTAAAAGTTAAAGTAGGCAATTAATTTTTAATCATTGAGATGAAAATATCGAATCCAATTAGGAAGATATTTTAGAATGGACTCATTAGATCATGAAGGATGTGATCATAATTTTTCATTAGCAAAATTCACAATTTATTCAATCTGGATGTTGTCAAAGTAACCCACAATTATGATAAAGGATCATGATATTTTGTGACAGCTAATTGCACTTAAATTGCGTTCCAAATATAGATTGAAGATTGAACCAAAGGCTCAATCATCTCTTGACCACTTAAAAATGGGATGGGATATGCTTAATATGTATGACATGAGCATGCTTAATTTATGTTTGAAGTTGTGGTCAACTTACTCATAACATATGTTATTAACCATAGTCTCATTAGTGACGATTGTAATAAATGTTGCCCCATAAAAAAATACAAATGTTGCAGTGAAGACATTACAAGAAAATTCCAAACCAAGGGTACATAAACCCCAGGGTTATAGAATGACAAGTCAAGTACTACATCCAGACATTCAGAGCTGATGTAATTTACTCAAAAGACTTCAGATGAGCTCAGAGTGCAGTAGTTCCAATTCTAGAGTTAGTGAACTATCTTTGGTCACTTGACTCACCAAACTTCATATTTAAGGTTCATTGGCTCGGAGGCTAAAGGTCATTGAATGCACTCAAGCTTTAGGGTTGCCAAAAAGGCTAAAACTCTGATGGCAACACAAAAGCATGCTTAAGAATGATGTTTCAAAGTTTCAAAGCATTTGGACTTCATCTCAACTTAAACTAAACTTCAGTAACTGTTTGCTAGCTTCTTAGGGGTCACTGTGAAAATTGACACTAATACATGTTGAAACACATTGAAACTCATAGGAATTCCTTCAAATACATTCAAAGACTATCCTTCAAAGTTTCAAAGCATTTGGACTTCATTTGGATCTAAACTTAGTTTAGATGGTCATCTACTAAGCCCTACGGAGTCACTGTGCAAAGTGACACCTCATGAAGATCAAATTAGCTGAAACTCCTAGAGAAAGCCCAAATTATGGTCAAGGGAGGCTCTATAAAATTTTAGGTCAATTGGACATCATTTGACCTAAGGTCTAAAATATGTCAACTTTGGTTCAGTAACCCCAAGTCATGGGGGTCACTGACCAAAGTCCAACTTTCCAATCCCCAAAATTGATGAAATTTGGGCACAAAGCTTCAGCCATGCTCAAAGTAGATTCTGCAAATTTTCAAGTCAAAAGGATTTCGTTTGAGCCTACTTCAATGACATGTTAGCTAGGAATCCGTGACATCCGAGTCATGGGGGTCATTAACAAAAGTCTTGCATCTAGGAGGCTGAAGCTGATGAAATTTGGAATAGAAATTCAAAATATATTCAAAGCTAATTCCCCAAAGTTTCAAGTCAATTGAATGTCATTCGTTAGAAAACAAGCTAATTGCCTACAGTGTGAGATGAATAGTAACTTAGAACATGCAACAAGTGGGTCGTTATTCAAAATCCTACTTTCACAAATCCAAATTGCATGAAATTTGTATGGACATCCAAAATAACCCTAAAATTGGTCCCTCCAAGTTTCAAAGCAAATCGAGGTCATTTGGGCCTTAAATAGCTGAAATAAAGGCCCATTTTCATGAAAAGTCAACAAGGGAGTTGACCAACTTCAGATGGTCAAAATAGGCTGAAATTTCTATGAAACACTCAAAATAGTGTCAAAAAGCATTCCCCCTAAGTTTCATGAAGATCAAACATCATTTGGGTTCTAAATAGACGAAAATGGGTCACATGTGCAACAAGCCCAAAATGGGACCTGTCAGTGACCGCGGCTGCGGTTACTGACACTTGTGGAGTAGTTTTTTGTGGTTCCCTCCACTTCCTTTCCAACCTCAACTTCTCATAACTCCCTAAACCACTCCTAAAATCTATAAAAGGGAGGTTTGACTCTTGGGAAGGCATAGAGAAACACTAGTTTCAAAGTCTCAAAAACAAAATCTAAGGTTCCAAGAATTCTAAGCAGATCATGTAAGTTACAAGACATTCCAAGTACTCTCAGCCCACTTCTTCTTCTTTTTCTCACTAACTCGAGGTGAGAAATGATTCAAAGAAGGAGTGGAGCATGAGTAGTGTTTAGAGAAGACAATATTTAAGTTTTGTCAAGCATACAAGGATGAAATTAATTTCTTTGTTTTTCCCACTTGGAAGGGTTTTGGGGTCATCCTGGAAGTTGTGAACAAGTCTCCTTAGGCTTCATTCTGCCTCTTGAAAATTATAGATTCAGAATAACACAACTTTGGCTCCATTCTATTTGCACACAGCACCCTTTTCAGATTTGTACAAAAACAATCTGTAACCAAAAGTGACGGTCACCAAAGGTTTTGATTGATTCCATGGCCAAACCAAGCCCTCTTGATAGTCATTCAATACTCAAAAGATTAGAAGAAACAAGTTCTAACACCCTTGAAGCATCATCGAAGTGAAATAGAAAAAGAAAAAAAAAAGCAAACATTGGCCATTTTGGCCACTGTCTCCAGTGCCAATGACCGTGGCCCATGATCACTCCACACTGTTTCCCTCTTTTTTGTATTGTTTCCATTTTTTCATGTATTGTCTTACACTTTTCGAATTTGGATCACATCTGAGACTAGAGGAAGGGGTTGTAAATGTTTAAAAACTTGTAAACAACCTGCATTCCCGCGGTTAGAACATTTGGACCCATGTAAACAAAGGGGAAAATAATGATGAACTGCAGTTATTTCCTATTCTTCTTAACACTTGAAGCGTGTGAATATTAGACTCAAATCTGTTGCATTTTACATCACATTTCAAGTGTGATTAGAGGATTGGTGCCATCTGTCGGAATCTTTCATTCTAATTTGTGATCAAATTTGACCAAAATGCATGAAAATTGGTTTAAATGCATGAAAAGTCAAAAAAAAATGTTGAAATGTGCTGCTGTGAGCCAGTGGCCACAGGATGCTGTGTAAAATAGCCCGTGGCCATGAGATGCTATGTAAAGTGAATGTGGCCGAGGAAGGCTATGTAAAAAATCCTGTAACTACAGAAGATAGTGGAAAATATGCAGTGATCATAGGCTTACGGTCACTGACCTATTTTGTCTCCAAATTGACTTATTTGACTTCTGAAGATGCCCATGCAAGACCTTGATGTTTATGATGGGTTTAGGAGCTTAACTGAAAGAACTTTGCACCTTGAAGTGCATTCTTTTATCATTCAAATGAAGGCATTAAGCACCTCGAAGTGCATACTTTTGCCATTTAATTAAAGGAACTTTGCACCTTGATGTGCATGGACCAAATCAACACCCTTTTATGCAATAGAAGAGTGGTTATTCAGTCCAAAAGGCTTCGACCCAAATAAATGTTTATATCAAATCAGTGATAAGACCAACAAAATTGTAGTCATGTACTATCTGGCGTCATGCACTGATGGATCCCGTGTGATAATTGTGGCAGTGGATCAGGTTCGATTTTGTGGGCCTATTGCTTTAATTAGATCCAACCCTCTTTTACTTATAAGACTGGCCCAAAGATAGCCCTGAAATGTTGCTGAAATTTTGGTAGTCAGGTCTAGTCAACTTAGATGCTTTTAAGCATGACTATATGGTCCTGAAATGCTCCAAAAATTCTGACAGCTAGGATAGTCAGCATAGTACAATGAGATGGGGTTTATGCCTATGTCTGACCATTCCGGTTCAAAACCTTGTTGGTTTAGAAGGCATTCTTAAACCATTCTGGCTAGCTCAAGAGGTGGCCATGTTGGTTGTGACACTAATATAGTCCTTTGGGCTTACTTTTTGCATAGATATTTCCTTAATCATCACTTTTGATGAGGCCAAGGAGAGGCTCTTCAAAACCTCCATGACTAAAACAAATTATCTGCAAAGAGCACTAAAGAGGGCTTGAACTGACTCTGCTGCCCCTGCGTCGAGAGTCTCATTTTCCAAAGACTCTCTATTCTTATGGGCTCCATGACTTCAATTGATCTGAATAGGTCATCAGTGACCTCAAAATACATCAAGAAGACCGAGACTTCCAAACCCTACGTTTCCAAATTTGCCTAGAATCCGTTTGGAGTTTTTAAGAAAGTTTAGGAGGAACCTAAACACAAATTGAAGTTAGGAGGCAGCAGCCTTCATATCATCAAGCCTCATCTAGGGGTAAGGTAGGAATGGTTTACGGATCTCAAATCAATAGCACTTGGCAAGTTGCACTCAGTGGCTGTCCAATGCTCAAAATCATCATCTCCTCGGCCCAAACAGCGGGTCGTTAACAAGCAAGCACTAGAGGACCCTTGGCAACTTGTTACTCCTGAGAAGGCCTAGAAACATGCGTCCATTACTGGATGTAGTACATGGTCACTACAGCCATGCATTTCAAAATCCAGTGAGGCTGAGAATGAACTCTTGGCTCATTTGAAGATAATACCTTCTACCTTTTGACTTAAAAAAAGGGACAGAGGTTTGGCAGGTGGCATCTACCCTCTATCATTGTAACACTAACCCCTGCCATCTTCACCCTAGCGTCTGTCAAATGGCGCTAAAGACAAAAAGAAAGTTGAGCGATTGGTTATCAATAATTTGACCAATCTAGCTCGTTTCAAGGATTCACTCCAACAAAAGAAGGAGCAGAAGAAAAAGAACAAGAGAGGTGCCGTTGACATCCTTTCACTGCCCATTTCCGATCCCATGGATTGGGAACAAGCTGCCAGTACTTCTAGGCCACTAGTTACTAAATTAAAAAAGATCAAACCTTGGTAGCCAGACCAGCTAATCAGAGGCCTGAACAAGCAAATCATGTCAATGACCCAAATTACTATGCATACCATTGGATGGCATCTCATCTTCTCAAAGACTGCTTCATTTTGAAAGAAAAAGTTCATGAGATGTGGAAAAATGGAGTGATAACTTTTGATCAGAAATATGATGCGTCTCCAATCAACATGATCTCCTTTGGATAGTTCACAGTTGTAGCAGTGTCCGCTCCACCACAGCCAATGACCATTGAGTTCCGAGTCATCAATGTAGTACATGACGAACTAGGATTGATACCGGTCAAAACCTCTTAAAGAGAAAAAATGTGGGTTCACCCAGACCTAGTAAATGATAAAGGCTGGGAGAAGGCTAAAACCAATCCCACACCTGTAGAAAAAAGGAAGGTTAAAAAGCAACTTAAAACCTTGAGAAAGTAGCCAGAATTGCTTGGCCAAATAAAAGAAACAAGCGAAATAGAAAAAAGAAAGGTGGTTGAAGCTTCAGTTTCAGAAGAACCTCCCAAACCGATTAGAGGTCAGTCTACTTTGGTTGACTTCATCATCCCAATTCCGAAGGATGAGGAAGAGCCACCAATATCTAGTTGCAACAGGATATCATGGGATGGCACACCTCCTCATTTAGATGATGAGGAAGAATGGTCAGATTATTCTGATTTCGAAGATGATCAATGGATTGATGACTACTTTATGGATGAATACCCTTCTGATGAGGATGAGAGTTTTGAACAAACTTCTAATCCTGAAACGGGTACGCTCAATATTAAGCACAGTCTTAATACACTGTCGGTAACTTTTTATGACATACACAGACTGAGCACAAGTGACTAGTCGAATGATCCTCCTCCTTTTCCACCAGAAGTTCATCCAAACCCCTTACCATGGGTTGAATCCGATGAAGTGCAACAACAACAAGCATCACCTTCTTGTTCGCATGCAGTACTCTCTATGCCAAATGTTTCATTGAACCAATTATTGAGTCAACCTTTTCGAATGCAAATCTTGAACTAAGCACTCAACTTATTGTTCTTGACCCAATTAATGAGCTTGAGTTGCCAGAAGAACATAATGAACTCAACATTGGTAGTCTTACTGCACCTCAGGAAGTCTTCCAAGTTCAAGATAACCTTTCTGACTCAGAAGAAGAGATGCCATTTGCTCCAGCGTGGTGATTCTGAGCACTGTTATTGATGAACCCCAAACATCTCAAGCCACTCTTGACAATGTAGATCAAGAAGCAGGCTTCGAAGAAGTCAGTTAACTTTTTGCTGAACCTAAAGAAGTCAATGCAATAAGAAGAAATACTCGTCCAGAAGTTGAGCGAAACAGCATAGTCAACGACGGCACTCGTTTCGGTCGTAACTATAGAGTCAACTATGATAGACCCTTTTCTTCCTCTTCTTCTTAAATAAACCTTCCAGGGAATAACACAAATGTAAATGTAACTTCTTCATATGTAAATGCTAATACAAGGGCACTAGAGCCATTCATGTATGATGTTGTTGAACACTTCAAGCACATACTTGTACAACTTCACATTTTTGATCTTTTATATATGTCTCAGGAGATTCGTAACAACTTCATACGAACTCTACAAGCTTTGTATACAAACAGTCAAATTCATGTAGCACAAGTTCATCAGATAGAAAAGAATTATCTGAAAGCAAAATCCAAAATGCCTCAGATAGTTCTTTCTGAGGCATTTTGGAATGTCTTTCTGTTCACAACACTTCTAAAGCCACCATTTCCTTCACCAAAGATGATCTTTTCTTAGCTGACATGAAGCACACAAAGCTGTTCTATTTCAGGGCCTACGTCAAAGACATACCTATTATGAGAGTTTAGGTTAACCTAGGATTAGCTCTGAACATCATCACAATTATAGCTTTTCAGGAACTTGGTATCCCAGTGAGCAAGCTATTTGTTAGAAAAACCTCAATTCAAGGCTATGATGGGGAAGTCTAGGATCCGATTAGCAAGATTTGGATTCGATTTCAGTTGGGGGATCTAACCTTAGAAGTTACTTTACATGTGGTTCAGACGTGTGCTTGCTACAACATCCTTTTGGGAAGGCAATGGCTTCATGATTACTCCATAGTACCCTCTACTCTCTCCATCAATTTCTCAAATATATTGATGACGAGAGTAAAGTACATCAAGTCTTTGCATATGAAATGCTATTTAAAGGGAAGGATCTACTTTAACGATGCAACCATGTATTAGGAAAGGCTTCTAAAGTCTAAGCCAGATATAAATAACTCTCCAGTGGATGATAATCTTGCAGAACCGTTCACTATTTCAACAGAAAGGAAAACCAATCCAGGGTTTGGCAAAAGAGTTAATCCCATTAGAAAGTTGCAGTCCACCAAAAAGTCAGCAGTCGAGTTTGTGGATACCAAAGCTGCTCTAGTGATCAAGGTTAAATTTGAAATCAAACAATCAGATCAACCTTTGGTCATATGCATGAAACCATCAAGAACAAAGTAAACAGGTATTGTTATCCACACAAGCAAGACATGTAGCCTGGCTATGCATATAACACCTATATTGAATGGCAAACCACTTGCTGTAAGACATTAAAAGCTCTCATATTCAACAAATGTGATTTCCTTGGTCAGTAACTTGGATTCTGATTAAGAAAGCAATGATGTACCTCCTTCTACTAGGGGAATGTCTCCGATGAGGCCTGATTCTCCTGTCACTTTCAGCCAACTTGCGTTAACATCACAACAAAGAGGTGAACTATTTTACAGATACATCGATAGATGGCTTCGCTTGACTAAGAGATGTGAGAATCCCCCACACTACTCAGCATGGATTTATCTGTATTGGATAGATTTTTGGCTGGCCCTCTGCAGCTTAATAATGGCAATGGAGTTTCAAACCTTTGATGAGATGTCTTAAATTGTTTCATTTCTCGAAGTAGTACTCTATCATCTATGTGGGAGGTCTAGATGGATGCACACAGTGCATGTCGTCTCAATGATCGAAAATTCAGATTCTGAGGATACTGAAAAGATGGACACTTTTGTGCACTCTATGGTAGATTGGGATCCTCTGCTTTTGTCGTGGCCCACTCCATCCCAAATTTGCGATTTGAAGCTTCTTGTTTTTTGTCCCTCCATCTAAGTAATACGATCACCCAATTATTTTCCATCGAGTCGAAGATGCTTTTGCTTCATGTCCTATCGATAAGATCAACAACGATGGGAGAATAAGGCTTGACATCTACAATCCTGTGATTTGCAACATGATGAAGAACATGGGGTATAATCTCAAGAAGCCCACATGCCTCGGATTGAGTGCGAATGGGGTTCAGATTCCTTTTGATGTCTTCACCCCAAAAATAAAAGAAGATCCCAAAAGGGATGTAGAATTAAACATTTGCAACATTGCATAGAGTACATTCCTTAAGTAACGTTTCTAAGTTAAAACAAAATTTCAGAGCAAGATCTGTAGTTTTCACTGAAGGGTATGACTCGGATGACTCTCACGAAACTATTATCTTCTAAGATCCTGCTGATTAGGTTGCCTTTCAACCTGTTGAGGGGGCAAGTGATGATGATGACACTATGTCACAAACACTAACTATTGGCCATCTGAACTCAATGAAGAAATAGATCCATCTCAACACACTCATTGGGAATGTTTAGCCCTTAATGTAAAAGCTAAAGAGCCTAAAAGACAGAATCCATGGAAAGGGATCAGGCCTTGGTCTAAACCCCCAAATGAAACCCCAAAAGGTTTTGCAGAGTTGGAAACTTCTGAAAATACTGTGAAAGAACCTCCTCCTGAGCCTCCAATTGAGGACCAAGTATAAGAAATAAACTTGGGAACCCTAGAAAATCCTTGTCCAACCTTTGTAAGTTTTCAAATTAAAGGAAAAGAACTTGATGTGTATGTGAGTTTTTTTACAAGAGTTCATGGATTGCTTTGTATGGACCTATACTGAAATGTTAGGTTTAGATCCAGAAGTTTCCATGCACAAATTGAACATAACAGATGATGCTAAACCCTTAAAACAAGATCAAAGAAGGACAAAACTAGAAATCATAGATAAAATAGAAAAAGAAGTCTAGAAACTCAAAGATGTTCATTTCATCTGTGAAGAACAACACCCTGATTGGTTGGCTAACATAGCGCCGATTACCAAAAAGAATGGGCAAATCAGAGTCTATATTAACTTCAGAGATCTAAACAAAGCTTGCCCTAAAGATGATTTCCCATTGCCCATACCAGAAATCATGATTGACAATACTTTTGAATTTGAAAGGATGTCGTTCATGGATGGGTTTTTGGGATATAATCAAATCAAGATTTACAAGGAGGATGAGAAGCACACATCCTTCAAAACATTCTTTGGTGTGTACTGCTATATCGTCATGCCTTTTGGTCTCAAGAATGTTGGAGCCACATGCCAAAGGGCGATAATAAAAATTTTCAACGACATGCAACATAAGTTTGTCGAATGCTATGTTGATGACTTAGCAGTGAAGAGCAAATAGAAGTTGGACCATCTAGCTGATCTTTGCATGGTTTTTGAGAGGTTACAAAAATTCAACTTTCGAATGAATCTTTTGAAGTGTTTCTTAGGAGTCTCTTCTGGGAAATTTCTAGGATTTGTGGTTTGAAAAGGTGGCATTGAACTAGATCCAGTCAAAGTCAAAGCTATATTGGAGATGCCTTCTCCAAGAACTCTCAAAGAACTTAAAGGATTGCAGGGCAGACTTGCCTACATTCATCGGTTCATCTTAAACTTGTCCGGAAAGTGCAAAGCATTCTCCAGATTGACGAAGAAAGGAGTAGACTTTGTGTGGGATAAACCTTATGAAGATGCCTTTCAAAATATCAAGCGTATCTCACAAGCCCACTGGTCCTTTCAGCTCCAATTCCAAGCAAACCTTTCATCTCCTACATTCTAGCTCTTGATCATTCTCTGGGGGCATTATTAGCTTAAAAAAATAACAAAGGTAAGGAGGTGGCTCTTTATTATTTGTCAAGGATGCTGATTGGTATTGAGCATAATTATTATCTAGTGGAAAAGAATGTCTTGTACTAATGTTCACAATATAAAAACTACATCACTACATCCTCCCAATGTGGTGTACTTGGTTTCTAGCATTAACCCATTGAAGACACTAGTGACAAAAGCCAGAACACCGAGTGACTGTTTAGTCAAATGGTCTATTGTTCATCAACTCTAAGTACAGAGCTGTGATGTAGTAATATCCCGATAAGTACGGGGTCGAATCCACAAGGAGCAATGTGTATAAGGTTCCTTTTCAACTTGACTTGCCTTGAAATCAAAATCTAAAACTAGCCTAGTTTAAAATCTAACAAATAGAAGCATCATACTTACCAAAATTAAATTAATTACATACCAATGAAAAGAAATTCTCCTAAATCTAGAAAACCTAAATCAAAAATTTCCTAAACAAAACTAAAGTTGCTGCAAAACTAAAACACAAGTTAGAACTTCCAAAAGTAAAACCTAAAATTAGAAACTAACTAAACTAAACAATGTTAGAAACAAAATAAATAAAAGTTAAAAACTTTTCCTAAGTTAGAATTTCCAAAACTAGTAAACTTTCCAATTTAAAATCTTCAATTAAAACAAGTTAACAAAGATCTTTTAATTCTAGAAATTATCAAAAACAATAAAAAACATAAAACTAAAAAAAATTAAAATTAGAAAGTTAGTAAAATTAGTAATACAATGCATGCCATGATATGCTAAAAAATTCTAAATTTGAAAAACTAGTATGCTGATGCAAATTTTATGCATAATTTGAATTATTCTAATACATCCTAAATCTATGTTTATGGCTGGAAATTATGCTCTACTGATACAAGAAATTAACAAAAAAAAAAAAAAGAAGTGAAAAAGGATCTAAAACGAAGAAGTTACGAATACATGACAATTTTGCAAAATTCTATGTAGAAATTCTGATCCGAGTTAACTGATTGGCAAAGTTTACACCTCTATATCACAAGCTTTCTGAAATTATTTTGACCTGAAACTCTAGGGAATGAAAGACCACATCCTAAACTTTAATTTTCCCAAATTTCAAAGAAAAATATTATGATTTGACTGGTCTACCCACTTCAAACTTTTTTTCAAAAACTGTTTCTGCAGTTTACTAAAACTGTCAAGTTATGCTGTTTCTGTATTGAGTCCGAATTTTATCATTAGATTCAGATCTGAAAGCTTAGTTTTCAGCAAATTAAATATACACAAAATTTTATGATATGAAAATACTTGCAATGAATTCTAATCCAACCATCAAACTATGTAAAAATAAAACTTAAAATCAACATGAACATAACAATAAAAATAACAAAAGTGAAGAAAATAAAATAAAAGTACAAGAAGTCAAAGGCGGTAATAACAGGAAGTGAAAAGCGGAAAAACAATAGGAAGTCAAAGGCAGTAAAACAAGAGGAAGTGAAAGGCAGTAGATTCCTCCTTTCAATTCTTTATCTTAATTTTTTCTCAAAAAGATTAGAAGTGTTGTCCTTAGGCTTTATTCTTCATCTTAGGTCGTCAATCTACGTGAGAATAACAAATTTTCATTTCATGTAGAAATAAATCTCAGAATTGGCCTCTAATCTTTTTTCACTCAAGCCTCTTTAACTCCATCTTGCCTTGCCGCCAAACATACAATGTATCTGAAGAAACAAAGTATATTGAAAAGGACACTAAGATACTAATTGTGATTTCAATTCTATCCCAATATTTAAACAAGAATGAAAATTAACCCAATCACAAACAAGACTAAAATTAGGAATACCACAAAATCAAAGATAAGAACAATTGAAAAGAAACAAACTATACTAGCATGAAATTGTTCTACAAAAAATTGAAAATAAAAAGCAAACAATTACATACTAGGATGGATGAGAATTCCTTCTTCTAGTTGACACTTCAAGGTTGGTGGAGTAGCTTTAGGGCTAAGCCTCTTTGATGACTTAAGATGGAGAGACAAGAGAGGAAGAGGTGGAGTGTAGAAATTCTAGAGGTGGGAGGTGAGTAATTCTTACATGAAGGATATGGGAGAGGGATGCCTTATTAATACCTTTTCAAGTCCTATTCCTTCTCAAACTCTAAAAGCTTAAAAATAATAAAAAAAAATGAAAGAAAAAGGGTCCCAAACAATGGCTTGGGAGTGATATATCTTTTGGAATTTTTTTTCTATTTTTTTTCTTTTCATTCCTTGCTCGCTTTATTTGGAAGTCCCTCTTGGATGCTTCTTTCCTTTCTTGTATGTGCCACCTTGCATTGAGATCTTTAGAGAGATAATTTAGGGATAAGAATCCTCTCTTAGAATCAAACTTGGCCCACATGAGGTGTAGAACTTCCCCTTTTATCTCTTTGCATTGTCAACTTTTCTTATTTTAAAAGTTCTCCTTGTTGGTTGCAAACTTGAAAAAATCTTTGAAGATAATTCTCCCTTGGTTTTTTCCTTTTCTTTTTCAGCCAAATATCTTAATAAAATCTTCTTTTGGACGTGGAATGCTTGGTTGGATTTTTATTTTTATTTTTTTTCAATTAAATATTCTCCTTCTCCAAAAAGAACTCCTATGTGGCTTTCCTTCTCCATCTTTGATGGGATATTCTTCAAATTCTCTTCAAAATCTCTTAAAAATATACAACAAATAAATGGACCCCATCTTTGATGTTTTACAAGTGTACCCCACACATATGCATGTGTATATGGGACCATGAAGTCGACTTTTTGCAATTTTCTTCCAATTTTTTTCTCTTTAATTCTTTTCTCATTTCTCTTGAAAATTAATTCCTTGCCTCAATTCTTTATAAATGGGACCTATATTATTAATTTCCTACAAAACAAATGTGAATTCATGTGAAACGACAATTTTACCCTTAACATCACAAATGCATGAATTCGAGCCCATCTCTTATGAAATGATAATAAAAATGTACATCATTCTTCATGATTTTATATGAATAAGCTAATGATGATAAAAATTCAATTTAATTCATTAGAAAAATTATTTTCACAAAACTTTCCAAAAATAAACTTTGCAAAAATGGCAGGTTTCATGAATGTATGCAAAAAGTGTGATTTTTAAACAAATTATGCAGAGAAATACTAAAATGAATTTAAAATACTTGAAACCACTAGATCACACTAAATGAGGCTCTTTCAAGTTAATAAATCCTTAAAATGGTCAAAAATATGTATAAAAATAAGCATTTTTAAGAACTTATCACACCCCCAATCATCATTTTGCTAGTTCCTAGGAAAAAAATGCGAAAATAAGAGGAATTTATCATATCCTATTCTAACCTAAAGCTAATTTAATGCAGGAAAAATAAACATGAATGCAATGCCACTTTCGCTGGCACTCTTGATTGCATTTAGCGTATGCAGCGAGCCCTTAAACCCCTAGGTTCCCCCTAATGGATGAGTTGTGCCTCCTGAAGGTTTGCAGTGAAAATACCCATAAAATTCTCTTTTTTTTTTTGAAAAACAAAATAGATAAAAGTAAAGAAAAAAATAAATTTCCTAAAAGAAAATTCACTCATATCAGATATTTTTGAAATCTGGAATAATTACACCTTTAGACTTTTCAAAGTCCGGTCCAAAATTCTATTCTAAAAAACTATCTCAAATTCAAACGAACTTGCGTGCACTGTGAAAAATTGTATTCATCAAAAACTGATTTAAGATATTCTACAATAATGCTGCAAAAGCAAAATTTTTCCTTCAAATAGTTTGATCCCTTGAAATTTAGCAAAAAGAAATTTTCTCTCAAAGTTACTAAGATAGCTACAACTTTACTATTTACTTTGATAGTCCGTTTTTTTCCCTCATTGTCTTTTTGCTACGCAAGAGTTCCCAAGTCATACAATATAAGAAAAGTTAGAATCTAGAAAGCAAATCTGGTCCTTATCCTTCCCCGCACATACTTCCTTGTAAATTTTTACGGATACTCTTCACTCTCTTATTTTTTCCAACGTAGAAGTTTCCAAGTTCATATGATATAACAAAGTTGGGATCTAAGGAGCAAACTTAGTCCTTACGCATTTCCGCACATATCCCTTAAAAATTTCTATAGACGCTCGTTGGGCCATAATTCATTTTTTTATGACGTGCAGTATTTAGGTCCCTTAAGCTTTTTAATTAACCTATGTAGCGAGCGTTAAGCCAATGACTCCCAAACCAGATGGCTTTAAGGCACATGGTATAAAAATACACTTCCGGGCTTACTAGCTCAAGTTAAAAAGGCTACGAAGACAAACTAGTCACAAAATTCTCATAATTTGCTCTTTTTTTTCACTATTTTTTTTCTTTTTTTCAAATCGAAAATAAACACTAGGTGGCAGTTATCATTTTTACTCGAATTAATTCATCTTGGTTCTAATATATACAATTCACCAAAAATGAACTAGGAAACAAAAATATTCTACAAACTAAATTTCAAGTTCACTTCGTATTCTCCCAAAAAATTTCAAAAACAACATTAAAGCTTCTTATCCAAAATTTCAAAAAATGTATACGTGTATATATGTGAAGAGCAAGTTTTGGTAATCTTCTGATAGGTTTCCTCCTTTAGAAAAATGCAAACTTTCTTTTTTACTTCCTTCTAAAAATATCCAAATTCCAGATTTATATATATCTTCAAATCGCTTCAATTCTTTTGAAAAATAAATACTGACAAAAAAAGGTCCTAATTTTCTAAAAACAAAACTAACTAAAATGATAAAAGTGACAGAAAAATAAAAAAAAAAGGGTTTAAAATTGGACAAGTGTGCTTGCTCCCACCCCTGAACCTAAGAAGAACATCGTCTTCGATGTTTATGCAGGCAATGCAAAACTGTAAAAGTAACATGAGGAAGCATACATGTAAAAGAGTGTAAACAGAAAAAGTTGCATAGTATTTTATGTAAACTCAACCAATTTGGCTAAAGTATCCTCCAAAGAATTCTTCAGGGGTGCTTGTGGTTCATATGACCATTTAGGCGGTAGGAAATTATGAGGTGCATGTGACCAGGGGGAAGAACGGGGTATATATGATGTATCCTGTGAGGGGTAGTCATATGACCTGTCCTGAGTAAATTCTTGGGGATAAGAGACATGATCCATATTGGGCCCATTTCACCAATTGTCCAGTGATTGATCATCCCAATTTAGACCACACATGTTACCCATGTCATTGTAGTAATGCCATTGATTTGAATTTGATTCGGATCGCCATTGAATTTCCATATCCATAGGAGTGAATGATTGTGTGGGGTATGGGTAATCATGCGGGACTCTTATTGGTTGATAATCTGAGCTAATCATTCCATTAAAATCCTTCAAAGAATCCTCATTATAATGATGATTATAGTGATTAGCCTACTTCCGTTCATAAGATCCAATTGAACAATTTTTTTGATGTAACTTTGCAATTTTTTCTTGCTCGCACAAGGCACGCCAGGACTTCGGTGGGCCATTAGTATTGATTCCATTCCCATTGGTTTGCCCATTGTTAAGTCCCCTCTTGTTTTTGTACTTCCACCAATCCATTTTTGGAATCACTTCTTTAATTTTTTTGATTTTTTTTTGTTTTTTGTTTTGTTTTTTTGAAAAATGATAAAAGCCTAAGTTATACAAAAAACATCTAAGTAACTTCCTAAGGTTGACAAGTTTCCTCTAGTTCTCCAATCCGGTCCAATGAAACCAACTCAGCCAGGTTAGCCACCAGGAATTGGTAGAGTCACAAATGGACCCGTTTGAAGGACTAGTTTCCTGAACAGAGAAGCTGTCGCGCACTGTAGGGACAAAGGCTTTCTTGGACACAGAGAAGATCGAGGACAACGATTAGATCACTTTTGGTGTACTTTCTTCCAAAAGAAATTATGACAAGTTAAAACTAGTAACTTTCCCAATTTTATAAAGTTTCTAAAAATCAACATGATGTGTACTTTCTAGCATTCCATGCACATTCCAATTCCAAATTAGGGCGGCTAATCATTCTATGCATGTCCTCTTATTTCTAGAAAGATGCCAAAATTAGATCACACCCACAAAGCTATGTAAATAGGGAAAGTTAGAAAAGTTCCTTTAATGGCGCTCCCCGGCAAGGGCGCCAAAAACTTATTCATCAACGCCAAGTGCAGAGCTACGATGTAGTAATATTCCTGTAAGTACAGGGTCAAATCCACAGGAAGCAATGTGTGTAAGGTTCCCTTTCAACTTGACTTGCCTTGAAATCAAAATATAAAACTAGCCTATTTTAAAATCTAATAAATACAAGCATTCTACTTGCCAAAATTAAATTAATTACAAACCAATGAAAAAAAACTTTCCTAAACCTAGAAAACCTAAATCTAAAATTTCCTATACAAAACTAAAGTTGTTGCAAAACTAAAACACAAGTTAAAACTTCTGAAAGTAAAACCTAAAATTAGAAACTAACTAAACTAAACAATGTTAGAAACAAAATAAACAAAAGTTAAAAACTTTCTTAAGTTAGAATTTCCAAAACTAGTAAACTTTCCAATTTAAAATCTTCAATTAAAACAAGTTAACAAAGATCTTTTAATTCTAGAAATTATCTAATACAATAAAAAACATAAAACTAAAAAAATTTAAAATTAGAAAGTTAGTAAAATTAGTAATGCAATGCATGCCATGAGATGCTAAAAAATTCTAAGTTTGAAAAACTAGTATGCTGATGCAAAATTTATGCATGATTTGAATTATTTTAATACATCCTAAATCTATGTTTATGGCTGGAAATTATGCTCTACTGATATAAGAAACTAACAAAAAAAAAAAAAAACAGAAGTGAAAAAGGATCTAAATCTAAAACGAAGAAGTTACGAATACATGACAATTTTGCAAAATTCTATGTAGAAATTCTGATCCGAGTTAACTGATTGGCAAAGTTTACACCTCTATATCACAAGCTTTCTGAAATTATTTTGACCTGAAACTCTAGGGAATGAAAGACCACATCCTAAACTTTAATTTTCCCAAATTTCAAAGAAAAATATTATGATTTGACTGGTCTACCCACTTCAAACTTTTTTTCAAAAACTGTTTCTCCAGTTTACTAAAATTGTCAAGTTATGCTGTACTGTATTGAGTCCGAATTTTATCATTAGATTTAGATTTGAAGGCTTAATTTTCAGCAAATTAAATATACACAAAATTTTATGATATGAAAATACATGCAATGAATTCTAATCCAACCATCAAACTATGCAAAAACAAAACTTAAAATCAACATGAACATAACAAAAAAAAAATAACAAAAGTGAAGAAAATAAAATAAAAGTATAGGAAGTCAAATGCGGTAAAACAATAGGAAGTTAAAGGCAGTAAAACAAGAGGAAGTGAAAGGTGGTAGATTGCTCCTTTCAACTCTTTATCTTAATTTTTTCTCAAAAAGATTAAAAGTGTTGTCCTTAGGCTTTATTCTTCATTTTAGGTCGTCAACCTAAGTAAGAATAACAAATTCTCATTTCACGTAGAAATAAATTTCAGAATTGGCCTTTAATCCTTTTTCATTCAAACCTCTTTAACTCTATCTTGCATTGCCTCCAAACATACAATATATCTGAAGAAACAAAGTATATTGAAAAGGATACTAAGATGGGTTACTAGTTGTGATTTCAATTCTATTCTAATATTTAAACAAGAATGAAAATTAACCCAATCACAGACAAGACTAAAACTAGGAATACCACAAAATCAAAGACAAGAACAATTGAAAAGAAACAAACTATACTGCATGAAATTGTTCTACAAAAAATTGAAAATAAAAAGCAAACAATTACATACTAGGATGGATGAGAACTCCTCCTTCTAGTTGACACTTCAAGGTTGGTGGAGTAGCTTTAGGGCTAAGCCCCCTCAATGACTTAAGATGGAGAGGCAAGAGAGGGAGAGGTGGAGTATAGAAATTCTAGATGTGGGAGGTGAGTAATTCTTTCATGAAGGATATGAGAGAGGGATGCCTTATTAATACTTTTTCAAGTCCTATTCCTTCTCAAACTCTAAAATCTTAAAAATAATAAAAAAATATGAAAGAAAAAGGTTCCCAAACAATGGCTTGGGAGTGATATATCTTTTGGGATTTTTTTTCTATTTTTTTTTCTTTTCTTTCCTTGCTTGCTTTATTTGGAAGTTCCTCTTGGATGCTTCTTTCCTTTTTTGTATGTGCCACATTGTATTGAGATCTTTAAAGAGATAATTTAGGGATAAGAATCCTCTCTTAAAATCAAACTTGGCCCACATGAGGTGTAGAACTTCCCCTTTTATCTCTTTGCACTGTCAACTTTCTTTATTTCAAAAGTTCTCCTTGTTGGCTGCAAACTTGAAAAAATCTTTGAAGATAATTCTCCCTTGGTTTTTTCCTTTTATTTTTCGGCCAAATATCTTAATAAAATCTTCTTTTGGACGTGGAATGCTTGGTTGGATGTTTATTTTTATTTTTTTTCAATTAAATATTCTCCTTCTCCAAAAAGAACTCCTATGTGGCTTTCCTTGTCCATCTTTGATGGGATATTCTTCAAATTCTCTTCAAAATCTCTTAAAAATATACAACAAATAAATGGACCCCATCTTTGATGTTTTACAAGTGTACCCCACACATATGATGTGTATATGGGACCATGAAGTCGACTTTTTGCAATTTTCTTCCAATTTTTTTCTCTTTAATTCTTTTCTCATTTCTCTTGAAAATTAATTCCTTGCCTCAATTCTTTATAAATGGGACCTATATTATTAATTTCCTACAAAACAAATGTGAATTCATGTGAAATGACAATTTTACCCTTAACATCACAAATGCATGAATTCGAGCCCATCTCTCATGAAATGATAATAAAAATGTACATCATTCTTCATGGTTTTATATAAATGAACTAATGATGATAAAAATTCAATTTAATTCATTAGAAAAATTATTTTCACAAAAATTTCCAAAAATAGACTTTCCAAAAAATGGCAGGTTTCATGAATGTATGCAAAAAGTGTGATTTTTAAACAAATTATGTAGAGAAATACTAAAATAAATTTAAAATGCTTGAAACCACTAGATCATACTAAATGAGGCTCTTTCAAGTTAATAAGTCCTTAAAATGGTCCAAAATATGTATAAAAATATGCATTTTTAAGAACTTATCATCTATTATTCTTTCTTAGTATGACATCAGATATACCCCGCAAAGGCGGTAAAAGGACAGGCTCTTGCTGATTTTCTAGCAGAACATTCACTTTCGGAAGATTCTAAATTCATAGACAATCTCCCTGGTAAGCCAGTCTGTTAGTATCATTGTAAGAGTGTGTTGTCAATTAAGTGACCAAAGTGTAGTTCGGTTCTAGAATGACATAGTTCACCTCGGAAGTTCATTGAAGCTCAAGCCAAGTTCAAAGACGTTCAAGCAAGTTCAAGACCATTCAAGAAAGACCTATCAATGAAGACTAAGCAAAGAAGTTAAAGATCATTCAAAGAAGAACATCTGTGAGTGCCAAGGGATAAGGCAACTGTGATCCCTAAGTATCCATAGAAATAAAATAGGATATTAGGTTTTTCAAACACCCTGCTCTGTTCTACGGCTTGGACCACGGCTAAGCCGTAGATCCTACGGCTCACTTTCCAGAAAGTATATTTTGGAGCTTTTTGTTCTACGGTTGACCCTCCGGCTGCACCGAAAAATGTTACGGCTAAGCCGTAGTGTGTTTCACGGCTAAGCCATAAAATCCACGGGCCACAATCCAGAGAGTGCACTTGGCCATATTATACTTACGGTTGACCTTACGGCCAAGCCGAAAGGCCTTCACGGCTAAGCCGTAAGGTTATTCACGGCTAAGCCGTAAAGATTACGGGCCACTCTCTAGAGAGCAGTTTCTGAGAAATTTGAGCTTACGGCTGACCCACAGTTAGGCCGAAAGGTGCTCACGGCTAAGCCGTATAAGGATTTACGGCTAAGCCGTAAGCCTAACCGTAGGAAGGAATTTTTGTTGAATCTGGTCAAACTAGCCGTTGGATGTTGTCAGAACTTACGGCTAAGCCGTAGACCATTCTGTTCTTAGCCGTAGATCTATCCGTTGGAGCTCATCTGTATTTAAAGAGGACCTCTCCCTTGCTCCAACCACTTAATTTATTGCTGAGAAAATCACTAGTATAGCTGAGCCTTTGCACCTCCATTAAAATCATCTTCAAAGCTCCCACAACCACCTACTCTCCAAAACCAAAAGGTGCCATTATTGTTACAAGAAGAGTAGTTGGTGAGTTAGGAAAGGCTTCATTAAATCTGAGAGAATACCTTAGCCTTCCAAACCCTCTTAAAACCTCTTCCCTTGGCTGAGCTCACATCTGAAGATCTTCATCTCCAAGGAGCAAGAACAAGAGGCCAAAGCTTGGAGGTAGTCTTCAAGCATCAAGAGCACCACTCAAAACCAAGGTATACAATTCCTTGTTTAGGTGTTCTTTAATATTTCAATTCTCATTGCTGTATTTGGTGGAAGACAAACCACCACATCAAAAATTGTTGTAGTTGGTGGACTAGATCAAGGATCAACCACCTGATCAAAAACTCTAGTTGGTGGAAGACAAACCATCGAATCAAAAACTGTTGCAAGAGGTGTATGTTATGTAAGTACCTCTTATTTAGTGGAACCAAGAGAGATTGCTCTTGAGAGTGGATATAGGTCTAGGACCGAACCACTATAAATCACTGTGTTTATTATTTGTTGTGTGTGGATGTTGCCTTGCTTTCTTGTCACTTGAGTTGATGATCTTTTATAAGCTACATCTTTGTTGCTCTAGTTGCATTTCTAAACACTCACAACTCTGAATACCTCTCTTAAATCTTCTTGGGGACTCTCAATTTTAATAATCTTTCAGATTGCTCACTAATAAAACCTAAGTCTTGAAAAGAATTTTTTAATAGTCCTATTCACCCCCCCTCTAGGACTTGGTGAGATCTAGTTATTGCACTTTCAATTGGTATCAGAGCGGGTTACTTCGTAAGGGTGTAATAACCTGAAGTAGATCCATCTTTTGCTAGATTCACCATGAATCCTGAAGGAAGTTCTATCACCCGTCCACCTTTCTTTGATGGAACAAATTATGCCTTTTGGAAAGCCCGGATGACAGCATTTTTAAAATCCATGGACTGGGCTGTTTAGGAGGCTATAGAGAAAGGCTGGACGGAACCCACTGAAGATGTGACTACAAATGGTGTCACAACCACTAAACCATTAGATCCAGCTAAATTGTCTCAAGCTCAGCTAAATCTTAGACAAAATAATGCTAGAGCTTACAATGCTATAGTGTGTGCCATGAATCAAGAAGAGTTTAAAAAGATCATGACAACCACTAATGCAAAACAGGCATGGAGAATCCTTGAAGTAACTTATGAGGGTACCTCAGTTGTCAAAAGATCTAAACTTCAGATGCTCACAGGTCAGTTCGAAAATGTTCGCATGGAAGAAAATGAAATGTTTACTGACTTCCATACTAAGCTCATGAAAATTGTAAATGAAATGTGGGCTATTGGGGAAACTCTTCCGGAAGGTAAAATTTGTAGTAAAATCTTGAGATCACTTCCGGAAAGATTCCATCCTAAGGTAACCTCTATAGAAGAACACAAGGATTCGGAACAAACGAAAATTGAAGATTTAGTGGGATCCCTTCAGACCTTTGAACTCAAATTTAACAATGACAAAAAGAAATCAATCGCTCTAATCACCTCTCATAACACATCTTCCTCTAAAGATGGCATAGGAATAACTAGTAATGACGAGGATGAAGATGTGGCCCTTTTGGCTAAAAGATTTTTGAAACAATTTAAGAAAAAGAGGGTGAAAGAGTATAAAAATGAAACCACAAATGATAAATACAAAGGTCGGTCAAGTTCCCTCTCTAGAAGTAAACATAAGGAACCTATGTGTTACAGATGTAAGAAAATTGGACACATATCCACCGATTGTCCTCAAAAAGGAAAATTCAAAAAGAGGAATCTTGTAGCCACTTGGGACGATTCATCTGAATCAGATTCTGACTCAGATGAATCACATCAAAATGAATCAGACAAATATACAGTCCTGATGGCTACCACTGCCACATTCAATCTTTCTGAGGAAATGATTAAAATATCAAATGAAGAAATCTCAGGCAGTGAGTCAGAGAGTGAATATGAAAATTCAGATGATGAGGATAATGACAACACCACGGATTCCTATGAACTACTCTATGAGGGAACATGTAGGCTCGTTGAAACTGTAAGCAATCAACAAAACAAAATTAAAAATTTAAAGGAAAAGGTTGATGGTATTAATGCTGAAAAGGAAGAATTGCTCAAAGAACTCGAAAGTGTAAAAATCCAATTATCAACAGAAAGAGAAAATGTACTCAAATTAAGAGAACATGAAAAATCCCTTTTAAAAATAAAAGATGAAAATAATGCTCTCCACAATGAAGTGACTATTCTGAAACGGTATAAAGAAAAGTATGAGTACAGATTTACTCAAAATGATGAGAAATACATTAGACTATTCAAAATTGGGAAAGCTTATAAAGACATGACTGGTCTTGGATATGACAAAACTGCTAATCCGCCTCCAAGTTCCGGAACTGTTTTTGTCAAAAGTGCATTAAAGAACGAAGATATTAGTGTTCAAAACACTGTGGATAAGGCATCTACTAGTACTCATACTGTTTCATCAAATGTTCTCTATCATTATTGTGGAAAAAGAGGTCACTTCAAAATGGAGTGCAAGTTAAGAAAAATTCATTGTAACATCAGTCAGAAAATTGAGAAAAACACCACTAAGAAAGTGGAACCTGAAAACAAAAAACAGAAGTCTCAAATAAACACATTTTCCTTAAACCAAAAGATGAATAATTTGTTAAGAGAAGTCCATAAGTTAAGAAAACAATTTGAAATATACAAAAAGAATGGAGCAAACATTCCTATTCCCCAACATAAAACCTTTCAAGTGAAACACCAAAAATCAACTGTGATCCCTACTACTAGTACACTTAAATGGATACCCAAAAACAAGAATCTAGTGGTCCACACAGCTTTTAAAGCTGCAGAACAATCAAGATGGTATCTGGATAGTGGATGCTCAAAACATATGACTGGTGATAAATCTTGTTTGTCTAAAATGATTAAATTCGATGGAGGCACAGTTACTTTTGGTGATGGCAGTACTGCAAAAATTATTAGGAAAGGAACTTTAAATGTTCCAAATTTACCACCTTTTGAGAATGTTTTGTGCGTTGATGGGTTGAAACATAATTTACTTAGCATATCTCAAATTTGTGATAAAGATTTTGCCGTAAACTTTAGTAGTCATAGTTGTGAGATCTCAAGGAATGGAAAGATAATATTGAGAGGTCTTAGAACTACCGATAACTGTTATGTGGTGGGAAAAACAAATGCTTCATCCTCTGCTTCTTGCCTACTAACTAGTATTGATGAAGCTAAGTTGTGGCATCAAAGACTTGGGCATGTAAACTACAGGGACTTATCTCATCTAAACAAATATGTTGAAGGACTGCCCAAGATCAGTAGTCAAGAAAAGATAATCTGTGGAGAGTGCCTTCAAGGAAAACAAATTAGAAGTGCCCATAAAATGGTGAATGCTATGAAAACTACTCGACCTCTAGAACTTATTCATATGGACTTGGTTGGACCAACTAACAGAGAGAGTCGAGGTAAGAAAAGGTACTTTCTTGTTATGGTAGATGATTTTTCTAGATTCACTTGGGTTGCTTTTTTGAGAGAAAAATCTGAAGCCTTTGGAGAATTCAAAAGGATTGTAAAACAAATTTAGACTGAAAGAGGTACTTCAGTAGCCCGAATCAGAAGTGATCATGGTGGAGAATTTGAAAATGATCAATTTGATAAATTTTGTGAGAAATATGGGATTCATCATGAATACTCGGCCCCCAAAACTCCCCAGCAAAATGGGGTAGCTGAAAGAAAAAATAGAGTTCTCCAAGACATGGCCACAGTCATGCTTCATAGTAAGAATCTTCCTAGAGACTTGTGGGCCGAGGCTGTTAATACCAGCTGCTACATTATCAACTGAGTTTATCTTAGGACTGGTACAAATCAGACAGCTTATGAATTGTGGCATGGGAAGAAACCAAATGTGAAATATTTTAAGGTCTTTGGAAGTAAATGTTACATCTTGATGGATAGAGAACAACTGAGTAAATTTGACTCAAAAAGTGATGAAGGTATATTCTTAGGCTATTCAACGCGGAGTCGAGCCTATCGTGTGCTTAATATGAGAACCGGAGTAATCCAAGAATCAATAAATGTCATTATAGATGATGAATCCACAATGTCTGATAATGTTGATGAAGTGGAAGTGCCCTCAATGATTGAACCCACACGATCCACAATAAAAACTGATTCACCTATCGCTACTGAAAATTTGGTGAATGTAAAAGATCATCCTATAGATCAGATTATTGGTGACCCCCTAACAGGTGTAAAAACTAGGAAACAATTGGAAAACATTATGAGTCACTTGTGCTTTACTTCTATTTTAGAACCTACCTGCGTAGATGAAGCCTTTTCAGACAATGATTGGATAAAAGCTATGCAAGAAGAATTGAACCAGTTTACAAGAAGTGATGTTTGGTACCTAGTTCCAAGACCAAAGGATAAAAATGTGATAGGCACTAAATGGATCTTCAAAAATAAACTTGATGAAAATGGAGTTATTGTTAGGAACAAAGCTAGGTTGGTAGCACAGGGATATTCTCAGATTGAAGGTATTGATTTTGACGAGACTTTTGCTCCAGTTGCTCGTCTAGAATCAATTAGAATCTTACTATCTATCGCTTGTTTTTTAAAGTTCAAATTGTTTCAAATGGATGTTAAGAGTGCTTTTCTAAATGGAATTTTGAATGAGGAAGTGTATGTTGAACAACCTAAAGGTTTTATAGACTCAAAATTTCCTGATCATGTGTTTAGACTAAAGAAAGCCCTGTATGGTCTTAAGCAAGCACCACGTGCTTGGTATGAAAGGTTGACAAAATTCTTATTAGACAATAATTTTCAAAGAGGTAGTGTTGATAAAACTCTTTTTATCCAAAAGACAAGAAAGTCAGTTTTAATAGCACAAATATATGTAGATGATATCATCTTTGGTTCCACATCTAATGACTTGACTACTCAGTTCGCTAATCTAATGCAATCTAAATTCGAAATGAGTATGGTTGGCGAATTGAATTTCTTCTTAGGTTTACAAGTCAAACAATTACGTGATGGTATCTTCATTTCCCAGTCCAAGTATGCTAAAGAACTGGTGAAACGATTTGGTCTAATGAGTGGGAAACATGTCAAAACCCCCATGAGTACAACCATCAAACTTACTAAAGATGCAAATGGTAAAGGGGTTGACTCTAGCCTATATAGAAGTATGATCGGTAGCCTGTTGTACCTTACTGCAAGTAGGCCAGACATAGCATTTAACGTGGGAGCATGTGCTCGATATCAAGCGGATCCAAAAGAATCTCATCTAACTGTTGTAAAAAGAATCATTAAGTACATTGCCGATACAACTGAATATGGTCTGTGGTATCCTCATGACTCCTCATCCTCCATTGTTGGATACTCAGATGCTGATTGGGCAGGAAACTTAGATGATAGAAAATCCACAAGTGGCGGCTGTTTTTATGTTGGAAATTGTCTAGTAGCTTGGCATAGTAAAAAGCAAAATTCGATATCTCTCTCCACTGCCGAGGCTGAATACATAGCTGCCGGAAGCTGCTGTTCTCAACTCTTGTGGATGAAGCAGATGCTTATGGACTATGGCATTACACAAGGCATAATGAGCTTGTATTGTGATAACACGAGTGCCATACACATTTCTAAAAATCTAGTCCAGCACTCTCGCACCAAACACATTGATATTCGACATCATTTCATTAGAGAATTGGTTGAAGAAGGAATCATTGAGCTCGAATATATTCAGACTGAAAAACAACTTGCAGACATCTTGACTAAACCTCTTGATGTGTTAAAATTTGAAAATTTGAGGAAATCAATTTGTGTTTGCTATTTGGATTAACTTGTGTTTTGCCCAGGGTCTACGGCTAAGCTGTACACCACTTTACGGCTCCACCGTACAGGCTTACGGCTAAGCCGTAAAACACTCTACAGCTAAGCTGTAAGTGTCTTTTTTGTCCTCGTTCCGCGCGCCGCGGTCTTCTTAAACCCGACCCTTCGTATTTTTTCCTGCACGCACTGTATCTCCGTCTCTGTTTTTTTTCTTCTTGTCTCGGTCTTCTTCCTCCGACGCCTTCCTCCTCTGGCATCTTCCTCCTCCTTCTTTCTTTGGCGTACTCCTCCTCTGGCCTTCCTCCTTTGGTGTCCTCCTCTTCCTTCCTTTCTCTGTCTTCCTCTTCCGGCACCGTCCTTCTCTTCCTCGTCTCTGTTCGGCATCTTCCTTCTCCGGCGTACTCCTTCTCCGGCGTCCTCCTCTCTTTTTGGTTACTATATTGTTCTGCTTTCTCTTTTTTTTTCTTTTCCCTCACTGTATTGTTTACTGTGCTCTGTGTGCTTCTTCCTCCTGGGTTTCGGTGTGTGGCCTTCTCTCTGTGTCTCACTATGCCTCCGCGCTCCAAGAATGCTTACCTTCCTGGTAAGAGGCCTCGTGCCTCCGGTAGCTCCTCCCGGGCTCGTCAGACCTCTCCACCCTCTCCCTAAGTTTTGGTTCCACGGGAACCCACTCGTGATCGGTCCTTCTTTTCGAGACCCATCACTGTAGAGCGCGATGTTAATATTCTTGCTGTTGAGGTCTATGGAGTCCACACACTTCTCACTCACATTGGGTGGGAAAATATTCTGAAGTGGGGTGGTCCTGGCTTCCCCTCGATTGTGCGTACCATGTATGCATCTATCTCACACGCATCATTAGACACCATGTCCTTTGACCTTGGGTTCAGTGATGGCACCAATACCATCACCCCTGCCATCATCTCCTCCCTATTGTGTGTGCCTCTTTCCGATTCCACTTCGGTCATCTCGGATTCTCTATCCGACGAGGAGAAACACACTGCCACTTTCGCCCTCTGTGGCGCCTCCATCCCATGGAAGGACAAGGGGTTCCTTCCTGCAGCCTCTCTGCTTCCTCATTACCGGATCCTCCATGCCATCTTCACCTGTAACATCTATCCTCGGAGGGGGAATTTCGCTGACCTCACCCCGTTCATGGTTAATGTACTCTACTCAGTCCACATGCGGGTCAGAGTGTGTCTTCCATCGCTCATCTGTGCCACCATTATTCGATTTTGGCAGTGCCTGGGCCGAGGCACTAATGCCTGTGTCTTTGGCTATCTCATGACTTGCCTCGCCTCTCAGTGTGGGGTCGCTTTACCTACTGATGAGGCTCCTGAGTCTCACCCCACCTTTGGCACCGTTAACATTCAGAACATGCGCTTCTCCAAACAGCAGGCAGCTGGTCCCCGACTTCCTGACTCCGGAGATGAAGACGATTCACCGGTTGCGCCTCCTTCTGCAGCACCCTCTACCACTTCTCCGGTTCCAGTTCCTCCCCCGGCTTCTTCCTCTTCTTCGTTTGAAGCTCAGTTGGCCGCCCTCGAACAGAGGCAAACTAAGATGGAGAAGCTCTTGAAGAAATCCTTTCAGTACTTGTCAAAGATCTCCAAGAGCTGCCGGCGCGACGATGTGGCGATTCTTTCCCCTTCTCCTCCTTTGGATTGATGTCTGTTCTTGTTGTTTTGTTTGTATTTTGGGAAATGGCTGTACCTCACCTGTTAGTCTTGTTTGTTTTCTCATGTATGCTTATGGGTGATGTATTGTTTTGCTATGGTTGTACTGCTCTTCATTTCTACATCTAATATAGCCATTCCTTTGCCATTGCTTCTCTTTGTGTACACTTCTGTTCTTAATTATGCTTTATCTCTTTGTCAATCTTGTGCCAAAAAGGGGGAGAATTGTATGCATGTGTTTAGGGGGAGCTTTCTAACCTCCCGCCTTTCTAGTAGATTCTGTTTGCAGCCTTTTGCAGGTTAAGCATCTTCAAAAGGGGAGCTTTAAAGGGTTGTGTATGTAGATGTGGGTGCTTAAGGTGTATTCACTAATGTAGTACTTGTTGTATCTCAATTGCTGAGCTTAAATGTTGTATCTTCTTCACATTATGTAATTTTGTCACGAATTGATAAAGTGGGAGATTGTTAGTATCATTGTAAGAGTGTGTTGTCAATTACGTGACCAAAGTGTAGTTCGGTTCTAGAATGACATAGTTCACCTCGGAAGTTCATTGAAGCTCAAGCCAAGTTCAAAGACGTTCAAGCAAGTTCAAGACCATTCAAGAAAGACCTATCAATGAAGACTAAGCAAAGAAGTTAAAGATCATTCAAAGAAGAACATTTGTGAGTGCCAAGGGATAAGGCAACTGTGATCCCTAAGTATCCATAGAAATAAAATAGGATATTAGGTTTTTCAAACACCCCGTTCTGTTCTATGGCTTGGACCACGGCTAAGCCGTAGATCCTACGGCTCACTTTCCAGAGAGTATATTTTGGAGCTTTTTGTTCTACGGCTGACCCTACGGCTGCACCGAAAAATGTTACGGTTAAGCCGTAGTGTGTTTTACGGCTAAGCCGTAAAATCTACGGGCCACAATCTAGAGAGTGCACTTGGCCATATTATGCTTACGGTTGACCTTACGGCCAAGCCGAAAGGCCTTCACGGCTAAGCCGTAAGGTTATTCACGGCTAAGCCGTAAAGATTACGGGCCACTCTCTAGAGAGCAGTTTCTGGGAAATTTGAGCTTACGGCTGACCCACGGCTAGGCCGAAAGGTGCTCACGGCTAAGCCGTATAAGGATTTACTGCTAAGCCGTAAGCCTAACCGTAGGAAGGAATTTTTGTTGAATCTGGTCAAACTAGTCGTTGAATGTTGTCAGAACTTACGGCTAAGCCGTAGACCATTCTGTTCTTAGCCGTAGATCTATCCGTTGGAGCTCATCTGTATTTAAAGAGGACCTCTCCCTTGCTCCAACCACTTAATTTATTGCTGAGAAAATCACTAGTATAGCTGAGCCTTTGCACCTCCATTAAAATCATCTTCAAAGCTCCCACAACCACCTACTCTCCAAAACCAAAAGGTGCCATTATTGTTACAAGAAGAGTAGTTGATGAGTTAGGAAAGGCTTCATTAAATCTGAGAGAATACCTTAGCCTTCCAAACCCTCTTAAAACCTCTTCCCTTGGCTGAGCTCACATCTGAAGATCTTCATCTCCAAGGAGCAAGAACAAGAGGCCAAAGCTTGGAGGTAGTCTTCAAGCATCAAGAGCATCACTCAAAACCAAGGTATACAATTCCTTGTTTAGGTGTTCTTTAATATTTCAATTCTCATTGCTGTATTTGGTGGAAGACAAACCATCGCATCAAAAATTGTTGTAGTTGGTAGACTAGATCAAGGATCAACCACCTGATCAAAAACTCTAGTTGGTGGAAGACAAACCACCGAATCAAAAACTGTTGCAAGAGGTGTATGTTATGTAAGTACCTCTTATTTAGTGGAACCAAGAGAGATTGCTCTTGAGAGTGGATGTAGGTCTAGGACCGAACCACTATAAATCACTGTGTTTATTATTTGTTGTGTGTGGATGTTGCCTTGCTTTCTTGTCACTTGAGTTGATGATCTTTTATAAGCTACATCTTTGTTGCTCTAGTTGCATTTCTAAACACTCACAACTCTGAATACCTCTCTTAAATCTTCTTGGGGACTCTCAATTTTAATAATCTTTCAGATTGCTCACTAATAAAACCTAAGTCTTGAAAAGAATTTTTTAATAGTCCTATTCACCCCCCCTCTAGGACTTGGTGAGATCTAGTTATTGCACTTTCATAGTCTTCTTCATTGAACAACTATGGAAACCCACCATTAATCCAGGCTTACATTGGATCGTGCATTTTGACGGAGCTTCCAGAACTAATGAGCCAAGAGATCCAGTTTTAGTAGTTGGAATCATTTTTTGTAGCCCAGAAAGATTCCATGTTCCTCACTCTTTCTCATTAATCAAGCCATGTTCAAATAGTGTGGCAGAATACACCACATTGATATGGGTCTCGAACTAGCCTTGGAATCAGGCATCAATATGTGTGGAGTCTATGGAGATTCACAACTTGTGATCAAACAAATGAATCTCGAGTATGAAGTGAAGAAACTAGACTTGATTCCCTTCTTCAACAAAGCTTGCGAACTCAAGGAGCGGTTTAGGTTAATTGAGTTTCACCATATTCCAGGACATCAAAATGTTAAAGCAGATGCATTGGCAGGTTTACCAGCCTCAATGTTATCCCTAAAAATGATGAAATGGTGTTGGAAGTAGTCGTTAGAAGACTTCTACCTCCACTCAATACCCATAAACCAGTAGTAGATTGCTTCAATGTGATCAATAATCGGATTTCATCTTTTCAAAATTCTTTTAGAGATTGGAGAGACCTTTTTATTGATTACATTCTTTATGGAGTGCTACCAGATAATACTAAAAACAGAACTAATATTCAAAGATGAGCTCTGAAGTTTTACTTTGATTTGCCTTCAAAAACTCTTTATCGCAAATCATATTATGGAGTTTTTCTCCATTGTTTTTCACCAAAAGAAGTGGATCAAGTATTCAAAGAAGTTCATTCTAGCCTATGTGGTACTCATTAGGTTGAACCAAAGCTTCACGTTTAGATTCGAAGGTTAGGCTACTATTGGCTTACCATGGTGTCTGATGCCGTTAATTTTGTCAAAAGATGTAATGAATGCCAAATTCACGGTGATTACATTCATCAACCACCTAAATACCTACATTCTACATTCACCTCTTGGTTGTTTGAGTCTTCGGAAATGGGCATTCAAGCCCCGATCCAGGGAATTTGGGGATTTGAGTGGGCCCCCAGGGCATGGATATGTAATCCGGTAGAAATCCGTGCCCTAAAGAATTATGCACGAATTCCTACAAGGGAGATTCCACAGGAACGTGTGAGGTATGCTGACACACGTACAAACATAATTTATCATAAACGAAATCCTGCGAAATACTCAGCAATTATCAAGAGCATACGAATTCATAGTTAGTTATCTTTCAAAGGTAAACATATATATATACATATAACAGTGTTGAAGTCTTTAATACACTATAAAAAAACTACTTAAGTGTTTGATACAAAAGGGTCCCAAGCATAACATGATATTTCCCCAAAATAGTCGCGCTCCGTGGGATGGCTAGTAAAAGACATCGCCGTCTTTCCACTCATCTACATCCCGAGGTACCATTGGGGTACCCTCCGGGTGTGTGTCAGTGTCCGCGTTGGGACCAGTCGGTGGACCTGCAATACCAAGAGTAACACTGTTAACACGACGGTTAAGCAAGTATTGAGGCATATGAAACAAGTATAACATAATATATCAATAAGAATAATCACTGAACATGATGCATGAGTAAGAAATAACAACTTAAATGCCATACATACTGATTGGCAACCACAACGCTCTATTCTCCCAAAAGGGAGCATACACATATCGTATGGGTTGCTAGGGGATCAGGCTAGCTTCCCAAGGAGGGCCGACTACTCCTCCGTAAACCTACTGCAGTGGTGACATACATAACATATACCTAAAAGGGCATAAACTGAGTGGTGCCGACTCATATCTAATCGTATCAGTCATATCATACCCTTGGCTAACAAGCTCGCACTCATTAGAAGCTCTGGCTTGTCAGACACCCACTCATTAGAAGCTCAGGTCTGAATTGCCTCAGGGTTTTACTAAAAGAAGTAATTCATGTTGAAGGTGGTATATCATAACAATATGGATGCATTCAGCTTAAGTGAGTACCCAAGGAATTGCTACCTTCACCCCGAATAGTAACCTATAGTCCCCAAGGGCATTCAACACGATGTACACATAAAACGCTCAGTGTCATTGTGTTACCGTGTCTTGGTATTGCCTTGTGCATACGGGACACCCTTCTTATGCCAACATCCATGACTTGCCATTGGGAGACCCTCCGGGAATCATTCATTCTCCCCAACATGTGCTTACCATTGGGCCTCTGTAGTGGTATAGAAGGTGCCAATACTAAGGTCCTACAACATCATTGAGAGTCCCTAACATCCTGTTTCACTGGGTTCTTACGGCTTAGCCGTGTACAAGGCTTCACTTAGCCGAGTGGGTCATAATTCATCCGGATTTTCAGGTGCATTTACGGCCCAACTGTATGTTAGCTGTAGGCTTAGCACGGCTAAGCCTACGGTTAGGGTACGGGGAGGTTATGGCGTAGCCGTAGTGTATTCCACGATGCAGCGTATACAAGCCGTAGAAAAAACTGGGTTCCATGAGCTCTCTGGAATGCTCGCTGTAGGAAGACCTACAGTTTGGGTACAGGCTAGATACGGCTTAGCCGTAGTGAAATTCACGGCTCAGCCGTAGTCGAGCCGTAGTACAAAATCCTATTTTTCTGTTCTTTGGACTATGAGCCGTAAATGCTCACGGCTTAGCCGTAGCTTCGTCGTAAGCTTCAGAATCAGTTTTGTAGCTTAATTTTTGTACGGAATCAACACAGAACTGACTTGTGAGGAAATTCTAAGGCTTAATTGAAGTGTCCTTGAGAGTATCCCATACTCACACACCCTGCTATTCCCTTCTTGGAATTCTAACTCAATGAACACTAATGCACATCACATTCATATCAATTAAAACAATGAAGGGGAATAGCTGAAATTGAAAATATGAAAAGCTAGTTCAATACACAATAACTTAGTCATTCATGCAACACATATAACTCTAATACTTGCCTTTTCACCAGTGTTAGCACTCCCAACTCTTTCCTGTTGAGTGCTCAGAGGAACTCTCTAAACTGAAATGGGTTTTCTACAAGTAAAGCATGCAATGAAGAATGAGGTTTAGATTCACATGCATGCCATGTAGTTGAGTCCTTATGACTCCAATAAACCCTAAGTGACTGAATGAAAGAAATCCTTCACCTTATACTGCTGTAGTATGGAAGAAGATTGTGATGCTAAGAAGGAGATACCCAAGAAGAAGAAGAAGAAATAGAAGAACGGATGGAAGTTATAGGTGTTGCATGCAAGCTTTATCTCCTCCTTTTCCAGCTCTAGGGTGAATGGAGAGAAATGAAATGAAGTGGCTCCAGCAACCGAATGAAGATGAGGAGAAAGAATGCACGTTGAATCCCTTTTTCAACTTAAAACTTCCTACATTTAGCATGCAGGTCCATGGGTTCTACAAAATTACAGTTTAGGCCTAGCGCACCTCAATTGGTCCAAGACGAGTTCAGATTTGATTGAGCCCAACACCAAAGATGATCTACGCGAAGAATTACACGAAAACAATGGACGAGGTGTCCAAGAGGTGCAGGGACAAATTACGAAAAGGCCCTTAACTACTAAAGTGGGGTCGGACTCCATTTAACTCCCTATCCGAGGCCCAAACTCGATGATTTTTGTACTAAATTAACCTTAATCGAGTTCAATTAATAGAGAATGAGCTTAATTAACGTAAATCAAGATTCGTGGGATTCGGGACCTTACATCCTCCCCTATTTAAGATCATTCGGTCCTCCGAAGGCAACGTACCTGGGGTAGTAACTCTGGATATTTTGCCCAAATTTGATCTTCAAATTCCTAAGTGGCCTCTTCCTGTCCATGGTGCTCCTATAACACCTTAACCCATTTGATAGTTCGTGTACGCAGCACCTGTTCCTTAGTGTCAACAATACGAAGGGGTCTCTCTTCATAGCTCACATCGGGCCTCACTTGCACGTCGTCCAACTCAAGGAGATGTGAAGGATCTGGGAGGTACTTCCTGAGCATCGACACATGGAACACATTATGAACTCCCGCAAGCGGGGGTGGTAGCTCCAACCGATAAGCTAAGTTTCCCACTCTACTCTGTATCTCAAAAGGCCTTACAAAATGCGGGGCTAGCTTGGCCTTCTGTCCAAACCTGATAGTACCTTTCATTGGGGAAACCTTCAAGAAGACCTTGTCTCCCACTTGGAACTCAAGGGGCCGACGGTGATTATCTGCATAACTTTTTTGACGTGATTGTGCAGTTTTCAATCTATCTTGCACCTTTTGCACTTTTTCCGCCGTATCTGCCACCATGGTGGGTCCATGGAAGCTCCTAACCCCAACCTCTTCCCAACAGACGGGCGTATGACACTTACGTCGATACAAGGCTTCAAATGGAGCCATTCCGATGCTCGCGTGAAAACTGTTGTTGTATGCAAACTCGCACAAGGAGAGGTGTTCATCCCACTCCTTTCTGAAGTCCAATACGCTAGCTCGTAGCATATCTTCCAGGGTCTGTATCGTTCGCTCCGATTGCCTATCTGTCTGAGGATGGTAAGCCATGTTGAAATTGAGTTTGGTGTTTAAGGACTTCTGAAAAGATTGCCAAAAGGAAGACATGAACCTACTGTCTCGATCAAACACAATTGAGGCTGGAGTACCATGTAGCCGTATAATCTCATCAATATAGGTCTTGGCCATCTCTAGAAATTTCATCCCTTTCCTGATGGGAATAAAGTGGGCTGAATTTGTTAGTCGATCGACAATCACCCACATTACATCATGATGCCTACTTGTTCGGGGCAACCCTGAAACGAAATCCATCGTGAGATTCTCCCATTTCCACTTAGGAATCTGCAGGGGATGTAACAAACCGGGAGGTTTCCTGTGTTCAGCTTTCACTCGTTTGCAGGTAAGGCATTTTGCCACAAAACTTGCTATATCCCTCTTTATGTTATTCCACCAAAACCTGCCATGCAAATTTTGGTACATTTTTGTACTCCCAGGATGCATGGAATATTGAGCATGGTGTGCTTTAGTCATAATTACCCTTTTCAAGTTATGATTTTGAACCATTGGAACACAAAACCGGTCTCTAAAGTACAATATACCGTCTACCATCCTGAAATCAGGTTTCTCAGATATGTGGTCACGAATCTTGACAAACTCCGGGTCTTCAAACTGCCTCTCCTTGTTTTGTTGAATTAAGGTGGGTTCGAAGATTGATATAGCCACTAACATGACCTTATCATCCACGAATTCAACCTCCACATCCAGATCTCGGAATTCCTCTACTAGACACCATTCACCACATAAGGCTGCCAACTCGGTGGTGGATTTCCTGCTTAAAGCATCGGCCACTACATTTCCCTTCTCGGGGAAGTAGTTAATCGGGAAATCATAATCCTTTATAAATTCCAACCACCTGCGCTGTCTCATGTTAAGATCATGTTGCGAAAACAGGTACTGGAGACTGCGATGGTCGCTATGGACTTCAAATTTCTCTCCATATAAGTAATGTCTCCTTATCTTCAGCGTAAAGACTACTGCAGCCAATTCTAAATCATGTGTGGCATAGCGTTTCTCATGTTCCTTCAATTGTTGAGATCCATATGCTATCACCTTCCTATTCTGCATGAGTACACATCCTAACCCGACCCCCGAAGCATCTGTATAGATAACAAATCCGCCACTCCCTTCTGGTAGGGATAAGATCGGGGCTGAGGTTAGTTTCTCCTTAAGGAGTTGGAAACTCAACTCACATTCCACTGACCAAACGAATGGCTCATTCTTTCGGGTCAATTTGGTCAAAGGTGCAACTAACTTGGAAAAGTCCTTTACAAACCTTCTATAGTACCTGGCCAGACCAACAAAACTTCTAATTTCCGCAACAGTGGATATTTGTTTTTAACTGTCACCTGGTTTAACTGCCGGTAATCAATACACATTCTAAGGGTGCCATCCTTCTTCTTCACAAATAAAACCGGGGCTCCCCATGGTAATGTGCTAGGATGAATGAACCCCTTATCCAATAAGTCCTGTAACTGCACTTTCAGTTAACATAACTCTGCCAGGGCCATTCTATATGGAGCCTTAGAGATGGGTGCAGTACTCGGTACTAGTTTTATAGTAAAATCCACTTCCCTAATTGGAGGAAGGCCAGGCACTTCATCCGGAAATACATTAGAGAATTCACAAACCACAGGTATTTCTTCTAGTTTCTTAGGGGCTTTCTTTTCCACAATGAAAGCAATATACCATTCGCAACCACTATGGATTAATCTTTTCGCTCAAAGTGCTGAAATCAATTTAGTGTTCGAACTCTTCTTGTCACCTTGGAATACAGCACTTGGGCCATCTTCACTCACCCTTACGGTAACAGTCTTACGGAAACAGTCGAGACAGGCCATATATTTGGTCAACCAGTCCATGCCTAGGATTACATCGAAATCGTGGATGGGTAACACAATAAGTTCAGCCGAGTGAAGAACTTCTCCGATGAGAACTCGACAACCAGGGTAATAATCGTCATAAGCTACCCTCTTACCAACCGGAGTGATAACACTCAACACATATGGCAACTGTGCTGGCGATTCCTGTATCCTACTAGAGAATCGAGGTGAGATGAAGGAGTGTGAAGATCCTGAATCAAACAATACTTTAGCTTCAATGCCACATACAGAAACCTTACCTACAACCACGTGCTCCACCGCTTTTGCTTCTTCCTGTGTCAAAGCGTAAGCACGACCTTGCCTTTGGGGTCGGTGTTATTGTCCTTGTCTCTGCTGTCCCTGGCCTTGCCGTGTCTGCTCTTGGCCTTGTCTCACTGGTTGTTGCTGTTGGTTAGGCACAGGAGGTGGCGCCTCAGAAGGCTGCTGATATTACTGCTGCGAGTCTCGGCTAAACTCCTTCCTTCTCGGGCATTCGGATAAGCGATGGTCCATGGAGCCACAGCCAAAATAGGCTCCCATGGACCTCCAACATTTGCTAGTCTCGTGACCCTTCCCACATGTACCGCAGACTGGTCATGATGTGCCAATAGTAACTCCCTTCTGTTTCTTAGAATACTGTTGACCTTTCCCAGAAGGCGGGACACTCTTCTTAGACTCCCCCAAGAATAGGCTCTTCTCATTTTCCTCCGCTGCATAAGCCCTGGCTACCGCATCATCACACTAAACGGGACGTTCAAAAGCAGTGGCATGTCCCTTGATAGCAGGCCTTAACCCTTCCAGAAATCTTTCCACTCTCTTCTCCTCAGTGTCAATCAAGTCTAGAGCAAATCGAGAGAGCTGGTTAAAAACGTGCACGTATTCTGCAACGGTCATGAGGTTCTGCTGCAGGGTAAGGAACTCTGCCTTCTTCTTGCGAGTCACGTGGTTGGGAATGAACTCTTTCCTGAATTACCTCTTAAAGGCTTCCCAAACCGTGGCATTAGGCATGGCCCTCATGTGGTCCCGGATACTCTTCCGCCACGTATCCACGATGTCCCTGAACATGGATGCCGCAAGGACCACTTGCTGTTTGGGTGTGGAAGTTAATGTATCGAAAACGTTCTCTATGTGGACAAACCATTCATCTGCTTGTAATGGATCCTCATATCCGATAAATTTGGTTCCTCCCCTCTTACAAAACTTCTCATACAAGAAGTTAGGATCCCCTGACTGATCTTGTCGGTTTAACAAGGTGGACAATTGTAATTGCATCGCAGCCTGGTTAACATTGCTAGCGGCTAACTGGTGCATCATCATCATAAACCGCTCCTCTGTGTTGTATGTGGGACGCGAAGGAGGTGGCGGTGGAGGGTCCACATCTTCCAATTCAATATTGTTGCGATCATTGTCACCTGAGCTGTTGTTCGTGCCGGACCCAGATGCCATGGTTCTGCAATCGCAATGGTGATTATTCAGATGTATATCATATATATATGTACACTTATACGTACTACAGTCATACCATAAGTTATTATTATAATAAAAATCCACCCAAACGGACCTATCGGAACCTCACCACGCTCCGTAATGTTGCTAAGTCTTTTAAGTGACTTCTTGGTGCCGCTCTGATACCATTACTTACGTATGTCACGCCCAGATCCTAGGAATTTGGGGATTTGAGTGGGCCCCCAGGGCATAGATACGTAATTTCGTAGAAATCCGTGCCCTGAAGAATTATGCACGAATTCCTACAAGGGAGATTCCACAGGAACGTGTGAGGTATGCTGACACACGTACAAACATAATTTATCATAAACGAAATCCTGCGAAATACTCAGTAATTATCAAGAGCACACGAATTCAAAGTCAGTTATCTTTCAAAGGTAAACATATATACATACATATAACAGTGTTGAAGTCTTTAATACATTATAAAAGGACTACTTAAGTGTTTGATACAAAAGGGTCCCAAGCATAACAATGATATTTCCAAAGAATAGTCGCGCTCCGTGGGATGGTTAGTAAAAGACGTCGCCGTCTTTCCACTCATCTATATCCCGAGGTACCGTTGGGGTACCCCCCGGGTGCGCGTCAGTGTCCGCATTGTGACCAGTCGCTGGGCCTGCAATACTAAGAGTAACACTGTTAATACGATGGTTAAGCAAGTACTGAAGCATATGGAATAAGTATAATATGGTATATCAATAAGAATAATCACTGAACATGATGCATGAGTAAGAAATTACAACTTAAATGTCATACATACTGATTGGCAACCACAACGCTCTATTCTTCCAAAAGGGAGCATACACATATCGTATGGGTCACTAGGGGATCAGGCTAGCTTCCCGAGGAGCGCCGACTACTCCTCTGTAAACTTACTGCAGTGGTGACATACATAACGTATACCCAAAAGGGCATAAGCTGAGTGGTGCCGACTCATATCCAATTGTATCAGTCATATCATACCCTTGGCTAACAAGCTCTCACTCATTAAAAGCTCTGGCTTGTCAGACACTCACTTAATAGAAGCTCAAGTCTGAATTTGCCTCAGGGTTTTACTAAAAAAAGTAATTCATGTTGAAGGTGGTATATCATAACAATATGGATGCATTCAACTTAAGTGAATCGAAGAAATTACTACCTTCACACCTATAGTCTCCAAGAGCATTCACTACGATGTACACATAAGACGTTCAGTGTCGTCGTGTTACCGTGTCTTGGTATTGCCTTTTATTAGATTTTGTGGACTCAATCCATCAATTGATGTAATAAATTGATTAATTTCTTTATTTATCAATAAAATCATGCATTACTTTCATTAGATGAATATTATTTTACTACTTCATGCACATGACCAATACATATGACATGATGGTTCATGAGTTGAACCGGGTCCCATTAGTATATTAGATGTGATATATGTGCATGGATGAGATCCACACGTGGGAGATATATGTCACAAATCTTATACTTAAATAGCTTCACAACCAGTAATGAGACTGGGCATCTCATTTGATAAGGTTGCAGCACTTTGATCACTATGAGATAGTGTGACTTGTCTCGATCATCAGAATGTAAGATTCTGGTTCATGGTGCTGGTACATTGGATGTATTGAAGAACCATGAGATGTACCTTATGGAATTCCGTCTCAATAATAAGGTATGCTCTCATAATTCCCTAGCAATAGGCTCTCAATCCTGAGACATTGATGTACTCAAGTTTCTATTTATTCATTTGCTTTGAGTCACCAATGAGTGAGGCCAACGATAGGTTAACACCTCGGTGTCTTGGGTATGTGGTAGTAGAACTGTGGGAACATTGAATGATCAAGATGGAATCTATTTCTATTATCCCCTTGTGCCAATTAATGGATTTGTCATTAGTAAGTGCGCACCCATCTCAATTAAGAGTTAATTGGATGGTAATGATGATTGTTGTGATCTATTGGGGCTCAAGGATAATAAGATGTGGAACTTAGATTGGAAGAGACATATTTATTCCAATTTATCCACGGATATTGATAGAGGGGCTACTTGTGGGAATTGGGAAGTTTAGGGTCTTCATTGTAATTTATTCCTAAGACTGGAGTGCAATTGCATTTATATAGTGGTGTTATTTGCAATTAACTGTGGGCCCGGATTGCACATGAGTTGTTGGGTCGCTGTGTTCCAGTTGGAGCCAGCTTTCTAAGGAATCCCTAGTGGTCCCCACGCTAGCCCAAGATATTGGAAAATACTAATCCGACTTGAACTCTAGAAAGAAGAGTTTGGAAAGGAGAAAGTTGCTAATTGCTTTGGGAGTAAGACTTCTATTTCAATTAGACAAGGGAGAGATTTGAAAGTCTATAAAATCTCTTGGACATCCAATAACACTCTTTCTCACGCCCAAAACCCTATTCGTGCAAGAGTTGCACGAGTTTCTCTCTCCTTTTCTCTTCTAGTTCCTTGGAGTTTCGAGTTAGGATTTCTCCTGAAGATTCCACCACTCTTCTTGACAAAAGAAATCCAATTCGGGTCATAGCATGGAAGACTAAGAGGTGTTGAAGATTCTCATCATCAAGTAGAGTCGCAATTTCTCCATTAGAGCACTGCGGATCTCCAAAGGTATGATCTACTTCTTTCATGTCGTAGATTATTGTGGATATTTAGTGCTATTTGATTCTATCTTTCAGATAGAATATTTACTGTACATGGTCATGAGATTGAGGGCAATGCATCCTGATTGGGTTTTTGGTCTTATGGATAGTTGATCCCTGTGTCAAGTGGGTTAAAAGTTTTGAAAATCTATCCACGAGAACCACCTGCTTCCAACAATTGGTATCAGAGCCATACCTCATCTCTAATCATGTTAGATCAGTAATCTTGTTCTAGTCTTTACGTAAGATGTGAAGAGGATAGCGCAAGGGCTATGAAAGGATCAGTGTTTATTGGGTTTGATTGCTTTTTGTAATAGATCCATGTTTGGAAAGTCACAAAAGGTTTTAATCATGGTAGGAGGATGGTAAGATGCCATTAGAAGCATAATGAGATCATTAGAAGTGATTGGGGGCAGCAGGAGCCGAATCTGAAAAAAAAAAGACCCAAATTTCAGGGTTCATCAGGTCGGTTAGTTAAATGGACCACTATGGTTGTAGAGGTCCGTTGGCTAACCGTAGGGGCCAGATCGGCTAGCTCGACCCCCGCCGAGGGCGCTGCCCCCAGACCCCCGCTACGTAGGGGATCTTAAATAGTGGTGGCAAACTATTGGCATCTTGTTTTTCCATTGTGGTTTGGCAATCTGGTTTTGTGAGATGCTTTGTTGTATGAGATACTAACTTGCAGGTGATAATGTCCTCTCCATATGGCCCACATGTTTTTTCTTTCCTTTTACTTATTGATTTATTTGTGGCTAAGTGTAAAGGGCATCATGGTTTCCTTGGTTTCCCATGAAAGGGCAAGGCATGGTGAATTTCCCTATAGCCCTTTTATTTCCATGTATAGATTACCATGTAAGTCTCATTATAGAGACATAGGAATTTATGTATTCTTTAAAATTTGTAAATTCTGGAGATGTCCGAAACAAAGAAGGGAAGAGAAATAGGACTCCTAATCAAAGAGTTTGAAGATTACCAAAAACTGTTTTGGAGATGCCCAAAGAGTTTGAGGAATCCCAAAGTTTTGGAAAGTCTAGAAGTCCAAAAAGGCTTTTCCGCCTGGGCCATGTGGAGGAGAGGACTAGTCTTTTATTATAGCACTTTCTATTTATGAATGAATGCTTATTTTAGAATATTTCCATATCTGATCCAAACATAGCAAATTCCAAAATTGGTCAAATCAAATTAATTTTTGGAAAGAGTTCTAATTAGAGTTGGTGGGCCCATGAGATGGATCTATTGGTAACACTAATTTTAGAAACTAGACTTTCCTCAAAATAACTTGACTTGGAACCAATCATTGGTCGTATCATGAGATGAATTTATACCTATATTTGATAGACCAGTACACCTATAAGGAAATCCTCAACTCTAAAATATTAAGTGGGAGTGGGGCATTTATATATATACAAATCCCCATAGTTTTCCACCATAGGTCCATTGTAAGGAAAGTATTAGCCTTGCGCCATTTTGAGAATGGCCATTCCCCACGGAGGGCTTGTATTTATCTGGATACTAGATATGGATCTCCTATGGATAGTGTTAATGAGACGGGGTGGGAGCCCACTCCCCAAAGAGGAGCTGCCCGCAACGGTTGTCATGTAATGCTAGTTGGTGGGTCACACTTAACTACAATAATGATGTAGTATCCCCAAGGATTTGCCTCATGTATTTTAGAAACCGAAGCTAATCGGGAGTCATACATTATTTGGTATGAGATATCTAGATAGTAATGAATAAAGGGGATCATGGATAGTTAGTCTTAATCCCAATTTTGACCAACTTTGATCTGCACCAGTCTATGAGGTATTCTCACTCCCCAAGGAGGCATACCCCGCAGGATTGGGATTCCGATGTATTCTGAATTTTGTGGTTATGAGGATTCCCACATAAATTTGGCAGAATACTAAACCCTAATGTCATTTAAATTCATTAATTGAATGTATGGTTATGTGCTACAGTATTACAAGCATGAATTTGAATACTTTCAATCCACTAGCGACCATCCTCAACCAGAATAAGTTGGTGGGATCCAACTATGTAGACTGGAAATAGAATCTGGATATTGTCCTAACAGCTTCAGGATATAAATATGTCCTTACCAAAAACCCCCTTGAAGAGCCTGGCCCAGATGCATCAGAAGTAGAAAAGGACCTTTACACCAAATGGGCCAAAGACGATGAGATGGCCCGATGTTACATTCTGGCATCCATGTCTAGTGTGCTGCAACACCAACATCAATCTTATAAGACTGCATATGATATGATATCGAACTTAAAGGAGATGTTTGCAGAACAAGGCAGACTTGCTAGGCAGGCAGCCATGAGGGTGCTCATTAGCACCAAGATGGCTGAAGGTACATCAGTACAGGAACACATGTTGAAGATGATGGACTCATTAAATGAGTTAGATGTACTGGGAGTTGCGATTGATGCAGAACCGCAGATTGACATGATCATTGAGTCACTACCAGAGTCATTCAACAATTTCAAGGTCAATTATAATATGAATAAAATGAATCTGACTCTGGCTGAGTTATCTAGTCAGCTGGTAGCAACTGAAGGAATTATGAAGAAGAAACCAACTACCTTAATGACAGAAAAGTCAGATGCCAAGTCCAAGCCAAAAGGCAAAGGGCGGAAAGGCAAAAAGAAATCAGTTCCAAAGGGTCCTAAGGTGGAGAATGGTCCAACTGGTGGCGTGGCCAAAGCTAAGAGGTTCAGGGACAAAAGGAAAGTGTTTCCATTGTGGTAAGACAGGACTTTGGAAGAGGAATTGTCCAGAATATTTGTCTAAGAAAAAGACCCCAGGTATGATTGAGTCACTTATATCTGAAGTTAGTTTTGCAACTGGTACGTCAGAATCCTGGTGTGTGGATTCCGGGGCAACTAATCACAAATGTAATACGTTGCAGGGGTTCAGGGAAACCAGGAGGTTAAGTGATGGAAAAATCATTGCCAACCTAGGATCTGATGCTAAGGCAGAGGCTGTTTCAGTGGGAGTCATTACTTTATGTTTTTTAAATAATAAATTGGTTTTGTTAGAAACATTATATGTACTGTCTTTAAGGCGGAATTTAATTTCAGTTTCTAGTTTGGTGAATAAAGGTTATTCTATTACTTTTGGTACTGAAGTTGTCATAAAGAGGAATGGTACTTTCATATGTTCTGGCAAGGTAACCAATGGACTTTATTTGTTAACTCCCACGTTGTATGAGATACATGATACTGAAACAATTACTAGACCATCATTAAAGAGAAAGTCACCTTCATCTAATCCAACAAAACTTTGGCACATGAGGCTAGGTCTTATAAACCTTAACAGGATTGAGAGGCTAGTGAAAGATGGTATCTTACCTTCATTGGTGGTAGAACCAATGCCTGTTTGGAAGGTAAAATGACCAAAAGATGCTTTTCAGCTAAGGGTAATAGGGCCAAAGATTTATTGGAATTAGTGCATACTGATGTCTGCGGACCCATTAATGTCAGGGCCAGAGGAGGATATGAGTACTTCATCATATTCACAGATGATTACTCAAGATATGGTTACATATACCTTATGCACCGCAAGTCCGAAGCTTTTGAAAAGTTCAAAGAGTTTCAAGCGGAAGCAGAAAAGCAATTAGGTAAGAGTATCAAGGCTCTTCGATCAGATCGAGGAGGGGAATATCTCTCTGTTGATTTTATGGGTTACTTATCAAAAAATGGGATTCTATCCCAGTTATCTGCTCCTGGTATGCCTCAACAGAATGGAGTAGCAGAAAGAAGGAACCGGACTCTTTTAGATATGATTAGGTCTATGTTGAGTTTTCTAAGATTATCTATATCCTTTTGGGGATACGCTTTGGATACTGCAATGTACATGATAAACCTCGTACCATCTAAGTCTATACCTAAGACTCCCCGGGAATTGTGGTCTGGGCGAAAGCCTAGTCTATAACATTTACACATTTGGGGTTGTCGAGCACACGTGCTCAAGGTTAAGATGGATAAGTTGGAAACGAAGTCGGAAGTATGCACTTTTGTAGGATATCCTAAGGGAACTAAAGGTTGGTTATTCTATAATCCCAGAGAGCAGAAAGTGCTGGTCAGCACCAATGCGGTTTTTCTGGAGGAAGATTATATGATGGGCCAGAAATCCTTAGAAAAGGTGATCTTGGAAGAGATTCAGGAGCAATCAATTGCAAATCCAAATATGACCGGACTTGAGGAAGAACTGCCCTTACCAGACCTAGTAGTTACACCAGCACCTCGTCGTAGTGGGAGGATTGTCAGACCCCCTGACAGGTTCTCATTCTTGGGAGAGTCTTATGAAGCAATCCCAGAAGAGCCGGAACAAGATCCCTCTAACTATGATGAAGCAATCAATGACTTAGACTCGGGACGCTGGTAAGATGCTATGAAAGCTGAGATGGAGTCATGTACTCAAATCAGGTCTGGACACTTGTGGACTTGCCTGCCAATATTAAACCTATTGGGTGCAAGTGGGTCTACAAGAGAAAAAGAGGACCAGATGGAAGAGTGGAAACCTATAAGGCTAGGCTTGTTGTGAAAGGATATACTCAGAAAGAGGAGATCGATTATGAGGAAACCTTCTGGCCAGTAGCCTTGCTCAAAACCATCCAGATACTCTTATCTATTGCGGCTTATGTCGATTACGAGATTTGGCAAATGGATGTCAAGACGGCATTTCTTAATGGCCATATTGAGGAAGACATCTATATGGTGCAGCCAGACGGTTTTGTAGCTAAAAGCCAGGAGCAAAAAGTTTGCAAGCTGCAAAAGTCTATTTATGGACTGAAGCAGGCATCCCGAAGTTGGAATATCCATTTTGACCAGGCAATCAAGTCATTTGGTTTTTGTTAAAATCCGGATGAGTCATGTGTGTACATGAAAAGTGAAGGTGACAGGGTAGTTTTTCTGGTTTTATATGTCGATGACATCCTTCTCTTCGGGAAAGACATAGGAATGTTGTCAATGGTAAAAGTTTGGTTAGCCAAGACTTTTGATATGAAGGACTTGGGAGAAGCTAGTTACATCCTAGGGATCAAACTCTATCGAGACCAGAAAAATAGGATGATTGGCTTATCCCAAGCTGCATACATAGAAAAGGTGCTAGTACGGTTTGCAATGCAAGACTCCAAGAAGGGTAAAGGTATCACACCTTTCAGGCATGGAGTGCACCTTTCCAAGGATCAGTGTCCTAAGACACCCGAGGAAAAGGAGTAAATGAGGTCGATACCATATGCTTCAGCCGTTGGTAGCCTCATGTATGCTATGTTATATACTAGACTAGATATCTGTTATGTAGTGGGCTTAGTTAGCAGATACCAATCTAATCTAGGACCTGAACATTGGACTGCTGTAAAATGTATTCTCAAATATTTGAGAAGGACTAGAGATTACATGTTGATTTATAGCAGTGATGAGTTGATTCTAGTCGGATACACAGATTCTGACTTTATGTCGGATAAGGATTCTAGGAAATCCACTTTTGGTTATACATTTCTGCTTGGAGGCGAAGCTATCAGTTGGAGGAGTATAAAACAAGAATGTACCGCTTATTCAACTTCGAAGGCTGAATATGTAGCAGCTTGTGAAACAGCTAAGGAAGCAGTATGGCTTAGAAGATTCCTTTTGGAACTTAGGGTGGTACCTTCGGCACGACAACCACTCACAGCTTACTGTGACAGCAGTGGGGGCAGTCGCTCAGTCAAAGGAACCCAGAAGCCATAAAAGCCAAAACCATGTACAGAGGAAGTATCACTTAGTCAGAGAGATTGTGCAGAGAGGTGATATTGCTATTACCAAGGTAGCCTCTGCGGACAATTTGGCAGATCCTTTTACTAAGCCTTTGACTACCAAAGTCTTTGAGCAGCATGTAGAAGGGATGGGCATGAGATGCAACCCTGACTAGCATTGAACTAAAGTGGGAGATTGTTAGTTTTGGTGGACTCAATCCATCAATTGATGTAATAAATTGATTAATTTCTTTATTTATCAATAAAACCATGCTTTACTTTCATGAGATGAATATTATTTTACTACTTCATGCACATGACCAATACATATAACATAATGGTTCATGAGTTGAACTAGGTCCCATTAGTATATTAGATGTGATATATGTTCATGAATGAGATCCACACGCGGGAGATATATGTCACAAATCTTATACTTAAATAGCTTCACAACCAGTAATGAGACTGGGCATCTCATTTGATAAGGTTGCAGCACTTTCATCACTATGAGATAGTGTGATTTGTCTCGATCATCAGAATGTAAGATTCTCGATCACGGTGCTGGTGCATTGGATGTATTAAAGGACCATGAGATGCACCTTATGGAATTCCATCTCAATAATAAGGTATGCTCCCATAATTCCCTAGAAATAGGCTCTCAATCCTGAGACATTGATGAACTCAAGTTTCTATTTATTCATTTGCTTTGAGTCACCAATGAGTGAGGCCAACTATAGGTTAACACCTCGATGTCTTGGGTATGTGGTAGTAGAACTGTGGGAACATTGAATGATCAATATGGAATTTATCTCTATTATCCCCCTGTGCCAATTAATGGATTTGTCATTAGTAAGTGCGCACCCATCTCAATTAAGAGTTAATTGGATGGTACTGATGATTACTGTGATTAATTGGGGCTCAAGGATAATAAGATGTGGAATTTAGATTGGAAGAGACAGATTTATTTTAATTGATCTACGGATATTGATAGAGGGGCTTACTTGTGGTCATTGGGAAGTTTAGGGTCTTCATTGTAATTTATTCCTAAGATTGGAGTGCAATTGCATTTATATAGTGGTGTTATTTGCAATTAACTGTGGGCCCAGATTGCACATGAGATGTGGGGGTGCGGTGTTCCAGTTGGAGCCAGCTTTTTAAGGAATCCCTAGTGGTTCCCACGCTAGCCCAAGATATTGGAAAATACTAATCCGACTTGAACTCTAGAAAGAAGAGTTTGGAACGGAGAAAGTTGCTAATTGCTTTGGGAGTAAGACTTCTATTTCAATTAGACAAAGGAGAGATTTGAAAGTCTATAAAATCTCTTAGACGTCCAATAAGACTCTCTCTCATGCCCAAAACCCTATTCGTGCAAGAGTTGCACGAGTTTCTCTCTCTTTTTCTCTTCTAGTTCCTTGGAGTTTTGAGTTGGGATTTCTCCTGAAGATTCCACCACTCTTCTTGAAAAAAGAAATCCAATTCGGGTCATAGCGTGGAAGACTAAAAGGTGTTGAAGATTCTCATCATCAAGTAGAGTCGCAATTTCTCCATTAGAGCACTGCAGATCTCCAAAGGTATGATCTATTTCTTTCATGTCGTAGATTATTGTGGATATTTAGTGTTATTTGATTCTATCTTTCAGATAGAATATTTACTGTACATGGTCACGAGATTGAGGGCAATGCATCCTGGATTGGGTTTTTGGTCTTATCGATAGGTGATCCCTGTGTCAAGTGGGTCAAAAGTTTTGAAAATCTATCCACGAGACCCACCTGCTTCCAACACCTTTTGCATATGGGACACCCTTCTTATGCCAACATCCATGACTTGCCATTGGGAGACTCTCCGGGAATCATTCATTCTCCCCAAGTGTACTTACCATTTGGCCTCTGTAGTGGTATAGAAGGTGCCAATACTAAGGCCCTACAAATCGTTGAGAGTCTCTAACATCCGGTTTTACTGGGTTCTTACGGCTTAGCCGTATACAAGGCTACAGCTTAGCCGAGTGGGTTAGATTCCTTCCGGATTTTTCATGCGCAATTACGGCCCAACCGTATGTTGGCCTACAGCTTAGCCGTGCTAAGCCTACGGCTAGGGTACGGGGAATCTACGGCTTAGCCGTAGTGTATTCCACGGTGCAGCCGTGTGCAAGTCGTAGAAGAATTGGGTTCCATGAGCTTTCTGGAAAGCTCGCCATAGGAAGACCTACGGTTTGGATACGGGCTGGATACAGCTTAGCCGTAGTGAAATCCACGGCTTAGCCATAGTCGAGCCGTAGTACAAAATCCCATTTTTCTGCTCTCTGGACTTTGAGCTGTAAATGCTCACGGCTTAGCCATAGCTTTGTCGTAAGCTTTAGAAACTCGAATATAGTTCTGTAGCTCAATTCCGATTTCAGCCAATACAGAGCCTATACTGGGAGGGGGTCATATGTTTTGTACTCTCACACCTCTATTCCCATTTCCACTATTCTAACTCAATTCACACCACATTTATATCAATTAAGACAATGGAGAGAAAATGACTGAAAATGGGAAAATGCAAGTAGCTATCTCGACTGAAAATGGGAAAATGCAAGTAGCTATCTCAAATGTCCATACTTAATCATGCATGCAGTATATATATAGTTCATTACTTGCCTTTTCCAACAGTGCTAACCCTCTCAAACTCCCTCTCTTGCTGTGTGGCTAAGGGAAAACCTCCAAACAGAAGTCAGTTCTCTACATGCAACATACAATTGATAAATGGAATGTAGAGTTGGATGCATGTCATGGATTGGAGTCTCCTTGACTCCCACAAACCTGAATACAAGGAAACGACGCAAAGCCCTCACCTTGGTGAGCTGTAGCCTGAAGAGAATGTGCTTCCCAAGGAAGTAAATGCTCCTATGAGGAAGAGGAAAGTGGGTGAAAGCTATTCCTAGCGCATGCAAGTCTCTAATCCCAATAGTTTTTCGGTTTGGAAGTGAAAGGGAAGAAATCCAGGAAGAAGGAGAGGGGCTTCAACAACAGAGAACGAAGAAGAAGCGAAGGGAATGTTGTATCCCCCTTTCAAGTTAAATTTCCTGCAATTTAACATGCAAGTCCAGCCCTTTTCATGAAATTTCAGTTTAGGCCACATGGGCCTCAATTGGCCCAGGATGGGTCTAGATCAACTCGGGCCTAACATGAAAGAGGATCTACGCGAAAGAGTAGATGAAAAGAAATGGACAAGGTGTCCAAGAGGTACAAGGACAAATTACGAAAAGGCTTTTAACTCCTAAAGTGAGGCCGAACTCCGCCAAACTCCCTATCCAAGGCCTAAACCCGATAAATTTTGGATTAAATTAGCCAAAATCGAGTTCAATTAATATAGAACGAGCTTAATTAATGTAAATCAAGATTAGTGGAATTCGGGACCTTACATCCTCCCCTACTTAAGATCATTCGTCCTTCGAATGCAACGTACCTGGGGTAGTAGCTTTGGATATTTCAACCGAATTTGATCTTCAAGTTCCCAAGTGGGCTCTTCCTGTCCATGGTGCTCCCATAACACCTTAACCCACTTGATCGTTCGTGTATGCAGCACTTGCTCCGTAGTGTCAACAATACGAAGGGGTCTCTCTTCATAGCTCACATCGGGCCTCACTTGCACGTCTTCTAACTCAAGGACATGTGAAGGATCTAGAAGGTACTTCCTGAGCATCGACACATGGAAAACATTATGAACTCCCGCAAGTGGAGGTGGTAGCTCCAACCGATAAGCTAAGTCTCCCACTCTACTCTGTATCTTAAAAGGCCCTACAAAACGCGGGGCTAGCTTGCCCTTCTGTCCAAACCTGATAGTACATTTCATTGGGGAAACCTTCAAAAAGACCTTGTCTCCCACTTGGAACTCAAGGGGCCGACGGCGATTACCTGCATAACTTTTCTGACGTGATTGTGCAGTTTTCAATCTATCTTACACCTTTTGCATTTTTTTCGCTGTATCTGCCCCCAGGGTAGGTCCATGGAAACTCTTAACCCCAACCTCTTCCCAACAGACGGGCGTACGACACTTATGTCCACACAAGGCTTCAAATGGAGCCATTCCGATGCTCGCGTGAAAACTATTGTTGCATGCGAACTCGCACAAGGAGAGGTGTTCATCCCACTCATTTCTGAAGTCCAATACGCTAGCTCGTAGTATATCTTCCAGGGTCTGTATCGTTCGCTCCGATTGCCCATCTGTCTAAGGATGGTAAGCCATGTTGAAACTGAGTTTGGTGTTTAAGGACTTCTGAAAAGACTGCCAAAAGGAAGACACGAACCTACTGTCTCGATCAGACACAATTAAGGCAGGAGTACCATCTAGCCGTACAATCTCATCAATGAAGGTCTTGGCCATCTCCTAAAATTTCATCCCTTTCTTGATGGGAATAAAGTGGGCTGATTTTGTTAGTCGATCGACAATCACCCACACTACATCATGATGCCTACTTGTTCGGGGCAACCATGAAATGAAATCCATCGTGAGATTCTCCCATTTCCACTTAGGAATCTGCAGGGGATGTAACAAACCAGAAGGTTTCTTGTGTTCAGCTTTCACTCGTTGGCAGGTAAGGCATTTTGCCACAAAACCTGCTATATCCCTCTTCATGTTATTCCACCAAAACCTGCTATGCAAATTTCGGAACATTTTTGTATTCCCGGGATGCATGGAATATCGAGCATGGTGTGCTTCAGTCATAATTGCCCTTTTTAAGTTATGATTTTGAACTGCTAGAACACAAAGCCGGTCTCTAAAGTACAATATACCATCTACCATCCTGAAATCAGGTTTCTCAGATATGTGGTCACGAATCTTAACAAACTCCGGGTCTTCAAACTGCCTCTCCTTGATTTGTTGAATTAAGGTGGGTTCGAAGACTGACATAGCCACTAACATGACCTCATCATCCACGAATTCAACCTCCACATCCAGATCTCGGAATTTCTCTACTAGAGACCATTCACCACATAAGGCTGCCAACTCGGTGGTGGATTTTTAGCTTAAAGCATCGGTCACTACATTCTCTTTCCCAGGGAAGTATTTAATCGGGAAATCATAATCCTTTATAAATTCCAACCACCTGTGCTGTCTCATGTTAAGATCATGCTGCGAAAACAGGTACTGGAGACTGCGATGGTCGCTATGGACTTCAAATTTCTCTCTATATAAGTAATGTCTCCATATCTTCAGCGCAAAAACTACTGCAGCCAATTCCAAATCATGTGTGGCATAACTTTTCTCATGTTCCTTCAATTGTCAAGATCCATATGCTATTACCTTCCCATTCTGCATGAGTACACATCCTAGCCCAACCCCCGAAGCATTTGTATAGATAACAAATCCGCCACTCCATTTTGGTAGGGAAAAGATTGGGGCTGAGGTTAGTTTCTCCTTAAGGAGTTGGAAACTCGACTCACATTCCGCTGACCAAACGAATGGCTCATTCTTTCGGGTCAATTTGGTCAAAGGTGCAACTAACTTGGAAAAGTCCTTTACAAACCTTCTATAGTACCTGGCCAGACCAACAAAACTTCTAATTTCCGTAACAGTTTTGGGACTCTGCCAAGTAGTTATAGCCTCAATCATAGTTGGATCTACTGCAAGCCCATCTTTTGAGATAATATGCCCCAAAAAGGCAACTTGTTCCAGCCAGAATTCGCACTTGTCCAATTTAGCATACAGTCAGAGGTCCTTTAGCAATTGCAAAGAAGTCCTCAAATGTTTCACATGCTCATCTTTGGTCTTGGAGTATACCAAAACATCATCAATGAAAATCACCACGAATCGATCAAGATATGATGAAAAGATTTTGTTCATCAAGGCCATAAATACTGCGGCGCATTTGTCAATCCAAAAGGCATGACCAAGAATTTATAATGCCTATATCTTGTCCTGAAAGCTGTTTTCTATGTATTTTGGTTCCTCACTCGCAGCTGATGATATCCAGATTTGAGATCAATCTTAGAGAAATGGGTTGCACCCTGTAATTGATCAAACAGTTCATCAATTCTAGGCAGTGGATATTTGTTTTTAACTGTCACCTGGTTTAACTGCCGGTAATCAATACACATTCTAAGGGTGCCATCCTTCTTCTTCACAAATAAAACCGGGGCTCCCCATGGTAATGTGCTAGGATGAATGAACCCCTTATCCAATAAGTCCTGTAATTGCACTTTCAGTTCACGTAACTCTGCCGGGGCCATTCTATATGGAGCCTTAGAGATGGGAGCAGAACCCGGTACTAGCTCTACAGTAAATTCCATTTCATTAATTGGAGGAAGGCCGGGCACTTCATCCGAGAATACATCAGGGAATTCACAAACCATGGGTATTTCTTCTAATTTCTTAGGGGCTTTCTTTTCCACAGTGAAAGCAATATACCCTTTGCAACGACTATGGATTAGTCTTTCTGCTCGAAGTACTGAAATCAATCTAGTGTTCGAACTCTTCTTGTCACCTTGGAATACAGCACTGGGCCATCATCACTTACCCTTACAGTAGCAGTCTTATGGAAACAGTCGAGACAGGCCATATATTTGGTCAACCAGTCCATGCCTAGGATTACATCGAAATCGTGCATAGGTAACACAATAAGTTCAGCCGGGAAAAGAACTTCTCCGATGAGAACTCGACAACCAGGGTAATAATCGTTACAAGCTACCCTCTTACTGTTGGAAGTAGGTGGGTCTCGTGGATAGATTTTCAAAACTTTTGATCCACTTGACACAGGGATCAACTATCCATAAGACCAAAACCCAATCCAGGATGCGTTACCCTCAATCTCGTGACCATGTACAGTAAAATTATACCAGCACTAAACATCCAAAATAACCTACGACATGCAAGAAGTAGATCATACCTTTGGAGACCCGCAGTGCTCTAATGGACTTCTTCAAGACCTCTTAGCCTTCCACGCTATGACCCCCGAATTGGATTTCTTTTCTCAAGAAGAACGGTGGAATCTTCAGGAGAAAATCCCAACTCGAGACTCCAAGGAACTAGAAGAAAGGAGAGGAGAGTAACTCACGCAACTCTTGCACGAAAGGGTTTTGGGCGTAAGAGGAACTCTTTTGGACGTCCAAGGATATTTTATAGACTTCCAAATCTCTCCCTTGTCTAATTGAAATAGAAGTCTTACTTCCAAAACAATTAGCAACTTTCTCCTTTCCAAACTCTTATTTCTAGAGTCCAAGTCGGATTAGTGTTTTCCAATATCTTGGGCTAGCGTGGGGACCACTAGGGATTCCTTAGAAAGCTGGCTCCAACTGGAACACCGCGACCCCACATCTCATGTGCAATCCGGGCCCACAGTTAATTGCAAATAACACCACTATATAAATGCAATTGCACTCCAGTCTTAGGAATAAATTACAATGAAGACCCTAAACTTCCCAATTACCACAAGTAGGCCCCTCTATCAATATCCGTGGATCAATTGGAATAAATCCGTCTCTTCCAATCTAAGTTCCACATCTTATTATCCTTGAGCCCCAATTAATCACAGTAATCATCAGTACCATCCAATTAACTCTTAATTGAGATGGGTGCGCACTTACTAATGACAAATCCATTAATTGGCACAAGGGGATAATAGAGATAGATTCCATCTTGATCATTCAACGTTCCCACAGTTCTACTACCATATACCCAAGACACCGAGGTGTTAACCTATAGTCGGCCTCACTCATTGGTGACTCAAAGCAAATGAATAGATAGAAACTTGAGTTCGTCAATGTCTCAGGATTGAGAGCCTATTGCAAGGGAATTATGAGAGCATACCTTATTATTGAGACGGAATACCATAAGGTGCATCTCATGGTCCTTCAATACATCCAATGTACCAGCACCATTGATCCAGAATCTTACATTCTGATGATTGAGACAAATCACACTATCTCATAGTGATCAAAGTGCTGCAACCTTATCAAATGAGATGCCCAATCTCATTACTGGTTGTGAAGCTATTTTAAGTATAAGATTTGTGACATATATCTCCCGCGTGTGGATCTCATCCATGCACATATATCACATCTAATATACTAATGGGACCCGGTTCAACTCATGAACCATTATGTCATACGTATTGGTCATGTGCATGAAGTAGTAGAATAACATTCATCTTATGAAAGTAAAGCATGATATTATTGATAAATAAAGAAATTAATCAATTTATTACATCAACTGATGGATTGAGTCCACAAAAACTAACACTTACCAACCGGAGTGATAACACTCAACACATATGGCAACTGTGCTGGCGATTCCTGTATCTTACTAGAGAATCGAGGTGAGATGAAGGAGTGTGAAGATCCTGAATCAAACAATACTTTAGCTTCGATGCCACATATAGAAACCTTACCTACAACCACGTGCTCCGCCACTTCTGCTTCTTCCTGTGTCAAAGCGTAAGTACGACCTTGCCTTTGGGGTCGGTGTTGCTGTCCATGTCTTTGCTGTCCCTGGCCTTGCCGTGTCTGCCCTTGGCCTTGTCTCACTGGCTGTTGCTGTCGGTTAGGCACAGGAGGTGTCGCCTTAGAAGGCTGCTGATATTGCTGCTGCGAGTCTCAGCTAAACTCCTTCCTTCTCGGGCACTCGGACAAACGATGGTCCATGGAGCCACAGCCAAAATAGGCTCCCATGGACCTCCAACATTTGCTAGTCTCGTGACCCTTCCCACATGTACCGCAGACTGGTCGTGATGTGCCAATAGCAACTCCCTTCTGTTTCTTAGAATACTGCTGACCTTTCCCAGAAGGCAGGACACTCTTCTTAGACTCCTCCAAGAATAGGCTCTTCTCAATTTCCTCCACTGCATAAGCCCTGGCTACCGCATCGTCATACTGAACGGGATGTTGAAAAGCAGTGGCATGTCCCTTGATAGCAGGCCTTAACCCTTCCAGAAATCTTTCCACTCACTTCTCCTCAGTGTCAATCAAGTCTAGAGCAAACCAAAAGAGCTGGCTGAACACGTGCACGTATTCTACAACGGTCATGAGGTTCTGTTGCAGGGTAAGGAATTTTGCCTTCTTCTTGCGAGTCACGTGGTCGAGAATGAACTTTTTCCTGAATTGCCTCTTAAAGGCTTCCCAAACCATGGCATCAAGCATGGCCCTCATGTGGTCCCGAATACTCTTCCACCACGTATCCGCGATGTCCCTGAACATGGATGCCGCAAGGACCACTTGCTGTCTGGGTGTGCATGTTAATGTATCGAAAACGTTCTCTGTGTGGACAAACCATTCATTTGCTTGTAATGGATCCTCATGTCCGGTAAATTCGGTTGCTCCCCTCTTACGAAACTTCTCATATAAGGAGTTGGGATCTCCTGGCTGATCTTGTCGGTTTAACAAAGCAGCCAATTGTAATTGCATCGCAGCTTGGTTAGCATTGCTAGCGGCTAACTGGTGCATCATCATCATAAGCCGCTCCTCAGTGTTGTATGTGGGACGCGGAGGAGGTGGCGGTGGAGGGTCCGCACCTTCCAATTCAATATTGTTGCGATCATTGTCACCTGAGCTGTTGTTCGTGCTGTACTCAGATGCTGTGGTTTTGCAATCACAATGACGATTATTCAGATGTATATCATATATATATATGTACATTCAGACGTACCACAGTCATACCATAAGTTATCATTATAATAGAAACCCACCCAAACGGACCTATCGGAACCTCACCACGCTCCTTAATGTTGCTAAGTCTTTTAAGTGACTCCTTGGTGCCTCTCTGATACCATTACTTATGTTTGTCACGCCCCGATCCAGGGAATTTGGGGATTGAGTGGGCCCCCAGGGCATGGATACGTAATCCCGTAGAAATCCGTGCCCTGAAGAATTATGCACGAATTCCTACAAAGGAGACTCCACAGGAACGTGTGAGGTATGCTGACACATGTACAAACATAATTTATCATAAACGAAATCCTGCGAAATACTCAGTAATTATCAAGAGCACATGAATTCATAGTCAGTTATCTTTCAAAGTAAACATATATACATACATATAACAGTGTTGAAGTCTTTAATACATTATAAAAAGACTACTTAAGTGTTTGATACAAAAGGGTCCCAAGCATAACAATGATATTTCCCAAGAATAGTTGCGCTCAGTGGGATGGTTAGTAAAAGACGTCGCCGTCTTTCCACTCATCCATATCCCGAGGTACCATTGGGGTACCCCCCGGGTGTGCGTCAGTGTCCGCATTGTGACTGGTCGCTGGGCCTGCAATAATAAGAGTAACACTGTTAACACGACAGTTAAGCAAGTACTGAAGAATAGGGAATAAGTATAATATGATATATCAATAAGAATAATCACTGAACATGATGCATGAGTAAGAAATTACAACTTAAATGTCATACATACTGATTGGCAACCACAACGCGCTATTCTCCCAAAAGGGAGCATACACATATCGTATGGGTCACTAGGGGATCAGGCTAGCTTCCCGAGGAGCGCCGACTACTCCTCCGTAAACCTACTGCAGTGGTGACATACATAACATATACCCAAAAGGGCGTAAGCTGAGTGGTGCCGACTCATATCCAATCGTATCGGTCATATCATACCCTTGGCTAATAAGCTCGCACTCATTAGAAGCTCTGGCTTGTCAGACACTCACTCAATAGAAGCTCAGGTCTGAATTTGCCTTAGGGTTTTACTAAAAGAAGTAATTCATGTTGAAGGTGGTATATCATAACAATATGGATGCATTCAGCGTAAATGAGTCCAAGAAATTACTACCTTCACACCTATAGTCCTCAAGGGCATTCAACACGATGTACACATAAGACGTTCAGTGTCGTTGTGTTACCGTATCTTGGTATTGCCTTGTGCATACGGGACACCCTTCTTATGCCAACATCCATGACTTGCCATTGGGAGATCCTCCGGGAATCATTCATTCTCCCCAACATGTACTTACCATTTGGCCTCTGTAGTGGTATAGAAGGTGCCAATACTAAGGTTCTACAAATCATTGAGAGTCTCTAACATCCTATTTTACTGGAATCTTACGGCTTAGCCGTATACAAGGCTACGGCTTAGCCGAGTGGGTTAGATTCCTTCCGGATTTTTCATGCGCACCTGTGGCCCAACCGTATGTTGGCCTACGGCCTTGCAGTGCTAAGCCTACTGCTAGGGTACAGAGAGTCTACGGCTTAGCCGTAGTGTATTCCACGGTGCAGCCGTGTGCAAGCCGTAGAAGAACTGGGTTCCATGAGATCTCTGGAAAGCTCGCCGTAGGAAGACCTACGGTTTGGGTACGGGCTGGATACGGCTTAGCCGTAGTGAAATCCACGGCTCAGCCGTAGTCGAGCCGTAGTACAAAATCCCATTTTTCTGCTCTCTGGACTTTGAGTCGTAAATGCTCACGGCTTAGACGTAGCTTTGCCGTAAGCTTCAGAAACTCGAATATGGTTCTGTAGCTCAATTCCGATTTCAGCCAATACAGAACCTATACCGGGAGGGGGTCATATGTTCTGTACTCTCACACCTCTATTCCCATTTCCACCATTCTAACTCAATTCACACCACATTTATATCAATTAAGACAGTGGAGAGAAAATGACTGAAAGTGGGAAAATGCAAGTAGCTATCTCAAATGTTCATAATTAATCATGCATGCAGTATATATATAGTTCATTACTTGCCTTTTCCAGCAGTGCTAACCCTCTCAAACTCCCTCTCTTGCTGTGTGGCTAAGGGAAAACCTCCAAATAGAAGTCGGTTCTCTACAAGCAACATACAATTGATAAATGGAATGTAGAGTTGGATGCATTTCATGGATTGGAGTCTCCTTGACTCCCACAAACCTGAATACAAGGAAAGGAAGCAAAGCCCTCACCTTGGTGAGCTGTAGCCTGAAGAGAATGTGCTTCCCAAGGAACTAAATGCTCCTATGAGGAAGAGGAAGGTGGGTGAAAGCTATTCCTAGTGCATGCAAGTCTCCAATCCCAATAGCGCTTCGATTTGGAAGTGAAAGGGAAGAAATCCAGGAAGAAGGAGAGGGGCTTCAACAATAAAGAACGAAGAAAAAGAGAAGGGAACGTTGTATCCCCCTTTCAAGTTAAATTCCCGGCAATTTAACATGCAAGTCTAGCCCTTTTCATGAAATTTCAGTTTAGGCCACATGGGCCTCAATTGGCCCCGGATGGGTCCGGATTAACTCGGGCCCAACACGAAAGAGGATTTGTGCGAAAGAGTACACGAAAAGAAATGGACGAGGTGTCCAAGAGGTACAAGGAAAAATTACGAAACAGCCCTTAACTCCTAAAGTGGGGCTATACTCCGCCAAACTCCCTATCCAAGGCCCAAACCCGATAAATTTTGGATTAAATTAACCTAAATCGAGTTCAATTAATATAGAACGAGCTTAATTAATGTATATTAAGGTTAGTGGGATTCTAGACCTTACAGGACCTGCAATACCAAGAGTAACACTATTAACATGACAATTAAGAAGTACAAAGGCGTATGAAACAAGTATAACATAATATATCAATAAGAATAATCACTGAACATGATGCATGAGTAAGAAATTACAACCTAAATGTCATATATACTGATTGGCAACCACAATGCTCTATTCTCCGAAAAGGGAGCATACACATATCATCTGGGTCGCTAAGGGATCAGGCTAGCTTCCCGAGGAGCGCCGACTACTCCTCCGTAAACCTACTATAGTGGTGACATACATAATATATACCCAAAAGGGCGTAAGCTGAGTGGTGCCAACTCATATCTAATCGTATCAGTCATTGTTAGATTTTGTGGACTCAATCCATCAGTTGATGTAATAAATTGATTAATTTCTTTATTTATCAATAAAATCATGCTTTACCTTCATGAGATGAATATTATTTTACTACTTCATGAACATGACCAATACATATGACATAATGGTTCATGAGTTGAACCGGGTCCCATTAGTATATTAGATGTGATATATGATCATTGATGAGATCCACACGTGGGAGATATATGTCACAAATCTTATACTTAAATAGCTTCAAAACCAGTAATGAGACTGGGCATCTCATTTGATAAGGTTGCAGCACTTTGATCACTATGAGATAGTGTGATTTGTCTCGATCATCAGAATGTAAGATTCTGGATCACGGTGCTGGTACATTGGATGTATTGAAGGACCATGAGATGCACCTTATGAAATTCCATCTCAATAATAAGGTATGCTCTCATAATTCCCTAGCAATAGGCTCTCAATCCTGAGACATTGATGAACTCAAGTTTCTATCTATTCATTTGCTTTGAGTCACCAATGAGTGAGGCCAACTATAGGTTAACACCTCGGTGTCTTGGGTATGTGGTAGTAGAACTATGGGAACATTGAATGATCAAGATGGAATCTATCTCTATTATCCCCTTGTGCCAATTAATGGATTTGTCATTAGTAAGTGCGCACCCATCTCAATTAAGAGTTAATTGGATGGTACTGATGATTACTGTAATTAATTGGGGCTCAAGGATAATAAGATGTGGAATTTAGATTGGAAGAGACAGATTTATTCCAATTGATCCACGGATATTGATAGAGGGGCCTACTTGTGGTAATTGGGAAGTTTAGGGTCTTCATTGTAATTTATTCCTAAGACTGAAGTGCAATTGCATTTATATAGTGGTGTTATTTGCAATTAACTGTGGGCCCAGATTGCACATGAGATGTGGGGTCGCGGTGTTCTAGTTGGAGCCAGCTTTCTAAGGAATCCCTAGTGGTCCCCACGCTAGCCCAAGATATTGGAAAATACTAATCCGACTTGAACTCTAGAAAGAAGAGTTTTGAAAGGAGAAAGTTGCTAATTGCTTTAGAAGTAAGACTTCTATTTCAATTAGACAAGGGAGAGATTTGAAAGTTAATAAAATCTCTTGGACGTCCAATAAGACTCTCTCACGCCCAAAACCCTATTCGTACAAGAGTTGCGCGAGTTTCTCTCTCCTTCTCTCTTCTAGTTCCTTGGAGTTTCGAGTTGGGATTTCTCTTGAAGATTCCACCAATCTTCTTGAGAAAAGAAATTCAATTCAGGTCATAGCGTGGAAGGCTAAGAGGTGTTGAAGATTCTCATCATCAAGTAGAGTCGCAAGTTCTTCATTAGAGCACTGCGGATCTCCAAAGGTATGATCTACTGCTTTAATGTCGTAGATTATTGTGGATATTTAGTGCTATTTGATTCTATCTTTTAGATAGAATATTTACTGTACATGGTCACGAGATTGAGGGTAATGCATCCTGGATTGAGTTTTTGGTCTTATGGATAGTTGATCCCTGTGTCAAGTGGGTCAAAAGTTAAGAAAATCTATCCACGAGACCCACCTACTTCCAACAATTGGTATCAGAGCCATACCTCATCTCTAATCATGTTAGATCAGTAATCTTGTTCTAGTCTTTTCATGAGATGTGAAGAGGATAGAGCAAGGGCTATGAAAGTATCAGTGTTTATTGGGTTTGATTGCTATTGTAATAGATCCATGTTTGGAAAGTCACAAAAGGTTTTAATCATGGTAGGAGGATGGTAAGATGCCATTAGAAGCATACTGAGATCATTAGAAGTGATCGGGGACAGCAGGAGCCGAATCTGAAAAAAAAAAGGACCCAAATTTCTGGGTTCGTCAGGTCGGTTAGTTAAACAGACCACTATGGCTGTAAACGTTTGTTGGCTAACCGTAGGGACCAGATCGGCTAGCCGAACCCAAGCAGAATCATTTTGTTCTTGGTCTGAGTTGTTGTTTTTTTTTTTTACGGGGGCGCTGCCCCGAGCCCCCGCCAGGGGCGCTACCCCTTGGAACCCTGTAAGCTGACCGGGCAGCTAAACCCCCGCCGGGGGCGCTGCCCCCGGACCCCCGCTGTGTAGGGGATCTTATATAGTGGTGGCAAACTATTGGCATATTGCTTTTTCACTGTGGTTTGGCAACCTGGTTTTGTGAGATGCCTTGTTGTATGAGATACTAACTTGCAAGTGATAATGTCCTCTCCATATGGCCCACATGTTTTTTTTTCCTTTTACTTATTGGTTTATTTGTGGCTAAGTGTAAAAGGCATCATGGTTTCCTTGGTTTCCCATGAAAAAGCAAGGCATGGTGAATTTCCCTATAGCCCTTTTATTTCCATGATTAGATTACCATGTAAGTCTCATTATAGAGACATAGGAATTTATGTATTCTTTAAAATTTGTAAATTCTGGAGATGTCCGAAAGAAAAAAGGAATGAAAAAAAGGACTCCTAATCAAAGAGTTTGAAGATTACCAAAAGCTGTTTTGGAGATGCCCAAAGAGTTTGAGGAATCCCAAAGTTTTGGAAAATCTAGAAGTCCAAGAAGTCTTTTCCGCCTGGGCCATGTGGAGGAGAGGACTAGTCTTTTATTATAGCACTTTCTATTTATGGATGAATGCTTATTTTAGAATATTTCCATATCTGATCCAAACATAGCAAATTCCAAAATTGGTCAAATCAAATTAATTTTTGGAAAGAGTTCTAATTAGAGTTGGTGGGCCCATGAGATGGATCTATTGGTAACACTAATTTTAGAAACTTGACTTTCCTTAAAATAACTTGACTTGGAACCAATCATTGGTCGTATCATGAGATGAATTTACACCTATAAGGAAATCCTCAACTCTAAAATATTAAGTGGGAACGGGGCATTTATATATATACAAATCCCCATGGTTTTCCACCATAGGTCCATTGTAAGGAAAGTATTAGCCTTGCGCCATTTTAAGAATGGCCATTCCCCACGGAGGGCTTGTATTTATTTGGATACTAGATATGGATCTCCTATGGATAGTGTTGATGAGACGGGGTGGGAGCCCACTCCCTAAGGAGGAGCTGCCCGCAACGGTTGTCATGCAATGCTAGTTGGTGGGTCACACTTAACTAAAATAATGATGAAGTATCCCCAAGGATTTGCCTTATGTGTTTTAGAAACCGAAGCTAATCGGGAGTCATACATTATTTAGTATGAGATACCTAGATAGTAATGAATGAAGGGGATCATGGATAGTTAGTCTGAATCCCAATTTTGACCAACTTTGATTCGCACCAGTCTAGGAGGTATTCGCACTCCCCAAGGAGGCATACCGCGCAGGATTGGGATCCGATGTATTCTGAATTTTGTGGTTATGAGGATTCCCACATAAATTTGGTAGAATACTAAACCCTAATGTCATTTAAATTCATTAATTGAATGTATGGTTATGTGCTACAGTATTACAAGCATGAATTCGAATACTTTCAATCCACTTGCGACCATCCTCAACCAGAATAAGTCGGTGGGATCCAACTATGTAGACTGGAAATGGAATCTGGATATTGTCCTGACAGCTTTAGGATATAAATATGTCCTTACCAAAAACCCCTTTGAAGAGCCTAGCCCAGATGCATCAGAAGCAGAAAAGGACCTTTACACCAAATGGGACAAAGACGATGAGATGGCCCGATGTTACATTCTGGCATCCATGTCTAGTGTGCTGCAACACCAACATCAATCTTATAAGACTGCATATGATATGATATCGAACTTAAAGGAGATGTTTGCAGAACAAGGTAGAACTGCTAGGCAGGCAGCCATGAGGGTGCTCATTAGCACCAAGATGGCTGAAGGTACATCAGTACAGGAACACATGTTGAAGATGATGGACTCATTAAATGAGTTAAATGTACTGGGAGCTGCGATTAATGCAGAATCGCAGATTGACATAATCCATGAGTCACTACTAGAGTCATTCAACAATTTAAAGGTCAATTATAATATGAATAAAATGAATCTGACTCTGGCTGAGCTATCTAGTCAGCTGGTAGCAACTGAAGGGATTATGAAGAAGAAACCAACTGGCTTAGTGATAGAAAAGTCAGATGCCAAGTCCAAGCCGAAAGGCAAAGGGCGGAAAGGCAAAAAGAAATCAGTTCCAAAGGGTCCTAAGTGGAGAATGGTCCAACTGGTGGCGTGGCCAAAGCTAAGGGTTCAGAGACAAAAGGAAAGTGTTTCCATTGTGGTAAGACAGGACATTGGAAGAGGAATTGTCCAGAACATCTGTCTAAGAAAAAGACCCCAGGTATGATTTAGTCACTTATATCTGAAGTTAGTTTTGCAACTAGTACTTCAGAATCCTAGTGTGTGGATTCCGGGGCAACTAATCACATATGTAATACGTTGCAGGGATTCAGGGAAACCAGGAGGCTAAGTGATGGAGAAATCATTGTCAACCTCGGATCTGACGCTAAGGCAGAGACTGTTTCAGTAGGAGTCATTACTTTATGTTTTTTAAATAATAAATTGGTTTTATCAGAAACATTATATGTACCGTCTTTAAGGTGGAATTTAATTTCAGTTTCTAGTTTAGTGAATAAAGGTTATTCTATTGCTTTTGGCACTAAAGTTGTCATAAAGAGGAATGGTACTTTCATATGTTCTGGTAAGGTAACCAATGGACTTTATTTGTTAACTCCCACGATGTATGAGATACATGATACTGAAACAATTAATCGACTATCATTAAAGAGAAAGTCACCTTCATCTAATCCAACAAAACTTTAGCACCTGAGGCTAGGTCATATAAACCTTAACAGGATTGAGAGGCAAGTGAAAGATGGTATCTTACCTTCATTGGTGGTAGAACCAATGCCCGTCTGTGAGTCCTGTTTGGAAGGTAAAATGACCAAAAGAACCTTTTCAGCTAAGGGTAATAGGGCCAAAGATTTATTGGAATTAGTGCATACTGATGTCTGCGGACCCATTAATGTCAGGGCCAAAGGAGGATATGAGTACTTCATCACTTTCACAGATGATTACTCAAGATATGGTTACATATACCTTATGCACCGCAGGTCTGAAGCATTTGAAAAGTTCAAAGAGTTTCAAGCGGAAGCAGAAAAGCAATTAGGTAAGAGTATCAAGGCTCTTCGATCAGATCGATGAGGGGAATATCTCTCTGCTGATTTTATGGGTTACTTATCAAAAAATGGGATTCTATCCCAGTTGTCTGCTCCTGGTATACCTCAACAGAATGGAGTAGCAGAAAGAAGGAACCGGACTCTTTTAGATATGATTAGGTCTATGTTGAGTTTCTCAAGATTACCTATATCCTTTTGGGGATACGCTTTGGATACTGCAATGTACATACTAAACCTCGTACCATCTAAGTCTATACCTAAGACTCCCCGAGAATTGTGATCTGGGCAAAAGCCTAGTCTACAACATTTACACATTTGGGGTTGTCGAGCACATGTGCTCAAGGTTAAGACGGATAAGTTGGAAACGAAGTCGGAAATATGCACTTTTGTAGGATATCCTAAAGGAACTAAAGGTTGGTTATTCTATAATCCCAGAGAGCAAAAAGTGTTGGTCAGCACCAATGCGGTTTTTCTGGAGGAAGATTATATGATGGACCAGAAATCCTTAGAAAAGGTGATCTTGGAAGAGATTCAGGAGCAATCAATTCCAAATCCAAGTATGACCGGACTTGAGGAAGAATCGCCCTTACCAGACCCAGTAGTTACACCAGCACCTCGTCGTAGTGGGAGGATTGTCAGACCCCCTGACAGGTTCTCATTCTTGGGAGAATCTTATGAAGCAATCCCAGAAGAGCCGGAACAAGATCCCTCTAACTATGATGAAGCAATCAATGACTTAGACTTGGGACGCTGGCAAGATGTTATGAAAGCTGAGATGGAGTCTATGTACTCAAATCAGGTCTGGACACTTGTGGACTTGCCTGCCAATATTAAACCTATTGGATGCAAGTGGGTCTACAAGAGAAAAAGAGGACCAGATGGAAGAGTGGAGACCTATAAGGCTAGGCATGTTGCGAAAGGATATACTCAGAAAGAGGGGATCGATTATAAGGAAACCTTCTCGCCAGTAGCCATGCTCAAATCCATCCGGATACTCTTATCCATTGCGGCTCATCTCGATTACAAGATTTGGCAAATGGATGTCAAGACGACATTTCTCAACGGCCATCTTAAGAAAGACATCTATATGGTGCAGCCAAACGGTTTTGTAGCTAAAAACCAGGAGCAAAAAGTTTGCAAGCTGCAGAAGTCTATTTATGGACTGAAGCAGGCATCCCGAAGCTGGAATATCCGTTTTGACCAGGCAATCAAGTCACTTGGTTTTTGTCAAAATCCAGATGAGTCATGTGTGTACATGAAAAGTGAAGGTGACAGGGTAGTTTTTCTGGTTTTATATGTCGATGACATCCTTCTCTTCGGGAAAGACGTAGGAATGTTGTCAACGGTAAAAGTTTGGTTAACCAAGACTTTTGATATGAAGGACTTGGGAGAAGCTAGTTACATCCTAGGGATCAAACTCTATCGAGACCGGAAAAATAGGATGATTGTCTTCTCCCAAGCTGCATACATAGAAAAGGTGCTAGTACGGTTTGCAATGCAAGACTCCAAGAAGGGTAAGGGTATCACACCTTTTAGGCATGGAGTGCACCTTTCCAAGGATCAGTGTCCTAAGACACCCGAGGAAAAGGAGCAAATGAGGTCGATACCATACGCTTCGGCTGTTGGTAGCCTCATGTATGCTATGTTATGTACTAGACCAGATATCTGTTATGTAGTGGGCCTAGTCAGCAGATATCAATCTAATCCAGGACCTGGACATTGGACTGCTGTAAAATGTATTCTTAACTACTTGAGAAAGACTAGAGATTATATGTTGATTTATGGCAGTGATGAGTTGATTTCAGTCGGATACACAGATTCTGACTTTATGTCAGATAAGGATTCTAGGAAATCCACCTGTATTTATGCTTGGAGGTGGAGCTATCAGCTGGAGGAGTATAAAACAAGAATGTACCGTTGATTCAACCTCGGAGGCTGAATATATAGCAGCTTGTGAAGCAGCTAAGGAAGCAGTATGGCTTAGAAGATTCCTTTTGGAACTTAGGGTGGTACCTTTGGCATGACAACCACTCATAGTTTACTGTGACAGCAGCGGGACAGTCGCTCAGTCAAAGGAACCCAGAAGCCATAAAAGCCAAAAGCATGTACAGAGGAAGTATCACTTAGTCAAAGAGATTGTGCAGAGAGGTGATATTGCTATTACCAAGATAGCCTCTGCGGACAATTTGGCAGATCCTTTTACTAAGCCTTTGACTACCAAAGTCTTTGAACAACATGTAGAAGGGATGGGCATGAGATGCAACCCTGACTGGCATTGAGCCTAAGTGGGAGATTGTTAGATTTTGTGGACTCAATCCATCAGTTGATGTAATAAATTGATTAATTTCTTTATTTATCAATAAAATTATGCTTTACTTTCATGAGATGAATATTATTTTACTACTTCATGCACATGACCAATACATATGACATAATGGTTCATGAGTTAAACCAGGTCCCATTAGTATATTAGATGTGATATATGTGTATGGATGAGATCCACACACGGGAGATATATGTCACAAATCTTATACTTAAATAACTCCACAACCAGTAATGAGACTGAGCATTTCATTTGATAAGGTTGCAGCACTTTGATCACTATGAGATAGTGTGATTTGTCTCGATCATCAGAATGTAAGATTCTGGATCACGGTGCTAGTACATTGGATGTATTGAAGGACCATGAGATGCACCTTATGGAATTCCGTCTCAATAATAAGGTATGCTCTCATAATTCCCTAGCAATAGGCTCTCAATCCTGAGACATTGATGAACTCAAGTTTCTATCTATTCATTTGCTTTGAGTCACCAATGAGTGAGACCAACTATAGGTTAACACCTCGGTGTCTTGGGTATGTGGTAGTAGAACTGTGGGAACATTGAATGATCAAGATGGAATCTATCTCTATTATCCCCTTGTGCCAATTAATGGATTTGTCATTAGTAAGTGCGCACCCATCTCAATTAAGAGTTAATTGGATGGTACTGATGATTACTGTAATTAATTGGGGCTCAAGGATAATAAGATGTGGAATTTAGATTGGAAGAGACAGAGTTATTCCAATTGATCCACGGATATTGATAGAGGGGCCTACTTGTGGTAATTGGGAAGTTTAGGGTCTTCATTGTAATTTATTCCTAAGACTGGAGTGCAATTGCATTTATATAGTGGTGTTATTTGCAATTAACTGTGGGCCCGGATTGCACATGAGATGTGGGGTCGCGGTGTTCTAGTTGGAGCCAGCTTTCTAAGGAATCTTTAGTGGTCCCCACGCTAGCCCAAGATATTGGAAAATACTAATCTGACTTGAACTCTAGAAAGGAGAGTTTGGAAAGGAGAAAGTTGCTAATTGCTTTGGAAGTAAGACTTCTATTTCAATTAGACAAGGGAGAGATTTGAAAGTCTATAAAATCTCTTGGACGTCCAATAAGACTCTCTCTCATGCCCAAAACCCTATTCATACAAGAGTTGCGCGAGTTTCTCTCTCCTTCTCTCTTCTAGTTCCTTGAGTTTCGAGTTGGGATTTCTCCTGAAGATTCCACCAATCTTCTTGAGAAAAGAAATTCAATTCAAGTCATAGCGTGGAAGGCTAAGAGGTGTTGAAGATTCTCATCATCAAGTAGAGTCGCAACTTCTCCATTAGAGCACTGCGGATCTCCAAAGGTATGATCTACTGCTTTCATGTCGTAGATTATTGTGGATATTGTTAGTTTTTGTGGACTCAATCCATCAGTTGATGTAATAAATTGATTAATTTCTTTATTTATCAATAATATCATGCTTTACTTTCATAAGATGAATGTTATTCTACTACTTCATGCACATGACCAATACGTATGACATAATGGTTCATGAGTTGAACCGGGTCCCATTAGTATATTAGATGTGATATATGTGCATGGATGAGATCCACACGCGGGAGATATATGTCACAAATCTTATACTTAAAATAGCTTCACAACCAGTAATGAGATTGGGCATCTCATTTGATAAGGTTGCAGCACTTTGATCACTATGAGATAGTGTGATTTGTCTCAATCATCAGAATGTAAGATTCTGGATCAATGGTGCTGGTACATTGGATGTATTGAAGGACCATGAGATGCACCTTATGGTATTCCGTCTCAATAATAAGGTATGCTCTCATAATTCCCTTGCAATAGGCTCTCAATCCTGAGACATTGACGAACTCAAGTTTCTATCTATTCATTTGCTTTGAGTCACCAATGAGTGAGGCCGACTATAGGTTAACACCTCGGTGTCTTGGGTATATGGTAGTAGAACTGTGGGAACGTTGAATGATCAAGATGGAATCTATCTCTATTATCCCCTTGTGCCAATTAATGGATTTGTCATTAGTAAGTGCGCACCCATCTCAATTAAGAGTTAATTGGATGGTACTGATGATTACTGTGATTAATTGGGGCTCAAGGATAATAAGATGTGGAACTTAGATTGGAAGAGACGGATTTATTCCAATTGATCCACGGATATTGATAGAGGGGCCTACTTGTGGTAATTGGGAAGTTTAGGGTCTTCATTGTAATTTATTCCTAAGACTGGAGTGCAATTGCATTTATATAGTGGTGTTATTTGCAATTAACTGTGGGCCCGGATTGCACATGAGATGTGGGGTCGCGGTGTTCCAGTTGGAGCCAGCTTTCTAAGGAATCCCTAGTGGTCCCCACGCTAGCCCAAGATATTGGAAAACACTAATCCGACTTGGACTCTAGAAATAAGAGTTTGGAAAGGAGAAAGTTGCTAATTGTTTTGGAAGTAAGACTTCTATTTCAATTAGACAAGGGAGAGATTTGGAAGTCTATAAAATATCCTTGGACGTCCAAAAGAGTTCCTCTTACGCCCAAAACCCTTTCGTGCAAGAGTTGCGTGAGTTACTCTCCTCTCCTTTCTTCTAGTTCCTTGGAGTCTCGAGTTGGGATTTTCTCCTGAAGATTCCACCGTTCTTCTTGAGAAAAGAAATCCAATTCGGGGGTCATAGCGTGGAAGGCTAAGAGGTCTTGAAGAAGTCCATTAGAGCACTGCGGGTCTCCAAAGGTATGATCTACTTCTTGCATGTCGTAGGTTATTTTGGATGTTTAGTGCTGGTATAATTTTACTGTACATGGTCACGAGATTGAGGGTAACGCATCCTGGATTGGGTTTTGGTCTTATGGATAGTTGATCCCTGTGTCAAGTGGGTCAAAAGTTTTGAAAATCTATCCACGAGACCCACCTACTTCCAACAATTGGTATCAGAGCCATACCTCATCTCTAATCATGTTAGATCAGTAATCTTGTTCTAATCTTCGCATGAGATGCGAAGAGGATAGAGCAAGGGCTATGATAGGATCAGTGTTTATTCGGTTTGCTTGCTCTCGTAGTAGATACATGTTTGGAAAGTCACAAAAGGTTTTAATCATAATAGGAGGATGATAAGATGCCATTAAAACATACTGAGATCATTAGAGGTGATTGGGTACAGCAGGAGCCGAATCAGAAAAGAACCCAAATTTCTGGGTTCGTCAGGTCGGTTAGTCAAGGTGACCACTATGGCTATAGAGGTCTGTTGGCTAACCGTAGGGACCAGATCGGCTAGCCGAACCAAGGCAGAACCAGATCAGCTCGACCCCCGCCGGGGGCGCTGCCCCCGGACCCCCGTTGCGTAGGGGGTCTTGTATCGTGGTGGCAAAATATTTGGCATCTTGTTTTTCCTATTGTGGTTTGGCAACCTGGTTTTGTGAGATGCTTTGTTGTATGAGATACTAACTTGTAGGTGATAATGTCCTCTCCATATGGCCCACATGTTTTTCTTTCCTTTTAATTATTGGTTTATTTGTGGCTAAGTGTAAAGGGCATCATGGTCTCCTTGGTTTCCCGTGAAAGGGCAAGGCATGGTGAATTTCCCTATAGCCCTTTTATTTCCATGTTTAGACTACCATGTAAGTCTCATTATAGAGACATAGGAATTTATGTATTTTTTTTAAAATTTGTAAATTCTGGAGATGTCCGAAACAAAGAAGGAAAGAGAAGCTGGACTCCTAATCAAAGAGTTTGAAGATTACCAAAAGGTGCTTTGGAGATGCCCAAAGAGTTTGAGGAATCCCAAAGTTTTGGAAAGTCTAGAAGTCCAAGAAGTCTTTTTCGCCTGGGCCATGTGGAGGAGAGGACTAGTCTTTTATTACAGCACTTTCTATTTATGGATGAATGCTTATTTTAGAGTATTTCCATATTTGTTCCAAACATAGCAAATTCCAAAATTGGTCAAATCAAATTAATTTTTGGAAAGAGTTCTAATTAGAGTTGGTAGGCCCATGAGATGGATCTATTGGTAACACTAATTTTAGAAACTGGGCTTTCCTTAAAATAACTTGACTTGGAACTAATCATTGGTCTTATCATGAGATGAATATATACCTATATTTGATGGACCCATACACCTATAAGGAAATCCTCAACTCTAAAATATTAAGTGGGAGCGGGGCTTTTCTATACATATAAAAATCCCCATGGTTTTCCACCATAGGTCCATTGTAAGGAAAGTATTAGCCTTGCGCCATTTTGCGAATGGCCATTCCCCACGGAGGGCTTGTATTTATCTGGATACTGGATATGGATCTCCTATGGATAGTGTTGATGAGACGGGGTGGGAGCCCACTCCCCAAGGAGGAGCTACCCACAACGGTTGTCATGCAATGCTAGTTGGTGGGTCACACTTAACTAAAATAATGATGTAGTATCCCTAAGGATTTGCCTCATGTATTTTAGAAACCAAAGCTAATTGGGAGTCATACATTATTTGGTATGAGATACCTAGATTATAATGAATGAAGGGGATCATGGATAGTTAGTCTTAATCCAAATTTTGACCAACTTTGATCCGCACCAGTCTAGGAGGTATATGCACTCCCCAAGGAGGCATACCCCGCAGAATTGGGATTCCGATGTATTCTGAATTTTGTGGTTATGAGGATTCCCACATAAATTTGGTAGAATACTAAACCCTAATGTCATTTAAATTCATTAATTGAATGTATGGTTATGTGCTACAGTATTACAAGCATGAATTCGAATACTTTCAATCCACTTGCGACCATCCTCAACCAGAATAAGTTGGTGGGATCCAACTATGTAGACTGGAAACGGAATCTGGATATTGTCCTGACAGCTTCAGGATATAAATATGTCCTTACCAAAAACCCCCTTGAAGAGCCTGGCCCAGATGCATCAGAAGCAGAAAAGGACCTTTACACCAAATGGGCCAAAGACGATGAGATGGCCCGATGTTACATTCTGGCATCCATGTCTAGTGTGCTGCAACATCAACATCAATCTTATAAGACTGCATATGATATGATATCGAACTTAAAGGAGATGTTTGCAGAACAAGGCAGACCTGCTAGGCAGGCAGCCATGAGGGTGCTCATTAGCACCAAGATGGCTGAAGGTACATCAGTACAGGAACACATGTTGAAAATGATGGACTCATTAAATGAGTTAGATGTACTGGGAGCTGCGATTGATGCAGAATCGCAGATTGACATAATCCTTGAGTCACTACCAGATTCATTCAACAATTTCAAGGTCAATTATAATATGAATAAAATGAATCTGACTCTAGCTGAGCTATCTAGTCAGCTGGTAGCAACTGAAGGGATTATGAAGAAGAAACCAACTGCCTTAATGACAGAAAAGTCAGATGCCAAGTCCAAGCCGAAAGGCAAAGGGCGGAAAGGCAAAAAGAAATCAGTTCCAAAGGGTCCTAAGGTGGAGAATGGTCCAACTGGTGGCGTGGCTAAAGCTAAGGGTTCAGGGACAAAAGGAAAGTGTTTCCATTGTGGTAAGACAGGACATTGGAAGAGGAATTGTCCAGAATATCTGTCTAAGAAAAAGACCCCAGGTATGATTGAGTCACTTATATCTGAAGTTAGTTTTGCAACTGGTACTTCAGAATCCTGGTGTGTGGATTCCGGGGCAACTAATCACATATGTAATACGTTGCAGGGGTTCAGGGAAACCAGGAGGCTAAGTGATGGAGAAATCATTGTCAACCTAGGATCTGACGCTAAGGCGGAGGCTGTTTCAGTAGGAGTCATTACTTTATGTTTTTCAAATAAGAAATTGGTTTTGTCAGAAACATTATATGTACCGTCTTTAAGGCGGAATTTAATTTCAGTCTCTAGTTTGGTGAATAAAGGTTATTCTATTACTTTTGGTACTGAAGTTGTCATAAAGAGGAATGGTACTTTCATATGTTCTGGCAAGGTAACCAATGGACTTTATTTGTTAACTCCCACGATGTATGAGATACATGATACTGAAACAATTAGTAGATCATCATTAAAGAGAAAGTCACCTTCATCTAATCCAACAAAACTTTGGCACCTGAGGCTAGGTCATATAAACCTTAACAGGATTGAGAGGCTAGTGAAAGATGGTATCTTACCTTCATTGGTGGTAGAACCAATGCCTATCTGTGAGTCCTGTTTGGAAGGTAAAATGACTAAAAGACCCTTTTCAGCTAAGGGTAATAGGGCCAAAGATTTATTGGAATTAGTGCATACTGATGTCTGCGGACCCATTAATGTCAGGGCCAGAGGAGGATATGAGTACTTCATCACTTTCACAGATGATTACTCAAGATATGGTTACATATACCTTATGCACCGCAAGTCCGAAGCTTTTGAAAAGTTCAAAGAATTTCGAGCGGAAGCGGAAAAGCAATTAGGTAAGAGTATCAAGACTCTTCGATCAGATCGAGGAGGGGAATATCTCTCTGCTGATTTTATGGGTTACTTATCAGAAAATGGGATTCTATCCCAGTTGTCTGCTCCTGGTATGCCTCAACAGAATGGAGTAGCAGAAAGAAGGAACCGGACTCTTTTAGATATGATTAGGTCTATGCTGAGTTTCTCAAGATTACCTATATCCTTTTGGGGATATGCTTTGGATACTGCAATGTACATACTAAACCTCGTACCATCTAAGTCTATACCCAAGACTCCCCGAGAATTGTGGTCTGGGCGAAAGCCTAGTCTACAACATTTACACATTTGGGGTTGTCCAGCACACGTGCTCAAGGTTAAGACGGATAAGTTGGAAGCGAAGTCGGAAGTATGCACATTTGTAGGATATCCTAAAGGAACTAAAGGTTGGTTATTCTATAATCCCAGAGAGCAGAAAGTGCTGGTCAGCACCAATGCGGTTTTTCTGGAGGAAGATTATATGATGGACCAGAAATTTTTAGAAAAGGTGATCTTGGAAGAGATTCAGGAGCAATCAATTCCAAATCCAAGTATGACCGGACTTGAGGAAGAACCGCCCTTACCAGACCTAGTAGTTACACCAGTACCTCGTCGTAGTGGGAGGATTGTCAGACCCCCTGACAGGTTCTCATTCTTGGGAGAGTCTTATGAAGCAATCCCAGAAGAGCCAGAACAAGATCCCTCTAACTATGATGAAGCAATAAATGACTTAGACTCGGGACGCTGGCAAGATGCTATGAAAGCTGAGATGGAGTCTATGTACTCAAATCAGGTCTGGACACTTGTGGACTTGCCTGCCAATATTAAACCTATTGGGTGCAAGTGGGTCTACAAGAGAAAAAGAGGACCAGATGGAAGAGTGGAGACCTATAAGGCTAGGCTTGTTGCGAAAGGATATACTCAGAAAGAGGGGATCGATTATGAGGAAACCTTCTCGCCAGTAGCCATGCTCAAATCCATCCGGATACTCTTATCCATTGCGGCTCATCTCGATTACGAGATTTGGCAAATGGATGTCAAGACGGCTTTTCTCAACGGCCATCTTGAGGAAGACATCTATATGGTGCAGCCAGACGGTTTTGTAGCTAAAAACCAGGAGCAAAAAGTTTGCAAACTGCAGAAGTCTATTTATGGACTGAAGCAGGCATCCCGAAGCTGGAATATCCGTTTTGACCAGGCAATCAAGTCATTTGGTTTTTGTCAAAATCCGGATGAGTCATGTGTGTACATGAAAAGTGAAGGTGACAGGGTAGTTTTTCTGGTTTTATATGTCGATGACATCCTTCTCCTGGGGAAAGACATAGGAATGTTGTCAACGGTAAAAGTTTGGTTAACCAAGACTTTTGATATGAAGGACTTGGGAGAAGCTAGTTACATCCTAGGGATCAAACTCTATCGAGACCGGAAAAATAGGATGATTGGCTTATCCCAAGCTGCATACATAGATAAGGTGCTAGTACGATTTGCAATGCAAGACTCCAAGAAGGGTATCACACCTTTCAGGCATGGAGTGCACCTTTCCAAGGATCAGTGTCCTAAGACACCCGAGGAAAAGGAGCAAATGAGGTCGATACCATACGCTTCGGCTGTTGGTAGCCTCATGTATGCTATGTTATGTACTAGACCAGATATCTGTTATGTAGTGGGCCTAGTCAGCAGATATCAATCCAATCCAGGACCTGAACATTGGACTGCTGTAAAATGTATTCTCAAATACTTGAGAAGGACTAGAGATTACATGTTGATTTATAGCAGTGATGAGTTGATTCCAGTCGGATACACAGATTCTGACTTTATGTCAGATAAGGATTCTAGGAAATCCACCTCTGGTTATGTATTTATGCTTGGAGGCGGAGCTATCAGCTGGAGGAGTATAAAACAAGAATGTACCGCTGATTCAACCTCGGAAGCTGAATATGTAGCAGCTTGTGAAGCAGCTAAGGAAGCAGTATGGCTTAAAAGATTCCTTTTGGAACTTGGGGTGGTACCTTTGGCACGACAGCCACTCACAGTTTACTGTGACAGCAGCGGGGCAGTCGCTCAGTCAAAGGAACCCAGAAGCCATAAAAGCCAAAAGCATGTACAGAGGAAGTATCACTTAGTCAGAGAGATTGTGCAGAGAGGCGATATTGCTATTACCAAGATAGCCTCTGCAGACAATTTAGCAGATCCCTTTACTAAGCCTTTGACTACCAAAGTCTTTGAGCAACATGTGGAAGGGATGGGCATGAGATGCAACCCTGACTGGCATTGAGCCCAAGTGGGAGATTGTTAGTTTTTGTGGACTCAATCCATCAGTTGATGTAATAAATTGATTAATTTCTTTATTTATCAATAATATCATGCTTTACTTTCATAAGATGAATGTTATTCTACTACTTCATGCACATGACCAATACGTATGACATAATGGTTCATGAGTTGAACCGGGTCCCATTAGTATATTAGATGTGATATATGTGCATGGATGAGATCCACACGCGGGAGATATATGTCACAAATCTTATACTTAAAATAGCTTCACAACCAGTAATGAGATTGGGCATCTCATTTGATAAGGTTGCAGCACTTTGATCACTATGAGATAGTGTGATTTGTCTCAATCATCAGAATGTAAGATTCTGGATCAATGGTGCTGGTACATTGGATGTATTGAAGGACCATGAGATGCACCTTATGGTATTCCGTCTCAATAATAAGGTATGCTCTCATAATTCCCTTGCAATAGGCTCTCAATCCTGAGACATTGACGAACTCAAGTTTCTATCTATTCATTTGCTTTGAGTCACCAATGAGTGAGGCCGACTATAGGTTAACACCTCGGTGTCTTGGGTATATGGTAGTAGAACTGTGGGAACGTTGAATGATCAAGATGGAATCTATCTCTATTATCCCCTTGTGCCAATTAATGGATTTGTCATTAGTAAGTGCGCACCCATCTCAATTAAGAGTTAATTGGATGGTACTGATGATTACTGTGATTAATTGGGGCTCAAGGATAATAAGATGTGGAACTTAGATTGGAAGAGACGGATTTAATCCAATTGATCCACGGATATTGATAGAGGGGCCTACTTATGGTAATTGGGAAGTTTAGGGTCTTCATTGTAATTTATTCCTAAGACTGGAGTGCAATTGCATTTATATAGTGGTGTTATTTGCAATTAACTGTGGGCCCGGATTGCACATGAGATGTGGGGTCGCGGTGTTCCAGTTGGAGCCAGCTTTCTAAGGAATCCCTAGTGGTCCCCACGCTAGCCCAAGATATTGGAAAACACTAATCCGACTTGGACTCTAGAAATAAGAGTTTGGAAAGGAGAAAGTTGCTAATTGCTTTGGAAGTAAGACTTCTATTTCAATTAGACAAGGGAGAGATTTGGAAGTCTATAAAATATCCTTGGACGTCCAAAAGAGTTCCTCTCACGCCCAAAACCCTTTCGTGCAAGAGTTGCGCGAGTTACTCTCCTCTCCTTTCTTCTAGTTCCTTGGAGTCTCGAGTTGGGATTTTCTCCTGAAGATTCCACCGTTCTTCTTGAGAAAAGAAATCCAATTCGGGGGTCATAGCGTGGAAGGCTAAGAGGTCTTGAAGAAGTCCATTAGAGCACTGCGGGTCTCCAAAGGTATGATCTACTTCTTGCATGTCGTAGGTTATTTTGGATGTTTAGTGCTGGTATAATTTTACTGTACATGGTCACGAGATTGAGGGTAACGCATCCTGGATTGGGTTTTGGTCTTATGGATAGTTGATCCCTGTGTCAAGTGGGTCAAAAGTTTTGAAAATCTATCCACGAGACCCACCTACTTCCAACAGATATTTAGTGCTATTTGATTCTATCTTTTAGATAGAATATTTACTGTACATGGTCACGAGATTGAGGGTAATGCATCCTGAATTGGGTTTTTGGTCTTATGGATAGTTGATCCCTGTGTCAAGCGGGTCAAAAGTTATGAAAATCTATCCACGAGACCCACCTGCTTCCAACAGTCATATCATACCCTTGGCTAACAAGCTCGCACTGATTAGAAGCTCTGGCTTGTTAGACACTCACTCATTAGAAGCTCAGGTCTAAATTGCCTCAGGGTTTTACTGAAAGACGTAATTCATGTTGAAGGTGGTATATCATAACAATATGGATGCATTCAGCTTAAGTGAGTACCCAAGGAATTGCTACCTTACCCCGAATAGTAACCTATAGTCCCCAAGGGCATTCAACACAATGTACACATAAAATGTTCAGTGTCATTGTGTTACCGTGTCTTGGTATTGCCTTGTGCATACGAGACACCCTTCTTATGCCAACATCCCTGACTTGCCATTGGGAGTCCCTCCGGGAATCATTCATTCTCCCCAACATGTACTTACCATTGGGCCTCTGTAGTGGTATAGAAGGTGCCAATACTAAGGTCCTACAACATCATTGAGAGTCCCTAACATTCTGTTTCACTGGGTTCTTACAGCTTAGCCATGTACAAGGCTTCAACTTAGCTGAGTGGGTTAGAATCCATCCAGATTTTCAGGCGCATTTATGGCCCAACCGTATGTTGGCCTACGGCTAGGGTACGAGGAGGTTACGGCGTAGCCGTAGTGTATTCCATAGTGCAGCCGTGTGCAAGCTGTAGAAGAAACTGGGTTCCATGAGCTCTCTGGAAAGCTCACCGTAGGAAGACCTACGGTTTGGGTACGGGCTGGATACGACTTAGCCGTAGTGAAATTCACGGCTCAGCCGTAGTCAACCCGTAGTTCAAAATCCTATTTTTCTACTCTCTGGACTTTGAGTCGTAAATGCTCACGGCTTAGCCGTAGCTTCGCCGTAAGCTTCAGAATCAGTTCTGTAGCTTAATTTCTGTATGGAATCAACACAGAACTGACTTGTAAGGAAATTCTAAGGCTCAATTGAAGTGTCCTTGAGAGTATCCCATACTCACACACCCTCCTATTCCCTTCTTGGCATTCTAACTCCATGCACACTAATGCACATCACATTCATATTGATTAAAACAATGAAGGGGAATAGCTGAAACTGAAAATATGAAAAGCTGGTTCAATACACAATAACTTAGTCATTCATGCAACACATATGACTCTAATACTTGCCTTTTCACTAGTGTTAGCCCTCCCAACTCTTTCCTGTTGAGTGCTCAGAGAACTCTCTAAACTGAAATGGGTTCTCTACAAGTAAAGCTTACAATGAAGAATAAGGTTTAGATTCACATGCATTCCATGTAGTTGAGTCCTTATGACTCCAATAAACCCTAAGTGACTGAATGAAAGAAATCCTTCACCTTATACTGCTGTAGTATGGAAGAAGATTGTGATGCTAAGAAGGAGATACCCAAGAAGAAGAAGAAGAAATAGAAGAACGGATGGAAGCTATAGGTGTTGCATGCAAGCTCTATCTCCTCCTTTTCCAGCTTTAGGGTGAATAGAGAGAAATGAAATGAAGTGGCTCCAGCAACCAAATGAAGATGAGGAGAAAGAATGCACGTTGAATCTCCTTTTCAACTTAAAATTTCCTACATTTAGCATGCAGGTCCATGGGTTCTACAAAATTACAATTTAGGCCTAGCGCACCTCAATTGGTCCAAGACGAGTTCAGATTTGATCGAGCCTAACACCAAAGATGATCTACGCGAAGAATTACATGAAAACAATGGACGAGGTGTCCAAGAGGTGCAGGGACAAATTACGAAAAGGCCCTTAACTACTAAAGTGGGGCCGGACTCCGCTCAACTCCCTCTTCGAGGCCCAAACCTGATAATTTTTAGACTAAATTAGCCTTAATCGAGTTCAATTAATAGAGAATGAGCTTAATTAACGTAAATCAAGATTACTGGGATTCGGGACCTTACAGGGCATAGGTGGGAAAATCAGTCCACCATCAGAACGTGGTCATCAATTCATTTTAGCCACAATGGATTACTTCTCCAAATGGGCAGAAGTAGTGCCTTTTACAAAAGTCAAAATAGATACAGTCCTCAGTTTCTTGAAGACTTATATCATCTTTTGTTTTGGGGTACCTTAAAGTCTATATCGTGACAATGGTCCTCAGTTTAACAACAACAAATTCTACAGATTCTGTGACAAGTGCGGAATCCAATGCTGGCCTTCCACGGCATATTATCCTGCAGCTAATGGACTTACTGAAGCTTTTATTAAGACTATTTGAAAAATTCTAAAGAAAATGGTCTCTGACAACAAAAAGAGTTGGAGTACTAAACTTCCTGAACCTTTATGGGCTTATAGAACCACAGTTCAAGGTCTAACAAAATCAACACCATATTCCTTGGTTTATGCCTGTGAAGTTCTGATACCCTTGGAAATTTAACTTTCTTATCTTCGGGTAGCTGTGATAAACAAATACATTGGAGAAAAGAATGCTAGGCTTAGACTTCAAGAGTTAGAAAGCCTTGATGAAAAAAGGCTTGATGCTCAGCAAAGCATCAAATTATTTCAAGCTTATATGGCTTGGTCATTTGACAAAAAGGTCAAACACAGAGCTTATAAGAAAGGAGACTTAGTCCTTACAGTTAAGAGACCCATGTTCTGCACACACTTGTCAAAAGGCAAGTTTGAATCCCAGTGGAAAGGACCTTTCATCGTAGACAAGGTCTACTCCAACGGCGCCTATGCACTCCTCACTCTCAAAGGAGATAGATGCGTGATGCCTATCACTAGAAACTTCTCAAGAAATACTACACTTAAATGTCATTGGTATACCTAAACTATGTACAGTGTGCATTCTCATAACTAAACTTTTGGTTTTGAGCCTCATAACCCATGACTCTTAACCAAGATCCCTTAGACTTGTGCAAAACGACTACAAGGACAAGGCCCATTGGCTCTTCTAGTCAACTTTTGTTACTTGGATAATGTCCTAATAAGACCCTTTGAAACATCCTCTTGTATAGACCAAGTACTTTTGCGGACCCTGTATAGCTAAATTCAGCTGTATCGAACAAGTCTTTTTGTAGACCTATATAGCTACCCTTTGTTATATAAAAAATTTTTTTTGCAGACCCTATATAGCTACTCTCTGTTATATGGAATAAGTCTTTTTGTAGGCCCCATATAACCAAAACCCAAGCAAACCTCAAAACCAAAATTTTGTCCAAAAGGATCAAGTCATGGACCTTAGAGAAAGCCTCACACATGGGCACTAGATAAAGTCGACCTATATAACTTCTTTTCTTTGTTGATTTGTAAATCCAAAAGATTATAAGTCACACCCCATACAAGTCTGAGAAAACAAAAACAAAACATATAATCCAAACCATACACACATCCAAAACATCGATACAAAATTAAACCAAACATTCTATACCAATGACAAAGTGGAGCAAAATGAAATTTTCATTAATATTCATATGGAGTTTAGTATATAAAATGAAGTCAGTGTATACATGGTGCTAATCAAAGTAAAACAAAGAAAGAGTCAGATAGGAACTGCGATATAGAGTTCTAGTCAAGGAACTTCTTTCTTTGCTTCATCGCATTCAATACACCTACATAAGGGTGGGCCCTTTGTAGCTTGCATAAGCAGGTACGACAATATTAATGTCAATCTTATCCGGTTTGATATCCAATTCACTCTCCAAAGATTGAACAAAATCATCCAAAGCCGTGCGCTTCTCCCCTGCATGCAAAGAAGGTCATCTTTATGCTTACTGCCCTCCGAAACGAACCTCTTTATGTCCTCAATGTTATTTTCCAAGAAAGACAATTGTTGCTACAACATGGTGATCTGCTGCTATATATTCTCACACTCTGTCATATGCACAGCTATCTCCTTTGTTGTTTTGGCCTGCACCGCATTCACCACCTGTATCTCTTCTTTGGTGCTTTTAATCTTTGCAACCAATTGAACTTTATGCCTTAGTACTTCATCTTGAAAAGCTTTGACATGATCAGCACTTCTGTCCCAGATATCTTTTTCTTGAAGCTTGCTGAAAAAGAACACAAAAACAACACGAAGACCGCTCAAATCAGCTTTGGCACTGGAAGATATCAACATATTGGCTAATGCTTTGGCTGTTGGAAGTAGGTGGGTCTCATGGATAGATTTTCAAAACTTTTGATCCACTTGACACAGGGATCAACTATCTATAAGACCAAAAACCCAATCCAGGATGCATTACCCTCAATCTCGTGACCATGTACAGTAAATATTCTATCTAAAAGACAGAATCAAACAGCACTAAACATCCATAATAATCTACGACATGCAAGAAGTAAATCATATCTTTGGAGATCTGTAGTGCTCTAATGGAGAAGTTGCTACTCTGCTTGATGATGAGAATCTTCAACACCTCTTAGCCTTCCACGCTATGACCCGAATTGGATTTCTTTTCTCAAGAAGATTGGTGGAATCTTTAGGAGAAATCCCAACTCGAAACTCCAAGGAACTAGAAGAGAGAAGGAGAGAGAAACTCGTGCAACTCTTGCACAAACAAGGTTTTGGGCGTGAGAGAGTCTCATTGGACATCCAAAGAGATTTTATATATTTTCAAATCTCTTCCTTGCTTAATTGAAATAGAAGTCTTACTTCCAAAGCAATTAGCAACTTTCTCTTTTCTAAAACCTTCTTTCCAGAGTTCAAGTCAGATTAGTATTTTCCAATAACTTGGGCTAGCGTGGGGACCAGTAGGGATTCCTTAGAAAGTTGGCTCCAACTGGAATACCGTGACCCCACATCTCATGTGCAATCTGGGCCCACAGTTAATTGCAAATAACACCACTATTTAAATGCAATTACACTCCAGTCTTAGAAATAAATTACAATGAAGACCCTAAACTTCCCAATTACCACAGTAGGCCCCTTTATCAATATCGGTGGATCAATTGGAATAAATCTGTCTCTTCCAATATAAGTTCCACATCTTATTATCCTTGAGCTCCAATTAATCGCAGTAATCATCAGTACCATCCAATTAACTCTTAATTGAGATGAGTGCGCACTTACTAATGACAAATCCATTAATTGGCACAAGGGGATAATAAAAATAGATCCCATCTTGATCATTCAACGTTCCCACAGTTCTACTACCACATACCTAAGACACCGAGGTGTTAACCCACAGTTGGCCTCACTCATTGGTGACTCAAAGCAAATGAACAAATAGAAACTTGAGTTCATCAATGTCTCAGGATTGAGAGCCTATTGCTAGGGAATTATGAGAGCATACCTTATTATTAAGACAGAATTCCATAAGGTGCATCTCATGGTCCTTCAATACATCCAATGTACCAGCACCGTGATCCAGAATCTTACATTCTGATGATGGAGACAAATCACACTATCTCATAGTGATCAAAGTGCTGCAACCTTATCAAATGAGATGCCTAGTCTCATTACTGGTTGTGAAGCTATTTAAGTATAAGATTTGTGACATATATCTCCCGCGTGTGGATCTCATCCATGCACATATATCACATCTAATATACTAATGGGACCCGGTTCAAGTCATGAACCATTATGTCATATATATTGGTCATGTGCATGACGTAGTAAAATAACATTCATCTCATGAAAGTAAAGCATAATATTATTGATAAATAAAGAAATTAATCAATTTATTACATCAACTGATGGATTGAGTCCACAAAATCTAACATTGGCACCCTGGATCTTTTTGGAAGTAAGATCTCTTTGGAAAAGTGTGGCCAAAATAATATGAATGGCCATCTTTACGGCAAAGTTCATGGCCGATTAGGGCTTTGGAGCATCGCTGAACAAACTGGACTCCTTAGGGATGGAAAGATTTAACTTTTGCTCTTGTGAATTTGACTGAGTCTGAGAGCCTGAGTGATCATCTCCTTCTTTCTCAATATTTGCTTCCTCACCCCCATGAGTAGCTAATGCTTCTTCGCAGACAAAAGTTGAATCATGTGATCCTTGTGAAGATAAAGTGGCGCAAGGATCCTTATTTCTATGTGGTGTTACTGTAACATTCAATAATATTTCTTGAGATCCTCGACCTTCAGCAGTAGAAGCTTCATCTGATATCTTATATATAAATGGGTCCTCAATAGTCTTTATAAGTGATGACTGATCGGCCCTGAAATGAACTCTTGGAGGTGTCATGGCCTTGGGAGGTGTGAAGTTGCCAGTAAATGGAGGTAGGCCAGTAGCAACTGGCATTGTAAGAGTATCATCTTCCATGGAATCTACAACTTTATATTCTAGAGCCAACTTTCTCTAAGCAGGAGGACCAATTTTGGCTATGATCAGCTTTGTTATGATAGCCTTCTTAATTGGGATCATCTAGATATCAACTTCCTTGTTTACCAAGCCAACGGGTTCAACGTTTGGTTTTGTTTTAACACCCAGAGCTTCATCGACCCTTGGTACTACATTAGTCCTTGGAATATCATCAGCTGCAAAGGATTCACTCCCATGAGATCCTGAATCCGAATCTAGATTCATCAAGGGAACCATGCCTGGTATGAATGCAGGGTTATTACTGATAGGCAGTATAATGAGTGCCGATGATAACTCTGGATCATTGTTGACACTTTTGGTTAGTGAATCTAAGGAGAAGCCTTCCACGAACTGTTGCAAATCACTTTTTAAGGTGTTGTTTGGAGACGCCTCGAAATATCCACTATGGTTAGAAACATTGTTTAAATCAGTCGAAGCTTCAAGACACTCTCTCTACTGGCTCCTTAATTGGTGACCCAAAAAGCTTTCTCCTTGAAGTGGGAGGTACAGTGGGAGCTCTCTCCTCCACTCGGGATCCTAAAAAAAGGAATGAACAAGATCAAATTACAATGTTGGAATAAAATTTTCAATTTCCAAACAATCAAGTTAAAGGTTACCTTCAGGTGTTGGATTTGTAGTAATTCATTCGGCAGTATTGGGGATTTCTTCCTCTTCCATTGAGACTTTAGCAGTTAGTTCCTCAATCTAACACTTTGACCTTAATCAAGTATGCTTAGCGACTAATTAAGTAAGTTATTGGCTAAGTACCATCGAATTAGGATGGATTTAACTTGTTCTGTTTTAGTGGGTCATGTTTAGGTCATGAATAGGTAGTTGGGTGGAGTTTAACCTTCACTAGGTAGTGAAAGCCCTTTTTCATAATTTTTGTTTTCATGATTTTACATCATTCATACATCATATTGACACCATCACATATGTTTCGCCAAGCTTGTCAACTTTCGTACTTGACTCGAATATGTTTGAGTTCGTTTCTGTTAGTTAGACCTTCATTTGATTTAAACTGAAAATACCTTAAGAAATATGGATTTCTTATAAACTTTGAAATTAGTTTGTATATAAGAGCCCAACTGTTCCAAATCAATACTTTTTCTCTCTGATACTCCTTTTGCCTTAAGACTCTTATTCTTCTTTCCTTTATCACGATTTTCTCCTCAAATCAAGAGAATTGATGTTTGCATGTGTGATTAGAGGCTTATATTAGCATCTCTAGTGTCTTCTAATGTAATCACAAGTTGTGAAGTGAAGGAGTCAAGCAGTTTTCTTTTCTTTTAATTGATTTCTAGAGGTAAGAGCTACTTTCTTTCCATAAGTCTTTAGTTTAAGGAATGAAGAAAATCCTCCTGTAGACATGTACTCATTTCTTTCGTCATCCCTTACATGCATATCATTTTTAGGATCAAGAATTAGGGGCATCATTGATTGTGTATTAATGCAAAATGGAAAGGTAATAGCATATGGATCTCGACAATTAAGGGAACACAAAAAGAATTATGCCACACATGATTTAGAATTGGCTGCTGTCGTCTTCGCTTTGAAGTTTTCAAGACACTACTTGTATGGAGAGAGATTTGAAGTCCATAGTGATCATCACAATCTCCAGTATTTATTCTCTCAACATGATCATAACCTGAGACAGCGTAGATGGTTAGAGTTTATAAAGGACTATGATTTTCCAATCTAGTATTTTCCAAGAAAAGGAAATTTAGTGGCTAATGCTCTAAGTAAGAAGTCAACTGTGGAGATGGTAGCCATGTGTGGTGAATGGTCTCTAGTGGAAGAATTTTGAGATCTTGATGTGGAAGTCGAATTCATGGTTGATAAGGTCATGTTAGTGGCTATGTCTGTCTTTGAACCCACATTAATACAGTAAATTAAAGATAGACAGTTTGAAGATCAAGAGTTCATTAAGATTTGTGACCACATATTTGAGAGAACAGATTTTGGGATAGTGGATGGTGTGTTGTACTTCAGAGACAAGTTATGTGTTCCAGCAGTTCAAAATTTAAAAGAAGCAATCATAACCGAAGCACATCACACTAGATATTCTATACACCCTAGGAGTACCAAAATGTACCGAAATCTAAATGGCAGGTTCTGGAGGAATAACATGAAGAGAGACATTGCGGGTTTTGTAGCAAGATATCTTACCTGTCAACGTGTAAAGGATGAATATAAAAAGCCTCCCGGTTTGTTGCATCCTCTGCATATTCCAAAGTGAAAATGGGAGAATCTTTCGATGGATTTTGTTTCAGGGCTACCTCGGATGAGCAAACATCATGATGCCAAATGGGTGATCGTCAATCGACTAACGAAGTCAGCCCGCTTTATTCCTATTAGGAAAAGGATGAAATTCCATAAGATGGCCAAGATCTTCATAGATGAGGTTATATGGTTGTATGGTACTCCAGTTTCTATAATATCTGACAGAGACAGTAGGTTTATATCTTCCTTTTGGCAATCCTTCCAGAAGTCTAAAGGTATGAAGCTTAATTTCAGCACCACTTATCATCTTCTGACCGATGGGTAATCGGAGTGACCGATACAAACTCTTGAAGATATGCTTTGAGCTAGCGTGTTAGACTTTGGGAAATAGTGGGATGAACACCTTTCTTTATATGAATTTGTGTATAACAATAGTTATCACACGAGCATCGAAATGGATCCATTTGAAGCTTTATATAGTCGTATGTGCCATACACCAGTCTGTTGGGAAGAAGTCAGAGTTAGAAATCTCCATGGACCTTCTTTTATTGCGGATACAGTGGAAAAAGTACAAAAGGTTCAAGATAGATTAAAGGTTACGTGATCTCGCTAGAAGAATTATATAGACAACCGCTATAGACCTCTTGAATTTTAGGTGGGAAACAACGTCTTCTTGAAAGTTTCTCGAATGAAGGATACTATCAGGTTTGGATAGAAAGGTAAGTTAGCTCCACGATTTATAAGGCCTTTTGAGATACAGAGCAGAGTCAGAGATTTGGCTTATAAGTTGGAGTTATCACCTCAACTCATGAGAGTTCATAACGTATTTCATGTATCGATGCTTAGGAAGTACCTTCAAAATCCTTCACATGTTTTTGAATTAGAGGACATTCAAGTGAAGCCGGATGTGAGCAATGAAGAAAAACTTTTTTGGTGTCAGTGACACTAAAGAGCAAGTGTTGCATACTTGAATAATTAAATGGGTTAAGGTTATAGGGGAGCATCATGGGCAAGCAGAAGCTACTTGGGAGCTTGAAGAGCAAGTTCAGAAAAAATATACAGAGCTCTTACCTGAAGTATGTTGCATTCAGAGGACCAAATGATCTTAAAAGGGAGAGAATGTAAGGTCTTAATCCCTATTAACCTCGATTTATGTTAATTAATCTTGTTTATACTAATTAAAATTTGTTTTGGCTAATTTAACTCAATCCCTTTGGGCTTGGGTCATGAATAAGTAGTTGGGTTAGGTTCAAGCTTTACCTAAGTAGTTAAAGGCTCTTTTGTAATTTAGAGTCCTTGAATCATATAGACACCTTGTTAGTTGGATCTTGTGTAATTCATCATGTAGACCATCTTTCATGTTGGGCCCAACTTAATTTGGATCCATCTTGGCCCAATTAAGGACCATATGACCTAAACTGTAATTTTATCAAGTTATTGGACTTGCATGCAAAGTTCAAAATTTAATATAAAAAGGATGATCATCATTCCTCTCTTCCTCTCTTCCTCACTTTTCTCTTTTCCCTCCATTCTCTACTCAAGCCGCATCTCTTTCCATTCCTTAGCCTCTTCTTCACCAACCAGGCTAGGAGCCTTGCATGCAAGAGGAATGCCCTCCAATTATCTCCTTCTTCAAACTTTTGTACATCTCTTTTACTAAAATCATCATACTCAGCATCTTGTTCAAGCTACAGCTCCCTAAGGTGAAACCTCTACCTCCATTTCAATTCTTTGGGGTTTAATAGAGTCAAGGAGACTCAAAAGAACAGCATGCATGCACCTTATATTAGATTCACCCATTGTATGTCTTTCATGTAGAGAACCCATCTTCTATCAAGGCTTCCTCTTACTACACACCAAGGCAAAGTTGATAGGGTCAAGCACTATGTTAAAGGCAAGTGTTAGAGTATATATATTACTACATGTATGTCTAAATTTGTTGATTCATGATCTAATCACTTTAATTTCAAGTTACAGCTTATTCACCTTTGATTAAGTATACATGTGTTGGATTAAATGAATTGGAGTATGATTATGTGATGTGGGTGATTATGAGATGTCGATGATATGTGAGCATTGTAAAACCCCTAGTGATAATTTGAGGCAAAAAGAAGCTCATTGTAACCAATAATTTGAGTGTTCTGTATCGAACTCGAGCTTCAGAATCATTTCTAGAATTTTTTAAGCTTATGGCGAAGCCATGGCTAAGTCATGAGTAAGTACGACTTAGAATCCAGAGAGCACAAAAACCCACTTTTAAACTATGGCTGACCCGCGGCTAACCCAAGGAATGAACTATAGCTAAGCCATAACTATCCCGTGACCAAGCCGTAAGTCATTTTACGGTGAGCTTTCCCAAGAGCCCAAAATTCCATCGTTTTTTTTGGCTAACCCTTGGCTAAGTTGCAAACTGTGCTACGACTAAGCCGTAACCCAGCTGTAGCCTAGCTGTAGGCTTAACATGGCTAAGCCGTAGGCCAATATACAACTGAGCCATAAATGCGTATGAAATTAAGGAAAAAATTAAGCCACTCAGCTAAGCCGTAACAAATATACGGCTAAGCCGTAAGAACACTATGAACCTAGGATATTAGGGATTTTAAAAGACCTTGTAGGACTTTAGACATGGCATATTCTCTTGAACTAAATTAGCCCAATGGTGATTAAATGATAAAGAGGATGAGTGTACAGTTGTCACTTATCCCCTTCGATATTCCGGATGAATTCCCGATGTCACGACATTGGTGTTGGCATAAAAGGAAGAGTCTTTTACGTATACAATGTAATGCCAAGGTTGGGTAACACAATGACACCGGACGTTATATGAATACATCATATTGAATGCCCTCAGGATTATAAAATATCTAGCATAGGGATGGCTAATAAATCTCCTTGAGACCTTCTCGATTTAAATGCATTCATATTGTCAAGAAACCTTGCCCTCAACATGATATAGTCATCTACCTATACTTCCTAGCTGACCTTGAGGCCATCGGACCAGAACTTTTACTGAGTGTGTGTTGGTGAGCTGAAATGGGTGTAGCTAAGGTTGAGAGGGTTCGAGCCTATTTGCTCATTTGAGTATGCATTGTTTACTTACCAGTTACTTTGTTTAATTACAATTTTTATGATTGAATATGATTTCAAGAGCGAAAGTCCCTTATGTATAATATGATAAGTATGACTGATTTGTATGACTATGAGACAAACATCATGATTGTTCATAAGTATGAAAGGTATGAACTCAAGTTAGTTTTGATATGATTATTTGGCACCACTTAGCTTATACTATTATTAGGTTCGACGAGACCAATTTGGGTATCCCTTATGTCACTACTACAGTAGTTTATGGAGGAGTTAGACGGGGCTCCTCGGGAAGCTATCCTAATCTCTTAGCGTAATTCTCATATGTATGTTATATACTCTCTCTAGATGATACATTTTCTTTTGGGAGAATATAGTCATGTGGATGCCAACTAGTATGTTATGATACCTTATTTATGGTTCGTTATACATGCTTACTCATGCACAATATGCCTAGTTCACGGTCATTGCCTTCTTTTAATCAATATATTCCTTAATTCATTTGATAATCATGATAGTCTTATATATCTCTATATTGCTTAACCATCATGTTAACAATGTTACCTTTGGTATTATAGGTTCTGAACCCAATCCAAGCACAACCGTCGAATGCCGCTGGAGGGTACCTCAACAGTATCTAGGGGTATAGAAGAGTGGAATGAAGGTGACACATTTTATTAGTCATCTTCTGAAGAGCAACGAAAAGGGGCTTTATTGGGTTGATAAGTTTGTGATGTTGGGACTTGATTAATGGACATATGTATTGAGATTGTATAACTGATCTTAAGTGATTGTGGATTGTGTGATGGGAATGGATAATTAAAAGACTTTAAGTTTATTTCATGGTTGTTTATTGTTCCTTCCATGTTGCTTATGATCATTACAAGCATATTTCATAGGTTTCCGCATTATGGTTGAAATTAAATCTATTTGTTGGTGAATTTTCCTCACACGTTCCTATGGAACCTCTCCTTTAGTGATTTGTACTTATCTTCACATGGCACAGACTACATGGGATTACGTATCCACACCCTGGGGCCCCATTCTAATCCCTAATTCCTGGGATTGGGGTGTGATATACCTTGGCCCGATCGATGGTGTTCTCAATACAAAGATCTCTAAAGGGAGGATATGGCAAATGTAGTAACCACATAGTAAAGTATTTCTATTATTTGATTCTTATAGCATGATTACTCAATTGCACAGCATGCCTAATATACTGAATTGATTTCTTTATTCACCTATTAAAGATTCATGTAAAGATAATGCGTATTACCTTAATTGTGCTTATACTTTACTGAATGGTCTTATTCATTAGTTGTTTATGGTCTCACAGGCTAAGCTCCTAGTTCCGATCTTGTGAAGATTGAGAAAACTCTAGAAGAGAATTTCGGGAACCCTTCTGGCCTAGATGAGTGGACAACGGATCATCTTTGATTGATCCATCACAAAGTGCGCAAAGAGCATACTAGATCTTTTTTTGGGATGTCATTGCATTTAGGTAGTCATGGCTTGCATTTGTTTTCTTTTGTCCTCTATGGTTCATGATCCCTTGTAATTTCAAATTGTGTAACTCTTTCTTACTGTTCCAGTAAACTTTCTTTTTCTTATTATAACGATATGTACCATTTCAACTCTAATTCATATAGATGTGTATTAGTTTGGTTGTGATTATGCTGTTTTATAAATATTATTAATAGGCTTCCACGTTTGAATGCTTGGACAGTTGTCCATTATAAGCAGCTCACCCGTGTAAGTAAGTGACTCTCCCTTGTAAAATTCCACCTAGACTCGAGTCCAGTTGTGTATTACACGGGAGCACGTATGTTATTATTTGGGCCTAATCCTCAAACCCGAATTCTTGGGCTCGTGTTGTAACATACGTAAGTATAGTACCAGAGCATGACATAGTTGGTTAAAAAAAAGACGTAGATATATTGGAACATGGGGAGGACATGATAGAATTAAGTGTATATCTACTATTTGACTTTATAGTCTAAATATGTTGATGGATGGGAATTTATTAGTTGAGGAGATTTTCTGTGTTGCAGGAAATAGCATCAGGATCAGATAATAATAATAACAATGAGGTTAACATGAACCTACTCCTAGAGACTAGTAGATCTGCATCTCCACAATTACCTCCTAATGCAGATGATCATTTTATGATGTTGATGCGAGCAGTTCAAGCGCAGTCTCATGCAATGTAAGCATAGATACAAGCTATGTAGTCTCTACAAGCACAGATGGCTTCTATAGCTGAACTACAAAGTCAGCAATCAGTCCAACCACATGTAGAACAACAAGTGGTGTTTCAGCCTAAAGAAAATGATCCCAATGCTTTATATGAGAAGTTTAGGAAAAGAGATGCAACAGAATTTCACGGCAAAGAAGATGTTCTATAAGTAGATGAATGGTTAGAGCATACTGACGATATGTTTGATATAGTTGTTTGTACTAACAGGTAGAAGGTTTTAGTCACCGCCTCTATGGTTCTTGGTGTGACAAAAACTTGGTGGAAAAGTGTGAGAGATTCATAAAAGGATCTGCCTGGTGCTACTATGTCGGAGACTTTAAAGAAATTGTTTAAAAGGAAGTTTATCTTGGCTCATATTTAGAGGGAAAAGGAGGTAGAGTTCTTGGCATTACAGCAAAGATAGATGTCAGTGGCAAATTATGTACCTACTTTTACTTAATTATCACAATATCTAAAAGATATGATCCATACAAAGGAGGAAAAAGTAAACCAATTTATCATTGGCTTAAATCCCATGCACAAGGATTATGTCATATCTTTCTAGAGGCCAGCTACATTTGACGATGCCGTAGATAAAGCTTATTCGGCAGAGGTTAATGCCTACAAGAAAAGAGTAATGGATCCCAAAAGAAACACATCTTTTGGTGCTAAGGGGTAAGTACAAAAGAAGATGAAGGGTGGTCAAGATAGCCTAAGTAAAGCAGTGGTGAAGTGTGGTCATTGTGGGAAGTCTCATGAGACCGAGACATGCTGGAGAAATACAGGAGATTACTTGATTTGTGGTTCAATGGAGCATCGGATGGCTCAATGTCCCAGGTAAAAGCCCAACCAGCAATCGCAACCCGCCGTACCACTTCTCAGGGCAAACAGTAACAATCACGTCAAGGGCAGAGATAGAATGGCCAAAATGCTCATGCTTATGCTGTCACTCATGAGAACGAGGAAGATACTGCTATGGTAGAAGGTATTCTTTCCATTGATAATGAAGAAACTTAAGCATTGTTTGATTCGGGGTCTAAGAGTTCATACATAGGACCTCATTTTGTTATGAAACTACAAAAGTAACCTAAGCCACTATAGTATACGCTAATCGTGTCCATTGCTTAGGCAAGAGAGTGGAGTGTACTTTATACTACCCCTAATGCGATGTGTAGAAGGTCGTCAACTCCCTATTGACTTGATTTTGCTTTGGATGTTAGATTTTGACGTCATCCTCGGAATAAATTGGTTAGCGAGATACCATGCCTGTATGAATTGTTATAATAAGACGATTCACTTTGTTTTTGGTAATGGTTTCCATTTCTAGGGAAGCAAGAAGAACTCGCCTAACCAAATCATCTCCGTATTCAAAGTAGATAAGATGATCCAAAGGGTTGTAAAGGCTTCATTGCCTTTATTTTCGAGAAGAAGGAGCTTAAGAAGCTCGAAGAAATCTCCATTGTACGTGACTTTCCGGATGTATTTCCCGATGAAGTTCCAGGGTTACCTCTTGATAAAGAAGTTGAGTTTTATATAGAACTTGTTACAGGTACAGCACCGATATGCGGTGCTTCGTATTGTATGGCTTCTGTAGAATTATAGGAATTGAAAATGCAATTACAGGATTTGCTTGATAAGGGTTTTATAACCCTAGTGTGTCACTGTAGGGAGCCCTGGTGCTCTTTGTCAAGAAGAAGGATGGCATGCTTTAAATGTGTATTGATTATCGACAGTTGAATAAGGTGAGGATTAAGAATAAGTATCCATTACCTCGTATTGATGAATTATTTGATCAACTTCAAGGTGCTGTGTATTTTTCAAAGCTCAACCTATGATTAGGTTATCACCAATTGAAACTTAAAGAAGATGACATTGCTAAAATAACCTTTAGAACAAGATATGGCCATTATGAGTTTCTTGTGATGCCTTTCGATTTGACTAATGCACCTGTGTGTTTATGGCTTTGATGAATAGGGTCTTCACTCCCTTCTTAGATCAATTCATTGTAGTCTTTATTGATGATATCTTAGTATATTCCAAGACAATAGAAGAGCATGTTGACCATTTAAGGAGATTTTTGCAATTGTTGAGAGACCATTGATTATATGTAAAGCTAGAGAAATGTGATTTCTGGCTTGAGCAAGTAGCTTTTCTAGGTCATATCATTTGACAAGATGGGTTGGCAGTTGATCAAGCAAAAGTTGAGGCAGTTGTCAATTGGCTAGGTCCAAAAACTGTAACAGAGATCAGAAGGTTTCCTAGACTAGCAAAGTATTATAGAGGATTTGTTCAAGATTTCTCAAAGATATCTACCCCTCTGACAAAATTAACTCGAAAGAATATACCCTTTAATTGGAATGAAGAATTTGAATCAAGCTTTAGAAATATGAAAAAAAAGTTAACCACCGCTCTAGTTGATTGTGAGCTCCAAGTGCAGAGCAGCCATGTAGTAAGAAAACTGGTAAGATTAGGTTGATCCACAGGGAGCTATGTTTTTAAGATGCTTTCAACTTATACCTATCCAAAATAAAAATCTAAAACTAGCTTAAAAATTAAAAATTATAACCATCATTCCTACTTTCCAAAATTAAATTAATTATAATAAAAGAAACTTGCTAAAACTATTACTCCTAAATCTAAAACCTCCTAAAAGAAAACTAAGTTACTACAAGATAACACACAGGTTAGAACTTCCAATAAAATAAAAACTAAAATTAGAAAGTTAAAAAAATAATAATAAAACAAATAACAATGCATGCCATGAAAACAATTAATGCAAACTTTTCTCATATGAGATGCAAAATTTAAATAAAATATAATCATATTCTAATGGAATCCTAAACTAGATTTAATGGCTGAAAATCATGCTCTACTGATACAAGAACCTAAGAAAAAATGAATTTAGAAATATTCTAAAATGCAAAAAAGAAATGCATGAATAATAGTTACCAAAAATAAAAATTTTGATATGCAGTTTGGCAGTTAATCTTAATTTAGGCTTTTGGAATTGAGCTTACCATAATCTTTTGAATCTAAAACTCTGTATTTTAAAGTTCACTCATCAATGTTCAATTCGTCCAATTTTTACAGCAAAATTCACTGATTTGATATGTCCATTAATTCCAAATTTTTAGACTAAAAAAATCTGCCCTGTGCATATTTCTGTATACAGAATTTCTGACTGGCGAGTGTTTTAATAACTGAAAACCCAACCTCCCTTATTCCTTTTTCTCTTAAATTCTTATGACAAAAAGTTAACTCATCTAAAAATGGTTCCTCCAAATTTCAAAGCAAAAAAATCTTTCTATCCCATGTTTTAAATTTCCAATATTTGGACAAAAACAATGACCGTTTGATGTCTAATTTTGCTATCTTTTTAAATCCGAAATTTATTCCTTTTATTTCAAAAATAAAATCATGAATTCTAGATCTAAAATTCCAATTTCCAAAAACTACACTAACACATGATATGAATGCATACTTCTAAAAATTAATCCGATCCATAAATCATGCATAAAACAAAACATTGAAACATGAAGAACATCAAAAGAAATAAAAAATACAGGAATTTAAATGTATGAAAAACTGAAATTTAAATGTAGTGATTGTAAGAAAAGTAAATGTAATAAACAAGAATTTAAATGTAGTCAAGGCAGTAAAGTTGTCTTCTCAAAATTTTCTTTTAAACCGGGTTCATGTTTTCTTCAAATATAATCCTATTATATTGGGTTGTCAATCCAAGCACAAGAAGCATTAATAAAATATCCACACAAACCATAAGAAAAGAAGAAAAATTTAAGAAAAATAACATTGTACTAACATGTAAAAATCCTTACAAAAGATTGTCAAATAAAATTAAGAGCAATACATGCTAGGATGGAAAAAAAAAAAGAGAATCTCTTTTAGTTGAAATTCCCAAGGGTGTAGTGTGGCCTTAGGGCTAAGGCTCCTTGAGGACTAGGATGAAAGGAGAAAGAGATGAAGAAGATGAAGTGTAAAGATCTAGAGAAAGAGCTCTTTTTCCATGAACAGTATAGGAGAGGGGTTCCCTATTTATACTTTTTTTTCTTCTACTCCTTTTCAAAGAAGGTCTCATATGTGGCTTTTCTTCTTTTGATAAGTCCTCTTCTTGGTCAACAAGTCTTCCAAGTTTGAGATGAGATAAGATTCTTTCTTTTACTGGAATTCTAAGTATATCCATCTTTCTTAGCTAACACTTACCAAAGGATAGGGCCCACCTTTGATGAGACAATCTCAATCTCGCCTAAATATATATAGTAAACTTCTCGAGGTCATATCTTTATCATTTTAATTTCGATTGGTATAATCTTGAATGCTATGGATATCCGCTGAAAAAGAGCTTTCCAACAGTAGGTAGATTGTCCAAATTTGACTCTCGGTTTGAGAGTTATGACCATTTTAATGTATGTTGTCCAAAGAAAGACTGTATTAACTTTTTATTTTTGAATTCTCCTTCTTTGACTTTTTTTTTTCTTGAATTCTCTCCACCTTGGCGTTCTATTTTTACATTAATTTTGAATTCTTACAACAATTGGAGAGTGGGACCCTTTTCTTGAACATTCCACAAGTGTGTCCCTACACATGTGAATATGTGCGTGGGACTATGAAGCCAACTTTGTAAAATTTTCTTCTTTCTTCTTTTTCTCTTCAATTCTTTCATTTCTTTTGAAAATCATTTCTTTGCCTTAATTCTTTGAAAATGGGACCCATATCATAAATTTCCTACAAAAAAAAAATGTAAATTCATGTGAAAAGATAATTTTAACCCTAGGAACACAAATGCACAACTACGGGCCCATCTCTCAAGAACTGATAATGAAAATGCACACCATTCTTGATGATTTTATGTAAATAAACTAATGATGATTAAAATTCAATTTAATTCATGAGAAAACCAAATATTCACAAAACTTTCAAAAAAATAGATTTTCCAAAAATAGTAGGTTCATGAATGTATGCAAAAAATGTGATTTTTAAGTAAATTGTGTAGAAATATAATACAATGAATTTAAAATGATTGAAACCACTAGATCAGACTAAATGAGGCTCTTTTGACTCAATAAGTCCTTAAAATGGGTCAAAATGTGCATGAAAATATACATTTTTAAAGACTCATCACCAGTGTTAACAATTATCGGATGGGAATGAAGGATTTGTGATCATTCAAATACGTCTAGAGTTAGATTGGGGTGTGTTTTGATCCAAGATGGCATAGTGATTGTGAATAGTTCTAAGCAATTAAAAGAGCATGAAAGCAACTATGCCACACATGATATGGAATTAGCAGCTATTGTGTTCATTTTAAAATTTTGGCAACATTACCTATATGGGGGAAATTTGTGGTTCACTCAGATCACCATAGTTTACAGTACTTATTTGAGGAGCATGATTTGAAATAAGGCAGCATAGATGGCTTGATTTCATAAAAGATTATAACTTCCCTATCAAGTACCATCCAAGAAAAGTGAATGTTGTAGCAGATGCTCTTAGGAGAAAGGTAATGAGTCTCAGTGTCTTTTTAAGCTCAACATTGTTCATACAAGATGAATTCAAGGACATGCCTGTAGGAGTAAAACTAGTAGACGATTTGGTGATATTTACTACTACTGTTACCTTCCAGCCTAAGATAATTGAACAAAGATAAACAGTTTGAAAATCCTAATTTGATGAGGATAAAAGATCATATAAAAGATAGATTAGATTTCCATCTGGAAGATGATGTTCTGTATTTCAAAAACAAATTGTGTATACTGGCTCATGATGGTATGAAGGAGAGCCTAATGATAGATGCCCATTATGTTAGGTATGCGATGCATCGCGGTAGCACGGAGATGTACCAGAATCTAAATGATCGGTTTTGGTGGGTTAATATGGAAACGGAAATAGCAGGCTTCATGGCAAGGTGCCTGACATGTCAAAAGGTGAAAGCTGATCATCAAAGACCTCCTGGTTCGTTACAGCCATTGCATATTCCTCAATGGAAATGGGAGCATATCATGATGGATTTCATTTCTGGTTTACCCCCAACAAGTAAAAAAACTAATGTCATTTGGGTGATTGCAGACAGGCTAAAGAAGTTAGCTCATGTTATTCCTTTTAAGAAGGGCATGACATTTTCTGAGATGGCCAAGAAATTTATGGATGAGATTGTAAGATTACATGGTACACCGGTGTTGATAGTTTCAAATCGTAATTATGCAAAAAATAGTGTTAACAGGCCATTGTTGGACAAATTTTAATTATGATTCAAATCTGAATTCAAAAGTAAAAAAAAATTACTATGAACATCAAATATTCATTAAGATAAAATGTGTCCAAATCTGATATGTAAAAGACATCCAATATGAGCTTGTTTTAGACTAGTTTCTGCACAAAGTTAGGACTGATTTTCAGCGTTGAATTCTATTCAACTTAATGTTCAAATTTTGATTTCCTTTGGCAACGAACAAAACCAAATATATATATATATATTCACACAATGAAGTGCACAAATCAACCATGTCAAATTCAAGTTTGTCTTGATTTTAAAGACTGTTTCCAGCAACTAATCACTCAATGTATAAGTCTACAATTCTGATTTCCAACTTTAACATAGTTGACAACCCTGAACATGTTCTAAACAACTGAACATATGCATGAATCTAATTCCAGTTTCAACAATGAATATTACTAAACAATACTGTTCAAGAACCTAATATGCAGAAAAATTAAACAAAGTGTAGGAAAATAAAAATAAAAGTGTAGGAATTCAAATGAAAGTGCAGAAATTTAATATGCAAAACAAAATAAAAAAAATTGCAAGAAGTCAAAGGCGGTGAATAACTGAAGTCAAAGTTGGTAAATAACTGAAGTCAAAGGTGGTATATTCACTCAAAATTCTCCCTTAATCTAGGCTTACAATTTCTTACAATATGCTCTTATATTTGGGTCGTCAATCCAAATAAGAAAACCTCAAATTAAGCAATCATGCAACCTTAAGAATAAGAAAAATATCAAGATGAATATTATTTAACTAATATGAGAATCCATTACACAATATGAAATAAAATTAAAACAAAAGATTACACATAATAGGATAGAAAAGAATTTCTCTTTCTAGTTGATCTTCAAGGTTGGTGGTGTGGCTTTAGGACTAAGCTTCCTTGACGACTTAAGATGTAGAGAACAAGAAAGGGTGAGGTGGAGTATAAAAATTCTAGAGGTGGGACGTGGGTAATTCTTCCATGAAGAATATGAGAGAGGGGTACTCTATTTATAGTTTTTCTAGCCCTAAAGTTTCCCTCTTTACTTGATTTGATATAATCTTGAAAAGATAATACAATTTGAAAAATTGGGCTCCATACAATGGCTTGGGCATAAGATATCTTGCTAGATTTTTTTCTTTTTTTTTTCTTTGCTTAGAATCCTTCTTGCATGCTTCTTTCCTTCTTTGTCTTTTGCCAACTTCTATTAAAATCTTTTGAGAGATGAAATAGGGATAAGGATCTTCTCTTGGAATCAATCTTCGCCCACATGATGTGTAGAATCTCCTCTTTTTTCTCTTGCTTTGTCATCTTTTCTTCTTTGGCAAGTACTCCTCGTTGGCTCCAAACTCAAAGAAATCTTTGAGATAATCTTCCATGATTTTTTGTTTATTTTTAGCCAAAAATCTAAACCAAATCCCCCCCTTGGGCATGGAATATCTTCTTGCATGTATTTATTTTTATTTTTATTTTTATTTTCAATCTACTCCTCTAAGAAGAACTCTTACGTGGCTTTCCTTCTCCATCTTTAATGAGGTATTCTTCAAATTCACTTCAAAATATCTTGAAAATGTGCACTAAAGAAATAGACCCTATCTTAGATGTCCCACATGTGTACCCTATACACGTGTATGTGTGTGAGCCCATAAGGCCAATTTTGCTTACTTTTTTTCTTTCTTCTTCTTGTCTTTAATTCTTTTCTTCTTTCTTCTGAAAATCATTTCTTTACATCAATTCTTTGAAAATGGGACCATATCATCAATTTCCTATAAAACAAATGTGAATTTATGTGAAAAGACAATTTTAACCATAAGATAACAAATGCATAACTGTGGGCCCCATCTCTCATGAAATGGCAGTGAAAATGCACACCATTTTGCATGATTTTATGTGAATGAACTAATGATGATGAAAATTAAATTTATTTCATGAAAATATAAATTTTCACAAAATTTTCCAAAAATAGTAGGTTTTATGAATTTATGTAAAAAATGAAATTTTGAAGCAATTATACACGAATGCACTATAATAATGTATAAATGCATGAAACCATGATTTCCCCTAAATAAGGCTTCTTTTGAGTAAATAAGTCCTTAAAATGGTTGAAAATGTGTCTAAAAATATGCATTTTTAAGGACTCATCACACTCCAAACTAGCATTTTGCATGTTCTTAGCAAATATGTAAATAAAAATGAGGAATTCATCATGACCTAATATAAACTAAAACTAATGCAATGCAATAAAATTAAACATGAATGCAATGCTACTTTCGCTGGCACTCTTAATTACATTTAGCGTATGCAACAAGCCTTTAAACCCCTAGATTCCCCCTAGTGGACGAGTTGTTCCTCGTGAGGCTTTGCAGTGAATATACCAAAAAAAATTCTTTTTTTTAAGAAAAGAAACGAAAAAAAAGCAAGGGAGAAAAGAAATGTCCCAAAAGAAAATTCACTCTTATCAGATATTTTTGAAATCTGGAATAATTAAACTTTCAGACTTTTCAAAGTCTGGTCCACAATTCTCTTTTCAAAAACTTCCTCAAATTCAAACCCAACTTGCGTGCATGGTGAAAAATGTATACATCAAAAACTTATTTCAAATATTCTTACGATAATGCTGCAAAAACAAAGTTTTTCCTTCAAATAGTCTAATTTCCTGAAATTTAGCAAAAAGAAATTTCCTTTCAAAGTTATTAAGATAGTTGCCACTATAATGTTTACTTTGATTGGCCTCTTTTTCACTCATTGTCTTTTTCCAATGTAAGGGTTTCCAAGTTCATATGATATAAGAAAAATTAGAATCCAAAGAGTAAATCTGGTCCTTGTCTTTCCCCACACATACTCCCTTGCAAACTCTTGCAGACACTCTTCACTTACTTCTTTTAACATAGAAACCTCCAAATTAATATGATATAGCAAAAGTTGCAATTTAAGGAGCAAACTTAGTCCTTATGCATTTCCACACATATTTCTTGAAAATTTCTACGGATACTCATTGGCCCATAATTCTTTTTTTTATTAGTATTATGACTGTGCAATGTTTAGGTCTCTTAAGCTTTCTAATTAACCCATGTAGCGAGCATTAGGCCAACGACTCCCAAACCAGATGGCTTTAGGACACTAGATATGAAAATATCCCTCCGAGCTTACTAGCTCGAGTTAAAAAGGCTACAAACCCAAACTAGTCACAAACTGCTCTTATATGCTCTTTTTTTTTTCCAAATCGAGAGTAAACACCAAGTGGCAATTCTCATTTCACTTGAATTAATTTATTTTGGTTCTAATATATACAATTCACCAAAAATGAACCAAGAAACAAAAATATTCTACAAACTAAATTTCAAGTTCACATTGTATTCTACAAAAAAATTCCAAAAACAACATTAAAGTTTCATATCCAAAATATCGAAAAATGTATACAGGTGTGCATTGAAGCGCTAGTTTAGCAATCATCTAATACTTTTCCTCTTTTAGAAAATATAAACTTTTTATTTACTTCCTTCCAAAAGTATGAAAATTCCAGATTTCTATATATCTTCAAATCGCTTCAATTCTTTTGAAAAATTTCTTTTCTAAAATGAAAATTAAATGAACAACAAATGCCAGCAAAAATTTCTAAAGCCAAAATAAAGGTCTAAAAAATTGAAAAATTTTCCTAAAAAGTGATAAAAATAAAAAATTTCCTATATTCCTAAAAGTATACTTAAAATTGGATGAGCATGGTTGTTCCTCATCCTTGATGTCTATGAATGGAATGTAAAACAATAAGAATAACATTAGGAAACGAAAATGTAAAGGAGGGTAAAGAGATAAAGGCACCTGGAAATATGTCCGAGTTGCTCCCTGTCCAAGGTTAGACAAAATAAAAATAACAAAAGAAAAATCCATAATATACATAATATACACTGCAAAAGGCCTTTGTTAGATCCAGGGCCAATCAATCCTTGTAGACAGGATCATCAAGAGAATTTTCTTCCTCTTCAAGTGGTGTGATCTCCAAGAATGGCTTCAATCTTTGGCCATTAACTTTGGACATTTGGCCATCCTTTGGTGAAAAATCTCAACAGCACCATATGGAAAAACTATTTTGACAACGTAAGGACTGGTCCATCGAGAGTTAAGCTTTTGAGGAAACAAACGGAGCCTAGAATTATAAAGGAGGACTTTTTGTTCAGGGTGGAAATTTTTCCTGAGGATTTGATTATCATGAAAAAATTTTATCCTCTCTTTGTAAATTTTAGAATTAACATAGGCTTCCCTGCATAACTCTTCCAATTCATTCATTTGTAATTTCCTATTAGATCCAGTTTTATCTATATCAAGGTTGAGTTGTTTAATAGCCCAATAAGCTCTATGCTCAAGTTCCACTGGCAAGTGGCAAACTTTCCCATAAATTAGCCGATAAGGAGATATTCCAATGGGAGTTTTTAAAGCTATCTAATAAGCACATAATGCATCGGCTAATCAAGTAGACCAATCCTTTTGATTAGGGTTTACAGTAGTCTCCAAAATTCACTTGATTTCACAATTTGATACCTCTACTTGCCTACTGGTATGTGGGTGATAAGGGCTATTCACTTGTGAGTTATTCCATATTGTTTCATAAGTGCCTCAAAGGTTCTATTACAGAAATGCAATCCCCTATCACTTATGATAGCATGAGGGGTTCCAAATCGTGAAAACACGTCCTTCAAAAATATCTGTGCAATTTGAGTATCATTATTCTAGCAAGGAATAACTTCTATCCATTTTGAGACATAATCAACTGCAACCAAGATATAAATGAAACCACAACTAGGAAGAAAAGGTCCTATAAAGTCTATACCCCATGTATCAAAATTTTCAATTACCAAAATTGGGTTCAAAGGCATTATGTTTCTCTTTGAAATATTGCCTAATTTTTGGCAACGTTCACAGGTCTTACAAAATTCATGAACATCCTTAAAAAGTGTAGGCCAATAGAAGCCACATTGTAAAATTTTGCATGATGTCTTTTTAGCAAAAAAATGGCCTCCACAAGCCTATGAATGACAGAATGATATGACACTAGGAATCTCATCCTGGCACACACCTCCTAATAATTTGACCTGGCAGTATTTGAACAGGTTTAGATCATCCTAGAAAAAATGTTTCACCTTAGAAAAGAACAAATCTTTATCTTGCTCAGTCCAATGGCTAGGAATACTACTCATAGAAAGATAATTTGTTATATCTGCAAACCAAGGGGGTTGGGCAATGCAAATAGGAGTTCATTTGGAAAATTATCCTTGATTGGTGTTAGCTTAATAGGATAGGAAATGAAAAGTTTAAAAAGGTGATCTGCCAGAATATTTTCTACTCCTTTTTTATCATTGATTTCTAAGTCAAATTCCTGGAGTAAAAGGATCCATCTGATCAATCTAGGCTTAGCATCTTTTTTAGAAAGAAGATACTTTAGTGCGGAATGATCAGTAAACACTACAATCTTGGATTCAATCAAGTAAGAGCAAAATTTGTCAAGTGAAAACTACCGTCAACAATTCCTTCTCAGTGGTTGAATAGTTGATCTGTATACTATTCAAGCTCTTACTTGCACAATAAATCACATAAGGATTTTTATCCTTACGTTGCCCCAAAATAGCCCCAACCACATAATCACTGGCATGACACATGAGTTCAAAGGGAAGGTTCAAATCTGGAGGTTGCATAATTGGAGAAGATGTCATCATACATTTTAATTTTTTAAAAGGCACTTGGTATGCCTCAATCCATTCGAATTATGCATCCTTAGATAACAATTCATAGAGAGGGTGAGTTATAGAGCTAAAATATTTAATGAACCTTCTGTAAAACCCTGCAGGCCCTAAGAATGATCTTATATCTCTTATGGTTTTAATGTGGGTAAGTTGGCGATCAAATCAATTTTAGATTTGTCAACTTCCAGACCTTTTTCTGACACAATATGACTAAGGTCAATTCCCTAGCAAATTATGAAATGACATTTTTCCCAATTGAGTACCAAGTTCTTTTCTCCTCATCTAGTGAGAAAATATCGAGATTGCTCAAACAGTCCTCAAATGAGTCGCCAAACACAAAGAAATTATCCATGAAGACATCAAGAATGCATTCCACCATTCACTAAAAATACTCAGCATACAATGTTGAAATGTGGTAAGAGCATTACACAACCCAAGAGGCATTTGCCAATAAGCAAAAGTACCAAAGGGGCATGTGAATGTAGTTTTCTCCCGGTCTTTAGGGACGATTTCTATCTAGTTATATCTAGAATATCCATCAAGAAAACAATAGTATTGGTGGCCAGCTACCCTTTCCAAAATTTGGTCCATGAAGGGTAGATGGAAATGGTTCTCACGTGTGACCGCATTAAGTTTCCTGTAGTTTATGTATACCCTCCATCCTGTGGGGACTCGGGTAGGAACAAGTTCATTTTATGCATTCTTGACTATAGTAACACCGGCTTTTTTCGAAACGACTTGGGTAGGGCTGACCCACTGGCTATCCAAGATTGGATAGATTATGCCCACATCTAGCAATTAAGCACCTTAGCCCTAACCACTTCCTGCATGGTAGGATTGAGCCGGCATTGCTATTGCCTACATGGTTTTCCATCTTCTTCAAAGTAGATGCGATGCGTACACACTAAAGGGTCAATTCTTTTGATGACGACCACATTCCAAGCAATTGCATTCTTGTGTTGTTTAAGCACTTTTAATAGCTGGGCCTCTTAGTTCTCACTGAGAAGTGAAGAAATAACTATTGGGTATCCCCATGGTAAGCATATCTGAGGTTAGAAGGGAGGGATTTCAACTCAGGTTTAGATGGTTCAACCTGAGATGGAAGAGGTGGTGCACCAGTTGGTATAAGCTCCTCAAGCTTGGGTGTCCAGATAGCATGAGCTTCTTCCATAGTATCATCATCCAATTCCTCAAGAAAGTCCATATCCTCTTTGGCCTTAAGCATTAGTGCAATGTGGGAGTTAGCACACTCCTCTAAATCATCCTCCAGCACAGTATTCACAAAGTTCATTTCAAGGAGATCATCATCAATATTCTCGGGATGCTTGTATAGATTGAATATATTTAGTTCAATGGTAATGTTTCTAAAAGAAAGTTTTAACATTCCATTCTAGCAATTGATTAATGCATTTGATGTTGCTAAAAATGGTCTTCCCAAAATTACCGAAATCTGAGAATTGTTATTATGCATTGGTCGAGTGTCCAATACATAAAAAGTAGTAGGGAAATAGAAATTTTCAATTTGCACTAGTACGTCTTCTATTACCCCCCTTGGTTTCTCCATCGAATGTTTTGTGAGTTATAAAGTAACCTTAGTAGGTTTCAACTCACCTAGCCCCAGTCGTTGATAAACCGAGTAGGGTAATAGATTAACACTAGCCCCCAGATTTAACAAGGTCTGACCAATCCAGTGATTTCCAATGGTGCACAATATGGTGGGGCATCCCAGATCTTTATGTTGCTGGGGTGTGCTACGGTTTAGGAGTGCACTAACTTGCTCAGTGAAGAAAGTTTTCTTTTGTACATTTGTCTTATGCTTGGCAGTGCAAAGATCCTTAAGGAACTTAGCGTAGGCTGGAATCTAATTAATTCCATCCAATAGAGGAATATTGATTTTAACTTCCTTGAAAATTTCTAAGATCTCTTAGTTCAGGATTGGCATCTTGGAATGGGTCAATCTTTGTGGAAAAGGGGCAACGAGAGTGACAGTTCTATAGTCGGGGCCTTTTTTATTCTCAACAACAATTTCTGTAGTAACACTATCTTTTTTAATCTTTTCATGCAGATCTAAGGAGACATGTTGTTTATCTTTTTTTGGATTTTCATGAAGCTTTTTACTACTATGTTGAGTGACGACTTGAACATGCTCCTGATACTTTGGGTTAGTTATGTCATTCACTTCAAACTGGCCTTTTGGGTTTGGGAGAGGTTAAACAAGAAATGTTCCTTTTCCTTGAACTTGAAGGCTACGTTTGATTTATTCAATAGAAGTTTCTAACCTTTGGATAGCCTGCTGGTTATTCTGAATCATCTGTTGATTATTTTGCATGTTTTGCATAAATTGTTATTGAGATTGTACTAGCATACTGAGGGACTTCTCCAATGACCTATCCTAAACTTGTGGTGCATAAGATGCATTATGCTATTAGACATGTATGCACAAGAATTTGATGGTCTTTGGGGATTGCACTCAGGTGTAGTAGTTAGTCCATTCCTCCAGCTAAAATTTGGGTGGTTTCGCCATGAAAGATTATGCATATTCCTCATGGTGTTTATATTGAATGGCTTTTGGTATGAGTTCAAAATGTTAGCCTGTTCTTGTATTACTTCCTATAATGCAGGTCCAATTAGACAATCTACTGACAAATGATCTTCAAAAGCACAAATACCATAAACCATGACTATATCTTTATTCTTTCCAAGTTTCACGGTTTCTATTTCTCTTAAAAGTGCAGCAAGCTTGGCTTGGATTTCAGTTTGATTGTTTAATTGATATTTTCCTTGTCCCTTAGACTGATTCAATGACCTGGATTGATCTACCCCCATCAGACAAGGCCCATTTTTGCCCATTTTTGGTCATTAGTTCCAAAAATTCCCATGCATAATCAATTTGCTTTTAATCGAATTGACCATTACACATCATCTCAATAAATTGACGGGTGTCAGGAGTTAAGCCCTCAATAAAAATCTCGATGAGATGATATGTTTCATATCCATGATAAGGACATGCAAGGATCAATTCATTAAATCTTTCCCAACACTTATAATAGGGTTCCTTGAGATTTTATCTGAACATCATGATCTCCCTTTTTAATGTGTTGTTCTTATGCTGTGGGAAGAATTTCTTCAAAAATTTAGTCTCTAGCCTTTCCAAGTGTTAATTGAACTAGGTCTAAGAGAATAGAGCCAAGTCTTAGCTTTATCATTCAAAGAAAATGGAAATCATTGAAGTTTAATTACATCTGGCACTACATTTTGTAACTGAAGTGTTAAGCATACTTCATCAAATTCTTTTAGGTGCAAGTATGCACTTTCAGAGTCAAGCCCATGAAACTTTGGTAGAAGTTAGATCGTGCTAGTTTTGATTTCAAATTGACTCGTAATTGGGGGGCATCACTATACATGAGGGTGTGGTTTGTCGAGTAGGGCTCAAGTAACCATGAAGAGTCCTTGGTGGCTGATTAACCTCCACACCAATACGGTCCCCATTATTATTCCCATTCCTAAGTTAGGCATCGTTGTTACTAAACCCACTTTCCATTGGAGACAATCTCGAAGGACTAGAGGGTCTAAGAGATTCTTTCCTTTCTAACCTATGTGCTGATCCTCTTTGCCAAATTAGTTGAGAGAGCTTGTCTTTTCTTTTTTGAAATTTGAGGATTCTTTTTAATTTTTTATTTAAAAAACCTTGAATCTAAATAACTCCCTAAGGTTGAAAAGTTTCCTTATGTTTTCTAATTGAAAATGCAACAACTAGATCTCACCAAATCCTAGAAGGGGGTGAATAGGACTAATTAAAATTTCTTCTCAGATACAGGGCTACTTTAGTGTGCAATTTAAAGTCTCAATCAATATTACGAGTCCATAAGTATGATCAAGAGGGATGCTCAGAGTTGTGTGTGCTTGCAACGTGTGGATATGCTACTAGAACAAGGAAGATATAGCTAAAGATAATCAACACAAGTGATAAGGCTATAAAGCATCCATCACAAACATTAAGTGAAAACACAATAATTTATAGTGGTTCGGTCTCAGACCTACATCCACTCTCAAGAGCAATCTCTTTTGGTTCCACTGAATATGAGGTACTTACATAAGAACACCTCCTGCAACAATTTTTGATTCGGTGGTTGTCTTCCACCAATTGGATTTTTTATCAAGTGGTTGATCCTAGATCTATTCCACCAACTACAACAATTTTTGATGTGATTGTTTGTCTTCCACCATAAACAGCAAAGTAAATAAAATGAAGAAGAACACCCAGACAAATAACTGGATACCTTAGCTTTGAATGGTGTTCTTGAAGCTCGAAAGAAAACCTCAAAGCTTTGACCTCTTGTGTTTGATCCTTGGTGATGAAGATCTTCAAATGAGTGATCAGCCAATGGAAGAGGTTTTATAGGGTTTTAGAATGCTGGGATTTCTCAGATTGAATATAAGCCTTTCCTTAATGCACATCTACTCTTCTCAAAACTATAATGGCACTTTAAGTTTGACAGAGAAGATTGGTAATGGGAGCTTTAGTATCGGTTTTACTAATGGTGCAAGAGCTCAGATGGTGTTGGTAATTTTCTTAGTTCATACTATCTCTGTGGAGGAAACAATTGCTTCTCTTTAAGTAGAGAAAAATTCAAACGGTCAAATCTACAGCTAAGAAAAAGTTAGTCTATGGCTTACCCATATGCTCTAACACAATCCAACGGCTAGTTTGACCCAGATTCAATGTTTTTCCTTCTTATAGTTAAGCATACGACTTAACTATAAATCCTTCTATGACTTAGATGTGAGCACCTTACGGCTTAGCCATAGGTCAACCGTAAGCTAAAATTTGCTAATAGTACTCTCTAGAAAGTGGCCAATAAACTTTACAGTTTAGCCGTGAAACATTCTACAACTTAGTCGTGAAGGTTTTACTAATTAGCCGCAAGATCAGCAGTAAGGCAATATGGCCAATAGCTCTCTCTAGAAAATGGCCTGTAATATCCACAATTTAGCTGTGAATCATGATACAGCTTAGCCATAGGCCTTTTACAATATAGCCGTAGTATCAGTTGTAGAACAAAGATTCAAAAACTTCTATCTGGAAAGTGAGCCATAAGATCCACAGCTTAGCAGTGATCCAAGCCATAGTTAAAAACAAGATATTTAGAAACCCTTTTTCCATTCTATTTCTAGGGACATTAGGGGTCAATGTTACCTTAACCCTTAGCACTCAATGAAGATCTCCTAGATGATGGACTTGATGGATCTTGATCTTCCTTGATCTTGCTTGATCTTCATAGATGTAACTTGATCTTCCTTGAACTACACTTGACTCAGGTTATGGAATTGACAACACTCTTACTATGACACTAACAGTCTCCCTCTTTGTCAATTTCGTGACAAAATTACATACAATGAAGAGAATACAACGTTTTAAAACAATACACTATGTATAATTTCCATATTACATGATCAACCACTCCTTATACAACCAAGAACTACAAGTTTCTGAAATTTCAATAAGTCTGAAACTCACCCTGAGATACTGCTTGATCCTGTAAAATAAGTTGCCTGTAAAAGACTTTGAGCATAATGCACTATAAAGGTGGGAATAGACACAATGGACTATAAAGCTAGGAATAGAGAGCTCCCGCTAAAGTTAGTAGTCGCCCCCTTTTTAGCACAAAATTGACAAAGAAATAGTAAAACAAGAGAAACACCATAGCCATAACACATAAAGAAATGCAAGAAGAAGAATGCATACATAGTTCTCAGTAAAGAAACAATGTTAAATTCAAAACACAATTAATGGCCATAATACAGAGATTGCATCTCCTTCATAGACAAAATATGGGACAAAACACACCACAGAAAACAAAACACTAATCTAAAGGAGAAGAGGGGGAAAGAATTGCAACATCATCGCTTCGGCAACTTTTGGAGATTTTGGAGAGGTATTGAAAGGACTTCCTTAAGAGCTTCTCCATCTTCGTTTGCCACTGTTCAATAGTAGCCAGCTGAGCTTCAAGCGATACGGAGGAGGAGGCCGGAGGAAGAGACTAAGCAGGAGAGCCAGGAGTACGAACTGGGTAGGGGAATCCTCCTGAGAGTCTTCTTTATCCCCAGAATCAAGATAATAGGGACCAGTAACCTGTAGCATGGAGAAATGCATATTCTGAATGTTGATGGTCCCAAAGATAGGGTGAGACTTAGGAGTTTCATCAGATGGTGAACTTACCCACAATGAGAGGCAAGACGAATCATGAGATGCCCAAATAAGCAAGCATTGGTGCCTCTACCCGAAAATTGCCAAAAACGAATGATGGAGGCTCATATAAGAGAGGGAAGGCACATTTTGACATCTATATGTACATAATAGATAAGAGAGGGAAGGCGCACTTTGACAGCCATATGTACATAATAAAGTACATTAATCATGAAGGGGGTCAAGTCAGAGAAATTACACTTAAAGGGATAGATATTATATGTGAAGATGGCATGCAAAATCCTGTAGTGAGGGAGTAAAGATGCTGCAGGGAGAAAACCATTGTCTTTCCAAGGAGTTGCCTATCCCCATAAAGCAATAGTGACAATGCATTTGTCATCCTCTAAAAGGGAGTCCTTGATGACCAAAGGGGGGCACAACAAACATAGGCAGACAGAGAAGGGCAGAGAGGATGGCAGGAGTGATGACATTGGTGCCATCAGCGAAGTCAACTTCAAAAGAGAGGATGTCCAGAGATGCTTCCCCGATAGAAGCATACATGGTTTGGACAATGGATGGGAAACCAAGACCACCCCATTTGAAAATATTATCCCACCCAACTGTGGAAAAAAGGGAATGAACCCCATATTTTTCAATTGCAAGCAAATTAACACTATGCTCCATAGTAATGGGACTAGAAGAAAAGGATCGATCTTTAGAGGTTCCCTTGGAACTAGAACTCTAGAAGAGGGAGGAGAGTCTTGTCTAGGTCTAGAGGAACTGCCAGAGGCTCTAGGCCTCTTACCAATGGGGTAAGCATTTTTGGTGCGAGGAGGCATAGTGACAAAACAAATCTACAAGAACGGGAAGCACAACCAAAACCAAAAGGTAAGCCAAAATGCCACCAGAGATAAGCACACAACCCACACAATGGTTAGCAAAAAGAAATGTGCATAGACGAAAGAAACTAAACTGAAGCAAAGAATAATAGTCGAGGAAAAAAGGGATCAACACGGTAGAGGTAGGGAGAGAGAGAGAGAAAGTATACCTTGATGAAGAGAGCCTGAGGATGGAAGAGAAAGGAAAAGGAAAAAACCCTAGGGCAGACAACACCAAATGGGAATAGAAAAAATAACAAGAAGATGGGTTAAAAAAGAATTCAGCGTACAGAAAGAGGGAAGATATTTGAATGTATGACTTAGCCGTAGAGTATTTTATGGCTTAGCCGTAAAACCTGACGGTTGAGCTATAGGGTAAAATCATGCGTAGATACGGGTTAACTGTAGAAATGTTACGGCTTAGCCATAAAATGAATTAGGGCGTAGCCATAAGTCCTGGGCAATGCATAAATTATTCCAAACAGCAAACACCAACAGATTTTCTCAAAATTTCAAATTTTAAGGCATCTAAGGCTTTAGTCAAGATGTCTGCAAGTTGATGTTTAGTCTGAATATAATCAAGCACAATGGTTTCTTCTTCAACCAATTCCCTAATGAAATGATGTCAAATATCAATATGTTTTGTGCAAAAATGCTGGATCGGATTTTTTGAAATATGTATGGCATTAGTGTTACACAATACAAGCTCATTGTTCCTTGCTTAATACCATAGTCCATAAGCATCTGCTTCATCCAAAGGAGTTGAGAGCAGCAGCTTCTGGCAACAATCAAGCAATCATGCAACCTTAAGAATAAGAAGAATATCAAGATGAATATTATTTCACTAGTATGAGAATCCTTTACACAATATGAAATAAAATTAAAACAAAAGATTACATATACTAGGATGGAAAAGAATTCCTCCTTCTAGTTGATCTTCAAGGTTGGTGGTGTGGCTTTAAAGCTAAGCCTCCTTGATGACTTGAGATGTAGAGAACAAGAGAGGGAGAGTTAGAGTGTAGAAATTCTAGAGGTGAATAAAAGAGAAAAGAAATTCCCCAAAAGAAAATTCACTCATATCAGATATTTTCGAAATCTGGAATAATTACACTTTCAGACTTTTCAAAGTCCAGTCCACAATTCTATTCTCAAAAACTCTCTCAATTTCAAACCAACTTACGTGCATTGTGCGAAATTGTATACATCAAAAACCTATTTCGGATATTCTACAATAATGCTGCAAAAACAGAATTTTTCCTTCAAATAGTCTGATCCCCTGAAATTTAGCAAAAAGAAATTTCCTCTCAAAGTTACTAAGATAGTTGCCACTTTACTATTTACTTCGGTTGGCCTCTTTTTCTCTCACTATCTTTTTCCAACGCAAGAGTTCCCAAGTTCATACGATATAAGAAAAGTTAGGATCCAGAGAGCAAATCTAGTCCTTGTCCTTCCCCGCACATACTTCCTTGCAAACTTTTACGGACACTCTTCAGTCTCTTACTTTTTCCAACGTAGAATTTTCCAAGTTCATATGATATAGCAAAATTTGAGATCTAAGGAGCAAACTTAGTCCTTATGCATTTCCGCACATATCCCTTGAAAATTTCTATGGACACTCGTTGGGCCATAATTCATCTTTATTTTCATTTTTTTTTCTTTTCTTTCCTATGACTGTGCAATGTTTAGGTCCCTTAAGCTTTCTAATTAACCCATGTAGCGAGCGTTAGGCCAATGACTCCCAAACCAGATGGCTTTAGGGCACTAGATATGGAAATATCCCTCCGGGCTTACTGGCTCGAGTTAAAAAGCCTACGAACCCAAACTAGTCATAAATTGCTCATTATATGCTCTCTTTTATTTTCACTCTTTTTTTTTAAAACCAAAGTAAATACTAGGTGGCAGTTCTCATTTCACTCGAATTAATTCATTTTGGTTCTAATATATACAATTTACCAAAAGTGAACCAGGAAACAAAAAAATTCTACAAACTAAATTTCAAGTTTACATTGTATTCTCCAAAAAAAAATTCCAAAAACAAACAGCATCAAAGCTTCATATCCAAAATTTCGAAAAATGTATACATGTGTGTATGTGAAGAGCAAGTTTTGGTAATCTTCTGATAGGTTTTCTCCTTTAGAAAATGCAAACTTTCTTTTTACTTCCTTCCAAAAGTATCAAAATTCCAGATTTCTATATATCTTCAAATCGCTTCAATTCTTTTGAAAACTTTCTTTTCCAAAATGAAAAATAAATACCAACAAAAAAGAAATAAAGGTCCTAATTTTTAAAACAAAACTAACTAAAATGATAAAAGTGATAGAAAAATAAAAAAATTTTGTCTAAAATTGGACAAGCGTGCTTGTTCTCACCCCCCAACCTAAGATGAACATCGTCCTCGATGTTTATGCATGCAACGCAGAACTGTAAAAATAACATGAGGAAATATAAACATAAATGAGAGTAGAGAGAAAAAGTCACCTGAAGATGTGTTCGAGCTGCTCCCTGTCCAAAGTTAGACAAAACAGAAAAACAAGAACAAAAAGACAAGAAGCTACTCTAAAAGGAAATATCTACTCTAAAAAGAAAAGAAACAAAAACCTACACTACTGGATTCGAAATCAGGAGTCCACCTGGATCCCAAATGAAATTGTCCTCCACACAGTTTATAAGAAGCACAGAAAGAGATGAAACCATGAGGACTGCATATTTCTGTAGACTGTGTGAAAAAGGGACCACAAAGAAAATTCCTTCCTCCTCCCTTAAAAATGGATCTTTGAAAAACAAGAGAGGATGCAATGAGCAATTGCGTGACCCTAGGTCCTCCCGTGCCACAAATTCTTTTAAATTGATTTCCACAGTTTGTTTAGGCACAAGTTCAAAGGATTCCAAATTGTCGGACTCGGGTGTTTGAATGGGAGCACTAGTCTCTAATTCTGCAAGTTTTTCTGAATAACATTGAGGGCTAATAAATGCGAGCGCAATTTCTCTAAGGGTTGGATCATCAGATTTCATGAAGAAGTCAGTACATGATTCTAAAGATTCCAGATTATCTGACTCAGAAATCTGAAAAATGGGGTCATCCTCCCAATTGTAATCTTCCTTTTGAGGCTCAGTAGGTTCATTTGCAGTTTCCTCAATTATAGGAACATCAAATTTGTGAAAGACTACAATGCCAAATTCATCAGAGGAATCTGCATCATAGAAAGGATTTATGTAAAAAGGCATAGATTTTTCTTTAATGAAGTGGAATGGCCAGTACTGAGAAAAACTGGGGCACACAGGCTCATGTGATTCATCAATTGGTTCATGCATCGCCCCATCATCCATGTACTCATGTACACCCTTGGATATCGACTGTGTGTTTGTGTGATCCATATCTACGAGTTCTTTAATGAATGTAGGATCATTTTTAATTCCAACGATGGCATTTTGTTTTCTCATTTCAAGCCCGGTTTGATTAATCGAAGTCATTAGGCTTTTCATGTGTCGTTCATTTTGTTGTATGGTTTGCATGGCATTGTGTGTGAACTCAACTAATTTGGCTAAAGTATCCTCCAAAGAATTCTTCAGGGGTGGTGGTGGTTCATATGACCATTCAGGCGGAGAGGGATTATGAGGTGCATATGACCAGGGAGAAGAAGGGGGTACATATGATGTATCCTGCGAGGGATAGTCATACGACCCAGCCTGAGTAAATTCTTGGGAATAAGAGACATGATCCATATTGGGCACATTACGCCAATTGTTTAGTGAGTGATCATCCCAATTTGGACCACACATGTTATCCATTTCATTATGGTAATGCCATTGATTTGATTCTGTCCACCATGGAAATCCCACATCCGTATCAGAATGAGTGGATGATTGTGTGAGGTGTGGGTAATCATGTGGGGCCCTTATTGGTTGATCATCTACACTAACCATTCCATTAAAATCCTCAACAAATTCTTCATTGTAACAATGATCATAGTGATTGGCCCATTCCCATTCATAAGATCTAGCTGAACAATTTCTTTGATGTAACTTTTCAATTCTTTCTTGTTCACACAAGGTACGCCAAGACTTTGGTGGGCCATCAGTATTGATTCCATTCCCATTAGTTTGCCCATTATTAAGTCTCCTCATGTTTGTGGATTCCCACAAATCCTTTTTTTTTTTTTTTGAAAAAAAAGATAAAAACCTAAGTTAGAAAAAAAAAAACGTCTAAGCAACTCCTTAAGGTTGAAAAGTTTCCTCTAGTTCTTCAATCCAGTCCTATGAAACCAACTCGGCCAGTTAGCCACCAGGAAGTGGTAAAGTCACAGATAGACCCATTTGAAGGACCAGTTTCCTGAACAAACAAGCTGTAGCGCACTACAGGGGCAAAGGCTTTCTTAGACACCGAGAAGATTAAGGACAATGATTAGATCACTTTTGATATACTTTCTTCCCAAAAGAAGTTGAGACAAGTTGAAAAACAGTAACTTTTCCTGATTTTAGAAAGTTTCTAAAAATAGCAGTGATGTGTACTTTCTAGCATTTCATGCACATTCCTATTCCAAATTAGGGCGACTCATCATTCCATGCATGTCCTCCTATTTCTAGAAAGATGCCAAAATTAAACCACACCCACAAAGCAATGTAAATAAGGAAAGTTAGATAAGTTACCTTAAATGGCGCTCCCCGGCAGCCCCAAAAACTTGATCGTGAGTTCCAAGTGCAGAACCACGATGTAGTAATAAAACTGGTGAGACCAGGTCGATCCTCGGGGAGCAATGTGTTTAAGGTATTTTCAACTTGTAACCTGTCTTAAATAAAAATCTAAAACTAGCCTAATTTAAAATCTAACAAATACAAGTGTCCTACTTACCAAAATTAAATTAATTACAAACCAATGAAAGAAACTTTCCTAAATCTAAAAACCTAAAATAAAACTAAAATTGCTGCAAAACTAAAACACAAATTAGAACTTCTAAAAATAAAAACTAAAATTAGAAACTAACTAAACTAAACAATGTTAGAAACAAAATAAAAAAAATTAGAAACTTTCCTAGGTTAGAATTTCCAAAACTAGAAAACTTTTCAATGTAAAATCTTCAATTAAAACAATTTTAGAAAGATATTTTAATTATGAAAATTAACTAAAACAATCAAAAACATAAAACTAGAAACAAATTTAAAATTAGAAAGTTAGTAAAATTAATAATGCAATGCATGCCATGAGATGTTGAAAAATTCTAAGTATGAAAAACTAGTATGTTGATGCAAATTTTATGCATGATTTGAACTATTCTAATGCATCCTAAATTTAAATTTAATGGCTGGAATTCATGGTCTACTGATGCAAGAAACTAACAAAAAAAAAAAACAGAATTAAAAAAGGATCTAAAACAAAAAAGTTATGAATGCATGAATATGACAACTTTGCAAAATTCTGTGCAGAAATTCTGATTCGGGTTGATTGATTGGCAAAGTTTAAGCCTCTGGTTCGCAAACCTTCTGAAATTATTTTGATCTAAAATTTTGGGGAATGAACGACCACATCCTAAAATTTAATATTCCCAAGTTTCAAAGAAAAATATTGTGATTTGATTGGTCTACCTACTTCGAACTTTTTGTCAAAAACTATTTTTACAATTTGCTGAAACTGTTTTAAGTTGTACTGTTTGTATATTAAATCCGAATTTAATCATTAGATTCAGATCTGAAGGCTTAATTTTCATCAACTTAAATATGCACAAAATCTTATGATAAGAAAATAGATGCAATGATTCCTAATCCAACTATCAAACTATGCAAAAACAAAACTTAAAATCAATGTGAATGTAACAAGAAAAATAACAAAAGTGCAGAAAATAACATAAAATTGCAGGAAGTCAAAGGCAGTAATAACACGAAAGTCAAAGGCGGTAAACAACTGAAGTCAAAGGCGGTAAACAACTGAAGTCAAAGGCGGTAGATTGCTCTTTCAATTTCTTATCTTAATTTGGGCTAAAATAGATTAGCAGTGTTGTCTTAGGGTCTTATTCTTCATCTTAGGTCGTCAATCTAAGTGAGAATAACAAATTTCCATTCCATGTAGAAATAAATTTCAGAATTGGCCTCTAATCTTTTTTCACTCAAACCTCTTTAACTCCATCTTGCATTGCCTCCAAACATACAATGTATCCAAAGAGACAAAGTATATTAAAAAGGTTACTAAGATGGGTTACTAGTTGTGATTCCAATTCTATCCCAATATTTAAACAAGAACAAAAATTAACCCAATCACAAACAAGACTAAAATTATGAACACCACAAAATCAAAGACAAGAACAATTGAAAAGAAACAAACTTTACTAGCATGAAATTGTTTTACAAAAGATTGGAAATAAAAAGCAAACAATTACATACTAGGATGGATGAGAATTCCTCCTTCTAGTTGACACTTCAAGGTTGGTGGTGTGGCTTTAGGGCTAAGCCTCCTTGATGACTTGAGATGTAGAGACAAGAGAGGGAGAGATGGATGAAGAAATCTAGAGGTGGTAGGTGGGTAATTCTTCCATGAAGAATATGGGAGAAGGGTGCCCTATTTATAACTTTTTCAAGTCCTACTCCTTTTATACTTTTTCAAGTCCTACTCCTTCTCAAACTTTAAAATCTTAAAAATAATTAAAAAATTGAAAGAAAAAGGGCTCCAAACAATGCTTTGGACGTGCAATATCATTGGGGATTTTTTTCTTTTTATTTTTCTCTTCTTTCCTTGCTTGTTTTGTCCAGAAATCCCTTTTAGATGCTCCTTTCCTTCTTTGTCTTTGCCACCTTGCATTGAGATCTTTTGAGAGATGAAATAGGGATAAGAATCCTCTCTTAGAATCAAACTTGGCCCCCATGATGTGTAGAACTTCCCCTTTTATCTCTTTGCATCGTCAACTTTCCTTTTTTGGAAAGTTCTCCTTGTTGGCTCCTAACTTGAAGAGATCTTCTAGATAATTCTCCCTTGATTTTTTCCTTTATTTTTTCAATCAAAATCTGATCCAAAATCTCTTTTGGACGTGGAATAGCTTGCTTGGATATTTTTTTGCATTTTTTTTCAATTAAATCTTCTCCTTCTCAAAAAAAGAACTCCTATGTGGCTTTCCTTGTCCATCTTTGATGATATATTTTTCAAATTCTCTTCAAAATCTCTTGAGAATGTGCAACAAATAAATGGACACCATCTTGGATGTTTTACAAGTGTGCCCCACACATGTGCATGTGTGTGTGGGACCATGAAGCCGACTTTTTGCAATTTTCTTCCAATTTCCTTTTCTCTTCAATTCTGCTCTCTTTTCTCTTAAAAATCAATTCCTTGCCTCAATTCTTTACAAATGGGACCCATATAATCAATTTCCTACAAAACAGATGTGAATTCATGTGAAAAGACAATTTTACCCCTAACATCACATATGCATGACTGTGAGCCCATTTCTTATGAAATGATAATAAAAATGTACATCATTCTTCATGATTTTGTACGAATGAACTAATGATGAAGAGAATTCAATTTATTTCATGAGAAAAATTATTTTCACAAAACTTTCCAAAAATAGCAGGTTTCATGAATTTATGCGAAAAGTGTGATTTTTAAGTAATTTATGCAGAAAAATATAAAGATGAATTTAAAATGAATTAAACCATGATATCACACTAAATGAGGCTCTTTTAAGTTAATAAGTCCTTAAAATGGGTCAAATTATGTATGAAAATATGCATTTTTAAAGACTCATCAGTGGGACGTGGTAATTCTTCCATGGAGAATATGAGAAAGGGGTGCTCCATTTATACTTTTTCTAGGCCCAAAGCTTCCTTCTTTACTTGATTTGATATAATCTTGAAAAGATAAAACAAATTGGAGAAATTGGACTCCATACAATGGCTTGGGCGTGAGATATCTTGCTGGATTTTTTTCTTTATTTTTTTCTTTTTTCTTTGCTTGGTATCCTTGTTGCATGCTTATTTCCTTGTTTATCTTTTGCCACCTTGTATTAAAATCTTTTGAGGGATGAAATAGGGATAAGGATCTTCTCTTGGAATCAATCTTGGCCCACATGATGTGTAGAATCTCCTCCTTTTTCTCTTGCTTTGTCATCTTTTCTTCTTTGGAAAGTACTCCTTGTTGGCTCCAAACTTAAAGAAATCTATGAGATAATCTTTTGATTTTTTTCTTTATTTTTCAGCCAAAAATCTGAACCAAATCCTCCCCTTGGGCATGGAATATCTTCTTGCTTGTATTTTTTTATTTTTATTTTTTTTTTCAATTCTACTCCTCCTCTAGGGAGATTTCTTATGTGGCTTTCCTTCTCTATCTTTGATGAGATATTCTTCAAATTCTCTTTAAAATATCTTGAAAATGTGCACTAAATAAATGGACCCCATCTTAGATGTCCCACATTTGTACCCCACACATGGGTGCATGTGTGTGGGCCCATAAAGCCAACTTTGCATATTTTTCTTCTTTCTTCTTCCTATCTTCAATTTTTCTCTCCTTTCTTTTGAAAATGATTTCTTTGCATCAATTCTTTAAAATGGGACCCATATCATCAATTTCCTACAAAACAAATGTAAATTCATGTGAAAAGATAATTTTAACCTTAAGATCACAAATACATGACTGTAGGCCCATTTCTCATGAAATGACAATAAAAATGCACACCATTTTCATGATTTTATGTGAATGAACTAATGATGTTGAAATTTGAATTTATTTTATGAGAATATAAATTTTCACAAAACTTTTTAAAAATAGATTTTCCAAAAATAGCAAGTTTCATGAATTTATGCAAAAAATGAAATTTTGAAGCAAATTATGCAGGAATGCACTATAATGATGTATAAATGCATGAAAACATGATTTCACCCTAAATGAGGCTTCTTTTGAGTAAATAAGTCCTTAAAATAGTCGAAAATGTGTATGAAAAGATGCATTTTTAAGGACTCATTAGCAACAACATATTTATATCCTTTTTTTGGAAAGCTTTTCAAAAAGCTATGGGTACCAAACTTAGTTTTAGTGTTGCATACCATCCATGGACTAATGGACAATCCGAATGCATTATTCAAACATTGGAAGATATGTTGCATACTAGTGTTCTAAATTTTGATAAGGAGTGGGATAAGTACCTATCATTGTGTGAATTTGTACATAGCAATAGCTTCCATGAAAGCATTGGTATGGCTCCATTTCAAGCATTGTATGGATGTAAATGTCGGAGGCCAGTTTGTTGGGAAGAAGTTGAAACTAGAAGTTTCTATAGACTAACTATCATCATTGAAACGACTGAAAAGGTTCAGAAAGCAATTGAGAATTTGAAAGTTTCTCTTTTTGGAATTTTAAATTGGTGATTGGGTTTTTCTAAAGGTCTCCCCTATGAAAGGTACAATTTGGTTTGGTCAAAAGGGCAAATTGGCTCCGAGGTATGGAGGCCAGTTCAAAATCAAGAGCAGAACTGGTGATTTAACCTATCGGCTAGCACTTCCTATTAAATTCTCCGGTGTTCATGATGTATTTCATGTCTCCATGCTCCGTAAGTATGTTAGAGATCCTACCCACGTCATTCGGTATGATGATGTTCAAATTCAATTGGATGCATCATATGTTGAGCGCCCGCTCCGTATTGTTGGTACAAGGGAGCAAATATTGCATACGAAGACTATACGATGGGTCAACGTGCTTTAGGAGCATCATGGCCCTGATGAAGCAATATAGGAACTATAAGAACAAATGGCCCAAAATATCCCGACCTCTTCACGTAGGTTTGTGTCATTCAGAGGACTAAATGATTCTTAAACAGGGGAGGTTGTAACACTCCAGCCCTCATTAAGCATGCTTAGCAACTAATTAAGTAAGTTATTAGCTAATTACCATCCAATTAGGATGGATTTAACTTGTTTTGTCTTTGTGGTTTATGTTTAAATTATGGATAGGTAGTTGGGTCTAATTTAACCTTTACTAGGTAGTGAAAGCCTTTTTTCATAATTTTCAAGTTCATGGTTTTACGACATTCATGCATTATATTGACATCATCACATTCGTTTCATTAAGCTCGTCAACTTTCATACTTGACTCGAATACGTTTAAGTTCATTTGTATTAGTTGGATTTTTATTTGACTTAAACTGAAAATACCTCAAGAATATGGAGTTTCTTATAAACTCATAAATTATTCTGTTTATATAAGAGCCCACCATTCCTAATTGATACTTTTTCTCCTTGACACTTGTTTTTCCCTAAGACTCTCATTTTTTTTTTCTATATGATGATTTTCTCCTCAAATCAAGAGAATTAATGTTTGCATGTGTGATTAGAGGCTCATATTGGCATCTCTAGCGTCTTCTAATCTAATTACAAGCTATGAAGTGAAGGAGTCAAGTAGCTTTTTCTCTTAATCAATTTCTAGAGGTAAGAGCTACTTCCTTTCCACAAGTCTTCGGTTTAAGAATGAAGAAAAATCCTCCTGTAGACATGTACTCATTTCTTTCTTCATCCCTTACATGCATATCAATTTTAGGTTCGAGAATTGGGGTGTCATCTCAAGTTGAGCCAAAAGTAAGAGTAGTGGTTTGAATCCTAAACCAAGGTAAGTATAAGAAAATTTTGGTTTAATGCATATTGGTATATTATGATTCTTGTAATTTCACTGAATTCTGTGCAATCAGCCCTAACGTTCTTAATTTTCCAAACTCTACTATCTGATACCCTATTGATCTCAATTTCTCTACACTCTACTGTATTATGAAGTTCAATGTTTCTGATGCAGTATGAGATGAAGTATGAGTTTGATCAAATAATAAATGAATGAAATAGGAAGGGAATACCCTTTTGCATTAGAAATTTGCTTCAGACATTAAAGTTACTTCAGGAAATTGAAACTTATGGTTAAGCCATAGGAAGGTTACAGCTAATGGTCCCGAGAGGTAAAATTTGTAATTTTCTTCTACGGCTAAGCCTAAGCTAAGCCATATAATGTGTTACGGCTAAGCCGTAGCCAAGCCATGGCTCAGCCATAGGATGTATATGGCTAAGCTTAGAGGAAAATACGGTTAAACCAAAAATACGGAGGAAAATTTTCGTACCTAGAGCTAAGCCATAAGATGCCCATGGTTAAGCCGTAAGTTGCCCATGTTTAAGCCGTAAAGTCATTAAAACTTAAGGTTAAGTAGCCACTATATGAGACCTTATAGGACCTTAGTATTGGATCCTTTTACACTCTTAACTGGCCCAATGGAATGATGAAACATCATGAAAGTCTTGAGGGTGAGACTTATTGATGTGAAGTTGTCCATTTGTTAAGCACGTCCTAATAGGTGTTGGTTCAAAGGACTTTGAGACACATTTTTGAAACAATGTAAAGCCAAAAAGAGATAACTATGTATTGGATAACTTAAAAATACATCATCATGCATAGTTAGAAACAATGACTGATTAGATTATGGTTGGCTAGTAAAACTACCTTGATCCTATTAAATTGAATTGCATGGTAAATTGGATTACTGTTATTGCCTTCCACTCTTACAATAATGATTTAAATTGAAATGATCATTGTATGCATTAATTTATTTGACATGTTTCTTGCTATTCTTGATATTATATTGACATTGAATTGAGTACAAACGTATTGCATGAATGAATTGAATATATGCAGTTTGGTATTATTTTCACTCAACGAATAAATTTTATGATTGCTTAAGTTCAATGATATGATTAAATTAGAATGGTCCGACTCTACTCAGCCTGAATCTTATGATACCCGGCAAGGCTAACTTTGGTGTAGCATGAATGTTGCCGCTGCAGTGTGCTATTTTTTAAGTTTCCAGACTCCATGTATGAGAGACCCATTCATACCTTGGCCGGGTCAATGGTGTTCTCAATGGAAAGATCCTTGAGGGAGGATATGTCAAATGTAGTAGCCACATAGTAAAGTATTTTTATTATTTGATTCTTACAGCATGATTACTCAATTGCACAATATACCTAGTATACTGAATTGACCTTTTTAATCACCTGTTAATAATTCTTGTATGTACAATGCGTATTCCCTTAATTGTGCTTATACTTTGCTGAATGGTCTTATTCATTAGTTGTTTATAGTGTTACAGGCTCTGTTCTCGGTTTTGATCTTGCAAAGATCGAGAAGACTCCGAGGAGACTTTCGGGAACCCTTCCGGCCTAAATGAGTGGATAGTGGATCATCTTTAATTGATTCATCACGGAGTGTGCAGAGAGCATACTAGATCTTATTTTATGATGTAACTGCATTTAAGGTATGATGGCTTACATTCGTTTTCCTTTGTCCTACATGGTTCATGATCCCTTGTAATTTAAAACTGTGTAACTCATTCTTACTATTCTAGTAAACTTTCTTTTCTTGTTATACCGATATGTACCATTTTAACTCTGGTTCATATAGATGTGTATTAGTTTGGTTGTGATTATCCTATTTCATGAATGCTATTAATAGGCTTGCACATTTGAATGCTTGGACAGATGTCCGTTATAACCAGCTCACCCGTGTAAGTAATGTGACTCTCTCTTATATAATTCCGCCTAGACTCAAGTCCAGGTGTGTATTACACAGGAGGACATGTGTCACTATTTGGGGCTAATCCACATACTCAAATTCTTGAGCTCAGGTTGTACATTTGCTTTCAGATAGTTCTTCTCTATCTGATGAACTTGTGCTACATGAGTTTGATTATTTGTATTCAAAGCCTATAGAGCTCATATGAAGTTATTACAAGTCTCCTCAAACATCTACAAAAGATCAAAAATGTGAAATCATGCAGGTATGTGCTTGAGGTGTTCAACAACATCATACGTGAATGCTTTTGGTGCCCTTGCATTAGCATTTATATCTGAAAAAGTTACATTTACATTTGTGTCATTCCCTGAAGGGTTTGCATAAGAAGGGGAGAAAGAATATGGTCTATCATAGTTAACTCTATAGTTACGACTGGAACAAGTGCTATCATTAGTTATGTTGTTTTGGTCAACTTCTGGACGAGTATCTCTTCTTATTGCATTGACTTATTCAGGTTCGGCAAAAAATTAACTGACTTCTTCCAAGCCTACTTCTTAATCTGCATTATGAGGTGCATCTTGAGATGTTTGGGATTCATCAGTCGTAGTGTTTAGAATTACCAGAGCTGGAGCCAATGGTATATCTTTTTTTGAGTTAGAGGGGTTATCCTGAACTTAGAAGACTTCCTGAAGTGCAGTAGGACTACAAATGCTGAGGTCATTACGTTCTTCTGGCAACTTAAGCTCATCAGTTGGGTCAGAAACAATAAGCTGAGTTCTTAGTTTAGAATCTGCATTTAAAAGGGTTGACTCAATAGTTGGTTAAGGGGGAATTGCATGCGGACAAGAAAGCAATGCTTGTTATTGCTGCACTTCATCAAATTCAACCAATGGCTAGGGGTTCGGATGAACTCCCGAAGGTAGTGGAAATGGAGGAGGATCATTCGACCAACCACTTGTGCTCAGTCTGTGTATGTCATAAAAAACTACTAACAGTGTATTGAGACCATGCTTGATATTGAGCATACCCATTTTTGGATCAAAAGTTTGTTCAAAACTCTCATCCTCGTCAGAAGGGTATTCTTCAGCAAAGTAGTCATCAATCCACTAATCATCTTCGAAATCAAAATAGTTTGACCAATCTTCCTCATCTGAATTAGGAGGTGTGATATCCTATGATATCCTATTGCAATTGGATTTTGGTGGCTTTTCTTCATCCTTTGGAATTTGAATGATGAAGTTAGCCAAAGTAAAGTGACCTTTGATTGGTTTGGGAGGTTCTTCTGAAACGGAATCATTGACCACCTTTTTTTTTCTTCTACTTAGCTTGTTTCTCTTTTTTGGCCAACTGATTCTAGGTGGCTTTTTGAAGGTTTTTAAGTTGTCTTTTAATCTTCCTTCTTTTTGCAAGTGTGGATTTAGTTTTAACCTTCTCCCAGCCTTTATCCTTTACTAGGTCTGAGTGAACCCACATTTCTTTTCTGAAAAGGTTTTGACTGGTATCGGTCCCTGCTTGTAATGTACTACATTGACGACTCGGAATTCATCAGTCAGTGGTTTTGGTGGAGTGGACACTACTACAGGTGCGATTTGTCCAAAGGAGATTAGGTTGACTGAAGTTGCATCATATTCCAATAAAAAATTATCACTCTAATTTTCCACATCTCATTGAATTTTTCTTTCAAAATGAAGCAGTCCTTGAGAGGATGAGATGCTATTCGATGATATGCACAGTAATTTGGGTCATTGCCACGACCTGCTTGTTCAGGCTTCTTTATTGGTGGAAGTTCAATTTTATTGTTATCCATAAATGACCAGAAAATCACTTCGATATCCCCATCAACAAGATATTTAGGTTTCTTCCTCTTTTCATACTCCTCCTTCTTGGTTTGATCAGTTTTGACATTCTGAGGCTTTTGAGGGGGTTTGGAGGTTTGCACATTGAAGACCTTCTATTTCTTTTTCAGTTTTGGAACAGAAGATGAAGATAGCTCCACTTTTTGGGATCTTTCCTTCTTTTGACTGATCTCCTTGAAGGTCAACTCTACATCAATAGCTACTTTAACCAATCGGGCTAGAGATTTAGTTTTATGACTGAGTATGATAGCCTTGATCTCTGGTCGTAAATTGGTTTTGCACATTTCAATGGTTACCTTTGAGATGGTTGTTCCAAGCATTTGTAAGACAATGCTCTCTATTTGTTGAAAAATGATTGTGTAGTTTCAATGTCTCCTTGCCTTGTACTGCTAAGCATGGCAAAGGTGACTGTTTGATCCTCTTCTTGGAAGTGAAGTAAAAACTTCTCTTCCGTGATAAGCCTTATCATGAATGTGAGCTCTGGTAACTGTTTATGCCAATCAAAGGCAACTCCTTGCAATGTGCCAAGGAACAACCTTATTTTTAGTGCATCTAATTCTAGGATGCTCCCGAGGACTGACTTGAAATGCAAAATATGCCGATATGCTAACCCCATCCCAAAGTATGGCTGGAAAGTCAAAAGTTTATAATCTGGCGGGAATGGAACTAGATCATTTTCCAAAGGATACTTGTGTGTAATACCCTTCTTTTTCATCCTAGTCTCCATTTTTTACTTTGTCAATATCTCTTCAACTTCTTTGAAGGTCATGTGTTTTTCAGGACCTGCATGAAGACCATTGATGAATGATCACCACCAGAAGAACCTACAGCTATCACTATGTCTATTAGAGACTTGATTTGCGCTGTGAGTAGGTCAATTTTAGTGGCATTTCTCCTGATCATTAGCTTTTCTTTTCTATCAGCAAATAGAGGATTAACTGGAGCTTCAGCTGGACCACCTAACTTATTTGCTAAGACTTTCAACTGGGCAGTCAAGTGATCAAGTTTAGTTTCTTGTTTTTTGATAATGTCACTGACATTGTCTTTTTTATTTTTGCTAGCATCTTCCTCGCTGACATCTTTACTTCCACTAGCATCATCTTAAAGGAGGGTCACTCCTTTAAGCCATGAGTACAGTGTACTGACGAGGGTAGGAAGATGTTAATGTAGGAGGAGTGAATTGACTATCTTCTGTATCTGAGATAGTAGTAGGATCCTCATTAGAGTCTGTTTCGACATGCCCTTCAGAAGTCCTGCCTGAATGGGAGTTGGAGTTAGACTCTTGTGATCGAGTCCAAGCCATGCTCCAGGTAACTCCCTAGGTTGAGCCTGGTCTAACCATGCATGACAAGGTCAGGTCCGTATCATCTTCTTTGATCACCCATTTTTGAGTAATTGTAGGCTATGATAACTTTTGGGTTTGATCCTTAAAGCCAGCCAAAGCTTTTTTCTTTATCTGATTAACAAGTCTAGTTGCTAAGGTTTGATCTTTGAACCTGGCAATCAGTGGCCTGGAAGTACTGGCAACTCATTCCCAATCCATAGGATCGGAGTGGGAAATGAAAGGATGTCAATAGTACCTTTTTTGTTTTTTTTTTCTGCTCCTTCTTTTATTGGAGTGAATCCTTAAAACGGGCAAGATCAGTCGAATTATTGATGACCAATCGCTTATCTTTCTTTTTCTCTTTAGCGCCATGTGATAGATGCTGGGGTGAAGATGACGAGATTGATGCTACGATGATAAATGGTGGATGCCTCTTACCAAACCTCTGTCCCTCTTTTTGATTTAGATGGTAGAAGGTATTATCTTTAAGTGAGGCCAAGAGTTCGTTCTTAGCCTGGTAGATTTTGGAATGCATGGTTGTGGTGACCACATACTACAATCTTGGAATGGATGCACGTTTCTGGGCCTTATTGCGAGTTATAAGTTGCCAAAGGTCCTCTGGTGCTTGCCTATAATGGCTCATTGTTTGGGCCAAGTAGATGATGATCTTAAGCAATGGCAGCCACTGAATATGACTTGCTAAGTGCTATTGACTTGTGATCCATGAATTGAACCTACTTGCCCCTAGATGAGGCTTAATGATATGAAGGCTACTACCTCCTGACTTCAATTCGTGTTTAGGTTCCTCTTGAACTTTGTTGAAAACTCCAAACGGACTCTGAGCATATTTGGAAACCCAAGGTTTGGGAGTCTCGGTCTTCTTGATGGATTTTGGGGTCACTAATGATCCATCAGATCAATTAGAGTCATGGAGCCTATAAAAGTAGAGAGTCTTTGGATGACTGAGACTTACGACGAAAAGGTAGAAGAGTTAGTTCAAGCCCTTTTCAATGCTCTTGCAAATAATTTGTTTTAGGTCATGGAGATTTTGAATAGCCTCTCCTTGGCTTCATCGAAAGTGATGATTAAGGAACCCATGATATCCCTAAAGAAAAGTAAGCCCAAAGACTACATTAGTGTCACAATCAACATGGCTGCGGCTTGGGCTAGTCGGAATGGTTTATGAATGCCATCTAAACCAACATGGTTTTGAATTAGAATGGTCAGAAACAGGCATAAATCCTGATCTCATTATGTTATGCTGACTATCCTAGCTGTTAGAATTTCTACAGAATTTCGGGACCATATAATCTGTCATGCCCCTAAGCCGAAGATTGGGGATTAGTAGTGGATCCCAAGGAAAGCCACACGTAACCCATGACAATTTATGCCACGTAAGACACGTACGAACTGTCACAAGTGTGAGTCCACAGGCACATATGAGGAAGATCCAAAAACACATATCAATTATTTCTAAAATTTAAGTGGAAACCTGGAGAATTCACCTGTACATATCATAGACATTAATAAAACGTTTAATCTTTCCATTAATATAACTAAAGTCTATTAATTTCCCAATCCACATGCACACGATACAGAAGTTCCATAACACAAACCAAAGGGCAAATGACAAGTCCAACCACAAGCCAAACTATGGCTACACAACAACCCCAAAGGAACCCTATTATGCCTTGTGAAGGATGACTAATAAAATACATCCTTCTCGTTCCACTCGTTCACATCCCAAGGTACCATTGAGGTTCCCTCCGGGGGAGCCCCAACTGCCATATCGGTACTGGGTTCCATACTTGTAACACCAAGGGTAGCACTATTAACACGATTGTTAAACAAATATAAGAGTACATAAGCCTATCATGATGTGACAATTGAAATTAAACAACGTAATAATTAAAAGAGAACAAATATGGAAACTAAGCAAGTTGTGCATGTGAATAAGCATGAATAAAGAATCATAGATGAAAGATAACATCACACTAATTGGCATCCACGTGGGTATCTTCTCTTTAGTAAGAGAGCATATTGTACTATGGGAAATCACTAGCGATCAGGCCAAGACCGTCTAGCTACCCTAAGAGCATCGACCAACTCTTCATATAACTACTACAGTAGGTAATATATAAAATGCCCTCATTCGGCCCCGTCGAACCTCCTATTGGTATAAGCTAAGTGGTGCCGACTCAATGTATCAAGACTAATTAAAGTTCATACTTGTCATACATAGCGATCAACTCGTACTTATACAGAAATGTATATCAGTCTTGAGATCATAACCAATCATAGAATCAAAATTAAACGAAGTAAATGATAATCAACAATGCATACGTAAATGAGCTATTGAGCTCGAACCCTCTCTACCTTAACTACACTTATCTTCGCTCACAGGCTCATGCTCAGTAGAAACTCCATCTCTAATTTTGCCTTGAGGTTTGCCAGGAGGAATGCGTACATAATTAAATCATGTTGAGGGCAAGGTTTACTTACAATGTGAATGCATTTAGATTGAGAGGTCAACAAAGAAATTTACTAGCCAACCCTATGTTAAGACATTCTATGTTTCCTTAGTCATTCAATACGGCGTATTCATAAAACGTCCGGTGTCAATGTGTTACTAAAATCTTAGTGTTTCAATGTATAAGTGATGGACACCACTTTTTATGCCAACACTCATGACGTGATGTCAGGAAATAACCAGAAGTCAAGAGGGAATGAGTGACAGCTCAACACTCTTCTTTCTTAGTATATTATTACCATTGGGCTAATTTGATTGAGGTAAAGGTTCCACTTCTAAGGCCATAAATGGTCTTCGATTATACTTACAATCCTACGGTAGGGTTAGCTTAGAACACCTCGGCTTCACCAAGGATCAAAGGTGTATCCCCTCCTTGTGCAACACTATGGACTATGGAAGGTCCATGGGCAGTCATGGAAACATATTTAAAATAGAATTTTCAATATAGAACACTGGGTTACCCGACCAATCCGGTATGGCGTCCGACCAGTCGGATACCTTTCAGAACTAAAATTCAACCGATCGGGCTTTAGGACCGACCGATCGGCCCTGAAGCACTCTGCTCCGGGAGATTTAGTTTCTAATTGCTTCATCTTCTTACTCATTCTATTTCGCTGCATTCAAACACCAAAGGAGACCACCCCTACTGCATATTGGGTCTCCCGACCATCCATTTTCAACATTTATTCAACAATCCACTCATTAATACTTAAATCAATTTTACACAACCTCAATGGAAGATTAAAAGAGTTGTAATTTGGTACATGCATAGAGCTCATCAAGAACCAATAAATCGAGTATACATGTAGAGAATATGCACCCTTATACTTGCCTTAAGTGCGGTGTTTCACCCAAATCAATTTGCCCTTTGGTAGATGGTGGAGAAGACTTCACTAGAGGTTGATCTAAAACATGCATTGAGAAAATGACAATGTGATGCATGCATGCTCAAAGTTTGAGTCTCTTGACCTTATTAAACCTTTAAAAAGGAAATGATGATGGGGTTTTCTTACCTCAGGGCTTCTACAAGCAAGAGGGAGGAGATGATGCCTTAGTTTCCAAAGAAGAGAACAAGAAAAGTGAAGAGGAAGAAAAAGATGCTCAAACCCTTTGCATGCACACTTCAATCGCCCAAAATGAAGACAAGATGAAGGAGAAAGCATGGAAGAGGAGAGGAACTCTTACTATAGCCGAATGAGGGACGGGGAAGAGGAAAAGAGACAATGGGTTTTGGGTTTTTAAATGATGGATTTTCTGGAATTACAAATAAGCCCTATTGGTTTTCTGGATTTTCAAGTTGAGTTAGTTGGGCTTTAAATGGGCCAAGATGAATCCGAATAGAGTTCAGCCAAACATGAAAGATGACCCTTAAGAGGAGACACACTCAATGCAATTAATATGATGCCTTAATGATGCAAAACCATGAAATTCAAAAAAAGGAAAAGGCCTTGACTACCTAAGTAAGGTTCGAACTCGACCCAACTACCTGTCCATGACCCAAACCCAAAGGGATCTGAGTTAAATTAACCTAATTACATATTAATTAAAGTAAAAAAATTAATTATTATAGATTATGATTAACTCGGGTTAAGACCTCATATAACCAAGCTTAAGAGCATGCTAAATTGACTGACATGGCTACTAAAATTTCGGCAGCATTTCAAGGCTATCTGTGTCAGACTTATAAGCAAGAGAGGGTTGGATCTAATCAAAGGGATAAGGCCTACAGGATCGAGCCTGCACCACTACCACAATGATCACACGGGATCCATCAGTGCATGACGCCGACAATGTATGACTGCAATGTCGTTGGTCTTATCACTAATTTGATACAAACATTTATTTGGGTCGAAGCTTTTTGGACTGAATTACCACTCTTCTATTATATAAAAGGGTTTTGATTTGGTCCACGTACATCGAGGTGCAAAGTTCTTTCAATTAAATGAAAAAAGTATGCACTTTTAAGTGCCTAATGCCGTCATTTGAATGATAAAAAGATGCAATTCAAGATGTAAAGTTCCTTCATTTAAGCCCCCAAACCCATCATAGACATGAAGGTCTTACATAAGTGTCTTCAAAAGTCAAACAAGTCAATTTAGAAGCAAAATAGGTCAATGACCATCGACCCGTGGTCACTGCTTATTTTCCACTACTTCCTATGGTCATAGCATTTTCTACATAGTATCCCACGGCCATTGGCTCACAGCAGCGTATTTCAGCACTTTTCATGCATTTTAGGCAACTTTCATGTCTTTTGGCCAAATTTGATCACAAATCTGAGTGAAATAACTTCCCACAGATGGTGCCAATCTTCTGGTCACGCTTGAAACATGATGTAAAATGCAATGGATTCATGTCCAATGTTCACACACATCAAGCGTTAAGAAAAATGAGAAATAACTATAGTTCATCATTATTTTCCCTTTTGTTTACATGGGTTCAAATGCTCTGACCGCGGGGACGCAGGTTGTTTACAAGTTTTGAAACATTACAACCCCTCTTTCTAGTCTCAGATGTGATTTAAATATCGAATTTACAAGGAAATCCATGAAAAAATGGATGAAAATGCAAGAAAGGGAAAGACAATGGAGAGTGACCGTGAGCCATGGTCACTGGCTCTTTGCCAATGACTGTGGCTCACGACCACTAGCAGACTATGACCGAAATGGCCAATGTTTGCTTCTTTTCTTCTTTTGTTTTATTTCTGTGACGCTTCCAAGGTGTTGAAACTTGTTTTTTTTTTAATCTTCGGAGTGTTGAATGACCATCAAGAAGGCTCGGTTTGCCTGTGGAATTGATAAAAACCTTTGGTGATCATCACTTTTAGTTATGGACTGTTTTTATACAAATCCGAAAAGGGTGCTGTGTACAAGCAAAGTGGAGCCAAAGTTGTGTCATTCTGAACCTATGATTTTTAAAGGACAAAATGAAGCCTAAGGAGGCTTGTTTACAACTTTTGGGATGACCCCAAAACACTCCCAAGTGAGAAAAACAAAGGAATTGATTTCATCCTTTATATGCTTGATGAAACTTGAACATTATCTTCTTTTAAACAATACACATGCTACTTCTCCTTCTCTGAGCCATGTCTCAGCTCAAGCTAGTGAAGAAGAAGGAGAAGTGGGATGGAGTACTTAGAGTGCCTTGTGACTTGCTTGATCTTGCTTAGAATTCTTGGAACCTTAGAGTTTGTCTCTGAGACTTTGGAACTGGTGTGTCTCTGCCCTCCCAAGTGTTAAACCTCCCTTTTATAGACTTCAGAAGTGGTTTAGAGAGCTATGGGAAATTGAGGTTTGAAAGGAAGTGGAGGAACCACTAAAAACCATAGTAAACTACTCCACAGGTGTTAGTGGCCGCAGCTGCGATCATTGACAAGTCCCATTTTGGACTTTTTCCACATGTGACCTGTTTTTGCTTATTTGGGACCCTATTGATGTCTGATCTTCATGACACTTGGAGAGATGCTTTTTGACACAATTTTGAGTGTGTGATAGAAATTTTAGCCCATTTTGACTTTTTGAAGTTGGTCAACTCTCCTGTTGACTTTTCATGAGAATGGGCATTTATTTCAGCTATTTGAGGCCCAAATGACCTCGGTTTCATTTGAAACTTGGAGGGACTGATGTCAGAGTATCTTGGACTATTCATCTAAATTTCATGCAGTTTGGATTTGTGGAAATAGGATTTCGAATAGTGACCCACTTATTGTATGTTCTAAGTTACTTTCACCTCACATTGTAGGCAGTTAGCTTGTTTTCTACCCGAATGACGTCCAATTGACTTGAAATTTTGGGGAATTAATATTAAATATATTTTGAATTTTTTTTTCAAATTTTATCAGTTTTGGCCTCCTAGAAATAGGATTTTAGTCAATGACCCCCATAGCTCGGAAGTCATGGACTCCTAGCTGACATATTGTTGAAGTAGGCTCAAACGAAATCCTTTTAACTTGAATATTTTTAAAATATCCTTTGAGCATGACTAAAGCTTTGTGCCCAAATTTCATCAATTTTGGGCATCGAGAAGTAGGACTTTGGTTAGTGACCCCCATGACTTGGGGGTCACTGACCCAAAGTTGACATGTTTGTAGACTTTAGATCTAATGAGGTCCATTTGACCTAAAATTTTGTAGAACATCCTTTGAGCATAATTTGAGCTTCCTCCAAGAGTTTCAGCTGATTTGATCTTCATGAGGTGTCACTTTGCATAGTGACCCTACAAAGCTTAGTAAATGACCATCTAAACTAAGTATGGGTCTAAATGATGTCCAAATGCTCTAAAACTTTAAAGGATGGTCATTGAATGTATTTAAAGGCATTCCTTTGCATTTTAGCTATTTTGACATGTAGAAGTGTCAACTTCTACATTAACCCCAAGGAGCTGGCAAATAGTCATTAAAGCTTAGTTTGAGCTGAGATGAAGTCCAAATGCTTTGAAACTTTAAAACATCATTTCCATGCATGTTTTGGGTTGCCATGAGATTTTTGGCCACTTTAATAACCCCAAAGCTTGAGCGTGTTTAATGAGCTTTAGATTTTGAGCTAATTAACCTTAAATTTGAAGTTTGGTGAGTCAAGTGACCAAATGAAGTTCACTAACTTTGGAATTGGAACTGCTGCACTTGAGGTCATATGAAGTCTTTTAGGTGGATTGCATCAACTTTGAACATCTAGATGTAGCACTTGACTTGTCATTCCACAACCTTAGGGTCTATGTGCTCTTGGTTTAGAATTTGCTTGTAATGTCTTCACTGCAACATTTGTATTTTTTTATAGGTTAACACGCACGAAGTCAATAGTTAGTGTCTCACATGTAGACAATAACAATATATTCGTATGTGTGGGTTGGAGCATCTTTCCAATATGTCCCAAATACCATTAAATCATGCATTAATCACAGCACTGGTTAAGAGATGGAGGACAGAAACAAACACCTTCCACCTACCATGTAGGGAGGTAACTATAACACTTGAGGATGTCGTTTATATCTATGGTCTTCCTATTGGTGGCCTACCAGTCAGAGGTAAAACCAAAAGCAGTGCCAAAGAGTGTGCAAAATTATGCATCGGATTTCTACAAAAGGCACTAGTGCCTACACATGATAGCATCAGTGAATGAATAAATTTCAGTTGGGTAAAGGCAAATTTTAAAGGAGAACAAAAGAAGAAGAAAATAAATGAATCAGTTGAGAAGTACAATACAAGAGCCTACTTGTTTTGCTTAGTTAGTGGTCACCTCATCAACAACTCCTATAATACATCCACTCCGGCATGGTTACTACGCTTATTCAGTGATTTCAGGAGATATGCATGGGGCCCTACTTGCTTAGCTTCATTGTATAGAATGTTAACTAAGGCATCAATGTCTACTGATTCTCATGAAGAAAATGAAGATAAGAAAGCAAAAAAGTCAAGAAGCTCTCGATTAGACCTTCTAATACTTTGATTGGTCTGATGCAACTTTTATGGGCACCATTAATTTACATTCATTTCTTAAGGGTTTGACTTACCAGAAATGTTAATTATTTGTTCCTCTTCTGAATTTTGAACTTTCTGATTAGGGCCTATTCGAGATTGACATTTCTGCGACCACAAGGCCATTTCATAGATGTAGATTTCGATTTTGAATTTCTACTTTATAAACCATGGATTCAAAGTTTAAAAAAGTATAAGCCTTCCAAGAATCTTAAGGAGCGTTAGGATCAATTAGAAAAGATGAAAGTAGCAGAAGTGAGTTGCCCATTTTGCTCACAGCTATTTGCTTATAATAATTATATTTTATATTGTGACATTCCTTGTAATGTTCGGCTATGTTATTACATTAATTGTTTTGTTGTTTGCATGGACTCCATATAAAGAAGTACAAGATAAGTTGGCAAAGGTGGTACCAGAAAGAAAGAGGTTGCTATTCAGTGCCAATACTACATTGATATTTTACTGGATTGTTGAACGACACAGCACTGTTAGGGTAATGATGCAAATCAGTTTAAAGCAAATATTTAAAACATTCAAGTGCAAGGTTGATGATTGTAGTTTTACCCGGTGAGTCAAGACTCGTATCCATAAGGAACTAATTTTTGTAGAAAACCTATCCTAATTGTAAAATTAATGCTAGCCAAATAAAATATATAAAAATACACACTACTGAATCTAAAAATTATATTTAAATTTCAATCTCAAATCTGAAAATTAAAGAATAATTCAAAATTAAACCTAATCTTAAAATCCTAAACTAAAACAATCCTAGAACTAGAAATTGCAAAACCATAAAATTCATCAAACCACAAATTTTAGAAAATTAAATAAACCATGCATTAAACTAAAAATCAGAAATAAATCATTCAAATATAATGGATAAAAAGTAAGAAAAAAGAATTGTAGTTTCTTTTATTATGGGAAATTAGAACATCGTATTGGCAGAATTATTAATAAACGGCTACAAAAACACCACACCAAATGCGTGCTATCACCACTCACAAACTCATGAAAATGATCCAAGGTGGGACACCTTGACCTCACTAATTGCATCTTTAAATTAAAACAAACCAATACAATCAATAATATCCAAAAATAATTAAAACTAGAAAAAGAAATCTCTCTTTACCCTAGATCAAGACTTCAAGAAAAAGAGGGGACTTGCATATAATCCGTGCTCCAATCTTCAAGTTTCACACCAAGGGAGGAGTAGATGAACAAGAGAAGATGATGGATGAAAGAGAATGGACCCAACAATGGTCTTCAAGTTTCACACCAAGGGAGGAGTAGATGAACAAGAGAAGATGATAGATGAAAGAGAATGGACCTAACAATGGGCTTGGCCAAACCCCACTTTGGATGATGGACATGTGATGGAAGGGGTTAGAGATGGAGAGAATGGTGGTGTGGGTGTGGAATGGTATGGGATGGTCTGTGTGAGGGAGAGAGTGGCTGGGATTATGGGTTCTTTGAATTGGTGTGGGACCACTTTTACTTGGAATAGATGTGAATATATATATATATATGGACTTGAGGAGAGAAAAAAGTAGTAGTTGTGAGGAGTATGGAAAGTGGAGTTGATGGCTGAGATTGAATAATGGGTATGGAAAAAAATAAACTAACATGGAATGGTGATCTCTTGGACGACCACTGGCTTGGGTTGCAAATTAATTGACTAATATGGGAAGTGGAAGTATGGGACGGTGTGGCTGGATTTTTGAGTGGGTCTTGAACGGTTCTTGTAATGCTTCTTTCCCTTTTTGATCTATCCTCCAACTAGGATTTGGATCTTTGAGATCAATTCTCCAATCCAAACACAAATTCCTGGAATTGGATCTCAATTGAAGTGTATGTCCAAGCATGTGAGTTCACTTTTCAAATTTGTAAAACTCTCTCCTTTTTTCTCTCATGCAAGAAGACCTTCTATCTATGATTTCCTTTTCTTATCATCACTAATCTTTCTTGGAGATTTCCTTGAATCTTTGATGAGTCTTTAAAAATTCACATTTTCATTCACCTTTTAGACCATTTGAAGGACTTATTGAGCTAAAAGAGCCTCATTTAGTGTGATCTAGTGGTATCAGGTATTTTAAATTCATTGTAGTGCATTCTTGTATAATTTGCTTAAAAATCACACTTTTTGCATACATTCATAAAACCTGTTATTTTTGGAAATCTATTTTTGGAAAGTTTATGTGAAAATTTATATTCTCATGAAATAAATTGAATTTTTATCATCATTAGTTTATTCACAAAAAATTTTAAAGAATGGTGTGCATTTTTATTATCATTTCATGAGAGATGGGCCTGCATTCATGCATTTGTGATCTTGTATTAAAATTAACTTTTCACATGAATTCACATTTTTTTGTAAGAAATTGATAATATGGGTCCCATTTTCAAAGAATTGAGGAAAAAAAATGATTTCAAAAGAAAGGAGAGAGGAATTGAAGAGAAAAAGAAAAAAGAAGAAAAATTTGCAAAGTTGGCTTCATGGTCCCACACACATATGTACATATGTGTGAGGACACACTTGTGGTATGTTTAAGAAAGGGGTGTTACTCTCTAATTGTTACAAGAATTCAAAATCAACGCGAGGAAAGAAAGCCAAGGTGGAGAGAATTCAAGGAAAGAAAAGTTAAAGAAGGAGAATTCAAAAATAGAAAGTTAATCCCGTTTTTCTTTGGATAGTATACATTAAAATGGTCATAACTCTCAAACTAAGCATTAGATTTGGACAATCTATGTACCTTTGTGAAGCTTTTTTTGAGGTACCAATCAGAGTTAAGATGATAAAGATATGACCTCGAGAAATTTACTATACATATTTAGGCGGGATTGAGATTGTCTCATCAAAGGTAGGCCTTATCCTTTGGCAAATGTTACCTAAGAAAGGTGGATAAACTTATAATTTTAGCAAAAGAAGGAATCTTATCTCATCTTAAACTTGAAAGACTTGTCGGCCAAGAAGAGGAATTACCATAAGAAGAAAAGCCACATATGAGACCATTTTTGAAAAGGAGTAGAAGGAAAAAAGTATAAATAGGGAACCCCTCTCTCATACTCTTCTTGAAAGAAGAGACCTCTCTCTTTAGCTCTGTCCTTCCACTTTCTCCATATATTTCTCTCCATAATTTCTCTATTCAAGAAGGCTCTCTCCAACTTGAAGCTTCTACTAGGAGAGGATCTTTCATCCTAGATCATGTAATGTTTTTTTTTTCATTCTCTTTTTATGTAAAAACATTCATATCTAGTAAAACTGTGTGTTTTCATTTCCTTTATTTACTTCTTTTTATTTCTTTGATAATAAATGCTAGATGTTTATTTTTAACCTTTTTGCTTTTTGATTGATAACTTAAAGAAACCTAAGAGCATGATTTGAGCAAACATAATCTAGGATAAAAGAAGAACATAAGAAAAGAAGAAATCATACACTTTCACACAGTTATTTTCTTTCACTTCCACACATTTAAATTATTGTTATTCCATACATTTAAATTCTTGTCTCACCATACATTTAAATTCCACTACACCAAAAATGCCCATCTGAAATGGTTTAAAACTGTTCCTGAATGAATCTGGAATGGTTTCAAAGCGTTCCAAAAATGGGTGTCGCAGAAAATCTGGAACGGTTCAAACCGTTCCAGATTTAAAAATCTAGAATGGTTTTGAAAGTCTGGAACGGTTCAAAACCGTTCCAGAGTTGAAAATTGGAATGGTTCAAAACCGTTTCATATTTTCTTGCCATTTTTTTTAACTTCTTTAAAACCGTTCTGGTTTGGTTCAAACTCTTCTTGTTAATCAGTGTGCCTCCAAATTCTTGGGTATGTTGTGGTCGAACGTTCAAAGTCTTCACTCCTCTCAACTATAAAAATTCCAGTAGCTCCAGCTCTCTAATTCCATTCCTCTCTCTATCTCTCTCTCTCTCTCGCATAGTTTGTGCAGAGAACAATATGGCACTTCTGTCAAATATGGCAACCACTGACGGCCATGGTGAGAAATCGCTATATTTCCACGGCTGGAAGGCATACGATAGCAATCCTTATCACCCCACCAATAACCCTCAAGGAGTTATCCAAATGGGACTGGCAGAAAATCCGGTACCTATTTCAGCTGCCTTTCCTAGATGACTTTGATTAAATGATACTAAGTTGCATAAGCTTACATTTACATTACATCATCACATAAATTTAAAAGAGAACAGAAGAAGATACAGATAAAATCACATAGATATTTCAGTTTCTAATGGCACAAAAGCCTGTCAATACTCAATACACACAGATAGTCTTCTTCGTCCTAAACTATTCAACACAAGCCAAACACCTATTATTATTAAAGTAACTACCATCAGTAGAGGAGGGACTTGGGTTGGAGGGAGTATTCCTCTAAGAGCTTGCCCCACTTGAAAACCCAACTATTGTCTTACTTCTATCAGAACTCTCTCCATCAGGAGGGCACCTCCTTTTTATCATATTGATCCTTCTACGGCTGTAATCTAACAAGGAACTAGAAGGAAAAACGTCAGATATAGATGCACACCCAATATTTCTGAGACCATATCAGTGTGAATTAGAACCCTGACCCTGTGATTTTAGGGTCTCATTGGTATTCCTAGATGAGAAAGAATGTCTGATATGGGAACCCAAGGATGTATCGTGATTACCAAATGCAGACTACTGGTTTTTCTTTTGAGGCCTTGTATTCACCACTTCCTCTGTTGAATTTATAATAGAAAGGCCATGACAAACTACACCTTCAGCATCTTCAAATTCAGTCTGTTCTGTCTGGATCCCTGTTGTTGAGGGAATAGGTACAACAGCTTCTACATCCCTTTGCACACAGCTTCTACATCCCCTTGCACACATCACTTGATGGAAGCCAAGTTTGCATCACACGTTTCATCAATGCCTTTCCAACCAATTCTTTCTCATCGAACTTCAAGTTAACATTCAGCTTCTGTAGCATAGGCCATAGCTTTTCCTTCTCATCATTCATGCACGTATTAATAATTTGCCTGATGGGCTCATAACAGAACATAACAAATCCGCGTCTGCAACTAGGAGAACCTGTGTTCTTAGATGTCCATTTCTTGGTAGCAGGGTCAAAATAGTTCTCACCCCATAGTCTTTCCATCATTTTCTCCTCATCCACTTCAAATTTAGAGGTGTACATTTTTGCAAAATTAGTGAGAGTAAAAGCCCAACCATGCAAACCAGCAGAAAATGCAACGGTTCCTTTCTTACAGTAGACTTGGACATCACGAAGAAGAGGATCTTCATATGTAGCCATGATAACATTGGCACTTTCAAAGACTCTTTGGAATGTCTAGTAGGCTTCCTCACCTCCAACTTGAAGTTCAAGGAAATAGTGGTCGATCTTGTTGACAGTCAGCACGGGCCTGATCCTTTCTCCTAGGGCTTGCCTTAGAACTGTCTCAGTTTGAACACAGACACCCTCCACACAATCCACCATGACCAGTTCACCATCAGTGATACGAAGAGTAGCAGTGACCTCTGAAGAGAAGTCAACGTGACTAGGAGAATCTATGAGGTTGATCAAATACGCATTGCCACTACACTCACCCTTGAAGCTTTTCAAGGACTCATCTGCCATCTCATAATAAAACGAGATCCCAGTGGATTTTATCATGATGCCGCGCTCCGCTTCATCTTGACGAGTATCTGTCATCCGAACATCTCTAGCAACTTCCTGTGCGGTGATCCTAGCAGCAGCTACCAGCGAGTTTGTGAGGGTCGATTTACCTGCATTACCCAAAATCATTAAATTAGCTAAGTAGCATCACATTTATAAGACCCCGCAACAAAACTGGAATATACATGAATGGTGAAATATCTTTTAACATATATGTCTAAGATAAATGTACACACTGGATGATGCTTATATTAGTGTTGCTCATAAATAGAAAAAAAAAGGTGCTATCATCTCTTGTAAATGAATGGAAGACATTCATACCATGGTCAACGTGTGCAATTACAGACATGTTCCTGATGTTATGTTTCAAGTCCATTATCCTTCGAAGTTCTTCTGTAGTAAACCTCACCTGAATGTATCAAGTTTTTTAAACCAAAATCAGCACTTTAATTGGTCATAAGAGAATGTTGACAGTATCCAATAGTATCAATAACAATAACTTAAGTGAAAACCTAGTAACTATTATGATTAAAAAAACCATACCATCTTGATAAATCTTGAAAATCACTAGACAACAGTGCTTGGCGAGACAAATTTTTGCAAATTTTGGAAAGAAAATATAAGATTATGGACTCCATTAATATATTCAAGTGCTATGCATGAATTGACCCAAAAGGAGAGAGAGATTCCAATTGGTTTGTTTTTATTGTCTCGTTCTGCACTTAAAAAAAAAGGATAGTATCTGTCTTAGGGATGGAAACGGGTACTCATTTACCCAAATCCAACTCTTGATCACGAAAAGGGAAATGGATACTATCTGTCTTAGGGATGGAAACGGATACTCATTTACCCAATCCCAACTCTTGATCAAGAAAAGAGAGGATGTTTTAAAGCAATTTAAGCATGAGGAAACCAAAGTACTACAAACAGCCGAAGCCCACAACTGCGCAGCAATCAACAAAATAGAAGGACAACCAAAATGGGGGTTAGGTGAAAAAAAAAAGCCAGTGTTTGGAAGAAGCAGAGTAGGCAGTATAGATCAAAGTAATCTCTTTTAAGGAGTGATAAATTCATTCAAATTTTGAAGCTTTCTAACACTGCACATTTTCAAAGAAAACTACTAATTAAATTTCTGAACAAGAGTGTTTTTCATATAAAGCTTCTAGAAAATTTCTGTAATATATAGTCGACAAATATCTTGCACCATATGCTCAAGTAAATGGCAAATAAAGCCGTGCAATGATGTTTTAATATACACAATGGTTTTTTTTAACCCCCTCCCTCGTCATTATCCTTTCTTAGTTTTCAAATATATATATATATATAGTTACTGGCCAAGATAGATATAGCAGTAGATTCACTGGAAAAATGAAAACTAAATACTTAACCATGTGACATTTCCATCAGGCAAACAAAAATGAGGTGCAACAATAAACGTTCATAAAATAATCCATCCATGATCCACCAACAAAAGAAAAACTAGTAGATTAATTGGAAAAATGAAAAGATGAAAATTAAGTACTTAACCATGTGACAGTTCCATCATGCAAACAAAAACAAAGTGCAACAACAAAAGTTCAAAGAATAATTTGCTTACCAAAGGCATAAAAAACCCAGTGGCAGGAGCATATGTCAATTCAACCATTCTTAGCTCTGTGACATGACTTGGATCCAGCTCAGCTGGATTCTTGTTCTCTTCACGACTTTCCACCACATACTCCTGACAAGAAATCACTATAAGACTATATGGGTAGGGCTTATTCAGGATGAGAATAGAGACAACTATAATGGCAATGGTTTGAGTTGAGCCAAGTTCAGATTGGCTGATCAGTGAGGATAGCAAGCATGGACTTAACCTTGACCTTGACCCAGACCTAGATCATCTAGTAATAGGGTACAAAAGGGAGACCAAACCAGACAAAGGAGTCAGAAGGGTCAATTTGACACTGAATTACCCAGTCGAGCTCATGTTGAGATGGTGAGCCCGAACTGAACTTCCACATAGTATCCATAATTAATAAAATTTTATGTGTCAAGATCATTTTGTAGCTACAATCAATTGTTTTGAGTACCAACCTTTGTCAACTCTTGTTTAGCAAGGACATGGTAGTGCCGTTCATTGATCCTCTGTCCACATATTATGGCTATGAAGAATTCATAAAGCAAACCCACCAAAATAACAGCTAAAACTACAAATTCAAAAGAACAACAAATTCAATTAGACTTCTAGCATATGATAATACAATTTGTACTTTGAAGAGCAATTGCATGCACTCTTAGTAGGAAGTTAGCATGTAAGATGACATAGCTTACTTATCTTCCTCTATAGGTACATAGTATAACTCAATAAACCAACTCCATTTAATGGAATAAGGGTAAGATGAGTGTGTTCAGTGGTTGTAATTATCCAATACATAAAATCTAATAAATAATTAAAACAATACCTCCTTCCTCAACCAACTGATGAAATCAGGCTCATTGTTCTTAAATACACTACCCTTTCTTTTTTGTCCCTTCGAATTGTTTGTTCTTAGATACATTTTATATTTCCTGTATCAATGATAGACACATTATTATATATATTTATGTACATGTTATCTAATTACTAGACTAACAAGTTATTTAAAAAACTTCACCCGCTCACTCTTGCCAATCCGCAATTCCATCATAGCAATTCAAAACCCATCTACGTACTTGTTGATGTTGTGTGTTTGTTAGGTACAAAATTTTGCCTTTATCCAAGGGCTCTTCATCGCACATACCATCCTCATCTAGGAATCTTTGACGCGTCCTCTTGTGACCACCTTTATCACCATCTAGTATGTATTCCATATAGTACAAAATAGACTCCTCTATAATGTAGCGCTCAACAATGCACCCTTCAGGATGTGCTGCGTTCTTTACATATCCTTTATAGACCTTCATTAACCTGTTGAGAGATTTCAAATTAGCACTATATTATACCATTCAAAAGACATCTTTGGAGTTAGAACTTTACCGTTCAAAAGGATACATCCAATGAAATCTAACTGGACCGCAAGCTAATGCTTCGTCGGCTAAATGCACCATGAGATGAACTCTAATTACAAAAAACGACGGTAGAAAGAATTTCTCCAAGCTGCATATTGCAACGATAAGCCATTTTTGGCAGCAATAATACTATCTACACTAATTGTCTTTGAGCATAAGACATTAAAGAAGTTGCAAATTTGTTGAATAGCACCCTTCAGCGTCTAATGCTCTGTTAAAGCATGTTGTAGCAAAGCAGGTAGTAATTGTTGCATTATGATATGGTAATCATGTGACTTAAGCCCCTTCATTTCAAGATTTTGTAGATTCACATGATATTTAAACCTCGAACTATACCCTTCTAGAACCTTCAAGTCATGTAATGTACGATAGAATAATTCTTTCTCCACACGACTTAGAGTAAACGGTGCCTTCGGTTTAATAGTTTTACCATCCGATTCTTATAACCATAGCTCTTTTCTAATGTTCATTCGTCTCAATCTTCACGTGCACTTGTGTTATCCTTTGTTTTATTTTTGACATCTAAGATCGTCGACAAAAGATGTTCAGCAACGTTCTTCATAACATGCATCACATCTATATTATGACGAATTGGTAAATCCTGTTAAAGCATATTAAAGAAAAATGGTTAGCTATCTATTCATTAAGATGGATGTATAAAAGATATAATGCCAAAGTAAGTAAAATCACCTTCCAATATGGTAGGTCAAAAAGAATCGATCTCTTGTACCAAGCAATTATATTATTGGTCAACTCATCATCAAAACTTTTTTATTTCTTCATCTTTGATTTACCAATATCAATCTGAATATCCGCTACCTTGTTAAGAACCTCTAAACCACTCAATCGACGAGGAGGTCTTCCTTCCTCTGTTTTACCATTGAAAGCCGCTTTTTGGGTCTTGAAAACATGATCAGTAAGAAGGAATTTTCGATGACCCTGATAGAAGTACTTCATTCCACTTTTAAGGCGTTCAGCAATGGTTCCCTTAGCACAAACAGGGCAAGCATATTGTGCATGTGTTACACAACCTGATAAACTCCCATATGCAGGAAAATCATGAATTCCCCACATCAACATAGCCTTCATATTTAAAACTTCTCTCAAATGAGAATCATATGTCTGCACTCCATTAAGCCATAATTCCTTCAACTCATCAACCAATGGTTGTAAGTAAAGATCAATGACTTTACCTGGTCCTTTTGGACTTGGTATCACTACTGTCAACATTAAAAAATCTCTTTTCATGCACATTGAGGGAGGGAGATTATAGGGCACGATAATGACAGGCCAACAACTATAAATACTACTAAGATGTCCAAAAGGATTAAACCCATCAGTCGCAAGTCCTAAACGGACATTACGATGTTCCTCGGAAAAACTTGGCCACTTGGTATTTACTACCATCCAACTTGATGAATCAAATGGATGACACATAACACCGCTATATTCTTTCTGTCGAGAATGCCAAATCATTTGCTCCGCTATCAATGGCACACTACACAACAAAGTATACAATTAATTAATTAGTTATGAATTGTAATATTCCAATAGAAAATAGGATGACCTAGAAAATATATTTAACTTTGAAATCTAACCTGTATAGCCTCTGCAGCCTAGGTGTCAAAGGAAAATATCTCAAAACCTTTGATGGAACTTTCACACTTTTCTTTTTTGCCAAGTGATCTAACTTCCATCGGATATATGACAGATTGGACAATTTTGCCTATCTTTATATTCTTTCCAGTAAAGAATGCAATTATTCGGGCATACATGTATACACTCATAGGTCATTCCTAATAGTTGATCATCTTCTTAGCTTGATATGTGCTTTCTGGTAATGTATTTCCTATCGGTAGAAACTTCTTTACCAATTGAAGGAGATCATTAAAGCTATTGTCTGACCAGCCATTTTGTGCTTTTAAACTATACAACTCAACAATAGCTGACAATTTTGTGAGTTCCCTAGGACATGAAGGATACAAAGCTTGCCTTGCATCATCAAATAAAGACTTATATCTCTTGGCTTCATGGTCTTCTTGCCCTTAAAACCTTGAAGAATCTTCATTTAAATCTTCATTACTTTCGAGATCATCCATGAGAGAATCAACATGTTCACCAATTCTCCCAAATGCATCATTTACAAGCTCCTCCATTCTAGGATACATGTCGTCCATTTGGTCATAAGACTTCGATGTCGATGGTTTCTCATTAGCTGTATTAACACTTTCTCCATGAAAAATCCAATGTGTATATGACTGATCAATACCATAAACAAGCAAATGGTCATATATCAAGTTAAGGTCTATTATTCCATGCCCATTTCGGCATTTCACACATGGACAAGGAAAATGCTGAAATCCACCACCATTTTTCTTTACAAACTCAAAGAAATGCGCAAGTTCATCCAAATACTCTCGACTTAATCTATGTTTGGACATCCATGCTTTCTCACTTGGTAACGACATTCTACAAAAGTAAAAGATTATTAACATTAACCCTTTGGTTGTGCCTATTCTCACTTAACCAAATTGCTTAAATTATAAGATACAGTGAAGCAGGCATCAACTTGTTCTTAAATCTTAAGATTAACCTGTAAATGGGATCCGTTACATTTATATGAATCATTTTCCTTATGATTCGATACAAATAGTAGGATTTGGAATACAAATAGTAGGATTCTAGCATGCTGCAATCAAACTTCACAGTGCAATATAAGATGCTTGACCATCTATTCCAAGAGCACATCTATACTAAACTAAATTACTTGCCTTTGAGATGATTTTTGTGAAGATGTCATATAGGGCTATAGACTAGCCAGGTTCCAGAAAGATCCAATGACTTTAAAATTCTTCAAACTGGCTGGGATCAAATCTAGGTTTGATTCAGATCCGCACACCTAAGCCCGAAAGCTGCCTTGGGAATTTGGCAATCTTACATAGGAAGGCATACTTTTTTATTGGAAAAAAAATAACACAAGAAAAAGGTCAGAAAGCAGTGATAGGTAACAATCAACATTAGTACAGTGTGTGAGAAAACAAAAGGGAACCACCATATAACAAAACTACTACCTTTGAAACGCAACAACTACAATTGATACGCAAGCAATGTCATGGCATAGTTTACTGATATAGTTGTCATTTATCAATACTGCTGCGATGTGCACTTTGTTTTCCGGCTAAATTTTGGCCATTTCTGTGTTCCACTTCGTAAAGGCAGAACATATCAATAAAAACGAATTTCCAGTTCAGAGTAATCATTTCTAACTTAGGTAAAAACCATCATACTAATACAATTGAAGCATAGAACCAAAAGAATTAATACCATGGAAAAGGAGATATTCAACTATGACATAATCTGATTTATACCTGCATTATTCCCAATCAGCATTGAGGAAAGCATAATAAAAACTTTTCATCGATGCCAGCATATTACACGACAAAGACAAAGGGCTCAAACCATGAACAACAGCATAAACCCATTGTTTCTCTCAAATCTGTTATCTTTCAATATACATAACCCAAGCGCCAAAGCATAGAGCAATCCAATCAATCAAACATATGCATCTATAACTATGAAACATTCTCAAATCCAAAAATCACATTCGAATCGCGCTAACAGGTGAACGCCCTTCAACATTGTGCTCTTATTTCATGCATACCTTCCCCAGCCACAATAACACAAAGAATCCACCAAAACCCGAACAAAATCACCAAAAAATCGACGAGATCTCTCAAAGCGATTCCACAAAAAGAGACAAACCGACGAAAACAATAGGAATCGAGCAATTAAATGGCAAAAAGGTAGCAGCACCTTCCGAGATTCCAAACAAAACAATGAAAAACCTAACACGGACCTAAACAAACGACATTTTCAATGGATCCACCACGGGATCACCAAACCGAGATCCTGACTGTCAAAAACAGGTGAAATCTTTTGCGATTTCATCATCCGAAGCAGAGAAAACATAGATCAATCTATTGGAATCGATGAAATCGAAATCCTAAAAAAAACCAACCTGATTTGAAAATCTGCGATCTGCGATTGTGGTGTTCTTTAGAGATCAGAATTAAAGGAATTCTAGGGTTTTGAGAGATGAAAGAAGGGGGAAATGAAGGCGTTGAACCTCGATCTCTCGTTCTTCGCTCGCTCGCTCGCCTTGTAGAGTGTGGTTTGAGGACCTGGCCTATAAACCTGAACAGTAAATCCCTTTTTATTCGTAAGTGAGCCTCATTCAGAACGGATCAAACCCGTTTCACTTAAAGAACGGCCCAAAACCGAGCCCATAGTCCGTTCCTAAACTCCATTTTTGGTGCAGTGTTCCTACAATTTTTCTATTTATTTTTTATGTTCTTTATGTTTTAATGTTTTGTTTTATGTATAGTTTAATAGCTGAAAGTTTTTTCATAGCATGCATCACTTATTGGTGAGTTTCTTCACATGTGTAAGGTGCCAAAGTAATCATGTTTAGAGCTGTTTTGACTGAAATTAAAATTCAGATTTGAATGTGTAATGAGGTGCCCAAATCGATCCAAAAACAGTCTATATTTGTAGAAATTTTGGTGCAACAATCAGTTCATATTTGGGTTTATCTAGTTGGGTAACTTGTGGATAAGATTTAAAGACTTAAAAGATCTAAAAAATTGTGATTTGGAGAAAGATTTTGAACATGATTCAGATCTGAAATCTAAGTTCCAGCACATGCAATTCAGAAAATTTTGTAACATTGTATTGGTGCCTACATATGTCAAGATCTTATGCATTCATGCATTTTTTAAATTAGAAAGCTTGTGGACTATAACTATTGCTAGAAGCACCTTTAAAAACTGAAAATTTTATCTCAACTGTGCTCAGAAACACTTTAGTTTTAGACATGAAAATAGTCCAAGAACAACCAACCTTTGTAGTGAAATTCTACAATGTAGAATTTTTGTAATTAGTTCATTCATTCATGCATAATTTTTTTGTTTTTTTTAATCTTATTCTTTGCTTTTTTTTGGTTCAATTCATGCATTCATTAAGTGTGTTCTTCATATATTAAATTTAGATTAGGTTTGCATTAGATTAGGATCATATTTTATTTAAATTTTCCATCTCAAATTAGGAAAGTTTGCATTAGTTACAGGGCATGCATTGCATTACTAACTTTACTAACTTTCTAATTTTAATTTTGTTTCTAGTTTTATATCTTTTATTGCTTTAAATAATTTCTAGAATTAAACTATCTTTCTAAACTTGTTCAATTAAAGATTCTGAATTGAAAAGTTTTCTAGTTTTGGAAATTCTAAATTTGGAAAGTTTTTAACTTTAAGGTTTTAATTTTAGAAAGTAGGTTTATTTTCTAACTTTGATTGTTTGTTACTAACTTTTCTTGATTGGTTTTTACTAATTTTGTTTTGTTTCTATTTTAGTATAGTTTAGTTTCTACTTTAGTTGTTAATTTTATTTTTAGTAACTTTCTACTTTTGGAAGTTCTAACTTGTGCTTTAGTTTTGTAGCAACTTTAGTTTTGTTTTAGAAAATTTTAAATTTAGGTTTTTAGTTTTAAGAAAGTTTCATTTTATTTGGATTGTAATTCTTTAATTTTTTTTTACAAAGAAGGAATGGTTGTATTTGTTAGTTTTTAAAGTAGGCTAGTTTAAGATTTTTATTTAGGCCAGCTTACAAAGTGAAAGAACCTTAAAACAAATTGCTCCCTGAGAATTGATCTGGTCTTACCAGTTTATTACTACATCGCAGTTCTACACTTGGAATCATGAATTTGAAAAGCCTTCTAAAAATAAAAATCCAAAAATGGAAGTTTTATGATTTTCTGAAAAATTGATGTTTTTCAATGATTTTTGCAAGAAAACTCTAAAATGAATTCTAAAATTATAAAGGGTTGATTTCCAACTAAATGAAGAGATTTTTAATACATAAGTCCTTAAAATCCCCTAAAGTACACATAAAATGATGTATTTTTAAAGACTTATCAGTTACAAAAAGAATTCATTACAATGTGGGATGGAAGAGTTGATGTGGTTTTTAAACGAGAATCTATTATTGAAACTATGTATGATGACACTTATATGAACTGGTATACATCGGTCACACGATTAAAGATTCATCCTGCCATGAGTACGGGACAAGTTGATGATGTAGATAAGGCATTTCATATGGAACTTAAGCCCACTTCCAAGGATGATCAATCAATTCAATGAAAGCTAGTAAGTCATATTAAATCAAGGCATTGAATGTGATTCGTTTACCATGTTTTCATTGCTAATCACTCATCATAATTTAATGGTATAGGTTCATATTTTCTTGGAAGATCTGATTTCAACACCGGCAGGTAAGAAAAGAAAATTTCAGGAAATGAGTTCAGATGAACTATAGCATTAGTGCGTAGAAAGGTAGAAAACTTCCAAGAGGCATCTGAGAATGATTTTGTAGAATTTGGTGAACATGGCAAGAGTAAAATCAATGAGAAGAAAAAGTTGGTGTTGAAAAAGGAAACTTGTTTTTCAATCTAGTTCACCTAATTCAAGGGGACAAAGTACACCTAAAATGGTAGGTGAATTCATTCCCACAAAATTAGTTGTATCATTGTCTCCTCGAAGGTCTTCTAGTTTTAAATAGTCTCTCCAACCAATTGTGATTGATAGTCCTCCCCTGAAAAAAAATATCAAACAAGAACCCATTCTAGTGGATTTGCCAAGTCAAAATATCATCTCCATGTATAATCCGGTAGAAATTGCTAGCAAGGATAAGCTTATGTCCAATAGTTTCAGTAATGTGGTTAATTGGCCCAAAAAAACCAAATACAAACTAACTGATGTAGAGTCGAAGGCCATTGATGAGTTCTGGGATGATTATGACAAAAGGTACTATGCCCTTCTCTATATGATACCAAAAAAAAAAAAAAAAAGGCATTTCCTATCATAAAAGACTAATATGATTGTAAATCTCCGAGTTTGGTTATCTATCCAAGTATTGCATCACCACTCCTCCAAAGAAGTTGAAGAGACTCATATCAAGGGATTGGCTAGACACAAGCATATTATAGAATTGGTTGGATGTATATTTAAAACCCAAGGCATCACATGCATACTTTGTAGACATAAATGCTTCAGTAATATTTTGATTAAATTACATCCCATTCTATTTTGCAAATAACCACCACTTGATGCTTCAAAATGATATTTTAACTTTTCAAATATTACGAAGGATATATGTTTAAGGTAGGACACCGATAATGAGGTACACATCTTTGTTAAACATGGATGGAGGGTAAGTGAGTTGCAAAAACATGAAATCATCATTGTTCCAATGTGTTATTCGAAGCACTTTATAGTCATCATGGGATATCCAAACACAAGAAAGTGGGAATACTCTAATAGTTTGCCACTTGAGGAACATTGGAACAAAGTAGTTTAATTTGTAAGTATGACATTCATTTGATATGATTTTGGTGATTATTGAAGGTCATGTAATAGTATTCTTTGATCTCTGTTGATTTCTTGGCTGAATAAAAAATCTACTTCTTCTAAATGGAAAAGTCCAACAAAGTAGATTAGGTGCCCCACGGAGAATCTTCCTTTACACGAGAATTCATATGATTCTACATTCTTTGTAATGGCATACATAGAACATGTCGTCTTGAATCGCAAGATTGAATTTATACAACGGGATATGATGTATTATAAATGTAAACTAGTAGTACAATAGTTCATTAAACAAAGGGACTTATATGAAGGGAGGAATCCGCATGTTTCGAATTTATAGATCTAGCAAGCTTCATTTTTCACCTAATCTTTCATTGAAATGTTGATTGTAATGAATGTTCACGTAAGATTTGTCATCTGAGAATCGCATGAATGTCCATATTGATATAATACACCTCTTCTAATTTATATTCAGTTTCTATTGATGTGAAAGCGATTTTGGTAGTGTGGAGTAGCCTCTAGAGATAATTCTACGAGAAACTAGGAAAACGTTTTCAATTCAATCCTACTAAATACCAAAGCATTAATATGTGTTTATCAAGTATTATTGTACTGGTTTCAAGATAAAACTAATTACATTGGTGGCAAAAACATTGAAATAACTGAGCCTAAATAACTAATGTCAACAAATTATATGTTGACACCAACAAATATTCTATTGATATCAATAGTTATTTGATTAAATAGATTACAGAGGATTGATATAACTGAGCGTTTCTAATGATGTCAACACATCAACAAATTTTATACTGATATCAACATAAATCTTCTTAAATAGAATGCAGAGGATTGATATAACTAGGCATTTCTGCTGTTGTCAACATATCAAATGTTGACATCAACAAATATTGCACTGATATCAATATAAATATGATTAAAAAGATTGCAAAGGATTAATGTAACTGACCGTTTCTGTTGATGTCAACATGTCAGTTGCTAACATCAATAAATATTATGTTGATATCAACAAAAATCTTATTCAATAGATTGCAGAGGATTGATATAACTGAGCGTTTCTGTTGATGTCAACATTTCAAATGTTGAAATCAACAACTATTATGTTGATTTCAACATAAATCTAATTAAATAGATTGCATATTCACTGAGCGTTTTCGTTTAGGTCAACAACTTATATGTTTAAATCAACAAATAGCACATTGATATCAAATTAAAACTATTTGAGAATGGAAATACTAAGCATTTTACTAGCAATGAACATTTTTTATGTTGACATCAAACAATTTTATGATAATATCAACGTAATTATATATGTATAGATTGCAAGGACTGCACGAAGATCTCCATCTTTTCATTGAAATCCACAAAGAATAGGTAGACGTGAGCATGGCTAGACACAATTTATTATCAACATATACTAGCAGCATATGTTAACAACTTCTTCCTATCGCAAGGACTTTCATCCTACCAGGGAAACTGTGAAAACCTTTGAAACAAATAGATTATTTCAAGTTCCATGCAGAAGGTATCAGCACTAAATACAATATAGTGTTTGACTCAATTAACACTAGACAGTTGGAATGAAAAATGTTCATTTGATCGTGGTAAAACCGATGTGAAGAACTTCCATTACATTAGCACAGAAAATGATTTATTCATTTACATTGATATGAATATATTTCTTCGAAATATAAATATCCACTTAATTCAACTCATGAAAGAACTTCCCCTCTACCTTGAATTTGGTAGCTGTACTTGTTCATTCAACATCCCCACATAGTAGAAAAGATAAGAGGTTGTCCAATGCAAAACTTGAAAAAAAAAAAAAAAAACAGTTGCAATACATTACACAAGTAGAGGTAGAGGCTATGCCAATTAGAGAACAAAACATGAAATACCAACTCATTCATGGAGGATCAAAACATTTACATTAGGCCCTCATGAGCACCACATGGAGGGTTATTAAACATATTAGATAGAAGTTGAAAATGAGCAATATGATAGCCAACATAAGTTGATATTCTACGATAACTGCATCGTTCCATCGTAACTGATGTTGAATGACCTTCACTTGAACCAAAGGGGGCAGCTGATGTCGACTCAGAAGCAATGAAACCTTGAAAACTAGCTACATCATCTTCTACATTGCTAAAACCCTTGTACATTGGATTTGGGTAGTGATGTACATTCACTTTGCATTCGGTCTAGGAATGATATATACCAGGGAACCACCCTCTATAAACAACATAACAGTGATATGAGCCATGTAAATTATTGAGAAGGGGGGCGAGGGGGATTTTATCCGTAAATAGAATGAGCAGTTTGTGAAATGATTATGTGAAAATATAGTAGTTCAACAGGTTAGAATTTATAACTGAACATAAATATAGCATTGGTAGAATAAATAATATAGGCTAAATACTGACAATTAAAAATAACTAGATAATTGTAAGTCAAACAAAGGCATAGTTTAAGTAACTAACAGTACCACAGTTTTTACATTCCACAGCCAAACCAAAAACCATGCAATGTTCTACATCATACTAAAGTTAGTAGAATCCATAAGCAAACAAAATAAACTTAAGCCAGTTTGAACACATAATAATAATGGACAACATCGTTTGTTGCCCATCGAAGACAAAAGGTTCATATCAAATGGTCAAACACAAGCTAGCAAAGAATGTTAAACTACTTTATTAAAGCCTTTCAGCCTTGACTGTTGGAAGCTATCTCAGGATCCATTCAGTCTTGTCATCATAACTTAGGAAAGCAGTAGCCATGTCTTGATAAATAGTTAGCCACTCACGTGATAGTTGCATATCTAATCCCCCCCAACTGTGGAATCTTACATAGTTCAACCATGATCTTATTAGTAGCTTAATTCCATGGCATTCTAATGCTAGATGCCACCTCCTTAATAGCACTGTGTAAACCCTCGAGTGAATTCTCGATGGAAGCAATGATGTCTAGAAATTTACTGTTCCATTTACGTGGATTCTTCCCCTTTGATGAACCTTCCCCACCATTTGATGATATTCCAAGTCCATTAAGTTGACCATTTAATCCCATATTGGAGTCTACTTCAGATGGTGTATAGTGATAGTTATACCCATCGCTTGGACCCCGGGTGGGAGCCACTGTGGCAGATCATGCATAATGGCCCATTGCAACATCATTTCCAAACACCATACTAAGCTTGTCATAGTCGATAATTCTACTCCTATAAGATTCGGCATCTGGATGAGCCTGTGTAATAATTATAATCAAAAGTGTTTGACAAGTTAATGCCTACATAACTATACAACTAGAGAAAAGATTTGTCAATATGGATACCTCAACCCACGCTCTCCAAACCTTCTCAGAAGCAATAATACGCTTTGTAGTGACATCATTACCAAATACGGATGCATTTATTATTTTATTTGAAATCAAATATTGCTTCTTTGGGGCTTTGCACTAATTTGATATGATTGTGGGGGTAACTACATAGTTGCCTATCATTTTATCTTTTAAAATTGCATATACATTCTCATAAGCATCTTTTTTTAGTTTTTGTTCTGATTTAAGACCTAATGTAATCTATTTTAACATCAAATTCAACAATTCTTCATCTAACCTAGCATCAAACTATAGATTCTTTTTACAAGGTGCCATTGCTACAAGAATAAATAGGCACGGTCAAATATCTGACACTGGCAAAGTCATCCATTCATTTGGGAATACAACATTAAACCAGTACAAATTAATTGGATTTGAGAGTACAGTTCATATCAAAATGATCCATATTTTATGACAAGAAAAATAGACTAAAAATTACCAAACAATATTTTCCTCACTTATAATTCCAACAACTATTTACTATAGTAATCTTTCCAAAGCTGTCTCGCAATGTTGTCCCTAAACAAATGCCATTCAGTTCTTTCTTTCAGTATAAAGACTCAAGGGCTATGTGGTAAAGATATTTTGACTGTGTTCATCATCAATGTCATCGTGTGATGGTGATTGGGCATAATGCAAATAATCCCCTTCGTAATTTTCATTAATCACATAAGCATCAGTAGAATCTCATGTTCAAATTTTTTTAATGGAATTATACATCACACAATAGGCAACAACTATAGATACTTGGTCTTTGTATTGGTACTGTGTAGCTGTCTTTTCAATTACATTTCACGCTTGAGAGTGTCTCTTGTTAAATAATTCCCTCTCATTCCTTGGATTTATACCTCTAAAATCACTCAGATGATATCTCACAGCACGATATGGTGCTCAAAATCTAGGAGCATTCGCATAGCTAGCATTTACGAGAAAATAGTTACGTATTCATGATGTTTAAATGTCAAGACATTGAAATAAATCAAATATCTTATTTTTCTTTATATGAACAATAAAAAGAAGTAGTTTACCTCTAGGTATTTTAAATAGCTCTTCTGTGGTCAATGCATATTACAAGACGCATGCATCTGTAGCTGAGCCTTCCCAACCAAGGAGCATATATTGGAAATTCATATCATAGCCACAAGCAAATAGAATATTCAATGAAAAGAAACCCTTCTTATTTCAAAATGAACCGTGTTTTTCCAAAAGGACATGGACAGGAACATGCATTCCATCAACAGCTCCGACAAAGTCCTATTTGTAGGTCATTTGCAATGAATATTGTAATAAATTTAAAAGGTAATATCATTAAATTAACATTGGATTAAGCATATACCTGAAAGACATAGAGACCTTGTGGTGTCTAGGCACTAGTAGGCACAAATACATCTAGAGCAAATCGATTAATTGCATGCAAAACTTCTTTGAAGTGTTGACTTATTGTCTCACCAAATCTGCTAAACCGAACACTGTTTGTTCTGCTCCTCACACTATATGCTATAGTGTGCATGAATTCAGTGACTGATTCCTCAACCGATACCTCACGTGTATCCCGTAATAGTCCTTTAGCACGTAGGGTGTAACATAACAGATGAAATGTTCGAATCTCCATTCTTAGTTGACTAATACATTCAACATCCCCTTCAGTTGTTAACCTTTCAATGTATTTAGCTCTTGAAATATTTCTATTTATTTAAGTTGGTCTCCTCTTAGACATGGCCGACAGACATGCAAATAAAATTATTTTCTCTCTCCATGCCATTATAGTAGCCCATAAAGTTCCTAATAATATTTTTTGTTCTCTTTTGCGTCTCTCCTTAATACTATTATGTCCATCTAAGTTATTATTAGATGAACCCTCCATCTAAAAGAGTGATTCAAAAATTAGTAATTTCTATCAAATGCTGTTATCCCATGTTCACAATTGTTAAGGCAGAAGGATCCTTTCTCATATTTTAATAAAACAGTATGATGTTATCACTAAATTAGAGGATAGAGGCCACTGCTGAACAATATATGTGAAATAGTACAATGTAGTCATCTTCTAAATATTACACAAAGATGTGCTTTGATGTGGTACAGAAATCAGAGAAATTAACCATTTGAGGGAAATGCAATAGGGAACATATTGAGAAGCAAGAAACACATATAGAAGTTGTATAGCATTTAATACATATGAATGTGAAACATATTTTCCAAATGGAGAAGTACATGAATCTATAACATACCTTTTTTAGTTCAAACTTTGCTTTCTTCAGACTCCTAATTTCTGTAAATTACATTCATTTAGGTTCAATCAATGTACTAAGTTCTCTAAGCTACATACCTACCTACATGTTTGATTTCAGTTTAAAATGAAGTGATTAGAATAAAACATGTTAATATTTGTTTGTTATGCTATGAATATTCTTATTTTAGAGAAACAATTACATCCTTGACACCCTTCTGTAAGAATATACATGGTCGGAAAAACCATGGTAATGAAGAGTAAAAAATAGAGATGTGGAGCCTTCCCCAAACTGTTATAACTCAATAGGCTTGAGCTCAAAAATTTTGAACACCAGTTGTCCATTGTCATCTACACCTAACAGAAAAAGGGGTCCTGTTATAAAAGATGACACTTACAGGTAGTAGATCGGACAGGGTCTTGCTTTGAGGATGGACCACGCATATTAAATTAAGGATGCAAGCATAGATTCTCACTAGTATAATGTACTTGTGTATATTGCCCACAAATTGAGGAAAAATACCAAATGAAATGGAAGAATGCTTGTTTTTTTTAAAACAGAAACAAACAAAACCAACCCAGGATCATAGCTAGGTTTCACTGGAAAGGGATGGAGAGTCCCCATTGAAGTTTTTTACCTTTTTTTCACCAATTACAGAAGTCATGTTACCTTTGATGTGGTCTTCATAACAAAGAGAAAGGAGAGATTTATAGGCTTTGTGGCCAAATTTACTCCTATTGAAGAGGAATGGTGAACTATCCCATCCCTTAACAAACCATTCTAACTTATTTTATTGGATTCAACATCGATCTTCTAGATAGAGATTAGCCTTGGGTTTTCACATTAAAACAGACCCTCTATAGAGCATACATTGCTAGCTACAGATTTCTTGAATGGACTTTGCTTCACCCAATTTGTCCCATTCTTTCGCTAGAGGACTTTTTCAGAATGCTTATTGGATGATCAGACAGGGAGTTGAAAAGAAGAAATGCATATTGAATGACAACCTGCAACGTGGGTCTTTGTGGATGATCGAACGGGGAAGTAATAAACCAAAAAATACACAATGAATGTTCATCTAAAAGGTTGGTGGGTGTTAAACGCACCCTTGTGTTAACTTTTGGGTTTTCAATTTGTACGGAAGGACTGGTCAATGGCATCAATGGGAGTATTGTGGAGTCAACTTTGTTTCAATTCACTAACTGTTAGTTTTTGTGGACTCAATCCATCAGTTGATGTAATAAATTGATTAATTTCTTTATTTATCAATAAAATCATGCTTTACTTTCATGAGATGAATGTTATTTTACTACTTCATGCACATGACCAATACGTATGACATAATGGTTCATGAGTTGAACCAGATCCCATTAGTATATTAGATGTGATATATGTGCATGGATGAGATCCACACGCGGGAGATATATGTCACAAATCTTATACTTAAAATAGCTTCACAACCAGTAATGAGATTGGGCATCTCATTTGATAAGGTTGCAGCACTTTGATCACTATGAGATAGTGTGATTTGTCTCGATCATCAGAATGTAAGATTCTGGATCACGGTGCCGATACATTGGATGTATTGAAGGACCATGAGATGCACCTTATGGAATTCCGTCTCAATAATAAGGTATGCTCTCATAATTCCCTAGCAATAGGCTCTCAATCCTGAGACATTGACGAACTCAAGTTTCTATCTATTCATTTGCTTTGAGTCACCAATGAGTGAGGCCGACTATAGGTTAACACCTCGGTGTTTTGGGTATGTGGTAGTAGAACTGTGGGAACGTTGAATGATCAAGATGGAATCTATCTCTATTATCCCCTTGTGCCAATTAATGGATTTGTCATTAGTAAGTGCGCACCCATCTCAATTAAGAGTTAATTGGATGGTACTGATGATTACTGTGATTAATTGGGGCTCAAGGATAATAAGATGTGGAACATAGATTGGAAGAGACGGATTTATTTCAATTGATCCACGGATATTGATAGAGGGGCCTACTTGTGGTAATTGGGAAGTTTAGGGTCTTCATTGTAATTTATTCCTAAGACTGGAGTGCAATTGCATTTATATAGTGGTGTTATTTGCAATTAACTGTGGGCCCGGATTGCACATGAGATGTGGGGTCGCGGTGTTCCAGTTGGAGCCGGCTTTCTAAGGAATCCCTAGTGGTCCCCACGCTAGCCCAAGATATTGGAAAACACTAATCCGACTTGGACTCTAGAAATAAGAGTTTGGAAAGGAGAAAGTTGCTAATTGCTTTGGAAGTAAGACTTCTATTTCAATTAGACAAGGGAGAGATTTGGAAGTCTATAAAATATCCTTGGACGTCCAAAAGAGTCCCCCTCATGCCCAAAACCCTTTCGTGCAAGAGTTACCCGAGTTACTCTCCTCTCCTTTCTTCTAGTTCCTTGGAGTCTCGAGTTGGGATTTTCTCCTGAAGATTCCACCATTCTTCTTGAGAAAAGAAATCCAATTCGGGTCATAGCGTGGAAGGCTAAGAGGTGTTGAAGAAATCCATTAGAGCACTGCGGATCTCCAAAGGTATGATCTACTTCTTGCATGTCGTAGGTTATTTTGGATGTTTAGTGCTGGTAGAATTTTTACTGTACATGGTCACGAGATTGAGGGTAACGCATCCTGGATTGGGTTTTGGTCTTATGGATAGTTGATCCCTGTGTCAAGTGGGTCAAAAGTTTTGAAAATCTATCCACGAGACCCACCTACTTCCAACACTAACACCCTACGTACAGCTGTCCCAAACACGTTTTGTGGGATAGGGTTACTTTAGTAACCTCACCTTCTCCCAATGTGAATTTCCAAACAGGCCCTTAGGTATATCTAGGTAGGATAGTTATCATTATATTGTGCAATGTACTTGTGTTTGGAAAGAGTTCTAATTAGAGTTGGTAGGCCCATGAGATGGATCTATTGGTAACACTAATTTTAGAAACTGGGCTTTCCTTAAAATAACTTGACTTGGAACCAATCATTGGTCTTATCATGAGGTGAATATATACCTTTATTTGATGGACCAATACACCTATAAGGAAATCCTCAACTCTAAAATATTAAGTGGGAGCGGGGCATTTCTATATATATAAAAATCCCCATGGTTTTCCACCATAGGTCCATTGTAAGGAAAGTATTAGCCTCGCACCATTTTGAGAATGGCCATTCCCCACGGAGGGCTTGTATTTATCTGGATACTAGATATGGATCTCCTATGGATAGTGTTGATGAGACGGGATGGGAGCCCACTCCCCAAGGAGGAGCTACCCACAACGGTTGTCATGCAATGCTAGTTGGTGGGTCACACTTAACTAAAATAATGATGTAGTATCCCTAAGGATTTGCCTCATGTATTTTAGAAACCAAAGCTAATCGGGAGTCATACATTATTTGGTATGAGATACCTAGATTGTAATGAATGAAGGGGATCATGGATAGTTAGTCTTAATCCAAATTTTGACCAACTTTGATCCGCACCAGTCTAGGAGGTATTTGCACTCTCCAAGGAGGCATACCCCGCAGGATTGGGATTCCGATGTATTCTTAATTTTGTGGTTATGAGGATTCCCACATAAATTTGGTAGAATACTAAACCCTAATGTCATTTAAATTCATTAATTGAATGTATGGTTATGTGTTACAGTATTACAAGCATGAATTCGAATACTTTCAATCCACTTGCGACCATCCTCAACCAGAACAAGTTGGTGGGATCCAACTATGTAGACTGGAAACGGAATCTGGATATTGTCCTGACAGCTTCAGGATATAAATATGTCCTTACCAAAAACCCCCTTGAAGAGCCTGGGCCAGATGCATCAGAAGCAGAAAAGGACCTTTACACCAAATGGGCCAAAGACGATGAGATGGCCCGATGTTACATTCTGGCATCCATGTCTAGTGTGCTGCAACATCAACATCAATCTTATAAGACTGCATATGATATGATATCGAACTTAAAGGAGATGTTTGCAGAACAAGGCAGACCTGCTAGGCAGGCAGCCATGAGGGTGCTCATTAGCACCAAGATGGCTGAAGGTACATCAGTACAGGAACACATGTTGAAAATGATGGACTCATTAAATGAGTTAGATGTACTGGGAGCTGCGATTGATGCAGAATCGCAGATTGACATAATCCTTGAGTCACTACCAGAGTCATTCAACAATTTCAAGGTCAATTATAATATGAATAAAATGAATCTGACTCTAGCTGAGCTATCTAGTCAGCTGGTAGCAACTGAAGGGATTATGAAGAAGAAACCAACTGCCTTAATGACAGAAAAGTCAGATGCCAAGTCCAAGCAGAAAGGCAAAGGGCGGAAAGGCAAAAAGAAATCAGTTCCAAAGGGTCCTAAGGTGGAGAATGGTCCAACTGGTGGCGTGGCTAAAGCTAAGGGTTCAGGGACAAAAGGAAAGTGTTTCCATTGTGGTAAGACAGGACATTGGAAGAGGAATTGTCCAGAATATCTGTCTAAGAAAAAGACCCCAGGTATGATTGAGTCACTTATATCTGAAGTTAGTTTTGCAACTGGTACTTCAGAATCCTGGTGTGTGGATTCCGGGGCAACTAATCACATATGTAATACGTTGCAGGGGTTCAGGGAAACCAGGAGGCTAAGTGATGGAGAAATCATTGTCAACCTAGGATCTGACGCTGAGGCGGAGGCTGTTTCAGTAGGAGTCATTACTTTATGTTTTTCAAATAAGAAATTGGTTTTGTCAGAAACATTATATGTACCGTCTTTAAGGCGGAATTTAATTTCAGTTTCTAGTTTGGTGAATAAAGGTTATTCTATTACTTTTGGTACTAAAGTTGTCATAAAGAGGAATGGTACTTTCATATGTTCTGGCAAGGTAACCAATGGACTTTATTTGTTAACTCCCACGATGTATGAGATACATGATACTGAAACAATTAGTAGATCATCATTAAAGAGAAAGTCACCTTCATCTAATCCAACAAAACTTTGGCACCTGAGGCTAGGTCATATAAACCTTAACAGGATTGAGAGGCTAGTGAAAGATGGTATCTTACCTTCATTGGTGGTAGAACCAATGCCTATCTGTGAGTCCTGTTTGGAAGGTAAAATGACTAAAAGACCCTTTTCAGCTAAGGGTAATAGGGCCAAAGATTTATTGGAATTAGTGCATACTGATGTCTGCGGACCCATTAATGTCAGGGCCAGAAGAGGATATGAGTACTTCATCACTTTCACAGATGATTACTCAAGATATGGTTACATATACCTTATGCACCGCAAGTCCGAAGCTTTTGAAAAGTTCAAAGAATTTCGAGCGGAAGCGGAAAAGCAATTAGGTAAGAGTATCAAGACTCTTCGATCAGATCGAGGAGGGGAATATCTCTCTGCTGATTTTATGGGTTACTTATCAGAAAATGGGATTCTATCCCAGTTGTCTGCTCCTGGTATGCCTCAACAGAATGGAGTAGCAGAAAGAAGGAACCGGACTCTTTTAGATATGATTAGGTCTATGCTGAGTTTCTCAAGATTACCTATATCCTTTTGGGGATATGCTTTGGATACTGCAATGTACATACTAAACCTCGTACCATCTAAGTCTATACCTAAGACTCCCCGGGAATTGTGGTCTGGGCGAAAGCCTAGTCTACAACATTTACACATTTGGGGTTGTTCAGCACACGTGCTCAAGGTTAAGACGGATAAGTTGGAAGCGAAGTCGGAAGTATGCACATTTGTAGGATATCCTAAAGGAACTAAAGGTTGGTTATTCTATAATCCCAGAGAGCAGAAAGTGCTGGTTAGCACCAATGCGGTTTTTCTGGAGGAAGATTATATAATGGACCGGAAATTTTTAGAAAAGGTGATCTTGGAAGAGATTCAGGAGCAATCAATTCCAAATCCAAGTATGACCGGACTTAAGGAAGAACCGCCCTTACCAGACCCAGTAATTACACCAGTACCTCGTCGTAGTGGGAGGATTGTTAGACCCCCTGACAGGTTCTCATTCTTGGGAGAGTCTTATGAGGCAATCCCAAATGAGTCGGAACAAGATCCCTCTAACTATGATGAAGCAATCAATGACTTAGACTCGGGACGCTGGCAAGATGCTATGAAAGCTGAGATGGAGTCTATGTACTCAAATCAGGTCTGGACACTTGTGGACTTGCCTGCCAATATTAAACCTATTGGGTGCAAGTGGGTCTACAAGAGAAAAAGAGGACCAGATGGAAGAGTGGAGACCTATAAGGCTAGACTTGTTGCGAAAGGATATACTCAGAAAGAGGGGATCGATTATGAGGAAACCTTGTCGCCAGTAGCCATGCTTAAATCCATCCGGATACTCTTATCCATTGCGGCTCATCTCGGTTACGAGATTTGGCAAATGGATGTCAAGACGGCTTTTCTCAACGGCCATCTTGAGGAAGACATCTATATGGTGTAGCCAGACGGTTTTGTAGCTAAAAACCAGGAGCAAAAAGTTTGCAAGCTGCAGAAGTCTATTTATGGACTGAAGCAGGCATCCCGAAGTTGGAATATCCGTTTTGACCAGGCAATCAAGTCATTTGGTTTTTGTCAAAATCCGGATGAGTCATGTGCGTACATGAAAAGTGAAGGTGACAGGGTAGTTTTTCTGGTTTTATATGTTGATGACATCCTTCTCCTCGGGAAAGACATAGGAATGTTGTCAACGGTAAAAGTTTGGTTAGCCAAGACTTTTGATATGAAGGACTTGGGAGAAGCTAGCTACATCCTAAGGATTAAACTCTATCGAGACCAGAAAAATAGGATGATTGGCTTATCCCAAGCTGCATACATAGATAAGGTGCTAGTACGGTTTGCAATGCAAGATTCCAAGAAGGGTATCACACCTTTCAGGCATGGAGTGCACCTTTCCAAGGATCAGTGTCCTAAGACACCCGAGGAAAATGAGCAAATGAGGTCGATACCATATGCTTCGGCTGTTGGTAGCCTCATGTATGCTATGTTATGTACTAGACCAGATATCTGTTATGTAGTGGGCCTAGTCAGCAGATATCAATCTAATCCAGGACCTGAACATTGGACTGCTGTAAAATGTATTCTCAAATACTTGAGAAGGACTAGAGATTACATGTTGATTTATAGCAGTGATGAGATGATTCCAGTCGGATACACAGATTCTGACTTTATGTCAGATAAGGATTCTAGGAAATCCACCTCTGGTTATGTATTTATGCTTGGAGGCGGAGCTATCAGCTGGAGGAGATAAAACAAGAATGTACCGCTGATTCAACCTCGGAAGCTGAATATGTAGCAGCTTGTGAAGCAGCTAAGGAAGCAGTATGGCTTAAAAGATTCCTTTTGGAACTTAGGGTGGTACTTTTGGCACGACAACCACTCACAGTTTACTGTGACAGCAGTGGGGCAGTCGCTCAGTCAAAGGAACCCAGAAGCCATAAAAGCCAAAAGCATGTACAGAGGAAGTATCACTTAGTTAGAGAGATTGTGCAGAGAGGTGATATTGCCATTACCAAGATAGCCTCTACAGACAATTTAGCAGATCCCTTTACCAAGCCTTTGACTACCAAAGTCTTTGAGCAACATGTAGAAGGGATGGGCATGAGATGCAACCCTGACTGGCATTGAGCCCAAGTGGGAGATTGTTAGTTTTTGTGGACTCAATCCATCAGTTGATATAATAAATTGATTAATTTCTTTATTTATCAATAAAATCATGCTTTACTTTCATGAGATGAATGTTATTTTACTACTTCATGCACATGACCAATACGTATGACATAATGGTTCATGAGTTGAACCGGATCCCATTAGTATATTAGATGTGATATATGTGCATGGATGAGATCCACACGCGGGAGATATATGTCACAAATCTTATACTTAAAATAGCTTCACAACCAGTAATGAGATTGGGCATCTCATTTGATAAGGTTGCAGCACTTTGATCACTATGAGATAGTGTGATTTGTCTCAATCATCAGAATGTAAGATTCTGGATCACGGTGTTGGTACATTGGATGTATTGAAGGACCATGAGATGCACCTTATGGAATTCCGTCTCAATAATAAGGTATGCTCTCATAATTCCCTAGCAATAGGCTCTCAATCCTGAGACATTGACGAACTCAAGTTTCTATCTATTCATTTGCTTTGAGTCACCAATGAGTGAGGCCGACTATAGGTTAACACCTCGGTGTCTTGGGTATGTGGTAGTAGAACTGTGGGAACGTTGAATGATCAAGATGGAATCTATCTCTATTATCCCCTTATGCCAATTAATGGATTTGTCATTAGTAAGTGCGCACCCATCTCAATTAAGAGTTAATTGGATGGTACTGATGATTACTGTGATTAATTGGGGCTCAAGGATAATAAGATGTGGAACATAGATTGGAAGAGACGGATTTATTCCAATTGATCCACGGATATTGATAGAGGGGCCTACTTGTGGTAATTGGGAAGTTTAGGGTCTTCATTGTAATTTATTCCTAAGACTGGAGTGCAATTGCATTTATATAGTGGTGTTATTTGCAATTAATTGTGGGCCTGGATTGCACATGAGATGTGGGGTCGCGGTGTTCCAGTTGGAGCCAGCTTTCTAAGGAATCCCTAGTGGTCCCCACGCTAGCCCAAGATATTGGAAAACACTAATCCGACTTGGACTCTAGAAATAAGAGTTTGGAAAGGAGAAAGTTGCTAATTGCTTTGGAAGTAAGACTTCTATTTCAATTAGACAAGGGAGAGATTTGGAAGTCTATAAAATATCCTTGGACGTCCAAAAGAGTCCCCCTCACGCCCAAAACCCTTTCGTGCAAGAGTTGCGCGAGTTACTCTCCTCTCCTTTCTTCTAGTTCCTTGGAGTCTCGAGTTGGGATTTTCTCCTGAAGATTCCACCATTCTTCTGGAGAAAAGAAATCCAATTCGGGTCATAGCGTGGAAGGCTAAGAGGTGTTGAAGAAATCCATTAGAGCACTGCGGATCTCCAAAGGTATGATCTACTTCTTGCATGTCGTAGGTTATTTTGGATGTTTAGTGCTGGTAGAATTTTTACTGTACATGGTCACGAGATTGAGGGTAACGCATCCTGGATTGGGTTTTGGTCTTATGGATAGTTGATCCCTGTGTCAAGTGGGTCAAAAGTTTTGAAAATCTATCCACGAGACCCACCTACTTCCAACACTAACACCCTACGTACAGCTGTCCCAAACACGTTTTGTGGGATAGGGTTACTTTAGTAACCTCACCTTCTCCCAAAGTGAATTTCCAAACAGGCCCTTAGGTATATCTAGGTAGGATAGTTATCATTATATTGTGCAATGTACTTGTGTTTGTGAGTTTGTTCCCCTTCTCTTGTAAAGAATATCTTCTTCGTTTAGCAGAAAGAAAAAGAAAATCCTCAAATCAATGTTCCAAATTGCCGAGCAATCACAACTGGCACCTATTCATTTAATAGTTAAAACTGCAATATCTAGTCACGTAGGTGGGAATTGCATTTTAGATTTCTAATCTGTCTTAATTCCAAAGCACTCACGTGTAGTGAAGTAAAACGGGCTGTGCCTGGGTCTTGGGCCAGAATGGGGTTGTTCCCCAAATGGGCTGGTCTTGGCTGTGCTAGGTTGGCTGGCCCACATGTTTTTTTTTATTTGAATAAAAACTATATATTTCCAAAAAGGAGTCTAAAGACATCTTACCACTATAGTGGTTATGAGGGTCCTTTTTGTTATATTTTTTGAAGTTTGACTTGGGCAGGGTTATTCGGCTCATTCTTGTTCACCCACGTATTGGAGTGAGGATATCCTCATTCGTTACTTTTTCTTCTTCTTCATCCTGTTTTTGCCTCTTCCCCATCCTTTCTTTTAACTCCTAACCATCTCTCCCTTCATCATCATCTCTTTCTATTCTCCCATCCTTGTATAATAAGGTGGCTTTGTTGTAATTATGCTGAAGTCATAATAACTAAAAGATAGGTCCCAACACTAATGAATGAACAACAACAATGATTGGGCCTTTTCTTAAAACATAATTTAAAGTCTCAAATATCCATTTTATCAGAATTTTTGTGGGAGCCCATAATTAAATTTAAATATTTGATCCCAGCATGTCACTAATGTTTTTCGAATCTTTCAAAATAAACACTAGTTTGTTTTCATGTTTTTATCGAAACAAAGTAACAAGAAAATTTCTTTGATTTGCTTATAATTATGAAATTATTTAATCCATTGGAAATTAATTTTCTGCGGTGGATGTTTAAATGGATCATATCATCCTGGGCTTTCCAACTTTTTTCATGACAGAGTGGTTGATTTGGCAAGGCTGAGAGTGCATTCGATTGACCATAGGTTGTTCATGAAGTTTTGATGGAGGAGGCTAGTAGGTCAAGGTAAGTTCCTAGATCTGGACGATTTTAGAGTTTGGACATGGCTATGGGCATACCGTTTTTTTTTTCTATTCTGTCATGTAGGAATGACACACTATCAATCACATCAATCTCTTCATCCCTGCATTAAAATGTCACAAGATTTCTTTCTCTTGAAGTTTAGTTGGGTTGGTAAAAAATTACAAGTTTTGAATGCAAATCGATCATTTCTTCGTCCACGTAAGCAAATGGGACCCAATTCTTATCCCTCAAATTTGAAATTTGAAGAAAAGGAAAGGGCCTCATCTAAGAGTTTTCTATCGCCCCCCTTCATCAATCAACACCATGAATAGACTACATATATTCGTATCTCCCCTCTTCGTCCAGCCTCAACAAGCCAATCGCCTCTCTCTCTCTCTCTCTCTCCCTTTATATTCTCCACTGCCTCCATGTATCTCATTTATTTCGCACCGTCTACTATTGATCTGATCTCAGCAATGTCTATCACTACGATAGCAACAACGAAGGAATGTGATGCTTGTGGCTTTATTCATTTATTTATTTTTCATCATTTAATATGTCTATTTCAGAGACCTACGATGATTTAGAATGATACCATACAGCACGCAGTTTACAATTGGGGTGGAAGGGACATATTCAGTGTGCTTCATTTTTCTACTCCTGACAATTGAGGGATTGAAATGGCTTATTCACATATCTTGATGCCGAGGATTAATGTGTTAATTATTTTATTGAATGAAATGTATTCAGGTTCTTGGTTCGCCCCTGTTTTTTCACGTTAATATGTAGCACATTTGTTTGTTTCTCAATTATCCTCCTTAGCATAACTACTAGAGAATTGTTTTTATGATTAACTGATTCCCTTGGTTCTAGACCCAAGATAGTTGGTTTTTTTTTTTTGTTTGTTTGTTTGTTTGTTTAATATATACTCCAAAGTTTTGGATGTAGTTGTGAGCGGCTGACACGTGTCTGGCCATTTATGACAAGTTTAAACAAATGAAGGTTTCTATATACAAATAATTTTAAGAATGACAAATAAACATTTCAAAATCATGATACCATTTTTTTTTCCTTCACGATTTACATTCTAATGCAGAGTTAGTGTCTCATGTCAATACAGCAATGAATTAAATTAAAATTAAAATTTGATATTAATTTATTAAAAAAACATAAATTGAGTGAATGATAAGCCTATTTATATAATTGTCATAGTATAATTTAACATTATATCATAAATCATTGATAAGAAGTCTATATATATATATATAGCGTCTCAATAATATGTTAGCAAATACTTGTAAACTAATTGTGATTCTTTTAACTCAATTTAGGAAATCAAGTTTCCACAACTTCTGGAAAAAAAGTTATAAACATGTACCAAGTGGTCTTTCCTTGTTCAAAAACTATTATTCAAATAGTTGCCTAGTGATCCATCCTTGTGTTGACTTCAACTAGAATGTGATATACACATATACATTGCATGATTTTCTATGGATACTTTTCTTGGACTTTGATTTACACGTCATACATGGATGATTTTAGTTGTTAAATCTAGACTTCAATTGGAATGCTTATTGAGAGAGGATATAGTTCTCATATTGCTTATTGAGAGAGAGGACTTAAAAAATGTCCAGACACAATGCTGATATAACTGATATTAATCAATGAACTTAGACTAAACCATTTGTACTCTTAAGACCATTGAAATTTCACCACCATCATCAACATGGTTTTTTTTAGCCCACACTAATTTTATATCTCATCCAACACATGATTGACACAATAAAACTTGGGTATCTCAATTCTTTGTTTTTTTACTATTGTTTAAAATGTCTCTTCAAACACCTCCGGAAATCATTTCATCATTTATCTTTAATATTTACAAGTTTAAATAATACATGCTTTATCATATGACAAATGCATATGTTCTACCATCACATATAATTTTAATCCCACTAAAGTTATTGTCAAAACCCAAGCCCAGGGAATCCTTAGATTAAGGTAATTTTCGAGGATTGACACATATACTTCCATGAAATTAGCACCCGAACTAATGCTAAGGTAGTATTCCACACAGGATATTTACATCTAGAATGAATGAGGACTCTTTAACGGACGCATGTCCGAGTAGCAAACACACAGAAGTCTGTTAATATCACCTATATTCTTTTTTCATTTCCAATTAACATTTTAGTGGCATCCCATTCATGAAACATTCCACTAACAACGATTTCCATGTACAAGAAAATATATTTCATTTCTATATTTTATAAGCTATACATCTAAAAGTTTTACATGACATGAACATGTATATATGTCTATACAAAAGAAGTTGATCTACTTTGAACAAGTCTAACCAAAAGATACATGCTGTCTATGTCAACATTATACAAAAGAACCATCATGTATACATGTGCAAACCTAATGGAAGATGATATAAAACCCCCAAAAACCTAATATACAAAACCCTATATTGTTGTCATGATGCTCTTCGGTGTTCAAAAGCTTCTATTGTCCACTTGTCAAGGCTTGAAGGAAATGTTGTGGTCTCCTTGTCTGCCCCCGTAGTCTCTACGAGACTGGGATCAAGATATGTGCTTGTAACACTAATTAGATAGCTGTGAATAAGAGTATTCAGTAAAATATAAGCATGATTAAGATAATACAAGTTGTATCCATATGAAATATGTGACAATTAATTATAAGAGATCAATTCAGTATACTAGGCATGTTAAACATTGAGCATAGCATTATACAGAATTAATTAATAGAAATATTATAATCAAGTTGGCTGCTGCAATTGCTAAATCCTCCCATTAGGGATCTTGTCATTGGGAAACACCAATGTCCCAGCCAAGGTACATCTAGGTCCCTACAAGCTTGGAGTTTGTAGGCCCTAAATACCTACTACAGTGGTAACAAGTCAAGTTTACAACCCAATCAATTCCAACGAGTCTCATAAGGTTGAAGCTAAATAATATCAAACAAATTGAGTTATTAAGTTACAATTGAGTAAGTATTCAAGTTTGTTCAAGTCATTACAAATATAGTAGAGTCAAAGTCATTCTTACTCATTTAAATTCAAAGCAAAAACATGATAATAATAAAGCTTACTTTATAAACAAGTCATGATTTATGAATAACAATTCATTTCTAATAATGTAGAGCAATTATATGACCATCAATATGCAATGCAATTTCAGTTAATTGAATCAAGGTATTTACTAACCAAATCCTAACTAATAATCCATCATCTCTAATGTCTATTTCGATGTAGTTTTAGGCTATTTGATACACAGCTATCTTTACTTAATGTTACATTATATGTATTGTGTATTGAAGTTCCCTAAAGCAATACCAATGATTAAATGCTAGACTAGTCAGATGATGTACATAAGGTAAGCTTTAGCCACAAGACAGCTCATGTATTTTGAATCACCATTAGGCTAAGTAATTTGGTGATGGACTCCAAATCTAAGGCCCTAATAGGTCTTTAGTAGACTTAAGGTCCTATAAGATCAATTTCATATTATAAGTAACCTCTAGTTAATTATGAAGAGTTTCTAACTAATTGGGGTGGTTGCTAAACCCCTATTTCATTTAGAAGTGGTACAAAACAGACTCTTCAAAGTTGTCAGAGCCCGACTGCCCTAGCTAGTGGTCTAGGAAAAGTTTCGACTAACTAATTTTTGTTAGACTTTTTGCAAATGCTCTAGTGCACGTGCTCATTTGCACCAGAGCGTGTACTCCAGAATTCTATTTGCACATTCTATAGCACAATTTTCTCTTCTTTTTTGAACCTACAATTGGAAACTCCTGTTCCCAACCCCAATCTATCATTCCATATCCATTCCTTACTTCAATTAACTCCATACAATCCTCCATATCCACTTCACTCATTTCTCAAATAAAAATCCCATTTTCAAATATGAAACAAGGAAATAGTGGTGAGAAATCAAATCAACATGTAATCAATAATAGAATCAAGACATTACCCACATGCATTAAACAATACCATTCTTTTACTTGCCTTAGTTAGGTCCTTAGTACAAAATCCCCTTCTTTTAGCTCTATTTTTACAAAAAAACAAAAACAAAAACAAAAACAAAAACAAAATTCTTAACTCTAACAATGAATATGATGGCATAGAGATGAAGATGCATGCACCCAAATTGAGTCTCCCCTAACTCATTGTAATTAAAAAATTTGGAAGGAAAAGGGAAAAGACTTACCTAATCAGTTGTAAGGAAGCTAGGGAGTGATAAACTCAAGCTCTCAAAGTCAAGCATAAGAATAGGAAGATGAAAATGATGATGGAGAGATGGAACTTCCACTCTAAACTTGCATGAAGGGAGTTCTCTTGATGGATTAGAGACAACTAAGGTGTGAAGAAGGAAGAGCATACTCCAGCTGCTTTGAAGAAGAAATGAATCGAATGAACTAGGCTTGAATTGTTTTGTATGAACAGTTTCTGCATTTACAAAGAAGTCCAACTGCTTCCTTATATTTTCAATTTAAGTCGTTTAAGTGTCAACATGATCCATTTGTGATAAAATGAAGTAGGGTCCAATATGTAAGATGATATACATGTTGAGATTGTTAGATTTTGTGGACTCAATCCATCAGTTGATGTAATAAATTGATTAATTTCTTTATTTATCAATAAAATCATACTTTGCTATAATGAGATGAGTGTTATTTTACTAATTCATGCACATGACCAATACATATGACATAATGGTTCATGAGTTGAACCGGGTCCCATTAGTATATTAGATGTGATATATGTGCATGGATGAGATCCACACGTGGGAGATATATGTCACAAATCTTATACTTAAATAGCTTCACAACCAGTAATGAGATTGGGCATTTCATTTGATAAGGTTGCAGCACTTTGATCACTATGAAATAGTGTGATTTGTCTCGATCATCAGAATGTAAGATTCTGGATCACGGTGCTGGTACATTGGATGTATTGAAGGACCATAAGATGCACCTTATGAAATTCCGTCTCAATAATAAGGTATGCTTTCATAATTCCCTAGCAATAGGCTCTCAATCCTGAGACATTGATGAACTCAAGTTTCTATCTATTCATTTGCTTTGAGTCACCAATGAGTGAGGCCGATTGTAGGTTAACACCTCAGTGTCTTGGGTATGTGGTAGTAGAACTGTGGGAACGTTGAATGATCAAGATGAAATCTATCTCTATTATCCCCTTGTGCCAATTAATGGATTTGTCATTAGTAAGTGCGCACCCATTTCAATTAAGAGTTAGTTGGATGGTACTGATGATTACTGTGATTAATTGGGGCTCAAGGATAATAAGATGTGGAACTTAGATTGGAAGAGACGGATTTATTCCAATTGATCCACAGATATTGATAGAGGGGCCTACTTGTGGTAATTGGGAAGTTTAGGGTCTTCATTGTAATTTATTCCTAAGACTGGAGTGCAATTGCATTTATATAGTGGTGTTATTTGCAATTAATTGTGGGCCTGGATTGCACATGAGATGTGGGGTCGCGGTGTTCCAGTTGGAGCCAGCTTTCTAAGGAATCCCTAGTGGTCCCCACGCTAGCCCAAGTTGTTGGAAAATACTAATCCGACTCGAACTCTAGAAAGAAGGGATAAGAAAGGAGAAAGTTGCTAATTGCTTTGGAAGTAAGACCTCTATTTCAATTAGACAAGGGAGAGATTTGGAAGTCTATAAAATCTCTTGGACGTCCAATAAGACTCCCCCTCACGCCCAAAACCCTTTCGTGCAAGAGTTGTACGAGTTTCTCTCCTTCTCTCTTCTAGTTCCTTGGAGTTTCGAGTTGGGATTTCTCCTGAAAATTCCACCATTCTTCTTGAGAAAAGAAATCGAATTCGGGTCATAGCGTAGAAGGCTAAGAGGTGTTGAAGAAATCCATTAGAGCACTGCGGATCTCCAAAGGTATGATCTACTTCTTACATGTCGTAGATTATTATGGATGTTTAGTGCTGGTAGAATATTTACTGTACATGGTCACGAGATTGAGGGTAATGCATCCTGGATTGGGTTTTGGTCTTATGGATAGTTGATCCCTGTGTCAAGTGGATCAAAAGTTTCGAAAATCTATCCACGAGACCCACCTACTTCCAACAATTGGTATCAGAGCCATACCTCATCTCTAATCATGTTGGATCAGTAATCTTGTTCTAATCTTTGCATGAGATGTGAAAAGGATAGAGCAAGGGTTATGATAGGATCAGTGTTTATTCGGTTTGCTTGCTTTTGTAGTAGATACATGTTTAGAAAGTCACAAAAGGTTTTAATCATGATAGGAGGATGATAAGATGCTTTGTTGTATGAGATACTAACTTGCAGGTGATAATGTCCTCTCCATATGGCCCACATGTTTTTCTTTCCTTTTGATTATTGGTTTATTTGTGGCTAAGTGTAAAGGGCATCATGGTGTCCTTGGTTTCCCGTGAAAGGGCAAGGCATGGTGAATTTCCTTATAGCCCTTTTATTTCCATGTTTAGACTACCATGTAAGTCTCATTACAGAGACATAGGAATTTATGTATTTTTAAAATTTGTAAATTCTGGAGATGTCCGAATCAAAGAAGGAAAGAAAAGCTGGACTCCTAATCAAAGAGTTTGAAGATTATCAAAAGGTGTTTTGGAGATGCCCAAAGAGTTTGAGGAATCTCAAAGTTTTGGAAAGTCTAGAAGTCCAAGAAGTCTTTTCCGCCTGGGTCATGTGGAGGAGAGGACTAGCCTTTTGTTATAGCACTTTCTACTTATAGATGAATGCTTATTTTAGAGTATTTTCATATCTGAACCAAACATAGCAAATTCCAAAATTGGTCAAATCAAATTAATTTTTGGAAAGAGTTCTAATTAGAGTTGGTGGGCCCATGAGATAGATCTATTGGTAACACTAATTTTAGAAACTGGACTTTCCTTAAAATAACTTGACTTGGAACCAATCATTGGTCTTATCATGAGATGAATATATACCTATATTTGATAGACCCATACACCTATAAGGAAATCCTCAACTTTAAAATATTAAGTGGGAGCGGGGCATTTCTATATATATAAAAATCCCCATGGTTTTCCACCATAGGTCCATTGTAAGGAAAGTATTAGCCTCGCGCCATTTTGAGAATGGCCATTCCCCACGGAGGGCTTGTATTTATCTGGATACTGGATATGGATCTCCTATGAATAGTGTTGATGAGACGGGGTGGGAGCCCACTCCCCAAGGAGGAGCTGCCCGCAACGGTTGTCATGCAATGCTAGTTGGTGGGTCACACTTAACTAAAATAATGATGCAGTATCCCCAAGGATTTGCCTCATGTATTTTAGAAACCGAAGCTAATCGGGAGTCATACATTATTTGGTATGAGATACTTAGATAGTAATATATGAAGGGGATCATAGATAGTTAGTCTTAATCCTAATTTTGACCAACTTTGATCCGCACCAGTCTAGGAGGTATTCGCACTCCCCAAGGAGGCATACCCCGCAGGATTGGGATTCCGATGTATTCTTAATTTTGTGGTTATGAGGATTCCCACATAAATTTGGTAGAATACTAAACCCTAATGTCATTTAAATTTATTAATTGAATGTATGGTTATGTGTTACAGTATTACAAGCATGAATTCGAATACTTTCAATCCACTTGCGACCATCCTCAACTAGAATAAGTTGGTGGGATCCAACTATGTAGACTGGAAACAGAATCTGGATATTGTCCTGACAGCTTCAGGATATAAATATGTCCTTACCAAAAACCCCCTTGAAGAGCCTGCCCCAGATGCATCAGAAGCAGAAAAGGACCTTTACACCAAATGGGCCAAAGACGATGAGATGGCCCGATGTTACATTCTGGCATCCATGTCTAGTGTGCTGCAACATCAACATCAATCTTATAAGACCGCATATGATATGATATCGAACTTAAAAGAGATGTTTGCAGAACAAGGCAGACCTGCTAGGCAGGCAGCCATGAGGGTGCTCATTAGCACCAAGATGGCTGAAGGTACATCAGTACAGGAGCACATGTTGAAGATGATGGACTCATTAAATGAGTTAGATGTACTAGGAGCTGCGATTGATGCAGAATTGCAGATTGACATAATCCTTGAGTCACTACCAAAGTCATTCAATAATTTCAAGGTCAACTATAATATGAATAAAATGAATCTGACTCTGGCTGAGCTATCTAGTCAGCTGGTAGCAACTGAAGGGATTATGAAGAAGAAACCAACTGCCTTAATGACAGAAAAGTCAGATGTAACACTCCGATCCCCTTTGAGCCGGATTAGTGGCTCATTAGTGTGTGTTTTGTTTTGTGTATTCTTTTGGACTTGGTTTTGGGCCTGGGATAGGTAGTTGAGTGACCTTTGACCTGAGATAGTTAGTTCTAAGCCCTTTTTCGTAATTTTGCTTTTGTTTGGCTCATATCATCTTTGCATCATCTTGGTGTCAGCACGCGTATTTCGTTGAGATCGACAATTTCCATAACTGTGTCAGATCCGTTTGGAGTCAATTGGAGAAGTTAGACCTTCGTGTGACTTGAACTGTAATTAGTCTAAACCCATTGGACCTTGTTTTAAACTTCCAAATCTATAAATATAAGTCAGCTTCCACATGTCTTACCCATTTCGTTGATCGACTGCATGCAACTCCAGGAGCTCCACGTTCGTTCTCTCTATCTCTCTCTCTCTTCTTTCCTTCTCTTGATCGATTGAGGATTTGGATCCTCTGTTTGGTTTGGGTTCTTCTCCATTCTCTCATCTCTGTCCTTGCCTTAGGTAAGTGGGTTTTGCATTCTTCATCTTTGATTGGATTCCTTCTCCAAGCTATGTGTGTTTCCCTCATCTCATGCATGTATGATTGCTTTGATTTGTTTTGATTTTAGTTGCTTGGAGCTTGATTTCAGAAGATTTGTCAGATTTGAGGCAAGTATAAGTACAGACTTTGAGAACACACATGGGTGCTCTATTTGAATGCTTTGATTTCCATCTTCTTTAGTGTATATAATGTTTTACAGCCATTTTCTAAGCTATGAGAATCAGTTGAGCTTGTTTTATTCAGTTTCTGTACAAAAATTTCGTTTCTGTAATCTTCCCGAACTCGTATTCTGTATTGTACGGCTAAGCCGTAAATTTCTACGGCTCGCTTTCCAGAGACTCGAAAATCTGAATTTGTTCTACGGCTAGGCTACGGCTAAGCCGTAATTTGTCCTACGGCTGAGCCGTAAGCTAGCCGTGACCCAACCGTGACCCCAGCCGTGAATTTAATCTCTGATCAGTCGAAACTTTTCTGATATCAGTACTTCTACGGTGTGGATACGGCTAAGCCGTGGATTGGTCTACGGCTAAGCCGTATACTGACTGTAGCTCAGCCGTGAGATGTATCAGATCAGAGGTGGAAAAGCTGACAGTTTAGCCGTGTTCTGAAGGGAACCACGGCTAAGCCGTAGTGCATATTGCGGCTACGCCGTAGGATGCCACGGCTAAGCCGTAGGTCACCCATGGCTAAACCGTAAGACCTGTAAACTATCGGTTAAACTTAGGCTAATGGTGTGACCTTGTAGGGCTCAAATACAGGTTAACCATACCCGTAAACCGGCCCAAATGGATTCTTTGGAGCGCATGAATAGTCTGTTAGGCTGTGACTTATTCATGTGAGTGTTGCTCATTGTTAAGCACCTCCCCATGGGTGTTGGTTTAAGGGACTTCGGTGCACATGAGGATTATATTGCAACACTAGGATGGCAACGGTGCATCGAATAACTTAAAACTACATCAACATGCACGGTTAGTGACAGTGATGCAACTAGATTAGACTTGGCTTGTAATGAACCTTGATTCCGTATTAATCTGAGATGCATTGCATATTGTTTATGGTTTTACCCTCTGTTCTGTTAATCTATGTTATGCATTCCTCAGTCATTTTGCTTTCGTTCTGTATATCTGTATTATTCTTCGCTCTGTACTATGTTTTGATCTATGCTATGCTTTGTATATTCTCTGGCTTTGTATATCTCTGATTTTTGGGTATTCCCTGGTGGCTCTGCCCAGAGGTTAATACGTGAGGATAAGATCCGGTCCTTGTCATCGGTGAGTCCAAAGCGGATAATCTCCCTTTCTATGGATTTGATTTGATTGGTATTGGTCTGGCTCTACTCAGCCTCAGCCCTAGGATGCCCGACGGGGTTACCTCCGGCTTAGATCTCTGTATCTCTGTTTAACTGCAGTGTTGCTTTGTCTTGGGACCCCGGAACCCAGGAACCGAGACCCGTTGTACCTTTGGCCTGGACAGCGGTGTTCTCCTCTGCTCTGCTCTGCTCTCTTTTGGAGAGAACATGGTTAACGTAGTAGCCAACTAGTTCAGTATTCTATGTTTTGATTCCATTATCATGTTTTACTCCTATGCACGATTTGCTTAGCATACTAAGATGGACTCTGTATTTAATCTTCTGTCCCTATTTCATTCGCTTTGATACTATGCGTGTTTCTTTCCTGTTACTTATATTTGCTGGATCGTTGTATTCATTTGTGTGGTCTGTGGTGTTGCAGGCACAGATACCTTGCCCAGCTCCCCGGCGGTCGAGGAGGCTGCAGGGGCGAGTGTAGAGGCACCCTCAGGTTTGGCAGAGTGGGCCTGATCATCTCTGCCGAGTGCGTTCATGCATGCTTCCAGTGGCTTTTCGTTTTGGGATTTTGAGTTTTGGTTTCAGGGGATTTGTATTTGGACTTTGGACTTTGGACTTGTATTCTGTATATTTTGTGTATATGGTTTTGGTGTGTATTTGGTTTTATATCAGTGTATTTGTCTTTGTCGCTTCCGTATTTGTTTCTGCTTTGGCTTCCGCTATTTTCTTTGTTGCTTGCTATGATATCTACAGCTTCCGCGTTCGTCTGTTTCGCACGTGTTAGATCCCTTGTGTGCGTGCATCTGGACTGGGTTTGGGTGCACGTGCACGGGAGTACGTGTGTCACCGGTTTAGCTTTTCGCTAACCCCCGAATTCTGGGCTCGGGTCATGACATACGTATTGTATGGTATCAGAGCATGCTAGTATAAGCATGTAGGCATCTAAGATCGTGGTGAGACAACGCTATCAACTATTTGACTCGAAGTCTCATAGGTTGATTTGGGATCGGACTAACTCAGGGCATTTTATATTTGTGTGTTGTGTTTCTTTTCCTTTTGCAGGATGGCATCAGGATCCGGATCTAGGGATGAGAATCAACAGGGCCATAACGGTGATAGTGGATCGGTACCCCCACATATCAGCAGTGAGGAGCGCTTGATGATGATGATGCAGTCTATGCAATCATTACAGGCGCAGATGGCATCCATGGTAGATAGGCAGAGTCAGGCTGCTGCAGTAGCATCACCTCATGTAGATCAGCAGGTGATTTTCCAGCCTAAGGAATCAGACCCTAATGCTCTTTTCGACAAGTTCCGTAAGCGAGGGGCGACTGAGTTCCATGGGATAGAGGATGCATTGCAGGCTGAGCAATGGTTGGAGCAGACTGAAGAGCTATTTGATACGATTGTGTGCAGCAACAAGCAGAAGGTAGTTCTCACAGCCTCTATGCTTCGGAGTGTAGCTAAGACATGGTGGAGGAGTGTTAAGACCTCATTTCAGACTATGCCCAGTGCCACAGTTTGGGAGACCTTCAAGCAGCAATTCCGTCGTAAGTTCATGCCTCTCCATATTCAGCGAGCCAAGGAAGTGGAATTCTTCAACCTTCAGCAGAGACAGATGCCAGTTGCAGATTATGTACACAAGTTTACAGAGTTGTCCCACTTCGCAGAGGATATGGTGAACACGGAGCATAAGAAGGTGACTCGCTTCGTCAACGGCCTGAATCCGAGACACAAACGCCACGTGGTTGCTTGTATGTGGCCGGCTACATTGGATGACGCTATTGACAGGGCTTATGATGCAGAGGCCATCTTTGAGGAGGAGCGAACAGAGGCTAAGAGGGCAGCAGGTTTCAGTGGTAGAAGTCAGTTCCAGAAGAAGTTCAAGGGTAAGCAGGGCAGTTCGAGCAGTTCTCAGGTGGTTTGCAGTCACTGTGGGAAGGATCACCCCACCGATAGATGTTGGAGGAAGAGTGGGGCTTGTTTTGGGTGTGGCTCTACGGACCACAGGCGGGCCCAATGCCCGAAGTTTCAGTCCTCTCCACAGACGAGACAGACAGGACCTACAGCACAGGGCAGATCCCAGCCAGCTCGCCCAGGCCAGACGCAGAACCGCCAGACAGCCCGAGCCTATGCTGCTACGCATGAGGGCGCGGAGGAGGCCACGGTAGTGGAAGGTAAAATTTTAATTTCTGATGCAGAAGCTTTAGCTTTATTTGACTCAGGGTCTACGCGTTCGTACGTAGCACCCCATTTTGCTGTGCAGCTTCGACAGCGACCTACACCACTTCCCTACTTGTTGTTAGTATCCACTCCGGTTGGTAAACGGGTGGAGTGCAGTGTTTTCTACCCTCAGTGTGATGTGCGGATAGCTGGTCATCAGCTCCCAGTAGACCTCGTGTTGCTCACGACACTGGATTTTGATGTGATCCTTGGTATGGACTGGCTTGCGAGATATCATGCGTGTATCAATTGCTACAGCAAGGCTATTTATTTTGATTTGGGCAGCGGATTCCGATTTGAGGGCAGCCAGACGAAGTGCCCCAGGCGTGTGATATCTGCTTGTAAAGCAGACAGGATGCTTCGTAGGGGATGTGAAGGATTTCTTGCATTCATTTCAGAGAAGAAAGATCAGCGACAGCTCAGCGAGATTCCAGTAGTCAGCGAGTTCCCGGATGTCTTTCCGGAGGATGTGCCAGGGTTACCACCAGCTCGAGAGATAGAGTTTGCGATTAATTTGATGCCAGGTACAGCACCCATCAGTAGAGCTCCATATCGTATGGCACCTGCAGAGTTGTTGGAATTGAAGAAACAATTGCAGGATTTGTTGGATAAAGGGTTCATACGCCCAAGTGTTTCACCTTGGGGAGCTCCTGTATTGTTTGTCAAAAAGAAGGATGGCAGTTTCCGGATGTGCATTGACTACAGACAGTTGAACAAAGTGACTATCAAGAACAAATACCCATTGCCTAGGATTGATGAGTTGTTCGATCAACTTCAGGGTGCAGCTTACTTCTCTAAGATTGACTTGAGGTCAGGGTATCACCAGCTCAGGGTGAAGGATGAGGATGTTCCTAAGACAGCTTTCAGGACTCGGTATGGACACTACGAGTTTCTTGTCATGCCGTTTGGTTTGACGAACGCACCCGCAGCTTTTATGGCGTTGATGAACAGGGTGTTTACTTCCTTCTTGGACCAGTTCGTTGTGGTTTTTATAGATGACATATTGGTCTATTCGAAGACTGCTGAGGAACATACAGACCATCTGAGGAAGGCATTGCAGCTGCTTCGAGATCACAAGTTGTATGCAAAGTTGGCTAAATGTGATTTCTGGCTAGAGCAAGTTGCATTTTTGGGACATGTGATTTCTAGAGATGGATTGATGGTGGATCCAGCTAAGATTGAGGCAGTAGTCCATTGGCCCCGTCCTAGATCAGTGACGGAGATTCGGAGTTTTCTGGGCTTGGCGGGATATTACCGCAGGTTTGTGCAGGATTTCTCGAAGATTTCAGCCCCGCTGACTCAGTTGACTCGGAAGAAGGTTCCGTATGAGTGGACAGAGAAGTGTGAGCGTAGTTTTCAGATGTTGAAAGAAAAGCTCACTACGGCGCCAGTGTTGACTCTCCCGGATGGTAGTGAGGGATTCATGATTTACTCAGATGCCTCTAGAGTTGGACTAGGCTGTGTACTGATGCAGAATCAGAAGGTGATTGCCTATGGATCCAGACAGTTGAAAGAACATGAGAAGAACTATGCCACACATGACTTGGAGTTAGCAGCCATTGTATTTGCACTGAAGTTGTGGCGACATTACCTGTACGGTGTGAAGTTTGAGGTCCATTCCGATCATCACAGTCTGCAGTACTTGTTTGATCAGCATGACTTGAATATGAGGCAGCGAAGATGGTTGGAGTTCATCAAAGATTACGACTTTCCGATCAAGTACCACCCAGGCAAGGGCAATGTAGTTGCAGATGCACTCAGCAGGAGGACAGACAGTCTTCAGGTGTTGGCAGGATTTTATATGCTTGTGCATGATCAGCCTGTTGAGGTTCGAACGGTAGGTGGATTGGTGACATTAGCTACTACCGTCGTGTTTCAGCCTGAGGTGATTCAGCAGATCAAGGATCGCCAGTTTGAGGACCCCCTCCTGGTGAAGTTCAGAGATCGGATTGCAGATCGACCGGATTTCAGCTTGGTGGATAGAGTTTTGTACTTCAGGGACAGATTGTGTGTTCCCGCTGTGGATGAGTTGAAAGAGAAATTGATGACAGATGCGCACGATGCCCGATATGCGATGCACCCCGGGAGTACGAAGATGTACCGGAACTTGAAGGATAGATTTTGGTGGAACAATATGAAGCGGGAGATCGCAGGGTTCGTAGCTCGATGTTTGACCTGTCAGAGGGTAAAAGCTGATCATCAGCGACCTCCAGGATCATTGCATCCATTGCACACCCCGCAGTGGAAGTGGGAGCACATTACGATGGATTTCGTCTCCGGTTTTCCGCCGACCAGTAGAAAGAATAATGCGATCTGGGTAATAGTGGACAGATTGACCAAGTCAGCACATTTCCTTCCGTTCAAGAAAGGGATGACATTCACAGAGATGGCCAAGAAATTTGTTGACGAGATAGTCAGATTGCATGGCACCCCAGTATCGATTGTGTCGGATCGCGACAGTCGTTTGTATCTTCATTCTGGAAAGCATTTCAGGAAGCTATGGGTACGACGCTGAGTTTTAGTACGGCATACCACCCCCAGACCGATGGACAGTCGGAGCGTACCATTCAGACGTTGGAGGATATGCTCAGAGCTAGTGTGCTGAACTTTGAGAAGGAATGGGATACACATCTGGCCTTGTGTGAGTTTGCTTACAACAACAGCTTCCATGAGAGTATTGGTATGGCACCTTATGAGGCTCTATACGGACGCAAGTGCAGGACCCCAGTGTGCTGGGAAGAAGTTGGAACTAGAAGTTTCCATGGTCCGACGATCATTGCTGAGACGACAGAGAAAGTGCAGAAAGTGATAGAGAATCTGAAGATTGCTCGGTCCAGGCAGAAGAGCTATGCGGATACTCGGAGGAGACCTTTGGCATTCCAAGTTGGAGATTGGGTGTTCCTTAAAGTTTCTCCGATGAAGGGCACAGTTCGATTTGGTCAGAAGGGCAAGTTAGCTCCGAGATATGTAGGACCGTTCGAAGTCAAGAGCCGAGTTGGAGATTTAGCTTATCGGTTGACGCTTCCAGTTGAGTTCTCCGGTGTGCACGATGTGTTCCATGTGTTGATGCTCCGTAAGTATGTGCCAGATCCGAGCCATGTGATTCGCTACGATGATATCCAGATTCAGCCTAATGCGACTTACGTTGAGCGTCTGCTTCGCATCGTTGGGACACGAGAGCAGATTCTTCGTACCAGGGCTATCAGATGGGTGAAAGTGTTGTGGGAGCATCATGGTCCAGATGAGGCTACTTGGGAGCTAGAGGAGCAGCTAGCGCGCCAGTACCCACATCTCTTTGCGCAGGTAGGTAGTCATTCCGAGGACGGAATGATTCCTAGTGGGGGAGGATGTAACACTCCGATCCCCTTTGAGCCGGATTAGTGGCTCATTAGTGTGTGTTTTGTTTTGTTTATTCTTTTGGACTTGGTTTTGGGCCTGGGATAGGTAGTTGAGTGACCTTTGACCTGAGATAGTTAGTTCTAAGCCCTTTTTCGTAATTTTGCTTTTGTTTGGCTCATATCATCTTTGCATCATCTTGGTGTCAGCACGCGTATTTCGTTGAGATCGACAATTTCCATAACTGTGTCAGATCCGTTTGGAGTCAATTGGAGAAGTTAGACCTTCGTGTGACTTGAACTGTAATTAGTCTAAACCCATTGGACCTTGTTTTAAACTTCCAAATCTATAAATATAAGTCAGCTTCCACATGTCTTACCCATTTCGTTGATCGACTGCATGCAACTCCAGGAGCTCCACGTTCGTTCTCTCTCTCTCTCTCTCTTCTTTCCTTCTCTTGATCGATTGAGGATTTGGATCCTCTGTTTGGTTTGGGTTCTTCTCCATTCTCTCATCTCTGTCCTTGCCTTAGGTAAGTGGGTTTTGCATTCTTCATCTTTGATTGGATTCCTTCTCCAAGCTATGTGTGTTTCCCTCATCTCATGCATGTATGATTGCCTTGATTTGTTTTGATTTTAGTTGCTTGGAGCTTGATTTCAGAAGATTTGTCAGATTTGAGGCAAGTATAAGTACAAACTTTGAGAACACACATGGGTGCTCTATTTGAATGCTTTGATTTCCATCTTCTTTAGTGTATATAATGTTTTACAGCCATTTTCTAAGCTATGAGAATCAGTTGAGCTTGTTTTATTCAGTTTCTGTACAAAAATTTCGTTTCTGTAATCTTCCCGAACTCGTATTCTGTATTGTACGGCTAAGCCGTAAATTTCTACGGCTCGCTTTCCAGAGACTCGAAAATCTGAATTTGTTCTACGACTAGGCTACGGCTAAGCCGTAATTTGTCCTACGGCTGAGCCGTAAGCTAGCCGTGACCCAACCGTGACCCCAGCCGTGAATTTAATCTCTGATCAGTCGAAACTTTTCTGATATCAGTACTTCTACGGTGTGGATACGGCTAAGCCGTGGATTGGTCTACGGCTAAGCCGTATACTGACTGTAGCTCAGCCGTGAGATGTATCAGATCAGAGGTGGAAAAGCTGACAGTTTAGCCGTGTTCTGAAGGGAACCACGGCTAAGCCGTAGTGCATATTGCGGCTACGCCGTAGGATGCCACGGCTAAGCCGTAGGTCACCCATGGCTAAACCGTAAGACCTGTAAACTATCGGTTAAACTTAGGCTAATGGTGTGACCTTGTAGGGCTCAAATACAGGTTAACCATACCCGTAAACCGGCCCAAATGGATTCTTTGGAGCGCATGAATAGTCTGTTAGGCTGTGACTTATTCATGTGAGTGTTGCTCATTGTTAAGCACCTCCCCATGGGTGTTGGTTTAAGGGACTTCGGTGCACATGAGGATTATATTGCAACACTAGGATGGCAACGGTGCATCGAATAACTTAAAACTACATCAACATGCACGGTTAGTGACAGTGATGCAACTAGATTAGACTTGGCTTGTAATGAACCTTGATTCCGTATTAATCTGAGATGCATTGCATATTGTTTATGGTTTTGCCCTCTGTTCTGTTAATCTATGTTATGCATTCCTCAGTCATTTTGCTTTCGTTCTGTATATCTGTATTATTCTTCGCTCTGTACTATGTTTTGATCTATGCTATGCTTTGTATATTCTCTGGCTTTGTATATCTCTGATTTTTGGGTATTCCCTGGTGGCTCTGCCCAGAGGTTAATACGTGAGGATAAGATCCGGTCCTTGTCATCGGTGAGTCCAAAGCGGATAATCTCCCTTTCTATGGATTTGATTTGATTGGTATTGGTCTGGCTCTACTCAGCCTCAGCCCTAGGATGCCCGACGGGGTTACCTCCGGCTTAGATCTCTGTATCTCTGTTTAACTGCAGTGTTGCTTTGTCTTGGGACCCCGGAACCCAGGAACCGAGACCCGTTGTACCTTTGGCCTGGACAGCGGTGTTCTCCTCTGCTCTGCTCTGTTCTCTTTTGGAGAGAACATGGTTAACGTAGTAGCCAACTAGTTCAGTATTCTATGTTTTGATTCCATTATCATGTTTTACTCCTATGCACGATTTGCTTAGCATACTAAGATGGACTCTGTATTTAATCTTCTGTCCCTATTTCATTCGCTTTGATACTATGCGTGTTTCTTTCCTGTTACTTATATTTGCTGGATCGTTGTATTCATTTGTGTGGTCTGTGGTGTTGCAGGCACAGATACCTTGCCCAGCTCCCCGGCGGTCGAGGAGGCTGCAGGGGCGAGTGTAGAGGCACCCTCAGGTTTGGCAGAGTGGGCCTGATCATCTCTGCCGAGTGCGTTCATGCATGCTTCCAGTGGCTTTTCGTTTTGGGATTTTGAGTTTTGGTTTCAGGGGATTTGTATTTGGACTTTGGACTTTGGACTTGTATTCTGTATATTTTGTGTATATGGTTTTGGTGTGTATTTGGTTTTATATCAGTGTATTTGTCTTTGTCGCTTCCGTATTTGTTTCTGCTTTGGCTTCCGCTATTTTCTTTGTTGCTTGCTATGATATCTACAGCTTCCGCGTTCGTCTGTTTCGCACGTGTTAGATCCCTTGTGTGCGTGCATCTGGACTGGGTTTGGGTGCACGTGCACGGGAGTACGTGTGTCACCGGTTTAGCTTTTCGCTAACCCCCAAATTCTGGGCTCGGGTCGTGACATCAGATGCCAAGTCCAAGCCGAAAGGCAAAGGGCGGAAAGGCAAAAAGAAATCAGTTCCAAAGGGACCTAAGGTGGAGAATGGCCCAACTGGTGGCATGGCTAAAGCTAAGGGTTCAAGGACAAAAGGAAAGTGTTTCCATTGTGGTAAGACAGGACATTGGAAGAGGAATTGTCCAGAATATCTGTCTAAGAAAAAAACCCCAGGTATGATTGAGTCACTTATATCTGAAGTTAGTTTTGCAACTAGTACTTCAGAATCCTGGTGTGTGGATTCCGGGGCAACTAATCACATATGTAATACGTTGCAAGGGTTCAGGGAAACCAGGAGGCTAAGTGATGGAGAAATCATTGTCAACCTAGGATCTGACGCTAAGGCAGAGGCTGTTTCAATGGGAGTCATTACTTTATGTTTTCCAAATAATAAATTGGTTTTGTCAGAAACATTATATGTACTGTCTTTAAGGCGGAATTTAATTTCAGTTTCTAGTTTGGTGAATAAAGGTTATTCTATTACTTTTGATACTGAAGTTGTCATAAAGAGGAATGGTACTTTCATATGTTCTAGCAAGGTAACCTATGGACTTTATTTGTTAACTCCCACGATGTATGAGATACATGATACTGAAACAATTAATAGACCATCATTAAAGAGAAAGTCACCTTCATCTAATCCAACAAAACCTTGGCACCTAAGGCTAGGTCATATATACCGTAACAGGATTGAGAGGCTAGTGAAAGATGGTATCTTACCTTCATTGGTGGTAGAACCAATGCCTGTCTGTGAGTCCTGTTTGGAAGGCAAAATGACTAAAAGACCCTTTTCAGCTAAGGGTAATAGGGCCAAAGATTTATTGGAATTAGTGCATACTGATGTCTGCAGACCCATTAATGTCAGGGCCAAAGGAGGATATGAGTACTTCATCACTTTCACAGATGATTACTCAAGATATGGTTACATGTACCTTATGCACCGCAAGTCCGAAGCTTTTGAAAAGTTCAAAGAGTTTCGAGCGGAAGTGGAAAAGCAATTAGGTAAGTGTATCAAGACTCTTCAATCAGATCGAGGAGGGGAATATCTCTCTACTGATTTTATGGGTTACTTATCAGAAAATGGGATTCTATCCCAATTGTCTACTCCTGGTATGCCTCAACATAATGGAGTAGCAGAAAGAAGGAACCGGACTCTTTTAGATATGATTAGGTCTATGCTGAGTTTCTCAAGATTACCTATATCCTTTTGGGGATACGCTTTGGATACTGTAATGTACATACTAAACCTCGTACCATCTAAGTCTATACCTAAGACTCCCCGGGAATTGTGGTCTGGGCGAAAGCCTAGTCTACAACATTTACACATTTGGGGTTGTCTAGCACACGTGCTCAAGGTTAAGACGGATAAGTTGGAAGCGAAGTCGGAAGTATGCACATTTGTAGGATATCCTAAAGGAACTAAAGGTTGGTTATTCTATAATCCCATAGAGCAGAAAGTGCTGGTCAGCACCAATGCGGTTTTTCTGGAGGAAGATTATATGATGGACCGAAAATTTTTAGAAAAGGTGATCTTGGAAGAGATTTAGGAGCAATCAATTCCAAATCCAAGTATGACCGGACTTGAGGAAGAACTGCCCTTACCAGACCCAGTAGTTACAACAGTACCTCGTCGTAGTGGAAGGATTGTCAGACCCCCAGACAGGTTCTCATTCTTGGGAGAGTCTTATGAAGCAATCCCAAAAGAGCCGAACAAGATCCTTCTAACTATGATGAAGCAATCAATGACTTAGACTCAGGACGCTGGCAAGATGCTATGAAAGCTGAGATGGAGTCTATGTACTCAAATCAGGTCGGACACTTGTAGACTTGCCTGCCAATATTAAACCTATTGGGTGCAAGTGGGTCTACAAGAGAAAAAGAGGACCAGATGGAAGAGTGGAGACCTATAAGGCTAGGCTTGTTGCGAAAGGATATACTCAGAAAGAGGGGATCGATTATGAGGAAACCTTCTCGCCAGTAGCCATACTCAAATCCATCCGGATACTCTTATCCATTGCGGCTCATCTCGATTACGAGATTTGGCAAATGGATGTCAAGACGGATTTTCTCAACGGCCATCTTGAGGAAGACATCTATATGGTGCAACTAAACGGTTTTGTAGCTAAAAACCAGGAGCAAAAAGTTTGCAAGTTGCAGAAGTCTATTTATGGACTGAAGCAGGCATCCCGAAGCTGGAATATCCATTTTGACCAGGCAATCAAGTCATTTGGTTTTTGTCAAAATTCGGATGAGTCATGTGTGTACATGAAAAGTGAAGGTGATAGGGTAGTTTTTTTGGTTTTATATGTCGATGACATCCTTCTCCTCAGGAAAGACATAGGAATGTTGTCAACGGTAAAAGTTTGGTTAGCCAAGACTTTTGATATGAAGGACTTGGGAGAAGCTAGTTACATCCTAGGGATCAAACTCTATTGAGACCGGAAAAATAGGATGATTGGCTTATCCCAAGCTGCATACATAGATAAGGTGCTAGTACGGTTTGCAATGCAAGACTCTAAGAAGGGTATCACACCTTTCAGGCATGGAGTGCGCCTTTCCAAGGATCAGTGTCCTAAGACACCCAAGGAAAAGGAGCAGATGAGGTCGATACCATACGCTTCAGCTGTTGGTAGCCTCATGTATGCTATGTTATGTACTAGACCAGATATCTGTTATGTAGTGGGCCTAGTCAGCAGATATCAATCTAATCCAGGACCTGAACATTGGACTGCTGTAAAATGTATTCTCAAACACTTGAGAAGGACAAGAGATTACATATTGATTTATAACAGTGATGAGTTGATTCCAGTCGGATACACAGATTCTGACTTTATGTCAGATAAGGATTCTAGGAAATCCACCTTTGGTTATGTATTTATGCTTGGAGGCGGAGCTATCAGCTGGAGGAGTATAAAACAAGAATGTACCGCTGATTCAACCTCGGAAACTGAATATGTAGCAGCTTGTGAAGCAGCTAAGGAAGCAGTATGGCTTAAAAGATTCCTTTTGGAACTTGGGGTGGTACCTTTGGTACGACAGCCACTCACAGTTTACTGTGACAGCAGCGGGGCAGTCGCTCAGTCAAAGGAACCCAGAAGCCATAAAAGCCAAAAGCATGTACAGAGGAAGTACCACTTAGTCAGAGAGATTGTGCAGAGAGGTGATATTGCTATTACCAAGATAGCCTCTGCAGACAATTTGGCAGATCCCTTTACTAAGCCGTTGACTACCAAAGTCTTTGAGCAGCATGTAGAAGGGATGGGCATGAGATGCAACCCTGACTGGCATTGAGCCCAAGTGGGAGATTGTTAGATTTTGTGGACTCAATCCATCAGTTGATGTAATAAATTGATTAATTTCTTTATTTATCAATAAAGTCATGCTTTGCTTTCATGAGATAAGTGTTATTTTACCAATTCATGCACATGACCAATACATATGACATAATGGTTCATGAGTTGAACCGGGTCCCATTAGTATATTAGATGTGATATATGTGCATGGATGAGATCCACACGCGGGAGATATATGTCACAAATCTTATACTTAAATAGCTTCACAACCAGTAATGAGACTGGGCATCTCATTTGATAAGGTTGTAGCACTTTGATCACTATGAAATAGTGTGATTTGTCTCGATCATCAGAATGTAAGATTCTGGATCACGGTGCTGGTACATTGGATGTGTTGAAGGACCATGAGATGCACCTTATGGAATTCCGTCTCAATAATAAGGTATGCTCTCATAATTCCCTAGCAATAGGCTCTCAATCCTGAGACATTGATGAACTCAAGTTTCTTTTTATTCATTTACTTTGAGTCACCAATGAGTGAGGCCGACTGTAGGTTAACACCTCGGCGTCTTGTGTATGTGGTAATAGAACTGTAGGAACGTTGAATGATCAAGATGGAATATATCTCTATTATTCCCTTGTGCCAATTAATGGATTTGTCATTAGTAAGTGCGCACCCATCTCAATTAAGAGTTAATTGGATGGTACTAATGATTACTGTGATTAATTGGGGCTCAAGGATAATAAGATGTGAAACTTAGATTGGAAGAGACGGATTTATTCCAATTGATCCACGGATATTGATAGAGGGGCCTACTTGTGGTAATTGGGAAGTTTAGGGTCTTCATTGTAATTTATTCCTAAGACTGGAGTGCAATTGCATTTATATAGTGGTGTTATTTGCAATTAACTGTGGGCCCGGATTGCACATGAGATGTGGGGTCGCGGTGTTCCAGTTGGAGCCAGCTTTCTAAGGAATCCCTAGTGGTCCCCACGCTAGCCCAAGATATTGGAAAACACTAATCCGACTTAAACTCTAGAAAGAAAGGATAAGAAAGGAGAAACTTGCTAATTGTTTTGGAAGTAAGACTTCTATTTCAATTAGGCAAGGACGAGATTTGAAAGTATATAAAATATCCTTGGACATCCAAAAGAGTCTCTGTCACGCCCAAAACCCTTTCGTGCAAGAGTTGCACGAGTTACTCTCTCCTCCTTTCTTCTAGTTCCTTGGAGTTTCGAGTTGGGATTTCTCCTGAAGATTCCACCATTCTTCTTGAGAAAAGAAATCCAATTCGGGTCATAGCGTGGAAGGCTAAGAGGTGTTGAAGAAATTCATTAGAGCACTGCGGATCTCCAAAAGTATGATCTACTTCTTACATGTTGTAGATTATTATGGATGTTTAGTGCTGGCAGAATATTTACTATACATGGTCACGAGATTGAGGGTAACGCATCCTGGATTGGGTTTTGGTCTTATGGATAGTTGATCCCTGTGTCAAGTGGGTCAAAAGTTTTGAAAATCTATCCACGAGACCCACCTACTTCCAACACAAACATGCTATGTATCCGAAGAGACAAAGTATATTGAAAAGGATATTAAGATATGTTAATAGTTGTGATTCCAATTCTATCCCAATATTTAAACAAGAATGAAAATTAACCCAATCACAAACATGACTAAAATTATGAATACCACAAAATTAAAGACAATAGAAATTGAAAAGAAACAAATTTTACTAGCATGAAATTATTTTACAAAAGATTGAAAATAAAAAGCAAACAATTACATACTATGATAGAAGAGAATTCCTCTTAGTTAACACTTTAAGGTTGGTGGTGTGGCTTTAGGACTAAGCCTCCTTGATAACTTAAGATGAAAAGACAAGAGAAGGAGAGATAGAGTGTAGAAATCTAGAGGTGGAAGGTAAGTAATTCTTCTATGAAAAGTATGCTAGAGGGGTGCCCTATTTATACTTTTCAAGCCCCAAAGTTTCCACCTTCTTTTGATAAGATAATATCTTCAAAAAAAATAATAAAGATGAAAAAAATAGGGCTGTACATGATGGCTTGGGTGTGAATCTCCATGTTGGAATTTTTTTTTGTTTTATTTCTTTCTTAAGAAGTCCTTCTTTGCTTCTTCTTTCTTTTTTTGTCTTTGGTACCTTGCATTGAGATCTCTGGAGAGATGAGTCAAGGATAAGAATCCTCTATTGAAATCAAACTTAGGCTACATGAGGTGTAGAACTTCTCCCTTTATCTTTTTACATTGTTAACTTTCCTTCTTTAGAAGGTACTCCTTATTTGCTCCAAACTCAAAGAGATATGCTAAGATAATTCTCTTGATTTTTTTTCTTTCTTTTTTCAACCAAAATCTGATCCAAATCTTCTTTGGGCATGGAATAGCTTACTCCCTTTTTTTTTATTTTTTTTTCCAAATCTTCTCCTTCTCAAAGAATAACTTCTATGTGGCTTTCCTTTTCCATCTTTGATGAGATATTCTTCACATTCTTTTCAAAATATCTTGAAAATGTGCAACAATCAAATGGACCCCATCTTGGATGTTTTACAAGTGTGCCCCACACATGTGCATGTGTGTGTGGGACCATGAAGCCAATTTTTGTATTTTTCTTCCAATTTATTTTCTCTCTTTAATTCTTCTCTCCTTTTTTTTGAAAATGATTTCTTTGCCTCAATCCTTTACAAATGAGACCCAAATCATCAATTTCCTACAAAACAAATGTGAGTTCATGTGAAAAGACAATTTTAATCTTAAGATTACAATGCATGACTGTGGGCCCATCTCTCATGAAATGACAATGAAAATGCACACCATTCTTTATGATTTTATATGAATGAACTAATGATGATTAAAATTCAATTTATTTCATGAGAATATAGATTTTCACAAAAATTTCCAAAAATAGATTTTTCCAAAAATGGTAAGTTTCATGAATGTAAGCAAAAAGTATGCTTTTAAAGCAAATTATGCAAGAATGCATTACAATGAATTTAAAATACTTAAAACCACTAGATCACACTAAATGAGACCCTTTTAACTCACTAAGTCTTTAAAATAGTCCAAAATGTATATGAAAATTTACATTTTTAAGGATTTATCAACACCCACGCAGAACGGTGGTGTCATTTCCACAACAAATAGTATAAGAGCCTGGATAGGGTTTCCTACGGCTTAAGATTGTGCACTTAAAGATCGACCGATCAGATCTTCTCAGAGGATCCAAATTTCTTCAATCCTTATTGCAAGGAAATCAAAGATCACGGTCGTGATCTTTGGTTGGGCCACAATCGTTAAAAAAGAAAATCACAAGACTCATGGTTCTGTGAAAGAGGAGGGTTATCTGCAGGGGCTGATATGGGTTCTCGTTTTCAAGAGAAAGAAAAGGAGCTGCCATCACCGAAAAAGGAATCCAAATCCTTTGATGGGGTTAATGCCTCTACCGTTTGTAAGAATCATCTCCCGCCAGTCATAGCTGTTAATCCACTTAGCCGGAGAAAAAAAAGAGGCTCCCGACCTCTTGTCACTAGAACGAAAGAGGCCTGGGTATTTTACAGTTCCTATTTGCAAAATCAGGGATGAGGAAGATGGGGCTTGGTTCATTAGTGCAGGCCTGGGTCAGTTTACAAGTCAGGTCGACCTGTTTGTGCAGCAGCCCAGCCCAACCACAGAACAGATATAGTTTTGGTTTAGGTTGGGGTCAACCTGACCCGTTCACAACAGTTCAGCCCACAACAATAGTCGCTGATGTAAGCACAGTGATATCAGCAGAGTCACACCGTCAAAGCCAGTTTGACTGAATCGACAATAGAATTTTGATTCTGTGATACCTTAATTATCTGACGTCCAATCAGAGATTGGTTTTTACCTATTGACTCATTTCGAGCATATCTACGCTTTTGTGGAAGAAGATTAGTTGTTTGAAGGTCAACGAGAGAGTTTGACTGAATCAAATGGTAGAAGACAATTTTTGCAATTCAGAGCCATCCAGGGTTAGATTTTAGATCCATTTTTTCCAACGTGTTTATGGTGACAAGATCTATGTGTGGTACAGAAGTTGAGGTCAGTGTTAGTTATTTGTTTTAATTGTGTACTTAATTGAGATGAAGAACAGCACTGTGAACACTACCATGGTTAAGCTCAACTATTCCAATTGGTTAATCTGGAAACCAAAGATGGAGGACATCCTCCATTGTAATGACCTCTATGATCCCATTGAGGGGGATAGTGCCTAACCAAAAGATATGAAAAATGCAAATTGGAATAAGATGCATAGAAAAGCGATTAGTCACATTAGTAGTGGGTTGATAACAGCATATTTTACCACGTGTCTATTGAAACCAATGCGCATACCCTTCGGAAAAAGCTAGAAACAAGAAATGATAAAAAGGCCACATGAAAAAAACTTTTTTCATCAGAAAGCTTGTGAACATGAAATCCAAGAACAGTCGTCAAATCAAAGATCACATCAATGAGGTCCAAAGTGTGGTTAATTAGTTAGCCACAATGAAGATGATCGTTGATGGTGAGATGCAAGCTTTATTGCTTCTAGGTTCTTTACCAGATACATAGGAGACATTGGTTGTTTCTGTGAGCAACTTTACTCCAGATGGTGTGATGTCCATGAGTCAGGTTGCCAGTTGTTTATAGAATAAAGAAACTATAAGGAAAACTATGGGGACAGATAATGCACAGGCTTTTGTTACTGAGAACAAAGGGAGAAGTAAGAGTAGGAGACCAAAGGGAGGTCATGGCAAGTCTAGAGGTGAATCACAGACCCGAAAAAGGTCTATGAAATACATATTCTATGGAGAGATTGGCCATATCGGAAAAAAATATGCTTTGCCTTTAAGGAACAAAAAGGAGCCAATAATGAGAAGAAGAATGATAGTGAAAAACTATAACTATTTTAGGATAGGAAGTAATGGTCCTTACCAGTGATGGTGACGCATGTTTGAGTGCTGCAGATGATTAGGTTGAATGTGTTATTGACACAGCAACATCCCACCATGCTACTCCAAGTAGGGAGATGTTCACAACGTACAAAGCTAGTTATTTTGGTTTTGTGAAGATGGCCAACACGAATCATTCACAGATTGTTAGTATCGGTGAAGTCTGCATTCAAACCGATATAGGTTGCACAATGATGCTAAAAGATGTGCAACATGTTCTCGATCTACAGTTGAATCTGATTTATGGGACTACATTGGATCATGCAGATTGTGAAAATTACTTCGGAAATGGCAGTTAGAAGCTCACTGAGGGTCTCTTGTTATTGCGAGAGGAAAAGCGAGTAATACACTTTACAAAAAACATGTAAAACTATGCAAAGATGTATTAAATACTGTTTAGGACAGTTCCTCTCGAAATCTGTGGCATAAGATACTTGGTTATATGAGTGAGAAAGGACTGCAGATGTTGGCAAAGAAAGATTTAATTCTTTACATCAAAGGTATATCCCTTTACTCTTGTGATTATTATTTATTTGATAAATAGCAAAGGGTTGCTTTCTCTTTGACATCAAAGTTGAAATCTAATGTGTTAGATTTGGTATGTTCTGGTGTTTGTGGTCCCACGGAGGTAGAATCATTAAGTGACAATTATTCGTGAGCACCAAGTGCAGAGCTTCGATTGTAGTAATATATTGGTAAGACCAGGTCGATCCACAGGGAGCAATGTGTATTAAGGTTTTTTTTCAACTTGTATCTACCTTAAATAAAAATCTAAAATGAGCCTAATTTAAAAACTAACAAATACAAGCATCCTACTTGCCAAAATTAAATTAGTTACAACAAAATAAAATGAAACTTACTCAAACTAAAACTCCTAAATCTTAAACTTCTTAAAAAAATACTAAAATTGCTGCAAAACTAAAACACAAGTTAAAACTTCCAAAAGTAGAAAGTTACTAAAAATAAAATTACAACTAAAGTAGAAACTAAACTAAACTAAATTAGAAACCAACGAAAATTAGTAAAGACCAATCAAGCAAAGCTAACAAACAATCAAAGTTTGAAAACAAACCTACTTTCTAAAATTAAAATCCTAAAGTTCAAAACTTTCCTAAGTTAGAATTTCTAAAATTAGAAAACTTTCCAATTTAAAATCTTCGATTAAAATGAGTTTAGAAAGATATTTTAATTCTAAAAATTATCTAAAATAGTAAAAAAACATAAAACCAAAAACAAAATTAGAATTAGAAAGTTAGTAAAGTTCGTAATGCAATGCATGCCATGAGATGTTGAAAAGTTTTAATTTTAGAAAACTAAAATGCTAATGCAAATTTTATGCATGATTTGAACTATTCTAATGCATCCTAAATCTATGTTTAATGGCTGGAAATCATGCTCTATTAATACAAGAAACTAACAAGAATACAGAAGTGAAAAAAGATATAAAACGAAAAAGTTATGAATGCATGAACATGACAACTTTGCAAAATTCTGTGCAGAAATTCTAATCTGAGTTATTTGATTAGCAAAGTTTAAGCCTTTGGTTCACAAACCTTCCAAAATTATTTGGATTTGAAGTTTTGCGAAATGAAAGACCACATTCTAAACTTTAATTTTTCCAAATTTCAAAGAAAAATATTATGATTCGAATAGCTTTCCCACTTCGAACTTTTTGCTAAAAACTGTTTCTGTATGCTGAAATTGTTAAGTTATGCTATTTGTGTATTGAGTCCGAATTTAATCATTAGGTTCAGATCTGAAAGCTTAATTTTAAGCAACTTGAATATGCACAAAATCCTATGATGTAAAAATACATGCAATGAATTCTAATCCGAACATCAGACTATGCAAAAACAAAACTTAAAATCAACATGAACATAACAAAAAAAAATAACAAAAGTGCAGAAAATAAAAGAAAAGTGCAGGAAATAAATAAATTGATGAAATTTAAATGTGTGGTGATACAAGAAAATTAAATGTGTGGAATAAAAAGGGATTTAAATGTGTGGAAGTGCATAAATTTAAATGTGTGGAAGTGTATGATTTTCTTCCTTTCCTAAATTCTTCTTTTATCCTAAATTATGTTTGCTGAAATCATGTTCTTAGGCTTCTTTGGGTTGTCAATCCAATAGCAACAAGGTGAAAAACAAACATCAAGCATTCATTATCAAAGAAATAAAAAGAGGTAAATAAAGAAAATGAAAACACACACTTTTACTAGATATCAATGTTTTTACATGAAGATAGAGAAGAAAAAAAAAACATTACATGATCTAGGATGAAAGATCCTCTTTTAATGGAAGCTTCAAATTGGGGAGAGCCTTCTTGAATTGAGAAATTATGGAGAGAAAGATATGGAGAGAGCTACAGAGAGGAGGTCTCTTTTTTCATGAAAAGTATGGGAGAGTATGGGAGAGGGGTTCCCCATTTATATTTTTTTTCTTTTACTCCTTTTCAAAGGTCTTGTATGTGGCTTTTCTTCTTATGGCAGGTCTTTTTCTTTTCCAACAAGTCTTCCAAGCTTGAGATGAGATAAGATTCCTTCTTTTGCTAGAATTTTAAGTGTATCCATTTTTCTTAACTAACACTTGCCAAAGGATAGGGCCCACCCTTGATGAGACAATCTTAATCCTGCCTAAAAATATATAGTAGACTTCCCAAGGTCATTTCTTTGTCATTTTAATTTTGATTGGTGGAATCTTAGGTCCTATGGATATCTATTTGAAAAGAGCTTTCCAACAGTAGGTAGATTGTCCAAATCTGACATTTGATTTGCAGGTTATGACCATTTAAATGTATGCTGTCCAAAGAAGAAAAGGATTGACTTTCTAATTTTGAATTCTTCTTACTTGACTTTTCTTTCCTTGAATTCTCTCCACCATGGCTTTCTTTTTTTACATTAATTTTGAATTCTTGCAACAATTGGAGAGTGAGACCCCTTTCTTGAACATTCCACTAGTGTATCCCTACACATGTGAATATGTGTGTGGGACCATGAAGCCTACTTTGCATTTTTCTTCTAATATCTTTCCTTTTTCCAATTCTTCTCTCCTTTCTTTTGAAAATGATTTCTTTGTCTCATTCTTTAACAATGGGACCCATATCATCAATTTCCTATAAAACAAATGTGAATTCATGTGAAAGGATAATTTTAACCTTAAGATCACAAATGCATGATTGTGAGACTATCTCTCATGAAATGACAATAAAAAAGCACATCATTTTCTTAATTTTATATGAATAAACTAATAATGATTAAAATTTGATTTATTTCATAAGAAAAACAAATATTCACAAAACTTTTCAAAAATAGATTTTCCAGAAATAGAAGGTTTCATGAAAGTAAGCAAAAAGTGTGATTTTTAAGCAAATTATATAGGAATGCATTACAATGAATTTAAAATGCTTAAAACCATTAGATCACACTAAATGAGGCCTTTTGACTCAATAAGTCCTTAAAATGGGTCAAAATATGCATAAAAATTTGCAATTTTAAGGATTCATCACACCCCCCAACTATCATTTTGTTAGCTCATAGCAAAAACTGTGAAAAATATGAGGCTTCCATCATGACCTAATCTAACCTAAAACTAATGTAATGCAAGAAAAATTTGCAGTGAATATACCCACAAAATTCTCTCTCTCTCTCTCTCTCTCTCTCTCTCTCTCTCTCTCTTGAAAAGAAACAAACTTAACAAAAGTAAGGGAGAAAATAACTTTCCCAATAGAAAATTCACTCATATAAGATATTTTTGAAATCTGAAATAATTACACTTTCAGACTTTTCAAAGTTCAGTTTATGATTCTATTTTCGAAAACTTTCTCAAATTAAAATGTATTTGTGTGTATGATGAAAAATGTATACATCAAAAACTTATTTTGGATATTCCACAATAATGCTGCAAAAAATAGAATTTTTCTTCAAATAGTCTGATCCCCGAAATTTAGCAAAAACAAAAATTTCCTTTCAAAGTTACTAAGATAGCTACCATATTACTATTTACTTTGATAGGCCTCTTTTTCTCTCACTGTCTTTTTTCGACGCAAGGGTTTCCATGTTCATATGATATAAGAAAAGTTAGAATCCAGAGAGCAAATTTGGTCCTTGTCTTTCCTCTCAGATATTTCCTTACAAACTCTTATAGACACTCTTCACTCTCTTACTTTTTCCAACATAGAAATTTCCAAGTTCATATGATATAGCAAAAGTTGGGATCTAAGGAGCAAACTTCGTCCTTTTCCAGTTCCGCACATATCCCTTTATAATGTCTATGAACACTCGTTGGGCTATAATTCTTTTTTTTTTTTTCATTGTTCTGTGACTGTGCAATGTTTAGGTCCCTTAAGCTTTTGAATTAACCCATGTAGCGAGTGTTAGGCCAATGACTCCCAAACCAGATGGCTTTAGGGCACTAGATATAAAAATAGCCCTACGGGCTTACTGGCTCAAGTTAAAAAGGCTACAAACCCAAACTAGTCATAAACTTCTCTTTATATGCTCTTTTATTTTTCAAATCGAAAATAAACACTAGGTGGCAGTCCTCATTTTTGCTCGGATTAATTTATCTTGGTTCTAATACATACAATTCACCAAAACTGAACTAGGAAACAAAAATATTCTACAAACTAAATTTCAAGTTCTCATTGTATTCTCCAAAAAAATTCCAAAAACAGTATCAAAGCTTTCTATTCAAAATGTCAAAATATGTAAACGTGTATATGTGGAAAGCAAATTTTGGTAATCTTCTGATAGGTTTTCTCTTTTAGAAAATATAGACTTTCTTTTTTACTTCCTTTCAAAAATATGAAAATTCCAGATTTCTATTTATCTTCAAATCACTTCAGTTCTTTTGAAAACTTTCTTTTCTACAATGAAAAATAAATGCTAACAAAAAAAAAATGAAGGTCCCAATTTTTTTTAAAAAAACTAACTAAAATGATAAATAGCTGAATAAAATGATAAAAGTGACAAAAAATTCAAAAAAAAAAATTTGTCTAAAAATGGATAGGCGTGCTTGTTCCCACCCCCCAACCAAAGATGAACATCATCCTCGATGTTTATGCATGCAATGTAGAATTGTAAAAGTAACATGAAGAAACATAAATGTAAACGAGTGTAAAGAGAAGAAGTCACCTGAAGATATGTCCGAGCTGCTTTCTGTCCAAGTTTAGACAAAAGAGAAAAATAAGAAGAAAAAGACAGGAAGCTACTCTAAAAGAAAAAATCTACATTAAAAAGAAAAGCAAAAGCCTACACTACTAAATTCAAAACATGAGTCCACCTGGATCCCAAAAGAAATTTTCGTCCACACAGTTTACAAGAAGCACACAAAGAGATGAAACCCTTTGGACCGCATGTTTCTATAGATTGTGTGAAGAAGGAACCACAAAGAAAGTTTCTTCCTCCTCCCTTAAAAATGGATCTTTGAAAGATAGGAGAGGATGTAATGATCAACTGGGTGGCCCTACGTCCTCCTGTGCCACAAATTTCATTAGTTCAATTTTAGTGTTACGTTCAGACACAGGCTTAAAGGTTTTCAAATTATCAGACTTGGGAATCTGAATTGGACCACTGTTCTCCAATTCCACAAGTTTTTCTGAATAACATTGAAGGCCAAGAAATGCAAGGGTAATTTCTTTAAGGGTTAGGTCATCAGATTTCGTGAGGAAGTCAGTACATGATTCTAAGAATTCCAGATTATCCAACTTAGAAATCTAAAAAATGGGGTCATCCTCCCAATTGTAATCTTCCTTTTATGGCTCATCAGGTTCATTTGTGGTTTCATCAACTAAAGGAACATCAAATTTGTGAAAGACCGCAATGCCAAATTCATCAAAGAAATTTGAATCATAGAAAGGATTTATGTAAAAGGGCATAGATTCCTTTTTAGTGAAGTGAAATGGCTAATACTGAGGAAAAGTGGGGCACATGGGCTCATGTGATTCATCAATTGGTTCATGCATCACACCATCATCCATGTTCACATGTGCACCCTTGGATATCCACTGTGTGTTTATGTGATCCATATCTATAAGATCTTCATTGAATATAGGATCATCTTTAACTCCAAGGGTGGCCTGTCATTTTCTCATTTCAAGCCCTATTTGGTTAATCGAAGTCATTAGGCTTTTCATGCATTGTTCATTATTTTGTATGGTTTGCATGGTGTTTTTTGTGAACTTAACCAATTTGGCTAAAATATCCTCCAAAGAATTCTTCAGGGGTAGTGGTGGTTCATATAACTATTCAGGCGGTCAGGGATAATGAGGTGCATATGGCCAGGGGAAGAAAAGGTACATATGATATATGTATCCTATGAGGGGTAGTCATACGCCTCGCCCAGAATAAATTCTTGGTGATAAGAGACATGATCCATATCGGGGCCATTTCGCCAATTGTCTAGTGATTGATCATCCCAATTTGGACTACATATGCTACCCATGTCATTGTGGTAATGCCATTGATTTGAATTTGATTCGACTTGCCATTGAATTGCCACATCCATATCAGAATGAGTGAATGATTGTGCGGGGTGTGGTAACCACGCGGGACCCTTATTGGTTGATGATCTAACCTACTCATTCCTTTAAACTTTTCCACAAATATTTCATTGTAATGATGATCATAGTGATTGACCCGCTCCCATTCATAAGATCCGACCTAACAAGTTCTTTGATGTAATTTTGCATTCTTTTCTTGTTTGCACAAGGCACGCACGCCAGGACTTCGATGGGCCATCAACATTGATTCTATTCCAATTGGTTTACCCATGGTTAAGTCCCCTCATGTTTGTGGATTTCCATTGATCCATTTTTTTAATTATTTTTTTTTGAATTTTTTTTTCTATTTTTTAAATGAAAAAATCCTAAATTATGGAAGAAAGTAAGTAACTCCCTAAAGTTGAAAAGTTTTCTTAAGTGCTTTAATTTGGTCCTATAAAACCAACTCGGCTAGTGTTAGCCACCATGAAATGGTAGAGTCACAGATGGACCCGTTTGAAGGACCAGCTTCCTGACAAACAAGCTATCAAGCACTCTAGGGGCAAAGGCTTTTTGGACATTGAGAAGATCAAGGCAGCAATTAGATCACTTTTGGTGTACTTTCTTCCAAAAGAAGTTATAACAAGTTAAAAACAATAACATTTCCCAATTTTAGAAAGTTTCTAAAAATAATATTGATGTGAATTTTCTAGCGTTCTATGTGCTTTCCTATTCCAAATTAGGGCGGTTTGTCATTCAATACATGTCCTCCTTTTTTCAGAAAGATGACACAAAATTAAATCACACCCACAAAGTTGTGTAAATAGGGAAAGCTCGAAAAGTTACCTTAATTGGCGCTCCCGACAAAGGCACCAAAAACTTATTCGTGAACTCCAAGTGCAGAGCTTCGATTGTAGCAATAAATTGGTATGACTAGGTCGATTCAAAGGGAGCAATGTGTCTTAAGGTTCTTTTTCAACTTGTACCTACTATAAATTAAAATCTAAAACTAGCCTAATTTAAAAACTAATAAATACAAGCATCCTACTTGCCAAAATTAAATTAGTTACAACAAAATAAAATGAAACTTAATAAAACTAAAACTTATAAATCTAAAACTTCTTACAAAAAACTAAAATTGCTGCAAAACTAAAACACAAGTTAAAACTTCCAAAAGTAAAAGTTACTAAAACTAAAATTAACAACTAAAGTTTCTAAACTAAACTAAATTAGAAACCAACCAAAACTAGTAAAGACCAATCAAGCAAAGTTAACAAAAAATCAAAGTTTGAAAACAAACCTACTTTTTAAAATTAAAATCCTAAAGTTTAAAACTTTCATAAGTTAGAATTTCCAAAACTAGAAAACTTTTTAATTTAAAATCTTCAATTAAAACAAGTTTAGAAAGATATTTTAATTCTAAAAATTATCTAAAATAGTAAAAAACATAAAACCAAAAGTATAATTAAAATTATAAAGCTAGTAAAGTTAGTAATGCAATGAATGCCATGAGATGCTGAAAAATTTTAAGTCTAGAAAACTAATATGCTGATGCAAATTTTATTCATGATTTGAACTATTATAATGCATCCTAAATCTATGTTTAATGGCTGGAAATCATGCTTTATTGATGCAAGAAACTAACAAGAAAAACATAATTGAAAAAAGAACTAAAATAAAAAGTTATGAATGCTTGAACATGACAACTTTGCAAAATTCTGTACAGAAATTCTAATCCAAGTTGACAGATTGGCAAAGTTTAAGCCTCTGGTTCACAAACCTTCCAAAAGTATTTTGAACTAAAATTCTATAGAATGAAAGATAGTATCCTAGACTTTAACTTTCCCAAATTTCAAAGGAAAATATTATAATTTGACTGGTCTACCCACTTCGAATTTTTTGCTAAAAACTGTTTATGTATGCTGAAATTATTAAGTTATGTTGTTTGTATATTGAGTCCAAATTTAATTATTAGGTTCAAATCTAAAAGCTTAATTCTCAGCAACTTAAATATGCACAAGATCTGATGATGTGAAAATACATGCAATGAAATCTAATACGACCATCAAACTATGCAAAAACAAAACTTAAAATCGACATGAACATAACAAGAAAAATAACAAAAGTACAGAAAATAAAAGAAAAGTACAGGAAATAAATGAATTGAGGAATCTAAATGTGTGGTGAGACTAGAAAATTAAATGTATGGAATAACAAGGGATTTAAATGTGTGGAAGTGCATAAATTTAAATGTGTGGAAGTGTATAATTATTTTCCTTTCCTAAATTCTTCTTTTATCCTAAATTATGTTTGCTCAAATCATGTTCTTAGGCTTCTTTGGGTTGTCAATCCAACAACAACAAGGTGAAAAGCAAACATCAAGCACTCATTATCAAAGAAATAAAAAGAGGTAAATAAAGGAAATGAAAACATACACTTTTACTAGATATGAATGTTTTTACATAAAGATAGAGAAGAAAAAAGAATAAACATTACATGATCTAGGATGAAAGATCCTCTTATAGTGGAACCTTCAAGTTGGGGAGAGCCTTCTTAAATAGATAAATTATGAAGAGAAAGAAATGGAGAAAGTGGAGGGAGAGAGCTACAAGAGGATGTCTCTTCTTCCATGAAAAGTATGGGAGAGCGGTTCCCTATTCATATTTTTTTTTCTTTTACTCCTTTTCAAAGAAGGTCTCATATATGGCTTTTCTTCTTATGGTAAGTCATTTTCTGCGCCAATAAGTCTTCCAAATTCACTACACCAAAAATCCAGTTCAGGAACGGATTATGGGCCCAGTTTTGGGTCGTTTCTGATCTGAAACGGATTTGGCCTGTTCTCCATAGGCCCGTGTCATAAAAAAGGGGTTGTTTTCGCTGTCTCTTCCCACTGCGGGATTCTGTCTCTTCCTGTTGCGTTCCTCAGCTGCGTTCCCACTATTCTGTTCTCTTCTACTTTTTCTTCAACTGTTCCCATTCCAGAAGGCAAGAGGCAGAACGGCAAGAGGCAGAACGGCAAGAGCCCAATGTTCTGTTCCCGCTGGTTGCATTTCCCAATCTGTTCTTCGCGGCTTCCTGATCTGTTCTGTTCCCGATCTTGTTACATTAATATCCCACTGGTCATCTCTTCTTCTTCCTGATCTGCTTGCTGTTCGATTTTTAACGCCGTCTTCTCAAACGATCTGCTTGCCGTTCGATTTTTCTCAGTTTTTCGATCTCAAGGTCTTCTCAAACGAATTTTCTTCGCCTTCTCTCAGGATTTTTCGATTTCAAGAGCTTTTCAAACAAGGATTTCTCTTAGAGATTTTCTCCGTATGAACAAGGTGATCGGATTTGATTTTAGGGTTTTCAATTTTTGGATAATGATGATGATGATGATCTTGTTAATTTGTTCTTTTTTTTTTTTGTTTGGTTTTTGGATTTCGATTTGGTGCAGAGCAAGTTGCAGAGTCTCTCTCCAGTATTCGGATCTTCTCGAGACTCTCTCCAGGAAGCGCGTCGAAGTTGTTCGCCAGATCTAGGTCTGTTTTTAGGGTTTTTGTTTGATTGTGTTCTTAGATGTCTGATGTTTCTAGTTCCTGTGATATCTTTAAGTTATGGTTTTGAAGTAAAAATGGAGAACTTAGGTTTTGGATTTTGTTATGTTTTTGTTTGAATCATATCTCTCTCTCTCTCTCTCACGTTTTGTGTGATTGAAATGAATTTCTGGAACAATTGTTGATGCTTTGTAATTTGTGGAATCGCCATTCAAAGAAAATCATGGAATATGTTTTTGGAGGATTGTGATTTGTTATCTCTGTGATGTGTTTTGGGGAAATGACTTGAGAAGTGGGATGAATGTATGATGTGGATATTGGCACTATATACTTGTTTGTGCTTTTGTTTGGTTGAGTGTTGTTGTGGTCTCATGTTAGTTTATTATCATTTCTCTATTTCACTTTAGGAGGTGCTTATTGCAAGGGATATTAGACATTTTGCTGCTTTGGTTCTAGGAAAGTGTACACAGAGAGAAAGAGAGAGAGAGAGAGAGAATGGAATGTAGAAGCAGATTTTGTTAAGAGATAATCAATCAGGTATCTACAATCGGGTTACTGTCAAGCTCGTCTGGAAGATGAAACATGCCTGATCTTTGTTGGACTGCAGTTGGCAGGACAGAAGACCAACCCTGAATACCAACTTGTCACACCCAGAACACCAGATCCATAGGCAATGGGCTAGCAAAAATGAGAAAAGCTAAGTAATAATGGAATGGATTTGGGATGGAGTGAGGCCCTGATTTGCTAGAATGCAGGAGGAGTTATAGAATTGAATTGATTACAAGAAGTTCTTCATTTTACTTTTCATTTTACAAGAATTGAATTTAGCAATGTAAGAGAATAATGAACAACATCAAGTACATTTTTGCTATTTGAGATTATTTGGTATATAGTTATAATGTGCCAACCTCAATGTGTTTACTTTGAAGGATCTTTCTGATGTTACGCATGGATGGAACGAGAGGTCATCAGCTAGTTGGGTAAGCTGTATTGCGTTTTGTTGTTTTCCAGTAGTAATAACGAGTCACTAACAATAACAACCACCACCATTACTACTACAATTTACAGTTGGTAATAATTTCAAAGCTGTTTTTTAAGACTTCAATTAATCATTATGAATCACTTATGCTAATATATTTGTAAATACTAAAATTATTAGAAATATCAATTTTGATGTTTATAATCCTTGTGGGCTTTCACTTTTTTGACAGTTCATTATTCTCACGTTTTTTTTAACCTATGTTGGACTGCTGGCCAAGAGTTAGGAGTGATACTTTTCACTTGAGGACGTAGGGATCATCCCCTGGGCATTTGTGTGAAAGTAGGGTGCCAACACCACTCAACCATGAGTGTGTTGGCCGTTATTCTCGGTTATGTTGCATGATGGCTGTCACTTTTATAGACAATAGCATGGCTTGGTTGTTCTAAAGCTGAAAACAGTGTCTTTTGAACTGATGACCAATTTCATGAATTCCCTGACTTGTTTTTCAAATAGTTTACTTAACTTTGATTTCGATGATTATATGGGGAGTGAGATAGAGTTGATACAACTCTAGGCAACTTGTTAAAAGGCTTCTTTCCTTTGTTTCTATTCTTTTCATATTTTCTAAATCTGTCTTGATCTTGGCAAAATCAATTCACCTTTTGGAACTTATGGGACATCTGGATTGGGAGAAAGGATGGGAACATGGAGGGAAAGCCTTTGTTCAGTACTACACATGGCCCATTTTTTAAGGCATGCATATGTTTTTTTTTTCCTTGAAAGATTAAGGAGTGCATATGTTGATGCATCCCCGAACCCTAGTTGCCTGAGTACTACTGCCGCATGAGGTGTTTTTTGTTGTTATGGTTTATTTCAGAGAAGAAATGAACTTTCCATACAAAAGTTGACTGGAATAGCAAACTGACAGAATACATCCATTTGGCTATGTGCTCAATAGTTCATGTTTGCCATAGCACGTAAGAATAAGATGTAGTTCCCCTCAAGGCTCAAATGATCCCTTTTCTTAGGTTTTAAATGACCATTGATGCTGTTTTGTCCAATTGTAAGTTACTAATTGAAAGTCTTTGAGGGACAAGAGAGAAATCCATGTTGTGTGTGCTCTTTTAGTCTTTTTGCAGCTCGTTGAATACTGTAATGTGCTGTAGGAAATGCATTCTTAGGTTATGTTTTGCTTGGAGTATTTCCTGTGCACAATAAAAATGATTTCCAAGGAGGGACAATTTTCCATTGTTCCTGGTTAACATTTCTATGGTTCTATTTTCTGAGGTGAGTGCATTTTCCACTATTTTGCGGAAAGCAGCTTCAGGCCCAAGTGGCAGAGAGTGATTTTGACATTGTACATTCACCCTAATAATTCACCACCTATAAAACTCAACAAATATTGACAGCCAGAGGAATTATACTTGACCAGGGATATACAGGGTACATTCATTTTTTAAGTTTTGTTTAGGGTGTGTTTGGACTTTGAATCTGGTTCAGTTTTGGATAGGAATATTGTAGCTGAACAATCAGCTAAAGCCATGGGAAATCTGACACCACTCTGTTTATGTGGTGATTGGCTTCCTGCAAAAAAAGAAAGATATTAAAGAAGCATAACTAGCTCAGTTGAGCTTTGATTCCCCACGCCAATCGATATTCAAGTAGCACTAACAAAGATTGAAAAATGGTAATTTCTGTAAAAAGAGTTGTTTAGTTATAGCTCTAGTAGCTGTATCAACTTGTGTGTTCTATCTTAGGGTGTAGTCATATTCCTTTGTGTGCCTTTCATTTCTATGGTCCATAAGTACCTTATGCCTTCTCCTTGTTAAATCAAATCTATGATTCACTGTTTCTGGTTGGTTACTATTTCTTGCCTTACATGAGTAATTACATTGAACCCAAGGGCTTTCTTGCCTTTTTTTTCTTTTCCTTAACAACAACTCAATTGGCAAGAGCCTGTTCAGATTTGATTCTGAACTATACACATGTCCTTAAGTTTTGATTTTTTAATTTGATTTTGAAGAATAGTATCCAATGCAAAAGCTCACATAAATTGGTTTTATATTAAATGTATTCTTTGTGCAATCTCTTGATGAAAATGATGCTTGTATCTCACTACTATAAGTGTAGGGAAATATACCAAATGTCTCATTAATTTAATCACTCTGGAGGTGGATCTGTACATCCGAGTGTGGCAACCTTTCTGTTTCTCTAGCCAAGTAGATTTGAATTGCCACTTTTCTCATTCACTAGTGAGATTGGTCTGGCTCATGGAAAGAACAGTGGACATAGCTGAATTATTACTTACGCATACAGTTTGATTCTGTATGATGCATCTCTTCACAGGATTTTCGGATGTGCTTTAATACTATAATATCTTAAGGCTATGATTTACTTGTCGTCAGTTTAGGAGAAAAGAAATTTTACTTCCTTTGAGAATTCCAATGGAAACTGGGAGAAAATTAACTTTTCTCCCAAAATGGTGTGTGGCCACTTCTACAACTGTAGGCTGAAATTTACCCTCAGCATGTAAATCTCTTTTGATATTTAACAAGACGCGTTTATGTGCTTATCATTGTGTTTTTTTGGGCTTGATCACCAAATATTTAGTAGCTTTATCATCTTACTGATTATTATTATTGTTTTTAAATATTTTTCAGCGAGATGTTATCGGAGTTGGTGGTTCATGGTCTGAGTTTGTTGAATATCTGATGGCATCTTTGTCATCAGCTAATGTAAAGCTTGTAGTAGGAGGCTTGCTGAATTCAACTGGTAATTATTGTGAATGATTTTTGGATCCTAATTTCTCATATATCACACTGTTTTGAACCATGTTTATTCGAATGGCAATAAACTATTGTAATTTGCATTCTAAATTGAGGTCAAATAACAATTTACTTCAGAAGAAAGTGTCTCTAGTTTAGAACTTTAACAGATCATATTACGATAGATGGGAACTTTTTAAATGCAATGAGAGATCACGTGGTTATAAAATGTGTCTAATGTGATCTATGAGAGTGCCTTGATTTGGTTATCTATTTCCATTTAGTCAGCCAAATTCTTGCCTACCATTGTAAATATTACAATTTCCTAGATCAATATTACATGTTCAACTACCTGTAGTGGAGTTGCTCAGAAATTTTCAGTGATGTATACATCCAATCTTGCTCTAAGTCACATGGTCTATGTTTCCCTGTTTTGGTTGCAGATCAGGTTTCATGTATGTTTTGGTTGGTACATTCAGATCTTCATGAATGCAAAGCTTCTGCTGCTCTTGAATATATGTCAAGTATGGTTGCTACTTTAGAGCCACGAACTCACTCTTCAGATGGACATGACCAGAATTCTAGAGGAGGAAAATTTAATGTGCGGTTTAAGCATCGCAATGGAAGAGTGAAAGTAACTGTAATCTCTCTCTCTCTCTCTCTCTCCCTCTCTCTCTGTGCGGTGACTGTATGTGGGTCGGGATAGGGTGGTCTTCAGAAATATCTTGTTTCAGTTTGATATTTACACATCTCTTCTAATTTTTAACTGTTATTTTGTGAAAATTATCTATAGAGTGAAGAGTTCCATTTGGAGCAATCAGGCATTAAGTTTTCATCGGTTTCTTCGGAAAAGTTGATGGTCAACCAAAACCTTATACCAAAGGCGAGTCTCTCTCTCTCTCTTTCACACACACACACACATGTACGCACTTACAGAGTAGATAAGCATGCACAAATCCTATTTATGTGATTACTTTAGTATGGAAAGGCTTGCCTTTAGTATGGAAAGTCTTGCTCTTTAACAGGTGCAGTTCAATCTTCATCTATCAGAAAAAGAACGGGTTGATAAGGCAAAGGTTGTACTTCCATTTGAACACCAAGGTATGCTGCACCTTTCCTACTTAGTATCTTTCATGATGAGCTCTAACTGGTATGCATATTCCAAAGTGATGTAAGTGTAACATTATTCAAAGCTGACATGACATGTAGCATGGTTGGAAGGTGCCTGCCATTTCAACCAACTTGTTTGAAGCTTACATTTCATAAAAAGAAAAAAAAAAGGAAAGAATAAAGCCTCAAATGGTAAGGAAAAAGGATAACAAGAACGCCCTTGGGGAAAATTAAATCCTTGAAATTCTTTGACCTTTAAAAGCATGGTTTCCAAGCATGGGCATGTAGACATAGTATAAAGGCAGCTAAAGTGGGTCCCACTAGGTCTTTGGGGTTCGACTTGATCGTCTCTCTTAAATAATTTATTGAACAAAAAATATAATATATAGGTATTTATGTCATGTTCAAATTATTTTAATGGTGAGGACTTGATTGAAAGAAATACAAAATACTTTTATTCAATATTCAACTCTTCAATTTTTTTTATTTTTTAAAATAAGTGAAAAGTTTTATACTATATTTAAATTTTCCCTTAAAAAAACCAAATCAAAAGCTAGGATTACCCGTTAAAGTTGCCTGATTTACAATTACATTAATCGTTAAAATGCTATCATAAGCTATCATCCTGATCAGCCATTAGAAGCAAAGAGAGAGAGGGAAGGAAGCAATGTTGAGAGGATTTTAAGGGATGGGCATCACTAGCCCTGATGGGGTTGACAGTGGCTCTTTCCTAATGTGGTTGCTGGTTCCAAATATAATACAGAGAATCTCCTGCAAAATCCAAATGGGTTCCTATCTCCCTTAAAGATAGCAATCTGAGTCCCCTTGTTGTCAATTCCTCTCCAGCTGAACAGGGAGAGCCTTTGGACGGGAAAAGTCACTCATTTGGTGTCATGGTCCAATTTATTTCTAATTTGCAACTTTATACTATGACATTTTGAGTCAATAAAGATGAAGGCATAACCTGAGTTTGCTCTAACAGGCTTGACACTTTTTGGTTCCATTGGATTTAATCATGAATTAACTTTCAACACGTCTCAATTTTAATTCACTCACTTTAAATCTCTCACCCCTCTCCTACTTGCAGTTGCTTCTCTTGTGGGGCCCATTTGTCATATGAGAAAAGAATTTACTCTTTGTGTCGAATGAAAATCTTGGTTTGAAATATCAACTAAAATTGTGCAATTTTAAACAGATTGAATATATTTTATGGTTTGAAATATATTGAATAAAAAAAATTTCTGTTGAAATAATACTTCAAATGCAATATCTAAAATGCAATATCTGAAAAGTACTAATTTGTTTATTCTGCTTCTCTTTGACAAGCTAGTTACAGTTTCCTCTTCCCCCTTTTAACTGATGTAACGGTGGTAGGTGTTGTCTTCTATGTATATGATTCTTCTTCTCCAGTTTTCAATTTGAACTAGAAAGTGTTGATTTGCCTTTGTTGCAATTGCACTGCAATTGCTTGATCAACCCTTTCATATGTTTTCTTTTCTCACACAAGTTTGTGATCTATTAAATAGTTTTGGCAGAGAAAGAAACTATGGGCTGATGTTGTTCAGGTTTTGTTGAAAGATACCCCAAATTTGAGTGTTCCTTACTCTCACCAGAAATACGGTCCATCAAAGGCAAGCAAACAAATATGAGATAATAACAAACATTACCACTTTACAGTTTGTTCTTTTAGATTTTCAGAAAACAATGTAGTCTCTTGCAACTACACAATGTTTTTATGGAAGACTTCTTTGACACATTCCCTAATTTTAGTATTTTTATGTGTTAGAATGTTGTTAGTGTCTCCAGCATCGAAAGTTTTGAATAACTGGTTTGAGGTGGAGTATTTTCATGATTACTTTGCGTGTTGTAGGAATCATAAATTTCTTCCCTTGATTTCTATTTTTCTACAACATCATAAAAGTATTTGGGGTTTTCCAGGACCCGAGAACTTAGTTCGGTTTAACTTGATGTGAATTTTACTTCCATAAATTAGCCTGACCCCCTTGCGCCTCTGCCTACCATGAAGGTGGGGGCTGGTTTCAAGGTTGATTCAAAATAGGATTTCCTTAGGCGTAGCTAGATTTAAATGTAGTCTGTTGACAGCCCTACCTTAAGGCTATGAATTTTTAGAATGATTTTAATTATATAGAAAAAGTCCCAATGGCTGTTAATGTGGTTGCTTTTGTTAATTTTACAGGGAGATGTGTTGAAGGCAACACTTGCCTTCAACACATATATGATATGCTTTGTATATGACATTGGTAATTGGTAATCTCATTTAACATTAAAGATTTACAGATCATGAATGAATCACTGCTCGCAACCGAGTCTGCTCTATCTTGAGAGAGAATAACCACAGTAAAGGTCAGACTGAATTTGGTCAGTCAAGAGACAATGAAATCTCTACAACGTTACCCACAATGAATAATCACAACCCCAACATCTTATTATCACGAATCCATGTCGGAGGAATCATGAAGCATGAACCGGACACAATTGGGCAATCTCTTGCTCTTTTACTACCAATATTGCCATTTAAGGTCACCCCTCATCTCCTCCTCCATTACCATTGAAGAAACAAGGTGTACTTCAAATGGCCATGAGGAGGAACACTCATTCCTTTCTTCTCTTGTTGGCATTTCTACTGTCTTGTGTCTCCTATATCCATGTCATAGCAACTACCTGGCCTGTGGGAGGATCCACAAGATTCTGTGATTTCAAGGTCTCTTTCTATCTCATTTGCACACAAGTTCCATACACATACATGATGTTGTCCAAAGTGAAGCATTCTTTATATGCAACTCTATTGGAGGTAAGTTTTTTTTTTTTTTTTGGTTCATTTCACATTGCATGTGCAAGTTTTTAAATTGCTATAGGAACTTATGCTTTATCATATTCTGCGACATCTTGGTGTATGAATTGTTCTTTAAGCATTTTTCATTCGAACTAACTATTCATATGGTGCATCTTTTGGTAACCAAAATTATTTACTTGGTATGCCTCATAGAGGATTGGTGACATCTGAATAATCTCATCTTGGATGGTTCTAACTCTCCCACTGGGACCCCAACTAAATTTGAAGCCCAGTTTAAATACTCTATTGAAGGCAATTTTGTAACTCACACTCTATGATGTTTTTTCTCACAACTTCCCTCAGTGTCTTTAATGGACCCACCTCCCCTGTTCCTTAAACATGTAACATTGGTGCTGCTTCATTTCTTATTTGAATGTCCAAACTGTTTTGAGTGTCATTCTGGATTTTGTTTCCATTACATAAATATTCTACATTCTGATTGGGAAGGCATCCAGAACCTAACTAAGCTATCACATTACTAACATTGATTTCCGTTAAATATTGACTATTAATAACAATGTTTATCTTCAATATTCTGAATTATTTGGGTTTTATGCAGGACTTGTTGGTCTCCAGGCAGCTATAATGAAACCTGAGATTTGTAAGGGCATCATCCTACTTAACATATCTCTACGTATGCTTCATATCAAGAAGCAACCTTGGTATGGAAGGCCTTTTATTAAATCATTTCAGAATCTATTAAGGTAAATCATGTTTGATGGTTTCCTTTAGGAAATTAGAGTATTGTAAAGATCAAATCTTTATTTAGTGGATTTAAATGAATTACACACTATTATGGCAGAAACACAGCTGTTGGAAAGCTTTTCTACGAAGCTGTTGCTACTCAAAAATCCCCATGGTCCCCGGGTAACATACCATCATCCCCGGTTTTTTCATGGTTATAGACCAAAAGTAAGTACCAAGTATTCAGAGGTTTTTATACCCAAAAAAAAAAAAAAAGTAATCAGGATTTTAGGAACCATAGGTTATTCATTGATTATTGGATAAGATATCATAATGGTCTTAAACACAAATTTCATGGTCTTTTTTTTTTAATTGATTCTTGTGAGAATTCACTTGGGTTCGGGAGTTGGACTGACCTTAGCTTGCCTTTGACTAGTCCTTTGATATAGCTCAACTCAACATGTACTTTTCATACGAAGAGCTGGAATTTGCAACCGCAACGCCATTCCACCAGCAGCAGCAGTTTCTTCTGCTTCATTTTCACAGCTCAAACTCTAACAATGGCCTTTCTTTTCCCAATCTCTCTAGATCAATAGCAAGCATCAGAACAAAACCAAGACCCCAACAAATCTCAACTTGTCTCGACACCTCTCAAGAACCCACTGAACAGCAGCAGCAGCAGCAACGGCGGCAGCTCAATCTCTCAGTTCTATGCTTTACCTTCTGTCAGTTCTAAAAGGGGTGGAAAAAACCAATCTTTCTCTTATCCTCCATCTCTCTTTTTCTGTTTTCATGCTCTCTGCATTGATATTTGCTCGTTTCTTGTTTTGGGTGGTCAGGAATTCCTAGGCTGGATGAATCTTACTTACCCGAATACATTGGCTTTGGTTTTGGGTCCCTTCTTCTCTTGAATCACTTTGCGGGTTCCAATTATGTCACATCTGCGCAGCCTGTATGTGTTGACTCCATTCCTTTTTCTTGATTGCAATTGGGTTGTTGGATTTGTTTTGATGGGTGGTCTTTGTTTTCCTTCTGTTTGTGTGTTTGCGGCAGAGGACGGAGGTTCTGGGTCTTTGTTTGTCAGCTTTCTCTATTAGCCTTCCTTACATTGGGAACTTTCTTAAGGTAATTTATATGCTCTACCCCTTCCATTTTCTGTTGATAACTGGAAAATAATATGTTCTTGTATTGGAAGAAGCAGAGAGGAAGGGAAAAACATAATGCTGTTCATGTAATAAGCTTATCTGTTTCAAGCTGTCCATGGAGCTTCTGTTTATCTGATTTTATTTAATCTAGTCTTTCTAGTTGTTCAAGCAGTTACTTTGAACTAGCATTAAAATTGACCCAAACTTAAGATGAATTATGGGGGTACATGGGTCTGGGTTTCTTATGGGTGAAAACGTAGGTTTTATATGCTAAAACCTTTTATAGTTGGTACAACCCATTTCATAGGGGACTCAAAGTTTCTTCATTTCTGTTGATTTTCAAAAACCTCTGACCCCGTAAAATTATACAATCGCATTTTTTTTCATTGGAAATTGTTCAAAATGTGCTGCATTCCATGTACAACTCAAGAAAAATGTTGTTTGGTCATCCAGATTGATTCTCTGATTCATGCAGTCACCAATGTATGAGGCCTTTAAACACTCCATGTTGGGATAATGGAAATCTCTAATGCCCTTGATTGCTGGAGTTCAGTTGATAGGAAAAGAGTTAGACCTTAAGTCTTTAATATTTCAGCGTAAGTGATTTTCCATCGATCATTGGGCCAATCAATTTATTCTCTGCATCACTAAATTTGTAGAAAGTGAAGGGCAGTTAATCAGAAGATACAGTAAGGAATAAGATCATCACATAATGGAAAGGGGGTGACAAATCAGATGAACCAAATCTTCCAGGTGGGTTAATTACTTAATTTTTATGCAAGGTTTATCAAAGGTTGTACCCATCAAGTTTTGAATATTTTTGGTCACCACCGGTGTTACTTTTACGACCTCAAGCTCAATGTCACTGCATTGGTGCATAAGAAGAGAAATTTGTTTGTCTGTTGCTCATCATTCCACATAAGAACCATCCAAAAAAAAAAAAAAATCATTCTACTTAGGACAAGTGCATGCAGGTAGTCATTAACATTTAGTGCATTATCAGAGGGAGTTTTATAATGCTAGTTTTTTCAGTTTTGTTCATCTGGTATGCGGAAATTGCAAAGTACCACACTAACTTTCGCTTATTCATGTCTTTGTTCTGGTTTTGTTTATCAAAGTGCATTGGAAATGTAGATCCCTCTCCCTCTTATGGAGGAGAAGCAGAAGGTGTTTGAAGATGTCAATATAGATAAGCGGTATGCAATTGATGTAGCCCTTGTGCGTATGCAGGTGGATTTAGTTGGAGGATACTATGATGCAGGAGATAATGTAAAGTTCGGTCTGCCTATGGCCTTCACAACGACAATGCTGGCATGGGGTATCATTGAGTTTGGCAGCTTAATGCCGCAGCAGGTAGAGAATGCAAGAGCAACACTTTGCTGGAGCACGGATTATTTACTCAAGGCCTCTACAGCAACTCCAAATTCTTTATATGTCCAAGTGAGCGATCATCTTATACTTTTCTCTTTCCCTTCTCATCTTTGGACAACATAAAGCTGGGATTACAATTCATCAAGGTGGCAACATGACATTAATGGTAAATGGAATATAATCAACCAATCCACTGATTTCTCAAGAATTGAGTACATGAACCATGTAATGTTTTGTAAGATGACATTCACCTTACAAAGATGATGAGTTTTTTACTTGTTGAGGAGGATTGTTGGTTTAACCGGTTAAGAGTTGTGCTGTTGTTGCACGGACTCATGTTTCACAACATTGTCATCTTTGTATGAGTAGGTGCACAACTCATCACACAGGACTCCCTATCTGTTGAGGGCCATCATGAATAACCCATGATACAGAAACAGCTCCAAAGGTTTGGTTGCAGCTGTCCATGACCAGGTCAGCAACTGACCCACAGAAGACAACACTACTTGCAAGAGCAGCAACTGACCCACAGAAGTTACAAGAGCAGCAACTGACCCACAGAGGACAACATCTATAGCCAAAACTTAATTGCAACACTATTTGTTATAGATATAGATATAGAAGAAGAATGGCCACTTTCTTCCTTTCTTCCTTTTCCTCCAATCTCTCTTTCGTAACCATCCATGTTTCACACCTCCACAGGTTTATTTCTCTCTCTCTCTCTCTCTCTCTCTATATATATGTCCATAGATGATATGCATGCATGTATATATAAAAGAGGAAAACAAAAGAGGAAATCTCCCAAGGTCAACTTAACATGTGGATATGGGTGAGTGTGGGAGAGAAAGGCATTGATGGGCATATGAGCAAAAGAGGATAGCTCCCAAGGTCAGCTTAGCATGTGGATATGGGTGAGTGTGGGAGAGAAAGGTATTGATGGGCATATGAGGTAAAGAGGAAAGCTCCCAAGGTCAACTTAGCATGCATGACTAAGAGAGAGGTATTGATGGTCATGTAATTAAATTTCGAAAGCAAAAGAGGAAAGCTTCCAAAGTCAACTTAGCATGTGGACATATGCTTACTAATAATTAAATTAGTAACCAACTGAGCAAAGCTCCCAAGGTCAACTTAGCATGTGGACATATGCTTACTAATAATTAAATTAGAAACCAACCGAGCAAAGCTCCCAAGGCCAACTTAATATTCATTGCACCTTGTTTTTATAAATTTTTTACCTTATCTTTTTTGGTCATTTGGTGGGTATAGCAACAAGGCAATGGCAGCAAGAGATGATGCAGTTGGTGTCCCAAGATCGGTTCCTGTTCGGGTCGCTCATGAGCTCCTTCAAGCAGGGCACCACTATCTTGATGTCAGGTGGATTTTAAGAATTTCATAGAAGGGGAAAATAGCTGTTCATATTTTTGCATTGTCCTACTATCAGTATAATAGCTGTTTTCTGTACAAATTCTCATCCTTTATAGCTAAAGACCCCATTTTTCTACTCAAATTCCCATTTTCTGAATTTTGCGAGTTAATTGATTTTTGAATCTTGCTGTTTGGCTAATGGTATCCTGTTCTCCTATTTCAACACCTTGGCTGTTAGGTGACAGTTACTTTTGTAAACCTGAAGTTGGAACCTGCACTTTTTATATTTGGAGAATATAAGATGGACTAGTTCATATTTATGCATTGGGTTTAACAGGTTCATGCTTACTATAATTTTGGACCTCTCTGTGCATATTTATCAATAAATTATTTGGACCGGTTTCTATCAGCCTATGGACTTCCTGTAAGTTGGTGGGATTACATTAAGCCTCTTCTTTGATCACTATTTAGTCCCTTTTAAAGTAAAGATAATAATTATTGTTTTTTTTTTCCCACTTCAGTTTGTGCTTTGTGGATGTTGAATCTTGTACATTGATACATTTTATGTTGTTTGGTATTTGTAGCAAGGGAAGTCTTGGATGATGCAATTGCTAGCACTAGCATGCTTATCTTTAGCAGTAAAGATGGAGGAAACTGAAGTGCCTCTGTCCCTGGACCTACAGGTGAAGAAATGTGGATAAAATACTATAAAATGCAGAACCATGAAGAGATTTTGGGATTAATTGATGCTTGTTTTCACCCAAGTTTTCTAAATTGCAAAATGTTTGTATGGTTTGATTAGGTGGGTGACTCCAAATTCGTCTTTGAAGCTAAGACTGTACAACAAATGGAGCTTATAGTGCTTAGCACTTTAAAGTGGAGGATGTAAGTTGTTACTCCTTTCTCCTTCATAGATTACTTTCTTCAGAAGATCAATGACGATGAGCCACCATCAAGATCATCCATCTTTCGATCGAGTGGATGCATCCTAAGCACAATTAGAGGTCTGTTTCTTGATTATCCTGTCTTTAATAATGTCTGGTTCATTTAAATTTAATTCATTTGATGAATTGTTTTCATCTGACTTGTGTTACAGGAGAGAGTTTTGAAGTGTTATGAACTGATTCAGGAAATGGGGTTGATCAGTAATAGGCCTTTTAGAAGTGCTAGTGGATCAGTCTCATCTGTGCCACAAAGCCCAATTGGGGTGCTGGATGCCGCTGCATGCTTGAGCTACAAAAGTGATGAAATAACAGTTGGGCCATGTACAAATTCTCATACGAGCCCAGAACCAATTCCTAAGAGAAGGAAACTGGACAGACCATCTGAAATGGACCTCAAGTCATGATCATGTTACAATATGGGGTTTTTCAGTCTTCATTTAAGTCAGTTCAGTTGGTTGAATGGGAGTTTTGGTGTGGTTTAAGAAACAACCAAGAGAGAGAGAATCTAGTTTAAAATTTCAAGAATTGCTACTGTTGGATATTCATATTAATTCATAACTACATAACTAATCATGGGCATCTAATGTGGACAATTATGAGATGTGCTAATATTGTTGTGCGTGTGATACCGTTTCAATTAAGTAATGCCACTCTAAGGTGGCTTGTAAGACTTTCTAAGCTGGTAAGCTAGGCTCTTGTGGAAAATTTTGAAGAAGAAAAGCCTATATGGCTTTGCCAAGCAAAAATGAAAAATGAGAGATTGTATTTTAAATTTTGATATATTAATCCATATTTAAATCAAGTTTATCTAATTTCATGACAAAAAATACATTATTTATTATGTTAAAAAAGAATTTTAATATTGCATATATATGAATGTGAATGCCACAATTATTTCATTTTATTTTTAACTATGTGATTAGTAGTGGTTTAAAAAACTTATGATTTAAAAAAATATTATTAAAAATGTTTTGAAGAAGTTAAAAAAAATGGCAAGAAATTCTGGAACGGTTTATAACCGTTCCAGAATTTCAAATCTGGAACGGTTGTGAACCGTTCCAGAATTTCAAAACCGTTCCAGAATTTCAAATCTGGAACGGTTTTGAACCGTTCCAGATTTGAAATTCTGGAACGGTTTTGAACCGTTCTAGATTTGAAATTCTGGAACGGTTTTGAACCGTTCCAGATTTGAAATTCTGGAACGGTTCAAAACCGTTCCAGATTTTCTGCGACACCCATTTTTGGAACGGTTTGAAACCGTTCCAGATTCATTCTGGAACAGTTTTAAACCGTTCCAGATGGGCATTTTTGGTGTAGTGATTTGAGATGAGGTAAGATTCCTTCTCTTGCTTGAATTTTAAGTGTATCCATCTTTCTTAACTAACACTTGCCAAAGGATAGGGCCTACCTTTGATAAGACAATCTCAATCTCACCTAAAAATATACAATAAACTTCCCGAGGTCATATCTATGTTGTTTTAACTTCGATTGGTGCAATTTGGGTCTTATGGATATATATTGAAAAGAGCTTTCCAATGGTATGTAGATTGTCCAAATCCAACATTCGATTTGAAGGTTATGACCATTTAAATATATGCTGTCCAAAGAAAAATGAGATTGACTTTCTATTTTTGAATTCTCTTTCTTCGACTTTTCTTTCCTTGAATTCTCTCCACAATGACTTTTTTTTTTCTTATATTAATTTTGAATTCTTGCAACAATTGGAGACTATTTCTTGAACATTCCACAGGTGTGTCCCCACACATGTGAATATGTGTGTGAGACCATCAAGCCAACTTTGCATTTTTCTTCCAATTTCTTTCCTTTTTTCAATTCTTCTTTCCATTCTTTTGAAAATTATTTTTTTTCCTGAATTCTTTAACAATGGGACCCATATTATCAATTTCCTATGAAACAAATGTGAATTCATGTGAAAAGATAATTTTAACCTTAAGATCACAAATGCATGCTGTGGGCCCATCTCTTATGAAATGACAATAAAAATGAACATCATTTTTTATAATTTTATGTGAATAAACTAATGATGATTAAAATTTGATTTATTTCATGAGAAAAATAAATATTCAAAAAACTTTCCAAAAATAGATTATCCAAAAATAGTAGGTTTCATGAAAGTTAGCAAAAGGTGTAATTTTTAAGCAAATTATTTAGGAATGCACTACAATGAATTTAAAATGCTTGAAACCGCTAGATCACACTAAATGAGGCTTTTTTTTACTCAATAAGTCCTTAAAATGGGTCAATAGACGCATGAAAATATGCAATTTTAAGGATTCATCACACCCCCCAACTAGCGTTTTGCTAGTCTCTAGAAAAGACTGTGAAAAATATGAGGCTTTCATCATGATCTAATCTAACCTAAAACTAATGAAATGCAAGAAAAATAAACATGAATGCAATGCCAATTTTGCTGGCACTCTCGATTACATTTACTATATGCAGCAAGCCTTAAACCCCTAAGTTCCCCTTAGTGGATGAGTTATGCCTCTTGAGGGTTTGTTGAGAATATAATCACAAAATTCTCTCTCTTTATCTTTTCTTTTTTTTTTTTTTTTTGGAAAGAAACAAACTTAACAAAAGTAAGGGAAAAAAGAAATTTTCCAAAAGAAAATTCACTCATATCAAATTTTTTGAAATCTAGAATAATTGTACTTTCAGACTTTTCAAAGTCCAGTCTACGATTCTATTTTCGAAAAATTTCTCAAATTAAAACGCACTTGCGTGCATGATGAAAAATGTAAACATCAAAAACTTATTTTGGATATTCCATAATAATGCTGTAAAAGACAGAATTTTTCTTCAAATAGTCTGATCCCCTAAAAAGAAATTTCCTCTCAAAGTTACTAAGATAGATGCCACTTTACTATTTACTTTGATAGGAATCTTTTTCTCTCACTGTCTTTTTTCGACGCAAGGGTTTCCAAGTTCATATGATATAAGAAAAGTTAGAATCCAGAGAGCAAATCTGATCCTTGTCCTTTCTCACACATATTTCCTTGCAAACTCTTATGGACACTCTTCACTCTCTTACTTTTTCCAACATAGAAATTTCTAAGTTCATATGATATAGCAGAAGTTGAGATCTAAGGAGCAAACTTAGTCCTTATGCATTTCCGCGCATATCCCTTTAAAATGTCTATGAACACTCGTTGGGCCATAATTCATTTTTTTTCATTGTTATGTGACTGTGCAATGTTTAGGTCCCTTAAGCTTTTGAATTAACTCATGTAGCGAGCGTTAGGCCAATGACTCCTAAAACAAATGGTTTTAAGGCACTAGATATAAAAATACCAATACGGGCTTACTAGCTCGAGTTAAAAAGGCTACGAACCCAAACTAACCGTAAACTTCTCTTTATATGCTCTTTTATTTTTCAAATTGAAAGTAAGCACTAGGTGGCAGTTCTCATTTTTGCTCGAATTAATTTATCTTGGTTCTACTACATACAATTCACCAAAAATGAACCAAGAAACAAAAATATTCCACAAACTAAATTTCAAGTTCTCATTTTATTCTCCAAAAAAATTCCAAAAGCAGCATTAAAGCTTTATATCCAAAATGTCAAAAAAATGTATATGTGTAAATGTGGAAAGTAAATTTTGGTAATCTTCTGTTAGGCTTCCTCTTTTAGAAAATGCAAACTTTCTTTTTTACTTCCTTTCAAATGTATGAAAATTCCAGATTTCTATCTATTTTCAAATCGCTTCAGTTTTTTTTGAAAACTTTCTTTTCAACAGTGAAAAATAAATGCTGAAAAAAAAATAGAGGTCCTAAAATTTTAAAAAAAAAATACAAAAATGATAAAAAAAGATACTAAAATGATAAAAGAAACAGAAAAATCAAAAAAATTTTGTCTAAAAGTGGACAAGCGTGCTTGTTCCCAACCCCCAACCTAAAATGAACATCGTCCTTGATGTTTATGCATGCAATGTAAAACTGTAAAAGTAACATGAGGAAACATAAATGTAAATGAGTGTAAATAGAAGAAGTCACCTGAAGATATGTCCGAGCTGCTTTCTGTCCAAGCTTAGACAAAAGAGAAAAATAAGAAGAAAAAGATAGGAAGCTACTCTAAAAGAAAAAATCTACATTAAAAAGAAAAGCAAAAACCTACACTACTAAATTCGAAACATGAGTCCACCTGGATCCCAAAAGAAATTTTCGTCCACACAGTTTACAAGAAGCACACAAAGAGATGAAACCCTTTGGCCCGCATGTTTCTATAGATTGTGTGAAGAAGGAACCACAAAGAAAGTTTCTTCCTCCTCCCTTAAAAATGGATATTTGAAAGATAGGAGAGGATGTAATGATCAACTGGGTGGCCCTACGTCCTCTTGTGCCACAAATTTCATTAGTTCAATTTCAGTATTACGTTTAAACACGGGCTCAAAGGTTTTCAAATTATCAGACTTGGGAATCTGAATGAGACCACTATTCTCCAATTCCACAAGTTTTTCTGAATAACATTGAAGGCCAAGAAATGCAAGGGCAATTTCTCTGAGGGTTAGGTCATCAGACTTCGTGAAGAAGTCAGTACATGATTCTAAGAATTCCAGATTATCCAACTCAGAAATCTAAAAAATGGGGTCATCCTCCCAATTGTAATGTTCCTTTTATGGCTCATCAGGTTCATTTGTGGTTTCATGAATTATAGGAACATCAAATTTGTGAAAGACCGCAATGCCAAATTCATCAGAGAAATTTGAATCATAGAAAGGATTTATGTAAAAGGGCATAGATTCCTCTTTAGTGAAGTGAAATGGCTAATACTGAGGAAAAGTGGGGCACACGGGCTGATGTGATTCATCAATTGGTTCATGCATCACACCATCATCCATGTTCACATGTGCACCCTTGGATATCCACTGTGTGTTTGTGTGATCCATATCTATAAGATCTTCGATCATCTTCAACTCCAAGGGTGGCATGTCATTTTCTCATTTCAAGCCCTATTTGGTTAGTCGAAGTCATTAGGCTTTTCATGCATTGTTTATTATTTTGTACGGTTTGCATGGTGTTTTGTGTGAACTTAACCAATTTGGCTAAAATATCCTCCAAAGAATTCTTCAGCGGTGGTGGTGGTTCATATAACTATTCAGGCGGTCAGGGATAATGAGGCGCATATGGCTAGAGGGAAGAAAGGGTACATATGATATATCTATCCTATGAGGGGTAGTCATACGCCTCGCCCAGAATAAATTCTTGGTGATAAGAGACATGATCCATATCGGGCCCATTTCGCCAATTGTCTAGTGATTGATCATCCCAATTTGGACTACATATGCTACCCATGTCATTGTGGTAATGCCATTGATTTGAATTTGATTTGACTTGCCATTGAATTGCCACATCCATATCAGAATGAGTGAATGATTGTGCGGGGTGTGGTAACCACGCGGGACCCTTATTGGTTGATGATCTAACCTACTCATTCCTTTAAACTTTTCCACAAATATTTCATTGTAATGATGATCATAGTGATTGACCCGCTCCCATTCATAAGATCCGACCTAACAAGTTCTTTGATGTAATTTTGCATTCTTTTCTTGTTTGCACAAGGCATGCACGCCAGGACTTCGATGGGCCATCAACATTGATTCTATTCCCATTGGTTTACCCATGGTTAAGTCCCCTCATGTTTGTGGATTTCCATTGATCCATTTTTTTAATTATTTTTTTTTGAATTTTTTTTCTATTTTTTAAATGAAAAAATCCTAAATTATGGAAGAAAGTAAGTAACTCCCTAAAGTTGAAAAGTTTTCTTAAGTGCTTTAATTTGGTCCTATGAAACCAACTCGGCTAGTGTTAGCCACCATGAAATGGTAGAGTCACAAATGGACCCATTTAAGGGACCAGTTTATTAAACCAATAAGCTGTCACGCATTATAGGGCCAAAGGCTTTCTTGGACACCGAGAAGATCAAGGATAGCAATCAGATCACTTTTAGTGTACTTTCTTCCAAAAGAACTTATGACAAGTTGAAAACAATAACATTTCCCAATTTTAGAAAGTTTCTAAAAGTAATAGTGATGTGAACTTTCTAGCATTCTTTGTGCTTTCCTATTCCAAATTAGGGCAGTTTATCATTCTATGCATGTCCTCCTTTTTCTAGAAAGATGACACAAAATTAGATCACACCCACAAAGCTATGTAATTAGGGAAAGTTAGAAAATTTACCTTAAATGGCGCTCCCCGACGAAGGTGCCAAAAACTTGTTCATGAGCTCTAAGTACAGAGCTTCAATTGTAGTAATAAAATGGTAAGACTAGATCGATCCATAGGGAGCAATGTATTTTAAGGTTCTTTTCCAACTTGTACCAGCCATAAATAAAAATCTAAAACTAGCCTAGTTTAAAAACTAACAAATATAAGCATCATACTTGCCAAAATTAAATTAGTTACAAAAAAATAAAATGAAACTTGTTAAAACTAAAACTCCTAAATCTAAAACTTCCTATAAAAAGACTAAAATTGCTACAAAACTAAAACACAAGTTAGAACTTCCAAAAGTAGAAAGTTATTAAAAGTAAAATTAACAACCAAAGTAGAAACTACACTAAACTAAATTAGAAACCAACCAAAATTAGTAAAGACCAATCAAGCAAAGTTAACAAACAATAAAAGTTCGAAAACAAACCTACTTTCTAAAATTAAGATCCTAAAGTTAAAAACTTTCCTAAGTTCGAATTTCCAAAATTAGAAAACTTTCCAATTTAAAATCTTCAATTAAAATGAGTTTAGAAAGATATTTTAATTCTGAAAATCATCTAAAATAATAAAAAACATAAAACTAGAAACAAAATTAAAATTAGAAAGTTAGTAAAGTTAGTAATACAATGCATGCCATGAGACGCTGAAAAATTTTAAGTCTAGAAAACTAATATGTTGATGTAAATTTTATGCATCATTTGAACTATTTTTGTGCATCCTGAATCTATGTTTAATGGTTGAAAATCATACTTTATTAATCTAAGAAACTAACAAGAAAAACAAAAGTGAAAAAAGATCTAAAACAAAAAAGTTATAAATGCATGAATATGACAACTTTGCAAAACTCTGTGCAGAAATTCTGATCCGAGTTGACTAATTGGCAAAGCTTAAGCCTCTGTTTCACAAACCTTCCAAAATTATTTTGATCTAAAATTCTGCAGAATGAAAGATCGTATCCTAGACTTTAATTTTTCCAAATTTCAAAGAAAAATATTATGATTTGACTAGTCTACCCACTTCGAATTTTTTGTCAAAAACTGTTTCTATATGCTGAAACTATTAAGTTATGTTGTTTGTGTATTGAGTCTGAATTTAATTATTAGGTTCAAATCTGAAAACTTAATTTTCAGCAACTTAAATATGTACAAGATCTTATAATGTGAAAATACATGCAATGAAATCTAATACGACCATCAAACTATGCAAAAATAGAACTTAAAATCGACATGAACATAACATGAAAAATAACAAAAGTGCAGAAAATAAAAGAAAAGTGCATGAAATAAATAAATTGCTGGAATTTAAATGTGTGGTGAGACAAGAAAATTAAATGTATGGAATAACAAGGAATTTAAATGTGTGGAAGTGCATAAATTTAAATGTGTAGAAGTGTATGATTTTTTTCTTTTCCTGAATTCTTCTTTTATCCTAGATTATGTTTGCTCAAATCATGTTCTTAGGCTTCTTTGAGTTTTCAATCCAAGAGCAATAAGGTTAAAATCAAATAGCAAGCATTCATTATCAAAGAAATAAAAAAAGGTAAACAAAGGAAATAAAAACACACACTTTTACTAGATATGAATGTTTAGAATAATAAAAAAAACATTATATGATCTAGGATGAAAGATCCTCTTCTAGTGGAAGCTTCAAGTTGGAAAGAGCCTTATTGAATAGAAAAATTATAGAGAGAAAGATATGGTGAGAGTCGAGGGAGAGAGCTACAGAGAAGAGGTCTCTTCTTTCATGAAGAGTATGGGAGATGGTTTCCCTATTTATATATTTTTTTTCTTCTACTACTTTTCAAAGAAGGTCTCATATGTGGCTTTTCTTCTTATGGTAAGTCCTTTCTTAGCCAACAAGTCTTCCAAGTTTGAGATAAGATAAGATTTCTTCTCTTGTTAAAATTTTAAGTGTATCCATCTCTCTTAACTAACACTTGCCAAAGGATAGGACTCACCTTTGATGAGACAATCTCAATCTTTCCTAAAAATGTATAGTAAACTTTCCAAGGTCATATCTTTATTGTTTTAACTCCGATTGGTGCGATCTTGGGTCCTACGCATATCTACTCGAAAAGAGCTTTCCAAGATAGGTAGATTATCCAAATCCGATGCTCAGTTTAAGAGTTATGACCATTTTAATGTATGTTGTCTAAAGAAAAATAGGATTGATTTTCTATTTTTGAATTCTCCTTCTTTAACTTTTCTTTCCTTGAATTCTCTCCACCATAGCTTTCGTTTTTTACATTAATTTTGAATTCTTACAACAATTGGAGAGTGGGACCCCTTTCTTGAACATGCCACAAGTGTGTTCACACACATGTGAATATGTGTGTGGGATCATGAAGCCTACTTTGTATTTTTTTCGAATTTCTTTCCTCTATTCAATTCTTCTCTCCTTTCTTTTGAAAATGATTTCTTTGCCTCAATTCTTTAACAATGGGACCCATATTATCAATTTCCTACAAAATAAATGTGAATTCATGTGAAAAGATAATTTTGACCTTAAAATCACAAATGCATGACTGTGGGCCCATCTCTCATGAAATGATAATAAAAATGCACATCAGTTTTCATAATTTTATATGATTGAACTAATGATGATTAAAATTTGATTTATTTCATGAGAAAAATAAATATTCGCAAAACTTTCCAAACATAGACTTTCCAAAAATAGAAGGTTTTATGAAACTAAGAAAAATGTGTGATTTTTAAGCAAATTATGCAGGAATGCACTACAACGAATTTAAAATGCTTGAAACCACTAGATCAAACTAAATGAGGCTCTTTTGACTCAATAAATCCTTAAAATGGTTCAAAATATGCAATTTTAAGGATTCATCAACAGTAAGTTCTTTTTCATGTTTATTGATGATGCATTTAGGAAAGTTTGGGTTTATGCGTTGAAATAAAATGATTTAGTGTTCTAAAGTTTTTAACAATTACGTGTCATAGTTGAAAGATAAACATGTAAACTCTTGAAGTGTCTCCACACAAATAATGGTGGTGGGTACACATCTAAACAATTCAAAAGCTATTGCTTAAAGCATGGTATTCGGCATGAAAAGACAATCCCTAGTACTCCATAGCATAATGGTGTGGCAGAGAGAATGAGCTACACTATTCTTAAGAAGATGAGATGCATGATGAGATTAGTATGGTTGCCTAAGTCATTCTAGGGTGAAGCCGTTCTGACTGCTGGTTATCCAATTAACAGATCTTTCTTAGTTCCTTTGAATTTTGATCTTTCAGAGAGAAAATGGATAAGTAAAATTGCTTCCTATTCACACTTGAAGGTGTCTGAATGCAAGGCATTTGTACATGTACCAAAGGAGCAGCATTCAAAGTTGGACGATCAAGCAGTGAGTTGCACCATTCTGAACTATGGTGGAGAAGAATTTGGCTATAGGTTATAGGATCCAAATAAGAGAAGAATTATCAGCAATAGGGATGTGGTTTTCCATAAAAACCAGTTCTTTAAAGATGATGAGAAGATTGATAAGTCTTCTAAAACAATTGATGGAGTGGTTGATCTCACACCGACTCTTTCTCTGGTACGGACTATAGCTGGAGAAGGTAGACAAAACAATCCTAATCATGATGAGATACAGGGGTTACCAGATGATAAGAGTGTGATGCAGAGAGAGCTACAGTCTCCTTAGTTAGAAACCATAGAACCTTAAGTTAAGAGGTCTACTCGAGAGCAACAACTATCAACTAAGTATCCTGCAGACAAAATTTTTTGTTTACTAATGAGGGGGAGACAGGGAGCTTCCGATAAGTAATGACTCTTAATGATAAAGATAAGTAGATGAAGGCTATGTAGGATGAAATAAGTTCTTTGAAGAAGAACAAGACTTATGAGCTCGTGTAACTTAATGTTCTGAAAAACAAATGGGTGTTCAAGCTGAGAAAGGATGAGAATGGAAAACTGTCGGAGCACAAAACATGGTTAATGGTAAAAGGTTTTGCTCAAATAAAGGGTATCAACTTCGATTATGCTTTCTCTCCTACTATGAAGATGACTTTGATCACACTTGAAATGTGATGTGAAATGCAACGGATTAAAGTCCAACATTCACATACTTAAGAAGAATATTAAATAATTACAGTTCATCATTAATTTTCTTTTGTTTGCATGAGTTCAAAAGCTCTGACTGTGGGCATGTAACTTGTTTAGAAGTTTTGAAAATTTACAATCCCTCCCTCTAGTCTCAGATGTGATCCAAACTTGGAAACTACAAAATAATACATGAGAAAATGGAAAAACTTGCAAAAAAAAAGAAAGATAAGCACTGGTGACTTTGGCCTATAGTCACTGATAGACAGTGGCTGAAATGGCCACTATTTGTCTGTTTCTTCTCTATTTCACTCCTGTGATGCCTTCAGAGTGCTGGAGCTTGTGTTTTTTGCCTTTTAGAGTGTTGATGACCACCAATAGTGCTTAATTTGGTTGTGGAATCAACTAAAACCGTTGGTAATCATTACTTTTTTTATTACAAATTATTTTTGTATAAATCTAGAAAGGGTGCTTTATACAACAAAATGAAGCTAAAGTTGTGTCCTTCTGAACCTTTGATTTTCAAGTAATAGAATAAAGTCTAAAGAGGCTTGTTCACCACTTCCAAGATGGCCCAAAACCCTCCCAATTGAGAAAACCAAAGGAAAAAGTTTTCATCCTTTTTATGTTTTATAGCCCTTGCAACCATCTTTTCTAAATGATATGCTTGCTTCTTCTCCTTCTCTAAACCATTTCTTACCATATGTTAGTGAGAAGGAGAAGAAGAAGTAGACTTGGAGTGCTTGAAATGCCTTAGAAGCCTTATGACCTTACTTGGAACTTTGGAATTCTTGCTTTTGAACTTCCAACCTTGCTTTTACCTTTCTTTAGAGCCCAAGTGTGCCTTTTAATAAATGCTTCAGAAGAAGTTGGGACAATTCTCAGCAATTGTAAGGGAGTTACACTTTGAAATAAAGTGAAATAACTCCTAAAAACTATCCGAGAACAATTCACTAGTGTCTGTGACCGTAGCCGCAGTCACGGACAAGGCCCAATTTCTGGTTTTTGCATATGTGACTCATTTTCATCAGCTTGGCACCCGAGCAATGTTTGATCTTTATGAAACTTGGAGGGTTGATTTCTAATACTATTTTAAGTGTCATAGAAATTTCATCCTATTTTGAACTTCTAAAGTTGGACAACCCTTCCCCCCCAATTGACTTTTTATGAAAATGGGCTTTTGTTTTAGCTATTTGAGGCCCAAATGACCTCGGATTGATTTGAAACTTTGAGAGACTGATGTCAGAAGCATCTTGAAGTATCCATCCAAATTTCATTTGGTTTTGCCTTTTGGAAAGGAATTTTGAATAATGACCTACTTGTTGCATGTTCTAAGTCAATATCTTCCTACATTGCAGGCAGTTCGCTTGTTTTCTACCCGAATAGTGTTCAATTGATTTGAAACTTTGCGAAATTGACTTTAATGACATTTTGAGTATCTGATCCAAATTTCATTAGCTTTGGCCTCCTAGAAGTAGGATTTTTAGTTTGTGACCCCATGACTTAGGGGTCATAGACTCATAGTTGACATGTAGTTGAAGTAAGGTTAGAAGAAGTCCTCTTGGCTTGAAAATTTACAGAATCACTCCTAGGATGACTTAAGCTTTGTGTCTAAATTTTTTCAACTTTGTCATCCGAAAGCAAGACTTTGGTTAGTGACCCCATGGCTTGGAGGTCACTGACCCAAAGTTGACATTTTTGTTAACTTTGGGTCAAATGACATTCACTTAATCAGAAATTTTGTAGAGTCCCTCATAACTATAATTTAAGCTTTCTCCATGAGTTCTAGCTGATTCTGACTTGTGTCTATTGCCACAATGACCCCTAGGAGTTGGAATACAGTCATTGAAGCTTGAATTTGAACTGAAATAAAGTCCAAATGCTTTGAAGTTTTTAAACATCATTCCTAAGCATAATTTGGAGCTACCATGTGATTTTTTCACCACCACTTTAGTAACTCAAAAGCTTAAGTGTATTCAATATGAACACTAGACTTTGAGCCAATGAACCTTAAATTTGAAGTTTGGTGAATCGAGTGACCAAATGAAGTTTACTAACTCTGAAATTTGAATTGTTCTACTTCGGGCTCATCTAAAATCTTCTAAGTGAGTTACATCAGTTCTGAACTCTGAATGCAATATTTAACTTGGCACTCCACAAACCTAGGGTTTATGTGCCCTTGCCTTGGAATTTGCTTGTAATGTCTTCGCTGCAGCATTTGTGATTTTTTATGGGTCAACAAGTGGTCCCTCTAGGTGCAATGATTAAAGTATGACAATTATTGTGCCTCAAAACTACTAATCTAAGGGAATGATGAATGGCTTGATGAAGAAAAGTAGTTTTTTCAAGATAAGTTGTAAGCCTAAAATTGAAATTTTGAAATTTTGGTCAAAACCATGAAGGATTTGGATTTGGTAAAAACGTAAAGAATCTAAATTTCCTTATCCTATTTTCATAGATATCTAAAGTAGCATCTCTGTGGAGACTGTGGGAACACCCACAAAAAGAAATTCGTATGGTATTTGGAAAATTCAGGAATTTATGAATTTGGTTATGGATTTTGGATTTTGGAAATAGATTTGATTTTCTCATGACCTATTGCCATAGATATTTAGAGTGGCATCTCTATGGAGACTGTGGGGAACACCATAAAAAGAATCCCTAAGGATTTTTAGGAAAACTTAAGGTTTGGGTTTGAAATGGATTTAGGTTTGGATTTTCATGGATTTTTTGTTTGTTTTCAGAAAAATCAAAGTCAAGGTTTTGACTTGGTTTGACATGCATCAAAATGAGATGGAATTTTGAGAAAGATTGGTTTTGTTGGGTTTGATTTCAAAACAATTTGAGATGATGACTCAACATCAAGTTTGACCCAAGATAATTTTGAAATTTGGATTTGGTTTCGAAAGAATTTTTGAAAGAGAACCCCATTCTTTTCTTTGTTGGAAAAGAAATACCCATTCCATTGTGGGAAGGCTTTTTTTTTTTTCTGTTTTGGCTAAAATACCCAAAGTGGGTCCACCATATGTTGTGGGAATTTTGAATGATCATATTTTAAGAGAATGGATTACTTAAGTAGTGGGTCCAACTAAAAATCACAGTGACCGTGGGAAAGAGGGTGAAGGTACCAGGTCGTGGATCCCACTATTCAACTTAGTAGTGTTTGTGAGCAAAGGGAAGACCCTCTATGACGTGGACCAAAGAGTGGAGCCGTGGACCCCACTACCTCACACAACAATCCGTGGGAAATGGAGAAGGCAATGACCGCAGGAGAAGGTCCCACTACTTGATCACCTTTTGATCGTGACCAAAGTGCTTAAATAGGTCTTTGATTTCCAACCTAGTTCTTCACCTTTGAAAATGTAGAACACAGCCACGAAAGAGAGAAAATTTGAATTTCTTTTTCTTCTCCAATCTCCAACGAGACTTCAAGTTCATTAGTTGCTCAAGCATTCACCATGGCATGCATGATCTCTGAACTTCATCTCTTCATTGCATTTTAACCATGGCTGAATGTGTATTTTGCCTACTTGAATTTTTTTTTTTGTTTCTGCATTTGTATGTGTTGACTGGTGCATTCCATCTGCTTCATAAATTTACTTTGGAACAAACCCAAAGTCGCAATGGTTGCCCAAGGTTTCAAAGGGATCATGGAGTGATGAATTGAGTTTTTTACTCTTCATGGCGAATGAATTTGTGCTCGTCCCTTCTTCGCTCGATTTTCTCTTTTTTTTTTTTCTATCGCCATGCCTCTGCTTTATTGCTAATGTTGGAGCCACGGTTTAACAGTCTACCATGGGGTTATGTCCAAGTTAAACATTATCCAGGTAGGTGCCACTGTCATAGCTACTCATGGTTTATGCAAGTCTGCACGCACAGTCACAACCTGTCTATCAAAATGCTTCACTGATTTTTTTTCTTTTTTAGTACAATTGCTTGACTCAATCAATCCCTTTAATAAATGGTAGTGCTTTGAACCTCAAAGCGTAATGAAGCTCTGGCCACATCGAAACAGTGGGCAAGTTCACTGCCATTGCCGACATTGTCCATGAGGTTCTGTAACGTCCTGACCGAACTTAATTATAATTTATATTAGTTAAACTTGATTTTCTATTAATTAATGTATTTTTGTCTTAATTTATCTTAGTTTTGATTTTTATCGGGTCATGGATAGGTAATTGGGTTAGAATTGACCAAACCTAGGTAAGCAAGGACTTTCTTGTAATTTAGAGTCTCATGGTTTGCATCTTGTTGACATCATATTAATTGCAATAACTGTGTCTCATCTTGTGGATCATCTTTTATGTTTGGCCCAACTCGATCGGATTCATCTCGGCTCATTTTAAGCCCAATGACTCAAACTAGAAATATATAAAACTAGAGTGCCTGTTTGTAATTTCGAGAAACCCAATCCATTTAAAAACCCAAATCCATTGTCCCTTTCCTTCATTTCTGCTATAGCACAAGCCTTCTTCCTTCTCCCATGCTTTCTCCCTCAGCTTGTCTTCATTTGGGCGATTGAAGCTTTGCATGCAAAGGATTTAAGCATCTTCTTCTTCCTCTTTACCTCCTTGTTCGTCATCTTCCTTGGAGTCTCACAAATTGGTCTCATCCTCTTCTCTATAGCTCCTTAAGGTAAGAGCTTCATCACCATTCCATTCCTTTGAGTTCCATAGAGTCAATGAGACTTAATCTTGTTGCATGCAACCCAATCTCATCCCCATTCCATCCGTTTTTATGTAGGGTTTTATTTATGGTTAGAGACTGTGTTTTCTCCACCATCAAACCAAAGGAAGGGCTAGGTTTGGGTAAAGCACTGAGTTAAGGCAAGTATAGTTGCATATAATTGTTGGAAGTAGGTGGGTCTCGTGGATAGATTTTCAAAACTTTCGACCCACTTGACACAGGGATCAACTATACACAAGACCAAAACCCAATCCAGGATGCGTTACCCTCAATCTCGTGACCATGTACAGTAAAAAATTCTACCAACACTAGACATCCAAAATAATCTATGACATAGAAGAAGTAAATCATACCTTTGGAGATCCGCAGTGCTCTAATGGATTTCTTCAAGACCTCTTAGCCTTCCACGCTATGACCCCCGAATTGGATTTCTTTTCTCAAGAAGAACGATGGAATCTTCAGGAGAAAATTCCCGACTCGAGACTTCAAGGAACTAGAAGAGAGAAGGAGAGAAACTCGTGCAACTCTTGCACGAAAGGGTTTTGGGCGTGAGAGAGACTCTTTTGGACGTCCAAGGATATTTTATAGACTTCCAAATCTCTCCCTTGTCTAATTGAAATAGAAGTCTTACTTCCAAAACAATTAGCAAGTTTCTCCTTTCTTATCCTTTCTTTCTAGAGTTCGAGTCGGATTACTATTTTCCAATAACTTGGGCTAGCGTGGGGACCACTAGGGATTCCTTAGAAAGCTGGCTCCAACTAGAACACCGCGACCCCACATCTCATGTGCAATCCGGGTCCACAGTTAATTGCAAATAACACCACTATATAAATGCAATTGCACTCCAGTCTTAGGAATAAATTACAATGAAGACCCTAAACTTCCCAATTACCACAAGTAGGCCCCTCTATCAATATCCGTGGATCAATTGGAATAAATCCGTCTCTTCCAATCTAAGTTCCACATCTTATTATCCTTGAGCCCCAATTAATCACAGTAATCATCAGTACCATCCAATTAACTCTTAATTGAGATGGGTGCGCACTTACTAATGACAAATCCATTAATTGGCACAAGGGGATAATATAGATAGATTCCATCTTGATCATTCAACGTTCCCACAGTTCTACTACCATATACCCAAGACACCGAGGTGTTAACCTATAGTCGGCCTCACTCATTGGTGACTCAAAGCAAATGAATAGATAGAAACTTGAGTTCGTCAATGTCTCAGGATTGAGAGCCTATTGCTAGGGAATTATGAGAGCATACCTTATTATTGAGACGGAATTCCATAAGGTGCATCTCATGGTCCTTCAATACATCCAATGTACCAGCACCGTGATCCAGAATCTTACATTCTGATGATTGAGACAAATCACACTATCTCATAGTGATCAAAGTGCTGCAACCTTATCAAATGAGATGCCCAATCTCATTACTGGTTGTGAAGCTATTTTAAGCATAAGATTTGTGACATATATCTCCCGTGTGTGGATCTCATCCATGCACATATATCACATCTAATATACTAATGGGACCCGGTTCAACTCATGAACCATTATGTCATACGTATTGGTCATGTGCATGAAGTAGTAAAATAACATTCATCTCATGAAAGTAAAGCATGATTTTATTGATAAATAAAGAAATTAATCAATTTATTACATCAACTGATGGATTGAGTCCACAAAATCTAACAATAATCACTGTATATATGTTAAATAGGTTGATTATTGATGAACTCTCTATGTATGCCAAACTACAGCTCATTTTCCTCTTTGATTTAGATTATTAAGTTTTAATGATTAATGAGAATGTAATTTAAATTAATGATGTGGGTTGGTGTTAAGGAGTGATTAGAAGGTTTGTTGGATGAATGGAAGTGGAAGGAGCCAAGAGGAGAAGGGAAAAAATCAGTTTGAAACTGATTCTATCTGGAGCAGAGTGCTTCAGGGCCAACCGGTCGGTTCTGAAGTTCGATTAGTTGAATTTCCACTCTAGGAGGGTCTGACCAGTTGGACACGTACCCTGATCGATCGGGTAATTGAAATTCTCGGTTGAAACTTTTATTTAAAAAATTGTTCAAATAACTTACCAAGGACCTTCCATAGTCTATCGTGGGGTATAAAGAGAGGCTACACCTTTGATCTTTGGAGGAGCCGAGGTATTCGGAAAGTTATGATTATCTAAATGTTTTACAACCATAATAATATCTACAATTATCATAATATGGGGTCTTACCGAAGTTCCGGTAAGTATTAGTATGTATGGAACAATGGGTATTGCTTTAGACTATTTTATGGGATAAAGAATAACTTATTTGTACCTTTTGAATTATTTAGTATTCTTTTGCCCAAGATCCTCTACGGAACTCACCCACGACGTTTCATGAGGCAAGCTATATATGAGCGCAATTACTTTATGGAAATAAGAACTAATTTAAGGAAATGTTTTGGGGGGGATTAATTAAGAACTATCTTAGCATTCTACCAAAACCCTAGAGGTATGTTTAAAGTATATCCTACCCTTAGGACATTAAGTATAATTAAGACCATGTATGACTTTAGAAATGGTACCCTTACCTCCAACAAATTAGCCCAACGGTAATCAAATACCAAAAAAGAAGAGTTTGAGCTGTCACTCATTCCATCTTGATTTTCTGGTCAGTTTCCAATGTCACGTCTTGGATGTTGGTATAAGAAGAGGTGTTTTTTGTAACACAATGTAACACCGAGATTTTGATAACATAATGACACCGAACATTTTATAAATACATCGTATTGAATGACTTTAGAAATTCGGATTATCTAGCATAGGGTTGGCTAGTAACTATCCTTGATAATTACTTAATCTAATTACATTCATATTGTTAAGTAACATTGCCCTCGACATGATCTAATCATGTACCCAATTCTTCCTAGCGAACCTTGAGGCGAAATTAGTGCTGGAGCTTCTATTGAGTATGGCCTGTGAGCCAAAATGGGTGTAGCTAAGGTTGAGAGGGTTTGTAAGGTCCCGAATCCCACTAATCTTAGTCACGTTAATTAATCTTGTTTTATATTAATTAAGCGTTGTTGAGGTTAGTTTCACGTGAAACTATTGGGTTTGGGCCTTGGTCAAGTAGTTGGGCAGAGTTCGGACCATACTTAAGTAGTCAAGGACCTTTTTGTAAATTGCTTTTATCTCTTATGAACACCTCGTCCATTGCCTTTCGTGTAATTTTTCGTGTAGATCATCTTACACGTTGGGCTTGACTTGATCCGACTCATCCTAACTCAAGAGAGGCCCATTTGACTTAAATTGAAATTTCCGAGAAATTATTGGGCTTGCATGCAACACTATAGAAAAGACTTGATTAAAAAGAAAGAAACCATCGTTCCTCGTCACTTCTCACTCTGGGACGTTGGAAGTCACTCATCTCTGCCCCTCCTTCTCTCCATCTCAACTCTTGAAGCCTTGCATGAATGAGGATTAGGCTCCACCGGAATCCACCCGTTCTCCATCTCCTTTAACTAAAGAGAGCCCGCTTTCCAATTGGAAGTCTTCCCCAAGCACACAGTTAGAAAGTGTTTGAGAGGGTTAACACTATTAAGAGGTAAGTAATTGAGTCATTTGGATTGCATGCAAGATTAAGTTATTGACTATTGAGTTAGCTCCTTACATTTTCCAATTTCAGCTATTCTTATTGTTTTTAATTGATACAAATGTGATATGAGTCGAGCCAAGATGTAAACATGGAATAGGAGGGTGTGTGGGGGCTGAACTCCATCAAGTGCATTATAATTGAGCCTTAGAATTCCCCCATAAGTCAGTTCTGTATTGACCCCGTACAGAAATTGAACTACAGAATTGATTCAGGTTTCTGAAGCTTATAGCGAAGCTACGGCTAAGCCGTGAGCATTTACGGCTCAAAGTCCAGAGAGCAGCAAAACTTGGTTTTGTACTACGGCTTACCTACGGCTACACCGTGAAATACACTACGGCTAAGCTATGGCCAGCCTGTACACTAGCCATAGGTCTTCCTACGACAAGTTTTCCAGAGAGCTCCAGAAACCCATTTTCTCCTACGGCTTGCACATGGCTACACCATGAAATGCCTTACGGCTAAGCCATAACCCGACTGTAACCCAGCCGTAGGCTTAGCACGGCTAAGCCGTAGGCCAATATACGGCTAAGCCGTAAATGCGTCTGTACTGTTGGAGGAAACCTGAATTACTCGGCTAAGCCGTAGCGTTGTATACGGCTAAGCCGTATGAACCCAGTGAATTTAGGATGTTAGGAATTCTTCATTGATCTTATAGGGCCTTAGTATTGGCACCTTCTTACCCCTACACGGGCCCAACTGTAAGAATACATGAAGAGGATATATGAATTCTGGATGATTCCCCAAAGTCAAGCAATGGATGTTGGTATAAGAAGGGGGTGTTCTTTATGCACACAAGGCAATACCAAGATGTGGTAACACAACAACATCGGACATTTATGAGTTCATCGTGTTGAATGTCCTTGGGGATCATGGGTTATTTAATACAGGGTGAATAATGATTTTCTGGGTACTTTTTCAATCCGAATGCATTCATCTTGCTAAAATACATTACCTTCAACATGATTGTTATTGGATTCACTTCCTCTAGCAAACCCCGAGACACTTCAGACCTGAGCTTCTAATGAGTGCGTGTTTGACAAGCCAGAGCTTCTACCGAGTGTGTGCTTGCTCGCCAAGGATATAGCCGAGGTTCAGGCCTTGTAGCCCATGTGTATATGCTTGCTTAATTATTCGTCTACATCATGATTAACTATTCCTTATGTCTGTTTGGACCAATATGATTGAATCCAAGTTGGCACCACTTAGCTTGTGCCCTATGGGTATATGTATGTTCCTACTACAGTAGTTTACGAAGGAGGTGTCGGCACTCCTCGGGAAGCTAGTTTGATCCCCTAGGGACCCATATGTATGCTCCCTTTCGGGAGAATAGGGCATCGTGGTTGCCATTCAATATGTCTGATTTTTAATTGTAATTTCTCATCCGTTGTCATTCATGCACTACTTGTTTAGTAGACTTTTATTGCTCCTTTTAATCAGGATATACTGCTAAGTTCAATTGATGTATTATGTTATACTTGTTTCATATGTCTTAGCACTTACTTAACCGTCGTGTTAACAGTGTTACCCTTGGTATTGTAGGTACAGAACCCGGTCCCAACTTGGGTGTTGACGCACCCCCAGAGAGTACCCCAATGGTACCTCGGGGTGTAGATGATTGGAAGGATGACGATGTCTTTTATTAGTCATCCCACGAAGTGCATTAGTTCTGAGATGTTTAGGTCACTTTTGGTCTGTTCTTGAGAAAAAGCAAATTGGCCTTTATGTACTTAACTCCTTTAAGTAGATGTTGAATTGTAAGAAGTGTAATTGGAACTTAAGTACTGCTATATACATATATCTATATGTTTATCTATGAATGCTAACGGATATGTTCTTTTAACGTGCTTTTGATTATTACTGAGAATTTCACAGGAAATTTGCTTATGATAAGTTACATTCCTATGTGTGTTGGCATACTTCACACGTTCCTGTGAAATCTCCCTTGTAAGAATTCGTGCACAATTCTTTAGGGCATGGATTTCTATGGGATTACGTATTCGCGCCCTAGGGGCACTCAAATCCCCAAATTACGAGGATTGGGGCGTGACATACGTAAGTAATGGTATTAGAGACACACTAAAAAGTCAATTAAAAGACTCAGCAACATTAGGAAACGTAGTGAGGTTCCAATAGGTCTGTTCGAGGTGGATCTCTATTATGATTATAACCTTTCGGTACAATTGTAGTATGTATATGTATATGTATATATGACTAATAACCATTGTGATTGCAGATCCATGGCGTCCGGATTAGGTATAAATAATAGTTCGGGCGATAATGACTGCAATAATGTGGAGTTGGAAGGTGCGGACCCTCCACCGCAACCTCCTCCTCGTCCCACATACAACACGGAGGAACGGTTCATGATGATGATACATCAACTAGCCGCTAGTAATGCAAATCAAGCTGCCATGCAATTGTAGTTAGCTGCTCTATTGAACAAGCAAGATCAACCTGGAGATCTTAATTCCCTGTATGAAAAGTTCCGAAAGAGGGGAGCCACGGAGTTTACAGGACAAGAGGACCCGTTGCTAGCAAACGAATGGCTTGTCCACACTGAGAATGTCTTCAATACCTTAACTTGTACACCAAGGCAGCAGGTGGTCTTCACAGCGTCCATGTTCAGGGATATTGGGGATGCATGGTGGAAGAGTATCTGAGACCATATAAGGACCATGCCGGATGCCACTGTCTGTGAGGCCTTTAAGAGGTAATTTAGGAAGAAGTTCATTCCCGATCATGTGACCCACAAGAAGAAGGCAGAGTTCCTCTCCCTATAGCAAAACTCCATGACCGTTGCAGAATATGTCCATGTATTCAGCAAGCTCTTTCGGTTTGCTATAGACCTAATTGACAGCTAAGCCGTATGAACCCAGTGAATTTAGGATGTTAGGAATTCTTCATTAATCTTATAGGGCCTTAGTATTGGCACCTTCTTACCCCTACACGGGCCCAACTATAAGGATACGTGAAGAGGATAAATGAATTCTAGATGATTCCCCAAAGTCAAGTCATGGATGTTGGTATAAGAAGGGGGTGTTCTTTATGCACACAAGGCAATACCAAGATGTGGTAACACAACGACACTGGATGTCTTATGAGTACATCATGTTGAATGTCCTTGGGGATCATGGGTTACTTAATACAGGGTGAATAATGACTTCCTGGGTACTTTTTCAATCTGAATGCATTCATCTTGCTAAAATACGTTACCTTCAACATGATTGTTATTGGATTCACTTCCTCTAGCAAACCCCGAGGCACTTCAGACCTGAGCTTCTAATGAGTGCGTGTCTGACAAGCCAGAGCTTCTACCGAGTGTGTGCTTGCTCACCAAGGATATAGCCGAGGTTCGGGCCTTGTAGCCCATGTGTATATGCTTGCTTAATTATTCGTCTACATCATGATTAATTATACCTTATGTCTGTTAGGACCAGTATGATTGAATCCAAGTCGGCACTACTTAGCTTGTGCCCTATGGGTATATGTATGTTCCGACTACAGTAGTTTACGGAGGAGGTGTCGGCACTCCTTGGGAAGCTAGTTTGATCCCCTAGCGACCCATATGTATGCTCCCTTTCGGGAGAATAGGGCATCGTGGTTGCCATTCAGTATGTATGATTTTTAATTGTAATTTCTCATCCGTTGTCATTCATGCACTACTTGTCTAGTAGACTTCTATTGCTCATTTTAATCAGGATATACTGTTAAGTTCAATTGATGTATTATGTTATAATTGTTTCATATGTCTCAGTACTTGCTTAACCGTCGTGTTAACAGTGTTACCCTTGTTAGTGTCATTGTAAGAATGTATTGTCAATTACGTGACCCAAGTCTAGTCTTGCTCTAAGGAAGATCAAGTTACATCTATGAAGATCAAGTTAGATCAGTGAAGGAAGCTCAAGGCTTATCAATGAAGATCAAGCAAGTTCAAGGAAGATCAAGATCAATTAAGAAGATTCTCTATGAGTGCTAAGGGATAAGATATCATTGACCCTTCTTGCCCATAGAAATAGAATAGGAAAAAGGGTTTCTAATCACCTTGCATTTGTACTACGGCTTGGATCACGGCTAAGCCGTAGATCCTACGGCTCACTCTCCAAAGAGTATATTTTGAATCATTTTGTTCTACGGCTGACCCTACGGTTGCACCGAAAAAGGGTTACGGCTAAGCCGTAGTGTGTTTCACGGCTAAGCCATAAAATCTACGGGCCACAGTCCAGAGAGTGCTCTTGGCCATATAATGCCTACGGTTGACCTTGCGGCCAAGCCGAAAGGCCTTCACGGCTAAGCCGTAATGTGATTCACGGCTAAGCCATAAAGATTACGGGCCACTCTCCGGAGAGCAGTCTTTGGGAGATTTCAGCTTACGGCTAACCCACGGCTAGGCCGAAAGGTGCTCACGGCTAAGCCGTATAAGGATTTACGGCTAAGCCGTAAGCTTAACCGTAAGAAGGAATTTTTGTTGAATCCGGTCAAACTAGCCGTTGGATGTTGTCAGAGTATACGGCTAAGCCGTAGACCATTCTGTTCATAGCCGTAGATCTATCCGTTGGAGCTTATCTGTATTTAAAGAGTACCTCTCCTTTGCTCCAACCACTGACTTTATTACTGAGAAAATCACTAGTATAGCTGAGCCTTTGCACCTCCATTAAAATCATCTTTAAAGCTCCCACAACCACCTAATCTTCAAAACCAAAAAAAGTGCCATTATTGTTTCAAGAAGAGTAGTTGGTCATTTAGGAAAGGCTCCATTAAATCTGAGAGAATATCTTAGCCTTCCAAACCCTCTTAAAACCTCTTCCCTTGGCTGAGCACTCATCTGAAGATCTTCATCACCAAGAAGCAAGAACAAGAGGTCAAAGCTTGGAGGTAGTCTTTTAAGCATCAAGAGCACCACTCAAAACTAAGGTATATAATTCCTTGTTTAGGTGTTCTTGAATATTTCAATTCTCTTTGCTGTATTAGTGGAAGACAAACCACCGCATCAAAAAGTGTTGTAGTTGGTGGACTAGATCAAGGATCAACCACCTGATCAAAAAACCCCAGCTGGTAGAAGACAAACCACTGAATCAAAAACTGTTGCAAGAGGTGTATGTTATGTAAGTACCTCTTATTTAGTGGAACCAAGAGAGATTGCTCTTGAGAGTGGATGTAGGTCTAGGACCGAACCACTATAAATCTCTGTGTTTATTGTTTATTGTGTGTGGATGTTGCCTTGTATTCTTGTCACTTGTGATCATCATTTTTAAGCTACATCTTCATTATTATAGTTGCATTTCTACACACTGTCAGCACTCACAACTCTGAACATCTCTCTTAATCTTCTTGGGGACTCTCAATCTTAATTAATCCTTCAGATTGCACACTAATAAAACCTAATTCTTGGAAAGAAATTTTTAATAGTCCTATTCACCCCCCCCCCTTTAGGACTTTGTGAGATCTAGCTATTGCACTTTCAATTGGTATCAAAGCGGGTTACTTCTTAAGGGTGTAATAACCTGAAGTAGATCCATCTTTTGCTAGATTCACCATGAATCCTGAAGGAAGCTCTATCACCCGTCCACCTTTCTTTGATGGAACAAATTAAGCCTTCTGGAAAGCCCGGATGACAGCATTTTTGAAATCCATGGACTGGGCTGTTTGGGAGGCTATAGAGAAAGGCTGGACGGAACCCACTGAAGATGTGACTATAAATGGTGTCACAACCACTAGACCATTGGATCCAGCTAGATGGTCTCCTGCTCAGCTACTTCTTAGACAAAATAATGCTAGAGCTTACAATGCTATAGTGTGTGCCATGAATCAAGAAGAGTTTAAAAAGATCATGACAACCACTAATGCAAAACAGGCATGGAGAATCCTTGAAGTGACTTATGAGGGTACCTCTGTTGTCAAAAGATCTAAACTTCAAATGCTCACAAGTCAGTTTGAAAACATTCGCATGGAAGAAAATGAAATGTTTACTGACTTCCATACTAAGCTCATGAAAATTGTAAATGAAATGTGGGCTCTTGGGGAAACTCTTCCGAAAGGTAAAATTTGTAGTAAAATCTTGAGATCACTTCCGGAAAGATTCCATCCTAAGGTAACCTCTATAGAAGAACACAAGGATTCGGAATAAATGAAAATTGAAGATTTAATGGGATCCCTTTAGACCTTTGAAGTCAAATTTAACAATGACAAAAAGAAATCAATTGCTCTAATCACCTTTCATAACACATCTTCCTCTAAAGATGACATAGGAATAACTAGTAATGACGAGGATGAAGATGCGGCCCTTTTGGCTAAAAGATTTTTGAAACAATTTAAGAAAAAGAGGGTGAAAGATTATAAAAATGAAAACACTAATGATAAATACAAAGGTCAGTCAAGTTCCCTCTCTAGAAGTAAGCATAAGGAGCCTATGTGTGATAGATGTAAGAAATTTGGACACATATCCACCAATTGTCCACTAAAAGGAAAATTCAAAAAGAAAAATCTTGTAGCCACTTGGGACGATTCATCTGAATCAGATTCTGACTCAGATGAATCACATCAAAATGAATCAGACAAATATACAGTTTTGATGGCTACCACTGCAACATTCAATCTCTCTGAGGAAATGATTAAAATATCAAATGGAGAAATCTCAGGAAGTGAGTCAGAGAGTGAATACGAAAATTCAGATGATGAGGATAATGACAACACCACGGATTCCTATGAACTACTTTATGAGGGAACCTGTAGGCTCGTTGAAACTGTAAGCAATCAACAAAACAAAATTAAGAATTTAAAAGAAAAGGTTGATAGTATTAATGCTGAAAAGGAAGAATTAATCAAAGAACTCGAAAGTGTAAAAACCCAATTATCAATAGAAAGAGAAAATGTAATCAAATTAAGAGAAAATGAAAAATCCTTTTTAAAAATAAAAGATGAAAATAATGCTCTCCACAATGAAGTGACTATTCTGAAACGATATAAAGAAAAGTATGAGTACAGATTTACCCAAAATGATGAGAAATACATTAGACTATTCAAAATTGGGAAATCTTATAAAGATATGACCGGTCTTGGATATGACAAAAATGCTAATCAGCCTCCAAGTTCCGGAACTGTTTTTGTCAAAAGTGCTTTAAAGGAAGATACTAGTGTTAAAAACACTTTGGATAAGGCATCTACTAGTACTCATACTATTTCATCAAATGTCATTTGTCATTATTGTGGAAAAAGAGGTCATTTCAAAATGGAGTGCAAATTAAGAAAAATTCATTATAACTTTAGTCAAAAAATTGAGAAAAACACCTCTAAGAAAGTGGAACTTGAAAATAAAAAGCAGACGTCTCAAATAAACAAGTTCCCCTTAAACCAAAAGATGGATAATCTATTAAAAGAAGTCCAAAAGTTAAGAAAACAATTTGAAATATACAAAAAGGATGGAGCAAACATTCTTATTCCCCAACATAAAACCTTTCAAGTGAAACACCAAAAACCAATTGTGATCCCCACCACTAGTACACTTAAATGGATACCTAAAAACAAGAATCTAGTGGTCCACACAGCTTTTAAAGCTGCAGAACAATCAAGATAGTATTTGGATAGTGGATGCTCAAAACATATGACTGGTGATAAATCTTGTTTGTCTAAAATGATTGAATTCGATGGAGGCACGGTTAGTTTTGGTGATAGCAGTACTGCAAAAATTATTGAGAAAGGAACTTTAAATGTTCCAAACCTGCCACCATTTGAGAATGTTTTGTGTGTTGATGGGTTGAAACATAATTTACTTAGCATATCTCAAATCTGTGATAAAGATTATGCCATAAACTTTAGTAGTCATAGTTGTGAGATCTCAAGGAATGGAAAGATAATATTGAGAGGTCTTAAAACTACCGATAACTGTTATGTGGTGGGAAAAACAAATACTTCATCCTCCGCTTCTTGCTTATTAACTAATATTGATGAAGCTAAGTTGTGGCATCAAAGACTTGGGCATGTTAACTACAGGGACTTATCCCATCTAAACAAATATGTTGAAGGACTGCCCAAAATCAGTAGTCAAGAAAAGATGATCTGTGGAGAGTGCCTTCAAGGAAAACAAATTATAAGTGCCCATAAAATGGTAAATGCTATGAAAACTTCTCGACCTCTAGAACTTATTCATATGGACTTGGTTGGACCAACTAAAAGAGAGAGTCGAGGTAAGAAAAGGTACTTTCTTGTCATGGTAGATGATTACTCTAGATTTACTTGGGTTGCATTCTTGAGAGAAAATCTGAAGCCTTTGGAGAATTTAAAAGGATTGTAAAACAAATTCAAATTGAAAAAGGGACTTCAGTAGCCCGAATTAGAAGTGATCATGGTGGAGAATTTGAAAATGATCAATTTGACAAATTCTGTGAGAAATATGGGATTCATCATGAATATTCAACACCCAAAACTCCACAACAAAATGGGGTAACTGAAAGGAAAAATCGAGTTCTTCAAGACATGGCCACAGTCATGCTTCATAGTAAGAATCTTCCTAGAGACTTGTGGGCCGAAGCTGTTAATACCAACTCCTATATCATCAACCGAGTTTATCTTAGGACTGGTACAAATCAAACAGCTTATGAATTGTGGCATGAGAAGAAACCAAATGTGAAATATTTTAAGGCCTGTGGAAGTAAATGTTACATTTTAAAGGATACAGAACAACTGAGTAAATTTGACTCAAAAAGTGATGAAGGTATATTCTTAGGCTATTCAACACGGAGTCGAACCTATCGTGTTCTAAATATGAGAACGGGAGTCATCCAAGAATCAATAAATGTTATTATAGATGATGAATCCACAATTTCTGATGATGTTGATGAAGTGGATGTTCCCTCAATGACTGAACCCACACGATCCACAGTAAAAACTGATGTACCTATTTCCACTGAAAATTTGGTGAATGTAAAAGATCATCCTATAGATCAGATTATTGGTGACCCCCTAATAGGTGTAAAAACTAGGAAATAATTGGAGAGCATTATGAGTCACTTGTGCTTTACTTCTGTTTTAGAACCTACCTGCGTTGATGAAGCCTTTTCAGACAATGATTGGATAAAAGCTATGCAAGAAGAATTGAATCAATTTACAAGAAGTGATGTTTGGTACCTAGTTCCAAGACCAAAGGATAAAAATGTGATAAGCACTAAATGGATCTTCAAAAATAAACTTGATGAAAATGGCATTATTGTTAGGAACAAAGCTAGGTTGGTAGCGCAGGGATATTCTCAAATTGAAGGTATTGACTTTGATGAGAGCTTTGCTCCAGTTGCTCGTTTAGAATCAATTAGAATTTTACTATCTATAGCTTATTTTTTAAAGTTCAAATTGTATCAAATGGATGTTAAGAGTGCTTTTCTAAATGGAATTTTGAATGAGGAAGTGTATGTTGAACAACCTAAAGGTTTTATAGACACAAAATTCCCTAATCATGTGTTTAAATTGAAGAAAGCTCTGTATGGTCTTAAGCAAGCTCCACGTGTTTGGTATGAAAGGTTGACAAAATTCTTGTTAGACAATAATTTTCAAAGAGGTAGTATTGATAAAACTCTTTTTATCCAAAAGACAAGAAAGTCAGTTTTAATAGCGCAAATATATGTAGATGATATCATCTTTGGCTCCACATCTAATGAATTGACTGCTCAGTTCGCTAATCTAATGCAATCTGAATTTGAAATGAGTATGGTTGGCAAATTGAATTTCTTCATAGGTTCACAAGTCAAACAATTACGTGATGGTATCTTCATTTCCCAGTCCAAGTATGCTAAAGAACTGGTAAAACAATTTGGTCTAATGACTAGTAAACATGTCAAAACCCCCATGAGTACAACCATCAAACTTACTAAAGATGCAAATGGTAAAGGGGTTGACTCTAGCCTATATAGAAGTATGATCGGTAGCCTGTTATACCTTACTGCAAGTAGGCCAGACATAGCATTTAGTGTAGGAGCATGTGCTCGATATCAAGCAGATCCGAAAAAATCCCATCTACCTGCTGTAAAAAGAATCATTAAGTACATTGCAGATACAACTGAATATGGTTTGTGGTATCCTCATGACTCATCATCCTCCATTGCTGGATACTCAGATGCTGATTGGGTAGGAAACTTAGATGATAGAAAATCCACAAGTGGCGGCTATTTTTATGTTGGAAATTGTTTAGTAGCTTGGCATAGTAAAAAGCAAAATTCGATATCTCTCTCCACTGCCGAGGCTGAATACATAGCTACCGGAAGCTGCTGTTCTCAACTCTTGTGGATGAAGCAGATGCTTATGGACTATGGTATTAAACAAGAAATAATGAGCTTGTATTGTGATAACACGAGTGCCATACACATTTCTAAAAATCCGGTCCAACACTTTCACACCAAACACATTTCTATTCGACATCATTTCATTAGAGAATTGGTCGAAGAAGGAATCATTGAGCTCGAATATATTCAGACTGAAAAACAACTTGCAGACATCTTGACTAAACCTCTTGATGTGTTAAAATTTGAAAATTTGAGGAAATCGATTGGTGTTTGCTGTTTGGATTAACTTGTGTTTTGCCCAAGGCCTACGGCTACGCTGTAAGCCATTTTACGGCTAAGCCGTAATCTCCTTACGGTTAACCCATATTTGCGCAAACATTTACCCTACGGCTCAACCGCCAGGGTTTACGGCTCAGCCGTAAAATACTCTACGGCTAAGCCGTAAGTGTTATTTCTGTCCTCGTTCTGCGCGCCGATCAGTACTTAACTCTAGCTCTTCATTGTTTTTTTTACTTTGCGTCTGCACGAGCCTTCTGCCCTAGGTCTCCTTCCTTTCTTCTTTCGTCATTCTTCCTCTTCCGGCCTTCTCCTTCCAGGTATATGGGGTCTTCCTCTTCCGGCCTTATCCCTCCTCTGTACTGTTCTCCTCTCTCTCTCTCTTCTTGTTTGCTCACCGTTGCTTCAGTTGCTTTACTGTGCTCGATTCCTCTGTGCCTTTTCTTTCTGTTTTGGGTGTTTGGCTTTCTTTCTGTTTTGTGGATTGACTTTACTCTGTTTATCACTATGCCTCCACGAACCAAAAACGCTTACCCCCCTGGTAAGAGGCCTCGTGCCTCAAGTAGCTCCTCCCAGCCTCGACAGCACTCTCCACCCTCTCCCTGAGTTTTGGTTCCACGGGAACCCACTCACGATCGGTTCTTCTTTTCCCATCCAATTACTGTGGAACACGATGTCAATATTCTAGCAGTTGAAACATATGGGGTCCATACCCTCCTCACAAACATTGGGTGGGAAAATATTCTGAAATGGGGTGGTCCTGGCTTCCCCTCGATTGTGCGATCCATGTATGCATCCATCATGTGAGCATCGTTAAACTCTATGTCTTTTGACCTTGATTTCACTGATGGCACCAATACCATCACCCCTGCCATCATTTCTGCCCTTTTGTGTGTTCCTCTCTCCGATACCCCCCCTTCGGTCATCACGTATTCTCTATCCGAAGAAGAAAAACAAACTACCACCTTCGCTCTATGTGGAGCCACCGTCCCATGGAAGGACAAGGGGTTCCTCCTTGCAGCCTCCCTGCTTCCTCACTACCGGATCCTCCATGCTATCTTCACTTGTAACATATATCCTCGGAGGGGCAATTTCTTTGACCTAACACCTTTCATGGTTAATGTCCTCTACTCAGTCCATATGGGGGTCAGAGTGTGTCTTCCATCTCTTATCTGTGCTACCATCATTCAGTTTTGGCTTTGCCCGGGCAGAGACACCAATGCATGCGTATTTGGATATCTGATGACTCGCCTCGCCTCTCAGTGTGGGGTCAATTTACCTTCTGATGAAGCTCCTGAGTCTCACCCCACCTTTGGCACAGTCAATATTCAGAACATGCGCTTCTCCAAGCAACAAGCGGCTGGTCCCTGCTTTCATGACTCTGGAGACGAAGACGATTCACCGGATGGGCCTCCTCCTGCAGCACCCTCTACTGCTTCCCCGGTTCCGGTTCCTCCCCCGACTTCTTCCTCTTCCTCGTTTGAAGCTCGGTTGGCAGTGCTCGAACAAAGGCAAACCAAGATGGAGAAGCACTTGAAGAAATCATTTCAATACCTGTCCAAGATCTCCAAAAGCTGCCGGAGAGATGATGTGGCGATTCCTTCCCCCTCTCCTCCTTCTGATTGATGTCTGTTCTGTCATTGTATTCTTTTTGTATTTTGGGCATTCACTGTGCTTCACCTGATGTTTTTGTTTGTAGTTACCTCTTTTGCTATTATGGGTGATGCACTCTTTTGAAATGTTTGTGCATTGTACTGCTCATAACTTCTAATATACTATGACCATTACTTCGCAGCTGCTTATCTTTGTGTGCCCTTATGCTCTTCTTTATGCTTTATCTCTTTGTCAATATTGTGCCAAAAAGGGGGAGAATTGTATGCATGTCTTTAGGGGGAGCCCTCTAACCTCTCACCTTTCTAATAGATTGTGTTTGCAGCCTTTTGCAGGTTAAGCATCTTCAAAGGGGGAGCTTCAATGTGTTGAACTTTTAGACTTATGTAGATGTGGTTACTTAAGGTGTATTCAGTATTGTAATACTTGTTGTATCTTATTTGTTGAGCTAAAATGTTGTATCTTTTTCATTATGTGTAATTTTGTCACGAAATTGACAAAGGGGGAGATTTTAGTGTCATTGTAAGAATGTATTATCAATTACGTGACCCAAGTCTAGTCTTGCTCTAAGGAAGATCAAGTTACATCTATGAAGATCAAGTTAGATCAAGGAAGCTCAAGGTTTATCAATGAAGATCAAGCAAGTTCAAGGAAGATCAAGATCAATTAAGAAGATTCTCTATGAGTGCCAAGGGATAAGGTATCATTGACCTTTCTTGCCCATAGAAATAGAATAGGAAAAAGGGTTTCTAATCACCCTGCATTTGTACTACGGCTTGGATCACGGCTAAGCCATAGATCCTACGGCTCACTCTCCAGAGAGTATATTTTGAATCATTCTGTTCTACGGCTGACCCTACGGCTGCACCGAAAAAGGGTTACGGCTAAGCCATAGTGTGTTTCATGGCTAAGCCGTAAAATCTATGGGCCACAGTCCAGAGAGTGCTCTTGGCCATATAATGCCTACGGTTGACCTTGCGGCCAAGCCGAAAGGCCTTCACGGCTAAGCCGTAATGTGATTCACGGCTAAGCCGTAAAGATTATGGGCCACTCTCCAGAGAGCAGTTTTTGGGAGATTTCAGCTTACGGCTGACCCACGATTAGGCCGAAAGGTGCTCACGGCTAAGCCGTATAAGGATTTACGGCTAAGCCGTAAGCTTAACCGTAAGAAGGAATTTTTGTTGAATCCGGTCAAACTAGCCGTTGGATGTTGTCAGAGCATACGGCTAAGCCGTAGACCATTCTGTTCTTAGGCGTAGATCTATCCGTTGGAGCTTATCTGTATTTAAAGAGTACCTCTCCTTTGCTCCAACCACTGACTTTATTACTGAGAAAATCACTAGTATAGCTGAGCCTTTGCACCTCCATTAAAATCATCTTTAAAGCTCCCACAACCACCTACTCTTCAAAACAAAAAAAAGTGCCATTATTGTTTCAAGAAGAGTAGTTGGTCATTTAGGAAAGGCTCCATTAAATCTGAGAGAATATCTTAGCCTTCCAAACCCTCTTAAAACCTCTTCCCTTGGCTGAGCACTCATCTGAAGATCTTCATCACCAAGAAGCAAGAACAAGAGGTCAAAGCTTGGAGGTAGTCTTTTAAGCATCAAGAGCACCACTCAAAACTAAGGTATATAATTCCTTGTTTAGGTGTTCTTTAATATTTCAATTCTCTTTGCTGTATTGGTGGAAGACAAACCACCGCATCAAAAAGTGTTGTAGTTGGTGGACTAGATCAAGGATCAACCACATGATCAAAAAACCCCAGTTGGTGGAAGACAAACCACTGAATCAAAAACTGTTGCAAGAGGTGTATGTTATGTAAGTACCCCTTATTTAGTGGAACCAAGAGAGATTGCTCTTGAGAGTGGATGTAGGTCTAGGACCGAACCACTATAAATCTCTGTGTTTATTGTTTGTTGTGTGTGGATGTTGCCTTGTATTCTTGTCACTTTTGATCATCATTTTTAAGCTACATCTTCATTATTATAGTTGCATTTCTACACACTGTCAGCACTCACAACTCTGAACATCTCTCTTAATCTTCTTGGGGACTCTCAATCTTAATTAATCCTTCAGATTGCACACTAATAAAACCTAATTCTTGGAAAGAAATTTTTAATAGTCCTATTCACCCCCCCCCCCCCTTTAGGACTTTGTAAGATCTAGCTATTGCACTTTCAACCCTTGGTGTTATAGGTATAAAACCTGGTCCCAACTCGGGTGTTGACGCGTCCCCGGAGAGTACCCCAATGGTACCTCGGGGTGTAGATGATTGGAAGGATGACGATGTCTTTTATTAGTCATCCCACGGAGTGTGTCAATTCTGAGATGTTACGATCACTTTTGGCCTGTTCTTGAGAGAAAGCAAATTGGCCTTTATGTACTTAACTTCTTTAAGTAGATGTTGAATTGTAAGAAGTGTAATTAGAACTTAAGTACTGCTATATACATATATCTATATGTTTATCTATGAATGCTAACGGATATGTTCTTTTAACGTGCTTTTGATTATTACTGAGAATTTTGCAGGAAATTCACTTATGATAAATTACATTCCTATGTGTGTTGGCATACTTTACACGTTCCTGTGAAATCTCCCTTGTAGGAATCATGCACAATTCTTCAGGGCACGGATTTCTATGGGATTATGTATTCACGCCCTGGGGGCCCACTCAAATCCCCAAATTCCCGGGATCGGGGTGTGACAGGGTTCAAGCTCCATTAGCTTATTTAAGTATGCATTGTTTGATTATCAGTTACTTTGTTTAATTTCGAATTTTATGATTGAATATGTTCCCAACACCGAAAATCCCTTATATATGATATGTCGATAAGTATGAATGATTATGTATGATCAATGGTAAGTATGCATGATATGAATGCATGATATGAATTCGGACGGTCTTGATTTGTTGAGTCGGCACGAGTTAACTTGTACCCTTATTAGGTTCGACATGACCAATTTGGGTATTCTTTATATTCTTACTATAGTAGTTATGAAAGAGTTGGTCGATGCTCCTCGGGAAGCTAGACGGATCCCCTAGCGTAATTCCCATATGTACGTTATACGCTCTCCTTAGATGATACGCTCTCTTTGGGGAGAATATAGCCTTGTGGATACCAACTAGTATGTTCTGATATCCTGTTTATAATTCGTTACACATGCTTACTCATGCACAACACGCCTAGCTTACTCCTATTGCTCTCTTTTAATTAATATGTCACTTATTCATTTGATACAACATAATAGTTTATAAGCACCTATATTTGCTTAACCGTCGTGTTAATAGTGCTACTTTTGGTATTACAAATAGGTTTAAGCACTAATTCTACCTCAGACGCAACCGTAAAGGAGTTTTCAAAGACTTCCAAGGGTATAGCATAGTAGAGTGGATTGACAACATTCTCCAATTGTCTATTTCGCAAAGCGTCATAGGTATATTTTTAGGACATGTTAGAACATGCCATGGGTATGGCTATGTTTATGCATCATGCCATTATATCATATTGTGATTACGGTATTTGATTTGATGGATATGTACGTCTCTTATTCGGATTGTATCTAAATCCTATGTATTTGGTCACACCTTGTATTCTTACTTTGGATCATTCATGTAGACACTTGTACTTTGGTCATGTAGAATTCTGCATGGGATTATGTTTTATATAAGAAACTCTTTTAGGTTCTATATCTTTGGTTTACAATTTTCAATTTAATAGACTCAGTTATGCTTAATACCATCCCCTCAAAAAATCTGAATTGTACAAAATGTTGTTAAGTATAGGTAAAAAGACACAGGCTTCCACAAATGTTTTAAAAGGAAACGTGTTACATATCAGTCCTTATACATGAGATCTGTACTTTTCCCCTTGTGGTGGTTCACACGTGTCTCAGTACCGTACGGATTGCTACAGGATTACGTATGTCACGCCTCGAGAGTTGCTTTAATCACAGAATCTCGGGCCTGGAGCATGACAGGTTTCATTGTTAATGCCAAGAAAATTTTGTTCCTCTTCTCTCTTTTTTTCTCTTTTTTTTTTTTTTTTTTGAGATACTTAAGTCACACTACCATTGCCAACACTGTCGTGGGATTCCACGATCACTACCAAGAAAATTTTGTTCCTCTTCTCTCTTTTTTCTTTTCTTTTTTGTCTAAGATTTTTGAGTCAATCGAAGGTTTTGATGAAAGATTTTTTCTTAAACACCAATCCAACTGTGCTTGATATGGTTGAGAGTAGAATTTCACGGTGCTTCTAAGGATTTAGCATTTTCTTCACTCTTCTGCTTACCAATGAATGCCTGCTGGCCCCTCTTTTCATTTTCTTTTCTTTTTTTTTTATACTTGTTTGAATTTGATGTTCTTGGCTACAAAGTTGCTTCTTGAATGCCCTCTCAAGATCATGTTATGCCCAATAGTAGAATTTTTTGAACTGTGCCATGACCAAACATTGTCCATGGTCACAATCAAGTGGACTAAATTTGATGCCAAAAGTTTTCTTCTCTTCCTTTCTTTTTCTTTGATTTGGAAGATCAGAAGTCATTTAGAATAGCTTCCGAGGCCTTGAACTTTAAAAAGTTTGTAGAGAACCCACTCTTTAGCAAACTTGAAGTAAGCAAGCTCTGTCTAGGGAATGTATGACTTTGATAGAGCATTAGGCTCCACCACTTGTACTGTTCAATTAGTGAAGGCACACCCACTTGTTCTTCTTCAACACTGACACAATCTGGGCACATACTTGGCTTTTGCAAACTATCGGAAGTGTAAGGGGTTGAGAAATGACATCCACTTGATCCTTGGCATACACAAGTTGATTCATCACACCCTTTATGGGAATTAGAGGAGATTAGTTTGCAATTTGCCCAATCACTAGAATAACATGAACACAGTCTTGACCACCATGGTTTCCGTGGGAATGCAATCATGGTCATCAAACTGAGTATGCCTATGACACACTTTTTTTTGATTTTGATGAAAAGGTTACTCCCTTTAAATTTCAATATACATGAGAAGTATAAATCACCTAAATATAAGCGACCGATTACAAAAATTGATGAAAATAAGATGAACCTCCGGTTGAGTGGTTAAATGTAACTTTCAAGGAACTTTTTATATTGTCTGTCTCAACTACAACTTCCAAGGCTAATTCGCCTTCCTTGTCTTTTCTGATACCGACTTAGGGTGTACTCTCTGAGTCAGTTTGAGTGATGCAACCATTTTTGTGTGAAGCTAACGGATACGATATCATCTTCTGATCATTGATGATAGTTGATGATCTTGTTTTGAAATCAACTTTGCAAAGCAATATTTCCTTCATTAACTCTATATCACTAAGAATAGTGCACTTTCGAAATCCCACAAGAATATCTAATGGTCCCATCATAGTAAATCATCACATGGGACTTTGTTTGTCGGGATTTGTTAGAGATACTGTCTTAGGAATGTAGAGATCCTTTGGTTAGTTTTAAATTTGAAAGTGGAGAGTAAAATAGTCTCTAATAGTTGCAGGTAAGTCTAATCAAACTACGGAGAGTAACTAAAGGTGGTTACCAGTAGACTGATAGCACCTACTTTTGCTTTAAAAAATGACATTGCTTTTTACTGAAAACATGCCATATTCTTTCACATGCTGTACTTTCATATATGTTTGAGCTTGTTTATGCTTCGTGTTGTATATAGCTGCGATCATGCTTTGCTTGTGTTGTGCATGCATTTCGATGAGTCTCTAAAAATGTATATTTTCATACACATTTTGACCCATTTTAAGGACTTATTAACATGAAAGAGCCTCATTTAGTGTGATATCATGGTTTAATTCATTTTAAATTTATTTTTATATTTTTCTGCATAAATTGCTTAAAAATCATACTTTTTTGCATAAATTCATAAAACCTGCTATTTTTAGAAAGTCTATTTTTGGAAAGTTTTGTGAAAATAATTTTTCTCATGAAATAAATTGAATCCTCTTCATCATTAGTTCATTCATACAAAATCATGAAGAATGATGTACATTTTTATTATCATTTCATGAGAAATGGGCCCACAGTCATGCATATGTGATGTTAGGGGTAAAATTGTCTTTTCACATGAATTCACATCTGTTTTGTAGGAAATTGATTATATGGGTCCCATTTGTAAAGAATTGAGGCAAGGAATTGATCTTCAAGAGAAAGGAGAGCAGAATTGAAGAGAAAAGGAAATTGGAAGAAAATTGTAAAAAGTCGGCTTCATGGTCCCACACACACATGCACATGTGTGGGGCACACTTGTAAAACATCCAAGATGGGGTCCATTTATTTGTTGCACATTTTCAAGAGATTTTGAAGAGAATTTGAAGAATATCTCATCAAAGATGGACAAGGAAAGCCACATAGGAGTTCTTTTTGGAGAAGGAGAAGATTTAATTGTAAAAAAAATATAAAAAAATATCCAAATTAGCTATTCCACGTCCAAAAGAGATTTTGGATAAGATTTTGGCTAAAAAAAGAAAAGGAAAAAAATCAAGAGGGTTATCTTCAAAGATCTCTTCAAGTTAGGAGCTAACAAGGAGAACTTTCCAAAAAAGGAAAGTTGACGATGCAAAGAGATAAAAGGGGAAGTTCTACACCTCATTTGGGCCAAGTTTGATTCTAAGAGAGGATTCTTGTCCCTATTTCATCTCTCAAAAGATCTCAATACAAGGTGGCAAAGACCAAGAAGGAAAGGAGCATCCAAAAGGGATTTCTAGACAAAACAAGCAAGGAAAGAAGAGAAAAATAAAAAGAAAAAAAATCCCCAAGGATATTGCACGTCCAAAGCATTGGTTGGAGCCCTTTTTTCTTTCATTTTTTAATTGTTTTTAATATTTTAAAGTTTGAGAAGGAGTAGGACTTGAAAAAGTATAAATAGGGTACCCTTCTCTCATATTCTTCATGGAAGAATTACCCACCTCCCACCTCTAGATTTCTTCATCCATCTCTCCCTCTCTTGTCTCTACATCTCAAGTCATCAAGGAGGCTTAGCCCTAAAGCCACACCACCAACCTTGAAGTGTCAACTAGAAGGAGGAATTCTTATCCATCCTAGTATGTAATTGTTTGCTTTTTATTTCCAATCTTTTGTAAAACAATTTCATGCTAGTAAAGTTTGTTTCTTTTCAATTGTTCTTGTCTTTGATTTTGTGGTGTTCATAATTTTAGTCTTGTTTGTGATTGGGTTAATTTTCGTTCTTGTTTAAATATTGGGATAGAATTGGAATCACAACTAGTAACCCATCTTAGTAACCTTTTTAATATACTTTGTCTCTTTGGATACATTGTATGTTTGGAGGCAATGCAAGATGGAGTTAAAGAGGTTTGAGTGAAAAAAGACTAGAGGCTAATTCTGAAATTTATTTCTACATGGAATGGAAATTTGTTATTCTCACTTAGATTGACGACCTAAGATGAAGAATAAGACCCTAAGACAACACTGCTAATCTATTTTAGCCCAAATTAAGATAAGAAATTGAAAGAGCAATCTACTGCCTTTGACTTCTTGTTATTACCGCCTTTGACTTTAGTTGTTTACTGCCTTTGACTTTCGTGTTGTTACTGCGTTTGACTTCCTGCAATTTTATGTTATTTTTTACTAATTTTACTAACTTTCTAATTTTAAATTTGTTTCTAGTTTTATGTTTTTGATTGTTTTAGTTAATTTTCAGAATTAAATATCTTTCCAAAATTATTTTAATTGAAGATTTTAAATTGGAAAGTTTACTAGTTTTGGAAATTCTAACCTAGGAAAGTTTCTAACTTTTGTTTATTTTGTTTTTAACATTGTTTAGTTTAGTAAGATTCTAATTTTAGATTTAGTTTTATTGGAAGTTCTAACTTGTGTTTTAGTTTTGCAGCAATTTTGGTTTTATTTTCGGAATTTTTAGATTTAGGAAAGTTTCTTTCATTGGTTTGTAACTAATTTAATTTTGGTAAATAGGACACTTGTATTTGTTAGATTTTAAATTAGGTTACTTTTAGATTTTTATTTTAAGGCAAGTCAAGTTGAAAAAGGAACCTTAAAACACATTGCTCCCTGAGGATCGACCTGGTCTCACCAGTTTTATTACTACATTGCGGTTCTGCACTTGGAACTCACGATCAAGTTTTTGGCGCCGTTGCCGGGGAGCACCATTTATCGTAACTTATCTAACTTTCCTTATTTACATTGCTTTGTGGGTGTGGTTTAATTTTGGCATCTTTCTAGAAATAGGAGGACATGTATGGAATGATGAGTCGCCCTAATTTGGAATAGGAATGTGCATGGAATGCTAGAAAGTACACATCACTGCTATTTTTAGAAACTTTCTAAAATCAGGAAAAGTTACTGTTTTTCAACTTGTCTCAACTTCTTTTGGGAAGAAAGTATACCAAAAGTGATCTAATCATTGTCCTTAATCTTCTCGGTGTCGAAGAAAGCCTTTGCCCCTGTAGTGCGCGACAGCATGTCTATTCAGGAAACTGGTCCTTCAAACGAGTCCATCTGTGACTCTACCACTTCCTGGTGGCTAACTGGCCGAGTTGGTTTCATAGGACCGGATTGGAGAACTAGAGGAAACTTTTCAACCTTAAGGAGTTGCTTAGACGTTTTTTTTTTCTAACTTAGGTTTTTATCTTTTTTTTCAAAAAAAAAGAAAAAATTTGTGGGAATCCACAAACATGAGGAGACTTAATAATGGGCAAACTAATGGGAATGGAATCAATACTGATGGCCCACCAAAGTCTTGGCGTACCTTGTGTGAACAAGAAAGAATTGAAAAGTTACATCAAAGAAATTGTTCAGCTAGATCTTATGAATGGGAATGGGCCAATCACTATGATCATTGTTACAATGAAGAATTTGTGGAGGATTATAATGGAATGATTAGTTCAGATGATCAACCAATAAGGGTCTCGCATGATTACGCATCCCCCACACAATCATTCACTCATTCTAATACGGATGTGGGATTTCCATGGCATTACCATAATGAAATGGATACCATGTGTGGTCCAAATTGGGTTGATCACTCACTAAACAATTGGCATAATGTGCCCAATATGGATCATGTCTCTTATTCCCAAGAATTTACTCAGGCTAGGTCGTATGAATATCCCTCGCAGGATACATCATATGTACCCCCTTCTTCTCCCTGGTCATATGCACCTCATAATCCCTCTCCGCCTGAATGGTCATATGAACCACCACCACCCCTGAAGAATTCTTTGGAGGATACTTTAGCTAAATTGGTTGAGTTCACACACAATGCCATGCAAACCATACACACAATGACACCCAAGTCCGACAATTTGAAATCCTTTGAGCTCATGCCTAAACAGACTGTGGAAATCAATTTAAAAGAATTTATGGCACGGGAGGACCTAGGGCCGCCCAGTTTCTCATTACTTCCTCTCCTATCTTTCAAAGATCCATTTTTAAGAAAGGAGGAAAAAGTTTTCTTTGTGGTCCTTTTTCCATACAGTGTACAAGAACATGCGGTCCTCATGTTCATTGAGCCCGCTACCGACATGGTTTCATCTTTTTCTGTGCTTCTTGTAAATTTTGTGGAGGAAAATTTCATTTGGGATCCGGGTGGACTCATGGTTTTGAATCCAGTAGTATACGTTTTTCTTTCTTTTCTTTTTAGAGTAGATATTTCCTTTTAGAGTAGCTTCTTGTCTTTTTGTTCTTGTTTTTCTGTTTTGTCTAACCTTGGACAGGGAGCAACTTAGACACATCTTCAGGTGACTTTTTCTCTCTACCCTTATTTCCATTTATGTTTCCTCATGTTACTTTTACAGTTCTGCATTGCATGCATAAACATCGAGGACGATGTTCAGCTTAGGATGGGGGGTGGGAACAAGCACGCTTGTCCAATTTTAGACAAAATTTTTTTTGATTTTTCTATCACTTTTATCATTTTAGTCAGTTTTTAATGATTTTAGTTTTTTTTAAAAACAAAAAAAATTAGGACCTTTATTTCTTTTTCATTGGTATTTGCTTTTCATTTCATAAAAGAAAGTTTTCAAAAGTATTGAAGCGATTTGAAGATATATAGAAATATGGAATTTTGATACTTTTGGAAGGAAGTAAAAAGAAAGTTTGCATTTTCTAAAGGAGAAAACCTATCAAAAGATAACCAAAACTTGCTCTTCATATACATACACGTATACATTTTTCGAAATTTTGGATATGAAGCTTTGATGCTGTTTGTTTTTGGAATTTTTTTTTGGAGAATACAATGTGAACTTGAAATTTAGTTTGTAGAATATTTTTGTTTCCTAGTTCATTTTTGGAACCAAAATGAATTAATTCGAGTGAAATGAGAATTGTCACCTAGTGTTTACTTTGGTTAAAAAAAAAAAGGAAAAAAAGAGTGAAAAAAAAGAGCATATAATGAGCAATTTGTGACTAGTTTGGTTCGTAGCCTTGTTAACTCGAGTTAATAAGCCCGGAGGGATATTTTCATATCTAGTGCCCTAAAGATATCTGGTTTGGGAGTCATTGGCCTAACGCTCGCTACATGGGTTAATTAGAAAGCTTAAGGGACCTAAACATTGCACAGTCACAGGAAAGAAAAGAAAAAAAAAAAGAAAATAAAGATGAATTATGGCCCGACGAGTGTCCGTAGAAATTTTCAAGGGATATGTGCGGAAAAACATAAGAACTAAGTTTGCTCCTTAGATCCCAACTTTTGCTATATCATATGAACTTGGAAAATTCTACGTTGGAAAAAGTAAGAGAGTGAAGAGTGTCCGTAAGAGTTTGCAAGGGAGTATGTGCGGGGAAGGACAAGGACTAGATTTGCTCTCTGGATTCTAACTTTTCTTATATCGTATGAACTTGGGAACTCTTGCGTCGGAAAAAGATAGTGAGAGAAAAAGAGGCCAACCGAAGTAAATAGTAAAGTGGCAACTATCTTAGTAGCTTTGAGAGGAAATTTCTTTTTGCTAAATTTCAGGGGATCAGACTATTTGAAGGAAAAATTCTGTTTTTGCAGCATTATTGTAGAATATCCGAAATAGGTTTTTGATGTATACAATTTCGCACAATGCACGCAAGTTGGTTTGAAATTCAGAGAGTTTTTGAGAATAGAATTGTGGACTGGACTTTGAAAAGTCTGAAAGTGTAATTATTCCAAATTTCGAAAATATCTGATATGAGTGAATTTTCTTTTAGGGAATTTCTTTTCTCTTTTATTCATTTGTTTATTTTTTTCATTAAACAAAAAAGAGAATTTTGTGAGTATATTCACTACAAACCCTCACGAGGCACAACTCGTCCACTAGGGGGAACCTAGGGGTTTAAGGGCTTGCTGCATATGCTAAATGCCGTCGAGAGTGCCAGCGAAAGTGGCATTGCATTCATGTTTAGTTTTATTGCATTGCATTAGTTTAAGATAAGATTAGGTTAGGATGAATTCCTCATATTTTATCGCATTTTTTGCTAGGGACTAGCAAAATGCTGGTTGGGGGATGTGATGAGTCTCTAAAAATGGATATTTTCATACACATTTTGACCCATTTTAAGGACTTATTAACTTGAAAAAGCCTCATTTAGTGTGATATCATGGTTTAATTCATTTTAAATTTATTTTTATATTTTTCTGCATAAATTGCTTAAAAATCATACTTTTTGCATAAATTCATAAAACCTGCTATTTTTAGAAAGTCTATTTTTGGAAAGTTTTGTGAAAATAATTTTTATCATGAAATAAATTGAATTCTCTTCATCATTAGTTCATTCATACAAAATCATGAAGAATGATGTACATTTTTATTATCATTTCATGAGAAATGGGCCCACAGTCATGCATATGTGATGTTAGGGGTAAAATTGTCTTTTCACATGAATTCACATCTGTTTTGTAGGAAATTGATTATATGGGTCCCATTTGTAAAGAATTGAGGCAAGGAATTGATCTTCAAGAGAAAGGAGAGCAGAATTGAAGAGAAAAGGAAATTGGAAGAAAATTGTAAAAAGTCGGCTTCATGGTCCCACACACACATGCACATGTGTGGGGCACACTTGTAAAACATCCAAGATGGGGTCCATTTATTTGTTGCACATGTTCAAGAGACTTTGAAGAGAATTTGAAGAATATCTCATCAAAGATGGACAAGGAAAGCCACATAGGAGTTCTTTTTGGAGAAGGAGAAGATTTAATTGAAAAAAAATATAAAAAATTATCCAAATTAGCTATTCCACGTCCAAAAGAGATTTTGGATAAGATTTTGGCTAAAAAAAGAAAAGGAAAAAAATCAAGAGGGTTATCTTCAAAGATCTCTTCAAGTTAGGAGCTAACAAGGAGAACTTTCCAAAAAAGGAAAGTTGACGATGCAAAGAGATAAAAGGGGAAGTTCTACACCTCATTTGGGCCAAGTTTGATTCTAAGAGAGGATTCTTGTCCCTATTTCATCTCTCAAAAGATCTCAATATAAGGTGGCAAAGACAAAGAAGGAAAGGAGCATCCAAAAGGGATTTCTACACAAAACAAGCAAGGAAAGAAGAGAAAAATAAAAAGAAAAAAAATCCCCAAGGATATTGCACGTCCAAAGCATTGGTTGGAGCCCTTTTTTCTTTCATTTTTTAATTGGTTTTAATATTTTAAAGTTTGAGAAGGAGTAGGACTTGAAAAAGTATAAATAGGGTACCCTTCTCTCATATTCTTCATGGAAGAATTACCCACCTCCCACCTCTAGATTTCTTCATCCATCTCTCCCTCTCTTGTCTCTACATCTCAAGTCATCAAGGAGGCTTAGCCCTAAAAGCCACACCACCAACCTTGAAGTGTCAACTAGAAGGAGGAATTCTTATCCATCCTAGTATGTAATTGTTTGCTTTTTATTTCCAATCTTTTGTAAAACAATTTCATGCTAGTAAAGTTTGTTTCTTTTCAATTGTTCTTGTCTTTGATTTTGTGGTGTTCATAATTTTAGTCTTGTTTGTGATTGGGTTAATTTTCGTTCTTGTTTAAATATTGGGATAGAATTGGAATCACAACTAGTAACCCATCTTAGTAACCTTTTTAATATACTTTGTCTCTTTGGATACATTGTATGTTTGGAGGCAATGCAAGATGGAGTTAAAGAGGTTTGAGTGAAAAAAGACTAGAGGCTAATTCTGAAATTTATTTCTACATGGAATGGAAATTTGTTATTCTCACTTAGATTGACGACCTAAGATGAAGAATAAGACCCTAAGACAACACTGCTAATCTATTTTAGCCCAAATTAAGATAAGAAATTGAAAGAGCAATCTACTGCCTTTGACTTCTTGTTATTACTGCCTTTGACTTCAGTTGTTTACTGCCTTTGACTTTCGTGTTATTACCGCCTTTGACTTCCTGCAATTTTATGTTATTTTTTACTAATTTTACTAACTTTCTAATTTTAAATTTGTTTCTAGTTTTATGTTTTTGATTGTTTTAGTTAATTTTCAGAATTAAATATCTTTTCAAAATTATTTTAATTGAAGATTTTAAATTGGAAAGTTTACTAGTTTTGGAAATTCTAACCTAGGAAAGTTTCTAACTTTTGTTTATTTTGTTTTTAACATTGTTTAGTTTAGTAAGATTCTAATTTTAGATTTAGTTTTATTAGAAGTTCTAACTTGTGTTTTAGTTTTGCAGCAATTTTGGTTTTATTTTAGGAATTTTTAGATTTAGGAAAGTTTCTTTCATTGGTTTGTAACTAATTTAATTTTGGTAAGTAGGACACTTGTATTTGTTGGATTTTAAATTAGGTTAGTTTTAGATTTTTATTTTAAGGCAAGTCAAGTTGAAAAAGAAACCTTAAAACACATTGCTCCCCGAGGATCGACCTGGTCTCACCAGTTTTATTACTACATCGCGGTTCTGCACTTGGAACTCACGATCAAGTTTTTGGCGCCGTTGCCGGGGAGCACCATTTATCGTAACTTATCTAACTTTCCTTATTTACATTGCTTTGTGGGTGTGGTTTAATTTTGGCATCTTTCTAGAAATAGGAGGACATGTATGGAATGATGAGTCGCCCTAATTTGGAATAGGAATGTGCATGGAATGCTAGAAAGTACACATCACTGCTATTTTTAGAAACTTTCTAAAATCAGGAAAAGTTACTGTTTTTCAACTTGTCTCAACTTCTTTTGGGAAGAAAGTATACCAAAAGTGATCTAATCATTGTCCTTAATCTTCTCGGTGTCGAAGAAAGCCTTTGCCCCTGTCGTGCGCGACAGCTTGTCTGATCAGGAAACTGGTCCTTCAAACGGGTCCATCTGTGACTCTACCACTTCCTGGTGGCTAACTGGCTGAGTTGGTTTCATAGGACCGGATTGGAGAACTAGAGGAAACTTTTCAACCTTAAGGAGTTGCTTAGACGTTTTTTTTTTTCTAACTTAGGTTTTTATCTTTTTTTTCAAAAAAAAAAAAAAAGGATTTGTGGGAATCCACAAACATGAGGAGACTTAATAATGGGCAAACTAATGGGAATGGAATCAATACTGATGGCCCACCAAAGTCTTGGCGTACCTTGTGTGAACAAGAAAGAATTGAAAAGTTACATCAAAGAAATTGTTCAGCTAGATCTTATGAATGGGAATGGGCCAATCACTATGATCATTGTTACAATGAAGAATTTGTGGAGGATTATAATGGAATGATTAGTTCAGATGATCAACCAATAAGGGTCTCGCATGATTACGCATCCCCCACACAATCATTCACTCATTCTAATACGGATGTGGGATTTCCATGGCATTACCATAATGAAATGGATACCATGTGTGGTCCAAATTGGGTTGATCACTCACTAAACAATTGGCATAATGTGCCCAATATGGATCATGTCTCTTATTCCCAAGAATTTACTCAGGCTGGGTCGTATGAATATCCCTCGCAGGATACATCATATGTACCCCCTTCTTCTCCCTGGTCATATGCACCTCATAATCCCTCTCCGCCTGAATGGTCATATGAACCACCACCACCCCTGAAGAATTCTTTGGAGGATACTTTAGCTAAATTGGTTGAGTTCACACACAATGCCATGCAAACCATACACACAATGACACCCAAGTCCGACAATTTGAAATCCTTTGAGCTCATGCCTAAACAGACTGTGGAAATCAATTTAAAAGAATTTATGGCACGGGAGGACCTAGGGCCGCCCAGTTTCTCATTACTTCCTCTCCTATCTTTCAAAGATCCATTTTTAAGAAAGGAGGAAAAAGTTTTCTTTGTGGTCCTTTTTCCATACAGTGTACAAGAACATGCGGTCCTCATGTTCATTGAGCCCGCTACCGACATGGTTTCATCTTTTTCTGTGCTTCTTGTAAATTTTGTGGACGAAAATTTCATTTGGGATCCGGGTGGACTCATGGTTTTGAATCCAGTGGTATACGTTTTTCTTTCTTTTCTTTTTAGAGTAGATATTTCCTTTTAGAGTAGCTTCTTGTCTTTTTGTTCTTGTTTTTCTGTTTTGTCTAACCTTGGACAGGGAGCAACTTAGACACATCTTCAGGTGACTTTTTCTCTCTACCCTTATTTCCAATTATGTTTCCTCATGTTACTTTTACAGTTCTGCATTGCATGCATAAACATCGAGGACGATGTTCAGCTTAGGATGGGGGGTGGGAACAAGCACGCTTGTCCAATTTTAGACAAAATTTTTTTTGATTTTTCTATCACTTTTATCATTTTAGTCAGTTTTTAATGATTTTAGTTTTTTTTAAAAACAAAAAAAATTAGGACCTTTATTTCTTTTTCATTGGTATTTGCTTTTCATTTCATAAAAGAAAGTTTTCAAAAGTATTGAAGCGATTTGAAGATATATAGAAATATGGAATTTTGATACTTTTGGAAGGAAGTAAAAAGAAAGTTTGCATTTTCTGAAGGAGAAAACCTATCAAAAGATAACCAAAACTTGCTCTTCATATGCATACACGTATACATTTTTCGAAATTTTGGATATGAAGCTTTGATGCTGTTTGTTTTTGGAATTTTTTTTGGAGAATACAATGTGAACTTGAAATTTAGTTTGTAGAATATTTTTGTTTCCTAGTTCATTTTTGGAACCAAAATGAATTAATTCGAGTGAAATGAGAATTGCCACCTAGTGTTTACTTTGGTTTAAAAAAAAAAAAGAAAAAAAAAAGAGTGAAAATAAAGAGCATATAATGAGCAATTTGTGACTAGTTTGGTTTGTAGCCTTGTTAACTCGAGTTAATAAGCCCGGAGGGATATTTTCATATCTAGTGCCCTAAAGCTATCTGGTTTGGGAGTCATTGGCCTAACGCTCGCTACATGGGTTAATTAGAAAGCTTAAGAGACCTAAACATTGCACAGTCACAGGAAAGAAAAGAAAAAAAAAAGAAAATAAAGATGAATTATGGCCCAACGAGCGTCCGTAGAAATTTTCAAGGGATATGTGCGGAAAAACATAAGAACTAAGTTTGCTCCTTAGATCCCAACTTTTGCTATATCATATGAACTTGGAAAATTCTATGTTGGAAAAAGTAAGAGAGTGAAGAGTGTCCGTAAGAGTTTGCAAGGGAGTATGTGCGGGGAAGGACAAGGACTAGATTTGCTCTCTGGATTCTAACTTTTCTTATATCGTATGAACTTGGGAACTCTTGCGTCGGAAAAAGATAGTGAGAGAAAAAGAGGCCAACCGAAGTAAATAGTAAAGTGGCAACTATCTTAGTAGCTTTGAGAGGAAATTTCTTTTTGCTAAATTTCAGGGGATCAGACTATTTGAAGGAAAAATTCTGTTTTTGCAGCATTATTGTAGAATATCCGAAATAGGTTTTTGATGTATACAATTTCGCACAATGCACGCAAGTTGGTTTGAAATTCAGAGAGTTTTTGAGAATAGAATTGTGGACTGGACTTTGAAAAGTCTGAAAGTGTAATTATTCCAAATTTCGAAAATATCTGATATGAGTGAATTTTCTTTTGGGGAATTTCTTTTCTCTTTTATTCATTTGTTTATTTTTTTCATTAAACAAAAAAGAGAATTTTGTGAGTATATTCACTACAAACCCTCACGAGGCACAACTCGTCCACTAGGGGGAACCTAGGGGTTTAAGGGCTTGCTGCATATGCTAAATGCAGTCGAGAGTGCCAGCGAAAGTGGCATTGCATTCATGTTTAGTTTTATTGCATTGCATTAGTTTAAGATAAGATTAGGTTAGGATGAATTCCTCATATTTTATCGCATTTTTTGCTAGGGACTAGTAAAACGCTGGTTGGGGGGTGTGATGAGTCTCTAAAAATGGATATTTTTATACACATTTTGACCCATTTTAGGACTTATTAACTTGAAAAAGCCTCATTTAGTGTGATATCATGGTTTAATTCATTTTAAATTTATTTTTATATTTTTCTGCATAAATTGCTTAAAAATCATACTTTTTGCATAAATTCATAAAACCTGCTATTTTTAGAAAGTCTATTTTTGGAAAGTTTTGTGAAAATAATTTTTCTCATGAAATAAATTGAATTCTCTTCATCATTAGTTCATTCATACAAAATCATGAAGAATGATGTACATTTTTATTATCATTTCATGAGAAATGGGCCCACAGTCATGCATATGTGATGTTAGGGGTAAAATTGTCTTTTCACATGAATTCACATCTGTTTTGTAGGAAATTGATTATATGGGTCCCATTTGTAAAGAATTGAGGCACGGAATTGATCTTCAAGAGAAAGGAGAGCAGAATTGAAGAGAAAAGGAAATTGGAAGAAAATTGTAAAAAGTCGGCTTCATGGTCCCACACACACATGCACATGTGTGGGGCACACTTGTAAAACATCCAAGATGGGGTCCATTTATTTGTTGCACATTTTCAAGAGATTTTGAAGAGAATTTGAAGAATATCTCATCAAAGATGGACAAGGAAAGCCACATAGGAGTTCTTTTTGGAGAAGGAGAAGATTTAATTGAAAAAAAAATATAAAAAAATATCCAAATTAGCTATTCCACGTCCAAAAGAGATTCTGGATAAGATTTTGACTAAAAAAAGAAAAGGAAAAAAATCAAGAGGGTTATCTTCAAAGATCTCTTCAAGTTAGGAGCTAACAAGGAGAACTTTCCAAGAAAGGAAAGTTGACGATGCAAAGAGATAAAAGGGGAAGTTCTACACCTCATTTGGGCCAAGTTTGATTCTAAGAGAGGATTCTTGTCCCTATTTCATCTCTCAAAAGATCTCAATATAAGGTGGCAAAGACAAAGAAGGAAAGGAGCATCCAAAAGGGATTTCTACACAAAACAAGCAAGGAAAGAAGAGAAAAATAAAAAGAAAAAAAATCCCGAAGGATATTGCACGTCCAAAGCATTGGTTGGAGCCCTTTTTTCTTTCATTTTTTAATTGTTTTTAATATTTTAAAGTTTGAGAAGGAGTAGGACTTGAAAAAGTATAAATAGGGTACCCTTCTCTCATATTCTTCATGGAAGAATTACCCACCTCCCACCTCTAGATTTCTTCATCCATCTCTCCCTCTCTTGTCTCTACATCTCAAGTCATCAAGGAGGCTTAGCCCTAAAGCCACACCACCAACCTTGAAGTGTCAACTAGAAGGAGGAATTCTTATCCATCCTAGTATGTAATTGTTTGCTTTTTATTTCCAATCTTTTGTAAAACAATTTCATGCTAGTAAAGTTTGTTTCTTTTCAATTGTTCTTGTCTTTGATTTTGTGGTGTTCATAATTTTAGTCTTGTTTGTGATTGGGTTAATTTTCGTTCTTGTTTAAATATTGGGATAGAATCGGAATCACAACTAGTAACCCATCTTAGTAACCTTTTTAATATACTTTGTCTCTTTGGATACATTGTATGTTTGTAGGCAATGCAAGATGGAGTTAAAGAGGTTTGAGTGAAAAAAGACTAGAGGCTAATTCTGAAATTTATTTCTACATGGAATGGAAATTTGTTATTCTCACTTAGATTGACGACCTAAGATGAAGAATAAGACCCTAAGACAACACTGCTAATCTATTTTAGCCCAAATTAAGATAAGAAATTGAAAGAGCAATCTACTGCCTTTGACTTCTTGTAATTACCGCCTTTGACTTCAGTTGTTTACTGCCTTTGACTTTTGTGTTGTTACTGCGTTTGACTTCCTGCAATTTTATGTTATTTTTTACTAATTTTACTAACTTTCTAATTTTAAATTTGTTTCTAGTTTTATGTTTTTGATTGTTTTAGTTAATTTTCAGAATTAAATATCTTTCCAAAATTATTTTAATTGAAGATTTTAAATTGGAAAGTTTACTAGTTTTGGAAATTCTAACCTAGGAAAGTTTCTAACTTTTGTTTATTTTGTTTTTAACATTGTTTAGTTTAGTAAGATTCTAATTTTAGATTTAGTTTTATTGGAAGTTCTAACTTGTGTTTTAGTTTTGCAGCAATTTTGGTTTTATTTTAGGAATTTTTAGATTTAGGAAAGTTTCTTTCATTGGTTTGTAACTAATTTAATTTTGGTAAGTAGGACACTTGTATTTGTTGGATTTTAAATTAGGTTAGTTTTAGATTTTTATTTTAAGGCAAGTCAAGTTGAAAAAGGAACCTTAAAACACATTGCTCCCTGAGGATCGACCTGGTCTCACCAGTTTTATTACTACATCGTGGTTCTGCACTTGGAACTCACGATCAAGTTTTTGGCGCCGTTGCCGGGGAGCACCATTTATCGTAACTTATCTAACTTTCCTTATTTACATTGCTTTGTGGGTGTGGTTTAATTTTGGCATCTTTCTAGAAATAGGAGGACATGTATGGAATGATGAGTCGCCCTAATTTGGAATAGGAATGTGCATGGAATGCTAGAAAGTACACATCACTGCTATTTTTAGAAACTTTCTAAAATCAGGAAAAGTTACTGTTTTTCAAATTGCCTCAACTTCTTTTGGGAAGAAAGTATACCAAAAGTGATCTAATCATTGTCCTTAATCTTCTCGGTGTCGAAGAAAGCCCTTGCCGCTGTAGTGCGCGACAGCTTGTCTGTTCAGGAAACTGGTCCTTCAAACGGGTCCATCTGTGACTCTACCACTTCCTGGTGGCTAACTGGCTGAGTTGGTTTCATAGGACCGGATTGGAGAACTAGAGGAAACTTTTCAACCTTAAGGAGTTGCTTAGACGTTTTTTTTTTTCTAACTTAGGTTTTTATCTTTTTTTTCAAAAAAAAAAAAAAAAGGATTTGTGGGAATCCACAAACATGAGGAGACTTAATAATGGGCAAACTAATGGGAATGGAATCAATACTGATGGCCCACCAAAGTCTTGGCGTACCTTGTGTGAACAAGAAAGAATTGAAAAGTTACATCAAAGAAATTGTTCAGCTAGATCTTATGAATGGGAATGGGCCAATCACTATGATCATTGTTACAATGAAGAATTTGTGGAGGATTATAATGGAATGATTAGTTCAGATGATCAACCAATAAGGGTCTCGCATGATTACGCATCCCCCACACAATCATTCACTCATTCTAATACGGATGTGGGATTTCCATGGCATTACCATAATGAAATGGATACCATGTGTGGTCCAAATTGGGTTGATCACTCACTAAACAATTGGCATAATGTGCCCAATATGGATCATGTCTCTTATTCCCAAGAATTTACTCAGGCTGGGTCGTATGAATATCCCTCGCAGGATACATCATATGTACCCCCTTCTTCTCCCTGGTCATATGCACCTCATAATCCCTCTCCGCCTGAATGGTCATATGAACCACCACCACCCCTGAAGAATTCTTTGGAGGATACTTTAGCTAAATTGGTTGAGTTCACACACAATGCCATGCAAACCATACACACAATGACACCCAAGTCCGACAATTTGAAATCCTTTGAGCTCATGCCTAAACAGACTGTGGAAATCAATTTAAAAGAATTTATGGCACGGGAGGACCTAGGGCCGCCCAGTTTCTCATTACTTCCTCTCCTATCTTTCAAAGATCCATTTTTAAGAAAGGAGGAAAAAGTTTTCTTTGTGGTCCTTTTTCCATACAGTGTACAAGAACATGCGGTCCTCATGTTCATTGAGCCCGCTACCGACATGGTTTCATCTTTTTCTGTGCTTCTTGTAAATTTTGTGGACGAAAATTTCATTTGGGATCCGGGTGGACTCATGGTTTTGAATCCAGTAGTATACGTTTTTCTTTCTTTTCTTTTTAGAGTAGATATTTCCTTTTAGAGTAGCTTCTTGTCTTTTTGTTCTTGTTTTTCTGTTTTGTCTAACCTTGGACAGGGAGCAACTTAGACACATCTTCAGGTGACTTTTTCTCTCTACCCTTATTTCCATTTATGTTTCCTCATGTTACTTTTACAGTTCTGCATTGCATGCATAAACATCGAGGACGATGTTCAGCTTAGGATGGGGGGTGGGAACAAGCACGCTTGTCCAATTTTAGACAAAATTTTTTTTGATTTTTCTATCACTTTTATCATTTTAGTCAGTTTTTAATGATTTTAGTTTTTTTTAAAAACAAAAAAAATTAGGACCTTTATTTCTTTTTCATTGGTATTTGCTTTTCATTTCATAAAAGAAAGTTTTCAAAAGTATTGAAGCGATTTGAAGATATATAGAAATATGGAATTTTGATACTTTTGGAAGGAAGTAAAAAGAAAGTTTGCATTTTCTAAAGGAGAAAACCTATCAAAAGATAACCAAAACTTGCTCTTCATATACATACACGTATACATTTTTCGAAATTTTGGATATGAAGCTTTGATGCTGTTTGTTTTTGGAATTTTTTTTGGAGAATACAATGTGAACTTGAAATTTAGTTTGTAGAATATTTTTGTTTCCTAGTTCATTTTTGGAACCAAAATGAATTAATTCGAGTGAAATGAGAATTGCCACCTAGTGTTTACTTTGGTTTAAAAAAAAAAGAAAAAAAAAGAGTGAAAAAAAAAGAGCATATAATGAGCAATTTGTGACTAGTTTGGTTCGTAGCCTTGTTAACTCGAGTTAATAAGCCCGGAGGGATATTTTCATATCTAGTGCCCTAAAGCTATCTGGTTTGGGAGTCATTGGCCTAACGCTCGCTACATGGGTTAATTAGAAAGCTTAAGGGACCTAAACATTGCACAGTCACAGGAAAGAAAAGAAAAAAAAAAAGAAAATAAAGATGAATTATGGCCCAACGAGTGCCCGTAGAAATTTTCAAGGGATATGTGCGGAAAAACATAAGAACTAAGTTTGCTCCTTAGATCCCAACTTTTGCTATATCATATGAACTTGGAAAATTCTACGTTAGAAAAAGTAAGAGAGTGAAGAGTGTCCGTAAGAGTTTGCAAGGGAGTATGTGCGGGGAAGGACAAGGACTAGATTTGCTCTCTGGATTCTAACTTTTCTTATATCGTATGAACTTGGGAACTCTTGCGTCGGAAAAAGATAGTGAGAGAAAAAGAGGCCAACCGAAGTAAATAGTAAAGTGGCAACTATCTTAGTAGCTTTGAGAGGAAATTTCTTTTTGCTAAATTTCAGGGGATCAGACTATTTGAAGGAAAAATTCTGTTTTTGCAGCATTATTGTAGAATATCCGAAATAGGTTTTTGATGTATACAATTTCGCACAATGCACGCAAGTTGGTTTGAAATTGAGAGAGTTTTTGAGAATAGAATTGTGGACTGGAATTTGAAAAGTTTGAAAGTGTAATTATTCCAAATTTCGAAAATATCTGATATGAGTGAATTTTCTTTTAGGGAATTTCTTTTCTCTTTTATTCATTTGTTTATTTTTTTCATTAAACAAAAAAGAGAATTTAGTGGGTATATTCACTGCAAACCTTCATGAGGCACAACTCGTCCACTAGGGGGAACCTAGGGGTTTAAAGGCTTGCTGCATATGCTAAATGTCGTCGAGAGTGCCAGCGAAAGTGGCATTGCATTCATGTTTAGTTTTATTGCATTGCATTAGTTTAAGATAAGATTAGGTTAGGATGAATTCCTCATATTTTATCGCATTTTTTGCTAGGGACTAGCAAAATGCTGGTTGGGGGGTGTGATGAGTCTCTAAAAATGGATATTTTCATACACATTTTGACCCATTTTAAGGACTTATTAACTTGAAAAAGCCTCATTTAGTGTGATATCATGGTTTAATTCATTTTAAATTTATTTTTATATTTTTCTGCATAATTTGCTTAAAAATCATACTTTTTGCATAAATTCATAAAACCTGTTATTTTTAGAAAGTCTATTTTTGGAATGTTTTGTGAAAATAATTTTTCTCATGAAATAAATTGAATCCTCTTCATCGTTAGTTCATTCATACAAAATCATGAAGAATGATGTACATTTTTATTATCATTTCATGAGAAATGGGCCCACAGTCATGCATATGTGATGTTAGGGGTAAAATTGTCTTTTCACATGAATTCACATCTGTTTTGTAGGAAATTGATTATATGGGTCCCATTTGTAAAGAATTGAGGCAAGGAATTGATCTTCAAGAGAAAGGAGAGCAGAATTGAAGAGAAAAGGAAATTGGAAGAAAATTGTAAAAAGTCGGCTTCATGGTCCCACACACACATGCACATGTGTGGGGCACACTTGTAAAACATCCAAGATGGGGTCCATTTATTTGTTGCACATGTTCAAGAGATTTTGAAGAGAATTTGAAGAATATCTCATCAAAGATGGACAAGGAAAGCCACATAGGAGTTCTTTTTGGAGAAGAAGAAGATTTAATCGAAAAAAAATATAAAAAAATATCCAAATTAGCTATTCCATGTCCAAAAGAGATTTTGGATAAGATTTTGGCTAAAAAAAGAAAAGGAAAAAAATCAAGAGGGTTATCTTCAAAGATCTCTTCAAGTTAGGAGCTAACAAGGAGAACTTTCCAAAAAAGGAAAGTTGACGATGCAAAGAGATAAAAGGGGAAGTTCTACACCTCATTTGGGCCAAGTTTGATTCTAAGAGAGGATTCTAGTCCCTATTTCATCTCTCAAAAGATCTCAATACAAGGTGGCAAAGACAAAGAAGGAAAGGAGCATCCAAAAGGGATTTCTACACAAAACAAGCAAGGAAAGAAGAGAAAAATAAAAAGAAAAAAAATCCCCAAGATATTGCACGTCCAAAGCATTGGTTGGAGCCCTTTTTTCTTTCATTTTTTAATTGTTTTTAATATTTTAAAGTTTGAGAAGGAGTAGGACTTGAAAAAGTATAAATAGGGTACCCTTCTCTCATATTCTTCATGGAAGAATTACCCACCTCCCACCTCTAGATTTCTTCATCCATCTCTCCCTCTCTTGTCTCTACATCTCAAGTCATCAAGGAGGCTTAGCCCTAAAGCCACACCACCAACCTTGAAGTGTCAACTAGAAGGAGGAATTCTTATCCATCCTAGTATGTAATTGTTTGCTTTTTATTTCCAATCTTTTGTAAAACAATTTCATGCTAGTAAAGTTTGTTTCTTTTCAATTGTTCTTGTCTTTGATTTTGTGGTGTTCATAATTTTAGTCTTGTTTGTGATTGGGTTAATTTTCGTTCTTGTTTAAATATTGGGATAGAATCGGAATCACAACTAGTAACCCATCTTAGTAACCTTTTTAATATACTTTGTCTCTTTGGATACATTGTATGTTTGTAGGCAATGCAAGATGGAGTTAAAGAGGTTTGAGTGAAAAAAGACTAGAGGCTAATTCTGAAATTTATTTCTAAATGGAATGGAAATTTGTTATTCTCACTTAGATTGACGACCTAAGATGAAGAATAAGACCCTAAGACAACACTGCTAATCTATTTTAGCCCAAATTAAGATAAGAAATTGAAAGAGCAATCTACTGCCTTTGACTTCTTGTTATTACCGCCTTTGACTTCAGTTGTTTACTGCCTTTGACTTTCGTGTTATTACCGCCTTTGACTTCCTGCAATTTTATGTTATTTTTTACTGATTTTACTAACTTTCTAATTTTAAATTTGTTTCTAGTTTTATGTTTTTGATTGTTTTAGTTAATTTTCAGAATTAAATATCTTTCCAAAATTATTTTAATTGAAGATTTTAAATTGGAAAGTTTACTAGTTTTGGAAATTCTAACCTAGGAAAGTTTCTAACTTTTGTTTATTTTGTTTTTAACATTGTTTAGTTTAGTAAGATTCTAATTTTAGATTTAGTTTTATTGGAAGTTCTAACTTGTGTTTTAGTTTTGCAGCAATTTTGGTTTTATTTTAGGAATTTTTAGATTTAGGAAAGTTTCTTTCATTGGTTTGTAACTAATTTAATTTTGGTAAGTAGGACACTTGTATTTGTTAGATTTTAAATTAGGTTAGTTTTAGATTTTTATTTTAAGGCAAGTCAAGTTGAAAAAGGAACCTTAAAACACATTGCTCCCTGAGGATCGACCTGGTCTCACCAGTTTTATTACTACATCGCGGTTCTGCACTTGGAACTCACGATCAATTTCTTGCATTAGATCCAATAACCTTCATGCTTGAACACGAACCAAATTGCCCCTAAAAGGTCTTATGGTGCTCAAACACCTGTTTGGACCGGGAGCCTCAGTTCTAGGATTCAAGTGTGCCTTGATGCTAATTCTTAGTCTCATAACTGAGTATTACTTTCTCGTTTTGGTCTTTTTCTAAGGGGAGATGCTGCCGAAATTTTGGTAGAATTCCATGCCTTAGTCATTTTTACTGTTACTAATATTTTCCTTTCTCTTTTTTTTTTTGCAAACAGGAAAGGAAAAGCACCTGCGACTTCAACTACTTAGGCATAAAAAAGCAGTGCAAAGGGCAAGACTGTAAGTGATCCTAATCTAAGATATGCAAATGGAATATTTTCTACCACATTGCCCATAATCAATACTATGTATTCTGCCACATTGTTTGAACATGGCTTAGTCAATGAGAATGAGTGAGGGACATAGAATCTTTCTGGGCTACAGAAGATGATTTCGACTCCTAAAACTAGTTCTCCTAGCTCATTAGTTCTAGAAGATCTATCAAAATGCATAATCCAATGTAAGTCTAGATCAATGGTGGGTTTCCGTAGTTGTTCAATGAAGAAGACTAGCTTGTTAAGGAGATTATCTCCGAATTTAGAATTTTCTAAAAGTGGATGTTCTACTAGAAAATTAGCAAGAGCCTGTCCTTTTACCATCTTTGTAGGGGTATATCTATTGTCATACCAAGAGAGAATAATAGACCATTTGTATAGATGATCACTCAGTGCTCTCGATTTTGTTACAAATGTCTTCAGTGGGTTGATATTGGAAACCAAGTACCATATATTGGAGAGGATGTAATGACGTAGTTTTTGTATTGTGAACATTAGTGCAAGACATTTTTTTTCCACTGGATGATAATTATGCTCAGCATCAACTAGCATCCGTGATAAATAATAAAGAGCCACCTCCTTGCCTTTGTCATTCTTTTGAGCTAATAATACCCTCAGAGAGTGACCGAGAGCCTGAGTATAGAGGATGAAAGGTTTGCCTGGAATTGGAGCTAAAAGGACTAGTGGCTTTGTGAGATATTATTTGATATCTTGAGAGGCGTCTCCGCAAGTTTTATCCCATACAAAGTCTACTCCTTTCTTTATCAATCTGGAGAATACTTTGTACTTTCTAGACAAATTTGAAATGAACCTTCAGATATAGGCGAGTCTGCTTGTAACCTTGAGTTCTTTAAGAGTTCCTGAAAACAGCATTTCCAATATAGCTTTAACTTTGACTGGATCCAGTTCAATGCCACTTTTTCGAACCACAAATCCTAAGAATTTCTTAGAGGAAACTCCAAAGACACACTTCAAAGGGTTTATTCGAAGGTTGAGTTCTCGCAACCTCTTGAAGACTGTGTGAAGATTACCTAGATGGTCTAACTTCTACTTGTTTTTTACTGCCAAGTCATTGACATAACATTCAACAAACTTCTGCTCCATATCTTTGAAAATTTGAATCATCGCCCTTTAGTATGTGGCTCTAGCATTCTAGAGGCCAAAGGGCATGATAGTGTAGCAGTACACGCCAAAGGGGGTTTTAAATGATGTGTGCTTCTCCTCCTCCTTGTACATCTTGATTTGAACCCATCCATGAATGACATCTTTTTAAATCCAGAAGTGCTGTCAAATATGATTTCTGGTAATAAGAAATCATCTTTTTGACAAGCTTTGTTCAAGTCTCTAAAGTCGATGCAAACTCTAATATGCCCATTCTTTTTGGTGACTGGCACTATGTTAGCCAACCAGTCAAGGTGTTGCTCTTCATGGATGAAGTGAACGTCTTTGAGTTTTTGGACTTCCTTTTCTATTTTATCCATGATTTCTGGTTTTGTTCTTATTTAATCTTGCTTTAAAGGGGTTAGCATCATTTGTTATATTCAATTTGTGCACGAAAACTTATGGATCTAGACCCAGCATTTCCGTATAGGTCCATGCAAAGCAATCCATGAACTCTCACAAGAAACTCACATACACCTCAAGTTCTTTTCCTTTGATTTAAGAGCTTACAAAGGTAGGACGAGGAATTTCTAGGGTCCCCAAATTTATTTCTTGTACTTGGTCCTTAGTTGGAGGTTGGGGAGGAGGTTCTTCCATAGCATTTTTAGAAGCTTCCAACTCCGCAAAACCTTCTGGGGCTTTATTTGGGGGTTTAAGCCAAGGCCTGATCCTTTTCAATGGATTTGATTTTTTAGGATCTCTAGCTTTTACATCAAGGGTTAGATAGTCCCAAAGAGTGTGTTGAGATGGTCCATTTCTTCTTTGAGTTCAAGTGGCCAATATTCAGTGATTTGTAACATGGTGTCATCATCGTCACTTGCCCCCTCGGGATGCTAAATAATAGCCTAATCAGCATGATCTTAGAAGACATCAGTCTCCTAAGAGTCATCAGAATTATACTCCTCAGTGAAGACCACAGATCTTGCTCTGAAATTTTAATTTTACTTAGGAATGTTACTATAAGGAACGTATCCTAGGCAATGTCGTGGCTGTTCAATTTTGCATCCCTTTTTGAGGTCTTTTTTCATTTCTGGAGTGAAGACATCAAAAGGGCTCTGAACCCCATTCGTACTCAATTCGAGGCCAGTGAGCTTCTTAAGATTATATCCCTTGTTTTTCATTATATTGCAGACCATAGGATTGTAGATGTCAAGCTTTATTCTCCTATCATTGGTGATCTCGTTGATAGGATATGAAACAGAAGCATCTTTGACTCAATGAAAGATTATTGAGTGATCGTGTTGCTTGGATGGAGGCACAAAGGAGTAAGAACCTACAAAATCATAAATTTGGGATGGAGTGGGCCACAGAAAAAGCAAAGGATTTCAATCTACGATAGAGTACACAAAGGTGTCCATCTTTTCAGCATCCTCAGAATCCGACTCAAAATTTGAATCTTTAACCATTACGATGAAATGCATTAGGCGCGTCCGTCTAGACCTTCCATGCAGACGATAGAGTGCCACTTCAAGAGATGAAACAATTCGAACATCTCATCGAAGGTTTGAAACTCCATTGCCATTGTCAAGTTACAAAGGGCGGGTCGGAAGCCTATCCAGCATAGATGAATCTATGTTAAGTAGTGTGGGGGATTATCACATCTTTCTACCAAACGAAGCCATCTATCGATATATCTATAAGACAGCTCACCCCTTCCTTGTGACGTTAGCACAAGTTGGCTGTAACTAATAGGAGAATTAGGCTTCATTAGTAACAATCCTCTAACAGGAGGAAATGCATCATTACTTTCTTGGTTAGAATTTGAGTTACCAACCAAGGAAATTACATTTGCTGAATATTAGAGCCTTCACTGTCTTGCAACAGGTGGTTTGCCACTCTGAGCAGGTGTTATATACATAGCTGAACTACATGTCTTGCTTATATGAATTACAATGTCTATTTGTTTTGTCCTTGATGGGTTTGTGGATATGACCAAAGGTTGATCTGACTATTTGATTTCAAATTTTACCTTGATCACCAAAGGAGCTTTGGTATCGACAAACTTCACTGCTTGCTTCTTTGTGGGCTACAACTTTCTGACGGGATCAAATCTTTTGTTGCGCCCTAGATAGGTTTTCTTTTCTACTAAGATGGTAAAGGGTTCTGTAGAATTACCATCCACGGGGAAGCAGTTTTTATCTGGTTTTGACTTTGCAGGCCTATCCTGATACATGGCTGCATTGGTGACATATAGCTCCTTGCCTTTGAATGGTTGTTTCATCTGTAAAGATTCAATGCATCTTACCTTCGTCATCAATGTATGTTGATGCTCAATGATAATGTGCTCCAAGGTAAGGACTCTCTCTTCAACTAAATCTCGAATGAAATGATGTCGAATATCTATGTTCTTAGTCCTTGAATACTGTATGGGGGTTTTTGGAGATGTCTATTATGCTCTTTTTATCATAGTATACCACCAGGGTCTCCTGGTCAATCCCATAATCCAATAGCATCTGTCTTGTCAATAATAACTGCATGTAACAACTTCCTATAGCTATGTATTATGCGTTAATAGTTGACAACAAAGCCAAAGCCTACTTCTTACAATACCATGCAACCAGATTGTTGCCAACAAAGAAACACCCTCCTTAAGTTCTCTTTTTAACATCCACACAACCTGCCCAGTCAGTGTTAGAATAACCAACAATGTTCTTGTTATTATCCAGTGTAAGCCAAATACCATACTCAGTTGTCCCATTGACATATTTCGTTATCTTTTTTACAGCATTAACGTGAGACTCTTTTAGCTTTGAATGGTATCTAGCACATACACCTATGTTGAATGTAATGTCATGTCTGCTCTCAGTAAGGTACAACAAACCACCTATCATACTCTTGTAAAGTGTCTCATCCACATCCTTCCAGGTTGAATCTAAGCTTGGCTTAGCTGTGAAACTCATAAGAGTGGCAGAGTGCTTAGAACCGTTCATCCCAAACTTTTGCAGACGATTATGGCATACTTAGTTTGAGAGATAAAAATGCCATGCTAAGTCTATTTAATTTGAAGACCGAAGAAAAAAGACAATTCTCCTACCATGGTCATTTCAAATTCCTTTTCCATATAGTTGGAGAATTCTCAAGCTAAAACTTTTGAAGCTAACCCAAAAATAATATCATCAACATAAACTTGGGCTATCAAGATGTTCCCTTTTTCCCTTCTTATAAACAAAGTCTTGTCTACACTACCCCTTGTGAATCCATTCTCAATCAAATCCATGGTCAGCCTTTCATACAATGCATGAGAAGCTTGTTTCAAACCATAAAGCATTTTGTTTTCAGTTTGTACACATGATCAAGGTAATGAGGATCGGTGAATCCTTTTGGTTGTTTTACATAGACTTCCTCATTGAGAAACCCATTTAAAAAAGCACTCCTAACATCCATTTGGAATAACTAAATTTTCAAATAATAAGCAATGGAAAACAGCACCAAAGGGATTCACGACCAGCAACCGAGTTAAATGTTTCATCAAAATCAATACCTTCAACCTAGGCATAGCCTTGTACTACCTATCAAGCCTTGTTTCTTACCACCTGACCAAGCTTATCAATTTTATTTTTGAAAATCCATTTGGTACCGATGACATTAGTATGAGAGGGACGAGGAACAAGCTCCCACACATTATTTCTCACAAATTGATATAATTCATCAAGCATCACATTGATCCACAAGTCAACCTTTAGAGCTTCATTTATATTTTTTTAGGTTCTAGAAAGGAAACATAACAAAGAAAAATAATATCATGATGCAATTGTTTACGTGTCATCATAGGCGCCGTTACATCATCAATGACTTCATCTAGAGAGTGATCCTTGAAGACTTGACCCCTTTGGGATCTATGATGCACAATTGATTTGTCCTTTTGATGCTCAAGATCACTATTAGATGCTAAATCTATATAAAAAATGCTGGTTATCTTGGTTCCACTACTTCAATATTGTATTTGGGGTTTTTTCCTTTAGACTCCTCGTTTTTTACTTCCTTCCTAGCATTCACTGCAAAGAAGTAGGAGGAAAAATCATTCCCTCATCATCATTAGAAAAATAATCACAAGTTCCTACATCATCCACCACAACATTGTTTGACTCCATAATTGTAGAGTTCTAAAGATGGTAAACTCTATAAACCTTGCTCTCAATGAGTAACGAAGAAAGATTCCCTCGTCACTTTTGGTGTTAAATTTTCTCAACTATTCATGATCCCTTAGGATGTCACATTTACTTCCAAAGGTCCTGAAGTACGTGACAATGGATTTCATTCCAGTCCATATTTCATATGGAGTGTTCTTAGTTCCATGTCTAAGGTACACATGATTGATAACATGTACTATAGTATTTACCACCTCAGCCCAAAACCATTCAGGGATTTTGTCCTATGAAACATAACCTATGCCATCTCCTGAATAACACAGTTCTTCCTCTCAACCACTCCATTCTGCTATGGTGTTTAGGGTGTAGAAAACTCAAATTTTATTCCATGTTTAATGCAAAAGGAGTTGAATTCAAAAATCTCAAACTTGATGGTTAGAATGGATTCGAGAAACACCAACAAATACTTGACCTTTATCTATAATGAGTAGAGTCCACAAGTCACTAAACACCTCAAATTTTTCTAACTTTTTCCTCAAAGATCTCACCCATGTAAGCCGTGAAAAGTCATCAATGGTGAGAAAAATATATTTCTTACTGCCAATGCTTTAAATTTTAGTCGGACCTATAAGATCCAATTGAAGTAATTACAATGGCCTATTTGTTGTGAGTGAATCAACTTTCTTATGTGACGTCCTAACTTGTTTACCAATCTGACGTGGACCAATGTGGTCGAATGTGCCCTTTAATCCCACAAAAATGATAGATGGGAATGAATCTAGGCTTTAGCATTTCATTTTATTAACAATATTCATAGGTCTAGTCTTGAAATAAATGGGTGCCATTGAGGGCACTGTGAATCCTTGAACAAATATAGATTTACCTTTGTTTTTGGACATTCAAGTTCCTTGTTCGTAGCCAATGCTGAATTCTGAAGAATCTTTCGTTTGGATACGCAGAATTTCAGCAAGCTTCATGGACTCTATGTTCATGCTCTTTATTCTATCTTTGGTAGATTCTAACTCCATGTGAACCATCTTCAATTTTTCATGTAAATCATCATTTTCAACTTTGAGAATAGCTACTTCACTCTTGACCATTTTCAATTCTTTTTTACCCTTCTCAACATGCTTTATAAGCAAGTCTTTTTTGACATCTACATCAATTAGTTTGTCCTACAAGGTAGCACACTGAGTTTGTAATTGGTTTACCTTTTCATGTGCATCCTCCAATTTAGATGTTAGTGAAAAATATTGTGATTCCATGGCTTTCAGCTTGAGTGTTAACTTCTCATTAATGTTTGACATGTGCATGCATTTCTTCAGCAATTTCTTGTAATTTGCTTCCAATTCAGATTCATCATATGAAAAATCATTTAGATCTAAATCTTCATCTGACTTGGAGACCTTGTCAAATGTGTCCTTCACATTAAAAATGTTAGTGATAGAAACAAATGCAACAAATTTTTCAGAACCTTGAGTGGGAGAATCAGGTTCACTACTTTCTTCCTCCAAGTCTTCTTTGCATGTGACATTCAAGGCCTATCCTTTGCTTGTCTCTTTTCAATTATCATAGTTAGCAGTAGTGTGATCATATTCTTAGCATTCAAAGCATTAGATAGGCTTTGAAGAACTTGCCTCAAGATTTTACTCAGACTTAAGCACAAATTTGGACTTGGTATGTGCTTTGTTTTTCTCAAAGTCCTTTTTCAAGTTTGCTTTCTTATTTTTTGAGAGTTTTATGAACTTTTTGGCAAACAATGCTTAAAATTCAGCTTCATCAGAATCACAATCCGAATCATCATTAGGAACCTCCTCTTCAAACTTGGATGACATGAGGGCAATCCCTTTTGATTTCTTGGTTGACCCATTATTGGCCTTAAAGGTTTAAAGATTACATACTAATTTGTCAACCTTAAGAGTTTTCAAACTCCTATTTCCTTCAATAGCTATTGCTTTTGCATGAAACATTTGGACAAGAGATTGCAATATCTTCTCAACAATTTAGATCTCAGGAATTGGTCACCCAAGTTAAAATCCAAGTTGACAATGTAACTCAATTTTGCATAGAATTCATCGAAAGTTTGAAAATCTTTTGTCTTTAAGGTTTCAATAGTAGTAGTTAGATATAGGAGTTTATTTTCTTTAACTTTTTTTGTGCCCTCTTGTACAAGTCACAGAATGTTCCATGCTTCTTCTACCAAAATGCAAGAAGAAATCTACAAAACTCTGAGACAATAACACCATTGAATATCACATTAATTGCCTTGTTGCTGTAATTAGAAGCATGTTTTTCATCTTTGCTTCATTGAGCTTTAGGTTTAGGTAAGTTTGCTTTTCTACAACAACCGTAGGTTTTGTATAACCATCTTCAATAGCATCCCAGACCTCATCATCTATGGTCCTCAGAAAAGCAACCATCCTAACCTTCCAATAGGCATAATTGGTTCCATCAAGCAAAAGGGACTTGGTGGTAGAAGTTCCTTCACTTCCTAATTCCATGTCAGAAACTTGATCAATCAATTCACACAGTAACTTAGCATGACCCCCACTAATACCAATTGAAAGTTTTTAAACCTTATTTTTTAGTTAAGGTCCCAAATCAGATTCTAATATGGAATTCAACTAATCAGATTATTAGCGTAATCTAGAATCAATCAAACACACAAAAGAGAGGAGGCAGGACTTTTTATGTGGAAACCCGTACTCGGAAAAATCCATGGGTCCTATCATTTGGTTTGAGACCAAACCAAGCACTATGTAAACATAAGTTACAAAAATTACTCATAGATCCTTCCCAGTTACAACTCAACCTAAGGACTATGACTATTTTGCCAGCACCTCGCCGTGCACCTTCACTACGCTTGAATCAACCACCTTAAACGTCTCCTCAAGATGAATCTACTATGAAAGAGTAGATAGTGCAGTCCCTAGATGCTTGAATTCTTTAGCTCTTCAAAAGGTGCTCTAGAGAAGAAAGATGGATCTCCAAATGATGTTACAGTTTCTCAAGGGAGATGAATGGCCTAAGAGAGAGAGAGAACAAGATTATATATAGGCCCAAATTCGTGTATAATATTTAGGGTTGCAAATAAGTAAAGTTTGGAAAGGATTGACAACCAACAAGGAAAGATTTTAAATTTAGAAACCTAAAACTACGTTTGGCACTCAAGCGCATGAGAGAGCTCGCTTGAGCTTGTTTGAAAAACCTGCACATTCAGTGTTCCAAGCACGAATGTGAGAGAAGAGAGCTTGAGCATGTTATCTTCTAACTTGGATGCTCAAGCAAATGTTAGAGGGCGCTTAAGCGCGATTGTTTCTATCTTGGGGGCTTGAGCATATGTTAAAGGGCACTTGAATGTGCTCTAGGTTTCTGGATTATTATAATTTTCTTCAATTTTGATCAAACTGGCAGTCCATCTATAAAATACATAGATAAATCATCAATTCCTATTTTTGTCCATATCCCTATGAATTTGCCAACACTCAATTTCGTTACAAGAAACTTTGCCTTCAAAAATACAAAAGCAATGCTCAATATCATTCCGCAATGATGAGTGATAATAATTGAATAACTCTTTTTTTCTAGTAGGTCTTCTTCCATGTGCACTATATTTTTATAAGTGGTATAGTTCCCCTTTATAAGGCACAAGATAACATGGTGTGCTACTATAACCAAAGTCAACGGCAAAATATTTATCTGCAATGATAATCTTTCATATTTTTAACATTATTGTGTAAAAGCAATACATGCACATATAGATTTTCACTTCATATGAAATTTAATTGTTGTAGGGTGAAGAAAATGTAATTCTGAATTAGTTACAACTTCAACAAACACTTAAGAGTCATTTGTTGTCCTTTCCCAGCCGATAGACACAAACGTAAATCGCATGTCAAGAGAACATGCACGCATTACATTTTATATATGTTATTGAAACATTTTTGCCTCTATAATGAATTTGATTCTTTATAGGAAATGCACTTACATTTGCTGCTATCAATGGGTTTAAAATGAGGAAAATGAGCATAATTATTAAAAAGTAAAACATTTTCTTAAAAAAATGGGTTGAAAATAAAATTTACCTTAAACCAAGTGTAGTATTTAGGATTGTTGAGAATTTATGCAAGTGTATCTATAAAGAATAGTGGAGTAATAAGTTCCTTTACAAGATTTACTATGGCCTTCATTACTCTTTTAAAATGACAACTAATGGTCTTGCCTAAATGTTGGAATCTATCTGCCATCATTCTATTTTTGGTGCTATGGCCAGTGGTTATAAAAATATATATAGCTAATTGCTTCTCTACATATAAACTTTTTGAACCATGTAATAGGTTTTTGACCTTAAAAGTGTTATAGAAGCCACGAAACACATGCTTTTCCATTAAAAATAGATCATAACATCTTTTCAGATCTCCATGCAAAGTCTTATTTATGAATTCAGGTCCAAGTTCACCCATGCCCCTTAGGAGATATCTAGATACACGCAATTGGTATTGACCAATTATTAGAAAATATAAACATTAAAATCTTCCTCGTCATAGTCTCTCTCATCCCTATATTGATCCATTTAGCTTGAACAAAGTATGTTATATAGATATATCAAAATAAATTCAATGAAACATTATAATAATTCAAAATCCACTTCAATCTTAAATAAAAATCATACACAACATCAAACTAACTTCAGTAAAACTTCATTTCATTAAAGTTCATGTCTAACAATATCATAATTAATACTACGAAGTAATGATCTTAACAGAATGACACAACCTCAAACTAAATTCAAATAGACCTTCCTATTAAAAAAATCAAATGAAACTTTATTTCCTTAAAGATCATATCTGCCATTGTAATAACTCAACTAATAACAATCTAGATCATAAAGATCTAGCATGAATGGCCTTATATCTTCAAGCATGGAGATAAAAAGTACTCTCCAACTATCTACTCAACCATGAGTCGTACTAGAAATTTCTCATCCATATAGCTCCATTTTGCATTGGCTATAGCTGCCTTATCTTTTCCATCAATAGTTGCCATCTAATATTCAAAGAAAAATAATTAAAAAATCCTCTCGAAATACCAAAGAAATTCTAATTAGACTTCAATTGTTGCATAGTTTCAATTCTTTTCACCACTATGCTGATAGTGAAATTTCTACCCATTTAATTCTATTGTACTCTACGCAAAATAGGCCCTAGATTGAGACACTCTATGGAAAATTGATGAAGTAGTAGTTCCTAAAACAATGGTGTATATGCTAAGTAGGAGAAATCACAACATACTTATGTTTGACCAATGACTTTGAATACCAAAAGATTGAGAAGTTTCTTGTCAACATAATTTCACCAACAATATAGGAAACACTATACAACTATCCTCCTTTTTTAGATGCCTAATAGTAGTCATCTTTGTGTTTATACAATGTTTCTTTGCAATCTTCTCTAATCAAAACTCAACAAAGACAAACCAACATCACCCTATGCTGTGCTGTCACTCCCACCAGGAACCCACTTAAGATCAAACCACCTAGTGGAAACACTACACAGGCCCCGTTGATTTTAATACTTAAGCCTTCTAATGTCACTATTATCATAGTAGAACCTTGTGCTTGATGAGAACTTTGTGTGTAATGCTTGTAGTGAGTATTGGCGCATTTGAGAAGCTGAAATATTGTGTGTCGAGAAAGTAGTAAGACTATAATAGTAATAATGGCTTCTCTACATTTATTTTATGTCATTCTTTTGTGCTATTATAATAGAATATTGACATCAAAATATTAAATTGAAATTCATGGAACTTCAATTCTTGAATCTACAAGTTGATTTCCAAAGTAAACATATAAAAGCTCATGGAATTTCAATTCTTGAATCTAAAAGTTGATTTCCAAAGTAGACATATCTCCCTCCATTTGCCATATCTAGGATCTAATAAATTACAATTAATTAACAAAAGCAATGAATCCATGCAATTCAACTGATTTACATTAGCCAAGAAAGCCACAATAAATATTACTAAATGATCTCGCATCCATTGAACCAAAATAATTCTAGATGACACAAACATATATAAAGATGTACATTATGAAATATATTGTATTGTATTATATACAATATCTATAATAAAATACTAGTAAAAAGGGTAAGCCTAAACAATCAAGAAGGCATAAGTTTTAAACATCATTAATGAACTAAATTTATGAGCAATAAATTTTGTTGGCTAAGTGGGTCCAGCTTAATTGGGTTCATTGTCTTGGGTAGTTTTCCTAATTATATTAGGAATTTCCTGTTTGTTAAATAGTAGTTTCTTAATAGGATTAGGACTTTCCTTTTTTCTAAGAATATAGTTCTTAAGGGATAAGGAAGTGATGATTATATATATGATATAATCTGTAACCTTAGACATATGCTAAAATTCCAAGGCTATGGATTCACAAATTAAAGGAGAACCTAGTGGAAATTGGTTTCCCATAGACGTAGGCATCTTTGCCAAACCACGTAAATTTCTTGTCTTCTTGTGTGGTTGATTGTTGATCTCAGTTGCTCACACACACACACGCACACAATGGTGGTGTCATATCCACAACGAGTGGTATTAGAGCCTGGCTAGGGTCTCCTAAGGCGTGAAGTTGGTACATGAAAGCTCAGCGGACCAGATTAGGTGAGATCCCGATTTCTGTAATTTTCATTGCAGCAAAATCAAATATCATGATCATGACTCTGATTGGGCCATTGGAAGAAGAATAAATAGTGGGTTCTGTGTTATAGAGAGAACTTTGAGTTCTCTGGGTTGGCATTACACAGATCGGACGAAGTGGGGAAAAGGCTTCACCAGTTGCGACCATCCTTAAGGAAAAAGACCTCATCGGTCACTGCAGAGAGCTCACTGGAATCCACACGCAAAACCGTGTTTTCGCCATCATTTTTTCCCACCTCTTGCCACTGTTTGCATGCTAGAACAGCCGCTATGCACCATTGCCGGACTAGCGACGCCACCACCGCTAGTCGCCGGTCCCTATCAGCCACAACGGAATAAAGAAAGGGCAGCGAGTTTCGGCTCCCTGTTGCAAAACAGCGAAGGAGGACAAAGAAGATAGTGACCTGGGTTTTTAAACTCAGGTCAGGTTGGCTTTGGGTTAGGTCAGTTCAACCTGACCCGTGGTGTAAAAGCCCAGGTGCAGTTTCGATTCAGGTCGGGTCAACCTAAACCTATTTGCAGAAGCCCAGCCTACAGCAACAAAGTGCTGACAGCAACATACGTCAGCAGAATCATACAGTCAAAGGCAAATTTGACTAAGATCGACGGTAGAAACTTATTTCTGCGATATCTTGATCATCCGACGTTCGATTGGAGATCTGTTTGAGCCTACAAACTCATTTCAAGCAAATCTGTGTGTTTGTAGAAGAACATTGGCTGTTTTACTGTCAACAAGGATTTTGACCAAATTGGAGCACAAAAAACTATTTCTACGATATCGGAGCCATCCGGGGTTGAATTTCAAATCCATTTCTTCCAACGTGCTCGTGGTGACAAGATCTATAGCTTGGTGCATGAGTTAAGATCAATCTTAGTTATTTGTTTTTTCCTGTTGCTTAATTTAATTAAGGTGGAGAACAACATTGTGAACGCTACCATGGTTAAGCTCAACCACTCCAATTGGTTGATCTGGAAACCAAAGATGGAGGATATCCTTTATTGCAATGACCTCTATGATCCCATTGAGGGGGATAGTGCCCGACCAAAAGATATGCAAGATGCAGAATGGAACAAGTTGCATAGAAAGGTGATTGGTTACATCAGACCATGAGTTGATAATAGTATATTTCACCATGTGTCTAACGAAACCAATGCACATACCATTTGGAAAAAGTTAGAAGCAAGGTATGATAAAAAGACCATAATGAACAAAACCTTTTTTATCAGAAAACTTAGAAACATGAAATTCAAGGGCGGTGGTCAGATCGAAGACCACATCAATGAGTTCTACAATGTGGTCAATCAGTTAACCACAATGAAGATGATCCTTAATGATGAGATGTAAGCTTTGTTGCTTTTGAGTTCTTTGCAGGATACATTGGACAAATTGGTTATTTTCATGAGTAACTATACTCTAGATGTTGTATTGTCCATGAGTCAAGTTATCAGTATTTTACAAAATGAAAACAATAGAAGGAAAACCATAGGGCCAGATAATGCATAGCCCTTTGTTATTGAGAACAAGGGAGGAGTAAGAGTAGAAGACCAAAGGGGGGTCGTGGCAAGTTTAGAGGTGGGTCACAGATCGGGAAAATGTCTGTGAAATGCTTTTTTCTGTGGCAAAATGGGCAACATCAGGAAAAATTATTTTGCTTTAAAGGAACAAAAAGGATCCAACAATGAAAAGAAGAATGTCAGTGATAACACTATAGCTACTTTGGGAAGGAAGTAATGATGCTCGCCGACGATGACGACGAGTGTTTGAGTGCTACAGATGATCAAGTTGAGTGGGTTGTTAATGCAGTATCATCCTACCATGCTACTCTTTATAGGGAGATGTTCACTACGTACAAACCAGTTGACTTTGGTACTGTGAAGATGGGCAAGACGAATCATTCAAAGATTATCGGTATCGGTGATGTCTTTATTAAAACCGATATTGGTTGCACAATGATGGTAAAAGATGTGCGACTTGTTCCTGATTTGCAGTTGAATCTGATTTTCGAAACTGCATTGGATCATGCTGTTTATGAGAATTACTTCAGAAATGGCAGGTGGAAACTCACTAGAGGGTTTCTTGTTATTGCAAGATGGAATGTGGGTATTACGCTTTACAAAACATATGTGAAATTGAGCATAGGTTTGTTGAATGCTGTTAAAGACAATTCCTCTCCAAATCTGTGGCATAAGGACTTGGTTATATGAGTGAAAAAGGCCTATAGATGTTGGCAAAAAAGGATTTGATTCCTTACTCTAAAGGTACATTTCTTGACCCTTATGATTATTGTTTGTTTGGTAAATAGCATAGGGTTGCTTTCTCTTCGACATCAAAATTGAAATCTAATGTGTTGGATTTGGTATACTCTGATGTTTGTGGTCCCATGGGGCTAGAATCATTAGGTGGCAATAAGTTTTTTGTCACATTTATCGATGATGCATCCAAAAAAGTCTGCGTCTATGTATTGAAATCAAAGGATCAAGTGTTCAAGATTTTTCAACAGTTTCATGACATGGTTGAAAGAAAAACAAGTAAACTCTTGAAGTTGTCTCTGTACAAATAATGGAGGTGAGTACACATCCAACCAATTCAAAGGCTACTACTTGTCGCATGGTATTCGACATGAAAAGATAATTCCTGGTACTCCACAACACAATGGTGTGGTAAAGAGAATGAACCACATTATTCTTAAGAAGATGAGCTGCATGATGAGATTAGCACAATTGCCTAAGTCATTTTGGTTGAAGCCGTTCTGACTGCTGGTTATCTAATTAACAAATCTTTCTCAGTTCTTTTGAAATTTGATTTTCCAGAGAAAAGATGGACAGGTAAAAATGCTTCTTATTCACACTTGAAAGTGTTTTGTAAGGCCTTTATACATGTACTAGAGGAGCAGCATTCAAGGTTAGATGATAAGGCAGTGAGTTGCATCTTTCATGGCTATGGTGGAGATGAGTTTGGCTATAGGTTATGGGATCCAAAGAAAAGAAGAATTATCAGAAGTAGGGACGTGGTTTTCCATGAAGACCAGTTTTTTAAAGATGTTGAGAAAATTGATAAGTCTTCTGAAATAATTGATGGAGTAGTTGATCTCACACCGACTCCTTCTCCGATGCAGACTACAGGTGGAGAAGGTGGACAAAACGATCTGGATTGTGATGAGGCACAGAGGTTGCTAGATGATGAGGGTGTTGAGCAGGGGGAGCTATAGTCCCCTCAGTTAGAAACCAAGGAACCTCAAGCTAGGAGGTATACTCGAGAGCGTCAACCATTAACTAAGTATCCTGCATCCAAATATATTTTGCTTACTGATGAGGGGGAGCCAGAGAGCATCCAAGAAGCAATGACTCATGATGATAAAGATCAGTGGATGAAGGCTATGCGGGATGAAATAAGTTCTTTGAAGAAAAACAAGACTTCTGAGCTGATGCAACTTCCTAAATATAGGAATGTTCTAAAAAACAAATGGGTGTTCAAGCTGAAAAAAGATGAGAATGGAAAAACTGGTGAAGCACGAAGCACGATTAATGGTAAAACGCTTCATGCAGACGAAGGTTATCAACTCTGGTGATGTTTTCTCTCCTATTGTGAAGATAACTTCTGTCATAGTCGTCTTAGGTCTAGCTGCCAGCATGGACCTTAAGCTTGAACATATGGACGTGAAGACTGTGTTTCTTTATGGTGACTTGAAAGAAAAGATCTACATGACTCAACCAGAGGGGTTTAAAGTAAAAGGAAAAGAATAGATGGTTTGCAAGTTAAAGACGAGTCTCTATGGGTTGAAGTAAACACCAAGAAAATGATACAAGAAGTTTGATTCATTCATGTTGATTCATGGGTACCGGAGGACAGCTGCAGATCATTGTATTTATGTTCATCGATTTCTCGATGGTAGGTTCATCATCCTTCTTTGGTATATAGATGATATGCTGATAGTTGGACCAAATAGCAAGGTGATTTGCAAGTTAAAAGAGGAGATGTCAAAGTTGTTTGACATGAAAGACTTGGGTCCCGTATGTATACTATTGAGCATGCAAATACGTCGTGATAGGAGTTCCAAGCAGCTTTGGTTGTCACAAGAGAAATATGTTGAATGAGTACTCAAGTGGTTCAAATGAAGAATGCTAAGCCAGTTAGCATGCCTCTAGCCAATCACTTCAAACTCAGCAAGCACTTGTGTCTTTCTATAAATGATGAGAAGGAGCGGATGGCATCTATTCCTTCATTCTCTACTGTAGTGAGTCTTATGTATGCCATGGTTGCACACGACCAAACATTGCTCATGCTGTGGGTGTAGTGAGTAGAATTATATCTAACCCTAGAAAAGAGCATTGGGAAGCAGTGAAATGGATTTTCAGGTATTTGAGAGGTACTTCTAGGTTGTGCTTATGTTTTGGAGGTTCAAAATCAGCGGTGGAAGGTTATACTAATGCTAATTTTATACGACCTTGATCGTCAGCTATCAACTTCTAGTTATTTTCTTATTTTCATAGGGGGAACTATCTCCTGGTAATCGAAGTTGCAGAATTATACAGCACAGTCTACAATTGAAGCGAAATACATAGCTACTAATGAATCGAGAGGAGAGATGCCTTGGTTGAAGAGATTCCTTCAAGAACTAGGTTTAAAGCAAGAAGAATATATAGTTTACCGTAATAGTCAGAGTGCTATGAATTTCAGTAAAAATGCTACATTTATGGTCGCATGAAGCACGTTATTGTCAAGTATCATTGGATTCATGAAGTGATTGAAAAAAACTTCGTGAAGCTAGAAAAGATTCACTCGAATAAAAATCCCTCGGACATGATGATAAAGGTTGTATCTAAGGGAAAGCTAGAGCTGTGTTCAAAGTTAGCAAGGTTGAACTTCCAGTAAGTGGTTCAAGGCATCTTCCCCATGGTCTCAAGGGAGAGATTGTTAGCCAAGTGGGTCCAAGTCAATTGTGTTTATTGTCTTGGGTAGTTTTCCTAATTATATTAGGAATTTCCTATTTGTTAAATAGTAGTTTCTTAATAGGATTAAAACTTTCCTTTTTTCTGAGAATAGAGGTCTTGGGGGATAAGGCAGTGACGATTATATATATGATGTAATTTATAATCCTAGACATATACTGAGATTCTAAAGCTGTGGATTCACAGATTGAAGGAGAACCTAGTAGAAATTGGTTTCTTGTAGACATAGGCATCTTTGCCGAACCACGTAAATCTCTTGTCTTCTTGTGTGGTTGATTGTTGATTTTGGTTGCTCACGCACACATACATACAACAGTGGTGTCATATCCACAACAACGTTTTATTGGAAAAAGGAAGAAAAAATCATTAAAAATAAAAACAGATGGAAGGAACATACTAATCTTTATGGCGGACCCAACAGATTCCACAATAAAATGGAATGGCCACTTTCGGTGGAAAACCTTCCGTAGGCTTTTCAGGAAGAATAACACCACTTACATGCTACCAGACATGGCAACTAGCATCCTCACACTAAAAATAAAAAATGTGCAAAAAATAAGAAGCAACAATCATACAACGAAAAAAATATATCTAATAAGCTTTCTCAATTAATAAATAAAAGAAAAAACTCATCCGATATGACTCGGAAGAAAAAAACAAGGATCACCATGCAGTTAATGTGCACACACAACATTAACAAAATACCTTAAAACAATAAGCTACAATTTATTTCTGATTTTTTTTTTCATCACTAAAACATATTTTTTTTTGCTTGTTTTTGTATGGTTATGTGCACTACTACAAGAAGTTAGAATCCATTGATAAAATCACTATTAGAATCAAGTGAATGAAAGAATATGTTCAGGCACAAGCTGTATCCTCAAACAGGGCAGGAGTTGACGAATTCAATTTCTACCATGGATATACTGGTGCACAACAAGGAACCTATTACAAACCCCTCTATCAGGTCATGCTTCTCATTTTGTTGTATGTTTTGTTTGTTCAATGAATCATTTTTTCATAGGAAAAAAACATGTATATTAAAAAAAAATCCTTTTTCGTTGGTTTTAGAATAAATCCATGAACTGTTTGAGAATTAGATCAACCGAAAGAATCCACATTACAATCCACTTGGAATAATGATATCAGAACTCATGAATTAAATTAAAGATTTTCAATGTAAAGTAACACAATTGTAAAAATAACAAAAGATAAATAACCAAAGCACCTACTCAACCAACTAAAGGCACAAACAAACAAGATATTTAAATCAAATCATAAAAATATGGCAATATATATATATATGGAAATATTCAAGTGAGAACTATTCTTACAATTTTTTTTGTGAGAATTCTAGGTGGGGCCCATCTATCACCCAATCCAAACCCCGCAATACACATGAAACCCTCTTATAGTTACATGTCCCAAGTTTAGGGTGAGTCGAACTTGTAGGGGAGTTGACCAAGAAAGTCTCAAATTCATTTTCTACGATGGATATACTGGTGAACAACAAGGAACCTATTACAAACCCCTCTATTACATCATGCTTCTCATTTTGTTGTATATTTTGTTTGTTCAATGAATCATTTTTTCATAGGAAAAAAACATGTATATTAAAAACAAATCCTTTTTTGTTAGTTTTAAAATAAATCCATGAACTGTTTGAGAATTAGTTCAACTGAAAGAATCCACATTACGATCAACTATGGAATAATGATATCAGAACTCATGAATTAAATCAAAGATTTTCAATCTAAAGAAACTCAATTGTAAAAATGTAGTAACAAAAGATAGATAACCGGAGCACGCACTCAACCAACTACAGGCACAAACAAACAAGATATTTAAATCAAATCATAAAAATATGGCAATATATATACACGGAAATATTCAAGTGAAAACTATTATCACCATTTTCTTCATGAAAAGTCTAGATGAGTCCCATCTATCACCCAATCTATACCTTGCAATACACATGGAACCCCCCACTACAAGAAAAATGACAATTAGCGACACTTTTATAGCGGCAATTTTCAGATTTCGCAGCTAAATGTCTTCATCAGCAGCACACTCTGCTATTTGCCACTGCAGGTTAAAAATTTACATCTCTACAGCAGCATAAAAAACTGTTTGCCGCTAAAGTTTCGTTTTACTCATTGCTTGGTGTTAATATTTAGTGTATATAGCAACAGACAGTACTGTATGTTGCTATAGTAGTGAAAAATTAATATATACAGCAGCAGGCAATAATGTTTGCTGCTATAAAGGCATATGGTTAGAATTTTAATTACTGGTTGCCTATTGAATAGTATAGTATTGAATTATTTTTTCTGCACTAGGAGGTATTTGAAATTTGTATTATTTCATTTTAAAAAACAAAAAAAGCCAAGGCTCGTATACAAGATTTTCCGATAGGGTCTAGATTGGTTTTGGATCTCATGTTTTGGCTTGGATCGCTAGTCAAATTGCTGGCACAAATGTCCATCATCAGATTAACAGCTCTAATTTCTTTAAACCATTAAATAATGGCCCCGCATTAACAAAACTCTTGCTTTCTCTCATGTATTCAGGTTCCTCTCAATTCCTCTTGGCTCCAATTCAGTATCGACCTCCTAGTGGGGGCCACATGAGGGTCTCTCCATATATAGGGATCCATTTGTTAGTGATCACGTATCTTCATTTGTACCTATCCAAATCCATTTTTTTTATAAAAACCATTTTAGCGGCAAAAAAAAATGCTACTAAAACTGCTTAAAAAAACACTATCCAATAAAAAACAAAACTTTTTAGTGGCACATGTTAATATTAACAGGGGTAGTTGTTTAACTGCTGCTATTTCCTTATTTTTAGCAGCAGACACCTGTCCACCGCAAAAAGGTGGTGAGAAATAGCGATAGAAGGTATTAGTAACAGACAATAAAGTTTTAGTGGCAGATTTGATCTTTTAGCGGCAGAAAAAAACTGCCGCTATATGTATCTTTTTTTGTAGTGCCCTGATAGTCACATGCCCCAAGTTTAGGGTGAGTCGAACTTGTAGGGGAGAGAGATATGTTGGATCATGGATGAATGATACAGTATGGGCCCCACAAGTGGTCCTCCTTTAAATTAGACTAGGATTATGTTATTTTATTAGTAGCTTTCTAATTGTATTATTAGGGAAGTAACTATTATTAGATCAGGATTTCTACGGCATTAAGTTTGCTTTCTTATTTAATTGCATTGTAGTAAATTATTTTTCAGAATTTAATTATTGAATAGTATTTTGAAGTCTTCTTGACGATTCAAAGTGTCTGTGGACACTTGCTCCGGTACCCAAGCTCTAACCTTAGGGCCTGCATCAATGAGAGAGATTGCAGGGTGGGAGAAGAGAGAAATACAAAGGGACTTGCATGATGGGGATGGAGATTGGATCAGAGTTGCAGGGGGAGGAAAGGGAGAGAGAAAAGAGAGAGAGGAGCAAAGAGGGTAGAGATGAGGATGGGACATACCGGAGAGGCTGTGAAAGACTTGCGCAAGCATTTGGAGTGGATGCATAACATAGTTGGGGCATGGCTTATATTGACTTCAAGATATGGGAAAAGATTTGGAGAAGAGATCATTGCTAGTAGGCTGTTCAAAAAACGAAAAGAAAAAAAAGAGAGAAATTTTATTGTTGTTTATTTCTTACTCTGGCGGGACAGATTTTTAGAGATTGTTCTAGTGGAGTCAGTACATGGACCGATCATCAGTACTTGCCAAACAAGTTTCCTATCGCCTTATATTATTGGAATATGGGAACACCGAATTCGCACAAGGCCAAATGGGTCCTTGGTATCTTTTGTAGTACATCAGATTAAAGGTGCTGCAGCAATGTTTTTCTTCTTTTGTGTTTTTTTTTTTTCTGCAGCACGTTTACAAGGGAAAATTTCTTGGGTCACTTTTGGACATGGGACTCAAGAATCAACAGGCAAGCTAAAAAGAGAAGGCTGAAATCTAATGCTGAGGACAGTCCCCGCGCAGTCAAATCGGCTTGGTTCACAAGGGGTGGGCTTAGAGAAGCGCCCCTGCAAGTCGCTGAGGCACCATGCCCAGCAAATTGGTTGTTGATGAGAAGCTTTATTCCAGAACGCTTGATGTTTTGGTTTAGCACTTTGCTTTGTAAAAATATGGTACATCTATAATTCTCATGTGCCAGGCCAGCCCAAGCCCGATCCAGGCTTAGCCTTCTTTTACTTGTGTTGGATCTGTAATCTGGCTGTTTAATAATTTAGCTGGCTTTCATTGAGGATAGAAAGCCCAAAGCCCAGATGGAATAATGAGTTCTTGTAATTTTGTGCTGATTTGCGAAAATAAATGCCAAAAAGCTCGTACAGATTGAAAAAAAAAAAAAAAAAACAAATCTTGGATTGGCCTGGCCTGCCCCAGCCCGATTAACTTAATGGTAGGGCTTGTGCGTGTGATATCCAAGGCCCATGCCGTTCTCGGGATAGATTAATAGATGCATGCATGTACTTGCAAAGCTAGGCCTGGCACGGATACGGCTTGGTTTGGCCTAATCCTCCTTTGAACAATCCTGGGCACAGCAACCCCAAAATGCTGAGAGTTTCATTACTAATAGAACATAATTTTCAACTCCCCACGGTGTGCATTGCATATACACACTGTGCTTCCAAAAATTTTAAAAAGTGAGGCCGGGCGGCCAGCTGTAAATTTCATGTTGGTCACTCCGATCCAAATGCACGGTTGAACCTACTTAATCGTCATTTCACTACAATTACAAACAGTCCAACAGATCTATACTTGAAAATCAACTTCAATTTTATACCATTTACAAGTGGACACTGGTTATCCTATTTTTTTTAGAATTTCTTATACTCTTGTAGACCCCTAATCTGTGATTCGAATAATTCAACATTGTCATAGAACTAATAAATCACAATGTGCTTAAGTTTTATATCTAACATCCTTGTGTATTTTAAAAATATGTGAAAAACGTAAAATCAATCTAATCCAAAATTATTTTTTTTAAATACCCATGGGGCCCTTAATTAGTGATCCAAAATGTTTGTTTTTCCGTAAAATTAATAAATCTGAGGTTTCATATCTTCAATCCTCATGGATTTTAAGGTGATGTAGATGCACAAAAATAGCTTAATTCCTTTGTCACACTACTTGTAGAATGTATGTGGATGAGTTGGTAGGTAAATAGGCAATAGATGCGTGGGGCGAATTTTCTTTTGGCGGATCCCATATGGATAAACCGATGGGCAAATTGTGCCCGGTAGATCTCAAGCGGATGCTCGTGAGAAATGAATATTGGGCAATGGTTTTTGTTAAGATATCAGGCAGATGCAGGGTAATTTATCATCAAATAGGGCCATGTGGATGAGTTGATAGAAAAAGAGAGAGAAAGAAACAATCCATTTTGAACTAGAAATAATTTCACAAAGAATTATGAGACCAAATCAAGATAGGTGTCCAAAACCACTGAATGATGTGTCCCACCATTGATTTCCCTATGAAAAGACAAATTCCCTGGGTAGAACGTCCTAATCTTTTACTATGGACCATCCGATTTTTTTTTTCTGGTACATGAGGAATTCATTAGAAGAGAAAACCAAAAGAACAAGGTAAAATAAAAGAAAGCAACCATGCTACAAAGGGGTTAAATGCTTTCCCCAAATAATTAAAAAAGTCCGGACCCGTAAGTGTTTTTGGAGAGTTCATAAGTAAGGCCATTTAAAAGTTCTTGAAATATGGAAAAAAAGTAATGTCTTCAAACTCATAGTTCAGACCTTGATATCTAATAGAATATAATGGATAGATCAATCCATCACCCCTGAAATGACTTGAATCTCTGCAGAGGCGTCTTACAAAATGTTCATCTTGCAGAATTCTCATATAGAAGCTTCTTTCAGTGCTTATAGAATGGCCCTTGTCTCAACCTCTTTTGGTGAAGAAACATTGGCTCCATCATCTAAAGCTTCATGCATCCAAAAACCGCAAAATAGCAAATTTAAAACCTGTTTTTTGAAGTCAAAATTTAGATCATCTGCATTTAGAATAATTTCTTTAATACTGAGATTACCGTACATTGAAGATGTTAGAGTTGTAAAGGAATTTTGAGTTACGTTTTCTATTATAATTAAAAGTGTTGGCTAATTTATGAATTGAACAAAACTCTAGTTCTAGTAAAAGTTGTATTTATATTTATTTGAGACTAGCAGTTTGGATAAGTTAAAGAGTCTCGGAAGAGCTAAATTGAAGTATTTTTCTAAGAATAACATAAATTAAAAAGGTCATATCTCCTAAACCGAGCATCAAATGTAGGCAAGAAACCTACTGTTAGAAGGCTCATTTTGTGTAGATGTTAGCAAATTCCAAGATTGCATCAATCGAAGGTAAAATGATAAAACTATGGCCTTAGAAAGTTTGCAGAAATTTTACTATTTGAAATTTCGAAACTGTCATTACAAAAATTTTTATTTCTGGACTTTCTTGTTTTATGTCAAATCCTTTCGTAGTTGAATTACCATTATGAGGGACAAAATTGGGGCTATAAAAGGTGGTTCTCTCTCAACCAGAATGGATGAACACAGATCTCAATATTCTGAGTGAAGATTATCTCTTAGAGATCATATTCTCTAGAAGTTATATTGGAGAGTTGAATGACTAAAACTTTACACTAAAGATCCTTGTCTTTTACATCTCTTTGTGGAAGATCATCTTATAAGTGTAGAAGATATGAAGAGTCAAGTTAATAACTAGAAGGCGTTTAGTTAATTGGATTTGTAGCAGGCAACGACAAGTGGTTATTATAGAGTGATTCTTTATAGGAGGTTGTTGCTACAAAATTAAGTGGATGCCTATAAGTAGCATATGACTGCATGATAATTCATAGTACTTGATTATTGGTCCAGTATGGACTTGTGGCTTTTTCCCAATTTAGATTTCCACATAAAAATCATGCTATTGTGATGTGTACTTTTGTATTTGATTTAATTTCCACTAGTTGAATATTTACACACATGTTGTTGAGCCTAATTGTGTTAATCCATTCTAGAAGACCAGCCAAAACATTCAACTAGTGTCAAAGAAGGTTACACTAATTTACTATGTTTTGATCCTAACAGATGTCTAGAATGGTGCTCAATCAATAAAGCACATCTGTTTCCAAGCCTCCATTATTTGATAGTTCAAATTATGCATATTGAAAACAAAGAATGATTGGATACCTTAAATCCATTGATGATGATGTGTAGGCATTGTTGTGGATGGTTATTTGAAACCTACAATTATGATTGCTAGGCAAACAGTTGTTATACCTATAGCTCAATGGACTAAAGAAGAGAAGCATGCCTCTAACTGCAATAAGAACGTTGTGAATAGTATTTATAATGGAGTCATTGTTGATGAGTTCCGTAGGATATCCCTATGTAAAACTAGAAAATAAGCACGTGATGTTTTACAAATTGTATATGAAGGTACAAATACTGTTAAGCAAGCTAAACTACAGAGTTTGAATAAGTCATTTGAAATTGCTGCAATGGAAAAATATGAGACCTTTTGTCATGCCCTGAACCCGAGAATTGGGGATTTATAGTGGATCCCGAGGTGCGACACACGTAACCCATGACAATTTGTGCCATAGCAAGATATGTACGAACTGCCACAAGGGTGATTCCACAGGTACGTGTGAGGAAAATCCGTAAACACGTATCAAACCTTTTAATAATTAAGCGGAAACGTGAAGAATTCACCTGTACAAATCATAGACACTAATAAAGCATTCACCAATTCATCAATATAACCAATGTCTGTTAATTCACCATCCACATGCACATGGTACAAAGGTTCCATAAACATAAACAAAATGCAAGATAACATGATCTACTATAAGCCAAACTATCGCTATACACTAACAACCCCAAAAGTGTTAGATTTTGTGGACTCAATCCATCAGTTGATGTAATAAATTGATTAATTTTTTTATTTATCAATAAAATCATGCTTTGCTTTCATGAGATGAATGTTATTTTACTACTTCATGCACATGACCAATACGTATGACATAATGGTTCATGAGTTGAACCGGATCCCATTAGTATATTAGATGTGATATATGTGCATGGATGAGATCCACGCGCAGGAGATATATGTCACAAATCTTATACTTAAAATAGCTTCACAACCAGTAATGAGATTGGGCATCTCATTTGATAAGGTTGCAGCACTTTGATCACTATGAGATAGTGTGATTTATCTCGATCATCAGAATGTAAGATTCTGGATCACGGTGCTGGTACATTGGATGTATTGAAGGACCATGAGATGCACTTTATGGAATTCCATCTCAATAATAAGGTATGCTCTCATAATTCCCTAGCAATAGGCTCTCAATCCTGAGACATTGATGAACTCAAGTTTCTATCTATTCATTTGCTTTGAGTCACCAATGAGTGAGGCCGACTATAGGTTAACACCTCGGTGTCTTGAGTATGTGGTAGTAGAACTGTGGGAACGTTGAATGATCAAGATGGAATCTATCTCTATTATCCCCTTGTGCCAATTAATGGATTTGTCATTAATAAGTGCGCACCCATCTCAATTAAGAGTTAATTGGATGGTACTGATGACTACTGTGATTAATTGGGGCTCAAGGATAATAAGATGTGGAACTTAGATTGGAAGAGACGGATTTATTCCAATTGATCCACGGATATTGATAGAGGGGCCTACTTGTGGTAATTGGGAAGTTTAGGGTCTTCATTGTAATTTATTCCTAAGACTGGAGTGCAATTGCATTTATATAGTGGTGTTATTTGCAATTCACTGTGGGCCCGGATTGCACATGAGATGTGGGGTCGCGGTGTTCCAGTTGGAGCCAGCTTTCTAAGGAATCCCTAGTGGTCCCCACGCTAGCCCAAGTTATTGGAAAATACTAATCCGACTCGAACTCTAAAAAGAAAGGATAAGAAAAGAGAAACTTGCTAATTGCTTTGGAAGTGAGACTTCTATTTCAATTAGACAAGGGAGAGATTTGGAAGTCTATAAAATATCCTTGGACGTCCAAAAGACTCCCCCTCATGCCAAAACCCTTTCGTGCAAGAGTTGCGCGAGTTACTCTCCTCTCCTTTCTTCTAGTTCCTTGGAGTCTCGAGTTGGGATTTTCTCTTGAAGATTCCATCGTTCTTCTTGAGAAAAGAAATCCAATTCGGGGGTCATAGCGTGGAAGGCTAAGAGGTCTTGAAGAAGTCCATTAGAGCACTGCGGGTCTCCAAAGGTATGATCTACTTCTTCCATGTCGTAGATTATTTTGGATGTTTAGTGCTGGTATAATTTTTACTGTACATGGTCACGAGATTGAGGGTAACGCATCCTGGATTGGGTTTTGGTCTTATGGATAGTTGATCCCTGTGTCAAGTGGGTCAAAAGTTTTGAAAATCTATCCACGAGACCCACCTACTTCCAACAATTGGTATCAGAGCCATACCTCATCTCTAATCATGTTAGATCAGTAATCTTGTTCTAATCTTCGCATGAGATGCGAAGAGGATAGAGCAAGGGCTATGATAGGATCAGTGTTTATTGGGTTTGCTTGCTTTTGTAGTAGATACATGTTTGGAAAGTCACAAAAGGTTTTAATCATGATAGGAGGATGATAAGATGCCATTAAAACATACTGAGATCATTAGAGGTGATTGGGTACAGCAGGAGCCGAATCTGATAAAGAACCCAAATTTTTGGGTTCGTCAGGTCGGTTAGTCAAACGGACCACTATGGCTATAGAGGTCTGTTGGCTAACCGTAGGGACCAGATCGGCTAGCCGAACCTAGGCAGAATTATCTTGTTCTTGGTCTGAGTTGTTGTTTTTTTTTTTTTTTTTTTTTCGGGGGCGCTGCCCCTTGGAACCCCGCGAGCTGACCGGGCAGCTCGACCCCCGCCGGGGGCGCTGCCCCCGGACCCCCGTTGCGTAGGGGGTCTTGTATCGTGGTGGCAAAATATTTGGCATCTTGTTTTTCTATTGTGGTTTGGCAACTTGGTTTTGTGAGATGCTTTGTTGTATGAGATACTAACTTGCAGGTGATAATGTCCTCTCCATATGACCCACATGTTTTTCTTTCCTTTTAATTATTGGTTTATTCATGGCTAAGTGTAAAGGGCATCATGGTCTCCTTGGTTTCCCGTGAAAGGGCAAGGCATGGTGAATTTCCCTATAGCCCTTTTATGTCCATCTTTAGACTACCATGTAAGTCTCATTATAGAGACATAGGAATTTATGTATTTTTAAAATTTGTAAATTCTGGAGATGTCCGAAACAAAGAAGGAAAGAGAAGTTGGACTCCTAATCAAAGAGTTTGAAGATTACCAAAAGGTATTTTGGAGATGCCCAAAGAGTTTGAGGAATCCCAAAGTTTTGGAAAGTCTAGAAGTCCAAGAAGTCTTTTCCGCCTAGGTCATGTGGAGGAGAGGACTAGTCTTTTGTTATAGCACTTTCTATTTATGGATGAATGCTTATTTTAGAGTATTTCCATATTTGATCCAAACATAGCAAATTCCAAAATTGGTCAAATCAAATTAATTTTTGGAAAGAGTTCTAATTAGAGTTGGTAGGCCCATGAGATGGATCTATTGGTAACACTAATTTTAGAAACTAGACTTTCCTTAAAATAACTTGACTTGGAACCAATCATTGGTCTTATCATGAGATGAATATATACCTATATTTGATGGACCCATACACCTATAAGGAAATCCTCAACTCTAAAATATTAAGTGGGAGCGGGGCATTTCTATATATATAAAAATCCCCATGGTTTTCCACCATAGGTCCATTGTAAGGAAAGTATTAGCCTCGCGCCATTTTGAGAATGGCCATTCCCCACGGAGGGCTTGTATTTATCTGGATACTGGATATGGATCTCCTATGGATAGTGTTGATGAGACGGGGTGGGAGCCCACTCCCCAAGGAGGAGTTACCCACAACGGTTGTCATGCAATGCTAGTTGGTGGGTCACACTTAACTAAAATAATGATGTAGTATCCCTAAGGATTTGCCTCATGTATTTTAGAAACCGAAGCTAATCGGGAGTCATACATTATTTGGTATGAGATACCTAGATTGTAATGAATGAAGGGGATCATGGATAGTTAGTCTTAATCCAAATTTTGACCAACTTTGATCCGCACCAGTCTAGAGGTATTTGCACTCCCCAAGGAGGCATACCCCGCAGGATTAGGATTCCGATGTATTCTGAATTTTGTGGTTATGAGGATTCCCACATAAATTTGGTAGAATACTAAACCCTAATGTCATTTAAATTCATTAATTGAATGTATGGTTATGTGCTACAGTATTACAAGCATGAATTCGAATACTTTCAATCCACTTGCGACCATCCTCAACCAGAATAAGTTGGTGGGATCCAACTATGTAGACTGGAAACGGAATCTGGATATTGTCCTGACAGCTTCAGGATATAAATATGTCCTTACCAAAAACCCCCTTGAAGAGCCTGGCCCAGATGCATCAGAAGCAGAAAAGGACCTATACACCAAATGGGCCAAAGACGATGAGATGGCCCGATGTTACATTCTGGCATCCATGTCTAGTGTGCTGCAACATCAACATTAATCTTATAAGACTGCATATGATATGATATCGAATTTAAAGGAGATGTTTGCAGAACAAGGCAGACCTGCTAGGCAGGCAGCCATGAGGGTGCTCATTAGCACCAAGATGGCTGAAGGTACATCAGTACAGGAACACATGTTGAAGATGATGGACTCATTAAATGAGTTAGATGTACTGGGAGCTGCGATTGATGCAGAATCACAGATTGACATAATCCTTGAGTCACTACCAGAGTCATTCAACAATTTCAAGGTCAATTATAACATGAATAAAATGAATCTGACTCTGGCTGAGCTATCTAGTAAGCTGGTAGCAACTGAAGGGATTATGAAGAAAAAACCAACTGCCTTAATGACAGAAAAGTCAGATGCCAAGTCCAAGCCGAAAGGCAAAGAGCGGAAAGGCAAAAAGAAATCAATTCCAAAAGGTCCTAAGGTGGAGAATGGTCCAACTGGTGGCGTGGCTAAAGCTAAGGGTTCAGGGACAAAAGGAAAGTGTTTCCATTGTGGTAAGACAGGACATTGGAAGAGGAATTGTCCAGAATATCTGTCTAAGAAAAAGACTCCAGGTATGATTGAGTCACTTATATCTGAAGTTAGTTTTGCAACTGGTACTTCAGAATCCTGGTGTGTGGATTCCGGGGCAACTAATCACATATGTAATACGTTGCAGGGGTTCAGGGAAACCAGGAGGCTAAGTGATGGAGAAATCATTGTCAACCTAGGATCTGACGCTAAGGCGGAGGCTGTTTCAGTAGGAGTCATTACTTTATGTTTTTCAAATAAGAAATTGGTTTTGTCAGAAACATTATATGTACCGTCTTTAAGGCGGAATTTAATTTCAGTTTCTAGTTTGGTGAATAAAGGTTATTCTATTACTTTTGGTACTGAAGTTGTCATAAAGAGGAATGGTACTTTCATGTGTTCTGGCAAGGTAACCAATGGACTTTATTTGTTAACTCCCACGATGTATGAGATACATGATACTGAAACAATTAGTAGATCATCATTAAAGAGAAAGTCACCTTCATCTAATCCAACAAAACTTTGGCACCTGAGGCTAGGTCATATAAACCTTAACAGGATTGAGAGGCTAGTGAAAGATGGTATCTTACCTTCATTGGTGGTAGAACCAATGCCCATTTGTGAGTCCTGTTTGGAAGGTAAAATGACTAAAAGACCCTTTTCAGCTAAGGGTAATAGGGCCAAAGATTTATTGGAATTAGTGCATACTGATGTCTACGGACCCATTAATGTCAGGGCCAGAGGAGGATATGAGTACTTCATCACTTTCACAGATGATTACTCAAGATATGGTTACATATACCTTATGCACCGCAAGTCCGAAGCTTTTGAAAAGTTCAAAGAATTTCGAGCGGAAGCGGAAAAGCAATTAGGTAAGAGTATCAAGACTCTTCGATCAGATCGAGGAGGGGAATATCTCTCTGCCGATTTTATGGGTTACTTATCAGAAAATGGGATTCTATCTCAGTTGTCTGCTCCTGGTATGCCTCAACAGAATGGAGTAGCAGAAAGAAGGAACCGGACTCTTTTAGATATGATTAGGTCTATGCTGAGTTTCTCAAGATTACCTATATCCTTTTGGGGATATGCTTTGGATACTGCAATGTGCATACTAAACCTCGTACCATCTAAGTCTACACCTAAGACTCCCCGGGAATTGTGGTCTGGGCGAAAGCCTAGTCTACAACATTTACACATTTGGGGTTGTCCAGCATACGTGCTCAAGGTTAAGACGGATAAGTTGGAAGCGAAGTCGGAAGTATGCACATTTGTAGGATATCCTAAAGGAACTAAAGGTTGGTTATTCTATAATCCCAGAGAGCAGAAAGTGCTGGTCAGCACCAATGCGGTTTTTCTGGAGGAAGATTATATGATGGACCGGAAATTTTTAGAAAAGGTGATCTTGGAAGAGATTCAGGAGCAATCAATTCCAAATCCAAGTATGACCGGACTTGAGGAAGAACCACCCTTACCAGATGTAAGGACCCGAACCCTCACTAATTCTAATTATGTTAATTAATCCTGTTTCCTAGTGATTAAGACTTGTTGAGGGTCAATTAGTGTGAATTATTGGGTTGGACCCCCAATTAAATAGCTAAGGGCTTTTACGTAAATTGTCCTTGCGCCTCTAGGTTTACCCCGTCCATCTCCTTACGTGTGATTCATCGCGTAGATCATCTTCTGTGTTGAGCCCGAGTTAATCCGGACTCATCTTAAGCCAATTGGAGCCCTTCCGGACTAAACTGAAATTTCTAGAAAACAAGTGGGCTTGTGTGCAAATTCAGGAAAAATATGTTTAAAAAGGAGAGACTCAACGTATACTCCCATTCTTCCTCTCGTTCTCTTGGCTGGAGCTCTTGTTTTCTAGGTTTCTTCTCCTCTCCTTGATTGCAATCGAAGCATTGTGGGCGTTTGGGAGTGTGCATGCACAAGGGATGGCATCCACCCACATTCTTCTTCTTCCTTGACTCTTTTTTTCCATTATATTCTGGTGTAGAGTGATCTCTCCTCCAAGTTACAGCAATACAAGGTAAGGAATAGGTTCCATTTCGTCTTCTTGGGCTTGTTAGGATCTTAAGGACTTCGTTATTGACATGAATGTGGATTCTTCCACATTTTGGGCTTATGTGTAGAGAACCCATTAGAGTACAGGGAGTTTCCTCTGAGCATACAGCAAGAAGGATCTAGGAAGGGCTAAACACAGTAACAAGGCAAGTATTAAGTTATAGGTATTGCATGCATGGTTGAATGTGGATAATTTGAACTAGTTATTACATTTCAAATTCCAGCCATTTCTCTGTCATTGTTTAATGGATGCAAATGTGGTGTGAATCAAGATAGAATGATGGAGATGGGATTAGAAGGTGTGTGAGTATGGAATACTCTCCAGAACACTTCAGTTGAGCTTCAGAATTCCCTTATAAGTTAGTTCTGTAATAGTCCCGTATAGAAAATTGAGCTACAGAACTGCATTTTGATTTTCTGAAGCTTACAGCGAAGCTACGGCTAAGCCGTGAGCTCTTACGGCTCAATGTCCAGAGTGCAGTAAAATGAGGTTGTACTACGGCTCACTTACGGTCACGCCGTGAAATCCACTACGGCTAAGCCGTAACCTCCCTATGACCCAGCCGTAGGCTTAGCTCGGCTAAGCCATAGGCCAATATACGGTTGAACCGTAACCACACCGAAAATCCGGATGAACTGTGACCCCCTCTCGGCTAAGCCGTAACCCTGTATACGGCTAAGCCGTAAGAACCCAGTGAATGTAAGATATTAGGAATCTCAATGATGTTGTAGGGCTTTAGTCATGGTACCCTCTATACCTCCACTTTGGCCATTGGTAATTATACGTTGGAATGAATGAAGGATTTCCCAATGGCAAGTCATGGAGGTTGGCAAGAGAAGGGTGTTCCGTATGCACACAATGTAATACCCAGAAGCGGTAACACAACAACACCGAACATCTCATGTGTACCTCGTGCTGAATGTCCTTGGGAATCCGGAGGCTGCTTTATCGAAATGCATACATATTGATACATTACACTACCTTCAACATGACTGTTATCGAATTTACTTCCTCCAGCAAACCCCGAGGCAATTCAGACCTGAGCTGCTAATGAGTGCGTGTCTGACAAGCCAGAGCTTCTATTGAGTGTGTGCTTGCTAGCCAAGGGTATAGCTGAGGCTCGGGCCTTGTAACCTACCTGCATGTGTTTCGTTTAAGCATTCGTTATTTCATGGTTAACTATTCCTTATGTATGTTATGATTCGTATGATGACTCCGAGTCGGCACCACTTAGCTTTTGCCCTTTGGGTATTTATATGTCACCACTGCAGTAGGTTTACGGAGGGGTTGTCGACGCTCCTCGGGAAGCTAGCTTGATCCCCTAGCGACCCATACGTTATGTATGCTCCCGTTGGGAGAATAGAGCATCGTGGTTGCCAATCAGTATGTATAACATTAAGTTTTACTCATGCATCATGCATATTGATTGTTCTTGCTAATGTATTATGTTATATTAATTCCTATGCTTAGTATTTGCTTAACCGTCGTGTTAACAGTGTTACCCTCGGTATTGCAGATACAGCACCCGCTCCCGACACGAACACTGACGCGGCCCCGGAAGATACCCCAACGGTACCTCGGGGTGTAGGTGAATGGATGGATGGCGACGTTTACTACTAGCCATCCTACGGAGAGCGTCTTTTCTGGGAATATTATGTTGAAGACTTTTGTATCACCTTTAAGGACTGATTTTGGGAATGTATTTAAAGGACTATAACACTATTGTATGTAAATATGTTTTAATAGACTATGAACTTTGTGTGCTCTTGATGATTATGAGTATTTCACAGGTTCTCGATTTTGATAATTTATGTTTGTATGTGTGTCAGTATACCTCACACGTTCCTGTGAAATCTCCCTTGTAGGAATTCGTGCAAAATTCTTCAGGGCACGGATTTCTACGGGATTACGTATTCACGCCCTGGGGGCCCACTCAAATCCCCATATTCCCGGGATTGGGGCGTGACATACGTAAGTAATGGTATCAGAGCCACTCCAAGAAGTCACTTAAAAGACTTAGCAACATTAGGAAGCGTGGTGAGGTTCCGATAGATCCGTTTAAGTGGGTTTCTACTATAATGATAACTATGGTATGACTGTAGTATGTATGTATGTTTGTGCATCTAATTAGACATATATGATTAATGACCATTGTGACTGCAGAACCATGGCGTCTGGATCCGGTACGAACAACAGCTCTGGTGATAATAATCGTAATAACATTGAGTTGGACGGTGCAGACCCTCCACCACAACCTCCTCCTCAACCCACCTACAATACAGAGGAACGGTTTATGATGTTAATGCATCAATTGGCAGCTAGTAATGCCAATCAGGCCGCCATGCAGTTGCAGATGGCCGCCATGTTAAACCGACAGGATCAGCCAGGAGATCCCAACTCCTTGTATGAGAAGTTTCGAAAAAGGGGAGCAACAGAGTTTACTGGACGTGAGGATCCGTTACAAGCAGATGAATGGTTTGTCCACACGGAAAATGTTTTCGATACCTTAACTTGCACACCCAGGCAGCAACTGGTCCTCGCAGCATCCATGTTTAGAGACGTCGCGGATACATGGTGGAAGAGTATTCGGGACCACATGAGGACTATGCCGGACGCCACTGTTTGGGAAGCCTTTAAGAGGCAGTTCCGGAAGAAGTTCATTCCCGACCACGTTACTCGCAAAAAGAAGGCAGAGTTTCTTTCCCTGCAGCAGAACCTCATGACCGTTGCAGAATACGTGCATGTATTCAGCCAGCTTGCTCGGTTTGCTCTAGACTTGATTGATACTGAGGAGAAGAGGGTGGAAAGATTTCTGGAAGGGTTAAGGCCTGCTATCAAGGGACATGCCACTGCCTTTCAGCGTCCCGTTCAATATGACGATGCAGTGGCCAGGGCTTATGCAGCGGAAGAAATTGAGAAGAGCCTATTCTTGGGGGAGTCTAAGAAGAGTGCTCCACCTTCTGGGAAAGGTCAACAGTACTCTAAGAAACAGAAGGGAGTTGCTAGCAGCGCGTCCCGACCAGTTTGCGGTGCATGCGGAAAGGGTCATGAAACTAGTAAATGTTGGAGGCCCATGGGAGCCTGTTTTGGCTATGGCTCCATGGACCATCGCTTGTCTGAGTGTCCAAGAAGGAAGGAATTTAGCCAAGGCTTTCAACAGCAGCAGTATCAGCAGCCCCCTCCTGCGCCTAACCGACAGCAACAGCAAGTGAGACAAGGCCAAGGGCAGACACGACAAGGCCAGGGACAACAGAGACAAGGACAGCAACACCGACCCCAAAGGCAAGGCCGCGCTTATGCATTGACACAAGAAGAGGCAGAGGCGGCAGAACATGCGGTTGTAGGTAAGGTTTCTGTTTACGGTATTGAAGCTAAAGTGTTGTTTGATTCGGGATCCTCACACTCCTTCATCTCACCTCGGTTCTCTAGTAGGATACGGGAATCGCCTGCACAATTGCCATATGTGTTAAGTGTTATCACTCCGGTTGGTAAACGGGTAACCTGTGATGACTATTACCCTGGTTGTCGAGTTCTCATCGGAGAAGTCCTTCTCCCAGCGGAACTTATTGTGCTACCCATGCACGATTTCGATGTAATCCTAGGCATGGACTGGCTAACCAAATATATGGCCTGTTTGGATTGCTTCCGTAAGACCGTCACCGTAAGGGTGAGTGAAGATGGTCCAAGTGCGGTGTTCCAAGGTGACAAGAAGAGTTCGAACACCAGATTGATTTCAGCACTTCGAGCGGAACGATTAATACATAGTGGTTGTGAGGGCTATATTGCCTTCATCGTAGAAAAGAAATCACCTAAGAAGTTAGAAGAAATACCTGTGGTTTGCGAATTTCCGGATGTATTCCCGGATGAAGTACCCGGCCTTCCACCAATCAGGGAAGTGGATTTTACTATAGAGCTAGTACCCGGTACCGCTCCCATCTCTAAGGCTCCATATAGAATGGCCCCAGCAGAGCTACGTGAACTGAAACTACAGTTACAAGAATTATTGGATAAAGGATTCATTCGCCCTAGCACATCTCCATGGGGAGCCCCGGTTTTATTTGTGAAGAAGAAGGATGGCACCCTTAGAATGTGTATTGATTACCGGCAGTTGAATCAGGTGACAATTAAAAACAAATATCCACTGCCTAGAATTGATGAATTGTTTGATCAGCTACAGGGTGCAACACATTTTTCGAAGATCGATCTTAGGTCTGGATATCATCAACTGCGAGTTAGGGACCAAGATGCATCGAAGACAGCTTTCAGGACAAGATATGGGCATTACGAATTCTTGGTTATGCCTTTTGGATTGACAAATTCCCCCGCAGTGTTTATGGCTTTAATGAACAAGATCTTTTCACCATATCTTGATCAGTTCGTGGTAATTTTCATTGATGATGTTCTGGTGTATTCCAAGACCAAGGACGAGCATGCGGAGCATTTGAGGACCTCTCTACAATTGCTAAGGGACCACTGATTGTATGCCAAACTGGACAAATGTGAATTTTGGCTGGAACAAGTTGCCTTTTTAGGGCATATAATTTCTAAGGATGGGCTTGCAGTAGATCCAGCTAAGATTAAGGCTATAACTACATGGCAGAGTCCCAAAACCGTTGCAGAAATTAGAAGTTTTGTTGGCTTGGCCGGTTATTATAGAAGGTTCGTGAAGGACTTTTCCAAAATAGTCGCCCCTTTGACCAAGTTGACACGAAAGAATGAACCATTTGTGTGGTCCGCTGAGTGTGAATCGAGTTTCCAACTCCTTAAGGAGAAATTAACCTCAGCCCCGATCCTATCCCTACCGGAAGGGAGTGGCGGATTTGTCATCTATACGGATGCTTCAGGCATTGGGCTAGGGTGTGTACTCATGCAGAATGGAAAGGTAATAGCATATGGATCTCGCCAATTGAAGGAACATGAGAAAAACTATGCCGTGCATGACTTGGAATTGGCTGCAGTAATTTTCGCGCTGAAGATGTGGAGACATTATTTATATGGAGAGAAATTTGAAGTCCATAGTGATCATCGCAGTCTCCAGTATCTGTTTTCGCAGCATGATCTTAACATGAGACAGCGCAGGTGGTTGGAATTCATAAAGGACTATGACTTCCCGATTAGATACCTCCCTGGAAAAGGGAATGTAGTAGCTGATGCTTTAAGCAGGAAATCCACCATCGAGTTGGCAGTCTTGTGTGGTGAATGGTCTCTAGTGGAAGAATTCCGAGATCTGGACGTGGAAGCTGAATTCGTAGATGATAAGGTCATGTTAGTGGCTATGTCCGTCTTCGAACCCACCTTGATTCAGCAGATCAAGGAGAGACAGTTTGAAGACCCGGAGTTTGTCAAGATTCGTGACCATATTTCTGAGAAACCGGATTTCAGGACTGTAGACGGTGTGTTGTACTTTCGAGATCGGCTTTGTGTTCCAGGAGTTCAAAATCATAACCTCAAAAGGGCAATTATGACTGAAGCACACCATGCCCGGTACTCCATGCACCCAGGGAGTACAAAAATGTACCGGAATCTACATGGCAGGTTTTGGTGGAATAACATGAAGAGGGACATAGCGGGCTTTGTGGCCAAGTGCCTTACCTACCAACGAGTGAAGGTTGAGCACAGGAAGCCTCCCGGGTTGTTACACCCTCTATCAATTCCTAAATGGAAATGGGAGAATCTGACGATGGATTTCGTTTCCGGACTACCTCGAACAAGTAGGCACCATGATGTAGTGTGGGTGATTGTCGACCGACTAACAAAATCAGCCCACTTTATTCCCATCAAGAAAGGGATGAAATTTCAGGAAATGGCCAAGATCTTCATTGATGAGATTGTACGGCTACATGGTACCCCGGTCTCGATTGTGTCCGATCGAGATAGTAGGTTTGTGTCTTCCTTTTGGCAGTCTTTCCAGACATCTTTAGGCACCAAACTCAGTTTTAGCACGGCTTACCATCCTCAGACAGATGGGCAATCGGAACGAACGATACAGACCCTGGAAGATATGCTACGAGCTAGCGTTATGGATTTCGGGAAGGAGTGGGATGAGCACCTCTCCTTGTGCGAGTTTGCATATAATAACAGCTTTCACGCGAGCATCGATATGGCCCCATTTGAAGCCTTGTATGGACGAAAGTGCCGTACGCCAGTCTGTTGGGAAGAAGTTGGGGTTAGGAGTTTCCATGGACCCACTCTGGTAGCGGATACAGCAGAGAAAGTACAAAAAGTGCAAGATAGACTGAGAACTGCACGATCGCGCCAGAAAAGTTATGCAGATAACCGCCGCCGGCCCCTCGAGTTCCAAGTGGGGGACAGAGTTTTCCTAAAAGTTTCCCCAATGAAGGGTACTATCAGGTTTGGCCAGAAGGGTAAGCTTGCTCCTCGGTTCGTCGGGCCTTTTGAGATACAGAGTAGAGTGGGAGACTTAGCTTATCGGTTGAAGCTGCCACCCTCGCTTGCGGGAGTTCATAATGTGTTCCATGTATCAATGCTCCGGAAATACCTCCCAGATCCTTCACATGTTCTTGAGTTGGATGATATACAGGTAAGGCCTAATGTGAGCTACGAAGAGAGACCCCTTTGTATCGTTGACACTAAGGAACAGGTGCTGCGTACGCGAACGATCAAATGGGTCAAGGTGTTATGGAATCACCATGGACAGGAAGAGGCCACTTGGGAACTCGAAGGTCAAATTCGGGCGAAATATCCAGAGCTACTACCTAAGGTACGTGCATTCGGAGGACCGAATGATCTTAAGTGGGGGAGGATGTAAGGACCCGAACCCTCACTAATTCTAATTATGTTAATTAATCCTGTTTCCTAGTGATTAAGACTTGTTGAGGGTCAATTAGTGTGAATTATTGGGTTGGACCCCCAATTAAATAGCTAAGGGCTTTTACGTAAATTGTCCTTGCGCCTCTAGGTTTACCCCGTCCATCTCCTTACGTGTGATTCATCGCGTAGATCATCTTCTGTGTTGAGCCCGAGTTAATCCGGACTCATCTTAAGCCAATTGGAGCCCTTCCGGACTAAACTGAAATTTCTAGAAAACAAGTGGGCTTGTGTGCAAATTCAGGAAAAATATGTTTAAAAAGGAGAGACTCAACGTATACTCCCCTTCTTCCTCTCGTTCTCTTGGCTGGAGCTCTTGTTTTCTAGGTTTCTTCTCCTCTCCTTGATTGCAATCGAAGCATTGTGGGCGTTTGGGAGTGTGCATGCACAAGGGATGGCATCCACCCACATTCTTCTTCTTCCTTGACTCTTTTTTTCCATTATATTCTGGTGTAGAGTGATCTCTCCTCCAAGTTACAGCAATACAAGGTAAGGAATAGGTTCCATTTCGTCTTCTTGGGCTTGTTAGGATCTTAAGGACTTCGTTATTGACATGAATGTGGATTCTTCCACATTTTGGGCTTATGTGTAGAGAACCCATTAGAGTACAGGGAGTTTCCTCTGAGCATACAGCAAGAAGGATCTAGGAAGGGCTAAACACAGTAACAAGGCAAGTATTAAGTTATAGGTATTGCATGCATGGTTGAATGTGGATAATTTGAACTAGTTATTACATTTCAAATTCCAGCCATTTCTCTGTCATTGTTTAATGGATGCAAATGTGGTGTGAATCAAGATAGAATGATGGAGATGGGATTAGAAGGTGTGTGAGTATGGAATACTCTCCAGAACACTTCAGTTGAGCTTCAGAATTCCCTTATAAGTTAGTTCTGTAATAGTCCCGTACAGAAAATTGAGCTACAAAACTGCATTTTGATTTTCTGAAGCTTACGGCGAAGCTACGGCTAAGTCGTGAGCTCTTACGGCTCAATGTCCAGAGTGCAGTAAAATGAGGTTGTACTACGGCTCACTTACGGTCACGCCGTGAAATCCACTACGGCTAAGCCGTAACCTCCCTATGACCCAGCCGTAGGCTTAGCTCGGCTAAGCCATAGGCCAATATACGGTTGAACCGTAACCACACCGAAAATCCGGATGAACTGTGACCCCCTCTCGGCTAAGCCGTAACCCTGTATACGGCTAAGCCGTAAGAACCCAGTGAATGTAAGATGTTAGGAATCTCAATGATGTTGTAGGGCTTTAGTCATGGTACCCTCTATACCTCCACTTTGGCCATTGGTAATTATACGTTGGAATGAATGAAGGATTTCCCAATGGCAAGTCATGGAGGTTGGCAAGAGAAGGGTGTTCCGTATGCACACAATGTAATACCCAGAAGCGGTAACACAACAACACCGAACATCTCATGTGTACCTCGTGCTGAATGTCCTTGGGAATCCGGAGGCTGCTTTATCGAAATGCATACATATTGATACATTACACTACCTTCAACATGACTGTTATCGAATTTACTTCCTCCAGCAAACCCCGAGGCAATTCAGACCTGAGCTGCTAATGAGTGCGTGTCTGACAAGCCAGAGCTTCTATTGAGTGTGTGCTTGCTAGCCAAGGGTATAGCTGAGGCTCGGGCCTTGTAACCTACCTGCATGTGTTTCGTTTAAGCATTCGTTATTTCATGGTTAACTATTCCTTATGTATGTTATGATTCGTATGATGACTCCGAGTCGGCACCACTTAGCTTTTGCCCTTTGGGTATTTATATGTCACCACTGCAGTAGGTTTACGGAGGGGTTGTCGACGCTCCTCGGGAAGCTAGCTTGATCCCCTAGCGACCCATACGTTATGTATGCTCCCGTTGGGAGAATAGAGCATCGTGGTTGCCAATCAGTATGTATAACATTAAGTTTTACTCATGCATCATGCATATTGATTGTTCTTGCTAATGTATTATGTTATATTAATTCCTATGCTTAGTATTTGCTTAACCGTCGTGTTAACAGTGTTACCCTCGGTATTGCAGATACAGCACCCGCTCCCGACACGAACACTGACGCGGCCCCGGAAGATACCCCAACGGTACCTCGGGGTGTAGGTGAATGGATGGATGGCGACGTTTACTACTAGCCATCCTACGGAGAGCGTCTTTTCTGGGAATATTATGTTGAAGACTTTTGTATCACCTTTAAGGACTGATTTTGGGAATGTATTTAAAGGACTATAACACTATTGTATGTAAATATGTTTTAATAGACTATGAACTTTGTGTGCTCTTGATGATTATGAGTATTTCACAGGTTCTCGATTTTGATAATTTATGTTTGTACGTGTGTCAGTATACCTCACACGTTCCTGTGAAATCTCCCTTGTAGGAATTCGTGCAAAATTCTTCAGGGCACGGATTTCTACGGGATTACGTATTCACGCCCTGGGGGCCCACTCAAATCCCCATATTCCTGGGATTGGGGCGTGACACCAGACCCAGTAGTTACACCAGTACCTCGTCGTAGTGGGAGGATTGTCAGACCCCCTGACAGGTTCTCATTCTTGGGAGAGTCTTATGAAGCAATCCCAAAAGAGCCGGAACAAGATCCCTCTAACTATGATGAAGCAATCAATGACTTAGACTCGGGACGCTGGCAAGATGCTATGAAAGCTGAGATAGAGTCTATGTACTCAAATCAGGTCTGGACACTTGTGGACTTGCCTGCCAATATTAAACCTATTGGGTGCAAGTGGGTCTACAAGAGAAAAAGAGGACCAGATGGAAGAGTGGAGACCTATAAGGCTAGGCTTGTTGCGAAAGGATATACTCAGAAAGAGGGGATCGATTATGAGGAAACCTTCTCGCCAGTAGCCATGCTCAAATCCATCCGGATACTCTTATCCATTGCGGCTCATCTCGATTACGAGATTTGGCAAATGGATGTCAAGACGGCTTTTCTCAATGGCCATCTTGAGGAAGACATCTATATGGTGCAGCCAGACGGTTTTGTAGCTAAAAACCAGGAGCAAAAAGTTTGCAAGCTGCAGAAGTCTATTTATGGACTGAAGCAGGCATCCCGAAGCTGGAATATCCATTTTGACCAGGCAATCAAGTCATTTGGTTTTTGTCAAAATCCGGATGAGTCATGTGTGTACATGAAAAGTGAAGGTGACAGGGTAGTTTTTCTGGTTTTATATGTTGATGACATCCTTCTCCTCGGGAAAGACATAGGAATGTTGTCAACGGTAAAAGTTTGGTTAGCCAAAACTTTTGATATGAAGGACTTGGGAGAAGCTAGTTACATCCTAGGGATCAAACTCTATCGAGACCGGAAAAATAGGATGATTGGCTTATCCCAAGCTGCATACATAGATAAGGTGCTAGTACGATTTGCAATGCAAGACTCCAAGAAGGGTATCACACCTTTCAGGCATGGAGTGCACCTTTCCAAGGATCAGTGTCCTAAGACACCCGAGGAAAAGGAGCAAATGAGGTCGATACCATACGCTTCGGCTGTTGGTAGCCTCATGTATGCTATGTTATGTACTAGACCAGATATCAGTTATGTAGTGGGCCTAGTCAGCAGATATCAATCTAATCCAGGACCTGAACATTGGACTGCTGTAAAATGTATTCTCAAATACTTGAGAAGGACTAGAGATTACATGTTGATTTATAGCAGTGATGAGTTGATTCCAGTCGGATACACAGATTCTGACTTTATGTCAGATAAGGATTCTAGGAAATCCACCTCTGGTTATGTATTTATGCTTGGAGGCGGAGCTATCAGCTGGAGGAGTATAAAACAAGAATGTACCGCTGATTCAACCTCGGAAGCTGAATATGTAGCAGCTTGTGAAGCAGCTAAGGAAGCAGTATGGCTTAAAAGATTCCTTTTGGAACTTGGGGTGGTACCTTTGGCACGACAGCCACTCACAGTTTACTGTGATAGCAGCGGGGCAGTCGCTCAGTCAAAGGAACCCAGAAGCCATAAAAGCCAAAAGCATGTACAGAGGAAGTATCATTTAGTCAGAGAGATTATGCAGAGAGGTGATATTGCTATTACCAAGATAGCCTCTGCAGACAATTTGGCATATCCCTTTACTAAGCCTTTGACTACCAAAGTCTTTGAGCAACACGTAGAAGGGATGGGCATGAGATGCAACCCTGACTGGCATTGAGCCCAAGTGGGAGATTGTTAGATTTTGTGGACTCAATCCATCAGTTGATGTAATAAATTGATTAATTTCTTTATTTATCAATAAAATCATGCTTTGCTTTCATGAGATGAATGTTATTTTACTACTTCATGCACATGACCAATACGTATGACATAATGGTTCATGAGTTGAACCGGATCCCATTAGTATATTAGATGTGATATATGTGCATGGATGAGATCCACGCGCAGGAGATATATGTCACAAATCTTATACTTAAAATAGCTTCACAACCAGTAATGAGATTGGGCATCTCATTTGATAAGGTTGCAGCACTTTGATCACTATGAGATAGTGTGATTTGTCTCGATCATCAGAATGTAAGATTCTGGATCACGGTGCTGGTACATTGGATGTATTGAAGGACCATGAGATGCACCTTATGGAATTCCATCTCAATAATAAGGTATGCTCTCATAATTCCCTAGCAATAGGCTCTCAATCCTGAGACATTGACGAACTCAAGTTTCTATCTATTCATTTGCTTTGAGTCACCAATGAGTGAGGCCGACATAGGTTAACACCTCGGTGTCTTGGGTATGTGGTAGTAGAACTGTGGGAACGTTGAATGATCAAGATGGAATTTATCTCTATTATCCCCTTGTGCCAATTAATGGATTTGTCATTAATAAGTGCGCACCCATCTCAATTAAGAGTTAATTGGATGGTACTGATGACTACTGTGATTAATTGGGGCTCAAGGATAATAAGATGTGGAACTTAGATTGGAAGAGACGGATTTATTCCAATTGATCCACGGATATTGATAGAGGGGCCTACTTGTGGTAATTGGGAAGTTTAGGGTCTTCATTGTAATTTATTCCTAAGACTGGAGTGCAATTGCATTTATATAGTGGTGTTATTTGCAATTCACTGTGGGCCCGGATTGCACATGAGATGTGGGGTCGCGGTGTTCCAGTTGGAGCTAGCTTTCTAAGGAATCCCTAGTGGTCCCCACGCTAGCCCAAGTTATTGGAAAATACTAATTCGACTCGAACTCTAAAAAGAAAGGATAAGAAAAGAGAAACTTGCTAATTGCTTTGGAAGTGAGACTTCTATTTCAATTAGACAAGGGAGAGATTTGGAAGTCTATAAAATATCCTTGGACGTCCAAAAGACTCCCCCTCACGCCAAAACCCTTTCGTGCAAGAGTTGCGCGAGTTACTCTCCTCTCCTTTCTTCTAGTTCCTTGGAGTCTCGAGTTGGGATTTTCTCCTGAAGATTCCATCGTTCTTCTTGAGAAAAGAAATCCAATTCGGGGGTCATAGCGTGGAAGGCTAAGAGGTCTTGAAGAAGTCCATTAGAGCACTGCGGGTCTCCAAAGGTATGATCTACTTCTTCCATGTCGTAGATTATTTTGGATGTTTAGTGCTGGTATAATTTTTACTGTACATGGTCACGAGATTGAGGGTAACACATCCTGGATTGGGTTTTGGTCTTATGGATAGTTGATCCCTGTGTCAAGTGGGTCAAAAGTTTTGAAAATCTATCCACGAGACCCACCTACTTCCAACAAAAAGAACCAAATTATGCACTGTGAAGGATGACTAATAAAAGACATCATCCTCGTTCCACTCGTTTATATCCCCAGGTATCGCTGTGGTTCCCTCTGGGGGAGAATTGACTGCCTTATTAGCACTGGGTTCCATACTTGTAACACTAAGAGTAGCACTGTTAACACGACAGTCAAGCAAATATAAGGGCACATAAACCTATCATGATGTAACAATTGAAATTAAAAACAACATAATGATTAAAAGAGAGCAATAACGGAAGCTAGACATGTTGTGCATGTAAATAAGCATGAATGGAGAATCATACATGGAAAGACAACATCACACTAAGTAGCATCCACGTGACTATCTTCTCTCTAGTAAAAGAGCGTATCGTACAGTGGGAAATCACTAACAGTCGGGTCAAGCCCATCTAGTTACCCTAAGAGCATCGACCAACTCTTCATATAACTACTGCAGTATGTAACATATTGAATACCCTCATTCAGTCTCGTCAAACCTCTTATGGGTACAAGCTAAGTGGTGCTGACTCAATGTATCAAGACTGATCTGAATTCATACTTTCATACTTATACATAGCGATCAATTCATATCTATACATAAATATATATCAGTCTTGAGATCATAACCAATCATAAAATCAGGATTGAATAAAGTAACGATAACCAACAATGCATACTTAAATGAGCTATCAGAGTTCAAACCCTCTCAACCTTAGCTACACCTGTTTTGGCTCACGGGCTCATGCTCAATAGAAGCTCCGTCTTTGATTTTGCCTCAAGGTTCATAAGGAAGAATGGGTACATGATTAAATCATGTCGAGGGCAAGGTTTACTTAAACAATATGAATGCATTCAGATGGAGAGGTTAATAAGGAAATTTACTAGCCAACCCTATGCTAAGACATTTCATGTTTCCTTAGTCATTCAATACGGCGTATTCATAAAACGTCCGGTGTCAATGTGTTACCAGAATTTTAGATAGTGTTTGGTTCGCTGGAATGAAGGCCGGAATGGAATGGTCATTCCGTTGGAATGACCATTCCCACATTTGGTTCATAAAAAAGTGGGGGAATGATCATTACTTCAGGAATCACCATTCCTTTGTATGAGAGAATCACCATTCCATTGGGGTTGGGGGGGGGGGTGGGGCGCTAGAGGAATGGTCATTCCATTCCTTCTTATAAATCACTTGTGTCGATAAAAGCCCTAACCCCTGCTGCGATACCAAATAACACTCGTTTTCTCTCTCTGCTCTTCCCTTCTTCACTTGTCTCTACCGTCTCTCTCATCTGATCCATCGCTGAGTAAGCACAGTCGTTCAGGTATGATCTCCCTTCACTCTCTGTTGTTCTCTTCTCTTTCTTCCTCCTTCATTGCTACAGACGTACGATCCCTCTTCTCTTTTTCCTTCTTCACTGCTACTGATCGAACCCTAGCTTTTGGGGCTGGGATAGGGGAGATTGAAAGGAGGCTAGGACAGTGGATTCGATGACGCTAGAGTAGTTGGATCCGAGGATGAAAGGGAGAGGGGTTTTTTCCTGGTACTTCCCCAAGATCTGGATGAGACTCATCGCTCGGATTCAAACCCAAATGATGTGGGAGAATCCAAGGACGGGATGGGATGTGAGGATGAGATGGAGATGGGAGACCCTGATTAGATCGATACAATCGGATAGCCACATCTTTCGCACAGAAGAGCCTCCATGGAAGAGGAGCTTTGTGGAGAACTGGGGACAGTGAGAGGGGGAGAGTGAGAGGAGGCTGGTCGAGAGGGACAGAGGAAGATTGAGGGCCTGGGACAGTGGGGATAGAGAGAGCGAGAAGGAAAGTGAGAGGGGGTTGGGCAAAAGGGGCAGAAGGAGGGAAGGGGCTGGGACAGTGGGGACAAAGGGAGGGAGCGGGCTGGGGACAGTGAGAAGGGACGAATGAGAGGAGGATAGGTGAGAGGGATAGAGGGACAAAGGGAGGGAGGAGACTGAGACAGGGAGAGGGGAGGAAGTGGGACAGTGAGAGAGGGAGAGGGGGGTTGGGACAGTGAGAGAGGAAGAAGGGGCTAGGACAATGGGGACAGAGAGAAGGGAGAATTAGGATTAGGACAGAGGGAGAGGCTGGGACAGTGGGGGCAGAGAGAATGGGAGAATTGTGGATAGAAAGGGGGAGAGGGGGGCTGGCGCAATGGGGTTAGAAGGAGCGAGAGGGACAGAGGGATGGAGGAGGTTGAGATAGAGAGAGGGGAAGAAGTAGGACAGTGAAAAAGTGAGAGGGGGTTAGGACAGTGAGAGAGGAAGAGGGGGCTGGGACAGTGGGGACAGAAAGAAGGGGAGAATTATGGATAGAGAGGGGGGAGAGGGGGGCTAGCTGAGACAGAGAGAGGGGAAGAAGTAGGACAGTGAAAAAGTGAGAGGGGGTTAGGACAAGACAGTGAGAGAGGAAGAGGGGGGTTGGGACAGTGGGGACAGAGAGAAGGGGAGAATTGTGGATAGAGAGGGGGAAAGGGGGGATGGGACAATGGGATGGAGGGGGCTGTAACAGTGGGAAGAGAGAGAGGGGGGAGAATTGGGGAAGAAAGAAATGAGACAAAGAGAGGGAGAAGTGGCGGTTAGGACAGTGTGGATAGAGAAAGAGGGGATGAATTGGGGACAGAGAGAGAAGGAGAGGGGGGTTGGGACACAGAGAGAGGGAGAATTGGGCTAGGACAGTGGAGACAGAGAGAGGGGGGAGAAGTGGAGACAGAGAGGGGGAGAACTGGAACAGAGAGAAAGAGAGGGGGCTGGGACAGTGGGGACAGAGAGGGGGGAGAATTGGGAAAATAAAGAAGGAGGGGGGGCTGGTACAATGGGGACACAGAGAGAGGGGGAGAATTAGGAACAGAGAGAGGGGGCTGGGATCATTTTTTAAAGTTGTCTTTTTATTCTGATATATCCTTAGAATGGTAAGTTGCATGTGTTTATATTATTTTTACTATCTCCATTCATATTTTTTCGAATGATGCTTTAATCATGTCCTCAGTGGTACCTATTTTTTATTAAATTGATGTATCTTTCTTTTATGATAGTTATGGCACGTGTTAGTCTAGCCAAAAAAAACTGAAAGTGTAGAAATTGGCAATGGTTATGCAGTGGTGGTTGGACATTCTAGATCTACTAGGTTTATTCATACAATTATCATATAAATTATTCAAAAAACAATGTATGCGTGGGGTTAGATCTAAGTACCAATTAGATTACTATGGTAATAGAGAAATAATTGAGAATTGGCTGTACAAGAGTGATCACACATGTTTGAACAATTTTAGAATGACTAGGCGACCATTTGTGAAGTTATGTCACTTGCTTAGCACAATTGGAAAGCTGGAACCAACCAGACACATGTTGGTTGATGAGTAGGTTGCAATTTCCTTGCATATCCTTGCTTATCATGTGAAAAATAGGGTAATTCAGAGTGAGTTTAATCGTTCAGTGGAGTCAATAAGTAGGCACTTCAAAAGGTTTTTGGTTGCAGTCATTAGACTACAAGGAGAGTTATTTAAGAAACCTAAGCTAATACCAGAAAACTCGATAGATGAAAAATGGAAGTGGTTTAACGTAAATGATTCATATCTTTTTACAATTGTTGTTGTGTAATTTATCATCTATGTGTAGACATATTTTGACGCATTGTAATGTCTTGTAGGGATGTTTAGGGGCTTTAGATGGGACACACATATCGGTTCATGTGCCGGCTATTGACAGACCTAGGTATCGAACTAGAAAAAATCACATTGCAACTAATGTCTTTGCAACATGTGTAAGGTCCCGAATTCCACTAATCTTGATTTACATTAATTAAGCTCATTCTCTATTAATTGAACTCGATTAAGGCTAATTTAATCCAAAAATTATCGGGTTTGGGCCTCAGATAGGGAGTTGAGCGGAGTTCGGCCCTACTTAAGTAGTTAAGGGCCTTTTCGTAATTTGTCCCTGCACCTCTTGGACACCTCATCCATTTCCTTTCGTGGAATCCTTCGCGTAGATCATCTTTCATGTTGGGTCCGACTTGATCCGGACTTATCTTGGTCCAATTAAGGTGCATTTGGCCTAAACTAAAATTTCTTAAAACGTTTGGCCTTGCATGTAACTTTCAGAGATTACATGTTTAAATGGGAGCACAACGTATCTTGCTTTCTCTTCTTTTCGAACAGCTGTTGGAGCTCTCCCTTCTCTTCAGTTGCTTCTCATTTCTCTTCCTCTTGAGGTGCTACCACAACTGGAAAGGGGTTGTGCATGTGTTAGAAAACGCCTCCACTGATTTCCTTCTCCCTTGTGTAACTCTTTCCTAAAATCTATAGCAGTATAAGGTGAGGGGTTGTCTTCATTTCATCCTTTGGGTTATTAGGGCCATAAGGACTCCACCACATGACATGCATGTGAACTTAAACCCCATTTTCTTCTTTGCATGTTCTATTATAGAGAACCCATTCCAATTTGGAGTTTTCCCTTTACCCACATGACAAGAAGAGTTAGAAAGGGGCTAAACACTGGTAACAAGGCAAGTATTTGAGATTATAAGCACTGCATGTGTAATTTATTCATTGCATGTTGAGTTAGTTCTTCCAATTTTTCCAACTGCAGTCTCTTCTTAAAGGGTTGTGTACTGACTGAAATCGGAATTGACCTACAGAACCGTATTCAGGTTTCTGAAGCTTACGGTGAAGGTACGGCTAAGCCATGAGCACTTACGGCTCAAGGTCCAGAGAGTAACAAAAACTGATTTTGTACTACGGCTCACCTACGGAGCCGTTATGATAAATTATGTTTGTACGTGTGTCAGCATGCCTTACACGTTCCTGTGAAATCTTCCTTATAGGAATTCGTGCATAATTCTTCAGGGCACGGATTTCTACGGGATTACGTATCCACGCCCTGGGGGTCCACTCAAATCCCCAAATTCCCGAGATCGGGGCGTGACAGCGTGTACCCCAAATCTACAATTTACTTATGTATTGCCCGGATGGGCTGATGGTCAAGTGTTACGGGATGCAATTGTTAGAAGACATGGTCTAGTTATTCCATGTGGTAAGACACAATACTATTACAAAATAAATAATCATCTGATTTTTTAAAAAAATTATAAATCACTAACATAATAAAAATGTTCAATTTGTTTAAGGTACTTACTATTTGGTTGATGCTGGGTATACAAATGGCGAAGGTTTTCTTGCACTATATAGAGGTCAACGTTATCATCTGAATGAGTGGAGTAATGGACGTCAACCGACGAGCGTGGAGGAATATTTTAACATGAAGCATTCAATTGCTAGAAATGTAATAGCAAGGGCCTTTGGGATATTGAAAAAACAATGGGCAATTCTTAGGAGTCCTGCCTTTTATCCCATTAATATTCAAGTTCATATTATCTTGGTGTGTTGTTTGCTTCATAATTATATAAGGAATGAGTTACTTGTGGACCCATATGAAGATATAAAACCAAACGAGGAGGACAACAAAGGAGACACGGATCTAAGAGACTTCAGTTGAATGGACCTCATTTAGACAACAAATGGCTGTTTCTATGTTTACTACGTGGAGATGAACTATTTGAATTTGTTTGTATTTTAATGGCACAAGTTTGTAATGGCTGTTTCTTTTATTTGCTTGTATTGGAGCGACTATTTGTAATGATTAATTTAAATTGCTATATCATGTTATTTTTATACATTATATTTATTGTGCCATTTTGCTACATTATGTTGTTGGTTCATGGCTAATTAAGCAACATATTATTGCTGACTTGGTTGTTCCAATATTAATAGGCATGGACATGAACGAATACATAGACATGAATGAGAAGGGGTCAGGGAAGAATAAAAGAAAATGGACCGAAGCTGAGGATAGAGAGTTGGTCTTTGCATTGTTTGACATGGTTAATGCTGAGACTCATAAGGTGACAATGGGTTCAAGCCAGGTTTTCTTGGAGTGCTTGAATCTGTGTTAAAGCAAAAGTTATCTGAAAGTGGAATTAAAGCTAAGCCACACATTGATTTTAGAATCAAGACAATGAAAAAGGATTTTCATGTTATGTATGATATGCTTAATGGAGTGAATTGCAGTGGATTTGGATGGGATTCACATAAAAATTTGGTGATTGTGGAAGATGAAGTTTGGAATGGTTATGTGAAGCTATTATCATTTTAAGAATTATTTGATGTATTATTATCTGTCCTTTGAATATAATGCTTTATTTGTCTTATTAATATGTTTTTTGTAGACGCACAAGGGTGCAGCTCAGTGGAGGACTAGAAGTTTTCCAAATTATGAAATGCTTTGCACTATCATTGGTAAAGATCGCACCACAGGAAGGGCAACTACTGCCACTGAAAATATCTTAGATGAGCTGGGTAGGAATGAGGAAGATGAAGATACACAAAATTGTCATATGAATTTAGAGGAAATTTCCACAGCTTCCATCAATAATAAAGAAACTAGTCAGAAAGGAAAAAGGAGGAGGAGCATCGATAATATGGATGGATTTCGAGAGGCAGCCATGATCATAGGCAACAAGATTGATGAAGCTACTGAGAAGTTCAATCGAGCTATTGGTGTTGATTTGGATATAGTGACGAGGAGAGATAAAATCAATGAAGAGCTTTGCTAGCTTCCAAATCTATCAAGGATACAACGCCATAGAGCCTTGATTGCTATAGGTCGTGATCATGAGATGACTGTAGTTTTTTTTACTTTGGAAGATGATAAAAAAAGAAGACTTTGTTAGGGTTTTGTTAAGTAGAGGTCTTTGATATCATTTCATATTTGCTACTCTTTATTTTAAGCACTATGGATGTTATTTTGGACATGTTGGATTGATGCTAACTTTTAAATAACTTGGTTTAGATAATATGTGATGTTTAAGTTTAGTAACATGTTATTTGGAGATTTTGGTGATGTTTAATATATGTGATGTTTAAGTTTAGTAACATGTTACATGGAGATTTTGTTGATGTTTATTGCTATTGTAAATTATGTTTAAGGTATCTTATCACAGGGATATATTGGTAAGTTTATATAAATTTTATTCCATTCATAGCATTATTCTAGTATACCAAACACAGGAATCGGAATGAGAATCCTATTACTGGATTGATTGCTCTATCTAACCAAATGTTGGAATGGGAATTACTATTCCTGCCTTATTCCATTATAGGCTCATTCTAGCCCCCATTTCATTCTTGTCAAAAATCATTCTAGCGAACCAAATGCTACCTTAGTATTATATTGTATGAGCAATGGACACCACTTATTATGCCAACACCCATGACGTGACGCCAGGAAACAATCAAAAGTCAAAAGGGAATGAGTGACAACTCAACACTCTTCCTTCTTAGTATACAATTATCATCGGGCTAATTTATTAAAGGTAAAGGTTCCACTTCTAAGGCTCTAAATGGTCTTTAATCCTAAGGTAAGATTAGCTTAAAGCACCTCAGCTTCACCAGCTTCACCAAGGATCAAAGGTGTAGCCCTTCTTTATGCCACATTATGGACTATGGAAGGCCTATGGTCAATCATTGAACCAATTTTAAATAAAATTCCCAACACAGAACTTTTTGGTTACCCGACCGATTGGGTGTGTGTCAAACCGGTTGGACACCTCCCAAAACGAGAATTCGACTGATCGGTATTCAGGACCAATCGGTCGGCCCTTAAGCATTTTGCTTTGGGTAGAATCAGTTTCAAACTGATTTCTGCTTTGCTCCTTTTTACCTCCCCTGCATTCAAACACCAAAGAGACCCTTCATGCTACATTCTTGGGTCTCCCTACAATCCATTTTTATCATTCATTTAACAACCCAATCATTAACACTTAGACCAATCTTACATAACCTTAATTAAAGATTAAAAGAGCTGTAAATTGGTACTTAGAAGGAGTTCATCAAGAATCAATAAATTAGCCATGCATATAGAGAATATCCACCCTTATACTTGGCTTAAGTTCAGTGCTTCACCCAAATCAGGTTGTCCTTTGGTTTGATGGTGGAGAAGGCTTCACTAAGGATGATCTAAAACATGCATTGAGAAAAATGAGCATGTGATGCATGCATGCTAAAAGATTGAGTCTTCTTAACCTTATTGAACCCAAGAAATGAAATAATGATGGGATTTTCTTACCTCAAGGCTTCTACAAGCACAAGGAAGGAGATGAGGCCTTAAATTCCAAGGAGGAGAACAAAGAAGAGTGAAAAGGTTGAAGAAGAAGCTCAGGCCCTTACATACAAAGCTTATAATGCCCAAAATAGAGACAAGGTGAAGGAGAGAGCATGGGAGAAGAGAGGAGGTCTGTTGCTCCAGCAGAAAGGGAGAAGTTGAGGAGGGGTGAAGGTGGGTTCCTCTTGTTTTAAATGGTGGGTTTTCTGGAAATTGCAGACAGACCCACTGGCTTTTTGGATTTTCCAATTTGAGTCAGTTGGACTTAAACTGGGCCGATATGAATCCAAATTGAGTTGGGCCAAACATGAAAGATGACCCACAAGGTGAGGCACACTCGATGCGATTAATATGATGCCTTAATGATGCAAAACCATTCAATTCTAAAATAAAAAAAGGTCTTTGACTACCCAAGTAAGGTTCGAACCCGACCCAAGTACCTGTCCATGACCCAAACTCATAGGGATTTGAGTTGAATTAGCCTCATTATATATTAATTAAAGTAAAAAAATTAATTATTATAAATTATGTGGGTTTGGACCTTACACCTTCAAGGAGTTTTATGAAAAATTGAATGATATTGTCAATTATATTTTGAACTTGGGTGAAGAAATCCTTGAAAGTAACATTGTCAAGAAGATTCTAAGTTCTTTTTATTTTTAAATATGATTCAAAGATTGATGCTATTAAGGAAAATAAAGATTTAGACACTCTCATAGTAAACCAATTGGTTGGAAATCTTCAGACCTCTAAAGAAAACCATTTGAGTAAAGGCAAATGTAAGAGTAATGGCATTGCTTTAGGTGCTTTCTGAGGATTCATGAAGAAATTTGAGAAAATCGAGAACTAATTCAGATTTTGTTGATGATATGACTGAGTTAATGAATCAGTTTATAAAACTTATGAAGGCTTAAAAAGCTAAGTGGAAGGGATTGAAGTTTGAGAAAAAGATGACCATAGCAAGGACTAAGTGTTATGATTGTCAAGGTTATAGTCACTTTACTAGTAAATGTGCTAACAAAAAAAAAATCCCAAGCAGAAGGCTTTCAATTTAACATAAGATGATGATTCTAAAGAAGAAAAGAAGAGGAGAAAGATTTGAATCTAGTTTTGTAAATGGAAAATGCCTAACTCATATGGTTAAATCTACTCCATCTGATGATAGTTATGCTGAAGTGAATGATGCTAATGGGGTCTTAGATGAAGAAGATAATGGGGAAGCAAAATATGAAATTTTGCTTAATAAATCCATGAAGATAAGCAGGCTGTTTGCAAAAGATACTCTAAAGCAGAAAGAATAGATTTTATCTTTTAAGAAAGAGTTAGAGGAAGTCCAATCTAAGAATCATCTCTTAGAAGGATAGAAAAACTACATAGCTGAGAAGTTCACTACTAAGAGTCACAAATATAATCCATTGAAAGATGCCTACGAGCAGCTTAAGCAAGATAATGAGCATGACTCATTGAATGATGACTTTGAGTTACATGTAAAAGAGTTGGAATCTATTAAAAAAGGGAAGACTTGGCTTGTAAATAAAAGATTCTACTGACTAAGCTGGATTCTACAAAAGCTTGTCTGAACAAGATAAATACTGGTTTAAAATTTCTATAAGACCTTTTATGTGTTCAGAAACTATCTAATGACAAACGAGGTCTTGGTTTCAATGATGGTACATCTACTTCAAAGACGAATGGTAAAACTACTTTTGTTAAAAGTTTTGCTTTTAATTTTATGACACCAATTAGTCCACATCCCAGATATGTTCATCATTTTGGGAGTGCTAAGAAGAATAATGTGTCATGTCTTGCACACACACCCATTTGTCATCATTATAGAGTTAGAAGATATATTTGTTTCCATTGTAAGAAGCTGCAAGCTTTGCTAAAGAATAAGCAATAGTGGAAACAATTTTCTAAGCCAAAAGTAAAGGCAAGAGCTATTTGGGTTAGAAAGTCTAATCTTCCCATTACTGTTGCTTACACCTTTTTTAAAGATAAAACTATGCAAGTGTGGATGGCTACATGTAGAAAAACCCTAACCAAAATGATCAACCTCCTGCACCCAGTGTTGTTACAACTATACAATTAAGGGGGAGTTACAATTGAGGGGCAGCTACAGCTGAATCTTGATTGATATATATCTTGCAAGTTGATATCATTTTATTTGTTAATTATGAATAAAAGGGGAAGAATAAGGTATTTAGGGGGACATGTTCAAAGTTAAGTTACTTAAAGTTCAGTATTTAGAGATAAATGGAAACAATACGGATCTACAAATGCTGATGTTAAAATTTTATTTTCTTGAAAATTCAATGTATTTTTTAATTTTATTTTCAATAGATTGTATGTATTGTTTTAGGGAGTTTTGTCCATTGATTACCAAAAGAGGAGATTGTTAAAATTGTAATAAGATTTTGAGTTGTCATGTCTTGTATTGTACTTAAAAGTGTTGGCTATTTCATGAATTGAACAAAACTCTAGTTCTAGTCAAAGTTTTATCTCTATTTATTTTAAACTAAGATTTTGAAAAGGTTAAAGAGCTCCAGAAGAGCTAAATTAAAGTGTTTTTTTAAGGATAACATGGATTAAAAAGATCATATTTCATAAATTAAGAGTTGGATATGGACAAGTGACCTATTATTAGAAAGTTCATTTCAAATAGATATCTGTAAGTCCCAAAATTACATCAATCAGAGCTAAAATGTTAAAGTTATGGCCTCAGGAAGTTTTTTACCAAAATTATGGTGTTCGAAATTATAAAATTACCATTACATGAATTTCTATTTTAATTTTAAGTAGGACTTTCCTTTTTTGTGCCAAATCCTTTCTTGGTTGAATTACTATTATAAGGTACAAATTTGGGGTGATAAAAAGAGGTTCTCTTTTAACCCTAATGGATGAAGCACAAATCTCAATATTCTGAGCGAAGATTATATCTTGGAGATTATCTTCTTTATAACCTTCATTGGAGAGTTAAAAGGCTAAAGCTTTGCTCTTGAGATCCTTACCTTATACATCTCTTTGTGGAAGATCATCTTCTAATTATAAAATATCTGAGGAGTCAAGTTAACAATTAGAAGACATCCAGTTGATTGGCTTTGTAGTAGACAACAATAGGTAGTTGTTGTAAAGTGAATCTTTATAAAACGTTGATGCTACAGAGTCATAGGGATGTCTGTAAGTGGCTTATAATTGCATGATAATCCATAGTGCTTTATTATTAGTCTAGTATGAGCACGTGGCTTTTTACCGGTTTGGTTTTCCACATAAAAATCGTGTTCTTGTGGTGTATACTTTTGTACTTGATTTAATTTCCGCTATGTAGTTGATTATTTCGTGCATATTGTTAAAATTGATTGCATTAATCTATTATTCTAGAAGACCACCTGGAAGCAGATATACAAAGAAAAGTTCTTCATCGAATATTGATATGAGTATAGCTAGTGCCTTTGTTCCAAAGGAAGATTAGTATCCAAGAAATGCATCCCTAAGCAGAAAACAAGCATAGTAAAAAACTATAGCAAACATTAAAAGAAAAAGGCCTTTAAGCAAGATTAGCATCCAAGAAATGCATCCCCAAGTAGAAAATAGGCATGGTAAAAAGCTATCATAAGTATTAAAAATAAAGGCATTTTTGCCGAAGTCCATTTTTCAAAGGTTGTGTAGCTTTAAATCCACCTTCAAAAACTTTAGAGCTTTAACGCCACTTAGACATTTTTGCCCCTAAAACATGAAAAACTATAATTTTGTCTCTCTTTTAAAAAAAATAAATAGATTTCGAAAGAAGTAATATTACAGTCCAGCCACCCAGGCCAGTGGCCAACTGGGACTTTTTTTTTTCTTTTTTGCACACCATGGTCAAATATTTTTGTTTCTGATACATCTACTTGATGTTCCTTTTTATGATGCAAACTAATATATGATCCTATTTCTTCAATTTATATGTTGAAAAATTAGAATTCTTAATGTTCCTATATCTCATGCTCTTTTTTCAAGCATATTCCTGCTTCTGACACATCTGATTGATGTTCCTATTTATCATATATACTTATACATAATCATACTTCAATTTATGCACTGAAAAATTTAGAATTCTTAATATTCATGTATCTCATTTCTTATTTCTAGCATATTTACTTTATGTTCCTATTTATCTTGTACACTAATGCATAATCTTGTTTTTTCAATATATACACTGAAAATTCAAAATTTTTAAATGTTCCTATATCTCATGTTTCTTTTTTGATACATCTGATTGATGTTTCTGTTTATCATGTATACTAATACATGATCATGTTTCTTTAATTTTTGCATTGAAAATTTAGAAATTTTAATATTCCTGTGTCTCATGTTCATGATTCTTCTATTTGGGCATTAAAAAGTTCAGAATTCTTAATATTTTTGTATCTCATATTTTTGTTTCAAGCATGTTCCTATTTCTGGCACAATTGCTTGATGTTCCTATTTATCATGTTAACGAATATAAGATCTTGTTTTTTCAATTTGTGCATTGAAAATTCAGAATTCGTAATGCTCTGGCATCCTATGTTCTTGTTTTAAGCATATTTCTATTTTTGACACATCTGATTGATGTTTTTGTTTATTATACACACTAATACATGATCCGGTTTCTTCAAATTGTGCACTAAAAATTAAAAATTCTTAATGTTCCCGTGTCTTATGTTTCTAATTCTTTAATTTAGGCACTAAAAAATTCATAATTCTTAATGTTTCTATACCTCATATTCCTGTTTCAAGCATGTTTTTGTTTCTGATACATTTGTTTGATGTTCTTGTTTATTATGTATACTAATACATAATCCTATTTCTTCAAATTTTACACTAAAAATTCATAGTTCTTAATGGTCATGTGTCTCATGTTCCTAATTCTTCAATTTATGCACTGAAAAATTCAGAAGTTTTAATGTTCTTATATCTCATATTCCTGTTTCTAACACATTTAGTTGATATTCTTGTTTATCATGTATATTAATACTTGAACCTGTTTCATTGATTTGTACACTGACAATTTGGAATTTTTAATGGTCCTATGTCTCATGTTCCTAATTCTTTAATTTGGTCATTGAAAAATTTAGAATTCTTAATGTTTCTGTATCTAATGTTCCTATCTCAAGTATGTTACTATTTTTGACACAATTGCTTGATGTTCCTAGTCATCATGTACACTAATTGCCCGAGAGGACATATTAATTGCCAACACATATGGTTGAGTAGTACTTATTAACACTTTTGCATCCTAAACAAGTTAGGAAATGATGGTTGGGTCCTTTAGTTAAAGTGACACCCATGGACGTGTACCATACTAATTCCTCTTTTTTCTTTTTGGGTTATATAAGCAATCAAGAAAAAAAATTGGGCATAGAAGCCTCTTTTTCTATTCCAGCGACCATCGGTGACTGGAATTTGGGTGGAAAAGCCACGGGAAATTAGCTGGAAATGTAGTCGGAAGCTAGCCGAAAAGTTGCCAGTCGCTAGAACAATGGCTGACGAATAAACTATAAAAAGAAATAAGGGAAGGGATAGAATTGCCATTATCACAAAATACGTAAAATAGAATGGACTTGAAACATTAAATCTTATAGCACTAGTGGACTCTTGCAACTAAGAACTTAGGAGGTGGACTCCTACCTAATTAAGTTTAAAAAATTGGACTTCCACCTAAACTACCTTAAAAGAAACCATATAATGGATGGCCTAAATTATGGGTGGATCTCGTTAACATGACCCATTGATGATTAACCACTATTTTTAATGGGTTCTTCATCCACAATGACACCCATAATTTGAACCATCTAATTGAGTGAAGGTGTGATGGGCCAAAGTTGGCTTTGATCAAAATCGCAATGGTGGATTCCTTCACATCCTAATTTTTGATGGTACAGACCATCCACATTTAGAATCATATCATTGATACTATTGACAACTAAACTGTGGGCCTTGTACTATTGCAATTATTTTCCTGATCTATACATGTTCAATTCAGTACTAATTGTTTTAGATGTGATAGTTAAATTACCCTGCATTGAAGATTATGGGTCGAAGCAAATATGCAAAGAAAAGTTCCTTATTGAATCTTAATATGAGAGAGCAAGTGCCTTTGTTTTGAAGCAAAAACTAGGGAAAATAACAAATTACTCCTTTGTACTTTGACCCGATTGCAAAGTACCTTTATCAATTTTAAACTTTTGCAATAAACCACCCTAGACTTAAAACTGAAGTGCAAATATGACAAAATCCGTTTATTTTAACATTTAAACACACACAATTTCTCACTTTATAGACCCATTTAAGAAAAACTTAAAAATTTTTTTCAAAATACCCCCACCCCCTTCTTCCACCCTTTCCCCTTCCTTTCTTTCCTTTTCCCTCCCTTTCTCCTCTTTATTCTCAATCTCGCTCTCCTTCTACTAACTAGAGGATGGAGGAGGAGTCCGGTGCGTTGGGGGTGATGATGCATTGGGTAGAGTAAAGATAGCCAGTGACATAGGCATGTTGGTGTACACGAGAGAGAATGAGAAGATGACAAAGGAATGGAAGTTGCTCCTTGTAAGTTCTAGATTCGGCATTTGCAAGATTAATCCAATAAATCTTTGTGATACATATTCATTTAACTTTCAAGAGTTAAAATAAAAGAATTAGACAAAAAACACTTTTACTTTGCATACTATCAATGGATTAAAATCGCGGCATCAGTCAACCCCAAAAACCAATATGGCATCGTATCGATCGCGGTTCGCAGTCTGTCATAGTCATTGCAGTGTGAATTTTTTATCAACTTCAAAAAATTTTAAAAAAATATTCAAAAAATCCAGAATATTATAAAATTCTTAAAAATAATATTTTTTTCATTAGTAGCAACCATAAATCAAAATATTGGTCTACTAAATCATAATGTCCTGTATCGTTGTTTATTCATTACATGTGGAATGTTTTAGTGTTTAAGCTTGGTCCTACAATTATTAGTTTTTTAAATTCTTTACTTGTTGGATTGACCACTATTTTATACCTAAATTTTTAATATTTTATTCACATGTATTATAAATGATTAATATTATACTAGCATGGTTTATATTTGAGTAAACTCTATTGTGAGCCTTTTAAGGTGGTTTTTATTTTGAATGATTTATACTCATAATTAATGGGTCCTATGAGAATGGTACAAATCCAAAACTAGATTTTCTAAGGACTTGGATCCACAAAAAAGAAATTGATCACTATGAGACACTTGAAACATTTATTTTATTTCATTTTCATATTTTACAAGTGATTAGTCTGAGAATATGCACAATTCTTATTTGGGTAAATTTTGTTTAAGAACTATTAAAAATGGTGCATCTATTTCGAGTGGTATTAGTATATATTGTTCCTACATGGATGAATTTTTTTTCCAAAGAAAGAAACTAGTTTAATGATAAAGGAAGTGGGCGGTGTATTTTTATATTAAAATATAGGCATATAGATCTTGAGAATTTGTGCCCCAGTATCGAGCCATGAGCCAAGACATTCAAGAATGTGGAGGCTAGCTAGGCATCTTTGCCATTTCTCTGTTTCGAGCTCCAAAGGAGGAATTGGAAATGCTAGAAGTGGGAAGGAATAAGGAAAAGGGGAAAAGAGGAAAGAGAAAAGAGAACAGGGAGAGGGAGAAAGGGGGAGCAACAACACCAAGACCACACCCCCCTCTTCTCTTTTGGATCTCTTTATCTCTATTACAATCATGCCCATCTCTCTCTCTCTTACAAGCATGCTGACCTCTCCTTTCTTCCTTTTGTTTTCGAATTTTCAAAATGTCAGCAGTCTCTCTCTCTCTCTCTCTCTCGTTTTTTCAACAATAAGAACCGTTACAAGTTTGTATCAACCGATAACAATATTTATCTAATATTTAAATATATCGGCCGATATTCACTGATATTTTAGCGATTTTTCATTGTGCTGTAACCATGATCGATATACCGTAAAAAATTAACTTATTCCTAAACCGGTACATATTGGCCGATATTTTAAACTATGATATTAACTTATTCATGACTCGATTGTTATGCAACCAAGGGCATAGACACGGACTGTGGACGAAGCACCAAGCACGTTATTGTGATCTTTCACCCTATATGGATTATGAATGCCATATAAACCAACCAGTTTCTAAAATGATAAGCGACCTTTGCTCCTATTTATCCTCCTCCAACATATTGCGTCCTTAGAAGTCGTTTCCCGAGAAAATCGGACATCTGCAGAGTCTAAAGGGCTGAGTTGTCATCAATCAACGCGTGTCACTCGGCCCGCAGCATACATCATCCGGGCAGCACGGGCACCCTACCCGTGCTCCTACCACTAAAGCAAAGACAACCTAGTTCAGCTTGCCCTTTCTCTTCCCTCCCAAATCAAAACTCTGAAATCCCCTCCATATCCACCGAAACAGATGGATGGCCAGGATAATTTCCCATCAATATCTTGTCAAATCTAGTTATTCGATGGCCAAGCCCTTCATAAGCATGGCCACCAACAAAACTCCACGGAGAAATGCCAAGGGGAGCGCCGCCACCGCATCGAGATGCGCAACTTCTTTGCCTTCACCGGAAAAGAGCATGAATCTAATTCACAACTATGGGGACCATTGGCCTGGCCCCTCCCATCCAGTATCCACACCCCCCCTAACATCGGCAGCGGCTGCTACGACTACTAAGTAGAGCACTAGAATGACATTTGTCACGCCTCCAAAATTTAATCAAATTTAAACCCGATTTTAGTAGTTTGAGAATTAGTGCCAATTAAAATTTTTCTTATATAAACGATACGAGCCTCAATTTTGGGTGGATCAAAATCCTTCGTGAAGCTATGCTTAGTGATCAAGCAATTATAATTACACGCAGAACTGAAATCATAATCTTCGAAGATGAGTATTATATATCAATCATATAACAAATCTCATTAATAATAAAATTAAGGTCAAGTGCTTCGAAGTATCATAATTAAAATTTTAGTTCCATAACAAATAAATTTAATGAATAACTAATGGCCTTAAACGCAGCCTTATTACATAATTTGAAATTCCAATCTTAACACTAATGCTAGGACACGTCAGACGATGTCATTGGTGCTCTACTCAACAACTCAGCCATTTGGAGGAATCTCCAGTTTGGAATTGGTAACGGAACTTAGACACCAAAAGTAGTGGATTGGATTGATGTAATCTGGTACGAGGGTAAGCTATAAGCAATAGTGATAATCAATTAATTTAAAGCATATATTACAATTTACCCCAAACATACCGAATGCAAATCCCATGGCATGAATGCACAAAAATAGGTATTCCTATAGATACAATATACCAAACACGGGTACTCATGTAGATATAATATACAAAAATAGTTATTCGCATAGACAAATATACACAAATGGGTATTCCCGCCAAATATAACGAATGGAATAACTGTGTACTACATTCCACAATACGCATTAACCTGATGGCGTACATCCACCTCAGAACTGCAATCGGTTAGATATATATGAATATACATATGCCAATACATACATCTACTGATGCATAATGAACCATCATAATATTTATCTCAATATCAATTTAAGTATTTAGATTAATTTAAAAGTGTATTATGAACGTGTTCCATTCAAGTTCTCTGAGAGTAAATACTAATCCACCTGATGGTCATAGTTAGATAAATATGCCATGAGAACCAACCTCTTTTTTATAATGGAAATGTGAGTCAACGATGCAATATCCTACTTTCAGTGTCTATCATGAGATGCATCCTGAATCTCACATTTTCATTCTAAATTCAGTCCAATTCTCATGTGAACATTTAACCAACATTTCTAAAAAGACATGAATCCATCTAATCTAATTATGTATATTTAACATGTGTTACAAATTAGGTAAAAGATATTCAAATTCAAAATCTAAACTTAATCAAATTATGATAAAAAGGGGAAGGGAATAATTAATTCCTTAATTATCATTGTTGCGTATAAATACACCTTATTATTTTAGATAAAACAAAAGGTCCAAATCCCTAATTCAAATTCGAAAATCAAACTCAACTTAAAACCCAAATTAGAATTCTAATTACATCCAAATTGAGATTCACTCATCCCCAATTACATCTTACTTAATTCCTAATCAATCTAAATAAAATATTAATCACAAGTGATTAAACCTCCAATTAATTTATAAACAACCCTAACTAAATTTCTAACAACACCTAATTAAAAATTAATTAGTATGTTCATATCACCATTAATCATTAAATAATATCCTAAACCATTAATAACTAATATACTAAATCCTACTTAATTATAATTACTATACTAAATCATAATTATTAATTTTTTTTCATGATAGCGGGCATAGCCCTGTCGAATCTAGCCCAAACCTGCCAGTAACCTAGCTCGCCAGCAGCCTAGCAAGCCAGGCCGCCAGTAGGCCAGGCTGCCAGCAGTGACCCAGCCCGGCCCAGCCCACTGCTTGGGCATGCCCAGCAGCCCTGCCGCCTAGCATGCACAGGCAACTCCTGTGTTGTTGCTGCCAGCTATTTTTTTAATTCTTTATTTAAACTAAAAGAAATCAAATCTATATTATCAAAGACTTGAACCCATTCGAATGAATCATATTTATTTTAATCATAAACAAATCTTCATTAATAATCCCTAACCCAAAACATTAAACCAAAACAAATAAATCATAGGTAGGGCATGTGATTCAAGAAAGTAACCAAGAAGACATTGTTTACAGTTATCGATGCCTAAATCGAATATGAAGATCAAACCTTGGCTTCCCCCTAGAGAACTTCTAGAGCTTGGTTGCAGAGGAAAGGAAGAAGATGAAAGAATGGGGAAGACCTTAGGGTTTACATTATGTAAAAGGTTTTTCTATATTACAAGGAAGGGTTCTTTGCTTTCTAGTGAGTTTTATAAAATTTTAGAGAAGGTCTTTTGGCTTAAGAGGGTCAAATAACTCAAGCCCAAGGCCCTAAGAGTGTTAAATCAGTCCATCTAACCCCTCACAACCTGACTCAAACCTGACAAATCGATTCAACCCAAAATTAAAAATCTGATGACAGCATTGGCTTGCTACTTATAATACAGTTATGAATTGCCGGGCCAAGACGGTCAAATTAATAACTGATGATGGCACCAAGGTGCTTTTTGTGGAATCTAAGAAGAAGGTTGTTACTAGTATGATCTTAACTATTAAGGCTATGAAATTGTTGATGAAAGGTTCTAAGGGGTATATAATGTTTATCATAGAGGATAAATAGACTAAAAACGGTGGAGGAGATGTCAATGGTGTCTAAATTTCTAGAAGTTTTCCCCGATAACATTCTTAAATTGCCGCCAGTCCGTGAGATTGATTTTGCAAATTGAGCTTATGTCAGGGAAAGCTCCAATCTCAAAAGCCTTTTATAGGATGGCCTCAGTTGAGTTGAGAAAACTCAAGAAACAATTGCAGGAGCTATTGAACAAGGGTCTTATTAGACCAAGTGTCCCTCCTTAGGGGGCTCTAGTTTTATTTGTGAAGAAAATGTGCATTGACTATGGACAACTAAATTAAGTGATCGTCGATGAATTGTTTGATCAATTGCAGGGTGCTCAGTATTTTTCTAAAATTGATCTAAGATCAGGATATCACCAATTAAGGGTACAAGATCAAGATATTCAGAAAACTGCATTTAGAACTAAATATGGTCACTATGAATTTTTGGTGATGTCTTAGACTAGTTTGTGGTGGTATTTATCGATGATGTACTTGTATATTCGAAGAGTCAGGAAAAGCACACTTAGCATCTTCGTTTTTCACTACAACTATTAAGGGAATACCAATTGTATCCTAAGGCAAGTATGTGTGAATTCTGGTTGGAATAGGTAGGACTCCTTGGTCACATTATCTTTAGGGTAAGTTTAGCGGTGGGCCCAAAAAAATTGAAGCAGTGATAAAGTGGGATAGGCAGAAAACGGTGTTGGAGATCCGAAGCTTCCTAAGCTTCGCAGGTTATTACAGCAGATTTGTGGAATCATTTTCTATAATATCAGCCCCACTATTGAGATTGACTTGTAAGGAAGTTCCTTTTGTGTGGAATGAGGATTGTGAGCAGAGTTTTCAAGAGTTGAAAAGAAGGTTGACCACAGCCCCTGTACTACCCTACATGCCGGCAATGATGGTTTTGTGATTTTCATCGATGCATCTAGAGTTGGACTTAGTTGTGTTCTCATGCAACATGGGAAGGTGGTAGCATATAGGTCCAGAATTGAAGGAACATGAGCGAAAGTATGCAACCCATGACTTGGAGCTAGCAGCAGTGGTCTTTGCTTTGAAGATGTGGAGACATTATCTTTATGGAGACACTTTTGAAGTACATTCAGACTATAAGAGCCTCCAGTATCTATTTATACAGGGTGACTTGAACATGAGACAAAGAAGATGGATTGAGTATATTGAGGATTACAAGTTTTGGTTGAAGTACCATCCATGTAAGGTTAATGTAGTGGCAGATGCTCTAAGTAGAAAAGCAGCGTTCAGTGGAGGATTAATTGCAGAATACTTTTAGATTCGATGCTTGGAAGATATGAATGTTTATTTCTAGCCTATCAGTCAGCAGGCAGTGTTGACTAGTATACTCTCGTGGGAATCCAAATTACTTCCAAGGATCAAAGAATACCAGTTACTAGACCCTGAGATAATAAGAATCAAAGATCATATGGATGAGAGGCCTAATTTTAAGTTAAAGGATGATATTTTGTATTATAAAGGCAGAATTTATAGCCTGATTTTTCATACTTGAAGGATAAAATCATGGAAAAGGCATACCATACTTGGTATACTATCCATCCAGGCAGTATCAAGATGTGTCAAGATCTAAAGGATCACTACTGGTGGAAGAATATGAAGAGGGATATCACATAATTTGTTGGAAAATGTTTGGTTTGCTTATAGATTAAAGCGGATTATAGGAGACCCTTAGGTCTTTTCCATCAGTTGGAGATTCCCCAGTGGAAGTGGGAGTACATCACTATGGGCTTTTTGTCAGGATTACCTAAAACTAGGAAGAGATTTGATGCTATTTTGTTGATAGTGAACCATTTGACTAAGTTAGCCCACTTTGTACCATTTAAGATGGGTCAGGGAATAAAGAAGATGGCAGATCTCTATATCAAGGAAGTAGTAAGATTGCATACAGCACTCGTTTCCATTGTCTCCAACTAGGATAGTAAGTTTGTATCTCAGTTTTGGGTATCAATGCAGGAAGCGTTAGGAACCAAGTTGAGTTTTAGTATAGCCTATCATCCAAAGATAGATGACAGACAGAGCATACAAACCAGACATTGGAGGATATGTTAAGGGCGTGTGTCTTGAATTTGAAGACTAGTTGGGACGACAGCTTGGCTCTATGTAAATTTGTGTACAACAACAGTTACCAATCTAGCATTGGCATGGCACATTTTGAAGCCTTGTATGGGAGAAGATGCCGAACTCCTATATGTTGGTCGAATTTTAGAGCTCACGGTTTTCATGGACCATCTGTTGTTGGAGAGTCTAGTGACAAGGTAAAACAGATTCGGGAAAGGCTAAAGGTTACCCGTAGTCGCCAAAAGAGTTATGCAGATAAAAGGCGGAGAAAGCTGAAGTTTGAGGTTGGAGACCATGTATTTCTAAAGGTATCACCTACGCGTGGTACTCTATGGTTTGGCCAAAAAGAGAAACTCTCCAGAAGATATATGGGACCATTTTAGATTATCAACAAGGTCAACGACATGATTTATCTTTTAGCACTCCCACTAGAACTATCAGGTGCTCATAACATCTTCCATGTCTCTATGTTGAGGAAGTATGTAGCAAACCCTTTGCACATGTTACAGTGTGAACCATTGCAAGTGCAAGATGATATGACCTACACTGAACAGCGAGTGGGGATTGTCAACACCAAAGAGCAAGTACTGAGAAACCACGTCATCCATTGGTTGAAGGTTCAATGGAGTCATCATCGCCCAGAAGAAGCAACGTGGGAACTTAGAGATGAAGCGCAGAGATAGTATCTACACCTTCTTCGTGAGGTATATTAGTCATTTGGAGGACCAAATTTGCTTTAAGGGGGATGAGATGTTAGGCCCAAGATTTTTAATTTAGGGTCGAATCAGTTTGTCGAGGTTGAGTCTAGTTGTGAGGGGTTAGATGGACTGATTTAAGACTCTTGGGGCCTTGGGCCTGAGTTATTTGACCCTTTTAAGCCAAAAGACCTTTTCTAAAATTTTGTAAAACTCACTAGAAAACAGGGAGCCCTTTTTTGTAATTTAGAAAAACCTTTACATAATATAAACCCTAAGGTATTCCCCATTTTTTTATCTTCTTCCTTTCCTTTACAACTAAACCCTAGAAGTTCTTTAGGGGGAAACCAAGGTTTGATATTCAGATTCACTTTTGGCATCAAGATCCAAGCAAGTAGATAACTGTAAATAATGTCTTCTTAGTTACTTTCTTGAATCACATGCTCTAACTATGATTTATTTGTTTTGGTTTCATGTTTTGGGTTAGGGATTATTAATGAAGATTTTTTTGTGATTAAAATAAATATGATTCATTCGAATGGGTTTAGGTCTTTGATAATGCGGATTTGATTTTTTTTTAGTTTAAATAAAGAATTAGAAAAAAAAAAGGCTAGCAGCAGTAGTGTTGCCTGGGCATACCAGGTGGCAGGGCTGCCCGGCATGCCTAGGCAACGAGCCGGGCTGGGCTGGGTCATTGTTGGTAGCTTGGCCTACTGGCAGCCTAGCCTGCTGGGCTGCTGGCTAGCTAGGTTGCTGGTGGGCTTGAGCCGGATTGACAGGGCTAGGCCCATTATCATGAGAAAAAGAAATTAGGATTTAGTATATTAATTATAATTAAGTAGGATTTAGTCTACTAATTATTGATGGTTTAGGATAATGTTTAATGATTAATGGTGATATGAACATACTAATTAATTTTTAATTAGGTGTTGCTAGAAATTTAGTTAGGATTGTCTATAAATTAATTGGAGGTTTAATCACTTGTGATTAATATTTTATTTAGATTGATTATGAATTAATTAAGATGTAATTGGGGGCGAGAGTGAATCTCAATTTGGATGTAACTGGAATTCTAATTTGGGTTTTAAGTTGAGTTTAATTTTTGAATTTGAATTAGGGATTTGGACCTTTTGTTTTATCTAAAATAATAAGGTGTATTTATACGCAACAATGATAATTAAGGAATTAATTATTCCTTTCCCTTTTTTATTATAATTTGATTAAGTTTGGATTTTGAATTTGAATCTCATTTACCAAATTTGTAACACACATTAAATATAAATAATTGAATTAGATGGATTCATGTATTTTTAGAAAAGTTGGTTAAATGTTGACATGAGAATTGGACTGAATTCAGAATGAAAATGTGAGATTCTTGATGCACCACGTGATAGACATTGAAAGTAGGATATTGGCATCGTTGACTCACATTTCCATTGTGAAAAAGGGGTTGGTTCTCATGGGCATATTTTATCTAACTATGACCATCAAGTAGATTAGTGCTTACCCTCAGAAAACTTAAATTGAACACATTCATAATATACTTTTAAATTAATCTAAATACTTAAATTGATATTGGGATGAATATTATGAATTAAGGGTTTTATAGCATGGTTCATTATGCATCAGTAGACATAAGTATATGCATATGTATATTTATATATATATATCTGACCGACTACAATTCGGAGGTGGACGTACACCATCAGGTCAACGTGTACTGTGGAATATAATACATAGTTGTTCCACTTGTTATATTTGGCGGGAATACCTATTTTTGTATATTTCTCTGTGGAAATACCCATTTTTTGTATATTATATATATGGGAGTACCATTTGTATATATGAGAATACTTGTTTTTACGCATTCATGCTATAGGATTTGCATTCGATATGTTTTGGGGTAGATTGTAATATATGATTTAAATTAATTGATTATCATCATTGCTTGCAGTTTACCCTCTTACCAGATTACGTCAATCCGACTCATTACTTTTAGTGTCTAGGTTTCGTTACCGGTGCCGAACTGGAGGGTCAAGCGTCGTAGGAGATTCCGTCAAATGGCAGAGTTGTTGAGTGGAGCACCAATGATATCGTCTAAGGTGTCCTCGTATTGATGTTGAGATTGGAACTTTAAATTATGTAATAAGGCCGTGTTTGAGGCCATTAGTTATTCATTAAATTTATTTGTTATGGAATTATAACTTTAATTATGATGCTTCGAAGAACTTGACCTTGATTTATTATTATTGAGATTTGTTACATAATTGGTATATAATACTCATCTGCGAAGATTATGGATTTCAGTTCCACGTGTGATTATAGTTGCTTGATCATCAAGTATAGCCTTACGAAGGACTTCGATCCACCCAAAATTAGAGCCCATATTGTTTATGTAAGAAAATTTATAATTGGCCCTAATTCTCACACCCTTAGAACCAGGTTTAGAACCGGCCTAGTTTCGGGGGTGTGACAACATCGCCAACGTCGTCAGCAGCTGTGACGACTACACTAGTCACCCTAAAATGGATGTCCAATGCAAGAACAGAATAGACACCCCTAAGAAGAAATTCAAGGTCTAGAAGGCGAAGAGCACCTCCGGAACTGGCCCATCCAAGTGGCCCTTCTTCCACCGTCTTTGCCGCCTCATTGGCCTTGCTCGGAACAGAATAACCCTACATGCCAATTGACAACAAGTGCGATTGTCTAACCTCTCAGAAGGTTTCAGATGGTTGTGAGGGGAGGAAGCGATGGAAAGACTGAATAGAGAAGAAGGGTAATTCAATATTTTTACAAATTTCATTAACAGACAACCATTTAATACTTTAATTGTGAGTGTAGGAAGACTTAGTGTAAAAGTTTAAACTACAAAGGGGCACTTTGAAATGAGTCTAAGTATTGGAGATAAATTGCTATTTTCTCCAAAAGCTAGGATCCAGTCAATCTTAATATGAGAGGGCTGGAAATTTTTCCCAAATCAAAAATTAGAAAAATTTATGGTAAAAAAACTATAAAAAAAAAGGATAAACGGTCCAAATTGTGGTTGGGTCTGATTGACTTGATCAATTGATGATTAACAGTAATTTTTAAAGTGTTTGTGATCTGTAATGACACCCACAATCTAAATCGCCTTATAGAGTGATGGAGATTTTGATAAATCAGAAATGGGCTAGGCCACAGTGGGCTTACTATTGAAATCACAATTATGGATTCGTTGATGGCCCACATGCAAGGCAGGTTTGTCCCATGATAATGTGGTGGGAAGTGATAGGTTCCTCCCACGGTCACCATGGGATGATCACTTAGAGGATTTAGACTCAAACATTTGATGTGTGCATGGATTGAAGAGTTCCGGTCCCTTAAATAGCAAAGGGTTAAAAACCAAAGGTAGGTCTTAGGCCTATTGATGCATCTTCACTAATTGCAGAGGTCACAAGATCATATGAAGCAATGCACATTTTTTTAGATGTGGGCCTAACAATGAAAATTGGGGGGATCTCTATGCTGGGCCTCAATTATTAAAATTGAAACCTATCAAAGGCATGTTTGTGTAATACTTTTCTGCGAAAAGAGGATAATTTTTTTGGAGACATCATTTTGAATGCATTTGGTGTAGCATATTTCCTCGAAATCACTTTTCCACCATATCACCACAATGTTAACTTTTCCTTGAAAAGGTTGAAAATAGAATTCCTATCGAGGACCATTGAATTTTCATTTCCATAGAAATGTTCACCTTTCTCTCATTTCACCGTGGGTAGCAATTTCATATCTCGGCTGCTTCTCTTTATATACTATAATGCCCCTTTCTTCTTTTCCTATTTCCACACTTCCTACCCCTCTTTATACCTTTAACCCACACTTCACTGCCTTTTTTCTATAGTTTTCACCGAATATTCCACAATCATACAAAACAACATTATCTCTAATTCATCAAGGAAAAATATTTTGTACTAAACACTAACTTTTGTACTTTTATGGAACTCTTTTTCTATGAAAATCACTTTGTAGACTTTGATGATGTGGTAATTTCTTCTTTCCATGGAAAAAGCATATACACAAAACTTCCCTAAATCTATATCTCAGTTTGTTGGTAAATTCACTTCACTGGTAAATTGAAGTGAAATTTCATTTTAAGATAAAGTAAATCAGAATGAGTCAAATAAAAAATACCACATTTTAAAATATCTTTTTACCTTTTACACTAAAAAGTTACTTTTTCATACCACCATCTAACTGGTAAAAAATATCTACTCAAAAAGTTATATTCTCTTTCTACTAAATAAAAAAAGTATCATCCTCTTTATGTTTTTTACATTCTAAATTAACGTTACAGCTCAGTTGCTCTGCAATTAAAATTACCAAACAATCTCAAGCACAGTGACTATATATTGGCCATGCTGCCGCTGCAATCCATTTCTGCCCAGTACTTTCGAACCCCAAAAATCTAAACTCATATGCAATACCATCATCTGTTCTTGTCTCACACAGGAAATCACTACACCCTTTCGTGAAAGGTGTATGCTGAAAATTGAAGGCCTTCACACAATCACGAAATCCTCGAAGTTAACGAAATACGAAACAGACCATCTAAACGGACATCTCCATCTCAGTTTCCGTTCGCTTGAGACTTGAGAACCAGAGAAAATGGAGATCCTTGAGAAATGAAAAGTCTGTGTGACTGGTGGTCTGGCTACTTTGCCTCATGGCTCATCTAGAGGCTTCTTCAATATGGCTATTCCGTCTCTACCACCGTCTGATCATGTCAAGTCCTGAATTTTTATATTGGGTCATACCGGTTTGTCGGGTTTGAGTTGGGTTAAGAGGGTCAAGTAGATCGGTTTAACACAATTGGGCCTGAGTTAAGGGACCCTTTTTGGGCCAGAGGACTCTTTTTCTAATTTTTTAAAACCCACTAGAAAGCAGGAGGCCCTTCTTTGTAATTTAGAAAAACCCCCTCTTTTATATAAACTCTACTCTTAGGGTTTTTTCTCATTCTCCAACCCTCTTCTTTTCTTCTTCAACCAAAACCCTAGAGGCTCTCTAAGGGGGAAACCAAGGTGGGCTCTTCCAAGCTTTGATCTTCAGATCTACTTTGGCTTCAAGATCCAGGCAAGTAGATAGCTAAAACAACGATTTTTAGTTCTTGCAATATGTTTTAGTTGCTCGTTGGTTTACACACCTTTCGGCATGACTTCTTCTTGTTTGGATTAATGGCTTTTGGGGGTAATAGTTGTGAGTTGATTTTCTTCCAGACTTATAAAGATGAGTTAGATTTGTGTTTTGTTTTTAAAAAAAAAATTTTTTTTGAGCAGCCGCCGCCCAGGCGGCAGCGCTGCCGCCTCGCAACACCTGCTGCTGGGCAGCAGGCCAGGCGGGTTGGGCCCGCCCTGCTGGCTGGGCCCGGCCTGGCTGGCCGGGGCCCGGGTGCGGGTCTGGGCCCGTCAGCCCATTTTCTTTCCAAAAGAAATATATATTATTAATATATATATATTTATACACAATATTGCTTCTTATAAAGAATTAAAAGGTTATATTTTGATTAATGGTTTAGTGTTCTAATGGAGATTAGTTTTTATTAAATTAATTTTAATTTGAAGTTATTAGAAATGTATCTTGGATTATTTATAAACTTAATTGAGAATTATGAAATTTTGATTAGTGTTCATTTACGTTGATTGAAATAAACTAAAAATGTATTTGGTAGCAACTAAACCGTAAATAAAATGTATTTATAATTTTAAATTGGATTCTTAATTGAGTTAGATTTCAAATTGAGATCCGAAATTTGTACCTTCTGTTTTGTATAAAATGATAATGTGTATTTGTACACAACAATGATATTAAGGAATTAATTATTTTCTTTCCCCTTTTTTATCGTGACTTGATTTAACTTTGGATTCAGAAATTGAACATCTTTTGCCTAATTTGTAAAACACACTAATTATATATAATTGGATTAGATGAATTATGTCTTTTAGGAATGTTAGTTGAATGTTCACATAAGAATTAGACTAAATGCAGAATGGGAATGTGAGGTTCGGGATGCACCACATGATAGGCACCAAAAGTAGTATATCGGCATCGTGGACTCATATTTCTATTGTGATAGAGAGTTAGTTCTCATGTGCATATTTATCTAACTTGACCGTTGGTGGATTAGTGCTTACCCTCAATAATTTGAATTGACACACGTTCATAATACACTTTCAAATTTAAGTACTCTAAATACTCAAAATGGTATTGGATTGAATGTTGGGATTGAGGGTTTCATATCATGGTTCATTTTGCATCGATATACGTATGTATTTGTAAATAAGTATATTTGTATATATGTATCTGACCGACTGCAGTTTGGAGGTGGACGTACGCCATCGGGTCAGCGTATACTGTGGATAATAGTATACAGCTGTGCCTTCTGTTATTATCTGCCGGATTACCCATTTCTGTTATTATTTGCGGGATTACCCGTTTCTGTTATTATCTGCGGGATTACCCGTTTCTGTTATTATCTGCGGGACTACCCATTTTTGTTATCTGTATGCAGGATTTACCCGTTTCTGTATATTTATCTGCGTGAATACCCGTTTCTGTGCATTCATGCCATTGGGGTTTGCATCTGATTTATTTTGGTTCATAATGAATATATCATTTAATTTAGTTGATTAATCCATTGTTGCAGCTTACCCTCTTGCCAGATTATATCAATCTGACCCACTACTTTTGGTGTCTAAGTTCCGTTACCTGTGCCGAACCGGAGGGTCAGGCTACGCAGGAAATTCCGCCGGATGGCGGAGTTGTTGAGTGGAGCACCGATGACATCACCTGAGGTGTCCCAGTGCGGTGCAGAGTTCAAAAACTTTAGATTATGTAATAAGGCCATTTTTGGGCCATTAGTTTATTTAATTAAATTTATTTGTTTTGACATTATAACTTTATTTGTTATGCTTCAGAGCACTTGACCTTGATTTTATTATTAATGAGATTTGTTGCATGGTTGTTATGTGATATCCGTCTGCGATGAGTATGGATTTCAGTTCCGCGTGTGATTATGATTGCTTGATCACCAAGCATAGCCTCACGAAGGACTTCGATCTACTCGGAATTGGGGCTCGTATTGTATATGTTAGAAAAATTTTAATTAGCCCAATTCTCACACCCCTGGAACCGGGTTTGGATCTAGCCCAGTTTTGGGGGAGTGACAGATGGTATCAGAGCCGGTCAAGTTCTAAAAGTTCTAAAAGATGTTAGAATGTAGGTCTGATGTGAGGATTAAAAACGTTAAGTGGGAACGTTGGGGGTTTTTGGCATTCATAATCGTATTCGAGCTTTGGCAAATGTTTATAAGTTATAGGAGTTCGTTACTTTCCACATTTTTGGTCGTTTAGTCGCTAATATGTAGGGGATTACCAAAAAGGTGGCCTAGACTACTTTTCGTAATCTGTTTCCTAAGAAGTACGTACCGGAGCATGTTCGCATTTAGAAACGAATAGAGTTTGACAGATTGAAGCAAGGGAATCCGTTTGTTCGGGAGTATGAGCTGCAGTTTATTCGTCTCTCTCGTTTCGCACCAACCTTCATCACTCTAGAAAGCGAGAGGATTCAACGGTTTCTCGATGGCCTTCGACCAAATATACTGTTTCATGCCAAGTCACAAGTTCTAAATACTTACTAGGCATTTTTAGATAAGGCATATTGAGCCGAGGAGGTGATTAGACGCATGGCCCTTACAAGTTAAATCAAGCAGAAAGTTACTTCGTCTCCAGTTTCACAGTACTAATTTGATAAGCAAAAGAGGGAGTCTTATGGCATTTGTGGCAATAATCACCCTACAACTAAGTGTTGGAGACTGAAAATAGTTAAGTTATAGTTGATGATGACACAAGGTGCAATTGTGAGATCAAAGGAAAAGGTTGTTATTTGTATGATTTCAATTATTAAGGCTATAAAGTTGTTGAGGAAAGGTTATGAGGGGTATATAGCGTTTATCACGGAGGATAAACGGACTAAAGTGGTGGAGGAGATACCAGTGGTATCTTAGTTTCTGGATGTTTTTCCCGATGATATTCCTGAATTACAGCTGGTCCGTGAAATTGATTTTTCAATTGAGCTTGTTCTAGGCACAGCCCCGATCTCAAAAGCCCCTTATAAAATGGCCCAGTGGAGTTGAGAGAACTCAAAGAGGAATTGCAGGAGTTGTTAAACAAGGGTTTTATTAGATTGAGTTTCTCTCCTTGGGGAGCTCCAGTGTTATTTGTGAAGAAAAAGGATGGTTATATGAGAATGTGTATTGATTATAGGCAACTAAATCAAGCGACCATCAAGAACAAGTATCTTTTACCAAGAATCGATGAATTATTTGATCAATTGCAAGGTGCGCAGTATTTTTCTGAGATTGATCTGAGGTCAGGATATCATCAGTTGAGGGTACAAGATCAGGATATTCCGAAAATTACATTTATAACTAGATATGTTCACTACAAATTTTTGGTGATGTCTTTTGGACTGACTAATGCGCCAGTAGCTTTTATGGCTATGATGAATAAGGTTTTTGCACAGTACTTGGATAAGTTTGTGGTGGTATTTATTGATGATGTACTTGTATATTCGAAGAGTCGGGAAGAGCATGCTCAGCATCTTCGTACTTTATTGCAGTTATTGAGGGAACACCAATTATGTGCTAAGGCAAGTAAAAGTGAATTTTGGTTGGGAACAGATGGGATTCGTTAGTCACATCATCTCCAGGGAAGGTTAAGCGGTGGACCTAACAAAGATTGAACCAGTGGTAAAGTGGGATAGGTCGAAATAGTGTCAGAGATCCGAAGTTTCCTAGGCCTCGTAGGATCTTACCGCAAATTCATGGAAGGATTTTCCACAACAGTAGCCCCACTGTCGAGATTGACTCGTAAGGGAGTTCCTTTTGTGTGGAATGAGGATTGTGAACAAAGTTTTCAGGAGTTGAAAAGAAGGTTGACCACAGCCCCTATTTTGACCTTACCTGCTGGTGATGATGGTTTTGTGATTTACACTGATGCATCTGGAGTTGGACTTGGTTGTGTTCTCATGCAACATGGGAAGGTGGTGGCTTATGGGTCTAGACAGTTGAAGGATCATGAACGAAAGTATGCAACACATGACTTGGAACTTGCTTCAGTGGTCTTTGCTTTGAAAATGTGGAGACATTACCTTTATGAAGCCGCTTTTGGAGTACATTCAGACCATAAAAGCCTTCAGTATCTCTTTACACAGGGTGATTTGAATTTGAGACAAAGGAGATGGATGGAGTATATTAGGAATTCCGATTTTAGGTTGAAGTACCATCCAGGAAAAGTTAATGTAGTAGCAGATGCTCTAAGTAGAAAAGCAGCGTTCACTGGAGGATTAATTGCAGAATACTTCTGGATTCGATGTTTGGAAGATATGGATGTTTACTTTCACCCTATCAGTGAGCAAGCAGTATTAGCTAGTATATTCTTGTGGGAACCCGAATTACTCCCAAGGATTAGAGAATACCAGCTACTAGACCCAGAGATTACAAGAACCAAAGATCACATGGAGGAGAGGCCCGATTTTAAGTTGGAAGATAATATTTTACATTATAAAGGAAGAATTTGTGTGCCGGATTTTCCAGAATTAAAGGATGAAATCATGGTCGAGGCACACTATACTCAGTATACTATTCATCCAGGCAGTACCAAGATGTATCACGATCTGAAGGATCACTATTGGTGGAAGAATATGAAAAAGGATATTGCAGAATTTGTTGGAAAATGTTTGGTCTGCCAGGAGATTAAAGCAGATTATAGGAGACCCCCAGGTCTTTTGCATCAGTTGGAGATTCCTCAATGGAAGTGGGAGCACGTTACTATGGACTTTGTGTCTGGATTGCCTCATACTAGAAAGGGATTTGATGCTATTTGGGTGATAGTGGACCGTTTGACTAAGTCAGCCCATTTTGTACCATTTAAGACTGGTCAAGGAATGGAGATAATGGCAGACCTCTACATTAAGGATGTGGTGAGATTACATGGAGTGCCAGTTTCTGTAGTCTTCGACCGAGATAGTAGGCTCATATATCGGTTTTGGGTATAACTGTAGAAAGCCTTAGGAACTAAGTTGAGTTTTAGTATAATCTAATCATCCACAGACAGATGGACAGACAGGGCGTACGAACTAGACATAGGAGGATATGTTAAGGACATGTGTCTTGGATTTCGAGACTAGTTGGGACGAAAGCTTGGCTCTATGTGAATTCGTGTACAACAACAATTACCATTCTAGCATTGCCATGTCACCTTTTGAAGCTTTGTACGGGAGAAAATGTTGAACCCCTGTATGTTGGTCGAATTTTGGAGCTCATGGTTTTCATGGACCATTGGAGAGTCCAGTGACAAGATAAGACAGATTCGGGAAAGGTTGAAGGTTGCCCGTAGTCGCTAAAAGGGTTATGCAGATAAACGGAGGAGAGAGTTGAAGTTTGAGGTTGGTGACCATGTATTTCTGAAGGTATCACCTACGTGTGGTACTTTGCGGCTTGGGCAGCAAGGAAAACTCTCAGGAAGATATGTGGGACCATTCTAGATTATCAGTAAGGTTAACGACGTGGCTTATCGGTTAGCATTGCCACCAGAGTTGTCGGGTGTTCGCAACGTCTTCCATGTTTCTATGTTGAGGAAATATGTAGCAGACCCTTCACACGTGCTGCAATATGAGCCATTGCAAGTGCAGGATGATACAAAGAACACTGAACAATCGGTGGGGATTGTCGATACCAAGGAGCAGGTGTTGAGAAACCGTGTCATCCACTGGGTGAAGGTCCAATGGAGTCATCACCGCCCAGAGGAAGCAACGTGGGAGCTTAGAGATGAAGTGCAGCGTCAGTATCTGCACCTTTTTCCTGAGGTATGTTAGTCATTTGGAGGACCAAATGTCCTTTAAGGGGGATAAGATGTCAAGTCCTGAATTTTTATATTGGGTCATACCGGTTTGTCGGGTTTGAGTTGGGTTAAGAGGGTCAAATAGATCGGTTTAACACAATTGGGCCTGAGTTGATGGACCCTTTTTGGGCCAGAGGACTCTTTTTGTAATTTCTTAAAACCCACTAGAAAGTAGGAGGCCCTTCTTTGTAATTTAGAAAAACCCCCTCTTTTATATAAACTCTACTCTTAGGGTTTTTTCCCATTCTCCAACCCTCTTCTTTTCTTTTTCAACCAAAACCCTAGAGGCTCTCTAAGGGGGAAACCAAGGCGGGCTCTTCCAAGCTTTGATCTTCAGATCTACTTTGGCTTCAAGATCCAGGCAAGTGGATAGCTAAAACAATGAATTTTAGTTCTTGCAATATGTTTTAGTTGCTCGTTGGTTTACACACCTTTTGGCATGACTTCTTCTTGTTTGGATTAATGGCTTTTGGGGGTAATAGTTGTGGGTCGATTTTCTTCCAGACTTATAAAGATGAGTTAGATTTGTGTTTTGTTTTTAAAAAAAAAAAATTTTGAGTAGCCGCCACCTAGGCAGCAGCTGCCGCCTGGCAGCAGGCCAAGCGGGTTGGGCTGCCTGGCTTACTGGGCCCGGCCTGGCTGGCCTGGGCCCGGGTGTGGGTCTGGGCTCGTCAGCCCATTTTCTTTCAAAAAATATATATTATTAATATATATATATTTATACACAATATTGCTTCTTATAAAGAATTAAAAGGTTATATTTTGATTAATGGTTTAGTGTTTTAATGGAGATTAGGTTTTATTAAATTAATTTTAATTTGATGTTATTAGAAATGTATCTTGGATTATTTATAAACTTAATTGAGAATTATGAAAGTTTGATAAGTGTTCATTTACGTTGATTGAAATAAACTAAAAATGTATTTGGTAGCGATTAAACCGTAAATAAAATGTATTTATAATTTTAAATTGTATTCTTAATTGAGTTAGATTTCAAATTGAGATCCGAAATTTGTACCTTCTATTTTGTATAAAATGATAATGTGTATTTGTACACAATAATGATATTAAGGAATTAATTATTTTCTTTCCCCTTTTTGATCATGACTTGATTTAACTTTGGATTCAGAAATTGAACATCTTTTACCTAATTTGTAAAACACACTAATTATATATAATTGGATTAGATGAATTATGTCTTTTAGGAATGTTAGTTGAATGTTCATATGAGAATTAGACTAAATGCAGAATGGGAATGTGAGGTTCGGGATGGACCACATGATAGGCACCAAAAGTAGTATATCGGCATCGTGGACTCATATTTCCATTGTGATAAAGAGTTAGTTCTCATGTGCATATTTATCTAATTTGACCGTTGGTGGATTAGTGCTTACCCTCAATAATTTGAATTGACACACGTTCATAATACACTTTCAAATTTAAGTACTCTAAATACTCAAAATGGTATTGGATTGAATGTTGGGATTGAGGGTTTCATATCATGGTTCATTCTGCATCGATATACGTATGTATTTGTAAATAAGTATATTTGTATATATGTATCTGACCGACTGCAGTTTGGAGGTGGACGTACGCTATCGGGTCAGCGTATACTGTGGATAATAGTATACAGCTGTGCCTTCTGTTATTATCTACGGGATTACCCGTTTCTGTTATTATTTGCTGGATTACTCGTTTCTATTATTATCTGCGGGATTACCCGTTTCTGTTATTATCTGCGGGATTACCCGTTTCTGTTATTATCTGCGGGACTACCCGTTTCTGTTATCTGTATGCAGGATTTACCCGTTTCTGTATATTTATCTACGGGAATACCCGTTTCTGTGCATTCATGCCATTGGGGTTTGCATCTGATTTATTTTGGTTCATAATGAATATATCATTTAATTTAGTTGATTAATCCATTGTTGCAGCTTACCCTCTTACCAAATTATGTCAATCTGACCCACTACTTTTGGTGTCTAGGTTCCGTTACCGGTGCCGAACCGGAGGGTCAGGCTACGCAGGAAATTCCGCCGGATGGCGGAGTTGTTGAGTGGAGCACCAATGACATCACCTGAGGTGTCCCAGTGCGGTGCGGAGTTCGAAAACTTTAGATTATGTAATAAGGCCTTTTTTGGGCCATTAGTTTATTTAATTAAATTTATTTGTTTTGACATTATAACTTTAATTGTTATGCTTCGAAGCACTTGACTTTGATTTTATTATTAATGAGATTTGTTACATGGTTGTTATGTGATATCCGTCTGCGATGAGTATGGATTTCAGTTCTGCATGTGGTTATGGTTGCTTGATCACCAAGCATAGCCTCACGAAGGACTTCGATCCACCCAGAATTGGGGCTTGTATTGTATATGTTAGAAAAATTTTAATTAGCCCCAAGTCTCACACCCCTGGAACCGGGTTTGGATCCGGCCCAGTTTTGGGGGTATGACAGATCAGACCCAAGTATGAAGTACCAACCCACCCTCTTCTCCATTTGCATTCTATTGTATTGTACATCTGTGATACAAATCAATCATCTTTTCCTCATTTTTCTTTTAATTCTGTTTGTCCTTGCTGCATTCAAGGAAGACACCAACCATCTCAACGCCCTTCCAGGTGCACCCGAGAGGCTCGAAAACTATGATGCGGATCTTAGCAAACCCAACAGCATCAACGTTGCCATCGACGGATGTGTTGGGGTCTTCGACACAGCTCATCCCATAAACTTCGGTGTTCGAGACCCTGGGAACATGGTGATCAAGCCTGCTTTGGAAGGAATGGCTGGGATTCTTCGGGCTTGCCTCAATTTGAAGACCGTGAACCAAGTCATCTGCGCGTCTTCTGCCAGTGCTGTTGCTTTCCATGGAAAGAAGGATCTGAAGGAGATGGACGAGAGCGTTTGGACGGACGTGGAATTTTGCGGAGCGGAAGACAACCCTATTTCCTCTTACTTCATTTCAAAGGCTGTTAAGTCCTGAATTTTTATATTGGGTCATACCGGTTTGTCGGGTTTGAGTTGGGTTAAGAGGGTCAAATAGAACGGTTTAACACAATTGGGCCGGAGTTAATGGACCCTTTTTGGGCCAGAGGACTCTTTTTGAAATTTCTTAAAACCCACTAGAGAGCAGGGGGCCCTTCCTTGTAATTTAGAAAAACCCCCTCTCTTATATAAACTCTACTCTTAGGGTTTCTCCCCCTTTCTCTAACCCTCTTCTTTTCTTCTTCAACCAAAACCCTAGAGGCTCTCTAAGGGGGAAATCAAGGTGGGCTCTTCCAAGCTTTGATCTTTAGATCTACTTTGGCTTCAAGATCCAGGCAAGTGGATAGCTAAAACAATGGTTTTTGGTTCTTGCAATATGTCTTAGTTGCTTGTTGATTAACACACTTTTTTGGCATGACTTCTTCTTGTTTGGATTAATGGTTCTTGGGGGTAATAGGTGCGGTTTGATTTTCTTCCAAACTTATAAGTATGATTTATAATTATGTTTTTTTTCAAAAAAAAAAAAAATTAGAGTCCTGGCAGCAGCCGCCGCCTTGGCAGCTGTTACTGCTGGGCAGCAGGCCTGGCGAGTCTGGCCCGCCTGGCGGGTCTGGGCCCAGGTGCGGGTCTAGGCCCGTCAGCGCATTTTCTTTTCAAAAAAAAATATATTATTAAATATATATTTATACACAATATTACTAAATAAATAATTAGATTAGGATATTCTTATAAAGAATTAAAATGTTATATTTTGATTAATGGTTTAGTATTTTAATGGAGATTAGATTTTTATTAAATTAAATTTTTATTCGACATTATTAGAAATGTATCTGGATTATTTATAAATTTAATTGAGAATTATGAAATTTTGATTAATGTTCATTTAGATTGATTTGAAATAAACTAAGATGTATTTGGTAGCGATTAAACCGTAAATAGAATGTATTTATAATTTTAATTTGGATTCTTAATTGAGTTAGATTTCAAATTGGGATCCGAAATTTGTACCTTTTGTTTTGTATAAAACGATAAGGTGTATTTGTATACAACAATGATATTAAGAAATTAATTATTTTCTCCTCCTTTTTTATCATGACTTGATTTAGCTTTGGATTTAGAAGTTGAACATCTTTTACCTAATTTGTAAAACACACTAATTATATATGATTGGATTAGATGAATTATGTCTTTTAGGAATGTTAGTTGAATGTTCACATGAGAATTAGACTAAATGCAGAATGGGAATGTGAGGTCCGGGATGCACCACATGATAGGTACCAAAAGTAGTATATCGGCATTGTGGACTCATATTTCCATTGTGATAAAGAGTTAGTTCTCATGTGCATATTTATCTAACTTTGACTGTTGGTAGATTAGTGCTTACCCTCGAAGAATTTGAATTGACACACGTTCATAATACACTTTCAAATTTAAGTACTCTAAATTCTCACAATGATATTAGATTGAATATTGGGATTAAGGGTTTCATATTATAGTTCATTTCGCATCGGTATACGTATGTATTTGTAAATATGTATATTTGTATATATATATCTAACCGACTACAGTTCGGAGGTGGACGTATGCCATCGGGTCAGCGTGTACTGTGGATAATAGTATACAGCTGTGCCTTCTGTTATTATCTGCGGGATTACCCGTTTCTATTATTATCTGCGGGATTACTCGTTTCTATTATTATCTGCGGGACTACCCGTTTCTGTTATCTGTATGCGGGATTTACCCATTTCTGTATATTTATCCGCGGGGATACTTGTTTCTGTGCATTCATGCCATTGGGGTTTGCATCTAATATAATTTGGATCATAATAAATACTTATGTTTAATTCAGTTGATTAATCCATTGTTTGCAGCTTACCCTCTTACCAGATTATGTCAATCTGACCCACTACTTTTGGGTGTCTAGGTTTCGTTGCCGGTGCCGAACCGGAGGGTCAGGCGACGCAGGATATTCCGCCAAATGGCGGAGTTGTTGAGTGGAGCACTGATGACATCATCTGAGGTGTCCTAGTACGGTGCTGAGTTCGAGAACTTAGGATTATGTAATGAGGCCATGTCTGGGCCATTAGTTATTAATTTAAGTTTGGTTGTTTTGAAATTTTAACTCTAATTGTGATGCTTCGAAGCACTTGACTCTGGTTTTATTATTAATGAGATTGATTACCTTATTGTGATGTAATATCCGTCTGCGATGAGCATGGATTTTAGTTCCGTGTGTGATTATGGTTGCTTGATCACCAAGCATAGCCTCACGAAGGACTGTGATCCACCAGGAATTGGGCCCCGTGCTGTTTATATCTAGAAAAATTTTAAATTGGCCCCAATTCTCACACCTCTAGAACCGGGTAGGATCCGGCTTAGTTTTGGGAGCCTGACAGATGGTATCAGAGCCGGTCAAGTTCTAGAAGTTCTAAAAGATGCTAGAATGTAAGTCCGATGTGAGGATTAAAAACGTTAAATGGGAACGTTGGGGGTTTTTGGCATTCATAAACGTATTCGAACTTTGGCAAATGTTTACAAGTTATAGGAGTTCGTTACTTTCCGCATTTTTGGTCGTTTAGTCGTTTATATATAGGGGATTCCCAAAAAGGTGGCCTAGACTACTTTTCGTAATCTGTTTCCCAAGAAGTACGTACCAGAGCATGTTCGCATTTAGAAGCGCATAGAGTTTGATAGATTGAAGCAAGGGAATCCGTCTGTTCGGGAGTATGAGTTGTAGTTTATTCGTCTCTCTCGTTTCGCACCAACCTTCATCACTCTAAAAAGCAAGAGGATTCGACAATTTCTCAATGGCCTTCGACCAGATATATTGCTTCATTCCAAGTCACAAGTTCTAAATACTTACCAGGCATTTTTCGGATAAGGCATATTGGGCCGAGGAGGTGATTGGACGCATGGCCCCTACCAGCCAAGTCAAGCAGAAAGTTACTCCGTCTTCGGTTTCACAGTACCAATTTAATAAGCAAAAGAGGGAGTCTTGTGGCATTTGTGGCAATAATCACCCTACAACTAAGTGTTGGAGACAGAAAACAGTTAAGTTATAGTTGATGATGACACAAGGTGCAATTGTGAGATCAAAGAAGAAGGTTGTTATTCGTATGATTTCAATTATTAAGGCTATAAAGTTGTTGAGGAAAGGTTCTGAAGGGTATATAGCGTTTATCACGGAGGATAAACGGACTAAAGTGGTGGAGGAGATACCAGTGGTATCTCAGTTTCTGGATGTTTTTCCCGATGATATTCCTGAATTACAGCTGGTCCATGAAATTGATTTTTCAATTGAGCTTGTTCCAGGCACAGCCCGATCTCAAAAGCCCCTTATAGAATGGCCCAACGGAGTGGAGAGAACTCAAGGAGCAATTGTAAGAGCTTTTGAACAAGGGTCTTATTAGACCGAGTGTCTCTCCTTGGGGGGCTCCAGTGTTATTTGTGAATAAAAAAAGATGGTTATATGAGAATGTGCATTGATTATAGACAACTAAATCAAGTGACCATCAAGAATAAGTATCCTCTACCGCGAATCGATGAATTGTTCGATCAATTGCAAGGTGCTCAATATTTTTCTAAAATTAATCTAAGGTCAGGATATCACCAGTTGAGGGTACGAGATCAAGATATTCCAAAAACTGCATTCAGAACTAGATATGGCCATTCCGAATTTTTGGTGATGTCGTTTGGGTTGATGAACGCTTCAGCAGCTTTTATGGCTATGATGAATAGGGTTTTTGCACAGTACTTGGATAAGTTTGTGGTGGTATTTATTGATGATGTACTTGTATATTCGAAGAGTTGGGAAGAGCATGCTTAACATCTTCGTACGTCATTGCAACTGTTAAGGGGATATCAATTGTGTGCTAAGGCAAGTAAAAGTGAATTTTGGTTGGGAACAGATGGGATTCGTTAGTCACATCATCTCCAGGGAAGGTTAAGCGGTGGACCTAACAAAGATTGAACCAATGGTAAAGTGGGATAGGTCGAAATAGTGTCAGAGATCCGAAGTTTCCTAGGCCTCGTAGGATCTTACCGCAAATTCATGGAAGGATTTTCCACAATAGTAGCCCTACTATCGAGATTGACAAGTAAAGAAGTTCCTTTTGTGTGAAATGAGGATTGTGAGCAGAGTTTGCAGGAGTTGAAAAGGAGGTTGACCACAGCTCTTATACTGACATACTCGTTGGCAATGATGTTTTGTGATTTTTACCGATGCATCTGGAGTTGGACTTGGTTGTATTCTCATGCAACATAGGAAGGTAGCAGCGTATGGGTCTCGACAGTCGAAGGAACATAAACGAAAGTATACAACTCATAACTTGGAGCTAGCAGCAGTGGTCTTTGCTTTGAAGATATGGAGACATTATCCTTACATAGCCACTTTTGAAGTGCATTAGACCATAAGAGCCTCCAGTATTTCTTTACACAAGGTGATTTGAACATGTGATAGAGGAGATGGATGGAGTATATTAAGGATTACGATTTCGGATTGAAGTACCATCCAGGAAAAGTTAATGTAGTAGCAGATGCTCTAAGTAGAAAAGCAGCGTTCACTGGAGGATTAATTACAGAATACTTCTGGATTTAATGATTAGAAGACATGGATGCGTATTTTTGACCTGTTAGTGAACAAGCAGTATTAGCTAGTATATTCTCGTGGGAACCCGAATTCCTCCCAAGGATTAGAGAATACCAGCTACTAGACCCCCAAATTACAAGAATCAAAGATCAAATGGAGGAGAGGCCCGATTTTAAGTTGGAAGATAATATTTTACATTATAAAGGCAGAATTTGTGTGCCTGATTTTTCAGAATTGAAGGATGAAATTATGGTCGAAGCACACTATACTCGGTATACTATTCATCCAGGCAGTACCAAGATGTATCACGATCTGAAGGATCACTATTGGTGGAAGAATACGAAAAAGGATATTGCAGAATTTGTTGGAAAATGTTTGGCCTGCCAGCAGATTAAAGCAGATTATAGGAGGCCCCCAGGTCTTTTGCATCATTTGGAGATTCCTCAATGGAAGTGGGAGCACGTTACTATGGACTTTGTGTCTGGATTGCCTCATACTAGAAAGGGATTTGATGCTATTTGGGTGATAGTGGACCATTTGACTAAGTCAACCCACTTTGTACCATTTAAGATTGGTTAAGGAATGGAGATAATGGCAGACCTCTACATCAAGGATGTGGTGAGATTACATGGAGTGGCAGTTTCTGTAGTCTTCGACCGAGATAGTAGGTTCGTATCTCGGTTTTAGGTATCACTATAGGAAGCCTTAGGAACTAAGTTGAGTTTTAGTATAATCTATCATCCATAGACAGACGGACAGACAGGGCGTACGAACTAGACATCGGAGGATATGTTAAGGACATGTGTCTTGGATTTCGAGACTAGTTGGGACGAAATCTTGGCTCTATGTGAATTCATGTACAACAACAGTTACCACTCTAACATTGCCATGTCACCTTTTGAAGCCTTGTATGGGAGAAAATGTTGAACCCCTATATGTTGGTCGAATTTTGGAGCTCGTGGTTTTCATGGACCATTGGAGAGTCCAGTGACAAGATAAGACAGATTCGGGAAAGGTTGAAGGTTGCCCGTAGTCGCCAAAAAGGTTATGCGGATAAACGGAGGAGAGAGTTGAAGTTTGAGGTTGGTGACCATGTATTTCTGAAGGTATCACCTACGTGTGGTACTTTGCGGTTTGGGCAGCAAGGGAAACTTTCCCAAATATCGGTTTGGGCAGCAAGGGAAACTTTCCCAAAGATATTTGGGACCATTCCAGATTATCAGCAAGGTCAACGATGTGGCTTATCGGATAGCATTGCCACCGGAGTTGTCAGGTGTTCAGGATGCCTTCCATGGTTTTATGTTGAGAAAGTATGTAACAGACCCTTCGCACGTGTTGCAATATGAGCCGTTGCAAGTGCAATGTCAGTATCCGCACCTTTTTCCTGAGGTATGTTAGTCATTTGGAGGACTAAATGTCCTTTAAGGGGGATGAGATGTCAAGTCCTGAATTTTTATATTGGGTCATACCTGTTTGTCGGGTTTGAGTTGGGTTAAGAAGGTCAAATAGATCAGTTTAACACGTTTGGGCCTAAGTTAATGGACTTTTTTGGGCCAGAGGACTCTTTTTAAAATTTCTTAAAACCCACTAGAGAGCAGGAGGCCCTTCTTTGTAATTTAGAAAAACCCCCTCTTATATAAACTCTACTCTTAGGGTTTCTCCCCCTTTCTCTAACCCTCTTCATTTCTTCTTCAACCAAAACCCTAGAGGCTTTCTAAGGGGGAAACCAAGGTGGGCTCTTCCAAGCTTTGATCTTCAGGTCTACTTTGGCTTCAAGATCCATGCAAGTGGATAGCTAAAACAATGGTTTTTGGTTCTTGCAATATGTCTTAGTTGCTTGTTGATTAACACACTTTTTTAGCATGACTTCTTCTTGTTTGGATTAATGGCTCTTGGGGGTAATAGGTGCAGTTTGATTTTCTTCCAAACTTATAAGTATGATTTATGATTATGTTTTGTTTCAAAAAAAAAAAAAAAAATGGAGTCCCGGCAGCCGCCGCCGCCCGGGCAGCAGCTGCCGCCTAGGCAGCACGCCTGGCGGGTCCGGGTCGGCCTGGCGGGTCTGGCCCGGCCTGGCTGGTCTTAGCCCGGGTGCGGGTCTAGCCCGTCGGCCCATTTTCTTTTCAAAAAAAATATATTATTAAATATATATATTTATACACAATATTACTAAATAAATAATTAGATTAGGATATTCTTATAAAGAATTAAAATGTTATATTTTGATTAATGGTTTATTATTTTAATGGAGATTAGATTTTTATTAAATTAAATTTTTATTCGACATTATTAGAAATGTATCTGGATTATTTATAAATGTAATTGAGAATTATGAAATTTTGATTAATGTTCACTTAGATTGATTTGAAATAAACTAAGATGTATTTGGTAGCGATTAAACCGTAAATAGAATGTATTTATAATTTTAATTTGGATTCTTAATTGAGTTAGATTTCAAATTGGGATCCGAAATTTGTACCTTTTATTTTGTATAAAACGATAAGGTGTATTTGTATACAACAATGATATTAAGAAATTAATTATTTTCTCCTCCTTTTTGATCATGACTTGATTTAACTTTGGATTTAGAAGTTGAACATCTTTTACCTAATTTGTAAAACACACTAATTATATATGATTGGATTAGATGAATTATGTCTTTTAGAATGTTAGTTGAATGTTCACATGAGAATTAGACCAAATGCAGAATGGGAATATGAGGTTCGGGATGCATTACATGATGGCACCAAAAGTAGTATATCGGCATCGTGGACTCATATTTCCATTGTGATAAAGAGTTAGTTCTCATGTGCATATTTATCTAACTTTGACCGTTGGTGGATTAGTGCTTACCCTCGAAGAATTTGAATTGACATACATTCATAATACGCTTTCAAATTTAAGTACTCTAAATCCTCACAATGATATTAGATTGAATATTGGGATTAAGGGTTTCATATTATAGTTCATTTCGCATCGGTATACGTATGTATTTGTAAATATGTATATTTGTATGTATATATATCTGACCGACTACAGTTCGGAGGTGGACGTACGCCATCGGGTCAGCGTGTACTGTGGATAATAGTATACAGCTGTGCCTTCTGTTATTATCTGCGGGATTACCCATTTCTATTATTATCTGCGGGATTATCCGTTTCTGTTATTATCTGCGGGACTACCCGTTTCTGTTATCTGTATGCGGGATTTACCCATTTCTGTATATTTATCCGCGGGAATACCCATTTCTGTGCATTCATGCCATTGGGGTTTGCATCTAATATAATTTGGATCATAATAAATACTTATGTTTAATTCAGTTGATTAATCCATTGTTTGCAGCTTACCCTCTTGCCAGATTATGTCAATCTGACCCACTACTTTTGGGTGTCTAGGTTCCGTTGCCGGTGCCGAACCGGAGGGTCAGGCGACGCAGGAAATTCCGCCAAATGGCGAAGTTGTTGAGTGGAGCACCGATGACATCATCTGAGGTGTCCTAGTACGGTGCTGAGTTCGAGAACTTAGGATTATGTAATGAGGCCATGTCTGGGCCATTAGTTATTAATTTAAGTTTGGTTTTTTGAAATTTTAACTTTAATTGTGATGCTTCGAAGCACTTGACTCTAGTTTTATTATTAATGAGATTGATTACCTTATTGTGATGTAATATCCATCTGCGATGAGCATGGATTTTAGTTCCGCGTGTGATTATGGTTGCTTGATCACCAAGCATAGCCTCACGAAGGACTTCGATCCACCCGGAATTGGGGCCCGTGCTGTTTATATCTAGAAAAATTTTAAATTGGCCCCAATTCTCACACCCTTGGAACCGGGTAGGATTCGGCCCAGTTTTGGGGGTGTGACAAAGGCTCTCACTGAGAGAGCGGTTCTTGAGTTTGCAAAAGAATATGGGATCGATGTTGTTACTGTGTTGCCTTCTTCTGTGGTTGGGCCATTCCTTGTGCCTCATCTCCCTTCCTCGTTCTCCACAGCCTGGCTTTGATCGTCGGTACGTACCAGGACTTGGATCGGATGGAACCCTAACCTGCTCGAGCCAACTCGATTCTGGTGAAAATTTGGGTTGTGCTGTTTTGACATTGGATCTGGATTGAACCTTAATTTTGAAACCCACTTGAAATTAAGCTCATGTAACCCAAACCCCAATTTAGCAAAAGAGTAACTGAGGACACGTTTGGGCAGTTTTATTTTTTTATTTTTTTCCTTTTATGTTCTTGTTGTTGGGAGGCAACCGCAAAGATTCCTAAATATTGCACAAAGATCACTGCAGAAATATTTTTAGACAATAATAGTTCAAGAACCATACCTACGATATCTCTTTGATTTGATCTTGGTTTTATAGTAGCCCGAAATCTCAAGACCTTCTACTGTATTCCTCTATGCTCGAACTCGTACCCTGGTGTGGGCCTCTTTTGCAAATTCTCATTGCTCTCAAAAACGAGATTTCTCTTATGTGTTTTTCCTAAAAAGCAATAACATATATTTATAGGCTATAATAGGGTCCTTGTAAGAAAATAAGGGATAGGTTTCTTATGGAAACAGGAAACCCTAATTCGACTTAAATTTGAATCCTAGATCTATAAATTACAATTCAGTCCACTAGAGAATTATAATTGCACTCATGTCCTTATTCTCAAAAATAATATTTCGAGCTTCTTGTTATTAAATGCTTATTAATCTTCCCACATTAAGATTTCAAATATCCATCGATTAAATAATTACTGACACCTATATTTAATCGATATCTTTATAATTCTTTGAGAGTTTACACTTAACTTATTTGATATACCGGATACAAAGTCCACATGCAGGGTTTGATATAATCAAAACTTATAAACTTCATTAAGGGGATATCATTAATCCTTATTATGGGAAGAATTCTGTTAATAAACTAATATGCACTATACACATAGTGTAGTTATCCAATTTACTGAGATTATTAACCCATAAAAGGTCTTACTCCTTTGTAAATCAAAATTCCAAACACTAAATATATGTGTCTTTTATTTATATTGAGATTAAAAGTACAAACACTCATAATAACCATTTGGATGTTAATCATCTTATATAGTCAGTATAAAGACAATAACCCAAAAGCGGTCATGTTCAATCCACACAAAGCATACTAGTATAACGAGTCGAAACTATACTGTTTCCCACAGCGAAGACAAGCCTACTAAAACATCATGCTACAATTGTACCAATTATGTGTCTAACTCCATCTAGATTGTAAATAACAATAACTTATATTCTATAAGAATCGACAAATAAGTCTTCCGTGAGAAAGCTGAACTCTACACACCAATTTGTCTACTTTATAAAATAAAAGACATACTTATGCATAATAAATAATAATGCAACCATTTGCCCATACAAATTCTCATTAAGATGAAAAAGCAAACTTTATTAATAAGTAAAATAGTTAAAGATAAATACATAAAAATATGCTTTTAGTATAAATTTCCAACACTTACACAGATGGAAATGGGATTTAAATGGCCGGTTTCAGGTCAAATCATACCAAATCTCAACCTGTTTCTACTACAACAATTTACATTTTTAGCTACGGAAATATTTGTTACCAAATGAGATCAAAATGTCGGTAAAAACATTTATCGATGAAAATATTTGCGTTGGCCAATCATTGGTAAAAGCTCATGGACAAAAGACTTTATCATTGAAAATAAATCCCATTGGCCAAAATTATGGTTCCACTACAATAATTTCTAATTTACCAATGCTTTTTAACATTTGAATACTAATTTGATTTTCTTAAAATTTTCATTTTACTTTTACTGACGTTTTTTAACATCAATAAATCATTTATCCCATTTTAAAAAATTTAAATTTACATTTAACCGATGTTAAAAAATTGTTTGTAAATTCACTTCATTTTTTTTAATTTTCATTTTACATTTACGGATGTCTTTTCATGTCGGTAAAATTATTTTCCCCCTTTTTTAACATTTCAATTTACTTTTACCAATGTTTTTTTAACATTTCCAATTTAAAATTATCTGTTTTTTTAAAATTTCCAATTTACATTTACCATGTTAAAAAAAGTCAATAAATTCACTTCATTTTTTTAACTTTTGTTTTACTTTTACCAGCATTTTTTTTCCTGTCAGTAAAATCGTTTCCCCCTTGTTTAAAATTTTCAATTTACTTTTTTGATGTTAAAAAATGTCATTAAGTTCATATCATTTTTTAAAAAAATTTTCTTTTACTTTTACGGACAATAAAAAAAAGATGTCGGTAAACGCATCTTTCCTTTTTTTAAAATTTTCAATTCAGTTTTCCTGACGTTAAAAATGTCAGTAAAACTATTTATAATTTTAAAGAAATGTAATAAATCTTTATCGATGTTTTAAAATTTTGGTAAATCCCTATTTTCGTCAGCAAAAATATTTTCTTATAAAAAAGTATCATTTATTTTTTCAATATAATTTTCCTGCAAAACTGTTTATACGCCTGTATCAAATATAAACCTGTTTATGTACCTGTATTCAACATAACAAATGTATGCATATAAGAGTTGCTAAATAAACGAAAAACCATTGCTATTTTTTATCAAGTCATTCATCTTATAAAACAAATGTTACAATCAATGATATAGTCCCATATAAATGTATGATATACAAATACAAATAAATTCAAAAGAAAACAAAACTCCTTTACAAGTTTGCAATTGACCTCAAAGCATCCATCAATCTACAATGACAAAAACAACATTAGAATTTTTTCAATGAATTAAATTACAAATGTAACATAAACATGTATATATATAGAATCTTTTCCTAGGTTTTTTCAGCTACCTGTTTTCTAGCCTAAATATTGAAAATCCTACATTGTTGCATCTAATTCATTAATCGAGAGTCTGACTCACAAGCCATCAATCCTTACAAGTTACTTTGGCTTCAAGCGAGATACTCCTGCCGGTTTCTAGGCTGTCCGGTGGCCGTTTCCCACTTTCGACCTCCAGCATCCTATTTTTAAGCCTAAGTGTTGAGAATCCAACGTTTTTAGGTCTAATTTGTTAACTAGTAGTCTGATTCACGAACCATCAGTTCCTACAAGTTCTTTTAGCCTCGAACAAGGTACTTTTATCAGTTTTTCATTTTTTAGAGGGCTGTTTCCCATTTTCAATCTCTGATGGCCTGTTTTCAAATATAAGTGTTAAGAAACCTAGGTTTTTTCTTCTAATACTCAAATTAGGAGTCCGATTCGTAAGCTGTTAGTTCTTACAAGTTAATTTGGTCTCAAGTGAGGTGCTCGTACCTATTCCAAGTTTTTTTGTGGACCGTTTTCCATTTTCGACCTCCAATGGCCTTTTTTCGAGCCTAAGTGTTGAAAAACTTAGGTTTTTGCATCTAATTCTATAACTAAGGGTTCGATTGGCGAGCCGTCAGCTCCTCCAAGTTACTTTGGCCTCAAGCAAGGTGCCCGTGTCGGTTTTAAGTCCATTCGGTGGCCATTTTCTAGTTTTGACCTCCAATGGCCAGTTTTCGAGCCTTAGTATTGGAAATCCTAGGTTTTTGCCTCTAATTCTCTAATCGGGAGTCCGATTTGCCAATCGTAAGTTCTTACAAGTTACTCTGGCCTCAAATGGAGTGTCATGCTAATCCGATTTTTACAGGGCCCATTTCCCATTTTTGACCTCCAGCGGCCAATTTTTTAGCCTAAGTGTTGGAAATCCTAGGTTTTTGCATCTAATTCTCTAATTGGGTGTCCGACTTGTGAACCGTCAGTTCCTACAAGTTACTCTAACCTCAAATGAAGTGCTTGTACTAGTTTTTAATTTTTGCAGGGGTCGTTTCCCTTTTTGGACCTTCATCAACCAGTTTTTAGTCTTAATGTTGGAAATCTTAGGTTTTTCCATCTAATTCTCTAACCAAGAGTTCAATTTATGAACTATTAGTTCCTACAAGTCACTTAACCTTCAAGCAAAATGCTCATGCCAGTTTTCAATTTTTCAGGGGGTCATTCCCTGTTTTGGACCTTCGATGGCTGGTTTTCAAGCCTAAGTATTGGAAATCCTAGGCTTTTGCATCTAATTCTCTAACCAAGAGTCCGATTTACCAGCTGTTAGTTCCTATAAGTTACTTTAGCCTCAAATGAAGTGCTCGTATCGGTTTTCAAATTTTACGGGGGCCGTTTTCTATTTTTGATGGTGGCCAGTTTTAGAGCCTAAGTGTTAGAAATCCTAGGTTTTTGAGAATAATTCCCTAATTGGAGTCTGATTTGTAAATCATTAATTCCTACAAGTTACTCCAGCCTCGAATGAAGTGCTCATACTAGTTTTTAACTTTTATGGAGGCCATTTCCCATTTTTGTCCTTCAGTGGCTAGTTTTCAAGTATAAGTGTAGGAAATCTTAGGTTTTTACGTCAATTATCTAACCAAGTGTCCGATTTGTGAACCGTCAATTCCTACAAGTTACTTTATCCTTGAGCAAAGTGCTCGTATAGGTTTCCAATTTTTCAGGGGCCATTTCCTATTTTCGACCTCCGGTGGCCGGTTTTCCAGCCTAAGTGATGGAAATCCTAGGTTTTGCATCTAATTCTCTAATTGGGAGTATGATTTGTGAGCTGTCAATCACTACAAGTTAGTTAGGCCTCGAACAAGGTGCTCGTACCAGTTTTCAATTTTTTCAGAGGCTGTTTCCCATATCAAACCTCCAGTGACCTATTTTCAAGCTAAAATGTTGAAAATCAAGGCTTTTGCATCCAATTCTCAAACCGGGAGTCTGATTTGTGAGCCGTTAATTCCTACAAGTTATTTTGGCCTCGAACGAGGTGCTCATACCAATTTTAGGGCCGTCCGATGGCCATTTCCCATTTTGGACTTCTAGCGGCCAGTTTTCGAGCCTAAGTGTTAGAAATTCTACATTTTTGCATCTACATCTCTAACTAAGAGTCTGTTTTGTGAATTGTAAGTTCCAACAAGTTACTCTAGCCTTGAGGAAAGTGCTCGTGCTGGTTGTCAATTTTTATAGGGGCCATTTCCTATTTTTGACCTTTGGCGGCCTGTTTTCAAGCCTAAGTGTTGGAAATCCTAGGTTTTTTAGTCTAATTCTCTAACCAGGAGTCTGATTTATGAACCATTAGTTCCTACAAGTTACTTTGGCCTCAAGCAAAGTGTTCGCACTAGTTTTCAATTTTTACGAGGCCCGTTTCCCCTATTTGACCCTCGGCAGTCGATTTCAAGCCTAAGTGTTGGAAATCCTAGGTTTTTTCATCGAATTCTCTAACTGTGAGTCTAACATATGAATCATCAGTTCTTATAAGTTACTCTGGTCTAAAGCGAAGTGCTCATGCTGGTTGTTGATTTTTATAAAGGCCGTTTCCTATTTTGGACCTCTGGCGGCCAGTTTTTTTTAGCCTAAGTGTTGAAAATCCTAGGTTGTAGTGTCTAATTCTCTAATCGGGAGTCTGATTTGCAAACCATTAGTCCGTACAAGTAACTTTGGCATCCAACGAAGTGCTCGTACTAGTTTTAAATTTTTGCAGGGGCCGTTTCCAATTTTTGACCTCAGCGGCCGGTTTTTTAGTTAAAGTGTTGGAAATCCCAGGTTTTTGCATCTAATTCTCTAACCAGGAGTTTGGTTTATGAACTGCCAGTTCCTACAAGTTACTCTAGCCTCAAGCAAAGTGCTCATCCTGGTTTCCTATTTTTTCAAGGGTTGTTTCCCGTTTTGGACTTCCAACGGCCAGTTTTCAAGCCTAAGTTTTGGAAATCCTAGGTTTTTACATCTAATTCTCTAACCGCGTGTCCAATTCATGAGCCATCAGTTCCTATAACTTAATTTGGCCTCGAACGAGGCATTCATACTTGTTTTCGATTTTTTTTAAAGTCGTTTCCCATTTTTGACCTCCAGTGGCCTATTTTTTAGCCTAAGTGTTAAAAAACCTAGGTTATTTCGTCTAATTGTCTAACTGGAAGTCCGATTTGCAAATCGTCAGTTCCAATGAGTTACTTTAGCCTTTAGCGAAGTGCACGTTCTTGTTTTTTATTTTTCTAGGGGCTGTTTCCCATTTTTGACCTCTGGTGGTAGGTTATCAAGCCTAGTGTTGAAAATCCTATATTTTCAATGTTTATAAATTTCAATGAGTTATTTCGTTAAAATTTCAAGAGAATAATATACTAACTAAGGAGTCACATCAAGGTCTTTAGTTGTTATGCTGTCAGTAGCGAAATTGGTCCCTCTAGAGATGTCCAAGTCGATCGTAGGATCTATCCCTGCCACAGTTGCCAGCTATTGAACGAAGGCCTCAAGCGTTGCTTGCCTCTTATCTTACTCTGCTTGCCTTCTGTCCTGCTCAGCTTTCCTCCTGTTCTGCTTAGCTTGCCTCTTAGCTTGCTCAGCTAACTGCTCCCTGATGAGTCTTTAAAAATGTATATTTTCATACACAATTTGACCCATTTTAAGGACTTATTGAGTCAAGAGAAGCCTCATTCAGAGTGTTATGATGGTTTCATGCATTTATACATCTTTATAGTGTATTCTTGCATAATTTGCTTCAAAATCACACTTTTTGCTTACAATCATGAAACCTGTCATTTTTGGAAAGTTATTTTTGGAAAGTTTTGTAAAAATTTATATTCTCATCGAATAAACTGAATTTTTATTATCATTAGTTCATTCACATATAATCATAAAAAATGGTGTGCATTTTCATTTGCATTTCATGAAGGATAGGCCCACATTCATGCATTTGTGATCTTAGGGGTAAAATTGTCTTTTCACATGAACTCACATTTGATATGTAGGAGATTGATGATATGGGTCCCATTTGCAAAGAATTGAGGCAAGGAATTGATTTTCAAAAGAAAAGAGAGAAAAATTAAAAAGAAAAAAAGAAAGAAAAAAATTTTGCAAAGTTGATTTCATGGTCCCGCACATATGCACATATGTGTGGGGTACACTTGTAAGACATCTAAGATGGGGTCCATTTACGTGTAGCATATTTTGAAGAGATTTTAAACAGAATTTGAAAAATATCTCATCAAAGATGGATAAGGAAAGCCACATAGGAAATCTTTTTGGAGAAGGAGAAGATTTAAAAGAAAAAAATTTTTTAAAATGCCAAGCAAGCTATTCCATGTCCAACACATGTTTTAGATCAGATTTTTGCTAAAAAAATAAAAGAAAAAATCAAGAGAGAATTATCTAGAAGATCTCTTTGAGTTTGGAGCCAACAAGGAGAACATTCCAAAAAAGGAAAGTTGACAATGCAAAGAGATAAAAGGGGAAGTTCTGCACCTCATGTGGGTCAAGTTTGATTTTAAGAGAGGGTTCTTATCCCTAAATTATCTGTCAAAAAATCTCAATGCAAAGTGGCAAATACAAGAAAAGAAAGAAGCATCCAAGAGGGACTTCCAAACAAAGTAAGCAAGGAAAAAAAAATAAAAAAATAAAAAAAAAACATCTCCAAGAGGAAGTCACATCCAATGCTTTGTATGGAGCCCATTTTCTTTCAATTCTTTTTTATTTTTAAGATTTTAAAGTTTGAGAAGGAGTAGAACTTGAAAAAGTATAAATATGGCACATCTCTAGCATATTCTTTAGGGAAGAATTACGTACCTCCCACCTTTAGAATTTCTATACTCCACCTCTCCCTCTCTTGTTCTCTACATCTTAAGTCATCAAGGAGGCTTAGCCCTAAAGCCACACCACAAACCTTAAAGATCAACTAGAAGGAGGAATTCGTTTCTATCCTAGTATATGTAATATTTTGTTTTAATTTTATTTTATATTGTGTAGAGGATTCTCATACTAGTTCAATAATATTCACCTTGATATTCTTCTTATTCTTATGGTTGTAAGATTGTTTGATTTGTGTTTTTCCTGTTTGACTTGATAACCCAAATAAAAGAGCATATTTTAAGAAATTGATAGGCCTATATTAAGAAAGAATTTTGAGTGAATATACCGCCTTTGACTTCAATTGTTGAATTTTGAGTGAATATACTACCTTTGACTTCGATTGTTTACCGCCTTTGACTTTCTGTTATTACCTCCCTTGACTTCCTGCAATTTTTATTTTCTTTTATTGCACTTTTCTTTAAATTTCCTGCACTTTACTTATTTTTCCTACACTTGTATATTCTTTTCTGCACTTTTAATTTCTGCATTTTTATTTTAATTTCTGCACTCTATGTTCTTGCACAGTTTTTCTTTCCAATTATTTACTACTGTAGGTTGCATTAGATTCTTGGATATTTCACTTTTCAATCATGTTTAATGGTGATGATCATGACAAGTTTAAAAATTGGATTTTCAGTTTTAACAATTCCATAATTCTGAATTGGAAAACAATCCAGATTTTTTATGTCGAAAATATTCTCAATTGGGTCAAATGTTGGATGATTTCTTTTAAATCAGATTTGCACATGTTTTGCTCAATGTTTCCAACTGTTTTAAATTTGAATTCAAAACTGAAAATTTAATGAAAACAGTCCAAAAACAATTTTGAAACTGTAATGAAAGTTTGTCATTATTCAAGTGATTGTGTGATGTTCTTATGAATTGTTTAAATCACTCTTTAAGGACTGAATTTCTGTATTGAAAAAAAGAAGATTCAGATCTGAAACATAAAGTGAATAAGCTTCAATAAATCTGATTATGGCAGTAAAGCTAGTCACCTATCATTCACATCCATGTAGTAATTTTTTCTCTAGATTGCATTATTTGCATTCATACATCATAGATTAATTTAGGAAAGTCTAGTTTCAGATTTTTGTTTTTATTTTTAGAAAGATATTCAAATGTGATGGTTTAGGATAGATTCATTTTTAATTTAGAAAGTTGTGCTGTAAAGTTGTTTATAAAGTTTTGTTGTATTGTTTGTTTTTTTTTTTCTAAGAAATTGTTTAGATTTAGAACATCACTAATTTACTTTTAGGTTACTATTTATATTTCTTTCCAAAATTAAATTTTTTAAATTTGAATAGGATTTAGAAATCTTTTGTTGTAGAAAGTGTAGATTCTTGATTTGACTTAACTTTTAATTTAGGAATGTTTTAAACATTTTTTTAATTTGTTTCTAACATTATTTCTAGTAAATTTCTAATTTCAGTTTTTTTTTTGGAAGTTCTAATGTGTGTTTTGTTTTGCAATAAATTTAATTTTATTTTTGGAAGCTTTTAGACTGAGGATTTACTTTCTTTATTTGAATTGTGATTGTAATTATTTTTTTATAGGGATGTATGGATGTGTTAGATTTTAATTAGGATAGTTTTAGAATTCTGTTTAGGGTAGGTGACAAGTTGAAAATATTTTAAACACAGCTTCTTGTGGATTCAACTCCATACTTACCGGGATATTACTACATCACAGCTCTGCACTTGGAGTTGACGACTACTCCCGCAGGGTGATCACCTCGGGATCAGGTGCCTGAGACTGTGTGGAAGATGAAAAGGTCCTCATGTATATCCCATACCCGTTTAAGTATCCTGACATCTTCTCAAACACATCAACAGTAATCTGCTCCTCAGTCATTGGAGCTGTGCCAAAGGGTTATAATTGCTCCTCAGTTCACTACACTAAGACCTCCTACCATTTAAATCAATAAGGTATTTAGAAAGCTTTTGCGGCATTATTTATCAAAATTGATTTATTAGCAAATGTACATGTTTCTATTGAGCCATTTCATTTACTCACTCATTATTTTTTTGCTTGTAGTGGGTGTCGTGGAAGAATTGACTAATAGGTGGTGCCTGACCGGCATTCTGTGCCATCTATCATTTGAAAGTATTTTGTATTAGATATGAACCTACATATTGATAAATTAATAAACTTAATTAAGTTTTTTCATATGAATATAATTAGTACCATTATAGACATTCCGAGGCAAATGATCTAGAGCCACTAGTTTGATTCTATAGAAATTGGCTTGACTCTTTTGAGCTTCCTTCGACTTCGCTTACATTGAAAAACAAAAACACAATAGTTTGTATTTAACAAATCATAACTAATAGAATTACGTTAGAATATAATTAATTGATGTAGATAACATCCCGAAGTTACCTTCCACTCTGGTGATTCTTAGCATTGCGAGACCATCAACTACCAATCAGTTGGATCACAACCCTCTACCGGGTAGTTCTCTGGTCATGGAAACCCCTACTCCAATAATTTGAGATACTGATTATGCAGCTTACATTTCCAACTCCCATACAAAACCCCGCATTGGCAGTTAATGTTTGCCCTAAGCTGCATATCGCCCTCGTAGTCCCCAATATCAAATGTTTGCTGCAATTTGGAGAGAGCCATATAAAGATTTGTAATAACAAAACATAATCAGATATTGTAATGAAAAGAACAAATATGATCAGTTTCGTTGATATTTCTCATTGTAGTTTACCCAAACTGAAGTAATGATAGCAAGCTTGATCCCACTATCAAGCATTTCTAGCCATCAGGTCTGACTGGGGTGACCTCTCTAGTGGCTAACCTAAGATTGTTCACCAGTGACAGGCATGTTCCCCCTCTGGCCTATAGCTGGAGATGGGGATTGGAACTGGGATGTTATGACCAAGCTGTCTCCTCAGCTTCGTCGCCTTTTTCCCTTGCTTAAGGCCCTTGACATAACTCAGAACCTCCGAGACTGGGGCTAATGCCTATTAAGATAACAGTGCTAAATAAGCTAGTAAACACAAATCATTAAATCAAGGTAAATTCAATATTTTAAAAGGTCATAATTTTGTCACCTACGCTGCTATTGATTGTATGAGGATTCAGTGAAGGCTGGGTCTGCGAAGGCCTCAGTGAAGGCTGGGTCTGCGAAGGCTGTGTGGTCGCAGGCCGTATCGCCGAAGGCTAGGTGACTCCTAAATCAAGGGTGCTCTTGCACCTCCAAATCGTTTTGTTGGAAGATCAATCAGCGAAGGCTGTGTTGTAGCTTTAGGTGTGCTGTGTGCATGAGCTAATCTAAGTGCAGCTGCTATACTTTGAGCACGTCTAATCCTCTTCTCTTGAGGCATATCTGTAACCTGGCTTAGAGCAAAGTGTCAAGGAAAATAAATAATTATTAACAAAAATTAATAATATTAGACAAGTGACTATAAGCAATTTACATTTAATGGATATGGAAATCATTTTGGCATGAGTGTCACTATCAAAACTAACATTTTAAAGCACATGTCATAGACATTCACAGAAAGATTACCTCATCCGATTGAGATCAAGATCTCTCGTCATCTACATCATCATCTTCAGGGGGAATGTGATTCTCATCATTATCATTCCCACTAATCTTTTTCTTCCCCTTTTCATTTGTTCCCTTAGCCAAACCAAAGATAACACGAACAGTCGGTAGGAGCCCTAGAAATGCAAGTTTATCTGTATTCTGCTTAATTGTCTTTTTTCTCTTTAATAAATAATTGGATGCTTGCACTTGACAAGACAACTCTCCTGGTTTGACCCATTTTTCCCTCCGTTTAGCATCTTTTACTGCTATGATGTATATAAATAAGCATAAAATGTGAAATATAGAAATATTTTATCCATATAAGAACAAATTATAGGAGAAAATGAAATTGAAGACAATGTCATGAATGGAAGGCAAGATCTTTATTAATTTACTTAATCGTTATATGTGCAAAACTTGAAACAAACACTACATGTCATATTCCATGTCAGAGTCAAACTGACTATGTACATCATTGTTTTTTCATCTTTGTACATACTCTGCAAGTGTTTCATCCTCGGCTTGGCTATCCTTGTCTACTGACTCATCATTGAGAACGATCTAAGGATCTATAGCATCCTTAGAGTGTTAGACACTAGTACCATCAACGAGGATTGGGACAACAAACATTGTTTCATCTTACTAAGCTGCATCATTAAGCATATCATCATCATCATCATCTCCCTTAGCTGGTACATCTCAACTCCTCAAGGCTTGACCCATTCTATGACTCTCTAATTTTTTCCTCTACTAGTGTCATTGACATAGAAGACTTGTGTCACCTGACTTGGTAGGACAAATGGATCATCTTTGCACCAACAACCCATCATATCAATGCTTGTAACATGTCTTTCAATGTTTATCTTGTGCTTGGTACTAGTGTAGTACCATTCACATTCAAATAAAACCACTTTACCCCAATGTAGATAGGACAACTCCCAGACTTTGCAAATGTATCCATAGTAGTCATGTTTCTCCTCTTTGTATTCCCCTTCTACAACCAAGCCACTACTCTGGCTCCTACAGCATTTCTCACAGTCTATTGTGTGGTATTGGCGCAATTACAATCACACCCCTGATAAAGATTCACTAAGGATCTAGGGCCATTTGCTAATGACCACATCTCATCAGCAGCTTCTAGTGACCCTTGAGTTCGTAATTGATTCATCAACATAAGTAAATTAAGACAAATGTATTATGCTAATGTCATTTGAAGTGTAATCCAATAATGTCTAGCAATTAAAATGATAATGTTTTATATGTCTTATACGCTGTTTGAACCATTTTGCAATTGTTTTCAATGTATTTGCTCGATTTCTCCACCTCTTTAATTTTGTACTAGATTCTTGTGTTCCTTACTCAAGGTAGATTTTAATGATTAAGTAAAAGTAGAAAATGAATCAAGGAGTTAACAAGTAATGCATAAATATGGTTAGATTGAAGCACATATTGTGGATACGGCTCCACCTCAAGGCTGTTATTCAGCACAAACCAATGAGTAATGTCACGTTTTCTCTGAGAAGGATCATGTGCCCTTGTCATCAATCCGATGGCACAGACAGTTTATGTGAAGACCGACATCCCTGGGCCACGTTCACCACCATCACCACTGCATTCTACTTGATCAATCTACCTTAGATACATTGGACAAAAAGTAAAACACTCTTTGACTATGTAAGCCTCGGCGATCAAACCTTCTGGCCGAGCTCAATTGGCAACATACCTTTTTGGGGTTTTTAGAAACCTTTAATAACCAATGATAACAATTATAATTACCAATGCAAGGCAATTGTAGTAACACATAAATAATTAATCAATGGTTATTAACTATTACCTTTCTATCGGGTACAACCACCGATATTACATTGGTCCACCAAGCATGGCGATGCACAACAAGTAAATCGATAGATGAACCATCATAACAAAGAAAGTAGGAGAAAAAATCCTCTTCAACTTGGACAATATTAAAACTATCTACCCCTCCAAAAATTTCAAATTCATGTCTTTGTGTTTTCGAGCAAAGGTCTTACAAAAAGTTGTTTAACTCAAACAATGATGTACAAATATCCTTATTCAGAAAGCCACGCATGCCAATTGGAAGGATGCGTTAGATAAGGATGTGGCAATCATGGCTCTTTAGACCAGATAATTTACCATTTTTCGAGGTTGCTCATTTCAAGTGGTTCACTGTATAGCCATCTGGGTATTTGATTGACTTTAAGAATTCATAAAATCCATCTATATGTTTCGGTTCCAAAATGTAGGAGGCATGGGGCTTCAAGCTACATCCATTGCCCCTCTCCACTAGATGTAATTCTAGCCTAATGCCCATATTTTTTAAATCCTTACGCACTTTCTTAGTGTCCTTGTTTTTACCTTTTATGCCAAAATTGTTCCAACCAAAGTTACACAGATATTCTTCTCAATGTCCATAGGAACAAGGTTGTGTCAAAGGTTTTTACACTTCCAATAGGGCCATTCAAATAGGATACTTTTCTTTGTCCAATTCAGTTTTCTAGAGTTACGCGGTCTTTTCTTATTTTTGCCAAACTTAACCCGTGCTAGTTCTTTTAGCTGGTCTAGTACATTTTCCACCAGTAAATCCAAAGTTTTTCACGCTCAGGCTGACCGTTGAAGGCCTTGTTTCTACGCCATTGGTGGTTCTCTTCCAAGTATTTTCGATGGCCAATATATCTAATCTTATCTTTCAACTTCACCTCTAACGAGTTGTCGTTACATGAGGGGCAAGCGTTATAACTTTTTGTGCTCTACCTAGACAAGTTGCCATACGCAGGGGTCCACATCACAATCGCATGTATCTAAAAGGTCTATTTAGTGGAGGCATCATAAGTTGATACACCATCATCCCACAACTCCTTCAACTCATCAACTAACGGCCTTAGATACACATCAATCTCATTTCCTGGTGAGTTTAGTCGTGGAATAATTAATGACATCATGAAAAATAACTTCTTCATTCACATCCATGGTGGCAAATTGTAAGGCATAAGTATAACAGGCCACATGCTATAGAGGTACTCATGTTACCACAAGGGTTAAATCCATTGGTGGATAACTCCAACCTCACATTATATGTTGCTCAGGCAAACTTTGGATATTTTTTTTTTATCAAATTCTTTCTATTCCACAAAATCAGCCGGATGCCTCGCTATCCCATCATCAACGTGCTTATCATTATGCAATCTCATCTCTGTGGCTATCTTCCTTGACATATCCAATCGCGTAGCCTTGGTATTAATGGGAAATAACGGAGCACCTTACGAGGGATATTCTTTTGCCTACCATCATTGACCTTGTACCTAGGCTCTTCACATTCTGGACATTTATACAATTGAGCATTCTCCTTCTAAAACAACACAAAATCGTGTTTGCAGGCATTTATGTTCTTATATCCCATGCCCAAGTCACGTAATAATTTTTTTGCCTCATGAACTCAGGTAGGCACCACATGACCTTATGGGAAGTTGTCCTTAAAAATCTCCAAAACCTTGTTGAACAGCTTATTGCTACACCCACTTTCTACCTTCACATGCAATATCTTGATGACAAACGCTAACAAAGTATCTAAGCATTTGCAGCTTGAGTATAGGCCACGCTAGGAAGCCTCCAACAAATTTTTAAAATTTTGCACATCATCCCTCTCTTGAGTATCTTCCTTCATGTAAGTTCCCCTATGATGGTCCTCTATCAACTCATCGTATTCATCCTTATTCTCTTCTGATTCATCCTCACTTTTATCCAAATCATCGGTTGAACAATAGGTTTCCTGTGATGTATCCACTGTTGGTATGAGACCATCATTCCTTCAATGGGCAAATCATTTCTCAGGGTTCCATAGTCATGCTTCTGACGGTTACAACAATCGCTACACGGGCACTTGATCACCAGTACGACGCTGCCCGAATTCGCCTTTACAAAATCAATAATGAGTTCACCTAGGCCGTATACTCTACACCAAATTGGTTCTGATAATGCAATATCCAACTCCTATCCATATTTGATCTAATCACATGCAATTAGAAACCAACTTCTCTAGCTCAAAACCAAAACCAATAATCAATTAGCATGAATCTTATAAGATCCTATGAATCTTATAGGATTATATTTAGCATACATGATATGTGAAATAGTAAGGCCAGAACATGTAACAATCAAGATATCTAGACACCAACAAAAAAAAAAAAGAGACATCAAACACTCAAATTTACAAAAATCATAGATCTCTAAATGCTAATCAATTCATAGATTATCAATACAAACTCCATCAAAATCCTCTGAAAATCAAAGCCCAGATGCTAAAACCTCCATTGCCAATTGGATTGCAAGTTGAGCTGCTTGACCTTGCTTAATTGCTATCATATTCATAGCTAATTTCATGTGAGATTTAGGAAACTAGGGCTCTATACTATTTTTCTTTTGTCAAGATACTTGTGTTTATCTTTCTCCTATGTCAATATGATGTTTGGAAGCTAGTATGAAAATTCTGTTACCAACACAACATAGCAAGTACAAAATGACCAAAGATGGCTAAAACAGAGAAAAGCTTGAAGTGGCAATTACAAACTGACTCAAGATGGCTAATAAAAAAAAACTTTGAAAAGTGAAGAATTGTAACTACAAATTAAGAGTCATGAATATCAAATGTAAGGATACCATTAAAGAAGTCTAAATGATGAGCTTATCTTGAAAGCACTTCCATAATGGAAGTCCAAATGATGGGCTCAGCTTATGATGGGTCTGCATTTCCATAATGGAGTCTTACATCAGGATTCTACACAAGGATATCTGGCTTCAAATGAGATTGCTGGTGGTCCGCATAAGATACAGCATCTTGAGGGTTTTGATTAGCAAGCAATGGCTTAACTTCAGCATTTTTACAATTTTAAATGACATTAAAGATATTTTCCATCTTCATAATGAAGAATTCCGTATTTGAAATTCTGTACAAGTACCATTAAATTGTTGTGAACAGTGTACTAACGTATTGTATGATACTATCTACGTAGTGAGTTTTACATTCTTTACACTCACTAATGGCACGCTATTTCAAAGTTTCACCATTTTGACTACACTCTCCTTACCCTCTTGTACCTTTTCAGATTTTTCTGTGGGCCTGATTAATTGCAAATGTCTAATATGTCAAATTTCAGGTGGCATTTATATAGTAACATTTTAAGGTTGAATTACAAATTAATACTTCCAAAAGGAAAATGCAAATTGGTTGAAAAAGTAGAGCGGAATCACTACTTCACTTGTTTCCCTTGTTGCCCATCACGGAAATTTCTTCAGGGTTTAAACTTAGTGAAATTGAAATACACAGAGAGTGACCAGTGGAATTACATTGACAAAAGGTGCATATTCATACCATTGAAAACAAAATTACAACTCAGTTCCCTAACACATACAACCACATTTGTGGCTTATGCATCCAAATAACTGAAATAATAAGCTAATACTGAACAAAGTGACGAGAAAGGCCAAGGAGAGGGTAGGCTAACACTCCACCCCACACTCTCCAAGAATTGGCCCTTGTTGCTTGGGCAAGAAAGGATCAATCCTGACCCAAACTAACAAGAAAATTGAGGCAAGAAGAATAGACCATAGGACGACAATAGTTGGAATCCATAGATGTTCACTTCAGCATTCTGCCTTGTTGGAATTAAAATGCTAGAATCATTAAACAGAAAAGCAGGCACAAATTATTTTTAAAGCTGACGTGTTAATAACGGCAATTTGCCCATCATCATCTTCTTCACATCATCTCATTTAGAAAAAAATAAACAAGAAATTAGGGCGATTTGCAGAGAACGATTTGGGCGATGAGATGTCAGTTACCCGAAGATGATCTCCTGAGTAAAGGTGGGCTGCAGCAATGGGAGAGATACTAGCAAGGAGAGGGGACGTCAGTCACTCAAACACCTGAATACGAGGAGGGTAGAGGTGGGCAGAGGTCAGCGAGAGAGCAGGGGCTTTCTGGTGAGAAGTGATCTCCTGAGCAAATGTGATCCGAGTGAGAACAGGAGAGAGCAAGAATAGGGATGGGGAGGGGGGCAAAGGCAAGCAAGAGAGCAGGGGTTGTGAGAGCAAAGGGAGCCAAGTGAGGGAGTGTCACGCCCCCAAAACTGGGCCGGATCCAAACCCGGTTCAGGGGTGTGAGAATTGGGGCCAATTAAAATTTTCTAAACATAAACAGCACGGGCCCCAATTCCGGGTGGATCGAAGTCCTTCGTGAGGCTATGCTTGGTGATCAAGCAACCATAATCACACGCGGAACTAAAATCCATGCTCATCGCAGACGGATATTACATCACAATAAGATAATCAATTTCATTAATAATAAAACCAGAGTCAAGTGCTTCGAAGCATCACAATTAGAGTTAAAATTTCAAAACAACCAAACTTAAATTAATAAACTAATGGCCCAGACATGACCTAATTACATAATCTAAAGTTTTCGAACTCAGCACCGCACTAGGACACCTCAGATGATGTCATCGGTGCTCCACTCAATAACTCCGCCATCTGGCGGAATTTCCTGCGTCGCCTGACCCTTCGGTTTGGCACCGGCAATGGAACCTAAACATCCAAAAGTAGTGGGTCAGATTGACATAATCTGGAAAGAGGGTAAGCTGCAACAATGGATTAATCAACTGAATTAAATGATATATTCATTATGAACCAAAATAAATCAGATGCAAACCCCAATGGCATGAATGCGCAGAAATGGGTATCCCCACAGATAAATATGCAGAAACGGGTAATCCCATAAACAGATAGCAGAAACGGGTAATCCCGTAGATAATAACAGAAACGGGTAATCCCGCAGATAATAACAGAAACGGTTAATCCCGCAAATAATAACAGAAACGGGTAATCCCATAAATAATAATAGAAAGCATAGCTATATACTATTATCCACAGTATACGCTGACCTGATGGCGTACGTCCACCTCAGAACTGCAGTCGATCAGATACATATATACAAATATACTTATTTACAAATACATACGTATATCGATGCAGATGAACCATGATATGAAACCCTCAATCCCAACATTCAATCCAATACCATTTTGAGTATTTAGAGTACTTAAATTTGAAAGTGTATTATGAACGTCTGTCAATTCAAATTATTGAGTGTAAGCACTAATCCACCAACGGTCAAGTTAGATAAATATGCACATGAGAACTAACTCTCTATCACAATGGAAATATGAGTTCACGATACCGATATACTACGTTTGGTGCCTATCATGTGGTGCATCCCGAACCTCACATTCCCATTCTGCATTTAGTCTAATTCTCATGTGAACATTCAACTAATGTTCCTAAAAGACATAATTCATCTAATCCAATTATATATAATTAGTGTGTTTTATAAATTAGGTAAAAGATGTTCAATTTCTGAATCCAAAGTTAAATCAAGTCACGATCAAAAAGGGGAAAGAAAATAATTAATTCCTTAATATCATTGTTGTGTACAAATATGCATTATCATTTTATACAAAACAGAAGGTACAAATTTCGGATCCCCATTTGAAATCTAACTCAATTAAGAATCCAATTTAAAATTATAAATACATTCTATTTACGGTTTAATCGCTACCAAATACATTTTTAGTTTATTTCAATCAACCTAAATGAACACTAATCAAAATTTCATAATTCTCAATTAAATTTATAAATAATCCAAAATACATTTCTAATAACATCAAATTAAAATTAATTTAATAAAACCTAATCTCCATTAAAATACTAAACCATTAATCAAAACTTAACCTTTTAATTCTTTATAAGAATATCCTAACCTAATTATTTATTTAGCAATATTATGTACAAATATATATATTTAATAATTTATTTTTTTTTTAAAAGAAAATGGGCTGACAGGCCCAGACCAGCACCCGGGCCCAGACCAGCCAGGCTAGCCTAGCCCGCCTTGCCTGCTGCCTGGGCGGCGGCTGCTCCAATTTTTTTTTTTTTAAACAAAACACAAATCTAACTCATCTTTATAAGTCTGGAAGAAAATTAACCCACAACTATTACCCCCAAAAGCCATTAATCCAAACAAGAAGAAGTCATGCCAAAAGGTGTGTAAATCAATGAGCAATTAAAACATATTGCAAGAACCAAAAATCATTGTTTTAGCTATCCACTTGCCTAGATCTTGAAGCCAAAGTAGATCTGAAGATCAAAGCTTGGAAGAGCCCACCTTGGTTTCCCCCTTAGAGAGCCTCTAGGATTTTGGTTGAAGAAGAAAAGAAGAGGGTTAGAGAAAGGGGGAGAAACCCTAAGAGTAGAGTTTATATAAGAGAGGGGGTTTTTCTAAATTACAAGGAAGGGCCCCCTGTTTTCTAGTGGGTTTTAAGAAATTATAAAAAGAGTCCTCTGGCCCAAAAAGGATCCATTAACTCAGGCCTAATTGTGTTAAACCGATCTATTTGACCCTCTTAACCCAACTCAAAACCGACAAACCGGTATGACCCAATATAAAAATTCAGGACTTGACAGAGAGCAGGGGCTGTGAGAGGAGAGGGAGGCCAGCGAGAAAAGGAGAGAGCGATAGTGAGAACAAGCGAGAGCAAGAATAGGGATGGGGAGTAAGGGAGGGAGGCAAGTAAGGGTTGAGTTGAGAAAGCAGGGGGAGGCGAGCGAGACAGGGAAAGCAGAGAGAGCAGAGAAAGGGCTTTTAGAGATTGCGGGGCAGGGGAGTGAAATAGGGAATCTTTCTGGCGCCAACATTTAGACACCTTCACTGATGATTTATTTATGTTGTAAAAAGTTAAAATTCATTGGTAAATATTTTTAAATTTTAGTTTTTACTAAAAATAATTTAACAAGTACAAACCTTTAATGATGTATTTTTATTTATGTTAGTAAAATTTAACTTTTACCGATGTTTAATTAAAACATCGGTAATTATATTTACTGACGACAAATTTTGTTGTTAAAAGTATAAGATTCGTTGGCAATAATTTATTTTTTAAAAATATTTTTCTAAAACTTTAGTTAAATTTGCTGACGTTTAAATTGGAACATCAGTAATAATATTTATCAATGACAAATTTCGCTGTTAAAAGTAAAAAAATTCATCAGAAATAATTTATTTTATTTTAATTTTTTCTAAAATAGTAGTTATAAATTATGTACATTTACCGATGCTTTTTCTATTTATGTTGGTAAAAATTAAACCTGAAAACTGGATTTACTGATGTTTAATTTAAAATGTCATTCATTGTATTTACTGATGACATTTTTGTCTCAAAAAGTTAAATATTCATCAGTGATAATTTATTTTATTTTAATATGTTCTGAAAAAGAAGTTAAAATGCCCAAACCTTTGCCGATGAATTTGTTTTTTGTTATGTCAGTAAAAATATGTGTTTCATTGATGTTTTTTGAGAATCGTTGGTAAGTGTCTTGTTTCACCAACATTTTATAATAAACATCAGTAAATAGTTACACTTCAATATTCATATGATGTTATAGTTATGACGTTGATAAAAAGTGAATATTACCAACGAAATAATTAACCCGTCGCTAAAAAACGTCAACATAAGTGCTTCTCCTTGTAGTGTTTCTAAATGATGGAACTAGTTTCACTCAAACCTATTATGTTGGTTACATACCCATTCGAATAAAAATACCCGGATTTGGTTTCAAAATCGGGCCTAATCGGAGAATTGAGATCTAGTTATAAAACTGGATTTGACTTTTTTTATTTTTATAACTTTTTTTTATATTTTTATTACATGAAGTAAGGGTATTGTTTAACTTATAACATTGCATCAAATTTACTATCTTTAATATTAAATATAAAAATGTCGAACAAAAGTTGATTTAGAACTACAATTAGCAATATTAAAAGCTCTTGTGCCGGGCTTCTTGGTTGATGGATCAGAACTTGTATGGAGCTGAATCCATTTGTGAATCAAAACCTAAGACAGGCTCCAATCCTGGTTTTTCATGAGTCAAAACATTGGGAGAATCAAATACCCAATTGCAGCCTAATGTGCAGTGAAAATTCTCCACATTTTGTGGGGAAATTTTAAAAAATGAGTGAAAAGTTCTGCACTTCCGTGGAAAAGTGTTTTCTATTTTCCTTTTTAAGTGTAAGAGGTTTGCAAAACTGTTTCCACGGGGATATACACAAACGTATACGTTAAAACCTTTAGTTGTAGGAAAATTTAAAAAATGCTCCACTTTAAAAACACTCCTTTTTCTACCCCTCTATTTTTTGGTCATGGGGCTCATATTGAATTAATCTAGTCTTCTCATGGAAACTACCCTCATATGTATGGTCACATATCCAAATTTGATGCTTATCCAACTTTTCCTCACCACTGGTTGAAATCATAAGAAAAGGATGCCTATAAACCATTAAATTTAAGGCCATGGATCTGAAGGTTAGGATGATCGTATAGACTCAAAACTTTGAATATTGGTAGGCCTAATATGCATCTTTCCATCTAATAGACTTTCATAATCATTATGCATCTCAGTTGCCTAACTAGGAGGGGAGTTTTCTTCTAAAAACACATGGGCGCTATGTAGTGCTCCCCTTAGTTGTATTAGTACTAATATTACATCTTATTTGTGTTTTGTACAAACAGCATATGAATTTATATACATTTAAAAACCAAATCAAACCCGAAATTCTCGTTACCCAATATGCACTGCTGCACTCTAATACCGAATTTCCAATTTAAATAATATTTGGGCCCAAAAAAACCAAGTTGCACGAATGGTACCGGGTTCTCCTCTTCCTTTATTATGATTTATATTAATCACCTGCTAACTAGTGGTCTTGAAGGGACGGTTGAGATGTAAATTAGATTATGTGACAGGGGATCATGAGCATTGCATTGTGTTGAGGCAGATGCAGTTTGTGCACATTGACGACTTGGCAGAAGCGCACATATTCTTGATGGAGTGTCCAAAAGCCGCTGGAAGATACATATGTTCTTCAGCTGACACTACCATCCACAGCTTATCTAAGTTCCTTAGCAACAGATACCCCGAATTCCCAGTGCCAAATGAGTGAGTTTTCCTTCCTCTTGTTTATTTATTTATATTTTTAAAATTTTTGTTATTGTTTTGGTTAATTGTAGGTGGGGTTTATGATTTATATATATATATATATATATATAATATGGTGTCTTGCTATTGTTAGTGCCATAGTATGAGTGTGTTGTCAATTCCGTATCCAAAGTCAAGTCAAGATCAAATATCATCAAAGAAGATCTCGCACCATCAAGGATAATCAAGTTCAATCAATCTCTTCATCCGGAAGATCCTCAATAAGTGCTAAGGTACTTTTGACCCTTAGTACATATTAGAAAAAACCCTACAAAAAGGATGGTAAATTCTTCTCAAAATTTTTTTTTGTACATAACTACGGCTTGGATAACGGATAAGCTAACAACCTCATGGTTCACAATCCAGAGAACACATTTTTCAGTTTTTTGACTTACGCCTAGCCTTACGGCTAAGCCGTAGCTTGATTTATGGCTAAGCCATAGAGTTTACGAGCTATTTTCCAAAGGGAAATTTTTTGGCCATTTTGCATACCGTTAACCTTATGGTTAAGACGTAAGATCTACATGGCTAAGCCGTAGATGGATTCACGGCTAAGCTGCAAGCATAACTGTAATAAGGAAAACAGTGAATTTGGGTTAAACTTGTTAGTTTTTGTGGACTCAATCCATCAGTTGATGTAATAAATTGATTAATTTCTTTATTTATTTATCAATAAAATCATGCTTTACTTTCATGAGATGAATGTTATTTTACTACTTCATGCACATGACCAATACGTATGACATAATGGTTCATGAGTTGAACCGGATCCCATTAGTATATTAGATGTGATATATGTGCATGGATGAGATCCACACGCTGGAGATAAATGTCACAAATCTTATACTTAAAATAGCTTCACAACCAGTAATGAGATTGGGCATCTCATTTGATAAGGTTGCAGCACTTTGATCACTATGAGATAGTGTGATTTGTCTCGATCATCAGAATGTAAGATTCTGGATCACGGTGCTGGTACATTGGATGTATTGAAGGACCATAAGATGCACCTTATGGAATTCCGTCTCAATAATAAGGTATGCTCTCATAATTCCCTAGCAATAGGCTCTCAATCTTGAGACATTGACGAACTCAAGTTTCTATCTATTCATTTGCTTTGAGTCACCAATGAGTGAGGCCGACTGTAGGTTAACACCTCGGTGTCTTGGGTATGTGGTAGTAGAATTGTGGGAACGTTGAATGATCAAGATGGAATCTATCTATATTATCCCCTTGTGCCAATTAATGGATTTGTCATTAGTAAGTGCGCACCAATCTCAATTAAGAGTTAATTGGATGCTACTGATGATTACTGTGATTAGTTGGGGCTCAAGGATAATAAGATGTGGAACTTAGATTGGAAGAGACGGATTTATTACAATTGATCCACGGATATTGATAGAGGGGCCTACTTGTGGTAATTGGGAAGTTTAGGGTCTTCATTGTAATTTATTCCTAAGACTGAAGTGCAATTGCATTTATATAGTGGTGTTATTTGCAATTAACTGTGGGCCCGGATTGCACATGAGATGTGGGGTCGCGGTGTTCCAGTTGGAGCCAGCTTTCTAAGGAATCTCTAGTGGTCCCCACGCTAGCCCAAGATATTGGAAAACACTAATCCGACTTGGACTCTAGAAATAAGAGTTTGGAAAGGGGAAAGCCGCTAATTTCTTTGGAAGTAAGACTTCTATTTCAATTAGACAAGGGAGAGATTTGGGAGTCTATAAAATCTCTTGGACGTCAAATAAGACTCTCTCTCACGCCAAAAACCCTTTCGTGCAAGAGTTGCGCGAGTTACTCTCCTTTCCTTTCTTCTAGTTCCTTGGAGTCTCGAGTTGGGATTTTCTCCTGAAGAGTCCACCATTCTTCTTGAGAAAGGAAATCCAATTCGGGTCATAGCGTGGAAGGCTAAGAGGTGTTGAAGATATCCATTAGAGCATTGTGGATCTCCAAAGGTATGATCTACTTCTTGCATGTCGTAGATTATTTTGGATGTTTAGTGCTGGTAGAATATTTACTGTACATGGTCACGAGATTGAGGGTAATGCATCCTGGATTGGGTTTTGGTCTTATGGATAGTTGATCCCTGTGTCAAGTGGGTCAAAAGTTTTGAAAATCTATCCACGAGACCCACCTACTTCCAACAATTGGTATCAGAGCCATACCTCATCTCTAATCATGTTAGATCAGTAATCTTGTTCTAATCTTCATATGAGATGCGAAGAGGATAGAGCAAGGGCTATGATAGGATCAGTGTTTATTGGGTTTGCTTGCTTTTGTAGTAGATACATGTTTGGAAAGTCACAAAAGGTTTTAAACATGATAGGAGGACGATAAGATGCCATTAAAACATACTGAGATCATTAGAGGTGATTGGGTACAGTAGGAGCCGAATCTGAAAAAGAACCCAAATTTCTGGTTTCATCAGGTCGGTTAGTCAAACGGACCACTATGGCTTTAGAGGTCTGTTGGCTAACCGTAGGGACCAGATCGGCTAGCCGAACCTAGGTAGAATCATCTTGTTCTTGGTCTGAGTTGTTGTTGTTTTTTTTTTTTTCGGGGGCGCTGCCCCCGAGCCCCCGCCAGGGGGGCAGCCCCTTGGAACCCCGCGAGCCAGGGGCGCTGCCGCCGGACCCCCATTGCGTAGGGGGTCTTGTATCGTGGTGGCAAAATATTTGGCATCTTGTTTTTCCATTGTGGTTTGACAACCTGGTTTTGTGAGATGCTTTGTTGTATGAGATACTAACTTGCAGGTGATAATGTCCTCTCCATATGGCCCACATGTTTTTCTTTCCTTTTAATTATTGGTTTATTCGTGGCTAAGTGTAAAGGGCATCATGGTCTCCTTGGTTTCCCGTGAAAGGGCAAGGCATGGTGAATTTCCCTATAGCCCTTTTATTTCCATGTTTAGACTACCATGTAAGTCTCATTATAGAGACATAGGAATTTATGTATTTTTAAAATTTGTAAATTCTGGAGATGTCCGAAACAAAGAAGGAAAGAGAAGCTGGACTCCTAATCAAAGAGTTTGAAGATTACCAAAAGGTGCTTTGGAGATGCCCAAAGAGTTTGAGGAATCCCAAAGTTTTGGAAAGTCTAGAAGTCCAAGAAGTCTTTTCCGCCTGGGCCATGTGGAGGAGAGGACTAGTCTTTTATTACAGCATTTTTATTTATGGATGAATGCTTATTTTAGAGTATTTCCATATCTGATTCAAACATAGCAAATTCCAAAATTGGTCAAATCAAATTAATTTTTGGAAAGAGTTCTAATTAGAGTTGGTAGGCCCATGAGATGGATCTATTGGTAACACTAATTTTAGAAACTGGGCTTTGCTTAAAATAACTTGACTTGGAACCAATCATTGGTCTTATCATGAGATAAATATATACCTATATTTGATGGACCCACACACCTATAAGGAAATCCTCAACTCTAAAATATTAAGTGGGAGCGGGGCATTTCTAGATATATAAAAATCCCCATGGTTTTCCACCATAGGTCCATTGTAAGGAAAGTATTAGCCTTGCGCCATTTTGAGAATGGTCATTCCCCACGGAGGGCTTGTATTTATCTGGATACTAGATATGGATCTCCTATGGATAGTGTTGATGAGACAGGGTGGGAGCCCACTCCCCAAGGAGGAGCTGCCTGCAACGGTTGTCATGCAATGCTAGTTGGTGGGTCACACTTAACTAAAATAACGATGTAGTATCCCCAAGGATTTGCTTCATGTATTTTAGAAACCGAAGCTAATCGGGAGTCATACATTATTTGGTATGAGATACTTAGATAGTAATGTATGAAGGGGATCATAGATAGTTAGTCTTAATCCCAATTTTGACCAACTTTGATCCGCACCAGTCTAGGAGGTATTCGCACTCCTCAAGGAGGCATACCCCGCAGGATTGGGATTCCGATGTATTCTGAATTTTGTGGTTATGAGGATTCCCACATAAATTTGGTAGAATACTAAACCTTAATGTCATTTAAATTCATTAATTGAATGTATGGTTATGTGCTACAGTATTACAAGCATGAATTCGAATACTTTCAATCCACTTGCGACCATCCTCAACCAGAATAAGTTGGTGGGATCCAACTATGTAGACTGGAAACGGAATTTGGATATTGTCCTGACAGCTTCAGGATATAAATATGTCCTTACCAAAAACCCCCTTGAAGAGCCTGGCCCAGATGCATCAGAAGCAGAAAAGGACCTTTACACCAAATGGGCCAAAGACGATGAGATGGCCCGATGTTACATTCTGGCATCCATGTTTAGTGTGCTGCAACATCAACATCAATCTTATAAGACTGCATATGATATGATATCGAACTTAAAGGAGATGTTTGCAGAACAAGGCAGACCTGCTAGGCAGGCAGCCATGAGGGTGCTCATTAGCACCAAGATGGTTGAAGGTACATCAGTACAGGAACACATGTTGAAAATGATGGACTCATTAAATGAGTTAGATGTACTGGGAGCTGCGATTGATGCAGAATCGCAGATTGACATAATCCTTGAGTCACTACCAGAGTCATTCAACAATTTCAAGGTCAATTATAATATGAATAAAATGAATCTGACTCTGGCTGAGCTATCTAGTCAGCTGGTAGCAACTGAAGGGATTATGAAGAAAAAACCAACTGCCTTAATGACAAAAAAGTCAGATGCCAAGTCCAAGCCGAAAGGCAAAGGGCGGAAAGGCAAAAAGAAATCAGTTCCAAAAGGTCCTAAGGTGGAGAATGGTCCAACTGGTGGCGTGGCTAAAGCTAAGGGTTCAGGGACAAAAGGAAAGTGTTTCCATTGTGGTAAGACAGGACATTGGAAGAGGAATTGTCTAGAATATCTGTCTAAGAAAAAGACCCCAGGTATGATTGAGTCACTTATATCTGAAGTTAGTTCTGCAAATGGTACTTCAGAATCCTAGTGTGTGGATTCCGGGGCAACTAATCACATATGTAATACGTTGCAGGGGTTCAGGGAAACCAGGAGGCTAAGTGATGGAGAAATCATTATCAACCTAGGATCTAACGCTAAGGCGGAGGCTGTTTCAGTGGGAGTCATTACTTTATGTTTTTCAAATAATAAATTGGTTTTGTCAGAAACATTATATGTACTGTCTTTAAGGCGGAATTTAATTTCAGTTTCTAGTTTGGTGAATAAAGGTTATTCTATTACTTTTGGTACTGAAGTTGTCATAAAGAGGAATGGTACTTTCATATGTTCTGGCAAGGTAACCGATGGACTTTATTTGTTAACTCCCACGATGTATGAGATACATGATACTGAAACAATTAATAGACCATCATTAAAGAGAAAGTCACCTTCATCTAATCCAACAAAACTTTGGCACTTAAGGCTAGGTCATATAAACCTTAACAGGATTGAGAGGCTAGTAAAAGATGGTATCTTACCTTCATTGGTGGTAGAACCAATGCCTGTCTGTGAGTCCTGCTTGGAAGGTAAAATGGCTAAAAGACCCTTTTCATCTAAGGGAAATAGGGCCAAAGATTTATTGGAATTAGTGCATACTGATGTCTGTGGACCCATTAATGTCAGGGCCAGAGGAGGATATGAGTACTTCATCACTTTCACAGATGATTACTCAAGATATGGTTACATATACCTTATGCACCACAAGTCCGAAGCTTTTGAAAAGTTCAAAGAGTTTCGAGCGGAAGCGGAAAAGCAATTAGGTAAGAGTATCAAGACTCTTCGATCAGATCGAGGAGGGGAATATCTCTCTGCTGATTTTATGGGTTACTTATCAGAAAATGGGATTCTATCCCAATTGTCTGCTCCTGGTATGCCTCAATAGAATGGAGTAGCAGAAAGAAGGAACCGGACTCTTTTAGATATGATTAGGTCTATGCTGAGTTTCTCAAGATTACCTATATCCTTTTGGGGATATGCTTTGGATACTGCAATGTACATACTAAACCTCGTACCATCTAAGTCTATACCTAAGACACCCCGGGAATTGTGGTCTGGGCGAAAGCCTAGTCTACTGTTAGTTTTTGTGGACTCAATCCATCAGTTGATGTAATAAATTGATTAATTTCTTTATTTATCAATAAAATCATGCTTTACTTTCATGAGATGAATGTTATTTTATTGCTTCATGCACATGTCCAATACGTATGACATAATGGTTCATGAGTTGAACCGGATCCCATTAGTATATTAGATGTGATATATGTGCATGGATGAGATCCACACGCGGGAGATATATGTCACAAATATTATACTTAAATAGCTTCACAACCAGTAATGAGACTGGGCATCTCATTTGATAAGGTTGCAGCACTTTGATCACTATGAGATAGTGTGATTTGTCTCGATCATCAGAATGTAAGATTCTCGATCAATAGTGCCGGTACATTGGATGTATTGAAGGACCATGAGATGCACCTTATGGTATTCCGTCTCAATAATAAGGTATGCTCTCATAATTCCCTAGCAATAGGCTCTCAATCCTGAGACATTGACGAACTCAAGTTTCTATCTATTCATTTGCTTTGAGTCACCAATGAGTGAGGCCGACTATAGGTTAACACCTCGGTGTCTTGGGTATATGGTAGTAGAACTATGGGAACGTTGAATGATCAAGATGGAATCTATCTCTATTATCCCCTTGTGCCAATTAATGGATTTGTCATTAGTAAGTGCGCACCCATCTCAATTAAGAGTTAATTGGATGGTACTGATGATTACTATGATTAATTGGGGCTCAAGGATAATAAGATGTGGAACTTAGATTGGATGAGACGGATTTATTCCAATTGATCCACGGATATTGATAGAGGGGCCTACTTGTGGTAATTGGGAAGTTTAGGGTCTTCATTGTAATTTATTCCTAAGACTGGAGTGCAATTGCATTTATATAGTGGTGTTATTTGAAATTAACTATGGGCCCGGATTGCACATGAGATGTGGGGTCGCGGTGTTCCAGTTGGAGCCAGCTTTCTAAGGAATCCCTAATGGTCCCCACGCTAGCCCAAGATATTGGAAAACACTAATCCAACTTGGACTCTAGAAATAAGAGTTTGGAAAGGAGAAAGTTGCTAATTGCTTTGGAAGTAAGACTTCTATTTCAATTAGACAAGGGAGAGATTTGGAAGTCTATAAAATATCCTTGGACGTCCAAAAGAGTTCCTCTCACGTCCAAAACCCTTTCGTGCAAGAGTTGCGCGAGTTACTCTCCTCTCCTTTCTTCTAGTTCCTCGGAGTCTCGAGTTGGGATTTTCTCCTGAAGATTCCACCGTTCTTCTTGAGAAAAGAAATCCAATTCGGGGGTCATAGCGTGGAAGGCTAAGAGGTCTTGAAGAAGTCCATTAGAGCACTGCGGGTCTCCAAAGGTATGATCTACTTCTTGCATGTCGTAGGTTATTTTGGATGTTTAGTGCTGGTATAATTTTTACTGTACATGGTCACGAGATTGAGGGTAACGCATCCTGGATTGGGTTTTGGTCTTATGGATAGTTGATCCCTGTGTCAAGTGGGTCAAAAGTTTTGAAAATCTATCCACGAGACCCACCTACTTTCAACAATTGGTATCAGAGCCATACCTCATCTCTAATCATGTTAGATCAGTAATCTTGTTCTAATCTTCGCATGAGATGCGAAGAGGATACAGCAAGGGCTATGATAGGATCAGTGTTTATTGGGTTTGCTTGCTCTCGTAGTAGATACATGTTTGGAAAGTCACAAAAGGTTTTAATCATAATAGGAGGATGATAAGATGCCATTAAAACATACTGAGATCATTAGAGGTGATTGGGTACAGCAAGAGCTTGAACCCCGCCGGGGGCGCTGCCCCCGGACCCCCGTTGCGTAGGGGGTCTTGTATCGTGGTGGCAAAATATTTGGCATCTTGTTTATCTATTGTGGTTTGGCAACCTAGTTTTGTGAGATGCTTTGTTGTATGAGATACTAACTTGCAGGTGATAATGTCCTCTCCATATGACCCACATGTTTTTCTTTCCTTTTAATTATTGGTTTATTCGTGGCTAAGTGTAAAGGGCATCATGGTCTCCTTGGTTTCCCATGAAAGGGCAAGGCATGGTGAATTTCCCTATAGCCCTTTTATTTCCATGTTTAGACTACCATGTAAGTCTCATTATAGAGACAAAGGAATTTATGTATTTTTAAAATTTGTAAATTCTGGAGATGTCCGAAACAAAGAAGGAAAGAGAAGTTGGACTCCTAATCAAAGAGTTTGAAGATTACCAAAAGGTGTTTTGGAAATGCCCAAAGAGTTTGAGGAATCCCAAAGTTTTGGAAAGTCTAGAAGTCCAAGAAGTCTTTTCCGCCTGGGTCATGTGGAGGAGAGGACTAGTCTTTTGTTATAGCACTTTCTATTTATGGATGAATGCTTATTTTAGAGTATTTCCATATCTGATCCAAACATAGCAAATTCCAAAATTGGTCAAATCAAATTAATTTTTGGAAAGAATTCTAATTAGAGTTGGTGGGCCCATGAGATGGATCTATTGGTAACACTAATTTTAGAAACTGAACTTTCCTTAAAATAACTTGACTTGGAACCAATCATTGGTCTTATCATGAGATGAATATATACCTATATTTGATGGACCCATACACCTATAAGGAAATCCTCAACTCTAAAATATTAAGTGGGAGCGGGGCATTTCTATATATATAAAAATCCCCATGGTTTTCCACCATAGGTCCATTGTAAGGAAAGTATTAGCCTTGCGCCATTTTGAGAATGGCCATTCCCCACGGAGGGCTTGTATTTATCTAGATACTAGATATGGATCTCCTATGGATAGTGTTGATGAGACGGAGTAGGAGCCCACTCCCCAAGGAGGAGCTACCCACAACAGTTGTCATGCAATGCTAGTTGGTGGGTCACACTTAACTAAAATAATGATGTAGTATCCCTAAGGATTTGCCTCATGTATTTTAGAAACCAAAGCTAATCGGGAGTCATACATTATTTGGTATGAGATACCTAGATTGTAATGAATGAAGGGGATCATGGATAGTTAGTCTTAATCCAAATTTTGACCAACTTTGATCCGCACCAGTCTAGGAGGTATTTGCACTCCCCAAGGAGGCATACCCCGCAGGATTGGGATTCCGATGTATTCTGAATTTTGTGGTTATGAGGATTCCCACATAAATTTGGTAGAATACTAAACCCTAATGTCATTTAAATTCATTAATTGAATGTATGGTTATGTGCTACAGTATTACAAGCATGAATTCGAATACTTTCAATCCACTTGCGACCATCCTCAACCAGAATAAGTTGGTGGGATCCAACTATGTAGACTGGAAACGGAATCTGGATATTGTCCTGACAGCTTCAGGATATAAATATGTCCTTACCAAAAACCCCCTTGAAGAGCCTGGCCCAGATGCATCAGAAGCAGAAAAGTACCTTTACACCAAATGGGCCAAAGACGATGAGATGGCCCGATGTTCCATTCTGGCATCCATGTCTAGTGTGCTGCAACATCAACATCAATCTTATAAGACTGCATATGATATGATATCGAACTTAAAGGAGATGTTTGCAGAACAAGGTAGACCTGCTAGGCAAGCAGCCATGAGGGTGCTCATCAGGACCAAGATGGCTGAAGGTACATCAGTACGGGAACACATGTTAAAAATGATGGACTCATTAAATGAGTTAGATGTACTGGGAGCTGCGATTGATGCAGAATCGCAGATTGACATAATCCTTGAGTCACTACTAGAGTCATTCAACAATTTCAAGGTCAATTATAATATGAATAAAATGAATCTGACTCTAGCTGAGCTATCTAGTCAGCTGGTAGCAACTGAAGGGATTATGAAGAAGAAACCAACTGCCTTAATGACAGAAAAGTCAGATGCCAAGTCCAAGCCGAAAGGCAAAGGGCGGAAAGGCAAAAAGAAAACAGTTCCAAAGGGTCCTAAGGTGGAGAATGGTCCAACTGGTGGCGTGGCTAAAGCTAAGGGTTCAGGGACAAAAGGAAAGTGTTTCCATTGTGGTAAGACAGGACATTGGAAGAGGAATTGTCTAGAATATCTGTCTAAGAAAAAGACCCCAGGTATGATTGAGTCACTTATATCTGAAGTTAGTTTTGCAACTGGTACTTCAGAATCCTAGTGTGTGGATTCCGGGGCAACTAATCACATATGTAATACGTTGCAGGGGTTCAGGGAAACCAGGAGGCTAAGTGATGGAGAAATCATTGTCAACCTAGGATCTGACGCTAAGGCGGAGGCTGTTTCAGTAGGAGTCATTACTTTATGTTTTTCAAATAAGAAGTTGGTTTTGTCAGAAACATTATATGTACCGTCTTTAAGGCGGAATTTAATTTCAGTTTCTAGTTTGGTGAATAAAGGTTATTCTATTACTTTTGGTACTGAAGTTGTCATAAAGAGGAATGGTACTTTCATATGTTCTGGCAAGGTAACCAATGGACTTTATTTGTTAACTCCCACGATGTATGAGATACATGATACTGAAACAATTAGTAGATCATCATTAAAGAGAAAGTCACCTTCATCTAATCCAACAAAACTTTGGCACCTGAGGCTAGGTCATATAAACCTTAACAGGATTGAGAGGCTAGTGAAAGATGGTATCTTACCTTCATTGGTGGTAGAACCAATGCCTATCTGTGAGTCCTGTTTGGAAGGTAAAATGACTAAAAGACCCTTTTCAGCTAAGGGTAATAGGGCCAAAGATTTATTGGAATTAGTGCATACTGATGTCTGCGGACCCATTAATGTCAGGGCCAGAGGAGGATATGAGTACTTCATCACTTTCACAGATGATTACTCAAGATATGGTTACATATACCTTATGCACCGCAAGTCCGAAGCTTTTGAAAAGTTCAAAGAATTTCGAGCGGAAGCGGAAAAGCAATTAGGTAAGAGTATCAAGACTCTTCGATCAGATCGAGGAGGGGAATATCTCTCTGCTGATTTTATGGGTTACTTATCAGAAAATGGGATTCTATCCCAGTTGTCTGCTCCTGGTATGCCTCAACAGAATGGAGTAGCAGAAAGAAGGAACCGGACTCTTTTAGATATGATTAGGTCTATGCTGAGTTTCTAAAGATTACCTATATCCTTTTGGGGATATGCTTTGGTAACTGCAATGTACATACTAAACCTCGTACCATCTAAGTCTATACCTAAGACTCCCCGGGAATTGTGGTCTGGGCGAAAGCCTAGTCTACAACATTTACACATTTGGGGTTGTCCAGCACACGTGCTCAAGGTTAAGACGGATAAGTTGGAAGCGAAGTCGGAAGTATGCACATTTGTAGGATATCCTAAAGGAACTAAAGGTTGGTTATTCTATAATCCCAGAGAACAGAAAGTGCTGGTCAGCACCAATGCGGTTTTTCTGGAGGAAGATTATATGATGGACCAGAAATTTTTAGAAAAGGTGATCTTGGAAGAGATTCAGGAGCAATCAATTCCAAATCCAAGTATGACCGGACTTGAGGAAGAACCGCCCTTACCAGACCTAGTAGTTACACCAGTACCTCGTCGTAGTGGGAGGATTGTCAGACCCCCTGACAGGTTCTCATTCTTGGGAGAGTCTTATGAAGCAATCCCAGAAGAGCCAGAACAAGATCCCTCTAACTATGATGAAGCAATAAATGACTTAGACTCGGGACGCTGGCAAGATGCTATGAAAGCTGAGATGGAGTCTATGTACTCAAATCAGGTCTGGACACTTGTGGACTTGCCTGCCAATATTAAACCTATTGGGTGCAAGTGGGTCTACAAGAGAAAAAGAGGACCAGATGGAAGAGTGGAGACCTATAAGGCTAGGCTTGTTGCGAAAGGATATACTCAGAAAGAGGGGATCGATTATGAGGAAACCTTCTCGCCAGTAGCCATGCTCAAATCCATCCGGATACTCTTATCCATTGCGGCTCATCTCGATTACGAGATTTGGCAAATGGATGTCAAGACGGCTTTCCTCAACGGCCATCTTGAGGAAGACATCTATATGGTGCAGCCAGACGGTTTTGTAGTTAAAAACCAGGAGCAAAAAGTTTGCAAGCTGCAGAAGTCTATTTATGGACTGAAGCAGGCATCCCGAAGCTGGAATATCCGTTTTGACCAGGCAATCAAGTCATTTGGTTTTTGTCAAAATCCGGATGAGTCATGTGTCTACATGAAAAGTGAAGGTGACAGGGTAGTTTTTCTGGTTTTAGATGTCGATGACATCCTTCTCCTCGGGAAAGACATAGGAATGTTGTCAACGGTAAAAGTTTGGTTAGCCAAGACTTTTGATATGAAGGACTTGGGAGAAGCTAGCTACATCTTAGGGATCAAACTCTATCGAGACCGGAAAAATAGGATGATTGGCTTATCCCAAGCTGCATACATAGATAAGGTGCTAGTACGGTTTGCAATGCAAGACTCCAAGAAGGGTATCACACCTTTCAGGCATGGAGTGCACCTTTCCAAGGATCAGTGTCCTAAGACACCCGAGGAAAAGGAGCAAATGAGGTCGATACCATACGCTTCGGCTGTTGGTAGCCTCATGTATGCTATGTTATGTACTAGACCAGATATCTGTTATGTAGTGGGCCTAGTCAGCAGATATCAATCTAATCCAGGACCTGAACATTGGACTGCTGTAAAATGTATTCTCAAATACTTGAGAAGGACTAGAGATTACATGTTGATTTATAGCAGTGATGAGTTGATTCCAGTCGGATACACAGATTCTGACTTTATGTCAGATAAGGATTCTAGGAAATCCACCTCTGGTTATGTATTTATGCTTGGAGGCGGAGCTATTAGCTGGAGGAGTATAAAACAAGAATGTACCGCTGATTCAACCTCGGAGGCTGAATATGTAGCAGCTTGTGAAGCAGCTAAGGAAGCAGTATGGCTTAAAAGATTCCTTTTGGAACTTGGGGTGGTACCTTTGGCACGACAGCCACTCACAGTTTACTGTGACAGCAGCGGGGCAGTCGCTCAGTCAAAGGAACCCAGAAGCCATAAAAGCCAAAAGCATGTACAGAGGAAGTATCACTTAGTCAGAGAGATTGTGCAGAGAGGTGATATTGCTATTACCAAGATAGCCTCTGCAGACAATTTGGCAGATCCCTTTACTAAGCCTTTGACTACCAAAGTCTTTGAGCAACACGTAGAAGGGATGGGCATGAGATGCAACCCTGACTGGCATTGAGCCCAAGTGGGAGATTGTTAGTTTTTGTGGACTCAATCCATCAGTTGATGTAATAAATTGATTAATTTCTTTATTTATCAATAAAATCATGCTTTACTTTCATGAGATGAATGTTATTTTATTGCTTCATGAACATGTCCAATACGTATGACATAATGGTTCATGAGTTGAACCGGGTCCCATTAGTATATTAGATGTGATATATGTGCATGGATGAGATCCACACGCGGGAGATATATGTCACAAATCTTATACTTAAATAGCTTCACAACCAGTAATGAGACTGGGCATCTCATTTGATAAGGTTGCAGCACTTTGATCACTATGAGATAGTGTGATTTGTCTCGATCATCAGAATGTAAGATTCTGGATCAATAGTGCCGGTACATTGGATGTATTGAAGGACCATGAGATGCACCTTATGGTATTCCGTCTCAATAATAAGGTATGCTCTCATAATTCCCTAGCAATAGGCTCTCAATCTTGAGACATTGACGAACTCAAGTTTCTATCTATTCATTTGCTTTGAGTCACCAATGAGTGAGGCCGACTATAGGTTAACACCTCGGTGTCTTGGGTATATGGTAGTAGAACTGTGGGAACGTTGAATGATCAAGATGGAATCTATCTCTATTATCCCCTTGTGCCAATTAATGGATTTGTCATTAGTAAGTGCGCACCCATCTCAATTAAGAGTTAATTGGATGGTACTGATGATTACTATGATTAATTGGGGCTCAAGGATAATAAGATGTGGAACTTAGATTGGATGAGACGGATTTATTCCAATTGATCCACGGATATTGATAGAGGGGCCTACTTGTGGTAATTGGGAAGTTTAAGGTCTTCATTGTAATTTATTCCTAAGACTGGAGCGCAATTGCATTTATATAGTGGTGTTATTTGCAATTAACTATGGGCCCGGATTGCACATGAGATGTGGGGTCGCGGTGTTCCAGTTGGAGCCAGTTTTCTAAGGAATCCCTACGCTAGCCCAAGATATTGGAAAACACTAATCCGACTTGGACTCTAGAAATAAGAGTTTGGAAAGGAGAAAGTTGCTAATTGCTTTGGAAGTAAGACTTCTATTTCAATTAGACAAGGGAGAGATTTGGAAGTCTATAAAATATCCTTGGACGTCCAAAAGAGTTCCTCTCACGTCCAAAACCCTTTCGTGCAAGAGTTGCGCGAGTTACTCTCCTCTCCTTTCTTCTAGTTCCTTGGAGTCTCGAGTTGGGATTTTCTCCTGAAGATTCCACCGTTCTTCTTGAGAAAAGAAATCCAATTCGGGGGTCATAGCGTGGAAGGCTAAGAGGTCTTGAAGAAGTCCATTAGAGCACTGCGGGTCTCTAAAGGTATGATCTACTTCTTGCATGTCGTAGGTTATTTTGGATGTTTAGTGCTGGTATAATTTTTACTGTACATGGTCACGAGATTGAGGGTAACGCATCCTGGATTGGGTTTTGGTCTTATGGATAGTTGATCCCTGTGTCAAGTGGGTCAAAAGTTTTGAAAATCTATCCACGAGACCCACCTACTTTCAACATCTACAACATTTACACATTTGGGGTTGTCCAGCACACGTGCTCAAGGTTAAGACGGATAAGTTGGAAGCGAAGTCGGAAGTATGCACATTTGTAGGATATCCTAAAGGAACTAAAGGTTGGTTATTCTATAATCCCAGAGAGCAGAAAGTGCTGGTCAGCACCAATGCGGTTTTCCTGGAAGAAGATTATATGATGGATCGGAAATTTTTAAAAAAGGTGATCTTGGAAGAGATTCAGGAGCAATCAATTCCAAATCCAAATATGACCGGACTTGAGGAAGAACCACCCTTACCAGACCCAGTAATTACACCAGTACCTCGTCGTAGTGGGAGGATTGTCAAACCCCCTGACAGGTTCTCATTCTTGGGAGAGTCTTATGAGGCAATCCCACAAGAGCCGGAACAAGATCCCTCTAACTATGATGAAGCCATCAATGACTTAGACTCGGGACGCTGGCAAGATGCTATGAAAGCTGAGAGGGAGTCTATGTACTCAAATCAGGTCTGGACACTTGTGGACTTGCCTGCCAATATTAAACCTATTGGGTGCAAGTGGGTCTACAAGAGAAAAAGAGGACCAGATGGAAGAGTGGAGACCTATAAGGCTAGGCTTGTTGCGAAAGGATATACTCAGAAAGAGGGGATCGATTATGAGGAAACCTTCTCGCTAGTAGCCATGCTCAAATCCAACCGGATACTCTTATCCATTGCGGCTCATCTCGATTACGAGATCTGGCAAATGGATGTCAAGACGGCTTTTCTCAACGGCCATCTTGAGGAAGACATCTATATGGTGCAGCCAGACGGTTTTGTAGCTAAAAACTAGGAGCAAAAAGTTTGCAAGCTGCAGAAGTCTATTTATGGACTGAAGCAGGCATCCCGAAGTTGGAATATCCGTTTTGACCAAGCAATCAAGTCATTTGGTTTTTGTCAAAATCCGGATGAGTCATGTGTGTACATGAAAAGTGAAGGTGACAGGGTAGTTTTTCTGGTTTTATATGTTGATGACATCCTTCTCCTCGAGAAAGACATAGGAATGTTCTCAACGGTAAAAGTTTGGTTAGCCAAGACTTTTGATATGAAGGACTTGGGAGAAGATAGCTACATCCTAGGGATCAAACTCTATCGAGACCGGAAAAATAGGATGATTGGCTTATCCCAAGCTGCATACATAGATAAGGTGCTAGTACGGTTTGCAATGCAAGACTCCAAGAAGGGTATCACACCTTTCAGGCATGGAGTGCACCTTTCCAAGGATCAGTGTCCTAAGACACCCAAGGAAAAGGAGCAAATGAGGTCGATACCATATGCTTCGGCTGTTGGTAGCCTCATGTATGCTATGTTATGTACTAGACCAGATATCTGTTATGTAGTGGGCCTAGTCAGCAGATATCAATCTAATCCAGGACCTGAACATTGGACTGCTGTAAAATGTATTCTCAAATACTTGAGAAGGACTAGAGATTACATGTTGATTTATAGCAGTGATGAGATGATTCCAGTCGGATACACAGATTCTGACTTTATGTTAGATAAGGATTCTAGGAAATCCACCTCTGGTTATGTATTTATGCTTGGAGGCGGAGCTATTAGCTGGAGGAGTATAAAACAAGAATGTACCGCTGATTCAACCTCGGAAGCTGAATATGTAGCAGCTTGTGAAGCAGCTAAGGAAGCAGTATGGCTTAAAAGATTCCTTTTGGAACTTGGGGTGGTACCTTTGGCACGACAGCCACTCACAGTTTACTGTGACAGCAGCGGGGCAGTCGCTCAGTCAAAGGAACCCAGAAGCCATAAAAGCCAAAAGCATGTACAGAGGAAGCATCACATAGTCAGAGAGATTGTGCAGAGAGGTGATATTGCTATTACCAAGATAGCCTCTGCAGACAATTTAGCAGATCCCTTTAGTAAGCCTTTGACTACCAAAGTCTTTGAGCAACATTCAGAAGGGATGGGCATGAGATGCAACCCTGACTGGCATTGAGCCCAAGTGGGAGATTGTTAGTTTTTGTGGACTCAATCCATCAGTTGATGTAATAAATTGATTAATTTCTTTATTTATTTATCAATAAAATCATGCTTTACTTTCATGAGATGAATGTTATTTTACTACTTCATGCACATGACCAATACGTATGACATAATGGTTCATGAGTTGAACCGGATCCCATTAGTATATTAGATGTGATATATGTGCATGGATGAGATCCACACGCTGGAGATAAATGTCACAAATCTTATACTTAAAATAGCTTCACAACCAGTAATGAGATTGGGCATCTCATTTGATAAGGTTGCAGCACTTTGATCACTATGAGATAGTGTGATTTGTCTCGATCATCAAAATGTAAGATTCTGGATCACGGTGCTGGTACATTGGATGTATTGAAGGACCATGAGATGCACCTTATGGAATTCCGTCTCAATAATAAGGTATGCTCTCATAATTCCCTAGCAATAGGCTCTCAATCTTGAGACATTGACGAACTCAAGTTTCTATCTATTCATTTGCTTTGAGTCACCAATGAGTGAGGCCGACTGTAGGTTAACACCTCGGTATCTTGGGTATGTGGTAGTAGAATTGTGGGAACGTTGAATGATCAAGATGGAATCTATCTATATTATCCCCTTGTGCCAATTAATGGATTTGTCATTAGTAAGTGCGCACCCATCTCAATTAAGAGTAAATTGGATGGTACTGATGATTACTGTGATTAGTTGGGGCTCAAGGATAATAAGATGTGGAACTTAGATTGGAAGAGACGGATTTATTACAATTGATCCACGGATATTGATAGAGGGGCCTACTTGTGGTAATTGGGAAGTTTAGGGTCTTCATTGTAATTTATTCCTAAGACTGGAGTGCAATTGCATTTATATAGTGGTGTTATTTACAATTAACTGTGGGCCCGGATTGCACATGAAATGTGGGGTCGCGGTGTTCCAGTTGGAGCCAGCTTTCTAAGGAATCTCTAGTGGTCCCCACGCTAGCCCAAGATATTGGAAAACACTAATCCGACTTGGACTCTAGAAATAAGAGTTTCGAAAGGGGAAAGCCGCTAATTTCTTTGGAAGTAAGACTTCTATTTCAATTAGACAAGGGAGAGATTTGGGAGTCTATAAAATCTCTTGGACGTCAAATAAGACTCTCTCTCACGCCAAAAACCCTTTCGTGCAAGAGTTGCGCGAGTTACTCTCCTCTCCTTTCTTCTAGTTCCTTGGAGTCTCGAGTTGGGATTTTCTCCTGAAGATTCCACCATTCTTCTTGAGAAAGGAAATCCAATTCGGGTCATAGCGTGGAAGGCTAAGAGGTGTTGAAGATATCCATTAGAGCATTGCGGATCTCCAAAGGTATGATCGACTTCTTTGGGTTAAACTAACCTTTGTATTTTGTCTGGGCATATGGCTAGGCCATAGACCAACTTTTTTCTAGCTATAGATCCGGCCATTGGAATCTCTCTATTTAAGAGAAGCACTTTTTCCTCTCTATATAGAACTTCTTCAGGAAAATTATTTTTCTGCAACTGAGTCCTTGTACCCTTAGTGAAATCTGTACCAAGCACCAACTGCCATCTTCTCTTCCAAATTAAAGTGACGTTAATGTTTTGAGAAGAGTAGGTAATCATCTATGAAAGCCCTAAATTTCAAAGTGTTCCTAAACGTAAAAAACCTCTTCCCTTGGTTGTGCACTTACTGGGAGATCATCTTCACCAAGGCGAAAGTTTAAGAGGTCAAAGCTTGGAATTTTTCTTTCAAACTTCAAGAGCATCATTCAAAGCTAAAGTAGTTAGTTATTTGTTTGGGTGTTCTTTTTGTTTTCATTGCTCTATTGTATATGGTGGAAGACAAACCACCGCATCAAAAGTCATTGTGGTTGGTGGAATAGATCTAGGATCAAACCACTATATTAAAATTCTTGTTGGTGGAAGACAACCACCGTATCAAAAACTATTGTAGGAGGTGTACTTATGTAGTTACCTCATTATTTGTGGACTTAAAAGTATTTGTTCTTGAGAGTGGATGTAGGTCTGGGACTGAACCACTATAAATTCCTTGTCGGTAGATTGCTTTTTATTTGTGATGAATGCCTTATAGCTATATGTTTATGTGTTGATCATCTCTTTTGGGTTAAAACATCATGCTTCGTTTAAAATATCTGCATTTTAAAAGTACACACATCCTGAGCATCACTCTTGACCAAACAGTGCTTCTAAATTAGTCACTCAATTGGAAAGATTTTTTATGTAGTCCTATTCACCCCACCTTTAGGACTTGGTGAGATCTAGTTATTGCACTTTCAATTGGTATAAGAGCCAAGTTACTTTTAAAGGTGTAATTGCTGGAAGTAGATCCTAAAGCTAGATTCACTATGAATCTTGATGGTAGCTTAGTTACCTAGCCCCCTTTCTTTGATGGAATAACCTACACCTTCTAAAAAGACCGTATGACTGCCTTTTTGAAATCAATGGACTGGGATGTCTGGGAGGCTATAGAAATGGCTGGACAAAACCCAATGAAGAAGTAATTGTAGATGGTGTCAAAACCACTAAACCATTATATCTAACAAAATGATCTACTGATTACAAAACCCTTAGGCAAAACAATGCTAGAGCTTACAATGCTATTGTGTGTTCCATGAATCAAGAAGAGTTCAAAAAGATCATGACAACCACTACAGCAAGACAAGCTTGGAGAATCCTTGAAGAGGCTTATGAAGGTACCTTTGTAGTCAAAAGATCTAAATTTTCGATGCACATAAGTTAGTTTGAAAATATTTGTATGGAAGAAAATGAGATGTTTACAAACTTTCATACAAAGCTCATGAAAAATGAATGAAATTCGGGCTCTGGGTGAAACTCTTACGGAAGGAAAAATTTGTAGTAAAATCTTGAGATCACTATTGGAAAGATTCCATCCCAAGGTAACCTTAATAGAAGAACACAAGGATTCTGAACAAATAAAAGTAGAAGATTTAGTGGGATCCCTTCAAACTTTTGAACTAAAATTCAATAATGATAAAAAGAAATCAATTGCTCTAAGTACTTCTCATTCCACCTCTTCTTCTAAAGAAGAAATTGAACTAACCAGTGATGATGATAATGAAGATGTGGCTTTTTTAGCCGAAAGATTTTTGAAATAATTTAAGAAAAAGAGAGTTAAAGATTACAAAAATGAGTTTAATAATGACAAACATAAAGGTAGATCAAGTTCTTTTTTTAGAAGCAAGTCTAAGGAGCTCATGTGTTACAATTGTAAGAAATATGGACACAAATCCACAGACTGTCCACAAAAAGGGAAATACAAAAAGAAGAATCTAGTAGCCACCTATGATGATTCGTCTGAATCAAATTCAGACTCAGATGAATCACGTCAAATTGAATTAGACAAATATACAGTTCTGATGGCTACCACTACTACATTCAACTCGATGGATACTACTACTACATTCAACTCTTCCAAGGAAATGATTAAATCTGAAATGACACATGAAGAAACCTCAAGAAGTAAGTTAAAAAGTGAATATGAAAATTCAGATTATGAGGATAATGACAACACAATAGATTCCTATAAATTGCTCTATGAGGGGACATGTAAACTAGTTGAAACTATAAGTAAGCAAGAAATCAAAATTAGAAACTTAAAAAAAAGGGTTGACATTATCAATGATCAAAAGGAAACATTAATCAAAGAACTTGAAATAGTAAAAGCCAGTTAAAAATAGAAACAGAAAACATAATCAAATTAAAAGAAAATGAAAAATAAATTTTTAGGTTAAAAGATGAAAATAATGTGCTCTGCAATGAAGTTACTCAACTAAGACGATATAAAGAAAAGTATGAGTATAGGTTTACCCAAAATAATGTAGGTACATAAAACTATTCAAACTTAGGAGATCTTATAAGGACATGACCGGCCTTAGATATAACGAAAATGTTAATCAGTCTCCAAGTCCCGCTCTTGTATTTGTCAAAAGTGTACTAGATAATGAAGATACACGTGTCAAAAGCATTCTGAATATAGCTTCTACTAGTACTCATACTTTTTCATTAAATAACATCTGTCACTATTGTGGAGAAAATGGTCATTTCAAGGTAGAGTGCAAATTAAGAAAAATTCATCATAACACAATTCCAAATAATGAGAAAAACACTATAAAGAAAGTTGAGCCTGAAAACAAAAAGATGAAGTCAAGTATAAAGAAGAAAATCAAATTACAGTAGCAAGTTTACTTTAAACCAAAAGATAAATATCTTTCTGAAAGAAGTTGAAAAGTTAATGAAACAATTTGAACGATACAAAGGAGAAGAAATTAAATGGGTCAAAACAAGAATTGAATCTAAAACTCCCCTTTACCAGCATAAAGTATATCAAGTGAAACAACAAACATTTGCCGGAACTCCCATTTCTAGAACATCTAAGTGGATACCTAAGAAAAAGAATCTAGTGGTCCACACAACCTTTAAAGTAGGAGATCAATCAAGATAGTATTTGGATAATGGTTGTTCAAGACATATGACTGGTGATAGAATATACTTCTCCGATATGACTGATTTTGATGGTGGCACTATTACATTTGGAGATGGTAATACTGCTAAAATTATTGGTAAGGGAATATTGATTGTTCCAAACCTCCTGCTTTTGAGAATAAGCAGTGTGTTGATGGCTTGGAGCATAACTTACTTAGCTTCTCAAATTTGTGATAAAAGTTATATTGTCAACTTCAGTAGTCATGGTTGTGAGATCTCAAAACAAAGGATGGAAAGATAATCTTAAGAGGTCTTAGAACTACTGACAGTTGCTATGTGGTATGTAAATTAAATTCTTCAACCTCTTCATTTTCCCCTTCTTACTTAATGAGCAATATCGACGAAGCTAAGCTGTGGCATCAAAGACTTAGATATGTAAACCATAAGGATTTGTCTTAGCTTAACAAATATATTGAGAGACTGCCAAAGATTAGTAGACAAGAAAAAACAATTTATGGGGAATGCCAACAGGGGAGACAAATTAGGAGTGCCCAAAAAAGCATGAATGGTATAAAAACTACACAACCTTTAGAATGTATTCATATGGACCTATTTGGACCAACTAAAAGAGAGAGTCAAGGAAAGAAAAGATATTTTCTTGTTATGGTAGATAACTATTCTAGATTCACATGGGTTGCATTTTTAAGAGAAAAGTCTGATGCCTTTGGTAAATTTAAAAGGATAATGAAACAAACTCAAATTGAAAAGGGTGTTTCAGAAGTCCGAATTCGGAGTGATCATGGTGGAGAATTTGAAAATGAACAGTTTGACAAGTTTTGTGATAAATATGACATTCACCATGAATATTTAGCCTCTAAAACTCTTCAGCAAAATGGGGTGGCTGAAAGGATAAATCGAGTCCTCCAAGACATGGCCACAGTCATTCTTCAAAGTAAAAATCTTACTATAGACTTGTGAGCCAAAGCAGTCAATACCAGTTGCTACATCATTAACCGAGTCTATCTTAAGACTGGTAAAAATTAAACAGCTTATGAACTGTGGTATGGAAAGAAACCAAATGTGAAATACTTTAAGATCTTTGGAAGCAAATGCTATATTCATAAAGATAGAGAATAGTTGAGTAAATTTACCTTGAAAAGTGATGGAGGAATATTCTTAGGCTATTTAACTCGCAGTCAGCCTTTCAGGTTCTAAATTTGAGAACTGGAGTCATCCAAGAATTAATAATGTTATTATAGATGATGAATCCATAACTCCGCCAGTTTTTATTGTTGATCCCAAGCTCGGGTAAATGATGAGGGTTATGTTAGGTAGGTTAACAACCAGCATAAAACTTTGTCACAACCCAAACATAAATTCGGATATAACAATTTTTCGCGATAAGACGAAGGCATTCCTTGCTCTAAGCGACGCATTGCAGTGTCGCCCAGCTGCATTGAAAAGTGTGCAAAGGCTACCGCATAACTTTGGGCTAGTGCAGTTAAAGAAGTTAGTCCATGAGAAGAAGAGGAGGAATATGAAAATTAGACTTGCTACTTGGAATATAGGAACCTTAACAGGCAAGCGCATGAAGTTGGTTGAGGTAATGAAAAGAAGAAGAATTAGTGTGGCTTGTATACAGGAGATAAGATGGAAAGGGAATAAAGCTAAGGAGCTCACGGATGAGTATAAACTTTTCTATGCAAGAAAAAGTAATACAAGAAATGAAGTGGGTATAGTTATAGATAATGATTTGAAAGAGAAAAGTATGGGGACAAAGAGGTTTGGTGATAGAAATATAATAATTAAACTAGTGCTAGAGGAGGACATAATTCATATCATCAGTGAATATGCTCCCCAAGTAGGACCAGAAGAAAGTGTGAAAAGATAATTTTGAGAGGAGATGGATGATTTAATGCAAAAATCCCAAATAGTGATAAGATTTTCCTTGGAGGGGATTTAAATAGGCATATAGGAAGAGATAATAGAGGATATGAGAGAGTGCATGGAGAGCAAGGATTTGGAAAAAAGAATGAATTCGGAAACACTATTTTGGACTTTGCAGTGGCATTTGATCTTGTAGTAGCAAATATTTACTTGAAAAAGAGAGATGAGCATTTAATTACCTATAAGAGTGGGAGTAATAGGAGTCAGATAAACTTTTTTTTAGTTAGAAAACAGGACCGATTGGTTTGTAAAGATTGTAAGGTTATCCTAGAAGAGAGTTTGACCACGCAAAATAGGCTCGGAGTTTTAGATATTTGCATTAAAAGTAGAAAGAGAGCGGTAGTAAACAAAATGAACCCTAAAATAAGGTGGAGAGATTTGAAGGGGAAAAGAGCAAATATATTTAAAGACAAAATGATTGAAAAGGAAGAATAGAATCCTAAAGGAGAAACTACAGTATTATGGAATCAAATGGCTAATTGCATTAGGAATACTGCAAATGAGGTACTTGGAGCATTAAAAGAAAAGAGACATATTAATAAAAAAAAAACCTGGTAGTGGAGTGTGGAGGTTTAGGAAGTTATTCGAGAGAAAAGACATTGCTATAAAGTGTGGCAAGGGACTAAGAGTATGAAAATTTTTAAGTTGTATAAGAAGGCAAAGAAAGAAGCTATGAAAGTAGTAAATAGTGCAAAATTCAAAGCATACGATGACCCCTATAATAGGTTGGGAATAAGAGAAGGAGAAAAGGATATTTTTAAGCTCACAAAAATAAAATAAAATAAAAATAGGGACTTAGATCATGTTAAATGTATTAAAGACAATGAGGAAAATGTTCTAGTGAAGGACAATGATATTAAAAAAAGGTGGAATGAATATTTTAGCAAACTTTTAAATAAAGAACATTTGGGGGATACAAGAGTTAAGGAGGATACTTCTTCACTAGAGCATACTTTTCTCTGCAGAATTAGAGGGGTGGAAGTGAAGGAAGCATTGAAGCGAATAAAGATCGAAAAGGCTACAGGCACAGATGGTATGCTAATAGAGGTATGGAAATGCTTAGGAGAGGTTGGGGTGAGTTGGTTATGTAGACTATTTAATAAGATACTTGTGACAAAGAAAATATCGGATGAATGGAGAAGAAGCATTATAGTACCTATATATAAGAATAAGGGAGATATACAAAATTATACCAACTATCGAGGATTAAACTTATGAGTCATACTATGAAGTTATGGGAGAGAATAATGGAGCAAAGACTTAGATGGAAAACCAAGATCTCTGAAAATCAATTTGATTTTTATGATAGGGAGATCAACCATGGAAGCTATCTTTTCACTTAGGCAATTAATGGAAAAATATCGAGCAAAGAGGAAAAATGTACACATGGTCTTTATCGATTTAGAAAAATCTTATGACAGGGTACTGAGGAATTTAATTTGGTAGATTTTAAAGAAAAGGAATGTCCCCAGAGGTTATATTAAAATTTTTAAGGATATGTATGAAGGAGCAATAACAAATGCGAGGATCATGTGTAGAGAAATAGGTGGATTCCCCGTGACTATAGATTTACATCAGGGATCAACTTTAAGTACTTATCTCTTTGCATAAATTATGGATGAGTTAACTGTGAATATTCAAGAAGAAGTACCAGGGTGTATGCTGTTTGCAAATGATATAGTATTGGTGGATGAATCAAGAGATAGTGCAAATACAGAATTTGAGAGATGGTGGGGGCCATTAGAATCTAGAGGCTTTAAATTAAGTTATATAAAGATTGAACATATGAATTACAACTTCAGTGGATATATACAAAATGTTGAAACCATTGTCAAAATTGAAATATATGAAAGACCACGTAGAGATTCTTTTTGGTACATAGGTTCAATGATTAGTAAGGATGGGGAGATTGACGAAGATGTAGAGCATAGGATAAAAGCTAAATAGCTGAAGTGGAGACTAGCTTCTGGAGTGCTTTGTGACAATCGAATACCAATGAAATTGAAGGGCAAATTTTACAGGATAGTAGTTAAACCAGCTATGACATATGGAGCAGAATGTTGGCTAGTTAAGAAGATGCATATTCATAAGATGAATGTAGTGGAAATGAGAATGCTTAGGTGGATGTGTGGTAAAACTAGGAAAGATAAAATTAGAAATGAGCGCTTTCAAGAGCATTTAAGGGTAGCACCAATAGGGGATAAGATTAGAGAAACCAATTTAAAATGGTTTAGGCATGTTGAGCGTAGGCCAGTAATGGCATCGGTGAGAAGAAATTTGGTTATATAGGTGGTGGCCCATCAAGAGGTAGGGGTAGGCCGAAGAAAACATTAATGGAGGTCATTGAATCAAATTTGAAGAAGTTTAACTTATTGAAGGATTTGGCTCAAAATAGAACAGAATGGAGAAACAAAATTCATGTAGCCGACCTCAACATGGTTGGGATAAGGCTTTGATGATGATGATGATGATGATGATGATAGTGTAATGCTCTGACCCAACTTAATCCGGTTTAACGACTAATTAATGTTCTTTTTGGTGATTTTCCAGCGAATTAGTTTAGTAAATGCTGTTTTGTCTTTTAAGTTTCATTTCGGGTCATGGATAGGTAGTTGGGTTGAGTTTAACCTGGACTAGGTAGACATGAGCCTTTTTTTGTAATTTTTGATTTTATAAAATTTCGTCATTCATGATCATCTTGGTGTCATCACGTGTATCTCGTCAAGCTTGTTAAAGTTCATAATTGACTCGCATGCAAACGATTTCGTTTGTCTCCGTTGGACGGTTAATTGACTCAAACTGTAATTATATGGAACCTATGGACTTTCTTATAATTTATTCAATACTTATCTTATAAAAAGTAAATGTATGCACCGACTCATTTCTCTCTCTCTCTCTCTCCAACGCAAGACTCTTCCTCTCTTTCTTTTTATTCACTCCTTTCACTATCAAGCAAAGAAAAGGGAGGGAATCTTTGTGCACTCAATTTCTAATTCACCTCTTTGTGTGGTTTGAGGTAAGCCTTTTAGTCATGATCATCTCTACGAGTCCTAAATTCTTCTCATCTTTTAATGCATGCACTCAACTCTTCTTTCTTCTTACATGCATGGTGGTTAGAGCTGCGTGTAGACGTCCAATTTGAGCCAAAGGACAATAATTAACTTGATAAAGCTTATTTGAGGCAAGAATAAGCACGTTATGAATGAACACACGTTGGTACATGATGATTGGTTGTATTCTTCTTGATCTTTCATGTGTATTATGATTTACAACCCTTTTGTATCATATTATACACACTTGTTATCCCTGTGTCCCAATTTGTTCAAATTTAGTTCCATCTATCACAGGTTTAGAACGTGGACTTCTAAAGCTTACAACTAAGCCATAAAGCTCCACGGCTCACACTCTACAGAGCAGGCAAATTCGACTTTACACTACAGTTAGGCTACGGCTAAGCCGTTTAATGTATTACGGCTGAGCAGTAGGCTAGCCATGACCCAACGGTAGGTTAAACTACGGCTTGATGTCCAGATAGTAGAAAATTAGAGAGAACCTTCTACAGTCTAGCCATGGCTAAGCGGTGTGGGCTGAGCCATAGCGCAGAATACAGTTAGGCCGTAAGATGTCTATGGCTATGCCGTAGGTCACCCACGGCTAAGCCGTGGGACCATTGAACATTAAGAAAAAGTAGGTATTGAAGAGACCTTATAGGGCCTTCGTGTTGGAATATGGGTAACCCTTGACTTGTCCAATGGAAAATGGGAATAACATGAATGGTCTTGAGGGCTGTGACTCATTCATGTGTGTTGTCCAATTGTTAAGCGCCTCCTCATGGGTGTTGGTTTAAGGGACTTCAATACACCTTATGATACAACGCAACACTAGACAACTGTGTATCGGATAACTTAAAACTACATCATCATGCACGGTTAGAAATACTGGATAACTAGATTAGGGTTGGTTAGTAAATTGTCTTGATTCTATCAAACTGAATTGCATGGTATATTGGACGACAATTTTTTCTTCCACTCTTATGTATGGATTGACTATTAATTGTATGTCTTTTTGATCTTGTATGAATTCAATTTACTCGATATGTCCTTGACATGGACTTGAGTATGTATGTCTCGTACGAATAAATTGAACGTAATGTAGTATTGTTCTTATTCCTTGAAAAAATTGTATGTTTTACTCAAGTCCAAGTATATGATTGAATCATCATGGTCAGGCACTACTCAGCCTCAGCCTTATGATACACTGCGGGGTTGACTTTGCCATAGTATGTATGTTGTCACTGCAGTGTGTTCATGTCTTGGGGCTTCCAGACCCTAGGAAATTGAGACTCATTTGTACCCTGGCTTGGTCAATAGTGTTCTTTCACATATAGATCCCTAGAGGGAGGATGTGGCAAATATAGTAGCCACATAATACAGTCTATACATTTATTGATCCTTATGGCATGGTGTAGTCAAAATGCATGATTTGCCTAGTCTACTATATTGGACTTCTATGTAATATCACCTGTTGATAAATCTTGTAGATACAATGCGTGTTAACTTAATGTTGCTTATGCTTTGCTGAATCATTGTATTCATTAGTTGTCCTTAGTGTTGCAGGCTCAAATTCCGCTGTTGACCCCTCGTTGGTCGGTAAGACTCCAGAAGAGACTGTAGAAACTCCATTCGGGCTAGAGGAGTGGATGTGATCACTCCACCGGAGAGCAGCTTTGCATTTGTATATGTCTCCTTTTGTTGAGCGGGATGCATTTAGTTCTTGTAACAGGAGTTATGTTTAACTCTTTGCATTTTGTGTCTTGGCTTATAGAAACTGCTTTCTCACTCTTTATGTGTACTCCTTGTAATGAGTGTTTTCTATTTTTTTTTTTGTATATCCTCGTTTTAATACCATGATACTTACAGCTTCCGTGCACAATGAGTGTTTTCTATTTTTTTTTTTTTTGTATATCCTCGTTTTAATACCATGATACTTACAGCTTCCGTGCACACTGTATGTTGTAGGTGTGATTTTCCCTTGTGTGTGTACATTTAGGCTGGGTCTAGGTGTGTATGCATGGGAGTACGTGTGTCACTGATTAGGTTTAATCTTAATCCCCGATTTCTTGGGCTCGGGTCATGACAGATAGATGATGAATCCATAGAATCTGTAGAAGCTGATGATGTAGTAGCTCCTTTGGTGACTAATACACTTGCTTCTACTGAAAATCTAGTAAATCTAAAGGACCATCCAATAGACCAAATTCTTGGGAATTCCCTAATTGGTTTAAAAACTAGAAAACAATTAGAGAATATTATAAGTCATTTGTGTTTTAGTTCAACATTAGAACCATCGTGTGTCGATGAAGCTTTTTTTGATAGTGATTGGATAAATGCTATGCAAGAAAAACTAAATCAATTTACTAGAAATGATGTTTGATACCTAATTCCAAGACCGGAGAATAAAAATATACTAGGTACCAAATGGATCTTTAAAAACAAACTTGATGAAAATGGTGGTGTTGTTAAAAACAAAGCAAGATTGGTAGCTCAAGAATATTCTCAGATTGAGGGTATTGACTTTGATTAAACCTTTGCTCTAGTTGCTCGCCTGGAATCTATTAGAATTTTGTTAGCTATTACTTGTTTCTTAAAGTTTAAATTGTATCAAATGGATGTCAAAAGCACCTTCTTGAATAGAATTTTGAATGAAGAAGTCTATGTTCAACAACTCAAAGGTTTTGTGAACCCAAAATTCCCTCATCAAGTATTTAGATTAAAGAAAGCTCTTTATGGTCTTAAGCAAGCACCTCGTGCTTGGTATAAATGACTAACAAAGTTTTTACTAGAATATAATTTTCAAAAAGGTAGTATTGATAAAACACTGTTCATCCAAAAGACAATGGATTATGTCTTAATAGCTTAAATATATGTTGATGATCATATTTGGTTTTACATGTGACAAATCTGCTACCTAGTTTTCAACCTAATGTAATCTGAATTTGAAATGAGTATGGTTGGGGAACTTAACTTCTTCTTAGGTGTTCGAGTCAAATAGCTACATGATGGAATCTTCATTTCTCAATCTAAGTATGAAAAAGAATTGCTAAAATGATTTTGTCTAAATATTGGGAAACAAGTCAACACCCCTATGAGTTCAATAATCAAATTGACTAAAGATGTTATTGGTAAAGGGATAAACCCGAGTTTGTATCGAAGTATGATTGGTAGCTTGCTCTATCTGATTGCAACTAGGCCAGACATAGCCTTCAGTGTGGGAACTTGTGCTAGGTATCAATCTGAACCAAAAGACTCCCATCTGACCACTGTAAAATGAATCATCAAATATATTGCAAATACGACAGAGTATGGTTTGTGGTATCCCTATGACTTATCATCCTCCATTGCCAGATGCTTAGATGCAGATTGAGCTGGAAACTTAGTTGGCCAAAAATACACTAATGGTGGTTGCTTTTATACTGGAAATTGTTTAGTAGTAGGCATAATAAAAAATAAAATTCCATGTCCCTCCCTGTTGCAGAAGCTGAATACATTGCCGCCAGTAGGTGCTGCTCTCAACTTATGTAGATGAAATAAATGCTTATTGATTATCGAATTAAACAAGGGACAATGAGTTTATTTTGTGATAACACTAGTGCCATACACATTTTGAAAAATTCAGTTTAGCATTTTCAAACAAAACACATTGATATTCAACATCATTTCATTAGAGAATTGGTCAAAGAAAAAATCATTGTGCTTAAATATATTCACACCAAGAATCAACTAGCATATATTTTGACAAAACCACTAGATGCATTAAATTTTGAAAACATGAGCAAATATATTGGTGTTTGCTACTTGGAGTAAGTTGGTTATTTAATATGGTTAAAATGTATATTGTTTGTTGATTTTTTTTAACTAAAATGCTCTTGTTTTAGTTCTATGCATTGAATAGGATCTACGACTAAGCTGTAGCCCATTTTACGATGGAGCCGTAATATTTCTTACAATTGAACCATCTTTACTCAAGGTTTTACCCTACGGCTCAGCAGTATGGTCCTTACGGCTAAGCCATAACACTTTACGTGAAGCCGTACCACCATTTTTTTTATTACCTATTTATATGTGTAGACTTATTTTTCTTTCCCATTTTGTGTTTCAGTCGTATGAGTCTAAGCTAGGGCTTCTCCTTTCTCCTCATTATTTTCTCTGAATCTTTGAATCTATTCTCTCTTATTTGCATCTCACGTGACTGTACTTCTTCTTCTTTTTCTTCTCCCTGTAGTTACCCTTACTTCTTCCCTGTTCATCTGATTCTCTACTATTGTAGTTCTAGTGCTCGTGTTTGGTGAATGTCTACTATTTTTCTCCTTTTTACACTCTTTAGGCAATGAGTATCTAACCAATATCTACTACTCACATCCTTTTTGCTCTGTTTGTCTAATGGTGATTATGAAATCACATTCTATAGTATAATCTTCTTGTAGTTATTTGTCATCTCCTTTCCTACTCTCTTGGCATCTTAATGTGATTGCGATTCCCGTTTCATATACTTGGTTATTTTCTCCGTTATTATGCCTCCTAGAACAAAAAATGCATACCCTCCTGGTAAGAGACCAAACTCTTCAGGTGCTTTTTCTAGACCTAAACAGGTCTCTCCTCCTTCCCTTTGAGTTTTGGTTCCACGGGAACCTATTTGAGATAAACGGTTTGCTACAAGGCCCATTGTAGTTGAACGCAGTATAAACTTTCTTTTCATTCATAAATATGAGGTCCATACTCTTCTCTCCAAGGTAGGATGGGAAAATATCCTCAAATGGGGTGGCCTTGCTTATCCTTCCATTATTCGGACCATGTATGCCTCCATTAAGGAAGCATCTCTAGACAATCTATCCTTTGAAGTTAAATTCACTGACGGTACAAATGTCATCACTCTTGTTATCATCTCTGCTCTGCCGTGTATTCCTTTATCCGATGTGCATCATACTGTCATCAAGGACTCACTTTCAGAGGATGACAAAAGGATTGTTACCCTTGTTCTATGCGGGTAGAAAACTCCTTGGAAGGATAAAGGCTTTCTCCCTATATCCTCTCTACTTACCCCATACCGAATTCTGCATGCAATCTTCTCTTGTAATATCTAACCCCACAAGGGAAATTTCTTTGGCTTGACTCCCTTCGTAACTAACGCACTCTATTGTATGTATATGGGCGTTAGAGTGTGATAAGTCCTTAAAAATGCATCTTTTCATACACATTTTGGACCATTTTAAGGACTTATTGACTTGAAAGAGTTTCATTTATTATGATATAATGTTTTCAAGTATTTTAAATTCATTTAGTATATTTCTGCATAATTTGCTTAAAAATCACACTTTTTGCTTACATTCATGAAACCTGCTATTTTTGGAATGTTTTGTGAAAATTACTTTCTCATGAATTAAATTCAATTTTAATCATCATAAGTTCATTCACATAAAATCATGAAAAATGGTGTGTATTTTCATTGTCGTTTCATGAGAGATGGGCCCGCATTCATGCATTTGTGATCTTATGGTTAAAATCATATTTTTCACATGAATTCACATTTGTTTTGTAGGCAATTGATGATATGGGTCTCATTTTCAAGAATCGAGGCAAGAAAATTATTTTTAAAAGAAAGGAGAGAAAAATTGAATAGAGGAAAGAAATTAGAAGAAAATAATGCAAAATTGGCTTCATGGTCCCACACACATTCACTTGTGGAGACACACTTATGGGACATCCAAGAAGGGTCCACCAATTTAATAATAATTTCAAGAGATCTCAAGATATTTCATGGAAGGAAAGCCATATAAAAGACTTTCTTTGAAAACGAGTGGAAACTAAAGAAGGAAAGTCGGTCTCATTTTTTTTTAGAACAACCTGGATTAAAATGATCATATCTCTCAAACTGTAGATCGGATTAAGCCAATCTTAGTTAGTAGATATCCACGGAGCCCAAGATTATACAATTTGAAGCTAAAATGAGAAAGTTATGACCCCAAGAAGATAACTGTGATTTTTCTACTCGGGATTAAGATTATCTCATCAAAGGTGGGTCCTATCCTTTGGCAAGTATCAGCTAAGAAGGTGGATGCACTTAGAATTCTAACAAGAGAAGGAATCTTATCTCATCTCAAACTAGAAGATTTGTTGGCCGAGAAGGGGACTTACCAATTTAAAGAGATCTTTGCTACAAAGTAGGATTTATGGAGAGAAAGAAGGCACTCTCAACTTCTATAAATTAAAAGCATTAGCCTCCCATACAAATCATGGAAGAGTTATCTACCTCCCACCTCTAGATCTCTACATCCATTTCTCCCTTTCTTGTCTCTACATCTTAAGTCATCAAGAAGGCTTAGCCCTAAAGCTACACCACCAACCTTGAAGTGTCAACTAGAATGAGGAATTCTCATCCATCCTAGTATATAGTTGTTTGCATTTAATTTTCAATATTTTGTAAAACAATTTCATGCTAGTAATAAAGTTTGTTTCTTTCCAATTTTTATTGTCTTTGATTTTGTGGTGCTCTTAATATTAGTTTTGTACTGGGGTTAATTTTCATTCTTGTTTAAATATTGGGATAGAGTTGGAATCACAACTATTAACCCATCTTAATATCCTTCCAATATACTTTGTCTCTGCGGATACATTGCATGTTTGGAGGTAATGCAAGATGGAGTTAAAGAGGTTTGAGTGAAGAAAGATTAGAAGTCAATTTTAAAATTTATTTTTACATTCAATGAAAATATGTTATTATCACTTGGATTGATGACCTAAGATGAAGAATAAGGCCTTTGGACAAGACTTCTAATCTTTTCGAGCCTAAGTTGAGAAAAGAAATTGAAAAAAACAACATTACTGCCTTTTAACTTCCATTGTTTTACCGCCTTTAACTTCCTATTTTTACCGCCTTTGACTTCCTGCACAACCACTTTTAAATTTCTGCACCTTTTATTTAAATTTCCTATACTTTGCTTTATTTTTCTGCACTTTATTTTATTTTCCTGCACACTTTATGTTCTTACATAGTTTTTTTTTTTAAAATTGTTTCACTGCTGTAGGTTGCATTAAATTCATTTATATTTTACTTTTCATTCATAATTTAGGGGTGTTAGTCAAATAAGATTTAAAAATCAGATTTGAAGATTTTTATGATTGATCATTATTTTGTACAAAAACAAGCCTATAGTTCAATGAAAAATTTGAATTTAACATAGACCAATTGAGCATGGAATGGTGGCATGTTTGAATCAGCTGTAACACTTGATTTCCTGCACCACAAGTTAGATAAATTTCAGCATTGAAACCAATCCAGAATTGTGCAGAAATTAATCTTAACAAGGTTCATGTTGGATGACTTTTTGCAAACCTGATTTGTATATGTTTATAATAGTTGAATGCTTATGATTACAACTGTTTTAAACCTGAATTTAGACCTGAAAAATCAATGAAACAAGGCCTAAATGAGTTCTGAAATAGTGGAAGAAGTTGGCCATTATTCAAGTAATTGTTTGATGTGTTTGTGAACTATCAAAAACTAATTTTTTGCACTTGAAAGATTGAAGATTCAGATCTAAAATTGAATTAATTTAGTAGTAGAAATCTGATATCTGAATGTTTATTAGAAACACACATTACTCATGCATCATACCCTCACACGTCACATTCATTCATGCATTAAAACATTTTTTGCATTAGACTAGTTCACTTGTCTTTTTCATCTTTTAGCTTATTTTTTCAGAAGTTTATATTGTCATGTATCATAGATTAGTTTAGGAAAGTTAAGTTTCAGAATTTTGTTTGTAGTTTTAGAAAGATTATCATGCATGATTGTTTAGGATAAATTCATTCTTAATTTAGAAAATTGTTTTGTTGTATTGTTGTTGCTTTGTTTAGCTGTATTGTTTGTTTTTGTTTTAGAAATTGTTTAGCTTTAGAAGATTACTAATTTGATTATCTAGATTTCTTTCTAAAATTAACCCTCTTTCTAATTTGAATATGATTTAGAAATCTTTTGTTGTAGAAAGTATAGACTATCAACTTAATTTAACTTTTAATTTAGGAAAGTGTTTGTTTTCTTTCACTTTAGTTTGTAACTTTGTTTAATTTTTATCTTTAGTTAGTTTCTAATTTTAGTTTTTGTTTTATTGGAAGTTCTAATGTGTTTCTATTTTGCAAAATTTTTATTTTTTTAGGAAGTTTTAGAATTATGATTTTTAATTTAGGAAATGTTATTGTAATTGTTTAATTTTTAAGAATGAATGTATTGTTAGATTTTAAATTAGGATAGTTTTAGAATTTTTTTTAGGCAGGTGACAAGTTGAATACTTATTTAAACATATCTCCCTGTGGATTCAACCTCGTACCTACTGAGATATTACTACATCACAGCTCTGCACTTAGAGTAGAAGAATAGAGTGCGTCTTCCCTCTCTCATTTGTATTTCTATCATTTGCTTTTGGCTTTTCTGGGTCAAAGCACAAATGCTTGATTGTTTGGACATCTCATGATTCATCTTGCATCTCAATGTGGAGTCTCTTTGCCTTCTGATGAACCACCTGAGTCTCATCTTGTTTTTGGTAAAATTAACATTCTCAATATGCGGCTCTCAAAGCAGTAGGAAGTTGGCCCCAGTCATTTTGATTCTGCAGATGCTGATGACTCTACAGACGATATCCCTCGGCCAGCTCCACCTCATGGCGAGTCCATCTAGTTTCCTCCCTCAGCTTTTTCCTTAGCCTCGCTTGAAGCCTAGCAGGCAACTCTTGAACAGCGGCAAAAAAAAAAAAAAAATGGAGACACTTTTGAAGAAGACCTTTTTGTAACTCTCCAAGATCTCCAAAAGTTGCCGGAGAGATGATGTTGGGATTCGCCCTCCCTCTCCTCTTTCAAACTGATTTGCTTGTTTTTTTTTTGGTCATATGTTTTGTGTTAACAGGAGATAACATTTATGTTTTGTGTTAGTTTGGTCCTATAGTTTGTCTCTTGTCTTAACTCTAATTGAGTGCTAGGCATTTAGCTTATTTCCACTCTCTATGTGCACATTCTATATTTCCCATTTAATATAAGTTTTGGTATCTTTTACTATAAGTTATGCACATTCTATTTTGCTTCTATCTTCATTACTCTTCTTGTTTTGTTATCCCTTGTCTAATTTGTGACAAAAAGAGGGAGAACTACTAACTTTAGGGGGAGTTTACAACAATCCTACCATTTTAGTGCATGGTGCTTGAAGTTCTTTTGCATGCAATTCATTGTTACAGGATCATGCAACATCTTAGGGGGAGATAAAGACTCAGTGACATGCCAATATAGTATAGCGTGTTTAAGGGATTATCATGTCTTGTAAAAAGGAAGTTGTGCAAAGTGTATTGATGGTTGAAAGGTTGTTTTTAAAAAATAATGTATTGTATGCATTTTGTCACGAAATTGACAAAGGAGGAGATTGTTAGTACCATAGTAACAGTGTGTTGTCAATTCCGTGTCCAAAGTTAAGTCAAGATCAAATATCATCAAGGAATATCTTGCACGATTAAGGAAGATCAAGTTCAATCAAGTTCTTCATTCGGAAGATCCTCAATGAGTGCTATGGTAATTTTGACCCTTAGTACATATTAGAAAAAACCCTACAAAAAGGATGGTAAATTCTTCTCAAAAAATTTTTGGTACATAACTACGGCTTGGATCACGGCTAAGCTGAAAAACGCACGGCTCACAATCCAAAGAACACATTTTTGAGTTTTTTGACTTATGTCTAGCCTTACGGCTAAACTGTAGCATGATTTATGGCTAAGCCATAGAGTTTATGGGCCATCTTCCATAGAGAAAATTTTTGGCTATTTTGCCTATGCTTAACATTACGGCTAAGACTTAAGATCCACATGGCTAAGCCGTAATCATAACCGTAAGAAGGAAAACAGTGAATTTGGATGAAACTAGCCATTGTATTTTGTTTGGGCATACGGTTAGCCGTAGACCAGCTTTTTCCTAGCCGTTGATCCGACCATTTAAATTTCTTTCTATTTAAAAGAAACACTTTTTCCTCCCCATATAGAACTTCTTTAGGAAAATGTGTTTTCAACAACTGAGCCCTTGTTCCCTTAGTGAAATTTGTACCAAGCTCCAACTACCATCTTCTCTTCCAAATTAAAGTGACATTAATGTTCTGAGAAAAGTAGGTAATCATCTAGGAAAGCCCTAACTTTCAATCTTGGAAAACCCTAGCCTTCCTAAACCTAAAAGACCTCTTCCCTTGGCTGTGCACTTATTGGGAGATCATCTTCACCAAGGAGAAAGTTTAAGAGGTCAAAGCTTGAAGTTTTTCTTTCAAGCTTTAAGAGCACCATTCAATGCTAAGGTAATTAGTTATTTGTTTGGGTGTTTTTTCTATTTTCATTTCTCTGCTATATATGGTGGAGGCAAACCACTGCATCAAAAATTGTTGTGGTTGTTGGTGAAGACAACCACTGGATCAAAATCTATTGTAGGAGGTGTACTTGTGTAGTTACCTCATTATTAGTAGAACCAAGAGTATTTGCTCTTGAGAGTGGTTGTAGGTTTGGGACCAAACCACTATAAATTTCCTGTCTAGTGGATTGCCTTATATTTGTGATGAATGCCTGATAGACATATGTTTATGTGTTGATCATGTCTTTTACATTAAATCATCATGCTTCATTTAGAATAACTGCATTTTAAAAGTACACAAATCCTGAGCATCACTCTTGACCAAACTGTGCTTCTAAATTAGTCACTAAATTGGAAAGATTTTTTATACAGTCCTATTCACACCCCTCTAAGACTTGGTTAGATCTAGTTGTTGCACTTTATGTTAGTAGATTGGATGAGATGGATGAAGAAGAACCCATTCATTTGTCTTCCTAGAAGCTCCTGGATCTGGGCAGAAGTTCGAATTCGGCCTCAAGGAGATGTTCAATGAAGCTATCAAGTGCTGTAAGCAAAAGGGTTTCCTTTAGTCCTTGAAGACATGCTTGTGGAGCCATGGTCATTGTGTGCCACAGAGAGAGAGAGAGAGAGAGAGAGAGAGAGTGAGTGAGTGAGTTTTGTTGTGAGTTTCAGTGCGTTTCTGTAAAAGATTATTTGGAAATGTGTTTCTTGTATATATCAGATAAGAAATGAGGATGGAAATTATTAAAGATTGAAGAGTCTTATATACCAAACACATGATCAACCCACTTAATAAATGAGGCCAAACCATCAACATTGCAAGAATAGTATGTTGGATTTTGTTTTGTATTCCAGTCTAGCCAGATTGGTCATCTGGTTTAGCTAGAATCGAGGTTCCGGATTAGGGGTATTTTAGTCATTATGTATGGCTTTCCTTATTGGACAAGATAGTGGGTATTATATATTGATGTAGTATAACCTTAGATACCATGGGATTAAGATGGGATTATGATAGATGAGTTTTCTCCTTTGTGGACGTAGGCAAGGTTGCCAAACCATATAAAATTTTTATGTTCATGTGTATGATTGTTTGATGGTGTGATTGCTTGTGCTCATCGTGGTTGATCCGTTGATCATGGGTAGTTTCTATGACGCTGCTTTTCTCAACAAGTGGTATTAGAGCGAGGTTGATACCGCTTATCTTTTTTTTCGATTGATGGATCGTGTTTGGGATGTGCGTGGAAAAAAAGGACTGAAACATCGTGTCCAGATCCATCTTTCATGGCCGGTGGTGCTTAAAGTTACAGAAGCCCTGAGATCGGTTTCTGTGGTCTGTATAAAAGGAGTTGATCGGAGAGAAGAATAGAGCGTCTGGCACTCTATTTGGAATGTTTCGCCATTATTGTTGAATACATCGAAGAAGTTGAGAAGACAGGGAAGATAATCAAAGGAAGAGATTAGATGTGATCTCGTGTGGGCCATGCATCGAGAAGAAGACTGAGATCAAGCGAATCTGGTCTTCGTCAGCTTATTGATCATGAGGTGGGCCACGGTTGCTGTTGCTAGTGTTGCAGGGCTCTGATCGTTGGAAATCGTGAGGTGGGCCCCACGTTGGCTGTGATTGGAGAACAGGGTGCAGATCTTTTTTGCTGGAGAAGGGGGCCGCCTGTTGCTCCATGTAGTTCCATCACTGCTAATTACCAGAGTCGCACCCGTCCCCGAGCTACAATGCAGCCATTATAGTTGCCCTCTATTATTGTCAATAAAAAAAAAAGGGAGGCTCTATTCCTCCTTTGTCGTAGGAGCCAGAAAAAGAAGATCCACCTACTGTAGATCGCAGGGATCTGCACTGCCCTACTCCGGCTTGCGTCGGTGGCGCCTGGTCGTTACCACCGTTACATGGCCGTGCTGCCCACCGGAGTCAAGGAAGAGCAAAAGAAGGACCTGCAGTTGCAGGGTTAGCGGCATATAAATGAAGAGGATGGAGACGCTAGCACCTGGGCCTATTTGTTAGGCCAGGTCAGGCTCATTGTTAGGTTGGTCCTAGGCTTCGGTTGGGTTGATTCGGACATGAATTGTGAAGCAGATGCCCAGGGCAGCTAGGACTAGGTCAGGTCGACTTGACTCGTTAGCATAGTTCAACCCAGCTTGCACAGCAGAGCAATTTCAGTCCAGGTTAGTTCGAGTTGGGTTAAGCATGACCCTTGTGCAAAAGTCCAGCCCACTCTGCCAGCAATAAGGTTGATGTTAGCATAGTGATGTCAGTAGAGAAGGTTAAGGGCAGTTTGACCAGATCATTGGTTGAAGTTTCTATCTGCGATATCTTTATCTTCTAATTTCCTATCAGATATTTGTTTGTGCCTCTAGACTCGTGGGGAGATCTACACATATCTAGAAAAAGATGGGAATTTCAATGGTTAAAAGGAAAGTTTGACCAATTGGAGTGTATAAAACTGTTTCTGCAATATTGAAGCCATCTAAAGTCGGATTTCAGACTCATTTCTTCCAGCATGCTCGCGGTGATGAGATCAATGAGGTAGACAAAAGATATTGATAGTTTGATGGGCAAAAAATTAGGGAACTGAAGAAATTGATAGATTCATGATGACAGCAATGTATTTAAGTATCACCGGCCAAATTAAAGTGTTTGATGGATAAACGACTTTAGGGATTGGCAGGAAAGAGTGTTAGATTCTGTGATGCAGTAATGACTGAAAAGTGTTACTTGATGTCATGAATAGAAAATTGTTCTAAGTACTTTGATGAAAAGCTCAGATCCACATCAAAGGGATTGGGAAAGAGCAACATGCCAAAGTGGAAGAAAAAACAAAAGAATCAAAATCAGAAGGAGGCAGTGTGCAAGAAAGCTCATATTCGGTTGACGAGGAATCACTTTCAAACACTACAGGTATGGAACAGGTTGTTGATTCATGGTATTGGGATTCAAATTCTTCTTATCATGTGTTCGAGTAGAGATTAGTTTGATGCAAATAACTATCATTGTTAATAGATCCGTTCTTATGGGGGAGAATGCAATTGATGAGCATTTGAGATAAGAGCGGTAGAGATTTAGGTGTATGATGATGTTATTTAAACCCTAACGAATGTGTTATATATTCGAAGTTTACAAAGAAATTGGATTTCTTTATGTGCCTTAGACTTTAAAGGCTACAAGTGCACTATAGTGAGTGGAGTTATGTAAGGTCTCAGCCGTAGATAATTACAATTTATAGTAATTAAGTCAGTTTTACCCTAATTAATAGGTAATTAGGCTATTGAGCCCAAATTTCAAGAGGTTGGGGTCATGGATAGGTAGTTGGGTTGGGTTTGAACCTTATTAGGTAGTCCAGGACCTTTTGTATTTAGTATTTTCATGAATTGGCATCATTAATGCATGATATTAGTTGCATTGGGTGAGTTTCATCTTGTGGGATATCTTTTATGTTTGGCCAATTCCATTCGGACTAATCCCAACCTATTGAAGCCCAATTGATTTAAGCTGGAAATATATAGAAACCATGAGGACTTATCTATAAATTCCAGAACCTCACTCATTTTAAACCCTAACCCACCATCGATCCTTCCTTTCCACTCCTTCCTCCCCCACGTTGCAGCCGGTCCCCACTTCTTCTCTTTCCATCATCTTTTTCCCTCACTCATCTTCCATTCTTAGGTGATTCAAGGCTTACATGCATCAAGTTTGGGATTCTCTTCATTGCTCATCCTTCTCCTTGCCCTTCTTCTTGAGATTAAGGCACTCTCTTCCTCCCACTTACTTATAGAAGAGTTAGAGGTATGAAAACCCTATTCCATTTGCGTTATTGAGTTTTATGAGGGTCAAGAGAACCCATCTATTGGCATGCATGCATTCCATTCTCATTCTCTTCATGCATGTGTTAGATTTTTCATTAGAGGAACCTTATTCTCCATCTAACCAAGGGGAAAATTGATTTGAGTGAAGCAAGCTTAAGGCAAGTATAAGGACACATTTTCTTTACATGCATGGCTTTATTTTTTGATTCTTGATGGATGTTGTGATTTTACCCTTTTATACAGCTTAATGGAAATTCATGGATTTGATTCATGTTTTGTGGTGATTTATGATGAATGAATGGATAATGGTATTTTAGGGAACCTAAGAGTGTGGAATGAAAGCTTTTAGATTGGATTTATTGCAGGTAGAATGGTGTATTGGGAGAGAAAACCATTTGGAAAGGAAGCCCTCCCGTAACAGAGTGTTTCAGGGCCGACCGATCGGTCCTAAAGCCAGATCGGTCGTTTCGCCTCTTAAGGTAGACTGACCGGTCAGCCACCCAGCCCGACCGGTCGAATTTCCCTTCTGGAAACGGTTCGATCGGTCGGACTAACACCCGATCGGTCGGTTAGGCCTAACCTGTAACTTATAGAAATGTATTCCAAAATGAGTTATATGCTTGACTATGGACTTCCTATAGTCTATGGCATAGCCTAACGATGGGTTACTCCCTTAAATCTTAGCAAAAGACTAAGGTATCCACCCACACTTACTATAGGTTGTAGGTTCAACTTAAGACCATATAGGACCATAGAATTGGATCCTTTACTACCCCAAACTAGCCCAACGGTGACTAAACATGGAGAAGGAGGAGTATTGAGCTGTCACTCTTTTCTTCTTGATTCTCTAGTTAGTTTTCAATGTCACGTCATGGGTGTTGGCATAAGGTGAAGTGTCCTTTATATACATGATGTAATACCGAGAATGGTAATACCGGGACACCGAATGTCTCATGAATACACCGTATTGAATGACCTTGGAAACCTGGATTATCTAGCATAGGGTTGGCTAGTAACTCTCCTTGATGACCCCACAATCTAATTGCATTCATATTGATAGTAACCTTGACCTTAAACATGTTAGTCCATATCAGTATGCTTATTGATGAAAAGTATTCTACTTAATTGTGATTCTCTGATTAATATCTCCAACAAGATTGAGTACACTTTTGTATGAGTACAAACGGATTAGTATACGTTAAACAAGGACATCAGATTATTTCCGATATGTTTAGAGTCGGCATGAATTGGCTTATACCCCATAGGAGGTTCGAGGAGACCCCATGTGAGTATTCTATTAGTTGCCTACTGCAGTAGTATCAGGAGAGTGAGTTGACGCTCTCGCGGGTAGCTAGTTGGTCTTGGCCCGGCGGCTAGTGGTTTCCCAAGGATCAGTTTACTCTCTTTTAGAAAGGAGATAGCAGATGTGGTTGCCATGTTGGTCTGATATATTCTTTATTCATGATTCCCTATTCATGCTAACTCATATGCATCAATGCCTAGATTTTGTTATTGATCTCTTTCAATCAGTATGTCATTTTAATTCCATTGATCTATCATGTTAAGCTCATGTATCCTTATCTTTGCTTAATCGTCGTGTTAAATAGAATTACCATGTATTACAGGTGCAGAACCCGAGGCCAATTCGGCGTTCAGTACGCCCCCGGAGGGAACCCCAGCGTTACCTCGGGACATAAACGAGTGGAACGAGGAAGACATCTTTCCGTGATTCTCCTCAACAGAGCGCAACAAGGATTATTTTGGGATTGGACTTAGGGTCATCTTGGCATTGGATATATTTGTATTTTATCATGGACTTCCATATTTATGCATGTAATCGGGTTTATTAACAGACTTGTCTATTTAATGAATTGAAATGAATGTTTTATGGATGCTTATGATATATATGCAGGTGAAATCTCCAGGATTCTGCTTAAACGACTTATATTGATAATACGTGTTTGTGAATTGTCCTCACACGTACCTGTGAGATTACTCTTGTGATAGTTTGTATGTTCTGGTCATGGCACGAATTGTCACGGGTACGTGTGTCATTCCTCGGAACCCATAACTAACCCCCAATTCTCGGGTTCGGGGCGTAACAAGTTACGAAGGTGGAAAAGGAAACATTGATTATCATGGAGGGTGAGATGCTCTGAAATTTCTACAGGTTGATAAGGGTGCCTTTTTAGGTGGAGCAGTGGAGGAGACATCGAATAACAAGGGAGGAAATCTATAGTTTAAGTGGAGCTAGATGTGATGAATCATCGGAAGATGAATTGATGGGTTTTCAATGATATCATTTATCGAAAATCCAGGAAAACTTGAACAGAGATGATTTTCTAGGAAAAGGTAGTTTTGTTTAGGTTGGAGTAAGCTAGTTTAGCATCGAGTTATACCTAACCCACATGTACTTACCCAACCCACCAGAATAGATTAGAACAGGACAGTTACAGGTTTGACGAAAAAAACACTGGGATAGAGATGAAGGAAGGATTCACAAGGTACTAGTGAGATCCAGATTCGGAGAGGTCTTTAGTTTTGTCTTGACAGATGAAAGTTAGGTTCATTGTGTTATAAGGATGCCAACATATGGTAACATATGGAGAACACTTCGGAGGTTTAAGACAATGGTGTTGAGGTCAAAGGAGGCAACTGTGAGAAGTCTCAAGTCAGTTTGGACTTGATTGACACTAGACAATACAGAGATTGTCTATGCATCCAGGATAGGGGGTGCCAGGGTTGCACTTGGTAGTAGCGTGTGCTGAGGCATACCTTTTAGCAAAGGTATGTGAAGTGCTAGTTCAACGTGTTAGAGTGTTGAAGAGAAAAGGCTGCACCATTGGTGTAGTGACATACCATTCAATAAGTTACTTGAAGACATTATCGGGTATTTCAAGGTGGCTCTGAGGATTTGCAGAATCCAACCTAAGGTGGAGATTATTGGGTTTTATCTTGTATTCTAGTTTAACTAGATCGGTCATTTGGTTTAGCCAGAACCAAGGCTCAGGGTCAGGGGTATTTTAATCACTATGTATGGGTTTTCTTGTTGGCCAAGAAAGTGAGAACTATATATATGGATGTACTATAACCGTAGATCTTGAAGGGATTGAGATGGGATCATGACAGATGAGTTCTCTCATCTGTGGATGTAAGCAATGTTGTCAAACCACGTAAAATTATTGTGTTCATGTGTGTGATTACTTGATGTTGTGATTGCTTGCGTTCATCGTGGTTGATCCATTGATTACGGGTAGTTTCTGTTGCATCGCTTTTCCCAACACAATAAACAATGGACACTCTATTTATTGTTTCTTGGTTGGACAACAAAACGTTTGAATTTTAAATAGTTTGAGATAATAAATTATGAAAATGTCCTCAAATCAATGTTCGAACTTATGTTTTAGGGGAACCAAGCCATTTTTGGTCACAGCTAGTACCAGAAACCATTTTCCTATAGATCCTCTATTAAGGAATCCAATCTCAAGTCATCATGCCAAATTCAAAAAGCATCACTACCAAAATGAAAAATGTCTAATAAAGTCTAATAAAAGTTTAGCACCACCCAATTAAAAATTCTAGGTCCACCACTTCTATTATCAATTGTATGAGTGTGATTCCCACGAGACCAGCCCAGTTGATCGTTTGTTTTTTCAGATCACTGTAGGACATCGAGTCGAGTCCTTTATTTCCCTGTAAGAGAACTAGATTTGTATTAATTCCAGCAATATGATTATAGGAATATGTTCATTTGAAAGTCGAAATTTCTAGACATGATAGGGAATCGAATATTCTTGTCCCACTTTACAAGCTTAATTTTATAATCCGTCCAAGGGATTCGCGCGTGATGAAAGTAACCTGCCGCCTCCAATACCATGTGGCCAAAGGTAGTCTAGTTCCCAAACCCTGGATAGAAATGCACACTGTAGAGGATTTGATTATATCATTACAGTTAATTATCCATTTCACATATGACCAAGCAAAGCTATTGATGTATATTTGCATATTTAGAAATTTTAAAAGCCTCAAAATAAACTTCGTTGGTAGGTTGCATGCAGTAGTATACCCCATCATTTGTGTGGTTCCAGCTTTATGATTTCTTTTGTCCAAATCTCTACTTGATGATGATGTTGATCATCGTGGCGATTCTAATAGTGCGCTCGAAGATTGTAGTCTTAGGCCAAAAACTAGGATCCATTTGGTATCATCAACACCAACTGATTAATCTAATGACTTATACTTCGTTTTTATGATCCGGGGCCTGTCCTTTGAGCAAAGATAGGGCCAAGCGCCAGTCTTAACTATTGGGCCAAAATTACTCCCATAGAAGTCATGGGCTTAAAACACAGCCCAAATTAAGTGTAACTTGAGCACGGGCTGGCCATAAGCATTCTTTCTCCCGAAAGACAAAAACGGTTAACAAGATAATGGAACCTTTTAATCTTTTTTAATCTTCCATTCAGCCATATCATCACATGAGACCATGTTAAGACTAAAATTTGAACTTTGAAAAATGTTAGTGTCTCATCTAACAGCTATATCTCTCCTCCTCATCTAACAGTTTCATATATTTCCTCTTCCTCTTCTCACTTTTTCTCTTTCTCTCAAGTCTTTTTCCTCCTTTCTAATTTCCACTAACTTTCTCTGTGTCACATATTTTTTGGCTATGGTCACAACTGATCACATTTCAGAACATGTCCCTTAATCTAACATAGTGTCACACCCTGACCAAATTTAATCTTGATTATGATTAATTAATTAGTATTTATTTTAGTTAAGTATATTTGGGGTGCCAAATTATGTTAATTTAGTCTTCTTATGTCTATTGTGTTGGATTTGGGTCTTGGATAGGTAGTTTGGCCGGGTTGACCAAAACTAAGTAGAAACTATGGCCATTTGGTCATTTACATGCCATGTGTTATGTACTCATCTCATTTAGCATTCATGCATAATTTGGTTCCTTTAAACTCATTTAATCAGGCTCTCCAACTTTCCTTTTGAGCTCAACCACATTTAAGCCCAACTAGGACCCTTTGACCCATTTTGTAAATGATCTTAAGAAACTGGACTCAAGTCGTAATTTTCAAAAACAGCTGTTTAACATACCCAAACCCATTTATGTCGACATTCATCAGTTTGGGGCTACTGGAGTGTTCTTTTCTTCCTTCAAACTTCTTGTCACGCGCCTAGATTGTAATCTGAGGTTAAACGTGAGAGTAAAGGCCAATTAAAATTTTTTTCAAAAATAAACAACAAACCATTCATGTTTAAAACAACACGTAACCCCCAATTATGGTCCCGTCATGGATTGTAGTCCGCGGTGAGTCTCAATTTTATTTACTTCACCAAGCAATATAGCAGAAGACATGATCAATATAGAGGTACAAGAAACATTTCAAAGTAAGCATATAAATCCATTTTCTAAAGTTAATATGAACAATTAAAAGGTACATTAATTAAAGGGTCATAACTAAAAACCTAGGCCAACATAAATATAAACAACTACCTTTAACAATATAAAGTCACTTGTGCACGGGACGCAACGAATTGGAGGTACCTTTGGCACATCATCTGTACTCAACAATATTAGGTTCAGCTGCCTAATGTATCTCCTGCAAAACCTCTAAGGTAAGCATACTCGGTGCCTATGCACTAAGGATAGCATAATTAGTGTACAAAAGTCTTGAAAAATGGGTAAACATCACCGAGGCAATAGTGCATACCCGAAGGCCAATGAGTGCTTACAATCGAAACTCCTAGATTATGACAGCAATGTGAGCACCGACAATTTTATTGGAACCATGGGTAATGTGAAGTTGAACCTCTTATCAAGCAAACACGGGTGCTCATATTCGGCACACACAATCTATCCTACTAGCACAACACACCATCTATCAACCTAAAGTTTGGCATATTTGCAATCTTCTCAATTACCTAACCAACTTTGAATCCTCTGACTTTGTGCTCTTGATTTTGCCTAAAATATTTGGTTCCCAGACAAATATATTGGCAATCATCACCCTATCACTGATCGGATGAATCTAAAAATATCTCTACCCAAGACCATTCTACCCGTAAACATGCATTCCTCGCTGGTTTTTTTGCTCAATGCATTTGCCACTACATTGGTTTTCCTCGGATGGCATTTGATTGGAAAGTCAAAATCCTTGATATACTCCATCCATAGGATCTACCTCATGTTTAACTCTAGTTGAGCGGACTAATGAGTCTTTAAAAATATATATTTTTATATACATTTTGGACCATTTTAAGGACTTATTGACTTGAAAGAGCCTCATTTATTATGAAATCATGGTTTCATGCATTTATACATCATTGTAATGCATTTTTACATAATTTGCTTAAAAATCACACTTTTTGCATAAATTCATGAAACATGTCATTTTTGGAAATCTATTTTTGGAAAGCTTTGTGAAAACTATTTTTCTCATGAAAAAAATAAAATTTTCATCATCCTTAGTTCATTTACATAAAATCATGAAAAATGGTGTGCATTTTTACTGTCATTTTATGAGAGATGAGCCCGCATTTATGCATTTGTGATCTTAGGGTTAAAATTTTATTTTCACATAAAATCACATTTGTTTTGTAGGAAATTGACGATATGGATCCCATTGTCAAAGAATTGAGGCAAAGAATTTATTTTCAAAAGAAAGAAGAAAAGAATTGAAGAGAGAAAAGAAGATGGAAGAAAATGTAAAAATTGCCTTCACGCTCCCACACACATGCACAGGTGTAGGGATACACATGTGGGACATCCAAAGATGGCGTCCATTTGATTTTTACACATTTCAAGATATTTTTAAGAAGATAAGAAGAAAATCTCATCAAAGATGGAGAAGAAAAGCCACATATGAATTCTTTTTGGAGAAGGAAAAGAATTGAAAAAATAAAAAATATATATGCAAGATATTCCACGCCCAAAAAAGGGTTTGGGTCTGATATTTTTTGAAAAAAGGAAAGAAAAACATCAAGGAGGATTGTTCTAAAAGAACTCTTTGAGTTTGGAGCTAACAAGGAGAACTTTCCAAAGAAGGAAAGTTGACAATGCATGAGATAAAGGAGGAAAATTCTACACCTCTATCGTCCAAGTTTGACTCCAAGAGAAGATTCTTATCCCAATTTTATCTCTCTAAAGATTGCAATGCAAGGTGGCAAATAAAAAGAAGGAAAGAAGAAGCAAAGAAGGACTTCTCAAGAAAGAAAGAAAATAAAATAAAAAAGAACAAAAAATCTAGCATGGGAATTCACGCCCAACCCTATTGTGAAGCCCATTTTCTTCCAATTTTAATTATTTTTTAAAGATTTTTATCAAATCAAGTTTGAAAAGGAGTAAGACTTGAAAAAGTATAAATAGGGCACCCCTCCAACATACTCTTCATGGAAGAATTGCCCACCTCCACCTCTAGATCTCTACATCCATCTCTCCTTCTCTTGTCCCTACATCTCAAGCCATCAAGGAGGCTTAACCCTAAAGCCACACCACTAACCTTGAAGTGTTCAACTAGAGGGAGGAATTCTCATCCATCCTAGTATGTAGTTGTTTGATTTTAATTTTTAACCTTTTGTAAAACAATTTTCATGCTAGTAATAAAGTTTGTTTCTTTTCAATTTTTCTTGTTTTGGTTTTGTGGTGATCTTAATATTAGCCTTGTGAACCATCATAATTGGGTTAATTTTCATCTTGTTTAAATATTGGGATAGAGTTGGAATCACAATTATTAACCCATCTTAGTATCGTTTTCAATATACTTTGTCTCTTCGGATATATTGTATGTTTGGAGGCAATGCAAGATGGAGTGAAAAAGACTAGAGGCCAATTTTGAAATTTATTTCTACATTGAATGAAGATTTGTTATTTTCACTTCGATTGACGACCTAAGATAAAGAATAAGGGCTTAAGACAACACTTACAATCTTTTTGAGCCCAAATTGAGATAAGAAATTGAAAGAACAACATACCACCTTTGGCTTCTGTTGTTTACCGCCTTTAACTTTAGTTTATACTGCCTTTGACTTCCTGCACTTTTCTTTTTATTTACTGCACTTTTCTTTTTAATTTTCCTGCACTTTCGATTCTTATTATTTGCTCTTTTATTTCAAATTTCTGCACTTCATATTCTTGCACAGTGTTTTTCTTTTAGAATTGTTTACTGCTGTAAGTTAGATTAGACTCATGCATATTTTAATTTTAGAACCATGTTTAATGGTGTTTATCACGAAACTTTAGAATCAGATTGAACATCTAAATTTTATGTGTTTTAAAATCCTGAAAATCAGTCTAAATTAAGACAAAATTTGAAAGTGTCATGGCCGATTTGTTCACTCCATTGTGTGTGTGTGTTTTTTCTTTCACAAGTTCTGTTTGTAGCCAAAAGTAGATCAGAAGTTAAAAATCAGGTTTAAGACTTGAGAACAATTCAGATTTTTGTGCATAAAACAATTTCAAAAAGGTTCATGGTTGGACAATTTTGCACAACACAGATTTACATGTGTTCACAATGGCTGAGTGCCTGTGTTTAGAGCAGTACTTAGTAAGACCTGAAATCAGAATTGAAACACAAGTGAAAACGGTCCAAGAATAAGTTTGAAACTGAAAATTTTTCTTGTCAGAATGCACAAATGGAATCAGTAGATGATCTGGAATTCAGATTTGAATGTGACTTGCAGTTTTGAACTTAAAACAGTTAGAAATCAGGCTGTGTATTTTGTTCTTCATAAATAATTTTGTGTACACGGTTATCTTTGATGTCCACAATGTTTGAGTAGTTTTTAAAACCTGAAACATTTAAAATTCAGATCAAGAATTTGTGATGGAAAAGTGCTGAACACAGATGCTAAAACAGTGACATATTATTGTGGTTGATTGATGAATCATTGTGGCTTGTTTCATATTAGTTATACATGAGAAATTTTGTGTTTAACTGATGAATTTCAGTTCTGAAATTGCACGAATTCAGCAGTAGAAATCTGTTTTCTGAATCTCTCTTGGCAGCTCCTTTAGTTCATACATCACATGAGCCATTTCACCATGTTAGAAATAGACTATATGTTCATGCATTGATTCAATTTTTTTTCTAATGATTTTTGCATCTTGTTTACCTTAGGAAATTTAGATTTTTGACTTGCATTCTTGTTTTTTTTTTCATGTTTGAATTAATTCATTCTTAATTTAGAAAGTTTTTTTGTGTAGTTGTATTTTAGTTGTGTAGTATAGTTGTATTGTGTTGTTGTTTTAGAAATTGTTTAGCTTTAGGAGATCACTAGTTTAACTTTAGCTTATCTTTCTAAAATTAACCCTCTTTCTAATTTGAATAGAATTTAGAATTTTTTTTGATGTAAAAAGTGTAGATTCTTAACTAAACTTTTAATTTAGGAAAGTTTCTAACATTATTGTAAATTGTTTCTAACATTGTTTAGTTTTTATTTGTAGTTAGTTTCTAATTTTAGTTTTTGTTTTATTGGAAGTTTTAGTGTGTGTTTTGTTTTGTAGAATTCTTTTTTAATTTTTAGGAAGTTTTAGAATTAGGATTTTTAATTTAGGAATTGTTATTGTACTTGTTTAATTTTTAGGAATGACTGTATTTGTTAGTTTTTAAATTAGGATAGTTCTAGAATTTTTTTAGGCAGGTGACAAGTTGAATACTTCTTTAAATATAGCTTCCTATGGATTTGACCCCGTACTTACCAAGATATTACTATATTTTAGGTCTGCACTTGGAGTTAATGAGCATGAACAAATACTAAAGACTAGTGTGGTCTGACTGCACGTCAAATCTCACTCCTTGTAGGTAATGCCTCCACATCTTCAGCGCCAAAACTACTGCTGCAAGTTGAAGGTCGTGAATAGTGTTCTTTTTCTCATGTTCTTAAGTTGTCTAGATCCATAGGTGACAACTTTCTCATCCTGCATGAGTATGCATCCCAAGCTAACTCCTGAAGCATCTTTATAGATCACAAAAACTACCATTCTTCGACGGTAATGTGAGAATAGGATCTGTAGTCATTGGCCAAACGAAGAAAACGTGTATTTCTGACACTGACATGGGTCTCCGCTAGCTGACAACTAACTCAATCTTCATTGGATTCACTACCAAATCCTCTTTACTAATGATGTGATGAGGAAAGATACCGGCTCTAGCCAGAACACACACTTATTCAATTTCTCAAAGTTGGTGATGCCTCAAAGTCTATAATCATTTTCTAAGATGGTTCTCTTGTTCCTCTCGAGAGTTGGACTACACTAGCATGTCATCAATGAAAACTACTGTAAACTAGTTGAGAAAAGGAGTGATTGTTCATCAAGGCCATAAAAACTCTTGGATCATTTGTTAGTTCGAACGGCATCACTATAAACTCATAAAGGCCATATTTGGTCATGAATTATGTCTTTTCCACATCCTGCTCTCTAACTCTAAGCTAATGGTATCCTAATCTCAAATCTATTTCGGAAAATAACTCGGCTCCCTGTAGCTGATCAAACAACCCATTGATCCTTGGTAATGGGTATTTGTTATTTATGATGACATGATTAAGCTATCTGTAGTCTATGTATATCCTCATGGAATCGTCTTTCTTTTTCACAAATAAAATAGGTACTCTCCATGGTGACACAATAGGCCTTATGAAGCCTTTATCTAACAAGTTTTACTGTTGAATTTGCAATTCTCTCAACTCTACTGGTGCCATTCTGTAAGGAACTTTCGAGATTGATGCTAATGATTGCATTGGAAATGTATTGTGAAATGCAATGGATTCAAGTCCTACATTCACACACTTTAAGCATTAAGAAAAATAGAAAAAATAATTACAGTTCATCATTAATTTTCCTTTGTTTACATGGGTTCAAATGCTTTGACCATGGGGATGTAGGTTGTTTACAAGTTTTGAAAAATTACAACCCCTCCGTCTGGTCTCAAATGTGATCTATACTTGAAATTGCAAGGAAATACATGAAAAGGGGGCAGAAAATGCAAAAGAAAAAAAATCAAGAAGGTAGTGACCGTGGCCCATGGTCACTAGTAGACAGTGGTCGAAACAACAACTGTTTGTCCCCATTTCTTCTCTGTTTCACTTCTATAATGCCTTTAGAGTGCTAGAGCTTGTGTTTTTTGACTTTTGAAGTATTGAATGACCATCAAAAGTGCTTAATTTGGCAGTGGAATCAACTAAGACCTTTAGCAATCATCACTTTTTAGTTGCAGATTATTTTTGAACAAATCCGGAAAGGGTGCTTTATACAAGCAAAATGAAGCCAAAGTTAAGTCATTCTGAACCGATAATTTTTTGAGAACAGATTGAAGCCTAAAGAGGCTTGTTCACAACCTTCGAAATGGCCAAAAAACCTCCCAAGTGAGAAAACCAAAGGAAATAGTTTTCATTTTTTTTTTATGTTTTATGGCGTATGCACCCATCTTCTATAAATGATCTACATGCTTCTTCTCCTTCTCTGAATCATTTTTCACCTAAAGTTAGTGAGAAAGAGAAGAAGGGGTAGACTTAGAGTGCTTGACGTGCCTTAAAAGCCTTGTGACCTTGATTGAAACTTTGGGATCCTTGCTTTTGGACTTCCAACCATGCTTCCACCCTTCTTCAGAGCCCAAATGTGCCTTTTATAGGCTTTAGAAGAAGTTAGGATAGTTCCCAACAGCTGTAAGGGAGTTACACTTCAAAATAAAGTAAAATAACTCCCAGAAATGATCCAAGACCAATTCATAGGTGTCTGTGACCATGGCCACAGTCATAACAAGGCCCAATTTTGGGTTTTTGGATATGTGACCCGTTTTCATTAATTTGACACCCAAACGATGTCTGATCATCACGAAACTTAGATTGATGATTTCTAACACTCTTTTGAGTATTTCATAGTAATTTCAACCTATTTTGAACTTCAAAGGTTTGTCAACTCTCTCGTTGACTTTTCATAAAAATGGGCCCTTGTTTTAGCTGTTTGAGGTCCAAATGACCACGGAAGTCCAAATGACCACGGATTGATTTAAAGCCTAGAGGGATTGATGTCAGAAGCATCTTGAAATATCCGTCCAAATTTTATTTGGTTTGGACTTGCAGAATAAGATTTTGAATGGCAACCCACTTGTTGCATGTTCTAAGTCAACGTTTTCTTACATTGCAAGCAGTTAGCTTGTTTTCAACCCGCATGATGTTCAATTGATTTAAAAGTTTGAGAAATTGACTTTAAACACATTATGAGTCTCTAAGCCAAATTTTATCAGCTTTGGCGCCCTAAAAGTAGGATTTTTACTCAGTAACCTCATGACTTCGGGGTCACGAACTCCTAGCTTACATGTAGTTGAAGTAGGGTCAGTCGATGTCCTCTTGGCTTGAAAATTTGTAGAATCACTTTTAAGTATGACTCAAGCTTTGTGTCCAAGTTTCATCAACTGTGGTCACCCAAAAGTAGGACTTTGGTTAGTGACCCTATGACTTGCGGGTCACTGATCCAAAGTTGACAGTTTTGTTGACTTTGGGTCAAATAACATCCACTTGACTAGGAATTTTGCAAAGTCCCTCCTAAATATAATTTAAGCTTCCTCTATGAGTTTTAGCTGATTCTGACATATAGAAGTGACGTTGCCACAATGACTCCAAGGAGTTGGAAGACAATCACTAAAGATTGAATTTGAATTGAAATGAAGTCCAAATGCTTTAAAATTCTAAAATATCATTTCTATGCATAATTTGGAGCTGCCATGTGATTTTTTAGCCACCACTTTGGTAGCTCAGATCCTTGAGTGTGTTCAATGACCTTTACACTTTGAGCCAATGAACCTTGAATTTGAAGTTTGGTAAGTCGAGTGACCAAATGAAGTTCACTAACTCTGAGATTTGAACTATTGTACTTTGGGCTCATCTAAAATCTTCTTAGTGAGTTGCATTAGTTCTGAACTTTGGACTCAGTATTTGACTTGGCATTTGGGATTTGCTTGTAATATCTTCACTGCAGCATTTGTATTTTTTATTAGTCAACAGGTGCTCCCTTGAGGTGCAGTGATTAAAGTAAGACAATCATTGTGCCTCGAAATAGCCAATCTGTGGGAAAGCTTAATGGCTTGATGAAAATGTAGTTTGTCAAGATACATTGCAAGCCTAGACTTGAAATTTTGATTAAAAACCATGAAGGGTTTGATGATGGAATTTGGTAAAACAATAAAGGTTTTGATTTTCTTTGCCCTACTTTTCACATATATCAAAAGTAGCATCTCTATAGGGATTGTAGGGAACACCCACAAAAAAAATCATTGAGGTAATAGAAAATTCAGAAATTTATAAATTTGGTTTGGATTTTAGAAAGTGGATTTGATTTTCTCTTGACCTATTTTTCATAGATATCTAAAGTGGCATCTCTATGGGGGCTGTGAAGAACACCCACCTAACGAGTCCCTAAGGTGTTAAGAAAAATAAAAGTTTGGATTTGAAATAGAAATGGGTTTGGAATTTCATAGACTTTGGTTTCTTTTCAAAAATCAAGGTTGGATTTTGACTTAGCTTGACATGAGTCGAAATGATATGGAATTTTGAAGGAGATTGACTTGTGTGGATTTTGATCTAAAGCAACTTGAGATAACAAATTTGGATCAAAATTGGGTTTGACCCAAGATGAATTTGAAATTTGGATTGGGTTGGCTTTCAAAAAATAGTACATTTTTTTTAGCAAAATACTCAAAGTAGGTTCACCATGCTATGGGAAACCATATATTTTTTGTCTTGAGTAAAACACCTAAAGTGGGTCTGCCATGTATTATGAGAATTTAGATGTTCACATTTGAGAGAATAAGCCACTAGCAGTGGATCCCACTGTTCAAAGTAATAGTGACCAAGGGTAAAAGGTTCACCGTATGCTAAGAGGGTTTAAATCACTACACAAGGTGACTTTGGTCACCAAACCATGGATCCCCCTATTGAAACATGCTATGTTTGTGGGGAAAAGAGTGAAGTAGTCACCATGGGCTTGAGAGGAGGAGCTGTGTCCGTGAACAAGAGGGACAACATGCCATGCACCCCACTGCTTCAACTGAGCTGGGTTCATGGGAAAAGGTATGTAGAGAGCCCACCATTCAATAAACTTAAAGTGAACAAACTCCATTTGAGGAATGTATAGGTTTGGTGGAACATTGGGCTTCACCACCTCACCATTGGACTTAATGAAGGCATACCCACCTGTTCTGCTTGACCACTAATATAGTCTGAGTACACACCTAGCTTTTGTGGTATGTGAGAAGTGTGGGGGTTGAGAAGTGACAGTCCACCTGATCCTTAGCATAGTGTAATGTACAAGTTAGGTCACCATAGCCTCTGTGGGAATTTTCCATGGTCAATAAGCTAATCATGCCCATAACTCATTTCTTTTGCTTTTTGATGAGAAGGTTATTCTCTTTAAATCTCAACAACATGAGAAGTAAAAATCTCATGGATATGAGTGGCCGGCTAGAGAAACTGACAAAGATAGGATTAACCTCCTGTCACATGTAGCTTTAAGTATGATTACCAATGATCTTTTTATAGTATCTTTCTCAACCACAACCTCCAAGGCTAATTCATCGTTTTCTATCTTTTTCGTGTCTTAGCGAGTCCGAATGATGTCGGCCATCTTTGTGGGAATCAAGCGGCTGAGCACTGATGAAGTATTCTGCCTAAATTTCAGTGTACATTTCAAGTGAGGAGTTTGTGAGATGATTTTTCATTTAAATTGCATTATCGGACTCCCACAAGAATGTCTAGTGGTCCCATCATAGCAAATCACCATGGGACTTTGGTTGCTAATAAACAACCAGTTAAAGTACATGTTTGAATACTTTGCTTGTGTTTGTTGAAGATGCCGTCTTGGAAATGTTGAGTCCTTTTGTCAGCTTCAACTTTGAGTGTGGAGAATGAAATAGTCTCCAATAGTTGTAGGTGAGTCTAATGAAACCATGGGATATGACTGGAGATGGGTACCATGGAGATGGGTGCCATCAAACTATCAACATTTACTTTTTATCTTCAATGTTTGAATTGTTGTTTTTTTGTTGAAAATAACAAGCTTTTAGATTCTGCATTTTCATACATGTTGAGTTTGTTTGTGCTTTATAATGTATGTAGTTGCTAGCATGCCTTGCTTGTTCTGTGCAAGCATTTCTTGTATTGGATGTTGCCTCCCTTGTGCTAGAGTGCACACCAAACTGCCCCCTAAAAGGTTTTAAGGTACTTGAACATTTGTTTGGACTGGAAACCTCAATTTTAGGACTTAACTATGCCTTGATGCCAATTCATGGTCTCAGAATTGAGTATTATTTTTTTCTTTTGCCCTTTTACTAAGGGTAGATGCTACCGCAATTGCCGTAAAATTCTATGCCTTAGCCATTTTTGCTGCTATTAATGTCTTTACTTTCCTTGTTTTCTTTTTTTTTCCTTTTCAAATAGAAAAGGCAAAACACCCATGACCTCAACTTTCGGTGCATCAAAGAACTGGTCTAAGGCTAGAGCTGTAAGTAACCCTGATGAAAGGGACCCGAATGAACTGTTTGTTGCTACTTTGAGGTACCAAAAAACCAGAACTTTGGCCGTGAGGAACATTGCAACAACAAATCACCACATTGTAGCAATAGTTTTCAGCCTTAAAAGATGATACTTTGAAGCTTCAAGGCACCATAAATGGTTTGGGGAAGTCTGGTTCAGAGAACCAGGCACATGAAGAGTGCATTCTCACCAAAGTAAAAGCAAAGCTGACAACCTTGAATGACTTTGTTCAATCCTTCGAGAGTGAAATGAGCATCAAAATCGATGAAATTAACATTGATGATGTTGTCCTAGCTTATGCAAGCTATAAAGAGTGCATCCTGAGGGAAGAAATTCTGAACGCGAAGAGGTGATGTGAGAAATTTTTGGACTAGGCCTTATTGCCACAGCTTCTTGTTTGACTCTTTTATCTTGATCAACCTAGGTCGCAACGTATACACTGACTTCATTCTTTGTACTCAAACTTCAAATGTATATCAATGGAAAAACTTTTCTTCTGCTGCATTTTGTCATTGGTATGGATGCTTAGTTTGATTTTGTGTGGGTGTTTAATGTGGCTTGTATGGATTATTTGTTTGGTAGTTTGTTTGGTTCGGTTTTTTTAGACTTGTATGAGGGTGCAACTTGTGATCTTTTGGATCTACAAATCAATAGTAAAGGAGTTATATAGGTAGACATTATCTAGTGCCCATGTGTGAGGCTTTCTCCAAGGTCCACGACTTGATCCTTTTGGTGTCAAAAGGGGTCAAACAATGTAGATATTATCCAATGCCTATGTGTGAGGCATCCTTCAGGATCCTTGACTTACTCTTTAGGACAAAGATTTGGGTTTGGTTTTTTTTTTTTATTTTGGTTATTCGGGGCTTGAAGAAAGGATTACTCCATGCAAATGAAGGTATTCATATAGGGTCTACAAAAAGACTTACTTTATACAACTGACTTATTCCATATAGCTAAGTTTTGGTATACAGGGTCCGTAAAAAGACTTGATCTATACATCAAGATGTTACAAGAGGTCTTGTAGGGACATTATCCAAGTAATGAAAGTTGACTAAAGGGGTCAAAGGACTTGAGGCTCGCAGTCATTTTATATAAGTCAAAGGGATTTTGGTTAGGGGTCATAGGTTGTGAGAGAGGATTTTAGGAGAGAGGATGTACACTATACATAGTTTAGGTATACCATTGACATTCAAATATAGTATTTCTTAAGAAGTTTTCTATTAATAAGCATCATGCGTCTGTCTCCTTCAAGTGTGAGGAGTGCATAAGCATCGTTGGAGTATACCTCATGACCATGAAAGGTCTTTCCATTTGGATTAAAAGTTGTCTTTTAACATGCGTGTGGTGAACATTGTCCTTTTGATTACAAGAACTAAGTCTCCTTTTCTTGTAAGCTCTGTATTTGACGTTCTTATTGAAAGATTTAGCTATACAAGCTTGATAGAGCTCAATGCTTTGTCGAGTGGTAGGTTTCTTCTCATCAAGGTTTTCTAATTCTTGAAGTTTGAGCTTAGGATTTTTTTCTTCAGTGTGTTTGTTTATCACAGCTACATGAAGAGAAGGAAATTGAATTTCCAAAGGTATCACAACTTCACAACCGTAAACCAAGGAATATGGTGTTGATTCTGTTGGACCTCAAACTCTAGCTTTGTAAGCCCATAAAGCTTTAGAAAGTTTGGTACTCTAACTCTTTTTGTTATCAGAGATCATTTTCTTTAGAATTTTACAAATAGTCTTGTTGAAAGCTTCAACAAGTCCATTAGATGTAGGATTGTATGCCTTGGAAGGACAGTATTGGATTCCGTACTGGTCACTTAATCTGTAGAATTTGTTGCTGTTGAACTGAGAACCATTGTCATAATGCAGATGTTTAGGTACCCTAAAATGACAGAAGATATGAGTCTTCAAGAAGCTAAAGAATATTTTTGTTTTGACTTTTATGAGGGGCACTGCTTTTGCCCATTTAGAGAAGTAGTTCATTGCAACTAAAATGAATTAATGACCATGTTCTGATGGTGGATTGCTTTTGCTAACGATATCCATCCCCCAAGACTCAAATGGCCAAGAGGTAGGTGTTAGATGCAAATCTTGAGGTGGCTGATGGATGTAATTGCTGTGGATTTGGCATCGTTACATCTCTTTGTTGGAAGTAGGTGGGTCTCGTGGATAGATGTTCAAAACTTTTGACCCACTAGACACAGGGATCAACTATCCATAAGACCAAAAACCCAATCCAGGATGCATTACCCTCAATCTTGTGACCATGTACAGTAAATATTCTATCTAAAAAACAGAATCAAGCAGCACTAAACATCCATAATAATCTACGATATGCAAGAAATAGATCATACCTTTAGAGATTCGTAGTGCTTTAATGGAGAAGTTGCGACTCTACTAGTGATGAGAATCTTCAAAACCTTTTAGCCTTCCACGCTATGACCTGAATTGGATTTCTTTTCTTAAGAAGATTGGTGGAATCGTCAGGAGAAATCCCAACTTGAAACTCCAACGAACTAGAAGAGAGAAGGAGAGAGAAACTCGTGCAACTCTTGCACGAACAAGGTTTTGGGCGTCAGAGAGATTCTTATTGGACATCCAAGAGATTTTATATACTTTTAAATCTCTTCCTTGCTTAATTGAAATAGAAGTCTTACTTCCAAAACAATTAGCAACTTTCTCTGTTTTTAACCCTTCTTTCTAGAGTTCAAGTCAGATTAGTATTTTCCAATAACTTGGGCTAGAGTGGGGACCACTAGGGATTCCTTAGAAAGCTAGCTCCAACTGGAACACCGCGACCCCACATCTCATGTACAATCTGGGCCCATAGTCAATTGCAAATAACACCACTATATAAATGTAATTGCACTCCAGTCTTAGGAATAAATTACAATGAAAACCCTAAACTTCCCAATTACCACAAGTAGACCCCTCTATCAATATCCGTGGATCATTTGGAATAAATCTATCTCTTCCAATATAAGTTCCACATCTTGTTATCCTTGAACCCCAATTAATCACAGTAATCATCAGTACCATTCAATTAACTCTTAATTGAGATGGGTGCGCACTTACTAATGACAAATCCATTGATTGGCACAAGGGGATAATAGAGATAGATTCCATCTTGATCATTCAACGTTCCCACAGATCTATTGCCATATACCCAAGACACCGAGGTGTTAACCTATAGTCGGCTTTATTCATTGGAGACTCAAAGCAAATGAATAGATAGAAACTTAAATTCATCATGTCTCAAAATTGAGAGCCTATTGGTAGGGAATTATGAGAGCATACCTTATTATTGAGACAGAATTCCATAAGGTGCATCTCATGGTCCTTCAATACATCCAATGTACCAGTACCGTGATCCAGAATCTTACATTCTGATGATCGAGACAAATCACACTATCTCATAGTGATCAAAGTGCTGCAACATTATCAAATTAGATGCCCAGTCTCATTACTGGTCGTGAAGCTCATTTAAGTATAAGATTTGTGACATATATCTCCCGTGTGTGGATCTCATCCATACATATATATTACATTTAATATACTAATGGGACCCGGTTCAACTCATGAACCATTATGTCATATGTATTGGTCATGGGCATGAAGTAGTAAAATAACATTCATCTCATGAAAGTAAAGCATGATTTTATTGATACATAAAGAAATTAATCAATTTATTACATCAACTGATGGATTGAGTCCACAAAATCTAACACTTCACAACTGTAAACCAAGGAATATGGTGTTGATTCTGTTGGACCTCAAACTCTAGCTTTGTAAGCCCATAAAGCTTTAGAAAGTTTGGTACTCTAACTCTTTTTGTTATCAGAGATAATTTTCTTCAGAATTTTACAAATAGTCTTGTTGAAAGCTTCAACAAGTCCATTAGATGTAGGATTGTATGCCTTGGAAGGACAGCATTGGATTCCGTACTGGTCACTTAATCTGTAGAATTTGTTGTTATTGAACTGAGAACCATTGTCATAATGCAGACGTTTAGGTACCCTAAAATGACAGAAGATATGAGTCTTCAAGAAGCTGAAGACTATATTTGTTTTGACTTTTATGAGGGGCACTGCTTTTGCCCATTTAGAGAAGTAGTCCGTTGCAACCAAAATGAATTAATGACCATGTTCTGATGGTGGATTGCTTTTACTAACGATGTCCATCCCCCAAGACTCAAACGGCCAAGAGGTAGGTGTCAGATGCAAATATTTAGGTGGATGATGGATGTAATTGCTGTGGATTTGGCATCATTGCATCTCTTTGTACAATTGATGGCATTAAACACCATGGTGGACAATAATAGCCTAACCTTAGAATTTGATTCATAAAGCTTTGGTCCAGCCTAGTGAGCCCCACATAGGCTAGAATGAACTCCTTTGAGTGCTTGATTGGCTTCTTTTGTTGACAAACAACTGAGAAGAACTCTATCATATGAGTTGCGGTAGAGAGTCTTTGAAGGCATATCAAGGTGAAATTTTAGAGCTCGCCTTTGAGCACTAGTTCTATCCTTAGCATTCTCTGGCAGGACTCCATGAAGAATGTAATCAATAAAAGGATCTCTCTAGTCTCTGAATAAGTTTTGGAAGGATGAGATATGATTCTTGACACATCAAAGCAATCTGCTACTGCTTTATGTGTGTCCAATGGAGGTAGAAGTCTATTCATTTGTTTGATTACGAGTTCTGAATCTCCATAGACTCCAAGCAGATTGTGTAAGGACCCGAACTTCGTTAATCTTGATTTATGTTAATTAAGTTCATTCTATAGTAATTGAACTCGATTAAGGTTAATTTAATAAAAAAATTTTCGGGTTTGGGCGGAGTTTGGCCCCACTTTAGTCGATAAGGGCCTTTTCGTCATTTTGTTAGATTTTGTGGACTCAATCCATCAGTTGATGTAATAAATTGATTAATTTCTTTATTTATCAATAAAATCATGCTTTGCTTTCATGAGATGAGTGTTATTTTACTAATTCATGTACATGACCAATACATATGACATAATGGTTCATGAGTTGAACCGGGTCCCATTAGTATATTAGATGTGATATATGTGCATGGATGAGATCCATACGCAGGAGATATATGTCACAAATCTTATACTTAAATAGCTTCACAACCAGTAATGAGACTGGGCATCTCATTTGATAAGGTTGCAGCACTTTGATCACTATAAAATAGTGTGATTTGTCTTGATCATCAGAATGTAAGATTCTGGATCACGGTGTTGGTACATTAGATGTATTGAAGGACCATGAGATGCACCTTATGAAATTCCATCTCAATAATAAGGTATGCTCTCATAATTCCCTAGCAATAAGCTCTTAATCCTGAGACATTGATGAACTCAAGTTTCTATCTATTCATTTGCTTTGAGTCACCAATGAGTGAGGCCGACTGTAGGTTAACACCTTGGTGTCTTGGGTATGTGGTAGTAGAACTGTAGGAATGTTGAATGATTAAGATGGAATCTATCTCTATTATCCCCTTGTGCCAATTAATGGATTTGTCATTAGTAAGTGCACTCCCATCTCAATTAAGAGTTAATTGGATGGTACTGATGATTACTGTGATTAATTGGGGCTCAAGGATAATAAGATGCGGAACTTAGATTGGAAGAGACGGATTTATTCCAATTGATCCACGGATATTGATAGAGGGGCCTACTTGTGGTAATTGGGAAGTTTAGGGTCTTCATTGTAATTTATTCCTAAGACTGGAGTGCAATTGCATTTATATAGTGGTGTTATTTGCAATTAACTGAGGGCCCAGATTGCACATGAGATGTGGGGTCGCGGTGTTCCACTTGGAGCCAGCTTTCTAAGGAATCCCTAGTGGTCCCCACGCTAGCCCAAGTTATTGGAAAATACTAATCCGACTCGAACTCTAGAAAGAAGGGATAAGAAAGGAGAAAGTTGCTAATTGCTTTGGAAGTAAGACTTCTATTTCAATTAGGCAAGGACGAGATTTGAAAGTTTATAAAATCTCCTTGGACGTCTAAAAGAGTCTCTCTCACGCCCAAAACCCTTTCGTGCAAGAGTTGCACGAGTTACTCTCTCCTTCTTTCTTCTAGTTCCTTGGAGTTTCGAGTTGAGATTTCTCCTGAAGATTCCACCATTCTTTTTGAGAAAAGAAATCCAATTCGGGTCATAACGTGGAAGGCTAAGAGGTGTTGAAGAAATCCATTAGAGCACTGCGGATCTCCAAAGGTATGATATACTTCATGCATGTCGTAGATTATTATGGATGTTTAGTGCTGGTAGAATATTTACTGTACATGGTCACGAGATTATGGGTAATGCATCCTGGATTAGGTTTTGGTCTTATGGATAGTTGATCCCTGTGTCAAGTGGATCAAAAGTTTTGAAAATCTATCCACGAGACCCACCTACTTCCAACAAATTTGTCCTTGTACCTCTTAGACACCTTATCTATTTCCTTTCGTGTAGTTCTTCGCGTAGATCATCTTTCGCGTTGGGCCCGAGTTGATCCGGACTCATTCTAGGCCAATTGAGGTCCTTTCGGTCTAAATTGAAATTTTTGGAAACTAGTGGACGTGCATGCAACTTCAAGATAAATTATGTTAAAAAGGGAAGCTCCACGTCCCTGCCCTTTTCCTTCGTTCAGCTGTTGGAGCTCTTGCACTCCATCCCTCTCCATTTAACTTTCTATTTCACCTTAGAGCTAGGAAGGGAGAATTGAAGCTTGCATGTAATGTTGTAGCATCCATCTTCTTCATCTTCTTGTTTGAGCACTTCCATCTCCCTAGAAATCACACTTTTCTCTAAGCTACAGACATAAGGTAAAAATGGCACCTCCGATTCATCTCTGTAGGCTTGTTAGAGTTTAAGAGACTCAATCACATGACATGCATGTTAATCTATGCCTCCATATTCCACCATTCATGTTATTGTAGAGAACCCATTTCATTTCAAGAGACTTTCCTGAGCACACAGCAAGAAAGGGAGTTGAGAGGGCTAACACTGGAGGCAAGTACTAGAGTCATATATGTTGCATGAATGACTAAACCATTGTGAATTGCATCAGCTCTTTATATTTCTAATTTCAGTCATTTCCCTTCTCTGTTTTCATCGGTATGAATGTGGTGTGTTTGGTGTGCATTGAGTAAAATATCAAGAAGGGAATGGGAGGGTGTGTGAGTATGGGGTACTCTCAAGGACACTCCAATTGAGCTTCAGAATTCCCTTACAAGTTAGTTCTGTTGTGATCCTGTACAGAAGATTGAGCTACAGGACTGTGTTCGGATTTTCTGAAGCTTACGGCGAAGCTACGGTTAAACCGTGAGCACTTATGGCTCAAAGTCCAGAGAGCAGTAAAACGGGATTTTGTACTAGGCGAATTTACGGCTAAGCCACGTATTCCACTACGGCTAGGCTGTATCCAACCCGTAACCTAGCCGTAGGTCTTTCTATGGCGAGCTTTCCAGAGAGCTCATGAAACCCAGTTTCTTCTACGGCTTGCAGATGGCTACACTATGGAATACACTGCGGCTAAGCCATGACTTCCCCGTACCCTAGCCGTAGGCTTAGCTCGGCTAAGCCATAGGTGAATATACGGTTGGTCCGTAAATGTGCCAAAAATGTGGATGAATTTCTGAATCCCTCGGTTAAGCCGTAGCTTTGTATACGGCTAAGCCGTAAGAACCCAATGAATGTAGGATGTTAGGAACCTCAATGATATTATAGGGCCTTAGTGTTGGTACCTTCTATACCTCCACATTGGCCACTGGTAATTTCACGTTGGAATTCATGAATGATTTATGAATGATCTCCCAATGGCAAGTCATGAATGTTGGCACGAGAAAGGGTGTCTTGTATGCACACAAGGTAATACCAAGACACGGTAACACAACGACACCAAACGTCTCATGTGTACATCGTGTTGAATGTCCTTGGGGACCAAGTGGAATGCATCCATATTGCTACGATATATCACCTTCAGCATGATTGTTATCCAATTCTTTCCTCTAGCAAAACCCGAGGCAATTCAGACCTGAGCTTCTAATGAGTGCGTGTCTGACAAGCCAGAACTTCTACTGAGTGTGTGCTTGTTAACCAAGGGTATAGCCGAGGTTCGAGCCTTGTAACTCATATGTATCTGCTCTGTTTCATTATGTATATGCTTCATTTTTCTTTATTTTTTTATTGTCGTTGTTACAATTATACTCTTAGACTAATGTTCCTTACACATGATATGATTAGTATGATTGATTCCGAGTCGGCACCACTTAGCTTTTGCCCCTTTGGGTATATGTATGTCACCACTGTAGTAGGTTTACGGAGGGGTTGTCGACGCTCCTCGGGAAGCTAGCCTGATCCCCTAGCGACCCATACGATATGTATGCTCCCTTTTGGGAGAATAGAGCATCATGGTTGCCAATCAGTATGTATGACATTTAAGTGGTAATTCCTCACTCATGCATCATGTTTAGTGACTGTCCTTGTTACTGTATTATGTTGTTTCATTTCATATGCCTTAGTACTTGCTTAACCGTCGTGTTAACAGTGTTACCCTCGGTATTGCAGGTCCAGATCCCGGTCCCAACGAGGACACTGACGCGCCCCCGGAGGATACCCCAACGGTACCTCGAGGTGTAGGCGAATGGATGGATGGCGACGTCTATTACTAGCCACATATGGAGCGCGTCTATTCTCGAGATATTATGCTGGGAATTTTTGTATCACATCTTTAAGAACCTTTTTGGGAATGCACTTAAGACTTTTAAAGGACTTTAACTCTACTGTATGTTTATATGTTTACTTATGAAAGCATGTGCTCTTGATAATTACTGAGTATTGCGCAGGACCTAGTAAATGATAAGTTATGTTTGTACTTGTGTCAGCATACCTCACACGTTCCTGTGGAATCTCCCTTATAGGAATTCATGCATAATTCTTCAGGGCACGGATTTCTACAGGATTACGTATCCACGCCCTGGGGGCCCACTCAAATCCCCGAATTCCCGGGGATCGGGGCGTGACATATGTAAGTAATGGTATCAGAGACCCTCCAAGAAGTCACTTAAAAGACTTAGCAACATTAGGAAGCGTGGTGTGGTTCCGATAGGTCCATTTGGGTGGATTGCTATTATAATGATAACTTATGGTATGGCTGTAGTATATATGTATGTATATGTATAGATATATATGCTGAATCGCCGTTGTGATTGCAGAGCCATGGCATCTGGATCCGGCACGAATAATAGCTCAGGCGACAATGACCGCAACCATGTTGAATTGGAAGGTGCGGATCTTCCACCGCAACCTCCTCCACGTCCCACGTACAACACTGAGGAGCGGTTTATGATGATGATGCACCAGTTAGCTGCTAGCAATGCCAACCAAGCTGCGATGTAATTACAATTGGCTGCCCTATTAAATCGACAAGATCAGCCAGGAGATCCCAACCCCTTGTATGAGAAGTTCCGTAAGATGGGAGCAACAGAGTTTGCCGGACATGAGAATTCGTTACAAGCAGATGAATGGTTTTTCCACACGGAGTATGTTTTTGACACATTAACTTGTAACCCCAGGCAGCAAGTGGTTCTTGCGGCATCTATGTTTAGGGACATCGCGGATACATGGTGGAAGAATATCCGGGACCACATGAGGACTATGCCAGATGCTACTGTTTGGGAAGCTTTTAAGAGGCAATTCAGGAAGAAGTTCATCCCAGACCATGTGACTCGTAAAAAGAAAGCAGAGTTCCTTACCCTGCAGCAGAACCTCATGACCGTTGCAGAATACGTGCATGTGTTCAGCCAGCTCTCTCGGTTTGCTCTAGATCTAATTGATACCGAGGAGAAGAGAGTAGAAAGGTTTCTGGAAGGGTGGAGGCCTGCTATCAAGGGACATGCCACTGCTTTCCAATGTCCCGTTCAATATGATGATGCAGTAGCCAGGGCTTATGCAGCGGAAGAAATTGAGAAGAGCCTATTCTTGGGGGAATCTAAGAAGAGTGTTCCATCTTTTGGGAAAGGTCAGCAGTATTCTAAGAAACAGAAGGGATTTGCCAGTAGCACATCACGACCAGTCTGCGGTGTATGCGGGAAGGGTCACGAGATTAGTAATTGTTGGAGGTCCAAGGGAGCCTATTTTGGTTGTGTCTCCATGGACCATCGCTTGTTTGAATGCCCGAGAAGGAAGGAATTTAGTCGAGTCTCGCAGCAGCAGCCACAGCAGCAGCAGTATCAGCAGCCTTTTAAGGCAGCACCTCCTACGCCTAACCGTCAGCAATAGCAAGTGAAGCAAGGCCAAGGGCAGACATGGCAAGGTTAGGGACAGCAGAGGCAGGGACAGCAACACTGACCCCAAAGGCAAGGCCGCGCTTACGCATTGACCTAAGAAGAAACAGAAGCGGCAGAACATGTGGTTGTTGGTAAGGTTTCTATTTGTGGCATGGAAGCTAAGGTGTTGTTTGATTCAGGATCTTCACATTCATTCATTTCACCCCGATTCTCTAGTAGGATACGGGAATCGCCAGCACAGTTGCCGTATGTGTTGAGTGTTTTCACTCCGGTTGGTAAGAAGGTAACTTGTGATGACTATTACCCGGGTTGTCGAGTTCTCATCGGAGAAGTTCTTCTCCCAGTGGAACTTATTGTGCTGCCCATGCACGATTTCGATGTAATCTTAGGCATGGATTGGTTGACCAAATATATGGCCTGTCTCGACTGTTTCCGTAAAACTGTCATCGTAAAGGTGAGTGAAGATGGCCCAAGTGCTGTGTTCCAAGGTGATAAGAAGAGTTCGAATACCAAATTGATTTCAGCACTTCGAGCTGAAAGATTAATCCATAGTGGTTGTGAAAGCTATATTGCCTTCATTGTGGAAAAGAAAGCACCTAAGAAGCTGGAAGAGATACCTTGTGAGTTTTCGGATGTATTCCCGGATGAAGTACCCAGCCTTCCTCCTAGTAAGGAAGTGGATTTTACTATAGAGCTAGCACTCGGTACTGCTCCCATCTCTAAGGCCCCGTATAGAATGGCCCCGGCAGAGTTACGTGAACTGAAAGTATAGCTACAGGACTTATTGGATAAGGGGTTCATTCGTCCTAGCACATCACCATGGGGAGCCCCAGTTTTATTTGTGAAGAAGAAGGATGGCACCCTCAGGATGTGTATTGATTACCGGCAGTTGAACCAGGTGACAATTAAACAAATATCCACTTCCTAGAATTGATGAATTGTTTGATCAATTACAGGGTGCGACCCATATTTCTAAGATTGATCTCAGGTCCGGGTATCATCAATTGCGAGTTAGGGACCAAGATACATCGAAAACAGCTTTCAGAACAAGGTATGGGCACTATGAATTCCTTGTTATGCCTTTTGGATTGACAAATGCGCCCGCGGTGTTTATGGTTTTGATGAACAAGATCTTCTCACCATATCTTGATCAATTCGTGGTGATTTTCATTGATGATGTTTTGGTCTACTCCAAGACTAAGGACGAACATGTGGAACATTTGAGGACTTCTCTGCAATTGCTAAGGGACCACCGACTATATGCCAAACTGGACAAGTGTGAATTCTAGCTGAAACAAGTCGCCTTTTTGGGACATATAATTTCAAAGGATGGGCTTGCAGTAGACCCAGCTAAGATTGAGGCTATAACTACTTGGTAGAGCCCCAAAACTGTTGCAGAAGTTAGAAGTTTTGTTGGCTTGGCAGGTTACTACAGAAGGTTTGTGAAGGACTTTTCTAAAATAGTTGCACCTTTGACAAAGTTGACCCGGAAGAACAAGCCATTCGTTTGGTCCGCTGAGTGTGAGTCGAGTTTCCAACTCCTTAAGGAGAAATTAACCTCAGCCCCGATCTTATCTCTATCAGAAGGGAGTGGCGGATTTGTTATCTATACAAATGCTTTAGGGATTGGGCTAGGTTGTGTACTCATGCAAAATGGGAAGGTAATAGCCTATGGATCTCGACAGTTGAAGGAACACGAGAAAAACTATGCCACACATGATTTAGAATTAGCTGCAGTAGTCTTCGCGCTGAAGATGTGGAGACATTATTTATATGGAGAGAAATTTGAAGTCCATAACGATCATTGCAGTCTCCAGTATCTGTTTTCGCAGCATGATCTTAACATGAGACAGCGCCGGTGGTTGGAATTCATAAAGGATTATGATTTCTCAATTAGATACTTCCCCGGGAAAGGGAATGTAGTAGCGATGCTTTAAGCAGGAAGTCCACCACCGAGTTGGCAGCCTTGTGTGGTGAATGGTCTTTAGTAGAGAAATTCCGAGATCTGGATGTGGAAGTTGAATTCGTAAATGATAAGGTCATGTTAGTGGCTATGTCAGTCTTCGAACCCACTCTAATTTAGCAAATCAAGGAGAGACAGTTGAGGATCCGAAGTTTGTCAAGATTCGTGACCACATATCTGAGAAACCTGATTTCAGGATAGTAGATGGTGTGTTGTACTTTCGAGATCTGTGTTATGTTTCAGCAGTTCAAAGTCATAATCTAAAAAGGGCAATTATGACTGAAACACACCATGCTCGGTATTCCATGCACCCAGGGAGTACAAAAATGTGCCAAAATCTACATGGTAGGTTTTGGTGGAATAACATGAAGAGGGATATAGCGTGCTTTGTGGCCAAATGCCTTACCTGCCAACGAGTGAAGGCTGAACATAGGAAGCCTCTTGGGTTGTTACATCCCCTACAGATACCTAAGTGGAAATGGGAGAATCTCACGATGGATTCTATTTCCGAACTGCCCCGAACAAGTAGACACCATGATGTAGAGTGGGTGATTGTCAACCGACTAACGAAATCAACCCACTTTATTCCCATTAGGAAAGGGATGAAATTTCAAAAAATGTCCAAGATCTTCATTGATGAGATCGTGCGGCTACATGGTACTCCAGTTTCGATTGTGTCCGATCGAGACAGTAGGTTCGTGTCTTCTTTTTGGCAGTCTTTTCAGATGTCCTTAGGCACCAAACTCAGTTTCAGCACGGCTCAATCGGAGCAAACGATACAGACCCTGGAAGATATGCTACGAGTTAATGTAATGGACTTCGGAAAGGAATGGAATGAACACCTCTCCTTATGCGAGTTTGCATATAATAACAGCTTTCACACGAGTATCGGGATGGCTCCATTTGAAGCCTTGTACGGACGTAAGTGCCGTACGCCTGTATGCTGGGAAGAAGTTGGGGTTAGGAGTTTCCATGGACCCATCCTGGTGGTGGATACGGCGAAAAAAGTGCAAAAGCTGCAAGATAGGTTGAAAACTGCACGGTCACACTAGAAAAGTTATGCAGACAACCGCCGCCGGCCCCTTGAGTTCCAAGTCGGAGACAAGGTGTTCTTGAAAGTTTCCCCAATAAAGGGTACCATCAGGTTTGGACAGAAGGGTAAGCTAGCTCCACATTTTGTAGGACCTTTCGAGATACAGGGTAGTGTGGGAGACTTAGCTTATCGGTTGGAGCTACCAGCCCCGCTTGCAGGAGTTCATAATGTATTCCATGTGTCAATGCTCTGGAAGTACCTCCTAGACCCTTCACATGTCCTTGAGTTGGACGACGTGCAAGTAAGGCCTGATATAAGCTATGAAGAGAGACCCCTTCGGATTGTTGATACTAAGGAACAGGTGCTGCACACATGGACAATCAAATGGGCTAAGGTGTTATGGGAGCACCATGGATAGGAAGAGGCCACTTGGGAGCTTGAAGATCAGATTCGAGCAAAATATCCAGAGCTGCTACCCCAGGTACGTTGCATTTAGAGGACCGAATGATCTTAAGTGGGGGAGGATGTAAGGACCTGAACCTCGCTAATCTTGATTTACATTAATTAAGTTCGTTCTATAGTAATTGAACTCGATTAAGGTTAATTTAATCAAAAATTTTCGAGTTTTGGCAGAGTTTGGCCCCACTTTAGTCGATAAGGGCCTTTTCGTAATTTGTCCTTGTACCTCTTGGACACCTCGTCTATTCCTTTTGTGTAATTCTTCGCGTAGATCATCTTTCGCGTTGAGCCCGAGTTGATCCGGACTCATTCTAGGCCAATTGAGGTCCTTTCGGTCTAAATTGAAATTTTGGAAACTAATGGACGTGCATGCAACTTCAAGATAAATTATGTTAAAAAGGGAAGCTCCACGTCCCTGCCCTTTTCCTTCGTTCAGCTGTTGGAGCTCTTGCACTCCATCTCTCTCCATTTTACTTTCCATTTCACCTTAGAGCTGGGAAGGGAGAATTGAAGCTTGCATGTAATGTTGTAGCATCCATCTTCTTCATCTTCTTGTTTGAGCACTTCCATCTCCCTAGAAATCACACTCTTCTCTAAGCTACAGACATAAGGTAAGAATGGCACCTCCGATTCATCTCTGTAGGCTTGTTAGAGTTTAAGAGACTCAATCACATGACATGCATGTTAATCTAAGCCTCCATATTCTACCATTCATGTTATTGTAGAGAACCCATTTCATTTCCAGAGACTTTCCTGAGCACACAGCAAGAAAGGGAGTTGAGAGGGCTAACACTGGAGGCAAGTACTAGAGTCATATATGTTTCATGAATGACTAAACCATTGTGTATTGCATCAGCTCTTTATATTTCTAATTTCAATCATTTCCCTTCTCTGTTTTCATCGGTATGAATGTGGTGTGTTTGGTGTGCATTGAGTAGAATATCAAGAAGGGAATAGCAGGGTGTGTGAGTATGGGGTACGCTCAAGGACACTCTAATTGAACTTCAGAATCCCTTTACAAGTTAGTTCTGTAGTGATCCCATACAGAAGATTGAGCTACAGAACTGTGTTTGGATTTTTTGAAGCTTACGGCGAAGCTACGGCTAAACTGTGAGCACTTACGGCTCAAAGTCCAAAGAGCAGTAAAATGGGATTTTGCCAGCTAAGCCATGAATTCCACTACGGCTAAGCCGTATCCAGCCCGTAACCTAGCCGTAGGTCTTTCTACGGCGAGCTTTCCAGATAGCTCATGAAACCCAGTTTCTTCTACGGCTTGCAGACGGCTGCACCGTGGAATACACTGCGGCTAAGCCGTGACTTCCCCGTACCCTAGTCGTAGGCTTAGCACGGCTAAGCCGTAGGCCAATATATGGTTGGACCGTAAATGCGCCAAAAATGCGGATGAATTTCTGAATCCCTCGGCTAAGTCGTAGCCTTATATACGACTAAGCCGTAAGAACCCAATGAATGTAGGATGTTAGGAACCTCAATGATATTATAGGGCCTTAGTGTTGGTACCTTCTATACCTCCACATTGGCCACTGGTAATTTCACGTTGGAATTCATGAATGATTTATGAATGATCTCCCAATGGCAAGTCATGGATGTTGGCATGAGAAAGGGTGTCCCGTATGCACACAAGGTAATACCAAGACACGGTAACACAACGACGCCAAACGTCTCATGTGTACATCGTGTTGAATATCCTTGGGGACCAAGTGGAATGCATCCATATTGCTACGATATATCACCTTCAGCATAATTGTTATCCAATTCTTTCCTCTAGCAAAACCCGAGGCAATTCAAACCTAAGCTTCTAATAAGTGCGTGTCTGACAAGCCAGAGCTTCTACTGAGTATGTGCCAAGGGTATAGCCGAGGTTCGAGCCTTGTAACTCATATGTATCTGCTCCGTTTCATTATGTATATGCTTCATTTTTCTTTATTTTTTTATTGTCGTTGTTACAATTATACTCTTAGACTAATGTTCCTTACACATGATATGATTAGTATGATTGATTCCGAGTCGGCACCACTTAGCTTTTGCCCCTTTGGGTATATGTATGTCACCACTGTAGTAGGTTTACGGAGGGGTTGTCGACGCTCCTCGGGAAGCTAGCCTGATCCCCTAGTGACCCATACGATATGTATGCTCCCTTTTGGGAGAATAGAGCATCATGGTTGCCAATCAGTATGTATGACATTTAAGTGGTAATTCCTCACTCATGCATCATGTTTAGTGACTGTCCTTGTTACTGTATTATGTTGTTTCATTTCATATGCCTTAGTACTTGCTTAACCGTCATGTTAACAGTGTTACCCTTGGTATTGCAGGTCTAAATCCCGGTCCCAACGAGGACATTGACGCTCCCCCGGAGGATACCCCAACGGTACCTCGAGGTGTAGGCGAATGGATGGATGGCGACGTCTATTACTAGCCATCCTATGGAGCGCGTCTATTGATGAGATATTATGCTGGGAATTTTTGTATCACATCTTTAAGAACCTTTTTGGGAATGTACTTAAGACTTTTAAAAGACTTTAACTCTACTGTATGTTTATATGTTTACTTATGAAAGCATGTGCTCTTGATAATTACTGAGTATTGCGCAAGACCTCGTAAATGATATGTTATGTTTGTACGTGTGTCAGCATACCTCACACGTTCCTGTAGAATCTCCCTTGTAGAAATTCGTGCATAATTCTTTAGGGGACGGATTTCTACGGGATTACGTATCCACCCCCGAGGGCCCACTCAAATCCTCAAATTCCCGGGATCAGGGCGTGACATATTGATGCCTGATTCTAAGGATAGCTCAAGACCTATAATCAACATTGTGTATTCTACCACATTGTTTAAACATGGCTTGATCAATTAGAAGGAGTGAGGGACATAAAATCTTTTTGGATTGTAGAAAATGATTCCAACACCGAAAACTGGATCTCCTAACTCATTAGTTTTGAAAGCTCCATCAAAATGCATGATCTAATTAAGTCTAGATCAATGGTGAGTTTCCATATTTGTTCAACGAAGAAGACCGGCTCAACAGAGAGATTGTCTTTGAATTTAGAATCTTCCAAAATGGATGTTCTGCTAAAAAATCACTAAGAGCCCATTCTTTCACCACTTTTACAGGAGTGTATCTGATGTCATATTGAGAGAGGAGAATAGGCCATTTGGCTAGACGATCATTCAATGCACCAGCTTTTGTCATAACTGTCTTCAACGAGTTGATGTTGGAAACCAAGTACGCCACATTGGAGAGGATGTAGTGACGTAATTTCTATACTGCAAACATCAATTCAAGATATTCTTTTTCCACTGGATGATAATTATGTTCAACACCAATTAGCATCTGTCACAAATAATGAAGAGACACCTCCTTATCCTCATCATTTTTTTGAGCTAATAATGCCCCTAGGGAGTGATTAAGAGCTTGGATGTAGAGGATGAAGGGTTTGCTTGGAATCGGAGAGGAAATAACCAGTGGGTTTGTGAGATACCGTTTATCTTGAAAGGCACCTTCACAAGTTTTATCCCACACGAATTCAACTCCTTTTTTTATGAGTCTGGAGAATGCTCTACAATTCCTAGAGAAGTTTGAGATGAATCGGCAAATGTAGGAACGGCTGCCCTGTAATCCTTTGAGTTCTTTGAGAGTTTTTGGAGAAGGCATCTCCAATATTGCTTGAACTTTGACTGATCTCTTTGAGGGTCAATTCTGCATAAGTGGAAACCTCAACCAATTGGGCCACAGGCTTTGTTTTGTGACTAAGTATGATAACCTTGATTTCTGGTCACAAATTAGTCTTGCACATTTTAATGGTTGCCTTTTGAGATGGTTGTTCCAAACATCTGTAGGATAATGCTCTCCATTTGTTGATAAAGGACTGTACAGTTTCATTGTCGACTTGCTTTGTACTGTTGAGCACCCAAAGGTGACTGTTTGATCCTCCTCTTAGAAGTGGAGTAAGAACTTCTCTTTCGTGATAAGCCATGTCGTGAAAATGAGTTCTGGTAATTGCTTGTACCAATCAAAAGTAACTCCTTTCAATGTACTGATGAACAACCTTATCTTTAGTGCATCCAATTCTTGCAAAAAGTGATATGAAATGCACAATATGCCGAAATGCTGACCCCTTTCCAGGTATAGTTGGAAAGTCGAACGTTTACAATAGGGTGGAATTAGAACCAAATCGAATATCGGAGGATACTTGAGTATGATACCTTTCTTTTTCATCCTAGTCTCCACTTTTGATTCTATTAGTATCTCTTTAACTTCCTTGAAGATTATATGTTTTTCAGGATCTGTGTGAAGACCCAGGATCGATGAATGATCACCAGAGGACCCTACAGCTATCACCTTGTCCGTCAGGGATTTGATTTGGGCCATGAGTATTTCAATTTTAGTTGCATTCCACCTGATCATTGCCTGTTCCCTTCTGTCAGTAAACAGAGGATTGACTTGAGCTTCAGTTGGACCACCTAACTTATCTACTAAGATTTCCAACTGAGCAATCAAATGGTTGATTTTAGCACCTTGTTGCTTGAGAACGTTATGACGTTGTCCTTTTGATTTTCATCAACATCTCCTTCGCTGACATCTTTGCTTCCACTAGCATCAACATTCCCATCCTTGCTTGTACCACTCCCTTTATCTATAAACACGTTGTATTGACAGGGGTAGGAGGATGTTAAAGTTTGAGGTATGGACTAACTATCTTCTATGTCTAAGATAGTGATAGGATCCTCGCCAGAGTTTATCTTAACATGACCTTCAGAAGTCCTGTTTAAATGGGAGTTTGAGTCAAACTCTTGTGATTAAGTCCAAGCCATACTTTGAGTAATTCTCTGAGCTGAACCTAGTCTAACCATGCATGACGAGGTCAAATCCAGATCATCTTCTTTAATCACCCATTTTTTAGTGATTTTACTCTGTGACAGCTTTTGGTTTTGATCCCTGTAGCGAGCCAAAAATTTATTCTTTGTTTAATTTTCCAGTCTAGCTACCAAGGCTTGATCTTTGAACTTGGCAACCAGTGGCCTATAAGTTCCAAAAACTCATTCCTAATCCATTAGATTAGAAGTGGGAAGCGAGAGGATGTTGACAGCACCTCTTTTGTTCTTTTTTCTATATTCTTTCTTTTGTTGGAGTCAATCTTTGAAGCGAGCAAGATCAGTCGAATTATTGAGGACTAATCGCTTAACCTTCTTTTGGTGTTCCGCGGCATGTGATAGACGCTGAGTTGAAGATGGTGAGGTTGGTGTTACAATGATAGAGGGTAGATGCCTCCTATCAAACCATTGTCCCTCTTCTGAGTTAGAGGGTAGAAAGTATTTTCTTGAAGTGAAGCTAAGAGTTTGTTCTCAACCTTGTTGGATTTTGAAATGCTTGGTTGCGGTGACCACGTATTGCATCTGAAAATGGACTCATGCTTTTAGGCCTTCTTGCGAGTTAAGAGCTACCTAAGGTCCTCTGGTACTTGATTATTAATGACTCATTGCTTGGGCTGAGGAGATGATGATTTTGAGCCTTAAGTAGCCATTGAATGTAGCTTCCCAAATGCTATTGGCTTGTGATCTGTGAATCGAACCTATCTTACCTCTAGATGAGGCTTGATGATGTGAAAGCTACTGCCTCCCGATTGCATCTTGCATTTAGGTTCCTCTTAAACCTTGTTGAAAACCCTAAATAGATTCTAGGCATGTCTTCTTGATGGACTTAGGAGTCAGTGATGACCCATTCAGATCAGAAGAAGTCACGGAGCCCATAGGAGTGAGAGTTTTTAGAAGATTGAGACTCATGAGGTAGGAGTACCCGGGTCAATTTGAGCCCTTTTTGAAGTTCTTATATATTGGTTATTTTGAGTGATGGAGATTTTGAAAAGCCTCTCCTTGGCTTCATTGAATGTGATGATTAAAGAACCCATGTTTTTTATTTTTTTTATTTTTGTAAAATAATAAGCCCAAAGGTCTGCATCAGTTTCATAATCAACATGGTTGCCTCTTAGGCTAGCTAGAATGGTTTGCGAATGCCTTCTAAACCGACATGGTTTCCTTATCGGATAAACCGAATTGGTCAAAAAATAGGCATGAAGCCAATCTCATTATGCTATGTTAATTGCCTTAACTGTCAGAATCTCTGCAACATTTTGGGGTTATGTAGTTAGACTTAAAAGCATGATATGCTATCTAGACCTAGCTACCAGGATTTTGACAACATTTTAGGGCTATCTTTTGTCAAAGTTATAAGCAAGAAAAGGTTAGATCCAATCAAATGGATATGGCCCATAGGATAAGCTTGCAGCATTACCACAGTGATCATACGAGATCCATCAATGCATGACTCCGGACAATGCATGACAGCAATGTCGTTGTTCTTATGACTCATTTGATATAAACATTTGTTTAAGTCTTATAAACGAACTAGTGATTATACAACTAGTAACATAATTAGATTGAATCAACTCTCTTCCATTTCATAAAAGAGTGCTAATTTGTTCCGTGCACTTCAAGGTTTAAGGTTCCTTCATTTAAGTGGTAAAGAATGCACTTCAGGCTTCAATATTCCTCCATTTAAGTGACAAAATGATGCACTTTGAGGTGCAAAATTCCTCCATGAATGCTCCCAAACCTATCATAGACATCAAGGTATTGAATTGGGTGCCTTCAAAGTCAAACAGGCTCATCTGGAGTCAAAATAGGTCAGTTACCATAGGCCCACTGTCACTACCCATTTTGCACAGTACTTTGCTATCACAACACTTTTTACATAGCATCCTATGGTCACAACACCTTTTACACAACATCCTGCAGTCACAACACTTTTTACACAGTACTTTATGGTCACGGCTATTTTACACTGCATCTTGCGGTCGAAGGCCTACGCGGCACTTTTTCTGTATTTTGGCACTTTTTCATGCCTTTTGGCCAAGTTTAATCACAAATTAGAGCAAGAATTTTCCACAAACGGCTCCAATTTTCTAACCATGCTTGAAACGTGATGTGAAATGCAATGGATTCAAGTCCAACATTCACACACTTTAAACATTAAGAAGAATGGGAAAAATAATTACAGTTCATCATTAATTTCCCTTTGTTTACATGGGTTCAAATGCTTTGACTGTAGGGATGTAGGCTATTTACAGGTTTTGAAAAATTACAACCCCTTCCCTTGGTCTTAAATGTGATCTAAACTTGAAAATTACAAGGGAATACATGAAAAAAGGGCAGAAAATGCAAAATAAAGAAAGTAGGAAGGTGGTGATCGTGGCCATGGTCACTGACAGACAGTGGCCGAAATGGCCATTCTTTGTCCCCGTTTCTTCTCTGTTTCACTTCTGTGATACCTTCGGAGTGCTGGAGCTTGTATTCTATGACTTTTGGAGTGTTGAATAACCACTAAGAGTGCTTAATTTGGCCATGGAATCGACTAAAACCTTTGGTAATCATCACTTTCTTGTTACGGATTGTTTTTGTACAAATCGGGAAATGGTGCTTTATACAAGAAAAATGAAGCCAAAGTTGTGTCATTCTGAACCTATAACTTTCAACGAATGAAATGAAGCCTAAAGAGGCTTGTTCACAATCTCTGAGATGGCCTCAACCCTCCCAAGTGAGAAAACCAAAGGAAATAGTTTTCATCCTTTTCATGTTGTATGGCCTTTGCACCCATCCTTTCTAAATGATATGCATTCATCTTCTCCTTTTCTGAATCATTTCTCACCTTAAATTAGTGAGAAGGAGAAGAAGGGGTAGACTTGGAGTGCTTGAAGTCTTAGAAGCCTTGTGACCTTGCTTTGAACTTTGGAATCCTTGCTTTCGAACTTCCAACCTTGCTTCCACCTTTCTTTAGAGCCTAAATGTGCCTTTTATAGGCTTCTAAGGAAGTTGGGATAGTTCCCAGTAGTTATAAGGGAGTTACACTTCGAAATAAAGTAAAATAACTCCCAAAAACCATTTGAGACCAATTCATAGGTGTCCGTGACTACAGCCCAATTTTGGGTTTTGTATATATGACCTGTTTTCATGAATTTGAGTCCTGAACGATGTCCGATCTTCACTAAACTTAGATAGATGCTTGGTCAACCCACCCCCCCTAGGGTTGAGTTTTTAGAAAAATGGCACTTGTTTCAACTGTTTGAGGCCTAAATGATCTTGGATTGATTTTAAACTTAGAGGGACTAATTTCAGGAGCATCTTGAAGTATCCATCCAAATTTCATTTGATTTAGACATGTGGAACTAGGATTTTGAGCAATGATCCACTTGTTGCATGTTCTAAGTCAATGTTTTCTCATACAGCAGGCAGTTAGTTTGTTTTCTACCCAAATTGTGTTCAATTGATTTGAAACTTTAGGAGTTTACTTTGAGCACATTTTGAGTTTCTGATTCAAATTTCATCAACTTTGGCCCCCTAGAAGTAGGATTTGTAGTTAGTGACTCCCATGACTTGGGGGTCACAGACTCCTAGATAACATGTAGTTGAAGTAGGGTTAGATGAAGTCCTTTCGGTTTGAAAATCTGTAGAATCACTTTTGAGTATGACTTAAGTTTTGTGTCCAAATTTCATCAACTTTGGTCACCCAGAAGTAGGACATTGGTCAGTGACCCCATGGCCTGGGCGTCACTAACCCAAAGTTGACATTTTTGTTGACTTTGGGTCAAATGACATTCACTTGACCAGAAATTTTGCAAAGTCCCTCTTGAATATAATTTAATCTTCCTCCATGGGTTTCAGCCATTCTGACATGTAGAAGTGTTTGTTGCCAGAGTGACCCAAGCGAGATGGAAGATTGTCACTGAAGCTTGAATTTGAATTAAAATGAAGTCCAAATGATTTGAAATCTTGAAACATCATTCTTAAGCATAATTTGGAGCTACCATGTGATTTTTTAGCTACCACTTTGGTAACTCAGAAGTTTGACTGTGTTCAATGACCCCTACACTTTGAGCCGATGAACGTTGAATTTGAAGGTTAGTAAGTCCAGTGACCAAATGGAGTCCACTAACTCTAAGATTTAAATTGCTATACTTTGGGCTCATCTAAAATCTTCTCAGTGAGTTACATTAGTTATGAACTCTGGATGCAGTATTTGACTTGGCATTCCACAAACCTAGGGTTTATGTGCCATTGGCTTGGAATTTGCTTGTAATGTTTTCACTGCAACATTTGTGATTTTTTATGGGTCAACAACTATCCTTGGAGCTAACTAAATAGTGAAGTCCATCTCTCGAATTAGTGGTAAGCCTAAAATCTTATCCGAGAAGACATCTGAAAACTCACAAATTACAAGAATCTCCAATACATTCCCCACCACCTTAGACAATCTATCCTCCATGATAAGCACCAAGTAACCTTCACAGTTGCTCCTAAGCATATTGTCTGCCCTAAAGGCTAATATCCTACCTGTAGGAATCCATTTCCTCTGCCCCACAAACTGAACTATGTCTCATATGCCTGCCATCTTGATAGTCTTATTGAAATAGTCCATCACTGCACAGTAGGTCTTCCACTAATCAATGCCCAGATTGACATTGAAGTCATTCATCATCATAATTACTAAGTCTTCTGGAAGAATAAAATCCCTTATCTAGACTCGGATACTTGGGAAATACTAAAGACATCTAACCTGCTTACCCACAAGTGTGTTTACTAATAGGGCACTATCTAAACAAGCTACCTCCACATGCAAATGCTTAGCAAAATTATGACAACAAAGTAATGACTAGCTCCAGAATCAAACAACACCTTATCTTCTACTTCTAAGATAAGAATAGTACCTTCCAAGCACTTCCCCTTTGTAACTACATCCTCATGAGTGATAACAAAAACTCTCCCAACCTACTGTGGCCTCTACTATTAACCATGTACTAGCCTGTGTGGTCTCTGCTGATCCCTCTACTGTTGTTGAAACTACTGCTGCCTTTGGCCTTGCTGGCCTGATTCTACCATCCCCTACTAGGTTGCTACCCACCACTGCTATGAGGTGATAGGGCTCTAAACTGTTGCTGCTACTGTGGAGCCCGAGGCGACTGTTGGTAAAGCTACTATGGCCTAAACTGGGGTGCCTACCTCTCGAACTGCTACTATTACTCAGAAACTCCCTGTACTGCCTCCTATGGCAAAGTATGCTCTCGGCCTACATTGGGATAATCACTGGTTTTTTGCCCCAGTTGTCCACGATAGAAACCAAGCCCTATACCCCCAACGGCACATCTTTATTGGGTGATTGTACCTATACCAGGCACACTCCAATCTCTTCATACCGGAACTGGGTTTTGAAATTTTTGCTTTTTCTGTTGGGAATGTCCTACAAACTGATTCTACACTGGCCGTTGTTTCAACCCTGACTGAATTGCCTTTTCATCCATTCACTTTATGTTGCCCTTAGTCCAATTTGCATTCCTCACATCGTTTTAAAATGTTGGTTTTTCCATATCCCCTACTTTTGTTGCAATACGACCATTCATACCCTTAAGAAAATGTCCAACTTTTTCTTTTTTTGGAGTGATGAGGGTAGGTGCATACTTAGACAATCGAGTTAACTTCATCTCATGTTGTTGTACGATCATGTCACCTTGCTTCAAGTTTTCAAACTCTTCCATTTTTTTATCTTGAAGATACTTGGGCACAAATTTGTCTCTAAAGTCCTGAGTAAATGTTTTCCATGCATTTGCCTCCAGTATTATATCTGGTTGCATTGTTGCCTTAATTGAATCCCACCAATGCTTAGTTATAACCTTGAACATGTAAAGAGCATTGAACTTGCTGTGTGCCTGTACACTTGAATGGTTTGAAAATCTACTCAAGATGAGTTAGGAAGTCAGCTGCTGCAATCGGATCCTCGATACCATGGAACTATTGAGGGAACCTCTTCATGAACTTATCAAAGGTATCATTGGGGCCCACTTCTCTCAATGGCGTGGTAACTATCACTGGCTGTCCTACCCTCTCTATAGCTACCAAAAGTTGGGTATGAAAAAGTGCTCTGTGAACATCTATTTGTGCTTTCCTTGTAGTCCTCTCTCCATCAATTTTAGCATGTTTAGTAGCCTATCATCGGTCTTGTTGCCTATCCTCAGCCCTCTACCTCTCAAGCTCCCTCTGCATAGCTACTTAATTATTTTGAGCTTGCATGAAAGCCTACAAGAGATGGGTGAATCACTCTAAGGTGGCAAATTATCTCCATTAGACTACAAACGAATAACTCTATGAGCCATAATTCGTAAAGTAGTTGGAGAAGATTAGTCTTTATTAAACCAATTCTAGCAAGCAAATCTATAGACGTTACACCAAGCAGGTAGAAATGAATCTAATGAAATTGGGACCTCAAACAAGTCCTCTGTTTCTATCCACTATTAGTCTTCTAGAAGCATGCAAGTCTCTAATAGCAATTGTCATGTCCCCCAAAAATGCTACTAGGGTTCCGTGAGATTAGGAGCCAATTTAAATTTTTTCTCCTATAAATAATACCGGTGACTCCTAATCATTTCACACATAGGATCTCAGGCTGTAGTGAGTTTAGGCCATTCACCTCAGTTAAACCTAAGAAATTCAAATTTTTATATCAAGAAATAGTGACTAAGGTTCTAAGTTACAAATAAAACAAATAAATGATTATTAGAAGGTTCGACTATAAATAAAGTCTCTAAAGAATGATTTATTTAAAACTAAATCCAAACTAAGGTAATCACTTTTGAGTGGGTCTAGACAGCTCCGTAGCCATTGACTGCTTCCCATTTGGGTTCATCCATTGGCTTAAGCGTTTGAAACGCTTCACCCTTCACCTTCGTCCTTGGCAAAGCCGAGCTTGGTACCTATGTACCAATGTCGAAACAAGGTCAACCACAAAAGTGGCGATAGGTGGAATATGCATAACTCATAATAAATCTACACTATCAATGTGAGAATTTAAAAATAAAGATATCATGGAATATGTAAAAAAAACATATGTAAATAGATGCAATGCAAAGAAGGAACGAAACCTAAATCCAACTCTACATCAAATGAACAACATCACATTCGCCAAGCATTGCATCAACAGATGCCCCTAAAGAATTTATACCATCTTCAGATGTATCGCATCTTGTCTAATACGGTGGATCAAATTCATCTCCAGATGCTTAGCATCCTAGTCATAAGATAATGGCAAAACCAACCATGTACAAGTGATAAGTTCATCTTCGGCCCTAAGTCCGGTAAAGAATCACAATGTACATATGTGTACAAACTGTAGTCGTCTAATGACCAAATGCGAATAATTATCTCTCACGGCCCTACCCCTTCCTCTGTTGAGACTCATAAGATAGGGTTCAGTGATTCTTTGATAGACACATCCGATAGTAGTGTGAAGGGCTGACCAAAATAGTATCCAAAGTACCACATGTCCTCGAGTTGGATGACATAGAAGTGAGGCCTGTCGGAAGCTATGAAGACAGGCCGCTTCGCATTGTTGACACTAAAGAACAAGTGCTGCGTACCCGAACAATTAAATAGGTTAAGGTCCTATGGGTGCATCATGGACAGGAAGAGGCCACTTGGGAACTTGAAGATCAAATTCGGGCGAAATATCCAGAACTACTACCCTAGGAACGTTGCATTCAGAGGACTGAATGATATTAAATGGGGGAGGATGTAATGTCCCGAATCCCACTAATCTTGATTTATGTTAATTAAGTTCATTCTATATTAATTGAACTCGATTAAGGCTAATTAATCTAATAATTAGCGGGGTTGGGCCTCAAATAGGGAATTGGGTGGAGTTCGACCCTATTTCAGTACTTAAGGGCCTTTTCGTAATTTGTCCTCGCACCCCTTGGACATCCCATCCATTTCCTTAAGTGTAACTTTACGCGTGGACCATCTTTCCTGTTGGGTCCGACTTGATCCGGACTTATTTTGGTCCAATTGAGGTGCATTTGGCCTAAACTGAAATTTCAGGAAAAGATAGGGCTTGTATGTAACTTCCAGGGAAAGTTATGTTTAAATGGGAGCTCAATGTATCTCCCTCCCCTGTTTTCAATTTGTTTCATTTGAGTTGCTGGAACAGTGTCTTCTCCCTCTTCTCTTGGACTTCCTCCTTCTTAAGACTTGAGGAGCCACTTGGCTTGGGGTTCATCTTCTTCCTCCTTCCCCTCACTGAGCCATCTCTCTGTACTGTTCTTTTCTGCAAGCTAGCTGTTTAAGGTAAGGATCCACCTCCATTTTTATGTATTTGGGGTTATGAGAGTCATGAGGAATTAATCTACACGACATGCATGTGGATCTGAACCCCATATTCCACACTTTCATGTTCTATTGTAGAGAACCCATTTCGATTTGGAGTGTTCCCTCTACCCACACGACAAGAAGAGTTAGAAAGGGGCTAAACACTAGTAACAAGGCAAGTACTTGAGCTTAAGTGCACTGCATGTGTAATTGTTCATTTCATGTTGAGTTAGTCCTTCCAATTTTCCCACTTGAGTCTCTTCTTAATGGGTATGTAATGAATTAAGCTATTACTTGGGTGCCAATGTGGTATGAATCAAGTGGGAATGGAGAAAAATGGAAATAAAGGGTTTGGGAGTACAGAACACCTTAATTGGGTACTCCTAGTAAGTCATAGAACCCCCTTCCAATATAGGTTCTGTACTGACTGAAACCGGAATTGAGCTACAAAACTGTATTCAGATTTCTGAAGCTTACGGTGAAGCTACGGCTAAACCGTAAGCATCTACGGCTCAAAGTCCAGAGAGCATCAAAATGCGATTTTGTACTACGGCTCATCTACGGCTACACCGTGGATTTCACTACGGCTAAGCCGTATCCAGCCCGTACCCAAGCCATAGGTCTTCCTACGGCGAGCTTTCCAGTGAGCTCATGGAACCCAGTTTCTTCCACAGTTTGCACACGGCTGCACCGTGGAATACACTACGGCTACGCTATAACCTTCCTGTACCCTAGCCGTAGGCTTAGTACGGCTAAGCCGTAGGGCAACATACGGTTGGGCCGTAAATGCGCCTGAAAATTCGGACGGATTCTAACCCACTCGGCTAAGCCGAAGCCTTGTACACGACTAAGCCGTAAGAACCCAGTGAAACAGGATGTTAGGGACTCTCAATGATGTTATAGGACCATAGTATTGGCACCTTCTATACCACTACAGAGGCCCAATGGTAAGCACATGTTGGGGAGAATGAATGATTCCCAAAGGGTCTCTCAATGGCAAGTCATGGATGTTGGCATAAGAAGGGTGTCCCGTATACACAAGGCAATACCAAGACATGGTAACACAATGACACCGAATGTTTTATGTGTACATCATGTTGAATGCCCTTAGGGACTATAGGTTACTGTTCGGGGTGAAGGTAGTAATTCCTTGGGTACTCACTTAAGCTGAATGCATCCATATTGTTATGATATACCACCTTCAACATGAATTACTTTTTTTAGTAAAACCCTGAGGCAATTCAGACCTGAGCTTCTAATGAGTGCGTGTCTGACAAGCCAGAGCTTCTAAGGAGTGCGAGCTTGTTAGCCAAGGGTATGATATGACTGATACGATTTGATATGAGTCAACACCACTCAGCTGACACCCTTTTGGGTATACATTATGTATGTCACCACTGCAGTAGGTTTACGGAGGAGTAGTAGGCGCTCCTCGGGAAGCTAGCCTGATCCCCTAGCGACCCATACGATATGTGTATACGCCCTTTTGGGAGAATAAAGCATCGTGGTTGCTAATCAGTATATGCTCCCTTTGGGAGAATAGAGCGTCGTGGTTGCCAATCAGTATGTATGACATTTAAATTGTAATTTCTTACTCATGCATCATGTTCAGTGATTATTCTTATTGATATATTATGTTATACTTGTTTCATATGCCTTAGTACTTACTTAACCGTCGTGTTAACAGTGTTACTCTTGGTATTGCAGGCCCAGCGATTGGTCCCAACGCGGACACTAACGCGCACCAGGAGGGTACCCCAACGGTACCTCGGGATGTAGATGAGTGGAAAGATGGCGACGTCTTTTATTAGCCATCCCATGGAGCACGACTATTCTAAGTGGAAAGATTATTGTTATGCTTGGGACCCTTTTGTATCAAATGCTTAAGTAGTCTTTTGTAATGTATTAAAGACTTCAACACTGTTATATGTATATATATATGTTTACCGTTGAAAGATAACTGACTATGAATTCGTGTGCTCTTGATAATTACTGAGTATTTCGCAGGATTTCGTTTATGATAAATTATGTTTGTACGTATGTCAGCATACCTTACACGTTCCTGTGGAATCTCCCTTGTAGGAGTTCGTGCATAATTCTTCAGGGCACGGATTTCTACGGGATTACTATCCACGCCCTGGGGGCCCACTCAAATCCCCAAATACCCGGGATCGGGGCGTGACATACGTAAGTAATGGTATCCGAGCCGCACCAAGAAGTCACTTAAAAGACTTAGCAATATTAGGAAGCGTGGTGAGGTTCCGATCGGTCCGTTTAGGTGGATTTCTATTATAATGATAACTTATGGTATGACTGTGGTACGTATAAATGTACATATATATATGATATACATCTGAATAATCACCATTGTGATTGCAGAACCATGGCATTTGGGTCCGACACGAACAACAGCTCAGGTGATAATGATCGCAATAATATTGAATTGGAAGGTGCGGACCCTCCACCGCAGCCTCCTCCGCGTCCCACATATAACACTGAGGAGCGGTTTATGATGATGATGCACCAGTTAGCCGCTAGCAATGCTAACCAAGCTATGATGCAATTACAATTGGCCGCTTTGTTAAACCGACAAGATCAGCCAGGAGATCCCAACTCCTTGTATGAGAAGTTTCGTAAGAGGGGAGCAACCGAATTTACCGGACATGAGGATCCATTACAAGCAGATGAATGGTTTGTCCACACAGAGAACGTTTTCGATACATTAACATGCACACCCAGACAGCAAGTGGTCCTTGCGGCATCCATGTTCAGGGACATCGCGGATACGTGGTGGAAGAGTATCTAGGACCACATGAGGACCATGCCCGATGCCATGGTTTGGGAAGCCTTTAAGAGGCAATTTAGGAAAAAGTTCATTCCCGACCACGTGACTCGCAAGAAGAAGGCAGAGTTCCTTACCCTGTAGCAGAACCTCATGACCGTTGCAGAATACGTGCACGTGTTTAGCCAGCTCTCTCGGTTTTGATTTAGACTTGATTGACACTGAAGAGAAGAGAGTGGAAAGATTTTTAGAAGGGTTAAGGCCTGCTATCAAGGGACATGCCATTACTTTTCAACGTCCTGTTTAGTATGATGATACGGTAGCCAGGGCTTATGCAGCGGAGGAAATTAAGAAGAGCCTATTCTTGGGGGAGTCTAAGAAGAGTGTCCCGCCTTTTGGGAAAGGTCAGCAGTATTCTAAGAAACAAAAGGGAGTTGCTATTGGCACATCACGACCAATATGCTGTACATGCGGGAAGGGTCACGAGACTAGCAAATGTTGGAGGTCCATGGGAGCCTATTTTGGCTGTAGCTCGATGGACCATCGCTTGTCCGAGTACCCGAGAAGGAAGGAGTTTAGCCGGGACTCGCAGCAGCAATATCAGCAGCCTTCTAAGGCGACACCTCCTGTGCCTAACCGTCAGCAACAGCCAGTGAAACAAGGCCAAGGGCAGACATGGCAAGGCCAGGGACAGCAGAGACAAGGACGGCAACACCGACCCCAAAGGCAAGGTTGTGCTTACGCTTTGACACATGAAGAAACAGAAACGGCGGAGAACGTGGTTGTAGGTAAGGTTTCTGTTTATGGCATTGAAGCTAAAGTATTGTTTGATTCAGGATCTTCACACTCCTTTATCTCACCTCGATTCTTTAGTAGGATACAGGAATCGCCAGCACAGTTGCCATATGTGTTGAGTGTTATCACTCCGGTTGGTAAGAGGGTAGCTTGTGATGATTATTACCCTGGTTGTCGAGTTCTCATCGGAGAAGTTCTTCTCCCGGCTAAACTTATTGTGTTACCCATGCACGATTTCGATGTAATCCTAGGCATAGACTGGTTGACCAAATATATGGCCTGTCTCGACTGTTTCCGTAAGACTGTTACCGTAAGGGTGAGTGAAGATGGCCTAAGTGCTGTATTCCAAGGTGACAAGAAGAGTTTGAACACTAGATTGATTTCAACACTTCGAGCGGAAAGACTAATCCATAGTGGTTGTGAAGGGTATATTGCTTTCATTGTGGAAAAGAAAGCCCCTAAGAAATTAGAAGAAATACCCGTGGTTTGTGAATTCCCTGATGTATTTTCGGATGAAGTGCCCGGCCTTCCTCCAATTAAGGAAGTGGATTTTACTATAGAGCTAGTACCGGGTACTGCTCCTATTTCTAAGGCTCCATATAGAATGGCCCCGGCAGAGTTACGTGAACTGAAAGTGCAGTTACAGGACTTATTGGATGAGGGGTTCATTCGTCCTAGCACATCACCATGGGGAGCCCCGGTTTTATTTGTGAAAAAGAAGGATGGCACCCTTAGAATGTGTATTGATTATCGGCAGTTGAATCAGGTGACAGTTAAAAACAAATATCCACTGCCTAGAATTGATGAACTGTTTGATCAATTACAGGGTGCGACCCATTTCTCTAAGATTGATCTCAGATCCGGATATCATCACCTGCGAGTGAGGAACCAAGATACATCGAAAACAGCTTTTAGGACAAGATATGGGCATTGAATTCTTGGTCATGCCTTTTGGATTGACAAATGCGCCTGCAGTATTTATGGCCTTGATGAACAAAATCTTTTCATCATATCTTTATCGATTCGTGGTGATTTTCATTGATGATGTTTTGGTATACTCCAAGACCAAAGATGAGCATGTGGAACATTTGAGGACTTCTCTGCAATTGCTAAAGGACCACCGATTGTATGATAAATTGGACAAGTGTGAATTCTGGCTGGAACAAGTTGCCTTTTTAGGGCATATTATTTCAAAGTATGGGCTTGCAGTAGATCCAGCTAAGATTGAGGCTATAACTACTTGGCAGAGTCCCAAGACTGTTGTGGAAATTAGAAGTTTTGTTGGTCTGGCCGCTTACTATAGAAGGTTTGTAAATGACTTTTCCAAGTTAGTTGCACCTTTGACCAAATTGACTCGAAAGAATGAGCCATTCGTTTGGTCAGCAGACTGTGAGTCGAGTTTCTAACTCCTTAAGGAGAAACTAACCTCATCCCCGATCTTATCCCTACCAAAAGAGAGTGGCGGATTTGTTATCTATACAGATGCTTCGGGGGTCTGGCTAGGATGTGTACTCATGCAGAATGGGAAGGTAATAGCATGTGGATATCGACAATTGAAGGAACATGAGAAAAGCTATGCCACACATGATTTAGAATTGGCTGCAGTAGTCTTCGCGCTGAAGATATGGAGACATTATTTATATGGAGAAAATTTTGAAGTTCATAGCGACCATCGCAGTCTCCAGTACTTGTTTTCACAACATGATCTTAACATGAGACAACGCAGGTGGTTGGAATTTATAAAGGATTATGATTTCCCAATTAAATACTTCCTCGGCAAAGGGAATGTAGTGGCCGATGCATTAAGTAGGAAATCCACCACCGAGTTGGCAGCCTTATGTGGTGAATGGTCTCTAGTAGAGGAATTCTGAGATCTCGATGTGGAGGTTGAATTCGTGGATGATAAGGTCATGTTAGTGGCTATGTCAGTCTTCGAACCCACCTTAATTCAAAAAATCAAGGAGAGGCAGTTTGAAGACCCGGAGTTTGTCAAGGTTCGTGACCACATATATGAGAAACCTGATTTCAGGATGGTAGACGGTGTATTGTACTTTAGAGACCGGCTTTTTGTCTCAGTGGCTAAAAATCATAACTTGAAAAGGGCAATTATGACTGAAGCACACCATGCTCGATATTCCATGCATCCCGAGAGTACAAAAATGTACCGAAATTTACATGGTAGGTTTTGGTGGAATAACATGAAGAGGGATATAGCGGACCTAGTGGCAAGATGCCTTACCTGCCAACGAGTGAAGGCTGAACACAGGAAGACTCCTGGTTTGTTACAACCCCTGCAGATTCCTAAGTGGAAATGGGAGAATCTCACGATGGATTTCGTTTCAGGGCTGCCCCAAATGAGTAGGCACTATGATGTAATATGGGTGATTGTCGATCGACTATCAAAATCAGCCCACTTTATTCCCATCAAGAAAGGTATGAAATTTCAGGAGATGGCCAAGACCTTCATTGATGAGATTGTACGGCTACATGGTACTCCCCTCAATTGTGTCTGATCGAGACAGCAGGTTTGTGTCTTTTTTTTTGCAGCCTTTTCAGAAGTCCTTAGGCACCAAACTCAGTTTCAGCACGGCTTACCATCCTCAGACAGATGGGCAATCGGAGCGAACGAAACAGACCCTGGAAGATATGCTACGAGCTAGCGTATTGGACTTCAGAAAGGAGTGGGATGAACAACTCTCCTTGTGCGAGTTCGCATACAACAACAATTTTCACGTGAGCATCGGAATGGCTCCATTTGAAGCCTTGTATGGACGTAAGTGTCGTACGCCCGTCTGTTGGGAAGAGGTTGGGGTTAAGAGTTTCCATGGACCCACCATGGTGGCAGATATGGGGGAAAAAGTGCAAAAGGTGTAAGATACATTGAAAACTGCACAATCACATCAGAAAAGTTATTCAGATAACCGCCATCGGCCCCTTGAGTTCCAAGTGGTAGACAAGGTCTTTTTGAAGGTTTCTCCAATGAAAGGTACTATCAGGTTTAAACAAAAGGGCAAGCTAGCTCCGCGTTTTGTAGGGCCGTTTGAGATACAGAGTAGAGTGGGAGACTTAGCTTATCGGTTGGAGCTACCACCCCCGCTTGTGGGAGTTCATAATGTGTTCCATGTGTCGATGCTCAGGAAGTACCTCCCAGATCCTTCACATGTCCTCGAGTTGGACGACATAGAAGTGAGGCCTGAGGAAGCTATGAAGAAAGGCCGCTTCGCATCGTTGACACTAAAGAAGAAGTGCTGCGTACCCGAACAATTAAATGGGTTAAGGTCCTATGGGTGCATCATGGACAGGAAGAGGCCACTTGGGAACTTGAAGATCAAATTCGGTTGAAATATCCAGAGCTACTACCCCAGGTACGTTGCATTCAGAGGACCAAATGATCTTAAGTGGGGGAGGATGTAAGGTCCCGAATCCCACTAATCTTGATTTATGTTAATCAAGCTCATTCTATATTAATTGGATTCGATTAAGGCTAATTAATCCAATAATTAGCGGGGTTGGGCCTCGAATAGGGAGTTGGATGGAGTTCGGCCCCACTTCAGTAGTTAAGGGCCTCTTCGTAATTTGTCCTTAAGTATAACTTTATGCGTGGACAATCTTTCTTGTTGGGTCCGACTTGATCCGGACTTATTTTGGTCCAATTGAGGTGCACTTGGCCTAAACTAAAATTTCAAGAAAAGATAGGGCTTGTATGTAACTTCCAGGGAAAGTTATGTTTAAATGGGAGCTCAACGTATCTTCCTCCCTTCTTTTCAATTTGTTTCATTTGAGTTGCTGGAATAGTGTCTTCTCCCTCTTCTCCCGGACTTCCTCCTTCTTAAGACTTGAGAAGCCACTTGGCTTGGGGATCATCTTCTTCCTCCTTCCCCTCCCTGAGCCATCTCTCTGTACTGTTCTTTTTTGCAAGCTAGCTGTTTAAGGTAAGGATCCAGCTCCATTTTATGTATTTGGGGTTATGAGAGTCATGAGGAATCAATCTACACGACATGCATGTGGATCTGAACCCCACATTCCACACTTTCATGTTCTCTTATAGAGAACCCATTTCGATTTGGAGTGTTCCCTCTACCCACACGACAAGAAGAGTTAGAAAGGGGCTAAACACTGGTAACAAGGCATGTACTTGAGCTTATGTGCACTGCATGTGTAATGATTCATTGCATGTTGAGTTAGTCCTTCCAATTTTCCCACTTGAGTCTCTTCTTAATGGGTATGTAATGAATTAAGCTGTTACTTGGGTGCCAATGGGGTATGAATCAAGTGGGGATGGAGAAAAATGGAAATAGAGTGTTTGGGAGTACAGAACACCTTAATTGGGTACTCCTAGTAAGTCATAGAACCCCCTTCCAATATAGGTTCTGTACTGATTGAAACCGGAATTGAGCTACAGAACTGTATTTAGATTTCTAAAGCTTACGGTGAAGCTACGGCTAAGCCGTAAGCATCTATGGCTCAAAGTCCAGAGAGCATCAAAACGCGATTTTATACTACGGCTCATCTACGGCTACGCGGTGGATTTCACTATGGCTAAGCCGTATCCAGCCCATACCCAAGCCGTAGGTCTTCCTACGGCGAGCTTTCCAGAGAGCTCATGGAACCGAGTTTCTTTTACGACTTGCACACGGCTGCACCGTGGAATACACTACAGCTACGCCGTAACCTCCTCGTACCCTAGCCGTAGGCCTAACACGGCTAAGCCGTAGGCCAACATACGGTTGGGCCGTAAATGCGCCTGAAAATCCGAACGGATTCTGACCCACTCGGCTAAGTCGAAGCCTTGTACACGGCTAAGCCGTAAGAACCCAGTGAAACAGGATGTTAAGGACTCTCAATGATGTTGTAGGACCTTAGTATTGGCACCTTCTATACCTCTACAGAGGCCCAATGGTAAGCACATGTTGGAGAGAATGAATGATTCCCGGAGGGTCTCCCAATGGCAAGTCATGGATCTTGGCATAAAAAGGGTGTCCCGTATGCACAAAGCAATACCAAGACACAGTAACATAATGACACCGAACATTTTATGTGTACATCGTGTTAAATGCCCTTGGGGACTATAGTTTACTATTCGGGGTGAAGGTAGTAATTCCTTGGGTACTCACTTAAGCTGAATGCATCCATATTATTATGATATACCACCTTCAACATGAATTACTTCTTTTAGTAAAACTCTGAGGCAATTCAGACTTGAGCTTCTAATGAGTGAGTGTCTGACAGGCCAGAGCTTCTAATGAGTTCGAGCTTGTTAGCCAAGGGTATGATATGATTGATACGATTTGATATGAGTCGGCACCACTCAGCTTACGCCCTTTTGGGTATATGTTATGTATGTCACCACTGCAATAGGTTTACGGAGGAGTAGTCGGCGCTCTTCGGGAAGCTAGCCTGATCCCCTAGCGACCCATACGATATGTGTATGCTCCCTTTTGGGAGAATAGAGCGTCGTGGTTGCCAATCAATATGTATGACATTTAAGTTGTAATTTCTTACTCATGCATCATGTTCAGTGATTATTCTTATTGATATATTATGTTATACTTGTTTCATATGCCTCAGTACTTGCTTAACCGTCGTGTTAATAGTGTTACTCTTGGTATTACAGGCCCAGCGACCGGTCCCAACGCGGACACTGACGAGCACCCAGAGGGTATCCCAACGGTACCTCGGGATATGGATGAGTGGAAAGATGGCGACGTCTTTTATTAGCCATCCCACGGAGCACAACTATTCTAAGTGGAAAGATCATTGTTATGCTTGGGACCCTTTTGTATCAAACGCTTAAGTAGTCTTTTGTAATGTATTAAAGACTTCAACACTGTTATATGTATATATATATATGTTTACCTTTGAAAGATAACTGACTATGAATTCGTGTGCTCTTGGTAATTACTGAGTATTTCGCAGGATTTCGTTTATGAAAAATTATGTTTGTACATATGTCAGCATACCTCACACGTTCTTGTGGAATCTCCCTTGTAGGAATTCGTGCATAATTCTTCAGGGCACGGATTTCTACGGGATTACGTATCCACGCCCTGGGGGCCCACTCAAACCCCCAAATTCCCGGGATCGGGGCGTGACACAGCACAACATGAATACCCCTCAAGTATAAATGCATGGTCTAAGCCACAACACAATCCCTCATAAATATTGGTATAATCTTTAACATGTATGGAATGAGATAAGGAAACACATGCCCGATGATCAAAAAATAACTCCACAAACATTTATAACACTATGACTACAATTCATGCATGCAACAACTCCACACGAACCAAAATGAAGTAAGGTTGGGAATTTATTTGAAAACCATGGTGCATAACCCAATTCTCACTTCATCTGAGTGTGAGTGGTTTATAGCATCATATGCAAACCATGAAGTCTGAAAGGGGAAACCGCCCAAATAACGCCTTACTTAGATGATGTGATGGACATAACCCACTAAATCATGTTTATCGGGGTATCAAGACCAACACAAGGGTCTTCTAGGTGTGTAGACTATCTAACAAAATTCTCTAGCCTTAACTCTCTGATCCCACGCAAAAAAAAGCCTGGGTAAACATTGCAGCCAAAGGATCCACATGCTGCCAAAGGGATCCATCCACATGCTGCCAAAGGAGTCCCACATGCTATCTCATGCTGCCAAAAGGTCCCACACACTATCCCATGTTGCCAGAAGGTCCCACACAGGTCGTAGCCCCACCTACACATGCTACCAGGGACCCACCCACTTGCGCTGCATGCAGGCAGGAATTCCACATATGCACGTACGCAGGCTGATTCCTACCTACATTTGTGCACAGGCTCTGGGTTTTTCCCTAGATAGCATTATTCTGATAATTGAATTTAGGAATTTTTACCAAAAGAATAATTCTAAACCTAGATTATACCAATTGATTAAGAAAGGTTAAAAAAATCCAATTTGGAGTTCGTATTCCATCAAAAGACAAATATGCCCTCAACTTTCATCGGGCAGTATTTGTGTAGGGTTTTTCACATATGGCTATGGTTAAGCCGTAGTGCATTTATGGCTGAGCTGTAGGTCATTTTACCGATAGACCATATTTGCGCAATGTTTTTTCACTTATGGCATACCTTACGATTAAGCCATAGTGCATTTAATGCTGAGCCATAGGTCATTTTCCAGGTGGACCATATTTGTGCAGTGTTTTAATCAATACAGCTAAGTTGAAACAATCAAGTAATGATATCATTACCATTTTTAACGCTTTATATGTCCAATTTGGTTCCCAAAATTCATTCTCTAAATATTTTTATACATAGATACATAAACTATGTAGAGGGCATAGAAATTGGCCCAAATAATTTGATTCATGCACGAATTTATAACTTTAAGGTAACGATATCGTTACCATTTTTAATGCTTTATATGTTTAGTTTGGTTCCCAAAATTCATTCTCTAAACATATTTATACTAAAATGCATAAATTATGTAGAGGGCATAGAAATTGACCCAAATAATTTGATTCATGAATGAATTTATAACTTTCAAGTAATGAAATTGTTACCATTTTTAACGCTTTAAATGCCCATTTCGATTTCAAACATTCATTTCCTAAATATCTTTATACTAAGATATATAAACTATGTAGAAGGCACAGGAATTGACCAAAAAAAAAAAAAAATGGATTCATGTGTTAATATAGAACTTTCAGGTAACGATATCATTATTATTTCTTAAGCATTATCTTCCGCAGTTTGGTTTCCAACATTCATTTTATTTACATTAACACACCTAAAATATGGAGAGGGCATAGGGAATTAGATTTTGACCCAAAACTCCATCAAGATGAAATGAAAAAAAAAAAGGACATATAAAGCGTTAAAAATGGTAATGATATCGTTACCTGAAAGTTATAAATTCATGTGTGAATAAAAAAAGATATTTTTTTGTCAATTTCTATGCCCTTTACATAGTTTATGTATTTCTGTATAAAGATATTTACAGAATGAATGAACAAAACCAAACTGAGGAAGATAATGCATAAAGAATAGTAATGATATCCTTACCTGAAAGTTATATTTTACTACATCAATCCAATTATTTTGAGTCAATTCCTACACCCTTGACATAGTTTAGGTATCTCTATATAAAAATATTTAGGGAATGAATGTTTGAAACCTAAATAGACATATAAAGTGTTAAAGATGGTAACGATATTATTACCTTATAGTTATAAATTTATGCTGGAATTTTGAGTTCCATTACAGCTGACGCTATGGCTAAGCCGTAAGGTCCTTACGGTTAAGCCATAAAATGATTTATGACTAAGCCGTAGAACTCATGGGCCACTATCCAAAGAGTTTTTTTGGGTATTTTTCACTTACGGTTGATCATACGGAGAAACCATAAGTTCCTTATGGCTTAACCATAGAACGATTTACGGCTAAGCCATAAAACTCATTGGCCACAATCCACAGGGTAGTTTTTTGGTATTTATGATTTACAGTAGAAGAAGAAAAAAATGAAAGGAAAGAGAGATGAAAGGGAAAAAATGAGAAAAGGAGGAGAAGAAGAAGGGGATCGAGTGAGATGATATTAGGAGGAACGGAGAGAGGACTTACAAGAGAAGAAAAGAAACAAAAAAGAAAAAATTAAAACTAATTGGGCATAGAGAAGAAAGAAATAGAAGGGTTGAGAGTATGAGAAAACAGAGAGAGTGAGAGAGAGGACCGAGCGGAATGCAAGTAAAAAAAGCCATGAGAGGGTAAAGGAATTGTCAGAATAGAAAGAAAGATTAAAGGGAAAGAAAATAAAGAAGAAGAAGAAGATGAAGAAAAAGAACAAGAAGAAGGCGTACTAGTGAAAGAAGAGAAGAAGGAGGAAGAGGAGGAGGAGGAGGAGGAGAAGTGCATACCAGTTCTACAAAAAGGAAAAGAAATAAGAGAAAAAGAATAAGAAAAAGGATAAGATGCTGATGATGATGCTGTCGTAGGGTGAGAAATAAAGACTCTAACAAAATCTTAAGATGGAGAAAGAGAAAATGGAGATAAGACAGAAGAAAATGTTTATAAGGTTTTGTATGCCTAACGATATCGTCAGCTGAGGGCATATTTGTCTTTTGATGGAGTACGAACTCCAAATTAGATTTTTTCTAATCTTTCTTAATCAACTCACACAATCTAAATATTGGATTAATTTTTTCATAAAAATGGCTTAAATTTGTTGGGATTAGTACCCCTCTACTTTCTTTCCACACAGTCCATCAAATCATCCTACATTCATCCATTCAATCCATCCTAATTTAATTTATCATCTTCAATTAAAATTAAGATGGACATTGATTAAAACACATCTACCATGGTGGAAAAAAAAATCAATGTAAATCACTATAAGAGATGGGTATTCACTTGTCTAAGATGACGACTGATGAAGAAGATGGTTGATGTAACTCTCTCTCGGGCATGCCCACGAATCCTAACGAAGAAGAAGAATAAACAGCGAAGAAGATGATGATGGATGATGAAGATCTAGTGCCCGGTGGCTCGGAGAAGGGTTGGTTGATTGTGAGATGGGGGAAAGAAAGAGAGAGACGATTGAGATGGGGGCTGGTATCGGTTTATCTCTTGGTTATTAGAGAGGAATAGGTTTAGGGTTATATCTTGGTTTTATAAAAAGGCCACTAAGGTTTAAGTTAAATATAAGTAAAGGCCTAGTTTGATTATTTGGGTTCTATGGGTCTAAAATGGGTTCGAATCGAGTCAGGCCAAATGGTGGAAACTCAAGAATCTAAATCCACTACCTGGTTAGCCCAAAACCCAAAATAAAGCTAAAATAATATGACGAATCCTAATTAGCTAAAATTCAATTGAATTAAATAAAATTATATATAAATTAGATAAAATAATTAACTAGGGTACGGACATTACACTTTTGATAAGCCAATCTCCTCGCGTTTAACTCCTCCTCACAAACGATAGTTCCATTAAACCGAAGGACGTGCCCCAAAAGAAGCTTTACATCCAATTTTCTAAATGCAGCATCCCAAAAATAAAAACCTAAAGCTGTATCTTTTCTAATAATCATACTTGGGCTTGGGATCCTTCCATTAGGTCTCTCCTTAACATTCATAGAATTAGGAAAGGATAACCTAATCAACTTTTAACTAGTTGAAGAGATTTAAAGGGATTTAATTTAACACCCTGAAATTAGTTTCTGACCTTCCTAATGATCTGCCAAATGGCAAGTGCTCAAGCTTTAGTATTATCAGTCGGGAGAGTTGGCTCCTTTGAATCAAAGGATTTTCCTTCCACCATTCCAGTAAGCCATAGATGAGAATTTTGTCGCCCAAAAGGCCCAGTTGCAATTTAAATTATATTTCTCTTGCATGATCAAAAGGGCATATTCAATTGACTCTTCCGCACAATCACAAACTGGACACTAGGTAGTGCAATTTTTAATTTGCAGCAAAGTGAGATGTGAATGATTAAGATCCACTTTACCCAAAAAAATATATAAAAAAAAAAGAAAGATTTTTATAAACAGTTCTGTGATATCTTGCATATATGATAATAGTACTATACATTGTCGTTTTTTGGGACTCCAATAATAATATCTTAAAATATCAAGAAAATTGAAACTCTCAAAAGAAAAATACAAGAAAAATCCATGTTATCAGAATGATTACTAACAAGAATTCTTATTTATTATTTTATGTTTTTGTGCTTTTGATGATTTCATGAATATCCTATTTTCCTCGAGATACAGAAACTCCAAAATCTGATAATATACAGCATTCAAGGGATGAAAATCTTACCATGACATCTTAGTTTTACTATAATCTGGAATTATCATGGCCATATAGATTCATTAATCACACAAAACACAAAATTAGAAAAAGTGTTTGGGAACACCATGCATGCAGCTGTGCTTTGAACTTTTTTCAAATCGAATGATGAAGATAATAGCCTGCAGATGTTCCTTTAAGCATCTCCTTCTATATAGCATGATAGTTATTGTTTGTCAGGCTTGAAGGACTGTAATTGTTCATAGCGAGGCCTTCAGATTTGTCTAATCTAAGTAACAAAATCTGCAAGAAATTCTTTTTTTGTCATATGTTTCTATCTTATTAAAGCAAATTTGCTTTAGGTTAGACATTGTTTGGCCCCAGAATTTGATTTTTGGGTCAAGTCAATTTGTCGGGTTTAAGTTGGGTTGATAAAGTTTAGATGGATTAATTAAGCACTCTTGGGCCTTGGGCCTTAGTTATTTGACTTTTTTAAGCCAAAAAGTTTTTTCTTTTTGAAATTTTGTAAAACTCATTAGAAAGCAGGGAGCCCTTTTTTGTAATTTAAAAAAACTTTTACATAATATAAACTCTTAGGGTTTTCCCCATTCTCCCATCTTCTTTCTTTCTTTTGCAACCAAGCCCTAGAAGCTCTTTAGGGAGAAGCTAAGGTGGGATTTTTAGATTCGCTTTTGGCATTGAGGTCTAGGCAAGTGGATAACTACAAACAATGCCTCGTGGTTATTTACAATGTTTTTGTTTTTTTTTTTTTTTTGTTACTTGTTGAATAACATGCTTTGGGTATGATTTCTTTGATTCGATTTAGTATTTTGATTAAGAATTAATGTTTTAGATTTGAAACAATGAAGGTTGATTTTTTTTTTTTGGAAACATAGATTTGTTGATAAAAAAAGAAATTATAAAATATATATATTTGGACAACTGCACAGCGCTGCAGTGCAGCAAGCTGCTACCATATGCGGCCAACTAGGCTGGGCCGTTACTAGCAGCCTGGCATGCTGGGCTGCTAGTGGGCCGGGTTTGCTGGCGAGTCCGGGCTGGGTTCGACAGGACTGAGCCCAGTTTAAATATATATATATATATAAACTAATTAGTATTTAGTATAATATTTACAAATAGTTTAGATCATTGCATTTCTACTAATGGTCTAGTAGATTAATGGAGAATTGATTATGTTAATTAATTCTTAATTAGGTGATATTAGAAATTTAGTTTGGATTGTTTATAAATTTAATTGGGAATTATGTACTTGTGATTAATTTTTTATTTAGACTGGTTAGAAATTATCTAAGAGGTAATTAGGGGTGATTAAATCATAATTAGAATATATTTATAATTCTGATTTGGATTTTTAATTTGAGTTTAGATTTCAAACCGAATTCTGGGATTTGGAACTTTGTTTTATATAAAATAATAAGGTGTAACCACACACAACAATGATAATGATAATTAAGAACTTAATTATTCCCTTTCCCTCCTTTTGATCATAATTTGATTAAGTTTGGGTTTGGAATTTGAATATTTTTTACCCAATTTGTAACACACACTAAATATACATAATTGGGTTAGATGATACATGTCTTTTTAGAAAAATTGGTTGAATATTCACATGAGAATTAGATTGAATTTAAAATGGGAATGTGAGATTCAGAATGCACCACAAGATAGACACTTAAAATAAGATATTAGCATCGTGGACTCACATTTCCATTGTAAAAGAGGGTGGTTCTTATCTGCATATTTATCTAATTATGACCGTTCAGTGGATTAGTACTTTCCCTCAAAGAACTTGAAAAGGCACAATTCATAATACACTTTTAAATTAAGTAATCTAATTACTTAAATTGATTTTGGGATGAATATTATGAATTAAGGGTTTTATTTCATGTTTCATTTTGCATTAGTAGACGTATGCATTTGCATATGTATATATATATCTGAATGACTACAGTTCAGAGGTAGACGTAGGCCATTGGGTTAGCATGTACTGTGGATTATTATACACAGCTGTGCTAGTTGTTATATTTGGTGGGAATACCTGTTTTTATTTAACTGTCTGCTGGAATACCTATTTTTGTTTATCTGTCTGCAGGAATACCCGTTTTTGTATATTATATTTGCTGAAGTACCTGTTTTGGTATATTGTATTAGCGGGAATACTTGTTTTTATGCATTCATGTTATTGGGTTTGCATTTGGTATATTTTGGGTCAAAATGAATATTATGTTTTAAATTCAGTTGATTAACACTGTTGCTTGCAATTTACCGATTACGTCAGATTACGTTAATCTGACCCACTACTTTTGGTGTCTAGGTTCTATTACCAGTGATGAACCGGAGGGTCAGGTAATGCAGGAAATTCCGCCAAATGGCGGAGTTATTAAGTTGAAGACTGATGAATCATCTAAAGTGTCTTAGAGTTGGTGTAGAGATCAAAACTTTAGATTATATAATAAGGCCATGTTTGAGGCTATTAGTTTATTCATTAAATTTATTTGTCTTGGAATTACAACTTTAATTATTATGCTTCAAAGCACTTGACCTTGACTTTATTATTATTGAGATTTCTTCTTTGTTTGATGTATGATATTTATTTGTAATGATTATGGATTTCAGTTCCGCATGTGATTATGGTTGCTTGATCACCAAGCATAGCCTCACAAAGGACTTCGATCCACCCGGAATTGGGGCCCTTGTCGTTTATGTAAGAAAAATTTTAATTGATCCCAATTCTCACTCCCTTAGAACCGGGTTTGGATCAGGCCTAGTTTTGGGGCATGACAGACATCAATGATAAACTCAAGTTTATTTCAAATGAAATACATTTAATTTTAATAAACAAAAAAAAACCCAAAGGACTAATGTGTAACAGTGCGAGACCACACAATCTAAACATACCTCTCTAAAAAAAATACATAATTGTGTAACAGTGCGAGACCACACAATCTAAACATACCTCTCTAAAAAAAAAAAAAAAAAACATAATTGTGATGATGGTGGGCCTCAGACGTAATTCTCCCAAGCCATGCCCCTCGCTAAAATGCGATACTGAGTTGTCTTGCAGCAATGCTTGCAATTATACTGGGTCGTGCTCCTTTTTGACTATCACCTAATGGCGTCTTATCAGCAACTAGAAAGCTAACACGTATTAATAATCTATCGGCCTGCTCACGGATCCATCATTGACTTTGCGTACAACGGTTATGTATAAATGATGATTTACTGAAATGTTGCAATCAGTAGGGAAGGATCCAATGCTTTTAACATCTTTCTCTATTCTTCCAGGTAATCAGTGCACGATTTCCATTTATTATATTAAGTTTCCAGGATATCAGAATCACACAGTTAACATAGATGATTACTACGAAATCATATGGATTTGACTGACATTCATGCTGGGTTCTATTTCATATTCTTTATATGATGTTCTCACATGAGAGTGAAAATCATTTTGAGAAAATGCTAGTATCATTTCGATGTTCATCCTCCAATTGGAGAAGAACTTTTCATAAAATATGAGTTGAGAATAAAAATTGTTTCCCATTCTATACATACACGCACATAAAGAGAGGGGTAGGTCCCCACTACTCCGTATAAGAAAATGACAGACAAAGCAGTAGTCTACCATAAGCAAATTTATTCTGACTTAAGTCGGACTGCAGGTTGGATTTCTGTGTTTCCGGACAACTGCAAATAGCCTGTAAATCAGAATAATCGAGGAAAAGATTAGAGTTAACTGAACAATTGGTATACAAATTACTTCTTTGGAGAGGCTTTTTTTGGGGAGATTTTGCCCCCACATCGGTGCAAAATTGACGGACGGCTGTCTGCCCCAAGATAAGATGGCTTCCCGGTAAGACTATCTCTAACAACTGTGCACTCGAAAGAATGAAGAATTTCAAATCCCCAAGGGCCACTTTTGTAGACTTGTAACAGCACATAAAAGAAAGAAGAAAGAAAGATCAGAAGAGACGCAGAGTTCTCCCATCGTACCGGAACTCTGTTTGCAAAAATTTTCGAAGTCTGTAGAAAGGCTTACCCTGGACCTATTTATAGGGTTCCATGGTAAGGTAGGGGTTCCTGGGTAAGGGAGCCGAGAGCAATTACAGTCCGCATTAATACAGAAATTAATGTTAATGGCTATTAGGAGTGAATAGTGGCTTGCCAATAGGTGGATCTAGATCCGGATCGACTGACAACGCAAAAATACACATGCATGGACAAGGCCCAACCCGTGACAAACCCCTAGCCCATTTCAACGTCGTGAGAGAACTGCAGGCCCGACCCACGTAGACTGCCTGACTTGGACTGGAGGACCTGGCCCAACCAGCCCCAAAGGCAAGGCCCAGCCCGCCCAGCACGTGCGCATGTGATTGCTACCACTAACCCACTATAAAGACGAACAATGTAAGCATATGAGGAATCATTAACATCTCATTAAGAGATTTTCACTTTCAATGTGGAACTATAAGAAATAAAGAGAAGTAAAGAGAGGGAGAAAATAGGGGAAAACAGTGTGCTTTAATGCATGTTTTTACCAACAAGCTCATCTCTATGTTGGAGAAGAAGATTAGCCCTTACTAGAATCTAGGTTGGAACCTCTTTTGCAATTGCCTATTAGTGGTTTAGCTCGGCTAAATGTAAAAATCCTGTGGTTGTATTGGGGTACTCCCAAATCTTATCTCAATTAGAGTGGTAGCATCAAAGACTTGCTAATAGTTTGAAATTTTTTTATTAACATAATGATATGCATTATCATTTTTACCACATTTTTATAAAACTTCCAATCTTATGGCCAAGGACCAACTTCAGTGGGGTAAAATTTGGTGATTTTCATGTAAACCTAAGCTTTTGTATTGTGCCACTCGGATTTCAATAAGACAAAGCTGTTCACCTTAAATTCTTAAATGAAGCAGCTCAAAATATGCTGCAGCATGGCTTTTAACCCAGTGGCAGCATCTATTGTGGATATGACACCACTGTTCTGTGCATATGTACATGAGCAACTAAGATCAACGAACAACCACACAAAAAGATAAAAGATTTATGTGGTTCGGCAAAGGTGTCTACATTCACAGAAAACCAATTTCCACTAGGTTTTCTTCCAATCTGTGAATCCATAGCTTTGGAATTTCAACATATGTCTAGGGATACTGATTACATCATATATATTATCACCACTTCCTTAGCCCCCAAGAATTTTATTCTTAGATAAAGGAAAGTCTTAATACTATTAGGAGACTAATATTAACAAATAGGAAAGTCCTTATACTTTAGGGAAACTACCTAAGACATTGAACCCAATTTGGTCTAAACCCACTTCGCCAACAATCTCTCCCCCCAGACCATGTGAAAGACATCCTAAACCCCTTACTTAGAGTTCAGCCCTGCTAACTCTAAATGCAGCTCTAGTTTTCCCATAGACACTACCTTTGTCATCATTCTGATTGATTCTTGTCAGTGTAAATCTTTTTTAGTTTCATAAAGTTCTTCTCGATGGCCTCACAAATCTAATGGTACTCGACATCAACGTGCTTCATGCGATCATGGTATGTAGCATTCTCACTAAAATTCATAGCATGTTGACTATTATAGCAAACTACATACTCTTCTTGCTCCAAACTCAGTTCTTGAAGGTCTTCAACCAAAGCATCTCTCTGCTTGCTTCATTAGCGGCTATATATTCTGCTTTAGTTGTAAATGTGCTGTATACTTCTGTAACTTTGATTGCCAGGAGATAATTTCACTTAATTTTACTTACGAAAGTAAACAAATAACCAGAAGTCAACAACCAACGACCAAGATCGCCTACAAAATCAGCATCAATATAACCTTCCACCATTGGTTTCGACCCTCTGAAACATAAGCACAACTTATAAGTACCTCTCAAATACTAGATTTTTCCTAGGTTAGATAAAAATCTACTCACACAGCATAAGCAATGTTTAGCCATGTGCAAACCATGGCATACATAGGACTCCCCACTGTAGAGGAGTAAGGAACAAATGTCATTTGCTCCTTTTCTTCATTTGAAGGAGGACACAAGTGCCTGCTTAACTTGAAGTGATTTGCTAAAGGCATGCTAACTCGCTTACCATTCTTCATGTTGAGCCTTTTGAGCACTCACTTATCATTTTTTTCTTGTTACAACCACAGCTTCTTGGAACTTCTATCCCGATGTATTTGCATGCCCAATATTGTACATGCAGGAGCCAAGTCTTTCATGTCAAACAACTTTGACATGTCTTCTTTCAACTTGCCAATCAACTTACTATCTTATCCAACATTAGCATATCATTGACATACAAGAGAAGGATAATGAACTTACCATCCATAAATCGATGAACATAAACACAGTGATCTGCAACTGTCCTTTAGTACCTGTGACTCAACATGAATGAATTGAACTTCTTAAACCACTATCTTGGGCTGGCTTTAGCTCATAGACACCATTCTTCAACTTACAAACTATCGGTTCTTTTCCTTTTACCTTAAACCCCTATAATTGAGTCATTTAGATCTCTTCTTTCAAGTCATCGTGAAGAAACATAGTCTTCACGTCCATCTATTCAAGATCAAGGTCTGTGTTGGTGGCTAGACCCAAGACGACTGTGACAGAAGTCATCTTCACAATAGGAGAGAAAACCTCATCAAAGTCAATACCCCTCATTTGTACAAAGCCTTTTCCATTAACCATGCTTTGTACTTCACCAATTTTCCATTCTCATCGTTATTTAGCTTGAACAACCATTTGTTTTTTAGAACATTCCTATTTTTAGGAAGTTAAACCGGCTCATAAGTCTTATACTTCTTCAAAGAACTTATTGCATCCCGCATTGCCTTCATTCACTCATCTTTATTATCATGAGTCACTGCTTCTCAGAAGCTCCTTGGCTTCCCTCATCAATAAGCAAAATATATTTGGATGCAGGATACTTAGTTGATGGTTGATGCTCTTGAGTAAACCTCCTAGATTGAGGTTTCGTAGTTTCTAACCAAAGTGACTGCAGTTCCCTTTACTCAATACCGTCATCATGTAGGAACCCCTATGCATCATCACGATCCAAATCATTTTGTCCACCTTTTCCAGCTATAGCCTGCACCGAAGAAGGAGTTGGTGCAAGATCAACCACTCCATCAACTATTTCAGAAAACTTATTAGTCTTCTCAACATCCTCGAAGAACTGATCTTCATGGAAAACCATGTCCCTACTTCTAATAATTCTTCTCTTCTCTAGATCCCATAACCTGTAACCAAACTCATTCCACCATAGCTAAGAAAAATGTAACTCACTAGCTTATCGTCCAACTCTAAATGCTGCTCCTTAGGTACATGTGCAAATGCCTTGCACCCAAACACCTTCAAGTGTGAATAGGAAACATTTTTACTTGTTTATCTTCTTTTTAGAAGATCAAAATTCAAAAGAACTAAGAGAGATCTGTTAATCAGATAACCGGGAGTTAGAACAGCGTCATCTCAAAATGACTTAGCCAGCCATGCTAATCTCATCATGTATCTCATCTTCTCAATAATAGTGTAGTTCATTCTCTCTACCACACCATTATACTGTAGAGTACTAAGAACTGTTTTTCATGTTGAATACTATGCTTTAAGCAACAACCTCTGAACTGGTTGGATGTGTATTGACCACCATTATCTATACAAAGACACTTCAAAAGCTTATCCGTTTCTCTTTTAACCATGACATGAAATTATTGAAAAATCTAGAACACTTGATCTTGTGATTTCAACACATACGCCCAAACTTTTCTGGATGCTTCATCGATAAACATGACAAATAACTTATTGCCACCCAATAATTCCACCTTCATGGGACCACAAACATAAGAATATACCAGATCTAACATATTAGATTTTAATTTTGATGTTTAAGAAAAAGCAACCCTATTTTGTCTGGCAAACAAATAGTAATCACATAGGTTAAGGGATGTGTCATGCCCTCAAAACTAGGCTAGATCCAAATCCGGTTTTATGGGTGTGAGAATTAGGGCCAATTGAAAATTTTCTTACACATAAAATACGAGCCCTAATTCCAGGTGAATCGAAGTCCTTTGTGAAGCTATGCTTGTTGATCAAGCAATCATAATCATACGCAGAACTAGAATCCATTTACTGTGCAGCTAGACATCATATTCAATCCATATAAGTTAATCACAAAATTTATTAAATAATTTGTCAAGTACTCCGAAGAATGAAAATTAAGGTTATAATTCTAAAGACAAATGAATTCAATAACCACACAAGGCCTCCAAACATGGCCTTATTACAAGAGTCTAATGCTTGATCTAAACATCACTACTAAGACACCTCAGATGAAGTCAACGACACTCCACTAAACAACCCCGCCATCTGGGAAAATCTCTTACAACTCCTGACCCTCTGATTCGACACTGACATTAGGACTTAGACACCAAAAGTAGTGGGTCAGGTTGATGTAATTTAACAAGAGGTAAACTGCAAGTAATGATGTTAGCCAACTAAATTAAATTATATTTTACCTCCTACACTAAATAAACTGAATGCAAACCAAATGAAATGAATGCACCAAAAATGGATATTCCCACTAGATACAATATGCAAAAATTGGTATTCCCACTAGATACAATATATCACACTGTACATGCTAGCTCGATGGCATACAACCACCTCCAAAATCATGGCATGAAACCCCCAACTCACAACACCCAAACCAATAAGAATTAAAGTGTTTTGATTGCATAATTTAAAGGTATATTATGATCATGTGGTATTTTCAATTTCTCTAAAGGTAAGCACTATACCACCTAGTAGTCATAGTTAGATAAGTATACACATCTAATTAAACCTTTCTTCGAAATAAGAATCTGAGCCACAATGCCATTGATCTACTTTTAGTGTCTATCATGAGATGCATCCCAGAAGTCACATTCCCATCACAGGCCCAATTCAAATCCATGTGTACATTTAGTTAATCCTCCTTAAGAACGGAACTCATTATATTTACAGGCCAAAGTTACATACATATTTATTTATTAATTAACTACTGGGCATGATATAGGGTTAAGTAATCTTACACTTTTAAAGTCACTTACCTATAGTGCAATTCACGTAGCTAAATTCTTTACTTATGGTTATCAATCCAAACCTATCACACTACCAATTAAAAAAGTTTTCCGGACCCTCACAGCCTAGCCGTGGCCGTTTTATAGCTTAACCATAGATGCGTATGAATTCGCCCTTTTTTGGGATTTTCTTCTGAAACCCGTCTTATATTTACCAATACAAATCTTCAAACTTACTAATAGATTTCCAACACATATGATCCTTAATAACACCTTAAAATCAATATTAAACAAAGGAAAACAAATAATTAAATCATTAGTTGTAGTCAAATCTTGTATTAAACTCCAATATGATATGACTAGAACCAATCACACACAAACCCCTATCTGGATTCAGTTCCCCAATCAAATCCTACAGATCCCAGAAAAATACATAAATCTCCTTAAGTTATTGAACCTACCCTAATCAATCCGAAAGGAACTAAATACAATCTAAGAGATTGGTACCTACCTAGGTTGCATACGGTATCCAACTAAACAAGAAAAAAGGAAAAAGAAAAAGAGATGATGATGATAGATGAGCCTTTTTTCTTCTTGAGAACCTGGTTCTCTACAGATGGCTAAGGCTTAGTACAAAAGGAGGTAGGGAAGAGGAATGGATGAAAAAGTGTGCACAAAGAGAAAATGATCAGAGGTTTTCAGGGTGTGCTTATGTAAAGGATTATCTAAATTACAAGGAAGGGCTCCCTACTCGTTAGTGAGTTTATAAAATTTAGAAAAAGGGCTTTTAGCTCATAAAGGTCCAATAACTTAGGCCCAAGGCCTAGGAAGGCTTTGCCAGTCATCTCCAATGGGCCCTACACAAAAAGCCATGTATGCAACAATCTAAAACCTCTAAACTGGCTTACCAAACAATCCATCTAACCCTATTACCTTGACTCGAACCGGACAAACCGACTTGATCCATAATTAAAAGATTTGGGACCTAACATCTCACCCTCCTCAAAGGAAATTTGGTCTTCCAAATAACTAGCATACCTTAAAAGGAAGGTGCGGGTATTATTTCTTCACTTCTTCTCTGAGCTCCCACGTAACTTTCTCCGGGCGATGATGTCTCCAATGAACCTTCACCCAATTGATAACGCAGTTCCTCAACACGTTCTCTTTGGTGTCAACAATGTCCACCGGTTGCTCGGTGTAGGTCGTATCATCCTGCACTTGCAATGGTTTGTACTGCAACATATGTGAAGGGTCAGCCACACACTTCCTCAGTATAGTAACATGGAAAACATTATGAACACCCAATAGCTCCAGCAGTAGTGCCAATCGATAGGCCACTTCATTGACCTTATTGATAATCTGGAATGGTCCAACATATCTCTTGGAGAGTTTCCCTTTCTAGCCAAACTATAAAGCACCACATGTAGGTGACACCTTAAAAAATACATGATCACCAACCTCAAACTTCAACTCTCTCCTTCTCTGTGTAACTCTTTTAGCAACTGCGAGTGATCTTAAACCTTTTCTAAATTTGCTTGACCTTATCACTAGATCTCTAACCACAGATGGTCCATGAAAACCTCAAGCTCTAAAATTTGCCCAACATATAGGAATTCTGCTTCTTCTCCCGTACAATGCTTTGAAAGGTGCCATACCAATGCCAAAATGATAGCTGTTCTTATATGCAAATTCACACAAAACTAATCTCATCCCCATTGGTTTTGAAATCCAATATACATGCCCTCAACATATCCTCCAAGGCCTGGTTTGTACATTCTCTCTGCCCATCGATTTAGGGATGGTAGGCTGTACTGAAACTTAACTTGGTTCCTAAAGCTTCCTGCAATGACACCCAAAACCGAGATACAAACTTGCTATCTCAATTGGAGACGATTGAAACTAGTGCTCGATGCAATCTTACTACTTCCTTAATATAAACATCTACCATTTTCTCCATTCCTTGACTAGTCTTAAACAATACAAAGTGAGCCGGCTTGGTCAAACGGTCTACTATCACCCAAATTGGATCAAATCCCTTCCTGGAATTAGGAAATCCCAACACGAAGTTTACAATCATGTGCTCCAAATTCCACTGACGAATCTCCAACCAATGTAAAAGACTTAGGGGTTTTCTATATTCTGCCTTAATCTGCTAGCAAACCAGACACTTTGCAACAAATTTTGTTATATCCTTCTTCATATTCTTCCACCACTAATGATTCGTTTGATCCTAATACATCTTGGTACTGCCAGGATGAATAGAAAACCAATTGTGGTATGCCTCTACTATAATTTCATCCTTCAAGTTTGGAAAGTTAGGTAAACAAATTCTATCCTTATAATATAAAATACCATCTTCCAGCTTAAAATCAAGTTTTTCAGCCATATGATCTTTAATTCTTGTTAACTCTAGGTCTAACAACTGGGGTTCTCTAATTCTTGGAAGTAGTTCAGGTTCCTATAAGATTATACTTGCCAACACTATCCTCTCACTAGTAGGCTGGAAATACATATTCATATCCTCCAAACATCAAACCTAAAAATACTCTACATTCATTCCAATAGTGAATGTTGGTTTTCGACTTAGTGCATCTACTACTATGTTAGCCTTCCCTGGATGGTACTGTAGTCTATACTCATAATCCTTAATATACTCCATCCATCTCCTCTGTCTCATGTCCAATTCACCATGTGTAAAGAGATACTGGAGGCTCTTATGATCTGAGTGCATTTCAAAGGTAGCTCTATAAAGATAGTGCCTCTGCATCTTCAAGGTTAAAACAACAACTGCTAGCTTCAAATCATGGGTTGCATAACCTTCAACTATCTTGACCCATAGGCCACAACCTTTCCATCTTGCATTAGGACACAACAAAGGCCAACTCTAGATGCATTAGTAAAGAACAGAAATCCATCACTGCCTGCAGGTAAGGTCAATACAAGGGTTGTAGTCAATCTTCTTTTCAACTCCTAAAAACTCTGCTCACAATCCTTGTTCCACACAAAAGGAATCTCGATACAAGTCAACTTCAATAGTGGAGCTGCTACCGTGGAAAATCCTTCCACAAATCAACGATAATAACCTGCTAGGGCTAGGAAACTTAGGATCTATGACACTGTCTTTGGCCTTTCCCACTTCACTACAGCTTTATTTTTTACTGGGTCCACTGATAAACCTTCCCTAGAGATCATCTAACCAATGAATACTACCTGCTCCTACCAGAATTCACACTTACTTGCCTTAGCGAACAATTGGTGCTCCCTCAATGATCGTGAGCTATAAGTGTAGAGCCGTGATGTAGTAATAACTGGTGAGACCAGGTCAAGTCATAAGGAACAATGCATTTTAAGGTTCCTTTTCAATTTGTACCTGCCCTAAATAAAAATCTAAAACTAGCCTAATTTAAAAACTAACAAATACAAGCATCTTACTTGCCAAAATTAAATTAATTACAACTAAATAAAATGAAGCTTTACTAAAACTAAAACCCTAAATCTAAAACTTTTTTTAAAATAAAACTAAAGTTGCTACCAAAAATAAAACACAAGTTAGAACTTCCAAAAATAAAAAGTTATTAAAATTAGAAACTACAACTATGTTAACTTTCTAATTCTTAAAGAACTTTTTAATTTCAAAATCTTTACAATCAAATACTTTTAGAAAGAATCTCAAATCTGAAAATTACTTAAAGCTATCAAAAACCTAAAATTAGTAACAAATCTAAAATTAGACAATCAACACAGTTTATGGAATGTATGCCATGTAACTATTGCAAAATTTTCTAATATGAGATGCAAAATTTAAATAAAATATGATCCCAATCTAATGTACTCCTAAACTAGATTTAATGGCTAAAAATCACGCTCTACTAATGCAAGAACATAAAAAAATTGAAATTAAAAAAATATTCTAAAATGCAAAAAAAAAAAATGCATGAATAATGATTACCAAAAATAAAAATTCTGATATGCAGTTTGACAGTCAGTCTTAGTTTAGGCTTTTGGAAATTGAACTTACCATAATCTTTTGAATCTGAACATTGGGATTTTAGAATTTACGCATCAAGGTTCAATTCATCCAATTTTTATAGTAAAAGTCACTGATTTGATATGTCTATTAATTCCAAACTTTCGGACCAAAAATCTGCCATGTGCAAATTTCTATGCATAGAATTTTTGACTGGCAAGTGTTTCAACAACTAAAAACATAACCTCCCTTAATATTTTTTTCTCTTGAATTTTTATGATATGAAGTTAACTTATCCCGCAATGGTTCCTCCAAATCTCAAGGAAAATAATCTTTTTCTATCATGTTTTAAATTGCCAATATTTGGACAAAAAACAATGATTGTTTGTTGTCTAATTTTACTGTATTTTTAAATCCGAAATTTGTTCCTTTAATTTCCCAAAAAAAATCATGAATTCCTAATCTAAAATTCCAGTTTCCAATAACTAAACTAATATATGATATGAATGCATGCTTCTAAAAATTAATCACAGCCATAAATCATGCAACATCAACACTATAACAAATTGCAGATTTGCCGATGAAATTTGCAGACGTAGTCTAAACATGTCGCAAAAAATGTGTTTAGCCGACACATCACAGCATTGACAAAGGTTTTCTCGACGCTCTCTTGTAAATGTTGGAACATTTCATTGATAAACAGGGTGGCACCATCTGATTTTTGGAGGGAAAGCTTTCCCAACATGAAATTAATTTTTGCCTATGCATTACAACGTCGCAAAACAATTTTAATTAAACTGACGCTCTGAATGCATCGGGCATTATGAAAACGGGTCTCCAAATGTTGTGATCGCATTAGAGATGCTTATAACAACAATTGCCGATGTTAGATATTTGCATCGGGGAACATCTTAAAAAACTATACCCCGTTTGCTCTCTCATCTCAGTCTGCCCTTTGTTTCTTCTCACCATCCTAGCAAACCAATATCCACATCCAGCCCCTTTGTTTCTCCTCACCATTAGCACAAAGCCATCTCAACATCTAGTTAAGGCCTATTTGTTATCACTCTTCTCAGGCCAAGTAGCAGCATCTTGTGTTGCCTTTGACGATCAAGCAAAAAAGAGGCGAGCCGCAGGCAGCCCAGAACACCCATCCATACCTCCCACCCAAGACTAGCCATGATGGAAAATGCCCATCCAGGAGAGCCTAGCCTCCATTTTTTCTCATCGTGAGGTCGTGAGATCACAGACGTTCAACCCAGCCCTCTATTTGTTCTCACCGTGAGGTCGTAGACGTTTAACCCAGCCCTCTATTTCTTCTCACCGTCAGAACAAACCAATCTCCACCGTCATCCATCCATCTGCCCATCTCCACCATCCACTACTGCCACAACCATCCCCTTCCCACAAACCAACCCCAGCCACCATAACCTCACTCCCAACCCCTACCTTTCCCAGACTTGAAATAGACCCATCCCTAGCCACCATAGTCTCACTCTTGACCCCTGCCCTACCTACAATCCAGAGCCTTTTTCATCTTTTGAAGCCCCATGACCACTGTTAAACCCTAAACACATTTAACCCATTCAAAACCCCTCCACGCCATTCCAATGCCACCACACTCCATCCCATCCAACATCCATCAAATCCCAACTCCCTAACCGACTGACCCTTTTTACATCGTAAGCCCCAACCATCACTATTAAAATCCCAACTGGGTGTTCTTCAAATAAATTTACCACATTGATTTGCTCTTACCTACTTTATCATACCCAAAGCCCAATGATGTAGATATCTCATGATCATCTACATCTCTCTTGGTGCATTGTTCTCTTTAATTGATCCGATCTAACAATTTCTACTACTAAGCCCAATGATGCCAATTGTCTAATCCTCTTTGATTTCTATTACCAAGCACTAAACCTATTTGGAAGACAAAGAAGAGCGCAGCATCAAAGGAGTAGAAAGAGAGCAAAAACATATTTGAACTCTGTGCCAAGTCGACATCTTCTTCTTCCTTTTCTCCATTGCTTTTGTGAGTTCCATTTCTTTTTTTCTTTCTCCAGCTCTGTGTTTGGGTATTTTACATGCTTCTTCTAGAGCTCATTTTTTTTATTGATTTTTCCAGTTTTGATGCCTTTAAATGCTAAACTCAAAAGAGAAACTCTAAATTCTAAATTCTATTTTCTTTTTCTTTTTCTTTTGGAAAGTTGAAATTTAAAATTCTTAACTTCACAAAAAATATATATATGTTCTCTAATGTTACTTGCATGATGGAAAGGAATATAGATGGTAAAGAAACAAAGATGGAAATTACTCAAATAATGGTACAGGAAAGGAGATGGTACTAGCCGAACAGCCTGGGCACGCAGTCCATAGTCTTTGGTTCCCTTACCATATGAGGTGTGGGATTTGAGGATTATGGGGTCTTATGTATTAGGATTACTGATTTTTTTATGGCAAATCTGTCTTTATTTCCTTTTCAATCAACCATAATCCTAACCATAGGAACTGGGCTTACATATAAACTATCTCCAAACGTTAACCAAAGAATGAAAAGAGGTTCCAAATCAAGAAAAAGAAATGAAATCATGATGGAATGGTACTAGCATGGGATCCATAGGGGATTTCTATCTTGGCAGCAAGCCATAGTAGCATTTTTCTGGTGTGCTGAAACTAGTTGTTAAAATCCATTGAGGCGGGCTTAACCTCCTACCCTTGGCATTAGTTTAAAATTTAAAAATGACTGAATCATAGTCCTTTTTAAAATATTTAAATTAAGAGAACTAATTCAATGAATATTATTTTGGTAAGTTTGAAATCTTTTTTAGCTTTTATGTTATTTTTAATCAACATGCTACTATCTTGTTTATGTTTAAGATGTTTGATGCACAATGTGATTAGCTTATTAATTAACCCTTGATAAGATATGGACAAGACTTGGACGACACTGGATAGTCAAGATCCTAAGGTGAAAATTGGTCAGGAGTATTGTGAAAGGGTGAAGTCATTTATTGAATTTGCAAAGGTGAACGCGTAGGATGCTACTGAGATTTGGTGCATGTGTAGGGTTTGCAAGAACAATCGTAGGTATGACTATGAAACTGTGAACTTTCATATTTGCCTTTGGGGTATGCAAGCATCCTACAAGACCTGGATTTACCACAGAGAAACAATACCTCCTATGGATGAAGTTGTCGAATCAGAACATGGGGTTGAGAGTGATTATGAGGATCGGGATGAATATCCAGAAATGATGGAAGACCATTACATGGGAACTCACACCGATGCTAAGGCCATCCAGAGTAACGCGATACATCACTTTGAAAGGATGTTAGATGCTGCTCAATGCCCTCTTTAGCCGGGTTGCTCTTCAAATAACACTACTAGATTTTGTCGTTAAGATGATAGAACAAAAGGTGAAGGGAAAGTGAAGTAACAAGTCATTTAACAATGTAATGCAGATACAAAGGGCACTCTTGCCAGACAGTAATCTTGGTCCTGATTCAATTTACGCAACAAAGAAGATACTGTTTGACGTGGGACTGGGATATGAGCACCTTGATGCTTGTCAAAATGATTGTGCCTTGTTTTGAAGGAGAACGCAGTTTTAGATAAATGCCGAGCATGCGGGGAGTCCAGATACAAGCTAAATGATAGGAACGGCAAGAAGATCCCTCATAAGGTTTTATGTTACTTCTTGTTGATACCAAGGTTACAGAGACTTTACATGTCCAGAAGACTGCCACACACATGAGATGGCACAGTGAAAAATGCAAAGATGATGGGATAGGTAGGCATCCGGTTGATTGTGAGGAATGGAAGGATTTTGATAAGGAGCATCCCGATTTTGCAAGGGAGACCCATAATATAAGGGTAGGGCTAGCCTCTGATGGGTTCAACCCTTTCGGGGACATGAGCACATGCTACAGTATGTGGCCTGTTATGCTTATGCTGTACAACTTACCACCCTGGATCTGGATGAAAGAGCCATTCTTCATGATGCCACTACTTATTCTTGGACCGCATCAACCTGGAAATGATATTGATATTTATCTTCGACCCCTAATTGATGAGTTGAAGGAGTTATGGGATAATGGTGTCAAAACTGATGATGCCTCCAGCATGAAGAGTTTCAAATGCGTGCTGCTGTGTTGTGGATCATAAATAACTTCCCCGCATATGGTAACTTGTCTGGGTGGAGCACCAAAGGCTGTAAGGCTTATCCCACTTGTAATGATGATTCCTTATTGGTTAGGTTAAAAAGAAAGCTTGCTTACATAGGCCATAGAGCTTACTTGCCTAAGCGGCACAATTGGCGATGTAGTAAGGACTTTAACGGTAAGTATGAGAATCGAGTGAAGTCATTGGAGTTGCCGCCGGTGGAAAAGGTACAAGTACAATTGGAGCAGCTGCCAGATATAAGGTTTGGGAAGCACTCTAGCAATAAGAAAAGACTCCATGACCCTGTAAACTTCAACTGGACGAAGAAAAGCGTTTTCTATGAGCTACCATATTTTAAGAAGTTAAAGCTCTGACACAACATTGATGTCATGCACGTAGAGAAGAATATATATGAAAATCACCTTTGCATGATAGTGGGCATAGACAAGAGGAGCAAGGCCACAGGGCATGCCCTTTGCACCTATCACGAGGGCTCCCAATGTTTCTAATAGGGAACGCCACATGGCCCATTGGTTTGTGTTGTAAAATACTCCTGAGGTCATACCTTATATAGAGTAAGTGGTTCAATTTAACTAATTGTATGCATTACATGTAAACTTTATGATCTTCCTATGTGTTACACTAATCTATGTATAACTAATCTCTTGAGTAGGGAGCTTAAGAGGCAAATGAATGAGCCCGAGGGACACAACATCACTAATATACAATGGGAAGAATTTTTTGGATGGTTCAAAGATCATGTACGTAAAATATATGCACAATAAATGTTATCAACCTGAAACACTAAGTACTCACGTGTCTAGTTTTTATGTGGATACAAATGAATCAACGAAGATCTCATGGGTCTCCAGAAGCAACCGATGAACTATGGGCATTGGCAAATTGTCCTAATTGTCTGGTGCGTCAATATTCAGGATGTAGAGTAAATGGCATCCAGTTCATCACCAGAACGGCGACAACCGTCACAAGAGTCAGAATAGTGGGTTGGTTCAAGGGGAACCACAATGAGGAAAAAATTGACTTTTTCGGTTACGTGACCAATATTTTTTAACTCTCATACATTAATGGTTCTGAAGTGGTTTTGTTCAAATGTGAATGGTATAATACTGGTAATAAATCTAAAATACATATTGATGCACATGTGACAAGCATTTACATTAGGGATCGGTGGGAGGCAGAGGATCCCTTTGTCTTGCCAAATAAGGTAAATCAAGTGTTTGATCGTGAACTCCAAGTGCAGAGTAGGATGGAAAAGAATTCCTCCTTCTAGTTGATCTTCAAGGTTGGTGGTGTGGCTTTAGGGCTAAGCCTCCTTGATGACTTGAGATGGAGAGAAGAAGAGAGGGAGAGATGGAGTGTAGAAATCTAGAGGTGGGAGGTGGGTAATTCTTCCATGAAGAATATGGGAGAAAGGTGCCCTATTTATACTTTTTCAAGTCCTACTCCTTCTCAAACTTTAAAAATCTTAAAAACAATAAAAAATAAAAGAAAAAAGGGCTCCAACCAATGCTTTGGACGTGCAATATCCTTGGGGATTTTTTTTCTTTTTATTTTTCTCTTCTTTCCTTCTTTGTTTTTGCCACCTTGCATTGAGATCTTTTGAGAGATGAAATAGGGATAAGAATCCTCTCTTAGAATCAAACTTGGCCCACATGAGGTGTAGATCTTCCCCTTTTATCTCTTTGCATCGTCAACTTTCCTTTTTTGGAAAGTTCTCCTTGTTGGCTCCTAACTTAAAGAGATCTTCTAGATAATTCTCCCTTGATTTTTTCCTTTATTTTTTCAATCAAAATCTAATCCAAAATCTCTTTTGGACGTTGAATAGCCTGCTTGGATATTTTTTTTTTCAATTAAATCTTCTCCTTCTCAAAAAAAGAACTCCTATGTGGCTTTCCTTGTCCATCTTTGATGAGATATTCTTCAAATTCTCTTCAAAATCTCTTGAAAATGTGCAACAAATAAATGGACCCCATCTTAGATGTTTTACAAGTGTGCCCCACACATGTGCATGTGTGTGTGGGACCATGAAGCCGACTTTTTGCAATTTTCTTCCAATTTCTTTTTCTCTTCAATTCTGCTCTCCTTTCTCTTGAAAATCAATTCCTTGCCTCAATTCTTTACAAATGGGACCCATATAATCAATTTCCTACAAAACAGATGTGAATTCATGTGAAAAGACAATTTTACCCCTAACACCACATATGCATAACTGTGGGCCCATTTCTCATGAAATGATAAGAAAAATGTACATCATTCTTCATGATTTTGTATGAATGAACTAATGATGAAGAGAATTCAATTTATTTCATGAGAAAAATTATTTTCACAAAACTTTCCAAAAATAGACTTTCTAAAAATAGCAGGTTTCATGAATTTATGCAAAAAGTGTGATTTTTAAGCAATTTATGCAGAAAAATATAAAGATGAATTTAAAATGAATTAAACCATGATATCACACTAAATGAGGCTCTTTCAAGTTAATAAGTCCTTAAAATGGGTCAAAATGTGTATGAAAACATGCATTTTTAAAGACTCATCACACCCCCCAACCAGCGTTTTGCTAGTCCCTAGCAAAAAAATGCGATAAAATATGAGGAATTCATCCTAACCTAATCTTATCTTAAACTAATGCAATGCAATAAAAGTAAACATGAATGCAACGCCACTTTCGCTGGCACTCTCGACTGCATTTAACTTATGCAGCAAGCCCTTAAACCCCTAGGTTCCCCCTAGTGGACGAGTTGTGCCTCGTGAGGGTTTGCAGTGAATATACCCACAAAATTCTCTTTTTTGTTTAATGAAAAAAAATAAACAAATGAATAAAAGAGAAAAGAAATTCCCCAAAAGAAAATTCACTCATATCAGATATTTTCGAAATCTGGAATAATTACACTTTCAGACTTTTCAAATTCCGGTCCACAATTCTATTCTCAAAAACTTTCTCAAATTCAAACCAACTTGCGTGCATTGTGCGAAATTGTATACATCAAAAACCTATTTCGGATATTCTACAATAATGCTGCAAAAACAGAATTTTTCCTTCAAATAGTTTGATCCCCTGAAATTTAGCAAAAAGAAATTTCCTCTCAAAGTTACTAAGATAGTTGCCACTTTACTATTTACTTCGGTTGGCCTCTTTTTCTCTCACTATCTTTTTCCGACGCAAGAGTTCCCAAGTTCATACGATATAAGAAAAGTTAGGATCCAGAGAGCAAATCTAGTCCTTGTCCTTCCCCGCACATACTCCCTTGCAAACTCTTACGGACACTCTTCACTCTCTTACTTTTTCCAACGTAGAATTTTCCAAGTTCATATGATATAGCAAAAGTTGGGATCTAAGGAGCAAACTTAGTCCTTATGCTTTTCCGCACATATCCCTTGAAAATTTCTACGGACACTCGTTGGGCCATAATTCATCTTTATTTTTATTTTTTTTTTCTTTCCTGTGACTGTGCAATGTTTAGGTCCCTTAAGCTTTCTAATTAACTCATGTAGCGAGCGTTAGGCCAATGACTCCCAAACTAGATGGCTTTAGGGCACTAGATATGGAAATATCCCTCCGCGCTTACTAGCTCGAGTTAAAAAGGCTACGAACCCAAACTAGTCACAAATTGCTCATTATATGCTCTTTTTTTTTTCACTCTTGTTTTTTTTTTTAAACCAAAGTAAACACTAGGTGGCAATTCTCATTTCACTCCAATTAATTCATCGTGGTTCTAATATATACAATTTACCAACAATGAACCAGGAAACAAAAATATTCTACAAACTAAATTTCAAGTTCACATTGTATTCTCCAGAAAAATTCCAAAAAAAACCAGCATCAAAGCTTCATATCCAAAATTGTCGAAAAAAATGTATACGTGTATGTATAGGAAGAGCAAGTTTTGGTTATCTTTTGATAGGTTTTCTCCTTCAGAAAATGCAAACTTTCTTTTTACTTCCTTCCAAAAGTATGAAAATTCCAGATTTCTATATATCTTCAAATCGCTTCAATTCTTTTGAAAACTTTCTTTTATGAAATGAAAAGCAAATGAGAAAAACAAATGAGAGATAAATGCAAAAGTAAATGAAAATGTAAAAAAAAAAAATGCGGGCAAAAATTCCTAAAACTAAAAAAAAAGGTCTAAAAAAAACATTAAAAGCTTTAAAAAAAACCTATATGCCGAAAAGTAAAAAAAAAAAAAAAACCTATATGCCTAAAAGTGGACAAGCGTGCTTGTTCCCACCCCCCAACCGATTATGTGCATCGTCCTCGATGTATATGAATGGAATATAAACAGTAAGAAAAACATGAGGAAACAAAACAGTAAAAGAGGGTAAGGAGAAGAGGCACCTGAAATTATGTCTGAGTTGCTCCCTGTCCAAGTTTAGACAAAAATAAAAAAAAGCAAAACCATAATATACATAGTATACACAGCAAAAGGCCTCTGTCAAATCCAAGGCCGATCAATCCTTGTATATAGGATCATCAAGAGAAATTTCATCCTCCTCAGGTGGTGTGATCTCCAAGAATGGCTTCAATCTTTGGCCATTGACTTTGAACATTTGGCCATCCTTTGGATCGAAAATCTCAACAGCACCATATGGAAAAACTGTTTTGACGATGTACGGACCAGTCCATCGAGAGTTGAGCTTACCAGGAAATAAACGAAGCCTAAAATTGTAAAGGAGGACTTTTTGCTCAGGGTGGAAATTTTTCCTGATGATTTGATTATCATGAAAAACCTTTGCCCTCTCTTTGTATATTTTAGAATTAACATAGGCTTCTCTGCGCAACTCTTCCAATTCATTCAGTTGTAGTTTCCTATTAGATCCAGCTTTATCTGTATCAAGGTTGAACTGTTTAATAGCCCAATAAGCTCTATGCTCAAGTTCCACTGGCAAGTGGCAAGCTTTCCCATAAATTAGCCGATAAGGAGACATTCCAATAGGAGTTTTGAAAGCTGTCCGATAAGCCCATAATGCATCGGTTAGTCGAGTAGACCAATCTTTTCGATTAGGGTTTACGGTAGTCTCCAAAATCCGCTTGATTTCACGATTTGATACCTCTACTTGCCCACTAGTTTGTGGGTGATAAGGGGTGGCCACTTTGTGAGTTATTCCGTATTGCTTCATAAGGGCCTCAAAAGTTCTATTACAAAAATGCGATCCCCCATCACTTATAATGGCACGAGGGGTTCCAAATCGTGAAAACACATCCTTCAAAAATCTCTGAACAGTTTTAGCATCATTACTCCGGCAAGGAATAGCTTCTATCCATTTTGAGACATAATCAACAGCAACCAAGACATAAATGAAACCAAAACTAGGAGGAAAAGGTCCCATAAAGTCTATACCCCATACATCAAAAATTTCAATTACCAAAATTGGGTTCAAAGGCATCATGTTTCTTTTTGAAATATTACCCAATTTTTGGCAGCGCTCACAGGCCTTGCAAAATTCATGAACATCCTTAAAAAGTGTGGGCCAATAAAAACCACATTGTAATATTTTGCAGGATGTCTTTTTAGCAGAAAAATGGCCTCCACAAGCCTGTGAATGACAGAATGATATGACACTAGGAATCTCATCATCTGGCACACACCTCCTGATAATTTGATCTGGGCAGTATTTGAACAAGTATGGATCATCCCAGAAAAAATGTTTCACCTCAGAAAAGAACAAATCTTTATCTTGCTTAGTCCAATGACTAGGAATACTGCCCATAGCAAGATAATTTGCTATATCTGCAAACCAAGGGGGTTTGGATAATGCAAAAAGGTGTTCATCTAGAAAATTGCCCTTGATTGGTGTTGGCTTAATAGTATCAGAAATGACAAGTCTAGAAAGGTGATCTGCCACAACATTTTCTACTCCTTTCTTATCTCTGATTTCTAAGTCAAATTCCTGGAGTAAAAGGATCCATCTAATCAGTCTGGGCTTAGCATCTTTCTTAGAAAGAAGGTACTTTAGCGCGGAATGATCAGTAAACACCACAATCTTAGATCCAATCAAGTAAGAGCGAAATTTGTCAAGTGCAAAGACCACTGCCAATAATTCCTTCTCAGTGGTTGAATAGTTGATCTGTGTACTATTCAGGCTCTTACTTGCATAATAAATCACGTAAGGCTTTTTATCCTTACGTTGTCCCAAAATAGCCCCAACCGCAAAATCACTGGCATCACACATGAGTTCAAAAGGAAGGTTCCAATCTGGAGGTTGCACAATTGGAGCAGACGTTAGCATACCTTTTAATTTTTCAAAGGCCACTTGGCATGCCTCAGTCCATTCAAATTGTGCATCCTTGGATAACAGTTCACAAAGAGGGCGAGATATAGAACTAAAATCTTTAATGAACCTTCTGTAGAACCCTGCATGCCCTAAGAATGATCTTATATCTCTTACGGTTTTGGGTGTGGGTAAGTTGGCAATCAAATCAATTTTAGACTTGTCAACTTCTAGACCTTTTTCAGACACAATATGACCAAGGACAATTCCCTGGCGAACCATGAAATGGCATTTTTCCCAATTGAGTACCAAGTTCTTTTTTTCGCATCTGGTGAGAACAATCTCGAGGTTGGTCAAACAATCCTCAAATGAGTCACCAAACACAGAGAAATCATCCATGAAGACCTCGAGAATGCATTCCACCATGTCACTAAAAATACTCAGCATACAACGCTGAAATGTGGCGGGAGCATTACATAACCCAAAAGGCATTCGCCGATAAGCAAAAGTACCAAAGGGGCATGTAAATGTAGTTTTCTCCTGGTCTTCAAGGGAGATTTCTATTTGGTTATATCCAGAATATCCATCAAGAAAACAATAGTACTGGTGGCCAGCTACCCTTTCCAAAATTTGGTCCATAAAGGGTAGAGGGAAATGGTCCTTACGTGTGACTGCATTAAGTTTCCTGTAGTCTATGCATACCCTCCATCCTGTGGAGACTCGGGTAGGAACAAGTTCATTTTGCATATTTTTAACTACAGTGATACCGGTTTTTTTGGAACGACCTGGGTAGGGCTGACCCACTGGCTATCTGAGATGGGATAGATTATGCCCACATCAAGCAGTTTAATCACCTCAGCCCTAACCACTTCTTGCATGGTAGGATTAAGCCGGCGTTGCATCTGCCTACATGGTTTTGCATCCTCTTCAAGGTAGATGCGCTGCGTACACACTAAAGGATCGATTCCTTTGATGTCAGCCACATTCCAAGCAATCGCATTCTTGTGTTGTTTGAGTACTTTCAATAATTGGGCCTCTTGATTCTCAGTAAGAAGCGAAGAAATAACTACTGGGTAGGTCTCCTCATCCCCAAGGTAAGCATATTTGAGGTTAGAAGGGAGGGGTTTCAAATAAGGTTTGGGTGGTTCAACCTGAGATGGAAGAGGTGGTGCACCATTTGGTACAAGCTCCTCAAACTTGGGTGTCCAGATAGCATGAGCTTCTTCCATAGTGTCATTATCCATTTCCTCAAGAAAGTCTATATCCTCATTGGCCTCAAGCATCAGTGCAATGTGGGAGTTAACACACTCCTCTAAATCATCCTCCAGCACAGTATTCACAGAGTTCATTTTAAGGAGATCATCATCAATATCCTCAGGATGTTTGTTTAAATTGAATATATTTAGTTCAATGGTCATATTTCCAAAAGAAAGTTTTAACATTCCATTCCGGCAATTGATTAATGCATTTGATGTTGCTAAAAATGGTCTTCCCAAAATTACCGGAATCTGAGCATTGTGATTATGTACTGGTTGAGTGTCCAATACATAAAAATCAGCAGGAAAATAGAATTTTTCAATTTGCACTAATACGTCTTCTATTACCCCCCTTGGTTTCTTGATCGAACGATCTGCGAGTTGTAGAGTAACCTTGGTAGGTTTCAACTCGCCTAGCCCCAGTTGTTGATAAACTGAGTAGGGTAATAGATTAACACTGGCCCCCAAGTCTAGTAAAGCCTGACCAATCCGGTGATTTCCAATGGTGCACGATATGGTGGGGCATCCCGGATCTTTGTCTTTCTGGGGTGTGCTCCCGTTTAGGAGTGCACTAACTTGCTCAGTGAAAAAAGCTTTCTTTTGTACATTCGTCCTACGCTTGACAGTGCAAAGATCCTTAAGGAACTTAGCGTAGGATGGAATCTGATTTATTGCATCCAATAGAGGAATATTGATTTTAACATCCTTAAAAATGTCTAAGATCTCCTGGTTTGGGATTGGCTTCTTGGGGTGGGTCAACCTTTGTGGAAAAGGGGCAATGGGTGTGACAGTTATGGGGTAAGGACCTTTTTCATTCTCAACAACAATTTTTGCATTAGTACTATCCTTTTTAATCTTTTCATTCAAATCCGAGGAGACATGTTGTTTATCTTTTTCTGGATTGTCTTGAAGTTCTTTGCCACTGCGTAGAGTGACTGCCTGAACATGCTCCTGATAGTTTGGGTTAGTTATGTCGTTCACTTCAAACTGGCCTTTTGGGTTTGGGAGAGGTTGAGCAGGAAATGTTCCTTTCCCTTGAATTTGAAGGCTACGTTTGATTTGTTCGACAGAAGTTTCTAACCTTTGGATAGCCTGCTGGTTATTCTGAATCATTTGTTGATTATTTTGCATATTTTGCATAAATTGTTGTTGAGAATGAACTAGCATACTGAGGGACTCCTCCAATGACCTATTATGAGCTTGTGGTGCATAAGATGTATTATGTTGTGGAGACATGTATGCACCAGAATTTGATGGTCTTTGGGGATTATACTCAGGTGTAGTACTTGGCCCATTCCTCCAGCTAAAATTTGGGTGGTTTCGCCATGAAGGATTATACGTGTTCCCCATGGTATTTGTATTGAACGGCTTTTGGTATGAGTTCAAAATGTTAGCCTGTTCTTGAATTGCTTCCTGTAATGCAGGTCCAGTTGGACAGTCTGCTGACAAATGATCTTCAGAAGCACAAATACCACAAACCATGATTGTATCCTTGTTCTTTCCAAGTTTCAGGGTTTCTATTTCTCTTGTAAGTGCAGCAAGCTTAGCTTGAATTTCAGTTTGATTGTTCAGATGATAGATTCCTCCTCCCTTAGACTGGTTCAATGACCTGGATTGATCCGCCCCATCAGACGAGGCCCATTTTTGTGCATTTTCGGCCATTAGTTCCAAGAATTCCCACGCTTCATCAATTTGTTTTTGATCGAATTGACCATTGCACATCATCTCAATAAATTGACGGGTATCAGGGGTTAAACCCTCAATAAAAATCTCGATGAGACGATATGTTTCATATCCATGATAAGGACATGCAAGGACTAATTCGTTAAATCTTTCCCAACACTTATAATAGGGTTCCTTAAGATTTTGTCTAAACATCATAATTTCCCTTTTCAAAGTGTTGGTCTTATGCTGTGGGAAGAATTTCTTCAAAAATTCAGTCTCTAGGCCTTTCCAGGTGTTGATTGAACTTGGTCTAAGAGAGTGGAGCCAAGTCTTAGCTTTATCTTTCAAAGAAAATGGAAATAATCGAAGTTTGATTACATCCGGCATTACATTTTGTAACTGAAGTGTTGAGCATACTTCATCAAATTCTTTTAGGTGCAAGTATGCACTTTCAGAGTCAAGCCCATGAAACTTGGGTAGAAGTTGGATCATGCCTGGTTTGATCTCAAATTGACCCGTGATTGGGGGCATCACTATACAGGATGGTGTAGTTTGTCGAGCGGGGTTCAAGTAATCACGTAAAGTCCTAGGTGGCTGATTAACCTCCACACCATTGCGGTCCCCATTGTTATTCCCATTCCTGAATTGGGCATCATTGTTACCGGACCCACTCGCCATTGAAGACAATCTCAAAGGACTGGAGGGTCTAGGAGATTCTTTCCTTTCTAATCTATGCGCGGATCCTCTTTGCTAAATTGGCTGAGAGGGCTTGTCCTTTCTTTTTGGAATTTTGAGATTTGAAAAAAAAACCTAAGTTATGAAAGCAACTAAAAAAAAAAACTCCCTTGGGTTGAAAAGTTTCCTTAAGTTTTCCAATCTAGTCCTACGAAACCAACTCGGCAGTTAGCCACCAGGAAGTGGTAGAGTCACAGATGGACCCGTTTGAAGGACCAGTTTCCTGAACAGACAAGCTGTCGCGCACTACAGGGGCAAAGGCTTTCTTAGACACCGAGAAGATTAAGGACAATGACTAGATCACTTTTGGTAAACTTTCTTCCCAAAAGAAGTTGAGACAAGTTGAAAAACAATAACTTTTCCAATTTTAGAAAGTTTCTAAAAATCAGAGTGATGTGTACTTTCTAGCATTCCATGCACATTCCTATTCCAAATTAGGGCGGCTTAGCATTCCATGCATGTCTTCCTATTTCTAGAAAGATACCACAATGAAACCACAACCACAAAACAATGTAAAAAAAAGAAAGTTAGAAAAATTACCTTAAATGGCGCTCCCCGGCAACGGCGCCAAAAACTTGATCGTGAACTCCAAGTGCAGAGTAGGATGGAAAAGAATTCCTCCTTCTAGTTGATCTTCAAGGTTGGTGGTGTGGCTTTAGGGCTAAGCCTCCTTGATGACTTGAGATGGAGAGAAGAAGAGAGGGAGAGATGGAGTGTAGAAATCTAGAGGTGGGAGGTGGGTAATTCTTCCATGAAGAATATGGGAGAAGGGTGCCCTATTTATACTTTTTCAAGTCCTACTCCTTCTCAAACTTTAAAAATCTTAAAAACAATAAAAAATAAAAGAAAAAAGGGCTCCAACCAATGCTTTGGACGTGCAATATCCTTGGGGATTTTTTTTCTTTTTATTTTTCTCTTCTTTCCTTCTTTGTTTTTGCCACCTTGCATTGAGATCTTTTGAGAGATGAAATAGGGATAAGAATCCTCTCTTAGAATCAAACTTGGCCCACATGAGGTGTAGATCTTCCCCTTTTATCTCTTTGCATCGTCAACTTTCCTTTTTTGGAAAGTTCTCCTTGTTGGCTCCTAACTTAAAGAGATCTTCTAGATAATTCTCCCTTGATTTTTTCCTTTATTTTTTCAATCAAAATCTAATCCAAAATCTCTTTTGGACGTGGAATAGCCTGCTTGGATATTTTTTTTTTCAATTAAATCTTCTCCTTCTCAAAAAAAGAACTCCTATGTGGCTTTCCTTGTCCATCTTTGATGAGATATTCTTCAAATTCTCTTCAAAATCTCTTGAAAATGTGCAACAAATAAATGGACCCCATCTTAGATGTTTTACAAGTGTGCCCCACACATGTGCATGTGTGTGTGGGACCATGAAGCCGACTTTTTGCAATTTTCTTCCAATTTCTTTTTCTCTTCAATTCTGCTCTCCTTTCTCTTGAAAATCAATTCCTTGCCTCAATTCTTTACAAATGGGACCCATATAATCAATTTCCTACAAAACAGATGTGAATTCATGTGAAAAGACAATTTTACCCCTAACACCACATATGCATGACTGTGGGCCCATTTCTCATGAAATGATAATAAAAATGTACATCATTCTTCATGATTTTGTATGAATGAACTAATGATGAAGAGAATTCAATTTATTTCATGAGAAAAATTATTTTCACAAAACTTTCCAAAAATAGACTTTCTAAAAATAGCAGGTTTCATGAATTTATGCAAAAAGTGTGATTTTTAAGCAATTTATGCAGAAAAATATAAAGATGAATTTAAAATGAATTAAACCATGATATCACACTAAATGAGGCTCTTTCAAGTTAATAAGTCCTTAAAATGGGTCAAAATGTGTATGAAAACATGCATTTTTAAAGACTCATCAGTGTTCTATGTCAATGATACCAAATTAGGCCCAAATTGGAAAGTTATAGAACGGGTCAAGCATCGGGGCGTTTGGAATGTGCAAGAGCAAGATGATGAAAGAGGCCAAAATGTGATAAGCGAGCCGTATCGGCATGAAGAAGCCACTGAAATTGTTCCAATCCTTGTTAATGAGGATTTTTCCTTCTGTTACACTAGGGATGATATTAAGCCAGAGATCATCCCTGAGGATAATGAACCAATTATCAATGATGGTGATGACGAGGATGAAACATTGGCAGAGTACATAGATGAAGATGAAACTAATCAATCCGACCCTGATATTGATTCTGATATGGAATTATGATATGTAAACATTTTTTTCATGTGTATGGACAAATATTTTAATGCAATGCAATCATTAATTTACCTTTCAATCGGCAAATGATTGTGTGTGTTTATTTTTTTTTATATGTGGTGATTTTATGTTAATTTATTTATCATAGTGGTTAAAAATGCAGAACAAAAGAAAAGTTTATGTAAAACCTAGAGCATTGATCGAAAAGAAGAATGCTTACGAGTCAGCTAGAAATAAGAATATTGGAAGGAATATAACCCAAATGAGTAAGGTGGGAGCAAGGCAGTTAGAACGAGCACTTCACATTCCATCTTGGCATCAACTCTCATTTGAAGACAAAGATGATGACGTCGACTTGGAGTATAGACCATCCAGGAGTGAGGAAGAGTTGCGTTCCTCGAATGAAGAAGAGTTAGAAGATGAAGTTATTATATCTAACATTAAATGTTAGACACTGATGATATTTCTTGATTTTATACTCACTTATTGTGTTATTCAGGTCACGCACATGGGCCCAGGGAACCGCAACCAATGCAGTGCTGACACTCAAGCCATAGTCCCAGTTGCTATTACCAGCAGCCCGAGATTGGTGGCAACCATCTCGCTATGTCTAGCCCACCTACTAGGGCAGTAGCGTTGGTAAGAAATATTGGACCCTATTATTTTTTTTTTCAAACTTATCATATATTTCATTTTTTATGTATAATAACTCATATTTATCTGTGGTGGTTGTAACTTCATCCTCTCGATGTGTGTGGGGCCGGGTGGTGGGCCATGAGTAAGAGAGGAAGATGAGGACTCTAGGCAGTAGGATGTCTGTTTTGATAGGTGCACTATCAGGGGCATTTGAGTGTGTAAATGCCTCTACATTTGTAGTCGAGCTAGGGAGTTATATTTGCAGGCTTGCACCTTTGCACAAAGAAATATGGGGAGCTATTGATGATGGGTGGCAAGTGGTAATCATAATTGCAGCAGCGGTAATAAAACAATCTTTTACTTCCTAATCTATATTCATAGGTTTTATTATTTACTTGTCCTACTTATGGGTTCAAATTGACAGCAAAAGTATGACTTCGACGACTGGAAGACCGATGCACTTGTGGCAGTTACCATCGGGGAACTAGCGATGCATATTTATAAGGAGTTTAGGGCCAAGCTACACAAAGCATATAAGAAGTTGTTAGAAAGGGGGCCCGATCCGAAGCAGTGCCCATATGATACACAAAGGGTGGCCCAGTGGATATGGTTAATAGAGAACAAATGGGAGACACCCAAGTGGAAGGTAACTAAACTATATAAAGTGTGGGTGTTCTTCTCACATTTGTTTTTTTAAATCTTTTGTCTCTATTCTAGTGGCTTCTATTTGATTTTTTAGTTGAAATACTTATATGTTGATTTTTCTTATTTATTTGGATGTTTTTTAACTTCTTTGTTGAATTTCTAGTTGGGTTTTGTTTGTGGATACAAATGATGTTTTCAGTCCCTTTATTAGTAAGAATAAAGAATATGCTGATATAAATTCATGCGGCTTTGAACTTTGTAATAATAAGAATAAAGAATAAAAAGTACAAAGCTCTAGTCAAGTTCATGGAACAATCCAGTAATTAATGGTGGGCCGTATCATGGTTTGGTCACACAGCAAATTCTGTACCAGCCAATCTAAATTATCTTACATGTGGATTAGCAAACTGGAAATGAGGCCAATAGTTCTCAATGGGAACAATAAATTGTATACCCCAGTCTTTTTAAAACAGAGGAAAATTTTGGGCAGTGACCAAAATCCATGATGGAATCACCAGGCCTTGCAACTTTTTGCCTGAGAAACCAATGTGTATGATGACTGCCATTATGTGCAATCAATTCTAATATCTTGGAAAAGAGGGAAAAAAATGTTATCCATTCCCTTTGGGATGGAACAGGGCTATGTAAGATGACCACCATTATATCCACTCCTCATGTAAGATGGCTACCATTATGTGCAAGCAATTCAAATAAGCTTGGAAGAGAGAAAAAAAAATAGTTGCCTACTTACCTTAGGATGGAACAATGCTAGGTTAGACATGATAAGGCCTCACTTCCAGTTTGCTGTACCACCATTAAAATTCTAGTTCTTTTTTCCTGGGAATTGTAATCAATCCATCCATGGATGACCAACATGCTGAAATAATTCTCATCTCCTCACTGATCTTTAGCTAGGTAGTGCCTTTTTCACTTGGTCTAGTCATCAGACCCCACCATCGATGTCAAAATTGGATAGATTTTGTGTTGCTTAAGTGAATGATTTGTTTCCAGAAGTGTGTCAAAAGTGGTTAGATTTCAAAGTTCTTCCTCTCATATGTCTGTTGGTTTGGTCTAGTTTATTAGACTACTACAATGGTCCTGGTTGTGTAGAAACCTAAAAATCCATCTTCACATTATGTCTGCCTCAAGTTTTGAGTTAGCTTGTGAAGTTTGACAGTTACACTTGGTCAGAATGAGTAACTTTGTAGGCATCTCTGGTTGTTTTTATATCCTAAGTATGATCTTTTTACCATTTTTTCTGATGTATATGATCTTTGTACTTCTAGGTGCGCAGACTATTTAATGATATATACTTGAATAAAGGGAACTGTATTTCTACACCTTTTATATTTGTTGTCCAAAAATTTAATTTATTTTTGCATATAGCAGTGTAAGACAAATGGCTGGTGGTTACAAAAATGAGGTACCCATGCTGCTGGATGCTCGGTCTTAACTATGAAATGACTCCATGGATGTGGAGTTACAAAGGTTTAACACCAGGAGAACTACTAGAAGTACTATCAGTGGCCCTTGACAGAGTGAAAAAAGAACTCCGCTCATACCTATGAGTAGCCCTTTATATAGCAACCAAAAGCCTGATTACCTTTTTCAAACCAACAATGGGTTATTAGGCGGAAAAATCCTTGCAGGCATGGCAGAAGAATTTTCATTTGTTAAAGGAATAGGTCGAAAAGACTGGTCGGATGACTTTGCTAGCAAACATGTGCATTTATTGAGGTCAGGCCCATTTGGGATGTGCAATCATCCTTACTGCGCCTCATGTCCGACAAATTATCATTTGAAACCAGCAGCATAAAAACATTCAAATTGGTGGTGCCTGTAATGCCTGGAATATTAACTATATACCTGAACATGAAAAAAAATTAGAAATAGGTTCTATGTACCTGTAATGCCTGGAATATTACTTAAATCTTGAATCCTTTAAATAAGGGCTTGCCCTCAAGCACCAATGGAGTGCTGAATTACCATCTCCAGGATGAATGCAGTGGAGTGTGTATTGGAAGCAGGTGGGTCTCGTGGATAGATTTTCAAAACTTTTGACCCACTTGACACAGAGATCAACTATCCATAAGACCAAAAACCCAATCCAGGATGCATTACCCTTAATCTCTTGACCATGTACAGTAAATATTCTATCTAAAAGATAAAATCAAATAGCACTAAATATCCACAATAATCTACGACATGAAAGAAGTAGATCATACCTTTGAAGATCCGCAGTGCTCTAATGGAGAAGTTGCGACTCTACTTGATGATGAGAATCTTCAACACCTCTTAGACTTCCACGCTATAACCCGAATTGGATTTCTTTTCTCAAGAAGAGTGGTGGAATCTTTAGGAGAAATCCCAACTTGAAACTCCAAGGAACTAGAAGAGAGAAGGAGAGAGAAACTCATGCAACTCTTGTACGAATAGGGTTTTGGGCATAAGAGAGAGTCTTATTTGACGTCCAAGAGATTTTATAGACTTTCAAATCTCTCCCTTGTCTAATTGAAATAGAAGTCTTACTTCCAAAGCAATTAGCAACTTTCTCCTTTCCAAACTTTTCTTTCTAGAGTTCAAGTCGGATTAGTATTTTCCAATATCTTGGGCTAGCATGGGGACTACTAGGGATTCCTTAGAAAGCTGGCTCCAACTGGAACACCGCGACCCCACATCTCATGTGCAATCCGGGCCCTCAGTTAATTGCAAATAACACCACTATATAAATGCAATTGCACTCCAATCTTAGTAATAAATTACAATGAAGACCCTAAACTTCCCAATTACCACAAGTAGGCCCCTCTATCAATATCCATGGATCAATTGGAATAAATCTGTCTCTTCCAATCTAAGTTCCACATCTTATTATCCTTAAGCCCCAAGTAATCACAGTAATCATCAGTACCATCCAATTAACTCTTAATTGAGATGGGTGCGCACTTACTAATGACAAATCCATTAATTGGCACAAGAGGATAATAGAGATAGATTTCATCTTGATCATTCAATGTTCCCACAGTTTTACTACCACATACCCAAGACACCGAGGTGTTAACCTATAGTCGGCCTCACTCATTGGTGACTCAAAGCAAATGAATAGATAGAAACTTGAGTTCATCAATGTCTCAGGATTGAGAGCCTATTGCTAGGAAATTATGAGAGCATACCTTATTATTGAGACGGAATTCCATAAGGTGCATCTCATGGTCCTTCAATACATCCAATGTACTAGCACCGTGATCCAGAATCTTACATTCTGATGGTCGAGACAAATCACACTATCTCATAGTGTTCAAAGTACTACAATCTTATCAAATGAGATGCCCAGTCTCATTACTGGTTGTGAAGCTATTTAAGTATAAGATTTGTGACATATATCTCCCGCGTGTGGATCTCATCCATGCACATATATCACATCTAATATACTAATGGGACCCGGTTCAACTCATGAACCATTATGTCATATGTATTGGTCATGTGCATGGAGTAGTAAAATAATATTCATCTCATGAAAGTAAAGCATGATTTTATTAATAAATAAAGAAATTAATCAATTTATTACATCAACTGATGGATTGAGTCCACAAAATCTAACAGTGTGGTGTGTGATGTGTGAAAAGGATGATGGTGGTGTGTGGTGTGTGAAAAGGATGAATGCAATAGGTAGAAAAATAAGATGCATGGACATGTTATGATGGCGGTGGTGAAGGCTTTGTGAAGGAGTGTTGTTGGAAGTGGGGGAGATGTGAGTTGTGTGGGTGATGATGAAGATAGTGATGAAGATTGTGGATATGTGAGGTGAAGGGTGTGAAGTGATGAATGAGTGGAGTGGTTGCAGTGTCTATTGGTTGTGTGATGGTGGGTTGTGTGTTTGTGTTTGGTAGCATGAGGTGGAAAAGGTAAAGTGGTAGTGAAGGGAAGAAGGGTTGGTTTTAGTTGGTTTGGTGAAGGTGGAAGGTGTGTGCAGTGAAGTGAAAGTGGGTGGTGTGGTTTGTGATGGAGGTTGAGACGATGGCAATAATGGGTTGGGTATAGATTTGGATTCGATGGAATGGCTATGAGGTGATGACATGGCAAGGATGGAGATGATGAGTCTGCAAAGTTATGGAGGTTAGGATGAGGAAGGATGTGATAACGATGAGATGGGGATGGCATTCATTTAGACTTCACCAATTTGAAATTCAATTGGAAGGGAAGATGTGATAACGATGAGATGTTTGGTAAAGAAGATTGGAATGTGAGGTTGCAGAGATGTAAATTGGAAGGGAAGAAGAAGCAAGAGGAGGGTTTTTTAAAAAAAGTGAAGAAGAAAGTGGCTAGAAAATCATTTTTATGACCGGATGTCCTAATTTGAAACTCATATGAAAAACTTAATCTTGTTTTCAAATTCAAAAATTTTTTTTTGTTCTTTTTTTGTCCTGATTTGAAATGTAGGTAAAACTTAATTATTTTTTTAGTATGCTTTCTTCTAAAATGTAATCTTTTGCCTATTACTAGTAATTTTAAATAAGCTAATTACATTGTCTATTTACTTGTAATTTTCAGCGTAAGTCATAGAGGAATTCAGAGAGCCGGAGAAAATTGAAGACCACTCATACATCTGGCTCTCGATCATTTGTAGCCCAGTTCTCTCTTATACATGCAGATGAGCAGCATGCTCCTCCTTTTGAACCTGATTTATTTCGACATCGACACTACAGCACGAAAAAGGATAGATGGAACACAGATCATGCTGAGGAGACACATGTGAGTTGTTGAATATTCAATATTATAGGTCATTGTTTATTTTAGTTTCCTAACATATATTACATGACATGTATGAATGCTTTGACAATGCAGCAAAGAATGGAGGCTGCACTATCGCAGTCTGAAATTAATTCTCCAGTGGCTAAGCAACAAGTGTTTGAGGAACTGCTAGGGAAGTGGGTCGCGAGGAGGCAAGGGTACCGCTCAAGGGGCCCATCATCATCTTCCTACAGTTTTTCACTGGGGTCTGAAATGATTAGCCTACGACGATAGCTAGTAGATCCGTTGAGAGCACAAGAATAGTTGTGGCAATAGCATGGAGAGTTAAATAAGTAACTGCAAGATCAGGCAACTACACAAGTTCAAATGTAGAGTTAGATTAAGATGCTGCTTTCACGGGTCGGTATAGATGATTTGGGCTCCTCCGAAAACTAGAGATTTGTGATTGACATGGGCCCTCCCTTTGACCAGTTCATTTTTTTATTGAGTAGCCATGTTTCATGGTGTATTTTGGATGTTTGATGATGATAAGACTTTATTTAGGATTTATTTTACATTACTTCTTTTGATATAAGATATTATTTTCTATGGTATGACTTGTTTATGGTTGACATTAATTGGTTAATGACCCCTTGTGTTTTATTGTTGCACGATGAATGTGCGGTTTTTGGTTTTATCACTGTTTCTGTTGTGCAATATCAAATCGAGATCTGAACGGGAATTTTTTTTATTTCTACAATTATTTTATTTAATTTAAAAGAAAACATATTTCCCGATGCACTATATGTGTCACCAAAAGGGAAGGTAAAATTTTATTTACAAATGGCCGATGTTTAGGTTTGCATTGTTAAAGGTACTCCATGACGCATATATATGTCATTATATTTATTACAAACTCACTTTATGTGTCGCCAAAATGGAGGCTAATAGATTATAAAAAACATTACTTTTAAATCCCGACGGGCAAGTGCGTCGTCAAATAGTTTTATTGACGCTGCTGGTTCCTCTGGGAAAGGAATTCTTACGATGTACTGCGTCGACAATAAGCTGCGCCGTAACACTATGTTTCTTCAGTCTGCCGACGTTGTGGCATTGCTAATGCACAATTGCATCGGTAAAACCGATTCTTATTTCCGATGCTAAGCTTTAATGCGTCGGGAATTGATTTGCCCGCATTAGGTTTCTAACGTGATGCCAACGTAGTTTAGTGCACCGGAAATGCTTTTACTGACGCAGTTGTTTAAATGGCCGACATAGTGGTTGCGTCAGCAAAACCCCTTTTTCTTGTAGTGAAAATACAAATAAAGTAAGAAGAACAATGAAACTTAAATGCAGTGTTTTTACAAAAAATTGAATGTAGTGAACAATGAAAGTAAATGTAGTAAATGGAATTTAAATGTAGTCAACAAGAAACATAAATGTAGTTTGCAGAAAAGTAAATGTAGTAGATTTGCTATCTCAAGATCTAATCATTCACAAAATTCATCTATCAATTAGAACATAATCCCAAAAACTTGGGTTGTCAATCGCAGCATATCCATGAGGATTATAATCAAAGTATAAAAGAGAAACCACGCAAAAGAAAGATCTACAAGAAAGCAAAACTTGACTAATGAAATAGTCTCTTATAAAAGATATATAAATTGAAATAAAAGATGCTACTTATACTAGGATGAGAAGCCTCTTCTAGATGAAAAAACCAAAGGGTGTAGTATGATTTTCAGGCCAAATCTCCTTGAGGACTTTAATGGAGGGGGAGAGAGTTGAAGAAGATGAAGTATAGTAGTAATTCTAGAGAGAGGTGGTCTATCTTCCCATGCCTTAGACTATCAAAAGGGTGCCCTATTTATAGTTTTTTTTTTTCTACTCCTTTCCAAAAAAGGTCTCATATGTGGCTTTCCTTCTTTGGAATATCTTAAGATCTCTTGAAATTATCTTTGAATTATCAAAAAGATGATTTGGATGATGCAGTAAAAGATAGTGGACCCCTTCTTGGATGTCCCACAAGTGTGTCCTCACACATGTGAATGTGTGTGGGACCATAACGCCAATTTTTTCATTTTTTTCTTCTAATTTCTTTCTTTCTTCAATTCTTCTCTCCTTTCTTTCGAAAATAAATTTTTTGCTACAATTCTTGAAAACAAGACCCATGTCATCAATTTCTTACAAAACAAATGTGAATTTATGTGAAAAGACAATTTTAACCCTAAAATCACAAATGCATGAATACGGGCCCATCTCTCATGAAATGACAATAAAAATGCACACCATTTTTCATGATTTTATGTGAAGGAACTCTAATGATGAAATTTTAATTTTTTTTAATGAGAAAAAAATTTCTTAAAACTTTCCAAAAATACATTCCTAAAAATGGCATGTTTCATGAATGTAAGCAAAAAGTGTGATTTTTAAGAAAATTATGCAAAAACGCACTACAATGATGTATAAATGCATGAAACTATGATTTTACAATAAATGAGGCTCTTTTGAGTAAATAAGTTCTTAAAATGGTCCAAAATGTATATAAATATATGCATTTTTAAGGACTTATCACTCAATAATTGCAATGAGGTGCGAAGATCTAAGCATGCTCTTCCTGACTCTTTGAGTATACAAGTACATCATCAACGAATACTACTATAAATTGATCCAAGTATTGCACAAACACCCGGTTCATCATGGCCATAAAAGCTGTTTGTGCATCTGTCAAACCATAAGACATTACTAGGAATTCATAGTGACCATATCTAGTTCTAAATGAAATTTTTTGAAATATCATGATCTTATACCCTCAGCTAATGCTATCCTGATCTTAGAGCAATCTTATAAAAATACTGGGTGCCCTGCAACTAATCAAACAACTCATCAATTCGGGGCAAAGGGTAGTTAATCTTAATGGCCACTTAATTAAGTTATCTATATTTAATAACCCGCCCCGCACCATCGAGGTATTGTCCGCTTTGGACTTCCCAGGGGGTCACCCATCCTGAAATTGCTCTAACTCGAGCACGCTTAACTTTATAGTTTTTATGGAAATCCTCACGGTTTTGTCCCCAAAAGGCGCCTCGACAGTTTAGGATGGATTCTTACTTATATTCTTTACATTCAAGCACTCTTGGGATTGGGTCGTTACAGGCCCACCAGCTTTCGCCGGATATGTCCCCATATCCACACATATCGGACCGAAGATGGCCTCATAAGCGATGTGGGACTTTGCTCCCGCCCCTAGCCAGGACGCGGACTTAAGAGGTCACCCAAGGGGCATCAAACCCCACCATTACTCAGAGGAGAGCCATCCCCTTCTCGATACCACTGTAAGAACCTGCCCCGCACCATCGAGGTATTGTCCGCTTTGGTCTTCCCAGGAGGTCTCCCATCCTGAAATTGCTTTGACTCGAGTACGCTTAACTTTATAGTTTTTATGGAAATCCTCACGGTTTTGTCCCCAAAAGGCGCCTCGACAGTTTAGGATGGATTCTTACTTATATTATTTACATTCAAGCACTCTTGGGACTGGGTCGTTACAGGCCCACCAGCTTTCGCCGGATATGTCCCCATATCCACACATATCGGACCGAAGATGGCCTCATAAGCGATGTGGGACTTTGCTCCCGCCCCTAGCCAGGACGCGGACTCAAGAGGTCACCCAAGGGGCATCAAACCCCACCACTACTCAGAGGAGAGCCATCCCCTTCTCTGAAACCACTGTAACAACCCGCCCCGCACCATCGAGGTATTGTCCGCTTTGGTCTTCCCAGGAGGTCTCCCATCCTGAAATTGCTTTGACTCGAGTACGCTTAACTTTATAGTTTTTATGGAAGTCCTCACGGTTTTGTCCTCAAAAGGCGCCTCGACAGTTTAGGATGGATTCTTACTTATATTCTTTACATTCAAGCACTCTTGGGACTGGGTCATTACACTATAATCAATACACATTCTCATAGAACCATCCTTCTTTTAACAAATAAGACTAGAGCCCTGCAAGGGGAGACACATGGTCTAATAAAACCTTTGTCTAACGACTCCTGCAATTCCCTTATCTGAGCTGGGGACTATCCTGTAAGGGGTTTAGAGATCGGAGCTGTTCCCAGCACAAACTCAATTGTGAAATAAATCTTATGAGCCAGTGGTAATTTGGGAATATCATAGGGAAAAGCATCCCGAAACTTGGACACCACTAGTGTCACCTCCACCCTTTTAGTCTGTTTCTCCTCTGAGATAAATACTAGATACCTCTTATAACCCTTCATCATAACTTCATAGCCTTAATGGTTGATATCTTGCTAGTAAACATCTTCTTCTTTGCTCCTGTAAATTGCACCATGGTGCCATCATCTGCTTTCAACGTAACTGTCTTAGCGTTGTAGTCCATCACTGCATTATGAGTAGCAAGCCAATCAATATCCAAGATGGCGTCAAAATCATTCGTCAACACCAGTATTAAATTCGCTTTTAATACAAAAACACTAATCACCAATTTGCAATCAAGGTAATACTCCAGACAAATAACTTTAGTATTCACGAGGGAAGTCACAACTAAATCAAATGGCAGTTCTGCTACTCTAGCATTTGTTTTCAAGGCAAATTTGAGATATAAAAATGTGTAGATCCAGGGTCAAATAGAAAATTAGTATAGCAATCACAAATAGAAATAGTACCTTCAACAATATTTTCTATAGATTAGCCTGATCCTGAGTCATAACATACACTTTGCCTACCTGTTAGGGCTTTGGTTGTTGTATGTTAGGCCTTTGAGGTTACTGACCTCTTTGCGGTTGGGGCTACTGGGGAGGTCAGTACAACTACATCTGTTGTAGTGGTGCCTTAGGTCATGCATGTTGCGGAGGAGCTGGGGCTATTTGTCCCAATGGCTGAGCTTGAATAAGAGCTCCTTGCGTTGATGTCTGCTAATATTGCTAACCATGTTTCTTGGGACAGTCTTTCACTTAATGATTGGTGTCTACATGTTGGAAGTAGGTGGGTTTCGTGGATAGATTTTCAAAACTTTTGATCCACTTCACACGGGGATCAACTATACATAAGATCAAAACCCAATCCAGGATGCGTTACCCTCAATCTCGTGACCATGTACAGTAAAAATTCTACCAGCACTAAACATCCAAAATAATCTACGACATGCAAGAAGTAGATCATACCTTTGGAGATCCGCAGTGCTCTAATGGATTTCTTCAACACCTCTTAGCCTTCGACGCTATGACCCCCGAATAGGATTTCTTTTCTCAAGAAGAATGGTGGAATCTTCAGGAGAAAATCCAACTCAAAACTCTAAGGAACTAGAAGAGAGGAGAGAGAGTAACTCGTGCAACTCTTGCACGAAAGGGTTTTGGGAGTGAGAAGGGGGTCTTCTTGGACGTCCAAGAGATTTTATAGACTTCCAAATCTCTCCCTTGTCTAATTGAAATAGAAGTCTTACTTCCAAAGCAATTAGCAGCTTTCTCCTTTCCAAACTCTTATTTCTAGAGTTCAAGTCGGATTAGTGTTTTCCAATAACTTGGGCTAGCGTGGGGACCACTAGGGATTCCTTAGAAAGCTGGCTCCAACTGGAACACCGCGACCCCACATCTCATGTGCAATCCGGGCCCTCAGTTAATTGCAAATAACACCACTATATAAATGCAATTGCGCTCCAGTCTTAGGAATAAATTACAATGAAGACCCTAAACTTCCCAATTACCACAAGTAAGCTCCTCTATCAATATCCGTGGATCAATTGGAATAAATCCGTCTCTTCCAATCTAAGTTCCACATCTTATTATCCTTGAGCCCCAATTAATCACAGTAATCATCGATATCATCCAATTAACTCTTAATTGAGATGGGTGCACACTTACTAATGACAAATCCATTAATTGGCACAAGGGGATAATAGAGATAGACTCCATCTTGATCATTCAACGTTCCCACAGTTCTACTACCATATACCCAAGACACCGAGGTGTTAACCTATAGTCGGCCTCACTCATTGGTGACTCAAAGCAAATGAATAGATAGAAACTTGAGTTCGTCAATGTCTCAGGATTGAGAGCCTATTGCTAGGGAATTATGAGAGCATACCTTATTATTGAGACGGGATTCCATAAGGTGCATCTCATGGTCGTTCAATACATCCAATGTACCAGCACCGTGATCCAGAATCTTACATTCTGATGATTGAGACAAATCACACTATTTCATAGTGATCAAAGTGCCGCAACCTTATCAAATGAGATGCCCAATCTCATTACTGGTTGTGAAGCTATTTTAAGTATAAGATTTGTGACATATATCTCCCGCGTGTGGATCTCATCCATGCACATATATCACATCTAATATACTAATGGGACCCGGTTCAACTCATGAACCATTATGTCATATGTAGTGGTCATGTGCATGAATTAGTAAAATAACACTCATCTCATGAAAGCAAAGCATGATTTTATTGATAAATAAAGAAATTAATCAATTTATTACATCAACTGATGGATTGAGTCCACAAAATCTAACACTCCACACTGAAAACACCCTCTTGTCTGCTTTCAACACTTAGATGTTAGGTGATTATTGTTGCAAATGCCATAAGATTCCCTTTTCTGCTTCTTGTACAAGCGCTGCAGGGCCAGAGACAGAGCAACTTTTTTCATGGGTTGGCTTGGTGGGGCCATACACACAATCAAGTCTTAGGCCCAGTATGCCTTATCTAAATACTCTTGATAAATGTTCAAAACTTGCAACTTGGCATGTAATAAGATATTTGGTCGAAGCCTATCGAGGAATGGTCGAATCCTCTCATTTTTTAGAGTGATGATTGTTGTTGTAAGGCAACAGAGACAGTAAACTACAGCTTATATTCACGGACAAACAAGTTACCTTGCTTCAGCCTATCAAACTTTTCCTCTTTTGTATCTGAACATGCTCTAGTACATACTTCTCAAAAAACTGATCATGAAAAGTAGTCTAGGCCACTTCTTCAGCTATCTCATTGTATGCTTCCTTAATAGTGGTACACCACGTGTCAACTACATCCCGAAACATCGAAGCAACTGGCTTAACCTTTTGTATCCCTGTGTAGACTAAGTTGTTGAATATCTTCTCACCTTGAATTAAGAACTCCTTTGCTACCATAGGATCTTCACCCCCATTAAACTCCTGTGGTCCCTTCTTTTTAAACTTCTCAAATATATCGCTAGGATCCTATGGTCTAGGGGAAACAACAACCTGAGGCTACCCAATCCTCTGCAAAGCATTAAGTACATTGATTTAGAATGCTGTCTAATCGACCACCTAAGGTTACACCACAAACAGTGGTTGCGGCAGCAGCAATGGTGGCGGAGGCGGCAGTGCATGCACCACATGGGGTAGATTCACCCTTTGCACTGCTTCCAATAATTGGGTCATTTGTTGGTCTTGACTCTGTTGGTGGGCTAGGATAGCCAAAAGTAGGGTCTGTATCAGATCATTAGCTACTCCACTAGGCCCACCCGATTCGTCTAAGGACGGGTTACTTATTCATTTTCCTTATCTTAGGTCCAATGTCTACAAAAAACTGATTGTTAGAGGCTAAACGTCTTAGAATGAGGAAGATAATCACACCCATGCAGGCTCCAAACATTGTTAAAAATCATATACAAAAACTATACACGTCTACACCTAACGTTCTCGCTAAAATTTTTAAACCTCACATCGGACCTACTTTTCTAATATCTTTTAAACTTCTAGAAACTTGACTTCTTCAATACCATCTGTCATGCCCCTAAAACGACACTAGATTTAAATGCGGTTTCAGGGGTGAGAGAATTAGGGCCAATTTAAAATTCTCTTACACATACAACACAAGCCTAAATTCTGGGTGGATTGAAATCCCTCATGAGGTTATGTGTGTTAATCAAGTAACCATAATCACACATAGAACTAAAATCCATTTACTGTGTAGCTGGACATCATAGTTAACCCATATAAATTAATCATGATATTTTTTAAATAATTCATCAAGTACTCAGGAGCATAAAAATTAAGATTATAATTCCAAAAAAAAATGAATTCAATAACCACACTAAGGCCTCCCAACATGGTCTTATTACAAGAGTCTAATGTTTGGTCTAAACATCACCACTAAGACACCTTAGATGATGTCATCGGCACTCCACTCAACAACCCCGCCATCCGGCAGAATATCTTGCATCTCCTAACCCTCCAGTTCGGCATGAACATTGGGACCTAGACAGTAAAAGTGGTGGGTCAAGTTAATGTAATTTGGCAAGAGGTAAACTGCTAGTAATGATGCTAGCCAATTGAATTAAATTCTATTTTACATCCTATCCAAAATAAACTGAATGCAAAACAAATAAAATGAATGCACCAAAAACAAGTATTCTTGCTAGATACAATATACAGAACTAGGTAATTCCACCAGATAAACAAATGGTACAACTATGTACACTATCACACTGTACACGCTAGCCCTGTGGCGTACAACCATCTCCAACTATAGTCGGTTAGATATATGTATACAAATACAAGCTGTATACAAATGCTAAATGAAATCATACCGTGAAGCCCCCAACTCACAGCACCCAAACCAATAAGAAGTAAAGTATTTTGACTGTATAATTTAAAGGTATATTATGATCATGTGGTATTTTCAATTTCTCTAAAGGTAAGCACTATACCACCTAGTAGTCATAGTTAGATAAGTATACACATCAAATTAAACCTTTCTTCGAAATGAGAATGTGAGCCATGTGGTCTTGATCTACTTTTGGCATCTATCATGAGATGCATTCCGGAACTCACATTCCCAACTTGAGCCCAATTCAATTCCATATGTACATTTAGCTAATCCTCCTGAAGAACGGAACTCATTATATTTTCAAGCCCAAGTCACATACTGATTTATTTATTAATTAAACACTGGGCATAATATAGGGTTAAGTTATTGTTTGTCAACTTCAAGTGCAGAGCTGTAATGTAGTAATATCTCGGTAAGTACGGAGTCAAATCCACAAGGAGCAATGTTTAAAAATGTTCTCAACTTATCACCTACCTAAAGAAAATTCTAAAACTATCCTAGTTTAAAATCTAACAAATACAGTCATTCTTTAAAAATTAAACAATTACAATAATAATTCCTAAATTAAAAGTACTAATTCTAAAACTTCCTAAAAAGAAAACTAAAAATTCTTCAAAAGAAGACACACATTAGAACTTCCCAGAAATAAGAAAACTAAAGTTAGAAACTTACTAAACTAAAGACTAAACAATGTTGGAAACTATATAAACAAAATTAAAAGAAAATGAAAACTTTCCTAAAGTAAAAACAAAGAACTTACACTTTCTAAAAAAAGACAAAAGATTTACAACATCAATTCAAATTAGAAAGAAACCTAAAAAAATCTAAAACTAAATTAGCAACCTTCTAATGCTAAACAATTTCTAAAAAAAGAATAAAAACTACACAATGCAACAAAGCAACTATCTAACTTAAGCATGAATCTATACAAACATGATGAACTAAAAAATTTAATGCAAATCTGAACTCTAAATTTCCCAAAGTAAACAAGATGCAAGAATGATGAAGAAAAATAATGGACTCAATGCATGATCATGTGTTCTGTTTCTAACATGCGATGGTAGTATACATGAATGGTTTGTCAAAAAAAATCAGAAATCAGCTTCTTATTGCTGAATTAATTCAGTTTCATTACTGAAACTTTTTCAGTATTAATACAGAAAATCAGTTTTGATCATGGTTCCACTAATCCTCAAAACTGTCAACTAATCTTTTGTTGTTTTGCACGCAAATTTCATGCACAACTCAAATTTCAGGAAGTGTTTCAAATATCAGATTTTCAACTGGTGCAGAATTTAATGTTTAACAGGTGCAAATCAGTTGTAAAAACTTTCATTCAACGTGGCTTGATTTAGACACTACAACAAATTACGCAATCCCCAACGCTTTTTACCAACATCATCCAAAAGGCATTGCTAAATGTTACCTTTTGCCAACGTAAATAACAATGCGTTGACAAAAGTCACAAAATTATATACTTTTGCCAACGCAAATAAGGCTGTGTTGGCAAAAAGTGTCAAAATTATAAAAAAAAAAACTCCCCTTGAAAACAGTAAAGATTTTGGCAATGAAATGTTACCCTTTGGTGACGTAAACAAATGTTGGCAATGGTTTGACTTATTTGCAATGTACATAAATGCATTGGGAAAGGCACCCTCAACATTGCCAACACAATGTGTGCGTTGGCAAAGATCAATCTTAATTGCCAACACACAATGTGCATTGGCAAAGACCCATATAAATTGCCAATGCATTATGTGCGTTGGTGAAGACCCATCCTAATTATCTAAAGTCATATTCTTATTTTATAATTTTTTGCGGTTCAAATTATCATATAATTCAATGGTGTTAAATTTTAATGATGCTTTTATAATAAAACTTTTTTTTTAGATTTAAATCAATATATAGTAAGTAGTAAGTGATGGTTTGATGATTGTAAAATTAGGCCCCTTGCCCAATCTGAACTTTATCAATGAGCTATCACCAAAAGGTTTGATCTTTTTCCTTTTCTTTTTTGTCTTTTAATATGACTGTTCACCTCACTTTGAGATTAATTCCTATAGGGGCTAGGGACTAATTTCGAGGCTTAGGACTGATTTCCAATATAGATAGTTGAACAGGTCAGACCTAGGCTTAAAGGTCCATGCACCGAATATAAACTTGGAAAATAGGCGCTAATAACTAAACAAGTTAAGGTTAGACAACTGTTGCAGACCCGTCCAAATATTTTAATTTTGTAGTGCTTGTTAGGAGGAAGTGAAAATTTGGAAAATTATATTTGATTAAAACGCGCTGTTTATTTTATTACACTAGACTTTTCTATATATACAAGAAAAAAAAAAGAATAATTCAACCCAAAGGTTTCAGGGTTCGGGCGCACTACTACCACACTAGTGCCATTAGGAATATTACCCTATTTTTCTTGGGCACAAGGGGATTAATCCAGCCCAAATATTTGGACCACACTCTTCTATATATATATATATAAAAGAATAATAGACCCACTTAGTTTTTCTATATATAGTATAATATTTCTTAGAATCCAATAACCTCTCCCTCTATTTTTAACCTTAAAATCTAGCACCCTAAACCTAGCAAGATTTTAAGGCAAGAAGAAGACATGTTGATACAAGAGAAGAGGAAGAGCAGCCATCTCTTCTCATGCAACAGTAGCAAAGGAGAAGGTGCAACAATAGCAAAGAAAAAGAAGACGTGCAACAGTAGTAAAGAAGAAGAGGATGTACAATAGTAGCAAAGGAGGAGAACACACACATGTTGTTTCCACTATTTGCCTCCGCCTTCCTTTGTTAACATCATTGCAACTTTCAACCTTCCACCATCTTGTGCATCTCTGTTCATTCCAAGTCCAGCGTTTTTGTTGTTTTTTTTTTTTAGATACATGTTGTGAGATCACTTGATGGAAGATCTAATCCGATCATCCACTAGACCACACATGGGCGACCCTAAACATGATGGACTCGTATGTGATTAGGGTCACTATGGCCCACTATCCAACTGTCCTAAATCTACCCATATTAAGGAAAAAATTGATTAGGTGTTAGAAACCTCAAATCTGGAAGTTGGGTTTGATAAATTCCCTTTCTAAGAGATCAACAGTCTTTATGCATAGATCCCCACACTACCAATCTGTAAATTGGGGAAGAGAACCAGATTAAACCTTACCTTTTCACAAATTAAATTGGTAATGGTTGCCAAGCCTTGTGGGCCCACTTGTCCCACTTGATCATAGATCCAAGACACTCATCTGGGAAAGGGTTACTGGGCAACCATGGGGATCTAGTTCGCTTGTGGACCGGCTCCACTGGGACCTACAATCCATGTGTCTTATAAGAAGAAGCAAAGAGGAAGACGTTCCTCTGCAACTTCAAAACAGGATCGTCTCCTGTTTTGCCAACTTATGTTTTGAGTAGTTTATTGAAATTACAAGGAAGCCCTTCTACTTTATGCAAACTACTTCTAGGCCCCCACAATTAAGTATTTAAAGCCTTCAAAGGAACCTAAAAATGTAATATTTATCAAATCTTTAATGGATAGAGAAAAATTCATTTGTTATCATGGGTTTATTTATTTATTTATTTTTAGTTAGATTGGTTATTTAGTATTCATGTTGATGGCTTCTCATGGATTTGTGGGCATTTTATTTATTTTTAGATTCAATATTTTTATCCTAAAGTACTAGGTGCTCATGGTTTTGATTGGTTATTAATTGCTTTTTATTATTGGATTGACTATGGATATAATTTCTTTTTGTTTTCGTCATGTGTTTACTAACAAAATGGCCTGGGCTTAGAAAACTTTTTAATAGAATTTATATATATATATTTCTTTACAGAATTAATGAAAAGAGAATAAATATAAAATACATAAATCTAGTAGTTATATAAATAAAATTATATTTTATTTAGCATTAAAAAATTCCATTCCTAAAAGCTTATTTAAAAAGTAAGTAGTGATGTACAATTATAAAAGCTGCAATTATTTTTGAATTAATGTTAAGATTGAAAAATTGAGAAAACATGTTAAGTTAAATTAATGTTCATCTCATCTCTTAATAAGTTACTAAATCTAAAGTCATAAAACCAATTTTCAAAGATGTACATAATTTTTTTTATATCATTTAAATTTTATACATTCTGATCTGCATTGCCATTATTAAAAAGAGATAGATCTATTTATTTGTAAAATGAATGAAAAATTTAAATTGAAGAAATATGAATCCGGTAATGTCATATTTAATTGTAGGAAATTTAAATATAAATATATACATAATGTAATGTGAATTTTGAAAAAGTTAATATCTTAAGTTTTACTCATTTTTTAAATTATACATATTAAAATCTATTCAAAAGGGGAAATTTTTAAAGAGTTAGGATCCTTTATAAGTGGACGTGCAATAAGAAAGTTTTTGTAGTGACAATTTTAATTATAGATATTAAGTTTTTGTTGTTGGATGGCCGTTCCATGCATCACCTAGTTATAACAAAGCATCCAAGTAGATCCCACTGCCTGGAGCTCATAGTTACTATATATTTTTCTCATATTACTTGAAAATCAACTCACATTAAATATGTTTAGAATTAATTTTAATCGAATTTTCATTATCATGATATTGATCACATGACAAACACATAATTAAAAAAAATTGCACAAGGATGCCAAGGAATTCACCCTTAAGCACATCTTTGTTGATCTAACCAAAGTAGATGTTAGATGGGCTTGATAATTTGATTTCCTATGTGGATAGGTGGATCTAGTAAAGTAGGCAGATCTCCACAATGGGTAGATGAATTGAATCGATTCATCAAAATGGTTCCCACGAGATGAGGTGAGGCACATACTTTTTAGGAAAATATAGATTAGAGGTAGTTTTTTCTTATTAGATTTATATGTTTATCAGTAAGAAGAAATTAGGATTATGAAAGCTAGCCAGAGGAGAGATTAGTCTACCAAAATAAGACTTCTTTTCACAAGGAAACCAAAATAAATCATGAGAGATTTTAAGAAAAAAGAGAAATATTTTAGATTTTAGAAAATTTAGGTGTGCCACGCGTCGCTTCCTCCTTCTCTCTCACAAAGGGGATGAATTCTCTTAATATATATAACTAGTGCTATAGAGCCCGCGTTGGGCATTGGCCTTGTTTAATAATTGCATTATTTGTAACTAAAAATATTTATAAATATAAAAATGAATTATACATTAATATTAACAGAAAACTCATTATACAAACATAATTTTAAATATTGTCTAGATACTATTTGATTTTTAATTAAAACCTTTATTATTTTTCACAAGCTTAATTATGTTACGTCTTCTCTTTGTAGGAGAATGTTAAAAATAATTTTCAAATCCATATTTCATGTATAGTCTCAAATAATGCTTATGGCCTGTGTTAGTTTTTTTTTCTTAAGACATTAAAATTTCAGTATTGTTCATTTTATTGTTTTTTTTACCAAATAGATTATGATCAGATTTTGTAAACTTCATTGTTTTTTTTTTTGTTTTTGTACATTTTTTTTAAGGAGAGCAAAAATTATTTTTGTTGATATGTTGGGGTTTTAATGCCTTAAGATCCATATTGCTTTTTTCAAGTTTATTTATCAATCGGTTGCTTAGAACTGAAATCTTAGCCTTTGTTTCTTTGAGGCTTAATATATAACACTTGTAATCTAATATGATCACATTCGTTCTAATATGATCTTATATGTAATCAGCTATGGACAAGAGTTGGATGACCTTAATTGGGTTTAGACAGAGATTAAGTGAGCAGTATCGTGAAGGGGTTAGGTCATTTATTGAGTTTGCAATGGAGAATGCAGGTCAGGATGGTAAGATTCGATGCCCATGTAACAAGTGTTTGAATGTTGATTGGTATACCAGTGAAGTTGTGAAAAATCATTTGACCCTTCATGGGATGATGCTATCTTACAAGCATTGGGTCTACCACGGTGAACCTGTTCCTGATAACAACCCCTATGTATTGGATGATGGTGACAACGATGATGGTAATAATGAAATAGCAAATAATGAAGATGATGTTGGGGATGAACTCCCTGAATTAATGGAAGACTATTACAGGGGGACTTACATGGACCATGATTGGGGAGAATCTGGATCTGCATAAATTGTTAATACCATCCAGAGGGAAGAGGTAAAAAATATTGAAAACTGATGGAAGCTGCCCAGCGTGAGGTGTATCCAGGTTGCAAAAAATATACTCTTTTGAAGTTTGTAATTACAATGCTTCATGTAAAGGTATTGAGCAAGTGGAGCAATAAGTCATTTGACATGATGATGGAGGTATTGATAGATCTTTTACCAGAAGGTAATTTAGTTCCAAGTTCAATCTATGAAGCCAAGAAGTTCCTACATGAGTTAGGCATGGGATACGAGGTCATCCATGCTTGTCAGCATGATTGTGCACTATTTTGGAAAAAGAATGCAAATCTAGAAAAATCTCCAACATGTGGACAGTCTAGATATAAAGTCAATGATGGTAATGGTAAGAAGATCCCTCATAAAGTCTTGCGTTACTTCCAATTGACTCCAAGGTTACAGAGATTGTACATTTCTAGGAAGACAGCTATGGATATGAGATGGCATAGTGATAAGCGCGTTGATGATGGGATATTGAGACATCTTGCTGATTGTCAGGAGTGGAAGGACTTTGATATAAAATATCTTGAGTTCACATCTGAGCCTCGTAATGTAAGACTAGGGCTTGCCACAGATGGATTCAATCTTTTTGGAAACATGAGCAACTCCTATAGTATGTGGCCTATAATACTTATGCCTTACAATCTTCCATCCTGGAAGTGCATAAAGGAGCCATTTTTCATGATGTCCTTACTTATTCCAGGACAACAAGCACCTGGAAGAGAGATCGATGTTTACTTGCGACCGCTAATTGATGAATTGAATGAATTGTAGGAAAATGGTATACTGACTTATGATGCCTTTAGCAAACAAACTTTTCGAATGCATGCAGCTATAATGTGAACCATAAATGACTTTCCTGCATATGGTAACTTGTCTAGCTGGAGTACAAAAGGTTATTTAGCATGTCCAAATTGTAATGATAATCCATTGTCACAAGGTTTGAGAAGTAAGATTGGGTACACGGGCCATCGATGTTATTTGCCTGAGGACCACCATTGGCGAAAGAGTAAGGCCTTTAATGGAAAGGTTGAGCTCCAAATAAAATCCTTGGAGTTGCCAGTGGAGAAGACACTAGAGCAGCTAGATTGCTTGCCAACTGTCAAGTTTGGGAAGCATAAAAGCAACAAGAAGAGACCTCGTGGCATTGAAGAACCAAATTGGACAAAGAAAAAACATCTTTTATGAGCTTCAGTATTAGAAGAAACTAAAACTCCGACACAACCTAGATGTCATGCACATCGAAAAAAATATATGTGATCAGTTCCTTGGAACATTATTGAATATAGATAGGAAGAACAAAGACACAAAAAAAGCTCATCGAGATTTGGAGGACATGGGCATTAGAAAAGAATTGCACATACAGAAGCATGCCGAAGGTGAATATGTGATGCCCCCGGCAATGTACACATTGTCCTCGAAGGAGAGAGAGGGTTTTTGTGAATTCTTGAAATCTATTAAGTTTCTAGATGGCTATGCAGCAAATATCTCGAGATGTGTGACCACAGCAAATGGTAGATTATCAGGTTTGAAAAGCCATGATTGTCATGTCCTTCTATAACGACTTATGCCGATTGGGATTCGTGGGTACCTCAGCAAGGATATTTGTACTACATTGTTCGAGTTGGGTAATTTTTTTGAGGAGTTGTGCTCCAAGACATTGAGGAAAAATGATTTGGAGAAATTAGAGGAGTGCATAGTTCTCATACTTTGCAAGTTGGAAAAGATTTTTCCTCTAGCATTCTTCGATGTGATGCTCCATTTAACGGTCCACTTGCCACGTGAAGCCATGCTTGCAGGAGCAGTACAGTATCATTGGATGTACCCAATTGAAAGGTAGTTGTTACTACTCTAGTGTGATTTTAAAATTATATTTTTGTCTAATTGTGTTGCGTTTGTAATTTAATTCTAGCTAGTGATTGTTTGAAGATTTTTAGGGACTTTGAAAGGGTACGTCACCAATAGAGCTCGGCCTAAAGGTTCAATTGCTGAGGCTGATATTGTCAAAGAATGTCTAACTTTTTGCTCAATGTACCTTAATGAAGTCGAAACTGTATTTAATGGAGATGAACAAAATGCTAATGGTGGTCATCACGGTTTGGGATTGACAGTCTTCACACAAAATGTTCGTCCTTTTGGACAATTGACAAGGGCTCTCGAGGTGTCCGAGAATGAACTTAATATGGCGTAGTGGTTTGTGTTATATAATAGCATCGAAGTAGAGAAGTACCTAGATTATGTGGTTATCTAATCAAGTATATGCATAACTTGTAAAATTTTTTGAGTTTTCAAGTTTTTTACTTATGATTCAAATTTTTATAATTAGGGAACACAAAAATCTACTACAGAATTCAAGCGGATGTGACATCACTTAGTTATAATGGTAAGATTTTCCGAACTGGTTTAAATTACGTGTAAGATATATAAGATATTTTTTTATTATGCTTGACTTAACAGTAACTTAATACATCTACTATATGTTTTGATGCAGATGAATCAAATGCGATCGCAAGGGTCACCAGAAGCAATCGCTGACCTTTGGTCATTAGCAAACAGTCCCGATGCAATAGTCAATCTTTATTTAGGTTGCATTTGTAATGGAATCCGATTCCATACTAGAGATTGAAACAACCATCGTAAAACCCAAAATAGTGGGTTGGTTGTACAAGGCAACCATAGGGGACAAACGATTGACTTCTATGGACCTATGCAAAGTTTGGGAACTAAAATAATTGTATGGGCACAAAGTTGTTTTGTTCCAATGTGAATGGTTCAAGACTGATAGTAGGAGAACAATACAAACAGATGCCCATTGCACAAGTATTGATGTCAGAAATCGGTGGTGTCAAAGTGATCCCTTTGTTTTGCCAAGTCAAATGCAGCAAGTCTTATACGTTAAAGATACAAAATTAGGTACAAATTGGCGAGTCGTACAACGAGTTCAACATTGAAGATTTTGGGATGTACCAGAGTTGGATGGTGATGAACATAGCTTAGTAGAAGTATCCGAACATAATGATGCGTACCAGTAAGAAGAAACAACCAGAGCTATCCAAATTTTTATTGAAGATACTCATATTCAATATCGTAGGGATGGTATTGATCCCGAGATTATTCCAAGAAATAGGGTTTTGCATTTAAGCAACGAAGTACATATTGGTGATGCACAAATGATAGACCATAATGATAACAAGGATGAAATAATGACAGAGAATACAGATGAGGAAGAAGATGTCCAACAAAGGCATTCTGATTCGGATATAGATCCCGATTTAGAATGCGATATGTAGTATTTTTTTTTCCTTTACATATGGATAAATGTTCTTAATAAATTTGTCATTTGCATATGAATAAATGTTTTATTCAGTTTAACTTCTAGAAATTTGGTATTTACCTTTATTCAGTTTTTAGCTCTATATTTGTTACAAATATATTAATGCCGATGTTTTCATACTGGCAAGCTATGTAGATGGTTAAATATATGCCAATATTTTATTCTTAATGAGATTTTGAGTTAGTTGATGTTCATACATGTTTTCATCATTTTTCAGTAACTAGTATTTGCTAAAATGCCTAAGAATGAAAGATTATGGGTCAAACCCGGGTCTCTGAGGCAGAAGATGTCAGATATTGAAAAGGAAAGAATGGCTACCATTGCAGAAAATCAAATGAGACTTAAAGCTTTGGGGTTGCACAAGGCGGCAAATTCTTGGAGAGCATCAGTTGAGAAGATCACCCATATGAATTAAGTTAACAAGAGAAAAAGAAACATGGTTGAGGAAGATGATGAGGAGTGCAGTCCGCCGAAGAGTGAGGAAGGCTCGAGTTACTCCAATGAGGATGATGAAGAGTATGGTAATGATGGTGATGATAAGTGTTCTGGATCTCAAATGAAAAAGGTAATGTGCGTCAGTGTACATCTAAGACTGATTTTATATTTACCAACAATTAACTAGTGTGGTATACACTTCTTTGTATTATTGATAATTAGTGATATTGTACCCATAATATGTTGATTAATGGTAATTAGTGATATATGTACACGTAATTTATTATTTTCTTTACTTTCAGGTCACATCGATGATTGCTAAACGTCAATCGGCTCGTCACCTACCAGTTTCCAGACCCACATAGTCCCGAATTCCAGAGGCACAATCCCAACCTGCACAGACCCCACATCTTCCTTTGGCAGAGTCCCAACTTGCACAAACCCAACATGTGCCTTTAGTGAATACGCCAACCAACCAGGTCAGCAGTGTAAGTAAGAATCTAATGTTCTTCACTTATAATTTTTATCTTACTCTAATATATTATGCATAGAATCATAAACAACATTTTTGTCTTTATAACCTCAAGCTCGATGAAAAGGTCTGTACGAGGCCCGACAAAAGGTAGGAGGACTGAGAGGCTTATAGCTCGATCAGGTAAAAAACTCCAAGTTGAGTTCCCCAATGATTGCAATATGCTAGTGGGGCTTAATGCCCCTTCTTTTGTAATGGAGCTTGGGAAAGAGATTAGAGGGGTAGCACCGCTACAGGGCATTAATACATGGACTGATATTGATAGTTCACTTAGAGTGGCCATCATACAACGAGCTTTGGTAATTGAAATTTATTAATTAACTAATAGCATTAATTTGTATTATTTAATAGGTATCAATACACTAATATTATGTTTACAGGAGAAGTTTGATATCAAGGATTATACAATAGATCCTAAAGTACAAGCGGCAGTTGATAAAAAATGTCAAACATTATATAGGGCCTGGAAGTGTAGCTTGCACCTTAAGTATAAGAATATGTTGGAAAAAGGTGTTGACCCCAAAACTCAACCGCCTAATAACGTTAAGCCAGAGCATTGGAACTATATGATCGACCATGTATGGACTCATAAGAAGTGGAAGGTAACATCTATGCGTTATATATGTCACTAAGTTATTTGTCATGAATGTCTATTGGTTAAGATTTAACATGATTGAGATTTACTAACTTTTTTTATTTTCTCCTTAATTTTGGTAGGCTAAGTCAGAGAAAGCCAAAGCATCTCGTGCACTTCTGCCCTACAATCATGCATGCGGGTCGAGGTCCTTTCCATCAACGTTGTAGATCACGGTGATGTTAATTCTTGATAATTTCTAAAATAATATTAATTAGATTATAGTACTTACATATAACCTTTCTCATGAAACTAATTAATGAAATCAGGCAGCAGAGAATGGAGGCCAAAAGCCCCACTTTGTGGACTTTTATAAAGACTCTCATTAGAGTAAATCAAAGAACGATTGGATAAATCCAAAATGCAAGGAAAATCATGTATGTATATAATGAGTATGTGTGTATGTGTACATGTATCACTAGAATCCTGTGATACTAGCTACAATGCAATGGATAGACTACTTTGTTTATAGCGTGCTTATAGCATATTACATATGTAATATTGGTTATTACTTTTTTAGTTTGGTTTTTAATATTTTTAGATGGTAATAATATTATTTCTTAATATAATTAATTGTTGATTCCTTGTAAAAATAACAGGATAAATTAGTAAAGTTGCGAGATAAGTGTTCACAGCCTGGTGCAGCCCCAATGAGTGAGGAGGAAATGTTGATTGAGGTGCTTGGGCTGAGAGCGGGGTACTTGAAGGGATTTGGGGTTGGACTGAAGCCCTCGTCTTTTAGGAGTGTCATTGACACTTGAGCATGTGATTATGAGGTGTAGAGCCTCAAAGAGTAGATTGAAGTTGCAAATAAAAGAATTGAAGAATTCTTGGCTCTTTAGGCTATGGCAATGGAAGCCCTACAGCGGACAGGATTCTTTTCGACATCATCACCTGATGGGGCAAGCGTGTCGGAAGTTGATCGTGCGGAGCCTTCTTGGTTAGTAAATTCATGTTTATTGTATGAATTTTAATACATCAATTTTAGAATTTCTGCTTTAGTTTATAATAAAACATGCATTTATATTTATTGAGTTGCTTGATTAAAAACTCCAATGGCTTCTTTAATTTCAGTCTAAGTTTTATGCATGTATATTATACTCGAAATGTGCTTGAAAACATGTTTGATGCATTTCTTTCTTCCTTTTTCACAGATGGATGAGCGACATTATGGAATGCATGGCAGCTTTGATGAAACATGAGAGAGAGAAAGAGAGAATCTACTTGAATTTAATATATTGTCTAGATACTATTTGAATATTTTTATTTTGTCTTTTTTTTATTTTGATATTTGGGGGAGATATGTTTTGGAATTGAATTGGATATAATTTTATAATAAATGCAAATGTTTGAGGTTTGAATGAATTCTATTAGGAATGCACATTGAGGTTGGTTTTTTATTTTTATATTTGAGATTGAGAAATCATTTTCAATTGCAATGAGTTTATATGAATACAGGTTGTGTATAAAAATTAGAAAATATTAGGTGTGATGTTATATCTTTGCTAATGCTAATAATGGCGTTGGTAAAAGCAAATTTTGAACATGCTTACATGATATGTAATAATGTTTCCAATGCACTTATTTGTGTTGCAAAGGAAAAAGATTTTTTGCCAACATAGATATTGCGTTGCTAAAAGTGGACTTTTAACAACACGCCAAGTACGTTGCAGAAAGTGGACTTTTGCCAACGAGTCACGTTCGAAGGGAAATGTGAACTTTTGCCAATGCGCTGTGTGTGCTACGGAAAGTAATTTTTTTGCCAATGCACCACGTGCATTGCAAAAAGTGAATATTTGCCAACGCAAGAAGTGTGGTGCGGAAAGTAGACTTTTGCCAACGCGCCACGTGCGTTGTGTAAAGTGGACTTTTGCCAACGCGCCACATGCATTGGCAAAGGTTCAAAACTTTTGCCAACGCACCTATTGCGTCGGCGTATGTCAACTAATTTTTACAACAAATCATCTTTTAGCAACGTTTAAAATGATTCGGCAACATATTTTTGCAACAAATATTACGTTGCTGAAAAGTTAACTTTTCCCAACGTAGTCAAATTGCGTCGCAGAATACTTTTATTGACTAGGCTTTGGTAACATGCTGGCAACGCACTCAATTACGTTGCAGAATGTGTTTAGCAACGTAAATACTAACCTTTGCCAACGCATAAATGCGTTAACAAAAAGGTTTTTTCTTGTAGTGAGAATATTTTCTGCACAAATTTTTGACTGTTTTCAATTTTGAATTCAGGTCTTAAAGCTGATGAACATTGAGGATGAAACTATGTATATAGATTATTCATGCTGAAATTTCAGTCCAGTGGTGTGCATGTATCAAGTTTTCTTTCCGTGCCAAGTTAGCAAAACTGTAAATCAGATTTAGAAGACAGATTTTTATGAATGTCAGAACTGAACTCTTTTCAGATTTAGCACAAAAAAATACAGAAATTTAGGAGTTAAACTGGTTCCAAACAGTTGACAATTATTCCACCAAATTCCAGTCATAGTTCGGCCATTATGTAACTTGTTTTAAATCTGATTCATGTACTCTTTTCTGAGTTTCAAATCTGATTTTCAGTTTCCAATTCCACACCGAAAAATCAAATCTTCTACCAATTCTGTTGGCACACTTCGGCAAGAAAAATTCTCAATTTCAAATTTTCTTTTTAGACTGTTTCCAGTAACTTAATTCATCAGTATATATGCCTGCAATTCTGATTTCAAATTCTAACATAGTTGACAGCCCTGAACATGGTTTGAACAATTGAATTAATGAATGAATCTAATTCAAGTTTCAGCAGTGAAGAGTTCTTAAAAAATAAAAAAACTGTCCAAGAACCTAGTGTGCAGAAATTGAAATGTAAAGTGCAGGAAAAATCAATTTGCGTCTGCTGAAATTCAAAGGTGGAAAAATTGGAATTTAAATGTAGTATTTTGCTGGAATTTAAATGTAGTATGCTGAAAAGTAAATGTAATATTGCAGAAAATTAAATGTAGTAGACAAGAAAAGTAAATGTAGTATACAAGAAAAGTAAACGTAGTAAAGTTATCTTTTTAAAATTTCTTTTAACCAGGTTCATGATTACTTCAAGTATGATCCTAGTGTGTTGAGTCATCAATTCAAAGTACAAGAAACATTAATAAAATATCCACACAAACCATAGGAAAAGAAGAAAAATCAAAGAAAAATAACAATATACTAACATGTAAGAATCTTTATAATGAATTGACAAATAAAATCAAGAAAAATACATGCTAGGATGGAAAGAAGAAGCTCTTCTAGTGAAACTCCCAAGGGTGTAGCGTGGCCTTAGGGCTATAAGCCTCCTTGAGAAATATGATGAAGAGAGAGAGAGATGACGATGAAGTGTAGAGATTTAGAGAGGAGCTCTTTCCATGCTTTGGAATGCTAAAGGGGTAACCTATTTATACTTTTGCAAGCCCCAAAGTTTCCATTCTCTCTTGATCTTCAAAATAATTAAAAACAACAAAATTTGGGTATGCATACATGGCTTTGGGAGTGAATCACTCTTGGATTTGGTTTTTCTTTTTTTTCTTTCTTTGTTTGGCTTGGAATCCTTTTTTGATGCTCCTTTCATTTCTTTTAATTGCAACCTTGCATTGAGATCTTTAGAGAGATATCTTAGAATCAAAACATGTCCCACATGAGGTGTAGAATTTTCCTCCTTTATCTTTGGCATTGTCAACTTTCCTTCCTTGGAAAGTACTCCTTGTTGGCTCCAAAATCAAAGAGATATTTAGAGATATTGTGAGATCATCCTCCCTTAATTTTTTTCTTTATTTTTTCAGAAAAAATCTGAAGCAAATCCATGTTGGGAGTCCCATGTTTCTTAGCTATTTTTTTATTTTTATTGTTTTTCAAATCTTCTCCTCCTCAAAGAATAACTCTTATGTGGCTTTCCTTCTTTATCTTTGATGATATTTTCTTTTTATCTTCTTGAAAATATCTTGAAATGTGCAACAATCAAATAGGCCCCATCTTGGATATCCCACAAGTATACCCCACACATGTGCATGTGTGTGGGATCATCAAGCCAACTTTTGCATTTTTTCTTGCAATTTGTTTTCTCTCTTCAATTCTTCTCTCATTTCTTTTGAAAATAATTACTTGCCTCAATTCTTTAAAAATGGGCCCCATATCATCAATTTTCTACAAAAAAAAATTGTGAATTCATGTGAAAAGGCATTTTTAACCTTAAAATCACAAATGCATGAATGTGGGCCCATCTCTCATGAAATGATAATAAAAATGCACACCATTTTTTTATATGATTTTATGTGAATAAACTAATGATGATGAGAATTATATTTAATTCATGAGAAAATAATTTTCACAAAACTTTCCAAAAATAGATTTCTAAAAATAGCAAGTTTTATAAATTTATGCAAAACGTGTGATTTTCAAGCAAATTATGCAAAAATGCACTAAAATGAATTTAAAATTCATGAAACCATTATATCATACTAAATGAGGCTCTTTTAAGTCAATAAGTCCTTAAAATGATCCAAAATATATATGAAAATATGCATTTCTAAGGACTCATCACACCCCCTAATAAGCATTTTGCTAGTCCCTAGCAAAATTCGGAAAAAATATGAGGCTTCCATCATGACCTAAACTATCCTAAAACTAATGCAATTTAAGAAAAATAAACATGAATACAATGCCACTTTCGCTAGCACTATCGACTACATTTAGCGTATGCAATAAGCCCTTAAATCTCTAAGTTCTGCCTAGTGAATGAATTGTGCCTTGTGAGGGTTTGCAGTGAATATACCCTCAAAATTCTTTTTTTTTTTTAATAAAGAAGAAGGTAAACAAAAATATAGGTGAAAATAAATTTTCCAAAAGAAAATTCACTCATATCAGATATTTTTGAAATCTGGAATAATTACACTTTCAATCTTTTCCAAGTTCGGTCCACAGTTCTATTTTCAAAAACTTGCTCAAATTCAAAGCAACTTGGGTGCATGGTGAAAAATGTATACATCAAAAACCTATTTCAGATATTCCACAATAATTTCAGATATTCCACAATAATGCTATAAAAACAGAATTTTTCCTTCAAATAGTCTGAGCTCCCAAGATTTAGGATAAATAAATTTCCTCTCAAAGCCACTAAGATAGCGACCACTTTAATGTTTACTTCGATTGGCCTCTTTTCTCTCATTGTTTTTATCTCATGCATGGGTTTCCAAGTTCATATGATATAAGAAAAGTTAAGATCCAGGGAACAAATCTGGTCCTTATTCTTCCCCACACATACTCCTTTGCAAACTCTTATGGACACTTTTCACTCACTAACTTCTCCCAACGTAAAAATTTCCAAGTTCATATGATATAACAAAAGTTAAGATCTAAGGAGCAAACTTATTCCTAATGCATTCCCTCACATATCCCTTGAAAATTTCTACAGACACTCGTTGGGCCATAATTCATCATTTTTTTCTAACAAATCATTTTGTGACTGTATAATGTTTAGGTTCCTTAAGCTTTCTAATTAACCCATGTAACGAGCATTAAGCCAATGACTTCCAAACCAGATTGCTTTAGGGCATTAAGTATGAAAATACCCATATGGGCTTACTAGCTCGAGTTAAAAATGCTATGAACCCAAACTAGTCACAAACTTCTCATTATATGCTCTTTTTTTAATCAAAAGTAAACACTAAGTGATAGTTCTCATTTTCATTTGAATTAATTCATTTTGGTTCTAATATATACAATTCACCAAAAATGAACCAAGAAAAAAAAATATTCAACAAACTAAATTTCAAGTTCACATTGTATTCTCCAAAAAAATCCAAAAATAGCATTACAGCTTCCTATCCAAAATGTCAAAAAATATATATGTGTATGCATGTAGAAAACAAGTTTTGGTACTCTTTTGATAGGTTTCCTCCGTTAGAAAATGTAAACTTTCTTTTTACTTCCTTCCAACAGCATGAAAAGTCCAGATTTCTATATATCTTCAAATCGCTTCAATTATTTTGAAAACTTTCTTTTCTAAAATGAAAAATAAATGAAAATAAATGCAAAATTAAATGAAAAGTAAATGTAAAATAAATGTTGGCAAAATCCCTAAAACCAAAATAAAAGTCTAAAAATGAAAAAAATTTTCCTAAAAAGTGCCTATGAAGTGCCTAACATTGGACAAGTGTGCTTATTCTCAAACCCCCCACCCCCCCCCCCCCCCAACCAATTATGTGTATCATCCTCGATGTATATGAATGCAATGCTGAACAGTAAAAGTAACATAAGGAAAGATAAATGTAAAGGAGGGTAAAGAGAAGAAGGCACTTGAAGATCTGTTTGAGCTGCTACCTATCCAAGGTTAGGCAAAACAAAAATAACAAAAGAAAAATCCATAAGATACATAATATACACAGCAAAAGGCCTCTGCTAGATCCAAGGCCAATTAATCCTTGTAGACAGGATCAACAAAAGGATTTTTTTCCTCTTTAAGTAGTGCAATCTCCAAGAATGGCTTTAATCTTTGGCCATTAACTTTAAACATCTAGCCATCCTTGGGGTCATAAATTAACCAGCACCATATAGAAACACTTCCTTCACAATGAAGGGCAAAGACATATGTAATCACCAGCATCACACATGATCTCAAAGGGCAAAAACCAATCAGGAGGCTATATAATCGGTGCAGACGTTAGCATTCCTTTTAATTTATCAAATGATTCTTGGCATGCCTTAATCCATTCAAATTCTACCTCTTTGGAAAGCAAGTTATAGAGAGATCTAGATATGGAACTGAGATCTTTGATAAACCTTTTGTAAAAACCTGCATAACCTAAGAATGATCTGATATCTCTTACAGTTTTTTGTGTGGGTAGGTTAGTGATCAAATCTATTTTGGACTTATCAACTTCCAATCCCCTTTCGACACAATGTGGCTAAGGACAATTCCCTAGAAAACCATAAAATGGTATGTCTCCCCATTCAACACAAGGTTCTTTTCTTTGCATCTAGTGAGGGCCATTTCTAGATTGCTCAAACAATCCTTAAATGTATCGCCAAACACAGTGAAATCATCCATAAAGACCTCAAGAATATGCTCCACTATATCACTAAAAATGCTCAACATACAACACTGAAAGGTGGCTAGAGCATGGCATAACCCAGAAGGCATTCACTGATAAGCAAAGGTACCAAAGGGGCATGTGAAGGTGGTCTTTTCTCAATCTTCCAAGGCGATTTCGATCTAGTTATACCCCAAAATATCTGTCAAGAAAATTATAGTATGAGTGGCGGGCTACCCTTTCCAAAATTTGATCCATGAAGGGTGAAAGGAAATGGTCTTTATGTGTGTATGTATTTAGTTTTCTATAGTCAATGCATACTCTCCATCCTATAGGTACTTTGGTTGGGACCATCTCGTCCTGGGCATTCTCGACTATAGTAACAATGGCTTTCTTTAGAATAACTTAGGTAGGGCTGACCCATTGGCTATCCGAAATTGGATAGATTGTACCGATGTCTAGAAGTTTTAGTACCTTAGCCCTAACCACTTCCTACATGGTAGGATTGAGCTGATGTTGCATCTACCTACATGGTTTAGCATCATCTTTAAGGTAGATGCGATGTGTACGCACCAAAGGATCAATTCCCATAATATCAACCACATTCCAAGCTATTACTCGCTTGTGCATTTTGAGCATTTTCAACAACTGGACTTCTTGGTCCTTAGTAAATAATGAAGAAATAACCACAGGATACATTTTATTGTCCCCAAGGTAAGCATATCGCAAGTTCGATGGGAGGGGCTTCAACTTAAGTTTAGGTTGTTTCACATGAGATGGAAGAGTTGGCATACCAATTGGTTCAAGCTCCTCCAAATGGGGTTGCCATACTGCATGGGCATTTTCATAGTATCATCTTTCAATTCCCCAAGAGAGTCTATGTCCTCTTTGACCTCAAACATCAACGCAATGTGGGAGTTAATGTACTCCTCAAGATCATCCTCAACCATGGTACCAATCAAGTTTACATCATGATGGTCGGTCCGCAATCTTTCGGCTGTATGCACATTTATAAGATATCAAGGTCCAAGGTCATGTTCCCAAAAGAAAGTTTGAGACTTCCACTCCAGCGGTTAATAAGTTCATTGGAAGTAGCCAAGAATGGTCTTCCCAGAATGACTGAAATTTCACGACTTTCATTCTATACTGGCTTTGTATTTAGCACATAGAAATCGATTGGGAAGAAAAAATGCTCAATTTGTACCAAAACATCCTTTATTAACCCTTTTGGTTTCTTAACAGATTGATCGGTGAGTTGAAGGGTAGTTTTGGTTGGTTTCAACTCACCAAGCCCCAATTGCAAATAAACCAAGTAAGGTAATAAGTTCACACTCACTCCCAAATCTAATAAAGCTCGACCAATCTAGTGATTTCCAATGACACATGGAATGGTGGGACATCTTGGATCTTTGTATTTAGGAGGAGTGGTTTCAGTCAGGTATGCACTTATCTATTCAGTGAGGAATGCTTTCTTAGGAATATGAACCCTATGCTTAGCAGTGCAAAGATCTCTTAAGAATTTTACACAAGTGAGGACCTGTTTAATGGCATCTAGTAGAGGGATATTGATTCTGACCTCTTTGAGAACATCCAAAATTTCTTGATTTGAGATTTTCTATTTGGGATGGATCAACCTCAGAGGGAAAGGGGCAACCAATTTAGTAATGGTGGGGTCTGGACTCTTTTTAATGTCAACAGCAGTTTTTGCATTAGGGCTATCTTTTTTTTTTCAATCTTCCCATTCAAATCTGAGAAGACATATTGTTTATCTTTTTCCAGATTCTCTTGAAGCTGTTTGCCACTACGTAGAGTGACAACCCAAACATGCTCCTGATAATTTGCGTTAGATATGTCATTCACTTCAAACTGGCCTTTTGGGTTGGGAGTGGTTACGCTGGAAAGGTTCCTTTCCCTTGAACTTGAAGGCTATGTTTGATTTGTTCAAAAGAAGTTTCCAACCTTTGGATAGCTTGTCAATTCTCTTGAATAGCTTACTAGTTATTCTGAATAATCTGTTGATTATTATGCAGTTTTTGCATAAACTATTATTGAGATTGTACTAACATGATAAGTGATTTCTCTAGTGACCTATTCTGAGCTTGTGGTCTGCTGTGGAGGCATGTATGCATTAGAATTTGATAGTCCTTGAGGATTATACTCAAGTGTAGCATTGGGTCCATTCCTCCAGCTAAAATTGGGGTGGTTTTGCCACAAAGGAATGTATGTGCTCCCCATGGTATTTGTATTGAATAGCTTTTGAAAAGAGTTCAAAGCATTAGCTTGTTCTTGAATTGCTTTCTGTAATGCAGGTCCAATTGGACAGTTTGTTGACAAATGACTTTTAGAAGCACAAATACCACAAACCATGACTGCATCATTGTTCTTCTCAAGTTTAAGGGTTTTTATTTCTCTTATAAGTGCAGCAAGCTTGGCTTGGATTTCAATTTGATTATTCAAGTGATATATTCCTCCTCCCTTAGATTGGTTCAATGACCTGGATTGATTTGCCCCATCAGACGAGGCCCATTTTTGTGCATTTTCAGCCATCAATTCCAAAAATTCCCATGCTTCATTAATTTGCTTTTGATCAAATTGACCATTGCACATCATATTAATAAATTGACGGGTATTAGGAGTTCAACCCTCAATAAAAATTTTGATAAGACGATAAGTTTCATATCCATGGTGAGAACATGGAAGGACCAATTTGTTAAATCTTTCCCAACACTTATAATAGGGTTCCTTGAGATTTTGTCTAAATATCATAATTTCCCTCTTTAAAGTGTTGGTCTTATGTTATGGGAAGAATTTTTTCAAAAATTCAGTCTCTAGGCCTTTCCAGGTATTGATTGAACTTGGTCTAAGCAAATGGAGCCAAGCCTTTTCTTTGTCTTTTAAAGAAAATGGAAATAATCTACGTTTGATTACATCTGGCACTACATTCTGTAACTGAAATGTTAAACATACTTCATCAAATTCTTTTTAGTGTAAGTATGCATTTTCAGAGTCAAGCCCATGAAACTTAGGTAGAAGTTAAATCATGCCAGGTTTGATTTCAAACTGACTCATAATTGGGGGCATCACTATACATGATAATGTGGTTTAACGTGCAGGGTTCAAGTAATCAAGTAAAGTCCTTGGTGGTTGGTTAACCTCCACACCATTGTGGTCCCCATTATTATTTCCATTCCTGAGTTGGGCATCATTGTTACTAGATCCAGTCGCCACTGGAGAAAAACTCAAAGGACTTGAGGGCTAGGAGATTCTTTCCTTTCTAATCTAAGCGCTGAACCTCTTTACCAAATTGGTTGAGAGGGCTTGTCCTTTCTTTTTGGAATTTTGAGTTTTCTTTTATTTTTTTTAAGTGAGAGAAACCTAGATGATGCAAGCAATATCTAAATAACTCCCTAAGGTTGGAAAGTTACCTTGAGTTCTCCAATCCAGTCCTATGAAACCAACTCGGCCAGGTTAGCCACCAGGAAGTGCTAGAGTCACAGATAGACCCGTTTGAAGGACCAGTTTCCTGAACAGACAAGCTGTCGCGCACTACATGGGCAAAGGGTTTCTTTGGCACTGAGAAGATTAAGGGCAATAATTAGATCACTTTTGGTTACTTTCTTCCAAAAGAAGTTATGAGAAGTTGAAAAATAGTAACTTTTTTTTTATTTTAGAAAGTTTTTAAAAATAATAGGTATGTGAGCTTTCTAACAATCCATGCACTTTCCCATTCCAATTGAAGGTGGTTTATCATTCCATGCATATCCTCCTATTTTTAGCAAGATGCCAAAATTAAATCACGCCCACAATGTAAAGAGGGAAAGTTAGAAAAGTTACCTTTGATGGCGCTTCCCAGCAACGGTGCAAAAACTTGTTCGTCAACTCCAAATGTGGAGCTACAATGTAGTAATATCCCAATAAGTACAGGGTCAAATCCATAGGGAGCAATGGTTAAAGATGTTCTCAACTTATCACCTACCGCAAAAAAAGTCTAAAACTATCCTAATTTAAAATGAAACAAATAAAGTCATTCTTTAAAAATTAAACAAATGCAATAATGCATACTAAATTAAAAGTCCTAATTCTAAAACTTCCTTGAAAAGAAAACTAAAAATTCTGCAAAAGAAAACACACATTAGAACTTCCCATAAATTAAAAAAAAACTAAAGTTAGACACTTACTAAACTAAAAAATAAGCAATGTTGGAAACTATCTAAACAAAATTAAAAGAAAACGAAAACTTTCCTAAAGTAAAAACTAAGAACTTACACTCTCTAAAAAAAATGAAAGATTGACAACATCAATTCAAATTAGAAAGATATCTAAACAAAAATCTAAAACTAAATTAGCAACCATTTAATGCTAAACAATTTCTAAAAAATAAAAATAAAAACTAAACAATGCAACAAAGCAACTATCTAACTTAAGCATAAATATATACATACATGATGAACTAAAAAAATTAATGCAAATCTGAGCTCTAAATTTCCCAAAGTAAACAAGATGCAAGAATGATGAAGAAAAATAATGGATTCAATGCATGATCATGTGTTCTATTTCTAACATGCGATGGTAGTATACATGAATGGTTTGTCAAAAAAAAAAAAATCAGAAATCAGTTTCTTATTGCTGAATTAATTCAGTTTCAGTACTGAAACTTTTTCAGTATTAATACAGAAAATCAGTTTTGATCATGGTTCCACTAATCCTCAAAACAGTCCACTAATCCTTTGTTCTTTTGCACGCAAATTTCATGCACAACTCAAATATCAGATTTTCAACTGGTGCAGAATTTAACGTTTAACAGGTGCAAATCAGTTGTAAAACCTTTCATTCAACGTGGATTGATTTAGAATATTTTCTGCACAAATTTTTGACTGTTTTCAATTTTGAATTCAGGTCTTAAAACTGATGAACATTGAGGACGAAACTATGTATATAGATTATTCATGCTGAAATTTCAGTCCAGTGGTGTGCATGTATCAAGTTTTCTTTCCGTGCCAAGTTAGCAAAACTGTAAATCAGATTTAGAAGACAGATTTTTATGAATGTCAGAACTGAACTCTTTTCAGATTTAGCACAGAAAAATACAGAAATTTAGGAGTTAAACTGGTTCCAAACAGTTGACAATTATTCCACCAAATTCCAGTCATAGTTCGGCCATTATGTAACTTGTTTTAAATCTGATTCACGTACTCTTTTCTGAGTTTGAAATCTGATTTTCGGTTTCCAATTCCACACCAAAAAATCAGATCTTCCACCAATTCTGTTGGCACACTTCGGTAAGAAAAATTTTCAATTTCAAATTTTCTTTTTAGACTGTTTCCAGTAACTTAACTCATCAGTATATATGCCTGCAATTCTGATTTCAAATTCTAACATAGTTGACAGCCCTGAACATGGTTTGAACAATTGAATTAATGAATGAATCTAATTCAAGTTTCAGCAGTGAAGAATTCTTAAAAAATAAAAAAAACTGTCAAAGAACCTAGTGTGCAGAAATTGAAATCTAAAGTGCATGAAAAATCAATTGTGTGTTTCAATTCAAAGGCGGAAAAACTGGAATTTAAAAGTAGCATTTTACTGGAATTTAAATGAAGTATGCTGAAAAGTAAATGTAGTATTGCAGAAAATTAAATGTAGTAGACAGGAAAAGTAAATGTAGTAAACAGGAAAAGTAAACGTAGTAAAGTTATCTTCTTAAAATTTTCTTTTAACCAGGTTCATGATTACTTCAAGTATGATCCTAATGTGTTGAGTCGCCAATTCAAGCACAAGAAACATTAATAAAATCTCCACACAAACCATAGGAAAAGAAGAGAAATTTAAGAAAAATAACAATTTACTAACATGTAAGAATCTTTACAATGAATTGACAAATAAAATCAAGAAAAATACATGATAGGATGGAAAAGAAGAGCCTCTTCTAGTGAAACTCCCAAGGGTGTAGTGTGGCCTTAGGGCTAAGCCTCCTTGAGAAATATGATGAAGAGAGAGAAAGATGAAGAAGATGAAGCATAGAGATTTAGAGAGGGTATAGAGATTTAGAGAGGAGCTCTTTCCATGCCTTGGAATGCTAAAAGAGTGCCCTATTTATACTTTTTCAAACCCCAAAGTTTCCATTCTCTCTTAGTCTTCAAAATAATTAAAAATTGGAAATTTTGGGTGTGCATACTTGGCTTTGGGTGTGAATCACTCTTGATTTTTTTTTTTTGTCTTTTTTTTCTTTCTTCGCTTGGCTTGGAATCCTTCTCTGATGCTTTTTTCTTTTCTTGTAATTGCCACCTTACATTGAGATCTTTAGAGAGATATCTTAGAATCAAAACATGGCCCACATAAGGTATAGAATCTTTCTCCTTTATCACTTGCATTGTCAACTTTCCTTCTTTGGAAAGTACTCCTTGTTGGCTCCAAAATCAAAGAGATATTTGGAGATATTGTGAGATCATCCTCCTTGATTTTTTTTTCTCTGTTTTTTCAGCAAAAATTTGAAGCAAATCCATTTTGGGTGTCCCATGCTTCTTGGCTATTTTTTTATTTTTATTTTTTTTCAAATCTTCTCCTCATCAAAGAATAACTCCATGTGGTTTTCCTTCTCTATCTTTGATGAGATTTTCTTCTTTTCTTCTTAAAAATATCTTAAAATGTGGAACAATCAAATAGACCCCATCTTGGATGTCCCACAAGTGTACCCCACACATGTGCGTGTGTGTGGACCATGAAGCCAAGTTTTGCATTTTTTTCTTTCAATTTCTTTTCTATCTTCAATTCTTCTCTCCTTTCTTTTGAAAATAATTCCTTGCCTAAATTCTTTAAAAATGGGATCCATATCATCAATTTTCTGCAAAAACAAATGTGAATTCATGTGAAAAGATAATTTTAACTTAAGATCACAAATGCATGAACGTGGGCCCATCTCTCATAAAATGATAATAAAAATGCACACCATTTTTTATATAATTTTATATGAATGAACTAATAATGATGAGAATTGAATTTAATTCATGAGAAAAATAATTTTTACAAAACTTTCCAAAAATAGATTTCTAAAAATAGCAGGTTTTATGAATTTTTGCAAAAAGTGTGATTTTCAAGCAAATTAGGCAGAAATGCACTAAAATGAATTTAAAATGCATGAAACCATTATATCACACTAAATGAGGCTCTTTCAAGCCAGTAAGTCCTTAAAATGATCCAAAATATATATGAAAATATGCATTTTTAAGGACTCATCAGTTATCTAACACTCCAAAAGTCATTAACTTGAAGTGCAATCCACGCGGCTGAATTCTTTACTTATGGTTATCAATCCTAACCTATCACACTATCAATTAATAAGGTTTTCTGGACCTTCATGGCCTAGCCTTAGCCGTTTTATGACTTAACCATAGATGCACATGAATTCGCCCTTTTTGGGGATTTTCTTCCAAAACCAATCCTACATTTACTAATAAGAATCATCAAACTTCCCAACAAATTTCCAACACATACAATCCTCAATAACACCTTAAAATCAAAATATTAAACAAAGGAAAAAATAATTAAATCACTAGTTGTAGTTATCCACTTGCCTCAAATATTGTACCAAACTCCAATTTGATATGGCTAAATCCAATCACACATAAGCCCCTTTCCGAATTCAATTCCCCAATCAAATTCCTATAGATCCAAGAAGAATACATAGATCTCCTTAATCTGTTGAACATGACCTAATTAATCCGAAAGGAACTAAATACAATTTAAAAGATTGGTACTTACCGAGGTTGTAGACAGTATCCAACTAGACAAGGAAAGGGGAAGAAGAAAAAGAAATGATGATAGATGAGCCCTTTTTCTTCTTAAGAGCTTGGTTCTCTAAAGATGGCTAGGGTTTATTGCAAAAGGAAGCAGGGAATAGGAATGGATGAAAAATTGTGCACAAAGGGAAAACGATCGGAGGTTTTTAGGGTTGGCTTATGTAAAGGTTTATCTAAATTACAAGGAAGGACTCCCTGCTCTTTAGTGAGTTTTCTGAACTTTAGAAAAATGGCTTTTGGCTCACAAAGGTCCAATAACTTGGGCACAAAGCCGAAGAAGGTTTGGCTAGCCCATCTCCAATGGGCCTTACATACAAAGCCATGCATGTAATGATCTATAACCTTTAAACTGGCTTACCAAACAATCCATCTAGCCCTCTTGCCTTGACTAGAACCCAACAACCGCCCAACCCATAATTAAAAGATCTAGGGCCTCACATCTCACCCCCTTAAAGGACATTTGGTCCTCCAAATAACTAACGTACCTCAGGAAGAAGGTGTGGGTATTATTTCTTCACTTTGTTTTTGAGCTCCTACATAACTTCCCTTGGGCGATGATGTCTCCAATTAACTTTCACCCAATGGATAATGTGGTTCCTCAACACCTTCTCTTTGGTGTCAACAATGCCCCAGGCTACTCAGCGCAGGTTGTATCGCCTTGCACTTGCAATGGTTCGTACTACAACATATGTGAAAGGTCAGCCACATACTTCCTCATTATAACAACTTGGAAAACATTATGAACACCTGATAGCTCCAGCCGCAGTGCTAATCGATAGGCCACTTCATTAACCTTATTGATAATTTGGAATGGTCCAACATAACTCCTGGAGGGTTTCCCTTTCTACCCAAATAATAAAGTACCAGCATATGTGACACCTTCAGAAATACATGGTTGCCAACCTCAAACTTTAACTCTCTCATTCTCTGCATAACTCTTTTAGTGATTGCAAGTCATCTTCAACCTTTTCTAAATTTGCTTGACCTTATCACTAGACTCTCTAACCACAAATGGTCCATGAAAACTGCTAGCTCCAAAATTTACCCAACGTATAGGAGTTCTGCATCTTCTCCCGTGCAATGCTTTGAAAGGTGCCATACCAATGCCAAAATGATAGCTATTGTTAAATGCAAATTCACACAAATGAAGCTCTCATCTCAACTGGTCTTGAAATCCACTATATATGCCCTCAACATATCCTCCAAGGTCTGGTTTGTACGTTCCATCTGGCCATCAATTTAGAGATGGTAGGCTATATTGAAACTTAACTTGGTTCCCAAAGCTTCCTTCAATGACACCAAAAACCAAGATAAGAACTTGCTATCTCGATCGGAGACAATTGAAACTAGTACTCCATGCAATCTTACCACTTCCTTAATATAAAGATCTACCATTTTCTTCATTCCTTGATCAGTCTTAAATGGTACAAAGTGAGCCATCTTGGTGAAATGGTCTACTATCACCTAAATTGCATCAAATTGCAACTTGGTATTAGGAAGTCCCCACACAAAGTCCATAGTTATGTGCTCCCAGTTTCATTGATGAATCTCCAACCAATGCAAAAGACTTGGGGGTTTTCTATATTCTGCCTTAATATGTTGGCAAACCAGACACTTTGAAACAAATTCTACAATATCCTTCTTCATATTCTTCCACCACTAATGATTCTTCTAATCCTGATACATCTTAGTACTGCTACGATGAATAGAAAATCAATTGTGGTATGCCTCTACCATAATTTCATCCTTCAAGTCTGAAATATCAGGTACACAAATTCTATCCTTATAATATAAAATACCATCTTCCAACTTAAAATTAGGTTTTTCATCCATATGATCTTTAATTCTTGTTAACTTTAGGTCTAATAGCTGGTGTTCTCTAATCCTTGGAAATAATTCAGGTTCCTATAAGATTATACTTGCTAACACTACCCACTCACTAGTAGGCTGGAAATACATATCCATATCCTCTAAACATCGAACCAAAAAATACTTTGTATTCATTCCGCCAATGAATGCTGGTTTTCAACTTAGTGCATCTACCACTATGTTAGCCTTCCTTGGATAATACTTTAATCTAAAGTCATAATCCTTGATATACTCCATCTATCTCCTCTATCTTATTTCTAATTCACCCTGTGTAAAGAGATACTGGAGGTTTTTATGATCGGAGTGCACTTCAAAGGTAGCTCCATAAAGATAGTGCCTCCGCATCTTCAAGGTTAAAACAACAATTGCTAGCACCAAATCATGGATTGCATATTTCTATGCATGATCCTTCAACTATCTTGACCCATAGGCCACAACCTTTCTATCATGTATTTGGACACAACAAAGGCCAACTCTAGATGCATTGGTAAAAACTAGAAATCCATCACTGCTGTAGGTAAGGTCAATATATGGCTTGTAGTGAGCATTCTTTTCAACTCTTGAAAACTTTGCTCACAATCCTTGTTCCACACAAAAGGAACCTCCATACAAGTTTACTTCAATAGTGATTTGCTACTGTGGAAAGTGGAGTTGCTACCGTGGAAAATCCTTCCACAAATCGACATAATAACCTGCTAGGCCTAGGAAACTTTGGATCTATGACACTATCTTTGGCCTTTCCCACTTCACTACGCTTCATTTTTTACGGGGTCCACTGATAAACCTTTCCTAGAGATGATATAACTAAGGAATCCTACCTGCTTCAACCAGAATTCACACTTACTTGCCATAGCATACAGTTGGTGCTCCTTCAATAATTGCAATGAGGTGTGAAGATGCTAAACATGATCTTCCTAACTCTTCGAGTGTACAAGTACATCATCAATGAATAACACTACAAATTGATATAAGTATTGTGCAAACACCCTATTCATCATGGCCATAAAAGTTATTGGTGCATTTGTCAAACCAAAAGACATCACCAGAAATTTATAGTGACCATATCTAGTTCTAAATGCAGTTTTTTGAAATATCCTGATCTTGTACCCTCAGTTGATGTTATTGTGATCTCAAATCAATTTTATAAAAATATTGGGTGCCCTGCAATTGATTCAAAAATTCATCGATTCGGGGCAAAGCGTACTTAATCTTGATGGCCACTTGATTAAGTTGTTTATAATCAATACACATTCTCATAGAACCATCCTTCTTTTAACAAATAAAACTAGAGCCCTGCAAGGGGAGATACTCGGTCTAATAAAACCTTTGTCTAACAACTCTTGCAATCGCTTTTTACGTTCCCTCATCTCAATTAGGGCCATCCTATAAGGGGTTTAGAGATCGAAGTTGTTCCCGCCACAAGCTCAATCGTGAAATAAATCCCTTGAACTAGTGGTAATCTGGGAATATCATAGGGAAAAATATCTTGAAACTCAAATGCCACCAGTGGCACCTCCACCATTTTAGTCTGTTTCTCCTCTGAGATAAATGCTAGATACCATTTATAACCCTTCATCATCAACTTCTTAGCTTTAATGGTTGATATCTTCCTAGTAAACATCTTTTTCTTTGCTCCTGTAAATTTTACCACGGTGCCATCATAACTGTCTTAGTGTAGCGGTTCAACACCGCATTATGAGTAACAAGCTAATAAATACCCAAGATGACATCAAAATCATTCATCAACACCAGTATTAAATTTGCCTTTAATACAAAACCACCTATCACCAATTTGCAATTGGGGTAGTACTCCTGACAACTAACTTTTGTACCCATCAAGGAAGTCATAACTAAATCAAATGGCAGTTCTGCTGCTCTAGCATCTATTTTTTAGGCAAATTTATGGGAGATATAAAAATGTATAAATCTAGGGTGGAATAGAACCTTAGCATAGTAATCATAAATAGAAATTGTACCTTCAACAATATTCTCTATAGATTAGCTTGATCCTAAGTCATAACATACACTATGCTTACCTGTTAATGCCTTGGTTGTTGTTTGTTAGGCCTTTGAGGTCACTAGCCTCTCTGTGGTTGGGGCTACTGGGGAGGTCAGTACAATGCATCTGTTATAGTGGTGCCTGAGGTCATAGCTATTGCGGAGGAGCTAAGCTATCTGTCTCAAAGGCTGAGTCTGAATAGGAGCTCCCTGCATTGATGTCTACTAATACTGCTAACCTTTCTTCTTGGGATAGTCTTTCACCTGATGACTGGTGTCTCCACACTAAAAACACCTTCTTCTCTACCTCCAACACTTAGATGTTGGGTGATTATTACTGCAAATGCCACAAGACTCCCTTTTCTGTTTCTTATACAGGCGCTGCAGGACAAGAGACGGAGCAACTTTCTGCTTGGGTTGGCTTGGTGGGGCCATACGCCCAATCAAGTCTTAAGCCAAGTATGCTTTATGTAAATACTCTTGATAGATGTTCAAAATTGCCAACTTGGCATATAATAAGATATCTAGTCAAAGCCTATTGAGGAATGGTAGAATCCTCTCGCTTTTTAGAGTGTTGACTATCGGTGTAAGGCAACAGAGATGAGTAAACTGTAGCTCATATTCAGGGACAAACAAATTCCCTTGCTTCAGCCTGTCAAACTTTATCCTCTTTTGAATATGAACATGCTCTAGTACATACTTCTACAAAACTGATCTTGAAAAGTAGTCCAAGCCGTTTTTTCAGCTATCTTATTATTTGATTCCTTAACAGTGGTTCACCACTTGTCAAATACATCCCAGAACATCGAAGCAGCTGGCTTACCCTTCTGTATCCCTGTGCAAACTAAGTTGTTGAATATCTTCTCATCTTAAATCAAGAACTCCTCTGCTACCATTGGATCTTCACCCCCATTAAACTCCTATGGTCCCTTCTTCTTAAACTTCTCAAATATATTGTTGGGATCCTGTGATCTGGGGGCAACAACAACCTGAGGCTACCTAATCCTCTACAAAACATTAAGTACACTGATCTGGAATGCTGCCTAATCGACCACCTAAGGTTGCACCACAAATGGTGTCCGCGATGATGGCAGAGGTGGCGGAGGCAGTACTGGATACACCACATGGGGTAGATTCACCCTTTGCACTACTTTTAACAATTGGGTCTTTTGTTAGTCTTGACATTGTTAGTGGGCTAGGATAGCCTGAAGTAAGGTCTATTTCGGATCATTAGCTTCTCCACTAGGCCCACCCAATTCGTTTGAGGATAGGTTACTTATTCGTTTTCCTTGTCTTAGGTCCCATGTCAGAAACACAACCGATTGGTATAGACTAAACAACCTAGAATGAGGAACCTATCACACCCAAGTAGACTCCAAACATTGGTAAAAATTATATACAGAAACTATACACGTCTACACCTAACATTCTCACTAAAATTTCTAAACCTCACATTGGACCTACATTTCTAGTATCTTTTAGAACTAATAGAAACTTGACCTCGCTAATGCCATATGTCACGCCCCCAAAACTACACTGGATCTAAACGCAGTTTCAAGGGTGTGAGAATTAGGGCCACTATAAAATTTTCTTATACATATGACATAGCCCCCAATTTTGGGTGGATCAAAATCCATCACGAGGCTATACTTGTTAATCAAGCAATCATATTTACATGCGGAACTAAAATCCATTTACTGCACAACTGGACATCATATTCCACCCATCTAAATTAATCATAATATTTATTAAATAATCCATCAAGTACTCCAAAGCATAAAAATTAAGGTTATAATTCCAAAGACAAATGAATTCTATAACCGCACTAAGGCCTCCAAACATGGTCTTATTACAAGATTCTAATGTTTGGTCTAAACATCACCACTAAGACACCTTAGATGATGTCATTGGTACTCCACTCAACCACCTCGCAATGGGACAGAATCTATTGCATGTCCTGACCCTCCGATTCTACACTGACACTAGGACCTAGATAGCAAAAGTGATAGGTCAGGTTGACGTAATTTGGCAAGAGGTAAACTACAAGTAATGATATTAGCCAACTGAATTAAATTATATTTTACAACTACCCAAAATAAACTGAATGCAAACCTAATCAAATGAATGCACCAAAAATGGGCATTCCTGCTAGATACAATATACAAAATAGGTATTTCTGCTAGATACAGCAAATGGTATAGCTATATACTGTATCACACTGACATGCTAGCCCGATGGCGTACGACCACCTCCAACTATAGTCAGTCAAATATATGTATATAAATACAACTTGCATACAAATACTTAATGAAATCATGCCATGAAACCCCCAACTCAAAACACCCAAACCCATAAGAACTAAAGGGTTTTGATTGCATAATTTAAAGGTATATTATGATCATGTGCTATTTTCAATTTCTCTAAAGATAAGCACCATACCACCTAATAGTCATTGTTAGTGATAAGTCTTTAGAAATGCATCATTTCATAGTAATTTTAGGAAATTTTCAAGACTTATTCATTGGAAATTTCTTCATTTAGTTGGAAATCAAGCTTTTATGATTTTAGAATTCATTTTATAGTTCTCATGCAAAAATCATTGAAAATCATCAGTTTCTTTATAGTTCTTATGCAAAAATCATTGAAAATCATCAATTTTTCATAAAATCATAAAACTTTCCATTTTTAGATATCTATTTTTAGAAGGTTTTCAAATTCATAATGATTACATAAAAATGACAAAGGTTTTTATCAAGACCCACATTAATGCATTTGTGACTTTTGGTCAAAATCATTACTTTTAATAAAATGTCACTTTTCTTTGTAGGAAAATTGAAGAAAATGAACCCATGTACATGTGCATACAAGCTTGGATGTCAAAAGAGGGTCCCACTCTTTAATTGTTGCATGAATCTAAATTTGGATTTTAAGAACTCAAATTGGAATGAGGAAAGGAAAGCCATTGTGGAAAAGCTCAAGAATAAGGAAAGTTAAAGGAGAAGAGATAAAAAATGGAAAGTCAATCCCATTTTTATTTGGACAGCATGGATTAAGATAGTCATAACTCTCAAAACCAAGTATCGTATCAAGACAAACTAGGAACCATTGGAAAGCTCTTTTTGAGTAGATATCCATGGAACCCAAAATTATACCAATCAGAGCAAAAATGACAAAGTAATGACCTGGAGAAGTTCGATGTGTATTTTTAGGTGGGATTGCATAAAATTGAAGTTTTCTTTTGATTTTAGAAAGTGAGTGTGGAGAGAAATTTGCACAAGAAAAAGAACCAAGATTCTTTCTACTTACTATTTATTTGCTAACTTTTGGCCAACAAAGGAGACCAAATATTGTAAAAAGGATTCAAGGGGGAGTTGCCCAACACCACAAGCCCTCCTTCTCTCTCCATCTATCATCCACCCTAAGATGGGTTAGACTAACCCTTTTAGGTCCCATCCACTCCATCCATTCCATTCCACCATTCTTTTCTTGTCCAAATATCCTCCCATAGAGTAAAGCATGAAGATTTGATCCCGGATTGCACGCTAAGTCCCATCTCTTACTTGATGTCTTGATCTAGAGTAAGGATAGTTTGTTTTTCTAGCTTTAGTTGTTTTGGGGGATTATTGATTGTATTGGTCCATTTTAATTTAAAAGACACAATTCGTGAGGTCAAGGTGTCTCGCCTCAAATTGACATGATGCATTTGTGTGTGATGACAATATGCACTTAGTGCGGTGTTTTTGTGGTCTTTTATTAGTTCCGCTAATATGGTGCTCTAATTTCCCATAATAAAAGAAACTAAATTTTTTTATTTTTTTTATCCTTTATCTTTGAAAGATTTATTTCTAATTTTTAGTTTACTACATGGTTTATTTATTTTTTACATTTGGTGGTTTGATGAATTTTGTGGTTTTGCAATTTAGTAGTTTAGGTTATTTTTTCAGTTTAGGATTTTTAAATTAGGTTTTATTTCTAATTTATTATTTAATTTTCAGATTTGGGAATGTACTTTAAATTTAATTTTCAGATTTAGTAGTTGTGTATTTGTATATATTTTATTAGGCTAGCATTAGTTTTTCAATTAGGACAGGTTGTGGGATACATAGCTCCCTATGGATTCGATCTTGACTCACCAAGTAAAACTACAATTAAGGCCTTGCACTTGGGATCATTGACCAAGTTTTTAGCTCTATTGCTGCGGAGCTTTCATTGTTATGGTAATTTTCCCAACTTTCCTTATTTGTTGCTTTGTGGGTGTGGTTACTATTTTGAGCATCATTCTAGATTTAAGGGTAGCATTCATGGAGTTTCTAAACCAGCCCTAAAACATGAAAAAAAGGAAGATTCATCTCTGATTTTTGTTATAAATTGGACTAATTTAAATCTGAAAAATTAATTTTCTAATTTTACAAAAATCACATTTATTTTTGGAAAGTTACTATTAAACTAGTGCTATTGTTAACTAGTTCAGCTTGTTTCTTTTTGTGGCTACTTAGGGCCAAGTAAAATTAGGTTTCTTTCCATTTTTAATCTCTTTTTAGGTTTTTAAAGTTCCCAAAAAAATCCTAAACTTTCCTTAAATAGGCAAGTCAAAAAGTTTCCAATTTTGGCCTTTTGGACAAGAAACTTGCCAAAAAATAAAAGATTTTAGAACTTTCATTGGAAACTTGTTTCTTTTAGTTGTTTTTAAATTTAGGAATCAATTTTTAGGAAACCTTTCTTATTCTAAGATTTGTTTTTTAGCTTCCTCATATACCAAAAAAAAAAAGCCTCTAAAATTGGCCACCCTCACCTCTTGACACCCTTCATAATGAATGAATGAGACTCCATAGTCATGAGGTCATCCATTGATTATGAAAATTCCTCTGGTAAAATGGCTAAATCTTTGCATGATCTGCTATACCCCACACCGACATTCACTTTATCTTACATGGATAAGTGGGAACACTATCAATGTTGTACCAAATCAACATCCACTAGTGATATTCCCATGAAATATCTGCGTGAATACCTATACCACACACCAACATACACTTCATACAAGGATGTGTGGGGAAGTGATCAAAGCAACACCCAATCTTCATCCTCTAAGGATGTTGGGCAACATTTCATCATGGATGTGTTGTACGCACATGCAAAGGAAGCAAATCTATATCAGAGGTCTTGTTTGAATAAAATAGGTACCACATATGGTCCAAAATGGAAAATTCACTATGGATATAATTATACAAAGGAGCTCGCCAATGAGGACACCAATGAGATTGTGAGTGATTAACCAATTAATTAAGACCCCACATGTTCACCCACACCATACACAACTATTTACTCATTCCAATATGGATGTGTGGAAGAATTACCTAAGCGACACCCAAACATTCATAAATAAATATTCCAATTTGATAGCAATTCTAGAGGTGTCGCAAAAATAGAAGACTGAATCAAATGAACATCAATGGCTTTGTTCTAGTGAAATGGGTAACATGTGTAGTCCAAGTTGGCAAAATCACCCCAACTACAATTGGCATAATAGGCCCAATGTGCACAATGCTTACATGCCTCAAGATTCTACTTTGGGTGGGTCATATGGATGTTCCTTCCAGGAGAATTCCTATGCACCCCTAATATCCCTACGGTCATATGCCCCCAATAAACTCCCTCCACCTAAATGGGCATATGAACCACCACCATTGCCCCCGGAGAAATCTTTGCAGGACATACTTCCTGAATCCATTCAAAGGTAAATTGAAATCCATGAATTAACAATGAGCACTTTCAAAGATGAAATAAGATCTTTATTAAGCGAATGTACTCCTCAAGTTGCACTCCAAGCTGAGCAACAAGCTATAACCCTTAGAAGTGACATGGAAATTCCATAAAGTGATTTAACATAAAATGAATATCATTCATCAATGGATCACATAAACACACAATTGGAATTTAAGGTTGATGATGAGCAAATTGCTATTGGTATGACGGATGACGATTCTGACTTTGACATATATAAGCCAATAGCCGCTTTCCCTCAAAGATTTGGCCAACCCGATGAGGAGAATTCAGACTTCCTCTATGAGAATGTTGGTGATACCCTTTATGAGTCCAATTCTTTTGAGAAATCTAGCATTGGAAATTTTCAAGAATTTCAAGTTCCCATGATTGATGATACTACAAATACGCCCCATGAGCCCTTAAAGAAAAGCCAAAATTGGGGGAGAATCCAATTTTTCATGCTTTAGAATTTGAGACTTTGGAATATGTGGAAGATGATGTGGCAATTAGTGTGTAATTACATGATCTCATTCTTGGAGAAATTGCACATCCAATTCTAGAGTAGTTAGAATTGCCGAAAGTGAAAGAAGAAATTTCCATGGATGAATTCTTGGTGGAGTAAGAGAAAAATGGCCATGATTAGACCTTCAAGTCTGACATTTTGGAATCATATGTCGCAATGTTTACACCTTCTAATCATAATGTTGCCATGGAGAATTTAGTGCCCATGCCAAAGGAATTTGGGGAAACACAAGAGGTATGGGCACAAGAGGACCATGTACCATCTCATTTTTTGATGTTCCCTCCTTATGTGAAATTTCAAGAGCCATTCTTAAAGGAGAAATAGTTTTTCATGTTGGTCATTATTACACACATTCACAAAGAACATGTAGTCCTCATGTTCACTATACTTCTTAATGCAATCATTACATCTTTTGGGATCCAGGTGGATTTCAAGTTTTAGCCCTAGTAATGTAGATGATTTTTTTTCTTTCTTTCTATAGTATAGATTTTTCTTTCCTATTTAATTTTTTTTTCGATTTTGTTTAACCATGGACAGGGAACAAAAAAGCCATACAAATAGGTACTTCTTCCACTTTGGCCTCCACTAATTTATTTCCTTATGTAATCATTTTTATTTGTATGCTGCATTTCATGCATAACATTGAGGACAATGTTCATCTCAGGTTTAGGGGGTGGGAACAAGCACACTTGTCCACTTTTAGACAAAATTCTTGCATTTATTTTGTTTTATTTCTAGATTTTTAGGAAAATTTTGAATTTTAGGATTTTTGTTTTGGTTTTAGGAATTCTTACGATTGAAATTTGTTTCATTTTTAGAAAATTAAGTTTTGAAAGGAATTGAGGTAATTTGAAGATATATAGGAATTTGGAATTTTTAAAAACTTTTGGAAGTAAGTAAAAAGAAAGTTTGCTATTTCCAAAGGAGGAAACCTATCAAAGAATTACCAATACTTGTTTTTCATATACACACACGTATACATTTTTTTTTGACATTTTAGATAGGAAACTTTAATGCTTTTTTTGGAATTTCTCGGGAGAGTATGATGAGAACTTAAGATTAAGTTTGTAAAATATTTTTGTGTCTTAGTTCATTTTTGGTAGATTGTATATACTAGAGCCAAAATGAATTAATTTGAGCAAAATGAGAAAGGCCACCTAGTGTTTACTTTGATTTTGTTATAATTTATTAAAAAAGGAGAGTGAGAAAAAGAATTTAGTATGTGACTAGTTTGGGTTCGTAGCCCTTTTAACTGGAGCTAGCAAGCCCATAGGGGTGTTTTCATATCTAGTTCCCTAAAGCTATCTCGTTGGGAGTTATTGGCCTAACGCTCGTTACATGGGTTAATTAGAAAGTTTAAAGGACCTATATATTGCACAGTCACAAAATAATTTGTTTAAAAAAAATGAATGATGATGATTTATCACCCACCAAGTGTTTGTAGAAATTTTCAAGGGATATGTACAGAAATGATTAAGGACTAAGTTTGCTCCCTGAATCCCAACTCTTACTATATCATATGAACTTGGGATCTTCTACATTGGAAAAAGTGAGCCAATGAAGAGTGTCCGCGAGAGTGTACAAGGGAGTATGTACGAGGATTAACAAGGACTAGGTGTGATCCTTGGATCCTAACTTTTCTTATATCATATGAACTCGAAAACCCTTGCATCAGAAAAAGAAAGTAAGAGAAAAGAGGCCCATCAAAGTAAACAATAGTGTGGCGACCATCTTAGTAGCTTTAAGAAGAAATTTATTTTTTCTAAATTTTGAGGGATCAGACTATTTGAAGGAAAATTTTCATTTTTACAGCATTATCATTGAATATTTGAAATAAGTTTTTTATGTATATATTTTTCATTGTGCACACTAGTTTGGTTTGAATTTGAGAAAGTTTTCGAAAATTGAATTGTGAACTAGATTTTGAAAAGTCTAAAATTTTGATTATTCCAAATTTCAAAAATATTCAATATGAGTGGATTTTCTTTTGGAGAATTTCTTTTACCCTTGCTTTATTTTATTAAAAAAACAGCAAAAAAAAGAATATTGTTGGCATATTCACTGCAAACCCTCACGAGGCACAACTCCTCCACTAGGGGGAACCTAGGGGTCTAAGGGCTTGCTGCATATGCTAAATGTAATCGAAAGTGTTAGTGAAAGTGTCATTTTTCTTTTTGTTTTTTTGCATTTTATTTTTCCATTTAGGTTAGTTTAGTTTAATTTTCCTAGTCTAGATCACATATTTTGCTCGGGACTAGCAAAATACTAGTTGGGGGGTGCGATAAGTCTTTAGAAATGCATCATTTCATAATTATTTTAGGAAATTTTAAAGACTTATTCATTAGAAATTTCTTCATTTAGTTGGAAATCAAGCTTTTTTTTGGGTTATGATAACGTTTTACACTAGCTGTCAACCTACCTAACGCAACCCTCGTCCTTTACTCGGGCTATGACTGGCAGCAAAAACTGGTGGAGTTAAAGAAGTTAGTACATCAGAAAAAGAGGAGGAATAGAAGAAGAATTAGTTTGTCTTGTATACAAGAGACAAGGTAGTAAGGAAATAAAGCTAAAGAGTTCATAGATGGGTATAAGCTTTTCTATGCAGGGAAGAGTAATACAAGAAATGAAGTGGATCTAGTTATAGATAAGGATTTAAAAGAAAAACTTGTAAAGGTTAAGAGGTTCAGTAATAGAATTATAGTAATTAAACTAGTGCTAGAGGAAGACATAATCCATATCATCAGTGCATATGCTCCCTAAATAAGACTAAAGGAAAGTGTGAAAAGATAATTTTAGGAGGAGATGGATAATTTAATGCAAGAAATCCCAAATAGTGATAAGATTTTCCGTAGAGGGGATTTAAACGAGCATGTAATAAGAGATAGTATAGGATATGAAAGAGTACATGGAGGGCAAGGATTTGGAGAAAAAAAGGAATTCGGAAACACTATATTGGACTTTACAGTGGCATTTGGTCTTGTAGAAGCAAATACTTACTTTAAAAAGAGAGATGAGCATTTAATTACTAATAAAAGTGGGAGTAATAGGAGCCAAATAGACTTTTTTATAGTTAGAAAACATGGCCGATTAGCTTGTAAAGATTGCAAGGTTATTCCAAGAGAGAGTTTGACCACGCAACATAGGCTCAGAGTTTTAGATATTTGCATTAGAAGTAGAAAAAGAATGGTAGTAAACAAAATAGACCCTAAATTAAGGTGGGGATATTTGAAGGGGGAAAAAGCAAATATATTTAATAACAAAATGATTGAGAAGGGAGAATGGAATCTTGAAGGAGAAACTACAGTAATGTGAAATCAAATGGCTAATTGCATTATGAAGGTAGCAAAGGAGGTACTTGGAGAATCAAAAGGAAAGAGACATATTAATAAAGAAACATGGTGGTAGAGTGTGGAGGTTCAAAAAGTTATTCGAGAGAAAAGATATTGCTACAAAGTTTAGCAGGGGACTATGAGTTTAGAAAATTTTGAGTTGTATAAGAAGGCAAAGAAAAAAGCTAAGAATGTAGTAAGTAATGTAAAGTTTAAAGCATACGATGACCTCTATAATAGGTTAGGAACAAGAGAAGGAGAGAAGGATATTTTTAAGCTCGCAAAAATAAGAGAAAAGAAAAGTAGGGACTTAGATCATATCAAATATATCAAGGACAATGAAGAAAATGTTTTGGTGAAGGATAACGGTATTAAAGAAAGGTGGAATGAATACTTTAGCAAACTTTTAAATGAAGAACATATAGGGGATACAAGAGTTAAAGAGGATACTTCATTACTAGAGCCTACTTTTCTCTGTAGAATTAGAGGGGTGAAAGTGAAGGAAGCATTAAAGCGAATAAAGACAGGAAAGGCTATAGGCCTAGATGATATTTTAATAGAAGTATGGAAATGCTAAGGAAAGGTTAGGGTGAGTTGGTGATGTAAACTATTCAATAAGATACTTGTGACAAAGAAAATGACGAATAAATGGAAAAGAAGTATTGTAGTACCTATATATAAGAATAAGGGAGATATACAAAATTGTATCAACTATCGAGGGATTAAACTTATGAGTCATACTATGAAGTTATAGGAGAGAATAATGGAACAAAGATTGAGACAAAAGACCAAGATCGTTAAAAATCAATTTGGTTTTATGCCAGGGAGGTTAACTATGGAAACTATCATTTCACTTAGGCAATTAATGGAAAAATATTGAGTAAAGAGGAAAAAACTACATATGGTCTTTATTGATTTTAAAAAAGCCTATGATAGGGTACCGAAGGATTTAATTTAGTGAGTTTTGAAGAAAAGGAATGTCCCTAAAGGTTAAATTAAAAATTTTAAGGATATGTATAAAGGATTAGTAACAAATGTGAGAACCACATATAGAGAAACAGGTGGATTCGCCATCACTATAGGTTTGCATTAGGGGTCCTTGATCTCTTTGCATTAATTATGGATGAGTTAATTGTGCATTTTCAAGAAGAAGTACCATGGTGTATGTTGTTTGCAAATGATATAGTATGAGTGGATGAATCAAGAGATTGTGTAAATTCAAAAAGCGAGAGATGGCGAGAGGCATTAGAATATAGAGGCTTTAAAATAAGTCATACAAAGATAGAATATATGGATTGCAATTTCAATAGACATATACAAAGTGTTGAAACCACGGTCAAAATTGAAACCCATGAGATACCACGTAGAGATTCTTTTTGGTACTCAGGCTGGATGATTAGTAATGATGTGGAGATTGACAAAGATGTAGAGCATAGGAAAAAAGCTGAGCACTGAAGTAGAGACTAGTTTCTGGAGTACTTTGTGACAAATGAATGCTAATGAAATTGAAGGATAAATTTTACAGGACAGTGGTCAAATCAGCTATGACTTATAGAGTAGAATGTTGGCCAATTAAGAAAATGCATATACATAAGATGGATGTAGCGGAGATGAGAATGCTTAGGTGGATGTGTGGTAAAACTAGGAAAGATAAAATTAAAAATGAGCATTTTCGAGAGCATTTTGGGGTTAGCACCAATAGGGGATATGATTAGAGAAACCCGTTTAAGATGGTTTAGGCATGTTGAACATAGGCCGATAATGGCACTGGTGAAAAAAAGTTTGGTTATACAGGTGGATAGCCCATCAAGAGGTAGGGGTAGGCCGAAAAAAAATATTGATGGAGGTCATTGAATTAGATTTAAAGAAGTTTAACTTATTTAAGAATTTGGCCCAAAATAGAACAGAATGGAGAAAAAGAATTCATGTAGCTGACCCCAACATGGTTGGGATAAGACTTTAATGATGATGATGATGATTGTGATGAGTTAGAAATCAAGCTTTTATGATTTTAGAATTCATTTTGTAGTTCACAAGGAAAAATCATTGAAAATTATCAATTTTTCATAAAATCATAAAACTTTCCATTTTTTAATATCCATTTTTAGAAGGTTTTTCAAATTCATAATTTTCATATAAATATTACAAAGGTTTTTATCATGGCCCACATTAATGCATTTGTAACTTTGGTCACAATCATTACTTTTAATAAAATGTCACTTTTCTTTGTAGGAAAATTGAAGAAAATGGACCCACATACATGTACACACAAGCTTGGATGTCAAAGGAGGGTCCCACCCTTCATTTGTTGCATGAATCTAAATTTGGGTTTCAATAACTCAAATTGGAATAAAGAAAGGAAGGACATGGTGGAAAAAGTTCAAGAAAAGGAAAGTCAAAGAAGAAAAGATAAAAAACAGAAAGTCAACCCCGTTTTAATTTGGACAACATGGATTAAAATAGTCATAACTCTCAAAATGAAGTGTCAGATCAAGACAAAATAGGTACCGTTGGAAAGCTCTTTTCAAATAGATATCTGTGGAACCCAAGATTATACCAATCGAAGCTAAAACGACAAAGTTATGACCTTGAGAAGTTGAATGTGTATTTTTAGGTGGGATTGCATAAAATTGAAGTCTTGTTTTGATTTTAGGAAGTAGGTGTGGAGAGAAATTTGCACTAGAAAAAGAACCAAGATTCTTTCTACTTACTATTTATTTGCTAACTTTTGGCCAAAGAAGGAGACCAACTATTATAAAAAGGATTCAAGAGGGGAGTCGGACAACACCACAAGCCCTCCTTCTTTCTCCATCTCTTTTACACCCCAAGATGGGTTACGGTAGCCCTCCTAAGTCCTATCCACTCCATCCATTCCATTCCACCATCCTTCTCTTGTCTAATTATCCTCCCGTGGCATGAAGCATGAATATTAGATCCCAAATTGCTCGTAAAGTCTGGTCTCTTTCTTGATGTCTTGATTTAGGGTAAGGATAGTTTCTTTTTCAAGTTTTAATTGTTTTCGGGATTTATTGGTTGTATTAGTCCATTTTAATTTAAAAGACACAATTAGTAAGGTCAAGGTGTCTCACCTTGGTTTAGCATCATGTGTTTGTGTGTAATAACAGTACGCACTTGGAGTAGTGTTTTTGTGGTCTTTTATTAATTCTACCAATATGATGTTATAGTTTCCCATAATAAAAGAAACAAAAATTCTTTTTATTTTTTTTTTAAATCCTTTATCTTTGAATGATTTATTTCTAATTTTTAGTTTAATGCACAATTTATTTATTTTTTCACAATTGGTGGTTTGATTAATTTTATGGTTTTGAGTTTAGTAGTTTAGGTTATTTTTTTAGTTTAGGAATTTTAGATCAAGTTTTATTTTTGATTTGTTATTTAATTTTTAGATTTGGGATTGTAATTTAAATTTAATTTTCAGATTTAGTAGTTGTGTATTTATATAGATTTTATTAGGCTAGCATTAATTTTTCAATTAGGACAGGTTAGGAGATACATAGCTCCTTATGGATTTGATCCTAACTCACCGGGTAAAACTTCAATTGAGGCCTTGCACTTATGGTCATCGATCAGTTAGATAAGTATGCACATTGAATTAAACCTTTCTTCAAAACGAGAATGTAAGCCACGATGCTATTGATCTACTTTCGATGTCTATCATGAGATGCATCGTAGAACTCACATTCCCATCCCGAGCCCAATTCAATTCCATGTGTACATTTAACTAATCCTCCTTTAGAATAAAACTCATCATATTTTTTGGCCCAAGTCACATATTAATTTATTTATTAATTAACCACTGGGCCGATATAGGGGTAAGTTATCCTACACTCTAAAACTCACTTACCTGTAGTGCAATCCACGCGACTGAATTCTTCACTTATGGTTATTAGTCCTAACCTATCACACTACCAATTAATAGGGTTTTCCGGACCTTCACGGCCAAGCCATGGCCGTTTCACGACTTAGCTATAGATGCATACAAATTTGTCCTTTTTTGGGATTTTCTTTTGAAACTCATCTTACATTTACCAGTAGAATCTTCAAACTTCCCAACAGATTTCCAACACAAATGATCCCAATAACATCTTAAAATCAATATTAAACAAAGGAAAACAAATAATTAAATAACTAATTGTAGTTATCCCCTTACCTCAAATCTTATACCAAACTCCGATTTGATATGGCTAGATCCAATCACACACAAGCCGGATTCAATTCCCCGATCAAATTACTATAGATCCCAGAAAAATACATAGATCTCCTTAAGCTATTGAACGTGCCCTAATAAATCCGAAAGGAACTAAATACATTCTAAGAGACTGGTACTTACTGAGGTTGCAAACGGTATCCTACTAGACAAGAAAAGGGGAAGAAGAAAAAGAGATGATGATGATAAATGAGCCTTCTTTCTTCTTGAGAGCCTGGTTCTCTGAAGCTGGCCAGGGCTTGTTGCAAAAGGAGGTAGGGAAGAGGAATAGAAGAAAAAGTGCGCACAAATAGAAAATGATTGGAGGTTTTTAGGGTTGGCTTATATAAAGGTTTATCTAAATTACAAGGAAGGCTCCTTTCTCTTTAGCGAGTCTTATAAAATTCAGGGAAAGAGCTTTTAGCTCATAAAGGTCCAATAACTTGGGCACAAGGTCCAAGAAGGTTTGGCTAGCCCATCTCTACTGGGCCTTACATAGAAAACCATGTATGCAATGATCTAAAACCTCTAAACTGGCATACCAAACAATCCATCTAAACTTTTTAACTTGATTCAAACCTGAAAAAGTGACCCGACCCATAATTAAAAGATCTGGGGCCAGAGAGGATGTACCTTTGGATTAATAAATTAAATTCTTCTTTGCCAACATCTATGATCCTTTCTTACTCATATGACCAACTCCTTATGCCATAGATTCGGAGAGGAGCTATCTTGAATAGCATTCTAGACACTTTTGCACAATTTCACATGTACTTTATAAAGCATATTGCCCGCTTTCCCTCTCGTTAATGAGCTTCCATATGCCATTTTTTAAGTAATTTTAATAACCTGCATGATCTAATGTAGACTCGGAAATCAGATTCAGCCACATATCAGGAACATGTAGTGCATTTTTCAACGTCATTGTGCAACCAACATTGATTTGAATGCAGACATAACGAATACCAACAATCTCTAAATAACTTGCCCATTATCACTGTAGCAAAGTCATTTGCGTTGTATGTTGTCAACATCTCCCTACATGAAGTAGCACGGTAGGATGCTGCTATATCAAAAACCCACTCAACCTAATCATTTGCAACACTCAAACACTCATCATCATCACTGATGAGAACTATTACTTCCTGTTCTAAGGTAGCTGTAGCGTTTTCATTGTCATTTTCTTCTCATTATTGGCTCCTTTTTGTACTTTCAAGGTAAACAATTTTAACTGATGTGGCCCATCTTGCCATAGAAAAATCATTTCATAGACTTTTTACTTGTTTGTGATCCACCTCTAGATAGTTCATAACCCTCCTTTGGTCCCCTACTCTTACTCATTCCCCTGTTCTTAGTAACAAAGTCCTATATATTATCTATCCTTATAATTTTCCTTCTAATTTTTTTCATTTTGTAAACTACTAGTAACTTGACTCATGGACAACACACCATTTGGAGTAGAGTTGCTCAAGGAAACAACCAATGTTTCCCATGTATCTGGCAAAAAACTTAGAAGCAACAAATCTTGCATCTTATTATCAAGAACCATCTTCATTGTGGCTAACTGATTGATGATGAGTCTTTAAAAATGCATATTTTCATACACATTTTGACCCATTTTAAGGACTTATTAACTTGAAAGAGCCTCATTTAGTGCGACATCATGGTTTCTGCATAAATTGTTTAAAAATCACACTTTTTGTATATATTCATGAAACTTGTCATTTTTGGAAAGTCTATTTTTGGAAAGTTTTGTGAAAATAACTTTTCTCATGAAATAGATTGAGTTTTCATCATCATTAGTTCATTTATATAAAATCATGAAGAATGGTGTGCATTTTCATTGTCATTTCATGAGAAATGGGCCCGCATTCATGCATTAGTAATCTTAGGGGTAAAATTGTCTTTTCACATGAATTCACATTTGTTTTGTAAGAAATTGATGATATGGGACTCATTTGTAAAGAATTGAGGCAAGGAATTGATTTTCAAGAGAAAGGAGAGAAAATTTCAAGAAAAAAAGAAATTAAAAGAAAATTATAAAAAGTTAGCTTCATAGTCCCACACACACATGCACATGTGTGGGGTACACTTGTAAAACATCCAAGATGGGGTCTATTTATTTGTTGCACATTTACAAGAGATTTTGAAGAGAATTTGAAGAACATCTCATCAAAGATAAACAAGGAAAGCCACATAGGAGTTCTTTTTGGAGAAAAGAGAATATTTAATTGAAAAAAAAATAAAAAAATATCCAAGCAAGCTATTCTAAGTTCAAAAGAGGATTTTATTCTGATTTAGGTAGAAAAAGAAAAGGAAAAAAAAATCAAAGGAGAATTATTTATAAGATCTCTTCAAGTTTGGAGCCAACAAGGAGAACTTTCCAAAAAAGGAAAGTTAACAATGCAAAGAGATAAAAAGGGAAGTTTTACACCTCATGTGGGCCAAGTTTGATTTCAAGAGAGGATTCTTATCCCTATTTCATCTTTCAAAGGATCTCAATGCAAGGTGGCACATACAAGAAAGGAAAGAAGCATCCAAGAGGGACTTATAAACAAAACAAGCAAGGAAAGAAAAGAAAAATAAGAAGAAAAAAAATCCCAAAAGATATTGCACGTCCAAAGCATTGTTTGGAGCCCTTTTTCTTTCATTTTTTTTTATTATTTTTAAGATTTTAAAGTTTGAGAAGGAGTAGGACTTCAAAAAATATAAATAGGGCACCCCTCTCCCATATTCTTCATGGAAGAATTACCCACCTCCCACCTCTAGATTTTTACATCCATCTCTCCCTCTCTTTGTCTCTCCATCTTAAGTCATCAAGGAGGCTTAGCCTTAAAGCCACACCACCAACCTTGAAGTGTCAACTAGAAGGTGGAATTTTCATCCATCCTAATATGTAATTGTTAGCTTTTTATTTTCAATCTTTTGTAAAACAATTTCATGCTAGTAAAGTTTGTTTCTTTTCAATTGTTCTTGTCATTGATTTTGTGGTGTTCATAATTTTAGTCTTACTTGTAATTGGGTTAATTTTCATTCTTGTTTAAATATTGGGATAGAATTGGAATCACAACTAGTAACCCATCTTAGTAACCTTTTCAATATACTTTGTTTCTTTAGATAAATTGTATGTTTGGAGGCAATGCAAGATGGAGTTAAAGAGGTTTGAGTGAAGAAAGATTAGAAGCTAATTCTGAAATTTATTTCAACATTAAATGGAGATTTGTTATTCTCACTTGGATTGACGACCCAAGATAAAGAATAAGACCCTAGGACAACACTTCTAATCTTGTTGAGCCCAAATTGAGGTAAGAAATTGAAAGAGCAGTCTACCGCCTTTGACTTCCATTATTTACCGCCTTTGACTTCTTGTTATTACGGCCTTTGACTTCCTGCAATTTTATTTTATGTTTTGCACTTTTGTTATTTTTCTTGTTGTGCTCATGTTGATTTTAAGTTTTGTTTTTGCATAGTTTGATGGTTGGATTAGAATTCATTGTATGTACTTTTACATCATAATATTTTGTGCATATTTAAGTTGCTAAAAATTAAGCCTTCAAATCTAGATTTGATAATAAAATTCGAACTCAATACACAAACGGCACAACATAAAACAGTTTTAGCAAACTGTAGAAACAGTTTTTGACAAAAAGTTCGAAGTGGGTAGACTAGTCAAATCATAATAATTTTCTTTGAAACTTGGGAAAATTAAAATTTAGGATGTGGTCTTTCATTCCCTAGAATTTTAGATCAAAATATTTTTGGAAGGTTTGTGAACCAGAGGCTTAAACTTTGCCAATCAATGAACTCGAGTCAAAATTTCTGCACAGAATTTTGCAAAGTTGTCATGTTCATGCATTCATTACTTTTTCGTTTTACATCCTTTTTCACTTCTGTCTTTTTTTTTTTTTTTTGGTTAGTTTCTTGCATCAGTAGAGCATGAATTCCAGCCATTAAATTTAGATTTAGGATGCATTAGAATAGTTCAAATCATGCATAAAATTTGCATAAGCATACTAGTTTTTCATACGTAGAATTTTTTTGGCATCTCATGGCATGCATTGCATTACTAATTTTACTAACTTTCTAATTTCAAATTTATTTCTAGTTTTATTTTTTTTATTGTTCTAGGTAATTTCCAGAATTAAAGATCTTTCTAAACTTGTTTTAATTGAAGATTTTAAATTGGAAAATTTTTCTAGTTTTAGAAATTCTAACTTAGGAAAGTTTCTAACTTTTGTTTATTTTGTTTCCAACATTGTTTAGTTTAGTTAGTTTCTAATTTTAGTTTTTATTTTTGGAAGTTCTAGTTGTGTTTTAGTTTTGCACAATTTTAGGTTTATTTCTGGAATTTTTAGATTTAGGTTTTCTAGATTTAGGAAAGCTTTTTTTTTTCTTTTTATTGATTGTAATTAATTTAATTTGGCAAGTAAGATTGTTGTATTTTTTTAGTTTTTAAACTATGCTAATTTTAGATTTTATTTAGGACATGTTACAAGTTGAAAATACCTTAAACACATTGCTCCCTGAGGATCGACCTGGTCTCACCAGTTTTATTACTATATCGCAGTTCTACACTCGGAACTCACGATCAAGTTTTTGGTGCCGTTGCCGGGGAGAGCCATTTAAAGGTAACTTTTCTAACTTTCCTTATTTACATTGCTTTGTAGGTGTAGTTTAATTTTGGCATCTTTCTAAAAATAGGAGGACATACATGGAATACTAAATTGGCCTTAATTAGAATGGGAAAGTGCATGGAATGTTAGAAAGTTAACATCACTTTGATTTTTAGAAACTTTTTAAAATTGGAAAAAGTTACTGTTTTCAACTTGTCATAATTGTCTTTTGGAAAAAAAGTACACCAAAAGTGATCTAATCGTTGTCCTTAATCTTCTTGATGTCTAAGAAAGCCTTTGCCCTTGTAGTGCGCGACAGCTTGTCTATTCAGGAAATTGGTCCTTCAAACGGGTCCATTTGTGACTTTACCACTTCTTGGTGTCTAACCTAGCCGAGTTGGTTTCATAGGACCATGTTGGAGAAATAGAGGAAACTTTTGAACCCAAAGGAGTTACTTAGATGTTTTTTTGTATAACTTAGGTTTTTGTCATTTTTAAAAGATTCAAAAAAAAAATGATTCCAAAAATGGATTAGTGGGAATCCACAAACATGAGGGGACTTAACAATGGGCAAACCAATGGGATTGGAATCAATACTGATGGCCATCTGAAGTCTTGGCGTGCCTTGTGTGACCGAGAAAGAATTGCAAAGTTACATCAAAGAAATTGTTCAACTGGATCTTATGAATGGGAATGGGTCAATCACTATGATCATTGTTACAATGAGGAATTTGTGGAAAAGTTTAATGGAATGATTAGGTCAGTTGATCAACTAATAACGATCTTGCATGATTACCCACACCCCACACAATCATTCACTCATTCTGATATGGACGTGGGATTTCCATGGCGGGCTGAATCAACCAATGAAATTGGTAACATGTGTGATCCTAATTGGGATGATCAACCACTGGACAATTGGCGAAATAAGCCCAATATGGATCCTATCTCTTATCCCCAAGAATTTACTCAGGACGAGTCGTATGACTACCCCTCACAGGATACATCATATGTACCCCCTTTTTCCCCCTGGTCATATGCACCACATGATTCCCTATCGCCTGAATGGTCATATGAACCACCACCACCCCTGGAAAATTCTTTGGAGGATATTTAGCTAAATTGGTTGAGTTCACACAAAATACCATGCAATCCATACAAAATAATGAACAACACATGAAAAGCCCAATGGATTCGATTAATCAAACAGGGCTTGAAATGAGAAAATGAAATGCCACTCTTGGAATCGAAGATGTTCCTACATTCAATGAAGATCTTGTCGATATGGATCACACAAAAACACAGTGGATATCCAAGGGTGTACATGAGTACATGGATGATGGGGTGATACATGAACTAATTGATGAATCACATGAGCCTATGTGCCCCACTTTTCCTCCGTACTAGCCATTCCACTTGATTAAAGAGGAATCTATGCCCTTTTACATAAATTGTTTCTATGATTCAGATTCCTCTAAGGAATTTGGCATTGTAGTCTTTCACAAATTTGATATTCCTACAATTGAGGAAACTGCAAATGAACCTACTAAGCTCCAAAAGGAAGATTACAATTGGGAGGATGACCCCATTTTTCAGATTTCTGAGTCGGATAATCTAGAATCTTTGGAATCAAGTACTGACTTCTTCATGAAATCTGATGATCCAACCTTTAGAGAAATTGACCTTGCATTTCTTGGCCTTCAATGTTATTTAGAAAAACTTCCAGAATTGAGGAATAGTGGTCCCATTCAAACACCCAAGTCCGACAATTTGAAATCCTTTGAGCTCGTGCCTAAACAACCTATGGACATCAATTTAAAAGAATTTGTGGCACGGGAGGACCTAGGGCCACCCAGTTGTTCATTGCATCCTCTCCTATCTTTCAAAGATCCATTTTTAAGGGAGGAGGAAGAAATTTTCTTTATGGTCCTTTCTTCACACAGTCTACAGCAATATGCGGTCCTCATGGTTTCATCTCTTTTTGTGCTTTTTGTAAAAGGTGTGAAGGAAAATTTCATTTAGGATCCGGGTGGACTTATAGTTTTAAATCCAGTAGTGTAGTTTTTTTTTTCTTTTCTTTTTAGTGTAGATATTTTCTTTTAGAGTGGTTTTTTTTGTCTTTTGTTCTTGTTTTTCTGTTTTGTCTAACCTTGGACAGGGTGCAACTCGGACACATCTTCAAGTGACTTTTTCTCTCTACCCTCATTTACATATATATTTCCTCATGTTATTTTTACAGTTCTACGTTACATGCATAAACATCGAGGACGATGTTCATCTTAGGTTGTGGGGTGGGAACAAGCACACTTGCCTAATTTTAGACAAAATTTTTTGATTTTTCTATCACTTTTATCATTTTAGTTAGTTTTTAATGATTTTAGTTTTTTTTAAACAAGAAATTAGGACCTTTATTTTTTTCGTTGGTGTTTATTTTTTATTTTGGAAAAGAAAGTTTTCAAAGGAATTAAAGTGATTTGAAGATATATATAGAAATTTAGAATTTTGATACTTTTGGAAGGAAGTAAAAAGAAAGTTTGCATTTTCTAAAGGAGAAAACCTATCAGAGGATAACCAAAACTTGATTTTTACATACATATACTATACATTTTTTGAAATTTTGGATAGGGAGCTTTAATGATGTTTTTGGAATTTTTTTGGAGAATATAATGTGAACCTGAAATTTAGTTTATAGAATATTTTTGTTTCCTAGTTCATTTTTGGTGAATTGTATATATGAGAACCAAAATGAATTAATTTGAGTGAAATGAGAATTGCCACCTAGTGTTTACTTTGGTTTAAAAAAAAAGAGAGAGTGAAAAAAAAAAGAGCATATAATGAGCAATTTGTGACTAGTTTGGGTTGTAGCCTTTTTAACTCAAGCTAATAAGCCCGGAGGGATATTTTTATATCTAGTGCCCTAAAGCCATTCGGTTTGGGAGTCATTGGCCTAACGCTTATTACATGGGTTAAATAGAAAGCTTAAGGAACCTAGACATTACACAGTCACAAGAAAAAAAAAAGAAAAAGAAAATGAAGATGAATGATGGCCCAACAAGTGTCCATAGAAATTTTCAAGGGATATGTGCGGAAATGCATAAGGACTAAGTTTGCTCCTTAGATCCCAACTTTTGCTATATCATATGAACTTGGAAAATTCTACGTTGGAAAAATTAAAAGAGTGAAGCGTGTCCGTAAGAGTTTGCAAGGAAGTATGTGTGGGGAAGGACAAGGACCAGATTTGCTCTCTGGATTCTAACTTTTCTTATGTCGTATGAACTTGGGAACTCTTTCGTAGGAAAAAGTTAGTAAGAGAAAAGAGGCCTATCAAAGTAAATAGTAAAGTGGCAGCTATCTTAGTAATTTTAGGAGGAAATTTATTTTTGCTAAATTTCAAGGGATCAGACTATTTGAAGGAAAAATTCTGTTTTTGTAGATTATTGTGGAATATTTGAAATCTGTTTTTGATGTATACAATTTTTCACCATGCACGCAAGTTGGTTACGAATTTGAGAAAGTTTTTGACAATAGAATTGTGGACCGGACTTTGAAAAGTCTGAAAGTGTAATTATTCCAAATTTCGAAAATATCCGATATGAGTGAATTTTCTTTTGGGAAAATTCTTTTCTCCTTTACTTTTGTTTATTTTGTTTTTCTTATTTAAAAAAGAGAATTTTGTGGGTATATTCACTGTAAACCCTCACGAGGCACAACTCGTCTACTAAGGGGAACCTAAGGGTTTAAGAGCTTGCTGCATACGCTAAATGCAATCGAGAGTGCCAGCGAAAGTGGCATTGCATTTATGTTTATTTTTCTTGCATTAAATTAGTTTTAGATTAGATTATGTTATGATGAATTCCTCATCTTTTTTCACAATTTTTGCTAGGGACTAGCAAAACGCTAGTTGGGGGGGTGTGATGAGTCTTTAAAAATGCATATTTTCATACACATTTTGACCCATTTTAAGGAATTATTAACTTGAAAGAGCCTCATTTAGTGTGATATCATGGTTTCAAGCATTTTAAATTCATTTTTATATTTTTCTGCAGAAATTTTTAGAAATCACACTTTTGTATATATTCATGAAACCTGCCATCTTTGGAAAGTCTATTTTTGGAAAGTTTTGTGAAAATAATTTTTCTCATGAAATAAATTGAGTTTTTATCATCATTAGTTCATTCATAGAAAATCATAAAGAATGGTGTGCATTTTCATTGTCATTTCATGAGAAATGGGTCCGCATTTATGCATTAGTGATCTTATGGGCAAAATTGTCTTTTCACATGAATTTACATTTGTTTTGTAGGAAATTGATGATATGGGTCCCATTTATAAAGAATTGAGGCAAGGAATTGATTTTCACGAGAAAGGAGAGAAAATTTCAAGAGAAAAAGAAATTAGAAGAAAATTGCGAAAAGTTAATTTCATGATCCCACACATACATGCACATGTGTGGGGAACACTTGTAAAACATCCAAGATGGAGTCCATTTATTTGTTGCACATTTACAAGAGATTTTGAAGAGAATTTGAAGAATATCTCATCAAAGATAAACAAGGAAAGCCACATAGGAGTTCTTTTTGGAGAAAAGAGAATATTTAATTGAAAAAAAAATGAAAAACATATCCAAGCAATCTATTCCATGTTCAAAAGAGGATTTTATTCAAATTTAGGCAGAAAAAGAAAAGGAAAAAAATCAAGGGACAATTATTTAGAAGATCTCTTCAAGTTTGGAGCCAACAAGAAGAACTTTCCAAAAAAGGAAAGTTGACAATGCAAAAAGATAAAAGGGGAAGTTCTGCACCTCATGTGGGCCAAGTTTGATTCCAAAATAGGATTCTTATCCTTATTTCATCTCTCAAAGGATCTCAATGCAAGGTGGCCCATACAAGAAAGGAAAGAAGCATCCAAGAGGGACTTCTAGACAAAGCAAGCAAGGAAAGAAAAGAAAAATAAGAAGAAAAAGAAATTCCCAAAAGATACTGCACGTCCAAAGCAATGTTAGGAGCCCTTTTTCTTTCATTTTTTTTATTATTTTTAAAATTTTAAAGTTTGAGAAGGAGTAGGACTTCAAAAAGTATAAATAGGACACCCCTCTCCCATATTCTTCATGGAAGAATTACCCACCTCCCACCTCTAGATTTCTACATCCATCTCTCCCTCTCTTTGTCTCTCCATCTTAAGCCGTCAAGGAGGCTTAGCTCTAAAGCCACACCACCAACCTTGAAGTGTCAACTAGAAGGAGAAATTCTCATCCATCCTAGTATGTAATTGTTTGCTTTTTATCTTCAATCTTTTGTAAAGCAATTTCACGCTAGTACAGTTTGTTTCTTTTTCAATTGTTCTTGTCATTGATTTTGTGGTGTTCATAATTTTATTCTTGTTTGTGATTGGGTTAATTTTCATTCTTGTTTAAATATTGGGGTAGAATTAGAATCACAACTAGTAACCCATCTTAGTAACCTTTTCAATATACTTTGTTTCTTCAGATATATTGTATGTTTGGAGGCAATGCAAGATGGAGTTAAAGAGGTTTGAGTGAAGAAAGATTAAAGGCCAATTCTGAAATTTATTTCAACATTGAATGGAGATTTATTATTCTCACTTGGATTGACAACCCAAGATGAAGAATAAGACCCTAGGACAACACTTCTAATCTTGTTGAACCCAAATTGAGGTAAGAAATTGAAAGAGTAGTCTACAGCCTTTGACTTCCATTGTGCCTTTGACTTCTTGTTATTACCGCCTTTGATTTCCTGCAATTTTATTTTATTTTATGCACTTTTGTTATTTTTCTTGTTGTGCTAATGTTGATTTTAAGTTTTGTTTTTGCATAGTTTGATGGTTGGATTAGAATTCATTGTATGTATTTTTACATCATAAGATTTTGTGCATATTTAAGTTACTGGAAATTAAGCCTTCAAATCGAAATTTGATAATAAAATTCAAACTCAATACACAAACAGCACAACATAAAACAGTTTCAGCAAACTGTAGAAATAGTTTTTGACAAAAAGTTCGAAGTGGGTAGACCAGTCAAATCATAATATTTTTCTTTGAAACTTGGAAAAATTAAAGTTTAGGATGTGGTCTTTCATTCCCTAGAATTTTAGATCAGAATAGTTTCCGAAGGTTTGTGAACCAGAGGCTTAAACTTTGCCAATTAGTCAACTCGGATCAAAAATTCTGCACAGAATTTTGCAAAGTTGTCATGTTCATGCATTCATAACTTTTTCGTTTTAGATCCTTTTTCACTTTTGTTTTGTTTTTCTTTTTTTTTTTTTTGTTATTTTCTTGCATCAGTAGAGCATGAATTCCAGCCATTAAATTTAGATTTAGGATGCATTAGAATAGTTCAAATCATGCATAAAATTTGCATAAGCATACTAGTTTTTCATACTTAGAATTTTTTTGGCATCTCATGGCATGCATTGCATTACTAATTTTACTAACTTTCTAATTTCAAATTTATTTCTAGTTTTATGTTTTTTATTGTTCTAGGTAATTTCCAAAATTAAAGATCTTTCTAAACTTGTTTTAATTGAAGATTTTAAATTGGAAAATTTTTCTAGTTTTAGAAATTCTAACTTAGGAAAGTTTAACTTTTGTTTATTTTGTTTCTAACATTGTTTAGTTTAGTTAATTTCTAATTTTAGTTTTTATTTTTGGAAGTTTTAGCTTGTGTTTTAGTTTTGCAGCAATTTTAGGTTTATTTTTGGAATTTTTAGATTTAGGTTTTCTAGATTTAGGAAAGTTTTTTTTTTCTTTTTATTGGTTGTAATTAATTTAATTTGGAAAGTAAGATGGTTGTATTTTTTTTAGTTTTTAAATTTTGCTAGTTTTAGATTTTATTTAGGACAGGTTACAAGTTGAAAATACCTTAAACACATTACTCCCTGAGGATTGACCTGGTCTCACCAGTTTTATTACTATATCGCAGTTCTGCACTTGGAACTCACGATCAATTGACCACATTTTGGAACTCATTAATGTGATCTTCAATTTGACCATCGTCCTTGAATTTTATATTCACAGGCTTTCTAATCAAAAAGATTTTGTTCACTGTGGTCCTTTTATCATACCTTGCTTCTAGCTCTTTCCATATGCATTGGTTTCATTAGACACATGGTGAAATATGCTATATCAACCCACTGTTTGATGTGACTAATTGCCTTTCTATGCAACTTATTTCAATCTGCATCTTTCATATCTTTTGGTAGTGCATTATCCCCCTCAATGGGATCTTGGAGGTCTTTCCAGTAAAGGTTATCCTCCATCTCTAGTTTCCAAATCAACCAATCTGTATTGTTGAGCTTAACCACGGTAGTGTTCATAGTGATGTTCTCCATCTCAATTAAGCAAATAGGAAAAAACAAATAACTAACGTTAATCTTAACTCATGTACCACACTATAGATCTCGTCACCATAAGTATGCTAGAAGAAATGGATCTGAAATCTAACTCCGGATGGCTCCGATATTGCAGAACAATTTTTCATATTGCATTTAGTCAAACTCTTTCGTTGACCATCAAACTACCAATTTTCTTCCACAAATGCGTCGATCTGCTTGAAACGAGTCTGTAGGTGAAAACGAAGCTCCAATCGGACTTTAAATGATCAAGATATCATAGAAATAAAATTCTACCATCAATCCCTATCAAACTAGCTCTGACCTTACATATCTACTAATGTCAATGACTGACTGCTAGCGAGCTGCATTTGATGTAACCCTCATGAGGCACCACTCGTCCACTAGGGGGAACCTAAGGGTTTAAGAGCTTACTGCATGCGCTAAATATAGTGGAGAGTGCCAGTAAAAGTGACGTTGCGATTATGTTTATTTTTCTTGCATTGCATTAGTTTTAGTTTAGATTAAGTCAAAATGGATGCCATATAATTTTCGCATTTTTTTGCTAGGGACTAGCAAAATGCTAGTTGGGGTGTGATAAGTCTTTAAAAATGTATATTTTCATACACATTTCAACCCATTTTTAGGACTTATTGAATCAAAAGAGCTTTATTTAGTGTGATTTAGTGGTTTCAAGCATTTTAAATTCATTGTAGTGCATTCCTGCACAATTTGCTTAAAAATCACACTTTCTACATGCATTCATAAAACCTTTCAATTTTGGAGTTCTATTTTTACAAAGTCTTGTGAAAATTTGTGCCTCATGAAATAAATTGAATTTTCCTCACATTAGTTCATTCACATAAAATCATGAAAAATGGTATATATTTTCATTATCATTTCATGAGAAATGGGCCCACATTCATGCATTTGTGATCTTTGGGTTAAAATTGTCTTGTCATATCAATTCACATTTGTTTTGTAGGAAATTGATTATATGGGTCCTCTTTTCAAAGAACTGAGGCAAAATAATTCATTTTCAAAAAGAAAGGAGAGAATAATTGAAGAGAGAAAAGAAGATAGAAAAAAAATGCAAAAGTTGGCTTCATAGTAGCACATTATCATGACTCGAGCCCAAGAAATTGGGATTAGGGTTACCCCAATTAGTGACACACGTACTCTCATGCAATTTACACCCAGACTGGAGTTTGAATGGAATTACACAAGGGATATTCACATGCTTACACATGTGAAGTGCTGAATGGATCATCTGTCCAAGCATTCAATGCGCGGAGGCCTGTCAATATCGCCTATAGTTTTTCTTTCATTTTTCATTGAACAGTTCAGCAATATCATTACAACCATGGAATAGTCCAAAACTTAATATTCAAGAACATAAGATTAATAGATTGATTTATACACACGTTTCATACAACCCAAACATGATGTGCTCATGCATACAAGGAGATCAAGGCTAACATTCTATGCAAGGAATACAGGAAGGAAGAGATATATATAATGAGATCAATTATACATGTGGTCTACATGGATGCAAGTACATACAAATGCTAAAAGACACAAAACCTAACATATACAATTCTTGGCTACTAGTGAGTCGCTCTCGACAAACGAGACAGTCAACAAACTTCTGTTGTCCACCAATACCATCTAAAAGAGCCATTCGGTCTCCTCTTCCGCTACCTGGGTCTATGCTAGATGGGATTTGGGACCTGAACCTGTAACACCATTAAACAACTTATAAATAAGACTATTCAGCAAAGCATAAGCAAAATTAAGGCATACACGTTGTCTCTAACAGAAGTTATGACATGAGATCATTAGAAGTCAAGGTAGTACACTAGGCATATTATGCATTTGAAATAAATCCGTTTGGGGTCAAGGAACCCACACGGCTTTGCTTCTGGCAGGTCGATCACCTGCTCCCACCAAAATGCATTGCCTCAAAAAGAAATAAAGACATATGATTAATAGAGTTCCGAGTTTGTAACCAGGCACGTCATGCATTTGAAATAAGCATGCTATAAGGATCAATAAATGCAATACATACTAGTTGGCTACTACATTTACCATATCCTCCCTTTAGGGATCTATGTATTGAGAACACCATCGTCTGGGCCAAGGTACGAATGGGTCTCTAGTTCCTGGGGTCCTGTAGTGGTAACAAACATGCTACGCCAAAATCAACCTCGCCGGTATCATAAGGCTAAGGCTGAGTAGAGCCAGACCATTTGTCACGACCCGAGCCCAGAAATCGGGGGTTAGCGAAAAGCTAAACCGGTGACACACGTACTCCCGTGCACGTGCATCCAAACCCAGTCCAGATGCACGCACACAAGGGATCTAACACGTGCGAACTAAGCGTACGCGGAAGCTGTACATATCATAGCAAGCAACAAAGGAAAATAGCGGAAGCCAAAGCAAATATGAAACGGAAACCACAAGGACAAATACACTGATATAAAACCGAATACACACCAAAATACGTATGTACAAATATACAGAATACAAATCCAAAGTCCAAAGTCCAAATACAATCGCTCAAAATCCCAAAACGAAAAGCCACTGGAAAGCATGCATGAATGCACTCGGCAGAGATGATCAAGCCCACTCTGCCAAACCTGAGGGTGCCTCTACACTCGCCCCTGGAGCCTCCTCGACCGCCGGGGAGCTGGGCAAGGTATCTGTGCCTGCAACACCACAGACAACACAAATGAATACAACGATCCAGCAAATACAAGTAACAGAGATGAAACACTCATAGTATCAAAGCTGAATAAATGACAGAATAATGATTTCAGAGTTTCATCTTAGTATGCTAAGCAAATCGTGCGTAGAGGTAAAGCATGATATGTGAATCAAACATAGAAATACTGACTGAGTGGCTACTACGTTAACCATGTTCTCTCCAATAGAGAGCAGAGCAAAGCAAAGCAGAGGAGAACACCGCTGTCCAGGCCAAAGGTACAAGCGGGTCTCGGTTTCCTGGGTTCCGGGGTCCCAAGACAAAGCAACACTGCAGTTATACAGAGATACAGAGATCTAAGCCAAAGGGTAACCCCGTCGGGCATCCTAGGGCTGAGGCTGAGTAGAGCCAGACCAATACCAATCAAATCAAATCCATAGGAAGGGAGATTATCCGCTTTGGACTCACCGATGACAAGGACCGGATCTTATCCTCACGTTTTAATCTCTGGGCAGAGCCACCAGGGAATACCCAAACTCAGAGATAAACAAAGCCAGCAGAGCATAGATATAAATCCAAAGCACAGCATAGATCAGAACTTAGTGCCGAACGAAGAATAATACAGATATACAGGACGAAAGCAAAATGACTGCGGAATGCATAACATAGATTAACAGAACGGAGGGCAAAACCATAAACAATATGCAATGCATCTCAGATTAATACGGAGTCAAGGTTAATTACAAGCCAGTCCTAATCTAATTGTTCACTGTCACTAACCGTGCATGTTGATGTAGTTTTAAGTTAATCAATGCACCGTTGCCATCAAAGTGTTGCGAAATCTTTGCGTGCACTGACGTCCCTTAAACCAACACCCATGGGGAGGTGCTTAACAGTAAATCAACACCCACATGAATAAGTCACAGCCTAACAGACCATTCATGCGATCCAAGGGAATCCATTGGGCCGGTTTACACGAGTGGTTAACCTGTATTTGAGCCCTACAAGTCTCACCATTATCCTAAGTTATAATTCAGAATTGCCATGCCTAACGGTTTAGCCATGAGGGACCTATGGTTGAGCCGGAGACATCTTACGCGCTCGGCGTATTATGCACTACAGCTTAACCATGGTTCCATTCAAAACACAGCTAAACTGGTCATCTTTCACCTCTGATCTGATGCCTCTTTCGGCTGAGCTACAGTCAGTATACGGCTTAGCCGTAGCCCAATCCACGGCTTAGCCGTAGCATTCCACGGCTTAGCCGTAGCCTCACCGTAGGAGTACTGATATCAGAAAAGTTTCGACTGATCAGAGATTTAATTCACGGCTGGGGTACGGTCGGGTCACGGCTAGCTTACGGCTCAGCCGTAGAACAATTTACGGCTTAGCCGTAGCCTAGCCGTAGAACAAAACTCAAAATTCAAGTCTCTGGAAATCAAACCGTAGGAGTTTTTTTCGGCTTAGCCGTGCAATACAGATACGAAAATGGGTTGAGTACAGAAACGAAAATTTGATAAAGAAACTGCACAAAATGAGTTACAGAGGTTCCAATTCACCAAATGTGGCTGTAAAACATCAGATACACTAAAGAAGATGGAAATCAAAGCATTCAAATAGAGTACCCATGTGCATTATACAAGTCTGTACTTATACTTGCCTCAAATCTGACAAATCCTCTGAAACAAGCTCCAAATCCACTAAAATCAAGACAAATCAAAGAGATACACCATGCATGAGATGAAGTCATAGCAATCAGAGAATGAGAGATCCAATTTGGAGAAGAAACACAAGGAACCCACTTACCTCAAGCAATAGACAGAGATGAGAGAAGAAGAAAAGAACCCAAATCAAAAATGAGAATCCAACATCAATCGAGCAAGAGAAGTGAAGAGAAGAGAGAGAACGTGGAGGGGGAGCTTCTCCTGGAATTTCTTGCATGCAACGTGGAAGACAAAAGAGCAGGAAGAGAGACACCTGGGGTTGCATTGTATATATAGGTTTTGTAGTTTAGGTCAAAGTCCGGTAAGTTGATACTAATTACAGTTCAAGTCATACGAAGGTCCATCTTCCCCAATTGACTCCAAACGGATCTGACACAGTTACGGAAATTTTCGAGCTCAACGAAATACGCGTGCTGACACCAATATGATGCAAAGATGATATGAGCAAAACAAAAGCAAAATTACGAAAAAGGGCTTAGAACTACCTATTCCAGGTCAAAGGTCACTCAACTACCTATCCAAGGCCCAAAACCAAGTCCAAAAGACTAAAACAAAACAAAATACACTAATGAGCCACTAATCCGGCTCAAAGGGATCGGGGTGGTACACCATTTCGATTCAATCATATACTTGAACTTAAACAAACATAATACCCAATCGTATATGTTTAATTTAGGCGTGCAATAGGTTCATACTCAATCAAATACCAATTGTCAATATAAATCAAATCTCAAGAACACATCAAGGAAATCCAATGCATCATCATCATCATCAAAGCCTTATCCCAACCATGTTAGGGTCGGCTAATCCAATAAATATAATATGGAAATATTGGAAGGCAAGACATACGATAATCATTCAATTCTATTCATAAGAGTGGAGGACAATAACCGCCGTCCAATATGCCATACAATTCAATTTAATAGAATCAAGGCAGTTTTACAAGCCAACACTTATCTAATTATCCATTATTTCTAACCGTGGATGATAATGTATGCATATAATATGGAAATATTGGAAGGCAAGACATATGATAATCATTCAATTATATTTGTAAAAGTGGAGGACAATAAACATCGTCCAATATGCCAGGCAATTCAATTTAATAGAATCAAGGTAGTTTTACAAGCCAACCCTAATCTAGTCATCCATTGTTTCTAACCGTAGATGATAATGTAGTTTTAAGTTATCCAATGCACTGTTGTCTTTCTTTGGTGTTACATTATATCGGGAAGGTGTATCGAAGTCCCTTAAACCAACATCCATGTAGAGGTTCTTAACAAATGGACAACGTCACATGAATAAGTCTCAGCCCTTAAGACTTTTTATGATCTTTTAATTATTCCTTTGGGCCAATTAATGGTGTACAAGGAACCAAAAGCTAAGGCCCTACAAGGTCTCACAATAATACCTATTAATCCTAGTTTTAAGTAGACTCACGGCTTAGCCATGGTGCCGTACGGCTTAACCGTGCGCATCTTACAACTTAACCGTAGCCGTAGTTCCCCAAAGTTGCCTCCTTAGATGTGGCGAGCCACGGTTGAACCGTGCTTCTTCTTATGGCTTAACCGTATTTCATCTATGGTTAAGCCATGGTGTGACTATGGCTTAGTAGTAACACAATATATGATTTGCCCGTAGCCTAACCGTAGAAGATTTTCAAACTTATCAAACTTTCGGGATTTCAAACCGTAAAATGGCTTACAGCTAGACCACGGCTAGGTTACGGCTCAGCAGCAGTACACCTACGGCTTAGCAGGAGCTTGGCCGCAGTGCAATATCATGTTTTTTTGCACTATGGAGTTCTAACCGTAGAATACTTACGGCTTAGCCGTAAGCTTTAGGTCATGTCAGGCGTTTTCAAGTCAGTATACTGAAAGGGCTGCAAAAACACATTTAAATAAATTGATTTACTAGAATCATAAAGTACCAACATGCATTAAACTACAATTTGCTCATACTTGCCTTCAATTAAGCTTTTCAAGCGCTTAATCCTTTGGCTCAAATTGGGTATTTTAGACCTAAGTGCCATGTATGCTAAAAATTGAGAAAAAGATGAGTGCATGCATAACATACGAGTCCTCTTGACTCTATTAACCCAAGAGATCAATAAATAAGAATAGGAGATAGAAAGCAGTTTGAGAAGGAAAAACCCACTCACTTCAATTTTACCAAGGAAAGAAAGTAGAAAAGAGCCGGACTAATGGAGTGGATGCTTGAAACCCCACATGCAAGACCTTTCTTGGATTAAAAAAAAGAAGAAAAGAAGAAAAGAAAAAAAGTTCCAGCAACAAGGAAGCAACGATGATCGAATAAAATGGGTTCTGAAACCCTTGACTCAATATATATATTGTGAGGTTTAAAAGAAAGTCCTTTGGGTTTGTCTTATTTTCAGAACAAGTCAAATGAAGGTCCAACTAAGGCAAATGACGTCTAATGCATTCAAGTCAAGTACGAAAGTTAACAAGCTCAACGAGACAAACATGATGGTGTTAAAATGATGCATGTATGACATGAAACCATGCATTTTAAAACTACGAAAAAGTGGTTTCATCTACTTAGGTAAGGTCAAACCCAATCCAACGACCTATCCATGACCTGAAATAGATCCACTGGACTCCACAAAACTAAAAGAGACCGAGTTAAGAGCAAACCTCATTAATTAGATAGTACTCATAATTAATTACTCACTAATCCAACTTAGCTTGGGTTAGAGTGTTACATCCTCCCCCGCTTAAGAATCATTCCATCCTCAAAATGACATAAACTATGAAAAACAATGTGAGTATGTCATGTACCTGTCTCCTGCACACTAAAGTTGAATGCCCACGTGTCGATCTTGTGATCTCCTGTATGCACGTCGAGCAGACATCGAGCAAAACACCAAACTGATACTTTGCATTTGAGTCTTCACATATAATCGTCTGCAAGGTTCTTCTCTTAGGATGGTATTCATTGATCTTGCCATCTGAATCCCATTTATCGGGTCACTCTATATGAGTGGCAATACTATACCAAATTGAATCTACTTGCTAAAGATCATTGTACCATGAGCAATTATTAGTAGGAAGAAGGAGTGGAAATGCGTGTAATCCAAATGCAGTATGACCTCGTATTTCTAGGGGTTGAAGACATAAGAGTCTCAAGACACAGAGTTTGGCATGTAAGCGAAAGAAATATCGAACTCATCAAAAGACAGGGATCGAACATTTGAAGAAAAGGGTTCTACCTTTTAACATGAAAACCTAAGGAAAAAAGAATAGTGACTTTCAAAAGGTCATAGGTCAAAGACACTGATATGAGCATATGAGAATAAAAAAAAAAAAAGAAAACAATTTCAGCTCTAATGTGCACAGGGAGGCCTTAACGTCTGCAATTTCAGCTTCATGAAAAATGAGACGAAAGACGGAAAAAGACAATTCAAATCTCATACAAGATAGAAAAGGGAAAAGGAAAGTCAAGAGAGCGAAGAAGAAAGATCTCTAATATAGGTAAGCTTTCTTTGCTCAAATTCACAATCAAAGCAAATGAAGAGAACAAATTCTCAGTCACTAGACCAAATGAAGATAAGCAAGCTTCTTAGAAGGAAGATGTCGGTGGAACATCTAGGTTTTAAGAATTTACGATTACATGCAAACATGGTTATGCAATCCATTAGATGTGATTATTACTAGCACCAATTGAGGATGATAGAGGATATTTACAAAACAACCTTTAAATCTACCAAAACAACCTTTAAATCAAGGTATGGTCACTAAGAAGTTTATTAATACCTTTTAAGTCTTGAATTAGATTCATGTATTTACAGGAATATGGCTTGAAGAATAGGTTTTTATGCAGATCACTGCAAATTCGAATATAAGACAATGAAGATAAGTTGAATTCGTAAGGATTCGGACTTCCTTATCGGGAATCCTCAAGAAGAACAAAACATCGTGGAAGATGTTTGTAGCAGGAAGACGATAATGTACTTAGAGGCCAACGACAAAAGTTAATTGGTCGTTGTAATAGGCATGAGACTTTATAGATTAGTTAATCAAGGATAAGAAGTGGAGCTTTCAACTGAAGCAGAAGAAGTTAGGAATAAGGGATTAATTGAACTTGGGTTTTCCTCTCCAAAATAAAACAAAACCAAAAAAGACAAGAACCAACTAATTATAAAAATAGAGGGAACATACAACGAGGTCAATGTTGGAAGTAGGTGGGTCTCGTGGATAGATTTTCAAAACTTTTGACCCACTTGACACAGGGATCAACTATCCATAAGACCAAAACCCAATCCAGGATGCGTTACCCTCAATCTCGTGACCATGTACAGTAAAATTATACCAGCACTAAACATCCAAAATAACCTACGACATGCAAGAAGTAGATCATACCTTTGGAGACCCGCAGTGCTCTAATGGACTTCTTCAAGACCTCTTAGCCTTCCACGCTATGACCCCCGAATTGGATTTCTTTTCTCAAGAAGAACGGTGGAATCTTCAGGAGAAAATCCCAACTCGAGACTCCAAGGAACTAGAAGAAAGGAGAGGAGAGTAACTCGCGCAACTCTTGCACGAAAGGGTTTTGGGCGTGAGAGGAACTCTTTTGGACGTCCAAGGATATTTTATAGACTTCCAAATCTCTCCCTTGTCTAATTGAAATAGAAGTCTTACTTCCAAAGCAATTAGCAACTTTCTCCTTTCCAAACTCTTATTTCTAGAGTCCAAGTCGGATTAGTGTTTTCCAATATCTTGGGCTAGCGTGGGGACCACTAGGGATTCCTTAGAAAGCTGGCTCCAACTGGAACACCGCGACCCCACATCTCATGTGCAATCCGGGCCCACAGTTAATTGCAAATAACACCACTATATAAATGCAATTGCACTCCAGTCTTAGGAATAAATTACAATGAAGACCCTAAACTTCCCAATTACCATAAGTAGGCCCCTCTATCAATATCCGTGGATCAATTGGAATAAATCCGTCTCTTCCAATCTAAGTTCCACATCTTATTATCCTTGAGCCCCAATTAATCACAGTAATCATCAGTACCATCCAATTAACTCTTAATTGAGATGGGTGCGCACTTACTAATGACAAATCCATTAATTGGCACAAGGGGATAATAGAGATAGATTCCATCTTGATCATTCAACGTTCCCACAGTTCTACTACCATATACCCAAGACACCGAGGTGTTAACCTATAGTCGGCCTCACTCATTGGTGACTCAAAGCAAATGAATAGATAGAAACTTGAGTTCGTCAATGTCTCAGGATTGAGAGCCTATTGCAAGGGAATTATGAGAGCATACCTTATTATTGAGACGGAATACCATAAGGTGCATCTCATGGTCCTTCAATACATCCAATGTACCAGCACCATTGATCCAGAATCTTACATTCTGATGATTGAGACAAATCACACTATCTCATAGTGATCAAAGTGCTGCAACCTTATCAAATGAGATGCCCAATCTCATTACTGGTTGTGAAGCTATTTTAAGTATAAGATTTGTGACATATATCTCCCGCGTGTGGATCTCATCCATGCACATATATCACATCTAATATACTAATGGGACCCGGTTCAACTCATGAACCATTATGTCATACGTATTGGTCATGTGCATGAAGTAGTAGAATAACATTCATCTTATGAAAGTAAAGCATGATATTATTGATAAATAAAGAAATTAATCAATTTATTACATCAACTGATGGATTGAGTCCACAAAAACTAACAGTCAAACCAATGAAAAAGGGAACGACGAACTCTTCAGGTGAATTCCAAACAGTCACATAAAAAGGGAACAAAAGATCATTTGAGTGAACACATCATGAGGAAAAGTAATGATAAAAGAAGACTTAATCGATTGCATTAATCTTTCAAGAAAGTTTCATAATAGACTCAAGTCGAAGATTTATGCAGCTATTAGAGTTCGAATAGGACCAATGGGTTTGAATCATATTGATCACGATCACTGATGGTGCACTAGAAGATTAAGGTACTTGGTATAGGATAACAATAAGTTATTAAAGATAAGTGATTGAAGACAACTAACTAAGAGTCAAAACGGCTGACCAAAGATTCACTTGGTATGAGCATATACAATTTGTATTCAAATCATAGGATCATCATAATTTGATCTAATCTTCGATCTAGTCTATGATAATTGCAGCTTTAATCACATTGAATCCTCAAGCTACCAAATTCATCCGAAGAATTGCTGTTACCTTTCCACAACAGGGTTTAACTCAATTCTTAGAATATATTTAAGATAGATTCTTCAATGTTAAATTGAAATTAGAAAACTGCAAAGCTTCATTCATACTTACCAAACAAGCAGAAGAACAATCTTCAATCCTTCAATAAAACAGATATGTCCCTTGTTGGAAAATAGTTTCTCTACTCAACAACCACTTCCGTCACAACTCCAAGGTTTTTGATGAAATGACTTCAATTGTAACGTAATGCTAAAATACTATTGATGGTATTCACTTCTGTTTCATCTAGTAAATAGAATAACTCTCATTCTTTAGATGTACGTGTTGACAACTAACCATAGAATCAAAAGGTCTATCTACTAACTTCCAATACATGTTTTTGGCTCTAAATCTTAAATATATTTTCATCCATTTCAGCTTGTTCTTCCAAACGAAATGAAACCAAACCTTAATTAATTCGTTTGAGTCATTTGATACTGAATACTGATTGACAAATCTTCAATACTTAAATAATAAGAAAAATTTTCAATCTTCAATGATCAATTTTGCCATCTAGGCATTAATCAATGCTACCAACCGTTAAGGATTTCGAAACCCATATTTTGATCTTAAAATTATCTTCTCAGATTGATAACCTTTTGGTCAATGGTATTCAGCCTCGAGAGTATCTTTGATGGATTTGTGATGCACTCCAATATGAAGGATCAATTCTACCTTCAATACAGAATGGTGAATATGCGTACTCCCTAATTCTTGGATTTAATCGCTCATTCTCCAGTACTAAGTATTTGGATGCAACCTGGTATTCCAGTCTATTCACTACACCACTTAAAGTATTACTAAGCAAGGGACTTTAGAGCAAAGGTTCAACAAAAATAGCTTAAGAAGAGGATATAGAAGAAACATAATCTCAAGGAATAGTCTACGCAAATGAGGAGTTACCTTTTAATACGGTGCAATGAAGGTGTGCAGTCCTTTATGAAGAGTATACCAGACAATAATTTCTTGGATGGTGTTGATGTACTCATCGCGTTACTCTGTAATGCTTCCATACAGGAGTGGAAATGCGCTTCAGGTGTAACGTTATTGTTGTTTAGCGTCCAGGCTCTATACAATAGGAAATTGACATGCGTCTTGAGTATCTCTCATGCTTTGAATGCACATAACAGGAGTTGTCGCCTTCTGCGTACAGCTTCATATGAATTCAGAAGAAGACACTTGATACTTTCTTTTAGTGTATACCGTTCTCTAGACAATTCGGCTTCTTGAAGAAGAGTCACCAGGGCTGTCGTCTGAATAGCGTAAGGAATGGCTTGAAGAGATCCCAACTCTCATTGGAGGACATCTATATAAGGCTCCGGAAAACCATCGTATGCCATGAGTGTAGTCAAACGATTTTGCTACTTGGTTTCGTACTTTATTTCTTGACAATTACCTGTAAAAGAAAACTCACTTAGGAGTAACATATCTACCTACCTAGTCAACTTATTAGACATTGGAGTCAAATAATTGACATTTGGACCTATTTTAATGCATTCTCACCATGTTCCTACATCCTAAATCTTTTAGCAAGACTGTTCACGATGGCTGCTCTAATACCATACAATACGTATGTCATGACCTAAGCCCAAGAAAGTGGGAGTAGGGTTACCCCAAGTGACACACATACTCTTGTGCAATTCACGCTCAGACTGGAGTCCGAATGGAATTACATAAAGGATATTTACATGGTTACACATGTGAAGTGATGAACGAATCATCTACCCAAGCATTCAATGGGCGAAAGCCTGTCAATATCGCCCATAGTTTTCTTTCATTTTTCATTGAATAGATTAGCAATACCATTACAACCATGGAACTGTCTAAAACTTAATATTTAGGAACATAAGATTAATAGATTAATTTATACACACATCCCGTACAACCTAAACATGATGTGTTCATCCATGCAAAGAGATCAAGGCTAACATTCTATGTAGGGAATACCGGAAGGAAAAGACATATATAATGAGATCACTTATACATGCGGTCTACATGGATACAAGTACACGCAAATGCTAAAAGACCCAAAAACCTAATATACACAATTCTTAGCTATAGTGAGTCGCTCTCGACAAACGAGACAATCAACAAACTTTTGCTATCCACCAATACCAACTGAAGGAGCCATTTTGGTCTCCTCCTCCGCTACCTGGGTTTGTGCCAGACCGGGTTCCGGACCTGAACCTGTAACACCATTAAACAACTTATGAATAAGACTATTCAGCAAAGCATAAGCAAAATTAAGGTAATACGCGTTGTCTCTAACAGAAGTCGTGACATGAGATCATTAAAAGTCAAGGTAGTACACTAGGCATATCATGCATTTGAAATAAATCCGTTTTGGGTCAAGGAACTCGCACGACTTTGCTTCTGGCGGGCCGATCACCTGCTTCCACCAAAATGCATTGCCTCAAAAAGAAATAAAGACATATGATTAATAGAGTTCCAAGTTCGTAACCAGGCATGTCATGCATTTGAAATAAGCATGCTATAAGGATCAATAAATGCAATACATACTAATTGGCTACTATATTTACCATATCCTCCCTCTAGGGATCTATGCATTGAGAACAACATCGTCCGGGTCAAGGTACGAATGGGTCTCTAGTTCCTGGGGTTCGGAAGCCCCAAGATAAGAACTCACTGCAGTGGTAATAAATATGCTACGCCAAAGTTGACCCCGTCGGCTATCATAAGGCTAAGGTTGAGTAGAGCCAAACCATTTCGATTCAATCATATACTTGAGCTTGGATAAACACAATACCAAATCATATACATTTAATTCAGGAGTGCAATACATTCATACTCAATGCAATACCAATGGTCGATGCAAATCAAATCTCAAGAACACATCAAGGAAATCCAATGCATATAATATGGAAATATTGGAAGGCAAAACATACAATAATCATTCAGTTCTATTCATAAGAGTGGAGGACAACAAACGTCATCAATATGTCATGTGATTCAATTTAATAGAATCAAGGAAGTTTTATTAGCCAACCCTAATTTAGTTATCCATTGTTTCTAACAATGCATGATGACGTAGTTTTAAGTTATCCGATACAGAGCTGCCTCTCGTTGGTGTTACATTATATCGGGAAGGTGTCTCGACGTCCCCTAAACTAATACCCATGGAGAGGTGCTTAGCAAATGGACAACGTCACATGAATAAGTCTTAGCCCTCAAGACTTTTCATGATCTTTCAATTATTCCTTTGGGCCAATTAATGGTGTACAAGGATCCAAAAGCTAAGGCCCTACAAGGTCTCTCAACAATACCTATTAATCCTAGTTTTCGGTAGATTCATAGCTTAGTCGTGGGTGCCTTACGGCTTAGTCGTATTATGCACTACAGCTCAGCCGTAGTTCCCCAGAATTGCCTCCGCAGATGCAGTGAGCCACGGTTAAACCGTCTTCTTCTTATGGCTTAGCCGTATTTCGTCTATAATTAGCCCACTGTGTGACTATGGCTTAGCCATAACACAATATATGGTATGCCCGTAGTTTAACCATAGAAGATTTCGAACTTGTCAGACTTTTGGGATTTCAAACCGTAAAATGGCTTACGGCTGGACCACGGCTAGGTTACGGCTCAGCCGTAGTACACCATACGGCTTAACAGTAGCTTGGCTGCAGTGCAATATCAGGTTTTTTTGCTCTCTGGAGTTCTAACCGTAGAATACTTACGGCTTAGCCGTAAGCTTCAGGTCATGTCAGGCATTTTCAAGTCAGTATGCCAAAAGGGCTACAAAAACACATTTAAATAAATTGATTTACCAGAATCATAAAGTACCAACATGCATTAAGCCACAATTTGCTTATACTTGCCTTCAATTAAGCTTTTCAATCTCTTAATCTTTTTTTTGGCTCAAATTAGGTATTTTAGACCTAAGTGCCATGCATGCCAAAAATTGAGAAAAAGATGAGTGCATGCATAACATAAGAGTCCTCTTGACTCTATTAACCCAAGAGATCAATAAATAAGAAAATACCTTACTATAATAGGAGCTAGAGAGTAGCTTGAGAAGGAAAAACCCACTGACTTAAACTCTACTAGGGAAAGAAAGTAGATAGGAGCCAAACCGATGGAGTTAGTGCTTGAAACCTCGCATGCAAGACCTCTCTTGGATGAAGAAGAAGAAGAAAAGAAGTAAGGAAGAAAATCTCTAGCAATAAGGAAGTAACGATAATCGAATAAAATGGGTTCTGAAACCCTTGACTCAATATATATATTGTGAGGTTTAAAAAAAAAGTCCTTCGGGTTTGTCTTATTTTTAATACAAGTCAAATGAAGGTCCAACTAAAGCAAATGATGTCTAATGTGTTCGAGTCAAGTACAAAAGTTAATGAGCTCAATGAGACAAATGTGATGGTGTTAAAATGATGCATATATGACATGAAACCATGCATTTAAAATTACGAAAAAGGGCTTTATTCTACTTAGGTAAGGTCAAACCCAATCCAACAACCTATCCATGACCTGCAATTGATCCACTGGACTCCACAAAACTAAAAGAGACCAAGTTAAGAGAAACCTCATTAATTAGCTAGCAGTCACAATTAATTACTTACTAATCCAGCTTAGCTTGGGTCGGAGTATTACACACGCACACATGCACATGTGTGGGATACACTTGTAAAACATCCAAGATGAGGTCCATTTGATTGTTACATATTTTCAAGCTATTTTCAAGAGAATTTGAAGAATATCTCATCAAAGATGGAGAAGGAAAGCCACATAGGAGTTATTCCTTGAGAAATAGAAGATTTCATTAATAAATAAATAAATAAATAAATAAAATTATATACAAGATATTCCATGACCAAATTATTATTTGCATCAGATTTTGGCTGAAAAAGTAAAGGAAAAAAATCCAAAGAATTATTCTAAATGATCTTTTTGAGTTTGAGGAGTACATTCCAACGAAGGAAAGTTGGCAAAGCAAGAGATAAAAAACAAAGATTCTACACCTCATGTGGGCCAAATTTGATTCTAAGAGAGGATTCTCATCCCTAACTTATATCTTCATAGATTTCAATGCAATGTGGCAAAGATAAAGAAAGAAAGAAGAAGCAAAGAAGGAGAATTCAAAAATAGAAAGTCAATCTCGTTTTACTTTAGACAACATACATTAAAATGGTTATAACTCTTAAACCGAGTGTTGGATTTCGACAATTTACCTACCGTTGGAAAGCTCTTTTCGAGTAGATATCCGTAGGATCTAAGATTGCACCAATCAGAGTTGAATCAACAAAGATATGACCTCAGGAAGTTTACTATGCATTTTTAGTCGGGATTGTAGAGATTTTGGAAAGCTTATATGGAGCTTAATTTGTTTCCAATTTTATCAAATCAAGTTTGAGAGGGAGTAGGGCTTGAAAACGTATAAATAGGGCACCCTTCTAGTATACTCTTCATGGAAGAATTACCCACCTCCCACATTTAGATTTCTACATTTCATCTCTCCTTCTCTTGTCTCTCCATCTTAATTCATCAAGGAGGCTTAACCCTAAAGCCACACCATCAACTTTGAAGTGAGAACTAAAAGGAGGAATTCTCATCCATCCTAGCCTATAGTTGTTTGCTTTTTATTTTCAATCTTTTGTATAACAATTTCATGCCAGAAAATTTTGTTTCTTTTCAATTTTGCTTTTTTTTTATTTTGTGGTGTTCATAGTTTTAGTCTTATTTGTGATTGGGTAATTTTTGTTCTTATTTAAATATTGGGATAGAGTTGGAATCACAACTATTAACTCATCTTAGCATCCTTTTCAATATACTTCATCTCTTCGGATACATAGTATCACTATAACAATTCTAAGTTGTAACTAAAAAATATTTTTTCGTCGCCCGTTTTGTTGTAGTTGTCCCATCTGTAAATGCATTTAGTGACGAAATCTAGTTTTGTCGCTATAACATCGCAATCCGTGACGTCATATTTCATCGCCAAATATACCAGAATTTCATCGCTATATATTATATTTCGTTGTAAAAAAACACACAAGAGAGAACTAAAAAAACTTTTTGTGAAGAAATAATGTCGCCGGCAAAGGCTTTACCCTTTCTTCGTCGCCAAAGGGTAAAGCCTTTGGCGACGACATTATTTAATCACCAAAGGGCACGTTTTTCGTCTCCAAGGGGTAAAGCCTTTGGCAATGAAATTATTTCGTCGCCAAAAGGCATGCTTTTTGTCGCTATAGTTATTTTAAAAAAGATGAAAATAGATTTGGTGATCAAATTAAAAAAAATATTTTACTACTCTCTCACCTCCTCCGCCCCTCTCTCTTTTTCGGCCTCACCCTCTTTGTTCTCTCTTCCCCCCCTCCCCGCCCCTCTCTCTCCTTCTATTTCTCTCTTCCTCCCCCTTTTAGTTCTCTCTCCCTCCCTCTCCCTCCCTCCCCCTCTCTCCCACCCAAATTAATCTCTATTTTTTACTACACTAGGGAGAGAAGAGGAAGAAAGAGAGAGAAGAGAGTAAAGAGAGATAGAATGGAGAGGATATGGAGATGGACATCCAAGGCCTTGAATTTATGGGGTTTAGAGTCCCTTTGTTTCCTTATTTTTTCCTCTTTTGTAGATTATCAAGTCATTTTTTGGAAAAGTCTCTTTGCTTGGCCTTCAAGTTAGTGAAGGCTTAGCAACTTTGGAGAGATTCTTTCTTGCTTTCCTTAGAAACCAATCTCTATACAAACTTTCCATTTTAGAAGACTTTTCTCCTATGTGTAAGTAAATCTTCTAAATAAGCTTTCCTTCCTTAATCTCTTAAGGATTTTCTTCAAATCTTCTTAGATTACTTTAAAAAAAAATACATGGATTGTGGACCCCACTATGATCTTCAATGTACTTCACTTGAGGAAAGAAGGATCTCACCCAAGGGTGTGTAAAATAGAGAAAATTTCCACTCTTTTTGCAATCCCCTCTAAAAATATATAGCCAATTTCCCAAGGCAATAACTCTGGCGATTCAGCTCCGATAGATGCAATCTTAGGTCCTACGGACATCTACTTGAAGAGAGCTTTCCAAGATAGGTAGATTGTCCAATTCCGATACTCGATTTGAGAGTTATGATCATTTTAATCTATGCTATCTAAAGAAAAACTAGATTTACTTTCCATTTTTGAATTCCTCTTCTTTAACTTTTTTATTCTTGAATTCTCTCCACCTTGGTTCTTTTATTTTCTTGATTCAAATTTGAATTCTTTTAACAACTTGGGAGTGGGACCCCAGTTTGACCATCCAAGCATATGTGCACATATGTATGAGGTCTTCATGAAGCTAATCTTTCAAACTTCTTGCATCGTGTGCCCCACATAATCTACTCATATCTTCTTACATATTCTAAGCAAACCCATAAAATGCTAAAGAGCCCTTATTGAAGCAGGACCCATCCGGCTAGAGTTTTACTCCAATTGAGACTCTTTGGAAAAAAATTGGAAATTTCTAAATTAATGCAGAAAATGTGTAAAACTTGGAAGAATTTTAATGTACTAGTGAAAATGCTTAAAATGATGAAAATAATTGAGAATTCATGCAAATCACATAATTAAGTGCCTAATTCACACTAATTCATGTTAAAATGATGAAATTCTCTAACCTTAACACACCCCCAACCAGCCTTTTACTACTACCTTAGCAAAAGTTGCAAAAAGCAATGAAGTTTTTTTTATCTAATCTAAAAAAAAAAATAAAAAAAACATGGAAAGAAAAACCGCTTTCACTGGGACTATAGGTTGCATTTAGCTTATGCAACAAGCCCTTAAACTCCTAGGTTACCTGAGTGGACGAGTTGTGCCTCATAAGGGTTTGCAGTGAATATACCCACAAAATTCCTTTTCAATAGTAGCAAGGTAAAATAAACTTCTCAAAGAAAATCCACTCCTATAGAATACTTTTGAAATCCAAAATGATAGAAAATTTAGACTTTTTTAAAATCTGGTCCACTATTCTATTTTAAAAATTTTTTTCAAATTCATAGCAAGACTTGTGTGCACAGTGAAAAATGTATACATCACTCTTAGTTTCGAATATTCTACACAAATACCACTTAAACAAAATTTTCCTTTAACCCGTCCAATCTCCCAAGAATCCAGCCAACATAAATTTCCTCCTCTCAAGGGCACTATGACAACTTCATCATCAATGGATCTAAGAAAAGCAATCATCTTGACTTTCTAATAGGTATAATTGGATCCATACAGCAAAGGTGGCTTCGTAGTCGATGTGTCTTTCATGGTTGAATTCCATTTTAGAAATCTTAAATATCTACACACAATAGATCTATATGCTTGCTCTGATACCAATTAGGGGCTTTTTAGAACCTCCAAAGTAGAAAGGTTCAAGGTCACAATCAGATTTTTAGATTATAGTCTAATTATCACTAGCAGATAATTAATCAACCACATGAAGACAAGACACGCGATTTTTTACATGGAAACCCTACGTGGGAAAACCATGAGTCCTATCACCCGGACAAAAAAACCAAGTACTAAAATTGAGCAATAACAAGTAGTACTCACAATTCCCCCCTATTGACTGCAGCCTAAGGATTGCAGCTACTTGCTAACTGTTCGTTGTTCACCACTCACCGCATTTGAAACAACCACCTTAGGTGAATGAAACAAACTACCTTGAAACTGCAAGGTAAACGATCTCCTACAAAAGTGGAAGCAATATCCTCTAAATGCTCAACAACTCACCGCAGCTCTCCAATAGATGCTCTAGAGAAAAAGGATATCTCCAATTGTGTATTCTCAACTTAGAATAGGGAGATAGGTGCCTTAGGTTGAGAAAGAACCCTTATCCCCCATTTTCATGCCCTAAAGTAATACTTCATGCAGAAAAGAAACAGGCAGTCCTGACACAGTCTGGAAAGTGATCCGTGTAGGATTTGAACTTTTTTTCGTCATCCAATCAATCAAGCAAAGGATCCAATCGGGCAGACACCCCTTCTTTTTGGCCAGTTTTTTGAGCTTCCCAATACCCAATCTATCAAATCTAATGCCCAATTGAGCGAACATAATTTAACATAAATGTCTAAAAACTTCTTGAGGCCATAACTTTATCGTTTTAACTCCAATCAATACAATCTTCGGTCCTACAGATATCTAATGAAAAACAGCTTTCCAATAGTAAGTAGTTTGCCCCAATTCAATGATTGGTTTGAGAGATATGACCTTTTTATTCTATGTTGTTCTGAGAAAAACACTTCAATTTGCGTTCTTTCTTCGATTTTTCGCTTCAAAACTTTTGACAACTCATACCATAATCCATTCTAAAAAATATATAAAAGTGCAACTCAATGGATCCTAAGCTATGTCCAACCCATAAATTAGCCAATTACAAATATAATCTTACTAGGATCTAATTTCAAGATGATGGAAGGTAAAAGAAAATGTATTTTTGACTTTTCTTACATGGATTCCTACTTAGTTGCTTTCCAAGGTAATGTATGATAATTGGTGAAGGTAATAATAGATCAGATTTAGCTGGCTGGTGCAATTCATTAATTAGATTTTCCTTCCTTGGTAAAAAATAAGGGATAATACGTTTGATCAAAACAGAGGGGAAACATAGAGAGAAGAATTTTCAATTTCCCGTGGAAAAATGGCGCATTTTTCCCTACCTTTTAGCAGTTTTGTTGCACCAAATCTGGTTATATATTCTTTTCAATATTCTATTTTCAAACACACTACGCTTTCCACGCAAAAGTGTGCTATACAAACGTAATCTTGAAGAAAGTATAAAAAAAATCTAGAAGAGAGGCATCAAAAAGGCATCATTGTAAAAGAAGTGCCAGTGTTATGAAAGTTCTATATTAAGATATTTGGGTTGATATAGATTGATCTTGATTTTGGTACAGAGCTTAAGGATGCCGCTAGGACCTTGCCATCTGGTGAGGACCTTGCCATCTGGTGAGGACAGTAGACTTCAGGTGAGGTATGACAACTTGAAGAAAAGTGGCTGCCGAGGTTTCGGTTCCAAACTTGGGTAATCGGTAATAACTGATACCTCTTACCGGGGGTAAGAGGCCGTATTTAGATTGATCTAAGTTAAATCTGTAGATTATGTGGTTAGGGGTCAAGGCAACGTCTGACTGGATAGGCTAAAAGAAATGGGTTTTAAAAATTGAGGTTTGCTACAAACTTCTGAATAATTATGGGTTTTCAGTAGATAAAAGAAACGAAAAAGATATCTTTTTATGAATGATGTAATAAATGTTAAAATTTGAGCTTGCAATTTTTATTCAATGGCATCAACACTAGTTCATTAGAGCCGTAGCTAATGGACCAATTGGCCAACCTTGAGCCACTTTCCTTCTCATGTTTTTTTCTTGAAAGAAATTATGAACCATAGTCTAAAATCACCTCAATTAGAATTTTATAGCTAGGCAATACATATCATTATCTTGATAGTGAAAAGGGAGGTTCGAGCAGTGGTTGATAAAATTCAGGGTGCTTGGACGTGTTGGAAATGTAATTTAGAATAAGCAGGCAATAAGTTAAAACAGAAAGCTTAAGTTTTTTCTTCTTAGATGAACAAGCCCATGTTAAGCTTAGTGTTTCAAATGAATGAGCAGTTAAATAGGACAAAAATGGCCATATGGCAAACAATTCTTTTCTTGTATAGAAATATGGCAAACATTTGATGAAGAGTCAATTGATAGTAAATGCTTGAAAATTTGAGGTTGTAAGAATTTAGAGAATTCATGTCGAGGGAATCCCATCTGCATTGTAACATCTATCTGTAAAAAATTTAAAGTTCAAATTTCGAAGGAACGTTCTAAATTTTGAAATTTAGAAAATGGTAAAGGTTAAAATGACCCAAACATTTAGGGCTAATTGTTTTGAGTTAAAATACATGGGAATTGAATACAAGGGGTGGTTAAAGATGAAGAGAACGGTGAAATTCATATAAAAAAAAAGAGCATCAAATAGCAGCTTCTTTTGAAAGAAAATGTTTTGACGTTCATTTTTGGAGATTCACCTATAATCTTCATTTTTAACCACCCTATGTATTTAATTCCTGTGTATTACAATGCAAACAAATAGGCCCATGACAATGGTCTAGTGGTATCACTATTCACTATCACACACATGCCCATGGATCGATCCTTGGATCCTTAAATGGAAATATCAGCCATGGGCCAGTAGATTTATGACAAAAGTTAAATTCCTTAAAAGCTTTTTAGTATCAGACAGGCCCGGGATTACTAAACTGCTGATATGATGAAGCTCAAGTCTTGACCAGTTGCAATTGCTGCTTGCAAAGGAGTACATTCAATTTGCTTAACTCCTATGTTTGTCTTCCATAAAGATATACTGTGGCAACTCAGCCTCCCTACATGTCTTGAAACAGCATTGCCAATTGATCATCCACATCGTTCAATTGCAAGCTCTAAAAAGAATCAAGGAAAGCTCATGGATCAGATCAATAGAACCAGCTGAATTAAACCATTAAAACCCATCTAATAAAGGCAGCTGGAAGCTTCCTTCTAAAGCACCTATGAAGCTACCAGATTGACGGCTAGAATTAACAGCTCAGTGAAATAGACAATTTGGATTCACCAATACAAGCCACATTTCCATCAATGAGTTGTCACAAAGTGTTACTTTGTGCGAAACACACACACTAGAACAGAATAAATCTCTACTTAACTACACAGAACCTCAGAATAACAAAGAAAATGAAAATTGAGCTGAGATGCATCAGTAGCTTGAGTTGAAAACTCTTAATAAAAAATCAGTAATGATAAGAGAAGTTGAATTAGGTGCATTGAAAAGGGGGGAGATTCTCATGGAAAAGGTGTCATTTTACACTAATCATTATCCCTCTTGCCGCTTTTACAAAGACATGGGTGGGGTTGCATACGCAAGCATACCATTGTGAAAGCATTGGAACTTACAAAAGAGAAAGGGGGTTGTTGAAGTTGGTGAGCAGTCAGTATTAGAGAATTGTCATGTCTTTCTTTTTTTTATCACAAGTGTCACTGTTTCGTAGGTGTTAGAATTTGAAATGCATGTAAGAAGATGAAGAGGGAAGGTGGTAGGGGTGGCAGTCATGCCACGACATGGTCGTTTTTCAAACTTCTAGGTGCTTTATTCTGTTGTGCTGCGAAAGGGGAAATGATGTTACTGATGAAATTTTACAAGAATAGCATATGAAAACAAAGAAGAGATCTTTAAGAATCAAGAAGAAAAAAGATTGTATTTGCTGCAGAAATGAAGCCCCAATCTGATATGCTTGGACTGGTTGAATTGCTTCCATGTATTAAGTCCTTGGGTAATAAAATGCTGATGGTTAATTGCTGAGAATTTAAGAAAAAAAAAAAACCCTCAATGGAGGTTATGTGGCTATGGATTGTACTTTGCACAAGTGAGCCACAACATTTCATGATCTAGACTGTTTATCTTCTGCGCCTGTGATGGTAGACCATGCCTTAGATTTTACACATTCCCAATTGCAACTCTTGAACATAGATCAAGGGAAAATAAAATGCAGCAACGGTCCTTATTCATTGTTATGAAAAGTCAAATATTGAGGTCCCCAATTATGGGCTATGCCAGGGGAATAGGCACTTCCTGGTAGGCTTCATCAAATCAACGATTTGGATTACCAGTACAACAGCACCTTGGATGCAAGCTCGGGTCCAACGTATGCGCAGGTTAACCAGCATAAATTTCCTATTAGATGTTATAAAATTTTCATAGAGAAAAGTGGAAAATGCAATTAGAAGAATGATGGGCTTATCAGTGCTCGTTCACGGACCATAAATAGAGTACCCTGTCATTTCAGGGGTCACTGCCGAGGAAGATTGGGTAATTGGGTATTTACAGCTTGTGCCTTCGAGAGATCAGAAGCATACCGGACTCAACAAGGATTTAATGTACATATTTCCAGTATGACACAATCAAAGCAACACAGGAGCCTTATTTCCATGCAAAAGTTTGCCTACAACTACAAGCACATACCAATACATATGTATACATAACAGTAAAATAACATATTTATCTAATAAAAACATTGATTCAAACCTACTGTCACAGCTAGGCTATCATTGGAGAGAATCCTGCTCATAATCATTTTAGGATCATTATCGGGCATCTTCCGACCTCCGTCTTGCCTACAATCTGCGACAGTCTGGGTCCTCCTGAAAACTTTTAATCATTCATTATAAGCCTCGGAAACAATTTTTATACTCGAAAGTTTAAAAACCCAATTTAAGCAAATCATCACAAGCTTTTGAAATGTTTAGCATACAAGCAAGCTAGAGATACTGTTACAAATAAGACCATCCAGGCACGTGCCTTCTGTTTTCTATTTTTTTATGACAAAACACTGAGACAGGCATCCACTACCTTCATGGGTGAGTCTCCATCCTCAACAGACAAGAAAACAGCTGCAGCTAGCCAACCTCTGGCTACAAAGATCTGTTCATTTTCTTCTGACGTTGACCATGAATTTGTGTCCCCCTATAGAGCTGTTCACCATCCATACAATCATCATCTTTGAAATTTCAAGATGTACTCGCTGTATTCCAATCCTTTAATTCCAAGTTGCAAACCCATGCTTTTCTTTTGTTTTTTTAACCATTACCTTTCTCAAACTAACCCAAAATTCTATACTGAGCGTCTCTTCCAGTAATTCCCACAATGCTACTTGTGCTCTAATCTAGTAATCAATCAGGAATGATATAAAATACATAAATGGTTGGGATTTGGAGTATTCCCTTGCAGTCATATAAGTTCCATATTTCTACAAGGAACACACTGCAAAGGACTACTAATTGCTAAAAGGGGGGAAATGCTGCAAAAAATGAATTTGCAGGAACCATGAATCAGTGGAACATATTTCCCACAACCCAACCCCCACCACCAACCCACCACCACCACCCACCACCCCCCCCCCCCCCCCCCCCCCAAAAGCCTTTCCTCCTTTTTGTTAGTGCCTTGAATCCTAATCTGATTACAATGGCAGGAATGGAAAATCAAACATCTTAAACAAATTCTTCGTAGATGAGATCTGAGATATTTCAAATAATTATGAACTAAAAAATAAAGATTACAGGGAAAACAGTGGGAAATGTATATTACATGTAATTCAACATTTAAAAAATAAAGATTACAGGGAAAACAGTGGGAAATGTATATTACATGTAATTCAACATTTCAGTCTGAAAATAATTACAATTTGTAATGACTTTTTTCCACACACAAAACATGCTCTGAAGCAACATTGAGTGGAAGCTGGAAACGACAAGCAGCAAGATGCTTTTCGGGTGGTTAGTTGGACCATTGGGAAGTATACATCTTGTTCATTGCTCCCATTTATGATGTGACAAAGGAAGTATACATCTTGTTCATTACTCCCACTTATGATGTAACAAAGCTGCCCAAATTTGAAAAGGGGAGAACCTATGGAAAGCATAAAGTTCAGTGTCAGAAACAATGAGTGACAGAGATTCCAGGAAGCTGATTTGTGCATCTACAGGATAGGCCATTCCCTACACCTTCCATTTTAGCCCATCTTTTCGATGTTGGCAAACCAGGAGGGTGAAGTGGTATGGCTATGACCAGTTGTGTTCTACCAAAAATGTATGTGTGCTCATCCGAATAAAGTATTGAAAGCCAACTTGCGACAGTTGTAAGCAAATGCTTATTAAAAGCATGATGATTCCACCCATTTGACATATAAGTGGACTGAACCGTAGTTGAATGTGTCCTCCAATATAGTTTGTTAGAAGCTACCAAAATAAATATTTTTTTTTCCTCTTGGCAGCAGTCATGAGTACCTTCATCATAAAGAAAAACCACAAGTGCATTGGATAAACATTTTGGAACCAGAAGTCTTGCAAGGAAATATGCATCACAAAAGCTGCAAAAGAAATTGTTTGTCATCAAGTATCGATTCATTTGGCAGGACTTTTGGAGGCAACAATATAGAATAGACGTCTCCCAATTCAAACAGCAGCAGGATTAAGAAGTCTAAAGCATCAATAGAGACTCAAATTCTGGTTTCAGGCAAAACCCTTAAGAGTGAATGAAAACAGTTGAGGGAACAGTAGGAATGACAACAGATAACTCTATGCTAACCTGAAGTACAAGGGAAACAGAGTTACACTGCCAAGATATGGGATTGGAAGGCACATCAAACTGAATCATCCTATAACTGTTTTCAAACAGTTTCAATGATAGACCATAAACTTTTCTTTTTCTTGACTTCATGGACCAGATGAACTAAATACTTGGTGAAGTTTTAAACTCTATGAAAGAATGCAAAACCTGCTGAAGCAATTCACTTTGAAGACTGTATTTTTGGTTCACTTTTCTCCTTTGACTGTGTCTAGCATAAATATTCAAACATGAGGAAGAAGAGAATAGCCAACCGTCACACCTTAATGTCATAGACTGTTGGGCCTATCAGGGGCAAAAAGCTCCAAAATCTCAAAGCAGGAGAAAAAAAAGAAAAAACAATCTGAGAAAGAAAGAAAAAAAATCCCATAAAAGTAGAGCAGTGTTCTGTGATTCAAACCCAGAAATACCGTCATAATATTATTAACTAATTGCAATTACTCCAGACACCAAAATGCTACATCATTCTCTGTTGCTGTTCCTTCAACATTATATCTCATAAACAAAAGGAGTTTCCTTTTCTCTCTCTCAACCTCTTTTTTTTTTTTTTTTTTTTGGGACACACTCAAAAGCCTCAAAATCATGGAAGGGCAGGGGATACCGATTCAGTCAAATTCTGATGGCAGACATTGACAATTCCATCCTTCCAATGTCCCCCTTTCTTTTTACACTTAAAACCTCTATCAGAAGAGAGTAATAAACAACAAGGACACAAACACTAGAAAGAATTCAATAATCCAACAAAGTAAATTCTACTGAGTAAAAATGTTACAGAGAGGACCCATCTGTGAAAACCTCACTGAGCTCATGGTTTTCCCCATTTGCAAACAGCTTGGAATCCTTCTCTTCCTCACTACAGAAGTCCCGCCGCTCAAGCTTCGAATGTGCAGCAATGAATATCACCTTTTGAATCCTATCCATCCCAGCCCTTGAGTGGCCATGAGCACTGACCCACCTCAACAATGACCAATTGCACTGATATCCACAAGATGAGGCGTGGAGGAATATCAACCTCGCTGCTACTTTCCCCAGCGCCTTGAACTCGCTCAAGTACGTCTCCCACACCAGACGACTACTCTGAGGGTTTGCAACCTTCATTTTCCCAGTCATGGGGTCGCGCTGCTTCACCTGGACTGCTTGCGCATAGAGCGGGTCAAGCCCTTCTGCTCGCCACTTCATAAGCTCCATCAGAGCAATGTGGGCTTCCTCCCTTGAAACCAACCTGGTTATCAGCTTATCAACATCCTTCTCCTGCTCAGGAGTCAAGCGTTTGAATGGTGGGAGATACTTGCCGCTATTATCCCGCATCAAAAAAAGCGGGTCTAGTATGAAGGCTGCAGACCATGCCGGATGATAATTCTTCCTGAACCGATTTTCGACAATCCTTTTGACAGGCCCTTCAGCCACATTGAATTCTTTACACCAGTCCTTCACCTTTCCCCTCAGCTCCTCCCAAAGTGGCAAGCATTTCCCAACCAATGGCCTCTCCGCTTCAATCTCCAGAGCCATGCCTTGAACCAACTTGATCAGTGAAGACACTGCCTCCAATTCACTCCAAAACCCCACATCCTTAACCATATCTACGACCTCACGGGCAACTGGATCTTCCACACAGACCACCTTATAAGAATCCTTATTTACTAATGCTTGCAGAGCACCAGAGGAGCTCAAGATATCTTGAAGCATTGCATAGAGGACAGTAAAATTCAAAACTTCCCCTGCTTTCGAGTTGGGGGGCATTCTAATCAAGCAAGCATGTTCATGTTCTTGCAATTCGAAATTGTGGAAGCCGTTCCTCACCTGAAAATTGGTGTTGAAGAAACTTGCAAGCTTAAGACAATTCTGAGTGACTTTCTTGAAAAGTGGAAGATATTTGCTTAAGTCCTTGATCAAGCTAATGAAGCCTTGAAGCTGGCAAGAGAGATTCACCATCCAATTGTTCCTGCGCTCCAAATTCCGCAATGCCTTCGCCTTGAATCTGTCCGCCACAATTCCTACACACCGCTGCTGTGTAACACTGCCGGGACAGATGCCAGTGATCGTCTCCCAGAGCACCTCCTCGGCAAACTCTGACGGGATGCTCCCACCCGCAAAAACCGACCGCCGGAACACACTGGAGCCATTAGGAAGATTAACAGTGAGCCCGACGAGATTTTCTACCGCCCCACATTCACTCCCACAGCCGGGCTTCCACCCATTCGCCGCCAATTGGAAGAAGGCGGCATCCCGGATCTTCACCTCCGACTCCGACTTCGCCTCTTCATAACAGGCGTCCAGGCGGGCCCCCACGAGCTCGCGAGGGCTAATTGGTGGCAACCCCACCTGCTTCAAGAAGGCCTTGAATTTGGGGTGGTCGACGCCGGAGAAGGAGACGGCCCCGCAGGACTCATAGACCCATTCGGCCAGGAGACTGACGGCAGAGTTTATCTGGGTCTTGCTCAGAGGCGGCCCGGGAGAGGCCTTGGGGGTCTTCAGCTTCTTCACACTGTCCTCCAACATCGCCAAGGCTCCCAAATCCTCCTTCCCGCCGGAAAGCACCAAATGCTGCTGCTGCTGCGGCGGCAGCGGCGGCGGCGCCGGGTAACCGATCTGGGTGCAAAATTGATATGGGTCGACGACAGCGAGAGGAGGGATTTGGTAGGCGGCGACGGCGGAGGCGAGGCGCTTGCGGGAGGGAGGAGGAGAGATGGGTGGTTTTGGGGCGGAGGAGAAGGTGGGGCAGGTGCCGCGTTTGAGGTGCTCGGAGGCAGTGCGGGAGGGGTTGGAGGCGGAGAAGACGGCGTTGCACAGGGAGCAGCGGAGCTTGACGGCCTTGGGAAGGCCGGTGTCGGAGCTGTGGACGAGGAAGGGCTCGAAGTGGGCCCAGTACCAGGCCCCCTTGCCCTTGATGGCCTTGCATCGGACGGTCACCAGCCCCTCGTACCGCTTGTGCACGGCCCGAGCTGTTATGTCATCCGCAACCCCACCAGCAGATGATGCAGAGACCGGTACTGACACCGACTCCAAGGGAGAGGGAGAATTTGAAGCCGTAGGGACCATCCGTGTCGGCTCTGGATTATGCCGTTTCGGTGGTAGCTAATCATCGTCATCGCCTTTTCCATTGGAAAGAGTGGTGTCATGGTGATTTGAAAAGAGGAAGGAGAGTGGCTTGAATCTCTGAATATTCAGGTTTCTCATATCGCATATGAAAATAATTAATATGTGAAGCTGAACAGAAGAGAGATATATATTAGATGCTGCTGACGGGACTAATTTGAGATTCTGCACTTCTGAGTTGGAGTTGTGTTTTTTTTTTTTTTTTTTTTGTTTTTAATTTGGTTTTACTTGGTTCTTTTATTTATCTTTGCTTTGCTTGAGTGGCCAAGAGGGGAGCGGAAGAGGGGAGGGAAAGCAAAATGAGAAATTGGGACTTAAATCTAATGGTTGTCTTTCTTCAAAGACTTGAGAAGAAAGGATGTTGGCTCCTGCCAGTAAATATATAAATATATATATATGGGAGAATATGTATGTGCCGATCACAGTTTAAGATTTGGAGATTCCAGATCGAGGAACAGAAAGAGGCATTTTCAGATATGGAGGCGGCTCCAGGGTGCAGTTTAAATCCTTGGGATTGGGAGTGAGCAATAGTGGTAAATATTATATCCCACATGAGACCTCATTTATGGGACCCATGGTCAATTTTAAGGATAAGTTGGAATGACCTTGTAGAGGAATCCTCTCTGATTTTCGTCAATTGCAAAAAACTCACAATTGGATTTGTGTGAAGAGAGAAAAGTGACAAAGTATTGTCAAAATCTTCTCAACCCACCAAAAATCCATTCTTCCACTAATTCCTTAGTCTCCACCTTTCTCATTGAATTCTGCAAATCCATAGAGGCAAAGAAGCACTCAGCTTGAATCCTAGGCGTTTCCCAACTTGGGATGTAGTGGTTTCTTATATAAAAAATTCTTAGAGACGATAGCATAGTTCCAAGGGAATGAAAGAATCCTCTAGATAGGGAATTCCTCCTAATTTACCAAATGTGCCGTGGTCCAGATCCCGTGCTTCCCTGAATGTGAGGAGTGCAATGTATTTTTAAAAATCTCAGCTCCTTGGAATAAATGCTCACCCTATATTTATATATATTCCTTTTCTGATAGCGGGACCAATTTGTTTTTAAGTAAAATTTGAGGACATTTTATAGGGAGTGCCAAGAATCAATTAGATGCTCATTCTTTTAACTTTTGAGGACATCTCCTCTGTGTGTATACTTTGCTTCTTTTCGCTAGAGCAGTCTAGTTTAGCTCCTCTATAACTGATTCTATTTGGGAGAAATGTATGATGGAATGGTGGTTAAGAACTAGTGAGATAAGTGACTTGCTTCCTCTTCTTTATCTCACAATATTAAGGCATGGGTTGTGGCCTTGTGGTAGGCTATTTGGGGATTTAGGAATGATGCCATCCCATGAAAGTACTTTCCTTAGCTAGGAAAGTTTTGGATTCTTATAAATTCATATCCAATGATAGTGGCAAATACTTTGTCAAAATCCCCTCTAGCTTACATCAAGGGACAAATAATTCATTGGTTGTAATTTTTTGTGATACAGGCTTTAGGGCTTCTGATAATAAGTTTCTGCAGGTTTTGTGGGTGTTGGAAAGGTCTCTTCTACTGAAGAAGCAAAGGCAAGTGCTATTCTCTTAGCAATATTTATCGCCGAACACCAAGGTTCTCATTAGTTCATTTTGCTTTCGACTTGTTATATGTGATTCATGCATTTCGGGGTGGTCTAGACTGGTCTATAGGACTTATCGTGATGCAATCTAGGCCCCACAAGTAGCCCTTATTCAAATTAGATTAGGATTATATTATTTTTGTTAGTAAATTTCTAATTAAGTTGTTATTAGGGAAGTTTCTATTAATAGCGTAAGGTTGTCTTACACATTAAGTTTGCTTTTACTATATATATATATGCATTGTAAAGAAGACATTCTCAGATTTTGTTGATTAATAGAATTGGGTTTTACCCCTGAGAGGTGTGTTCTCCTGTGTGTTGATCTTTTTGATGATTCAAAGTGTCTTTGGATATGTGCTTGGCCACCCCTATGCAAGCCCTAACCCTAGGGCCTGCATCAAATCGTTTCTTATGTTTTGGGTTGTGTTAAATATTTGTCTAGGACTCTTAATAGGATTGCACATGATTGTGCTAACAGGTTTATGATTTGTTGTTGGGTGAGGTTAGTTTTGATGCTCTGATCCCTTAGTTATATTTGGGGCCTTGCTTTGTTGTGTACGTTCTTTTTCTATCTTTTAATGGAATTTGTCCTCTTTAAAAAAAAATACTTTTGAGAACATCTCATCAACTCAACTGGGCAGGCGTTCGCTCATTTCAAGTGGATTGGATTTCCATGCTGGGAGTCAGAGTGGCTTTCACTCATGGGAAGTGTGTGGGAGCTCACTCAGTGGTTCTAGGCTCATCTTAGGCCATTGAATTGGTAGTTCACTCAGTGGTTCTAGGCTCATCTTTGGCCATTGAATTGGTTGACTTACTAGTTGACCATTATCAATCATATTTTCAATTTTATGGTAGGATCAACTCATTTTAGAGTTAAGTTTGAGTAACATCTCATGACCAAGGTGGGCATTTATTTAAAGCGGCTCCTATGGTCAAGTACTCTTGTGAGTCAAGATAGGGGACTTTGCAGGAGTAAAGATGAAATGCTTTTGTTAGCACCATAAGACTTTGTTCATGTCCTACAATAGAAATAGCCAAGTCCTAACCTTAAGCTTAAAAATCAAACCCTGCGCTAACTCAATATGATGTATTTTAAAGTCATGTGGCTCTAGATCCCAGAAGAACTCCCAAGTTAAGAGTGCTTGGGCAAGAGCAGTACTAGGATGGGTAACCTCTTACGGAAAATTTTGGTCGATTCTTCTCCTGTCTAATGTACTACTAGCAACACATGACGGTTGTCCTTTCACTTAATATGGATTACTTTGTATATGAATTAAATCCAAGGTCATCATAAAAAATCCGAATTTATGGTTAATCCTCACATATGTATTATAGTAAAGTCAAGTAAAATAAGATAACTAATTAAAAAATATATAAAGGGAGGAGTTGCCAAATATTTTAAGAAGAGGATTGGCTCCGTTCCTGGGTGGTCCCTTCAAATTCCTTGGGAAAATAGGTTTAAAGGCTAGTTTTTCAAGTCGAAAGCAATGATGCAAATAAGAGTTCAATGTGTGATTTTGGTGTGTGATAAAAAAGGGAAAATAAAATAAAGGGTGGCCGATGGGTCTAATTGTTTGAGGGTAATGCTTTGGGGTCAATTGTTTGTATAATTTGATTCATTGATTGTTTGTTGATGGAATTTGTTTTGAAATCTCATATAGTTAGTCTTATTATTCTCATTAGTTCAATTTTAGAATTAGTCATTATTCCTTTTGTCATTAAGCTCATTAAAAATATTTGGCATAGGAACTGGAAAAAAAGGAGAAAATCTATTTGGGTTGATTTTGTTGATTTTATACTTTTTTGATTTTTAATAATGGGGCTATATAGGCTAACTAGGGGATTTTAGTTGAATTTACGTGATTAACATGTTCAAGTTTTGATTATTGGATTAACCCTAAACCTAAAATCCTAAATTGTTCACATTAGCTTGCCTAGCCTTTAATGGAATAAGAAAAGTGACAAAACGAAGCCTAACTCTTTATAAAACAAGCAGGGAAATCTTGTTTATTCTAAAATGAAAACAACCTAAGCATAAGGGATTTCAATGCCTAAGTGGTTTCTTTCATGTAAGTTTCTATTTGTTCAGTTTCTTTTATGTTGTGGTTTGATAATAGATTGATTTTTGTGCTTTAATTACTTAATTTGGTGAGTTTAAATATGCATTAAGTTTCTTGAAATTCAAAGTTTCAGCTCTTCAAAGTATGGAAGCGAAACGGGATCCAAAAACTATGAAACGTAGGCAACAAAGGGCACAACCACAGTGGCACCCAGCTAGGCGATGTCTACCTAGGCGCAGGTATAGTGGCACCAGGTGGCCTCTTGTTTGCAAGCCCCAAGTGTAGATCCTTGATTGTAGTATAGTAACTTGATGAGTACAGAGTCGATTCACAAGGAGCAAATTCAATTATAGTTCTTTCCAACTTGTAATTAAAATAAAACTTAAAACTAAATACAATAATTAAATAACTAAGTTATCCAACTAATTAAACTACTTCCAAATTTAGACTCCTAATTAATTTAGGATTCCTATTTTTAGAAACTTCTCAATTATAAATGCTTTCAATACAATTCAGATTGGAGAAGAATCCAAATTCCTAAAACTATCCTAGATCTAAGTGTCCTAAACAATTAAAACACTGTAAAGTTAGTTTCCTAATCTACTTATGATTCTAACCTAGACTTCTAATGAAATTAAAATTCCTAATTCAAATCTAATCCTAAATTTTAAATTCTAATTTGATGCAAATTCTATGAATTACGCAAAACTCAATAGAATTGTGCAGTGTATGAAAACTAGTTTCATAGTATGACTAGTATACCAAATATGACTGCATGTAGAATCCTAATATGACTGTAACTCTTTTATTGCTGAAAAGAAGTCCTATAAATGCGTGAACTACCAATGTGAATTTAGAAATAAAAGATAAAAATAAATCTGAAAATTTTAATGCAAACTATTCACTACGTTCATGGACGTTCTACACTATGTATGCAATTTGAAGTGCAATTTGTTAAATCTTATTTCAGAATTGAACCTTCATTAAAAAGATATTTAGAATTAAGTAAATTTGATGTTCAATCACAACAATTAATTTCTGAAATTCAACTTAGCAAATAACCCTAATATGAAACTAGTTATGCATGACATCCAATTTTCAGCAATAACACAATTTGAGTAAAACATGAAGAATAAAAAGTAAAAGTGCTGAAATTTAAATGTGCGGTAACTTAGCAAGAAAAGTAAATGTCTAGAATTTTTTCAAAGAAAATAAATTTGTGTGACTTTGACAAGAAAAGTAAGTGTGTTTAGAGTTGAAAAGAAAAGTAAATGTGTGTAGAGTTGACAAGAAAAGTAAATGTGTTCAAATTTTCCACTTTCTTCTCTCAACTTGGGCAATGAATCTCTAAATTAACAAGTCCAGGGCCTTGTCCTACAACTTGGATCGTCAAGCCAAGCGCGAATACTAAATTAATGCGCAAAGGACATGGGGTTTCAAGGTTGATCTCATAAACAATGCTAGGCTCAAAAGTAAACCCTCTTTAGTCTCTTAACTTGCATTGCCTCTCATACATGTAAGAGATTCAACATCTAGAGCACATGTTGGAGGATCCTAAGCCAAGCTATTCGGTGTAAGACAACCTTTTACTAACCTTACCACGGTGCACAACTAATTAACCCAAAAACTCAAAAAAATTAAAAGTCAAAGAACACAAGAATACAAGAAGAGGAGAAAAATAATTGAACTTTACTAACATGAGAGTCTTTTACATAAAATAATATAGGAATAAACTCAAAGACATACACATGCTAGGATGAAGAAGCCTCTTCTAGACAATAATTGTCAAGTTGGCAGTGTTGCCACAACCCAACTTTCTTGATGAGAGAGATGGAAACTATGAAGGGGAAGAGAAAAAGGGAGTGGAGGAGGAGAATTTAGAAGAGGGCCTTACTCTTCTTCGTCGTTTCAACCTAGCCCCCTCTTCTCTATTTAGAGTTTTTCATCTCCCGATGTTTGGCTCTCTTTACACTTGCTAGTTTGACTACAATTGTGCACTTGAGAAAGAGTCTACTTTCGACTTCTTTGCCAACCAATTTGAACATGATTAGGATAAGACAAGAGAGCTTTAGAATCTTCTAATCTCGCTGGAACTTTTCACACCCAATTGAATTTAAATTGGAAAGAGTATTTAATCTTGGGCCCACCTTGGATGCAAAACTTTCAATCCCGAGTAGAAAATTCATAGAAAACTCCCCGAAGCCATAACTTTATCATTTCAACTTCTATTTTGTGCAATCTTGAACTTTACGGGTATCTACTTTGAAAGAGTTTTCCAAAGGTACCAAGATTGGTCAATCCAATGTACGTTTTGAGAGTTATGACCATTTTAATCCATGTTTTCCTAAGAAAAATGGATTAAGCTTCCTTCTTACAATAGGATTCTTTTTTGGACTCTTTGAGATAACTACAAAGGAATTGAGTCTTCTTGATCTTTCTTCCATCTTCTTCAATTCTCTCTTTTCACTTCATTTTTGCACTGCAGGTCCCAAGATAATTTTCTGAGCTGAGAGTGAGTCCCTAATTTTCTAAGTTGAGAGTGAGTCCTGGTAGGAATCCTAATTCCACTAGGAATCCTAATTCGAGTAGGACTCTTTTTCCTATGACGTTCCGCATGTCCTAGTTTTCACGTTAACTATAGAAAATGCTTATCATTTGAATGTCAGTATAATTCTAGTGCAAATGAGATTCCTCATGAAGAGTCATGATTCAACTAAGAATCCTTAAAATTTTGGAAAATAAAATAACATGTCCATGACAACGCAGTGAATATTGGAGAATTCATGCCGAAAAGTGCAAAAAATGAATAATTTTCGTTAAAATTCTAGATTTTGAAGCTCAAATGCATGAAATTATGATTTTTAGTTAAAAGCATTGTATTTAACCTCAATGAGTCCATAAATCTATATGAAATGATGCAGAAATGATGCAATTTTATGTACTCACCACCTATGCTGGCTTAGGCACGGGTATAGTGGCACCCAGGTGGGTTTTCTAAAGGTTTGGAGCCATTTCTGTTGATTTTAGGCCTCAATTTTTTTCATTTTGAATTATTTAAAGTTCTAGATTAACTAATTTTAAGTCTCAATTATTTTTAATAAGTTAATCATGTATGTACTAAAGTAGGCTTAGACTTCGCTACGATGGAGCCTAGGTGGCTTTCTTAGGGTTTTAGGTCACTTAAAGGTATTTTTCAGGATGCTTTCCTTTATGGTTATTTTTTAATTAATATTTTAAGTACTTTAATTAAAATTTTTAATTTAGTTTGTAATGAATTATTTAAACCAGGGTAGGCTCCACTATGATGGAGCCTCCTAGGTGGCTATCGGTTTTAGTGACTTAGGGGTTTTTTAGAATCAATTAATTGAAGTCTTTTAATTGTTTTAAGATTTTAAAGTTTTAATTAATGTTTTTCAAGTTATTAAACTTGAAAAGTTATTAAAGTCAATAAAATTTTTAGAGTTATTAGGGCTTTCAAGTTTTAAAGTTATTAAAGTTGTTTTATAATTTTTAAAGCTAGAAAGTTTTAAAATTTTAAAGGGTTTTAAAGTTCTAATGGTTTTAAAGCTTTAGGGTTACTAAGATTTTTAAAATTTTAATTTTTTAAAGTTATTAAAGATTTTAAAGTTTTTAATGTTTTATAGTCTAAATGATTCTTAAAGTTTTATTCCACTTAGATGTGAAATCGGAAATCTGGTTTATCTAATCTAATGTTTTTGTGAGTTAAATCTTTCTTTCTTTCTTTCTTTCATCTTTTTTTTTTTTTTGGTTCCTTTCCTCTTAGATATTAAAGAATAAGAAAAGAAGAGAAACGGTGTTTAGGTTTGAGTTAAATCTTTCTTTCTTTCTTTCATCCTTTTTTTTTTGGTTCCTTTCCTCTTAGATATTAAAGAATAAGAAAAGAAGAGAAACGGTGTTTAGGTTTTGTAATTTTGTGTTCTTTTGTATTTTATGTTGATAACCTAAATAATGATTGTAACCTAAATGATGATAACCCAAATGTTAATTAATATCCCAATGTTGATAATCAAATGTTAATTAATATCCCAATGTTGATAATCATAATGGTGATAACCTAATGGTTTTACTGTGGTTGATGCCTTTGATTCTTGGTGTTTGTACTTAATGTGATATTTTAGATGATCAAACGCAATGATTCGAAGCAAGTAAACACGCAAACAACCAAATCTATCAACTAGGAATAGTATGCGAAAAACAAACCTGAAAAATTAGAAAAAGAAAATGTAGGAAAGTGCGCAGGAAAGCCACCAGAGCACGGGTGTGGTCGTGTCTGGCTGGAAATAGGATGGGAGCAGTGGGGGAGATACCCAGCCCTGCCTGGGCTACTTGGGTACGGCTGTGGTGGCACACATGTTGGTCCGGGCTAGTTCGGGTTGCTTGTTGCAAGTTTTCATTTGATTTTGGTTGTTTTCTACGTGTTTTTTCCAAAGATGATGGGAATGTCCTAATGCGATCTATATGGAATGAATGCTCCGGATTTAAAAGAAAACAATGTAAAAGTAGAGGTCCAAAAACCTATGATGATGATATTACAAAATCTAACCAAACCATGCACCTAAACTAGAAAGAAAGATGTAGATCAACATGTTTTCATGAACATAAGCACGTTTCTACACGTGTTGAATGACAAAAAAACAATATGAAAAAGAAGAGGAATCACGATCGTGAAACACTTTCCCTAAGATCTGAGAAAAAAGCTTTTTGTAGAAATCCATGGTTCTTGAAGTCTTCCACTACTTTTCTTCTGCTAAACCTAGGGTCTTTAGCCTTTTTTTTTTAGTTGTTCTCTTAGAGTTATGACTGCTGTTGTAGGGTTTGTGGAGGCTAAAGTATGCTTATATAGGGCAGGCAAGTAAGGCTAGGGTTTTTTCATTAGGGCTTCTAGAAGATATCTCACATCCCAAAGCAGAAATTTCCCAAAACTGGGCTCCAGGAAAGGTTGGGCGTAACCATAGTGGCTCCCGTGCTAATCCTGGCCACAGTGGCACCTAGGTGGCTCCTATTAGGTTTGTGTTAGTTTGGTTCAAAAATAAGATTTCTAGCTAGGCTTCACTATCCCAATCCTTAGGTGACTCAGTTATGGATCCGAGAAAGTAACGCCCAGGTGATGTCGGCCTAGGTGCAGCTTTGGCCATGTTTGGGTGAGTTTTCATCACAGTTCTTAGCCCGCACTTGTAAAATTCATAACTTTTGATCCAATGGTCCGTTTTGGGTGTGCAAAATTCCATTATAACGCTCTCGAATTCAACAATCTAGTGGTCCTTACATCCAAATGATTAGAGGTTAGATGGTAAAAGGATAGTGGGCTTTATGATTTTAACTTTGTCACTTTATGTGAATCGCAAAGCTCTTAGATTTATCAAATGGGATCACTACTTTGATCCATTTGAGTGCAATCTAGAGGCTCTAAGAGTCTTCTAACTAATGTGGTAGTTCACTCATAATGTCTCCAAAGGAAAATGAAAAATCGAGCTCAAAATCTCAATGTTTCTCGTTTCTCTTATGAATTTGTACAGATAATTGAACCAAGGTCGAAATCAATCAACAAGCATCTTTACAGTGATCAATTGATTAGATTTATGTCATTAATCATTCAATTTGGGGTGAAATGAGGACATCACTATGTATGATAAGGGTTTTTATACTAACATAAGGAGCAAAATGAGGAACAGTGGATAAAATGAGGGTAAGGAAAGAAGTCACCTGAAAATATGTTTGAAAGTTTTGGGGGGTGCTCCCAAGTATGTGGTTTTCTAGATTACAAACAAACACACAATATGCAGTGCAAAATAAAATAAATCAAACAAGCAATACTACAGGAAGACACGATTTTTAGGTGGAAACCCAAACTGGGAAAAAACCACGAGTCCAAATGGGACCACTAATAAAGCACTGTGAAACACACAGTTACAAGATACTCACAACACTTTCTACTTCTCGCAACCTAAGGATTGTAAATCTCTTTGCACAGCTTCACACTACAATGACTTTACACCGTTGACTATAGCAGATACAAACCTTGCTTCATCTCGCAATCTTCTACTTAAGAAAATGATCTTTTACAAGAGATGTAGAAGCAATAGCTCTTTAGAACAAAGCTTTAGCACTGAACTTTCCAATGGAAGCTCTAGCGAAGAAAAGGTTTCTTAATAAAATCTTTTGGGTTCAGAATAATGAGAGAGATATTTCCAATATGTATTCTCAATCTTAAAATAGGAGATGGATGCCTTAGAGTTAAGAGAGGAACCCTTTAAGTAACTCACAATTCATGCCTTAGAGGTATAGTCCTTGCAAACCTGAGGATAGCCCAATTTGGCATAAATAGAAAAGATTTCCGCACAATGATAGTTTCGTAATTTTCATATAATGGTAGTTTTGTAATTATGGATAGCCCAATTTCTGCAAATTTCTTGAGGCCATAACATTGTTATTTCAGTTCCGATTGGCATAATCTTGGTCTCTACGGATATCAACTCAAAACAAAATTTCCACTAGTAGATAGCTTTCTTATATTCGATGCTCTATTTGTGAGATATTATTTTTTAATCCAAATACCTTCATTCAACGTTTTCAGTGACCCACACAATAATCTATTCTAAAAGAAATATAAAATACAATTTCATGAACCCAAAGTTTTCTCCAACCCATAAATTTACTAGCACTCAAAATTCTTACAATCTCCCGTTTGGCAATTCATGGACAAAACTTCCTACACATACAAATATTCTACCCAAAAATATAAACCCAAAATACATTGAATTTTTCAGAACATGTAGAATACTTTTAGTTCTTGTTTGTACTAATTATCAATTGATATACCTATTTCAGAGCATTTAGAACGCTTTCAACACTTGTTTGTACCACTTATCAATTGATAAACCTGAATCTTTAGCTCCTTGAACCTTCAAATCTCCCCTTAAATACCTTATTTTCCTTTTGCTCATTCTTCCCCTTTTTGTCCATAATTGACAAAGATAATAATATCAACTTTTAGCATATCTATTAAGTAGGATCCTACCGTAGCTCCCCCTCAATTGCTTGTATCTTCATAGCACCACTGGGGGTGGGAGCTTAATCTTCTTGATCATGGGCTTGGAGACTTTGGTACGCACACTTCCGAATTTAAAGTTTTCAGCACAGTGTGTACCAAATTAGTAGGCAAGTCAGATTTCTCATCCAGATGGCTTTTGTCTTGACCTTTGGCTTAGACAATTGCTTTCTTCTTTACTTTTTCTTAGGTAAACTTTTTGGCTTATTGCAATGGGGTTGAATGTGTTCTTTGATTTTACAATGATGACAAGTAGATGTGCATGCAGATCATGATGCATTTTTCTTCTTTGAACTACTCACATCATTATGTGTGCGTATAGCATGTGGAGTAGCTGGTGCCAAAAAACTTAAAGCAAAACTTTTAACAAAAGGAGTTTTACCTTTAGTCTTTAAAATAAATGCACCGTGATCATAACCAAAACCATGTGTGTCATTCGGTTGTTTCCTATTGCACTAGATGTCTTTAAAAGTCTTTGTAGAATTCAGCTCAGACAATGCAACTTTTAGTTTGCCACAAATCTTCTTTTTCAATTTGGCATCTCTTCAACTTTATCTTCAAGGTTTCAACCTCTTGTTTATACTTTTTACTCTTAGTAATCAACTTATCAGCAATGGGGTCTTTTTGATCAACTAAGAGAAGAACCTTTGCAAGTGCGTCATCCTTAAGGGAGGAATTTTCTTCTCGAATAGATTTCCACTTAAGGGCATCTTTCTCGTACATTTTGTGCATCTTCGATGATTTCTTTAATAGAATTTTGTATTCTACTTCCCAATCATTTTCATCATCTAACACATCATCATTGTTATTAGAAGAACAATTGTCAAATGTGACATGAGAAGACTGTGCCACAAAAGTAACATACTTTGCACTGGCAATGTTAGGAAGTAGATTTTTTGCATCTTCAAAATTATCAATTTTATCATGTTTCTTTATTCTTTTATTTGTTCACTTAGATGCTCTGTGACCAAACCCTTTGTATTTAAAACATTAAATAGATCTAAGGTTTTTCTTCCTAGATTTAGATTTGAGCATCTCCTTTAAGACGAAATTTTTATCTTTTAGAATGCATGGCTTCAAAGTGACTTCGTGGTTGAAATCCATTCTAGAAATCACAATTGATCTACATAGTAACTTTGTGTAATCCACTTTGATACTAATTGAAAGTTCTGGGGGGTACTCCCAAGTATGTGATTTTTTAGATTGCAAAGAAATACATAATATGCAGTGAAAAATAAAATAAATCAAACAACCGATTACCACAAGAAGACATGATTTTTACATGGAAATCCAAACTGGGAAAAAACCACTAGTCCAAACGGGACCAATAATCAAGCACTATGAATCACACAATTACAAGATACTCACAATCCTTTTCCTTGATCCGTAACCTCAAGATTGTAAATCTCTTTGAACAGCTTCACATCGTAACAACCTCACACCATTAATTGCACCAAATACAAACCTTGCTTGACTCCACAATCTTTTACGTAAGAAAATGATTTTCTATAAGAGATGTAGAAGCAATAAGTCTCTAGAACAAAGCTTCAATACTAAACTCTCGAATGGAAGCTCTAGAGAAAAAAATTCTTTCAATAAAATCTTTTGGGCTCAAAATAATAAAAAAGGTATGTCTAATGTGTATTCTCAATCTTAGAATAGGAGATGGATGCCTTAGGGTTGAAAGAGGAACCTTTTAAATAACCTACAATTCGTTCCTTATAGGCAAATTCTTAGCAAAACTCAAATTACTAATTTTGGCACAAATAGGAAAGATTTTCATGTAATGGCATTTTTGTAATTTTCGTGCAATGGCAGTTTCATAATTACGGACAGTACAATTTCACAAACTTTTTGAGGCCATAACTTTGTCGTTCATCTCCAATTGATGCGATCTTAGGCTCTACAGATATCTAATTGAAATGGGCTTTCCAATGGTAGGTAGCTTGCCTATATCCAATGCTCAATTTGTAAGATATGATCTTTTTAATCAAATGCCTTCATTCAGCTTTTTCGGCAACCCACCCACCAGTCTATTTTAAAAGAAATTAAAATACAACTTAATGGACCCAAAGTCTTGTCCAACCCATGAATTTGCCAACACTCAAAATTCTTACAATGTCCGTGCTACTCCTGTCAAGGGTTAGACAAAACACAGAAAAACAAAAAGAACAAGAAGAAGCTATTTTACTAAAAGAAAAAAAATCTACACTACTAGAACTACAACCATAAGTTCACCTAGATCTTAGATGAAGTTTTCCTCCACATAATTCATAAGAAGCATAGATAATGAAGGAGCTATGTGAATTTGGAACACTGTGAACATGAGGGCCGCATGTTCTTTTTGAATGTGTGAAGGAGGTACTACCATGAAAAACTCCTCCTCCTCCCTTAATAATGGATCTTTGAATGGTAGGAGAGGAGTTTGAAATGAAGAACTTGATGGCCTTAGGTCCTCCCGTTCCACAAATTCCATTAGTTCAATTTCAATAGTCTTTTAAGGCATGGGCTCAAAAGATTCCAAACAGTTAGACTCAAGGGCTTTGAATGGTACCACTCTTCTCTAATTCCACAAGTTTTTCTAAATAACAAGGAGTACCAAGAAATGTAAGGGCAATTTCTCTAAGAGTCAAATCATTAAATTTCATGAAGAATTCAATACAAGATTTCAAGGATTTCAAACTGTTCTACTCATAAATCTGAAAAGTATGGTTATCCTTCCAATTATAGTTTTTCATTTGGGGCTCATGGGGTGCACTTGCAGCTTCCTCAATCATGGGAATATCAAATTCTTGGGAACACATAATGAAAAAATCATTAGAAGAATTTGAATCATAAAAAGTATTTATATTAAGGGCCATAGATTTTTCTTTGATGAAGTGGAATGGGCGATATTGTGGAAAGGCAGGGTACATGGGCTCATGTGCTTGAGAAATTGGTTCATGCATTGTAGCATGATCCATATTCTCATGTGCACCCTCGAATATCCATTGTCTGTTTGTGAGATCTATATCTGTGGGATTTTAAATGAGTGATGAATCATCTTTCTGAATTTTGCTTCTCAATTCCAAGCATGTTGTTGATAAGTAAAAAATTTACATCCTCCTCACCACCCATAGGCATCTATAAGCTCGAGGAGGGTACTCTCTAAGGGTAAAGGACCGATCAAAGTTCAAGGGCTTTCTCCTAACCCAAAGGAGAGAAGGGAAGATGATTCAAAGAAAAAGAAGGAGGGAATAAAATAAAAGCATCTTCTTTCCCCCTCTTAAGGGATTGTCACCCTTTTAGGCTCCTGAATTCTCTGAAGCAGCAGTCTACACCTTTGCTTTTTGTCTTTTGATTTAGAAATAGCTGGCCCACATCTACAATAAACTTGTTCTTCAAATGAGGCATACCTCCAAAGTTTATATTAGTAACAACCTTTCTTTTCCTTTAGATAAGGCAGACCTCCGGAGCCACGTCAGTAACTTCATCTATTCAAAGAAATCACTTTTCGGATGCGAACGTCAACCCTATAACATCCTAGCTTCCTCGATGAAATCCCTTAGGGATAGCATCATCTACCCCGAAGAAACGTTAGCAAAGTACCCTTGGGAAGAGCTCTTCAGACCTAGATCGCATGAACTCATTTGTGCGGAGATGGCCTCAATGGTAGTTTTCAGCCACGATAACACTGCTCTAAACTTGTCACAGATCATGGGCAAAACCAAACACATGGAGACCTCGGCAAAATCTCAAAGAACATGGGCAAAACCCTCTTTTCCCTATGATCACCACACTACCACAAAGCAATAACCTCTTCACAAGAACAAGTACTAGTACCCAAAGGAGAATACTATAAATCTCTCCCTTGACATCAACGCAAGGGAGACACAGACAGACACAGAGAGTGACAAATACACATAGAAACCCAGAATATGGAGACATATAGAAAAAAAACAACACATAAAGCAAAAAAGGAGAGCTAAGCATCCAAAAAAGAGTGCTAAAACACCAGGAGTAGTAGACCTTAGCCTTCAGAAAAATGAAGATAGTATGAGAGCTTTTGACAGATAAGGCACTCTCTCCCATGGGACTCTCCCTCTCCCTCGGGTGACTAAATAAATAACAGAGAGTGTGTTCTTCCCACATTGTATTTGTAATTTTCTGTATACCTCTCAATGTTAAGCATTTGTTACTGGACAGGGGGCTGCAAATTGTAAGCAAACAAAAGAAATATGTAAGTAGCCTGTCATTTGTGAGGCTACCAATATAGAACCTAAATGTAATAAATGCTTACGAGGAATGAAACTACAAGTGTTTCATAATTTCTACTGTTTTGTGTCTCCTTAAAGTAGTCACTTAGTGGACATTCTTTTCAGGTCCGTTACATATATTTTGACCACCTATTGGAGATTGGCATCATCTGTGGGAATTTGTTAGGTATTAAAAAGCCTATTTGGTGATTTCCTTGACTTTGAGCGGTGGAAATTGTTAGTGTCATAATAAGTGTGTGTTGTCAATTCCGTGACCCGAGTCAAGTCTAGATCAAGGTATATCAATGAAGATTAAGCAAGAACAAGGAAGATCAAGGTACATCAATGAAGATCAACCAAGATCAAGAAAGATCAAGATACGTCAAGACTATCATCTGGAAGATCTTCATTGAGTGCTAAAGGCTAAGGCAACATTAACCACTATTGTCTATAGTCATAGATTTGAAGAAGGTGTTTCTAAATACCCTGTTTTTAAACTACGGCTTGGATCATGGCTAAGCCGTAGATCCTATGGCTCACTCTCAAAAGAGAGAAGATTTTGAATTTTTGTTTAACGGCTGACACTACGGCAACACCGTAAAAGGCCTACGGCTAAGCCGTAGCATGCTTCACGGCTAAACCGTTGACTTTATGGGCCATTTTCCAAATAGAGCTATTGGCCATATTATCTACGGTTGATCTTATGGCAAAGCCGTAAAACCTTCATGGTTAAGCCGTAAAGTTTACGGGCCACTTTCCAGAGAGCGGTATTGGCAAATTTTAGCTTATGGCTAAGCCGTAAGGTGTTCATGGCTAAGCCATAGAAGGATTTACGACTAAGTTATATGCTTAACCGTAAGATGGAAAAACATTGACTTTGGGTCAAATTAGCTATTGGATTGTGTTAGAGCATACGGCTAAGCCGTAAACCACATTTTTCCTAGCCGTAGATCTATTCGTTGGAGCTTCTCTGTATTTAAAAGAACCCCTCTTTTCCTCCAAGGCACGAGATCAAATTGTGAAAAATACCTACTGAGCTGAGCCTTTGTACCATTAGTAAAACCTATACTAAAAGCTCCCACAAACATCTTCTCTATAACTCTTAAAGTGCCATTATTGTTCTGAAAAGAGTAGCTGCACATTTAGGAAAGGCTTAAATTCAAACTGAGGAAATCCTAGCATTCCAAACCTCTATAAAACCTTTTCACTTGGCGGAGCACTCATTTGAAGATTTTCATCACCAAGGATCAAGCATAAGAGGTCAAAACTTGGAGGTCTTCTTTTAAGCTTTAAGAATACCATTTAAAGCTAAGGTATCCAGTTTGTGTTTGGGTGTTCTTCTTCATTTCAATTCTCTTTGATATATACGGTGGAAGACAAACCACCCCATTAAAATTTGTTGTAGTTGGTGGAATGGATTAAGGATCAACCACCTGATCAAAAATCTAGTTGGTGGAAGACAAAACACCAGATCAAAAATTGTTGCAAGAGGTGTTTTTACCTCATATTCAGTGAAACCAAGAGAGATTGCTCTTGAGAGTGGATGTAGGTCTGGGACTGAACCACTATAAATTCCTGTGTTTGTTTCTTAGTATGTGTAATGGATGCCTTATAACTTTATTTACTTGTGTTGATCATCTTTTTGACCTATATCTTCCTTGTTTTAGTAACATATCTACACTTTGTCAGCACACACAACTCTAAGCATCCTTTTTGATCATACTTGTGGATTTTTAATATTGTTTGAGCCTTTAAATTACACACTAAAATAACCTCATCTCTGGAAAGAAATTTTTAATAGTCCTATTCACCCTCCCTCTAGGACTTGGTGAGATCTAGTTATTGCACTTTCAATTGGTATCAGAGCCAAGTTACTTCTTAAGGGTGTAATAACCTGATGTAGATCCTTCAGCTATATTCACCATGAATATTGACGGAAGCCCAGTTACCCGGCCCCTTCTTTTTGATGGAACAAAATAAGCCTTCTGGAAAGCTCATATGATAGCATTTTTGAAATCTATGGACTAGGCTATTTGGGAGGCTTTAGAAAATGGCTGGACAAAACCCATTGAAGAAATGACTTCAGATGGTGACAAAATCACTAGACCATTGGATCCAGCAAAATGGCCTGCTGACCAAAAAACCCTTAGACAAAATAATGCTAGAGCTTACAATACTATAGTGTGTGCTATGAATCAAGAAGAGTTCAAAAAGATTATGACAACCACTAATGCAAAATAGGCCTGGAGAATTCTTGAAGTTACTTATAAGGGTACTTCTGTAGTCAAAGGATCTAAACTTCAAATGCTCACAAGGCAGTTTAAAAACATTCATATGGAAGAAAATGAAATTTTTATAGACTTTCATACAAAGCTCATGAAAATTGTGAATGAAATGTGGGCTCTTGGTGAAACTCTTCCGGAAGGAAAAATTTGTAGTAAAATCTTGAGATCACTTCCAGAAAAATCATATCCCAAGGTAACCTCTATAGAAGAACACAAGGATTCAGAACAAATGAAAATTGAAGATTTAGTGGGATCTCTTCAGACCTTTGAACTAAAATTCAACAATTACAAAAAGAAATCAATTGCTTTAATCACTTTTCACAACACCTCTTCCTCTAAAGAAGACAAAGGAATAACTAGTGATGATGAGAATGAAGATGTGGCTCTTTTAGCTGAAAGACTTTTGAAACAATTTAAAAAGAAGAGAGTCAAAGATTATAAAAATGAGCTCAATAATGGTAAACACAAAAGTTGCTCAAGTTCCTTCCCTAGAAGCAAGTCTAAGGAGCCTATGTGTTACAGATGTAAGAAATATGGACACAGATCCACAGATTGTCCACACAAAGGAAAATACAAAAAGAAGAATCTAATAGCCACTTGGAATGATTCATCTGAATCAGATTCAAACTCAGATGAATCACATCAAAATGAATCAGACAAATATACAGTTCTGATGGCTACTACTACAAACTTCAACTTCTTTGAGGAAATGATTAAATATGAAGTATCACTTGAAGAAACCTTAGGAAGTGAGTTAGAAAGTGAATGTGAAAATTCAAGTGATGAGGAGAATGACAACACAACGGATTCCTGTGAACTACTTTATGAGGGAACTTGCAAACTAGTTGAAACTGTAAGTAAGCAACAAAACAAAATTAAAAATTTAAAAGAAAAGGTTGATAGTATCAATAATGAAAAGGAGAAATTAATCAAAGAACTTGAAAGAGTAAAAGCCCAATTAGCATCAGAAATAGAAAATGTGACCAAATTAAGAGAAAATGAAAAAACACTTTGGAAGATAAAAGATGAAAATAATGTTCTTTATAATGAAGTGGCTGATCTAAGACGATATAAAGAAAAATATGAGTACAGATTTACCCAAAATGATGAGAAGTACATAAGACTATTCAAACTTGGGAAATCTTATAAGGACATGATTGGCCTTGGATATGACAAAGATGTTAATCAATCTCCAAGTTCTGGAACTGTTTTCGTCAAAAGTGTACTAGAGAAAGAAGACACCACTATTAAAAACATTTTGGATAGAGCTTCTACGAGTACTCATACTATTTCATCAAATGTCATTTGCCACTATTGTGGAGAAAAAGGTCATTTCAAAGTAGAGTGCAAGTTAAGAAAACTTCATCATAACATAATTCTAAAAAGTGACACAAACACTTCAAAGAAAGTGGAACTTGAAAACAGAATGTTGAAGTCTCACATAAAAATTAAAGCAAATTACTGTAACAAGTTCCCTTTAAACCAAAAGATGAATAACCTATTAAAAGAAGTTCAGAAGTTAAAAAACAATTTCAAATATACAAAAGAGATAAAGCAAAAATTGGAGCTAAAATTTCTTTTCCCTAATATAAAACATATCAAGTGAAATATCAAAGGCCTGTTGGGATCCCCACTGCTATAACATTTAGGTGGATGCCTAAGAACAAGAATCTAGTAGTCCACAGAACTTTCAAAGCTGCAGATCAATCAAGATGATATTTGGACAGTGGATGTTCAAGACATATGATTGGTGATAAATCATATTTTTCTAAGATGATTGAATTTGATGGAGTCACCGTTACTTTTGGAGATGGCAGTACTGCCAAAATTATTGGTAAGGGAACTTTAAATGTTCCGAACCTACCAGCTTTTGAGAATGTTCTGTGTGTTGATGGTTTGAAGCATAATTTACTTAGCATATCTCAAATTTGTGATAAAGACTATACTGTAAACTTCAGTAGTCATGGTTGTGAGATCTCAAAGAATGGAATCTTGAGAGGTCTTAGAACTACCAACAACTGCTATGTGGTAGGAAAATCAAATTCTTCATCTTCCGCTTTTTGCTTACTGACCAATACCGATGAAGCTAAGTTGTGGCATCGAAGACTTGGGCATGTAAACTACAAGGACTTATCCCAGCTAAACAAATATATTGAAGGACTGGCCAAGATCAATAGACAAGAAAAGATGATTTGTGGAGAATGCCAACAAGGAAAACAAATTAGAAGTGCCCATAAAAATGTGAATGCTATGAAAACTTCCCGACCTCTAGAACTTATTCATATGGACCTGGTTAGACCAATAAAAAGAGAGTCGAGGAAAGAAAATGTACTTTCTTGTTATGATAGATGACTACTCCAAATTCACTTGGGTTGCATTCTTGAGAGAAAAATCTGAAGCCTTTGGAGAATTTAAAAGAATAGTGAAACAAATTCAAATTGAAAAAGGCACTTCAGTAGCCCGAATCCAGAGTAATCATGGTGGAGAATTTGAAAATGATCAGTTTGACAAATTCTGTGAAAAATATGGCATTCACCATGAATATTCGGCTCCTAAAACTGCATAACAAAATGGAGTAGTTGAAAGGAAGAATCGAGTTCTTCAAGACATGGCTATAGTCATGCTCCATAGTAAAAATCTTCCTAGAGATTTGTGGGCTGAAGCAGTCAATACTAGCTGCTACATCATTAACCGAGTCTATCTTAGGACGGGTAAAAATCAAACTGCTTATGAATTGTGGCATGGAAAGAAACCAAATGTCACATATTTTAAGGTCTTTGGAAGCAAATGTTATATTCTAAAGGATAGAAAGCAGCTGAGTAAATTTGACTCGAAAAGTGATAAAGGTATATTCTTAGGTTATTTGACATGGAGTCGGGCCTATTGTGTTCTAAATCTGAGAACCAAAGTCATCCAAGAGTTAATAAATGTTATTATAGATGATGAATCTACAATTTCTGATGATATTGATGAAGTGGAAGCTCCTTTGGTGACTGAACAAACACAATCCAGGGTAAAAACTGATATTCCTACTTTCACTGAAAATTTGGTTAATATAAAAGACCATCCTATAGACCAGATTATTGGTGATCCTTTATCAGGTGTAAAAACTAGGAAATAATTGGAGAACATTATGAGTCACCTGTGCTTTACGTCTATTTTAGAACCTACATGCATTGATGAAGCCTTTTCTGACAATGATTGAATAAATACAATGCAAAAAGAATTGAACCAGTTTACAAGAAGTGATGTTTGGTACCTAGTTCCAAGACCAGAGGATAAAAATGTGATAGGTACTAAATGAATCTTCAAAAATAAACTTGACGAAAATGGTGTCATTGTTAGAAACAAAGCAAGGTTGGTAGCACAAGGATACTCTCAAATTGAAGGTATTGACTTTGATGAAACCTTTGCTCCAGTTGCCCGTCTGGAATCAATTAGGATTTTGTTATCTACAGCTTGCTTCTTAAGGTTCAAATTGTATCAAATGGATGTCAAAAGTGCCTTCCTGAATGGAATTTTGAATGAGGAAGTGTATGTTGAGCAACCTAAAGGTTTTGTAAACTCAAAATTCCCTAATCATGTGTTTAGATTAAAGAAAGCTCTTTATGGTCTTAAGCAAGCACCACATGCTTGGAATGAAAGATTGACAAAATTCTTGTTAGAGAATGATTTTCAAAGAGGCAGTGTTGATAAAACTCTTTTCATCCAAAAGACGAGGGACTCAATTTTAATAGCTCAAATATATGTAAATGATATCATATTTGGTTCCACGTGTGATGAATTGAATGCTTAGTTCGCAAATCTATTGCAATCTGAATTTGAAATGAGTATGGTTGGGGAACTGAATTTCTTCTTAGGTCTTCAAGTGAAATAATTACGTGATGGTATCTTCATTTCCCAGTTAAGTATACAAAGGAACTGCTAAAATGATTTGGTCTAATGGCTGGGAAACATGTCAATACCCCCATGAGTAAAACCATCAAACTTACTAAAGATGCTAATGGTAAAGGGGTTGACTGAAGTCTCTATAGAAGTATGATTGGTAGCTTATTATACCTAATTATAAGTTGGCCAGACCTAGCCTTTAGTGTGGGAGCTTGTGCTTGGTATCAATCTGATCCAAAAGAATCTTATCTAACTGCTGTAAAAGGAATCATCAAGCATATTGTAGATACAGCTGAATATGGTCTATGGTATCCACATGACTTATCATCTGCCGTTGCTGGATACTCAGATGCAGATTGAGTAGGAAACTTGGATGATAGAAAATCCACAAGTGGCGATTGTTTTTATGTTGGAAATTGTCTAGTAGCTTGGCATAGTAAAAACTAGAATTCCATATCTCTTTCCACTGCAGAGCTGAATACATTGCCGTCGGAAGCTGCTACTCTCAACTCCTGTGGATGAAGCAAATGTTTATGGACTATGGCATTAAGCAAGGAAAAATGAGCTTGTATTGTGATAACATTAGTGCCATACATATTTCTAAAATTCCCGTCCAGCACTCTCGCACAAAACATATTGATACTCGACATCATTTCATTAGGGAATTGGTTGAAGAAGAAACCATTGTGCTTGAATATATTCAGACTGAACATCAACTTGTAGACATCTTGACCAAACCTCTAGATGCGTTAAACTTTGAAAATTTGAGGAAATCTATTAGTGTTTGCTGTTTGGAATATTTGTGCTTTGCCCAGGACCTATGGCTATGCCATAATTCATTTTATGGCTAAGCAGTATCCTCTTTACGGTTAACCCATATTTGCGCATGATTTTACCCTACGGCTCAACTATAACGGTTTACGGCTAAGTTACAAAAAATACTCTACGGTGAAGCTGTACAGTCAATTTTTCTCCCTTGTTCTGTGCACCGATTCCTATTTAAGGCTGTAACCCCTTCGTTTTTTTTTCACTCTACGCCTGGACCGACTGCTCTACCCTAGCTTTTTCTTTCTTTCTCTTCATCTTCCTTCCTTCTTTCCTCTGGGTCTACTCATCAAGGTATTCTCTCTCTCTCCTTTCCTCTATTGTGTTTTCATTTCCTTCTTTCCTTTTTGTTCCGTTCTCTTCTTTTGTCTCCTTTTTGTTCATCGTTTACTATTATCTCTGTATAGTTTTTTCTCTTGTCTTTTTTGCTTACATTTTTGTGTGGTTGTGCTTCCCATTCTTCTCTATTTGTTCTATATCTATGCCTCCTCAAACCAAAAATGCCTACCCTGCCGGTAAAAGGCCTAGATCCTCTGGCAGTTCCTCCAGACCTAGACATAACTCACCACCCTCTCCTAGAGTTCTGGTTCCACGGGAACCTACTAAAGATAGGTTGTTTTCTTCTCGTCCCTATTACAGTAGAGTGTCATGCCCCGGTCCCGAGAATTGAGGTTAGGATGGCCCCACGGGGTGTGCATACATAATCCCGTAGTAATCTGTGCATGTAAACATACACACAAATCACTAAAAGGGAGATTGCATAGGAACGTGTAGAAAAGTTCTCCAACATGTAGTTTACGTTCAATAGTAAGCGGAAGCCTGTGTAATACATCTGTAATGATCATAAGCAATAATAAACGAATTATCATAACATTCATAAATAAGTCTGTACTTAACCATTACTTATTTACCAGATAACAATTAATTAAGTATGAACAAAGTCTTAAAGTGTAAACAAGCCTATCCAAACTTAAACACTCGACAGTAATCCGTTGTCGCTCTTCGTACGATGACTAACAGAAGGCATCATCTGTATTACCCTCACCTATTCCCCGAGGTTTAGTACCTGTAACACCAAGGGTAGCACTGTTAACACGACGGTTAAGCAAGTATATAGAGGTACATAAGACTATCATGCCGTATCAAATGAAGCAAGAATATATATTGATTAAAAGAAGGCAAAAATCGTACACTAGGCATGTCATGCATGAGTAAGCATGAGTAACGAATCATAAACAGATTATCTTACAAACTTATTGGCAACCACGTAAACATAATTTCCCAAGAGAGAGCATATCATCTAGAGGGAACGTGCGTACATATTATAGGGGATCAGTCTAGCTTATTGAGAAGCGCCGACAACTCCTCCAAGGACTACTGCAGCAGCGACATATCGTATCATACCCGAATTGGTCCCGTCGAACCTAATAAGGGCGTAGTTAAGTGGTGCTGACTTAATATATCAAGACCAACTCAATTGCATATCTTATCTTTTATTCGTCTTAGTTATACTTGTCATATCATACATACTAGGAGTTCGGTCTTGAGATTACATTCATGCATTCATTCAGATCTGATAATCAATTCATGCATATTTAATAGAGCTACATATGTTGAGGGCATGGTTTCTTAACAATATGGATGCATTAGATTGAGTAAGCATCAAAGATAATTACTAGCCAACCTTATGCTACAAATCCGTGATCCCGAGGGCATTTAACACGGTGTATTCATAAAACGTCCGATGTCATCGTGATACCAACTCTTGGCATTATATTGTGCATGCAAAGGACACCTCTTCTTATGCCAACACCCATGACGTGACACCCGGAATTCGTCCTGAAAATCAAAGGGGATGAGTGACAGCTCTGCACTTATCCACCTTTTAGTTGATCACCATTGGGCTAATATGGTTAAGGAGTAGGTGCCATATCTAGAGCCCTACAAAGTCATTAAAGGTTCCTCACATCCTACATTCACTGGGTTCTTACGGCTTAGTCGTATACAAGGCTACGGCTTAGCCGAATGGCTCAGGTTTCCTTCTTAATTCGATGCACATTTACGGCTTGGCCGTATATTAACCTACGGCTTAGCCGTGCTAAGCCTACGGCTAGGGTTACGGCTTGGGTATGGCGTGGCCATAGCAGAGTTCACGGCGTAGCCGTGTATGAGCCGTAGCTAAATCCTGGGTTTGGGGCTCTCTGGAAGGTTCATCATAGAATAGCCTACGACTTGGTCATGGGGTGGTTACGGCTTAGCCGTAGTACATTCCACGGCGTAGCCGAGTGTTAGCCGTAGTGTAATTCGGCTCTCTGGATTCTGAGCCGTAGAGACTTACGGCTTAGCCGTGGGCTTCGCTGTAAGCTTTAGAACTTCTGAAACTAATTCTGCAGCTCGAGTTCACTTACAGAACTCTATCATTTGGGTTTCCAATGAGGGTTCTTATACTTCTAAACTCCATAATAGGTCTTACATATTCCATATCATCAATCTTGCCTAATTATACTCATTATCACCTAATTCCATACCTATGTGTGCTTATTTAAGAGAAAATGAGCTATAAGTGGAACATTGAATCATCAATCCAAGAATCAATCAAACTAAACATACATGTAGTACCATACATACTCTATTACTTGCCTTAACATAGTGCTTGACCCTACTCAACTCCTCCTTGGTGTGTGGGAAGGGGGAGGCTCCCAGTCTGAGATGGGTTCTCTTGAGTCTATAGCTTAGAGAGAGAGAGAATGCCAAGAGAATGAAGAAGAGGAGGGATGGAGGCTGTCCCTGTTGCATGCAAGCGCTAAATCCCTCGTTTCCAGCTCTAAGATGAAGAGAAGATGAAGAATGGTGAAGAGAGGAGATGGCTCCAACGAGTGTAGAAGAAAACAGAGGGAGGAAGAGACGTTGGTTCTCTTAATACTAAATTTTCTACAGCTTTTGCATGCAAGTCCCCCCTTTCAGAATATTTACAATTTAGGTCACATGGCCTCAATTGGGCCAAGACAAGTCCGAATGAAGTTGAGCCCAACATGAAAGTTGATCCACAAGATGAAATGCACATGCTGCAACTGATGAAATGTCTATATGATGCAAGAATAATTACGAAAAGGTCCTTGACTACTTAAGTAAAGTTCGAACCCAACTACCTATCCAACTGAAACCCACTAATAATTTAAATGCAAGGTGAATTAAGACTAATTATGCATATTAATAAGATAATCAAGCTTAATTAGTATAAATTATAATTACGCTGGGTCGGGACCTTACATAGAGCATAGTGTTAACCTTCTTGCAGTTGAAAAATATGGGGTACATTCCCTTTTTTCCTCAGTTGGATGGGAGAATATCCTCAAATGTGGTGGTCCTGCTTTCCCTTCCATTGTCCGAACCATGTATGCTTCTATCAAGGAAGCATCTTTGGACACCCTCTCCTTTGAGGTTGCATTCTCTGATGGCACAAATGTCTTCACTCCTGCTATCCTCTCTGCTCTTCTCTGTGTCCCTTTGTCTGATGTACCACATTCAGTCATCAAGGACTCCCTCTTCGAAGATGAAAACCGCACTATCACTTTTGCTTTATGTGGAGAGGCCATTCCTTAGAAGGACAACGGCTTTCTCCCTGTAGCATCCTTACTCCCTCACTACCGGATTTTGCACGCCAACTTCACATGTAATCTTTATCCCCACAAGGGTAATTTCTCGGACTTGACCCCCTTCATGGTTAATGTACTCTATTGTGTACAAATGGGTGTCAAAGTGTGCTTTCCTTCTTTTATCTGTGCCTCCATAATTCGTTTTTGGCAATATCTGGGTAGAGGCACCAATGAATACTTATTTAAGCATCTAATGACCCGTCTTGCCTCTCAGTGTGGAGTAACTTTACCATCTAATGAAGCTCCTAAGTCTCATCCCATCTTTGGGACCATTAACATTCAAAACATGTGTTTCTCCAAGTAACAGGCAGCTGGTCCTTGCTATCATGATTCTGGGGATGAAGAAGACTCACCCGAAGCGATTCCTCACTCAGCTCAATCTACTGCCTCACCAGTCCCGGTTTCTCATCTAGCTTCGTCCTCTGCTTCTCTTGAAGTTCGATTGGCAGCTATTGAACAGCGGCAAACGAAGCTGGAGAAGCTTTTGAAGAAGTCATCAATACCTCTCTAAGATTTCCAAAAGCTGCCAGAGAGATGATGTGACGCTTCCTTCCCCCTCTCGTCCTTCAGATTGATATTTTCTGTAGTATGTTTTGTAGGAGGTGCACTCTTTTTGTATTGTGGATATTGCATGTGCTTCCCCTTATGAACTCGTTATGTATTGTGTTTAGTTACATCTTGTGTATTTGTAGATGATGCCCTCTTTCTGTATTATGTCCATTAACTGTGTTTTGAAATTCACATGTGCTCTTTATTGTTTAGTTTCTTCTCTATGTGTGTTCTCTTCATGCCTTTCTATATCTTTTTGTCAATATTGTAACAAAAAGGGGGAGAATTATTTTAATACCTTCAGGGGGAGCTTCCCACCTTTCTAGTACCTTGTGTTCAAAGACTTTTGTAGGCAATGGCAAAAGCAAGCAATACTTTTAAAGGTCAAGCAACATCTAAGGGGGAGTTTTAGACTGTTGAACTTTCAGGACTTATGTAGTACTTGTTTGGTTAAGGAGTATTCAGTCTTGTAGCACTTGTTGTATTTTACTGTTGAGCTAAAATGATGTATCTTCTTCATTGTATGTATTTTTGTCACGAAATTGGCAAAGGGGGAGATTGTTAGTGTCATAGTAAGTGTGTGTTGTCAATTCTATGACCCGAGTCAAGTCTAGATCAAGATACATCAATGAAAATCAAGCAAGATCAAGGAAGATCAAGGTACATCAATGAAAATCAACCAAGATCAAGAAAGATCAAGATACGTCAAGACCATCATCTAGAAGATCTTCACTGAGTGCTAAGGGCTAAGGCAACATTAACCACTATTGTCCATAGTCATAGATTTAAAGAAGGTGTTTCTAAATACCCTATTTTTAAACTACGGCTTGGATCACGGCTAAGCCATAGATCCTATGGCTTACTCTCTAGAGAGAAGATTTTGAATTTTTGTTCTACGACTGACACTACGGCTGCACTGTAAAAGGCCTACAGCTAAGCCATAGCATGCTTCACAACTAAACTGTGGAATTTATAGGCCATTTTCCAGATAGAGCTGTTGGCCATATTACCTATGGTTGATCTTATGGCAAAGCTGTAAAACCTTCACGGCTACGCCGTAGGATGTTTCATGGCCAAGCCATAAAGTTTACAGGCCACTTTCCAAAGAGTAGTATTGGCAAATTTTAGCTTACGGCTAACCTACAGCTAAGCCGTAAGGTGCTCACGACTAAGCCGTAGAAGGATTTACAGCTAAGCCGTATGCTTAACCGTAAGAAGGAAAAACATTGACTTTGGGTCAAACTAGCCGTTGGATTGTATCAGAGCATACGGCTAAGCTGTAAACCACCCTTTTCCTCGCCATAGATCTATCTGTTGGAGCTTTTCTGTATTTAAAAGAACCCCTCTTTTCCTCCAAGGCATGAGATCAAATTGTGAAAAATACCTACTGAGCTGAGCCTTTGCACCAGTAGTAAAACCTATACTAAAAGCTCCCACAACCATCTTCTCTGTAACTCTTAAAGTGCCATTATTGTTTTGAGAAGAGTAGCTGCACATTTAGGAAAGGCTTAAATTTAAACTGAGGAAATCCTAGCCTTCCAAACCTCTATAAAACCTTTTCGCTTGGCGGAGCACTCATTTGAAGATCTTCATCACCAAGGATCAAGCATAAGAGGTCAAAACTTGGAGGTCTTCTTTCAAGCTTTAAGAATACCATTCAAAGCTAAGGTATCCAGTTTGTGTTTGGGTGTTCTTCTTCATTTCAATTCTCTTTGCTATATACGGTGGAAGACAAACCACCCCATTAAAATTTGTTGTAGTTGGTGGAATGGATCAAGGATCAACCACCTGATCAAAAATCTAGTTGGTGGAAGACAAACCACTAGATCAAAAATTGTTGCAAGAGGTGTTTTTACCTCATATTCAGTGGAACCAAAAGAGATTGCTCTTGAGAGTGGATGTAGGTCTGGGACTGAACCACTATAAATTCCTGTGTTTGTTTCTTAATGTGTGTAATGGATGCCTTATAACTTTATTTACTTGTGTTGATAATCTTTTTGACCTATATCTTACTTGTTTTAGTAGCATATCTACACACTGTCAGCACACACAACTTTGAACATCCTTCTTGATCATACTTGTGGATTCTTAATATTGTTTGAGCCTTTAAATTACACACTAAAATAACCTCATCTCTGGAAAGAAATTTTTAATAGTCCTATTCACCTCCCCTCTAGGACTTGGTGAGATCTAGTTTTTACACTTTCAGAAATATATCTCTGCCCATTCTATAGTCTAGTTCCTCGGTTCACACTAGGAACTTAAAAGCATTCTTATTGCCCATGTAGTCATTTGGCTTATGTTATAAGTAGAGTTATGACCATAGGACTACGTCATTGAGAAGCATATCTTGAGGATGAAATGGGAGTCTTGATGGCATTAGTGCGCACTTAGTTGCCCTTCTTTTAGCCCAAAGGTTTTCCCAGCATACCTAGACACCCATAAAAATGGGATGGGTGCAAACAACCCTTGGGGTATACTTTTTATGACCATCAATACATCCATTCTCCCTTTAAAGATAGATAGGGAATGGGAAAGAACAATTGTTCTCAAGGGTTGTGATGATTCCCATTGAAACCCTGGAGAGAATTATATGTCGTTTTGGTTTATATATGAGCCATGGTAAAGATTTTGACCATAGACAACACACCGTGTTAGAAGCTTAATCATGGTTGGTTCTGTTTTTTTTTTTTTTTAGACCAACCATGTGCTTACTAATCGTCACTTTTGATGAAGCCAAAGCGTAAGAATAAGCAATCACTATGATCTTTCCTGGTTCAACTTGCTAGAGCATTGGGAAGTGTGGACCATCCAAGACTATTATGGCTGCTCTGCAACCATTAACAGGACAAGGGACATCCTTGATTAGCAAGGGTGGCTTTGCTACTCCTGCCATTACTTTTGACGCCATCCCTGGTGGTGAGATTGGCAGCTGATCTGAAGCCTTGGGAATGGCATCAAAGTATGCTTAGAATCCTTTTGCGGTCTTTTTCAAAGGGAACCAGGAGGGTCCAATCTCAAAGCCCCATGGTGCAAGTCATAACCCGCTCACACTTGGAGGGAATCAGGGGCGGGTTTGCCCTCACTCCAACGAGAAAAGGGGTCCACCAACTGAAACACTTGAACTCTGTGAATTCATTTGGTGAAAGAACTGACAACGAAAGGGCATTGTCCCCGAATGCAAAAAACAGTCACCTATACCTCAAAAGTCAAACAAGCGGAAGATATTATCAGGGGTCTTAGTACGCCTATAAGACAATCACTTCTACATTCTATCCTAGAAAGGGGGCAAGAAGCCATGCAAAAATAACTCTGTTGTTTATGACCTTGAAGTCACAAAACTGGTAGCATCCGCCAAATCCACATAGCCACCTGGTTAGCACAGCCGGAAGATGGCAAAGGAGGATGTTCACATCTTGTCATTGCTGGTTCATCACCCACAAGAAGAAAGCCCCAGGTCGGCTAGATCCCTCCGCATGCTGGTCAACTACGACCCCATTATCCTTGACCACCACGATGGCTAGCCAAATCAAGAAGAGGGCTCTCACCCAGAAGCAGAAACGGTCTCGGCTAATTGTTGCCCTGAAATGGGTAATCAAAGAGGATGAACTTGTGGTAGCTCTAGTCTTTATGGCCGCCTCAAGTTCCTCTCATCATGTCACTAGAAGCATAGCGTAGTCTCAAGCTGCAAATCCTAATTTTGGAGAATCTCTTTGAGTACATCGGAAGATCACATTGACATTGATGATGACCAATTAGAGAATGCTCAAAATTCCAAGGCCACTACTACAGCCATGTCAAATTGATAAGCCCTCAAAAATACTCCTTTTCAATGTTATTTCCAGAAGTTTTAAGGACTTATTATGCCAAGAGGGCCTCACTTAGTGTGATATAATGGTTTCATTCATTTTAAAATCATTTTAGTATTTTCCTACGTAATTTGCTTAAAAATCATACTTTTTGCATAAATTCATAATCCTGCCAACTTTATAAATATATTTTTGGAAAGTTAGTTTTGTGAAAATTTATATTCTCATGCAATAAATCAATTTTTCATCATCATTAATTTATTCAATCAAAATCATGCACACTAATGTCATCACATGCTATCATTTCATGAGAGATGGGCCCACAGTTATGCATTTATGATCTTATGGTTAAATTGTCTTTTCAAATGAATTTTACTTATTGCATGTAAGACATTGGAGAAATGAGTTCCATTTGAAAGAATTGAGGCAAAGGAAATATTTGTAAAAGAAAGAAAGAAAGAAATTGAATGGAGAAAGGAATTTTCAAGAAACGATGGAAAATTGCACAAGTGTACACACACGTGGGGCATCCAAAGGGGGTCCACCGTTGTTTACATCACCTCAAATTATCTTTTGGAAGATTTCAAAGAGAATCCAAAGATATGCCAAGAAAATTCAAGATAAGGAAGTCAAAGTAGTAAAGATTCTTTGTACACATGAAAGAATGAAAAAATTGGAATGATTGGTCATGCATGGAGGAAGTCACACCTCAGCTGGATTTGAGAAAGATTCTTGCAAGGATTTTTGGAAAATTTTATCTCCAAATATCTCTCAAATATTTCCAAAGTCAATGAAGAATTTTTAAAGATAGAAAGCAAAGATTGCATGAAGTTTAAAAAAAAAAAAGAAAAAAAAAAGGAAGAGATGTGGCTGGGTGTGTGGCTGGGTGTGCAACTCAGCCATTCAAAAGTGAAGTCACGGCCATGGAGTAGTTATGAATCCCCACTTCATGCCATGTGAAGACAATTGACGTGCAAAGTTAGGCCAGCTATGGTTAGCAAAAATTCATCAAAAGCAGGCCCCAATTCAAGATATTTTGGCAATGAATTCATAAAAGGAAGGTGGATGAGAGAAATTTGCATTAAGATTTTTTCTTTACAAATTGCTAAATCATTACTAACTTGGAGGCCAAGAAGGATGTCTTTCCAAAAGAAATTTTTTTGTAGGCAAAGATCAAGGGAACAAATAAGGTAACTTAGGTTTGGAAAATCAATAAATACAAGGCCCTATGGGATACCTTTACCATGGAAGAATTGCTCACCTCCCATCTCTAGATCTCCTATACTCATCTCTCCCTCTCTTACTTATTCATCTCAAATCATCAAGGAGGCTTAGTCTTAAAGCCACACCACCAACCTTGAGGGTTTAATTAGAAAGAGAGATTCTTTTCTATCCTAGTATTTGTAATTTCTTTATTTTCAACTAAAGGAGGAATTCTTTTCCATCCTAGTATGTGTAATTTCTTTGTTTTAATTTTTTTTATCTTGTGTAAAGAATTACCATGCCAGTTTAACGATATTCATCTCATTCTTATAGTTTTTCTTGTTGCTTGATTTGTGTTTTTGTGCCTGGATTGGTGACCCAAGTCCATGATAGTATATTTAAAGTTATTTTTGGGTCCGGATTGAGGGAGGATTTTAAGAGAATATACATACTAATTAAACTATATTTAATTTTTGCACTATGACCTTAAAATTTTTGTTTCACCACCTTTGAATTTTAGTTTAGCGCCTTTCTACTTCAACACACCACCTTTATTTTTTGCACACTTGAAAACTTATGTTCCTCAAAATTTTATTCAGGGATGTTTACTGTTGAAAGTTGCATTAATTTTGTGCAAAGTTTTAGTTGTTGGAAACATGTTAATGGGTTGCTAATCATGTTGGAATCAAAACTCAGATTTTCAAATTTGAATTCGAGTACACTTTTGTGGTAAAAACAATCGGTTAGTTAACCAATTGCTGAAACTATTTTGGTCAAATAATACAATTAGATTCATGCTTGTTGGGATGCAAAAAATCAGATCTCATATTCAACTGAATTCGGAACAAAATTGTGGTTTGAAATAGTGCTAAAATCCGGTCGAAACAAAAGCACACAGGGGCCAAATTCTGCATATTGGGATGGATTGAAGGACTATTTGGAACCAACTTAAGACTTATTTCCTGCAAATTAATTAGATAAGTTTCAGTTGTAAAACATGAGTGTTTCAACATAATAAGTATCAATTATTGATGTGTTGTAGCCTGACATAGAATTCTTACATTATACATTTCTACACATCGTGTAGTTTCAGATTTACAGTAGATGTGCACTTAAAAGTTTTTTTTTTTAAATTTTTTGCATGTGTCATTTAAAATTTTTTTCCATGTGTCATTATGCATCTTAGGTTAGTTATTTCAGCAGTAAGTAGTGGTCTAGGTAGGCTTAGGTCCAGTTTTGCATTAGGAACGATTTGCATTCATCATAAAAATTCTACATTAGTAATAGATCACATGTCACATGCATCATTGTATCATTTTTTTTAAAAACTGCATTTTCATAAAATCTTTGCATCATAATTAAAATTAGAAAGTTTAGATTCAAATTTGCATTTATTTTTTAACAGAAAGTCTTGCATGCATATAAACTTAGATTTGACCCATTCATAATTTGGAAAGTTTCATTGTTAAATTTTTTTGCAATGTTTAGTTTTTAGAATTGTTTAACATCATGAAGTTTTCAATTTTACTTTAGATTTCTATTCTAATTTAGTTTGCTAAGTTAAAAAGTTTTTAGTTTTGAATGTTTAGTTTCTAATTCTTGTCTAGTTTTTATTTTAGTAAGTTTCTAAATTTAGTTTTCAGTTTTGGCAGGTCTGACATGTGTTTTGTTTTGTGGCGACTTAGATTATTGTTTCCTAGTTTTTAGACTTAGGATTTTCTAGTTTTAGAATTTATTTTATTTTATTTGAATTGGTTTGTAATACATTCTTTTATTTTTGCAAATTAGGAATGAATGTATTTGTTAGATTTCAAATTAGGTTAGTTTTAGAATTTTATTTAAGGCAGGTTACAAGTTGAAAATATCTTAAAAACAATGTTCCCTGTGGATTGATCTGGTCTCACCAGTTTTATTACTACATCGCAGTTCTACACTTGGAGCTCACGATCATAAACCCACAACCATACTTAGTGTTCATAGAAAAGGGAGATGGCACAAATGAAGAGGGAGGTGAAAGACAAGGAGAAATCTCTGTCGCAGACCTAATTAACATGGTCAAAATGCAAATGGAGCAAATTGAAATGCTAGTTGAGTAACTTTAAGTCCTAATGGAGAAGATGTTCACTACCCCTAACACTTTGCCTCGATGCCACAAAGTGAAAAGGAGTCCAAGGTGAACCAACTCATGGCGCTAGTGAAGACGCTAATAGATAAGTTGGCAGGAGCAGCTATTAACAATGGACTGTTGGAAGTAGGTGGGTCTCGTGGATAGATTTTCAAAACTTTTTGACCCACTTGACACAGGGATCAACTATCCATAAGAACAAAACCCAATCTAGGATGCGTTACCCTCAATCTCGTGACCATGTACAGTAAAAATTCTACCAGCACTAAACATCCAAAATAATCTATGACATGCAAGAAGTAGATCATACCTTTGGAGATCCGCAGTGCTCTGATGATTTCTTCAACACCTCTTAGCCTTCCACGCTATGACCCCCGAATTGGATTTCTTTTTTCAAGAAGAATGGTGGAATCTTCAGGAGAAAATCCCAACTCGAAACTCCAAGGAACTAGAAGAAAGAAGGAGAGAGAAACTCATGCAACTCTTGCACGAAAGGGTTTTGGGCGTGAGGGAGAGTCTTATTGGACGTCCAAGAGATTTTATAGACTTTCAAATCTCTCCCTTGTCTAATTGAAATAGAAGTCTTACTTCCAAAGCAATTAGCGGCTTTCTCCTTTCCAAACTCTTATTTCTAGAGTCCAAGTCGGATTAGTGTTTTCCAATATCTTGGGCTAGCGTGGGGACCACTAGGGATTCCTTAGAAAGCTGGCTCCAACTGGAACACCGCGACCCCACATCTCATGTGCAATCCGGGCCCACAGTTAATTGCAAATAACACCACTATATAAATGCAATTGCACTCCAGTCTTAGGAATAAATTACAATGAAGACCCTAAACTTCCCAATTACCACAAGTAGGCCCCTCTATCAATATCCGTGGATCAATTGGAATAAATCCGTCTCTTCCAATCTAAGTTCCACATCTTATTATCCTTGAGCCCCAATTAATCACAGTAATCATCAGTACCATCCAATTAACTCTTAATTGAAATGGGTGCACACTTACTAATGACAAATCCATTAATTGGCACAAGGGGATAATAGAGATAGATTCCATCTTGATCATTCAACGTTCCTACAGTTCTACTACCATATACCTAAGACACCGAGGTGTTAACCTATAGTCGGCCTCACTCATTGGTGACTCAAAGCAAATGAATAGATAGAAACTTGAGTTCGTCAATGTCTCAGGATTGAGAGCCTATTGCTAGGGAATTATGAGAGCATACCTTATTATTAAGACGGAATTCCATAAGGTGCATCTCATGGTCTTTCAATACATCTAATGTACCAGCACCGTGATCCAGAATCTTACATTCTGATGATCGAGACAAATCACACTATTTCATAGTGATCAAAGTGCTGCAACCTTATCAAATGAGATGCCCAGTCTCATAACTAGTTGTGAAGCTATTTAAGTATAAGATTTGTGACATATATCTCCCGCGTGTGGATCTCATCCATGCACATATATCACATCTAATATACTAATGGGATCCGGTTCAACTCATGAACCATTATGTCATACGTATTAGTCATATGCATGAAGTAGTAAAATAGCATTCATCTCATGAAAGTAAAGCATGATTTTATTGATAAATAAAGAAATTAATCAATTTATTACATCAACTGATGGATTGAGTCCACAAAATCTAACAATCTCCCACTTGGGCTCAATGCCAGTCAGGGTTGCATCTCATGCCCATCCCTTCTACGTGTTGCTCAAAGACTTTGGTAGTCAAAGGCTTAGTAAAGGGATCTGCCAAATTGTCTGCAGAGGCTATCTTGGTAATAGCAATATCACCTCTCTGCACAATCTCTCTGACTAAGTGATACTTCCTCTATACATGCTTTTGGCTTTTATGGCTTCTGGGTTCCTTTGACTGATCGACTGCCCCGCTACTGTTACAGTAAACTGTGAGTGGCTGTCGTGCCAAAGGTACCACCCCAAGTTCCAAAAGGAATCCTGTAAGCCATACTGCTTCCTTAGCTGCTTCACAAGCTGCTACATATTCAGCTTCCGAGGTTAAATCAGCGATACATTCTTGTTTTATATCCTCCAGATGATAGCTCCGCCTCCAAGCATAAATACATAACCAGAGGTGGATTTCCTAGAATCCTTATCTGACATAAAGTCAGAATCTGTGTATCCGACTGGACTCAACTCATCACTGCTATAAATCAACATGTAATCTCTAGTCCTTCTCAAGTATTTGAGAATACATTTTACAGCAGTCCAATGTTCAGGTCCTGGATTAAATTGATATCTGCTGACTAGGCCCACTACATAACAGATATCTGGTCTAGTACATAACATAGCATACATGAGGCTACCAACAGCCGAAGCGTATGGTATCGACCTCATTTGCTCCTTTTCCTCGGGTGTCTTAGGACACTGATCCTTGGAAAGGTGCACTCCATGCCTGAAAGGTGTGATACCCTTCTTGGAGTCTTGCATTGCAAACCGTACTAGCACCTTATCTATGTATGCAGCTTGGGATAAACCAATCATCCTATTTTTCCGGTCTCGATAGAGTTTGATCCCTAGGATGTAACTAGTTTCTCCCAAGTCTTTCATATCAAAAGTCTTGGCTAACCAAACTTTTACCGTTGACAACATTCCTATGTCTTTCCCGAGGAGAAGGATGTCATCGACATATAAAACCAGAAAAACTACCTTGTCACCTTCACTTTTCATGTACACACATGACTCATCCGCATTTTGACAAAAACCAAATGACTTGATTGCCTGGTCAAAACGGATATTCCAGCTTCGGGATGCCTGTTTCAGTCCATAAATAGACTTCTGCAGCTTGCAAACTTTTTGCTCCTGGTTTTTAGCTACAAAACCGTCTGGCTGCACCATATAGATGTCTTCCTCAAGATGGCCGTTGAGAAAAGCCGTCTTGACATCCATTTGCCAAATCTCGTAATCGAGATGAGCCGCAATGGATAAGAGTATCCGGATGGATTTGAGCATGGCTACTGGCGAGAAGGTTTCCTCATAATCGATCCCCTCTTTCTGAGTATATCCTTTCGCAACAAGCCTAGCCTTATAGGTCTCCACTCTTCCATCTGGTCCTCTTTTTCTCTTGTAGACCCACTTGCACCCAATAGGTTTAATATTGGCAGGCAAGTCCACAAGTGTCCAGACCTGATTTGAGTACATAGACTCCATCTCAGCTTTCATAGCATCTTGCCAGCGTCCCGAGTCTAAGTCATTGATTGCTTCATCATAGTTAGAGGGATCTTGGTCCGGCTCTTTTGGGATTGCTTCATAAGACTCTCCCAAGAATGAGAACCTGTCAGGGGGTCTGACAATCCTCCCACTACGACGAGGTACTGGTGTAACTACTGGGTCTGGTAAGGGCTGTTCTTCCTCAAGTCCGGCCATACTTGGATTTGGAATTATTGCTCCTGAATCTCTTCCAAGATCACCTTTTCCAAAAATTTCCGGTCCATCATATAATCTTCCTCCAGAAAAACCACATTGGTGCTGACCAGCACTTTCTGCTCTCTGGGATTATAGAATAACCAACCTTTAGTTCCTTTAGGATATCCTACAAATGTGCATACTTCCGACTTCGCTTCCAACTTATCCGTCTTAACCTTGAGCACGTGTGCTGGACAACCCCAAATGTGTAAATGTTGTAGACTAGGCTTTCGCCCAGACCACAATTCCCGGGGAGTCTTAGGTATAGACTTAGATGGTACGAGGTTTAGTATGTACATTGCAGTATCCAAAGCATATCCCCAAAAGGATATAGGTAATCTTGAGAAACTCAGCATAGACCTAATCATATCTAAAAGAGTTCGGTTCCTTCTTTCTGCTACTCCATTCTGTTGAGGCATACCAGGTGCAGACAACTGGGATAGAATCCCATTTTCTGATAAGTAACCCATAAAATCAACAGAGAGATATTCCCCTCGTCGATCTGATCGAAGAGTCTTGATACTCTTACCTAATTGCTTTTCCGCTTCCGCTCGAAATTCTTTGAACTTTTCAAAAGCTTCGGACTTGCGGTGCATAAGGTATATGTAACCATATCTTGAGTAATCATCTGTGAAAGTGATGAAGTACTCATATCCTCCTCTGGCCCTGACATTAATGGGTCCGCAGACATCAGTATGCACTAATTCCAATAAATCTTTGGCCCTATTACCCTTAGCTGAAAAGGGTCTTTTGGTCATTTTACCTTCCAAATAGGACTCACAGATAGGCATTGGTTCTACCACCAATGAAGGTAAGATACAATCTTTCACTAGCCTCTCAATCCTGTTAAGGTTTATATGACCTAGCCTCAGGTGCCAAAGTTTTGTTGGATTAGATGAAGGTGACTTTCTCTTTAATGATGATCTACTAATTGTTTCAGTATCATGTATCTCATACATCGTGGGAGTTAACAAATAAAGTCCATTGGTTACCTTGCCAGAACATATGAAAGTACCATTCCTCTTTATGACAACTTCAGTACCAAAAGTAATAGAATAACCTTTATTCACCAAACTAGAAACTGAAATTAAATTCCGCCTTAAAGACGGTACATATAATGTTTCTGACAAAACCAATTTATTATTTGAAAAACATAAAGTAATGACTCCTACCGAAACAGCCTCCGCCTTAGCGTCAGATCCTAGGTTGACAATGATTTCTCCATCACTTAGCCTCCTGGTTTCCCTGAACCCCTGCAACGTATTACATATGTGATTAGTTGCCCCGGAATCCACACACCAGGATTCTGAAGTACCAGTTGCAAAACTAACTTCAGATTTAAGTGACTCAATCATACCTGGGGTCTTTTTCTTAGACAGATATTCTAGACAATTCCTCTTCCAATGTCCTGTCTTACCACAATGGAAACACTTTCCTTTTGTCCCTGAACCCTTAGCTTTAGCCACGCCACCAGTTGTACCATTCTCCACCTTAGGACCTTTTGGAATTGATTTCTTTTTGTCTTTCCGCCCTTTGCCTTTCGGCTTGGACTTGGCATCTGACTTTTCTGTCATTAAGGCAGTTGGTTTTTTCTTCATAATCCCTTCAGTTGCTACCAGCTGACTAGATAGCTCAGCCAGAGTCAGATTCATTTTATTCATATTATAATTGACCTTGAAATTGTTGAATGACTCTGGTAGTGACTCAAGGATTATGTCAATCTGTGATTCTGCATCAATCGCAGCTCCCAGTACATCTAACTCATTTAATGAGTCCATCATCTTCAACATGTGTTCCTGTACTGATGTACCTTCAGCCATCTTGGTGCTAATGAGCACCCTCATGGCTGCCTGCCTAGCAGGTTTGCCTTGTTCTGTAAACATCTCCTTTAAATTTGATATAATATCATATGCATTCTTATAAGATTGATGCTGATGTTGCAGCACACTAAACATGGATGCCAGAATGTAACATCGGGCCATCTCATCGTCTTTGGCCCATTTGGTGTAAAGGTCCTTCTCTGCTTCTGATGCATCTGGGCCAGGCTCTTCAAGGGGGTTTTTGGTAAGGACATATTTATATCCTGAAGCTGTCAGGACAATATCTAGATTCCGTTTCCAGTCTACATAGTTGGATCCCACCAACTTATTCTGGTTGAGGATGGTCGCAAGTGGATTGAAAGTATTCGAATTCATGCTTGTAATACTGTAACACATAACCATACATTCAATTAATAAATTTAAATGACATTAGGGTTTAGTATTCTACCAAATTTATGTGGGAATCCTCATAACCACAAAATTCAGAATACATCGGAATCCCAATCCTGCGGGGTATGCCTCCTTGGGGAGTGCAAATACCTCCTAGACTGGTGCGGATCAAAGTTGGTCAAAATTTGGATTAAGACTAACTATCCATGATCCCCTTCATTCATTACAATCTAGGTATCTAATACCAAATAATGTATGACTCCCGATTAGCTTCGGTTTCTAAAATACATGAGGCAAATCCTTAGGGATACTACATCATTATTTTAGTTAAGTGTGACCCACCAACTAGCATTGCATGACAACCGTTGTGGGTAGCTCCTCCTTGGGGAGTGGGCTCCCACCCCGTCTCATCAACACTATCCATAGGAGATCCGTATCTAGTATCCAGATAAATACAAGCCCTCCGTGGGGAATGGTCATTCTCAAAATGGCGCAAGGCTAATACTTTCCTTACAATGGACCTATGGTGGAAAACCATGGGGATTTTTATATATATAGAAATGCCCCGCTCCCACTTAATATTTTAGAGTTGAGGATTTCCTTATAGGTGTCTGGGTCCATCAAATATAGGTATATATTCATCTCATGATAAGACCAATGATTGGTTCCAAGTCAAGTTATTTTAAGGAAAGTCCAGTTTCTAAAATTAGTGTTACCAATAGATCCATCTCATGGGCCCACCAACTCTAATTAGAACTCTTTCCAAAAATTAATTTGATTTGACCAATTTTGGAATTTGCTATGTTTGGTTCAGATATGGAAATACTCTAAAATAAGCATTCATCCATAAATAGAAAGTGCTATAACAAAAGACTAGTCCTCTCCTCCACATGACCCAGGCATAAAAGACTTCTTGGACTTCTAGACTTTCCAAAACTTTGGGATTCCTCAAACTCTTTGGGCATCTCCAAAAGACCTTTTGATAATCTTCAAACTCTTTGATTAGGAGTCCAGCTTCTCTTTCCTTCTTTGTTTCGGACATCTCCAGAATTTACAAATTTTAAAAATACATAAATTCCTATGTCTCTATAATGAGACTTACATGGTAGTCTAAACATGGAAATAAAAGGGCTATAGGGAACTTCACCATGCCCTGCCCTTTCACGGGAAACCAAGGAGACCATGATGCCCTTTACACTTAGCCACAAATAAACCAATAATTAAAAGGAAAGAAAAACATGTGGGCCATATGGAGAGGACATTATCACCTGCAAGTTAGTATCTCATACAACAAAGCATCTCACAAAACCAGGTTGCCAAACCACAATGGAAAAACAAGATGCCAAATATTTTGCCACCACGATACTAGATCCCCTACGCAACGGGGGTCTGGGGGCAGCGCCCCCGGCGGGGGTCGAGCTGCCCGGTCAGCTCGCGGGGTTCCAAGGGGCAGCGCCCCCGAAAAAAAAAAAAAGAAAACAACAACAACTCAGACCAAGAACAAGATGATTCTGCCTAGGTTCGGCTAGCCGATCTGGTCCCTACGGTTAGCCAACAGACCTCTATCGCCATAGTGGTCCGTTTGACTAACCGACCTGACGAACCCAGAAATTTGGGTTCAGATTCGGCTCCTGCTGTACCCAATCACCTCTAATGATCTCAGTATGTTTTAATGGCATCTTATCATCCTCCTATTATGATTAAAACCTTTTGTGACTTTCCAAACATGTATCTACTACAAAAGCAAGCAAACCCAATAAACACAGATCCTATCATAGCCCTTGCTCTATCCTCTTCGCATCTCATGCGAAGATTAGAACAAGATTACTCATCTAACATGATTAGAGATTAGGTATGGCTCTGATACTAATTGTTGGAAGTAGGTGGGTCTCGTGGATAGATTTTCAAAACTTTTGACCCACCTGACACAGGGATCAACAATACATAAGACCAAAACCCAATCCATGATGCGTTACCCTCAATCTCGTGACCATGTACAGTAAAAATTCTACCAGCACTAAACATCCAAAATAATCTACGACATGCAAGAAGTAGATCATACATTTGGAGATCCGCAGTGCTCTAATGGATTTCTTCAACACCTCTTAGCCTTCCACGCTATGACCCCCGAATAGGATTTCTTTTCTCAAGAAGAATGGTGAAATCTTCAGGAGAAAATCCCAACTCGAAACTCCAAGGAACTAGAAGAAAGGAGAAGAGAATAGCTCGTGCAACTCTTGCATGAAAGGGTTTTGGGCGTGAGGGAGAGTCTTATTGGACGTCCAAGAGATTTTATAGACTTCCAAATCTCTCCCTTGTCTAATTGAAATAGAAGTCTTACTTCCAAAGCAATTAGCGGCTTTCTCCTTTCCAAACTCTTATTTCTAGAGTCCAAGTCGGATTAGTGTTTTCCAATATCTTAGGCTAGCGTGGGGACCACTAGGGATTCCTTAGAAAGCTGGCTCCAACTGGAACACCGCGACCCTACATCTCATGTGCAATCCGGGCCCACAGTTAATTGCAAATAACACCACTATATAAATGCAATTGCACTCCAGTCTTAGGAATAAATTACAATGAAGACCCTAAACTTCCTAATTACCACAAGTAGGCCCCTCTATCAATATCCGTGGATCAATTGGAATAAATTCGTCTTTTCCAATCTAAGTTCCACATCTTATTATCCTTGAGCCCCAATTAATCACAGTAATTATCAGTACCATCCAATTAACTCTTAATTGAGATGGGTGCGCACTTACTAATGACAAATCCATTAATTGGCACAAAGGGATAATAGAGATAGATTCCATCTTGATCATTCAACGTTCCCACAGTTCTACTACCATATACCCAAGACACCGAGGTGTTAATCTATAGTCGGCCTCACTCATTAGTGACTCAAAGCAAATGAATAGATAGGAACTTGAGTTCGTCAATGTCTCAGGATTGAGAGCCTATTACTAGGGAATTATGAGAGCATACCTTATTATTGAGACGGAATTCCATAAGGTGCATCTCATGGTCCTTCAATACATCTAATGTACCAGCACCGTGATCCAGAATCTTACATTCTGATGATCGAGACAAATCACACTATTTCATAGTGATCAAAGTGCTGCAACCTTATCAAATGAGATGCCCAGTCTCATAACTGGTTGTGAAGCTATTTAAGTATAAGATTTGTGACATATATCTCCCGCGTGTGGATCTCATCCATGCACATATATCACATCTAATATACTAATGGGATCCAGTTCAACTCATGAACCATTATGTCATACGTATTAGTCATGTGCATGAAGTAGTAAAATAACATTCATCTCATGAAAGTAAAGCATGATTTTATTGATAAATAAAGAAATTAATCAATTTATTACATCAACTGATGGATTGAGTCCACAAAATCTAACAGCTCTATCCTCTTCACATCTCATGCAAAGATTAAAACAAGATTACCGATCTAACATGATTAGAGATTAGGTATGGCTCTGATACCAATTGTTGGAAGTAGGTGGGTCTCGTGGATCGATTTTCAAAACTTTTTGACCCACTTGACACAGGGATCAACTATCCATAAGACCAAAACCCAATCAAGATGCGTTACCCTCAATCTCGTGACCATGTACAGTAAAAATTCTACCAGCACTAAACATCCAAAATAATCTACGACATGCAAGAAGTAGATCATACCTTTGGAGATCCGCAGTGCTCTAATGGATTTCTTCAACACCTCTTAGCCTTCCACGCTATGACCCCTGAATTGGATTTCTTTTTTCAAGAAGAATGGTGGAATCTTTAGGAGAAAACCCAACTCGAAACTCCAAGGAACTAGAAGAAAGAAGGAGAGAGAAACTCGTGCAACTCTTGCACGAAAGGGTTTTGGGCGTGAGGGAGAGTCTTATTGGACGTCCAAGAGATTTTATAGACTTTCAAATCTCTCCCTTGTCTAATTGAAATAGAAGTCTTACTTCCAAAGCAATTAGCAACTTTCTCCTTTCTTATCCCTTCTTTCTAGAGTTCGAGTTAGATTAGTATTTTCCAATAACTTGGGCTAGCGTGGGGACCACTAGGGATTCCTTAGAAAGCTGGCTCCAACTGGAACATCGCGACCCCACATCTCATGTGCAATCCGGGCCCACAATTAATTGCAAATAACACCACTATATAAATGCAATTGCACTCCAGTCTTAGGAATAAATTACAATGAAGACCCTAAACTTCCCAATTACCACAAGTAGGCCCCTCTATCAATATCCGTGGATCAATTGGAATAAATTCGTCTCTTCTAATCTAAGTTCCACATCTTATTATTCTTGAGCCCCAATTAATCACAGTAATTATCAGTACCATCCAATTAACTCTTAATTGAGATGGGTGCGCACTTACTAATGACAAATCCATTAATTGGCACAAGGGGATAATAGAGATAGACTCCATCTTGATCATTCAACGTTCCCACAGTTCTACTACCACATACCCAAGACACCGAGGTGTTAACCTACAGTCGGCCTCACTCATTGGTGACTCAAAGCAAATGAATAGATAGAAACTTGAGTTCGTCAATGTCTCAGGATTGAGAGCCTATTGCTAAGGAATTATGAGAGCATACCTTATTATTGAAACGGAATTCCATAAGGTGCATCTCATGGTCCTTCAATACATCCAATGTACCAGCACCGTGATCCAGAATTTTACATTCTGATGATCGAGACAAATCACACTATTTCATAGTGATCAAAGTGCTGCAACCTTATCAAATGAGATGCCCAATCTCATTACTGGTTGTGAAGCTATTTTAAGTATAAGATTTGTGACGTATATCTCCCGCGTGTGGATCTCATCCATGCACATATATCATATCGAATTTACTAATGGGACCCAGTTCAACTCATGAACCATTATGTCATACATATTGGTCATGTGCATGAAGTAGTAAAATAACATTCATCTCATGAAAGTAAAGCATGATTTTATTGATAAATAAAGAAATTAATCAATTTATTACATCAACTGATGGATTGAGTCCACAAAATCTAACATGGACAACCAGTGGTCACCAGCCAACCTATTGATCTTGACAAACCGATCACCATGAGGGACATAGCTGATATGATCTTTAAGGTGAAGGACGAGAGACGCCTAACGAAAAAAGGGATTTTGCCCAAATACCCCCTGGAGATGGATTTGATTCTTTTCCGTCCCATGTGTAAGCCTCCAACTTTCCAAACCTATATGAGGAAAGGATCAACCTACCGTCATGTCATGCATTTCAAATCACTAATCAGAAATCTCGCTGATCGTGATGCATATAAGACTAGATTGTTCATTGGCACCTTTAGTGGACTAGCCTTCGATTGGTACGTGTAGCTTCTGGAGCTAACACTCAAAACATGGGCCATTTTGGAAGAAAGTTTTTCTTTTCACTTCTAGGCAGAAGATTTCATGGTGAATCTCACGACCTTTACCAACATGAGGTAAAGGAAGAGTGAGTCCTCCTAAGCCTACACAATCGATGGAGAACTTTTTCTTATTGGTGCAAGGAACCCCCATCCCAAAAGTATGCGGTTGATATCTGTTGCAACAACTTGAGGCTAGAAATCAAAGCTTCCTTGGTCAATCTAAAAGCCAAGTCATTGGCTACATTTATAGAGCATGTCGTCCAAGCGAAGGATATTCAAAAGCAAATGCAACAGGAAAAATAGTCAAGCAAAAAGAGTAAAGCCTTCCTCATTCGTCAAACAACCTAAGGGGAAGGGAAAAGAGAAAGTTTTCAATGTCCAGACTTCTAACAGTCCTCATAAAGATCAACTAGCCAAGGGCGATGAAGCCCAAAAAGAGGAGAATGAATGGGGGAAAAAAGGCCAAGTACCCTTTCGATGAATATATCAAGGTTATTTCCAGTCTCTCTTGGAGAATAACAAGATAGAATTGCCTGCTTCAAAATGACCTCATTAAGAGGGACATACTAAAGATCCAAACTACTACACCTTTCATTGTATCATATCATATCCTCTCAAGGACTGCTTCATCTTGAAGGAGAAGTTCAACGATATGCTTGACAGAGAAGTCATAACCTAGATGGTAAGGGTGACCTTACTTGCATGCACATGGTGGCATTCACGTAGTTCGACCCAATAAATGCTACCCTTGTTTCATGATGGTGGAATTTCGCTTGTTGAGCAAGCTTCAAAACAAAGGAGACTTGGTGTTTGTTAAGACTAGTTTCGGTGAAGAAATCTGATTGTACCCTGACCTTGTTGATGACGAGGACTAGGAGGTGACCAGGTTAAGCTCACATCATGATAGAAGAAGGTGGCTAAGAAAGTACTTCGAGTCAAGTAGAAAGTAGCCCCAACGGCCCAAAAAGGAGCAACATTTAGCAAAGGCACTCGCCATGGCTGTAGTAGAAGAGCTAAAAGAGTAGATAAGAAAACCAATAACCTTAGCTAACTCTATGCATCCTCTCAACATCTAATGTAGAAGGCCATTTGTGGTTCCATCCAATTGAATCTCTCTGGTTGGTTATTTATCAGAGTTAGAAAAGGAGGAGGTAAGGTTACTTGCTTTCGACGAGATTACACTAGATGATGATGAGGTCAGTCATCTTTCTGGTGAAATCCTCACAGAAGAAGACCTTCTTTTCAATTTCAACCCTCTCCCTTAGGTAACTGTGTCCTTTTATGACCCAAATGCTCGAAGGCAAGATGATTGGCCTATTACACCGAAGCACTCAACATCCTCTCCTGGGAGGTGCAACAAAGCTTTAACTCCAAATAACTCGGAAGAAGAAAAGGGCTACTTTCCTCTGCCCTTCAATGTTGACTTCAGTTCATTAGATCATATAAAGTGATCGAATCATATGAAGTTTTTCCCCTGCCTCTAGAGGTGCACCCTGATTCTGTATCCATAGTAGAGTAAAACAATTTTACCACCCTGAAAGAGCAGTCTGTAAGAGAGAACTCCACTGCAGGATCTTCAAGCAACTAAATTAAGTGCAAATGGTCAGAAAAAGAATTTGGCGAGGCTATTGGTACTCACACAAAATCTACAGAAGTAAAAATAGTACCTAAAACCCCCAAAAACCTCATGGGTATTATTCATACTCTCAATGATCCAAAAAGTAACATCCTCCAAAGCAACACCATGATGGTGGCAAGTTTTGATCAACCATCCACCTTAGCAGGAACAAGCAAAGATCTTGTTGAAAGACTGAGCCTGTTATTCCCAGAAGCAAAAGAAATTTTCATGACAAGAAAAAACTCCTATCAAGAAGATAATGAAAACTAGAGGCCAGAGGAAGGCACTCGTTTTGGTCGACCTTACATAGCCAATTATGATCATTCTCAAGTTTTTTCTTTTTGTAACCTCCATTGGGAGCAATTCTGATGGAAATGTACCTTCCCTTATCAATAATAATGTAAGGCCAAGGAAGCCATTCAAGTATGATGTTGTTGAGCACCTTAGACATATCCCTGCAAGAATGCATATTTTAAACTTGCTTCAAATGTTGAAAGAGACCTACGACAATTTCATACGTGAACTGTAAGCAGTAAGTGTGGAAAAGCAGTCACACATTTCGGAAGTGCATCGCATATAGGAAAAGTATCAGAAGACAAAAGCAAAGAAACCAAGAAACACTATGAGGAAAGGCAATCATTTCTTTTTCCAAGGAGGACATGCTACAAGGCCCCTGTACTTTATAGCATACATTAAAGATATGGCAATCAATAAGGTTTAAGTGGACCTAGGGTTTGCTTTAAACCTGGTCACTCTGTCGGAGTTACAAGAGATTGGTATGTCGACCAACAAACTTAGCAGCACCAATACCTCCATTCAACGCTATGATGGTGAGGCACCAAAGCCAATGGGAAAGATTTCGGATTAAATTCTAGTTGGGGGATCTAATCTCTAAAGGAACTTTGTATGCTATAAGAACCAAAGCATGTAACAACATTCTCCTAGGGAAGTGATGACTTCATGGCTGCGCTGTAATACCTTATACTCTTCATTAATGCCTCAAATTTATTGATGATGAAGGAGAAGTGATCGGGCCTTCACCAACAAGAAGCCGTTCAAAGAAAAGGACGTCTACTTCACTGATGCAGTGATGTATGATGATAGGCCATCCAAGCCTAATGATTGACTCAACAAGAGGAAAGCACCGATAGGGGTAAAAGAGCCATCCAGTAGAAAATTATGGCCTTTTAGTCCACAAAAGGTACAGTTCAATGATCCTCCTTTACAATTCAATTGAAGGTTGTGATAGAGGTGGGGGCAAAACCTTTTGTCATCCCAATCCGCTCTAAACAAGAGCCGACTCTGGTCATAAAGACACAAAAGGCTAGAACGACGGTTTTTGTTACATCACTTGTCATTGATTTGTTATTGGCCAAACGAATGAAAAGATGGAAAATCCCTTTTCTAGGATGGTGGTAGACACATCCCATATGATTCCATGATTTGGTGCACCATGGAAAGCTCTAGATTCAGAAATGCTATACAAGGTCTAGCTTGTGTTTATGTTCAGAATAAGCAAGGCCCAAGAATCCCGCTAGGACAACTGGTCCAAGCCAAATAAAAACCCTAAGAATTAGCATGGTGATTCATCACCCGATGGGTGGCTATGGTCAATAGATGCACAAATCCTTTCTGAAAGAACCCTCATCTCCATGTGCGAGCGTGGACTCCATCACCATATCTGGCAGCACGTGATATTTGAGAAGTTCAATTCTTACGAAGAGTTGTCCTTTATGGCAACAAAACCTCGAGCGCAGTGCCCAGCTATGAGGCAAAACCTTTCAGTGCTACCACTACATGTTTGATGTATCCCCAATATATGGTCCTGGTTCGGGGTCAGATGATGAAGTGATCATTTAGGGGAAACTTATTCAGAAGCAATTGAGAATGAATGTTAGCTCCCATGCCACTGGATTTCCCTATCCTCTATTTATAATATTGAAGGAGCAAGCTTCAACATTCTCCCACAAAGGTATCATCCAAATGCCACCATCTTTCATAGAGCAGAAGATGCATATTTTACTCACTCTATAAAAGAAATCACAAACGAAGGATATGTAGGAGGAGTTTATAGCCCGAAATCACACCGCATGATGAAAATGATACGTTATGACTCAAACGTCCCATGGGTTTAGGAGTCAGACTAGGACTATAAGTGCCATATGAGGGCATGACTTGATAACAAAAGGAAGACTTTGAGTTGCTACATAGGGTGCTAGCTAGGAAATATGGTCTCGGGCACACTTCTGCAGATGAAGCCCGTTGTCTAGGAAGGAATCTTAGAGCTCAAATTGACTATCTTATAAAGGAGTATGATTCTAATGAATCTTACACAACAATAGTTCTTGATAATCTCACAGATGAAGATGATACTTATGAGGATAGTGATGTTGCAAGCACAATATCCTCACAGGGAACATACTTGTGGGATGTAGAAGACTATCAGTGCACGGTAATGCTTGTTCAATGTGATTAATCTATTTATAATGTAAAAGCTGTTGACAAGCAAAAAATTTACATCCTCCTCCTCACCCACAAGCATCTCTAAGCCTAAGGGTGGACACTCTCAAAGGCTAAAGGACCAGCCAAAGTTAAAGGGCTTCTCCTGATCCTGATGAAGAAAAGGAAGAGGACTCAAGGAAGAGGATCCAAGGGAAAGGAGAAGGAATCTGGCAAAAAATTTAAGAGCATCCTCTTTCTCCTTTTCAAGGAGCTTACCACTCTCTTAACCTTCTGAAGTTTCTAAAGCAGCAGTCTACATCCTTGCTCTTGTTTACTAGTCAACTTTTATCTCCAAGAATAACTGTCCAAAGGCAATCGCAACCCCACTCTTCAAAAGAAAGATACCCTCAAAAACTACATCTGCAACAACCATACTTTTCGTAAGACTTACCCCAAGCCACATCAGCAATGTTCTTACTTAAAAAATATATCATCTTCCAGATGCATATGTTAGTCGTTCAATAGAACGTTACCTTGAATGAAATCTCTTAGGGATTTCATCATTTTTCTTGAGGAAATGCCAACAAAGTACCTCGGTAAGACTCTTTCAAGCCTCAATTATACAAATAAATATGTGTGAGAATGGCCTTAGTGGCAGTTTTCAACCTTGTTGGCATTACTCTTAGCCCGTCCCAAATCTTGGGTGAAACCCTACACGTGGAGACCTTGGTGAAACCTCAAAGATCATGGGTAAAACCCTCTTTTCCCCATCATCTCCATGTTCACACATAGCAGCAGCCTCTTCATTAGGACAAGTAGCAGTACTTTAGGGGAATGCTATAAATTTAGACCTTGACAACAACAGAAGGGGAGGATAGAAAAAAGGGATGAACACAACCACAGACCTACATAGAGGAATAGACACAGACAGACAAACAGACGAAAGGCATACACAAAAGTACGCCTACAGTAGTAACCAAGGAAGAGGAGATAATCACTAGAAGTAGTAAATCTCACTCTACAGAAAAGCAAAAGCGACATGAGAGCTTATGACAGAAAAGGTATTCTCTCTTCCTTGGGTGGGTGAAGCTTTCTTTCTTCCCCAATGTGGACAAAAAAAATGGCAAAAAATGTATTATCTTCACTTTGTACTTCTTTGTACTTGAAATTTCTTATGTACTATTCAATGTAAAGCACCCTAGACTAGACATGGGGGCTGCAAATTATAAACAAACAAAAGAAAAGGATGTAAGCAGCCTTGACTTACAAGGCTACCAAGATAGAATCCTAAATGTAATAAACTTGAGCAGAAATAAAATTGCAAAGCACTTCCCCTTTTCAATTTCTATTGTTCAATGTCTCCTTAAAGTAGTAACACGAAGGATACCTTCTTTGGGTCCCTCACCCCAATTGATTACCTATAGGAGATTGGCACCATCTGTGGGAAATTTTATCAGGCATATAAAGCCCACTTGGCAGTCTGGCTTACTTTAAGCTTTAATAATATAAATCTCCACCTATTCTTTTAGCCCAAATCTCCTGTTTTGTACCTGGAATACTAAGATCCTTTTTGACAACTAGGTAGTTACCTAACTCACATTATGAAAGAGAGTCAGGGCTATATGACTACCTGGTTGGGAGGCATGGATGGAATGACAATCTCGGTAATATTAGCACAAGCATTGTTGCCCCGCTTTTAGCCCTATGGTTTTGCAGGCATACCTAGACTCCCATGGAAAGGGAAGAGTACGCATGTGTCTTTAAAAGTCTGCCGTACTCTTCGTATCATTTATCCAACCTTAAAGAAAAATGGTGATATTGGTTTTCGGGTATATGACGATGTTCGTTAAAACCCTAGCGACATACCATTTTGGTTTCTGCATGAGCCATGTTGGATTAAAAGTCCCGACCATCAAATCAAGATTTCAGCTCTTCTTTATCAGAGGTCTAATCATGGTGGCTTTTGTTTCTTTTGTAGACCAACCATGGGCTTAGTAATCATCACTTTTGATGAAGCCAAAGTGCACGAAATAGGGATTACCAGAATTGCTACTTATTCACTAAGGCACAAGGAGGTGCAGATCATTCAAACTTGCCACGACCATTTTACAGCCAGTAATAAAACATTAGATGCCTCCAGATCTCAAAGTTGGCTCTATTTTCCCTGATGTTACTTGGGACTAATCTCCGGTAGCAAAGTTAGCTGCTGTTCTAAAACTGTCGTATCCAAATATGCCTTAAATCCCTTCGAAGTCTTCTACGAGAAGAACCAGAAGGGCCAAGTAGTTGGGACCAGTGCCGCAACTCACACTTGCTCTAACGAAAGAGGCAGTTCAGCAGCCAAAACACCTGATCTCCTAGAGTTCATCTGATGGAGGAGCCAAACATTGAAGGGTACCATCGCTCAATGCAAGACATCATCACCTAAGCCACCAAAAATGCATAGGAAGAAACTACAGCTAGAACTTCTAGCCCACCTTGAAGACAATTTACTTTTACCTCTTATCCCCAGAAAGGGGCAATACGGCCTCATAAAAAGAATGTTACTATTCATGACTCTGAGGTACTAGAACTAGCAACACCCACTTCTGAAAGCATGCCACAATGTGTATGGCGTAGTCATGAGGAGGCAGAAGAAGGTGTCGAAGTCCTGTCACCACTAGCTCATTACCCACAAGGGGGGAATCCTAAGCCAGTTAGATCCCTCTCCATGCTGATTAGATATGCTACATTATCCCTGGCCACTTCTCCATGCTGGTCAGATATGCTACATTATCCCTGGCCATTACTGCAGTTTGCTAGATTAAGAAAAGGGCTCTCGCTCAGAAGAAAGGTAGTCTTAATCGACTATCTCCCAGAAGTGGGTTATTAAGGAAGATGAATAGGAGGCAGCCCCACTCTTTATGGTAGACTCAAGTTCATCACTCCATATTACCAGAAGCATGGCGCGGTCCCAAGATGTAAATCTCAATATAGGACAAAAGTCTTCAAGTGCTTCAGAAGGTCACATAGATACTGTCGATGATTACGCAGAGGTTACTTATGTCCTCAAAATTACACCAAACCCATAGCCGTACTTGCTGTTTATGGTTAAGGACAGTGGTAAAAATGAAGGACAAGTTGAAAAGGAAAGAGAAAGCTCTATAGTTTACTTAAACACAATGGTTAAATTGTAGGTAGAACAAATCAAATTACTAGTTGATCAACTCCAGGTTTTGATGGAAAAAATGTTCAAAACCCTAGAACCCTAACCTCCAACTCTGCAAAGTGAAAAAGGGTCAAAGGTGGATCAACTCATGGCACAGGTGAGCACATTAACAAACAAGCAGGCAGTGCTTACTGCCAATGCTGGACGACCAGCAATTTCTAGCCAACCTATTGATGTTGATAGACCAATCACTATTAAGGATATAGTTAACATGATCTCCATAATAAGAGAAGAAGGGCACCTAAAAGGAAAGGGCTCATGCCTTAGTACCAACCGGAGATGGATTTGATCACCTTTTGACCTAAGTATAAGCCCCCAACATTTCAAACTCATATTGGAAAAAGGTCGGCCTACCGTCATGTCATTCATTTCAAATCCCTAATTGGGAACCTCCCTAATCTCGATGCATACAAAATCAGGCTTTTCATCAGTATTCTCAGTGAACCACCTTCGATTTACCTGTAACTTCCAAAACTCTCTCTCAAAATGTAGACTATTTTTGAAGAAAAGTTCCCTCTTCACTTCTAGGAGGAGGAGGATGACCTAGTAAATCTTGCTGCCCTTATTAACAAGAAGCAGGGGAAAAACAAGTATGCTTAGGCATTCATCAATCGATGGAGGACTTTCTGATTGCTGCAGAGACCCACCATCCCAGAAGTCTACAGTGGATATCTACCGTAATAGTCTAAGGCTAGAAATTAAAGCCTCCCTGGTTAGTTTGAAAACCAAGTCCCTAGCTACCTTAATAGAGCATGTTGTCCAAGTAGAGGACATTCAAAAGTAGATACAGAAATAGAAGAGTTTGAGGAAAAAGCGAGAGTCTTCCTCCCTTGACAAACAATCTAAGGGAAAAAGAAAAAAGAGGTCTTCAATGTCCAAACTTATAAAACTCCTTAAAAGGCTTATCTAGCCAAAGGAGAGCAGGCTCAAAAGGAAGAGTATGACCGAAGGAAAAGGTCAAGTACTCTTTTGAAGAAGACATCGAAGTTATTTTCCAATCCTTATTGGAAAACAACAAGATGGAATCGCCCATATCAAAACACCCTCATCAAGAAGGGTGAACTGATGAGCCAAATTATTGCACCTTGATAAGTCCTTAAAAATGCATATTTCCATATACATTTTGGACCACTTTAAGAATTTATTGACTTGAAAGAGCTTCATTTATTGTGAATGCATTTTAGTATTTTTCTGCATAAATTGCTTAAAAATCACATTTTTCGCATGGAATATGAAACCTGCCATTTTTGGAGTTCTATTTTTAGAAAGTCTTGTGGAAATTATTTTTCTCATGAAATAATCAAATTTTCATCATCAATAGCTCATTCATATAAAATCATGAAAAATGGTGTGCAATTTTCATTGTCATTTCATGAGAGATGGGCCCACAATTATGCATTTGTGATCATAAGGTTAAAATTATCGTTTCACATGAATTCACATTTGTTTTGCAGAGAAGTGATGACATGGGTCCCAGTTTCAAGAATTGATGCAAGAAATTTATTTTCAAAAGCAAGGATAGAAGAATTGAAGAGAGGAAAGAAATTGGAAGAAAATAATGAAGAATTAGCTCCATGGTCCCACACATATTCACATATGTAAAGACACACTTGTAGGACATCCAAGAAGGGGTCCACCATCTTTTATTGCATCATCCAAATGATCTTTTGATTATTCAAAGATAATTTCAAGAGATCTTAAGATATTTCATGGAAGGAAAGTCACATAAGAGTTCTTCTTTGAAAAGGAGTAGAAATTAAAAAAAAATTGGCACGCAAGTATGGCATGCCTAAAGAGATATGGATCAGATTTTTGTTGCAAAAAGAAAGGAAAAAAATCTAGGAAAAAAATCTAGGAGAATTATCCTGGAATATCTCTTTGATTTTGAAGCCAACAAGGAGAATCTTCCATGAAAGGAAAGTTGACAACACAAAGGACAAAAAAGGAAGTTTTACACTTCATATGGGCCATGTTTGATTTCAAGTGAGGATTTTTCTCTAAAGTATCTCTCAAGAGAATCTCAATGCAAGGGGCAAATACAAGAAAAGAAAGAAGCATCAAAAAAGGATTTTCAAAGAAAGAAAGAAAAGAAAAGAAAAGAAAAAAAAAGGAAAAAAATCCCAAGGTGGAATTCACGCCCAAGCATGAAGTGGGAGTCCAATTTTTTTCAAATTTCAAGTATTTTTAAGATTTTATTATATCAAGAGAGAATGGAAACTTTAGTGGCTGAAAACTATAAATAGGGGACCCTTGTGGTAGTCTAAAGCATGGAAGTATTACTCACCTCCCATCTCTAGATTTCCTACACCTATCTCTCCCTCTCTTGTCTCTACATCTCAAGTCATCAAGGAGGCTTAGCCCGAAAGCCATACCACCAACCTTGAAGATTTAACTAGAAGGATCAATTCTTTTCCATCCTAATATGTGCAATTTTTTTTTAATTTTTCTTTTCATATTGTGTAAAGAATTGCCATGCTAGTAGTTTAATAATATTCATCTTTATTCTTCTTATTTTTATGGATGCTCTTATTACTTGATTTATGTTCTCTTGTTTGAATTGACGACCCAATATAAGATAGCATATTTTAACTAATTTTTAGGCCAAATTGAGGAAGAATATTGAGAAAATATTTATAGCACCTTTGACTTCAGTTTTACTACCTTTGACTTCAGTTTTACTGATCGTGAGTTCCAAGTGCAGAACTGCGATGTAGCAATAAACTAATGAGACCAAGTCGAATCCACAGGGAGCTTTGCATTTTAAGGTTCCTTTTTCAACTTGTACCTACCCTAAATAAAAATCTAAAACTAGCCTAATTTAAAATTTAACAAATACAAGCATCCTACTTGCCAAAATTAAATTAATTACAAACCAATGAAAAGAAAAGAAACTTTCCTAAATCAAAAAATTCCTAAACAAAACTAAAGTCTCTGTAAAATTAAAACACAAGTTAGAACTTCCAAAAATAAAAAATAAAAGTAGAAACTAACTAAACTAAACAATGTTAGAAATAAAATAAACAAAAGTTAAAAACTTTCCTAAGTTAGAATTTCCAAAATTAATAAACTTTCCAATTTAAAATCTTCAATTAAAACAAGTTCAGAAAAATATTTTAATTCTAGAAATTATTTAAAGCAATAAAAAACATAAAACTAGAAAGAAAATTTAAAATTAGAAAGTTTGTAAAATTAGTAGTGCAATGCATGCCATGAGATGCTAAAAAAATTTTAGTCTGGAAAACTAGTATGCTGATGCAAATTTTATGCATGATCGAACTATTCTAATGCATCCTAAATCTAAGTTTAATGACTGGAAATCATGCTCTACTGATGCAAGAAACTAACAGAAAAAACAAAAGTGAAAAAGGATCTAAAATGAAAAAGTTATGAATGCATGAACATGACAACTTTACAAAATTCTGTGAAGAAATTTTGATCCAAGTTGACTGATTGGCAAAGTTTAAGTTTTTGGTTCATAAGCCTTCCAAAATTATTTTGATATGAAATTCTATAGAATGAAACATCACATCCTAAACTTTAATTTTCTAAAGTTTCAAAGAAAAATATTATGATTTGACTGGTTTACCCACTTCAAACTTTTTTCCAAAAACTGTTTCTATAATTTGCTGAAACTGTGTTGAGTTATGTTGTTTGTGTATTAAATCTGAATTTTATCATTAGATTCAGATCTAAATGCTTAATTTTTATCAGCTTAAATATGCACAAAATCCTATGATGTGAAAGAATTCTAATCCAACCATTAAACTATGCAAAAACAAAATTTAAAATCAACATGAACATAACAAGAAAAATAACAAAAGTGCAGAAAATAAAATAAAAGTGCAGGAAGTCAAAGGCGGTAATAACAAGAAGTCAAAGGTGGTAAACAATGGAAGTCAAAGGCGGTAGATTGTTTTTTCAATTTCTTGCCTCAATTTGGGCTCAAAAAGATTAGAAGTGTTGTCTTAGGGTCTTATTCTTCATCTTGGGTCATCAATTCAAGTGAGAATAATAAATTTCCATTCAATGTCGAAATAAATTTCAGAATTGACCTCTAATCTTTTTTTTTTTTGGTCAAATCTCTTTAACTCTATCTTGTATTGCCTCCAAACATACAATGTATCCGAAGAAACAAAGTATATTAAAAAGGTTACTAAGATGGGTTACTAGTTGTGATTCCAATTCTATCCTAATATTTAAACGAGAATGAAAATTAACCCAATCACAAACATGACTAAAATTATGAATACCAAAAAAACAATGAAAGGAAAAATTGAAAAGAAACAAATTTTACTAGTACGAAATTATTTTACAGAAGATTGAAAATAAAAAGCAAATAATTACATACTAGGATGGATGAGAATTCCTCCTTTTAGTTGACACTTCAAGGTTGGTGGTGTGGCTTTAGGGCTAAGCTTCCTTGATGACTTAAGATGGAGAGACAAGAGAGGGAGAGATGGATATAGAAATCTAGAGGTAAGAGGTGGGCAATTCTTCCATGAAGAGTATGGGAGAGGAGTTCCCTATTTATACTTTTTTTCTTCTACTCCTTTTCAAAGAAGGTCTCATATATGGCTTTTTTGCTTTTGGAAAGTTATCATCTTGGCCAATAAGTCTTCCAAGTTTGAGATGAGATAAGATTCCTTCTCTTGCTTGAATTCTACGTATATCCATCTTTCTTAGCTAACACTTGCCAAAGGATAGGGCTCACCTTTGAAGAGATAATCTCAATCTTGCCTAAAAATGTATAGTAAACTTCCCAAGGTAATATCTTTGTCGTTTTAATCCTGATTGGTGCAATCTTGGATCCTACACATATCTACTCAAAAAGAGCTTTCCAATGGTAGGTAGATTATCCAAAGCTGACCCTTGGTTTGAGAGTTATGTCCATTTTAATGTATGCTGTCCAAAGAAAAATTGGATTGACTTTCTATTTTTGAATTCTCCTTCTTTAACTTTTCTTTTCTTGAATTCTCTCCACCTTAGCTTTTTTTTTCTTGCAATAATTTTGAATTCTTGTAACAATTGGAGAGTGGGACCTCTTTCTTGAATATTCCACAAGTGTGTTTCCACACATGTGAATATGTGCGTGGGACCATGAAAATAACTTTGCAAATTTTGTTTCTTTCTTCTTTTTCTCTTTAATTCTTCTCTCCTTTCTTTTGAAAATCATTTCTTTGCCTCAATTCTTTGAAAATGGGACCCACATCATCAGTTTGCTACAAAACAAATGTGAATTCATATAAATAGATAATTTCTGCCCTAAGATCACAAATGCATGAATGACTGTGGGCCCATTTCTCATGAAATGACAATGAAAATGCACACCATTCTATATGATTTTATGTGAATAAACTAATGATGATGAAAATTTAATTTATTTCATGAGAAAACTAAATATTCACAGAACTTTCCAAAATATAGATTTTCCAAAAATAGCAGGTTTTATGAATGTATGTAAAAAGTGTGATTTTTATACAAATTATGCAGAAAAATACTAAAATGAATTGAAAATGCATGAAACTGTGATACCACACTAAATAAGGCTCTTTCAAGTCAATAAGTCCTTTAAATGATCTAAAATGTATATGAAAATATGCATTTTTAAAGGCTCATCATACCCCCTAACTAGCGTTTTGGTAGTCCCTAGCAAAAAATGCGATAAAATATGAGGCTTCCATCCTGACCTAATCTAACCTAAAACTAATGTAATGTAATGAAAGTAAACATGAATGCAACGTTACTTTCGCTAGTACTCTCGACTGCGTTTAGCGTATGTAGTAAGTCCTTAAACCCTTAGGTTCCCCCAGTGGATGAGTTGTGCCTTGTGAGGGTTTGCAGTGACTATATCCAGAAAATTCCTTTTATTAAGGAAAACAAATAAACAAAAGTAAAGGAGAAAAGAAATTTCCCAAAAGAAAATTCACTCATATTAAATATTTTTGAAATCTGGAATAGTTACACTTTCAGACTTTTCAAAGTCCGGTCCACAATTCTATTCTCAGAAACTTTCTCAAATTCAAACCATCTTGCGTGCATAGTGAAAAATTGTATACATTAAAAATCTATTTCAAATATTCTGCAATAATGCAACAAAAATAGAATTTTTCCTTCAAATAGCCTGATCCCCTAAAATTTAGCAAAAATAAATTTCCTCTCAAAGTTACTATAATAGCTACCACTTTACTGTTTACTTTGATTGGCCTCTTTTTCTCTCACTATCTTTTTACAAAGCAAGAGTTCTTAAGTTCATATAATATAAGAAAAGTTAGAATCTGGAGAGCAAATTTAGTTATTGTCCTTCCCCACGCATGCTTACTTGCAAGCTCTTACGGACACTCCTCACTCACTTACTTTTTCCAACGTAGAAATTTCCAAGTGCATATGATATAACAAAAGTTGGGATTTAAGGAGCAAACTTAGTCCTTATGCATTTCCGCAAATATCCCTTGAAAATTTCTACAAACTCTCGTTAGGCCTTAATTCATTCATTTTTTTTCTTATGACTGTGCAATGTTAAAGTTCCTTAAGCTTTCTAATTAACCCATGAAGCGAGCATGAGGCCAATGACTCCCAAACCAGATGGCTTCAGGGCACTAGATAGAAAAATATTCCTCCGGGCTTACTAGCTCGAGTTAAAAAGGCTACGAACCCAAACTAGTCATAAACTTCTCATTATATGCTCTTTTTTTCTATTTCACTCTCTCTTCTTTTTTTTTTTCAAATCAAAAGTAAACACTAGGTGGCAGTTCTCATTTCGCTCGAATCAATTCATCTTGGTTCTAATATATACAATTCACCAACAATAAACTAGGAAACAAAAATATTCAACAAACTAAATTTCAAGTTTACATCGTATTCTCCAAAAAAATTCCAAAAACAGCATTAAAGCTTCCTATCCAAAATGTCAAAAAATGTATACGTGTGTGTATGTGAAAAACAAGTTTTAGTTATCTTCTGTAGATTTTTTCCTTTAGAAAATGTAAACTTTTTTTTTACTTCCTTGCAAAAGGATCAAAATTCCAGATTTCTATATATCTTCAAATCGCTTCAGTTCCTTTGAAAACTTTCTTTTCTAAATTGAAAAATAAATGTTGACAAAAAATAAAGGTCCTAATTAAAAAAAAAACTAACTAAAATGATTAAAAACCAACTAAAATGATGAAATTAATAGAAAACTAAAAAAATTTGTCTAAAATTGGACAAGCATGCTTGTTCCCATCCCCCAACCTAAGATGAACATCGTCCTCGATATTTATGCGTGCAATGTAGAACTATAAAAGTAACATGAGGAAACATAAATGTAAATGAGGGTAAAGAGAAAACGTCACTTGAAGATGTGCTTGACCTACTTCCTGTCCAAGGTTAGATAAAACAGAAAAACAAGAACAAAAAGACAAGAAGCTACTCTAAAAAAAATATCTACACTAAAAAAAAAGAAAAAAAAATACACTACTGGATTTGAAACCATAAGTCCACCCGGATCCCAAATGAAATTTTCTTCGACACAGTTTATAAGAAGCATAAAAAGGGATGAAACCATGTCGGCAGTGGGCTCAATGAATATGAAGACTGCATGTTCTTGTACACTATGTGAAAAATGAAACACAAAGAAAATTTTTTCCTCCTCCCTTAAAAATGGATCTTTGAAAGATAGGAGAGGATGCAACGAGCAACTATGTGGCCCTAGGTCCTCCCGTGCCACAAATTTCAGTAGTCTAATTTTAGCATTCCGCTCAGACACGAGCTCAAAGGATTCCAAATTGTCAGACTTGGGAGTCTGAATGGGACCACTATTCTCCAATTCCACAAGTTTCTTTAAATAATATTGAGGGCCAAGAAATGCAAGGCCAATTTCTCGAAGGGTTAGGTCATCAGATTTCATGAAGAAGTCAGTACATGATTTCAAAGATTCCATATTATCCGACTCAGAAATCTGAAAAATGGGGTCATCCTCCCAATTGTAATCTTCCTTCTGGGGCTCATTAGGTTCATTTGCAGTTTCTTCAATCATAGGAATATCAAATTTGTGAAAGATCACAATGCCAAATTCATCAAAGGAATCTGAATCATAGAAAGGATTTATGTAAAAGGGCATAGATTCCTCTTTGATGAGGTGGAATGGGCGATACCGAGGAAAAGTGGGGCACACGGGCTCATGTGATTCATCAATTGATTCATACATCATACCATCATCCATGTTCTCATGTACACCATTAGATATCCACCGTGTGTCTATGTGATCCATATCAACAAGATCTTCATTGAATGTAAGATCATCTTCAATTCCAATGGTGACATTTCGTTTTCTCATTTCAAGCCCTGTTTGATTAATCGAAGTCATTAGGCTTTTCATGCGAAGTTCATTTTTTTGTATGGTTTGCATGGCATTTTGTGTGAACTCAACCAATATGGCTAAAGTATCCTCCAAAGATTTCTTCAGGGGTGGTGGTGGTTCATATGACCATTCAAGCGGTAGGGAATTATAAGATGCATATGACGAGGGGAAAGAAGGGGGTACATATGATGTATCCTGTGAGGGGTAGTCATACGACCCATCCTGAGTAAATTCTTGGGGATAATAGACATGATCCATATTGGGCCCATTTCGCCAATTGTCCTGTGATTTATCAGCCCAATTTGGACCACACACGTTACCCATTTTATTGTGATAATGCCATTGATTTGAATTTGACTCAGCCCGTCATTGAATTTGCACATCAATATCAGAACGAGTGAATGATTGTGTGGGGTGTGGGGCAATCATGCGGGACCCTTATTGGTTGATGATCTGAGCTAAACATTCCATTAAAATCCTCCATAGAATCCTCATTATAATGATGATTATAGTGATTGGCCCACTTCCGTTTGTAAGATCCAATTGAACAATTTCTTTAATGTAACTTTGCAATCTTATCTTTTTCACACAAGGCACGCCAAGACTTCGGTGGGCCATCAGCATTGATTCCATTCCCATTGGTTTGCCCATTCCTCATATTTGTGGATTCTCACCAATCCATTTTTGGAATCACTTATATTTTTTTAATTTTGTTTTGTTTTATTTTTTTTGAAAAATGATAAAAAACTAAGTTATACAAAAAACATCTAGGTAACTTCCTAAGGTTGAAAAGTTTCCTCTAGCTCTCCAATCCAGTCCTATGAAACCAACTTGGCCAAGTTAGCCACCATGAAGTGGTAAAGTCACAGATGAACCCGTTTGAAGGGCCAGTTTCCTAAACAGACTAACTATCGTGCACTACAAGGGCAAAGGCCTTCTTAGACCACAATAAGCTTAAGGACAATGATTATATCACTTTTGGTGTACTTTCTTCCAAAAGAAGGTTATGGCAAGTTGAAAACAGTAACTTTTTCCGATTTTAGAAAGTTTCTAAAAATAAGAGTGATGTGAACTTTCAAGCATTCCATGCACTTTCCTATTGTAATTGAAGGCGGTTCAGCATTCCATGTATGTCCTCCTATTTCTAAAAAGAAGCCAAAATTAAACCACACCCACAAAGCAATGTAAATCACGAAAGTTTGAGAAGTTACCTTAATTGCGCTCCCCGGCAACGGCGCCAAAATCTTGATTGTGAGTTCTAAGTGAAGAATCGTGATGTAGCAATAAACTAGGGAGACCAAGTCAAATCCACAAGGAGCTGTGCATTTTAAGGTTCCTTTTTCAACTTGTACATGCCCTAAATAAAAATCTAAAACTAGCCTAATTTAAAATCTAACAAATACAAGCATTCCACTTGCCAAAATTAAATTAATTACAAACCAATGAAAAGAAAAGAAACTTTCTAAAATCTAAAAATTCCTAAACAAAACTAAAGTCTCTGCAAGACTAAAGCACAAGTTAGAACATCCAAAAATAAAAACTAAAATTAGAAACTAACTAAACTAAATAATGTTAGAAATAAAATAAACAAAAGTTAAAAACTTTCCTAAGTTAGAATTTCCAAAACTAGTAAACTTTTCAATTTAAAATCTTCAATTAAAACAAGTTTAGAAAGATATTTTAATTCTAGAAATCATCTAAAACAATAAAAAAACATAAAACTAAAAAAAAAATTTAAAATTAGAAAGTTTGTAAAATTAGTAGTGTAATGCATGCCAGGAGATGCTGAAAAATTTTAAGTCTGGAAAACTAGTATGCTGATGCAAATTTTGTGCATGATTGAATTATTCTAATGCATCCTAAATCTAAGTATATGGCTGTAAATCATGCTTTATGATGCAAGAAACTAAGAAAAAAAAAAAAAAACAGAAGTGAACAAGGATCTAAAATGAAAAAATTATGAATGCATGAATATGACAACTTTGCAAAATTTTGTGCAGAAATTCTAATCTGAGTTGACTGATTGGCAAAGTTTAAGCCTCTAGTTCACAAGCCTTCCAAAATTAATTTGATCTGAAATTTTAGGAAATGAAATATCACAGCCTAAACTTTAATTTTGCAAAGTTTTAAAGAAAAATATTATTATTTGACTGGTCTACCCACTTCATACTTTTTTTCAAAACTGTTTCTACAGTTTGCTGAAACTATGTTGAGTTATGCTTTTGTGTATTAGGTCCGAATTTTATCATTAGGTTCAAACCTATAAGCTTAATTTTCAGCAACTTAAATATTTACAAAATCCTATGATGTGAAAATACATGCAATGAATTATAATCTAACCATCAAACTATACAAAAAAAAATTTAAAATCAACATGAACAAAACAAAAAAAAATAACATAAGTGCAGAAAATAAAATAAAAGTGCAGGAAGTCAAAGGCTGTAATAACAGGAAGTCAAAGGTGGTAAACAACGGAAGTCAAAGGCAACAGATTGTTCTATCAATTTCTTACCTTAATTTGGGTTCAAAAAGTTTAGAAGTGTTGTCCTAGGGTCTTATTCTTCATCTTGGGTCATTAATCCAAGTCAGAGTAACAAATCTCCATTCAATGCAAAAATAAATTTTAGAATTGGCCTCTAATCTTTTTTTTGCTCAAATCTCTTTAACTCCATCTTGCATTGCCTCCAAATATACAATGTATCCAAGAAAACAAAGTATATTAAAAAGGTTACTAGTTGTGATTTCAATTTTATCCCAATATTTAAACAAGAATGAAAACTAATGCAATCACAAACATGACTGAAATTATGAACACCAAAAAATCAAAGACAAGAAAAATTGAAAAGAAACAAATTTTACTAACATGAAATTGCTTTATAAAAGATTGAAAATAAAAAGCATACAATTACATACTAGGATGGATGAGAATTCCTCCTTCTAATTGGCATTTCAAGGTTGGTGGTGTGGCTTTAGGGATAAGCCTCCTTGATAACTTAAGATGGAGTGACAAGAAAGGGAGAGATGGATATAGAAATTTAGAGGTAGGAGGTGGGCAATTCTTCTATGAAGAGTATGGAAGAGGGGTTCCCTATTTCTACTTTTTTTCTTCTACTCCTTTTCAAAGAAGGTTTTATATGTGGCTTCTTTTCTTTAGTAAGTTATCATCTTGGTCAACAAGTCACCCGAGTTTGAAATAAGATAAGATTCCTTCGCTTGCTGGAATTCTAAGAGTATCCATCTTTCTTAGCTAACACTTGGCAAAGGATTGGGCCCACCTCTGAAAAGATAATCTCAAACCTGCCCAAAAATGTATAGTAAAATTCCCGAGGTCATATCTTTGTCGTTTTAACTCCAATTGGTGTAATCTTGGATCCTATACATATCTACTCAAAAAAAGCTTTCCAACGGTAGGTAGACTGTCCAAATCCAATGCTCCATTTGTGAGTTATGTCCATTTTAATGTATGCTATCCAAAGAAAAATTGGATTGACTTTCTATTTTTGAATTCTCCTTCTTTGACTTTTCTTTTCTTGAATTCTTTCCACCTTTACTTTTTTGTCTTACATTAATTTTGATTTCTTACAACAATTGGAGAGCGGGACCTCTTTCTTAAACATTCCACAAGTGTGTCCCCATACATGGGAATATGTGCGTGGGACCATGAAGCCAACTTTGCAAATTTAGTTCTTTCTTCTTTTTTTCTTCAATTCTTCTCTCCTTTCTTTTGAAAATCATTTCTTTGCCTCAATTCTTTGAAAATGGGACCCATATCATCAGTTTTCTATAAAACAAATGTGAATTCATATGAAAAAATAATTTCAACCCTAAGATCATAAATGCATGACTATGGGCCCATTTCTCATGAAATGACAATAAAAATGCACACCATTCTATATGATTTTATGTGAATGAACTAATGATAATGAAAATTTAATTTATTTCATGAGAAAATTAAATATTCACAAAACTTTCCAAAATATAGATTTTCCAAAAATAACAGGTTTTATGAATGTATGCAAAAAGTGTGATTTTTAAACAAATTATGCAGAAAAATACTAAAATGAATTGAAAATACATGAAACTGTGATACCACACTAAATAAGGCTCTTTCAAGTCAATAAGTCCTTAAAATGGTCTAAAATGTATATGAAAATATGCATTTTTAAAGGCTCATCATACCCCCTAACTAGCGTTTTGGTAGTCCCTAGCAAAAAATGCGATAAAATATGAGGCTTCCAACCTGACCTAATCTAACCTAAAACTAATGTAATGTAATGAAAGTAAACATGAATGCAACGTTACTTTCGCTAGTACTCTCGACTGCGTTTAGCGTATGTAGTAAGTCCTTAAACCCTTAGGTTCCCCCAGTGGATGAGTTGTGCCTTGTGAGGGTTTACAGTGAATATACCCACAAAATTTTTTTTTTTAGACAAATAAATAAACAAAAGTAAAGGAGAAAAGAATTTTCCTAAAAGAAAATTCACTCGTATTGGATATTTTCAACATCTGGAATAGTTACAATTTCAGACTTTTCAAAGTCTAGTCCACAATTCTATTCTTAGAAACTTTATCAAATTCAAACCATCTTGCGTGCACAGTAAAAAATTTCATACATAAAAAACATATTTCAAATATTCCACAATAACGCTACAAAAATAGAATTTTTCCTTCAAATAGCCTGATCCCTTGAAATTTAGCAAAGATCAATTTCCTCTCAAAGTTACTATGATAGTTGCCACTTTACTGTTTACTTCGATTGGCCTTTTTTCCCTCACTATCTTTTTTTGACATAAGAGTTCTTAAGTTCATACGATATAAGAAAAGTTAGAATTCGGAGAGCAAATCTGGTCCTTGTCCTTCCTCGCATGTACTTACTTGCAAACTCTTACAGACACTCCTCACTCACTTAACTTTTTCCAACGTAGAAATTTCCAAGTACATATGATATAACAAAAGTTGGGATCTAAGGAGCAAACTTATTCTTTATGCATTTTCGCACATATCCCTTGAAAATTTCTACGGACTCTCGTTGGGCCAAAGTTCATTTTTCTTCTTTTTTTTTTCTTTATGACTGTGCAATGTTTAACTCCCTTAAGCTTTCTAATTAACCTATGTAGCAAGCATTAGGCCAATGACTCCCAACCCAGATGGCTTTTGGGCACTAGAAATAAAAATGTCCCTCCGGACTTACTAGCTCGAGTTAAAAAGGCTACGAATCCAAACTAGTCACAAACTTCTCATTATATGCTCTTTTTTTTTTGTTTCACTCTCTCTTCTTTTTTTTTTTAAATCGAAAGTAAACACTAGGTGGTAGTTCTCATTTCGCTCGAGTTAATTCATCTTGGTTCTAATATATACAATTCACCGACATTGAACCTGGAAATAAAAATATTCTACAAACTAAATTTCAAGTTAACATTGTATTCTTCAGAAAAAGTCCAAAAATGGCATTAAAGCTTCCAATCCAAAATATCAAAAATTGTATATGTGTGTGTATGTGAAAAATAAGTTTTGGTTATCTTCTGATACATATTTTCCTTTAGAAAATGCAAACTTTCTTTTTACTTCCTTCGAAAAGTATCAAAATTTTTAGATTTCTATATATATTCAAATCACTTCAGTTTGTTTTGAAAACTTTCTTTTCTAAAATGAGAAATAAATGTTGACAAAAATAGAGGTCCTAATTTTTTTAAAAAAACTAGCTAAAATGATTAAAGACCGACCAAAATGATAAAATTGACAAAAAAATAAAAAAAATTTGTCTAAAATTGGACAAGCGTACTTGTTCCAACCCCCCAACCTAAGATGAACACTGTTCTTGATGTTTATGCATGAAATGTAGAACTATAAAAGTAACATGAGGAAATATAAATATAAATGAGGATAAAGAGAAAAAGTCACCTGAAGATGTATCTGACCTGCTTCCTGTCCAAGGTTAGACAAAACAGAAAAACAAGAACAAAAAGACAAGAAGCTACTCTAAAAGAAAATATCTACGGTAAAAAGAAAAGAAAAAAAAACTACATTACTGGATTTAAAACCATGAGTCCACCCTGATTCCAAATAAAATTTTCTTCCACACAGTTTACAAGAAGCACAGAAGGAGATGAAACCATGTCGGTAGTGAGCTCAATGAACATGAAGATTGCATGTTCATGTAAACTATGTGAAAAATGGACCACAAAGAAAATTTCATCCTCCTCCGTTAAAAATGGATCTTTGAAAGATAGGAGAGGATGCAATGAGCAACTGTGTGGTCTTAGGTCCTCCCGTGCCACAAATTTTAGTGATCGTGAGTTCCAAGTGCAGAACCGCGATGTAGTAATAAAACTGGTGAGACCAGGTCGATCCACAGGGAGCAATGTGTTTTAAGGTTCCTTTTTCAACTGTACCTTTCCTAAATAAAAATCTAAAACTAGCCTAATTTAAAATCTAACAAATATAAACATCCTACTTACCAAAATTAAATTAATTACAACCCAATGAAAAGAAACTTTCCTAAAACTAAAACCCTAAATCTAAAAATTCCTAAAATAAAACTAAAATTGCTGCAAAACTATAAAACACAAGTTAGAACTTCCAAAAATAAAAACTAAAACTAGAAACTAACTAAACTAAATAATGTTAGATACAAAATAAACAAAAGTTAGAAACTTTCCTAAGTTAGAATTAACTACAACAATTAACAGTTTTAGTGATGCATTTTTTTGTCGCTAAAAGTATTCAAAATGTTGGCAAAGATTTTTACCGACGAAAAAATTTTCGCCGCCTGGACGCCGGTAAAAAAATGTCACCAAAATATTTTACCGACGTTTTTCAATTTCGTCGGCAAAAGTCCCCTTTACCGACGCACCATGGAGATTTTCACCGACATTTTTTAACGTCGGTAAAAGTTATAAAATTTCATTTCAATTAGATAATAATAGCTTTTACCGACGTTAAAAACACGTCGGTAATGTATTTAGTTTTTAAAAATGGAATTTTACCTTTGCTGACGTTTTTAGGAAAATTTTCGTCGCCAATAATTTTATTTTTTAAAAAATACAATATTTATTTTCTCATTATAATTTGAATTCTTTAATTTTTTTTTCCTTTGCCGACGTTTTTAAACATCGGCAAAACCACATTAGAAACTATGGCAAAGAGAGAGAGCAGGGAGAGAGAGCGAGAGAGAAAGAGAGAGCAAAGAGAGCGAGAGAGAGTGAGAGAGAGAGAACAGAAAGAGCGAGAGAGCGAGAGAGAGCAAGAGAGAGAGCAGAGAGAGCGAGAGAGCGAGAAAGAGAGATTGGAGAGAGAGAGCAGAGAGAGAGCGAGAGAAACCGAGATAGAGAGCAGAGAGAGCGAGAGAAACAGAGCAGAGAAAGAGCGAGAGAGAGATAAGAGAGAGAGCAGAGAGAGAGAGCGAGAGAAAGATCGGGGAGAGAGAGCAGAGAGAGCGAGAAAGAGTGAGAGAAACAGAGCAGAGGGAGAGAGGAATCTAGGGGCGAGAGAGAGCGACTGATCAGAAAGAGTAAGAGAAAGAGAACAGAGAGAGAGAGGAATTTGGGGGCAAGAGGGACAGCAAGAGATCAGAGAGAGTGAGAGAAAGAGAGCAGAGAGAGACACTACAACAAAATTCACTTTTGCCAACACACAACAAAACGTTGGAAAAAGTCAATAAATGTTGGCAACACACTTTATCAACGCAAAAAAATGCGTTGGAAAGGTGTTGATAAAAGTATGTGGGGAGTGCCCTTTGCCAACACAAACAAAAAATGTTGGCAAACTTTGATCTTTACCAACGCAAAATGGTGTTGGCAAAATTAGAGATAATATGTTGGCAAAGCAACTTTTGCCAACACAAATTAAAAACGTTGGCAAAAGTTGATCTCTACCAACATAAATGAGTGTTGAGAAAAATAGGAAAACAGGTTAGTAAATAAACTTTTGCCAACACAAACAAAAAATGTTGGCAAACTTTGATCTTTACCAATGCAAAATGGTGTTGGCAGAATTAGAGATAACAGGTTGGTAAAGCAACTTTTGCCAACACAAATTAAAAACATTGGGAAAAGTTGGTCTCTTCCAATACAAACAGGTGTTGAGAAAAGTAGGAAAACAGGTTGGTAAATAAACTTTTGCCAACGCAAAATAAAATGCTGCCAAAAGTTAAGCTTTACCAACACACTATGGTATTGGCAAAAGTAGGAAAAGAAATTGGTAAAACAACTTTTGCCAACACAAAAATGCATTGGCACACAAAAATGCGTTGGCACACATAATTTGTGTTGGCAAAAGTAATTTCAAATTTTTTTAATTTTGGAAAAAATATTTTTGCAACTTGTTTCTACCTATTTATATCCCATCCAAACACATTAGCAATACAGTAAATACAAATCCAAAATATGAGTACATAAATAAAACATTTATATTCAAAAAGTCAACATACACTTCAAAACATATATATATCCCATCGAATAAATATCAAATGTTTGCAAATATCCTAAAAGAAAGATTAAAAAATATCAAAGTACATATATCAAAATAGAAGACTATCTATTGCAAAATAGATGCTAACCAAGAGAAGCCTCATCGTGCCCTCCAGCCAATGTGGCATCACCACTACCACTCCGTAGACTAAATATAGGCACGCCAGCTGGATCTATACCTGTTTTTTTTAGCCACCATTGGCAAAAGGATTTGAACTCCTGACATTTGACTTTGATATTTAGCAACTTGCTGGCGTAGAGCGATCAACTCAGTATTAGATGCTTGAGACTATACAAAAGATGAACAGATGTTGCGAATCCCATATCCCAATGTGTAGGCCGACCTCTTTCCAAGCACTTCTTGAGAAACTTACATCTCAATCTCTAGTCCGGGACATTTGACTGCGACTGTGAGGCAATCTTTTCCACCATCGTAGCCTGTCAATTTTAAATACATTAACCTCCAACAAAGATATAACAATGTAGTTTTGGGTGTTTATTGCACATGAGTTAGGTATACGTATATGACGTTGCTTAGCAATGTCGTTTATCCACACACCCTCCCTTTTTATGACGTTTGTGGGTGTTTGTGAATCTATCAGGCATAGATTATTGTACACCACTCTCCTTTGTCTATTGTTTCATTTGAACCAATTATACTAATTAAACACTGAATTTTATAATAATACTGTAAGAATTTCTAAATATTTACTCACAGCAATATTGGCTCGGGATGCAAACGATCCGGAGCCGCTTATATGGTTGTATTTCAGGGCAGCTCGAGCAGTCTTCCCATTCTCTGACTTTTTCTGCGAAGGAAATATAATCAATTAACAGGATGTTTATATAAAATAAGAATTGGAAGTAAAAGATTGGCAATTTGTGTATAGTTATATAAATTACGAAGAGTAGTCCTAGGCTATATGCCTTCCACTTGTCATTATTCTCCCACACATTTTCGATCATCCACACCCAGTCAACTGATTTACAAGGAGGATTTTTAATACTCTTGAGGTCAGCCACTCCCTCCTCCTTAAGCGCAAGGTACCGCTTATGCAAGATGCTTTTCCAATACTTCAATAATTTTTGAGACTTTTTGTCAATGATACTTCTAACCAACTCATTGTTTGTGTAGTCCCCAAAGTTAAAAGTTTGCTGCAATTGGAAACAACCAAATTACCCTAGTTAAAATCATAAATAACATGTTTGGAATATATACATTATAAAAATTACCTAAACTCTCTGAATAATTGACTCCCTTAATCCACTATCAATTTTTGCAAACTTAATATCTCGGAGTGGTACAAAAGATCGAATTTGTTCCCTAAGAGCACTCGCCAAGGAAGGGGCCCAATAACCCACTATTTCGTTTTGGTCAAAGTCAATTTCAACTGGAATGGCATGACCGAGTTGCTTTCTAAATTTATCAGCGCTCAAACCCCGGAACGCACCCCGCCACACATTTTAGAAGATGCTGGGACCGATGTTGTTAAAACAATAATTTAATTTGAATTAGTTTATAAAAAATATTAAAGTAAGGACAATTTGTTATATATATATAAAGCCATATATTTCTTACTAACACTGCTACCAATAGTAGGTGGACTGGTCATCTGGTCAGGCAGGGCGAGTTGTGGGACTTGATTAATTGTAGCCACTATGGGCATGCTCACTGCATGATTGGCTTCTATTGATGAAGGTTGTGTCGAAGATGAACCATGGGCATGCCCTCCACATGATTGACCCTAACCTCTTTTCTTCGACCACGGGGCCATATGTCTGACCTAGCGTAGCAAAACAATGAAGTATTAGTACATGAGTCAATAATTGCAAACAACTTGATATGTTTGGAAACAACTTTATTTATATACAAATGTGATATAAACAAAAAATAGGAAACATATTTGAGACACACATTACCTTCGACGCCTGAGAACCAGCAGACTCATCATCCTCATAGTCGCCAGTATCTTCACTGGAAGAACTCTGTCCTTCCTCACCCTCGGGCGGTACATACTCCTCGTCATCATCATTTGCCACCGACCTAATTCTCTTTCATTGGTTTCATCGTCATAAGAATTGCAGGAGCTAGGCATTGGGTGGGCAACACCAAACATTGGACATCTGTGTAAGATGAGAACTAGAAAATACTTGCATTATTCAAATATGTCTTTGGTTTTTACAGTTTTGGCTACTTGATACCATTGGTGATACTCTCATACAGTACAATTTACTCTCTTATACCATTGGTCCCAATAAATCAAATGTTACGCAGGCCAGACCTTTTGGCTTTTGTTGACTGCTCCTCTCTTATGTATAATGTATTAATACACGTACAACTATGATAGCATCTAAAAGACTACGATTCAAATTAGATTTTAGCTTTTGTCCCTTTAGCTTATTCTTTACTGAAACTAAGATGCACTAAATTTCTTTCAAAAATTCCATGGATTTCCTTCGTCAAATGAAATTAATGATGGAATAAATAAATAAACATTGTTATAGTACACAGAAAAAGTCTAGGAAGGTCTACTTCAACTTTCATTACTTCTCCACAAGCTTTATTAAAAGGAACAAAGAACTTCAACAAATGTGCATGTAAAGCTTGCTACTACAATCCATTGTTATCTCCATCTAAAATATTGTTAACATGGTGCGTTGCCCACTGGAAAAGTTATATAAAATGAAAGTGATGTGCAAAAGTATAGAAGATGATGACTTAGATGATCTTTTTATTGCGTTTGAATGGTCCTCAGGACTCTTTCCAGGACTCCAAATCTATAATTCAACTAAGGCAATCCTTTGCCATTATTTCACTAGTACTGTTTTTTGTTCCCCTTCTCTTGGTCAAAGACTCAAAAACTCAGGCACTGTTTTCCCTTATATTGGAAAATTTGAGCTCTCAGATGAAATGACTGTGTGTGCGCCCTGTTTTCCTTGCATGATTAACCCAATGTTGTATAAGACGGATGAGTAACAAAACCGGGTGAATGTCAATTAAGATAGGGAGACTATGGTTATTCGTTGGCCAGATCAGCTAAAGCCCAGGTCCACTGCAACCATTTTACAAAATTCAAATACTAACCATGGATAACTTAAGCGACAATTCAAACCAATCAATAAAATAGCTCCTCCACATTCGAATACCTAATGCAATAACAATAATCATGAACCTCGAAACTTCTAATAAAACCAACATGAAGACGTAAAATAGAAAGAAAAAAAACTTTTGTATCCAGCTGAAAGTAGCATGATCAATTTGTAAATGTGATCTACATTTAATGTTCCCTTGGTATAATAGAGGGTTTCCCATAAAAACCCTACCTATGAATCTTGAGAAAGAGAGAAAAAAAAACAAAACAAAACAAAACCACTAAATGGCAGAATCAACAGTGATGGTGATGACCAACTTAAGCTGAATTTCAAGCCAAGAAAACCATCCATGTGGAATGAGATACATGACCATCCTTGGTCAAAATAGTGGGTTTCATAGAAAAACTCCATGTACAGATCTTGGCGTAAAAAACACACACAATCAACTCATCTAAGAAAAAAAAATTGAACTAAAATTCTATCCAAGAAAACCATCCATACAGTATTCAAAAAACAAGTTTCCCAACTCCAAGCTCTTTCTTACTCATTTATTTCTCACAAAATTACAACAAATGGGTACGAGACTGATATGGGGTAGAAGAAAAAATAAAACCCAGTATTCTCTCAGATTCCACAGATTTAAAACACAAAAACCAAAACACAACTAAAACACAAAAACCTACCACAGATTCCACAGCTATTCTCTCTCAAGACTTTGATTTGCATCCAAAAAAGAGAAGGCAGGAAATCCCAGAAACCAGAAACCACTTCTAGAGTTGGTGATGAGGAGACAAATAATAGAAATCTTGTCGACTCTTGGGAAGAAGATGATGAGGGGAGCATTGCGAGGAGAAATGGAAAAGATTCGATCTTTGGGTGTTGGTGGTGGTGGTGCTGGAGGGAGCTAGAGAGAGGAGGGTTTTACAGATAAGGAAGATAGAGAGAGAGCCTCAAGACAGAAAGAGACGGTTTGGGGGAGAGAAGTAAAAGGAAAGAGGGCATTGGCACCATTTTCAAGGTATCGTGAGGATATTTTGGGTCCTAATTATTTGAAAATTTTGTAAGGCCCGCCTCTTTTCGCATTTAAGAGAGATGCTAGGGATTCTAATGATAAGGGAAGGAAAGATTTAGAAGAGTGAGGGATAGATTTTGGGCCTTATTTAGTAATTATATTATTTGTAAATAAAAGTATTTATAAATATTTAAATGATTTGTAAATTAATATAAACATAAAATTTATCACACAATCATAATTTTAAATATTTTAGTGCTCACTTAAAAAATTAAATATTATATTAGTAAAACTAACAAAAAAGAAAAATAATGTATGCATAGAGTTTTATTATAATATTATTAAAAAATAGTTAGATCATTTTTCCTTAAATCTGTAAACTCAACTCAAGAGAAAAAAATATTATATGGTAAAAAAAATTTAGATGGAATAGTCCAATTTACAAAGAATCATTAGGTCAATCAAACCTCTCACTATGAAAAAATTGATTAATTGGAATTGAATAAAAAGGAAAATGACCCATACCAAACCCCCAACCCATTTGAAAATATATGTATCATATATAAGTAAAATAGAAACATAGCCCAAGCCACCACGGTGAGGGCTTCGATGCTGGGCTCAGGCTAAGCCTAGATATGATTATGCACTACCAATGGCTATGACATGTTGGGCCCTTCTAAGTTCAACAAAGTCCAGGTCAACACCTATTAAAAAGTAATTATATTTTAAAATAAAACCATTTAAATCAATTGTAAAAATATTATGTGGTAAAAATATTATACCCATAGAGTCTCATTAGAATATTAATAAAAAAAAGTTAGATCATTTTTCTTTTAATCCAAAAGCTCAACTTAAGAGGAAAAGAAATATTATATGGTAAAAAAAATAGATAAAATAGTTTAATGTACAAGAATCATTTTGTGAACCAACTCTCTCACTATGAGAAAAATTGATCAGTTGGAATTGAATAGAAAAGAAAATAGACCAACGTCCAATGCTGTCCATTTGATAAATATATGTAGGTGGGTGCCTTGCCTTCCTACTCTTGACCACTGAGCCAACTTAGGAAAAAAAAAATAAAGAGTGTTAGGATGTGTCGAAAATTTTTAGTAGGGATTTGCATGAGCCAGGCCAGGTCGGGCCAGTTAAGGTGTATTCAAGCGTGACCCAACTTTAGAAGCATTGGCCTAGGCTTGGCCGAAGCCCGACATGACCTGTAAAATTCAGGTCTGAGCCCGCCATTTAATTAATTGGGCCTGGTCAAATCATTAAAAAAATTAAAAAAGATTTATACATGAAAATAGAATAGTTGTAGTCGGATGTCATCTATAGAGAAAAATAGAGTAGTTTGGACCAAGTGAATTTTATTAAGATTTTAGGCACAGAAAACAGTGTATTAGGAAAGATTTTAGAGAAAATTAAGAAATCAAGATTAGCAAGTAGTGCTTTAAGGAATGAGTTGTCTTAAATAAATTTAAATTTCAAATATAGAAGGGTGATTACTCATAGGAAAAAGGAATAAAAAAGATATAAAAAACTTGGAGATAAGAATGAATAAAAGAAAGAACTTTAAAAAACTTGTGGCCTAATAGAAGATAAAATAGCCAGATGAAATATAAAAACATCTCAAAGCCAACACATGGACCCATGCATTAAGAAATTTAATGCATGTGAGGCTCATATTTTATGAATCTCACCGACTTATATTATATATATATATTTTAAACGGGTATGGGTCCATCCTATCAGGCAAACCAACTACAACTCAAATTCACTGATACTGGGTTAGAAATTTAGAGGATTTGACATAGGTTGTAACACTCCGATCCCCTTTGAGCCGGATTAGTGGCTCATTAGTGTGTGTTTCGTTTTGTTTATTTCTTTTGGACTTGTTTTGGGTCATGGATAGGTAGTTGAGCAACCTTTGACCTGGAATAGGTAGTTCTAAGCCCTTTTTCGTAATTTTGCTTTTGTTTTGCTCATATCATCTTTGCATCATCTTGGTGTCAGCACGCGTATTTCGTTGAGCTCGACAATTTCCGTAACTGTCTCAGAACCGTTTGGAGTCAATTGGGGAAGATGGACCTTCGTGTGACTTGAACTGTAATTAGTCTTAACTCTCCGGACTTTGACTTAACTTTCAAAACCCATATATAAGTGAGTCATCTTACAGATGTCTCTCCCTTGCTCATTTCTCTCTTCAACGTGCATGCAATTCCAGAGGAGACTCCAGGAGAAGCTCTCCACGTTTTCTTTCTCTCTCTTCTTTCCTTCTCTTGCTCGATTGTGGGTTGGATCCCTTGTTGGATTTGGGTTGGCTACTCTTCTTTGGATTGGGTTTTGTTTCTTTTCTCTCATCTGTGTTGTGGCTTGGTAAGTGGGTTCTTTCCCAACTTCTTCTTCTCCAATTGCTTCTCCCATTCTCTGTTGCTTTGTCTTCATCTCATGCATGTGTGATTGCTTTGATTTGTTTTGGTTTTAGTTGCTTTGGAGCTTGATTCAGAGGATTTGTCACATGTGAGGCAAGTATAAGTACAGGCTTTGATAACACATATGGGTGTTGTTTGATTTGCTTGGATTCATTCTCATTCTCTGTATAGAAAGGTTTTACAGCCATTTTCTAAGCTATGAGAATCAGTTGAGCTTGTTTTATTCAGTTTCTGTACAAAAATTTCGTTTCTGTAATCTTCCCGAATTCGCGTCTGTATTGTACGGCTAAGCCGTAAATTTCTACGGCTCGCTTTCCAGAGACTCAAAATCTGAGTTTTGTTCTACGGCTAGGCTACGGCTAAGCCGTAATTTGTCCTACGGCTGAGCCGTAAGCTAGCCGTGACCCAACCGTGACCTAAGCCGTGAATTTAATCTCTGATCAGTCGAAACTTTTCTGATATCAGTGTTCTTACGGGGAAGCTACGGCTAAGCCGTGATGGTCTACGGCTAAGCCGTGGACTCCACCGTAGCTCAGCCGTGAGATGTATCAGATCAGAGGGGGAAAGGATGACAGTTTAGCCGTGTTCTGAAGGGAACCACGGCTAAGCCGTAGTGCATAATACGGCTACGCCGTAGGATGCCACGGCTAAGCCGTAGGTCACCCATGGCTAAACCGTAAGACCTGTAAAATAACACTTAAACGTAGGATAATGGTGTGACCTTGTAGGGCTCAAACACAGGTTAACCATACCCGTAAATCGGCCCAATGGATTCTTTGGATCGCATGAATAGTCTGTTAGGCTGTGACTTATTCATGTGAGCGTTGCTCATTGTTAAGCACCTCCCCATGGGTGTTGGTTTAAGGGACTTCGATGCACATAAGGATTATATTGCAACACTAGGATGGCAACGGTGCATCGAATAACTTAAAACTACATCAACATGCACGGTTAGTGATAGTGATGCAACTAGATTAGACTTGGCTTGTAATGAACCTTGATTCCGTATTAATCTAAGATGCATTTCATATTGTTTATAGTTTTGCCCTCTGCTCTGTTAATCTATGTTTATGCATTCCGCAGTCATTTTGCTTTCGTCCTGTATGTCTATATTATGCTTTGATCTATGCTGTGATGGACTTAATCTATGCTCTGTCTCTGGCTTTGTATATCTCTGATATTTGGGTATTCCCTGGTGGCTCTGCCCAGAGATTAAAACGTGAGGATAAGATCCGGTCTGTGTCATCGGTGAGTCCAAAGCGGATAATCTCCCTTTCTTTTGGATTTGATTTGATTGATATTAGTCTGGCTCTACTCAGCCTCAGCCCTAGGATTTACCCGACGGGGTTACCTCTGGCTTAGATCTCTGTATCTCTGTTCTCTGTATTCACTGCAGTGTCGCTTTGTCTTGGGACCCCGGAACCCAGGAAACCGAGACCCACTTGTGCCCTGGCCCGGACAGTGGTGTTCTTATCTGCTTTGCTCTGTTTTGCTCTGCTCTCTATGTGAGAGAATATGGTTAATGTAGTAGCCAACTAGTTCAGTATTCTATGTTTTGATTCCATTATCATGTTTTACTTCTATGCACGATTTGCTTAGCATACTAAGATGGACTCTGTATTTAATCTTCTGTCATTATTATATTCACTTTGATACTATGAGTGTTACACCCCTGTTACTTGTATTTGCTGGATCGTTGTATTCATTGGTGTTGTCTGTGGTGTTGCAGGCGCAGTTACCTTGCCCAGCTCCCCGGCGGTCGAGGAGGCTGCAGGGGCGAGTGTAGAGGCACCCTCCGGTCTGGCAGAGTGGGCCTGATCACTTCTGCCAAGTGCGTGCATGCATACCAGTGGCTTTTATTTTGCATTTTGGTTTTTTGAGAGCTTGTATTTGGACTTTGGACTTTGGACTTGTATTCTGTATATTTTGTGTATATTGGTTTTGGTGTGTATTCGGTTTTCTCTCAGTGTATTTGTTTTGCTTTGGCTTCCGCTATTTTCTTTGTTGCTTGCTATGATATGTACAGCTTCCGCGTACGCTTAGTTCGCACGTGTTAGATCCCTTGTGTGCGTGCAGCTGGACTGGGTTTGGGTGCACGTGCACGGGAGTACGTGTGTCACCGGTTTAGCTTTTCGCTAACCCCCGAATTCTGGGCTCGGGTCGTGACATACGTATTGTATGGTATCAGAGCATGCTAGTTATAAGCATGTAGGCATCTAAGATCGTGGTGAGACAACGCTATCAACTATTTGACTCGAAGTCTCATAGGTTGATTTGGGATCGGACTAACTCAGGGCATTTTATATTTGTGTGTTGTGTTTCTTTTCCTTTTGCAGGATGGCATCAGGATCAGGATCTAGGGATGAGAATCAACAGGGCCACAATGGTGATAGTGGATCGGTACCCCCACACATCAGTAGTGAGGAGCGGATGATGATGATGATGCAGTCTATGCAGTCATTACAGGCACAGATGGCATCCATGGTAGATAGGCAGAGTCAGGCTGCCGCAGTAGCATCACCCCGTATAGATCAGCAGGTGATTTTCCAGCCTAAGGAATCAGACCCTAATGCTCTTTTCGACAAGTTCCGTAAGCGAGGGGCGACCGAGTTTCATGGGATAGAGGATGCATTGCAGGCGGAGCAATGGTTGGAGCAGACTGAAGAGCTATTTGATACGATTGTGTGCAGCAACAAGCAGAAGGTAGTTCTCACAGCCTCTATGTTTCGGAGTGTAGCTAAGACATGGTGGAGGAGTGTTAAGACTTCGTTTCAGACTATGCCCAGTGCCACAGTTTGGGAGACCTTCAAGCAGCAATTCCGTCGTAAGTTCATGCCTCTCCATATTCAGCGAGCCAAGGAAGTGGAATTCTTCAACCTTCAGCAGAGACAGATGCCAGTTGCAGATTATGTACACAAGTTTACAGAGTTGTCCCACTTCGCAGAGGATATGGTGAACACGGAGCATAAGAAGGTGACTCGCTTCGTCAACGGCCTAAATCCGAGACACAAACGCCACGTGGTTGCTTGTATGTGGCCGGCTACATTGGATGACGCTATTGACAGGGCTTATGATGCAGAGGCCATCTTTGAGGAGGAGCGAACAGAGGCTAAGAGGGCAGCAGGTTTCAGTGGTAGAAGTCAGTTCCAGAAGAAGTTCAAGGGTAAGCAGGGCAGTTCGAGCAGTCCTCAGATAGTTTGCAGTCACTGTGGGAAGGATCACCCCACCGACAGATGTTGGAGGAAGAGTGGGGCTTGTTTCGGGTGTGGCTCTACGGACCACAGGCGGGCCCAATGCCCGAAGTTTCAGTTCTCTCCACAGACGAGACAGACAGGACCTACAGCACAGGGCAGATCTCAGCCAGCTCGCCCAGGTCAGAAGCCGAATCGCCAGACAGCCCGAGCCTATGCTGCTACGCATGAGGGCGCGGAGGAGGCCACGGTAGTGGAAGGTAAAATTTTAATTTCCGATGCAGAAGCTTTAGCTTTATTTGACTCCGGGTCTACGCGTTCGTACGTAGCACCCCATTTTGCTGTGCAGCTTCGACAGCGACCTACACCACTTCCATACTTGTTGTTGGTATCCACTCCGGTTGGTAAACGGGTGGAGTGCAGTGTTTTCTACCCTCAGTGCGCTGTGCGGATAGCTGGTCATCAGCTCCCAGTAGACCTCGTGTTGCTCACAACACTGGATTTTGATGTGATTCTTGGTATGGACTGGCTTGCAAGATATCATGCGTGTATCAATTGCTACAGCAAGGCTATCTACTTTGATTTGGGCAGCGGATTCCGATTTGAGGGCAGCCAGATGAAGTGCCCAAGACGTGTGATCTCTGCTTGTAAGGCAGACAGGATGCTTCGTAGGGGATGTGAGGGATTTCTTGCATTCATTTCAGAAAAGAAAGATCGGCGACAGCTCAGTGAGATTCCAGTAGTCAGCGAGTTTCCGGATGTCTTTCCGGAGGATGTGCCAGAGTTGCCACCAGTTCGGGAGGTAGAATTTGCTATTGACGTGGTACCAGGTACAGCACCTATCAGTAGAGCTCCATATCGTATGGCACCTGCAGAGTTGTTGGAATTGAAGAAACAGTTGCAGGATCTGTTGGATAAAGGGTTCATACGCCCCAGTGTTTCACCTTGGGGAGCACCTGTTTTGTTCGTCAAGAAGAAGGATGGCAGTTTCCGGATGTGCATTGATTATAGGCAGTTGAACAAAGTGACTATCAAGAACAAGTATCCATTGCCTAGGATTGATGAGTTGTTCGATCAGCTTCAGGGTGCAGCTCACTTCTCTAAGATTGACTTGAGGTCAGGATATCACCAGCTCAGGGTGAAGGATGAAGATGTTCCTAAGACAGCTTTCAGGACTCGGTATGGACACTACGAGTTCCTTGTCATGCCGTTTGGTTTGACGAACGCACCCGCAGCTTTTATGGCGTTGATGAACAGGGTGTTTACTTCCTTCTTGGACCAGTTCGTTGTGGTTTTTATAGATGACATATTGGTCTATTCGAAGACTGCTGAGGAACATACAGACCATCTGAGGAAGGCATTGCAGCTGCTTCGAGATCACAAGTTGTATGCAAAGTTGGCTAAGTGTGATTTCTGGTTAGAGCAAGTTGCATTTCTGGGTCATAGGATTTCTAGAGATGGATTGATGGTGGATCCGGCTAAGATTGAGGCAGTAGTCCATTGGCCCCGTCCTAGATCAGTGACAGAGATTCGGAGTTTTCTGGGTTTGGCGGGATATTACCGCAGGTTTGTGCAGGATTTCTCGAAGATTTCAGCTCCGCTGACTCAGTTGACTCGGAAGAAGGTCCCGTATGAGTGGACAGAGAAATGTGAGCGTAGTTTTCAGTTGCTGAAGGAAAAGCTCACTACGGCGCCAGTGTTGACTCTCCCGAATGGTAGTGAGGGGTTCATGATTTACTCAGATGCCTCTAGAGTTGGACTAGGCTGTGTACTGATGCAGAATCAGAAGGTGATTGCCTATGGATCCAGACAGTTGAAAGAACATGAGAAGAACTATGCCACACATGACTTGGAGTTAGCAGCCATTGTATTTGCATTGAAGTTGTGGCGACATTACCTGTACGGTGTGAAGTTTGAGGTCCATTCCGATCATCACAGTCTGCAATACTTGTTTGATCAGCATGACTTGAATATGAGGCAGCGAAGGTGGTTGGAGTTCATCAAAGACTATGACTTTCCGATCAAGTACCACCCAGGCAAGGGCAATGTAGTTGCAGATGCACTCAGCAGGAGGACAGACAGTCTTCAGGTGTTAGCAGGATTCTATATGCTTGTGCATGATCAGCCTGTAGAGGTTCAGATGGTAGGAGACTCGATGACATTAGCTACTACCGTCGTGTTTCAGCCTGAGGTGATTCAGCAGATCAAGGATCGCCAGTTTGAGGACCCCCTCCTGGTGAAGTTCAGAGATCGGATTTCAGATCGACCGGATTTTAGCCTAGTAGATGGAGTTTTATACTTTCGGAATAGACTGTGTGTTCCCGCTGTGGACGAGCTGAAAGAGAAATTGATGACAGATGCGCACGATGCCCGATATGCGATGCATCCCGGGAGTACGAAGATGTACCGGAACTTGAAAGATAGATTTTGGTGGAACAATATGAAGCGGGAGATCGCAGGGTTCGTAGCTCGATGTTTGACCTGTCAGAGGGTAAAAGCTGATCATCAGCGACCTCCAGGATCATTGCATCCATTGCACATTCCGCAGTGGAAGTGGGAGCACATTACGATGGATTTCGTCTCCGGTTTTCCGCCGACCAGTAGAAAGAACAACGCGATCTGGGTAATAGTGGACAGATTGACTAAGTCAGCACATTTCCTTCCGTTCAAGAAAGGGATGACATTCACGGAGATGGCCAGGAAGTTTGTTGACGAGATAGTCAGATTGCATGGCACCCCAGTATCGATTGTGTCAGATCGAGACAGTCGTTTTGTATCTTCATTCTGGAGAGCATTTCAGGAAGCTATGGGCACGAAGCTGAGTTTTAGTACGGCATACCACCCCCAGACCGATGGACAGTCGGAGCGTACCATTCAGACGTTGGAGGATATGCTCCGAGCTAGCGTGCTGAACTTTGAGAAGGAATGGGATACACATCTAGCATTGTGTGAGTTTGCTTACAACAACAGCTTCCATGAGAGTATTGGTATGGCACCTTATGAGGCTCTATACGGACGTAAGTGCAGGACTCCAGTGTGCTGGGAGGAAGTTGGAACTAGAAGTTTCCATGGTCCGACAATCATTGCTGAGACGACAGAGAAAGTGCAGAAAGTGATAGAGAATCTGAAGATTGCTCGGTCCAGGCAGAAGAGCTATGCTGATACTCGGAGGAGACCTTTGGCATTCCAAGTCGGAGATTGGGTATTTCTTAAAGTTTCTCCGATGAAGGGCACAGTTCGATTTGGTCAGAAGGGCAAGTTAGCCCCGAGATATGTAGGACCGTTTGAAGTCAAGAGCCGAGTTGGAGATTTAGCCTATCGGTTGACGCTTCCAGTCGAGTTCTCCGGTGTTCACGATGTGTTCCATGTGTCGATGCTCCGTAAGTATGTGCCAGATCCGAGCCATGTGATTCGCTACGATGACATTCAGATTCAGCCTAATGCGACTTACGTTGAGCGTCCGCTTCGTATCGTTGGGACACGAGAGCAGATTCTCCGTACCAGGACTATCAGATGGGTTAAAGTGTTGTGGGAGCATCATGGTCCAGATGAGGCTACTTGGGAGCTAGAGGAGCAGCTAGCGCGCCAGTACCCACATCTCTTTGCGCAGGTAGGTAGTCATTCCGAGGACGGAATGATTCCTAGTGGGGGAGGATGTAACACTCCGATCCCCTTTGAGCCGGATTAGTGGCTCATTAGTGTGTGTTTCGTTTTGTTTATTTCTTTTGGACTTGTTTTGGGTCATGGATAGGTAGTTGAGCAACCTTTGACCTGGAATAGGTAGTTCTAAGCCCTTTTTCGTAATTTTGCTTTTGTTTTGCTCATATCATCTTTGCATCATCTTGGTGTCAGCACGCGTATTTCGTTGAGCTCGACAATTTCCGTAACTGTCTCAGAACCGTTTGGAGTCAATTGGGGAAGATGGACCTTCGTGTGACTTGAACTGTAATTAGTCTTAACTCTCCGGACTTTGACTTAACTTTCAAAACCCATATATAAGTGAGTCATCTTACAGATGTCTCTCCCTTGCTCATTTCTCTCTTCAACGTGCATGCAATTCCAGAGGAGACTCCAGGAGAAGCTCTCCACGTTTTCTTTCTCTCTCTTCTTTCCTTCTCTTGCTCGATTGTGGGTTGGATCCCTTGTTGGATTTGGGTTGGCTACTCTTCTTTGGATTGGGTTTTGTTTCTTTTCTCTCATCTGTGTTGTGGCTTGGTAAGTGGGTTCTTTCCCAACTTCTTCTTCTCCAATTGCTTCTCCCATTCTCTGTTGCTTTGTCTTCATCTCATGCATGTGTGATTGCTTTGATTTGTTTTGGTTTTAGTTGCTTTGGAGCTTGATTCAGAGGATTTGTCACATGTGAGGCAAGTATAAGTACAGGCTTTGATAACACATATGGGTGTTGTTTGATTTGCTTGGATTCATTCTCATTCTCTGTATAGAAAGGTTTTACAGCCATTTTCTAAGCTATGAGAATCAGTTGAGCTTGTTTTATTCAGTTTCTGTACAAAAATTTCGTTTCTGTAATCTTCCCGAATTCGCGTCTGTATTGTACGGCTAAGCCGTAAATTTCTACGGCTCGCTTTCCAGAGACTCAAAATCTGAGTTTTGTTCTACGGCTAGGCTACGGCTAAGCCGTAATTTGTCCTACGGCTGAGCCGTAAGCTAGCCGTGACCCAACCGTGACCTAAGCCGTGAATTTAATCTCTGATCAGTCGAAACTTTTCTGATATCAGTGTTCTTACGGGGAAGCTACGGCTAAGCCGTGATGGTCTACGGCTAAGCCGTGGACTCCACCGTAGCTCAGCCGTGAGATGTATCAGATCAGAGGGGGAAAGGATGACAGTTTAGCCGTGTTCTGAAGGGAACCACGGCTAAGCCGTAGTGCATAATACGGCTACGCCGTAGGATGCCACGGCTAAGCCGTAGGTCACCCATGGCTAAACCGTAAGACCTGTAAAATAACACTTAAACGTAGGATAATGGTGTGACCTTGTAGGGCTCAAACACAGGTTAACCATACCCGTAAATCGGCCCAATGGATTCTTTGGATCGCATGAATAGTCTGTTAGGCTGTGACTTATTCATGTGAGCGTTGCTCATTGTTAAGCACCTCCCCATGGGTGTTGGTTTAAGGGACTTCGATGCACATAAGGATTATATTGCAACACTAGGATGGCAACGGTGCATCGAATAACTTAAAACTACATCAACATGCACGGTTAGTGATAGTGATGCAACTAGATTAGACTTGGCTTGTAATGAACCTTGATTCCGTATTAATCTAAGATGCATTTCATATTGTTTATAGTTTTGCCCTCTGCTCTGTTAATCTATGTTTATGCATTCCGCAGTCATTTTGCTTTCGTCCTGTATGTCTATATTATGCTTTGATCTATGCTGTGATGGACTTAATCTATGCTCTGTCTCTGGCTTTGTATATCTCTGATATTTGGGTATTCCCTGGTGGCTCTGCCCAGAGATTAAAACGTGAGGATAAGATCCGGTCTGTGTCATCGGTGAGTCCAAAGCGGATAATCTCCCTTTCTTTTGGATTTGATTTGATTGATATTAGTCTGGCTCTACTCAGCCTCAGCCCTAGGATTTACCCGACGGGGTTACCTCTGGCTTAGATCTCTGTATCTCTGTTCTCTGTATTCACTGCAGTGTCGCTTTGTCTTGGGACCCCGGAACCCAGGAAACCGAGACCCACTTGTGCCCTGGCCCGGACAGTGGTGTTCTTATCTGCTTTGCTCTGTTTTGCTCTGCTCTCTATGTGAGAGAATATGGTTAATGTAGTAGCCAACTAGTTCAGTATTCTATGTTTTGATTCCATTATCATGTTTTACTTCTATGCACGATTTGCTTAGCATACTAAGATGGACTCTGTATTTAATCTTCTGTCATTATTATATTCACTTTGATACTATGAGTGTTACACCCCTGTTACTTGTATTTGCTGGATCGTTGTATTCATTGGTGTTGTCTGTGGTGTTGCAGGCGCAGTTACCTTGCCCAGCTCCCCGGCGGTCGAGGAGGCTGCAGGGGCGAGTGTAGAGGCACCCTCCGGTCTGGCAGAGTGGGCCTGATCACTTCTGCCAAGTGCGTGCATGCATACCAGTGGCTTTTATTTTGCATTTTGGTTTTTTGAGAGCTTGTATTTGGACTTTGGACTTTGGACTTGTATTCTGTATATTTTGTGTATATTGGTTTTGGTGTGTATTCGGTTTTCTCTCAGTGTATTTGTTTTGCTTTGGCTTCCGCTATTTTCTTTGTTGCTTGCTATGATATGTACAGCTTCCGCGTACGCTTAGTTCGCACGTGTTAGATCCCTTGTGTGCGTGCAGCTGGACTGGGTTTGGGTGCACGTGCACGGGAGTACGTGTGTCACCGGTTTAGCTTTTCGCTAACCCCCGAATTCTGGGCTCGGGTCGTGACATAGGTTCTGTATCCCGTATTGCGTTAGTAAAGGTATGCATTATCTCCACATTTTACCAACGTATTCTTTTATTTGTTGGGAAAAAATATCTCATTTACCAACACACATTATTCCGTTCGCAAACTTATTGATTCTTAGGACCTTTTCTAACACATTATTTGATACATTGGTAAAAGATAACCTTTACCAGCACATATTTTATCGTGTTGGCAAAATTGTATTTTCACCAACGCAGATAATAATGCGTTGGAAAAAGTAAACCCCCTTATAACTTTTTCCAACACATTCTCATTTGTGTTGGTAAAAGGTAACCTTTTACCAACCCATATTTTATTGTGTTGGCAAAAAGGTAAGTTCATCAACACAAATAATACTTTGTTGGCAAAAGTACTCAACTTTTTCCAACACATTCTTATATGTGTTGGTAAACAGTAATCTTTGCCAGCACATATTTATTGCGTTGTCAAAAGGGTACTTCTACCAATGCAACTAATAATGCGTTGGTAAAAGTATTTTCCCCTTTGACTGTTTCCAACACATCCTCATTTGCGTTGGCAAAAGGTACTCTTGACCAACGCATTTTGGGTTGTGTTGGTAAAAAGTGTTGGTAAAGATGCAATTTGTTGTAGTGAGAGGATCTGGGGCGAGAGAGAGCGAAAGAGCAGAGAAAGTGAGAGAAATAGAGCAGAGAGAAAGGCTCTGGGGCGAGAGAGAGCGAGAGAGCAGAGAGAGTGAGAGAAAGAGAGCAACGAGAGGATATGGGGCGAGAGAGTAGAGAGAGAGGATCTGGGGCGAGAGAGCAGAGAGAGTGAAAGAAAGAGAGCAAGGAAAGGATATAGGGCGAGAGAGCAAAGAGAGAGGATCTGGGGCAAGAAAGAGAGCGAGAGAGCAGAGAGAGTGAGAGAAAGAGAGTAAAGAGAGAGGATTTGGGACGAGAGAGAGCGAGAGAGCAAAGAGAGTGAGAGAAAGCGAGTGAGAGAAAGAGAGCAGAGAGAGAGGATCTGGGGCGAGAGAGAGCAGAGAGACTGAGAGAAAGCGAGTGAGAGAGAGCAGAAAAAGAGGATCTAGGGTGAGAGAGCAGAGAAAGTGAGACAAAGAGAGCAGCGAAAGGATATGGGGAGAGAGAGCAGAGAGAGTGGGAGACAGAGAGCAGAGAGAGCGGATTTGGGGCGAGAGCGAGAGCGATAGAGCAGAGAGAGTGAGAGAAAGAGAGTAGAGAGAGGATCTGGGACGAGAGAGAGAGCAAGAGAGCAAAGAGAGTGAGAGAAAGAGACCAGAAAGAAAGGATCTGGGGCGAGAGAGAGTAGAGAGAGTGAGAGAAAGCGAGTGAGAGAGAGAGCAGAGAAAGAGGATCTGGGGCAAGAGAGCACAGAGAGTGAAAGAAAGAGAGCAGAGAGAGTGAGAAAAAGAGAGCAGCGAGAGTGAGAGAAAGAGAGCAGCGAGAGGATATGGGGTGAGAGAGCAGAGAGAGTGAGAGAAAGAGAGAGAGAGGATCTGGGGTGAGAGAGAGCAAAAAAGCAGAGAGAGTGAGAGAAAGAGAGTAGAGAGAGGATATGGGGCGAGAGAGAGATCGAGATATCAGAGAGAAAGAGCAGAGAGAGAGACGCATTTGGGGTGAGAGAGAGCGAGAGATCAGAGAGGGTGAGAGAAAGAAATTTGGGCGAGAGTGCGAGCGAGAGAGAACAGCGCGAGGGAGAAAGAAAATCCAATTTGGGGCGGGAAATTAAAATGGTGGCTCCCAAGCTTTTACCGACGGTTAATTTTCATCGGCAAATCAAAATTTCATCGGTAAAACGGGGAGAAAAATTTCAAAACTTTTACCGACATAAATTATTTTTCGTCGGTAAAAATAAGTTTTACCGATGATTTTCTACAAGCGTCGGTAAAAATTGTATTTTTACCGACATTCTTTAAATTCGTCGGCAAAAAAATTGCTACAGTGGAAAAAATTCTCTTCTCAAGTACATACTTTTACCGACGACGTTCTAACAGCATCGGTAAAACTTGTATTTTTATCGACATTTATTAAATTTGTTGGTAAAAACATTGCTACAGTGGAAAAATTGTCTTCCCAAGTACATACTTTTACCAACGTTATCCAAATTCGTCGGCAAAAAATTTCATCGGTGGCCCAAGTACATACTATTGCCGAAGAAAATTATAAACATCGGTAAAAGTAATTTTTACCGACGTTTTTTGGTAACAATTTGATAATTTCGTCGCTAAAGACTATCATTTACCAACACATAAATTTGTCATTGAAAATTCAACTTTTAGCGACGTTTTTAAAAAAACGTCGCTAAAAGCTAAATTTTCAACGACAAATTTATATGCGTTGGTAAATGATAGTCTTTAGCGACAAAATTATAAAATCGTCACCAAAAAATGTTGCCAAAAGTGCAGCTTGTTGTAGTGATTTCCTAAACTAGAAAACTTTCCAATTTAAAATCTTCAATTAAAACAAGATTAGAAAGATATTTAATTCTGGAAATTAACTAAAACAATAAAAAAAATATAAAACTAGAAACAAATTTAAAATTAGAAAGTTAGTAAAATTAGTAATGCAATGCATGCTATGAGATGCTGAAAAATTCTAAGTATGGGAAACTAGTATGCTGATAAAAATTTTATGCATGATTTGAACTATTCTAATGCATCATAAATCTAAATTTAATGGCTGGAATTTATGCTCTACTGATTCAAGAAACTAACAAAAAAAACAGAGGTGAAAAAAAATCTAAAACGAAAAAGTTATGAATGCATGAACATGACAACTTTGTAAAATTCTGTGCAAAAATTCTGATTCGAGTTGACTAATTACCAAAGTTTAAGCCTCTGGTTCACAAGCCTTCTGAAACTATTTTGATCTGAAATTCTGGGGAATAAAAGACCACATACTAAATTTTAATTTTCTCAAATTTCAAAGAAAAATATTATGATTTGACTGGTCTACCCACCTCGAACATTTTGTCAAAAACTATTTCTGCAGTTTGCTGAAACTGTTTTAAGTTGTGCTGTTTCTATATTAAGTCTGAATTTTATCACAAGATTCAGATCTGAAGGCTTAATCTTCATCAACTTAAATATGCACAAAATTCTTATGATATGAAAATACATGCAATGATTCCTAATCCAACCATCAAACTATGCAAAAACAAAACTTAAAATCAACATAAACATAACAAGAAAAATAACAAAAGTGCAGAAAATAAAGTAAAAGTTGCAGGAAGTCAAAGGCGGTAATAACAAGAAGTCAAATGTGGTAAACAATGGAAGTCAAAGGCGATAGATTGCTCCTTTCAATTCCTTATCTTAATTTGGGCTAAAAAAATATTAGAAGTGTTGGCCTTGGGTCTTATTCTTCATCTTGGGTCGTCAATCCAAGTGAGAATAACAAATCTCCTTTCTATATAGAAATAAATTTCAGAATTGGACTTTAATCTTTTTTTTACTCAAACCTCTTTAACTCCATCTTGCATTGCCTCCAAACATACAATGTATCCGAAGAAACAAAGTATATTGAAAAGGTTACTAAGATGGGTTACGAGTTGTGATTCTAATTCTATCCCAATATTTAAACAAGAATGAAAACTAACCCAGTCACAAACAAAACTAAAATTATGAACACCACAAAATCAAAGACAAGAACAATTGAAAAGAAAGAAACTTTACTAGCACGAAATTATTTTACAAAAGATTGAAGATAAAAAATAAACAATTACAAACTAGGATGGATGAGAATTCCTCCTTCTAGTTAACACTTCAAGGTTGGTGGTATGGCTTTAGGGCTAAGCCTCCTTGATGACTTAAGATATAGAGAACAAGAGAGGGAGAGGTGGATGTAGAAATCTAGAGGTGGGAGGTGGGTAATTCTTCCATGAAGAATATAAGAGAGGGGTGCCCTATTTATACTTTTTCAGGTCCTACTCCTTCTCAAACTTTAAAATGTTAAAAATAATAATAAAAATGAAAGAAAAAGGGCTCCAAATAATGCATTGGACGTGCAATATCTTTGGGGATTTTTTTTTCTTTTTATTTCTTTTTTCTTTCGTTGCTTGCTTTGTCTAGAAGTCCCTTTTGGATGCTTCTTTCCTTCTTTGTCTTTGCCACCTTGCATTGAGATCTTTTGAAAGATAATTTAGGGATAAGAATCCTCTCTTAAATCAAACTTGGCCTACATGAGGTGTAGAACTTCCCCTTTTATCTCTTTGCATCGTCAACTTTCCTTTTTTGGAAAGTTCTCCTTGTTGGTTCCAAACTTGAAGAGATCTTCTAGATAATTCTCCCTTGATGTTTTCCTTTAGTTTTTCAACCAAAATCTGATCCAAAATCCTCTTTTGGATGGGTCATAGCTAGCTTGGATATTTTTTTTATTTTTTTTTTCAATTAAATCTTCTCCTTCTCCAAAAAGAACTCTATGTGGGTTTCCTTGTCTATCTTTGATGAGATATTCTTCAAATTCTCTTCAAAATCTCTTGAAAATGCGCAACAAATAAATGGACCCCATCTTGAATGTTTTACAAGTGTACCACACACATGTACATGTGTGTGTGGGCCATGAAGTCGACTTTTTACAATTTTCTTCCAATTTCTTTTTCTCTTTAATTTTTCTCTCCTTTCTCTTGAAAATCAATTCCTTGCCTCAATTCTTTATAAATGGGATCCATATTATCTGTTTCCTACAAGAAAAATGTAAATTTATGTGAAAAGACCATTTTACCCCTGAAATCACAAATGCATGACTGTGGGCCCATCTTTCATGAAATGATAATGAAAATGTACATCATTCTTCATGATTTTATATGAATGAACTAATGATAAAGAGAATTCAATTTATTTCATGAGAAAAATTATTTTCACAAAACTTTCCAAAAATAGCAGGTTTCATGAATTTATGCAAACAGTGTGATTTTTAAGCAAATTATGCAGGAATGCACTACAATGAATTTAAAATGCTTAAAAACATGATATCACACTAAATGAGGCTTTTTCAAGTTAATAAGTTGCTAAAATAGTTCAAAATATGTATGAAAATATGCATTTTTAGAGACTCATCATTTAGTAGTCCAATTTTAGCATTCCGCTCAGACACGAGCTCAAAGGATTCCAAATTGTCAGACTTGGGAGTCTGAATGGGACCATTATTCTCCAATTCCACAAGTTTCTTTGAATAACATTGAGAGCCAAGAAATGCTAGGGCAATTTCTCGAAGGGTTGGGTCATCAAATTTCATGAAGAAGTCAGTACATGATTCCAAAGATTTCATATTATCCGACTCAGAAATCTGAAAAATGGGTTCATCCTCCCAATTGTAATCTTCCTTCTGGGGCTCATTAGATTCATTTGCAATTTCCGCAATCATAGGAATATCAAATTTGTGAAAGATCACAATGCTAAACTCATTAGTGAAATCTGAATCATAGAAAGGATTTATGTAAAAGAGCATAGAATCCTATTTGATGCAGTGGAATGGGTGATACTGAGGAAAAGTGGGGCACACGGGCTCATGTGATTCATCAATCGGTTCATGCATCATGCCATCATCCATGTTCTCATGTATACCCTTGGAAAGCCACTGTGTGTCTGTGTGATCCATATCAACAAGATCTTCATTGAATGTAGGATCATCTTCAATTCTAATGGTGACATTTCGTTTTGCATTTCAAGCCTTGTTTGATTAATCAAAGTCATTAGGCTCTTCATGAGTAGTTCATTTTTTTTGTATGGTTTGCATGGCATTTTGTGTGAACTCAACCAATATGGCTAAAGTATCCTCCAAAGAATTCTTCAAGGGTGGTGGCGGTTCATATGACCATTCAGGCGGTAGGGAATTATAAGATGCATATGACCAGGGGGAAGAAGGGGGTACATATGATGTATCCAGTGAGGGGTAGTCATACGACCCATCCTGAGTAAATTCTTGGGGATAATAGACATGATCCATATTGAGCCCATTTTGCCAATTGTCCAGTGATTGATCAACCCAATTTGGACCACACATGTTACCCATTTCATTGTGATAATGCCATTCATTTGAATTTGACTCTGCTTGCCATTGAATTCCCACATCAATATCAGAATAAGTGAATGATTGTGTGGGGTGTGAACAATCATGCAGGACCCTTATTGGTTGATGGTTTGAGCTAAACATTCCATTAAAATCCTCCACAGAATCCTCATTATAATGATGATTATAGTGATTGGCCCACTTCCGTTCATAAGATCCAACTGAACAATTTCTTTGATGTAACGTTACAATCTTATCTTGTTCGCACAAGGCATGCCAAGACTTTGGTGGGCCATCAGCATTGATTCCATTCCCATTGGTTTGCCCATTTCTCATGTTTGTCGATTTCCACCAATCCATTTTTGGAATCACTTATTTTTTTAAATTTTGTTTTGTTTTTTTTTTGAAAAATGATAAAAACCTAAGTCATACAAAAAACATCTAAGTAACTCCCTAAGGTTGAAAAGTTTCCTTTAACTCTCCTAACCGGTCCTATAAAACCAACTTAGCCAAGTTAGCAACTAGGAAGTGGTAGAGTCACAGATGGACCCATTTGAAGAATTAGTTTCCTGAACAGACTAGCTTTCACGCACTACAGGGGCAAAGGCCTTCTTAGACACTAAGAAGATTAAGGACAACGATTTAATCACTTTTGGTGTACTTTTTTCCAAAACAAAAAGTTATGACAAGTTGAAAACAGTAACTTTTTCCGATTTTAGAAAGTTTCTAAAAATAAGAGTGATGTGAACTTTCTAGCATTCCATGCACTTTCCTATTCCAATTGAAGGTGGTTCAGCATTCCATGTATGTCCTCCTATTTCTAAAAAGATGCCAAAATTAAACCACACCCACAAAGCAATGTAAATTAGGAAAGTCTGAGAAGTGACCTTAAATGGTGCTCCCCAGTAATGGTGCGAAAAACTTGGTCGTGAGTTTGATCATGAGTTCCAAGTGCAGAATCGCGATGTAGTAATTTTCCGGTAAGTACGGAGTCGAATCCACGGGGAGCTATGTATTTCAAGGTTCATTTTTCAACTTGTACCTTTCCTAAATAAAAATCTAAAACTAGCCTAGTTTGAAATCTAACAAATACAAGCATCTTACTTTCCAAAATTAAATTAATTACAAACCAATGAAAAGAAAAGAAACTTTCCTAAATCTAGAAAACCTAAATCTAAAATTCCTAAACAAAACTAAAATTACTACAAAACTAAAACACAAGTTAGAACTTCCAAAAATAAAACTAAAATTAGAAACTAACTAAGCTAAACAATGTTAGAAGCAAAATAAACAAAAGTTAAAAACTTTCCTAAGTTAAAATTTCCAAAACTAAAAAACTTTTCAATTTAAAATTTTCAATTAAAACAAATTTAGAAAGATCTGTAATTCTGGAAATTATCTAAAACAATAGAAAACATAAAACTAGAAACAAATTTAAAATTAGAAAGTTAGTCAAATTAGTAATGCAATGCATGCCATGAGATACTGAAAAATTCTAATTCCGAAAAACTAGTATGCTGATGCAAAATTTATGCATGATTTGAAGTATTCTAATGCATTCTAAACTTAAGTTTCATAGCTGGAAATTATGCTCTACTGATGCAAGAAACTAACAAAAAAAACAGAAGTGAAAAAGGATCGAAAACGAAAAAGTTATGAATGCATGAACATGACAACTTTGCAAAATTCTGTATAGAAATTCTGATCTGAGTTGACTGATGGGCAAAGTTTAAGCCTCTGGTTCACAAGCCTTCCGAAATTATTTTGATCTGAGACTCTGGGGATTGAAAGACTACATCCAAAACTTTAATTTTACCAAGTTTCAAAGAAAAATATTATGATCGGACTGGTCTACTCACTTCGAACTTTTTGTCAAAAACTGTTTCTGCTGTTTGCTAAAACTATTTTAAGTTATACTGTTAGTGTATTGAGTTTGAATTTTATCATTAGATTCAAATCTGAAGGCTTGATTTTCATCAACTTAAAAATGCACAAAATCTTATGATATGAAAATACATGCAATAAACTCTAATCCAACCATCAAACTATGCAAAAACAAAACTTGAAATCAACATGAACATAACAACAAAAATAACAAAAGTGTAGAAAATAAAATAAAAGTGCAAGAAGTCAAAGGCAGTAATAACAGGAAGTCAAAGGCAGTAAACAACAAAAGTCAAAGACGGTAGATTGCTCCTTTCAATTCCTTATCTTAATTTTTGCTCAAAAAGATTAAAAGTGATGTCCTAGGGTTTTATTCTTCATCTTGGGTCGTCAATCCAAGTGAGAATAACAAATCTGCATTTAATGTATAAATAAATTTCAGAATTGGCCTCTAATATTTTTTTCACTCAAACCTTTTTAACTCCATCTTGCATTGCCTCCAAACATATAATGTATCCAAACAGACAAAGTATATTGAAAAGGTTACTAAGATGGTTACTAGTTGTGATTTCAATTGTAACCCAATATTTAAACAAGAATGAAAATTAACCTAATCAAAAACACGACTAAAATTATGAACACCACAAAATCAAAGACAAGAACAATTGAAAAGAAATAAACTTTACTAGTGTGAAATTGTTTTACAAAAGATTGAAAATAAAAAGCAGACAATTACATACTAGGATGGATGAGAATTCCTCCTTCTAGTTGACACTTCAAAGTTGGTAGTGTGGCTTTAGGGCTAAGCCTCCTTGATAACTTAAGATGGGGAGACAAAAGAGGAAGAGGTGGAGTGTAGAAATTCTAGAGGTGGGAGGTGGGTAATTCTTCCATGAGGACTATGGGAGAGGGGTGCCCTATTTATACTTTTTCAAGTCCTATTCCTTCTCAAACTCTGAAATCTTAAAAATAATGAAAAAATTGAAAGAAAATAGGCTCCATACAAGGCTTTGGGCGTGACATATCTTTTGGGATTTTTTTTTTCTATTTTTTTTCTTTTTTTCCCTTGCTTACTTTGATTGAAAGTCTCTTTTGGATGCTTTTTTCCTTCTTTGTCTTTGCCACCTTGCATTGAGATCTTTTGAGAGATGAAGCAGGGATAAGAATCCTCTCTTAGAATCAAGCTTGGCCCACATGAGGTGTAGGACTTCCCATTTTATCTCTTTGTATTGTCAACTTTCCTTTTTTGGAAAGTTCTCCTTGTTGGCTCCAAACTTGAAGAGATTTTTTAGATAATTCTCCCTTGATTTTTTTCCTTCATTTTTTCAACCAAAATCTGAGCCAAAACATGTGTTAGACATGGAATAGCTTTCTTGGCATTTTTTTTTCAATTAAATCTTCTCTTTCTCCAAAAAGAACTCTTACGTGGCTTTCCTTATCCATCTTTGATGAGATATTCTTCAAATTCCCTTCAAAATCTCTTAAAAATGTGCAATAGATAAATGGACCCCATCTTGGATGTTTTAAATGTGTACCCCACACATGTGCATGTGTGTGTTGGACCATGAAGCCTACTTTTTGCAATTTTCTTTGTATTTTTTTTCTCTTCAAGTCTTCTCTCCTTTCTCTTAAAAATCAATTCCTTGCCTCAATTCTTTACACATGGGACCCATATCATCAATTTCCTACAAAACAAATGTGAATTCATATGAAAAGACAATTTTACCCCTAGACACAAATGCATGATTGTGGGCCCATTTCTCATGAAATGACAATGAAAATGCACACTATTTTTCATGATTTTATGTGAATGAACTAATGATGATGAAAATTCAATTTAATTCATGAGAAAAATCATTTTGACAAAACTTTCCAAAAATAAACTTTCTAAAAATGGCAGGTTTCATGAATGTATACAAAAAGTGTGATTTTTAACTAAATTATGCAGAGAAATGCTAAAATGAATTTAAAATACTTGAAACCACTAGATCACACTAAATGAGGCTCTTTCAAGTTAATAAGTCCTTAAAATGGTTCAAAATATGTATGAAAATATACATTTTTAGAGACTCATCATACCCCCCAATTAGCGTTTTGCTAGTCCCTAGCAAAGATTGGGAAAAAATATGAGGAATTCATCATAACCTAATCTAACCTAAAGCTAATTGAATACAGGAAAAATAAACATGAATGCAACGCCATTTTCACTGGCACTCTCGACTGTATTTAGCATATGTAGCAAGCCCTTAAACCCCTAAGTTCCCCCTGGTGGACGAGTTGTACCTCGTGAGGGTTTGCAGTGAATATACCCACAAAATTCTCTATTTTTTTAGAAGAAAAACAAAAATAAAGGAGAAAAGAAATTTCCTAAAAGAAGAGTCACTCATATCGGATATTTTTGAAATATGGAATAATTACACTTTCAGACTTTTCAAAGTTCGGTCCACAATTCTATTCTCAAAAACTTTCTCAAATTCAAACCAACTTGCGTGCATAGTGAAACATGTATACATCAAAAACCTATTTTGGATATTTTACAATAATGCTGCAAAAACAGAATTTTTCCTTCAAATAATCTGATCCCTTGAAATTTAGCAAAAAGAAATTTCTTCTCAAAGCTACTAAGACGGCTGCCACTTTACTATTTACTTTGATAGGCCTCTTTTCCCTTAACTCTATCTTTTCGACATAAGGGTTCCCAAGTTCATATGATATAAGAAAAGTTAGAATCCAGAGAGCAAATCTGGTCCTTGTTCTTCCCCACACATACTTACTTGCAAATTCTTACAGACAGTCTTCACTCTCTTACTTATTCCAACGTAGAAATTTTCAAGTTCATATGATATAGCAAAAGTTGGGATCTAAGAAGCAAACTTTGTCTTTACGCATTTCCGTACATATCCCTTAAAAATTTCTACGAACACTCATTGGGCCATAATTCATCATTCTCTCTCTTTTTTTTTCTTTTCTTATGATTGTGCAATGTTTAGGTTCCTTAAACTTTCTAATTAACCCATGTAGCAAGCATTAGGCAGATGACTCCCAAACCAGATGGCTTTAGGGTTTCATACCCTTCCGGGCTTATTAGCTCGAGTTAAAAAAGCTACAAACCCAAACTAATCACAAACTACTCATTATATGCTCTCTTTTTTTTCCCTTTTTTTTTAAAATCAAAAGCAAACACTAAGTGGCAGTTCTCATTTCACTTGAATTAATTCATTTTGGTTCTAATATATACAATTCACCAAAAATGAACCAAGAAACAAAAATATTCTACAAACTAAATTTCAAGTTCACATCATATTCTCCCAAAAAATTCCAAAAACAACATAAATGTTTCTTATATAAAATGTCGAAAAATGTATAAGTGTATGTATCTAAAGAGCAAGTTTTAGTTATCCTCTGATAGATTTCTTCCTTTAGAAAATGCAAACTTTCTTTTTACTTTCTTCCACAAGTATCAAAATTCCATATTTCTATATATCTTCAATTCGCTTCAATTCCTTTGAAAACCTTCTTTTCTAAAATGAAAAATAAATGTTATTAAGAAAATAAAGGTCCTAATTTAAAAAAAAACCTAACTAAATTGATTAAATACTGACTAAAATGATAAAATTGACAGAAAAATCAAAAAAAATTTTGTTTAAATTGGACAAACGTGCTTGTTCCCACCCCCAACCTAAGATGAACATCGTCCTCGATGTTTATGCATGTAACGCAGAACTCTAAAAGTAATATGAGGAAACATAAATGTAAAGGAGGGTGGAGAGAAAAAGCCACTTGAAGATGTGTCTGAGCTGCTCCCTGTCCAAGGTTAGATAAAACAGAAAAACAAGAACAAGAAGGCAAGAAACTACTCTAAAAGGAAATATCTACGCTACAAAGAAAAGAAAAATAACCTAAACTACTGGATTTAAAACCATGAGTCCACCTGGATCCCAAATGAAATTTTCCTCTACACAGTTTACAAGAAGCATAGAAAGAGATGAAACCATGAGGACTAGATTCCTCTTTGATGAAGTGGACTAGGCGATACTGAGGAAAAGTGGGGCACATAGACTCATGTGATTCATCAATTGGTTCATGCATCACACCATCATCCATGTACTCATGTACACCTTTGGATATCCACTGTGTGTTTGTGTGATCCATATTGACAATATCTTCAATGAACGTAGGACCATCTTCAATTCCAAGGGTGGCATTTTGTTTTCTCATTTCAAGCCCTATTTGATTAATCAAAGTCATTAGGCTTTTCATGTGTTGTTCATTATTTTTTTATGGATTGCATGGTATTTTATGTGAACTCAACCAATTTGGCTAAAGTATCTTCCAAAGAATTCTTCAGGCGTGGTGGTGATTCATATGACCATTCAGGCGGTAGGGAATTATGAGGTGCATATAACCAAGGGAAAGAAAGGGATACATATGATGTATCCTGTGAGGGGTAGTCATACAACCCGTCCTGAGTAAATTCTTGGGGATAAGAGATAGGATCCATATCGGGCCCATTTCACCAATTGTCTAGTGGTTGATCATCCCAATTTGGACAATCAGGCGTGGTGGTGGTTCATATGACCATTCAGGCGGTAGGGAATTATGAGGTGCATATAACCAAGGGAAAGAAGGGGGTACATATGATGTATCCTGTGAGGGGTAGTCATACGACCCATCCTGAGTAAATTCTTGGGGATAAGAGATAGGATCCATATCGGGCCCATTTCGCCAATTGTCTAATGGTTGATCATCCCAATTTGGACCACACATGTTACCCATTTCATTGTGGTGATGCCCTTGATTTGACTTTGATTCAGCCTGCCATTGAATTCCCACATCCATATCAGAATAAGTGAATGAGTGTGTGGGGTATGAATAATCACGTAGGACCCTTATTGGTTGATGATTTGAGCTAATCATTCCATTAAACTCCTCCACAAATTCCTCATTGTAATAATGAGCATAGTGATTGGCCCACTTCTGCTCATAAAATCTAGTTGAACAATTCCTTTGATGTAACTTTGCAATTTTTTCTTGTTCACACAAGGCACGCCAGGACTTCGGGCGACCATCAGCATTGATTTTATTCCCATTGATTTGCCCATTGTTAAGTCCCCTTATGTTTGTGGATTTCCACCAATCCATTCTTGGAATCGCTTGTTTTTTTTTTAATTTTTTTGGAAAAATAATAAAAACCTAAGTTATACAAAAAACATCTAAGTAACTCCCTAAGATTGAAAACTTTCCTCTAGTTCTCCAATTTGGTCCTATGAAACCAACTCGGCCAGGTTGGCCATTAGGAAGTGGTAGAGTCACAGATGAACCCGATTGAAGGACCAGTTTCCTGAACAAACAAGCTATCGCGCACTACAGGGGCAAAGGCTTTCTTAGACACCGAGAAGATTAAGGATAGCGATTAGATAACTTTTGGTGTACTTTTTTTTTCCAAAAGAAGTTATGACAAGTTGAAAATACTGACTTTTTTAATTTTAGAAAGTTTCTAAAAATAAGAGTGATATTAACTTTCTAGCATTCCATGCACTTTCCCATTCCAATTAAGGGTGGTTCAGCTTTCCACGTATGTCCTCCTATTTCTAGAAGGATGCCAAAATTAAATTACACCTACAAAGCAATGTAAATAAGGAAAGTTAGAAAAGTTACCTTAAATGACGCTCCCCGGCAACGGTGCCAAAAACTTGATCGTGAGTTCCAAATGCAGAACCGCGATGTAGTAATATCCCAGTAAGTACGGGGTCGAATCCACAGGGAGCTATTTATTTTAAGGTTTCTTTTTCAACTTGTACCTTCCCTAAATAAAAATCTAAAGCTAGCCTACTTTGAAATCTAGCAAATACAAGCATCTTACTTTCCAAAATTAAATTAATTACAAACCAATGAAAAGAAAAGAAACTTTCCTAAATCTTAAAAACCTAAATCTAAAATTTCCTAAACAAAACTAAAATTGCTGCAAAACTAAAACAAAAGTTAGAACTTCCAAAAATAAAAACTAAAATTAGAAACTAACTAAGCTAAACAATGTTAGAAACAAAATAAAAAAAAGTTAAAAACTTTCCTACGTTAGAATTTCCAAAACTAAAAAACTTTCCAATTTAAAATCTTCAATTAAAACAAATTTAGAAAGATTTGTAATTCTGGAAATTATCTAAAAGAATAAAAAACATAAAATTAGAAACAAATTTAAAATTAGAAAGTTAGTAAAATTAGTAATGCAATGCATGCCATGAGATGCTGAAAAATTCGAAATATGAAAAACTAGTATGCTGATGCAAAATTTATGCATGATTTGAACTATTCTAATGCGTCCTAAATTCAAGTTTCATGGCTGGAAATTATGCTCTACTGATGCAAGAAATTAACAAAAAAATGGAAGTGAAAAATGATCTAAAACGAAAAAGTTATGAATGTATGAACATGACAACTTTGCAAAATTCTGTGCAGAAATTCTGATCTGAGTTAACTGATGGGCAAAGTTTAAGCCTCTAGTTCACAAGCCTTCCGAAATTATTTTTGTTTGAAATTCTGGAGAATGAAAGACCACATCCTAAACTTTAATTTTACCAAGTTTAAAAAAAAATATTATGATTAGACTGGTCTACCCACTTCGAACTTTTTTATCAAAAACTATTTCTGCTGTTTGCTGAAACCGTTTTAAGTTATACTGTTTGTATATTGAATCTGAATTTTATCATTAGATTCAGATCTAAAGGCTTAATTTTCATCAACTTAAATATGCACAAAATCTTATGATATGAAAATACATGCAATGAACTATAATCCAATCATCAAACTATGCAAAAACAAAACTTAAAATCAACATGAACATAACAACAAAAATAATAAAAGTGCAGAAAATAAAATAAAAGTGCAGGAAGTCAAAGGCGGTAATAACAGGAAGTCAAAGGAAGTAAACCACAGAAATCAAAGGTGGTAGATTGCTCCTTTCAATTCCTTATCTTAATTTTTGCTCAAAAAGATTAAAAGTGATGTCCTAGGGTCTTATTCTTCATCTTGGGTCGTCAATCCAAGTGAGAATAACAAATCTTCATTAATGTAGAAATAAATTTCAAAATTGGCCTCTAATACTTTTTTCACTCAAACCTTTTTAACTCCATCTTACATTGCTTCTAAACATACAATGTATCCAAAGAGACAAAGTATATTGAAAAGGTTACTAAGATGGGTTACTAGTCGTGATTCTAATTCTCTCCCAATATTTAAACAACAACGAAAATTAACCAATCACAAACAAGACTAAAATTATGAACACCATAAAATCAAAGACAAGGGCAATTGAAAAGAAGCAAACTTTACTAGCATAAAATTCTTTTACAAAAGATTGAAGATAAAAAACAAACAATTACATACTAGGACGGATGAGAATTCCTCCTTCTAGTTGACACTTGAAAAGTTAGTAGTGTGGCTTTAGGGCTAAGCCTCCTTGATGACTTAAAATGGAGAGACAAAAGAGGAAGAGATGGAGTGTAGAATTTCTAGAGGTGGGAGGCTGGTAATTCTTCCATGAAGAATATGAGAGAGGGGTGCCCTATTTATACTTTTTCAAGTCCTATTCCTTTTCAAACTCTGAAATCTTAAAAATAATAAAAAGATTGAAAGAAAATAGGCTCCATACAAGGCTTTGGATGTGACATATCTTTTGGGATTTTTTTCTATTTTTTTTTCTTTTCTTTCCTTGCTTGCTTTGAATGGAAATCTCTTTTGGATGCTTCTTTCCTTCTTTGTTTTTGCCACCTTGCATTGAGATCTTTTGAGAGATGAAGTAGGAATAAGAATCCTCTCTTAGAATCAAACTTGGCCCACATGAGGTGTAGGACTTCCCCTTTTATCTCTTTGCATTGTCAACTTTCCTTTTTTGGAAAGTTTTCCTTGTTGGCTCCAAACTTGAAGAGATCTTCTAGATAATTCTCCCTTGATTTTTTTCCTTCATTTTTTCAACCAAAATCTAAGCCAAAACATGTGTTGGACATGGAATAGCTTTCTTGGAATTTTTTTTTTCAATTAAATCTTCTCTTTCTCCAAAAAGAACTCCTACGTGGCTTTCCTTATCCATCTTTGATGAGATATTCTTCAAATTCTCTTCAAAATCTCTTAAAAATGTGCAACAGATAAATGGACCCCATCTTGGATGTTTTAAATGTGTACCCCACACATGTGCATGTGTGTGTGGGACCATGAAGCCTACTTTTTGCAATTTTCTTTTTATTTTTTTTCTCTTCAAGTCTTCTCTCCTTTCTCTTAAAAATCAATTCTTTGCCTCAATTCTTTACACATGGGACCCATATCATCAATTTCCTACAAAACAAATGTGAATTCATATGAAAAGATAATTTTACCCCTAGACACAAATGCATGATTGTGGGCCCATTTCTCATGAAATGACAATGAAAATGCACACCATTTTTTATGATTTTATGTGAATGAACCAATGATGATGAAAATTCAATTTAATTCATGAGAAAAATTATTTTCACGAAACTTTCCAAAAATAGACTTTTCAAAAATGACAGGTTTCATGAATGTATACAAAAAGTGTGATTTTTAAACAAATTATGCAAAGAAATACTAAAATGAATTTAAAATGCTTGAAACTACTAGATCACACTAAATAAGGCTCTTTCAAGTTAATAAGTCCTTAAACTGGTTCAAAATGTATATGAAAATATCTATTTTTAGAGAGTCATCAGAGTTCCAAGCGCAGAACTGTGATGTAGATTTAAACTGGTGAGACCAGGTCAAATCCACAACGGGCTACGTATTTTAAGGTTCCTCTTTCAACTTGTACCTGCCCTAAATAAAAATCTAAAACTAGCATAATTTAAAATCTAACAGATACAAGCATCCTACACGCCAAAATTAAATTAAATACAAACCAACGAAAAGAAAAGAAACTTTCCTAAAACTAAAAATTCCTAAACAAAACTAAAGTCTTTGCAAAACTAAAACACAAGCTAGAACTTTCAAAAATAAAAACTAAAATTAGAAACTAACTAAACTAAACGATGTTAGAAATAAAATAAACAAAAGTTAAAAGCTTTCCTTAGTTAGAATTTCCAAAACTAGTAAACTTTCCAATTTAAAATCTTCAATTAAAACAAGTTTAGAAAGATAATTTTGCTCTAGAAATTATCTAAAACAATAAAAAGCATAAAACTAGAAAAAAAATTTAAAATTAGAAAGTTAGTAAAATTAGTAATGCAATACATGCCATGAGATGCTGAAAAATTTTAAGCCTAGAAAATTAGTATGTTGATGCAAATTTTATGCATGATCGAACTATTCTAATGCATCCTAAATCTAAGTTTAATAGATGGAAATCATGCTCTACTGATGCAAGAAACTAACCAAAAAAAAAATAAGTGAAAAAGGATCTAAAATGAAAAAGTTATGAATGCATGAACATGACAACTTTGCAAAATTCTGTGCAGAAATTCTAATCTGAGTTGACTGATTGGCAAAGTTTAAGCTTTTGGTTCACAAGCCTTCTGAAATTATTTTGATCTAAAATTCTGAGGAATGAAAGACCATATCCTAAACTTTAATTTTCCCAAGTTTCAAAGAAAAATATTATGATTTGATTGATCTACCGACTTTGAACTTTTTCCAAAAACTGATTCCGCAGTTTGTTGAAACTGTGTTATGTTGTTTGTGTATTGAGTTTGAATTTTATCATTAGATTCAGATCTGAAAGCTTAATTTTCAGCAACTTAAATATGCACAAAATCCTATGATGTGAAAATACATGCAATGAATTCTAATCCAACCATCAAACTATGCAAAAACAAAATTTAAAATCAACATGAACATAATAAGAAAAATAACAAAAGTGCATAAAATAAAATAAAAGTGTAAGAAGTCAAAGGCAGTAATAACAAGAAGTCAAAGGTGGTAAACAACAGAAGCCAAAGGTGGTAGATTGTTCTTTCAATTTCTTACCTCAATTTGGGCTCAAAAAGATTAGAAGTGTTGTCTTAGGGTCTTATTCTTCATCATGGGTCGTCAATCCAAGTGAGAATAACAAGTCTCCATTTAATGAAAAAATAAATTTTAGAATTGGCCAATAATCTTTTTTTTTTGCTCAAATCTCTTTAACTCCATCTTGTATTACCTCCAAACATACAATGTATCCGAAGAAACAAAGTATATTAAAAAGGATACTAAGATGGGTTACTAGTTGTGATTTCAATTCTATCCCAATATTTAAACAAGAATGAAAATTAACCTAATGACAAACATAACTAAAATCATGAATTCCGAAAAATCAAAGACAAGAAAAATTGAAAATAAACAAATTTTACTAGTATGAAATTGTTTTATAAAAGATTGAAAATAAAAAGTAAACAATTACATACCAGGATGGATGAGAATTCCTCCTTCTAGTTGACACTTCAAGGTTGGTGGTGTGGCTTTAGGGCTAAGCCTCCTTGATGACTTAAGATGGAGAGACAAGAGAGGGAGAGATGGCTGTAAGAATCTAGAGGTGAGAGGTGGGCAATTCTTCCATGAGAGAGGGGTTCCCTATTTATACTTTTTTTCTTCTACTCCTTTTCAAAAAAGGTCTCATATGTGGCTTTTTTGCTTTTGGTTGCCCAACAAGTCTTCTAAGTTTGCGATGAGATAAGATTCCTTCTCTTCCTGGAATTCTAAGCATATCCATTTTTCTTAGCTAATACTTGGCAAAGGATTGGGCCCACCTTTGAAGAGATAATCTCAAACCCACCTAAAAATGTATAGTAAACTTCCCGAGGTCATATCTTTGTCATTTTAACTCCGATTGGTGCAATCTTGGATCCTACTCATATCTACTCAAAAGGAGCTTTCCAATGGTAGGTAGATTGCCCAAATCCGATGCTTGGTTTAGAGTTATATCCATTTTAATGTATGATGTCCAAAGAAAAATGGGATTGACTTTCTATTTTTGAATTCTCCTTCTTTGACTTTTTTTTCTTGAATTCTCTCCACCTTAGCTTTCTTTTCTTGCATTAATTTTGAATTCTTACAACAATTGGAGAGTGGGACCTCTTTCTTGAATATTCCATAAGTGTGTCCCCACACATGTGAATATGCACGTGGGACCATGAAGCTGACTTTGTAAATTTTGTTTTTTTCTTCTTTTTCTCTTCAATTCTTCTCTCCTTTCTTTTGAAAATCATTTCTTTGCTTCAATTCTTTGAAAATGGGACCCATATCATCACTTTGCTACAAAACAAATGTGAATTCATATGAAAAGATAATTTCAACGTTAAGATCACAAATGCATGACTGTGGGCTCATTTCTCATGAAATGACAATGAAAATGCACACTATTCTATATGATTTTATGTGAATGAACTAATGATGATGAAAATTTAATTTATTTCATGCGAAAACTAAATATTCACAAAATTTTCCAAAAAATAGATTTTCTAAAAATAGCAGGTTTTATGAATGTCTGCAAAAAGTGTGATTTTTAAATAAATTATGCAGAAAAGTACTAAAATGAATTGAAAATACATGAAACCATGATATCACACAAAATAAGGCTCTTTCAAGTCAATAAGCCCTTAAAATGGTCCAAAATGTATATGAAAAGATGCATTTTTAAAGGCTTATCATTTACCAACTTTGACTTCTTGTTTTTACCACCTTTGATTTCCTGTTTGCACCACCCTTGATTTCAGCATTCTACCACCTTTGATTTCAAGTTTACCACCTTTGAATTCCTGCACTTTTATTTTAATTTCTGCACTTTTTATGTTTATGTTCTTTCATAGTTTTATTTGGGGATTTTTATTGCTAAAACTTGCATTAGTTTTCATGCATATTTCAATTTTTGAAATCATGGTTAAGGATGTTAGTCAAATAAGATTTAGAAATCAGATTTGAAGATTTTTATAATTGATCAGTATTTTGTGCAAAAACAGGCCCATAGTTCAACGAAAAATCTGAATTTAACATAAATAAACTGAGCATAGAATGGTGGTATGTTTGAATCAGTTGTAACACTTGATTTCCTGCACTGCAAGTTGGATAAATTTCAGCATTGAAACCAGTCCAGACTTGTGCAAAAATTAATCTTAACAGGGTTCATGTTGGACAACTTTTTACAAACAGTTTGTACATGTTTATACCAGTCGAATGCCTGATGTTTACAACTGTTTTAAACCTGAAATCAGAACTGAAAACTCAATGAAAACAGTCCAAAATCAGTTCTGAAACAGTGGTGGAAGTTGGCTATTATTCAAGTGATTGTATGATGAATTTGTGAATTGTTTGAGAACTGATTTTCTGTGCTTAGAAAGATTGAAGATTCAGATCTGAAACTGAATTAATTTAGCAATAGAAATCTGATTTCTGAATGTTTATTGGCAACCCATCTTATTCATGCATCATACGATCACATATAGACTATAGTTTATGCATTGGTTAAATTGTTTTTAGAAAGTAGAATCTTCATTCTTCTTGCATCTTGTTTACCTTAGGATATTTAGGTTTCAGATTTGCATTCAATTTTTTTTAGTTTATCATGTTTGAATATATTCATTTTTAATTTAGAAAGCTGCTTTATTTAGTTGCATTGTAAAGTTTTTGGTTTAGTAGTAGACGTTTATTAATTTGATTTTAGATTTTGATGTAGATTTTTTTTTAAATCTTTTTCTAATTTGAATTGATGTTGTAAATCTTTTGTTTTTAGAAAGTGTAGGTTCTTAACTTTTAATTTAGTAAAGTTCTTGTTTTCTTTCACTTTTATGTAATTAGTTTCTAACAGTGTTTAATTTTTATTTTAGTAAGTTTCTAATTTTAGTTTTATTTTATTAGCAGTTCTAACGTGTTTTATTTTGCAGCGAACTTAGTTTTTATTTCTAGGAAGTTTTAGATTTAGGATTTCTAATTTAGGTATTGTTATTGTAATTGCTTAATTCTTAGAAATAAATGTGTTTGTTAGATTTTAAATTAGGTTAGATTTAGAATTTTATTTAGGTAGGTGACAAGTTGAAAACATCTTAAAAATATTGCTCCCTGAGGATCAACCTCGTCTCACCAATTTATTACTACATTGCAACTCTGTACTTAGAGTTGATGAACAAGCCTATTATTACATCCCCTTAAGGATTATTTTGTCCTGAAGGAGAAAATCAATGATATGCTTGAAAAGAGAGTCATAACCTTGGATGGTAAGGGTGACCCTGATCCTGTCCATATTATGGCATTCTAATAGTTTGAACCAATTAATATGGCCCCTGTTGCACTCCTAACGGTTGAATTCCATGTGCCAAACAAACCACAAAATGAAAAAGATCCAGTGCATGTTAAGGTCGGTGCTAGTGGGGAGATCTGGGTGTACCCTAACCTTATTGATGATGAGGACTAGGAGGTACCCAAGGTCAAGCTCACACTGCGACAGAGGAGGGAAGCGAAAAGAGCTCTTTGAATCAAGCAAAAATTAGTTCCAAAGCCATGAAGGGTGCAGCTTTCACCAAAAACACTTTTGTGGTTACAAAAGACGAGCCCATCAAACCGATGAGGGAGCCAATTACCTAGGATGATTTCATGTGCCCTCCTAGCAACAAATCGCCATGTGTAATGGAATCTCTTCGGAAGGATATCTGTCCGATCAGGTGAAGAGACCTTTTGACCTCGATGAGAATGCTCCCTAAGATGATGAGATTAGTTATCTTTTGGATGATATCCTTACAGAGGAAGATCTTCTATTCAATTTTGGTCTTTTTCCGAAGATGACTGTGTCCTTCCATGACCTGAACACCTAGGGGTAGGATGATTGGTCTACTATGCCTAAGCACTCAATATCCTCTTTAGAAAGATGCAATGAAGCCCCAATTTTAGAAAAGTCAGAAGAAGAGAGGGGTGACCCTCCCTTGCCCTTTGATTTGGACTTCAATACAATTCTATCCTATAAGGTAATCGAGCCTTTTGAAACCTTTCCTTTTCCATCGAGGTACATCTCGATCCTCTACCCATAATGGAGCACAATAGTTCTGCCAGTTTGAGGGGACAATCTATGGAGAATGATATAAGGTTTAAACTCGAACTAATCCTAATTTACTATAATTAACCTTATTTTACCTTAATTAATATATAATTAAGCTAATTCAACTCAAATCCCCTTAGGTTTGGGTCATGGATAGATAGTTGGGTCGAGTTCAAACCTTAGTTAGGTAGCAAGGACCTTCTTATGTAATTTAAAGTTATATAGTTTTGCATCATTAAGGCATCATATAATTACATCATGTGTATTTTATTTTGTTGGTCATCTTTTTTATTAGGCCTAGCTCAATTGAGATCGATCTTAGTTTACTTAAATCCCAATTGACTCAAACTGCAAAATCTAGGAAACTAATAGGACCTACTTGCAGTTACAGAAAAATTTGGATTTAAAAACCCATTTTAGTGCTCCTTCTCTGCATCTCCTTCTGCCTTTTTGCTGGAGCAGCTTTTTCACCCCTACTTCCTTTCTTCTAATTGCAATCTCCAAGTGAAGGAGAGGTTGCATGTGCTACTAAAGTAAAGGGCACCTCTTTCAACCTCCATCATCTTGTTTTTACTGGGAATCTTCATTATCTTCTTCCCTTAGGAGCTATAAATTCCATCTCTTCTTCCTTTATACAGCTCTCCAAGGTGAAGATCCCATCACACTACACCATTTCTTGAGTTTATAAAGTCAAGGAGACTTAGTCTAGTAGCATGCATGTATCTCATGCTCATTTCTTTCAATGCATTTCTTAGAGGCTTTCTCCACAATCATACCAAGGGAGACGCTTGATTTGGCTAAAGCATTGAAATTAGAGACAAGTATAAGTGCATATGTACCACATGCATGGTTTATTATGTTGATTCTTGATGAGTTCTCCATTAATGCTAAGTTATAGCTCTTCTACCTTGAATTTCAAAATCTAAATGGTTTATGAGTTAATGAGTGAAATTAAGAATATATGATAGAATGATTGATGTTAAAGAAGTGTAGAATGGATATCAAATGGATGGGGAACAGAGGTTCCATGCGGGTATTAAAATGAAAAAGAAGAGTACTTATAGAAAAATTTCAAATTGGAATTCTGGAAAAGCGCTTCAGTGCATGTGAGTATGCATACGAGTGCCCATGCAAATTTCTGACAAAAAATGGTTTAGTAGTCATTGTCCAGAGATAGAGATGAAACGTGCTTGAGCACGTTTGGGCCACGCAAGAGTGCGTGTATAGAGAACTAATGAAAAATTTCATTAGTCGAAACTTTATTGAAAAAGAACCACGGCGCACGAGCCCGCCTGGGGCTGCTCTCAAGCTCGCCTGGCTAATTTTGAAAAGCCGTTGTAAAATCACTTTTAACCTTTATTTAAGGCCTTAGAAAGTTGAATTAAAGCCAATCTTACCATTAGGATTTTAAGTACATTCAAAGACCATGTAGGACCTTAAAAGTAGTACTTTACCTCAATTAAATTAGCCCAATGGTAATTAAATACTACGAAGGAAGAGTATAGAGCTATAACTCATTTCCTCTTGATTTTCTAGTTAGTTCTGATATCATATCATGGGTGTTGGTATAAGATGTGGTGTCCATTACCTATACAATGTAATACTAAGATTTTGGTAATACAATGACACCAGAAGTTTTATGAATACACCGTATTTAATGATTAAGGAAACATGAATTATCTTAGCTAGGGTTGGCTAGTAAATATCTTTGTTAACCACTCAATGTAGATACATTCATATTGTTTAAGTAAACCTTCCCCTCAACATGATCTAATCATGTACCTATTCTTCATGGTGAACCATGAGGCAAGATCGGAGGTGGAGCTTTTACTGTGCATGGGTAAAAGGTTGAAAGGGTTCCAGCTCTATTAATTTATTTAAGTATGCATTGTTTAAATAATAGTCACTTCATTTAATTATGATTTTATGACTGAACACGATCTCAAGACTATTATTTGTTTTTGTAAAAGAATGGATTGATCACTACATATGATAAGTGTTTGAAGTATGAATTCTCATCAGATTTGAGACCACTGAGTCGGCAACACTTAACTTGTACACATAGGAGGTTCGACGGGATTGAATGAGGGTGTTATATATGTTACCTACTGCAGTAGTTGTATGAAATTTGGTCGGTGCTCTTAGGGTAACTAAATGGTCTTGGCCTCACTGCTAGTGATTTCCCAAAGTAAGATATGCTTTATCTAGAGAGAAGATAGCCATGTAAATACCAATTAGTATGTGATTATCTTCCATAAATGATTCTTTATTCATGCTTATTCACATGTATAATATGCTTAGCTTTCGATTATTGCTCTCTTTTAATCAATACGCTTTTTAATTCAATTGATACATCATGATAGTCTTATGTACTTTTATATTTGCTTAACCGTCGTGTTAACAGTACTACCCTTGGTGTTACAGGTATAGAGCCTAATGCTAATCTGGCAATTGATGTGCCCCCAAAGGGAACCCTAACGGTACCTCGTGGTATAGATGAGTGCAATGGAAATGATGTTTTTTATTAGTCATCCTACATAGAACGACATGAGGGTCTTTTAGGCACTATTAGTGGATAGCCATGGTTCAGCTTGTAAAAGACCATGCCATCATCATTATGTCATTTTGGAGTCACCATTGATGGACATATCATTTTGAATTATGTTTGTGTTTAAGTATTTTATTTTTCATGTGCATGTTGATGGTTAATCTATAGACTTGGGATTAATTTCATGAATGAATTGTGGTTTATTAATACCTATGATGAATTACTAGTGAATTCTCCAAGTATTCACTTAATTATGCAAAATGATCGTTATGTGTATATCGATCTTCCTTATACATACCTATGGAGTCTCCCTTGTAGCTGTTCAGACATATCTTGATATGGTACAGATTGCTAAGGGTTATGTGTCCCGTGCCTAGGGATTTACTCTAATCCCGAATTCTCAGGTTTAGGGTGTGACAAAAGACCTTACCCAAAGATCTTCAAGGGACCATATCCAATTGAATGGTCATAAGAATTGTAATGCGTGTGCAGTGTTACTTATACAAAATTTACAGAGGAAGAAATAAAGTCTGAGACCCTCGAACATCTTATGGGCATGATTCAAACTCTTGATAAACTAGAGAGGAAGCTCCTGCGAACTACTACCATGATGGTAGCGAGTTTCAACTAGCCATCCACCTTGGTAGGAATGGGTGAAGAGATGGTTGAAGGACTATGCTTGTTGTTCCCTAAGGCAGAGGAGGTTTTTATAACAAAGAATGGCTTCCATCGAAATGATGACGAGCCTCAAAAAGCCAAAAAGGGTACTGTTCTAGTTGAGCCTACAAGGCTAATTATGATTAGCCTTTAGCTTTTTCTTCTTTTGTAAACCCCACTGGTGGCAATTTTGATGGAAATGTACCTTCCCTCATCAATAATAATGTAAGATCCAAGGAGCTTTTTAAGTATGATATTTTTGAACAACTTGCATATATCACTGTAAGAATGCACATCCTGGACTTACTTCTAATGTCAAAAGAAACATGGGACAATTTCATACTAGAATTGCAAGAAATCAACATGGCAAACCAATTACATGTTTTAGAAGTGTATTGTATAGAGAAAGAGTATCACAAGGTGAAAGCGAAGAAGCCCAAAAAGTCTTGTGAGGAATGTCTGTCCATCCATAATGCTTCGAAGGCAGTCATTTTTTTTTCTCTGAGGAGGACATGCTGTTAGGGGAAACTAAGCATGCAAGACCCTTGTATTTATGACGTACATATGATATGGCGATCAATATGTTGCAAGTTGACACAAGATCCACTCTAAACCAAATCATTTTGCCGGCCTTTGTAAGAAATTAGCATTCTAACTAGTAAGCTTATCATCAGCAATGCGTCCATGCAAGGGTATAACAGTGAAGGATAGAAGCCCATTGGAAAGATCAGAATTAGATTCCAATTGAAGGATTTAGTCTCTGAAGCAACTCTACATGTTGTAAAAACGAGAGCATGTTATAACATTCTTTTAGGAAGGTGGTGGCTTTATGACTATGCTATGGTGCCTTGTGATAAGTCCTTGAAATGCATCATTTCATGTACATTCTAGGGCATTTAAAGGACTTATGCGTTAAAAAAAATCTCTTCATTTAGTTAGAAATCATCTGTTTATGATTTGAGCATCATTATAAAATTTTCATGCAAATTCATTCAAAAATCACATTTTTCATAAAATCATGAAACTTTCCATTTTTATATTTCTATTTTTAGAAGGATTTTCAATATCTTATTTTTATGATATAATTTCTCATCATCATTAGTTAAATCATAGGAAATGGTGTGAATTTATAGTGTCATTTTATGTGAATTGGGCCACATTAGTGCATTCGTGACTTTTGGACGTCAAAATTGTCATTTTAATTAAAAGTTGCTTTTGTGTCTAGCGAAAATTGAAGACAAGGGCTCCACTCTTCAATTGTTGCATGAATCTAAATTTGGATTGCAAGAACTCAAATTGGAATGAATGAAGGAAAGCCATGGTGGATAAAATTCAAGAAAAGGACAGTAAAAAAAGAAGAGATAAAAAATGAAAAATCAATGCCGTTTTTATTTGGATAGCAATGATTAAAACTATCATAACTCTCATACCAAGTGTCGGATCAGGACAATCTAGGTACCTTGGAAAGTTCTTTTCGAGTAGACATCTATGGAACCAAGATTGTACCAAACGGAATTAAAACAATGAAGTTTTGAACTTTGGAAATTGGCTCTATATTTTTAGGCGGGATTGCATAAAATTGAAGTTTTGTTTTCAATTTAGAAAGTGGGTGTAGAGAAAACTATGTGGAACATAGAATCTTTCTACTTATTATATATTTGCTAAATTTTGGCCAAAGAAGGAGACCAAACATTACAGAAAGGATTAAGGGGGGAGTTGCACAACACCACAAGCTTTCTCTCTTTCTTTCTCTCTCTGTCTCTCCATCTTTCTTCCACCCCAAGATGGGTTAGGCCAACCCTCTTAGGACCCATCACCATCCATCCATTCCACCATCTTCTCCATCCTTGGAACAAAACTTGAAGTGAAGACAAGTTCAAAAGCTAGGTGAGCAACAAATCTTTCTTGAAGTTCATGATCCTTGGGTATGATTGATGTAATTGTTTCAATTCAATAAAATTGAATTTATTGCTTATTTGAATAAGTTTTTCATTACTAAACAAAGTTAGTGATGTCATCGTTCTCACCATAAAGTCAACGTCGTATGTTTATGAGTAGTGATAGTGCGTATTGGGTACGGTGGATCTACATTTACTTTGATTCCATCAAATAAGATTTTAAATGCAGAATTAAAGAATTGAAATCCATCTTTTCTCTTTTATTTTATTGCATTCTACTTTTATTTTCAAATTTATTTTATTCACTTTTACTTTCATTCAATTTGTTGCAGTTTTTAGTTTCTAAGATTGTTTTAAATTAGGAATTTTATATTAGGTTTTAATTCTGATTTGTAATTTTAATTTTAGATTTGAGATTGTAATTTTAATTTAATTTTCAATTTAGTCGGACATTATTTTGTATGGATTTTATTAGGATAGTACTAGTTTTTCAATGTGATAGGTTATGAGATATATAACTCCTTGTGAATACAATCCCGACTCACTGGGTAAAACTACAATTGAGGCCTTATACTTGGGGCCATTGATCACTTCACTATCAATATCTTAAGTATGTTGATGATGAAGGGGGAGTTCATCACGTCTTTGTGTCTAAAATGTTGTTCAAAGGGAGGGAGGTTTACTTCACCGATGAAGCAATGTACGAATATAGGCCAACTAAACCCAGTCCTCTGTCTGACAAAGGGAAAATGGTGGTAGAACAAAAAAAAACCGTCATTAACTGAAGGCAGTAATCCTCCAGCTCGCAAATCGACAATATGATTTAATAATACCCCTCAGTCAATATAGATAAGCCTATGGCAAGGAAGATAGCTAGGCCCTTGATCATCCAAATCTCTTTTAAGCCAGAACAAGCTTTTGTCATTAAAACCCGAAGCGCCAGGAAAGCAATGATGGTCACATCACCCATTCCCAACCCATTGTTGACCATAGGGATGCAAAGGTGGAAAGTTTCATTCCTAAACGGAAGTAGACACATCCAACACGACTCCGTGGTTAGGTGCACCATGAAAATTTCGAGATTCAGTGATCCTAGATAAGGTTTAGCAAGTACTTATACCTAGAACAAGCCAGGCTTGAGAGTGTCATTGAGCTAGTTAGGCCAAGACAGTCAAGAACTGGGAGACTCAGTGCAAAAGTTCATCACCTCATGAGTGGATATGGTTTATAGATGCATAGATATCCCCTCTAAAAGGACTTGTATCTCAATGTGCAAGTGTGGGCTTCATTGTTACATTTGTTGACACCTGATATTCTAGAAGTTTAACTCTTATGAGGAACTATCTGTTGTCACAACCCAAGCCCAAGGATCATGGGTTTAGGGTCAATCCTGAGGCGTGACATGCATACTCCTGTGCAATTCACATTTGAACTGGGGTCAAGATAGAATTACACAAGGGATATTCACATAGATGTCTGAAGTGCTTTGAACAGACATCTCTCCAAGCATTCATAACGCGAAAGCTTGTAATATCACAAGTAATGCTATTCCCAAGATATCAATTCATGAAACATTACATTAACGTAACAAAATAAAGAGACTACATGACATAATTATGAAAAGTCTGTACAATGGTTAAAACATGACTTATACAAAGCTGAGATGAGGTTTATAGGCATGAACAAAATGATATACATATCCTAGAGTGAGAGAAATCATGGATGCTACATGATAAAATAAAACTAATGCAGAGTTACCATATCCTATTCCCCAAAAATCCCAAAATAGAACACTCGGATGTTTTTGTTTTGTACTTTATGGAGGGATCAATCAGAGTTTTTCTACTATCCACTAGTCGAGGCCTGAAGGGACCTTGTGGATGTCCTCTGATTTCTCCTCAATCTTCGTAAGATCGGGACAGGAATCTAAGCCTATAACACCATTAAACAACATGTGAATAAGTCTATTTAACAAAGTATAAGCATAATTACAGAAATACGTGTTGTATCTACAGGAATCATTAACAAGTGATCATAGAGGTTAATTTTGTATAGAAGGCATGTTGTGCATTGACATAAGCATGCTATAAAAATCAATAAGATGAAATACTTCATTAATTGGCTACTGTATTTGCTATATCCTCCCTTTAAGGATCTTTGCATAGAGAACACATCGACTTGACCAAAGGTACGAATGGGTCTCTACATACATGGAGTCCGTAAGCTCCAAAGGCACACTGCAGTGGCACCATATCAATATACTACACCAAAGTCAACCCTGTCGGTTATCATAAGGCTGAAATTGAGTAAAGCTAGACCATTTCGATTCATGTAATTAAATTTAAGCAAATTATGCAATTCGTTTCATTAAAAACCATACATATGTTCGTTAAGAAATATACATTATATGTTCAATGCGTTCTTACTCAATTCAATAATGATAATAGGGGAGAGTATATCAATAAACATTTTAAGTAAAATCAACTCATACTTTCAATTCAAAGTCATTCCAATAAAGATAATAATGATAATCCAATATGCTATGCCTTTCAAATTAATAGAGTCAAGGTCATTTACATTCCAACCCTATTCTAGTCATCCATTGTTTAAAATCATGGAAAATGATATAGTTTTAAGTTATCTGATACATGGTTGTCTTTCTTTTGGTGTCACATTATGTATGGAATGTATATGAAAGTCTTTTAAACCAATACTCATGGGGAGTTGCTAATAAATGGACAACACCATATAAATGAGTCTCAGCACTCAAGATCATTCATATTGAGTAATTTTCCATTGGCCCAAATGATTTGGGTAAGGATTACAAAAACTAAGGTCATACAAAGTCTTCTTAATATCCCTAATTTTCCTAAGTTTTCAAGGTCTATAGATTAGTCATGGGTTGCCTACAGCTTGGCCATAGATTACACTATAGTTGAGTCGTTATATCATTATTGTTCACCTGCACCTACAGTTGAACCGTAGAATGGCCTACGACTTAGCCGTATGGTGTCTACAGCTGAGTTACGGTTGAGCTACAGTTTAATCGTAGCACATTCCAAAGCTTAGCCATAGAAGAAACTGTAGTTTTTGGCTTTCCGGATTCTAAGTCGTAGCATGCTTACTGCTTAGCCGTAATCTTTAGAAATTCTGAAACTAAGTCAGTTACAGAAGACTTCTTCTCAATCCAAAAATGTTGGGATTCTGAGTGCATGTATACCACCTAATTTCAAGAAGTCATTTAACATTTTTAAATTCATTGCATGATTCAATTAACATTCTAATCGTAATCATGCATATAAAACAAAATAAAGGGGTTGAAAAATCATATTTAGAGTTTAATAGATTTACATGAATCAAATTATACTAACATGCATTAAACAATAATTAGATTATACTTACCTTGACTTAGAGTTTAATTCACTATCCTTCTCATGGCTAAACTTGAGAAGAATAAAACTACACTTGACCCTAAAATGACATGCATCTAAAGAAATGAGGAAGGATATGAGTGCATATTTGATCAAGGAGTCTTCTTGACTCCATTAACTTAACAGATTTGTAAATGGGTAAAAGATCTCACCTTAGGAACTAGTTTGGAAAAAGAGATGCTCAACTCTTACACTATATTAGTGTGGGGGAGAAGTAGAAGGCAATGGAGCTGATGATGAAGACCTTCAAATAACATACAAACTACTAATCCCTTGATTTGATGAGGAATGATGATATAAGGAAGAAAAAAGAAGAGTTTTGGAGAAAGAAGAGTAAGAAGGAGAGAAGAAGTTGAATGGCTATAGGTAGTCTCTTAGATATTTATGAATTTCCTGAAGTTTATAAAAAAGCCCATATTGTTTACTATATTTTTGAATTAAGTCAAATGAGGGTCTAACTAATAGAGACAAAGTCAACTACGTTCAAGTCAAGTATGAGAGTTGACGAGCTCAATGAGACAAATGCAATAACATCAACATAATGCATGTATGACGTAAAATCATGCAATCAGAAATTACAAAAAAGGGTTTCTATCTACATAGTGAAGGTTATACTCAATCCAATTACCTATCCATGGCCTAAACATGACCCACTAAGACAAAACAAGTTAAATATATCCTAATGACACATTAAACATCGTTATTTAGGCTATTTCTATCTTAACATGCTTAAATGGGATCAAAGTGTTACACCATTCCCCACTTAGGAATCATTTAGTCTTTTAAATGAAATATACATGCTTAAAGAGGTCAGGATATTGTCGAGCCATCTATTCCTCTAGCTCCCATGTTGCTTCATTAGGACCATGGTGCTCCCAAAGGACCTTTTCCCATCATATGGTCCTTGTATGTAGTACTTGCTCCCTCATGCCCACGATACGGAGTGGACGCTCAACGTAAGATGCATTCGGCTCAATTTGGACATTATCATATCGAATGACGTGGGTAGGATCTTTGATATACTTGCAAAGCATCGATACTTGAAATACATCATAAACTCTAGAGAACTCAACAGGAGGTGTTAACCTGTAGCCAAAATCACTAACTCTACTCTTGATTTTGAACAAGCCTACGTACCTTAGAGCCAACTTGCCCTTTCGGCCAAAACGAATCGTACCCTTCGTAAGAGAGACCTTTAGAAAAACCTAAACACTAATATAAAGCTCCAAGTCTCTTCTATGAGTATCAGCATAGCTATTCTGTCTTAAATGAGCAACTTTTAGAATTTTATCACTTTTTGCACTTTTTCGGTAATTTCAGTGATGATAGTTGATCCATAAAAACTTCTCATTCCTACTTCTTCTCAACAAACTGGACTCCAGCATTTATGTTCATATAATACTTCAAATGGAGTCATGCCAATGCTTTCATGGAAGCTGTTGTGATATGCAAATTTACACAATGAAAGATGCTTATCCCATTCCTGATCAAAGTTTAGGACTCTAGCACAGAACATATCTTCTAATGTCTGAATAGCGTGTTCGGACTGCCCATCAGTCTATGGATAGTATGCGATACTGAAATTAAGTTTGGTACCCAAAGCTTCTTGGAAAGCTTTCCAAAATGATGATAAAATCTACTAACATGGTCTAAAACTATAGATACTAGCATACCATGTAATCTTACAATCTCATCCATAAACTTTTTAGCCATCTCTGAGAATGTCATGCCCTTCTTGAATGTGATAAAATGCATTGACTTTGTTAGTATTAGTGTCTTTATAAGAATGTGTTGTCAATTACATGACCCATGTCTAGTCTAGCTCTAGAAAGATCAAGTTACATCTATGAAGATCAAGATCAAGCTAGATCAAAGAAGCTCAAGGTCTATCAATGAAGATCAAGCAAGTTCAAGGAAGATCAAGATCAATCAAGTCCATCATCTAGAAGACCTTCTATGAGTGCCAAGGGATAAGGTAACATTGACTCTTAATGTCCGTAGAAATAGAATGGGAAAAGGGTCTCTAAACACCCTATTTTTTAATTACGGCTTGGACCACGACTAAGCCGAAAATTCTACGGCTCACTCTCCAGAGAGATGTTTTTGAAAAATTTGTTCTATGGTTGACTCTATAGCTGCACCGTGAAAGTAATACGGCTAAGCCGTAGTATGATTCACAGCTAAGCCCTAAAGTTTACGGGCCACTTTCCAGAGAGTAGTTTTGAGATATTTTTGCTTATGGCTGATCCACGGCTAAGTCGTAAGGTGCTCACGGCTAAGCCGTATAAGGATTTACGGCTAAGCCCTAAGCTTAACCGTAAGAAGGAATAATGTTGAATCTGAGTCAAACTAGCCGTTGGATGTTGTCAGAGCATACGGCTAAGCCGTAGGCCATTTTGTTCTTAGCCGTAGACCTAACCGTTGGAGCTTCTCTGTATTTAAAGAGGACCTCTCTTTTCCTCCAACTACAGAGATCAAACTGAGAAAACCTCCAACATAGCTGAGCTTTTGCTTGATTAGTAAAACCATACTAGAAGTTCCCACAACCACCTTCTCTACAACTCTTAAAGTGCCATTATTGTCCTAAGAAGAGTAGTTGTGCATTTAGGGAAGGCTTCATTCAATCTGAGAAAATCTTAGCCTTCCAAACCTTTATAAAACCTTTTCCCTTGGCTGAACACTCATCTGAAGATCTTCATCACCAAGGACCAAGCACAAGAGGTCAAAGCTTGGAGGTAGTCTTTCAAGCTTCAAGGGCACCACTCAAAAGCTAAGGTATACAGTTCCTTGTTTGGGTGTTCTACTTTATTTCAATTTTCTCTACTGTATATGGTGGAAAACAAACCACCACATCAAAAATTGTTGGAGTTGGTGGATTAGATCAAGGATCAACTACCTGATCAAAAAATCCATTTGGTGGAAGACAAACCACCGGATAAAAAATTGTTGCAAGAGGTGTTTGTTATGTAAGTATCTCATATCCAGTGGAACCAAGAGAGATTGCTCTTGAGAGTGGATGTAGGTCTAGACTGAACCACTATAAATTTCTATGTTTATGTCTTGTTGTGTGTGGTGGATGCCTTATAGCCTTATTTACTTATGTCGATCATCTTTTTGAGCTATATCTTCCTTGTTCTAGTAGTATCTCTATACACTGTCAGCACACACAACTCTGAGCATCTTTCTTGATCGTGCTTGTGGACTCTTAATTTTAATTGCACACTAATAAAACCTCATATCTGGATAGAAATTTCTAATAGTCCTATTCACCCCCCCTCTAGGACTTGGTGAGATCTAGCTGTAGCATTTTTCAATTGGTATCAAAGTGGGTTACTTCTTAAGGGTGTAATAGCTTGAAGTAGATCCTTCTTTTGCTAGATTCACTATGAATCCTGAAAGAAGCTCTATTACTCGGCCTCCTTTCTTTGATGGAACAAATTACGCCTTCTGGAAAGCCCATATGACAGCATTTTTGAAATCCATGGGCTGGGCTGTTTGGAAGGCTGTAGAGAAAGGCTGGACGAAACCCACTGAAGAAGTGGCTATAAATGGTGTCACAACCATTAGACCATTGGATCTAGCAAGATGGTCTGCTACTCAGCTGCTTCTTAGACAAAACAATGCTAGAGCTTACAATGCTATAGTGTGTGCCATGAATCAAGAAGAGTTTAAAAAGATCATGACAACCACTAATGCAAAACAGGCCTGGAGAATCCTTGAAGTTACTTATAAGGGTACCTCTGTTGTCAAAAGATCTAAACTTCCGATGCTCACCAGTCAGTTTGAAAACATTCGCATGGAAGATAATGAAATGTTTACTGACTTTCATACAAAGCTCATGAAAATTGTAAATGAAATGTGGGCTCTAGGGGAAACTCTTCCGGAAGGTAAAATTTGTAGTAAAATCTTAAGATCACTTCCGAAAAGATTCAATCTTAAGGTAACCTCTATAGAAGAACACAAGGATTCAGAACAAATGAAAATTGAAGATTTAGTGGGATCCCTTCAGACCTTTGAACTAAAATTTAACAATGACAAAAAGAAATCAATTGCACTAATCACTTCTCACAACACATCTTCTTCTAAAGATGACATAGGAATAACAATTGATGATGCGGATGAAGATGTGGCTCTTTTGGCTAAAAGATTTTTAAAGCAATTTAAGAAAAAGAGAGTGAAAGATTTTAAAAATGAAAACATTAATGATAAACACAAAGGTCAATCAAGTTCCCTCTCTAGAAGTAAGCATAAGGAGCCCATGCGTTATAGGTGTAAGACATTTGGACACATATCCACCGATTGTCCACTAAAAGAGAGTGACCAAAAAGAAGAATCTAGTAGCCACTTAGGATGATTCATCTGAGTCAGATTCTGACTTAGATGAATCACATCAAAATGAATCGGACAAATGTACAGTTCTGATGGCTACCGCTACAACATTCAACTTCTCTGAGGAAATGATTAAATATGAAACATCACATGAAGAAATCTCAGGAAGAATATGAAAACTCAGGTGATGAGGATAATGAAAACACCATGGATTCCTATGAACTACTTTATGAGGGAACGTGTAGACTGGTTGAAACTGTAAGTAACCAACAAAACAAAATTAAGAATTTAAAAGAAAAGGTTGATAGTATTAATGATGAAAAGGAGGAATTAATCAAAGAACTTGAAAGAGTAAAAGCCCAGTTATCAACAGAAAGAGAAAATGTAATCAAATTAAGAGAAAATGAAAAAGCAGTTTGGAAAATAAAAGATGAAAATAATGCTCTCCACAATGAAGTGGCTATTCTGAAACGATATAAAGAAAAGTATGAGTACAGATTTACCCAAAATGATAAGAAGTACATTAGACTATTCAAACTTGGAAAATCTTATAAGGATATGACCGGTCTTGGATATGACAAAAATGTTAATCAGTCTCCAAGTTCCGGAACTGTCTTTGTCAAAAGTGCTCTAGAAAAGAAAGATATCAGTGTTAAAAACATTTTGGATAGAGCATCTACTAGTACTCATACTATTTCATCAAATGTCATTTGTCATTATTGTGGAAAAAGGGGTCATTTCAAAATGGAGTGAAATTTGAGAAAAATTCATTATAACATAAGTTTAAAAAATAAGAAAAACACTTCCAAGAAAATGAAACTTGAAAACAAAGTGCTAAAGTCTCAAATAACCAAGTTTCCCTTGAACCAAAAGATGAATAATTTGTTAAAAGAAGTCCAAAAGTTAAGAGATGAAGCAAAAATTAGAGCAAACATTTTTTTCCCCAACATAAAAATTTCAAGTGAAACATCAAAAGCCAGTTGGGATCCCCATTACTAGTGCACTTAAGTGGATACGTAAAAACAAGAATCTAGTGGTCCACACAGCTTTTAAAGCTGCAGATCAATCAAAATGGTATTTGGATAGTGGATGCTCAAAATATATGACTGGTGATAAATCATGTTTTTCTAAGATGATTGAATTCGATGGAGGCATGGTTACTTTTGGAGATGGTAGTACTGCCAAAATTGTTGGTAAGGGAACTTTAAATGTTCCAAACCTACCACCTTTTGAGAATGTTCTGTGTGTTGATGGGTTGATACATAATTTACTTAGCATATCTCAAATCTGTGATAAAGACTATACTTTGAACTTTAGTAGTCATAATTGTGGGATCTCAAGGAATAGAAAGATAATCTTGAGAGGTCTTAGAACTACCGACAATTGTTATGTGGTAGGAAAATCAAATACTTCATCCTCCACTTCTTGCGTATTGACTAATACTAATGAAGCTAAGTTAAGGCATCAAAGACTTGGGCATGTAAACTACAGGGACTTATCCCATTTAAACAAATATATTGAAGGACTGCCCAAGATCAGTAGCTAAGAAAAGATGATCTGTGGAGAATGCTTTCAAGGAAAACAAATTAGAAGTGCCCATAAAAGGGTGAATGCTATGAAAACTTCTCGACCTCTAGAACTTATTCATATGGACCTGGTTGGACCAACAAAAAGAGAGAGTCGAGGTAAGAAAAGGTACTTTCTTGTCATGGTAGATGATTACTCCAGATTCACTTGGGTTGCATTATTGAGAGAAAAATCAGAAGCATTTGGAGAATTTAAAAGGATAGTAAAACAAATTCAAATTGAAAAAGGCACTTCAGTAGCCCAAATAAAAAATGATCATGGTGGAGAATTTGAAAATGATCAATTTGACAAGTTCTGTGAGAAATATGGGATTCAACATAAGTATTCAACACCTAAAACTCCACAACAAAATGGGGTAGCTGAAAGAAAGAATCGAGTTCTTCAGGACATGGCCACAAGTAAGAATCTTCCTAGAGACTTGTGGGCTGAAGCTGTTAATACTAGCTGTTACATCATCAACCGAGTCTATCTTAGGACTGGTACAAATCAGACAGCTTATGAATTGTGGCATGGGAAGAAACCAAATGTCAAATATTTTAAGGTCTTTGGAAGTAAATGTTACATTCTGAAGGATAGAGAACAATTGAGTAAATTTGACTTGAAAAGTGATGAAGGCATATTGTTAGGCTATTTGACACAGAGTCGAGCCTATCGTGTTCTAAATATGAGAAACGGAGTCATCCAAGAGTCAATAAATGTTATTATAGATGATGAATCCACAGTCTCTAATGATGTTGATGAAGTGGAAGTTCCCTTAATGACTGAACCCACACGATCCACAGTAAAAACTGATGTTCTTACTTCCACTGAAAATTTGGTGAATATAAAAGATCATCCTAGAGAGCAGATTATTGGTGATCGTTTAACAGGTGTAAAAACTAGGAAACAATTGGAGAACATTATGAGTCACTTGTGCTTTACTTCTATTTTAGAACCTACATGCATTGATGAAGCCTTTTCAGACAGTGATTGGATAAAAGCAATGCAAGAAGAATTGAACCAATTTACAAGAAGTGACGTTTAGTACTTAGTTCCAAGACCAAAGGATAAAAATGTGATAGGCACTAAATGGTTCTTCAAAAATAAACTTGATGAAAATGACATCATTGTTAGGAACAAAGCAAGGTTGGTAGCATAGAGATACTCTCAAATTGAAGGTATTGATTTTGATGAGACCTTTGCTCCAGTTGCCCGTTTAGAATCAATTAGGATTTTGTTATGTATAGCTTGCTTTTTAAAGTTCAAATTGTATCAAATGGATGTTAAAAGTGCCTTTCTAAATGGAATTTTGAATGGGGAAGTGTATGTTGAACAACCTAAAGGTTTTATGGACACAAAATTCCCTAATCATGTGTTTAGATTAAAGAAAGCTCTGTATGGTCTTAAGCAAGCTCCACGTGCTTGGTATGAAAGATTGACAAAATTCTTGTTAGATAATGATTTTCAAAGAGGTAGTGTTGATCAAACTCTTTTCATCCAAAAAACAAGAGAGTCAGTTTTAATAGCTCAAATATATGTAGATGATAACATATTTGGCTCTACGTGTAATGAATTGACTGCTCAGTTCTCAAATCTAATGCAATCTGAACTCGAAATGAGTATGGTTGGTGAACTGAATTTCTTCTTAGGTTTGCAAGTCAAACAATTATGTGATGGTATCTTCATTTCCCAGTCCAAGTACGCAAAGGAATTGGTAAAACAATTTGGTCTAATGGCTGGGAAACATGTCAAAACCCCCATGAGTACAACCATCAAACTTACTAAAGATGTTAATGGTAAAGGGGTTGACTCAAGCCTATACAGAAGTATGATTGGTAGCCTGTTATACCTGACTGCAAGTAGGCCAGACATAGCATTTAGTATGGAAACGTGTGCACGATATCAATCAGATCCGAAATAATCCTATCTGACTGCTGTAAAAAGAATCATCAAGTATATTGTAGATATAACTGAATATGGTCTGTGATATCCTCATGACTCATCATCTTCCATTACTGGATATTCAGATGTTGATTGGGCAGGAAACTTAGATGATAGAAAATCCATAAGTGGCGGCTATTTTTATGTTGGAAATTGTCTAGTAGCTTGGCATGGTAAAAAGCAAAATTCTATATCTCTTTCCATTGTAGAGGCTGAATATATTGCCGCTGCAAGCTGCTGTTCTCAACTCTTGTGGATGAAGCAGATGCTTATGGACTATGGCATTAAGCAAGGAATAATGAGCTTGTATTGTGATAACACTAGTGCTATACATATTTCTAAAAACCCTATCCAGCACTCTCACACAAAACATATTGATATCCGACATCATTTCATTAGGGAATTGGTTGAAGAAGAAATCATTGTGCTTGAATATATTCAGACTGAACATCAACTTGCAGACATCTTGACCAAACCCCTTGATGTGTTAAAATTTGAAAATTTGAGGAAATATATTGGTGTTTGCTGTTTGGATTAATTTGCGTTTTGCCCAAGACCTACGGCTAAGCCGTAATTCATTTCACGGCTAAGCCGTAATTTCTCTACGGTTAACCCATATTTGCGCATACTTTACCCTAAGACTCAACTGCCAGGGTTTATGGCTCATGCATAAAATACTCTACGGCTAAGCCGTACAGTGTTATTTTCGTCCTCGTTCTATGGGCCGATTTGTACTTAAGGCTGTCTCCTCGTTTCTTTCTTTTTCACTGCGCCTGGTTCTATTTTTCTGCCCTAGGGTCTCTGGTTTTTCCTTCATTGTTCTTTCATCTTCTGGCCTTCTTCCTCAAGGTATACTCTCCCCTTTCCTCCACCGTATTGATCTCCTCTTCCCCAATTCTTGCTTGCTTCAGCTCCTTTATTTTTGCTTTTCTGTGCATGTTTTATTCTGTATCGGTTGTGTGCTTCCCCTTCCTGTTCTTTCTGATTTTCATTTTGCTTATGGTTGTGCTTCCAATTCTTGTCTATCTGCTCTGTTTCTATGCCTCCACGGACCAAAAATGCCTACCCTGCTGGTAAAAGGCCTAGAACGTCTGGGAGTTCCTCCAAAAATCATCAGAACTCACCACCCTCTCCCAGAGTTCTAGTTCCACGGGAACCCAGTAGAGATAGGTCCTTTTCCTCTCGTCCCATTATTGTGGAGCGAAGTGTTAATATTCTTACAGTTGAAAAATATGGGGTTCATACCCTCTTCTCCATGGTTGGGTGGGAAAATATTCTCAAATTGGTGGTCCTGCCTTCTCATCTATTGTCCGAACCATGTATGCATCTCTCAAGGAAGCATCTATAGACTCTCTATCTTTTGAGATTGAATTCACTGATGGCACCAATGTTATCACTCCTGCCATCCTTTCTGCCCTTCTATGTGTCATTCTCTCTGATGTGCCTCCTTCGGTCATCAAGGACTCTCTCTCTGAAGAGGAAAAACAAATTGCCACTTTAGCTTTATGTGGAGAGACCATTCCTTGGAAGGACAAGGGCTTCCTCCCTGCAGCTTCCTTACTTCCTCACTACCGGATTTTGCATGCCATTTTCACGTGTAATATCTATCCTAGGAAGGGCAATTTCTCTGACCTGACCCCTTTCATGGTTAATGTCCTCTATTGTGTCCACATGGGGGTCAAAGTGTGCCTTCCCTCTCTTATTTATGCTTCCATCATTCGTTTCTGGCTATGTCCGGGTAGAGGCACCAATGCTTGCATGTCTGGGTATCTCATGACTCTCCTTGCCTCTCATTGTGGGGTCAATTTACCATATGATGAAGCTCCTGAGTCTCACCCCACCTTTGGGATTGTTAACATTCAAAACATGTGTTTCTCCAAGAAACAGGCGGCTGGTCCCAGTTATCATGATTCTAGGGCTGAAGAAGACTCCCCGGACGGGCTTCCTCCTACAGCTCCTTCTACTGCCTCACCTGTTCTGGTTCCTCCTCCAGCTCCTTCCCCTGCTTCTTTTGAAGCTCGGCTGGCAGCACTCGAACAACGACAAACAAAGATGGAGAAGCTATTGAAGAAATCTTTTCAATACCTCTCAAAGATCTCCAAAAGCTGCCAGAGAGATGATGTGGCGATTCCTTCCCCCTCTCCTCCTTCCGATTAATGTTCTATTTTTCTGTCCTGTGTTTTGTTGGCATTACATTCTTTATGTATTGTGAAAATTGCCTGTGCTTCACCTTATGGCTATGGTACTAGGATTAGTTACATCCTTTGTATTTGTGGGTGATGCACTTTTTCTATTTTTTTTTTTTTTTTGGAACCTATTTGTGCCTTGTTTTGTACCTGTTTTCTCATATAATGTGGACATTACTTCGGAGTTGCTTCTCTCTGTGTGCATTTTTTTTTCATTATGCACTTCTGTATATTTTATGGCTGTGATGATTCTTGTGCTTTCTTATCTCTTTGTCAATATTGTGCCAAAAAGGGGGAGAATTATATGCATACCTTCAGGGGGAGCTTTCTAGCCTCCCAACTTTCTAGTTGATTATGTTTAAAGACTTTTGCAGGTCAAGCATCATCAAAGGGGGAGCCTCAATATGTTGAACTTTTAGGACTTATGTAGACCTGTTTGGTTAAGGTGTATTCAGTCTTGTAACACTTGTATCTTTTTGTTGAGTTAAAATGCTGTATCTTCTTCACTATGTGTATTTTTGTCACGAAAATGACAAAGGGGGAGATTGTTAGTGTCTTTGTAAGAATGTGTTGTCAATTATGTGACCCAAGTGTAGTCTAGCTCTAGAAAGATCAAGTTACATCTATGAAGATCAAGATCAAGCTAGATCAAGAAAGCTCAAGGTCTATCAATAGAGATCAAGCAAGTTCAAGGAAGATCAAGATCAATCAAGTCCATCATCTAGAAGACCTTCTATGAGTGCCAAGGGACAAGGTAACATTGACTCTTAATGTCCATAGAAACAGAATGGGAAAAGGGTCTCTAAACACCTTGTTTTTGAACTATGGCTTGGACCACAGCTAATCCGAAAATTCTATGGCTTACTCTTTAGAGAGATGTTTTTGAAACATTTGTTCTACGGCTGACTCTACGGCTGCACCGTAAAAGTGATACGGCTAAGTCGTAGTATGATTCACGGCTAAGCACTAAAGTTTACGGGCCACTTTCCAGAGAGCAGTTTTAAGATATTTTTGCTTATGGCTAATCCACAGCTAAGCCATAAGGTGCTCATGGCTAAGCTGTATAAGGATTTACGACTAAGCCGTAAGCTTAACCGTAAGAAGGAATAACTTGAATCTAGGTCAAACTAGCCGTTGGATGTTGTCAGAGCATACGGCTAAGCCGTAGGCCATTTTGTTCTTAGCCGTAGATCTAACCGTTGGAGCTTCTCTGTATTTAAAGAGGACCTCTCTTTTCCTCCAACTACAGAGATCAAACTGAGAAAACCTCCAACATAGCTGAGCTTTTGCCTGATTAGTAAAACCATACTAGAAGTTCCCACAACCACCTTCTCTACAACTCTTAAAGTGCCATTATTGTCCTAAGAAGAGTAGTTGTGCATTTAGGGAAGGCTTCATTCAATCTGAGAAAATCTTAGCCTTCCAAACCTTTATAAAACCTTTTCCCTTGGCTGAACACTCATCTGAAGATCTTCATCACCAAGGATCAAGCATAAGAGGTCAAAGCTTGGCGGTAGTCTTTCAAGCTTCAAGAGCACCACTCAAAAGCTAAGGTATACAGTTCCTTGTTTGGGTGTTCTACTTTATTTCAATTTTCTCTGCTGTATATGGTGGAAAACAAACCACTGCATCAAAAATTGTTGTAGTTGGTGGATTAGATCAAGGATCAACTACCTGATCAAAAAATCCATTTGGTGGAAGACAAACCACCGGATAAAAAATTGTTGCAAGAGGTGTTTGTTATGTAAGTATCTCATATTCAATGGAACCAAGAGAGATTGCTCTTGAGAGTGGATGTAGGTCTGAGACCGAACCACTATAAATTTCTGTGTTTATGTCTTGTTGTGTGTGATGGATGCCTTATAGCCTTATTTACTTATGTCAATCATCTTTTTGAGCTATATCTTCCTTGTTCTAGTAGTATCTCTATACACTGTCAGCACACACAACTCTAAGCATCTTTCTTGATCGTGCTTGTGGACTCTTAGTTTTAATTGCACACTAATAAAACCTCATATCTGGATAGAAATTTTTAATAGTCCTATTCACCCCCCCTCTAGGACTTAGTAAGATCTAGCTGCAGTATTTTTCAGTTAGCCTATCCACAATCACCCAAATCGCATTATTCTTTTTGCTGGTTAGGGGTAAACCAGAAACAAAATCCATCGTTATGTGTTTCCATTTTCACTGAGGAATATGCAATGAGTGTAAGGAACCAGGGGGTCTTTGCTGATCAGCTGTCACCGTATGGCAAGTAAGGCACTTAGCCATGAAACCTATGATTTCTCTTTTCATGTTGTTCCACCAAAACCGATCCTTCAGATTTTTAGTATATCTTTGTGCTACTGAGATGCATCGCATATTTAGTATAGTGCACATCTATCATAAGGCTCTCCTTCATGCCCTAGTGAGCTGGTACGCACAATCTAATCCTGAAATACAAAACACCATCTTCCAATCAGAAATTCAATCTTTTGGCAATATGATCTTTAATCCCCACCAGATTAGGATCTTCAAATTATCTATCTTTGATTACTTGAATTATTTCAAGTTGAAAAGAAATTGTACTTGCATACATCACCAAGTCATACACCAATTTTACTTCCACCGGCATGTCCTTAAATTCATCTTTTATGAACAATGTTGTACTCAACACATTTACTGTTTTCCTGCTAGGAGCGTCTACTACAACATTCCCTTTTGCTGGGTGATACTTGATAGGGAAGTAGAAATCCTTAATGAACTCAAACCATCTTCGTTGCCTCACATTCAAATCATGCTGATCGAAAAGATACTATAAACAATGATGGCCTAAATGTACTTCAAACTTTCCACCATATAGGCAATGTCGCCAAAGTTTCTAAGCGAAAACTATAGCTACTAGCTCTAAATCATGCATGGCATAGTTCTTTTCATGGTCCTTTAATTGTCTAGAGCCATATGCAATCACTTTACCATTCTGCATCAAAACACAACCCAATCCAACTCTAGAAGCATCTGAGTATATCAGAAATCCTTCATTACCATCAGGTAATGTCAACATTAGGGTGATGGTTAACTTTTCCTTTAGGATTTTAAAGCTTGACTCACATTCTTCATTCCAAACAAACGGCACATTTTTCTGAGCTAGCTTTGTTAATGGAACTGATATTTTGGAGAAGTTTTGAACAAATCTTCTGTAATACCTTACAAGTTCAAGAAAACTCCTAATCTTTGTTACATTCTTTAGTTTTGGGCAATTTACAACTGCCTCAACTTTCACCGGATCAATTGCCAAACCATTTCGTGAAATGATATGACCTAGAAAACAACCTGCTCTAACAAGAAATCACATTTCTCTAATTTTGCATATAATTGATCTATAACAATTGTAATGATTTCCTAAAATGGTCTGTATGCTCCTCTGCTGTCTTCAAATAAACTAGGATGTCATCGATAAAGACCACAATGAATTGATCTAAGAAAGGAGCAAAGACCCTATTCATCAAAGCCATAAATATAACAAGTGCATTAATCAAACCAAAAGGCATCACAAGGAATTCATAGTGGTCATACCTTGTTCTAAAGGCTATTTTGGCTATATCATCCTCTTTAACTCTCAACTGATGGTATCCAGAACTTAGATCAATCTTCGAAAAATACACGGCACCTTGGATTTGATCAAACAACTCATCAATACGCGACAGTGGGTATTTATTCTTAATAGTTACTTTGTTCAACTACTAGTAATCAATATACATCTAAAGAGTGTCGCCTTTCTTCTTTACAAACTCACCAAGGCTCTCCATGGTGACACACTAAAGTGTCTGAAACCCTTATCAATCAAATTCTGCAACTGTTTTTCAGTTCTTATAACTCTGCAGGAGCTATCTAATATGGAGCTTTGCTAATTGAAGCCGTAACAGGCGCTAGTGCTATAGAGAAGTCAACCTCTCTAATATGAGGTAAACCAGGGACTTTATCGAGAAATACATCTGGGAAGTCATGTACAACAAGAATCTCCTCAAGCTTCTTAAGCTCCTTCTTTTCAAAGATAAAGGCAATGAATCTTTCACAACCCTTGCATATCATTCTATCCGCTTTGAATATGGGGATGATGCACTTAGACGATTTCTTCTTAATCCCTTCAAAATGGAAGCCATTACCGAGATCAAAGTGAACGTCCTATTGTAATAATTCACACAAGCATGATATCTCGCCAACCAACCCATACCAAGGGTGACATTAAAATCTAACATCGACAGAAGATTCAAGTCAACTGGAAGTTGACGACCTTTGATCCAAACATCACACGAGGGGTAGTGTAAACTACACTCCAATCTCTTGCTTACAGGAGTGGACACCATTAATACATATGGTGGCTACTTAGGCAACTTCCATAGATTCACAACAAAATGAGGTGTTACATATGAACATGTAGACCCCGAAATGAACAGTGCTTGTGCTTCTTCATTAGCTATAGAAATGATACCTTCTACCACATCAGCATCCTTCATGCTCTCATTGTGGCAACATAAGCATGGGCATTTTGGCAGTTCTACTTCTAGCCTTGATGTGGCTGCTATTGTTTACCTTGAGAAGTGGGTACAGCATATTGCGATTACTGAGTAGGCTTGTACCATGGGCATTGAGTCATTTGATGTTCCATGGAGCCACAAATCAAACAAGCTCCGGTATTTCTCCAACATGCCTCGGTCCATGAGGCTTCCCACAATGACCACATTTCACAACTGCTTTACTCAGACTACCTTGACCACCCTTCATCTTCTTTTGTGCTTGCCCCTTAGCACCGAAGGATGTGTTTCTTCTAGGGTCCATAGCTCTCTAATCACAGGTATTAGCCTCCGTAGAGTATGCTCTATCAACCGCATCGTCAAATGTAACTGGCCTCTGAAAAGCTGTAACATGATCATTATGCATTGGATTTAAGCCAAGGATAAACTTGTTGACCTTCTTCTCCTCAGTATTGATCATATCCTTTGTATATTGAGACAGCTGAATAAACATATGTACATAGGTTGCCACAAACATCTGTTGTTGTTGCAATGCCATGAATTCCACTTCTTTTTCCCTCTGAACGTGAGCCGGAATGAACTTCCTCTCAAACTGTTTCTTGAAAGTCTCCCACACTGTAGCACCAGGCATATCCTTGTAAGAATCTTTTACACTTTTCCACCAAGTTTTGGCCATACCGTGAAACATAGAAGTGGTGAGCAAGATGTTTTGCCTGTTGGTGCAAATAACCGTGTCAAACATATCATCAATGTGCTCTAGCCATTCACCTGCTTGTAGAGCATCATCTTTGCCATGAAAATTTATAGCGCCTCTGTTTCTAAACTTTTCATATGGAGCATTGGGGTCATTCTCTTTTGGCTGAAACACCACTTGTTGCTCTACATGAGGTTGGGACACTACGGGCTGGCTCTGTCTCTCAACTATAGCAGCTATTTGAGCTTGTAACGCCCGAATGGCTTGCATTTGTGCTTGCATTATATGCGATTGCACTTAGATCGCTTACCTTACCATCATAAAACGGTCTTTAGTATTTGAAGGTGGCGGTTGAGGAGCGGATCTAACCATTTCCAATAGCACGTTCATACCACTCTCGTGATTGTTGTTGTTACCTGATCCTGAAGCCATTTCCTACAAAATAAAATCAATCCTATATTTGGGTAGCCCCCCCATACTAAATCAAATAATTAGACTATAGAGTCAAATATTTGATATTTGCTTAATTCTATCGTGTCCTCACCACATTCCTACATGCCTAAGTCTTTTCAATGATTGTTTCATGCTTTGATACTATACTAATACGTATGTCACGACCCGAGCCCAAGAATCATGGGTTTAGGGTTAATCCTGAGGCGTGACATACGTACTCCCATGTAATTCATAGCTAGACCGGGGTCAAGACGGAATTACACAAGGAATATTCACATACTTACACGTGTGAGGTGCTTTAAACAGACATTTGTCCAAGCATTCATTACATGGAAACCTATCAATATCATAAGTAACACTATTCCCAAGATATCAATTCATAAAATAATACATTAACGTAACAAAATAAAAAAAAAGATATCTACATGCCATAATTATGAAATGTCTGTATAACTGTTAAAACATGACTTATACAAAACCAAGATGAGATTTATACACATGAACAAAATGATATACATATCCTAGAGTGGGAGAAATCTTGGACTCTACATGATAAAATAAAACAAATGCAGAGGCAGGATATCCTATACCCCAAAAATCCCAAAATAGAAGACTGGGATGATTATGTTTCGCACTCCGTGGAGGGATCAGTTAGAGTTCTTCTGTTGTCCACTCGTTGAGGCCTGAAGGGACCTCATGACATCCTTCGATGTCTCCTCGATCTTTACAAGATCGGGATGGGGATCAAAGCCTGTAACACCATTAGACAATATGTAAATAAGCCTATTCAATAAAGTATGAGCATAGCTAAAGTAACACTCATTGTATCTACAAGAATCATTAACAAGTGATCATAGAGGTCAATTTCATATACTAGGCATGTTGTGCATTGAAATAAACATGCTATAAGAATCAATAAGATAAAATACTTTAATAATTGACTACTACATTCTATACATCCTCCTTCTAGGGATCTTTGTGTTGAGAACACCATCAACCCAGCCAAAGGTACAAATGGTTCTTTACATACATAGAGTCCAAAAGCTCCAAAGGCATACTATTGTGGCACCATACCCATATACTGCATCAATGTCAACTCTACCAGGTATCATAAGGCTGAAGTTGAGTAGAACCAAATCATTTCAATTCATATAATTGAATTTGAGTAAATCATACAACTCATTTCATTGAGAACCATACATACGTTCATTGAGAAGCATACATTATACGTTTAATGCGTTTTTACTCAATTCAATAATGACAATAGGGGAGTGTATATTAATAAACATTTCAAGTAGAATCAACTCATATTGTGAATATTTCAATTCAAAGTTATTCCAATAAAGGCAATAACAATAATCCGATATGCTATGTAATTCAAATTAATAGAGTCAAGCTCATTTATAATCTAGCCCTATTCTAGTAATCCATTGTTTTTAACCATGCATATGATGTAATTTTAAGTTATCTGATACATGGTTGTCTCTTTTTTGGTGTCACATTGTGTATAGAATGTGTATCAAAGGCCTTTAAACCAACACCCATGGGGAGGTGCTTAATAAATGGACAACATCACATGAATGAGTTCTAACCCTCAAGACCCTTCATGTTGAGTAATTTTCCATTGAACCAAATGATTTGGGTAGGAATTACAAAGAACTAAGGTCATACAAGGTATGCTTAATATCCCTAATTCTCTTAGGTTTTCAGGGTCTAGGGCTTAGCCATGTTTGGCTTATGATTTAGCTGTGTGTGGCCTACAGCTTAGCCGTGAGTCGTAATATCATTAATGTTCACCCAGACCTATGGCTGAACTATAGAATAGCCTACGGCTTAGCCGTATAGTGTCTACAATTGAGTCACGGTTGGGGTATGGCTTAGCTCTAGCACATTCCATGGCTTAAAAGAAATTGTAGTTTTTGGTTCTCTGGATTTTGAGCAGTAGCATGTTTATGGCTTTGCCATAAGTTTTAGAAATTATGAAGCTAAGTCAATTACAGGAGACTTCTTTTCAACCCAAAAATGCTTAGATTTTGAGTGCATGTATACCACCTAATTTCAAGAAGTCATTCTCACTTCAATAATAAGTCATTTAACATTCTAAATTTATTTCATGATTCAATTAACAATCTAATCATAATCATGCGTATAAAACAAATAAGGGGGCCGAAAAATTAGATTTAGAGTTTAATAAATTTACATTAATCAAATTATACCAACATGATTAAATACTAATTCGCTTATACTTGCCTTGACTTAGAGTTCAATTAACTATCCTTCTCTTGGCTCAACTTGAAAGGAATAACACTGTGCTTCATCCTAAAATGACATGCATGTAAAGAAATGAGGAAGGAGATGAGTGCATATCTGATCAAGGAGTCTTCTTGACTTATTAACTCAAATAGGTAGTTAGGTTGAGTTCGGACTTTACCTAGGTAGTAAGGGGCCCTCTTTTAATTTAGAGTGCTTGCATCATATTGGCATCTCATTAGTTGCATCTTGTGAAATTCATCGTGTAGACCATCTTTCATGTTGGGCTTGACTTGATTTGGACCCATCTTGGCCAATTGAAGTCCATTTGACCTAAACTGTAATTTTTCCAAAAACGTCAGACTTGCATGTAAATTTTAGGAAAAAATTGAGTTAAAAGGGGAGCCAACGTCTCTCTCTTCCCTCTTACTCTTCCAATCTTGCTGGAAGTAGTTCTACTCTTCACCCTTCTTCACCTCCACTTTACTTTAAAGCTGGAAACAAGGCCTTGAAGCCTTGCATGCAGGAGGGATAGCCTCCATTCATCTTCTTCCTCTTCCTTTGTGCATCTCTTTCTTTGGAAGCACCTTCTTCTCCAAGCTACAGCTCCTTAAGGTGAAAACTCTACCTCCATTTCACTTTTTTGGGCTTGATAGAGTCAAGAAGACTCAATTATACAACATACATGCATTCTGCATTAGATTCACCATTTGCATGTCTTTCATGTAGAGAACCTATCTTCTTATTAAGGCTTTCCCTAACTACACAACAAGGAGAAGGTGGTAGGGTTAAACACTGTGTAAAAGGCAAGTATTAGAGTATATATAACACTGCATGTATGTCTAAATCGTTGATTCATGAACTGATCACTCTAATTTCAAGTTACAGCTCTTTCTTCTTTAATTTAAGATATACATGTTGAATTAAATGAAGTAGATTATGATTATGTAATGTGGGTGATATGTGAACTTTGTAAAAATCCATAGTAGTATTTGAATAGGAAGCTCATTGTAACCTTAAATTGAGAGTTTTATACTGAACTCTAGCGCTAGAGTTATTTTCAGAATTTTTGAAGCTTACAGCGAAGCCACGGCTAAGCCGTAAGTTTTTATAGCATAGAATTCAGAGAGCACAAAAACCTGTTTTTGAACTACGGCTAACCCTCGGGTAAGCCGTGGAATGAACTATGGCTAAGCCATAACTATCCCATGACCAAACCATAAGTCGTTTTATGGTGAGCTTTCCCGAGAGCCAAAAATCCTATTTTTCTTCTACGGCTCACCCACGGCTAAGTCATAGATTGTACTACCGCTAAGCCGTAGCCCAACCGTAGGCCTAGTACGACTAAGCCGTAGGCTAATATACGGTTAAGCCGTAAATGCGTATGAACTTAAGGGAAAAACTAAGCTACTCAACTAAGCCGTAAGAACACTGTGAACTTAAGATTTTAGGGATTGCAAATGACTTTATAGGGTTTTAGATATGGCACCTTTTCCACAATTAATTTAGCCCAATGGTGATCAATGGTAAGGGAGACGAGTGTAGAGCTATCACTTATCCCCTTCAATTTTCCGGATGAATTCCCATGTCACGTCATGGGTGTTGGCATAAGAAGAGGTGTCCTTGCATACATAATGTAATGCCAAGATTTGGTAACACAATGACACCAAACGTTTTATTAATACATCATGTTGAATGCCCTCGAGATCATGGATTATCTAGTATAGGGTTGGCTAGTAAATTCCCTTGATACCTTCTCAATTTAAATGCATTCATATGATATGAATCCTTGCCCTCAACATGATCTAGTCATGTATCTATTCTTCCTGGTGAATCTTAAGACAAATTGGCTTGAGTTTCTACTGAGTGCATGCCTATTAGCCAAAATGGGATTAGCTAAGGATGAAAAGGTTCAAGCTCTCTAGCTCATTTAAGTATGCATTGTTTAATTATCAGTTACCTTGCTAATTCCAATTTCTATGATTGCATATGATCTCAAGATCGAATCTCCCTTATGTATGATATGATAATTATGACTGATATATATGAATATGAGACGATCACTATGATTGATCATAAGTATGAAAGATATGAATTCAAGTTAGTCTTGATACGTTGAGTCGGCACTACTTAGCATGTACCCTTATTAGGTTCAACCAAACCAATTCGGGTATTATTTATGTTTCTACTGCAATAGTTTATGAAGGAATTGTCGGCACTCCTCGGGAAGCTAGCCTGATCCCCTACTGTAATTCCCATATGTATGTTCACGCTCTCTCTAGATGATCACTCTCTTTTGGAAGAATATAGCCTCATGGATGCCAATTAGTATATATGATATCCTGTTTATGATTCATTACTCATGTTTTCTCATGCACAACATGCCTAGTTTACGATTATTGCTTTCTTTTAATCTATATATTTCTTAATTCATTTGATACAGCATAATGGTCTTATGTATCTCTATATTTGCTTAACCGTCATGTTAACAGGGCTACCCTTGGTGTTACAAGTACAGAATCAAATCCCAACACAACTGTCGATGCATCCCGGAGGGTGCCCCAACGGTTCCTCAGGGTATAGAAGAATGGAAAGAAGACGACATTTTCTACTAGTTGTTTTATGAAGAGTGTCGAAAAGGGGTTGCTTACTGGGTTGATAGGTTTAGCTTTGTTGGGACTGGTTCTGTATAACTGAACATGGTTAAGTGAATTATGGATTGTATGTGGTTAATGTGTTTGAGAATATTTAAGTAAAAGACTTAAAGTTTATTTATGATTGTATAATGTTTCTTCCATGCATTGCTTATGATTATTACAATCGTATTTCATAGGTTTCGCTTTATGTGTGAAATTAAATCTACATGTTGGTGGATATTCCTCACACGTTCTTGTGGAATCTCCCTCGCATTGATTCGTGCATATCTTCACATGGTAAGGATTACTACGGGATCACATATTCACACCCTAGGGGCCCATTCTAATACCAAATTCTTGGGAATCGGGATGTGACAGTTTCCTTCTTCAATTTCTGTTCCTTTTCAAAGAAGGTCTCTTATGTGGCTTTCTTTCCATGAAATATCTTGAGATCTCTTGAAATTATCTTTAAATTATCAAAAGATAATTTTGATGATACAGTAAAAAATGGTGGATCCCTTCTTAGACATCCCACAAGTGTCTTCTCACACATGGAAACGTGTGTGGGACTATGAAGCCAACTTTGCAAAATTTTCTTCTATCCTTTCTTTGATTCTTCTTTCCTTTCTTTTGAAAATAATTTTCTTGCCTCAATTCTTGAAAATGGGGCCCATATCAGTAATTTCCTAAAAAAACAAATGTGAATTCATGTGAAAAGACAATTATAACCCTAAGATCACAAATGCACGAATGCAGGCTCATCTCTCATAAAATGATAATGAAAATACATACCTTTTTTCAAGATTTTATGTGAATGAACTAATGATGATTAAAATTTGATTATTTCATGAGAAAAATAATTTTTACAAAACTTTCTAAAAATAGATTTCCAAAATGGCAAGTTTCATGAATGTGAGCAAAAAGTGTGATTTTTAAACAAATTATGCAGAAATGCATTACAATGATGTATAATATAGGAAACCATGATATCACTCTAAATGAGGCTCTTTTGAGTCAATAAATCCTTAAAATGGTCCAAAATGTATATGTAAATATACATTTGTAAAGACTTATTAGATACTTTAGGGAAATTCATTGAATTCACACAAAATACCATGCAATCTATATAAAATAATGCACAATGCATGGAATGCCTAATGACTTTGATTAGTCAAACAGTGCTTGAAATAAAAAACATAGAAATGACACCCTTGACATTGAAATGAAAATGCAACAAAATGATCCTACATTCATTGAAAGTCGTGTGGATATGGATTAAGCAAAAACACAGTGGATATCCAAGGGTGCACATGAGAACATGGATGATGGTGCAATGCATGAACCAATTGATTAATCACATGAGTCGGTGTGCCCAACTTTTCTCAGTACCACCCATTCCACTTCACTAAAAAGGAATCTATGCCCTTTTACATAAATCATTTTTATAATTTAGATTCCTCTTGATGATTTTGGCATGCGGTCTTTCAAAAATGTGATATTCCTATGATCAAGGAAACCATGAATGCAATCAATATGCCCTAAAAGAAAGATTACAATTGGGAGGATGACCCCATTTTTCACATTTCTAAGTCAAACAATTTGGAATTCTTGGAATCTTGTACTAAATTCTTCATGGAATCTAGTGATCCAACCCTTAGAGAAATTGCCCTTACATTTCTTGGCCCTTAATGTTATTCAGAAAAACTTGTGGAATTAGAGAACAATGGTCCCATTCAGACCCCAAAGTGCGACAATTTGGAATCCTTTGAGCCAATGTCTAAATGGACTGTTGAAATTGAGCTAATGAAATTTGTAGCACAAGAGGACCTAGTGTCACCTAGTTGCTCATTACATCCTCTCCTATCTTTCAAAGACCCATTTTTGAAAGAGGAGGATGAGTTTTTCATAGTAGTCCCCTCTTCACACAGTCTATAAGAACATATGGTTCTCATGTTCATTGAGCCCATTACCGACATGGTTTCATCTCTTTCTGTGCTTTTTATACACTGTGTGGAAGAAATTTTCATTTGGGATCCGGGTGGACTCATGGTTTTGAATCCAGTAGTGTAGGTTTTCTCTTTTCTTTTCTGCATATATATTTCCTTTTAGAGTAGCTTCTTGTCTTTTTGTTTTTAGTTTTTTTTTTTGTTTTATCTAACCTTGGACAGGAAGCAGCTCAGACACATCTTCAGGTGACTTTTTCTCTTTACCTCCTTTACATTTATGTGTCCTCATGTTGCTTTTACACTTCTGCATTGCATGCATAAACATTAACGACGATGTTCATCTTAGGTTGGGTGGTGGGAATAAGAACGCTTGTCCAATTTTAGGCAAAACTTTTTTAAAAAAAGAATTTTGTCCTTTTTGTCACTTTCTGTCACTTTTTAGGAAAATTTTCAATTTTTAGGACCTTTAGTTTTTAGTCAGCATTTATTTTTCATTTTAAAAAAGAAAGTTTTCAAAAGAATTGAAGCAATTTGAAGATATGCAGAAATCTGGAGTATTCATACTTTTGGAAGGAAGTAAAAAGAAAATTTTCTTTTTCTAGAGGAGGAAACCTATCGAAAGAGTACCAAAATTTGCTTTCCACATACACACACACATACATTTTTACTAAGTTTTGGATAGGAAGCTTTAATGCTATTTTTGGAATTTTTTGGGAGAATATGATGTGAACTTAAGATTTAGTTTGTATAATATTTTTGTTTCCAAATTCATTTATGGGGAATTGTATATACTAGAACCAAGATGAATTAATTCGAGCTAAATGAGAAAGGCCGCCTAGTGTTTACTTTCGATTTGAAAAAAAAAATAGAAACAAAAAAAATATAATAAAAAGTTTGTGACTAGTTTGGATTCGTAGCCATTTTACCTTGAGCTAGTAAGCCTGGAGGGATATATCCATATCTAGTGACCTAAAGCGATCTAGTGTGGAAGTCATTGGCCTAATGCTCGCTACAAGGGTTAATTAGGAAGCTTAAGAGACCTAAACATTGCATAGTTACAAAAATGATTTGTTAGGAAAAAGAAAAATGATGATGACTTATGGCCCAATGAGTGTCCATAGAAATTTTCAAGGGATATGTGCGAAAATGCATAAGGACTAAGTTTGCTCCCTCCATCCCAACTTTTCTAATATTATATGAACTTGGGAATTTCTATGTTGGAAAAACTAAGTGAGAGAATAGTGTCCACAAGAGTTTGCAGGGGAGTATGTGAGGGGAAGAACAAGGACTAGATTTGCTCCCTGGATCCTAACTTTTCATATAACCCTTTTGGCGACTACGGGCAACCTTCAACCTTTCCCGAATCTGTCTTATCTTGTCACTGGACTCTCCAATGGTCCATGAAAACCACGAGCTCCAAAATTCAACCAACATACAGGGGTTTAACATTTTCTCCCGTACAAAGCTTCAAAAGGTGACATGGTAATGCTAGAGTGGTAACTGTTGTTGTACATGAATTCACATAGAGCCAAGCTTTTGTCCCAACTAGTCTCGAAATCCAAGACACATGCCCTTAGCATATCCTCCAATGTTTGGTTCATACGCTCTGTTTGTCTGTCTGTTTAGGGATGATAGGCTGTACTAAAACTCAGCTTGGTTCCTAAGGCTTCTTACAGTGATACCCAAAACCGAGATACAAACTTACTATCCCGATCGGAGACAATAGAAACCGGTGCTCCATGCAATCTCACCACTTCCTTAATATACAAATCTGCCATTATCTCCATTCCTTGACCAGTCTTAAATGATACAAAGTGGGCTGGCTTAGTCAAACGGTTCACTATCACCCAAATAGCATCAAATCCCTTTCTAGTATGAGGCAATCCAGACACGAAGTCCATAGTAACGTGCTCCCACTTCCGCTGAGGAATCTCCAGCTGATGCAAAAGACCCGGGGGTCTCCTATAATCTGCTTTCATCTACTGGCAGACCAAACATTTCCAACAAATTCTGCAATATCCTTTTTCATATTCTTCCACCAATAGTGATCCTTCAGATCGTGATACATCTTGGTAATGCCTGGATGAATAGTATACCGAGTATAGTGTGCCTCAACCATGATTTCATCCTTCAATTCTGGAAAATCGGGCACACAAATTCTTCCTTTATAATGTAAAATATTATCTTCCAACTTAAAATCGGGCCTCTCCTCCATGTGATCTTTGATTCTTGTAATCTCGGGGTCTAGTAGCTGGTATTCTCTAATCCTCGGGAGTAATTCGGGTTCCCACGAGAATATACTAGCTAATACTGCTTGCTCACTGATAGGCTGAAAGTAAACATCCATATCTTCCAAACATCGAATCCAGAAGTATTCTGCAATTAATTCTCCAGTGAACGCTGCTTTTCTACTTAGAGAATCTGCCACCACATTAACCTTCCCAGGATGGTACTTCAACCCAAAATCATAATCCTTAATATACTCCATCTATCTCCTCTGTCTCATGTTCAAATCACCCTGTGTAAAGAGATATTGAAGGTTTTTATGGTCTAAATGTACTTCAAAAGTGGCTCCGTAAAGATAATGTCTCCACATTTTCAAAGTAAAGACCACTGCAGCAAGCTCCAAGTCATGGATTGCATACTTTCGTTCATGATCCTTCAACTGTCTAGACCCATAAGCCACCACCTTCCCATGTTGCATGAGAACACAACCAAGTCCAACTCCAGATGCATCAGTGTAAATCACAAAACCATCATTGCCAGCAGGTAAGGTCAAAATAGGGGCTATGGTCAACCTTCTTTTCAACTCCTAAAAACTTTGTTCACAATCCTCATTCCACACAAAAGGAACTCCCTTACGAGTCAATCTCGATAATGGGGCTGCTATTGAGGAAAATCCTTCCACGAATCTACGATAATAACCTGCAAGGCCTAGGAAACTTCGGATCTCCGACATTGTTTTTGGTCTATCCCACTTTACAACTGCTTCAATCTTCACTGGGTCCACTGCTAAACCTTCCTTAGATATGATGTGACCAAGAAATCCTACCTGTTCCAACCAAAATTCACATTTACTTTACTTAGCATACAATTGGTGTTCCCTCAATAACTGCAATGAAGTACGAAGATGCTAAGCATGCTTTTCCCTATTCTTCGAATATACAAGTACATCATCAATAAACACACCACAAACTTATCCAAGTACTGTGCAAAAACCCTATTCATCATGCCATAAAAGCTGCCGGTGCATTTGTCAACCCAAACGACATCACCAAAAATTCGTAGTGACCATATCTAGTTCTGAATGCAGTTTTTGGAATATCTTGATCTCGTACCCTCAACTGGCGATATCCTGACCTTAGATTAATTTTAGAAAAATATTGAGCACCTTGCAATTGATCAAACAATTCATCGATTCGCGGTAAAGGATACTTATTCTTGATGGTCACTTGATTTAGTTGTCTATAATCAATGCACATTCTCATAGAACCATCCTTTTTCTTCACAAACAATACTGAAGCCCCCCAAGGAGAGACACTCGGTCTAATAAGACCCTTGTTCAAAAGCTCTTGCAATTGCTCCTTGAGTTCTCTCAACTCCGCTAGGGCCATTCTATAAGGGGCTTTTGAGATCGGAGCTATGCCTGGAACAAGCTCAATTGAAAAATCAATTTCACGGACCAGCTATAATTCAGGAATATCATCGGGAAAAACATCCAGAAACTGAGATACCACTGGTATCTCCTCCACCACTTTCGTCCATTTATCCTCCGTGATAAATGCTATATACCCCTCAAAACCTTTCCTCAACAACTTTATAGCCTTAAAATTGAAATCATACGAATAACAACCTTCTTCTTTGATCTCACATTTGCACCTTGTGTCATCATCAACTATAACTTAACTATTTTCTGTCTCCAACACTTAGTTGTAGGGTGATTATTGCCACAAATGCCACAAGACCCCTCTTTTGCTTATTAAATTGGTACTGTGAAACTAAAGACGGAGTAACTTTCTGCTTGACTTGGCTTGTAGGGACCATGCGTCCAATCACCTCCTTGGCCCAATATGCCTTATCCGAAAAATGCCTGATAAGTATTTAGAACTTGTGACTTGGCATGAAGCAGTATATCTGGTCGAAAGCCATCAAGAAATCGTCGAATCCTCTTGCTTTCTAGAGTGATGAAGGTTGGTGCGAAACGAGAGAGACGAATAAACTGCAACTCATACTCCCAAACAGACGGATTCCCTTGCTTCAATCTATCAAACTCTATTCGCTTCTAAATGCGAACATGCTCCGGTACGTACTTCTTGGGAAACAGATTACGAAAAGTAGTCTAGGCCACCTTTTTGGTAATCCCCTATATATTAGCGACTAAACGAACAAAAATGTGGAAAGTAACGAACTCCTGTAACTTATAAACATTTGCCAAAGTTTGAATACGATTATGAATGCCAAAAACCCCCAACGTTCCCACATAACGTTTTTAATCCTCACATTGGACCTACGTTCTAGCATCTTTTAGAACTTCTAGAACTTGATCGGCTTTGATGCCATCTGTCACGCCCCCAAAACTGGGCCGGATCCAAACCCGGTTCCAGGGGTGTGAGAATTGGGGCCAATTAAAATCTTTCTAAACATAAACAGCACGGGCCCCAATTCCGGGTGGATCGAAGTCCTTCGTGAGGCTATGCTTGGTGATCAAGCAACCATAATCACATGCGGAACTAAAATCCATGCTCATCGCAGATGGATATTACATTACAATAAGATAATCAATCTCATTAATAATAAAACCAGAGTCAAGTGCTTCGAAGCATCACAATTAGAGTTAAAATTTCAAAACAACCAAACTTAAATTAATAACTAATGGCCCAGACATGGCCTCATTACATAATCCAAAGTTCTCGAACTCAGCACCGTACTAGGACACCTTAGATGATGTCATCGGTGCTCCACTCAACAACTCCGCCATTTGGCAGAATTTCCTGCGTCGCCTGACCCTCCAGTTCGGCACCGGCAATGGAACCTAGACACCCAAAAGTAGTGGCTCAGATTGACATAATCTGGCAAGAGGGTAAGCCGCAAATAATGGATTAATCAACTGAATTAAACATAAGTATTCATTATGATCCAAATTATATCAGATGCAAACCCTAATGGCATGAATGCACAGAAATGGGTATTCCCGCGGATAAATATATAGAAACGGGTAAATCCTGTATACAGATAACAGAAACGGGTAGTCCGTAGATAATAACAGAAACGGGTAATCCCGCAGATAATAACAGAAATGGGTAATCCCGCAGATAATAACAGAAATGGGTAATCCCGTAGATAATAACAGAAGGCACAGCTGTATACTATTATCCACAGTACACGCTGACCCGATGACGTACGTCCACCTCCAAACTGCAGTCGGTCAAATATATATATACAAATATACATATTTACAAATACATACGTATACCGATGCAAAATGAACCATAATATGAAACCCTTAATCCCAATATTCAATCTAATATCATTGTGAGTATTTAGAGTACTTAAATTTGAAAGTGTATTATGAACGTGTGTCAATTCAAATTCTTTAAGGGTAAGTGCTAATCCACCAACAGTCAAAGTTAGATAAATATGCACATGAGAACTAACTCTTTATCACAATGGAAATATGAGTCCACAATGCCGATATACTACTTTTGGTGCCTATTATGTGGTGCATCCCGAACCTCACATTCCCATTCTGCATTTAGTCTAATTCTCATGTGAACATTCAACTAACATTCCTAAAAGTCATAATTCATCTAATCCAATTATATATAATTAGTATGTTTTACTAATTGGGTAAAAGATGTTTAAATTACAAATCCAAATTTAAATCAAGTTATGATCAAAGGGGGAAAGGGAATAATTAATTCCTTAATTATCATTGTTGTGTACAAATACACCTTATTAATTTATGCAAAACTAAAGGTATAATTCCCGGGCCCCAGTTTGAAATCAAACTCAGATTAAAAACCCAAATTAGATGCATAAACACAATCTACATAAGATTTATTCATCCCCAATTGCATCTTAGTTAATTTCTAAGCAAACTAAATAAAGTATAAATCACAATTACATAATTTCCAATTAAATTTATAACCAATCCTAACTAAATTTCTAATAACATTGAATTAAAATTTAATTTAATATGATCTAATCTCCACTAGTATACTAAACCATTAATCAAAATATAATACTGTAATGTTTATATTTACTAACATAAAATTCTAATTACAATTATATAAATATATATATATTTTAAAAAACAAGTGGGCCTAATTACCATCAACCCGGCCCAGTTTTGGGGGCGTGATAGGTTTTAAAAGGCCTCATGTAGTCATGTGGGTTTAAGGCCTAGGCCTCACTTATATATCAGGATCAGGACTTGAATTTTTCAATGTGGGACATGAACAAAGTCTCATAGTTAACACCTGAGTACTCCACCCATACCTTAGTAGATTTCCCTATCTTGACCTGGTTTTGCCTCAAGAGATTACCCATATGGTTTGGGGTCTTACACTCTCCCCCATAGGAAATAGAGTCATCTTCGGCTCTGATACCATTTTTAATGACCCAAGCCCACTACCCACATGATATTGTCGGTTTTAGTGCATGGGATTTCAACCCAACCTTGTTTAGTGGTTTTAAAAGGCCTTATGTGGGGTTAAGGCTAAGGCCACACTTATATATCTAGGTTCATGACTTGAATATTTTTGATGTGGAACTTGAACAAAGTCTCACAGTTAACACTAGAGCACTCCATCGTTACCCCTGTGGATTCTCCTATCTTGACTCATAGGAGCACTTAACCTGGTCTTGCCTCAAGAGATTGCCTAAGCATATTGCCATCTCACAGGCAGTGTATATAGTCTCCATGTATTTGACATTCCTTACATCTCTTGGCGAAATTAATGGAGTAAGAGACCATGGTGGGCCAACCATAGCCTAGCCTCTGAATATGAACTTAAAGTTTAGTCTCCGTTTCATGTGTTCCATAAAAACCTATTCTTTTAAGGTACTTTCTGCTTCCTTTTGAGATAAGCCTCAAAGAAACCACCATTATATGACTTGCGATATTGTGTCCTTGAGGCTAGGTCAAAGTGAAATTCCAGTGCCCGCCATTAGACGCTTGTGCGATCTTTTGCATTATCAGGCAAGGTGCCATGTAGGATGTAGGCGAACTCCGCTAGTTTTGCTGCCGGTCCCAAGCCCGGGTAAAGGAGGACGGTTGCGTTAGGGGTGACAGCCAGCGTAAAACTTTGTCACAACCCAAACATGAATTCTGAACAAATGATATTTCACGATAAGGCTAGGGCGTTCCCCGCTTTAAGCGACGCATTGCAGCATCGCCCGGCTGCAGTGAAAAGTGTGCAAGGGCTACCGCATGACTTTGGGCTAATGCGGTTAAAGAAGTTAGTCCATGAGAAGAAGAGGAGGAATAGGAAAATTAGACTTGCTACTTGGAATATAGAAACCTTGACAGGCAAGAGCATGGAGTTGGTTGAGGTAATGAAAAGAAGAAGAATTAGTGTGGCTTGTATATAGGAGACAAGGTGGAAAGGGAATAAAGCTAAGGAGCTCATGGATGGGTATAAGCTTTTCTATGCAAGAAAGAGTAATACAAGAAATGGAGTGGGTATAATTATAGATAAGGATTTAAAAGAGAAAATTGTGGGGGTAAAGAGGTTTGGTGATAGAATTATAGCAATTAAACTAGTACTAGAGGAAGACATAATTCATATCATTAGTGCATATGCTCCCCAAGTAGGACTAGAAGAAAGTGTGAAACGATAATTTTGGGAGGAGATGGATGATTTAATGCGAGAAATCCCAAATAGTGATAAAATTTTCCTTGGAGGGGATTTAAACGGGCATATAGGAAGAGATAATAGAGGATATGAGAGAGTGCATGGAAGACATGGATTTGGAGAAAAGAATGAATTCGGAAACACTATATTGGACTTTGCAGTGGCATTTGATCTTATAGTAGCAAATACTTACTTTAAAAAAAGATATGAGCATTTAATTACATATAAAAGTGGGAGTAATAGAAGTCAGATAGACTTTTTTCTAGTTAGAAAACAGGACCGATTGGCTTGTAAAGATTGTAAGATTATCCCAGGAGAGAGTTTGACTGCGTAACATAGGCTTGGAGTTTTAGATATTTGCATTAGAAGTAAAAAGAGAGCAATAGTAAACAAAATGGACCCTAAAACAAGGTGGAGAGATTTGAAGGGGGAAAGAGCAAATATATTTAAGGACAAAAATGATTGAGAAAGGAGAATGGAATATTGAAGGAGAAACTATAGTAATGTGGAATCAAATGGCTAATTGTATTAGGAATGTTGCAAAGGAGGTACTTGGAGAATCAAAAGGTAAGAGACATATTAATAAAGAAACATGGTGGTGGAGTATGGAGGTTCAGGAAGTTATTCGACAAAAAAATATTGCTACAAAGTTTGGCAGGGGACTAAGAGTATAGAAAATTTTGAGTTGTATAAGAAGGCAAAGAAAGAAGCTAAGAAAGTAGTAAGTAGCGCAAAGTTCAAAGCATACGATGACCTTTATAATAGGTTGGGAACAAGAGAAGGAGAAAAGGATATTTTTAAGCTTGCAAAAATAAGAGAAAAGAAAAGTAGGGACTTAGATCATGTCAAATGTATCAAGGACAATGAGGAAAATATTTTGGTGAAGGACAACGATATTATAGAAAGCTGGAAAGAATATTTTAGTAAACTTTTAAATGAAGAATATTTGGGCGATACAAGAGTGGAGGAGGATACTTCATTACAAGAGTATACTTTTCTTCGTAGAATTAGAGGGGTGGAAGTGAAGGAAGTATTAAAGCGAATGAAGACAGGAAAGGCAACAGGCCCAGATGGTATTCCGATAGAGGTATGGAAATGCTTAGGAGAGGTTGGAGCAAGCTGGTTATGTAGACTATTCAATAAGATACTTGTGACAAAGAAAATGCCGGATGAATGGAGAAGAAGCATTGTAGTACCTATATATAAGAATAAAGGAGATATACAAAATTGTACCAACTATCGAGAGATTAAACTTATGAGTCACACTATGAAGTTATGGGAGAGAATAATAGAGCAAAGACTAAGAAAAAAGACTAAGATTTCAGAAAATCAATTTGGTTTTATGCCAGGGAGATCAACTATGGAAGCTATCTTTTCACTTAGGCAATTAATAGAAAAATACCGAGCAAAGAGGAAAAATCTACATATGGTCTTTATCGATTTGGAAAAAGCCTATGATAGGGTACCGAGGAATTTAATTTGGTGGGTCTTAAAAAAAAGGAATGTCCCAAGAGGTTACATTGAAATTTTAAAGGATATGTACGAAGGTGCAATAACAAATGTGAAAACCACATGTGGAGAAACGGGCGGATTTCCCGTGACTATAGGCTTACATCAGGGATCATCCTTAAGCCCTTATCTCTTTGCATTAATTATGGATGAGTTAACTGTGCATATTCAAGAAGAAGTACCATGGTGTATGTTGTTCGCAGATGATATAGTATTGGTGGATGAATCAAGAGAGGGTGTAAATGCAAAGCTTGAGAGATGGCGGAGGGCATTAGAATCTAGAGGCTTTAAAATAAGTCGTACAAAGGCAGAATATATGGATTTCAATTTCAGTGGACATATACAAAGTGTTGAAACCACTATCAAAATTGAAACCCATGAGATACCACGTAAAGATTCTTTTCGGTACCTAGGCTCGATGATTAGTAAGAATAGGGAGATTGACGAAGATGTGGAGTATAGGATAAGAGCTGGATGGCTGAAGTGGAGACTAGCTTCGGGAGTACTTTGTGATAGACAAATGCCAACAAAATTGAAGGGAAAATTTTACAGGACAGTGGTTAGACCAGTTATGACATATGGAGCAGAATGTTGGCCAATTAAGAAGACACATATTCATAAGATGGATGTAGCGGAAATGAGAATGCTTAGGTGGATGTGTGGTAAAACTAGGAAAGATAAAATTAGAAATGAGCGCTTTCGAGAACATTTAGGGGTAGCACCAATAGAAGATAAGATTAGAGAAACTCGTTTAAGATGGTTTGGGCATGTTGAGCGTAGGCCAGTAATGGCACCGGTGAGAAAAAGTTTGGATATACAGGTGGAGGGTCCATCAAGAGGTAGGGGTAGGCCGAAGAAAACATGGATGGAAGTCATTAATTCAGATTTGAAGAAGTTGCACTTATCGAAAGATTTAGCTCAAAATAGAACGGAGTGGAGAAATAGAATTCATGTAGCCGACCCCAACATGGTTGGGATAAGGCTTTGATGATGATGATGGTCTGAAAGGAGTCAAAGACCTCTTGATAGTGTCTAGTGATGCAACAAGGTGTCTTTTGACTACCTCCACTCCCACTCTGTACTTTTTCCCACTAACATAGAGGACCTAGTCCTACTAAAGCCAAAACTCTAGTATTTAGTTGCCTCAGAATATGGTGAAACTCGATTAGAGCAAATTGACCTATGAATTGTTGCACTCTTTTGAAATACGGCAGTAGGCTTGGCTTCCTTACTTTGTATTCTGAATTCATTTGCTTAATGATGAGTTAGGAATCTCATAGACTCCGAGATTATTTATGCCAGACTCCAAGACCAACTCCAGTCCCATGATTAGAGCTATATATTCCACACAATTGTGGGAACATGGCTCTGTTAAAAAGAAAGAGTGCGGGATGTAAATTCTTTCACGGCTGTAGAAGATTATCTTAACGTTAGATACTATTTGATAAAGCTCATTTATTCTTGTAGCTCCATCAAAGTACATAATCCAGTGCTACTCAGGGTCTACCTTTGATGTCATCAGCCAATCAGTAAAAACATCGATTCTTCCGGGAAGTTGCCTTTGAATTCTAAATCCTCTAGAAGTGGATGCTTTGCTAGAAAGTCCACTAGCACTTTCCCTTTAACTGCCTTTGCCAATACATACCTTATCTCATACTGTGATGATGGGATGGCCCATTTTTCCAAGCGATAGCTTTTGGTTACTAATACCTTAAGGAGGTTTATACAAGAAATCAATTGGACGATGTTGGATAGCTAGTAATGACACATTCTTTGGGCTTGTTTGGTAGGTCTAGTCTTATTTTTATAGACCATCTAAAATAGAGCTATTAAAAAAAGAGCTCTAAAAAAAGATGCTAGAATTAAAATATGTGTTTGGCAATGAAAGCATCTATTTTAAATAGACCATTTTAAATCAATAGTTGAAAATTTTTCACAAATATATTGAGATCTAGTAGGTATTAAGCCTTGAGATTTTATTTCATAACCATGTTTGGCCTCCCAAAGAGATCTAACGGTTTAGATCTTGTGTTTGAGGCCCCTAATTTTTAAAAAAAATATTTAATAATTCACGTTTTTACATAAATATCTCAAGTTTGGTGATGATCCAATGGCTGAAATTTGGTCTCATAATGGTCATTGACCTTCTACACATTTTCAATGGTTTGGATTGTTATTTACTGTCTCAGAAATAATAATAAAAAATAAAAAAAAGGGGCTGCCTGTGGACTAGTTACAAATTCAGCATAAAAATTCAATGGTTGAAAGTTTTTCATAAATATCTTGAGATCCACAAGGAATCAATCTTTGAAAATTGACCCCATAGCCGTTTTTAGTCTTCCCAACATTTCCAATGGTTTGGATCTTGTGTTTGGGCCCCACAGAATTCAAAAACTAACATCTAATGGCTCACGCTTTCTTGCACATATCTCGAGATTCGGGATGAATTAATGGCTGAAATTTGAATGGGTGGCCGTAATTGATCATGTGAACATTTTCAACGGTTTGGATGTAGATTTAGGGGCTCGGATTTCGAGAAAAATCAAAAAAACGTACTGGGCGTGATCCATGTTTTTCACTGTAGCTGGGCGCCTCTTTTTTTCTCCCTCTTATTTGGAAATGCATCATGAGGCCTCCTCTTCAAAATAGAGCTTTTACCTCTATTTCTCTAAATTAAATAGAGCTAAAAACACATGCCAAACGCCTCTATTTTTTCAACTCTATAAATTTTAGACATTTAGACAATAAGAGGCTAAATTTTAGACTTGCCAAACATGCACTTTGTACAGTGAACATTAGAGCTAAACATTCTTTTTCCATTAGGGTTGTTTGTCTTCCACCTAAACCAACATCCTCGATAGGTAGTAGAGAGTCGCTTCATTGCCTTTGTCATTCTTTTACACAAGTAATGCACCTAACGAATGATCTAAGGCTCTTGCGTATAGGATAAATGGCTTGCCTACCAACATCGGTGGATTGGTGATGTGCCTCTTAATAAGGCATCAGCGTATTCCTTGTCCATGATAAATTCTATACGTTTCTTCATCAGCTTTGAGAATGGCCAACATTTACAACATTTGTTAGTGATGAACCTCCTAATGTAGCCAATCTTCCTTTTAAACCATTAAGATCTTTTAGGGTTCATAAAAGTCACATTCCTTGATGGCTTTCACTTTTATGGGATGGAGTTTGAGATTCCTCCTTTTCGAACTACGAATCCCAAGAATTTGTCTAAAGAAACCCCAAAGAAACACTTTAAAGGATCCATTTGAAGTCTAAACTTTCATAGCCGTTCAAATACTTTATAAAGATCCACTAAGTAGTCACCTCCCTTTCTACTTTTAATAGTCAAATTGTCAACATAGGACTTAACTAACTTGTGTTGCATGTCTTTGAAGATCTTTATCATTGCCCTTTGATAGGTGGCGTGGGTAACTCTGAGACGAAAGGGCATAACTGTGTAGCAGTAGACTTCGAAAGGTGTTCGGAATGAAGTGTGCTTTTCATCTTCTCAGTGCATCTTGATTTGATTGTACCGTGAGAACCCGCCCATGTATGACATTCTTTCAAATCCAAAGGTATTATCAATCATGATTTCTAAGATGGATAAAGGAAAATCATCTTTTTGACATGCTTTGTTTGTTACTAAAATCGATGCAGACTTGAATTAGTCGATTTTTCTTTGTGACTGGTAATATGGTGGGTAACCTGGTAACCAGTCTTAGTGTTGTTCTTCACAAATGAAACTTACATCCACTTCTTTTTTTATTTTATCCATAAAATCAGGCTTGGTACACCTTTGGTCCTATTTTATAGGTTTTATGTCTTGTAAAATGTTTAAACTATGCACAACGATTTCTGGATCTACCTAGGGGCATTTCTATGTAGATCCATTCAAAACAATCCATCTACTTATACAAGAAACTCATGCACGTTTCAAGCTCTCTCGCTTTGATTTTTGAACTTACAAGGGTAGGACAGGGGTTATCCAAGGTGCCCAAGTTTATTTCTTGGACTTGGTCCAATATTGGAGGGTTTGGAGGTGGTTCTTCCACATAAATTTTGGAAGCTTCTAGCTCCACAAATCCCTCAAGGATATCTTTTGATGGTTTAAACCAAGGCCCTATCCCTTACCAATAATTCAGTTTTCAAGGCTCTTTGTCCGTTACATTACAAACTAGATATTCCCAAAAGTTTTGATTTTAGAAGCTTTTCCCTTCTTCCAGTGGCCAAGAGTCTGTTGCTTGAGAAAAGGCATCATCATCATCATCACCCTTCGGGTGTTGGAAGATAGCCCAATCAACTAGGTCTTCTATAATGGTTCTCATAGGAGTCATCTGAGTCATATTCCTCTATAAATGGGCCGGTCTTTGCTCTGAAGTTTGTAGCAGGCTTAGGGATGCTTTTGTAAGGAACATAAACTATGTTGTACATTATGACTTCTACTCGGCTATCCCATTTAAAGTCCTCCTTTTGATTTTTAGCCATACCCCAAGGCTGGTCAGTCTTTTGAAGTTATAACCCATCATTTGCATATGCGATGTGATTGTGTGCTATAGATGCCAAACTTTATTCATCCTTCATTGGTGATCATTTTTGTAAGATGTGTCAATGAGGCATCGTCTGCTTGAAGGAAGACAGAAGGGTTCGAACGGTACTTTGATGGAGGCACAATGAAACTAGCTCCCTTTGGATCATAGATAAGAGAAGGAACTAGCAGATCATAGTCTGCTGTGGAGTGTAGTAAGATTTTGTTCATGATCTAATTTCGATTTAGAATTTGAGTCATGCCCAAAGGAGACCATGAATGTGGAGTGACACCGTCTCAATTTTCTTGATGGATGAAGAAAACTAATTTTGAAGTTCGTGAAGTCCTTTGACATCTCGTTGAGAGATATGAACCTCATTCTGGCTGCAAGGACACAGATCTAAGGATGCAAACTGTTCCAACACTACATTTGCCATGCTTCTCATAGGGGAAGATCTTCACCAAGTCCTCCCATATTTTGATGAAACCGCGAGCCTCCTCGTTCCCTTGCTCTAACTTTGCCAATTGTATTAGGGTCATAGGTTTTCTTTGTTGAACCTGGGACCTAGCAACTGTTAGATCCTCGTTTATTTCTAGAAAGCCCTTCTGCTACATGATTCATTGAGTGACAAGGCTAAAACAAGACAACCTATATTCTTTCGATGTCCTGCTGTGTGGAATAAGACATATGACTCTTCATTTTCCCTTGGTGCCAAACTACCATAGACGAGAGAAATGGTCAGGGTTAACTTCCTGACTTTCTTTGTCCAGATGACATGGCTAGGCTCTCAAAGAGGTCTTGAGGGATAACCAAGGGTCGTTTCATTTCCGAAGTGTTCATGTGTTTCAACACATCACATCTTTCTTCCATGTCAACCCATAAAACGGTTTCTTGATATGCAATTTGTTAATCGAATTCTTACCCATCTAAAGATTCTCTAGATTCTTGAGTTCTCCCATAGAGCCTTTGGAATGATGTAGATAGACCTCAAGCCACGTGTAGGGCCCACGTAGGTTAAGGATTTTAATTTTATGTCATCATTTTTTTAAAAATTATTTAAACAGTTGCATTGAATTAGGTTTTCAATTTTTTTTAGTTTTCTAGTTTAATTAGGTTTCTTAGGCCCTAAGTTAACTTTCCTATTTATATGACAATCTAGAGAATATATTCTTAGAGTTTTGGTGATTAATTGATTTGGGTTTTTCCATTGAGGTGCATTTGTAGTGCCGAAGCACATGTGGAGTTGTACATACTTGAGCCCTAAACGTGTGGCCTAAGGTCTATTTGAATCATCTAGACTACTCTTCCATGATGTTGTACATCACTTCATCAAAGAAGTAGAGTTAAAAGTTGTTGAGTACCTTTTCATCAAGTTCTGCCCAATCATCATCTTCCATCGTTGTAGGCTTCTTTATATTGCCTACCAATGCCACCTTAATACCTTGTTGAATTAAGATATTCTTCAAATTTAGCTGCCGCAAATTGGAGTTAGTTCTACTATCGAATTTCTTGAATCCAAATCCGATACTTGCTAAAGCAGAAGTTCCCTTTGTGGCCATTGTTACTATGAAGAAGTTGCAGAATCACCAAAATCTCTCCCCGTCAAATTGCCAATCTACTCCATTAATTTTGTAGATCTTATTGTCTTGGGTACATGGGAGAAAACAAAGCACAATTCTGAGTCTTGATGGTTTCAAGAATTGTGACACAATTTTGCCTTTTAATCAAGTCAAACTACCTATTTGACTTTGTTAGTGACGTTCAGTTGACGTCAATGGCTTCTACTAATATTGGCTACTGGTTAGGCTGCATTATACCCAGGTCAGGTCAAACTTGACCAGGACTGGACCTAGCCTAGGTCTTAAGCGTAGGTCATTTTCTTTGTAAGAAGAGTTTTGCACCCACGGACCAAAATAGGAGCCTCTGCTACCTTATTCTCTAGCTGGGCATGGTAATGTGTGCAGGTGGCCTATTGTGGTTCCGATGTGCATTCCTTATCAGACGACAAAAGCAATGGCGAATACTAGCGATTGCGTGGATGGCGGCTATGAACTAACTTACCTCTAAAACAACACAACAGGGCTATGCCCTTCTTGTTTCGATTTACAGCAAGAAGCCCAAAACAGATGGGGGTTTGGGCTGCTTTTGTGCCTCTTTCCTTTCTCACCAGCAATGATGATAGGGAAACTAGAACTATGCGAATTGACCCAAAAGCCTACTATTTCATTTCACACAAACAAAAGCAAAGTTGACCTTCTGTAAAACCTCTGCACAGCCACCCTAGAACCCTCCTTGAGATCCAATCTCATAAATCTCTTGCAACTATGTGGTATATCTTCGAGAATCTCAATGTGGATGCTCTAATACCACTTGTTAGATTGGATTTAAGGCAAACATAACCAATCACATGCACCACGAGAAGTAGAAAAACATAGAACCATGACACAGAGAGTTTACATGGTTCACCATAAAGGTTACATCCACGAGATATCATGATTTCATTACAAATTATTATGGCAAGCCATTACAAGGATTCTAACACTAGCTTACTTCCTACTCACATATCTCAATGTCCCTCACAGCCTCCACTTACAAGTTCTCTTTGTTTCCCCTTTTTTGTCTTTGGAGAGACGTCAAAAGCGTCAAAATACTACATTACTTAATGCTAATAGCATCAGCCACCGCTGTGGTTTATTTTACCACATTTCACTTACAATCACCACAGCCTTATATCGTGGTTTTCTAGCCTAAAATCCCTACCAAACTATTTTCCTTCCCACCTTTACGTTCCCGCGCTTTGCCTCCTTTTTACCTCTGTCGTGCCCACTCTCTCCACTCTCTTCACCCAATTGTAGATCTGGACTTCAGGCGTGCAGAAATCAACACCAGGCTCCAGGCGTTGCAAAAATCAACATCAATTTATACAACGTGCAGTTTTTTCTTGCTGCCCTCCCTTTCTCACTGCAGTCTCCCTCTTATTGTGGTACTCTAACTCTCTCTCGGTTTGTAAATCCATGCCATCTTCGTTTATAGTCTTTCATTTCTTTTACAGCCCATGTATTGATACAGTTCTCAAACTAAATCTCCCTTTTCTATTACCCATTTCTACCACCAAATCTAACCCACCTTTTTTTTAAAACCAAATCTAACCCACCTTTCTACCAGCAAACTAAATCTCACGTTTGTATTCCAATCTCTCTCTCTCTCTCTCTCTCTCTCTCTCTCTCTCTCTCTCTGTGTGTTTGTTTTGATGATACATATTCAAATACATATGTTTTCCATTTCTTCCTCTATCCGATCTAAGAAAAATTTCAATGTTTACCAATATTTTCGTTTTGGGGGTGTTAGTAAGTTTGATGTTGGGTGGTTTCAAAACAAGTGGCGCTAATGGTAGGAAAAACTTTGATGGATTTTGTGTTTTTTTAATTCAATTGTATTCCTTCCAAAATGAAGGAGAATACAATTGATTCATTGTCGGCATGGCAGAGAATGATGTAATCAATGATATAGTTGTGGGTGTTAGAGAAATTGTACTTTGTGTATTTGAGATGTGGATGAAAAATCTAAATGTGAGGAGCTGTACATCTAGGAAAGACTATTTAGATTTTAGCCTCTGCCTCTTTCTGTGTTTGTGTGTGCTTAAAGCCTCCAAAAAAAATCATGATTTCTTAACAAGTTCTTATGTTTAGAAAAATAAATATAAGAAATAAGAAAAAGAAACAAAGAGAACAACAAGTTTACCATTCTGTTGTTATTCGCGCCCCCTCATTAATCCCCCTTAAAGTTTGTTAATCTAACATCAAGCATCAAATTGTAGAACTTACACTTGAATCCTAAGATATACTTGTAAATGGCTGTTGAATAATGCTAATCCAATGAGGAATCACCCTCTCCACAGAAACAACCCAGTGTCAATCTATGTTTGGGTTTGAGGACTTGGGTACACTATGTGCGTGGGTGGGAGTATGTACAATAGCACATAAAAATATTAAGAAAAAAGATTTGTTCTACAGGTAAGGATCGTTTGCCTTAGAAATTGATATGAATCATAATATTCTTGTCTTGAATCCCAGGATTTTAACACATTATAGATCTTGCTGCCTCCTGAAATCATGTTCTAAGGTTGTTTTAGATTTTTCTGCTACTTTTTTTCTATCATTTTTAAGTGTTTGCTGTTGCTTTTTCTTTGTTGTTTTCTAAACTTTGTTAGTTTCATTGAGGGCTGTGTAGTATTATAGTTTGTACGAATTTATGCCCTTTTTTGTTCAAAAAGTTTGTTGTTTGTTTTGGGGGTGGGGGAAATTGAAATAATCACGATCATGTTAAGCCTTGATTTAGGGGCTTGAAAGATGGAAAGATTTTTTTGCCTCACTAAATGATGGATCTTGATAAATATGGACGAGAGTTACGAGACCTAAAATCAATTTTGAATGTCATGGTGATTGTGAATTGGAAGGGAATTATCATAGGTGTGCCACAGGGCCACCTTCGATAGGTAATTTTCTATTTTACTTCCATTTTTCAAAATTTTTTTTCATGTCAGATGTTGAGCATCAATAGCTAAGATTATCAACAAAAGTAACTTTTGTGATTCACACCATCAAATCCTTGGCATCATTTGTCATTGCTCTATGATTTCCATACAAGTAGGTATCTAACATATCAATTATATTATAGTTATTCAAACAAGTAGGTATCTAACATCTTAATCTTATTTATTTCAAAATAACTCCTACATAAGCCTAAACTCCACTTTTAGGTGATTGAGCAATTAGGCAGCACCTCATTTTTGAGCATATATTCATAAATTAATTTCTTTTCTTTTACTCAAGATTTTTGTGTTGAAGTCATATATTCATAAATTAATTTCTTTTCTTTTACTCAAGATTTTTGTGTTGAAGTCTAGAAATCAGAAGCACCTCATTTTTTAACTCTTTTATGCCATGTCCATAACTTTTAAAAAATCTTTTTATGATTATTTGTTGTCCTGCTAGCTTGCCCTATAAAATAGAAGGGAGAATGGTTAATTAGGTAGATGTTTTTATTTTATTTAAGGCATACAAACACTACTTACATGTTGATTTTCATTTAACTTCAAGAATCACTATGGCCACATATGGAGGCCCCATCACATGCCCACTTTGTAGATGCTCAAGCCTAGGCACGAGTGGGTCGTTCATGAAAAATATATGGCTGAAGAATAGCTTGGTCAATGGTCCCAATTTTAATTAGAGGTCAATTGGATGGGTTGAAGAAAGTTTAAAAAACAGAGCAATTGTATTTGGGTTTAAAATTATGGTCATATGGGCGTTGCTGGCTTTAGATCAATCCAAAACCTTGGCCCTTGGGAAGAAAGATTAAGCTATAGGCCTAGGCCTAAAAGTTCTAAGATCTAAATTGGTTACTTAACCTTGAATAAAACAGGCCAACTCTTTATGGTTTTTGGTTGGTGGAAAGTTAACTTACATAGATTAGTACATGGACCGGAACCAAATGTGGCAAGGATCAATCTGCTACCTTCCCAAATCAAATGATCCATTTATTAGATCACTAAAAGGAAGATGATAGTTATTCCTTTTTATTTATAGGACTTTAGACTCAAATGGCCAAAACTATGAAGTAAACACAAAATTACCTCTTTGGCTTGTGCTACTCTATTGGTATTGTTGCTTATGCTACTAAAATATATTATTCTTGTTTCAAAAAACGCAGGAAATGGGTGCATATGGTTGCAATGGGTTGAACTAGGTTTTTTCTTGTTGAGCTATTTATTATTCCATTTCAAGCTTAGAATGAAATGGGCTGTTCACTTTTTTTTATACTTTTGGTATTCTTCATACTCTATTGTTGTTATAAGTATGTTGAATATTTAATGTTTCAGAACATGTCCCCAAACAAGGAGTGGATGAAGGCACCACGGAATTCTATTGAATACTTAGAAGGGGTTAAATCATTCATTGAGTTTGTAAGAGCTAATAAAGAGGAATTAGGGGAAGATGATTGGTATTGTTGCCCTTGTGTCAAATGTCGCAATCTAATTAGAGAGAAAAAGACATTAGAAGAAATTAGCACACATTTAATATGTAAGGGTATAGATAAGACTTACACAACATGGATCCATCATGGAGAACTCCATCCCAGAAGTCATGCATACGTAACGGCAAGTAACAACAAAAAAGATGCATATCCAACAATGGTTGATATGGTGAATGATATATTTGGACATGTTCATCATGAAGATGATTTTGAAGCTCATGTATGGGATAGAACGTCCATATACCCTGATGAAGCTATTGATCGAGATTTTGTTGAATGACAAGGTGATTCACCAGAGAATATTCGATACAAGAAGTTGATAGAGGATGCGGTGAAGCCATTATATCCTTCTTGTCAAGTTGAACATATAAATAGAATACTTTGATACTAGATCTATTACATTTTTCTTGGTTTTATTTTAGTATATTTTATTTTAAATTTAACATATGTGGTTGTAGGAATTATGTCATATGATAGACCTTCATCAACAACTGCATCTATAGTAGAGGGATGTGGTACTCATGAGAGTATGTAATGCATATTATAATTTGGTTGGATTGTGACTTTATTTTTTTAATGTTCGAAAGTTAATGTGCCATTTATAATAGGTCATGTCTTGCCGGTGACATTTAACATAGATGGTCAAGCCATCGGTGACAATGCAGCCAGCTTGGCCACAATGACAGGACGAACTGTGAAAAATAACATATCGCTTGCATGTTCTCAATGGTCAGACGTGCCCAACGCAACGAAGGAGAAAGTGTGGGACATAATATCTATGAGTTGTATTTGGTTCAAAGAGTTTTCATAGTTCTTATCATTCTTTATATTGATTTATCTCACTTAATATTCTACTTTGCAGAGTAAGTATGAAGTTCCAATTGAAAATAAAGAGTTGTTGCTTAGGAAAGCAAATGAATGCTAGAGGGATCGTAAGTCAAAGATGAGGCATTTCGTATTTGCTAGCTATCACACAGATGCGGATAGGAAAAAGAATGTACCTAAATTTGTCAAGAAGGAGGATTGGGAGAGATTTATCGACATGTGCTCAACATCTGAGGCACAAGCAAAGAGTGAGCTTGGAAAGGCAGCTAGGCAAGCCGTGAGGTGCCCCCATACCTCCAGTAGAATGGGACAAGCAAGGGTTGCTGATAATTTGGTAACCATAATTTATGCATTTTCTTACTTTTTCACAATTTGAAAGTGTTTTTATGTAATCAAGATGTTTGATTCTAAAATTTTCAGCCACGGAAAAATCCTGACAAAGAGATCACCCGTACTGATGTTTGGCTTGAAACTCATACAAAGAAGGATGGTTCTGCTTGAACCAAGAAACGGTAAAGAAATTTAAGATTACTTATTCTTAAATTGATTATAGAAGTGCTATGTAATGTGATGATATGGGTTGTTGATGTTGGAGTTTTGAGGGCTTTGGCATTATAGATGTATGTATGAAGTGGTCTATTAGCAGGTGATACATTTGTGCACCGAATACATTTTCGGGTTCTGAAATATAAAGGAGACTCTGTCAAATTTTTTTTGAAAGTATAAGTACTAATTATGTGAATATATTCACAAGTTGGATTAATTATAGAAGTGCTATGTGATGTGATGATCTGGATCATTGAAAATGGAGTTTTGAGTGTATTGGCATTATCTATATATAAAGTGATGTTATATTAGGTGTATGTATGAAGTTGTCCATTAACAGGTGATACATTTGTGCACCGAAGATATTTTTTGGGTTCTGAAATATAAAGGAGACTCTGTCAAAATTTTTTTAAAAGTATAAGTACTAATTATGTGAATATATTCACAAGTTGAATTAATTATAGAAGTGCTATGTGATGTGATGATCTGGATCATTGAAAATGGAGTTTTGAGTGTATTGACATTATCTATATATAAAGTGATGTTATATTAGGTGTATGTGTGAAGTTGTCGATTAACAGGTGATACATTTGTGCACCGAAGATATTTTTCGAGGTCTAAAATATAAAGGAGACTTTGTCAAAATTTTTCTGACAGTATAAGTGCTAATGTAAATATATTCACAAGTTGAATTAGTTATAGAAGTGCTATGTGATGTGATGATCTAGATTGTTGATAATTGAGTTTTGAGTGTATTGGCATTATATATATGAAGTGTTATACAAACAGGTGATATATTTGTGCACCTAAGATATTTTTCAGGGTCCAAAACACAGAGGAGATTCTGTCGAATTTTTTTTTAAAGTATAAATGGTAATGTAAATATATTAATAGGTAAAATACATAGTCCATTTTGAATTATTTGTACATCAAAGGTCACACCAATAATAAATTATTGTATAGTTCTTTTAGCATTTTGAGGATATTGTTTAACTAAGATGTTCAGGGTATCTTTAGATATTACATAAAAAATGATAGAAACCCAAATGTTCTTAGCAAAACAAATGAGATCCTCATGCTTAAACCACAAACTTATCTTTAAAGTCATAAATTTACACTTGTTTTATTCAATTGATTGATTTATTTGCGCTCACTAATAAATGAACTAATATTTTCATATTAAGTGATATACGAGTGTATTTGTTTTTATAAATTTTTAAAAGTCATGTCCACATTTTATAGAGTATTAATATGATATTAGTTATGCTTTGTATTAGTTGTATAAGTTAATGTACCAATGCTTTTTTTGTTTTGCAGGCAGATGTTCGCAGAATACATGAGAGTGACCCGTCTATTGCACATGGACATTTGGATCAAGACCCAGTTGCACGAGTATGTGGTCGTGATACTTGTGGACGTGTGAGGGGCATGGGTTTAGGAGTTTCCAAGTATGCCATTTCACGTTCAACTCCTTATAAGAGAGCATTACAATGAGAGCAGCAATTGAATGTCAACCTTCATACTGAAGTGGAACAATTGAAGGAGCGAATGAGAGAAATGGAGCAGATCTTTGCATCTCATAGTGGGGGACAGATGAGGTTTTCTACAAATCATGGGAATTCATCTCAGGTACAAACCAATTTTACATAAATAACAGATTCATATATGTAGTTAAATATATATCGATAAAATACTCATTATTTCTAATCTATAATGTGTTGGTAAGGCAAAATTCTCCATGTCAAGAGGCACAATTTGAGCAAGCAAGTACTCCAGATAATTCAACTTTGTACAAATTGATGCATTTGACAAAGAATACATGTGTCGCGTATGGGTATAAGATAGATGAGCCTGCTAAAGATTCAAGTTGGCAAAAGATCCTCGTAGATGAGATCGTAGATGGGAATGTTAACCTTGTAAATGAACAAGGCAAGCTAGAAGATCTTGCACCAGGCGATACCATAGATTGGCCAGAATTTAGAATCATCTCCACTTAGCTTTTTGAATTGAATGTTTTAATACACTAAATTTGACTATTGATAGAAATTGTTAATTACATTTATGTTTTAATTGATGGATGATTGGTTACTTTATGGATTTGTGAATTAATATTTTTTATCAAGTTATTATAAAAACATTTTAGTTAGTTGAATAGGAATGGTTGTTTGTTTTATTATTAATTTCTCTTTTTTATGTAGATTGTTTGGTTTATTATCATTGGTATAAAATAGGTGCCTTTTTTATTTTTAACTATTTAAAAAAAAAGATGGAATAAATCCTCGGCCATTGGCTGTGGTATTTTTAAATTTAAAATAAAAAGCGACGGCTTTATATGTGGTTTTGTTTTATTATTAACCTTGGTTAAATGCTGTGGTTCTTTTTAAAATTTTCGACGGCCTTCAACTGTGGTATTTCAAATACTACGACATTCCTTGCCACGAAAATTGCCACGACTATATTTGTGGCAAATTTCATTATACCACGGCCATTGGTTGTGGCGTTTTTGCAATTTTGACGTAGTCCCTAACACAGTGGGCCATAAGAGAACCATTCATTAGGTCCAATAAGGACCTTTTTCACCAAATCCAACCTGAAGTTGATAGAGTTTTGAAAGGTAACTACCTTTTTCATTTCAATATTCACACACAAACAAAGAATTAAAAAAAAAAGGAAAAGAAAAGAAAAGGGAAAAAACTCTCACTATGTAAAATCTAAAGAGTCCATATTGAATGAGTGTCTCACACTTTCTGTGAGAGAGAAGTGAAAGTCTAGAATGAGCCCCCTACTAAAATCTAAACTACTCAAAGTTTATGTCCAATTTTATGGGAATTTTGAAATTTAACTTCAATATGAATTGGCCTATATTCTTTCATAGTTAGCAAGTTTCATCTAAAATTGACAAAACTACACTTTATATATGTCTATTAAAAAATGCTTCCCTTTAAATAATTTTCCATTGATGGATGGATTATTTGATTTGTGTTTGGGGAAATTTGCCTTTATCTCTTCAATCTTATCCACTTTTAGAAATACATTTTCCTAGAATTCTTAGGAATTCACTTCCATGGGTTAAATTACGTTGTGCATTATCTTTCTATGCATTTTTTACTCTTGTAGCTATCGTAAGAAGAGCCAAATAAATACATGATATCATCATCATCATCATCATCATCATCATCATCATTATCCAAGCTTTATCCCAACCATGTTGGAGTTGGCTATAGATAAATTCATGATACACTTCCTAAAAATAAATTTTAGATGATAAAATGCACTGCTAACAATACGAGTTTGAAAGTTCCATTCTCAAATGTGATTTCTAAGTTGAAGTTCAATTAACAATGGGAGAATATCAAAAGAACAAGCAAATTAATCAATCAACCACATAGACAAGAGGCACCAACTTTAACGTGGAAAACCCTAAGTAGGAAAAACTATCTTGCTGCAAACCAAAATCAAGCACTATGAATCACACAGTTATATGATATACTCATAGATACTTCTTCAAGCCTTTGGAACCTAAGAACTGTAGTTTTTCTTGTACAGCTTCACACTATAATGACTCCCTACCATCCACTGCACAACTCAACTAATCCAAATACCTAGAAACCTACTAGGCGGTATGCTTGATCTCTCAATCTTCGATGAAAGAAGATGATCTTCTATAAGAGATGTAGAAGCAATATTCTTTAGTACAAATCTTCAGCTCAATCTCTCCAATGAAAGCTCTAAATGGGTTGTGTATTCTCAATCTCGAAATTGGAGATAGATTTCTTGGGGTTGAGAAAAAAACCTTATTTATAACCTACAATATGTGCCCTAAAAGAATAGTCTAAGTAGAACTAAAATAAGCAACTATGGTACAATCAGCTAACAATTTCGAATCAGGAAATGGGGTTTTCTTTGCCATCCACTTGAGTGCATGTGAGCATCTACTTGAGCGCATGAAATAAACGACCAATTATTTTCATTCAACATAATTCCTGTAAGGCCCACTTGATCTCATAAATATTCAGCTTGAGCACATGAGCTTTTGTGACCATTTGCTTAAGCGCATGCCCTGTTTTTTTATTCTTTGCATTCAAGTCTTCTAGTGATGTAAACCGTAGTCCATTTTAAGATAAATTTCAAAATACAACTCAATGGACCAAGATTTTTGTCCAACTCATGAATTACCTAACATACAAAAATTCTTAAAATTCCCCCTTGGCAATTCACGGACAAAACTCCCAAAAACAATACATAACATCTACCTAAAAAAAACCAAAATACATTGAATTGTTCAAAACATGTAGAATGAATGTACCTTCAAGATCTATCTCTTCTCTTGCTGTCTCTGGCTTTGTATATATCTCCCCTCGCATGCCTGACTCTTTATTCTCCCCCTTTCTTGTTCATAATTAACAAAGTTAATAATGTTAACTTAAAGCATATCTATCAATCAAGATCTAACAGTATCTCCCCCTCAATTGTGACTCTCCCTTAATATCATCTTTGTATCAGCCAAGGTTGAGAGTTCGATCTTCTTGATCCGGGCCTTGACATAGGTACCCACACTTGGGTCTTTGAAGCTTTTACCGCAATGTATACCAATTCAGTAGGTAAGTTAGTTTTTCTCACCTAAATGACTCTAGTCTTGACCTTTAGTGAAACAAAATTCTTCCTCCATTACTTGTGTCTTGGTAAACTTCGTAGATTATTGCAACCGGGATGAATGTGTCCTTTGATTACACAATGGTGACAAGTGGCTAAAGTTTAGGACTCAACACATTCTTCTTCTTAGAAGTACTCCCTACAAGATTTGTGCATGCAACATGTGGAGTAGTATGCCTTAGTGATCAACACAGAAGTTTTTAACATAGATAGTTTTACCTTTAGTCTTCGATAAGCATACACCATCATCGTAACCGAGACCCATTTGTCATGAGGCAGCTTTTGATCGCACAAGCTGTCCTCAATTATCTTTGCCCTAGTGTTCACCCTATTTAGCAAAGCCTTAGTTCCATCCAACTCTTACACTTCATCATCTAAACTATCAGAACCAACATCGGATGTACATAGTATTATACAATTTTTGTACATAGTATTGTACTTCTCCTCCCAATCTAGTTCTTCATCTGACACTTCATCATCTAAATTATCAGAACCAATGTGGGATGTGATATGTGAAAATCCAGCCATGATCTCAACAAACTTAGAACTTGCGCTGTCATGGACAGTAGTTTCAACTTCATCTGCAGAATCTTCATCCTAAGTTACATTCAAAATCTTCCCTATTTTCAACTTTCTATTTCAATACTATAGCACTCCGACCCAAAGTAATCATGCTTAGTGGTTAATTAATCTTAATTTATTTTAATTAATGATTTTTTCTTAATTAAATTAATCAAGATTATTTTGTCCTATTTGAGTCTAAAGGTTTGAGTTCAAGTCATGGATAGGTAATTGGGCTAATTTAACCTCAATTAGGTAGAATAGAGCCCTCTTTCATAAATTTAGATTTTATGATTTTACATCATACATGCATCATCTTGGAATCATCGCATTGGACTTAACCTCATTTGACTTCAATTGGGTCATATGGATTTTAAAATAACTCAAACTATAAATACGTAATAGAAAATGGACTTAGATGTAAAATCCAAAAAATTTATAATATAAAAGAACTCATTTTGTATTCACTGTAAACTCTCACGAGGTACAACTTGTCCACTAGGGGGAACCTAAGGGTTTAAGGTCTTACTACATATGCTAAATGCAGTCAAGAGTGCAAGCAAAAGTGGCATTGCATTCATGTTTACTTTTATTACATTACATTAGTTTTAGGTCATGATGGAAGCCTCATTTTTCTTCGCAATTTTTGCAAGAGACTAGTAAATCGCTGGTTGCGGGGTGTGATAAGTCCTTACAAATGCATATTTTCTTATGCATTTGGACTATTTTAAAGACTTATTGACTTGAAAGAGCTTCATTCAATGTGATATAATGGTTCCATGCATGGCCCATATGAGGTGTAGAACTTCCGCTTTTGTCCATTTTGTTGTCAACTTTCCTTCCATGGAAGATTTTCCTTGTTGGCTCAAAAATCAAAAATATATTTTAGGATAATTCTCCTTGATTTTTTCTATAAAGTTTGAACTAAAAATCTGAACCAAATCATGTTGGGCATGCCATATGTTCTTGCCAATTTTTTTTTTCAATTCCTACTCCTTTACAAAGAAGAACTCTTATGTGGCTTTTCTTCTTGACATATCTTGACATCTCTTGAAATTATCTTTGAATTATCAAAAGATAATTTTGATGATGTAGTAAAAGATGGTAGACCCCTTCTTGAACATCCCACAAGTGTGTCCTCACACATGTGAATGTTTGTGGGACCATGAAGCCAATTTTTCAATTTTTTTTCCTCCAATTTCATTCCTCTATTCAATTCTTCTCTTCTTTCTTTTGAAAAGAATTTCTTTGCTTCAATTCTTGAAAATGGGAGCCATGTCATCAATTTTCTGCAAGAACAAATGTGAATTCATGCGAAAAGACAATTTTAACCCTAAGGTCACAAATGCATAATTGAAGGCCCATCTCTCATGAAATGACAATGAAAATGCGCACCATTTTTCATGATTTTATGTGAATGAATTAATGATTATTAAAATTTGAATTTAGTTCATGAGAGAAAAATGATTTTCACAAAACTTTCCAAAAATAAATTTCTAAAAATGACAGGTTTCATTAATTTATGCAAAAGTGTGATTTTTAAGAAAATTATGCAAAAAAATACTAAAATGAATTTAAAATGCATAGAACCATTATATCACACTGAATGAAGATCTTTCAAGTCAATAAGTCCTTAAAATAGTCCAAAATGTATAAGAAAATATTCATTTTTAAGGACTTATCACACCCCACAACCAGCGATTTGCTAGTCCCTAGCAAAAATTGCAAAGAAAAATAAGGCTTCTATCATGACCTAAAACTAATGCAATAAAAGTAAACATGAATCCAACGCCACTTTCGCTGGCACTCTCAACTACATTTGACATATGTAGCAAGCCCTTAAACCTTTAGGTTCCCCCTAATGGACGAGTTGTGGCTCGTGAGGGTTTGTAGTAAATACACCCACAAAATTCTTTTTTTTTTTTTTGAAAAGAAGAACAAAAAGAAAGGATAAAAGAAATTTCCTAAAAGAAAATTCACTCATATTAGATATTTTTGAAATCTAGAATAATCAAGCTTTTAGACTTTTCAAAGTTTGGTTCACAGTTCTATTTTTGAAAACTTTCTCAAATTCGAAACAACTTGCGTGCATGGTAAAAAATGTATACATTAAAAACTTATTTCAAATATAACACGATAATGCTGTAAAAATGGAATTTTTCCTTCAAATAGTCTGATCCCTTGATATTTAGCAAAAATAAATTTCCTCTCAAAGCTACTAAGATAGCTACCACAGTACTGTTTACTTCAATAGGCCTCTTTTCTCTCATGGCCTTTTTCCTACACAAGGGTTCCCAAGTTCATATGATATAAGAAAAGTTAAAATCCAGGGGGCAAATCTGGTCATTGTTCTTCTCGGCACATACTCTCCTACAAACTCTTGAGGACACTCTTCACTCACTTACTTTTTCTAACGTAGAAATTTCCAAGTTCATATGATATAACAAAAGTTGGGATCTAAGGAGCAAACTTAGTCCTTATGCATTTCCACACATATCACTTGAAAATTTCTATGGAAACTCATCGGGCCATAATTCATCATCATTCTTCTTTTTTTTTTCAAATCAAAACTAAACACTAGGTGGCATTTCTCATTTCGCTCGAATTAATTCATCTTGGTTCTATTATTTACAGTTTACCAAAAATGAACAAGGAAACAAAAATATTGTACATACTAAATCTCAAGTTCACATCATATTCTCCTAAAAAAAATCCAAAAATAGCATTAAAGCTTCCTATCCAAAATATCGAAAAAAATGTATAGGTGTTTGCATGTGGAAAGCAAGTTTTGGTACTCTTTCGATAGGTTTCCTCTTTTAGAAAATGCAAATTTTCTTTTTTTTTTCCTCTAAAAGTATGAAAATTCCAAATTTCTATATATCTCCAAATTGCTTTAATTCCTTTGAAAACTTTATTTTCTAAAACGTAAAAGAAATATAAAATAAATGAATGAGAAATAAATGCTGGAAAAAATTCAACCAAAATAAAAGTCTAAAAGTGAAAAAATTTTCCTAAAAAATGAAAAAAATAACAGAAAAATTAAAAAAATTACCTAAAGTGCCTAATAAATGCCTAAAATTGGACAAGTGTACTTGTTCCCACCCCCTAACCAATTATGAGTATCGTCCTCAATGTTTATGCATGCATTCAATGCAGAACAATAAAAGTAACATGAGGAAATAGAAACTTAGAGGAGAGTAAAGGGAGAAAATCACCTAAAACTTCGTATGTGCCGCTCCCTGTCCAAGGTTAGATAAAACAAAAGAAAAACTACAACATACATAATATACACAGAAAGAGGCCTTTGTCAGATCCAGGGCTAATTAATCCTTATAGATAAGATCATCAAGAGGAATTTCTTCCTCTTTAGGTGGTGCAATATCTAAGAATGGCTTTAATCTCTGGCCATTGACTTCGAACATCTGGCCAGCCTTGGGGTTATAAATCTGCACAGCACCATATGGAAACACTTTGTTCACAATGAAGGGTCCAGTCCAACGGGAGCTCAGTTTACCAGGAAATAGATGAAGCCTAGAATTATAAAAGAGAACCTTCTGCTCAAAGTGAAATGTCTTTCGCAGAATATTTTTATCGTGAAAGATCTTGGTTCTTTCTTTATAAATTTTCGAATTGGCATAAGCTTCCAATCACAATTCATCCAGTTCATTTAATTGCAATTTCTTCTTGGTCCCAGCCTTATCCATGTCAAAGTTGAATTGTTTTATGGCCCAATAAGCTCTGTGTTCCAGCTCCACTTGAAGGTGGCATGCTTTCCCATAAATAAGCCGGTATGGAGACATTCCAATTGAAGTTAAGCCTATAAAGCTTCTGTCAACTTTGTGGACTAATCTTTTCAATTGTGGCAAACTGCAATCTCCAAGATTCTTTTTATTTCTCGATTGGAAACTTCCACTTGCCCACTAGTTTGTGGGTGATAAATGGTGGCAATTTTTTGGGTTATCCCATATTGTTTCATCAAGTCCTTAAATGCCTGATTACAAAAATGTGAATCCCCCATCACTAATGATGGCTCATGGAGTGCCAAAATGAGAAAACGTATTTTCTTTTAAAAACTTTAGGACTATTTTTGCATCATTTTCCCAGCAAGGAATAGCTTCTATCCATTTGGACACATCCACAGCCACTAAGATATAGATATAGCCAAAACTGGGAGGAAATGGACCCATAAAATCAATACCCCATACATCAAAGAGTTCTACTACTAGAATCGGATTTAGAGGCATCATGTTTCTTTTAGAAATTGTTCCTAACTTCTAACAGCGATCACAAGCCCTACAAAAATCACGAGCATCACGGTACAATGAGGGCCAATAAAACCTGGGATGCAAAATTTTGATAGCAGTCTTTTGTCCAGAAAAATGCCCCCCACAAGCTTGTGTTTAGCAAAAGGAGAAGACACTATCTATCTCATTGTCAGGTACACACTGATAAGTCCTAAAAAATGCACCTTTTTCATATCATTTTCAAATGTTTTAAGGACTTTTCAAGCCAAGAAAGCCTTATTTAGTATCATTTCATGTCTTTGTGTAGTTTAAACTCATTATAATATTTTCTTATACAAAAATGCTTAAAAATCACATTTTTTTGCATAAATATATGAAACATATCATTTTTAGAAATCTATTTTTGGAAAGTTTTGTGAAAATTACTTTTCTCATGAAATAAACTAAATTTTAATCATCATTAGTTCATTCACATAAAATCATGAAAAATGGTATGCATTTTCATTGTCATTTCATGAGAGATGGGCCCACAAATATGCATTTGTGATCTTAGGGTTAAAATTATCTTCTCACATGAACTCACATTTGTTTTTGCAGAAAATTGATGACATGGGTCTTATTTCCAAGAATTGAGCCAAGATCATTATTTTCAAAAGAAAGGAGAAAAGAAAGGAGAGAGGAAAAGAAATTAGAAGAGAAAATGCAAAGTTGGCTTCATGGTCCCACACACATGCACATGTGTGGAGATACACTTGTGGAATGTTCAAGATGGGGTCCATTTACTTGTTGCGTATTTCAAGATATTTTCAAGATAAATTTGAAGAAAATCTCATCAAAAATGAAGAAGGAAAGCCACATAAAAGTTTTTCTTTGAAAAGGAGTTGAAATTGAAAAAAAAAATATATCCAAGCAAGCATGGATGCCCAATACATATTTGGATCAGATCTTTGTTGCCAAAAAGAGAAGAAAACCAAAGAAGAATTATCTTGGCATATCTCTTTGATGTTGGGGCCAACAAGGAGAACCTTCCAAAGAAGAAAAGTTGACAATGCAAGAGATAAAGGAGGAAGTTCTACACCTCATGTAGGCCATGTTTGATTCCAAGAGAATATTTTTATCCCAAAGTTATCTCTCCAAAGATCTCAATGCATGGTGGCAAAGATAAGAATAAAAAGAAGCATCCAAGAAGGACATTCAGGCAAAGAAAGAAAAGAAAAAAAATATAGAAAAAAAAAACCACTTGGAATTCATGCCCAAGGCCATGTCATGCATCCAATATTTTTTTTTCAAATTTCATTTATTTGAAGATGTTATCATATCAAGAGAGAATTGAAATTTTGGGGGTTGAAAAAGTCTAAATAGGGGACCCTAGTGGTAATCTAAAGCATGGAGAAAGGTCCTTCTCTAAATCTCTACACTTCATCTTCTTCATCTCTCTCTCTTCATCCTATTCCTCAAGGAAGCTTAGCGCTAAGGCCACACTACACCCTTGGGAGTTTCATTAGAAGAGGTTCTTCTTTTCCATCATAGCATGTATTTTTCTTGATTTTATTTGTCAATCTCTTGTAAAGATTTTACATGTTAGTATAATGTTATTCTTCTTAAATTTTTCTTCTTTTCTTATAGTTTGTGTGGATATTTTATTAATGTTTCTTGTGCTTGGATTGACGTCTCAAGATACTAGGATCATACTTGAAGTAATCATGAACCTGGTTAAAAGAAAATTTTAAGAAGATAACTTTACTACATTTACTTTCCCTTCTACTACATTTAAATTCAGCACTACTACATTTACTTTTCTTGTCATCACAATATTTAATTTCCTTCAAATACTATATTTATTTTTCTGTACTACTACATTTAAATTCCTATCAGTACTACATTTAAATTTTTGCACTCTTATTTTATTTGAACCCGATTAAAAGAAAATTTTAAGAAGATAACTTTACTACATTTACTTTCCTGTCTACTATATTTAAATTCAACACTACTGCATTTACTTTTCTCGTCATCATAACATTTAATTTCCTACAAATACTACATTTATTTTTCTATACTACTACATTTAAATTCTTGTCAGTATTACATTTAAATTTTTGCACTCTTATTTATTTTATTGTACTTTTATTTCAATTTTCTACACACTTTATGTTCTTGCATAGTTTTTTTTAGAATTATTTCACTGCTGTAAGTTGCATTAGATTCAGGCATATTTCACTTTTCAGTCATGTTTATTGGTGATGATCATGCTAAATTTAGAAATCAAATTTTTAGTTTTGCAAAGTTCCATGAATCTAAATTAAAAATAGTCTAGATCTTATGTAGAAAATCTTCTCAATTAAGCTCATGTGGGATGAACTTTCACAAAAAGAATTACAAACGTTCATATCAATTGAATGTCTAAAGTTTAAAACAGCTTTTTAAACCTGAATTGAGACCTGAAAAATAATTGAAAACAGCCCAAAAATCAGTTCTGAAACAGTGGTGGAAGTTGGTCAGTATTCAAGTAATTGTTTGATGTGTTTGTGAACTGTTAAAAACTAATTTTCTACACCTAAAAGATTGAAATTTCACTTCTGAAATTGCATTAATTCAGCAGTGGAAATCTATTTTCTGAATGTTTATTGGCAACCCATTCATGTGTAAAACCATCATATGTAGAAGAATGTTCATGCATTGTGTAGATTTTTTTTTTTTAGAAAGTAGAAACTTCATTATTTTTGTATCTTGTTTACCTTAGAAAATTTAGTTTTCAGATTTGCATTATTTTTTTTTCTAGTTTATCATGCTTGAATAGATTCATTTTTTACTTAGAAAGTTGCTTCGTTTAGTTGCATTGTAGAGTTTTTTTTTAGAAATTTTGTAGTATTAGAAGTTTACTAATTTGATTTTAGATTTTCATTTAGATTTCTTCCTAAAATTAAATTTCTTTCTAATTTGAATTGAAGTTGTAAATCTTTTGTTTTTAGAAAGTGTAGATTCTTAGCCTAACATAGTTTTTAATTTAGGAAAGTTTTTGTTTTCTTTTAATATTGTGTAATTTGTTTCTAACAAATTTTAGTTTTTAGTTTAGTAAATTTCTAATTTTAGTTTTCTTTTATTAGAAGTTCTGATGTGTGTTTATTTTGCAAAAATTTTAGTTTTTGTTTTTAGGAAAGTTTAGATTTAGGATTTTTAATTTAGGAAATATTGTTGTAATTGTTTAATTCTTAAGAATGAATGTATTTGTTAGATTTTAAATTAGGTTAGTTTTAGAATTTTATTTAGGCAAGCAACAAGTTGGAAACATCTTAAATACAGTGCTCCTTGAGGATTGACCTGGTCTCATTAGTTTATTACTACATCACAGCTCTACACTTGGGGTTGATGAACAAGTTTTTGGCGTTGTTGCCGGGGAGCGCTATTTTAGGTAACTTTTCTGACTTTCCTCATTTACATTGCTTTGTGGGTGTGATTTCATTTTTGTATCTTGCTAGAAATAGGACAACAAGCATGGAATGATGAACTACCCTAAATTGGAATAGGAAAAAGCATGGAATGTTAGAAAGCACACATCGTTGTTATTTTTAGAAACTTTCTAAAATTGGAAAAAAGTTACCATTTTTCAAACTTGTCTTAACTCCTTTGGAAGAAAGTATCCAAAAGTGATCTAATCGTTTTCCTTATCTTCTCGATGCCAAAGAAAGCCTTTGCCCTTGTAGCACACGATAGCTAGTCTGTTCAGGAAATTAGTCCTTCAAACAGGTCCTTCTATGGCTCTACCACTTCCTGGTAGCTAACTTGGCTAAGTTGGTTTCATAGGACCGGATTGGAGAACTTAAGGAAACTTTTCACCCTTAGGGAGTTACTTAGTTGCTACTTATCTATGTTTTTCTCATTTTTTAAAAAAATCAAAAAATCAAGAAAAATAAAAAAATTCTCAAAATTCCAAAAAGAAAAGACAAGCCCTCTTAGCCAATTTGGCAAAGAGGCTCAGCGTCTAGATTAAAAAGTAAAAAATCTCCTAGACTCTCAAGTCCTTCGAGATTTTCTCAAATGGCGAATGGGTCTAGTAACAAAGACGCCCAAATCAGGAATGGAAATAACGATGGGGACCACAATGGTGTGGAGGTTAACTAGCCACTGAGGACTTTACGTGATTACTTGAGCCCTACATGTCAAACCACACCATCATGTATAGTGGTATCCAAAATTACGGGTTAATTTGAAATCAAACTGGGCATGATCCAACTTCTACCTAAGTTTAATGGGCTTGACTCTGAAAGTGCATACTTGCACTTAAAAGAATTTGATGAAGTATGCTCAATACTTTAGTTACAAAATGTAGTGTCAGATGTAATCAAACTTAAATTATTAACGTTTTCTTTAAAAGACAAAGCAAAAGCTTGGTTCCATTCTCTTAGACTAAGTTTAATCAATACTTGGAAAGTTCTAGAAACCGAATTTTTGAAAAAATTCATCCCACAACACAGAACCAACACTTTAAAGAAGGAGATTATGATGTTTAGACAAAATCTCAAGGAACCTTATTATAAGTGTTGGGAAAGATTAAACGAGTTGATCCTTGCATGTCCTCACCATGGATATGAAACATATCATCTCATCGAAATTTTTATTGAGGGTTTTGCAACACCCCAATCCCAGGAATTGGAGATTAGAATAGGCCCCAGCATGTGAATACGTAATCCCGTAGTAATCCGTGCCATGTGAAGATACACATGAATCACTACAAGGGAGATTACACAGGAACGTGTGAGGAATATCCACCAACACGTAGATTTAATTTCAAACATAAAGCAGAAACCTGTGAAATACATTTGTAATGATCCTAAGCAATGCATAAAAGAAGCATTATACAATCATAAATAAACTTTGAGTCTTTTACTTAAACATTCTCAAACACATAAACCACATATGATCCACAATTCACTTAACCATGTTCAGTTATATAGAACCGATCCCAATAAGGCTAAACCTATCAACCCCGTGAACAACCCCTTTTTGATGCTCTTTGTAAAACAATTAGTAGAAAATATTGTCTTTTTTCCATTCTTTTATACCCCGAGGTACCGTTGGAGTACCCTTCAGGGATGCGTCGACAGTTGTGTTGAGATTTGATTCTGAACCTGTAACACTAAGAGTAGAATTGTTAACATGACGGTCAAGCAAATATAGAGATACATAAGGCCATTATGCTGTTTTAAATGAATTAAGAAATATATAGATTAAAGGAAGGCAATAATCATAAACTAGGCATATTGTGCATCAGTAAACATGAGTAATAAATCATAAACAAGATATCATACATACTAATTAGTATCCACGAGGCTATATTCTCTAGAGATAGCATGAACATACATGTGGGAATTACGCTAGGGGATCAAGCTAGTTTCCCGAGGAGCGCCGACAACTCCTCCGTAAACTCTATAGTAGGAACATAAATAACACCGAAATTGGTCCCGTCGAACTGAATAAGGGTACAAGCTAAGTAGTGCTGACTCAACATATCAAGACCGCCTCGAATTCATATCTTTCATACTTATGATCAATCATAGTGATCGTCTCATATTTATATATATCAGTCATACTTGTTATATCATACATAAGGGAGATTCAGTCTTAAGATCATATGCAGTCATAGAAATTGGAATTAGCATGGTACCTGATAATTAAACAATACATACTTAAATGAGCTAGAAAGCTTGAACCCTCTCATCCTTATCTACACCCATTTTGGCTAACAGGCATGCACTCAGTAGAAGCTCAAGCCCGATTTATCTTAACGCCAGAAAAAATGGGTACATGACTAGATCATGTTGATGACAAAGTTTCATACAATATATAAATGCATTTAAATTAAGAAGGTATCAAGGAAATTTACTAGCCAACCCTATACTAGATAATCCATGATCCCGAAGGCATTCAATACGATGTATTTATAAAACGTCTAGTGTCATTGTGTTCCAAATCTTGGCATTATATTGTGTATGCAAGGACACCTTTTCTTATGCCAACACCCATGATATGACATCAAGAATTCGTCCAAAAAATTGAAAGGGAGAAGTGACATCTCTACACTCATCTCCCTTATCATTGATCACCATTGGGCTAAATTAATTGTGGAAAAGGTACCATATCTAAAACCCTACAAAGTTATTTGAAATCCCTAATATCCTAAGTTTACAATGTTCTTACGGCTTAGCCGTACATATATTATGGCTTAGCCGTACATATATTACGGCTTAGCCGAGTGGCTTAGTTTTTCCCTCAAGTTCATTCGCATTTACGACTTAACTGTATATTAGCCTATGGCTTAGCCGTACTAGGCCTACAGCTGGGCTACGGCTTAGTAGTAGTACAATCCACAGCTTAGCCGTGGGTGAGCCGTAGAAGAAAAACAGGATTTTAGGCTCTCGGGAAAGCTCGCCGTAAAATGACTTACGGCTTGGTCACGGGATGGTTACGGCTTAGCCGTAGTTCATTCCACAGCTTAGTCGTAGTGCAAAAATGGGTTTTTGTGCTCTCTGGATTCTAAGTTGTAAAGACTTACGACTTAGCCGTGGCTTCGTTGTAAGCTTCAGAAATTCTGAAAATAACTCTAGAGCTAGAGTTCAGTACAGAACTCTGAATTTAAGGTTACAATGAGCTTCCTATTGCCTCTAGATACCATTATCGATTTCTACAATTACATAATCAAACTCTACTTCATTTAATTCAACATGTATATACTTAATCAAAGAGGAAAGAGCTGTAACTTGAAATTAGAGTGATCAGTTCATGAATCAACGATTTAGACATGCATGCAATGATATATATACTCTAATCTTGGCTTCACATAGTGCTTGACCCTACCAACTTCTCCTTGGTATGTAGTTAGGGAAAGCCTTAATAAGAAGATGGGCTATCTACATGAAAGACATGCAAATGGTGAATCTAATGTAAAATGCATGCCTATTGTATAATTAAGTCTTCTTGACTCTATCAAACCTAAAGAAGTGAAATGGAGGTAGAGTTTTCACCTTAAGGAGCTGTAGCTTAGAGAAAAAGGTGCTTCCAAAGAGAGAGATGCACAAAGGAAAAAGAAGATGATGAATGGAGGCTATCCTTCTTGCAAGCAAGGCTTCAAGGCCTTGTTTCTAGCTCTAAAGTAAAGTGGAGGTGAAGAAGGGTGAAGAGTAGAAGTAGTTCCAGCAAAATTGTAAGGGTAAGATGGAAGAGAAAGATGTTGGCTCCCCTTTTGACTCAATTTTTTTTTCCTGAAATCCACGTGCAAGTCCAACATCTTTGGGAAAATTACAGTTTAGGTTAAATGGACCTCAATTGGCTAAGATGGGTCCGAATCAAGTTGAGCCCAACATGAAAGATGGTCTACACAATGAATTTCACAAGATGCAACTAATGAGATGCCAATATGATGCAAGCACTCTAAATTACAAGAGGGCCCTTACTACCTAGGTAAAGTCCGAACTTGACCCAATTACCTATCCATGACCCAAATCCGAGAGGGTTTGAGTTAATTTAGCCTAAATAAGTTTTTAATTAGTAAAAACAAGATTAGTTAACATAAATCAAGGTTAGTTGGATTGGGATCTTACAGGTTTAACTCCGATACCCATCAATTTATTAAGATGATGTACAATGGTCAATTTGATCAAAAGCAAATTGATGAAGCACGGGAATTTTTGGAATTAATGGCTGAAAATGCACAAAAATGGGCCTCATTTGATGGGGCAAATCAATCCAGGGCATTGAATTAGTCTAAGGGAGGAGGATTATATCAATTAAACACTCAAACAGAAACCCAAGCTAAGGTTGTAGCACTTACAAAGAAGTTGAAACCCTGAAACTTGGAAAGAACATGGACACAATCATAGTTTGTGGTATTTGTGCTTCTGAAAATCATTTGTTAGCAGACTGTCCAATTGGACCTGGATTACAAGAAGCAATTCAAGAACAGGCCAACACTTTGAAATCTTTTCAAAAGCCGTTTAATACAAATACCATGGGGAACACATGTAATCCTTCGTGGCAGAACCACCCCAATTTTAGCTGGAGGAATGAACCCAAAGTTTCACCTGATATAATCTCCAAAGACCATCAAATTATGGTGCATAAGTACCCCCACAATAGAATACATCTTATGCACCACAAGCTCAAAATAGGTCACTAGAGGAATCACTCAGCATGTTAGTACAATCTCAACAATAATTTATACAAAACCTACATAATAATCAACAGGTTATTCAAAATAACCAGCAGGCTATTCAAGAGAATCGATAGGCTATCCAAAGGTTAGAAACTTCTGTTGAACAAATCAAACGTAGCCTTCAAGTTCAAGGGAAAGGAACCTTTCCAACATAACCTCTCTAGAACCCAAAAGGCTTGCTTGAGGTGAATGACATAACTAACCTAAACTATCAGGAGCATGTTCAAGCTGTAACTCTAAACAATGGCAAAGAGCTTTAAGAGAATCCAAACAAAGATAAACAACATGTCTCCCCGTATTTGAAAGGGAAGATTAAAGAAAATGATATCACTAATGCAAAGACTGCTATTGACATTGAAAAGAGTTCAAACTCCACTATTCCTAAATCGGTTGCCCCTTTTCCTCTGAGATTGACCCATCCTAAACAGAAAATCTCAAATCAAAAAATTTTTTATGTTCTTAAAGAAGTCAAAATCAATATCCCTCTATTAGATGCCATTAAACAGGTCCCCTCCTACGCTAAATTCTTAAAAGATCTTTGCATTGCTAAGTATAAGGTTCATTTCCAAAGAAAGCATTCCCCACTGAACAGATAAGTGCATACCTGACTCAAACCACTCCTCCTAAATACAAAGATCCGAGATGCCCCACCGTTCCACGTGTCATTGGAAATCATCGGATAGGTCAAGCTTTACTAGACTTGGGAGCAAGTGTGAACTTATTACATTACTCAGTTTATTTGCAATTGGGGCTTGGCGAGTTGAAACCAACCAGAACTACCCTTTAATTCATCGATCGATCTGTTAAAAAACCTAGAGGGTTAATAGAGGATGTTTTGGTACAGATTGAGTATTTTTTTCTTCCTAGTAGATTTCTATGTACGGATACAAAACCAGTACAAAATGAAAGTGGTGAAATTTTTGTCATTCTGGGAAGATCATTCTTGGCCATTTCCAATGCACTTATTAACTGCCGAAGTGGAAAGCTCAAACTTTCTTTTAGGAACATGACCTTGGACCTCGATATCTTTCAAATGTACAAACAACCGAGAGATTGCGAGACCAACCATCATGATGTAGACTTGATTGGTACCTTGGTTGAGGATGATCTTGAGGAGTGCATTAACTCCCACATTGCACTGATGTTTGAGGCCAAAGAGGACATAAACATTTTTGAGGAATTGGGAGATGATACTATTGAAAATGCCCATGCAGTATGGCAACCGTATTTTGAGGAACCACCTCAACTTGAGTTGAAGCCCCCTCCTATCAAACTTGCGATATGCTTACTTTGAGGACAATGAAACATATCCTATGGTTATTTCTCACTACTTACTGAGGACCAAGAAGTTCAACTGTTGAAATGCTCAAAATGCACAAGGGAATAATAACTTGGAATGTGGCTAATATTAAGGGAATTGATCCTTTAGTGTGTACACATCACATCTATAAGATGATGCTAAACCATGTAGGCAGATGCAGCACTGGCTCAATCCTACTATGCAGGAAGTAGTTAGGGCTGAGGTGCTTAAACTTTTGGATGTGGGTATAATTTATCTAATCTCGAATAGCTAGCCCTACCTAAGTTGTTCCAAATAAAGCCAGTATTAGTGTAGTCAAGAATGCCCAGGACGAGATGGTCCCAACGAGAGTACCCATGGAATGGAGAGTATGCATTGACTACAAAAAACTAAATACATACACATAACGACCATTTCCCGTTACCTTCAAGGATCAAGTTTTGGAAAGGGTAGCTGTAAGGTTTCGAATCCCATTAATCCTAATCTACGTTAATTAATTGTGTTCTATGTTAAGTAAACCCTATTAAGGCTAATCTAGTTTAAAAACGATTGGGTTTGGGTCTTGGACAGGGAGTTGAGCGGAGTTTGGACTTTACCTTAGTAGTTGAGGACCTTTTTGTAAATTGTTCTTGTATCTTATGGGCACCTCGTCAATTCCTCCTTGTGTAATTTTTCGAGTGGATATCTTTCATGTTCGGCTTGATTTGATCCGAACTCATTCTGGGCCGAATGAGGTCTATTTGGCCTAAACTGAAATTTCATGAAAAAGCCTAAACTTGCATGTTAACTGTAGGAAATTTTAAGTTAAAAGAGACTCAACGTTCAGTCATTCTTTCCTCTTCCATCTTTCGTTGTTGGAGCTGCTCTTTTCCTCCTCTTACATCTCCATCTTTCTTCTAATCCTGTAGTGTAACTAGGTTGGGGAGGGGAGTCTTGCATGTAATGGTGGGGATTCTTCTTCTTTTTTGTGCATTTCTCCCATTAGAGTATTTCCTTTCCGAGCTACAATCTACTAAGGTGAGGGCTTTAATTCCATTCCATGTAGTAAGACTTGTGGGAGTCAAGAAGACTCGAATTTACGACATGCATGCATTGTTGCACCACATTCACCCTTTTGCATGTTTCCATGTAGAAAACCCATTTCAAATTGGAGGTTTTCCCCTAACCACACAACAAGAAGACTTAGGAGAGGGCAAACACTGTTAAGAGGCAAGTACCTGCATTTATATGTATTGCATGTGTGAATAAGTCATTGCATATTGAGTTAGTTCTTTTAATTTTCCCAATTTCAGTCCTTTCTCACTGTTTTACTTGGGTGCCAATGAGGTGTGAATCGAGTTGGAGTAATAGAAATGGAATAAGAGGGTGTGTGAGTATAGAACACCTTAATGGACATTACAAGTAAGCCATGGAATCCCCTCCCCAATGTAGGTTCCGTACTGACTGTAATTGAAATTGAGCTACAGAACTGACTTCAGGATTCTGAAGCTTACGGCGAAGCTACGGCTAAGCCGTGAGTATTTACGGCTCAAAGTCCAGAGAGCAACAAAACTTGATTTTGTACTACGGCTCACCCACAGCTGCACCGTGGTTTTCACTACGGCTAAGCCGTGCCCAACCCGTGCCCAAGCCGTAAGCCTTCTTACCGCGGACTTTCTAGAGAGCTCTAGAAACCCATCTTCTTCTACGGCTTACCCATGGCTACACCATGTAATACCTTACGCCTAAGCCGTAACCTCACCGTAACCTAGCCGTAGGCTTAGCACGGCTAAGCCGTAGGCTAATATACGGTTAAGCCGTAAATGCCCCTGAAATTTAAAAAGGACCATGAACCACTTGGATAAGCCGTAGCATGGTACACGGCTAAGCCGTAAGAACCCAGTAAATATAGGGTGTTAAGAACCTTCAATGATTTCGTAGGGCCTCAGTGTTGGCACCTCCATACCACTACACTGGACCAATGGTAATCACATGTTGGAGAGAACGAATTATTTCCGGATGATCTCCCAATGGCAAGTCATGGATGTTGGCATAAGAAAGGGGTGTCCTGTATGCATATGAGGTGATACCAAGACGCGGTAACACGATGACACTAGACGTCTTATGAGTACATTGTGTTGAATGTCCTTGGGGATCACGGGTTACATAATATAGGGTGGATAGTGGTCCTGGGATACTTACTCAATCTGAATGCATTCATATTGCTATGATATATTACCTTCGACATGATTCGTTATCTAATTCACTTCTTCTAGCAAACCCTGAGGCAATTCAAACCTGAGCTTCTAATGAGTGCGTGTCTGACAAGCCAGAGCTTTTATTGAGTGTATGCTTGCTAGCCAAGGGTATAGCCGAGGTTCAGGCCTTTATAGCCCATGTGTATGTGTTTCGTTTAATTATTCGTTGCTTCCATGATTCACTATTCCTTTTGTATGTTATGACTAGTATGATTGATTCCGAGTCGGCACCACTTAGCTTGTGCCCTTTGGGTATATGTATGTTACTACTGCAGTAGTTTATGGAGAAGTTGTTGACGCTTCTCGGGAAGCTAGCTTGATCCCCTAGCGACCCATATGTACTTTTGGGAGAATAGAGCATCGTGGTTGCCAATCTGTACGTAGTATGTTTTGATTGTAACACCTTATTCATTGCCACTCATGCACGATATGTCTAGTAATTCACTATTGCTCCCTTTCAATTAGTGTATACTATTAAGTTCAGTTGATATGTATTGTTATACTTGCTTCATATGCCTCAGTACTTGCTTAACCGTCGTGTTAACAATGTTACCCTTGGTATTGCAGGTACAGAACCCGGTCCCAATCCGAGTGTTGACGTGCCCCCGGAGAGTTCCCCAACGGTACCTCAAGGTATAGACATTGGAAGGATGACGATGTCTTTTATTAATCATCCCACGGAGTGCGTCCGTGTTGGAGGTGTTACGGCCACCTTTTTTGTTTTCCATTGGGGAAAATGCACTTTGGACTTTTTGTATCCAACCTTTAAATTGAGTTGAAAGGAAGGAAATGTAATTGAAGAACTTCAGCACTAATGTATATGTATAAACCTACCTATGTATAAAAGGGATATGCTCTTTAACTTGCTCTTGATTATTGCTGAGTATTTCGCAGGCATTTGCTTATGATGAGTTATGTCCGTACGTGTGTTGGTTACCTCACATGTTCCTGTGGAATCTCCCTTGTAGGAATTTGTGCATAATTCTTCAGGGCACAGAATCCTATGGGATTACGTATCCACGCCGTGGGGGCCCACTCAAATCCCCAAATTCCCAGGATCAGGGCGTGACATACGTAAGTAATGGTATTAGAGCGACTCTAAGAAGTCAATTAAAAGACTTAGCAACATTAGGAAATGTGGTGAGGATCCGATAGGTCTATTCGGGGTTGGATTTTTTATTGTGGTTATATAACCTTTTATATAGTTGTAGTATATATGTATATATATATATGACAATGACTAGTAATCGTTATAATTGCAGATCCATGGCGTCCGGGTCTGGTACAAACAATAGTTCGGGCAATAATGACCGCAATAATGTGGAGTTGGAAGGGGCGGACCCTCCACCGCAACCTCCTCCTCGTCCCACATACAACACGGAGGAACGGTTCATGATGATGATGCATCAGTTAGCTGCGAGTAATGCCAACCAAGCCGCCATGCAGATGCAGTTGGCCGCTTTACTGGACAGACAAAATCCATCTGGAGACCCTAATTCCTTGTACGAGAAGTTCTCAAAGAGGGGAGCCATAGAGTTTACTGGATAAGAAGACCCGCTGCAAGCTGACGAATGGCTCGTCCACACTGAGAATGTCTTCGATACCCTAACCTATACACCAAGGCAGCAAGTGGTCCTCACAGCATCCATGTTCAGGGATATTGCAGATACTTGGTGGAAGAGTATCCGGGACCATATTAGAGCCATGCCAGATGCCACTGTCTGGGAAGCCTTTAAGAGGCAATTTAGGAAGAAGTTCATTCCCGAGCATGTAACCCACAAGAAGAAGGCAGAGTTCCTCTCCCTGCAGCAGAACTCCATGACCGTTGCAGAATACGTGCATGTATTCAGCCAGCTCTCTCGGTTTGCTCTAGACCTGATTGACATTAAGGAAAAGAGAGTGGAAAGGTTTCTGGAAGGGTTGAGGCCTACTATTAAGGGTCATGCTACCGCCTTTCAATGTCCAGTCCAATATGATGATGCGGTAACTAGGGCCTATGCGGCGGAAGAAATTGAGAAAAGCCTATTCTTGGGAGAGTCGAAGAGGAGTGTTCCGCCTTCTGGGAAAGGTCAGCAGCATTCTAAGAAACAGAAGGGAGTTATTGGCGGGACATTAGGACTAGTCTGCGGTGTATGCGGGAAGGGTCATGAGATTAGCAAATGTTGGAGGTCCACGGGAGCCTGTTTTGGCTGTGGCTCAATGGACCATCGCTTATCCGAGTGCCCGAGAAGGAAGGATTCTAGTCGAACCCCACCACAACAGCAGTCTTCTAAGGCGACACCACCCACGCCTAAACGTCAGCAACAGCAAGTGAGGCAAGGCCAAGGGTAGACACGGCAAGGTCAAGGATAGCCGAGGCAAGGACAGCAACACCGACCCCAAAGGCAAGGCCGCGCTTATGCATTGACACAGGAAGAAGCGGAATCAGTGGAGCACGTGGTTGTAGGTAAGGTTACTGTTTGTGACGTAGAAGCTAAAGTGTTGTTTGATTCAGGATCTTCGCATTCCTTCATTTCACCTCGATTCTCTAGCAGGATACGGGAATCGCCAGCACAGTTGCTGTCTATGTTGAGCATTATCACTCTGGTTGGCAAGAGGGTAACTTGTGATGATTATTACCCTCGTTGTCGAGTTTTTATTGGAGAGGCTCCTCTCCCAGCGGAACTCATCGTGTTGCCCATGCACGACTTTGATGTGATCCTAGGCATGGATTGGTTGACCAAGTACATGGCTTGTCTAGACTGTTTCCGTAAGACTGTCACCGTAAGGGTGAATGAAGATGGCCCAAGTGTTGTGTTCCAAGGTGACAAGAAAAGTTCGAACACTAGATTAATTTCAGCACTTCGAGCGGAAAGACTAATTCATAGTGGTTGTGAGGGGTATATCGCCTTCATTGTGGAGAAGAAACCACCTAAGAAGTTAAAAGAAATACCGGTGGTTTGTGAGTTCCCGGATGTGTTTCCTGACGAAGTACCTGGTCTTCCTCCGATTAGGGAAGTGGACTTTACTATAGAGTTAGTACCCGATACTGCTCCCATCTCCAAGGCTCCGTATAGAGTGGCCCCAGCAGAGTTACGTGAGCTGAAAATACAGTTATAGGACTTATTGGATAAGGGGTTCATTCGTCCTAACACATCACCATGGGGAGCCCCAGTCTTATTCGTGAAGAAGAAGGACGGCACCCTCAGGATGTGTACTGATTATAGACAGTTGAATCAGGTGACAATTAAAAACAAATATCCTCTGCCTAGAATTGATGAACTGTTTGATCAATTACAGGGTGCAACCCATTTTTCAAAGATTGATCTAAGGTCCGGATATCATCAGCTACGAATTAGGGACCAAGATACATCGAAAACAGCTTTTAGGACAAGATATGGGCATTATGAATTCTTCGTTATGCCTTTTGGGTTAACAAATGCCCCCGCGGTATTTATAGCTTTGATGAACAAGATTTTCTCACCATTCCTTGACCGATTTGTGGTAATTTTCATTGATGATGTGTTGGTATACTCCAAGACCAGAGATGAGCATGCGGAACATTTGAGGATTTCTCTGAAATTGCTAAGGGACCACCGACTATATGCTAAACTAGACAAGTGTGAATTTTGATTGGAATAAGTTGCCTTTTTGGGCATACAATCTCGAAGGATGAGCTTGCAGTAGATCTAGCTAAGAATGAGGCTATAACTAATTGGCAAAGTCCCAAAACCGTTGCAGAGGTTAGAAGTTTTGTTGGCCTGGCAGGTTATTATAGAAGATTTGTGAAGCATTTTTCCAAAATAGTTGCACCTTTGACAAAATTAACCCGGAGAATGAGCCATTTGTTTGGTCAGCTGAGTGTGAGTCGAGTTTCCAACTCCTTAAGGAGAAACTAACCTCAGCCCCGATCTTATCTCTACCAGAAGGGAGTGGCGGATTTATTATCTATACAGATGCTTCCAGGATTGGGCTAGGATGTGTACTCATGCAGAATGGAAAGGTGATAGCATATGGATCTCGACAATTGAAGGAACATGAGAAAAACTATGTTGCGCATGATCTAGAATTGGCTGCAGTAGTCTTTGCATTAAAGTTGTGGAGACACTATCTGTACAGGGAAAGGTTTGAAGTCCATAGTGACCATCGCAGTCTCCAGTATCTATTATCACAGCATGATCTTAACATGAGACAGCGTAGATAGTTGGAATTCATAAAGGATTATGATTTCCCAATCAAGTATTTCCCCAGAAAAGGGAATGTGCTGGCCGATGCTTTGAGCAGGAAGTCCACCATTGAAATGGCAGCACTGTGTGGTGAATGGTCTCTGGTGGAGGAATTCCGAGATTTGGATGTAGAGGTGAAGTTCGTGGATGATAAGGTCATGTTAGTAGCTATGTCAGTCTTCAAGCCCACCCTAATTCAACAAATCAAGGAGAGGTAGTTTGAAGACCCGGAGTTTGTTAAGATTCGTGACCACATCTCGGAGAGACCAGATTTTAGGATAGTCAATGGTGTACTGTACTTAAGAGATAGGCTCTGTGTTCCAGCGGTCCAAAATCATAACTTAAAAAGGGCAATCATGACCGAAGCACACCATGCTCGATATTCCATGCACCCCGGAGTACAAAAATGTACCGCAATCTACATGGCAAGTTTTGGTGGAATAACATGAAACGGGATATTGCGGGCTTTGTGGCAAGGTGTCTTACTTGCCAACGAGTAAAGGTTGAACACAGGAAGCCTCCTGGTTTGTTACATCCTCTACAGATCCCTAAGTGGAATCACACGATAGACTTTGTTTCAGGGCTGCCTCGGACAAGTAGACATCACGATGTTGTGTGGGTGATTGTTGACCGACTAACGAAGTCAGCCCACTTTATTCCCATTAGGAAAGGGATGAAATTTCACGAGATGGCCAAGATCTTCATTGATGAAATTGTGCGGCTACACGGTACTCCAGTCTCCATTGTTTCCGATCGAGATAGTAGATTTGTGTCTTTTTTCTGGCAGTCTTTTCAGGCGTCCTTGGGCACTAAACTCAGTTTTAGCACAGCCTAACATCCGCAGACCGACGAGCAATCGGAGAGAACGATACAAACCCTTGAAGATATGCTACAAGCTAGCGTATTGGACTTCGGGAAGGAGTGGGATGAACACCTCTCCTTATGCGAATTTGCGTACAATAATAGTTATCACGCGAACATCGAAATGGCCTCATTCGAAGTCTGGTATGGATGTGAGTGCCGTACTCCGGTCTGCTGGGAAGAAGTAGGGGTTAGGAGTTTCCATGGACCCGCCTTGGTAGCAGACACCGTGGAAAAAGTACAGAAGGTGCAAGATAAATTGAAAACTACACGATCATGCCAGAAGAGTTACGCAGATAACCGTCGACGGCCCTTTGAGTTCCAAGTGGGGAATAAAGTTTTCTTGAAGGTTTCCCCAATGAAGGGTACTATCAGGTTCAGACAGAAGGGCAAGCTAGCTCCCCGTTTTGTAGGACCTTTTGAGATACGGAGCAGGGTTGGAGATTTGGCTTATCGATTGGAGCTACCACCCCCACTTACGGGAGTTCATAATGTATTCCATGTGTCGATGCTCAGGAAGTACCTCCCGGATCCTTCACATGTCCTTGAGTTGGATGACATACAAGTTAGACCTGATGTGAGCTATGAAGAAAGACCACTTAGCATCATTGACACTAAGGAACAAGTCTTGCGCACCCGAACGATCAAATGGGTTAAGGTCCTATGGGAGCATCATGGACAGGAAGAGGCCACTTTGGAACTTGAAGATCAAATTAGGGCGAAATATCCGGAGCTACTACCCCAGGTACGTCACATTCGGAGGACCGAATGATCTTAAGTGGGGGAGGATGTAAGGTTTCGAATCCCACTAATCCTAATCTACGTTAATTAATCACGTTCTATGTTAAGTAAACCCTATTAAGGCTAATCTAGTTTAAAAACAATTGGGTTTGGATCTTGGACAGGGAGTTGAGCGGAGTTTGGACTTTACCTCAGTAGTTGAGGACCTTTTTGTAAATTGTTCTTGTATCTTATGGGCACCTCGTCAATCCCTCCTTGTGTAATTTTTCAAGTGGATCATCTTTCGTGTTGGGCTTGATTTGATCCGAACTCATTCTGGGCCGAATGAGGTCTATTTGGCCTAAACTAAAATTTCATGAAAAAGCCTGGACTTCCATGTTAACTGCAGGAAATTTTAAGTTAAAAGAGATTCAACATTCAGTCATTCTCTCCTAATCCATCTTTCGTTGCTGGAGCTGCTCTTTTCCTCTTCTTACATCTCCATCTCTCTTCTAATCCCGTAGTGTAACTAGGTTAGGGAGGGGAGTCTTGCATGTAATGGTGGGGATTCTTCTTCTTCTTTGTGCATTTCTCCCATTAGAGTATTTCCTTTCCGAGCTACAATCTACTAAGGTGAGGGCTTTAATTCCATTCCATGTAGTAAGACTTGTGGGAGTCAAGAAGACTCGAATTTACGACATGCATGCATTGTTGCACCACATTCACCCTTTTGCATGTTTCCATGTAGAAAACCCATTTCAAATTGGAGGTTTTCCCCTAACCACACAACAAGAAGACTTAGGAGAGGGCAAACACTGTTAAGAGGCAAGTACTTGAGTTTATATGTATTGTATGTGTGAATAAGTCATTGCATATTGAGTTAGATCTTTTAATTTTCCCAATTTCAGTCCTTTCTCACTATTTTACTTGGGTGCCAATGAGGTGTGAATCGAGTTGGAGTAATTAAAATGGAATAAGAGGGTGTGTGAGTATAGAATACCTTAATGGACATTACAAGTAAGCCATGGAATCCCCTCCCCAATGTAGGTTCTGTACTGACTGTAATTGAAATTGAGCTACAGAACTGACTTCATGATTCTGAAGCTTACGGCGAAGCTACGGCTAAACCGTGAGTATTTACGGCTCAAAGTCCAGAGAGCAACAAAACTTGGTTTTGTACTACGGCTCACCCACAGCTGCACCGTGGTTTTCACTACGGCTAAGCCGTGCCCAGCCTGTGCCCAAGCCATAAGCCTTCTTACGGCGGACTTTCTAGAGAGCTCCAGAAACCCATCTTCTTCTACGGCTTACCCACGACTACACTGTGTAATACCTTACGGCTAAGCCGTAACCTCACCGTAACCTAGCCGTAGGCCAATATACGGTTAAGCCGTAAATGCCCCTGAAATTTAAAAAGGACCATGAACCACTCGACTAAGCCGTAGCATGGTACACAGCTGAGCCGTAAAACCCAGTAAATATAGGGTGTTAAGAACCTTCAATGATTTCGTAGGGCCTTAGTGTTGGCACCTTCCATACCACTACACTGGACCAATGGTAATCACATGTTAGAGAGAACGAATTATTTCCGGATGATCTCCCAATGGCAAGTCATGGATGTTGGCATAAGAAAGGGGTGTCCTGTATGCATATGAGGTGATGCCAAGACACGGTAACACAATGACATTGGACGTCTTAGGAGTACATCGTGTTGAATGTCCTTAGGGATCATGGGTTACATAATATAGGGCGGATGGTGGTTCTGGGATACTTACTCAATCTGAATTCATTCATATTGTTATGATATATTACTTTCGACATGACTCGTTATCGGATTCATTTCCTCTAGCAAACCCTGAGTTTGGTAATACATTTGAGGATTGTTTGAGCAATCAAGAAATGATCCTCAGCAGATGTGAAGAAAAGAACTTTGTGTTGAATTGGGAGAAGTGCCACTTCATTGTTCGCCAGGGAATTGTCCTTGGCCACATTGTGTTGGAAAGAGGACTGGAAGTTGATAAGTCCAAAATAGATTTGATCACCAACCTACCCACACCAAAAACCATAAGAGATATAAGATCATTCTTAGGGCATGCAGGTTTTTATAAAAGGTTTATTAAAAATTTCAGTTCCATAACTAGACCTCTCTGTAACTTCCTTTCCAAAGAGGCAAAATTTGAATGGACTGAGGCTTGCCAAGAATCATTTAATAAATTAAAAGGCATGCTAACGTCTGCACCGATTATATAGCCTCCTGATTTGACTTTACCCTTTGAGATCATTTGTGATGCCAGTGATTACACAGTTGGGGTTGTGTTGGGCTAGCATAAGGATAAGAAACCTTACATGATTTATTATGTGAGTAGGAGCTTGAATAGTGCACAGATCAACTATTCAACCACTGAGAAAGAACTACAGGCACTGGTCTTTGCACTTGACAAGTTCAGATCCTACTTGATTGGATCCAAGATAGTGGTTTTCACTGATCAGTCTATGCTCAAGTACCTTCTTTCAAAGAAGGATGCGAATCCCAGACTTATCCGTTGGATGCCCTACTCCAAGAAATTAACTTAGAATCAAGGATACAAAAGGAGTAGAGAATGCTATGGCAGATCATCTATCAAGGTTAGTCTTTTCTGATACACCTGAACCGACACTAATCCATGATAATTTCCCAGATGGACATTTATTTACTATCTCAAAATCACCTTGGTATGCTGATATCGCGAACCATCTTGCTACAGGCAATATTCCTGATCATTGGAACAAGCAAGATAAAGACTTATTCTTTTCTTAAGTCTGATATTTTTTCTGGGATAGTCCATATCTTTTTAAGTATTGCCCAGATCAAATAATTAGGTGTGTACTTGATCATGAGATACATAGTGTCATCTCCTTTTGTCATACATAAGTTTATGGGGGGCATTTTTCTAGACAAAAGACTGCTATCAAAATTTTGCAGTCTGGATTTTATTGGCCCTCATTGTATCGTGATGCTTATGATTTTTGTTAGGCCGTGATCGCTGTTAGAAGTTGGGAATAATCTCTAAAAGAAACATGATGCCTCTAAATCCCATTCTAGTAGTAGAACTCTTTAATGTATGGGGTTGATTTTATGGGTCCATTTCCTCCTAGCTTTGGCTATATCTATATCTTAATGCCTATAGACTATGTGTCCAAATGGATAGAAGTTATTCCCTGCCGGGAAAATGATACAAAAACGATCCTAAAGTTTTTAAAAGAAAAGATTTTTTTCTCATTTTGGTACTCCACGAGCCATCATTAGTGATGGGGGTTCATATTTTTGTAATTGGGCATTTGAGGTCCTGATGAAACAATAAGGGATAACCCATAAAATTACCACCCTTTATCACCCACAAACTAGTCGACAAGTGGAAGTGTCTAGTTGAGAAATAAAAAGAATCTTGGAGACTACGGTTAGCCCCAATTGAAAAGATTGGTCCATAAGGTTAACAAATGCTTTATTGGCTTACCAAACAATTTCAAGACTCCAATTGGAATGTCTCCATGCTGGCTTATTTATGGGAAAGCATGCCACTTTCTAGTGGAGCTGGAAGGCAAAGCTTATTGGGCCATAAAATAGTTCAACTTTGATATGGATAAGGCTGGGATCATGAGGAAATTGAATTAAATGAATTGGATGAGTTAAGATAGGAAGCTTATGCCAATTCGAGAATTTATAAAGAAACGACCAAGATCTTTCACTATAAAAATATTCTGTGAAAGACATTTCACCTTGAGAAGAAGATCCTCCTTTATAATTCTAGGCTTCATTTATTACTGGTAAACTGAGCTCTCGTTGTACTGGACCCTTCATTTTGAAGAAAGTATTTCCATATGGTGCTATGCGGATTTATGACCCCAAGGATGGCCAGATGTTCAAAGTCAATGGCCAAAGATTGAAGCCATTCTTGGAGATCGCACCACCTGAAGAAAAAGAAATTCCTCTTGATGATCTCTTCTACAAGGATTAATCGTCCCTGGATCTGGCAGAGGCATCTTTCTGTGTATATTATGTATGTTGTACATTTTCTTTTGTTTTGCCTAACCTTGGATAGGGAGCAACATAGATGCACTTTCAGGTGATTTTCTCCCTTTTCTCTCCTATACATTTATCTTTCCTCATGTTACTTTTATTATTCTACATTGCATTGCATGCATAAACATCAAGGACGATGCACATAATTGGTTGGGGGTGGGAACAAGCACGCTTGTCCAATTTTAGGCACTTCATGAGCACTTTAGGTAAATTTTAATTTTTATTTTTTATTATTTTGTCATTTTTTTAGGAAAATTTTTGCATTTCTAGACTTTTATTTTGGTTTTAGGAATTTTTTCTGGCTTTTAGTTTTCACTCCTTTTTCATCTATTTTACATTTATTTTTCATTTTTAGAAAAGAAAGTTTTCAAAGGATCTGATGCAATTTGAAGATATATAGAAATCTGGAATTTTCATCCCTTTGGAAGAAAGTAAAAAGAAAGTTTGCATTTTCTAAAAGAGGAAACCTATCAAAAGATTACCAAAACTTGCTTTCCACATATATACATGTATACATTTTTTGAAATTTTAGATAAGAAGCTTTAATGCTATTTTTGGAATTTTTCTAGAGAATACAATGTGAACTTGAGATTTAGTTTGTATAATATTTTTGTTTCCTAGTTCATTTTTGGTGAATTGTATATATTAGAACCAAGATGAATTAATTCGAGCGAAATAAGAACTGCCACCTGGTGTTTACTTTTGATTTTTAAAAAAAGGGAGCATATAATAAGAAGTTTATGACTAGTTTGGGTTCGTAGCCTTTTTTACTTGAGCTAGTAAGCCCTGAGGGATATATCTATATCTAGTGCCTTAAAGCCATCTGGTTTGGGAGTCATTGGCTTAATGCTTGCTATATGGGTTAATTAGAAAGCTAAAGGGACCTAGACATTGCACAATCACAAAATGACTTGTTAGAAAATAAAAAGAGAGAGAAAAAAAATGACAAGTTATGGCCCAACGAGTGTCCATAGAAATTTTCAAAGGATATGTGTGGAAATGCATAAAGACTAAGTTTGCTCCTTAGATCCTAACTTTTGTTATATCATATAAACTTAGAAATTCTTACACTGGAAAAAGTGAGTAAGTGAAGAGTGTCCGCAAAAGTTTGTAAGGGAGTATGTGTGGGAAAGAACAAGAACCAGATTTGCTCTTTGGATTCTAACTTTTCTTATATCATATGAACTTTGGAACCCTTGAGTTGAAAAAAGAAAATAAGAAAAAAGGGGTCAATTGAAGTAAATAGTAAAGTGACATCTATCTTAGTAGCTTTGAGAGGACTTTTTTTTTTTTGGTTAAATCTCAGGGGATCAGACTATTTGGAGGAAAATTTTCATTTTTGCAGCATTATCGTGGAATATCTAAAATAAGTTTTTGATGTATACATTTTTCACTGCGCAACCAAGTTGGTTTGAATTTGAGAAAGTTTTCAAAAATAGAACTATGGATCGGACTTTGAAAAATCTGAAAGTGTAATTATTCCAGATTTCGAAAATATATCAAATGAGTGAATTTTCTTTTGGGAAATTTCTTTTCTCCTTTATTTTTATTGTTCTTAAAAAAAATAATTTTGTGGGTGTATTCACTGCAAACCCTCATGAGACACAATTCATCCACTAGGGGCGAACCTAGGGGTTTAAGGGCTACTACATACACTAAATGCAGTCGAGAGTGACAACAAAAGTGGCATTGCATTCATGTTTATTTTTCTTACATTGCATTAGTTTTAGGTTAGTTTAGGTCATGATGGAAGCCTCATTTCTATTAGCAATTTTTGCTAGGGACTAGCAAAACGCTAATTGGGAGGTATGATAAGTCTTCAAAAATGCCCTTTTTCCATCTCATTTTCAGAAGTTTTAAGGACTTGTCAAGCCAAGAAAGCTTCATTTAGCATCATTTCATGTCTTTGTGTAGTTTAAACTCATTATAATATTTTCTTGCACAAAAATGCTTAAAAATCACACTTTTTGCATAAATTCATGAAACCTACCATTTTTAGAAATCTATTTTTGAAAAGTTTTGTGAAAATTATTTTTCTTATGAAATAAAGTAAATTTTCATCATCATTAGTTTATTCACATAAAATCATGAAAAATGGTGTGCATTTTCATTGCCATTTCATGAGAGATGGGCCCACAATTATATGCATTTGTGATCTTAGGGTTAAAATTGTCTTTTAACATGAATTCACATTTGTTTTTGCAGAAAATTGACGACATGGGTCCCATTTCCAAGAATTGAGGCAAGAGAATTATTTCAAAAGAAAGGAGACAAGAAAAGGAAGAGAAAAAGAAATTAGAAGAGAAAATGCAAAGTTGGCTTCATAGTCCCACACACATGCACATGTGTGAGGATACACTTGTGGAATGTTCAAGATGGGTTCCATCTACTTGTTGCATATTTCCAGATATTTTCAAGATAATTTTGAAGAAAATCTCATCAAAGATGAAGAAGGAAAGCCATATAAGAGTTCTTCTTTGAAAAGGAGTTGAAATTGAAAATATATATATATATCCAAGTAAGCATGGACTACCAATACATATTTGGATCAGATCTTTGTAGCCAAAAAGAGAAGAAAACCAAAGAAGAATTATCTTGGCATATCTCTTTGATGTTGGGGCCAACAAGGAGAACCTTCCAAAGAAGAAAAGTTGACAATGCAAGAGATAAAGGAGGAAGTTCTACACCTCATGTAGGCCATGATTGATTCCAAGATAAGATTCTTATCCCTAAGTTATCTCCACAAAGATCTCAATGCATGGTGGCAAAGACAAGAATAGAAAGGAGCAGCTAAGGACTTTCAAGCAAAGAAAGAAAAGAAAAAAAAATCCACTTGGAATTCAAGCCCAAGGCCATGTCATGTGTCCAATATATTTTTTTAAATTTCAATTATTTGAAGATATTATCATATCAAGAGAGAATGGAAATTTTTGGAGTTGAAAAAGTATAAATAGGGGACCCTAGTGGTAGTCTAAAGCATGCAAAAAGCTCTTCCTCTAAATCTCTACACTTCATCTTCTTCATCTCTCTCTTCATCATATTCCTCAAGGAGGCTTAGTCCAAGGGCACACTACACCCTTGAGAGTTTCATTAGAAGAGGTTCTTCTTTTCCATCCTAGCATGTATTTTTCTTGATTTTATTTGTCAATCTCTTGTAAGGATTTTACATGTTAGTATAATGTTATTCTTCTTAAATTTTTCTTCTTTTCTTATGGTTTGTGTAGATATTTTATTAATGTTTCTTGTGCTTGGATTGATGACCCAAGATACTAGGATCATACTTGGAAGTAATCATGAACCTGGTTGAAAGAAAATTTTAAGAAGATAACTTTACTACATTTACTTTCTTGTCTACTCCATTTAAATTCAGCGCTACTACATTTACTTTTCTTGTCATCACAACATTTAATTTCTTGCAAATACTATATTTATTTTTTTGCACTACTACATTTAAATTTCTGCACTCTTATTTTATTTTCGTGCACTTTTATTTCAATTTTTTGTACACTTCATGTTCTTGCACAGTTTTTTTCTAGAATTGTTTCATTGCTGTAAGTTGCATTAGATTCATGCATATTTCACTTTTCAATCATGTTTAATGGTGATGATCATGCTAAAATTAGAAATCAGATTTTTAGTTTCGCTGAGTTCCATGAATCTGAATTAAAAACCGTCTAGATCTTGTGCAAAAAATCTTCTCAATTAGGCTCATGTTGGATGACTTTTCACAAAAAGAATTGCAAATGTTCATAGCAGTTGAATTTCTAATGTTTAAAACCGCTTTTTAAACCTGAGTTTAGACCTGAAAAATAATTGAAAACAGTCCAAAAATCAGTTCTAAAATAGTGGTGGAAGTTGGCCATTATTCAGGTAATTGTTTGATGTGTTTGTGAACTGTTAAAAACTGATTTTCTGCACCTGAAAGATTGAAATTTCAGTTCTGAAATTGCATAAATTTAGCAGTGTAAATCTATTTTCTGAATGTTTATTGGTAGCCCATTCATGCGTAAAACCATCACATGTAGAAGACATGTTCATGCATTGTGTAGATTTTTTTTTTTAGAAAGTAGAATCTTCATTATTTTTGCATCTTGTTAACCTTAGGAACTTTGGTTTTCAGATTTGCATTATTTTTTTTTTCTAGTTTATCATGTCTGAATGGATTCATTTTTTTATTTAGAAAGTTGCTTTGTATAGTTGCATTGTTGAGTTTTTTTTTAGAAATTATTTAGTATTAGAAGTTTACTAATTTGATTTTATATTTTTATTTAGATTTCTTCCTAAATTAAATTTCTTTCTAACTTGAATTGTTGTTGTAAATCTTTTGTTTTTAGAAAGTGTAGATTCTTAACCTAACATAGTTTTTAACTTAGGAAAGTTTTTGTTTTCTTTCAGTATTCTATAATTAGTTCTAACATTGTTTAGTTTTTAGTTTAGTAAATTTCTAATTTTAGTTTTCTTTTATTGGAAGTTTTGATGTGTGTTTTATTTTGCAGAAGTTTTAGTTTTTATTTTTAGGAAGGTTTAGATTTAGGATTTTTAATTTAGGAAATGTTGTTGTAATTGTTTAATTCTTGGGAATTAATGTATTTGTTAAATTTTAAATTAGGTTAGTTTTAGAATTTTATTTAGGCAAGTAACAAGTTGGAAACATCTTAAATACATTGCTCCCTGAGGATGGACCTGGTCTCACTACTGTATTACTACGTCACAGCTCTACACTTGGGGTTTACGAACACGCACTTGCTAATTATTTGATCTGGGCAGTACTTAAAAAGATATGGATCATCCTAAAAAGAACATCAAACTTGAGAAAACAAAGAAACCTTATCTTGCTTGTTCCAATGATCAAGAATATTACCCGTGGCAAGATAGTTTGCAATATCGGCATACCAAGGGGATTGTGAGATAGCAAATAAATGTTCATCTAGAAAATTATCATGGATTAGTGTCAATTTAGGGGTATCAAAAAAGACCAACCTTGATAGCTGATCTACCACAATATTCTCTACTCCTTTCTTATCCTTGATTTCTAAGTTAAATTCTTAGAGTAAGAGGATCTAACGGATAACTCTGGGCTCAGCATCCTTCATTTAGAAAAGGTACTTGAGCATAGAATGATCGGTGAAAACCACTATCTTGGATCCAATCAAGTAGGATATGAACTTATTAAGTGCAAGGACCACTGCCAACAATTCTTTCTCAGTAGTTGAATAGTGGATCTGTGCACTATTCAAGTTCCTACTTGCATAATCAATCACTTAAGTTTTCTTATCCTTACGCTGGCCAACACAGCCCCAATTGCGTAATCACTGGCATCACACATGATCTCAAAGGGCAAAGTCCAATCAAGAGGCACATAATCAGTGCAGACGTTAGTATGCCTTTTAATTATCAAATGATTCTTGGCATGCCTTAGTCCATTCAAATTCTGCCTCTTTGGAAAGCAAGTTACAAAGAGGTCTAGATATGGAACTAAAATCTGTGAAAAACCTTTTGTAAAAATTTGCATGCCCTAAGAATGATCTGATATCTCCTATGGTTTTTGGTGTGGGTAGGTTGGTGATCAAATCTATTTTGGACTTGTCAACTTCCAGTCCTTTTTCCAACACAAAGTAGCTAAGGACAATTCCCTGGCGAACCATGAAGAGGCACTTCTCCCAATTCAACACAAGGTTCTTTTATTCACATCTAGTGATGACCATTTCTAGATTGCTCAAATAATTTTCAAATGTATCGCCAAACATAGTGAATCATCCATGAAGACCTAAAAAGATACACTCTACTATATCACTAAAGATGCTCAACATAAAACACTGAAAGGTGGCTGGAGCATTGCATAACACAAAAGGCATTCACCAATAAGCAAAGGTTCCAAAAGGGCATGTGAATGTGGTTTTTTCTTGATCTTCCAAGGCAATTTCGATCTGGTTATACCCAGAATATCCACCAAGAAAATAATAGTATGAGTGGCCGGCTACCCTTTCCAAAATTTGATCCATGAAGGGTAAAGGGAAATGGTCTTTACGTGTGTATGTATTTAGTTTTCTGTAGTCAATGCATACTCTCCATCCCATAGGTACTCGGGTTAGGACCATCTTGTCCAGGCATTCTTGACTACAATAACCCTAACTTTCTTTTGAACAACTTGGGTAGGGCTGATCCACTGGCTATCCGAGATTGGATGAATTATACCCACGTCCAAAAGTTTAAGCACCTCAGTCCTAACCACTTCCTACATGGTAGGATTGAGATGGCATTGCATTTGCCCACATGGTCTAAAATCATCTTCAACGTAGAGGCGATGTGTACACACTAAAGGATCAATTCCCTTAATATCAATCACATTCCAAGCTATTGCTTCCTTGTGCATTTTGAACATTTTCAACAGTTGGACTTCTTGGTCCTCAGCAAGTAGCGAAGAAATAACCACAGGATATGTTTCATTGTCCCCAAGGTAAGCGTATCGCAAGTTCGATAGGAGTGGCTTCAACTCAAGTTGAGGTGGTTTCACTTGAGATGGAAGAGTTGACGTACCAGTTAGTACAAGCTCTTCAAAATGGGGTTGCCATACTACATGGACATTTTCAATAGTATTATCTTCCAATTCCTCAAGAGAGTCCATGTCCTCTTTGGCCTCAAACATCAACGCATTGTGTTAGTTAATGCACTCCTTAGGATCATCCTCAACCAAGGTACCAATCAAATCTGCATCATGATGGTCGATCTCACAATCTCTCTGCTATTTGTACATTTGAAAGATATCGAGGTCCAAGGTCATGTTCCCAAAAGAAAGTTTGAGCCTTCCACTCTCGCAGTTAATAAGTGCATTGGAAGTGGCTAAGAATGATCTTCCTAGAATGACCAAAATTTCACCACTTTCATTCCGTACTGGTTCTGTATCCAGCACATAGAAATGTACTAGGAAAAAAAATGCACAATCTGTACCAAAAGATCCTCTATTAACCCTCTCGGTTTCTTAATAGATCACTCGGCAAGTTAAAGGGTTGTTTGGTCGGTTTCAACTCACCAAGCCCCAATTGCAGATAAATCAAGTAAGGTAATAAGTTCACATTCGCTCCAAAATCAAGTAAAGCTGCACCTATTTGGTGATTTACAATGACATATGGAATGGTGGGGCATTCCAGATCTTTATATTTAAGAGGAGTGGTTTGAGTCAGGTGTGCACTTATCTGTTCAGTGAGATATGCTTTCTTTGGAACATGAACCCTACGCTTAGCAGTGCAAAGATCTTTTAAGAATTTAGCATAGGTGGGGACCTGTTTAATGGCATCTAGTAGAGGGATATTGATTCTGACCTCTTTAAGAACATCCAAAATTTCTTGATTTGAGATTTTCTGTTTAGGATGGGTCAATCTCAGAGGAAAAACGGCAACTGATTTGGGAATAGTGGGGTCTGGACCCTTTTCAATGTCAAAAGCAGTCTTTACATTAGTTATATCTTTTTCGTTAATCTTCCTATTCAAATCTGAGGAGACATGTTGTTTATCTTCTTTCAGATTCTCTTTAAGCTCTTTGCCACTACGTTGAGTGACAACCTAAACATGCTCCTAATAGTTTGGGTTAGCTATGTCGTTCACTTTAAACTGACCTTTTGGGTTTAGGATAGGTTGTGCTAGAAAAGTTCATTTCCCTTGAACTTGAAGGCTATGTTTGATTTGTTCAATAGAAGTTTTTAACCTTTGGATAGCCTGTTGATTATCTTGAATAGCCTGCTGGTTATTTTGAATAATCTGTTGATTATTATGTAGGCTTTGCATAAATTGTTGTGGAGATTGTACTTACATATTGAGTGACTCCTCCAATGACCTATTTTGAGCTTGTGATATATAAGATGTATTCTGCCGTGGGGGCATGAATGTACCAGAATTTGATGGTCTTTGGGGATTATACTCAGGTGTTGCATTTGGTCCATTCCTCCAGCTAAAATTGGGGTGGTTTCGCCACGACGGATTATATGTGTTCCCCAGGGTATTTGTATTGACCAGCTTTTGAAAAGTGTTCAAAGTGTTAGCCAGTTCTTGAATCACTTCCTGTAATGTAGGTCCGATTAAACAGTCTACTGACAAATGATTTTCGGAAGCATAAATACCACAAACCATGACTGTATCATTGTTCTTTCTAAGTCTTAGGGAATCAACTTATCTTGTAAGTGTTGCAAGCTTAGCTTGGATTTTAGTTTGAGTGTTCAACTAATATAATCCTCCTCCCTTAGACTGATTCAATGACTTGGATTGATCTGCCCTATCAGACGAGGCCCATTTTTGCGCTTTTTGGCCATTAATTCCAAAAATTCCCACGCTTCATCAATTTGCTTTTGATCAAATTAACCATTGCACATCATCTCAATAAATTGACAGGTATCAGAAGTTAAACCCTCAATAAAAATTTCAATGAGATGATATATTTCAAATCCGTGGTGAGGACATACAAGGATCAACTCGTTAAATCTTTCCTAACACTCATAATAGAGTTCCTTGAGATTTTGTCTGAACATCATGATCTCCCTCTTTAAAGTGTTGGTTTTATGTTGTGGGAAGAATTTTTTCAAAAATTCAGTCTCTAGGCCTTTCCAGGTATTGATTGAACTTGGTCTAAGAGAATGGAGCCAAGCCTTTGCTTTATCTTTTAAAGAAAATGGTAATAATATAAGTTTGATTACATCCGGCACTACATTTTGTAACTTAAGTGTTGAACATATTTCATCAAATTCTTTTAGGTGCAGGTATGCACTTTCAAAGTCAAGCCCATGAAACTCAGGTAGAAGTTGGATTATCTCCGGTTTGATTTCAAATTGACCCGTAATTGCAGGCATCACTATGCATGATGGTGTGGTTTGACATGTGGGGTTTAAGTAATCACGTAAAGTCCTTAGTGGCTAATTAACCTCCACGCCACTGTAGTCCCCATTATTATTTCCATTCTTGAGTCGGGCATCATTGTTACCATACCCACTCACCATTTGAGAAAATCTCGAAGGACTTGAAGGTCTAGGAAACTCTTTCCTTTCTTATCTATGCATTGAACCTCTTTGCCAAATTGGCTGAGAGTGCTTGTCCTTTTTTTTGGAATTTTGAGATTTTTTTTTATTTTTTTTAAATAAGAAAGAACTAGATAAGCAGCAACTAAGGAACTCCCTAAGGTTGAAAAAGCCACCTTAAGTTTCCAAATCTTGTCCTATGAAATCAATTCGGCCAGGTTAGCCACCAGTAGTTGGTAGATTTATAGACAGACCCGTTTGAAGGACCAGTTTTTTTAACAGACTAGCTGTCATGCACTACAGGGGCAAAGGTTTTCTTTGGCACTGAGAAGATTAAGGATAGTGATTAGATCACTTTTGGTGTACTTTCTTTCCAAAGGAGTTAAGATAACATGAAAAACAATAACTTTTTCAAATTTTAGAAAGTTTCTAAAAATAAGAGTGATGTGAACTTTCTAACAATCCATGCACTTTCCTATTTCAAATTAGGGCGGTTCATTATTCCATGCATGTCCTCCTATTTCTAGAAAGATGCCAAAATTTAAATCACACCCAGAAAGCAATGTAAATAAGGAAAGTTAGCAAAATTACCTTAAATGGTGCTCCCCAGCAATGGTGCCAAAAACTTGTTCGTCTGCCCCAAGTGCAGAGTTGTGATGTAATAATAAACTAGTGAAACCAGGTCAATCCACAAGAAGCCATTAAAATAAGGTTTTCAACTTGACTTGTCATATACCCTAAATAAAATCTAATTCTAACTTCAAACTAGAAAATTACAATCACCATTCTTATTTTTAAATCAAATACATTCCAAAAATAAAAATTTCCTAACCTAAAAAGGAATCTAAAATTGACTACAAAAGAACACACAAATTAGAACATCAAATTAAAAAGATTCTAAAAAAAATAACTTACCAAAATTAAAACATTCACAACAACAATAAAAAAAATTGTAGACAAATCATCAAACAAATCTAAGTTAGAATCAAATTAATTTAAGAAAACAATCTAAACCAATCACTTAAACAGCCTAAATTAGAAACTCTCCTAAGTCAAATTCCTAAATTAAAGTTAGCAATTAATTCTAAATTTAAAAAGTGAGAAAACAAAATTAACAATGTAAAGCAATGCATGCCATGAAAACAACTAATGCAAACTTTCCTAATATAAGATGCAAAATTTAAATAAAATAAGATCCTAATCTAATGAAAACCTAATCTAAATTTAATGGGTGAGTAACACACTTAATGAATGCATGAATCCAATTAAAAAATAGCAAGTAAAAAAATTGAAAAACAAAGAAAATATGTATGAATGAATGAACTAGTTACAAGAATTCTGCAGTGCAGAATTTTACAGCATATGTGGCATGTTCTTGGATTTTTTTTCACATTTGAAACACCATGATTTCTGGGCATACCTGAGTTGAAAATCTCAGTTTTGAAAAGTTTTTCTAGCAATATTTATTGTCCACAAACTTTCCATTTTAAATAATGCAAGAATGCATGAGAACTTGACATGTGTCGGTACCAATACAGTACTACAGAATTTCTGAATTATAATGCTGAAAATCAGATTTCAGATTTGAAACATGTTAAAAATCCTTCTCCAAATCATGTATTTTAATACTTCTTAGATATCACAACTGAACCAACAATGACCATGTGAACCAAATATGTGATTACCATATTTTTAACAGAAATAGACTAATGTTGGTCATCCAAAAGAAAATAATCAGATCTGAATTTTTAATTTCAGTCAAATAATTCTACAACTTAATTATTTTGACACCTTACACATGTTAATGAACTCACTAATAAGTGATGTATACCATGACAATACTTTTAGCCATTAAACTATGCATAAAACAAAACATTAAAACATAAAGAACATTAAAAGAAACAAAAAATTACAGAAATTTAAATTTATTAATGATAGGAATTTAAATGTAGTAGTGCTAAAAATTAAATGTAGTGAACAAGAATTTAAATGTAATACTTGTAGTGAAGTTTTTTTCTCAAAGTTTACTCTTAACCAGGTTCATGGTTACTTGAAATATGATCTTAGTAACTTGGGTCGTCAATCCAAGCACAAAAACAAGAAACATAAACAAAGTATCCACAGAAACCACAAGAAAAAGAAAAACAGTTGAGAAGAAGAACATGATATAAAAATATAAAGTCTTTATATGAGATAAAAAAAATAAAATCAAAGAGAATACATGCTAGGATGGAAATGAAAACCTCTTCTAGTGAGCAATTCAAGGGTGTAGTGTGGCCTTCGAGCTAAGCCTCCTTGAGGAATATGATGAAGGGAGAGAGAGAGAGGAAAAAATGAACTGTAGAGATCTAGAGGGGAGCTCTTTCCATAGCTTAGACTACCACAAGGAGTGCCCTATTTATAGTTTTTCAAGCCCTAAGGTTTCCATTCTCTCTTGATTTGATAATACCTTCAAAATAATTGAAATTTGAAAAAAATTCGAATGCGATGAAAGGTCTTGGGAGTGAATTCCAAGAGGATTTTTTTCCTTTTCTTTCCTTCATTGGAAGTCCTTCTTTGGTGCTTCTTTCTTTTCTTGTATTTGCCACCTTACATTGAGATTCTTTCAAGAGATAATTTAGAGAAAAATCCTCACTTGAAATCAAACATGGCCCACATGAGGTGTAGAACTTCCTCCTTTGTCCTTTGTGTTGTTAACTTTCCTTCCATGGAAGATTCTCCTTATTGGCTCCAAAATCAGAAAGATATCTTAGGATAATTCTCCTTGATTTTTTCCATAAAATTTGAACTAAAAATCTGATCCAAATCATGTTGGGTGTGCCATATTTTCTTGCCAACGTTTTTTTTTTAATTCCTACTCCTTTTCGAAGAAGAACTCTTATGTGGCTTTCATTTTTGAAATATCTTGAGATCTCTTGAAATTATCTTTGAATTATCAAAAGATAATTTGGATGATGCAGTAAAAGATGGTGGACCCCTTCTTGAACATCCCATAAGTGTGTCCTCACACATGTGAATGTGGGACCATGAAGCCAATTTTTCAATTTTTTTCTTCCAATTTCTTTCTTCTCTTTAATTCTTTCTTCTTTCTTTTGAAAATAATTTCTTTGCTTCAATTCTTGAAAATGGGGCCCATGTCATCAATTTTCTCCAAGAACAAATGTGAATTCATATGTAAAGACAATTTTAACCCTAAGATCACAAATGCATGACTACGGGCCCATCTCTCATGAAATGACAATGAAAATGCACACCATTTTTTATGATTTTATGTAAATGAACTAATAATGATTTAAATTTGATTTAAATTCATGGGAAAAAATAATTTTCACACAACTTTCCAAAAATAGATTTTAAAAAATGGTAGGTTTCATTAATTTATGCAAAAAGTGTGATTTTTAAGTAAATTATTCAGAAAAATATGAAAAAAAATTTAAAATGTATGGAACCATTATATCACACTAAATGAAGCTCTTTTAATTCAAAAAGTCCTTAAAATAATCCAAAATGTATAAGACAGTATGCATTTTTAAGGCCTTATCACTCAGCACCTCCATCTCTGAATCATGAAGATAGATTCATACCAATAATGCAAGCTTTACAAGCGTAGTCCCAGTCTATGCAAGTGCAAATGCAAACTGTGCTGACTTTACAAGCATAAGTAAATGCCTTAGTGGGAAAACAAGGACAGCTGCCAGTTCAGCCTCCAACCCAGATTAATGTGGAAACCCAAGTGGTATTCCAGCCCAAAAAGAAGGAACCCAATGCACTTTTTGAGAAATTTAGTAAATGTGGGGCTACAAAATTTCATGGTAAAGAAGAAGATGCTATGCAGGCTGATGAATGGTTAGATCACAGCGATGTTCTGTTTGATATAGTTGATCTACAGTTATAAGCAGAAGACTCTACATACCGCATCAGAGTTTCATGCATGTAGCAAAAATTTTGGTGGAAACATGTTAGAGAGATACTTACAAGGTTATGCCTGAAGCTACAGTATGGAAAACTTTTAAAAAACAATTTAGAAGGAAGTCCATCCCTGATCACCTCTAGAGGAAAAGGAAGTGGAGTTTATAGCAGTGTAACAAAATCAGATGAATATAGCAATTTATGTGTAGACATTTCTACAATTGTCTAAATATGCGGAGGGTATGGTAGACACAGAAGAGAAAAAATGCAATAAGTTTATCTTGGTCTGAATTTGACTTATAAGGACTATTTCACAACTTACTAAAGACCTATGGTTTTTTACGATACTTAGATCGAGTGTATGCCGTGGAGGCCTTGTCCCATAAAAAGAAAACAATGGACTCTAAGAGATCTGCCTCTTACACTGGTAAAGGACAAGCAGAGAAGAAGATGAAAAGAGTAACACAAGTGGGTCCAGTAAGCAAACTTTGAAGTGTGATACATATGGATAACCTCATCGGATTGGGATGTGGTGGAGAAATATGGGAGCATGTTTGTTGACCCATAAAAAATTACAAACATTATAAGTGTTTCAATAAAGACATCACAAGCAAATTATAAGTTCAAAGGCACATAAACACTAGAATCATGGAATGCTAGGTCAAACACTGCACTGAGATGTTCAGAGCTAATGTAACTTACTCAGAAGACTTTAGATGAGCTCAGAGTGTAGCAGTTCAAATTTTAGAGTAAGTGGACTTCATTTGGTCACTCAACTCCCTAACCACCAAATTCAAAGTTCATTGACTCAAAACCTTGGGGTCATTATACACACTCAAGCTTATGGATTACCAAAGTGGTAGAAAATCACATGGCAACTCCAAAATATACTTAGGAATGATGCCTTAAAGTGTTAAAGCATTTGGACTTCATTTTAACTCAAACTCAAGCTTCAGTGGCCATCACCAGCTCCTTGGGGTCACTGTGGCAACTAGCACTTCTACATGTCAAAATAAGATGAAACTCAAAGGATTGCCCTCAAACACATTCAAGGACTATCCTTCATAGTTTAAAAACATTTGGGCATCATCTAGACACAAACCTAGTTTAGATGGCTATTTAACAAGCTCTTTGGGGTAATTGTACAAAGTGATACCTCATGAAGATCAAATCAGCTAAAACTCCTAGAGAAAGCTCAAATTATATTCAAGAGTAGCTCCACAAAATTACAAGTTAAATAGATATTATTTGATCCAAGTTCAAAAAACAACTTAACTTAGGGTCAGTGACCCCTAAACCTTGGGGTCATTGACCAAAGTCCTACTTCTAGGGTGACCAAGTTGATGAAATTCGAATACGAAGCTTAAGTCATGTTCAGAATTGACTCTACAAATTTTCAAGCCAACGGGACTTCATATGGCCGTCCTTCAGCTACATGTCAGCTTAGGGGTTAGTGACCCCCAAACATGGTCACTGACCAAAGTCCTACTTCCAGGAGGACAAAATTGATGAAATTTGGATCAAAGACCCAAAATGTGCTAAAGGTCAACTCCTTAAAGTTTCAAATCAATTGGAAATCATTCGGATGAAAAACAAACTGACTGCCTACAATATACGAGGACATTGACTTAGAACATGTAACAAGTGGGCCATTGATCAAAATCCTACTTCCATAATTCTTAATTGCATGAAATGTGTATGGACATCTAAAGATGCTACTGACATTAATTCCTCTAAGTTTCAAGTCAATACGAAGTCATTTGTGCCTTAAACTGTTGAAACAAGTCCCACTTTCATGAAAAGTCAAAAGGAGGATTGACTAACTTCAAAAGGTGAAAACATGATGAAATTTGTTTGATACCTCAAACTAGTGTTAGAAAACATCCCTTCAAGTTTTGTGAAGATCGGACATCGTTCGGGCCCAAAACTGATGAAAATGGGTCACAAAGGCAAAAAGGCCACAAATGGGCATGTCCATGATCGTGGCCACTGTCATGGACACCTATAAAGTCACTTTGGATGGTTTCAAGTGGTTTTTTCTACTTTATTTTAAAACCCACCTTTCATACTCCCTCACCTACTGATGAGTCTTTAAAAATGCATATTTTCATACACATTTTGACCCATTTTAAGGACTTATTAAGTTGAAAGAGCCTCATTTAGTGTGATATAATGGGTTAATTCATTTTAAATTCATTTTTATATTTTTCTGCATAAATTGCTTAAAAATCACACTTTTTGCATAAATTCATGAAACCTGCTATTTTTAGAAAGTCTATTTTTGGAAAGTTTTGTGAAAATAATTTTTCTCATGAAATAAATTGAATTCTCTTCATCATTAGTTCATTCATACAAAATCATGAAGAATGATGTACATTTTTATTATCATTTCGTGAGAAATAGGCCCACAGTCATGCATATGTGATGTTAGGGGTAAAATTGTCTTTTCACATGAATTCACATCTGTTTTGTAGGAAATTGATTATATGGGTCCCATTTGTAAAGAATTGAGGCAAGGAATTGATTTTACGAGAAAGGAGAGAAGAATTGAAGAGAAAAAAGAAATTTGAAGAAAATTGTAAAAAGTCGGCTTCATGGTCCCACACATATATGCACATGTATGGGGCACACTTGTAAAACATCCAAGATGGGATCCATTTATTTGTTGCACATTTTCAAGAGATTTTGAAGAGAATTTGAAGAATATCTCATCAAAAATTGACAAGGAAAGCCACATAGGAGTTCTTTTTGGAGAAGGAGAAGATTTAATTGAAAAAAAAATAAAAAAAATATCCAAACTAGCTATTCCACGTCCAAAAGAGATTTTGGATCAGATTTTGATTGAAAAAGTAAAGGAAAAAAAACAAGGGAGAATTATCTAGAAGATCTCTTCAAGTTAGGAGCTAACAAGGAGAACTTTCCAAAAAAGGAAAGTTGACGATGCAAAGAGATAAAAGGAGAAGTTCTACACCTCATGTGGGCCAAGTTTGATTCTAAGAGAGGATTCTTATCCCTATTTCATCTCTCAAAAGATCTCAATGCAAGGTGGCAAAGACAAAGAAGGAAAGGAGCATCCAAGAGGGATTTCTGGACAAAACAAGCAAGGAAAGAAGAGAAAAATAAAAAGAAAAAAAATCCCCAAGGATATTGCACGTCCAAAGCATTGGTTAGAGCCCTTTTTTTCTTTCATTTTTTAATTATTTTTAATATTTTAAAGTTTGGGAAGGAGTAGGACTTGAAAAAGTATAAATAGGGCACCCTTCTCCCATATTCTTCATGGAAGAATTACCCACCTCCCACCTCTAGATTTCTACACTCCATCTCTCCCTCTCTTGTCTCTCCATCTCAAGTCATCAAGGAGGCTTAGCCCTAAAACCACACCACCAACCTTGAAGTGTCAACTAGAAGGAGGAATTCTCATCCATCCTAGTATGTAATTGTTTGCTTTTTATTTCCAATCTTTTGTAAAACAATTTCATGCTAGTAAAGTTTGTTTCTTTTCAATTATTCTTGTCTTTGATTTTGTGGTGTTCATAATTTTAGTCTTGTTTGTGATTGGGTTAATTTTTGTTCTTGTTTAAATATTGGGATAGAATTGGAATCACAACTAGTAACCCATCTTAGTAACCTTTTTAATATACTTTGTCTCTTTGGATACATTGTATGTTTGGAGGCAAAGCAAGATGGAGTTAAAGAGGTTTGAGTGAAAAAAGATTAGAGGCCAATTCTGAAATTTATTTCTACATGGAATGGAAATTTTTTATTCTCACTTAGATTGACGACCTAAGATGAAGAATAAGACCCTAAGACAACACTGCTAATCTATTTTAACCCAAATTAAGATAAGAAATTGAAAGAGCAATCTACCACCTTTGACTTCTTGTTATTACCGCCTTTGACTTCAGTTGTTTACCGCCTTTGACTTTAGTTGTTTACCGCCTTTGAATTTCGTGTTATTACCGCCTTTGACTTCCTGCAATTTTATGTTATTTTCTGCAAATTTTACTAACTTTCTAATTTTAAATTTGTTTCTAGTTTTATGTTTTTGATTGTTTTAGTTAATTTTCATAATTAAAATATCTTTCTAAAATTGTTTTAATTGAAGATTTTAAATTGAAAAGTTTTCTAGTTTTGGAAATTCTAACCTAGGAAAGTTTCTATTTTTTTTTTTTTGTTTTTAACATTGTTTAGTTTAGTAAGATTCTAATTTTAGTTTTTATTTTTGGAAGTTCTAACTTATGTTTTAGTTTTGCAGCAACTTTAGTTTTATTTAGGAATTTTTAGATTTAGGAAAGTTTTTTTCATTGGTTTGTAACTAATTTAATTTTGGTAAGTAGGACACTTGTATTTGTTAGATTTTAATTTGGTTAGTTTTAGATTTTTATTTTAAGGCAAGTCAAGTTGAAAAAAATACCTTAAACACATTGCTCCCTGAGGATCGACCTGGTCTCACCAGTTTTATTACTACATCACGGTTCTGCACTTGGAACTCACGATCACCTACCTTTGAAGCCTATAAAATGCATACTTTGGCACTTGCAGATGGGTCTTATAATGATTCGAAGGTTCTAACAATAGCAATGAAGGTTCAAGTGATATTCCGGATCTACACAAAGGATTCTTCAAACGCTTGGCCTACTACTCCCTTCATTTTTCTTCCTCTCACAAGCTTAAGGTGAGAAATGAATTTGGGGAAGAAGATATGCATTAGTATTGCTCATAAAAGATGAGTTTCGACGCCATCAAAGTGCAAAGGGACTCCGCTGGATAAAGCTATGCCTTCTTCGGTTTTCCCACTTGAAGGGTATTTGTGGTAAGTTTATGAATTTGCATATTTATACATCATTTTATGATTGATTAGGGGTTTAATTAGGTGAATTGCATCACTATTCATCAAATTTTATCATTTCATGCATTTTCACCGAAGACTTGAGTTTTCATATTTTTCACACTTTTTGCATTAATTTAGAAATATACAATTTTTCTAAAAAAAGTCCCAATTGGCGTAAAACTCTATCTAGATGGGTCCTACTACAATGGGGGTTCTATAGTATTTTATGGGTTTGCTTAAAATGTGGAGGAGGATGTGTGTAGATCATATGGGGCACACCATACAAGAAATTTGGAAGATTGGCTTCATGAAAACCCCACACACATGTACACACATACTTGGATGGTCAAAGGGGGTCCCACTCTCAAGTTATTGAAAGAATTCAAATTTGAATAAATGAAAGAAAGCCAAGGTTGAGAGAATTTAAAAAAAGAAAAGTCAAAGAACATGAATTCAAAAATGGAAAGTCAATCCTATTTTTCCTTGAACATCATAGATTAAAAGGGTCATAACTCTTAAACCAAGCATTGGAATTAAACAATCTACCTATCATTGAAAAGCACTGTTTGAGTATATTTTTGTAGAATCCAAGATTTCATGAATCAGAGTTGAAACAATAAAATTATGACCTAAAAAATTTGGCTGTGTATTTTTAGACGAGATTGCAAAAAGATTGGAAACCTTTTTCATGTTACACACCCTTGGGTCTCCTCAAGTGAAGTCCATTGAAGATCAAAGTAGGGTCCACCATCCCTTCATTATTCTTCTTAATAAAATCTAAGAAGATTTGAAGAAATTTCTCAAGAAATTAAAGAAGGAAGGCTTATTTAGAAGATTTACTTGCACATGAGAGGAGAATCTTCTAAATTTGAAATGTTTGGGTAGAGATTGATTTCCAAAGGAAAGCAAGAAAGAATCTCTCCAAAGTTGTTAAGTCTTTGTTAACTTAGAGGCGAGGCGAACCCAGAGACCTTTCCAAAAGAAGACTTTACAAGCTACAAAAGAGGAATAAAAAAAGGAAACAAAGGGGCTCAAAATCCTATGAAGCCATGGACGTCCAAGGAGGGCATGCTCTCTCTCTCTCCTCTAGTCATTCTCCCTCTGCTCCCCTCCACCTTTCATCCTCCCATTAATTTTCTATTTTTACTTTGAAGATATTTTTGGAGTCTTGTTCCAAGAGCTAAGAATTTAGAAGAGAGATTCTTAAAGAGTGAATATTGTATAAGAATGCTCTTAATGAAATTTTTGATAAAGATCTTGGTAATGTCTAGCTAATCCTTTGGATCGGCGCACACACATGAAGTTAAGTAAATTTTTATTTTGATTCATGTGGTTATTTTATTCTTTTCTTGTCTCTTTTAAATAATGCTCTATTAGAATAATAGATCTATCTTCATGCCTTAGGCAACCTCTATTTTAATTTCTAATGAAAATAATTTAATGATTTATGCTTATTTTGATACATTTTGTTTAGGGATGAGATTCTTTAATAGTTTATACTTATTTTGATATATCATGCTTATGATTTTTCATTCTTTTATGAGGTGAAGGAGGTCTTGGGTGTTTTCTTATTCTTTTTATTAAAAATTAGTTCTTGCAAAAGACAAATCTTACAGATCAGAAACATTGATTTGTTACTAATTCAAGTTATTTTTTAGACAAAGAATAGAATAATTACATGATTGGATTAATGATCTTGCTTTGTGGATTTTGGATGCTCCGATTTATTTTCTTCAGTGATTTTTCACTACTTTCAATTATATCGCGTTTCTGGTATTCTTAGGTTTATTTCGAACCAATATTATAGTCAGAAGAAATTTTAGATTTTTAATTAGAGTAGTGAAAAATCAATGGAGAAAAAAGATCATAACATCTAGAATCCACTAAGCAAGATAACTAATCCAATCATGCAATTATTCTATTCTTTGTCTCAAAAGAACTAAGATGATAAACAAATCAATGTTTTTGATCCAGAACATTTGTCTTTTACAAAAACTAATTTGTTTTGCATAAAAAAATCTTTAATAAAAAAGAGTAAAATCGTCACCCAAGACCTCCTTCACCTCATAAAAGAATGAAAAATCCTAAGCATGACATATCAAACAAGCACAAACTATCAAAGGATCTTAGCCCTAAGCATAATCTATCAAAATCAGCATAAATCATCAAATTATTTTCCTTGGAAATTAAAATATAGGCTACCTAAGGCATGAAGACAAATCTATTATTTTAATAGAGCATTCATTTAAAAGAGACAAGAAAAGAACAAAATAACCACATGAACTAAAATAAAAAAATTTATTCACTCCCTAAGAATCTCTCTTCTAAATTCTTAGTTCTTGGAATGAGGCTCTAAAAATACCTTCAAAGTAAATATAAAAAATTAATTGGAGGAACAAAGGTGGAGGCAAGAGGAGAGAGAGTGGCTAAAGGAGAGAGAGAGAGAGAGACCATGCCCTCCTTGGACATCCATGGCTTCATTAAATATGATTTTGAGCCCCTCTGTTTCCTTATTTTTTTTCCTCCTTTGTAACTTGTAAAGTCTCTTTTTGGAAAGGTCTCTAGACTTGGCCTCTAAGTTAGCAAAGGCTTAGCAACTTTAGAGAGATTCTTTTTTACTTTCCTTTGAAAACCAATCTCTACCAAAACTTTCCATATTTAGAAGATTCTCCTCTCAAGAGCAAGTAAATCTTCTAAATAAGGTTTCCTTCTTTAATTTCTTAAGGATTTTCTTCAAATCTTTTTAGATGATCTTAAAAGGAATAATGCAAGGATGGTGGTCCCCATTTTCATCTTCAATGGACTTTCCTTGAAGAGAGATGGACCCCACCCAAAGGTGTGTAACTTGAAAAAAGTGTCCAATCTTTTTGTAATCCCATCTAAAAATACATAGCCAACTTTTCGAGGCCATAACTTTTTTGTTTCAACTCCAGTTAATGCAATCTTGTATCTTACGAATATATGCTCAAAAAGAACTTCCCAACAGTAGGTGGATTATCTAATTCTGATATTTAGTTTGAGAGTTATGACTGTTTTAATCTGTAATGTCCAAACAAAAATGTAATTGACTTTCCATTTTTGAATTCCTATTTTTTGACTTTTATTTTTTTGAATTCTCTTAACCTTGTCTTTATTTTCTTGATTCAAATTTGAATTCTTTCAATAACTTGAGAGTGGGACTGCCATTTGACCATCCTAGCATGTGTGTACATGTGTGTGGGATCCTCATGAAGCCAATCTTCTAAATTTCTTGTATGGTGTGCCTCACATGATCTACTCACATCCTTCCACACATTCTAGGTAAACTCATGAAATACTAAAGAGTCCACATTGTAGCGAGACCTTTCGAACAGAGTTTTACTCCAATTGGGGCTCTTCTAAAAAAATTTGTAAATATCTAAATTAATGCAGAAATTGTATGAAAATTTTGAAAATTCAAAATGCATGAAATGATGAAATTTGATGAATAATGATGCAATTCACCTAATTAAACCCCTAATCATAAAATGATGTATAAATATGAAGATTCATGACTTAACACACCCCTAATCAGCATTTTGCTAGTCCTTTAGCAAAAGTTTCAAACAAAAAGTTTGAAGTTCTTTAAACTCTCTAAGAAAACAAGGAAAAGTGAAAAGAAAACCAGTTTTACTGGTATTCTCGGTTGCATTTAGCATATGCAACATGCCTTAAACCCTTACGTTTCCCCTACTAAACGAGTTGTGCCTATGATGGTTTGTAGTGAATATACCCACAAAATTCTTTTGCAAAAGCAACAAGGTAAAAGAAATTTCTCAAAAGAAAATCCACTTCTATCAGACATTTTCAAAATCTGGAATAATCGAATATTCAAACTTTTCAAAATCCGATCCACTATTCTATTTTAAAAAGCTTTCTCAAATTCATACCAATGCTTGTGTGCATAGTGGAAAAATGTATACATCACTATTAGCTTCAAAGATTCCACACCAATGCCACTTAAATAAAATTTTCCTCTAAACTGTTTGATCTTACAAGAATCCAGCCAAAATAAATTTTCTCCTCTCAAGTCTACTATGACGATTTCATACTAATGTTAAGGGTCAAAAACTTCTCCATTCCTCTCTCTTTTTTTCTTTCTTTTTTTTTTTGTTTTTTAAACACTCACATCTTTTAAGTTACATGTGACTATGCAATGCCTAGGTCCCTTGATCTTTTTAATTAACCATGTAATGAGCATTAGGACAATGACTCCCGAACTAGATGGCTTTAGGGCATTAGGTTTGGATGTACCCCTACAGGTTTACTAGCTCGAGTTGAAAAGGCTATGACCTAAACTAGTCATAAAATATTACTCTTCCCAAAGCTTCTCATTTATTGCTTACTCAGTAATAATACCTTTTTTTTATTTTTTAAGAACAAAAGAATAAGGGGAAGCACTTCGATCCTCAAACAAAAGAAAGTCATTTCCAATTTACCCAAATTAATTCACTTTAAGGAACTAGGAGAGAAATTTATTTATAAACAAAATCTCGGGTTCTCATCAAATCCTTTAGAAAAATTCTAAAAGCAATCATTTTAACTTCCTATCTAAACTTTGAGAAATGTAAAGTGTGTATAGTGGGGACAAGTTTAGGTAATCCTCTGATAGGCTTCATTATTCTAAAAAAAAATGAACTTTCTTTTTACTTCCTTCCAAAAGTTTAAAAATTCCAGCTTCATTATATAATTTCAATTTGCTTCAATTACTTTGAAAACTTCCTTTTCCTAAGAAAAATCTTTGTTTTTTTAAGAAATAAAATAATCTAAGACATAAAAGAAAATAACACCTAAAATGGTCCACCCCCGACTGACATGGGGGTCTTTAACGTTAGATTCCCAGACGAATTGGTTACCTTAGCAAGAAATCATTGTTTTGCCTACTGATGTAACTAGTCTCAAACCAAAGGTCTTACTAGTGGTTTCTATCTTAGTAACATCCTACTCTCTTTCCTGTTGAGGATCTAAAAACCATAAATGCTGAAAATTTTGAAAAAAAATTAGAAAAAAATTACCTAAAACTGAAAATAAGAGAAAAACTGTAAGAAAAAAATGTTTGAATAAAGAGAAAAATTGAAAAAAAATGTTTCCCTAAAAATGGACAAGTGAGCTTGTTCTCACCCCCAAACCTAAACTAAACATTGTCCACGATGTTATGTGTGGAGTGCAACACCTAAATGAATGAAGTAGCATGAGGAATAATTAAATAATAGAAGAAAATGTGAAACTAAGCACCTACTGATGAACAAGAACTAAACATAAAACACTAAACAAATCTACTCTAACTAATGTACAAGTGTGGATCCACTTAGGTCCCAAACAAAATTTCCCTCCATGTATGCATCAAACAATAATTGCATAGAGTTAGCAAGAAAATCATTATGCACGGTGAATGTGTGGTCCTCATGTTTCTTTTTATATGGTGAGTTTATGACCACAATGAAATTCTCTTCCTCAATTATAAATGGATCTTTGAATTCAAAAGGGAGATGGGTCAACTCAAAACTATGTGATTCATGGTCTTCCCATGCTATTAATTCTACAAAATCATGTTCCTCAATTTTCTTTGGTATTGACACTAGCACAGGACATGCATTGGCACTGTTAGAATATGAATTGGTAAAAAGTGCCACATAGGAATCTAAGGTGTTAGACTCTGATTTCAAAGGATGGTGATTTTTCTCTGATACCAACAATTTTTCAAAATAGTAATTGGGCCTAATAAATGTATAAGCAATCTCTCGAAGACTTGGATATCAGAACTCATGAAACATTCAATACTAGATTCCAAAGACTCCAAAGTATCAAATTTTGAAATCTGAAGAACAGGAACATTCTCCCAATTTTCCTCTATTATTTGGCTATCATCAAATTCATTTGTTGTCTCCCTTAATTGTGGATCATCAAAATGTTGGGCCATAAATAATTCCAACGGCTCTAGGGCATAAATTTTCACAAAATAAAGAAATTAATCTTCGAGGATGGCCTCTAAAAATTTGACTTCATAAGGGTTAATATCTCTACCTTGGTTTGCAACATTGAAAATTTAAAGTTCTGCAGCCATGTTGCCAAAAGAAATTTTCATGGCCCTATTCTGGCGATTAATTTATGCATTCGATGTATCCAAGAAAGGTCTTCCCAAAATCACAGGAACTTATGTACTTGTATTCACCACAGGATGTGTATCTAAAACCCCAAAATCAACTGGATAGTAAAACTTCTCAATTTGGACTAACACATCTTTAATCACTCTTCTCGATTTCTTTACAGATTTATCAACAAGCTGCAGGTGGTCGCACTCGAAACATGATATGAATTGCAATGGATTCGGGTCCAACATTCACACACTTCAGACATTAAGAAGAATAGGGAATAGCTACAGTTTATCATTATTTTTCCTTTTGTTTATATGGGTTCAAATGCTCTAACAGAGGGGTTGCAGGTTGTTTACAAGTTATGAAACATTTACAACCCCTCCCTTTAGTCTCAAATGTGATCTAAATCCAGAATTTATGAGAAAAGACATGAAAACTGGAAAAAAAATGCAAAAAATGAAAAGACAGGGGAGAGTGATTGTGGGCCACAGTCATTGGCTCCCTGTCACGACCCGAGCCCAGAATTCGGGGGTTAGCGAAAAGCTAAACCGGTGACACACGTACTCCCGTGCACGTGCACCCAAACCCAGTCCAGCTGCATGCACACAAGGGATCTAACACGTGCGAAACAGACGAACGCGGAAGCTGTAGATATCATAGCAAGCAACAAGAAAATAGCGGAAGCCAAAGCAGAAACAAATACGGAAGCGACAAAGACAAATACACTGATATAAAACCAAATACACACCAAAACCAATATATACAAAATACACAGAATACAAGTCCAAAGTCCAAAGTCCAAATACAAGCTCTCAAAAACCAAAACGCAAAATAAAAGCCACTGGTATGCATGCACGCACTTGGCAGAAGTGATCAGGCCCACTCTGCCAGACCGGAGGGTGCCTCTACACTCGCCCCTGCAGCCTCCTCGACCGCCGGGGAGATGGGCAAGGTATCTGTGCCTGCAACACCACAGACAACACGAATGAATACAACGATCCAGCAAATATAAGTAACAGGAAAGAAACACGCATAGTATCAAAGCGAATGAAATAGGGACAGAAGATTAAATACAGAGTCCATCTTAGTATGCTAAGCAAATCGTGCATAGGAGTAAAACATGATAATGGAATCAAAACATAGAATACTGAACTAGTTGGCTACTACGTTAACCATGTTCTCTCCAAAAGAGAGCAGAGCAGAGCAGAGGAGAACACCGCTGTCCAGGCCAAAGGTACAACGGGTCTCGGTTCCTGGGTTCCGGGGTCCCAAGACAAAGCAACACTGCAGTTAAAACAGAGATACAGAGATCTACGCCAGAGGTAACCCCGTCGGGTATCCTAGGGCTGAGGCTGAGTAGAGCCAGACTAATACCAATCAAATCAAATCCATAGAAAGGGAGATTATCCGCTTTGGACTCACCGATGACAAAGACCGGATCTTATCCTCACGTATTAACCTCTGGGCAGAGCCACCAGGGAATACCCAAAAATCAGAGATATACAAAGCCAGAGAATATACAAAGCATAGCATAGATCAAAACATAGTACAGAGCGAAGAATAATACAGATATACAGAACGAAAGCAAAATGACTGAGGAATGCATAACATAGATTAACAGAACAGAGGGCACAACCATAAACAATATGCAATGCATCTCAGATTAATACGGAATCAAGGTTCATTACAAGCCAAGTCTAATCTAGTTGCATCACTGTCACTAACCGTGCATGTTGATGTAGTTTTAAGTTATTCGATGCACCGTTGCCATCCTAGTGTTGCAATATAATCCTCATGTGCACCGAAGTCCCTTAAACCAACACCCATGGGGAGGTGCTTAACAATGAGCAACACTCACATGAATAAGTCACAGCCTAACAGACTATTCATGCGCTCCAAAGAATCCATTTGGGCCGGTTTACGGGTATGGTTAACCTGTATTTGAGCCCTACAAGGTCACACCATTAGCCTAAGTTAACTGATATTTAACAGGTCTTACGGTTTAGCCATGGGTGACCTACGGCTTAGCCGTGGCATCCTACGGCGTAGCCGCAATATGCACTACGGCTTAGCCGTGGTTCCCTTCAGAACACGGCTAAACTGTCATCTTTTCCACCTCTGATCTGATACATCTCACGGCTGAGCTACGGTGGAGTCCACGGCTTAGCCGTAGACCATCACGGCTTAGCCGTAGCCTCACCGTAAGAACACTGATATCAGAAAAGTTTCGACTGATCAGAGATTAAATCCACGGCTTAGATACGGTTTGGTTCACGGCTATCTTACGGCTCAGCCGTAGGACAAATTACGGCTTAGCCGTAGCCTAGCCGTAGAACAAACTCGAATTTGTCACTCTCTGGAATCTAAGCCGTACAGGGTTACGGCTTAGCCGTACAATACAGACGCGAATTCGGGAAGATTACAGAAACGAAATTTTTGTACAGAAACTGAATAAAACAAGCTCAACTGATTCTCATAGCTTAGAAAATGGCTGTAACACATTTCTATACAGAGAATGAGAATGAATCCAAGCAATCAAACAACACCCATATGTGTTATCAAAACCTGTACTTATACTTGCCTCAAATCTGACAAATCTTCTGAAATCAAGCTCCAAGCAACTAAAATCAAAACAAATCAAAGCAATCACACATGCATGAGATGAAGACATAGCAACAGAGAATGGGAGATGTAATTGGAGAGGAAATACAAAGAGTTGGGAAAGAACCCACTTACCTAAGGCAAGGACAGAGAGAGGGGAGAAATTCCAACCAAACAGTCCAACCAAACAGAGATTAGCAAAACCCAATCGAAGGAGAGAGAGAGAGAGAGAGAGATGGTGGAGGGAGCTTCACCTGGAATTCTCTCTAGCATGCAACGTGGGAGAGAAAAGAGCAGGGAGTTGGACATCTGGAGTAACTCACTTATATAGGTTTGGAAGTTTTAAAACAAGGTCCAATGGGTTTAAGCAATTTACAGTTTAAGTCACACAAAGGTCCATCTTCTCCAATTGACTCCAAACGGATCTGACACAGTTATGGAAATTGTCGATCTCAACGAAATACGCGTGCTGACACCAAGATGATGCAAAGATGATATGAGCCAAACAAAAGCAAAATTACGAAAAAGGGCTTAGAACTAACTATCTCAGGTCAAAGGTCACTCAACTACCTATCCCAGGCCCAAAACCAAGTCCAAAAGAATAAACAAAACAAAACACACACTAATGAGCCACTAATCCGGCTCAAAGGGGATCGGAGTGTTACATCCTCCCCCACTAGGAATCATTCCGTCCTCGGAATGACTACCTACCTGCGCAAAGAGATGTGGGTATTGGCGCGCTAGCTGCTCCTCTAGCTCCCAAGTAGCCTCATCTGGACCATGATGCTCCCACAACACTTTCACCCATCTGATAGCCCTGGTACGAAGAATCTGCTCTCGTGTCCCAACGATGCGAAGCGGACGCTCAACGTAAGTCGCATTAGGCTGAATCTGGATATCATCGTAGCGAATCACATGGCTCGGATCTGGCACATACTTACGGAGCATCGACACATGGAACACATCGTGCACACCGGAGAACTCAACTGGAAGCGTCAACCGATAAGCTAAATCTCCAACTCGGCTCTTGACTTCGAACGGTCCTACATATCTCGGAGCTAACTTGCCCTTCTGACCAAATCGAACTGTGCCCTTCATCGGAGAAACTTTAAGGAACACCCAATCTCCAACTTGAAATGCCAAAGGTCTCCTCCGAGTATCCGCATAGCTCTTCTGCCTGGACCGAGCAATCTTCAGATTCTCTATCACTTTCTGCACTTTCTCTGTCATCTCAGCAATGATCATCGGACCATGGAAACTTCTAGTTCCAACTTCTTCCCAGCACACTGGGGTCCTGCACTTGCGTCCGTATAGAGCCTCATAAGGTGCCATACCAATACTCTCATGGAAGCTGTTGTTGTAAGCAAACTCACACAAGGCCAGATGTGTATCCCATTCCTTCTCAAAGTTCAGCACACTAGCTCTGAGCATATCCTCCAACGTCTGAATGGTACGCTCCGACTGTCCATCGGTCTGGGGGTGGTATGCCGTACTAAAACTCAGCGTCGTACCCATAGCTTCCTGAAATGCTTTCCAGAATGAAGATACAAAACGACTGTCGCGATCGGACACAATCGATACTGGGGTGCCATGCAATCTGACTATCTCGTCAACAAATTTCTTGGCCATCTCTGTGAATGTCATCCCTTTCTTGAACGGAAGGAAATGTGCTGACTTGGTCAATCTGTCCACTATTACCCAGATCGCATTATTCTTTCTACTGGTCGGCGGAAAACCGGAGACGAAATCCATCGTAATGTGCTCCCACTTCCACTGCGGGGTGTGCAATGGATGCAATGATCCTGGAGGTCGCTGATGATCAGCTTTTACCCTCTGACAGGTCAAACATCGAGCTACGAACCCTGCGATCTCCCGCTTCATGTTGTTCCACCAGAATCTATCTTTCAAATTCCTGTACATCTTCGTACTCCCGGGGTGCATCGCATATCGGGCATCGTGCGCATCTGTCATCAATTTCTCTTTCAACTCATCCACAGCGGGAACACACAATCTGTCCCTGAAGTACAAAACTCCATCCACCAAGCTGAAATCCGGTCGATCTGCAATCCGATCTCTGAACTTCACCAGGAGGGGGTCCTCAAACTGGCGATCCTTGATCTGCTGAATCACCTCAGGCTGAAACACGACGGTAGTAGCTAATGTCACCAATCCACCTACCGTCCGAACCTCAACAGGCTGATCATGCACAAGCATATAAAATCCTGCCAACACCTGAAGACTGTCTGTCCTCCTGCTGAGTGCATCTGCAACTACATTGCCCTTGCCTGGGTGGTACTTGATCGGAAAGTCGTAATCTTTGATGAACTCCAACCATCTTCGCTGCCTCATATTCAAGTCATGCTGATCAAACAAGTACTGCAGACTGTGATGATCGGAATGGACCTCAAACTTCACACCGTACAGGTAATGTCGCCACAACTTCAGTGCAAATACAATGGCTGCTAACTCCAAGTCATGTGTGGCATAGTTCTTCTCATGTTCTTTCAACTGTCTGGATCCATAGGCAATCACCTTCTGATTCTGCATCAGTACACAGCCTAGTCCAACTCTAGAGGCATCTGAGTAAATCATGAATCCCTCACTACCATCCGGGAGAGTCAACACTGGCGCCGTAGTGAGCTTTTCTTTCAACATCTGAAAACTACGCTCACACTTCTCTGTCCACTCATACGGAACCTTCTTCCAAGTCAACTGAGTCAGCGGGGCTGAAATCTTCGAGAAATCCTGCACAAACCTGCGGTAATATCCCGCCAAGCCCAGAAAACTCCGAATCTCCGTCACTGATCTAGGACGGGGCCAATGGACTACTGCCTCAATCTTAACTGGATCCACCATCAATCCATCTCTAGAAATCACATGTCCCAAAAATGCAACTTGCTCTAGCCAGAAATCACATTTAGCCAACTTTGCATACAACTTGTGATCTCGAAGCAGCTGCAATGCCTTCCTCAGATGGTCTGTATGTTCCTCAGCAGTCTTCGAATAGACCAATATGTCATCTATAAAAACCACAACGAACTGGTCCAAGAAGGAAGTAAACACCCTGTTCATCAACGCCATAAAAGCTGCGGGTGCGTTCGTCAAACCAAACGGCATGACAAGAAACTCGTAGTGTCCATACCGAGTCCTGAAAGCTGTCTTAGGAACATCCTCATCCTTCACCCTGAGCTGGTGATACCCTGACCTCAAGTCAATCTTAGAGAAGTAAGCTGCACCCTGAAGTTGATCGAACAACTCATCAATCCTAGGCAATGGGTATTTGTTCTTGATAGTCACTTTGTTCAACTGTCTGTAGTCAATGCACATCCGGAAACTGCCATCCTTCTTCTTGACAAACAATACAGGAGCTCCCCAAGGTGAAACACTTGGGCGTATGAACCCTTTATCCAACAAATCCTGCAACTGTTTCTTCAATTCCAACAATTCTGCAGGTGCCATACGATATGGAGCTCTACTGATGGGTGCTGTACCTGGCATCAAATCAATCGCAAACTCTATCTCTCTAGCTGGTGGTAATCCTGGCACATCCTCCGGAAAGACATCCGGAAACTCGCTGACTACTGGGATCTCACTGAGCTGTCGCTGATCTTTCTTCTCTGAAATGAACGCAAGAAATCCCTCACATCCCCTACGAAGCATCCTATCTGCCTTACAAGCAGATATCACACGCCTTGGGCACTTCGTCTGGCTGCCCTCAAATCGGAATCCGCTGCCCAGATCAAAGTAGATAGCCTTGCTGTAGCAATTGATACACGCATGATATCTCGCAAGCCAGTCCATACCAAGAATCACATCAAAATCCAGTGTCGTGAGCAACACGAGGTCTACTGGGAGCTGATGACCAGCTATCCGCACAGCGCACTGAGGGTAGAAAACACTGCACTCCACCCGTTTACCAACCGGAGTGGATACTAACAACAAGTAGGGAAGGGGTGTAGGTCGCTGTCGAAGCTGCACAGCAAAATGGGGTGCTACGTACGAACGCGTAGACCCGGAGTCAAATAAAGCTAAAGCTTCTGCATCAGAAATTAAAATTTTACCTTCCACTACCGTGGCCTCCTCCGCGCCCTCATGCGTAGCAGCATATGCTCGGGCTGTCTGGCGGTTCTGCGTCTGGCCTGGGCGAGCTGGTTGGGATCTGCCCTGTGCTGTAGGTCCTGTCTGTCTCGTCTGTGGAGAGGACCGAAACTTCGGGCATTGGGCCCGCCTGTGGTCCGTAGAGCCACACCCAAAACAAGCCCCACTCTTCCTCCAACATCTGTCGGTGGGGTGATCCTTCCCACAGTGACCGCAAACTATCTGAGAACTGCTCGAACTGCCCTGCTTACCCTTGAACTTCTTCTGGAACTGACTTCTACCACTGAAACCTGCTGCCCTCTTAGCCTCTGTTCGCTCCTCCTCAAAGATGGCCTCTGCATCATAAGCCCTGTCAATAGCATCATCCAATGTAGCCGGCCACATACAAGCAACCACGTGGCGTTTGTGTCTCGGATTCAGGCCGTTGACGAAGCGAGTCACCTTCTTATGCTCCGTGTTCACCATATCCTCTGCGAAATGAGACAACTCTGTAAACCTGTGTACATAATCTGCAACTGGCATCTGTCTCTGCTGAAGGTTGAAGAATTCCACTTCCTTGGCTCGCTGAATATGGAGAGGCATGAACTTACGACGGAATTGCTGCTTGAAGGTCTCCCAAACTGTGGCACTGGGCATAGTCTGAAATGAGGTCTTAACACTCCTCCACCATGTCTTAGCTACACTTCGAAGCATAGAGGCTGTGAGCACTACCTTCTGCTTGTTGCTGCACACAATCGTATCAAACAACTCTTCAGTCTGCTCCAACCATTGCTCAGCCTGCAATGCATCCTCTATCCCATGGAACTCAGTCGCCCCTCGCTTACGGAACTTGTCGAAAAGAGCATTAGGATCTGATTCCTTAGGCTGGAAAATCACCTGCTGATCTATACGGGGTGATGCTACTGCGGCAGCCTGACTCTGCCTATCTACCATGGATGCCATCTGTGCCTGTAATGACTGCATAGACTGCATCATCATCATCATGCGCTCCTCACTACTGATGTGAGGGGGTACTGATCCACTATCACCGTTAGGGCCCTGTTGATTCTCATCCCTAGATCCGGATCCTGATGCCATCCTGCAAAAGGAAAAGAAACACAACACACACAAATATAAAATGCCCTGAGTTAGTCCGATCCCAAATCAACCTATGAGACTTCGAGTCAAATAGTTGATAGCGTTGTCTCACCACGATCTTAGATGCCTACATGCTTATACTAGCATGCTCTGATACCATACAATACGTATGTCACGACCCGAGCCCAGAATTCGGGGGTTAGCGAAAAGCTAAACCGGTGACACACGTACTCCCGTGCACGTGCACCCAAACCCAGTCCAGCTGCACGCACACAAGGGATCTAACACGTGCGAAACAGACGAACGCGGAAGCTGTAGATATCATAGCAAGCAACAAGAAAATAGCGGAAGCCAAAGCAGAAACAAATACGGAAGCGACAAAGACAAATACACTGATATAAAACCAAATACACACCAAAACCAATATATACAAAATACACAGAATACAAGTCCAAAGTCCAAAGTCCAAATACAAGCTCTCAAAAACCAAAACGCAAAATAAAAGCCACTGGTATGCATGCACGCACTTGGCAGAAGTGATCAGGCCCACTCTGCCAGACCGGAGGGTGCCTCTACACTCGCCCCTGCAGCCTCCTCGACCGCCGGGGAGATGGGCAAGGTATCTGTGCCTGCAACACCACAGACAACACGAATGAATACAACGATCCAGCAAATATAAGTAACAGGAAAGAAACACGCATAGTATCAAAGCGAATGAAATAGGGACAGAAGATTAAATACAGAGTCCATCTTAGTATGCTAAGCAAATCGTGCATAGGAGTAAAACATGATAATGGAATCAAAACATAGAATACTGAACTAGTTGGCTACTACGTTAACCATGTTCTCTCCAAAAGAGAGCAGAGCAGAGCAGAGGAGAACACCGCTGTCCAGGCCAAAGGTACAACGGGTCTCGGTTCCTGGGTTCCGGGGTCCCAAGACAAAGCAACACTGCAGTTAAAACAGAGATACAGAGATCTACGCCAGAGGTAACCCCGTCGGGTATCCTAGGGCTGAGGCTGAGTAGAGCCAGACTAATACCAATCAAATCAAATCCATAGAAAGGGAGATTATCCGCTTTGGACTCACCGATGACAAAGACCGGATCTTATCCTCACGTATTAACCTCTGGGCAGAGCCACCAGGGAATACCCAAAAATCAGAGATATACAAAGCCAGAGAATATACAAAGCATAGCATAGATCAAAACATAGTACAGAGCGAAGAATAATACAGATATACAGAACGAAAGCAAAATGACTGAGGAATGCATAACATAGATTAACAGAACAGAGGGCACAACCATAAACAATATGCAATGCATCTCAGATTAATACGGAATCAAGGTTCATTACAAGCCAAGTCTAATCTAGTTGCATCACTGTCACTAACCGTGCATGTTGATGTAGTTTTAAGTTATTCGATGCACCGTTGCCATCCTAGTGTTGCAATATAATCCTCATGTGCACCGAAGTCCCTTAAACCAACACCCATGGGGAGGTGCTTAACAATGAGCAACACTCACATGAATAAGTCACAGCCTAACAGACTATTCATGTGCTCCAAAGAATCCATTTGGGCCGGTTTACGGGTATGGTTAACCTGTATTTGAGCCCTACAAGGTCACACCATTAGCCTAAGTTAACTGATATTTAACAGGTCTTACGGTTTAGCCATGGGTGACCTACGGCTTAGCCGTGGCATCCTACGGCGTAGCCGCAATATGCACTACGGCTTAGCCGTGGTTCCCTTCAGAACACGGCTAAACTGTCATCTTTTCCACCTCTGATTTGATACATCTCACGGCTGAGCTACGGTGGAGTCCACGGCTTAGCCGTAGACCATCACGGCTTAGCCGTAGCCTCACCGTAAGAACACTGATATCAGAAAAGTTTCGACTGATCAGAGATTAAATCCACGGCTTAGATACGGTTTGGTTCACGGCTATCTTACGGCTCAGCCGTAGGACAAATTACGGCTTAGCCGTAGCCTAGCCGTAGAACAAACTCGAATTTGTCACTCTCTGGAATCTAAGCCGTACAGGGTTACGGCTTAGCCGTACAATACAGACGCGAATTCGGGAAGATTACAGAAACGAAATTTTTGTACAGAAACTGAATAAAACAAGCTCAACTGATTCTCATAGCTTAGAAAATGGCTGTAACACATTTCTATACAGAGAATGAGAATGAATCCAAGCAATCAAACAACACCCATATGTGTTATCAAAACCTGTACTTATACTTGCCTCAAATCTGACAAATCTTCTGAAATCAAGCTCCAAGCAACTAAAATCAAAACAAATCAAAGCAATCACACATGCATGAGATGAAGACATAGCAACAGAGAATGGGAGATGTAATTGGAGAGGAAATACAAAGAGTTGGGAAAGAACCCACTTACCTAAGGCAAGGACAGAGAGAGGGGAGAAATTCCAACCAAACAGTCCAACCAAACAGAGATTAGCAAAACCCAATCGAAGGAGAGAGAGAGAGAGAGAGAGAGATGGTGGAGGGAGCTTCACCTGGAATTCTCTCTAGCATGCAACGTGGGAGAGAAAAGAGCAGGGAGTTGGACATCTGGAGTAACTCACTTATATAGGTTTGGAAGTTTTAAAACAAGGTCCAATGGGTTTAAGCAATTTACAGTTTAAGTCACACAAAGGTCCATCTTCTCCAATTGACTCCAAACGGATCTGACACAGTTATGGAAATTGTCGATCTCAACGAAATACGCGTGCTGACACCAAGATGATGCAAAGATGATATGAGCCAAACAAAAGCAAAATTACGAAAAAGGGCTTAGAACTAACTATCTCAGGTCAAAGGTCACTCAACTACCTATCCCAGGCCCAAAACCAAGTCCAAAAGAATAAACAAAACAAAACACACACTAATGAGCCACTAATCCGGCTCAAAGGGGATCGGAGTGTTACACTCCCTACTAGTGACCATGGCTCACGGTCACTAGTAGACAGTGGCCGAAAAGCCATTGTTTTCTTCTGTTTTCTCTCTGTTTTGCTTTTGTGCCTTCTTCAGAGTACTGGAACTTGTCTTGTTTGATTTTGCATCATTGAATGACCACCAAAAGTGCTTAATTTGGCCATGGAATCGAATTAAACCTTTGATAATTATCACCTTTTGGTTACGAACTATTTTTTTACAAATACAAAAATGGTGCTTAAACAAGCTAAAATGGAGACAAGGTTGTGTCATTCTGAACCTATAATTTTTAATGGACATAACAAAGCCTAAAAAGGCTTGTTCACAACTTCTGAGATGGCCCAGAACTCTTTCCAAGTAAGAAAATCAAAGGGAGAAGCCTTCATCCAAGTGGCCCTTTGCATTTGCTTTCTTTAAGTGAGATGCATGCTTCTTTTTCTTCTCTAAACTATTTCTCACCTTAAGTAAGTGAGAAGGAGAAGAAGAAAGGGGTGGGACTACTTGGAGTGCCTTGTGAATTGCTTCAAACTTTGGAACTTGTCTCTAAAACTTAGGAATTGTTGTCTCCCCATGTGTACCCTCTCCTAAGTGTTAAAGCTCCCTTTTTTATAGACTTCAGCAGTGGTTTAGGGAGTTATGGGAAGTTAAGGCTCGAAAGGAAGTGGAGGAAACCATCGAAAACCAAAAGAACTACTCCACAGGTGTTAGTGACTGCAGCTGCAGTCACTCCTAGGTCTCGATTTGGACCTTTTGCATGTGTGACACGTTTTTACCAGTCTGGGGCCCAAACGATGTCCAATCTTCACGAAACTTAGAGGGATGCTCTTTGACAATATTTTGAGTATGTCATAGAAATTTCAGCCCGCTTTGACCTTTTGAAGTTGGTCAACTCCCCCGTTGACTTTTCATGTAAATGGGCCTTTGTTTCAGCTGTTTGAGGCCCAAATGACCTTGGTTTCATTTGAAACTTGGACGAACTAAGGGGTCGTTTGTTATTTTCACATATCATGTGAAAATGCTTTACATAGGTAAATGACTCACATGTGAGTTATTTGCATATGCAATTGACTCACATGTGAAATGCATTCAATGGTTTATCATATTCACACCTCTTCATATATAAGTTAAAAGTAATCCAACGGTTCACCATATATCATAATATTTTTGTCACTTTTTTATGATTTATCACAACTATCTTAAATTATATATAGAAAAGGACTACATCTCTAAGCCAAAAAAGGCATTCTAGAGAATTTGGATGGTTCAGATCATCAAGATGGGGCCCATAAAATTAAGAAGTTCAGATTTTTATTGTTAGATCTTTTTGTAAATATTTCAAACTATATTATGATCCAACAGTTGAAAATTGGTCTCATGGTCGTTTTTAGTCTTCACAAAAGTTTCAACGGTTCTGATTTATATTAGGAGGCCCACAGGAGTCAAAATATCAAGAAAGGCTGACTGGGTTCAACCACGGGTTCAATCACGTCCAACTGTCTCAACTGTTTTGATCATATCTCAAGCTGTATGATGATCCAACGGCTAAAAATTGGTCTCATGGTCATTTTTAGTCTTCACAAGAGTTTCAACTATTCTGATTTACATTAAGGGGCCCACAAGAGTCAAAAAATAAGAAAGGCGAACTAGGTTCATCACGGGTTCAATCACATCCAATGATCTGAACTATTTTGATCATATCTCAAGTTATATGATGATCCAACAGCTAAAAATTGGTGTTTAAGCCGTTTTTGACCTTTAGAAGAGTTTAGACAATTCAGATTGCTATTTTGGCGCCCATAAAATTAAAAAAAAATGCAAAAAGGCGGACTATCATATATGGTTACTGTTCACCCGCCTAGTAACAGTAAAATGTGTAATGTTTTCACACCTGTTGAGGTGTGAAAATTCTTACCTGATTTTCAAGCCATTTTAACACCATTTTCAAATCTACTTTACACATCTCATATGTAAATAAGTGAAGACAAGCATGATGGTGTGTAACCATTACACATGTGGTTTATTTACCTATGTAAATCACCTAAAACAAATGACCCCTAATATCATGGGTATCTTGGAGTGTCCATCCAAATTTCATACAGTTTGGATTCATGAAAGTAGGATTTTGAACAACAACCCATTTGTTGCATGTTCTAAGTCACTATTCACCTCATATTGTAGGTAGTTAGCTTGTTTTCTACTTGAATGATGTTCAATTAACTTGAAAATTTGAGGAATGAACTTTGAATATATTTTGAGTCTTTGATCTGAATTTCATGAGCTTTGTCCTCCTGGAAGTAGGATTTTGGTCAATGACCTCCATGGCTCGAGGGTCACTAACTTCTAAGCTGACATGCAGTAGAAGTAGGTTCAAACGAAATCTTTTTTACTTGAAAATTTGAAAACTCTCCTTCAAGCATGACTGAAACTTTGTGCCCAAATTTTATTAATGTTGGGCATCAGGAAGTAGGACTTTGGTCAATGACCCCATGACTCAGGGGTCACTGACCTAAAGTTGACATGGTCGTAGACTTTGGGTCAAATGATGTTCATTTGACTTGAAATTTTACAGAGCCTCCTTTCGGCATAATTTAAGCTCCCTTCAGGAATTTTAGCTAATTTGATTTCATGAGGTGTCATTTTGTACAATGACCCCACAGAGCTTAGTGGATGATCATCTAAATTGAGTTTGGGTCCAAATGATGTCCAAATTCACTAAAACTTTGAAAGATAAGCTTTGAATGTACTTAAAGGCATTTCCCTAAGTTTGAGCTTGCTTTGACATGTAGAAGTGTCAATTTCCATAGTGACCCCCAAGAAGCTAGCAAACAGTCACTGAAGCTTGGTTTGAACTAAGATGAAGTCCAAATGCTTTGAAACTTTGAAACATCATTCCCAAGCATACTTTGGAATTGCCATGAGAGTATCAGCCACTTTGGTAACCCAGAAGTTTGAGTGTGTTCAATGACCCCTAGACTTTGAGCCAATGAAGCTTGAACTTGAAGTTGAGTGAGTCACATCACCAAATGAAGTTCACTGACTTTCAAATTGAAGTTGCTACACTCTGAACTCATCTAAAGTCTTTTGAGTGGATTACACCAGCTCTAAACATCTGGATGCAGTATTTGACTTGTCATTCCACAACCCTGGTGTTTATGTACGCTTAGTTTCGAATTTGCTTGTAATGTCTTCACTACAATATTTGTAACTTTTTATCAGTCAACAAGTGTCCCCTTGCGGTGCGATGATTATAATGTAATAATCATTGTGCCTCGGAATAGCCAATCTATGGGAATGATGAATGGCTTGTTGAAAATGTAATTTTGTCAAGTTAGGTTGTAGGCCTAAAGTTGGGATTTTGAAAATTTCATTAAAAACCATGAAAGGTTTAGTGATGGAATTTGGTAAAAACATAAGAAATCTAAATTTGTTTGCCATATTTTCATAGATATCAAAAGTAAGATCTCTGTGGGAACTGTGGGGAACACCCACAAAAAAAAAATCCTTAGGGGATTAGAAAGTTCAGAAATTTATGAATTTTGGTTTTGGATTTTGGATTTTGGAAATCTTTTTACCTATTTATCACAGATATCCAAAGTGGCATCTCTATTAGAATTTTTAACAAAAAGAATCCCTAAGGTTTTAAGAAAATCAAAAGGTTTGGCTTAAAATAAATTTGGGTTTGGATTTCCATGGGTTTTTGGTTCATTTTCAAAAATCAAAGTTAAGGTTTTGACTTGGCTTGATATGAGTTAAAATGGAATTTTCAAAAAGATTGACTTGTGTAGGTTTTGATCCAAAAACAATTTGAGGTGATGGCTCAAAATCATGTTTGACCCAAGGTAATTTTGAAATTTGGATTTATTTTTGAAAGAGAAGCCCCCGCTTCTATTTTTTTGGAAGAGGAATACCTTGAAGTGGGTTCATTCTACTGTAGGAAAACAAGAGCTTTATTTATTTATTTATTTATTATCTTGGGTAAAATACCCAAAGTGGGCCCACCATGCTGTAGGGATTTGAATAATCACATTTGAGAGATTACGCTTCTAAGTAGCGGGTCCCACTATTTAGAGTCATAGAGCTTGTTAGGGTTGAAGGAAGGCAATGTCTGCATGAACTTGGCCAGTCCCTATTAAGACTTCTTGTATCTGTGGGAAAGAGGAAGGAAGCGGCCAAGAGAGAATTTTAATTTTAGATCAACCATCAACTGTGGACCCCATTGATTAGTCACACAGTGTACATGGGTGAAGAGGGTGAAGCATCAGATCATGGGTCAAGAAAACTTGAGCCAAGAGGCTATGGACCCCGTTGCCCAATCATACTGAGTCTATGGGAAATGATTGGCAAACCATGCACCCCACTATTCGATATAGTAGTATAAGAAAAGGAAAAGCAGTGACCGTGAGTGAGGGAGGAGCAGTAGTGTTTGGAGCTCTGGTCAAGTGGTGACCATACACGATAGGAATGAAGTGATGTAGCCATGGTCTTAGATGAAGCTGAGGAAGTGGACCATTAATCAGTTGAGATCATCACGTGACATAAGGTGGGCCACTAGACCGTGGGCTTCATTGTTTGGTCATGCAGTGAATGTGAAAGAAAGGAGGGGGCTATGTGAAGTGCCATATGAGGTGGTGTGGACTGCCGAGATGGAATGGACCACCAACCCATGAAACCCATTGAGGAGTCCACGTAGTGACCATGAGCTTTAAAAAAAAAACCTCCTATTAGGACACGGGTTACAACAGGGCAGATTCCCGTTTCTCTCTTCAACTCTATAATTTTGAGTTTTCTAAGGACAAACCGAGAGAAGAAGTGGTGTTCAAGTGACCCTCATTCTTTGATTTCAAAGTGAGACTCGAGTTTGTAACCAATCCAAGCAAAATCCATGGCTAGTGAGTCTCTGAATTTTGTCTCCTTCGAGTGCTATGATGGCTGAAACTAAGCTTTGAGCTTTTGTTTGTTGGGATGATTTTCATGTTAGATTTTGTAGACTCAATCCATCAGTCGATGTAATAAATTGATTAATTTCTTTATTTATCAATAAAATCATGCTTTACTTTCATGAGATGAATGTTATTTTACCACTTCATGCACATGACCAATACATATGACATAATGGTTCATCAGTTGAACCGGGTCCCATTAGTATATTAAATGTGATATATGTGCATAGATGAGATCCATATGCGGGAGATATATGTCACAAATCTTATACTTAAATAGCTTCATAACCAGTAATGAGACTGGGCATCTCATTTGATAAGGTTGCAGCACTTTGATCACTATGAGATAGTGTGATTTGTCTCGATCATCAGAATGTAAGATTCTGGATCACGGTGTTGGTACATTGGATGTATTGAAGGACCATGACATGCACCTTATGGAATTTTGTCTCAATAATAAGGTATGCTCTCCTAATTCCCTAGCAATAGGCTCTCAATCCTGAGACATTGATGAACTCAAGTTTCTATCTATTCATTTGCTTTGAGTCACCAATGGTGAGGCCGACTGTAGGTTAACACCTCGGTGTCTTGGGTATGTGGTAGTAGAACTGTGGGAACGTTGAATGATCAAGATGAAATCTATCTCTATTATCCCCTTGTGCCAATTAATGGATTTGTCATTAATAAGTGTGCACACATCTCAATTAAGAGTTAATTGAATGGTACTGATGATTACTATGATTAATTGGGGCTCAAGGATAATAAGATGTGGAACTTAGATTGGAAGAGACAGATTTATTCCAATTGATCCACGGATATTGATAGAGGGGCCTACTTGAGGTAATTGGGAAGTTTAGGATCTTCATTGTAATTTATTCCTAAGACTGGAGTGCAATTGCATTTATATAGTAGTGTTATTTGCAATTGACTGTGGGCCCGGATTGCACATGAGATGTGGGGTCGCGGTGTTCCAGTTGGAGCCAGCTTTCTAAGGAATCCCTAGTGGTCCCCACGCTAGCCCAAGTTATTGGAAAATACTAATCCGACTTGAACTCTAGAAAGAAGGGATTAGAAAGGAGAAAGTTGCTAATTGCTTTGGAAGTAAGACTTCTATTTCAATTAAGCAAGGAAGAGATTTGAAAGTATATAAAATCTCTTGGACGTCCAATAAGAGTAACTCTTACGCCCAAAACCCTGTTCGTGCAAGAGTTGCACGAGTTTCTCTCTCCTTCTCTCTTCTAGTTCCTTGGAGTTTCAAGTTGAGATTTCTCCTGGAGATTCCACCAATCTTTTTGAGAAAAGAAATCCAATTCAGGTCATAGCGTGGAAGGCTAAGAGGTATTGAAGATTCTCATCATAAAGTAGGGTCGCAACTTATCCATTAGAGCACTACAGATCTCCAAAGGTATGATCTACTTATTGCATGTCGTAAATTATTATGGATGTTTAGTGCTGTTTGATTCTGTCTTTTAGATAGAATATTTACTGTACATGGTCACGAGATTGAGGGTAATGCATCCTGGATTGGGTTTTAGGTCTTATGGATAGTTGATCCATGTGTCAAGTAGGCCAAAAGTTTTGAAAATCTATCCACGAGACCCACCTACTTCCAACATTCCATACTTTTGATTGATGCAAAAATGCTTCATATACAGTAGCTCCTCCGTCAAATGAATTTATTCTGGAATAGAAATCAATCTGATCAAAGGTCAGCCCATGATTTTGGATTTTTCTACACAACGAATTAGAGCCAGGGCTTGGCCTGCTCTTTCTCCACTTCCCCTTCTCTCTCTCTTTCTTTTTTTGGTTGATGCCAAAGTGCTGCTTGGGAACCCTCTTCAATGATTTGCCCTAGTTGGGGATCATTTAAACAAGCATAATCCATAGCTTGCCCTGTCCATGGAAAGGCTACGGTCACAACCCATTTGAAGAAATGCTTGAGAGAGAAATAAAATTCTATTTTCTCTATTTGTTTTCCCCTTTTTTTTCTTTGTTTCTGCTGATCAATGTACTTGATTTGGTGATTTCTTAGACACCATTCTAAGAACGCAGAATTCGAAAACTTGAGCAATTTGTTTACACATGCTCACAGTTACTTCCACTAGAGTGACTGTGCAGAAAAATTCACAGTCACTATCCATTTAGTTTTCTGATTTGATTTTTTTTTATTTGCTTGACTCAATCAGTCCCTTTAATCTATGTTAGTGCTTTGAACATCAGAGTGTGATGAAGCCCTTCTTACATCTAGATAGTGGGCAAATTCACTGTTACTACCCACGCTACCCATGGGAGCCCACGGTCATGGCTTGACGAATGAATGCTTGTTTGAATTTGGTTCTTTGGTAAATTCCTCTTTGAATGCTATCCTAAGCTCGCAATATGACCAACAATGAAATTCTTGGAACTTCGCCATGCCCAAGCATTATCCAAGGGAGTCCCATGGTCACTTCTTGTTTAGTAACTGTTTGTGCTCCTCTTTCTTGTCTTTTTCTTTCCCCTTTTTTCTTTTATTTGTTTCGGTCCCAGCTGCCTCTTGAGGATTCTATTTGAGCTCTATTCATATTGATTTACACAGGCTGAGGTTGCAAATCCATGGAAATATTCCATGTTAGAACACCACTTGTGCAAGTCCACTGTCATTGCCAATAGTGGTTATGGAGGATCAAGGTCACTGTCATCTTGTGACTTTTCCCCTCTTTTTTTTTTTTTTTTTTTTTTTTGAGATGTTTGATTTCTCCAATCCTCTTGATACAAGATGCAAGATTACTGATAGGTATCATCCCAATTCCAACGCCAAGCCACTGTAGTCTAGGCATGTTCACTGTCACTTTTCCTTAGTGACTCTCTCTCTCTCTCTCTCTCTCTCTCTCTCTCTCTCTCTCTCTCTCTCTCTCTCTTTCATTTGCTTTTGTGCTTTCATACTCAGGCTAGTGTTAGCCTTTCACCATTGCACTTCATCTGTTTTAATGTATTCACAATTTCATATATTCACACCAAAGCTCTCCCTGTATTCTCAATGGATAGTCCATGGTTTTAAGAGGTCTTGCATGTGATGAATTGAATTTTGGGTTTAACCCTCCCCATCTTGATTTTCAATGGTAACTTGGGATTGAAATTTCCAAGTTGAGCAAATGTCTTTAGGACAACCCATATGACTTTAAACTTCAAAGTCATGTTCCAACAAACTTGTAGTGAACAAGCTGTGTCTGGGGGGATGCATAACTTTGATGGAACATTAGGCTTCACCCCTTGTTTTGTTGAATTTAGTGAAAGCACACTCACCTATTCTGTTTAAGCCCCGACATGGTCTGAGAACACACTTGGCTTTTGCAAACTGTGGGAAGTGTAGGGGGTTGAGAAGTGACAACCCGCTTGATTCCTAGTATAGTGTAAAAAACAAGTTGAGTCACCATAGCCTCTATGGGAATTACAAGAGATTGGTTTGTATTAGTTTGCTCGTTCATTAGCATGAGGTGAGCGCAGACTTAACCACCATGGATTCTGTGGGAATTAGAACTAAGTATGCCTTCTATTTGTTTTTGATGAGAAGGATACTCCTCTTAAATCTCAATAAATATGAGAAGTATGAATCACTCAGATATGAGCGGCCGACGAAAGAAATTGATGAAAATAGGATGAACCTTCGGTCGAGTGGTGGATGTAGCTTTGAATAAGTTACTTTACATTGTCTTTCTCAATTACAACTTCCAAGGCTAATTCATCCTTCTTTGCCTTTTCTGATGTTGACCCGAGATGTTTTATCTAAGTCACTTTTGAATGATGCCGACCGTCTTTGTGAGAAGCTAATGGATATAATATCACCTTCCGATCATTTATGATAGTTATTGATCTTTGTTTTGAAATTAACCTTGCAAAGTAATATTTCCTTCATTAGCTCTAAATACACTGAAAATAGTGCATTTTTGATCTCTCACAAGAATGTCTAATGGTCCCATCATAGCAAATTACTGCATAGGACTTTGTTTGTTGAAATTTCCTAGAGATGTTTTGTTTTTTATGCTTTACAAATGGTGTTGCTCTTTGTCAATTTTGATGAAAACATGCCATATACTTTTAGATGCTGTACTTTCATACACGTTTTAACTTGTTTTTGCTTTGTGCTGTATATAGCTACTGTCATCCTTTGCTTGTACTGTGCATGTATTTCTTGCATTGGATACTACAATTTTCATGCTCGAACATGAATCCAGGTGCTCCTTGAAAGGTCTTAAGGTGCTCAAACACCTATTTGGATCGAGAGCCTCAATTCTAGGACTTAAGTGTGCCTTGATGCCAATTCTTAGTCTTAGAACTGAGTATTATTTTCTGCTTTTGGCTTCCTGCTAAGTGGAGATGCTGCTGAAAATTTGATAGAATTCCATGCCTTAGTTATTTTCACTGTTACTGATATTTTCTTCTTATCCTTTGTTTTGCAGACAGAAATGGCAAAGTACCTGTGACTTCAACTTCTGGCACTACAAAGGCCCATTCTAAGGGTAAACGTCCAAGTAACCCCGACCCAAAGGATCCAAACAAGGTGCATGCATCTGCTTTGAGAGACTAGAGAACTAGAGCCTTGACAAGGAGGAGCTGGTATACATATTGGTGTCTAGCCAACAATACTGCTTCGGAGAACAATGACAAGGTGAGCTTCGACAAACCACATTATATATTTAGAGATGCCATGAAAGAGAACGTGAAGCATCCTTCCGACAGCTTACGGTATTGCTATACAGACTCAGTGGGAATTTCTTATGAGTTGACCACTGTTCGGTCTGTCAGGCGATATCCAACGATACTGTCGATGGCTCCCACTATTCCAGCAAGGAATGATCTATTTCCGTGGATAAAGCATCACATTCATTACAAAACTGGTAAGTTATGTGCCAGCCTCCATATTACTTCACGGAGTTCCCAAGGTCTGAAATAAAGGCAATAGAACCGTGCACTCTAAATCTTGAAGTGGGTACAGTGATTTCACAACTAAGGACAGTTGGGCTTGGTATCCACACTGTAGATGGGAGTGCCTGGCTCAGCGAAAGACACCAGTCTCGTGGATGGTTTAACTGCACTAGGGATTGGCAAGGCTAGCTGACTTTGATCAAGCATCATTATGCAGAGGATATAAAAATGATTGAAATCTTCAATGTTATAAATGCCACCACACAGAAAGTCCCTTGTGAGAACAAGAACAAATGCAGGGCTATTCTAGAATTGTTCTATCCATCGACCGGTACCTTCATTACTCCGAACATGGAGCTGGGGTTTTCTTTATAGGAGGTAATAAAAATTTTTGGTTTAGCACCATATGTTGAAATTTATAATGAAACCATTCTACCCAGTGAAGAATTGGCTACCATGGACGACGAGTTCTAGGCCGCATATTATCTCCTCTTTACTTTCAAAGATTCAATTCAAATGACTAGCCGTAGTTGAGGTAAAGTTACCCAATGGATGAGTCAAGTGAAGAGTATCACTAGCCCTTTCTTTATAAATGAGGGTGGATATTTTAAGTGGAAAGAGGTTATCCCTAGGATAGACTCCAAGAAGGACCTAACCATCATTTATCATGAGGATTCGGACTTCCTGCCATATATTTTTACTAAATATCTGAACTTGAAGAAAAAGTGTTGGCATGCCACATTTTTGGTGGCATGGTTATTTGATGTTGTTTTTCTGAGTTTCGAAGGTGACTTGAGGCCTAGTTGTATATATCTAGCGCTCGAAATGGCCTTCGAACATGGTCTCACCTTGGGCCCCGCTTTCATAGCATATATGCTAACCGAGTTGAAGCTGTTAGGTTTTACCATCAGATAGGGGACGCCTTTCAACCAATATTATGCTGAGTATTTGCTATACACTTGGTTCACATATCACTGCAATAGTCTTCATTCACATAGCGGTGCATCAAGAAGTATCTTCATGGAGGGTGTTGTAGGCGGCAGCTGTCAGATCAACACTTACACCATGACTGACTTACGCCAACACTTGCAAACTTTTAACAATTATGTTGCTTCTCGTGACACTGTACCCAACATCAAAGTTCCGAGTCGCATGAGAAATGCTGTAGAACCACCGATTGACAAGATTGGAGAGGGTGGTCGAGATGTTGGCTTGTCAAGTGAAGAGAAGAGTTAGTTATTGAGCTTAAGACCCGCAGATCTATATAGGAAGAATTCATATATCAACATGCAACCTTATATACCCGCCAAGTTTTGCAGACAATTTGACTTTCATCAAGCCATTGTAGGAGCACCCGGCCGGATTCGAGGCACCACTAGTTCTTTACAAGATGCCCAAAATGCTTGGGATTCTATAAAGCACTTGGCACTAGCGTTCGTTTTAGCTACCCTCATCTCCCAAATCCCGGACACGCGAATGGTTTCGCACAATGATATGCCAAAAGTACCACTGCCAGGCGTATACAAGCAATCCCCACGTTAAATATCGTCCTTTGGCTGCTTCTAAAAAAGGAGAGAAAGCAAAGAAAGATCATTTTAACCTAGTGAATTTTGAGTATTGGCTATATGATGGCAATAAATGGCAAATTGGCTTGGTGGTCGGGTCTAAATTTTGCAGAGCTCACCGGTCCTTAAAAGGTGAGGAAGATGAGAGGTTATTGCCTCCTCCCAATGTGACTGCAGCGAGGATGCAGTGGGCTGTGGATGAAAAGTTGCAGGAGAGCGAGAGTCTCACTAAGATTAGGTGGGTTGGTAGAGCTACGTTGGATTTTGGATCTGCTTCTTGCTGTTAGAACCAAAGTTTCAATTAAAGAATAGACAAGGAAATTTGAAGAAGAGTAGGCCATTATGCGTGTGGCCACTGAGGCAGGCTTTACTCAAAGACATTTGTCAAAGGCTACTACTGCTACTCCAATGCCAACGGAGGCACATGTGATTCTAAGTCCAATAGAGGTGGTCCAGTCAACCAAAGCAACTAACGGATCGAGACCACCGATTATGATGCAACAAAACCCCCAACAGCTTTGGTTTTGCACAAGAAGCTCAAAGCTATACACTCAAAGCAAGTAACCAGATCCCCTATCATCAAAGGAGCTCCTTTAATAAAGAGAAAATCCAAAAAGCTTGGAACTCGTCATTCCCAAAAGCTAAAAGCTGGTAACACTTTTCCATTTCTTTGCAAGATGCTATCATTTATCAGTTCTTTGACTCTTGTTTTAATGTTTACACTTTTCCTTGTCACCTTATCAGCTCAAACTTCAACTGCTGGATTGTTAAAGACTATTCCTCAGATGAAGGCGATGAAAGAGATAGCAGTTTTGACACTCCTACCGCTGAGGAACGAATTGATAGTGACATTAATATCGAGTTCAATTTTGAGAAAGATATGTTTGATCAAGCAATTATACCGGGAGAGAAGGGCTATGGCGGATATGCCAGCAGAGTTCATTGTTGTGGAGAAATCTGGCGATGATGTGGGCGATGCTGTTATTGTCTATGAAGCAACCTGCAGCGATGTACCCATTGAGCCAAGAGATGCAGCCCCTCAGATTGAGCAACAAAAGATTCCTCCTAAAGTGGGACGAACTGCCGAAGTCTCAACGGAAGAGGGGGAAACACCCCGTATTGCCAAAGGGATTCTGACATATCCAACTTTTGAAGGTAACTTTCGACTTAATTATTTGGAAATTGAAAATTTGTTCCAATATTGTGATTTGATCGCATTCATTCCTTTTTAGGTACCCGAGTGAAGGAGAGTGCTCTTGTTGTACTTCCCACTTTAGTGAGAAAACTTTTTGGGTAACCAATTGAGGAGCCAGTGGAGAAAGAAAGTCCTGAAGCTTCAATTAATTTAGACAATATCTTTATTCATAGTAGATATTTCGAGGCGTCTCCAAGTAGCACCTTAAAGAGTGATTTGCAACAGTTCGTGGAAGGCTTCTCCTTATTTTGCTAACCAAAAGTGTAAATAATGAGCCAAAGTTATCATCTACACTCATTGTACTTCCTATCAGCATTAAGCCAAGGGTCAATGAAGCTTTGGATATTTAGACAGTTTCAAGCACTGAACTTGTTGGCATAGTGGAAAAAGAAGCTGATATTATAATGATCCTAGATGAAGAGACTGTTGTAACATAACTGATCATAGCCAAAACTGGTCCTCCTACTCAAAGGAAGTTGGTTCTGGAAGATAAATGCTCTTGCAACGCCCGTCGCTAGTAGCATTCCTCTAGTTACTGGCAATTTCACACCTCCCAAAGCCATGACACATTCAAGAGTTCATTTTAAGGTGGGTTAGTTGTCACCCATGAAGATTACGGAAGACCCAGCTATGCAAAAAATATCAGATGAAACTTTTGCTACTGAAGGTAGGGTATCCCAAAAAGTATTATCACATGTTACCATGACACTGCATACAAATAGGGATCCTTTAGCCACTTTGTCTTCATAAAGGTCACATGACTCGCCTTTTGTCCATGAAGAAGCATTGCCCACTCATGGGGGTGAGGGTATAAATGTTGAGAAGGACGGAGATGACCGTTCAGGCACTCAGACTCAGTCAAATTAGCTAGAACAAAAGTCAAGTCTTTCCATCCCTAAGGAGCCCAGTTTGTTTGGCGATGCTCCAAAGCCCCAATCTGCCATAAATTCTACCATGAAGATGGCTATTCACAGCATTTTGGCCATAGTCTTCCAAAGAGATCTTACTTCCGAGAAGATCCAGGGTGCCAAAACCTTAGCTAAGATGCTGATATCTTCTAGTACCGGAATTGATTTGAGCGGTTTTTATAATGCTTCTGTCCTCTTTTTCAACAAACTTGAAGAAAAGGATACCTAGGATAGAAGTGTTGATCATGCCAAAGCAAAGTTCTAAGGCTCAAAGTTTAACTAGCTGTAGAGATTGAGAGCACCGAGGAAGTACGGGTGGTGAATGCAGAGCAGGCCAAAACAACACAAGAGCCAGCTATGCATATGACCGAGCATGAAAATATACAACAACAGATCACCATGTTGCAGCAACAATTATCTTCCTTGGAGAATAAATTAAGGAGTTGAAAAATCCGTTTCAGAGGCCAATCAGCATAGAGATGATCTTCTTACGCATGTAGAGGTGAAGCGCACGTCTTTGGATGATTTTGTTCAGTCTCTGGAGAGTGAATTGAATCTCAAACTGGATGAGATTGACATTAATACTGTCGTACTCGCTTTTGCAAGCTACAAGGGCTTGCGCTGATGAAAGGTATGCTATATGTGCAGAGGCAACTAGAGAAATTCTTGGACTAGAGCTCTATGCTGTAGCTCCTATCTAACTCTTTTTTATTTTATTTTAATTAGCCCTGGGGCCATGTATACACTAACTTCATTTTTTGTACTAAACTTCCAAATGAATATCAATGAAAATTTTATTTTGCTCCATTTTGTCCTTGGCATGGAATGTTTGATTTAATTTTGTATGGATGTTTTGGATGGTTTATTTTGTTTTTGTTTTCTCAGACCTGTATGAGGTGTGATTTGCAATCTTTTGGATTTACAAATCAATAAATAAAAGGAGTCATATATGTGGACTTTATCCGGTGCCCTTGTATGAGGCTTTCTTCAGTGTCCATGACTTGATCAAAATGCATTATTGGCTACCGCTTTGCCTACGCAGGCCCATTTTGTGTTGCTAAAAGTTATCTTTTACCTACGCAAATAAACCTATGTAGGCAAAAGTCACAATTTTCTTTTGCTTTTGGTGACGCAAGATATTCGCACGGGCAAAAGTGGCCGGGAAAGGCCAAAACTTTCAGCCACGCATGGTTTTTCGTGGGCAATGTCCTTTGGCGATGCGGTATATTGTAGGCAAAGTGAAAAACCTTTGACAAGCCAAGACTTTCCGCCACTCATGGTTTTTCCTAGGCAATATCCTTTGGCGATGCTATATTTTATAGGCAAAGAGAAAACCCTTTGGCCACGTATATATTTGCATAGGAAAAGACCAAGACTTTTGACCACTCATGGTTTTCCATGGGTAATTCCAAATATTTTTGCTTTTAATATTTTATTTTTGTCAATGAATTTTTAACATTCTTTTTGCCCATGCACTATTCATGCCAGGCATAGTCCGTGGTTTTTTTTCTTCTTTTACTTCTAGTCACTACTTAAACTATTCTCATTCCTGCCTCTTATTCGTGTGCTCTTGCCCCTTTTCCCCCTTCCACACCCTCTGGCAACCCGAGTTGTGGAAGCTTTAAGTGAATCCTTTCTTTGATCTTCTTCAAGTGAATCCATTCAACTAGACCGAAAAGAACAAAGCAGACCAATTCTCCAATTACCCGAAGGTTCTGATCCGTTAGTAATCAGTTTGGGCCATTATGTAGGTCTTGCTAAGTAAACAAGCCTGAGTCTAGATCCTATTTTTGGATCCTTGACCTAAATGGTTCCCGATCTAGTTTCCCTTGGTTCTAGCCCATGGACGCAAGACTGAACATATTACCTCACTTTTTGAAAAATTTTCTTAAAAAATAGTTTCTCTTAAAAGCATTCTTTACATAGACTCAGACCTGAGCCCGAACCCTCCCCATACATAGAGCCTATTCCGATTCTAGCTCCATATTCTCATTAACGGTTCCGGTTCCTAAATCAAGAAACTGGTTCTGAACTGGTTCCAATTCTTAGTCCAGCTCCATCTTCTCATGAATAGTAATGGTTCTGGGTCCACCATGGACTCAGATCAGAATCAGCCCTTTTGCAATCCTAGATAAAAAGGCTCATTTATGATGGGTGAATTTAAAGAGGCTCATTGAAGAGGGTGTCATTTATTTTTATTAGTAACTACCACAAGTGTGCCACATTGAAAAAGCCAAAACCGATATGTAAACTTGGGTATTTGGTCATGTACTTCGTTGGATCTAAATCCAATCTCTAATTGATTATCAATAATAGTGTCCAAAGAGAAGGCCCAATTCAAAGGTTTTCAAATCAAATTGTTCCAATAATTTTAGAAAATTCTGATGTTTGTTAATATGTTTTTATGCAAACACAAGCCATCCACCAGTACCCTTCCTTTTCTTTTTTTTTTTTCCTACTATTTTTTATACAAACCAAATCCTAACCCTTGTTCTTGCTAATGTCTATTAAAATAAGTAGGGGTGCTCATGGGCCTGGCTAAGGTATATACAAGCGTGGTCTGCCTTTAGAAACATTGGCCCAGGTTCGAGCTGCCCATTTAAACAATCGGGCTGGCCAAAATTGGGTTTTTAATCAATTTTATGGTCTTTTGAGTAATTTTTTATACTAATTAAATTAAATTACATGCATTTGTTACACGGACCAGGCTACGCCAGGCTTTGGGCTTTTTATCACTTAATTCACGCTCAACCTAATTATTATACAGGCCCTAATAACATATGCAAGATCAACCCAAAATAGGTTGGGTCTAGATCCGGCTCGGCCTAGGCGAGCCATGAACACCCCCTAAAAATAATCAAACCCAAAAGAAATATCCAAACTCGAGAAAAAGAGAAAGAGAAAGAGAGAGAGAGAGAGAGAGAGAGAGAGAGAGAGAGAGAGAGAGAGAGAGAGAGAGAGAGAGAGAGAAGAGAAATGTTCCTTTTAAAGCCAAGTCTAGTGCTTAATTTAGGCTCGAGCCAATGCAGCAATACCTGGGTTAGACCCAAACAACAATGTAAATTAGGACCTAAAATAACCCCCTCTTACTTTGCTCATTTTAGGTGCGAAACGACCATGGGACAAAAATAAGCTACGGTTTTCTTTTTCTCATCTTGTCCGCCCTGCTTGTAGCTTTCTCTCAAAAGAGGAGGTGAAAAAAAGCTCGAATCTCTATTCGCCCTGTCACGGCCCTACAAACCTCCCTTGGCCGGCACCAATCACCTCTATTTCCTTATCATCATCCTTTAAGTAAGTTTCTAGGAGAACTCCTTTTCTCTCTAATACAAAGTTTAACTCCTTTTCTCTCTAATACAAAGTTTTAGGCATATTTTTATTTGATTGAAACAAGAGAGTATTAATCTGCCATACTCAACATTGTTCAGCACATAGTAGCCACAGCTCTTTCATCTCAACCTCCGAAATCTTATTTTTCGCAGTGGAAAAAATTGTAGGTGACTCTCTCTCTCTCTCTTTGCTATACTTAATATGCCCACGAGCTTTGAAATCCTACACCCTAAACCCTAACTCATGAGCCTTTAAACCCTATACCCTAACTGTTATAATTTCATATGCATAAGCTTGTATGACTGAGTTCTTTCTGTAACCTAAGTTGCCCCCCCCCCCCCCCCCCCATCTGTTTGATCAATGTGTGCTTTTAATTCTAACAGTTTGGTAGGTTTTTTTTTTTTAGTAACAGTAAATGTAAATTATTCCTCTCCAAATGCAATTCTTGTGAGAATTTAAATTGTTCGAACGATTTTAAGGATTGGATTTTCTCAAATTCAGCTAGCACAATTAGGAACAAACAACAGTATTTATTTCAGGGTGATTTTGTTGCTCACAAGTATGAAGAAGGCTCCTAAGAAGATGGAATCTTACTCATAATAATGTTGAAACAAGAGAGTTTTACGCATATTTTTATTTGATTGAAACTAGTTTCTTGAAGAAATCTGACAAATAGCTTTTGTTCAATCACTCAACCCGAATCCTGATGTGTTTCAAATTGGAAATTCTAGTTTTGGTTACATTGCATAACCTGATTAATTTATGGGAACCTGCTATCCTGATCTATTGCTGCTCCTAGTTATGTGATCTTTCTCTTAGACTTTCTTAAATCTGGAGTTAACAGTTTTGTATTTCAGGCATGTGAACTGATGCCTCCGTTCTTTTTGTCACTCTTTGATGACCAATGTTGTACTTCTCTTATGTTCCTAAGCATGAACTTCTAAATTCTCATTGACATGTTGATTTTTGTTGGATATTATTCCCTGAGATTTGGTTAGGGATTTGTAACTCTCTATCATTATAGTTATTATATAGTGCGCATTTCTTGTGCCTTTAGGACTCTCCCTTTCCTGTCTTCTCTCACTTTATCTCCACTCTTCGTTTTCTGCCACACACACCTGTTTTCTCAAATTTTCACTTTTATGTCGAAACAAACAATGCCTTCTTGCATATGGTCTAAACATGGAAGTGCTTCCAATAGACAGTGTTATCAAACCAAGTACAGAGTTGTTGTTAACCTGAGTGCAGGTTTGAATGACTTATTGGTTGTATCAACATTTGAAAGAGCTCAAAATGACAAAACTACCCCATGCCAACACATGTAGAACTAGAAAATAACATTCCAATCACCAAATCAAGAGAAATACAAAGTAAAATTTTACAACAATACGAACTAGTAACATCATACATAACACAGAACCACAGTCAAACTCTAATTTAACCATGTGATTGTATCCCTTAAAAAAAAAAGAAAAAAAAAACCCAGGAAGGACTCTTTTCCTCGAATTCAAATAACATAGCAACAATATTATTCAAAATTGCTAAAGTGAAGTCCAAAAGTCTGCAAATCTATAAAGTTAGAAGTTTACCTCCAAAGGGATTTCCTCCAAAAAAAAAAAAAAAAAAAAAGAAGTGCTGAAAAAAAGATAAAAATGGGTCATGGCTTAGCCACCTCCTGCTATTCTTTCCTTAGTGCTTTCTCTTGACAAGTAAAATTAAAAAGTCTGCAAATTTACAAAGCTAGAAGTTTACCTCCAAAGGGATTTCCTCTACAAAAAAACAAAAAAAAAGTACTAAAAAAAAGATAAAAATGGGTCATGGTTCAGCCACCTCCCCCTATTCTTTCCTTAGTGCTTTCTCTCAACATGGATCATGGATTGCACACTTTTCAAGATCACACTGAGATAGAGTTTAGAGATAAGATTTTGAATGGGAGTGTCTAGACGCTAGGGATGAGGTTTTGAATCGAATGGGTGGGTGGCTGGGATTTGGGCATGTAAGCTCTTTTGGTGCCTTTTTTTTTAATTTTTTCCTCGTAGAAAAAGCTTGAAAGTGGGAAGAAGGCATAAGCCACCCAAAAATATAATCATACGAGCAACTCAAGATCGTATGCATCATGAGCATCTATCGATGTAAGTCTGAGATTATAAATTTTTTCAATCTTAGTAAAATCTCAATGTTTAATTAATCTAACCGGAATATCTAATGAACAGTAGTCGTCAAAGAATGGTGGTGTTCGATTGTTTATCCCTGATATTTTCGAGGAAACTTATAAGTATGGTCAGCACTGTAGGTTGTAGATGACCATGCTGAGTAACATCATGTAAGTATTAGCTAATTCATTTGTTTAAATCATTAGATGTGCATTTTTACATATGCTACGGGTTTGAATATTAAAAAATTACAGCCATTCTAAAAAGGAGAAGATTCTCACACAGTCGCAATCGGATGTCGAGAATCCACGACCAAGGTACAGATTTCCATTGCTGTGCTTGGGAAGAGGTCAGGCAGCACAGCTTCATCTTCCACACAATTTCAAGAGTCTAATCTTGAGGTGATCATTCTGCAATAAAAGATAACTTACCAGGATAAGACCTTGACTGCATGGCGGAGGTTACTGCAGGTGATGGCTACAAAAACTGATATAGATTTAGCCAGTGTACCGAAGTTAGTTCTAAGGAATGGTGGTGAAGATGGCACATCAGTGGAGGGCAGGATGCGACTTCCCTTGGTTAGTAAATGAATTTTTTTTCAATTTTAGAGAGTGGTTTGGACTTAAATGTTGAATTTAAGGTTGTATCTAGAATTAAGTAAATAAATTATTTCATGCATTTAAGCTAAATTTTGTTGTGGCTAACTTTGTAATAATTCATTTCGACAATATGGGCACTATGGGGCCCTTAGAATATTGTTATGGCTTTGAGACATATTTTGGTTAGTCTATTTTTAAGTGGAGATGTTGCTAATTTATTTTCAAAATTGGTGGTTAATGTAATTTGCTAACTTTTGAAATTTTCAACTTAAAAGGTGAAGATAACACATGCATATAATTAGGTTTGAAGTCAATTCATTGATAAAGTGCTCACGATTTCCTATATTTTTTTGTGCAGGTTAATGATTCTTTAGTTTGACAGCTAGATGGCCTCTTCTCTTGTTTTTTCTTTTGTCACAAGCATTTGGACTTGTTAAACATTATCTTCTTGTTATTGGGTATTTGAATATATTTTAGGCTTATTTTGATGGATATGTATTGGATATTTTGTATATTTTTTATTATAATATTTGTTCATTGGGATTTGTAATTGGCTGGATATTAATTTATTTGTGTGTTTATTGAATTAGTTTGGATGAGATTGGTATAAATAGGCTACTAGAAAAAAATCGAAAATAAACAAAAAAAATTTCAATATTTTTTTTGGCTATGCAATGTATGTGGGTAAAGAATAAACAAATATTTTGCCTACTCGCATTACATTGGCAAAAGTTTTGTTTATAATAAAAAAAAACTGATTTTTTTATTTTTACCTATAAAATTTTCATGGGCAAAAGTGCTTATTAAAATTAAAAATAATTATATTTGACTTTTAGGTATACAAAATTCGTAGTCAAAAGTTATACCTTTGCCTACACAAAGCTTCGTAGCAAAAAGGTTGTACATTTGTCTACGAAAAGCTTCGTAGCTAAAGGTTGTACCTTTGTCGAAACAAGTTGGTGTAGGTAAAAGTATAACCTTTGGCTATGCAGTGATAATATTTAGCGATGGTGTTTGGCGACGCATGGAGGCTAACAAAAAACTCAATTGTGCATGGGAAAGGCCTTTCTCCACGACCCTTTAGCTATGACTTGCCTATGCATATCTTTGCGTAGGTAAAGATTTTTACCTACGCATCTAGCCCTTTGCCTACAAATTTTTTACATAGGTAAAAGTGCTTTTTGTTGTAGTGCCTTTTGGACCATAATTTGATCCTTTTGGACAAAAGTTTGGTTTTAAGGTTTGCTTGGGATTTGATTATATGGGGTCTGCAAATAGACTTATTCCATATAATAGGGGTAGCTATATAGGGTCTGCAAAAAGACTTGTTCTATGCAACCGAGTTTTGGCTATACAAGGTCCAAAAAAGGACTTAGTCTATACAGTAAGATATTACAAGGGGTTTTGTAAGGACATTATCCAAGTAACAAAAAGTTGACTAAAAGGGCCAATGGGCTTTGTCCTCATAGTCATTTTGTACAAGTCTAAGGGGTTTTAGTCAAGAGTCATGGGTTAGAGGCTCGAAACTAAAGGTTTTAAAGATGAATATTGCACATTGTGCATGGTTTAGGTATGCCAATGACATTCAAGTGTAGTATTTCTTAAGAAGTTTTCCATTGATAAACATCATGCATTTGTCTCCTTCAAGTATGAGAAGTGCATACATGCTGTTGGAGTAGACCTTGTCAACGACAAAAAATCCTTCCCACTTAGATTCAAACTTGCCATTTGACAAGTGTGTGGAGAACATAGGCCTCTTAATTGCAAGGACTATGTATCCTTTCTTGTAAGCTCTATATTTAACTTTTTTATTGAAGAACCCAGCCATACGAGCTTGATATAACTCGACGCTTTACCAAGCAGTAGGCTGCTTTTCATCAAGGCTTTCTAACTCTTGAAGTCTGAGTTTAGCATTCTTTTTTGTAGTGTATTTGTTTATCACAGCTACCCGAAGAGAAGGAAGTTGAATTTCCAAGGGTATCCTTCATAGCTATAAACCAAGGAATACGATGTTGATTTGGTTAGACCACGAATTGTAGTTCTGTAAGCGCAGAATGCTTCAGGAAGTTTAGTACTCCAACTCTTTTTGTTGTCAAAGACCATTTTCTTTAGAATTTTGTAAATGGTCTTGTTGAAAGCTTCAGCAAGTCCGTTAGCTATAGGGTTATATGCTGTAGAAGGACAACATTGGATTCCATACTTGTCACAAAATCTATAGAATTTGTTGTTATTGAACTAAGGACCATTGTCATGATGCAGATGTTTAGGCATCCTAAAATGACAGATGATATGAGTCTTCAAGAAACTGATGACTGTATCTATTTTGACTTCCGCAAAAGGCACCGCTTCTACCCATTTAGAGAAGTAATCCATTGCAGCAAAAATGAATTGATGACCACGTTTTGATGATGAACTAATTTTCCCAACTATGTCCATTCCCCAAGACTCAAACAGCCAAAAGGTGGATGTAGGATGCAGATAGTTAGTTGGTTAATAATATAATCACTGTGAATTTGGCATTTATTACATCATTTGGTAAAATTGATGGCATCAGACACCATGGCAGGCCAATAGTAACCTAACCTTTAAATCTAATCGTGAAGCTTTCGTAGAGCCTAGTGAGACCGCATAGGCCAAAATGAACTTCTTTGAGTACTTAATCCGCTTCTTTTGGCAATAAGCAACGGGGAAGAACTCCATCATATAATTTTCGATAAAGAGTCTTTGAAGGTAAATCAAAGTGAAATTTTAGAGGTCATCTTTGAATACTAGTTCTATCTTTAGTATTCTTTGGTAGCACTCCATGAACAATGTAATCAATAAAATGGTCTCTCTAATCTCTAAATGAATTTTGGAAAAATGAAATCTGATTCTTGATCACATTGAAGCAATCTACAACTGCTTTATGGGTATTGAGTGGAGGTAGAAGTTTTCTTTCGACTACTTCAAGTAGCATTTTGTCATTTTTGGGAATCAACATTGAGGTTGCCAAACCTGCCAATGCATCTGCTTTGACATTTTGATGAATTGGAATGTGGTGAAAGTCAACTAGAATAAACCTCTCTTTGAGTTCACAAGTTTTGTTAAAGAAGGGAATCAAGTCTGGTTTCTTCACTTCGTACTCAAGATTCATTTGTTTGATCATAAGTTGTTGATCTCCATGGACTCTAAGCATATTGATGCCTGATTCAAAGGCTAATTCGAGACCCATAATCAATGCGGTGTATTCTTCCACATTGTTTGAGCATTTTTTATTAATGAGAAAGAGTGAGGAACATAGAATCTTTTTGGGCTACAAAAAATGACTCCAACTCCTAAAACTAAACCTCCGAGCTCATTAGTTTTGGAAGTTCCATCAAAATGCATGATCCAACGTAAGTCTAGATCAATGAGGGGTTTCCATAGTTGTTCAATGATGAAGACTGGCTCGTTCAGGGAAATTGTCTATGAATTTAGAATCTTCTGAGAATGGATGTTCAGTGAGAAAATCAACAAGAGCCTGTTCTTTTACCACCTTTACGGGGGTGTATCTGATGTTATACTGAGAAATAAGAATAGACTCGATCACTCAGCGCTCCAGCTTTTGTCACCAGCATCTTTAATGGGTTGATGTTAGAAACTAAGTACACCACATTGGAGAGAATGTAGTGACATAGTTTTTGTATTATGAACATCAGTGCAAGACTTTCTTTTTCCACTAGATGATAATTGTGTTCAACACCAACTAGCTTCCTTGACAAATAATAAAGAGCCACCTCCTTACTTCGCCATTCTTTTGAGCTAATAATGCTGCCAGAGAGTGATAAGAGCTCGAGTATAGAGGATGAAAGGTTTACCTGGAATTGGAGCTAAAAGAACCGATGGGTTTGTGAGATACCGTTTGATATCTTGAAAGGCATCTTCTCAAATTTTATCCCACACAAACTCTACTCCTTTCTTCATCAGTCTGGAGAATGGTCTGCACTTTTTGGACAAGTTTGAGATGAACTAGCAATGTAGGCAAGTCTGCCTTGCAATCCCTTTAGTTCTTTGAGAGTTCTTAGAGAAGGCATCTCTAATATGGTTTTGACTTTGACTAGATCTAGTTCCATGCCACCTTTTCGAACTAAAAATCCTAGAAATTTTCCAAAAAAGACTCCAAAGAAATACTTCAAACGATTCATTCGAATGTTGAATTTTTGTAACCTCTCAAAAACTGTGCGAAGATCAGCTAGATGATCTGATTTCTGCTTGCTCTTGATTGCCAAGTCATCGACGTAGCATTTGACAGATTTATGTTGCATGTCTTTGAAAATTTTCATCATCGCCCTTTGGTATGTGGCTCTAGTATTCTTAAGACCAAAAGGCATGACAGTGTAGCAATACACGCCAAAGGAGGTTCTGAAGGATGTGTGCTTCTCGTCTTCCTTGTACATCTTGATTTGATTGTATCCCAAAAACCCATCCATGAATGACATCCTTGCAAATTCGAAAGTATTGTCAATCATGGTCTCTGGTATAGGTAATGGGAAATCATCTTTAGGACAAGGTTTGTTCAGATCTCTGAAGTCAATGCAGACTCTAATTTGCCCATTCTTTTTGGTGACCGGCACGATGTTAGCCAACCAATCAGGTTGTTGTTCTTCATGGATGAAGTGAACTTCTCTGAGTTTCTAGACTTCTTTTTCTATTTATCCATGATTTCTAGTTTTTTCCTTCTTTGATCTTGCTTTAAGGGTTTAGCATCATCTGCTATGTTTAATTTATGCACAAAAACTTTTGGATCTAGATCCAGCATTTCTGCATAGGTCCATGCAAGCAATCCATGAACTCTCGCAAGAAACTCACATACACATTAAGTTATTTTCCTTTGATTTGAGAACGTACAGAGGTAGGACGAGAATTTTCTAGGGTTCCTAAGTTTATTTCTTGTACTTGGTCCTCAATTAGAGGCTCGGGAGGAGGTTCTTCCACAACATTCCAAAAGTTTCCAACGCCACAAAAACCTTTCGGGGTTTCATTTGGGGTTTAAGCCAAGGCCTAATCCCTTTCCATAGATTCGATTTTTTAGGCTCTTTAGCTTTTATATCAAGGGCTAAACATTCATAACAAGTGTGTTGAAATGGATCTATTTCTTCATTGAGTTTAGGTGGCCAATATTTAATGATTTGTGACATGGTGTCATCGTCATCACTTGCCCCCTCAGGATGTTGAAAAGCAGCCTAATCAGTAGGATCTTGGAAGATAACAATTTTGTGAGAGTCATCTAAGTCATACCCTTCGGTGAAAACTACAGATCTTGCTCTAAAATTTTGATTTAACTTAGGAACATTGTTGTAAGGAATGTAACCTATACAATGCTGCAGCTGTTCAATTCTGAATCCCCTTTTGAGGTCTTCCTTCATTTCTGGAGTGAAGACGTTCAAAGGAATCCAAACCTCATTCGCACTCAATTCGAGGCCTGTGTGCTTCTTGAGATTGTACCCCCTATTTTTCATAATGTTGCGGACCACAGATTTATAGATGTCAAGCTGTATTCTCTCATCGTTGGTAATCATGTCAATAGGACATGAAACAAAAGCATTTTCGGCTCGATCGAAAACTATTGGGCAATTGTATTGCTTAGATGGAGGCACTAAGAAGTAAGAACCTCCAAAATCATAAATTTGGGCTGGAGTATAGAGTGCACATAAGTGTCCATCTTTTCAGCATCTTCAGAATCCGATTCAGAATCTGAACCACTGATCATTAAGAGGACATGCACTGAGCGCGTTTGTCTGGACCTCCCGCGTAGATGATAGAGTGCCACTTCGAAAGATGAAACAATTCAAGACATCTTATCAAAGGTTTGAAACTCCATTGCTATGAGGGCTTTTAATTTTTTGTAGTATGTGGTTTGCCATTCTGAATAGGCATTATATACATAGCTGGGCTATGTGTCTTACTTGTGTGGATAATAATACCAACTTGCTTGGTCTTTCATGGTTTTGTGGATATGACCAGAGGTTGATCTGATTGTTTGATTTCAGATCTCACCTTGATCACCAAAGGAGCTTTGGTATCCACAAACTTGACTGCAGACTTTTTCGTGGACTTCAACTTTCTGACAGGATCAGATCTTGTGCTAAACCTTCAGATAGGTTTTCCATTCTGCTGAGATAGTGGAAGGTTTTGCGGGATTACCATCCATTGGAGAGCTATTTGTATTTGGCTTAGACTTTACAGGCCTTTCCTAATATATGGTTGCATCAGTGAAGTAAAACTCCTTCCCTTTGAATGCTTTTCATCTACAAAGACTCAATGTACTTTACCCTTGTCATCAATATATTTGACACATTGATAGAGTAAAAGGTATTATGGCATAATCATGAAGCCATCGCCTTCCCAAGAGGATGTTGTAGCAAGCATGAGTCTTAACCACATGCAAAGTGGATCCTGAAGTTAAACCTCCTAATTGAAATCGAATCCGAATCTTATTAATTGGATCCTGGACTTCCCCATCATAGCCTTGAATTGAGGTCTTTGTAGCAGATAGCTTGCTTACTGGGATACCAAGTTCTTGAAGAGCTGTAATTGTGATAAGGTTCAGAGTTGATCCTAGATTAACTTGGACTCTTGGAACAAGTATGTCTTTCATTATAAGCTGTGAAATAGAGTGGCCTTTTATTCTTCGTGTCGCCTAAGAGGAGATCATCTTTGGTGAAGGAATTAGTGGCTTTGGAAGCATTGTGAATAGAACGACATTCCATATACTATTTTTTCTGAGGCTTTTTGGTTTTTGCTTTCAGATAGCTCTTTTCTATCTTACGAACTTGTGCTAAATGAGTTTGATTGTTTGTATTTAAAGCCTATAAAGCTTATATGAAGTTGTTACGAGTCTCCTCAGACATCTACAAAAGATAAAAAATGTGTAGTCATGCAGGTATGTGCTTGAGGTGTTCAACATCATATGTTAGTTACTCTAGTGGCCTTTCACCAGCATTTACATTTGAAAAAGTTACATTTACATTTGTGTCGTTCCCTAAAGGGTTTACATAAGAAGAAGAAGAAGATGGTCTATCATAGTTGACTCTATAATTATGACCGGAATGAGTGTCGTCGTTAACTATGTTGTTTTGATCAACTTCCAGATGAGTATCTCTTCTTATAACATTAACTTCTTCAGGTTTAGCAAAAAGTTGACTAGTTTCTTCCAAGCCTATTTCTGGATTTGCATTGTCAAGAGTAACTTGAGATGTTTGGGGTTCATCAGTAGTAGTGCTCAGAATCACCAGAGCAGGAGCCAATAGTATCTTTTCTTCTGAATTAGAGAGGTTATCCTAAACTTAGAAGACTTCCTGAGGTGCAATAGGATTGCCAATGCTAAGGTCATTATGTTCTTTTGGCAACTTGATGAGTCTTTAAAAATGCACATTTTCATATACATTTTGGACCATTTTAAGGACTTATTGACTTGAAAGAGCCTCATTTAATGTGATCTAGTGGTTTCAAGCTTTGAAATTTATTGTAGTGCATTATTGCATAATTTGTTCAAAAACCATACTTTTTACTTACAATCATGAAACCTGCCATTTCTGGAAAGTCTATTTTTGGAAAGTTTAGTGAATATTTAGTTTTCTCATGAAATAAATTGAATTTTCATCATCATTAGTTCATTCACCTAAAATTATGAAAAATGGTATGCATTTTCATTGGTATTTCATGAGAGATGGGCCCACAGTCATGCATTTATGATCTTAGGGTTAAAATTATCTTTTTATATGAACTCACATTTGTTTTGTAGAAAATTAATGATATGGGTCCCATTGTTAAAGAATTGAGGCAAAAAATGATTTTCAAAAGAAAGGAGAGATGAATTGAAGAGAAAAAAAAAAGAATAAAAATTTGCAAAGTTGGCTTCATGGTCTCACACACATGCACACATGTGCAAGCACACACTTGTAGAATGTTTCAAAAAGGGGCCCCACTCTCCAGTTGTTGTAAGAATTCAAAATTAATATAAGAAAAGAATGTCAATGTGGAGAGAATTCAAGGAAAGAAAAGTCAAAGAAGGAGAATTCAAAAATCGAAAGTCAATCCCATTTTTCTTCGGACAGCATACATTAAAATGGTCATAACTCTCAAACCGCATGTCGGATTTGGATAATCTACATACCTTTGGAAAGCTCTTTTCGAGTAAATATCTATAGGACCTAAGATTGCACCAATCAGAGTTAAAACAATAAAGATACGACCTCAAAAAATTTACTATACATTTTTAGGTAGGATTGAGATTGTCTTTATCAAAGGTAGGCCCTATCCTTTGGCAAGTGTTAGCTAAGAAAGATGGATACGCTTAGAATTCCAACAAGAGAAGGAATCTTATCTCATCTCAAACTTGGAAGGCTTGTTGGCCAAGAAGAAGACTTACCTAAAGAAGAAACGCCACATATGAGTCCTTCTTTGAAAAGGAGTAGAAGAAAAAAAAACTATAAATAGAGCACCCCTTTGGTAGTTTAAGCATGAAAGAAAAGACCTCCTCTCTCTAGCTCTCTCCCTCCACCCGCTCCACATCTTTCTCTCCATAATTTCTCTATTCAAGAAGGCTCTCTCCAACTTGAAGCTTCCACTAAAAGAGGATCTTTCATCCTAGATCATGTAATGTTTTTTTCTTTATTCTCTATCATTATGTAAAAACTTTCATATCTAGTAAAAGCGTGTGTTTTCACTTCCTTTATTTACTTCCTTTTATTTCTTTGATAATGAATGCTTGATGTTTGTTTTTAACCTTATTGCTCTTGGATTGACAACCCAAAGAAGCCTAAAAACATGATTTGAACAAACATAATCTAGAATAAAAGAAGAATTTAGGAAAAGAAAAAAAATCATACACTTCCACACATTTAAATTTATGCATTTCCACACCTTTAAAGTCTTGTTATTCTACATATTTAAATTCCTTGTTATTCCATACATTTAATTTTCTTGTCTCACCATACATTTAAATTCGAGCAATGTATTTACTTCCTGACTTTTCTTTTATTATCTGCACTTTTATTATTTTTCTTGTTATATTCATGTTAATTCTAAGTTTTGTTTTTGCATAGTTTGATGGTTGAATTAGAATTTGTTGCATGTATTTTCACATCATAAGATTTTGTGCATATTTAAGTTGCTGAAAATTAAGCTTTCAAGATCTGAATCAAATGATAAAATTCAAACTCAACACACAAATAGCATAACTTAATAGTTTCAGCATACAGAAACAGTTTTTGACAAACAGTTTGAAGTGGGTAGACCAATCAAAACATAATATTTTTCTTTGAAATTCTGGAAAATTAAAGCTTAGGATGTGGTCTTTCATTCAGAAAAATTTCAGATGAAAATAATTTTGGAAGGTTTTTAAACCAGAGGCTTAAACTTTGCCAATTAGTCAACTCAGATTAGAATTTCTACACAGAATTTTGCAAAGTTGTCATGTTCATGTATTCATAGCTTTTTCATTTTAGATCCTTTTTCACTTCTATTTTTTCTATTAGTTTCTTACATTAGTAGAGCATGATTTCTAGCCATTAAACTTAGATTTAGAATGCATTAGAATAGTTCAAATTATGCATAAAATTTGCATTAGCGTACTAGTTTTCCAAACTTAGAATTTTCCAGCATCTCATGGCATGCATTGCATTACTAACTTTATAAACTTTCTAATTATAATTTTGTTTCTAGTTTTATGTTTTTGACTATTATAGATAATTTCCAAAGTTAAAATATCTTTCTAAACTTGTTTTAATTAAAGATATTGAATTGGCAAGTTTTCTAGTTTTGGAAGTTCTAACTTGTGTTTTAGTTTTGCAGCAACTTTAGTTTTATTTTAGGAAATTTTAGATTTAAGTTTTTAGTTTTAGGAAAGTTTCATTTTATTTGGATTGTAAATTTTTAATTTTTATTTTTACAAAGTAAAAATGGTTGTATTTGTTAGTTTTTAAATTAGGCTAGTTTTAGATTTTTATTTAGGTTAGGTTACAAGTTGAAAAAGGAACCTTAAAACACATTGCTCCCTAAGGATCGACCTGCTCTTACCAGTTTATTACTATATCACGGTTCTACACTTGGAACTCCCGATCACAACTTAAGCTCATTAGTTGGATCAGGAACAATAAGCTGAGTGCTAAGTTTAGAATCTGCATTCAAAGGGGTTGACTCAACAATTAGTCCAGGAGGAACATCTGGCATAAAGATTACTACATGCGAACAAAAAGACGATGCTTATTGTTGCTACACTTCATCCGATTCAACCAGTGGCAAGGGGTCCGGAAGAATTTCTAGAGGTAGTGGAAAAGGAGGAGGATCATTCAACTAGCCACTTGTGTTCAGCCTATGTATGTCATAAAGAACCATCAATAATGTATTGAGACCGTGCTTGATATTAAGCATACCCGTCCCAGGATCAAAAGTTTGTTCAAAACTCTCATTCTCGTCAAAAGGGTATTCATCAGTGAAGTAGTCATCAATCCATTGATCATCTTCGAAATCAAAATAGCCTAACCAATCTTCCTCATCATTTGAATTAGGAGGCATGCCATCCCATGATATCCGGTTGCAACTAGATATTGGTGTCTCTCCCCCATCCTTTGGAATTAGAATGATGAAGTCAATCAACGTAAAGTGACCTCTCGTTGGTTTGGGAGGTTCTTCTGAAACCAAAACTTCAACCACCTTTTCTTTTTTCTACTTAGCTTGTTTCTTTTGTTTGGCCTAGTGATTTTGGGCAGCTTTTTGAAGGTTTTTAAGTTGCCTTTTAGCCTTCCTTTTTTCTCCAAGTGTGGGTTTGGTTTTAACCTTCTCCCAGTCTTCATCATTTACGAGGTCTGGGTAAGCTCACATTTCCTCCCCTAAGATGTTGTGACTGGTATCAGTCCTTGTTTGTCATGTACTGTATTGACGACTCGGAATACAACGGTCAATGGTTTTGGTGGAGCAAACACTGCTATAGGTGCGAACTATCCAAATGAGATCATGTTGACTGGAGCAGTATCATATTTCTAATTGAAAATTATCACTCCATTCTCCCACATCTCATTGACTTTTTTTTCAAAATGAATTAGTCCTTGAAAGGATGAGACACCATCCGATGGTATGCACGGTAACTTGGGTCATTGACATGACCCACCTGTTCAGGCTTCTTCATTGGTGGAAGCTCAATTTTATTGTTTTTCATCAATGATCGAAAGATTACTTCAATATCCTCATCAAAAGGATATTTAGTTTTTTTTCCTCTTTTCATACTCCTCTTTCTTGCTTTGTTCAATTTTGATGTTCTGAGGCTTTTGCGGAGGTGGTTTGGAGGTTTGCACATTGAAGACATCCTGTTTCTTTTTCAGTTTTAAAGTAGAAGATGAAGATGGTTCCGTTTTTTTGGAACTTGGCTTCTTCTGACTAATCTCCTTAAGGGTCAGCTCTGTATCAGTAACTACTTCAACTAATTGAGCTAGAGATTTAGTTTTATGACTAAGTATGATAGCCTTGATCTCTAGTCATAAATTGGTTTTGAACATTTCAATGGTTGCACTTTGAGATGGTGTTCTAAGCATCTGTAGGATAATGCTCTCCACCTATTGATAAAGGCCTGTGAAGTTTCATTGTCTCCCTGCCTTGTACTGCTGAGCATGGCGAAGGTGACTATTTAATCCTCTTCTTAGAAGTGAAGTAAAAACTTTTCTTCCGTGATAGGCCATGTCATGAACATGAGTTCTGGTAATTGCTTGTACCAATCAAAGGCAACTCCTTTCAATGTACCAATGAATAGCTTTATTTTTAGTGCATCTAACTCTGACAGGCTTCCAAGGAATGATTTGAAATGCATAATGTGTTGATATGCTAACCACTTTCCAAGGTAAAGCTGGAAAGTCAAAAGTTTATAATCTGGTGGAAATGGAACCAGATCAAATTCCAGATGATACTTGGGTGTAATACCCATCTTTATCATTCTTGTCTCTACTTTTGATTTTGTCAGTATCTCTTCAACTTCTTTGAAGGTTACATGTTTTTCAAGATCTACATGAAGACCAAGGATTGACAAATGATCACTACCAGTAGAACCTACAGCCATCACCTTATCCGTTAGGGACTTTATTTGAGCTGTGAGCAGGTTAATTTTAGTGGCATTTCTCCTGATCATTACCTGTTCTCTCCTGTTAACAAATAATGGATTGATTGGAGCTTCAACTGGACCACCTAACTTATCTACCAAGATTTTCAATTGCAAATTAAGTGATCAATTTTAGCACCTTGTTGTTTGACAATGTCACTAACATTATCTTCTTGATTTTCACCAGTATCTTCCTCGCCGGCGTCTTTACTTCCACTAGCATCATCATTTCCATCCTTGTTAGTCCCACTCCGTTCAACCATGAGCATAGTGTACTGACAAATACAAATAATGTCTCCACAACTTCAAGGTGAAGACCACAGTAGCCAACTCTAAGTCATGTGTGGCATAATTCTTTTCATATTCCCTTAATTGTCGAGATCCATATGCTATCACCTTTTCATTCTGCATTAATACACAACCCAACCCAATTCTTGAAGCATCGGTATATATAACATATCCACCACTACCGGTCGGTGGAGATAAGATTGGGGCTGAGGTTAGTTTCTCCTTAAGAAGTTGGAAACTCGACTCACATTTAGCCGAGCAAACGAAAGGTTTGTTCTTCTGAGACAATTTTGTCAAGGGTACAACTATTCTAGAAAAGTCCTTTACAAACCTTCGGTAGTATCCCACCAAGCCAACAAAGCTTCTAACCTCTGCTATAGTTTTAGGATTATGCCAACTAGTTATTGCCTCGATCTTAGTTGAGTCTACTGCGAGTCCATCTTTCGAAATTATATGCCCCAGAAAAGCAACTTGTTCTAACCAAAATCCACACTTATCTAGTTTGGCATACAGTCGTTGCCGCCTCAACAGTTGCAAAGAAATCCTCAAATGTTCAACATGTTCTTCTTGAGTCTTGGAATACACCAATACATCATCAATAAAAATTACTTCAAACCGATCAAGATAGGGTAAAAAGATTTTGTTTATCAAAGCCATAAATACAGCTGGGGCATTAGTTAACCCAAAAGGCATGTCATGCTCCAAATTTTTATGTTGGGTCATAGTAGTATGTTTGGTTTAAGTTGGGTTGAGAGGGGTTATATGGGCTAAGTATACACTTTTGGGCCTTGGGTTTACGTTTTTTGACCCCTTTAGGCCAATAGACTCTTTTTGGAATTTTGTAAAACTTACTAGAAAACAGGGAGCCCTTCCTTGTAATATAGAAAAACCTCTCTCAATATAAACCCCCCCATTCTCCCATCTTCTTCCTTTCTTCTGCAACCAAGCCCTAAAAGTTCTCCAAGGGGAAACCATGGTTGGATCTTCTGATCTTCAGATTTGCTTTCGGCTTCGAGATCCAGACAAGTAGATAACTGTAAACAATGGCTTTTGGTCACTTGCAATATCTTTTAGTTGTTTGTTGGATACATGCTTTTGTAGGATTTTTCGTTTAGGTGTAAACTTACGATTTCTTCATTTGATACCTTGATTTGGATTAACAACAAAGATTAGATTTCTTTTCTTTTTATGTAAAATAAAAATCAGTGCATATATTTGTATTTAAAAAAAAACATGCAGATTTGCAGCGCCACAGCGCATGCTAGGCAGCGCACCGCTACCTGGCATGCCTGGCAGCAGTGCTGCCCGGCTACTGCTGGGCGGAGCAGGCCAGCGCAGCAGGCCAAGCCTGCTGGCGGGCTGGGCCTGCTGGCAAGCCGGGTCTGGTTTCTGCCGGGCTGGTTCAATGGGTTTAGCCCATAAAAAAAATAATAATAACTATATATATATAAATAAATACAATTAGACATTAGTATATTATTTATAAATGTTTAAGCATTATGATTTGGAAGGTTAATGGAGATGTGATCATATTAATCAATTCTTTGATAAAGGGTGATTAAATGTTAATTGGACTATATGTGGAATCCTAATTTGAACTACAATTTGAGTTTAGGTTTTGAATTGGTATGTGAGATTTGGATCCTTTGTTTATATTTAAAGTAATAAGGTGTTTAATACACAATAATGATAATTAAGAACTTAATTATTCCCTTTCTTTTTTTTTATCATAAATTTATTCAAGTTTTGATTTGGAATTGAATATTATTATACCTAATATTATACCTAATTTGTAACACATAATAACTTTACATAATTGGATTAGATGATTCACGTTTTTTAAAATAGTTAGTTGAATATTCACATGAGAATTGGACTAAGGGCAGAATGGGGATGTGAGGTTCGGGATGCACCACATGATAGGCACTAAAAGTAGGATATCTGCATCGTGGACTCATATTCCTATTGTGATAAAGGATTGGTTCTTATGTGTATATTTAACCAACTATGACCGTTAGGTGATTTAGTGCTTACCTTCAGAGAACTTGAATTGACACATATTTATAATACACTTTCAAATTTAAAAGTCGAAATACTCAAATTGATATTGGTTTGAATATTGGGATTAAGGGTGTCATATCATGATTCATTCTGCATCGGTATACGTATATATTTGTAAATATGCACATTTATATATATATATCTAACCGACTGCAGCTCGGAGGTGGACGTACGCCATCAGGTCAGCGTGTACTATGGATTATAGCACACAGCTGTACCTTTATTATATTTTGGCGAGAATACCTGTTTCTGTTTATTTGTCCACGGAAATACCCATTTCTGTATATCTGTCTGCGGGAATACCCATTTCTATATATCTATCTGCGGGCATGCCCGTTTCTGTATATTTATCTGCGGGAATACCCGTTTCTGTATATTTATCTACGGGAATACCCGTTTCTATATATTTATCTACGGGAATACCGGTTTTTGTGCATTCATGCCATTGGGGTTTGCATCTGATATATTTTGAGTTAAAATGAATATTATGTTTAAGTCAGTTGATTAATCCATTGGTTGCAATTTACCCTCTTGCCAGATTATGTCAATCTGACCCACTACTTTTGGTGTCTAGGTTCCGCTATCGATGCCGAACCAGAGGGTCAAGCGACGCAGGAAATTCCGCCAGATGGCGGAATTATTGAGTGGAGCATCGACGACATCATCTGAGGTGTCCTACTGTTGGTGCAGAGATCGAAACTCTAGATTATGTAATAAGCCCATGTTTGGGGCATTAATTTATTAATTTAAGTTTATTTGTTTTGAAGCTATAACTTTAATTATTATGCTTCGAAGCACTTGACCTTGATTTTGTTATTAATGAGGTTTGTTACATGATTGTTATATGATATTCGTATGCGATGAGTATGAATTTTAGTTTCGCATGTGATTATGGTTGCTTGATCACCAAGCATAGCCTCACGAAGGACTTCGATCCACCCGGAATTAGGGCTCGTGTCATTTATGTAAGGAAAATTTTAATTAGCCCTAATTCTCACACCCCTGGAACCGGGTTTGGATCCGGCCCAGTTTTGGGGGCGTGGCAGATGGTATCAGAGACAAGTCAAGTTCTAGAAGTTCTAAAAGATGCTAGAACATATGTCCGATGTAAGGATTAGAAACCTTAAGTGGGGGCGATGGGGTTTTGATGCGTATAATTGTATACGAACTTTAATATGGTTAGAGGTTTCAAGAGTTTATTACCCTTCATATTTTTGGTCATTTAGTCTTTAACGAACGGTTGTTTTACAGACATGGCACCTAGAACAAGGAAAACGAAACCTAATCCATCCAATTTGGAGTCAGGTGAGCCTAGCGGTACCGCCAATGATCTGATACAGACTCTGCTCCAGACTATGTTAACCCATCAGCAACGTCAGGATCAACAGATAGCACAATTGTTGGAGGTTGTGCAGAGAATGAATCAACCTCATGCGACGCATGCAACTCAGCCATCGATAATGCCGCAATCAATGCCTATAGTACAACCGCAAGTAGTGGATCAAGCTGCATTTCAAACTGGTGTACTTGAGGCTTTACAGAGGATTGGGCAACCTCAGGTTGTTGTTGCCCCTAGACCCCATGATCCAAATGATATTTTTGAGAAATTTAAGAAAAGGGGTCCGCCGGAGTTCAACAGGGGTGAAGATCCAATGGTGGCCAAAGAATTTCTCATCCAGGTTGAAAGGATATTTGAGAACCTATTCTGCACAGGGGTACAGAAGTTTAAGTTAGCAGCTTCCATGTTTCGAGATGTGGCAGACAAGTGGTGGACTACCATTAAGGAAACATATGAGGGGATTGCTGAAGAGGTGGCTTGGACTACATTTCGTAATCAGTTCCGTGATAAGTATGTACCAGAGCATATTCACATTCAGAAGCGAACAGAGTTTGATAGATTAAAGCAAGGGAATTTGTCTGTTCTAAAGTATGAGCTGCAGTTTACCAGTTTCTCTTGTTTCGCACCGACTCTCATCACTTCAGAAAGTGAGAGAATCCAACGGTTCCTCGATGGCCTTCGACCAGATATACTACTACATGCTAAGTCACAAGTTCTGAATACTTACCAGGAATATTTGGATAAGGCATATTGGGCCGAGGAGGTGACTGGGCGCATGGCCCTTACTAGCCAACCCAAGCAGAAAGTTGCTCCGTCTCTGGCCCGACAGCACCAATTCAAAAGGCAGAAAAAGGAGTCTTGTGGCATTTGTGGCAATAATCACTCTACATCTACGTGTTAGAGACAGACAGGGGGGTGCTTTTACTATGGTGACACTAGTCATCAGGTCAAGGATTGCCCTAAGAAGAAAAGTCAGCAGTATGGGCAGACATCTACACAAGGAGCTCCTATTCAAGCGTAGCCGCTAAGACAGATAGCACCAACTCCCTCGCAGCAGCAATGACCGTAGGCACCGCAACAACAGATACAGTTGTATCGACCTCCCCAGTAGCCCCGACCTCAGAAAGGACCTTAGCAACCACCAGGGCCTAATAGACAATAATCAAGGCTGCAGCAGGCAGGCAGAGTGTATGCCATGACCCAGAAGCAAGCTGATATTGCAAAAGACATTTTGGAAGGTACTATTTCTATTTGTGATAGTCATGCTAAAACTTTATTTGATCCCGGTTCTACGTATTCCTATATTTTCCCTAGTTTTGCCTTGAAGATTGGTGTTAGAGCAGCTGAGCTGCCATTTAATTTAATTGTGGCCACCCCAATGGGTAAAAAGGTTAGTTGTTTGAAATACTACCCTGATTGCAAATTGGTGATAAGTGGAGTTATATTTAAGTCTAATTTAATTATATTGGTGATGAATGACTTTGACGCCATTTTGGGTATGGATTAGCTTGTTACTCATAGTGCAGTTATGAATTGCCAAGCCAAGACGATTAAGTTAACAGCTGATAATGGCACCGAGGTGCTATTTGTGGGATCTAAGAAGAAGGTTGTTACTCATGTGATCTCAGTTATTAAGGCTATGAAGTTGTTGATGAAAGGTTCGGAGGGGTATATAGCGTTTATCACGGAGGATAAATGAACTAAAGTGGTGGAGGAGATACCAGTGGTGTCTGAGTTTTCGAATGTTTTTCCCGATGATATTCCTGGATTGCCGCCAGTCCGTGAGATTGACTTGGCAATTGAGCTTGTGCCGGGCACAACTCCGATCTTGAAAGCCCCTTATAGAATGGCCCCAACTGAGTTGAGAGAACTCAATGAGCAATTGCAGGAGCTGTTGAACAAGGGTTTTATTAGACCGAGTGTCTCTCCTTAAGGGGCTCCGGTATTATTTGTGAAGAAAGGAGATGGTTATATGAGAATGTGTATTGATTATGAACAACTAATTCAAGTGACCATCAAGAACAAGTATCCTTTACTGAGAATCGATGAATTGTTTGATCAATTGCAAGGGTATTTTTCTAAGATTGATCTGAGGTCAGGATATCATCAGTTGAGAGTACGAGATCAGGATATTTCGAAAACTGCATTCAGAACTAGATATGGTCACTACAAATTTTTGGTGATGCCTGTTGGGTTGACAAATGCGCCGGCAGCTTTTATGGCTATGATGAATAGGGTTTTTGCACAGTACTTGAACAAGTTTGTGGTGGTATTTATCGCCGATGTACTTGTATATTCGAAGAGTCAGGAAGAGCATGCTCAACATCTTCGTACTTCATTGCAGCTGTTGAGGAAACATCAATTGTATGCTAAGGCAAGTAAGTGTGAATTTTGGATGGAACAAGTAGGATTCGTTGGTCACATCATCTCTAGGGAAGGTTTAGCGGTGGACCCAACAAAGATTGAAGCAGTGGTAAAGTGGGATAGACCAAAAACAGTGTCGGAGATCCAACATTTCCTAGGCCTCGCAGGTTATTATCGTAGATTTGTGGAAGGACTTTTCACAATAGCAGCCCCATTGTCGAGATTAACTTGTAATGGAGTTCCTTTTGTATGGAATGAGGATTGTGAGCAGAGTTTTCAAGAGTTGAAAAGAAGGTTGACCACAGCCCCTGTTTTGACCTTACCTGCTGGTAATGATGGTTTTGTGATTTACACCGATGCATCTGGAGTTGGACTTGGTTGTGTTCTCATGTAATATGGGAAGGTGGTGGCTTATGGGTCCAGATAGTTGAAGGATCATGAGCAGAAGTATGCAACCCATAACTTGAACTAGCTGCAGTGGTCTTTGCTTTGAAGATGTGGAGGCATTATCTTTATGGAGCCACTTTTAAAGTGCATTCGGACCATAAGAGCCTTCAGTATCTCTTTACATTGGGTGATTTGAACATGAGACAGAGGAGATGGATGGAGTATATTAAGGATTATGATTTTGGGTTGAAGTACCATCCAGGAAAGGCTAATGTAGTGGCAGATGCTCTAAGTAGAAAAGCAGCATTCACTAGAGGATTAATTGCATAATACTTCTGGATTCGATGTTTGGAAGATATGGATGTTTATTTCCAGCCTATCAGTGAGCAAATAGTGTTGGCTAGTATATTTGTCGCAACCCGAGCCCAGGGTTCGAGGGTTAGCAAAAGCCAAACCAATGACACACGTACTAACACCAACCACAACAACATGCATGCATGAGAATTAGAAAGAATCTCAAAACCTATCGTGCACTCATGGAAACAAGAAGGAGAAGAATAAGAATAAGAATGCCATGAGGGAGATGGAAGAGAATCCCAGCTCACCTCACAATCAACACAATAGAGCTTGCAAAGAACCCTCATTTGGCTTGATCGATGATGGAGGAGAGAATTCAAGAGAGGGAGAGACTTCACGTGAACAGTGAGCGAAGAGAGAGAGAGAGAGAACTTGGGTCGATGATATGAAGTTTATATAAGATGAGTAAATGTGCAAATTGCAATGAAGTCCAAGTCAAAATTCTATTTTCAGTTTGAGTCAAATCCTAGTCCAATGGAATCACACGACATCGTTTGCAAACAACGTAGTTACGAAAGTTGACGAGCTCAATGAAAGACACGTGTTGACATCAAAATGATGCAAAAATGACCATGTCTTAGAAAAGCTAAAATTATGAAAAAGGACTTGATCTACTTAATCCAAGTCAAACTCAACCCAACTACCTATCCATGACCCGCAACGAAAACAAAACGCAAACAAAACACAATTAGCAACGAAAACAAGATTAATTAACCGCTAAACGAGGTCAAGCTGGGTCGGAGTGTTACAATATTCTCGTGGGAACTCGAGTTACTTCCGAGGATCAGAGAATACCAATTACTAGACCCAGAGATAACAAGAATCAAAGATCATATGTATGAGAGGCCTAATTTTAAGTTGGAAGATAATATTTTGTATTATAAAGGCAGAATTTGTGTGCCTGATTTTCCAGAATTGAAGGATGAAATCATGGTCGACGCACACTATACTAGGTATACTATTCATCCAAGTAGTACTAAGATGTATCACAATCTGAAGGATCACTATTGGTGGAAGAATATGAAAAAAGATATCGCAGAGTTTTTTAGAAAATGTTTGCTCTGCCAGCAGATTAAAGCAGATTATAGGAGACCCCCAGGTCTTTTGCATCAGTTGGAGATTCCTCAGTGGAAGTGGGAGCACGTCATTATGGACTTTGTGTCAGGATTGCCTAATACTAGAAAGGGATTTGATGCCATTTGGGTGATAGTAGACTGTTTGACCAAGTCAGCCCACTTTGTACCATTCAAGACTGGTCAAGGAATGGAGAAAATTGCAGATTTGTATATTAAGGAAGTGGTGAGATTGCATGGAGCACCAATTTCTATTGTTTCTGACCGAGATAGTAAGTTTGTATCTCGGTTTTGGGTATCACTGCAGGAAGCCTTAGGAATCAAGTTGAGTTTTAGTACAGTCTATCATCCCCAAACAGACGGACAGACAGAGCGTACAAACCAGACATTGGAGGATATGTTAAGGGCATGTGTCTTAGATTTCAAGACTAGTTGGGACGAAAGCTTAGCTCTACGTGAATTCACGTACAACAACAGTTACCACTCTAGCATTGGCATGGCACCTTTTGAAGCTTTGTACGGGAGAAGATGTCGAACCCCTATATGTTGGTCGAATTTTGGAGCCCGTGGTTTTCATGGACCGTCTGTGGTTGGAGAGTCTAGTGATAAGATAAGACAAATTTGGGAAGATCGTCTGTGGTTGGAGAGTTTAGTGACAAGATAAGACAGATTTTGGAAAGGTTGAAGGTTGCTCACAGTCGCCAAAAGAGTTATGCAGATAAAAGGAGGAGAGAGTTGAAATTTGAGGTTGGTGACCGTGTATTTCTGAAGGTATCCCCTACACGTGGTACTTTACGGTTTGGGCAGAAAGGGAAACTCTCCAGAAGATATGTGGGACCGTTCCAGATTATCAGCAAGGTCAATGACGTGGCTTATCGGTTAGCACTGCCACCAGAGCTGTCAGGTGTTCATAACGTCTTCCATGTTTCTATGTTGAGGAAGTATGTAGCAGACCCTTCGCATGTGTTGCAATATGAGCCATTGCAAGTGCAGGATGATACAACATACGCTGAGCAGCCAGTGAGGATTGTCGAGACCAAGAAGCAGGTACTGAGAAACCGTGTCATCCATTGGGTGAAGGTTCAATGGAGTCATCATCGCCCGGAGGAAGCAACGTGGGAGCTTAGAGATGAAGTGCAGCGACAGTATCTGCACCTTCTTCCTGAAGTATTTTAGTCATTTGGAGGACCAAATGTCCTTTAAGGGGGATGAGATGTCATGCCCCAAATTTTTATGTTGGGTCATAGTAGTCTGTCGGGTTTGAGTTGGGTTGAGAGGGGTTATATGGGCTGAGTATACACTTTTGGGCCTTGGGTTTACATTATTTGATCCCTTTAGGCCAATAGAGTTTTTTTGGAATTTCGTAAAACTTACTAGAAAGCAGGGAGCCCTTCCTTGTAATTTAGAAAAACCTCCTCTCAATATAAACCCTTAAGGTTTTCCTCATTCTCTCATCTTCTTCCTTTCTTCTACAACCAAGCCCTAAAAGTTCTCCAGGGAGAAACCAAGGTTGGATCTTCTGATCTTTAGATTTGCTTTTGGCTTTGAGATCCAGGCAAGTGGATAACTATAAACAATGGCTTTTGGTTACTTGCAATATCTTTTAGTTGTTTGTTGGATAACATGCTTTTGTAGGATTTTTCATTTAGGTGTAAACTTATGATTTCTTCATTTGATACCTTGATTTGGATTAACAACAGAGATTAGATTTCTTTTCTTTTTACGTAAAATAAAAATAAGTGCATATATTGTATTTAAAAAAAATGTAGATGTGCAGTGCCACAGCGCATGCTAGGCAGCACGCCACTGCCTAGCATGCCTGGTAGTAGCGCTGCCTAGCATGCCAAGCAGGGCCTGCCACCTGGCAGCACTGCCTGGCTACTGCTGGGCGCAGCAGGCCAGGCCTGCTGGCAGGCTGGGCCTACTTGCAGGCCGGGTCTGCTGCCGGGTCGCGGGCGGGCCTGGTTTCTGCCGAGCTGGTTCAATGGGTTTAGCCCATAAAAAATAATAATAATAATAATAATAATAATAACAGCTCTATATATAAATAAATACAATTAGACATTAGTATATTATCTATAAATGTTTAAGCATTATGATTTGGTAGGTTAATGGAGATGTGATCATATTATTCAATTCTTTGATTAAGGGTGATTAAATGTTAATTGGAGTATATCTGGAATCCTAATTTGAACTACAATTTGAGTTTAGGTTTTGAATCGGTATGTGAGATTTGGATCCTTTGTTTATATTTAAAGTAATGAGGTGTTTAATACACAATAACGATAATTAAGGACTTAATTATTTCTTTTCTCTTTTTTATCATAAATTGATTCAAGTTTTGATTTGGAATTGAATATTATTATACCTAATTTGTAACACATAATAACTTTATATAATTGGATTAGATGATTCATGTTTTTTAGAATAGTTAGTTGAATATTCACATAAGAATTGGACTAAGGGGAGAATGGGATATGAGGTTCGGGATGCACCACATGATAAGCACTAAAAGTAAGATATCTGCATTGTGGGCTCATATTCCTATTGTGATAGAGGATTGGTTCTTATGTGTATATTTAACCAACTATGACCGTTAGGTGATTTAGTGCTTACCTTCAGAGAACTTGAATTGACACATATTTATAATACACTTTCAAATTTAAAAGTCGAAATACTCAAATTAATATTGGTTTGAATATTGGGATTAAGGGTGTCATATCATGATTCATTCTGCATCGGTATACGTATGTATTTGTAAATATGCACATTTATATATATATATATCTAACCGACTGCAGCTCGGAGGTGGACGTATGCCATCAGATCAGCGTGTACTGTGGATTATAGCACATAGCTGTACCTTTATTATATTTTAGCGAGAATACCTGTTTCTGTTTATTTGTCCGCGGAATTACCCAGTTCTGTATATCTATCTACGGGAATACCCATTTCTGTATATCTATCTGCGGGCATGCCTGTTTCTGTATATTTATCTGCAGGAATACCCGTTTCTATATATTTATATGCGGGAATACCCATTTTTGTGCATTCATGCCATTGGGGTTTGCATCTGATATATGTTGGGTTAAAATGAATATTATGTTTAATTCAGTCGATTAATCCATTGCTTGCAGTTTACCCTCTTGCCAGATTATATCAATCTGACCCACTACTTTTAGTGTCTAGGTTCCGTTACTAGTACCGAACCGGAGGGTCAGGCAACGCAGGAAGTTCCGCTAGATGGCGGAATTATTAAGTGGAGCACCGATGACATCATCTGAGGTGTCCTAGTGTTGGTGCAGAGATCGAAACTTTAGATTATGTAATAAGGCCATATTTGGGCCATTTATTTATTAATTTAAGTTTATTGTTTTAAAATTATAACTTTAATTGTTATGCTTCGAAGCACTTGACCTTGATTTTGTTATTAATGAGATTTGTTACATAATTGTTATAGGATACTCATCTGCGATGAGTATGGATTTTAGTTCCACGTGTAATTATGGTTGCTTGATCACCAAGCATAGCCTCACGAAGGACTTCGATCCACCCGGAATTAGGGCTCGTTTCATTTATGTAAGAAAAATTTTAATTAGCCTAAATTATCACACTCCTGGAACCGGGTTTGGATCTGACCCAGTTTTAGGGGCGTGACAAGGCATGACTAAGAATTCATAGTGCCTATATCTTGTCCTGAAAGCGGTTTTAGATGTATCTTGATCTTTAACCCGCAATTGATGATATCCAGAACTCAGATCGATCTTTGATAAATGCGTTGCATCCTACAATTGATCAAACAGTTTATCAATTCTAGGCAGTGGATACGTGTTTTTTATTGTCACCTGATTCAACTGCCTGTAATTAATACGCATTCTAAAGGTGCCATCCTTCTTCTTCACAAATAAGACTGGGGCTCCCCATGGCGATGTGCTAGGATGAATAAACCCCTTATCCAATAAATCTTCCAAATGCATTTTTAGCTCACGTAACTCTACAGGTGCCACTCTATACGGAGCCTTAGAAATTGGGGTTATACCGGGTACTAGTTCTATAGTAAAGTCTACTTCCCTAAACGGAGGAAGACCAAGCGCTTCATCAGGGAATACATCTGGAAACTCACAAACCACTAGTATCTCCTCTAGTTTCTTAAGTGAGTTTTCCTCAACAATGAAGGCAATATACTCCTCGCAGCCACTATGAATCAATCTTTCTGCTCAAAGTGCTGAGATTAACCTAGTGTTCAAACTCCTCTTTTCACCTTGGAATATAACACTCAGGCCAGCTTCGTCTACCTTTACAGTGATAGTCTTACGAAAATAATCGAAGCAAGCCATATCCTCGGTCAGCCAATCCATGCCTAGTATTACATCGAAATCATGCATCAGCAACATGTAAGTTCCACTGGAAAAAGGATCTTTCCAATTAGAACTCGACAATCTAGGTAATAATCCTCACAAGTCACCTTCTTGCCAACAGGAGTGATAACACTCAACACATACGGTAACTACATTGGCGGCTCCCATATCCTACTAGAAAATTGGGGTGAAACAAAGGAGTACGAAGATCCCGAATCAAACAACACTTTAGTTTCTATATCACAAATAGAAACCTTACATACGACCATATGCTCCGCTGCTTCCGCTTCTTCATGAGTTAATGCGTAGGCGCAGCCTTACCTGTGGGGTCGGTTCTGCTGTCCTTGCTTCTATTGGCTTTGACCCTGCCGTGTCTGTCCTTGGCCTTGCCTCACCTACTGTTGTTGACTTGGAGGTGCAAGCAGTGCTACTCTAGAAGGCTGCTGACACTGCTGCTGAAGTGGGGCTTGGCCAAAAACTCTTTTTCCTGGGCATTCTGACAAGCAATGGTTCAATGAACCACAGCCGAAATAGCTCCCAAAGACTTCCAACATTTACTTGTCTCATGGCCTTTTCAGCACCCACGCAGACTGACCTTGATGTCCCACCAATAACTCCCTTTTGTTTCTTAGAGTGTTATTGACCCTTCCCAGATGGTGGGGCACTCCTCCTAGACTCTCCTAAGAACAAGCTATTCTCTATTTCTCCAGCCGCATAAGCTCTCTCTACAGCGTCATCATACTGCGTTGGATGCTGGAAAGCCGTTGCATGTCCCTTGATAGTAGGTCTCAGCCCTTCGAGGAACCTCTCAACTCTTTTCTCCTCGTAGTCGATTAAGTCCAAAGCAAACCGAGAGAGTTGGCTGAATACATGTACGTACTGCGCAACCGTCATGGAGGTCAACTGTAGGGTGAGGAACTCGACCTTCTTCTTACGGGTCACATGCTCTAAAGTAAACTTCTTCCTGAATTGCCTCTTGAAAGCTTCCCACACGGTAGCATCTGGCATAGCCCTAATTTGATCCCGAATATTTTTCCACCATGTATCCGCGACATCTCTGAACATGGATGCCGCAATAACCACTTGCTGCCTTTGTGTGTAGCTCAAGGAATCGAAAACATTCTCTGTATGGACGAACCATTCATCAGCTTGTAATAGATCCTCTCATCCCATGAACTCCGTAGCTCCCCTCTTTCGGAATTTCTCATATAAGGAATTAGGATCTCCGGGTTGGTTCTGTTTTTCCATAAGGGTGGCCAACTGCATTTGCATGGCTACTTGGTTGGCGTTGCTGGCAGCCAATTGATGCATCAGCATCATAAATCGCTCTTTTGTGTTATAAGTAGGATGAGGAGGGGGTGCCGATGGAGGATCCACACCATCCAATTCAATGTTTTCATGGCCATTACCTCCCGAACTATTGTTCGTACCGGACCTAGATGCCATTTATCTACAATTATAACAGTAGTTAGTCATATATACTGTATCAATACAAGACAAGTTATAATCTTGATGCAAAAATTCAACCCCCAGTCAAACCTATCAGAACCTCACCACGTTTCCTAAAGTTGCTAAGTCTTTTAATTGACTTCTTAGTCGCTTTAATACCATTACTTACATATGTCACACCCCGATCCCGGGAATTGGGGATTAGAGTGGGCCCCCAGGGTGTGGATACATAATCCCGCAGTAATACGTGCCATGTGAAAGTACGCACGAATCACTACAAGGGAGAATCCACAGAAACGTGTGAGCTAAGACCAACAACACGTAGATTAAATTCAACATAAAGTAGACACCTATGAAATACATCTGTAATGATCATACGCAAAACATAGAAAAGTGTATCATATTTAATAACTTAAGTCTTTTAATTAAACATTTCCCATCACCAACATAAACACAAAATTCTTAACAAGTTTTATATAAAATATATAGTTCAAGCGTTTCCATACCTAAGACCAACATAGCTAGCCTAACATAACTACTTGACGCACTTCGGAAGACAACTAGAAGAATATGTCGTCATCATTCCACGCTTCTATACCCCTAGGTACCATTAGGGCACCCCATGGGGACACGTCAACCTTCGTGTCGGGGTTTGATTATGTGTCTGTAACACCAAGGGTAGCACTGTTAACACAACAGTTAAGCAAATGTAGAGATACATAGGATTAACATGCTGTATCAAATAAATTGAGACATATATAGATTAAATAATGCAATAACGTAAACTAGGCATATTGTGCAAGAGTAATCATGAGTAAGAAATCATAAACAGGGTATCATACATGCTAGTTGGCAACCACAAGGCTCTATTCTCCCAAAAGAGAGCATATCATCTAGAGAGAGCGTGCATATGGGTCGCTAGGGGATCAAACTAGCTTCCCGACGAGCGCCGACAATTCCTCCGTGGACTACTATAGTAGCGACATAAAGATACCCAAACTGGTCTCATCGAACTTAATAAGGGCACAAGCTAAGTGGTGTCGACTCAACGTATCAAACCCGACTCGAATTCACATCTTTCATACATTGCAGTCATACTTATCATATCATACATAAGGGAGTACAGTCTTGAGATAATATTCATTCGTAGAAATCGGAATTTAACAATTAATGCATACTGAATTGAGCAACATCATGTTGAGGGCATGGTTTCTTAACAATATGAATGCATTTAAATTGAGAAGGTATCAAGAAAATTTACAAACCAACCCTATCTACTAGATGATCCGTGAACCTGAGGTCATTCAACACGATGTATTCATAAGACGTCCGGTGTCATTGTGTTACCAATTTTTGGAATTACATTATGTACATAAAGGCACCTCTTCTTATGCCAACACCCATGACGTGACATCGGAAATTCATCCAGAAAATCGAAGAGAATAAGTGACAGCTCTACACTCGTCCTCCTTATCATTTGATCACTATTGGGCTCATTTAATTGGAGAGAATGTGCCATCACTAAGGCCCTACAAGGTCATTGGGAATCCCTCATATCCTAAGTTCATAGTGTTCTCATGGCGTAGTCGAGCGGTTCAAGTTTTCTCCCTAATTTCATATGCATTTATGGCTCAACCATATGTTGACGTACGACTTAACCGTGCTAAGCCTACAACTAGGGTTACGGCTATGTATGGCTTAGCCATAGTGCATTCCATGGTGTAACCGTGGGTAAGCCATAGAAGGAAGTTGGAATTTTAGGCTCTCGAGAAAGCTTGCCGTAATAATGGCTTACGGCTTGGTCATGGGATGGGTATGTCTTAGCCGTAGTTCATTCCATGGTATAACGGTGGGTAAGCCGTAGTACAAAATTGGATTTTAATACTCTCGGGACTTTGAGCCGTACAAACTTACGACTTAGCCATAGCTTCGCCGTAAGCTTCAGAAATTTTGAAATTGACTTTGAAGCTCAATTTCAATACAGAGTGCTGAATCTAGAGGGTCATAGTGAGTTCCTATGGCTTTGAAATGTCCCTAAGAGTTATTCAATATTAACACAAAACTCCCATTTCACATTCATACCCTAATTCATTAAATTCTACATATGTATACACATAAAAAAGGAAGGAGCTCTAACTTGCTATTAGAATGATAAATCCAAGAATTAAAATTATAAACACACATGTAGCACATATGTACTCTACTACTTGCCTTTTCACAGTGCTTTCCCTCACTAACTCTTCCATGATGCATAGTTGAGGAAAGCCTCAACAAGAGAATGGGTTCTCTACATGAAAGACATGCAAAAGGATAAATCTAATGTAGAATGCATACATGATGTATGATTGAGTCTCATTGACTCTATTAAATCCAAAGAAGTGAAATAGAGGTAGAATTTTACCTTAAGGAGGTTATAGCTTGAAGAAGAAGATACTTCCAAGGAGAAAGATGCACAAGGGAAGAAGAAGATGAAGAATGGAGGCTCCTGCTAATGCATGCAAGGCTTCAAATCATTGTTTGTAGCTTCACAAGTAGAGGGAGGTGAAGAAGAGTAGAGAGGAAAAGTAGTTTCAACGTACACAGAAGGAGAATGAGAAGGAACGTTGAGTTTTGTTCTTTTAAATGGAATTCCCTGCAGTTACATGCAAGTCCAAGTTTTTGGGATATTTACAATTTAGGTCACATGGCCTCAATTGGGCCATGAGTCCGAATCAAGTCAAGCCTAACAAGAAAGATAATCTATACAAAAAATTACACAAGATGCAACTAATGAAGTGTCCACATGATACAAAAACAAATTACAAAAGGATAAGGTTTAAACCCGACCCGACTACCTATCCATGACCCAAGCCCAGAGGGTTTGAGTTAAATTATTCTAAATGAATTTTAATTAATGTAAAACAAGATTAATTAATATAAACCGAGGTTAGTTGGTATCAGGACCTTACAAAGTCTCTGTTGTATTGATTGGTATATTAACCAATATATAGACTCACCGCGGACTTTTATCCATAGTGAAACCATGATTGAGGGCCACATATTGTATTAAACACGAATGGTGTATTGATTGATTATTGAAAAAAATTTTAATTGACTCCTAATCTCATGTTTAACCCTGATTACGATATCCTGGCTCTTTCCTCCTGAAAAACGTTTCAATACCTTTTCATCATTTCTCTCCCTCTCGGCCATGCATGTCTGAAAGAAATTCATGGCGAAGAACTCCGACCCATGGCGGCAAAACACTGCACACCCCAACGACCGTCCAACACACCCTTCCTTCCCTCTTTGAAGCCCACCAAACCCATCAAAATCCTCCAGAAGAAGACGACCATCGAAGACTGAACCAAGTCCGCACATCCCCCCAGCGAATCATCTCTCCCTGACCTTACTATTCTGAAGTAAATATATACCGTATGGGTCGGTCTCAAATCTCAATTCTTTTTTTTTTTTTTTTTTTGGTTGTATCGGTTTGTATTTGTAATAAGGGCGTCTGAGTCTATTATTTATATCTGGATGGAGTGTTGCATGTGTTGTGAAATGTAGAGATGTAGAGAAAGTTCAAAGGTGGTGATGAACGTGACAGTTCAGGGGAGACCTGGGCCTGTGCGGGCTATGGTTAGTTTGGGAGCAAGCGTGGAGGAAACGATCAAGCTCGTTGTAGACAAGTACAGCCAACTAGGGAGAAGCCCACGGCTCGACCGTGATGCTTTCTGAACGTTCGAGCTGCATCACTCACTCATGTTTTAGTATGCAAGGTAAAGTGTAGTTTAACTTTCTTTTCAAGCGTCTCTTCAGGAAAAAGCAAAAATAAAAAACGGAGTTTAGATTTTACCCTATAGATGGCCTCCACGTGGTGGTTACTGGCTGAATTTGTCTCTCGGGATAAAAAATTCTTGGGGATTGGGCCTGTAAATCTGGCCTTTAGACGAGGAGGCTCGGCCGTCCCTGCATATGAAATCCCTCCAAATGATGGCTTTTATTTTTTAAGGAAAAGCTCCAGGACTCGTCTTAGACAATTTTTTTGGTTTCAGGATCGGGCTTTGAGAATACTGACTCAGCCCAGCCCGGCCTCTAGCCCTCCTACTTTTATTTATTTTATATAACATATGTAAATATATGCTAAAATGCTGTTGCAGCATTCACTTGCAGTAATAAAATGGGGTTAAGAATGCAATTTCATACCCACCTTCTCATTACAAAATGCCCTAAAAATCGATACACATGTACTTGGTTCATTTCATCAATTTTTAATTCTTTAAGTTATGTATTGTACATAATGCATAAGCAATAAGTATTGCATGATTGCTTTTAATCCCTTTGTTCTATTTTTTTATTGATTCTTATTTAGGCTTTTTATATTAATTTTATATACTTGTTAGTGCAAAAGGGGTGTTCTCCTTTCTGTTAATAAGGATACAATTTTTCTTCTATAAGGATGCCAACTAATTCATAATAGAGGTAGTTTGTATGTGCATGGAACTTCAAGGATCTGGGGTTAGTCCAAATATCCTGTTATTTAGATAATTATCACTATCGATTTTTAAAAGTCCAAACTAATAGTATTTTTTAAGTGCATTTATTTTTGTGACTGAAACCCAACAACGCTTAATTGTCAAATCAATGTTAAATTGAAAATAATGTTATTCAGTAAAGGTTTGTAAATGTAAATAGTTTAAAATTTTCAAAGAAAAGACACTACTAGAATGATTTCATATTTGGAAATTCCTGTGAAAAGTGAGAAATATGTTCAACTCTTTAACCATTTTGCTTCTTTGACAAAATAAATAAAATTGTATGTGTAGAACTTAAATCACCAATGTTCGTATGACTTTGTCCAATAAAAGAAAGTTTTTAGAGACAATTTTTTTAATGATGCATCTGAGATGGAGGTTATACAAGATAACACATGGTCAACGCTCAATTTCTTGTGGTAACGTAAAAATAAATTAAAAAATAATGATTTTCAAGCTTTAGGCCTGAGGCCCAGCATATATTGACGGTCGACATGGCCTAGCACGGCCTAGCCCTTTGACCGCCCTAATTGGGGACAATAGCTTTGAATTTAGTTGGATATGTGGGGTTGTATTGTGAAAAGATTTAAGATTTCATAATCCATAGTGTATCTAGCTACCAAACTCAAAACCTTTGCATCTCAGTACTGGCATACCGGTGTCACTTTGGCTTGACCTTTTAATTTAACATAAAAAATAAAAATTCATTAGAATATAAAAATATGAACTTACATTTTTTCTACATTGCTTTTAAAGTGAACAAAATATTAATAAACATATAATAAACAAGATAATAAAGGCGGTGAAAATAATTTTAATAATTAGTTTTAAAAAATGACCTCGTATCCTAGTGAAAAGAGCTATCAGTTCTTACCTAATTGCATAGGGTTCTAATCTATGCAGCCAGCGTCGTCCCTCCCCCGAGGGTTAAGGTCTTGTTCCCTCTCTCTAGGGCCTCCTTACCTCACCCTAGGTTTACTTTTCACTAGAAGGTTGGGGTCTCAAGACACTTAAGTTGGGTATCATCTATATATATATATATATATATAAAAATATATATAGGGAGCGTTACACGCAACCAAGGCATTTTTTAGAAAAAATGCCCTTCTTGGTTGGGGCCCACTAAGATGCATAATGATCATGTAAGTCCATTTGATGTAAAGATCCATATGAGGCCTATCTATATGAAAAATCTTAATTCCATCTAATCATCCTAACCTTTTAATCCCTAAAATTTAATAGTTTAGAAGCATGATTTTATTATGATTTCAATCCAACAGTGAAAAAGAATTGGATGAGTGTTAAATTTGGACATGTGACCATGCATAAGAGGGTAGTGTATATGAAATGATTAGATTGACTCAACATAAGCCCCACGACCAAACAAAAGAGGATGGAAAAAGGGTTGTTTTTAAAGTGGGGCATTTTTTAGAATTTTCATATTATATATAGAGAGAGAAAAAGACTACTATGCATCCTTCCCTCACACTATAGTGAGGGACAATTCCTTTTTTAAACGGTCTAAAAAGTGTCATGAGGTGTGATGGTTTTGTCTTCTTGCATATTAATACTTTTCCAAAAAGGAAGTGTCATTTAACATAATGTAAGGGACATATGCATAGTAGTTTTGTCCATATAAGAAAGACTATTAATATATATATTTATATATATATATTCAAGTGAAAACTAGTTCTCACCATGCTTCCATGAGAACTATTGGTAGGCTTACCTAGCAACCCATCCAAACCATGCACAAACAGGGACCCCCCTTTGATAATCACTAATCCCAACGTTTGGCACCCATTTGAATGGAATTGACTGTTGGATGGAGGGTTGAAAGATTTTTTTTTTTATATGAAGCCATTGAATTTGTCGGCCAATATATATAACTTCTTTAAAAGTGGTCAATACATGACCCGTTACATCGGACAAAATGTTTTCTTCTGTAATTTTAAGTTTCTCCTTCTTCTTCTTCTTCTTCTTCTTGGCCTTGTTTTTTTCAACATGGAGAACTTGCCCTCATTCTCACTCACCCAAACAATTCACAGCCACTTATTTTGACTACAACTCACAGTAATATTCTATCGTAATCGAAACGATGCATGGTTATTAAGATTTGAGGAGATTAGGAATTATTTGATCCGTCTGATTTTGAGGTTACTCCTAATCCATGTGCTAACTTGTTTGATCTAACTGATTTTTTACATGGAACCAATCCATTGGTAGCCCATTGGTGAGGTTCCTCCCCTCCACAGAAACATAAGATCAATCAACGGCGGTTTTCCATTTTTTCCTTTTAAAAGGCGAATATTTCCTTAGTCATGCATCAAAGTAGGATCCGCAGGAAGTGATTGGGCATATACTACATCCTCGATTCACCACGAAAAACACTACGGATTTCACTTAGCTGATGAATGATTTGTTTTAAAAAGCTACATTAATTTGATAATCATAATATTCTAGGCTGTATGCAATGTTCATGATGTCATGAGTCTGCATCATAGGCTGGCTCACAGGACTTTGTGAGGCCATCTCATGGATCCCACTCTTAAGAAAAATTTAAACCTCTCAAAATAATCGAGATTAAGTGAGGAAAACCCTCACGATTAGTCCCGTCAAATAGTGCATGCCAGGCTGACACCTGATAATGTGGCAAGACCTGATAGTCACTGTGGGGTTTTTAATCAGAGTAATTGGATTCCAAAATAAATGCAACAATCTTGGATGGGGCCATTGACTAAAATTTATTCTTAATAGAAGTCTCGTTCATCATCAGATTGATTATGTACAGAGAAATATGAATAAAAATTTTACAAAAAATACAGAATAAATCTTACAGTAGAAGAAACTTCTACTGTAATGAAAATTATCCGAATCATATACAAGTGGAGTGCATTTATTTTGAAGAATTTAGATTTTTAATAATCGGGTATCAAAGGGTAAACATGGAGTCTCAACATTGCTGGTGAGTCTCAACAAAGCGTCAGGTAAAAGAGAGGAGAGATTGAAGAATTTTGAGTTGTCTGGATCTTAGGAAAATAGGTTGTAAAACCAAGTGGAGACATCAATTCCTGTGAAGAGAGTTTTCTCAATCTTCTTTTTTTTCGTCTTCTCATCTAAATTATGTAAAGAATTGACGTCATTGCTAGACAATGTGAAAATGTGTTAATTTTTTAGATTATCTTTTTCAGAAAATGCTTCACATCCCTGACTGATCTTAGGACTTTGAGAATAGAAAATTTATTCACCAAATGGGCAACTATCACATCACCCAACCACCTTCTTCCTTGAAGTTCCTAAAATCAGCAGAAGCATGGTTATTGTCTGACTTACATTTCATAGATATTTCATACAAGAACCAATAGCATCATCATCACCATCAGGACAAAATAGCAAAAAAATTTTTCCAGTTTATCGGCCAGTTCAACAAATCTCATTACATGCCCTACGAAACACAGTGGCAGTACATATGTGGCAAAGAGACTGGCCTCACAGTATCTTAGCATCTGGTTGTCTTTCTGGCACAGAAGCTTGGAATGCTGGCAGAACTTTGTATGCTTCATAGATCCTATTTAGAGTAGGGAAACAGGACTGCATACACAAATACTAGAAAATAATGACCATTTATGCATTCATAGTATCACTGTTGCAACCATGAGGTAGTGGGCTCAAGTCACGTTAGCAATAAAAGAAAACACAGATTCATCATACCATTTGCTGAGAAATAAAATGCATACAAAATTTTACATGCATTGGTTAGCCTTCGTTTCTTTGGTCACATTACAATTGGACAGATCAATTTCAAAAAAGACATTTATGTCACCAAAAATAGGGACTCGGTCTCACAGATAATTACAGCAGATGTCAATAGGAAGTTTTAGAAACCATGCGGAGAATTCGAATATTACTTTAGCTTCCAGTGGTAGAAAATAATTTCTAGGCTTTTTCTGTCTCATTGCACAATTTATTTCATGTTGCATTCAAATTTAAAAACAAGCCAACTGTGTTTTTTTTTTTTCCTTTGCCCCCTTTAAAAAAAAACCAAGTAATGTTCTGGTTAAAACTGTAAAATGAAATAAACAAACATTGAAATCACAATATGAGTTCGAACTTAAATGCAGTCCAAAGTTCTCAGCCATTTCATCCTGTCTAGCTTAATCTCGCCAATTAACCCCCAACACCAATTATGCCCAGAGATGATGGTTTAAAAAATTAAATTAAAAAAAATCTGAAACAATGGGAAATGTTACATGTTGCGTGTGTACAAATAGATTTGGAATGCTGAGGTTTGGTTACATAGCAAAGGAAATCCTCAATTTCCCACAATCTGGAGCCAGTTTTGGCTTGGAACCTTCCAATGTAGAGGTAAAAGTTGTTATGACACCTGGATACTTCAATAGGCAATGTATTATATCGCATCCGATACTTCATGTTCTATGTAAAATCTGTCGCACCTATGATGCCCAAATACGGTATGGATACGGAAAGGACATGCTATAGACACGGTAGGGATACGGATTTTACACAAAAAAAGTTAAGTATCGAAAACGATATGACACGATATATTGGCCATTTTGAAGTATTCGTGCATCATAGGTCACTACCATATCCATGGTGTGTCGCAACCTAGTCTATCCTTATCTCTGTATCATAAGCCGGTTGCTGATGCATTTCTAAAATAAATGAGATCCGGCAATACAAGCAATTCCTACTTCCGAGTTCATCATCATCGTCAACATCATCAAAGCTTTATCCCAACTATGTCGGGGTCAGCTATATAAATTATGTTTCTCCATTAGGACATATATGAGCAGATAGTTAACATTGTCAACTTGAATTCGCAAAAGTTTAACTAATTTTTTTCAGATGCATCCCCATCCAAAATTTGGTCCTATGCATGTCCCTGACCTATCTGAGCATATAGTTAGACATTTTCAACTTGAGTTCTTAAGAGTTTAACTATTTTTCTCAGATGCATCCCCATCCAAATTTGAACCTTTGCCAGATGTACATGGGAATAATGGGTGGATCCATTGGAGGAATGATATATGAGAATGATTTGATGAAGATCCCTTAACAAATAAGAAAGCCAAAAGCCACTTGTTGGAGTGCCAACTTCCAAAATAGCTCAAGAATAGGTGCAACAAAACAGCTGGACAAAAAACAGGCGTAATGAAATAAAAAAACGAAAATTGCTTAAAAGGTGGCAGCAAACTCAAATATTCTAGATTAACATTTAACAAAAGCAACGTTCCTTGTCATGAGATCCTATGGGAAGGCACAAGCAAGGAGAGAAGAGAGGCCCCGCGGGCGGGGCGGGGCGGGGCAGGGCGGGGAGGGATGGGAAACTTACCATATCAACATTGAATCTTGTTGCGGCAACACTAATCTGCGGGGCTAAGAATACATCAGCCTGCATATGAAAATCTCTCAAGTTCAAACTTTGTGGGTCTTAACAATTTGTAACCTGAGTGGTTAAAGCTTCAATTAAACATCAGAGCATAGATTTAACAGATAAGCATAGGTTTGAATACATCCCCTGACTATCACAAGGTAAAACCAAAGAATTTAGTTTGTGAAAATTAAAATGTAGTTTCTTCCATCAAAAACCTTATAAATATATATATATATATATATATAAAGGGAGCTCCTCTGCCAAGCACCAGTGCTCACCTTATGGTGAGCACCAGTTTCTAAAGGGCCCACTTGGGGATGGGACAAGGGGGAATTGAAAGATTCCCCCCAAACCAACCACACACCCCTCCCCCCCCCAAACCCTCAAAACTCACCAATTCTTCCATGGGGATGGAAGCTCAAATCATCATCCTAAGCACTTAATCAATGGCCTATAAGTTTTCACCATCCAACATGAGTGCAATCCGATCCAACGGTCCAATCCATTTAGATGGGTGCCAAACTTGGTATCGGTGACTATCACGGAGGGTACTTGTTTTATAGTCCACTTGGATGGATCATAAGTTAGGCCATACTAGTGTTTTGACACACGGTGCTCACCTAATCATGAGCACCGGTGCTCAGCAAAGGTTTTCCCATATATAATATATATATATATATAATAGAAATGAAAGAAATGGCCAAGCTTGAGAAGCAACTGTGTTAGATATTAGCAATAGCATGGTCTTTTAAACAACTACATTAACTATTTAGGAGAGCCAAAAAACAATAGTGTTTCTTTTTAATTCAACTAAGGACAGGTAAGTTATTTTCTCCCCACTTTTTTTTACTTTTCTTTTTCAAGGGTTAAAAAGAAAATAGCAAGGGTTTGGGCGTCTAAACGCATTTCAAGTGGAGACTACGACACAATCAAGTGAGTGAAACTCACTCATTTGTGAACCCAAATAAACCTCGATCTTCAGGATTCACCTTCAATCCAATGGGAGATATCTCAAGCCAATGGGAAGAGAATGAGAAACAACAGGGCAAGAACACGAACTCTTGTTCAAAATATAATAAACATATGCAAGAATGAGTTGGTCCACCCTTACAAAGCATATATATAACCTATGATGCATGAATACTTAAAAATGGGCAATGTATTGTGTCGTATCATATCCAATACTTCACTTTTTGTGTGAAATCCGTGTCCCTTCCATATCCATGCTATGTCCCTATCGTATCCATGTCATATCCAGGCATCATAGTATATAACGTTTAAATGCTATAACATATTCAAAACTAAATAATAATAACAACTCACCAATTGATCCTAACATAATAACATATAAAATCCCTAAACATTTGCATCCCAACATAATCAAAATAAAAGAAAGAATAGTCCCTTGAGCAACCAGAAAAAGGCTTAAAGATTTTGTTGGAAACAAGGGTGTCTAGTAATCTTAAGGATGTGGACCCATTAGCTGTCTTTATTGAGAAAGCCACACAATCTTAACCAAATCATAACAACTTCCTAATTATAAGAGTTCATCTACAAAAAAGCAATCCAAACACCTTGCTTCCTAAACATAGGACGCAATCAGGGAAGCCAAATCCAATTGATTATGGGCTCAATAAACCCCAATCTTTAATCAAACAAGAAATCTACTTACACAAGGAGAAAAGTATATTTTCTTACCATTGATCATGAATATCCATCATGGATTTTCAATCCAATGGGAGATGCTCAATCAGGGAAGCCAAATCTGATTGATTATGGGCTCAATAAACCCCTATCTTTAATCAAACATGAAATCTACTCGCACAGGAAGAAAAGTATATTTGCCAACCATTGATCAAGAATATCCATCATAGATCTTCAATCCAATGGGAGATGCTCAACCAAAAAGAGAAGAGATGGAAAATGGCATGCGAAAGCCACATTATTTAAGAGAAAATTATCATAAAACAAGTCCACATGGACATTCCATTAGATGCCTTTATATAACGATAAGGAGAAAACATTAAGAAAATCCTAGATTTAATCCTGGCCTTCAATCTCATCTCATAACAATGAAATCTCTAAAGACTAAGAGCCCAAATGTAATCCATAACCAACCAAAACAAATGAGGAAGGAAGTGCATCGTGATTCTTCCATCATATTATGGACTGCCTTTAAAAAGCACAAAGGAGAAAACATTAAGAAAATCCTAGATTGAATCTTGGCCTTCAATCTCATCTCTGAACAATGAAATCCCCAAAGAATAAGAGCCCAAATATAATCCATAAACCACCAAAAAAAAAAAAAGAGGAAAAAGTGTACAGTGATTTTTCCATCATATTATGGGGTGTTGACTTCTCTGGTATTCTCATGGATAAATCCACTCTCTTGAGAATTGATTTGGACCCATCTTTATTGTACAAAACTAAATTTGAGCCCTTTTCCTTGATTGAGCCCCAATTAGAACGGACCAAAAACCCATGTGATTGAATAAATCGATCCATGTAATCAAGGTCTTGATCACTCTCCTGATCCATTGGATTGAAGGTAAACATTCTTGGCTGCACCATATTACTGAATTACTCATGCACAACTAGGAAGCTTTGAAAAAATGGGAATGACACGAACCCACAACCTCAGAGTTGCAATAGTGAGCACCTTCCACTGCGTCATTGGCTCTAGTCGCTAGCAAGCATATTACAACTACAAATAAAAAGGAATAACTTGCAAAGATTTTTTTTCCTTCAAGTACAATTAATTAATGATCATAAAACCAATCTCCACAATAGAAAATAAATCGATTGAAAAACTAACCATAAACACTTCATCTCCTGTAGCATATTTTCCAGCAGAGCACTTCAACAACTTCTCAAGTGCTATGGAAAAAAAATCATGTTTAAATTACACAATTCAAAATCAGCAAGGCAACTAAGAAGGGAATGACAAGCATAACTACTACCTACTTGACTGGAGAGAACTTCACTCCCAAGTAGAGTGGTAAACACCACATGATGAATCATTTGTAAAAAGCATAGCTATATTCTAAATACATGGACATCAAATTCTTCACACATGTAACCTTACACATGTAAGTCAATGTAGACATAAGACATCACTCCGGTTGGAGTGAAATTTGTGTTAGTGCCTATACATAGAAAGTCGTGCAACCTTGCATGGTCAAATCGAAAGTGGTTAACGAAGGCCATTAGGTTACTCCCGGCAAGATATGGTCATTTCTCTTCCTTAAATGCGCAAAAGGAACAACTCAAAAGTATGTATGTAAATTTATGTGTCTGTAGAGAGAGAGAGAGAGGATAACTGCCTGGTACACAAGGCTGGAGGGATGAAAATGAAACTGCATGGATTATGGGTGATTCAAATGAAAGCACTAGTTATTCATGAGACCTTCACTTAAGCAGTTTAAGAAATCCATGGTTTTTTAATGTCAGATTCTCAAGGCTTTAAATCACACCCTTAGGATGGCCGGCTTGTTTTGAAACCTAACGACCCACTATCCTTGAAGTCCCCCTCACATCCCATCATCCCTCATGAATTGGTACCAAACCCCTGGTGGACAAGACCACACTTGTCATAGCCCCACCCAAGTTAGCATGATATTGTCCGCTTTGGCATAACGTGCACGCGCGGACACTTCCAAGACTGTCACCAAACCCAGTACTGCTCCTGCATGAGCATGCTTAACTCCGGAATTCTTACGGGATCCGGGGCCGCACACATTTAAAACGCATCAAGTTGAGTTAACACAGGGTTTGACTTATAAGCCCAAGGTTAGGAATTGGCTATTTCCAATGTGGGACTTAGTGTAGTCCAAGACTCCCGAGAGACAAGCAAGATGGGCAAGCCCAAGCAAGTAGGATCTCATACTCTTCCCCACCAGAAATAAAGCTGTCCTGGGCGTTTATACCAACTATCTCAGCCCCACTCAAGTCAGTATGATATTGTCCGATTTGGTATAACGTGCACGCGCGGGGACTTCCCAAATAGTCCTCATCCCAGTACTGCTGCCACTCGAGCATGCTTAACTCTAGAGTTCTTAAGGGATCCAAGCTGCATGACTTTAAAACGTATTAAGTTGAGTTAACATGGGGTTTGACTTATAAGCTCAAGATCAAGACTTGGCTATTTCCAATGTGGGACTCAGTGTAGTCCAAGCCCCCTGGGAGACGAGCAAGCCAACAAGCAAGATAGGCAAGCCCAAGTAGGTGGGATCTCACAACACTAGATAAAAGCCTCACACATGCCAAGAAGGAAATTACAAGACAGCTCAAGACAAACCCGATCATGCAAAATTTGACACTCATCTAGCTTTATCTTAACAGCCAAGGATTAGACAACTTTGAGGCTCTCAAAGTAGAACCTATTGTGATAAGATGGTTCCCATTTTCTACACACTACTAGATTCACAGGGAGACCCTTCAAACTCTTGCACGCTCCATAACTGTCGTGCTTTTAGATGGGACCCACAGGCTATATCAGCCCCATGCTAGGAACAGTCTGGCAAACACCGCTCCTATTCTCAGGTGAGGCCATCTGAGGGACCAAAGTCAATCAGGTCTGGTGCCAGATCATTGGTTTAGGTTCTGTTTGGAAGGTCATATATTTCTGTTTCTCTGCGTGTGCATGTATTGTGTCTCTGTTTGTATGTTAGATATGAAGGAACAACATTTACCAGTAAAACCTTTAGTAATGTAATGCTGAGCCCATGATAGTGTGTCTTCCGGATAACCCTTTTTATCAAGGTACTTCTGCAGAAATGAGAACCAGGTAACTATACCAACCTAAATGTTCAAAAGAGATGTAAATACATAAAGAGGAAAGAAAGCAAGTACAAGCAGAACATACCAGCACTGACTGCATTTGAAGAGGTTGTATACTCGACCCAATAATGCCTGCAACCTGCAATAAGAAAAATATTTTTAGCATTAAAAATATGGAAAACAAGTGTTGAACTTTTTCAGTCATTTGCCATGGATTGTTTGATATATACTATTTTGTATTAGTTCACTATATATGTATGATGTATGCATATGTGGGTTCAGAATAACATTTGAACACTCTACAACCTTTTGTGGTCGTGGAGCCAACCATTATTCACAGGAGGGATGTGGGATAGAAAAAAGGATGGTAAAAGTACTCCAAATGAATAATGTCAGCCATCAACTTGAGGGTTTGAAAGATTTGTCCATTTAAAATTCAGGTGCTTCAATCCAACTACGGCAATATATACCTGAAGCCACTAAAGGAGGGCGCATAAGGGCCACATATAAGTTTGGCCAGGGGTCTCATTTGAAGATTTGACATATATGAATCTCTCAACAGGTATCATTGGGGGTAAAAACTGCCTTAAAACATACCTGAAGATTCAAAGCCCTTTTCTTAACATCAACAGGCAGAAAAGCATTCTGAGGATATTTTTCATCCAGATACTGTCCAAAATCAGCATCCACCAACAATCAGGCGAAAGTATATCACAGAAGCTTTATAGCATTCCTAAATAGCTTTAAACAATGAAAGTCCATATTGGCATGGCATATACTGCATGGATAAAGAGGGGGCATGCCCCAATTACAACCAGAATGCTGTAAGCGTGCAAGTGCTTAAACCAGTTACAAGCCCATAGGCATCAAAGGAAGCATCCACATTCATACTGATTACTAACCAGCAAGATTGCAAATGAGTCGGAAACCACCAAATCCCCTTCCACTAGCACCGGAACAAAATGAACAGGATTTAATTGCTCAAACTCTGCAATCCAGTCAACCAATGTCAATCACTGATAGACCAACAACTACAAATATGGACACATCCATTGCAATTAGGGGTAGCAAAGAAGTCAGGCCGAGTCCAAACGGGTTGGGTTGACAAAGCATATTTACAGGTTGAAGCCCAACCATATCCTACCTAGTTTTAGAATTGGTCAAGCATCTTCAACCCGCAACTGCTGTGGGTCAATCTATTTAACCTGACCCAACCTGTAGAAGCTTGGCCCAAACCCAATCCATTACAAATATTAAGGTTATATGTGAGTTAAGCTGTTAGAATAATAATAATAATAATAATAATAATAATAATAATACAAGCTTGGCTCATTCCATCTAAAATAAAACGTTCTAAGTAACAAAATGTTAAATAGGCAATCCACCAAATTGTTTAAATGGGTTTATGTATTCAGGTCAGCTGGAAACCAACTCATATAAATATGTTAGGCAGGGTGATGCAGGTTCAGCAGGATGACCCTAACCTAATCCATTTAAATGTGAGCCAGCTTCTCTTGACTTTGAACCATACATATATATATATATATATAGAGAGAGAGAGAGAGAGACAAGAATTCTCAAAAACTCTCCATTTTAAAAGCTTGCCTTTTTGCTCCCCTATGTTTTTAGGGCATGGAGCTCACCTTGAGCCAATACAATTATTTTACACATATTACCCTCCATGAATTGGTAAAAAGCCCAAATTTGACACGTATCCAACTTTTACTCACCATTTGATTGAAATCAAAAGAAAGTGATGCCTCTAAAACCATTAAACTTTGGGGCCATGGATCAAGGGGCTAGGATAATCTAATGGAGTAGAAAATTTTTACATAGGTAGATCTCATTTAGATTATTCCATCCAACGGCATTGCATGATTGTCATACACCATAATGGTCCCAACTAGAATGGGCGCTTTTGAAAAGAACAAAAAAAAAACTCCGCGGAGGGTACTTGTTTTATAATCCACTTGGATATATCATAAGTTGGGCCCTACTAGTGTTTTGACACAAAATGATCACCTAATCGTGAGCACCGAGTACTTGGATGGTACCTTCATTGATGAGGATGATCACAATAATGGACACCTGCCCCTCTCCAAGCTGTTCCAGCCAAGAAAGGGCTAATGGTGATGATGAGGATACCATCCCATTATCTCAATTGTTTCAAATAAAAATGATGCAAGCAAGACACTCTTCTGCCTCCATAGACACAAATATCCTGCCTTGTCAACATTACACACCCTCTCTTCTTGAACAAGAAGCTCAAATTACTCTTAGTGAAGTGCGCTTCCCCACAGTAAGAAAAGAAGATCTTTATATTGTTTCTCCGGCTCAATCTCGCTTGATTCACTCTGTCAAGAAAAATGAAGTAAGTATTGGTGTACAAGGCAATGGAATACGACTAGTATTCCCTCCATTCTTCTCTCATAAGGAAATTGATACTTGGAGAAAAAGAGGATACAAATTTGTCCATATTGGACAGATTGATCTGTTCATAAAGCCCATTTCAAATATGAGATAAATGCAGAATATCTGATTTTCTGCATGAAGTAAGGCAACTAAAATGGCAAGATGCTCTACTTTGCCAGTTCAGGGGTTGCCTCAACAAAGACAACTTGTGTGTAGTTCAGCCTAACTTGTGTGTTCAGATAAAAGGGGTTAAAACGCTACTAAACAGCATTTATGCTACAATTGCTTCCAGATGCATTTTCAATCTCTTAGATACTATTTCAAGATTCCGTCTTGATTATGGCATGCAACTTCCAGTAAAGCTCATGCAAAATGTAGAGCCCTTCACCCCTTAGATAATATTGAATTATTGCAAGGATTCCCTGCATTCAGTTAAGTATCTCCAGCATCAGGATTTCACAAAAAGAAGGTTCCAAAAAGTCTACTCCCTACCTTTTCCAAATTTCCAACCGTACACTCTTCCAGATCTGTTGTTCTAACCCTAATACCTCCTTAAATCCCAAGCCATCCTCCACCACCTCTCCCCATTGTTCCTAGTCCTCCTATAAAACAACTCACTTCATCCCCAAATAGAGTCTCCTCTTCAATTGCTTCCTCTTCTTCAATAGCCCAAGCTTACATGATGAAAGGAAGCTCTGGCTTGTCATTACCTAAGGATGATGGTTCTCACACGAAGTCCTTGTAAGGATCCATGGATCCTTTGAGACAAAACTGAAAATAAGAAGTTTTGGAGAAATTGGTCGTATCCCAGACTTGGATCAGCTGATGTCTATATAACACCATAATACCCAATCAAGGGGCCATGATTTTAGTACAATTACAGTAATTGAGATGCAAAAAGGAAAAATACAATTGTAACATCTAATATATAAGGAATGCTATTATACACAATATTTGACCAGATCCCACACAAGGGATATTTTCAAGACGGGCCTAGTTTGGGTGGGGCCTCATCTTGACAGGGTCATATTTCTACATTCCCCCTTAAATTGATGCGGGGAGGAGCAACGCAACAATTTGGAGAGTAGATAGGAATGACAATACCTTGCCATTGCTTTGGTGAAAATGACCGCAAGTTGATCTTGAGAAGAGACATGGCAGAGAGATGCTGTCAGAGACGACTTGTTGATGAATAAAATGACAGTCGATTTCAAGAAGCTTTGTGCGCTCATGGTAGACTGTATTCTTTGCAATTCTAATTGCATTGGTGTTGTCAACATAAAGAGGAGTTGGACTAGAAATGAAGACACCAAACTCTCTTATCGCCTAAGCCATATAATTTCACCACTTGCGGATGAAATAGATTAATATTCTACCTCAACCGATGATTTAGACATAGTTATCTGTTTCTTACACTTCCATGAGATAAGTGAGAGGCCAAGGAACATACACCAACCTATTGTAGATCGACGAGTATCTAGGCATCCTACCTAGTCAACATCAGCACATCAGCATAGCCTTGTAATTGTAAAAAAGACATAGAAGGATAGAAGAGACATCGACCTATAGTGCCCTTAACAGACCTAAGGATGCGATATGCTGCATGAAGATGTGGTTTGTGTGGATTACTTACTATCTTCCAGTTTGTACAGCATAAGAGATGTCAGGCCTAGTCATAGTCAAGTAAAGTAGGCTACCCACCAAACGTCAAAAAAAAGTAGGATCATCAAGCGGACACCCATGGTCTTTGCTGATTTTAACATTAAGCTCAAGAGGGGTGTCAAGTATTTTGGCATCGCCTAGTCTAGCAGATTTAATTAAATCATCAACATATTTGGTTTGATGTACTCGTATGCTAGTTTTGTTTCTTGAAACTTCTAGACCAAGAAAGCGTGTCAGCGATCCAAGATCTTTCATTTGAAAGGTACGCATCGAAAAAGATTTTAGGATGCCAGAAAATCGCTTGAACTGGGATGGAAATGATCATCCAATTTCCAAGTTATGTGAATGACATGATTATGCAGCTTATCCTAGAGTTTGAGGCAAATCCAACCATTAAATCCAAAGTTTGAGAAGGAAGAAGAAAACTGTTCCTTAATGATGTCAAGAGAGAAGTGATTAAAGGTCTACCTCAGAAGGCTTCAAAAATCCAGAAAAAATAATGAAAAAGCACACAAAAAATGGGTGACCAGGTTGACGTCTTTCGCCCACGCTTTGGATCACAAGAGGGGGGCCCACTTTGAGATCTGATTGTAAGGGGAAGGATGATGGCTGTGCACTGTGAATCTGGAGGAACTGCTTGAATAAAGGAGTTTTCTTCCAAGATAACTCTTAGCAGAGTCTTTGATTAATAGAGATCAGGGATGAGCCACATAGACTTGATGAAAAGCATACAGATATATGAGAAGCAACCAAAACAACAGTCAATAGTCTGAGAATGATCAGAACACCAGAGCACCTCTTTTAGGAATAAAAACTTCAATGCACCACAATGCTAATGTTGGTGTTGATGCAAAGAGAGATCATGCCGGAATGATGTGGCTCTGATACCATGCAAGGATCCAAGGATCCTTTGAGACAAAACTGAAAATAAGAAGTTTTGGAGAAATTGGTCCTATCCCAGACTAGGACCGACTAATGAATGTATAATACCATAATACCCAATCAAGGGGCCATGATTTTAGTACAATTACAGTAATTGAGATGCAAAAAGAGAAAATTCAATTGTAACATCTAATATATAAGGAATGGCCTAGTTTGACCAGATCCCACACATGGGATATTATCAAGAAGGGCATAGTTTGGGCTGGGCCTCATCCTGACAGGTCATATTTCTATAGTCCTCCCCACAGCTTGTTACTTTTGGGCAATGGCCTCCAAAAGCTGCTTACTCCACAACTACTCCAATCAGCTTGCCTCTGGAGAATGTAAGCTAAAGGCAACTGTCAGTTACTTGCTCTTTCATGATGTCAATTCTAGTAAGCAGCAAGAGGACCACATAAGGCAACTAAACTATGTAATACATTGGACGTCATATGTCAAAAAGCATTTGACTAAGATTGTGCAACTGTTGGAAGTAGGTGGGTCTCGTGGATAGATTTTCAAAACTTTTGACCCACTTGACACAGGGATCAACTATCCATAAGAACAAAAACCCAATCCAGGATGCATTACCCTCAATCTCATGACCATGTACAGTAAATATTCTATCTAAAAGACAGAATCAAACAGCACTAAACATCCATAATAATCTATGACATGCAAGAAGTAGATCATACCTTTGGAGATCCGTAGTGCTCTAATGGAAAAGTTGCGACTCTACTTGATGATGAGAATCTTCAACACCTCTTAGCCTTCCACGCTATGACCCGAATTGGATTTCTTTTCTCAAGAAGATTGGTGGAATCTCTAGGAGAAATCCCAACTCGAAACTCCAAGGACTAGAAGAGAGAAGGAGAGAGAAACTCGTGCAACTCTTGCACAAACAGGGTTTTTGGGGGTGAAAATAACTCTTATTGGACGTCCAAGAGATTTTATATACTTTCAAATCTCTTCCTTGCTTAATTGAAATAGAAGTCTTACTTCCAAAGCAATTAGCAACTTTTTTCTTTCTAATCCCTCCTTTATAGAGTTCAAGTCGGATTAGTATTTTCCAATAACTTGGGCTAGCGTGGGGACCACTAGGGATTCCTTAGAAAGCTGGCTCCAACTGGAACACCGCGACCCCACATCTCATGTGCAATCCGGGCCCACAGTTAATTGCAAATAACACCACTATATAAATGCAATTGCACTCCAGTCTTAGGAATAAATTACAATGAAGACCCTAAACTTACCAATTACCACAAGCAGGCCCCTCTATCAATATCTGTGGATCAATTGGAATAAATCTATCTCTTCCAATCTAAGTTCCACATCTTATTATCCTTGAGCCCCAATTAATCACAGTAATCATCAGTATCATCCAATTAACTCTTAATTGAGATGAGTGCGCACTTACTAATGACAAATCCATTAATTAGCACAAGGGGATAATAGAGATAGATTCCATCTTGATCATTCAACGTTCCCACAGTTCTACTACCACATACCCAAGACACCGAGGTGTTAACCTATAGTCGGCCTCATTCATTGGTGACTCAAAGCAAATGAATAGATAGAAACTTGAGTTCATCAATGTCTCAAGATTGAGAGCCTATTGCTAGGGAATTATGAGAGCATACCTTATTATTGAGACAGAATTCCATAAGGTGAATCTCATGGTCCTTCAATACATCCAATGTACCAGCACCGTGATCCAGAATCTTACATTCTGATGATCGAGACAAATCACACTATCTCATAGTGATCAAAGTGTTGCAACCTTATCAAATGAGATGCTCAGTCTCATTACTGGTTGTAAAGCTATTTAAGTATAAGATTTGTGACATATATCTCCCGCATGTGGATCTCATCCATGCACATATATCACATCTAATATACTAATGGAACCCGGTTCAACTCATGAACCATTATGTCATATGCATTGATCATGTGTATGAAGTAGTAAAATAACATTCATCTCATGAAAGTAAAGCATGATTTTATTGATAAATAAAGAAATTAATCAATTTATTACATCAACTGATGGATTGAGTCCACAAAATCTAACAACAACAGCTTGACCAAATCCAGCAGAACCTTTATGCTCTCTCTGCAGTCAAACGTGAAGAAAAGCAAAATCAGCATGTGGCTACTAAAACTCAAGATTCCCACCCAAAGGCCTTAGAGGAATTCCGCCAAGAAAAGATGCATGCGGCAGCCAAACTTATTAGTTTTCCCCCGCTTGATTTTAAGCATAAGAGGCCAAAAACTGAAGAGGGCGGTGGAGAAGATAATTCACCTACAGCATATATGTTCCACGGAAAAGGAGAAAAGGTCCCTTATCCATACGCCAAAAATATTATTTTTGTTGGCATTGAACTCCCGATTTTAAATCTTGATGACACACCGCCAAGCAAAATTGAAGACGTTGTGATGGTATGGAGCCAACAAGTTTATCTCGTACAAGTGGCAAAAAGTTGGGATAATGCCCAGCTATTTCAAATTTTACCAATGTCACTAGTTGGAAAAATCTGTAACTGGTGGAATTTTCTTACTAAGGATCAAAAGCTATCATTCCAGAAGGGATTCTTGAATTAGCAAAGCGAGTTTTAGCTGAATTCCAAGCTAACCCCTATTTTAGCCTTGGCTATAGACATTCTACTGCTGGCTCTGCGAAGATTAAGAGACCTGAGTCGTTTTGAAGAATATGTTGAGGAGTACCTCCAAGAGGCATATAGGACTGGTATGCAGAGACAACTACCATCAACATTCAATTTCTTGCCTCTCCCACTGAGTCGCTAGGAAATTTAGTGTCAGAAGGGCTCACTTTCAAAGGAATAGATGTTGATAGTCTATTATTGATCGTATTTGATCCAACAAGTTCGGCAATAACTCAAAAACTTAGGTTACAGCCTTAATGTAAAAATGACCATGCCAAAGGCTTCAAGGCCTATTTGTTCCCAGATCAAAGGGGCTGAAGCATACAACCTGCCTAGGGCAATCCAAAAGCGCCCAAAGTTCCGGCCGATGAAAAATGTTAAACAATTTATGCCCTTCAGGTTCTTTCGGCGCAAACCAAGATTTAAAGCCAAAAGGCTTCCGAAAGCAGACGTGTTTTGCATGCAATAAATCAGGGCATTGTGCAAAAAAATTGCCCTACCAAGGCCCTAGACAGGTAAAAATTATGTTTGAAATTCCTCAAATTGATCAATATTTGGAAACGGTTGAAACTGAGGAGCAGTACAATACATTATTATCTGTCGTAGAGCCTTTGTATCTGCTACTCAGTGAAGATGACAATATTGAAGAAGTCACTGATAGTTGTAGTGATGATGACAACCACTCCCAGATGCCATATGTTCAAAAATGTCTTTGCCCCTTCTTATGATTCTGATGATGATGAATTTTGCAAAAGTGAGTCCTGCAGTCTCCTTGATCTAGAAAGGGAAAAGGATTTTGCCTCTTCACCCTCTGCATACTATGAAGTCAGTGAAGCAAGCTCATCTGATGGCTCCATTAAAGATTCCCAAGAAGCACCCCCTTTCGATAGTGAAGGAGAAAGCGACAGTGAAGCAGAGGCTACTATATCTGCACAAAAGCTAATATTGCAGACTCCATCTAGTGATTATAAAGTGGACAAATTAAGAAATTTCCATATCACTCCCATTTTCAAAACATCGTTTGGTCCTACCAATTCTGAGATTTTGCAAATCTGGAAGATTACTGCAACCTCTCCATTAGTGGTAATCCCTGCTAAAGTCGCCTCTGATCAACGGAACAAATGGAAAAACTGCAATTTGTTCATTGGTGCAAACATTAATTTCTGCAAAACAGAGCTCATTTCAAACTGGCGGTATTACCCCATGGGTGCTACAGTCTCTACAATGAATGGAGTCAAATCCTTCAACCATTTTGGGTTAAATATTCCACTCAAAATAGGAGATCACATAATTCCCTTGACTTTGTCTGAGTTGATGACAACGGTTATGATGCTGGTATTTGGTTTGTTGCTCCTGATCAACTAGGACCTTATACAGTTGCTAGGGATCTAATTTGTTTTCATTGTAATGATAAACAGGAGATAGTTCCACAACTGTCAAGTGTTTTTCAATGCCAAGCCAAGAGAGCACAGAAGCAAAAACAACAGTGCTCCCCTAAAAAGACCCTACCATTACTTAGATCCTTCATGAGAAAGCCCTAATAGTTAAGCAAGCTGAAAAACACAGCATCATTGTAGGGCCCTAGGCCTTTAATTTGTGGGTCAGGTTGGTTTCTCGGATTCGAGTCCGGTTGAGCGAGCTAGATGGATGTGTGATAGGCCATTTTAGAGGATTAGATCATTTCATGCATGGCATTTTGTTGTAGGGCCCATTGGAGATGGGCAGGCCAAACCTTCTTGGGCCATGGACCCAAGCCATTGGACCTTTGTGACCCAAAAGCCATTTTTAGAATTACCTAACACTCTCTAAAAGAGCAAAAAGCCCCTTTCTGTAAATTTAGTAAACTTTCTCTTCAAGCCTTAAACCTAATTACCTGCCAATTATTTTCATTCTCTTCACTTTTCTCCTTGCCTTTCTTCTACAACCACAACCCTAACAACCTTCAAAGAACCCAAGCTCTTAAGAGGAAAGGAGACTCATCCACCATCATCACCTCTTCATCTTCTCCCTCTCCCCTTGTCTTGGTTGATAGTGTCTACATTTCCGGTAAGCATCAATCCCTAAACCATCATATAGATCCTTCCATCTCAATAGAGCATACATCGATAGATTAAGGATGTGTTGTTTTTCATGTGGGATTTTACGAGATATTCGATCGGGAGTTTGGATCTAAAGGGAGGATTTGTATTCTAATCAAACCTTGCATCTACAGGTTTGATTTTGGGTGTTGGCATCCTAAGACAAGTGAATAACTACAACTAATGTTTAATATTTAATTTCTTTTGTCTAATATGGGCTAAAAATTGATTTGAAGGGTTTAATATGATGAAAAGTTCTCAAATCTGAAGGTTGGGTTTCTCTAATTCCAAGTTTGGAAGAAAACGCCCAAAGGGGTGAAATTGGGCGCACCTACAGCTCAACCGTAGGTCAACTTACGACTAGGCTGCAGCCCACTGTCCAATGAGCCATTTTTATGAGTTTGTACTATGGCGAGCCTTATAGCTAAACCGTAAAACCAGCCAGCTGAGCCATAAGTGTAACTATAGCTCAGCCAAAGAATGGTCACGGCTGAGCCGTAGAGTTGATGACCGTAGTCAAGGGAATCAGCCAAAACAAATGAACCATAGGCAGGTGACCTCTAGGGGATAGAATCACTTTAACCTTATATCGTGCCCAATGGTTATTTAACAAATAAATTAGTATAGGAAATGGGTTTGAATATATAGATGGGTTATGTCTTCATTAGGAGTTAGCTAAATGTACGCATGGGGATTAAGCTAGAATCGGAATGAGAATGCAAGTTCCGGGATGCAACTCGTGATAGACACCAAAAGTAGAATAATAGCATCGCCGGCCCTTATAGCCATTTTAAAGGAAGGTTTGATCCTATGCGTATAATTAACTAACTATGACCATTATGTGGTTTAGTGCTTACCTTTAGTTGAATGGAAAATAGTACATATGCATAATATACTTCTAACTATTCAACCTTATCACTATAACTGTTAATGATATGGGTGTTGTGAGTTGGTGATTTCATGGCATGGCTTTATTGAGCATCCGTATATAGTTATGTATTCGTATATATATTTGTCAAACTGCAATTGGAGATGGACGTACGCCATCAAGCTAGCATATACTGTGTAATACAATGTACAGCTATGCTGTATATTACATCTGGCGAGGATACACATGTTTATATATTGTATATGCCGAGAATACCCATGTTTGTGCATCATGCTAGCAAGGCAACCGTGCCTATGCATTCATCTCATTTATTTAGCATTCAGTTTATTTTGCTTAAGTTATAAATGTGGTTTATCTCATATTGTCTAACATCATTACTTATAATTTACCCTCTTTCCAAATTACGTCAATCTGACCCCACTACTTTTGGTGTCTAGGTGCCGATGCCGATGACGAACAAGAGGGTCACGAGATGTAGGAGATTCAGCCAAATGGCAAAATTGCTTAGTAGAGCGCCGATGACATCGTCTGAGACATCTTAGTATTGTTGCATAGATCATACTATTAGTTTCTTAAATAAGGCCATAATTAGAGGCCACTAATTGTAGGAATTGAATTTATCTTTATTTGGAATTAGAATTTTAATTGTTATGCTTCAGAGCCTAGTTATCAGAATCCTACGATTCGTATCCCGAATCCTGATTCATATCCCGAATCTTAAGGAAAACGATTCAAGAGGATAAAGGGATTGTGTTAGCATGACAAGAAAGCTTATCTGGATGCCATACAAAATCTAGATGCAAGCTAGCACTATCCAGTTGTCCCATCAAAAGATAAGCTACTCAGGATAAGATTCTCTACCAGGATAGGCTGCAAAATATAGATAAGATCTGCCAGGATAAGATTCTCTCGAGATAAGATTTGCCCTCAAGATAAGATTCCCTCAGGATAAGAATCCCCCAAGATAAGATTCACCAATGCCTTATCTACTGATGTCTTATCTGTATTTTTTGTTAATATTTCTTTTCTATAAAGGTTTCTTCTTTATGATGTATCCCTATAAATAGGGGCTCTTTGTAAGCAAAAAGATGATCGAATGAAATCCAATTGTTTGCATCTCTCTCTCTCTCTCTCTCTCTCTCTATATATATATATATAAAAACTCCTTTACCATGGTAAGGGAACAAAAAGCATGAACAGACAACAAAAGACAAAAATATTAGAAAATTAAATCAAGATTATGCGATACAAGATGTACAAAGGTAAGCACATATAACAACACTGTAAACATATTTCTCTACAATTTCTGAAGTGAAGTAATTCTCTTCAGAACTTAATGGAATGGATACGATAATGAAAGAAACTTAGATCAAATTAATGGATCACATCAAATTTAGTTATGTGTTCAAAATTCACCTGAACTGAACTGCTCCCCTTTTGAAAGATCAACTGCCTTGTACTCGTATGGAAGCTCTACAAATTATAATATAAAAAAATCAGCTATCACAAATTCAGGGGGGAGAGAGAGAGAGAGAGAGAGCGAGAGAGAGAACCTGAAAACCTTGAAGTTCAGAACTTGTAGGTTCAACATTCATCAATAAGATAGAATTTAATTACCCAACTTAATCATCAAAGCCCTATGGAAAACGATATGTTCATCTATGGCAGTGTGCACTCAAACTGAACACAACAAAACTCAAATGCCTAGACCGTGCTTAGTCCATGAATGGGACAACTATCTACAACTCACATTGATCAGATGACTGAAATGGGCTTCAGCTACCCATTGTACATTTTATTTTAATTTGCTTCCATCAGAAGAATGATATGATTGCTGTCTGGTGTCAACCAATACAGAACTCTTGTGACTGTGGACTGCCTATTTTAAGCTGATTATTTGTTCATTCCCACTTCATTAACTACGAGACCTCTGGAACCATCCTTGGCATTTTTTTTTTCACTCAAAAGCATTTTTAGAAGCTGGACTCTTCTTTACATTTTCCCCCCTTGTTTTTTACAGTGTGAATAGTTACTTATTGGCAGCTGGGTAAACCAGAAGTCTAACAAGGAGTATTTGGCAATCATAACTGAATAATGTGCTTAAATTTATGCCAAAAATTGCGCACTAGTAATATTCATGAGGATGCACGTACGAACACCAAAAACGAAGTGAAGTGGCTACACCAATCATTACCAATATTCCTCTCTGTCATCCATTTGTTAGTGACCAAAATGGAAGTTAGCGAACCAGAAATCAAACCACCCCAACAAACTGAGGAAATACAACAGATTCCAAATTGCAAAAGATGAACTTGAATACAGAGTACAACTAAACTAACAAAAAGAAGCAATCAAATCGACTACTGTTCACAGACCTTTTAAATTCAAAGCGAATCTGACGCGCCATGAACACGAGCTTTGCCAATAAGAATACAACTGAATCTTCCTTGAAGAACCTGAAAAATCCTGCAGTAAAATACGAGCTGTTGATATCGAAGAGAGAAAGAAAGAAAGAAAGAAAGGGAAAAAAGCATTCAAACAGAGCACGAGAGAGAGAGAGGAATAGGAAACGGAATAAGTACGGGAGAATTCGAGTCCATGAGAAGAGAGGAGACTTTTGGGGAAGCGAGGAGGAAATGCTTCTTCGAAAGAGGGATGATGTTCGGTTGCGCCGTGTGCGTAAATACGCAACATGTGGCTTTGCATCGGCGCGTCAACAGCGAAAGTAGGCGGGCCATTGCCATCAGCTGGTCGCTGCCAACCTGACAAAGCAAGTGACAGTACAGCTCACGAATAATATAACGACAGTACAAGCCGAATATGCGATAGATCGCACTCTTAGGGCTTGGGCAAGAGGGGAATGGGCTGCAGTTGCAGAAGGGGTGTTGCTATTTAAACACTGAGTTTTTGTCTCGAGTTATGTCTCTCTAGGCACAAGTTAAACTAAAAAAAAAATCTTTTTTATAACACATCCAACACCCCAAAATATTTATTCCCTCTTTTTCTGTCTCTACATTCATCTCTCTCTGCATTTCTCAACTAAAATCATTGTATCTCCAGTCCCATTTTCTCTTGTTTCTTTTACTCTTCAATTACACTCATCTCTCTTTACTTCTTTGCTTTCTCTCCTCCATTCCAAAGCTTAAACCTTCTTCCATTTCAAGGTAACATCTTCTTCTTCAATATCTACGACTCTTTCATTGTAGTTTCAAAGCAATGCATGATTTGGTATATCCATTAGGCATGAAATTATTTTATTTTACTATCAAACATCATATTAAATGGTTTTAAAACATATATTATGTAATGCATTAGAGATCTAGGCATAAAATCCATTATTTTTCGCCTTTTGTTCGACCCTAAGTGGCCGAACATTCACTTAATGTTCTGCCATAGGAGGCTAAACAGTTTATGTTGGCTTAGCTTTCTATGGCCGAACATATCATAGGTAACTTTATTTTTTTTCTTCAAATATGGATACTTTATAAACTTTTCCATTAAAATTGCAGATACAGATAGAACAAATTCTTCGAGATTACTACCCATAGCCTCCAATAGTAGGCATCGTCAACCGGTGGAAGAGCCCGTCTAAGAACCATAAATCGAAGAACAAGAATCATTTACAGAGAATGATGAAGAAAATGTTGAACATGAAGAGGAGCTTAGAATTGGGCCACCTAATTAGAACTTAAAAGGGGAATTGTAAAATAAGGCCTTAAGTTTCTTTTCTTTTTTTTCTTTTTTTTTTTTGAAAAAGTTCACAAGCCTATAGTTATTGGGTTTAGTATTTTCACAAACTTATATTGTTCCATTTGTGGGGCTGAAAATACATCGGTGTCAATGTGTTCAGATGAAAATAAATATATATATATAGTGTTATCATGTAATTGACAAGTGGTGATCTAACATGAATTTTCGCATTTTCTTTTATATCTTAGGGTCTATTTGGATATATATAAAATAAATTAAATACTGGTAGAGTAAAATATTGCAATATTTCAATATTGCGATATTGTTGTTGTTTGGCAGTTTCTAAAAACTTTAGTAGATTTTGAACTTAGTTGGTTGCCAGCTATCACATATTATAATACACATTAAAAACTGATCTCAATTTTCAAATCAAAGAAATGGTCAATAAGTTTATAATTTTTTTATTCTTTTTAAATAACAAGATATATTAACAACATTTTTTTGAAATCCAATTTTATGAAAATAAAAGTATCCAATTATATGTTCATGATATGGAACTCAAGGTAAAGTGGTTTCCTTTGATTTTTTAAAGAATTTATGCATGTGAAAAACACATTTGATGAGTTGCTTAAGGACCATGGCAGGGGGGACTTACATGGTCAATGATACCTTAGGGATGGATGATGTGTGAAACTTTGAAATTATGTTAGAGGCTTCCTAGAGTGGTTTGTATGCAGGCTGTAAAGACTTAGAGACCCAATTCGCGTTTGTCATTAGGATGCTATATGTGAAGGTACAATACAAGTGGAGCAACAACTCATTCAACAAGGTCTTAAAGATATTTAGGGACACCCTACCAGAAGGTAATGTGGTTCTGGTGTCCATGTGTGAGGCAAGAAGATACTACGTGAGTTAGGCTTAGGGTACGAGCACATTGACGCATGCAAGAATGATTGCGTATTATTTTGGAAAGAGAATGCTCACTTGGAGGAGTGCCCGGAATGTGAGAAACCTAGGTACAAGGTCAATGATGGCAAGGGTAAGCGGATCGCTCCTAAGAGATTGCGTTACTTCCCCTTGATACCTAGGTTGCAGAGATTGTACAAGTCCAGGATGACGGCCAAAAGATGAGATGGTACCATGAGAATGCCATGGATGGCGATCTGGATAGGCATCCGGCCAATTTTAAGGAATGGAAGGAATTTGATTTAAAATTTACAAAGTTTGCTCGGGATATCTGCAATGTGAGGTTGGGACTGGCCACCAATGAGTTTAACCCTTTTGGCAACATGAGCACTTTTACAGCATGTGGCCTATCATACTTATGTCTTATAACCATCCACCCTAGATGTGCATGAAGGACCCATTTTTCATAATGTCCTTACTTATTCTTAGGCCGCAGGCACCTGTGAAGGAGATCGATGTGTACATGAGGCCCTTGATCGATGAGTTGAAGGAGTTGTGGGAGAACGGTATCTTGACTTACGATGCTTATAGTGAACAAACCTTCCAAATCCATGTGGCTATGACGTGGACCATAAATGACTTGTTTGGTTGGAGCACAAAAGGTTATTTAACTTGTCCCACTTACAACAAAGATTTAATATCATGTAAGTTGAGAAGTAAGATTAGGTGGGTGGGACATTGAAGTCACTTGTCTGAGAACCACCACTAGAGGAGGAGTAAGAAGTTCAACAATTAGCCAGAGCATAACATGAATTCCTTGGAATTACCGATGTAAAAGGTACTGGATCAATTATATCAACTACCAGAAGTTAGGTCGAGAAGGGCCCCACCAACAAGAAAAGACCTCATGAGCATGCGCTGTTGAGTTGGACAAAGAAAAGCATCCTGTACAAGCTACCGTACTAAAAGAACTTGAACCTCAGGCGTAACCTTGATTTCATGCACGTAAAGAAGAACATCTATGAAAATGTTGTTGGGACAATAGGAGGCATCAATAAGAAGAACAAGGACACAAACAAAGCATGTGACAATTTAGAAGATATGGGCATCAGGCCACAAATGCATTTGCAAAGGAATGAAGATGGATCCACCGTGAAACGGCAGGCATCCTACACATTGGACCTGAAAAAAAGGGAGGGTTTTTACAAATTCTTGAAATCGATCAAGTATTTGGATGGCTATGGAGTTAACCTCTCTAGGTGTGTGACTTCGAAAAATGGCAAATTATCAAGTATAAAAGTCATGACTGTCATGTCTTCTTACAGCGTTTTCTTCCAATTGGCCTGTGTGGTTATGTGGACAAGGAGTTAGCTATTACTCTATTTGAGTTGGGGCAGTTTCTTCCAGGACCTATGCTCGAAAACATCGAAGCAGAGCGATTTAGAAAAACTAGAGGAACAGGAAATGCTCATACTTTGCACAAACTTGAGAGGATTTTTCCTCCTGCATTCTTTGATGTAGTGGTCCATCTGGCTATTCACTTGCCACGTGAGGCCATGCTTGTTGGACCAGTACAATATCGATGGATGTACACCATCTAAAGGTAACTGTTACCATCCCATGAAGCATTGCTCATGTAGAAGTGTGATTGTCTTGCATAAGTAACCTTAATACTAATTGTTCCTTGTTTGAAGGTTTCTTGGGACTTTAAAAGGCTATGTTACCAACTAATCACGACCAGAGGCTCGATCGTCGAGGCTTTCATTGTCAAGGAGTATTTGGTTTTCTTCTCAATGTACTTCAAAGGGACTAATCGAGACGAACAAAATGGTGATGGTGGCTTGTGTGGTCCTGGGATGGAGATCTTCATGCAAAATGTCCATCCTTTTGCACCGATCACAAGGGCACCAAATCCTTCTCAAAATGAATACAATGTGGCTCACTAGTTTGTATTGCATAATAGTCCCAAGTTTAAGCCATATCTTGAGTAAGTGGTTTGGTTTAAATACATGTATGCATAGATTGTGAACTTATTGATTCTTCCTCTAATTTTACTTGTTTATGAATTGCATTTCCTTAAGTAGGGAATATAGGAGTACAATTCAAAACTTAGGAGGGCATGATATCAGTCAAATACAACAAGACACATTTCCAAAATGGTTCAAGCAACATGTAAGATATACGATACCCTATTGACAAGGTAAACATTATTTCACTAGGCCTTAATTGACTATAACTTATAAACTTTGGGCCAATGTTGGATTTTGTTATGCACACCTGTACCCATGTAAATTAAGAAATGTCTAAAAAGATCCTCTAGAATCATGCACAATCCACACTATGCTACGGATTTTAACAAACACCATGATATGGATGCATCAAATTGATATCTAGATCTAATTCTATACAAATTGTTTAAACAGACCACTTCTTAGGTTACTGATTAAAAAGTGAGGTCCAAAATAACACAAGTTTGATTATATGAGCATTGGGCCATTGTTATATAAGCCAATTGGTTTGAATTGATTATGCTTTTATATGAGGTTATTCTGATTTTGGTTATTTTAGGATATCTATATATTTTCTACATTGATGCTTTTATTTACTACTTCCATATGACAAGGTTAGACGATTTGCTCAAAAATGCATGATGTAAAAAAAAACCATCAAATGTGCAATCCATCATTCGCAAACCTATGTTAAAAAGCAAACGCTTCATCCCAAATCCCAATCCAAAATGTGCAAGCATTCCTTGTCTGGGAAAAGCATGATTTTTGTGTGATGAATAATTGTAACTTTTGGTGTGTTTCTATCTATGGTGTGATTTAGTTCTGTATATTCAATTATTTGAACAATTCTATCTTTTCTCTCTCTCTCTCTCTCTCTCCTTCTTTTAAGCAAATTACAATCCTGTTTTTATTTTCTTTCTTTCTTTCTTTCTTTCTTTCTTTCTTCTCTCTCTTTTATGCAGATTGAATGAAAACTGAAGAAAATTTTGTATTTAAAGAGTCCATACAGCTAAGATGCAGCCAACATGAAGGCGAAGTATCAATAGTAATAGATTGCTATATATTGAATGGGATGTAGGAAGTTTTTTTAAACATTGGTGCAAATTGATGTTGGAATGATGCAACAATAAAATGATCATATGGATTTGTAAACTTTCATTGATATTTGAATGTTGGTACAGAGTAGAATGTTAGCATGGGTTTTAATTTTGTAATAGTAAAGTGCTTTGAATGTTGAAAGGATGTTTGAATATTATCATGTAGTGGAATGAATTTTCTTGTTTCAATTTTTTGATGGTTTTGGGATGAAAATGGAAGTTGGCTGTGTAATAGATTTGGTTTTGGATAATGTAATTAGCTGTTATAATTTATTCACATGACAGAGGTTGAAAATTGTAATGAACTAATGTATAAACAGGGAAAGGAAATTAAAAATTAAAGAAACAAAAAAATAAAATAATATTCATTGCCGGCGCAATTGTTCTACCCACTGGTGATTTGTGCGTTGACAAAAAGATTTTAAATTACAAAGGACAATAGGTTGCCAGCGAACAAAATGCTAGTAAAAGGCCTCCAAAATAATTGCTTTTGAAAAATAAACTATAATCTCGGTGACAAAAAATGCCGGCAAAAAATTTCAAAAAACTAATTTTTTGTAAAATTTTAATCTTTTACCAGCGCCAAAAAACACTGGCAAAAAATTTTGAAAAAAAAATCTTTTGTAAAATTTAAAATTTTTTATCGGCCCCAAAAAACGCCGATCAAAGTTTTTCATCTCGCTGGCAATACATAAGATGAACTTTTCCTACAGCTTGCCGTCTCACAAGAAATTGCCAAAAAAGTATTTTACCGGCGTTTTGTGGACCTTTATTGGTGATTATTTGGTGCAGGCAAAGGTAAAAATTGTTGTAGTGATATTATTAAATTTCAAGGTAAGAAAACTCTTGGTAAAATGAGTTTCTTTGAATTTGTAGGATTGCAATTTTATGCAAACAAATAGATCTTATCTTTCTCGGTATAATGGGTACCTTTGAATTTATAGAAATTCATATCCATATTAATTGACCTACCCCAATTATATTTTAATGTTATTGAATTTATTTCTTTAAATCCATGCGAATAAGCAGCCATTATTATTAATTTAAGATAAGAAATTAGTGGTAAAGTTGCTTCTTATAAATCCTAAGAAATATTTTCACACAATCAAATTAGCCCTAACCAAGACAAGAAACTAAAATTTTATGATCATCATCACTATCCATCAATCAATGTGATTTTTTGTGTTGGGTCCCATAAAATTGTACATTTTGGATAAAGGACAAAAATATATATTTTTAAGAATTAGAGAAATAATTAATTTATCTTATTTAAGGCCCACCTTTCATTCTTCAAGCATAATCATATAAATGACCATTCACAATAAGTTCAATGTATCAAGTTACACTTCAATATGTAAACGTGAATTATTCACACAAATGTGGGGCCACATAAGTTGAAATGGTCAAAGATTTGGTAAAGGAAAAAGAAAAATAGAAAACATACGAAGAGGGGAAAGTAAAAAAAAAAAAAAGCAAGGAAATGGATTTGTTGCAAGAAAAGAATGTCTGGGTAGTTTTGCCATTTCCCCTAGCATGGAGAAAGTAAAGGAAAATGAGAGTTTTCTTAGAAGAAAGCTTCTAAATATGCCTACAAAATATCTTTCAAGACTTAGCATTTTAATTTTTTTTGAAAGACAATATTAACCTTTGCTACCTCTCTTTGCCTTCTTTTTGTGGGGGGGGGGGGGGGGGGGGGGGGGGGGGGGTGTGCAAAGGAAGGTGGGGAGGGGGGAGAGAGAGAGAACAGCTAGGGGGAGTGAGATAGTGAGGGAGGGTGGGGAGGGGCAGAGAGAGAGAACAGAGAGGGGGAGGGAGAGCTAGAGAGGGGTGGGGAGGGGAAGGGGTGATGGAGGAGGTGGTGGCAAAGAGGGGTGTAGAGAGAAATTAGTGGAGGGTAGTTTAGGTTTAATAATGGGTTGATAAGTTGAGGATAAAAACCTCTAAGCAAAATTCATTTTTTGGCGGAATTTGTGTCGCACCAAATGGCTTACTATCGTGTCTTGCAGAAAGGAAGCTAAAAACCCAACGCAACCCTTCTTTTAATCTTAAGGGCATATTTAACAAACATCCATTCTAAGGAGGTGAATCCTGTTTCTAGATAATTCCTTTGTTCTAGTAGAATCACGTCATCCTAGAAAGATCTAAGTTTAGCAAAAGAGAGGAATCTCACAATCTATGCATTGTGTGATCCAATGATTCTAGAGATTTTAAAAGTTTCTCAGAATCCATGAAATATCAAGGGCTGAGCTTTTAGTGGATAATTATTTTTAGCTTTCAAGAGGATTTGAACAATTCGAACCATGCAAAGGAGGCCCACAGAAATTTAAAAAATTTAATATTTTAGAGCATAGACTTTTTTGCAAATATCTCAAAATCTAGGAGGGATTTACAGCTTAATTTTGACCCCCTTGTCATTTCTGAACTCCTCTTAAGGAAGATGCTTTGGATCATTATTTTAAGGCCCATAATTGTTAGAAAATTTTAAAAAAAGGACTAACAAAAAAGTCTTGTTATTTTACATTATGCACAATCAACAGCTGGGAGTTTTTTTTGCCAATATCTCATGATCCATGATGAATCACATGCCCAAATTTTTGGTCTCATAGCAATTTTTGGCCTCCTAACCACATCTAATGATTTAGATTTTCCAAAAGGGGCCCACAAAAGTCCAGATACAGTGATTTAGCGATTTATACTTTTATACAAATATTTAAAAATATAAGAATAATCAACGACTGATATTTGACAGATGAGCCGTTTTAGTGATTTTAAGTATAATGAATGGCTCAAATAATCGTTAAGGACCCCACCGCCACAAAAAAAAAAAAAAGGACCGCCCAATATTAATGCCCAATTTACTATAGACACGCAAATCCACTACAACGTGGATTTTTTCCTTTCCAACGTGAGGAGGTCAGATCCTGCAAAAAATCACATCCGTTGATGCACAAAATCCTCTGTGTACTGTTCCTCTCTTTACCAAATGTAGATTTTCTGCGCTACTGCAGAAAAATAGCCCGGAATCCTGTGTGCGGAAGTTTGCCAATAGTGCCTTAATTGTAATCCACTGCCTCACTCTCCAATGCATACACGTTTTACTTGAGCAACTTTCTATAAGAATGACAAAAAAATCGTAATCCTTACACCAGATTTTGTGCAGTGGCATCTTAATAAGTGATAATTCTATTACATGGCGCGAGGTCTTCTTGATCAACCACGAAAAGCCCAACATGCTTTTGCTTCCTCTCATCACTTTTACGGTTGATGAAAGGCAAGCGGTCACGTGAAAAAGTGTGGTGCAGGTGTGTGCAAGTTCAAATTCCTGATAGGGCTAAAGAAAGAAAAGGGGGAGAGAGAGGGTGACATCGCGTCCCTTAACCAGATGAATAAAGGTGAGAATTACTTTTGTATTTTAGTGACAAAATCTAAATCCAATAAAAACTTCGGGCCCATTTCTTGGAAAAATTTATATTTAGAGGAATTTTAAATTCTCCAAAAGCTGTCCCTTCTCTTTATCAACAAAAAGCATAGAAAATGAAATTTCAAAAGGTCCTATGACGGGTCTTTCCCAACATATCAAATTCTTGTAAAAGAGTTCTAGTAAAAAAAACACCCCTACAAAAGTGAGATTTGCTTCAGAATTTTATTCATAAAGAACAGTCAATTCAATACCTCCCCTCCCTGGCAGAAGCACTTCGGAAGTACTTATAAAGCAAGGTGGACATTGAATCATGTAATACTAAATCAACAGTATAACTTGCGGCTGCTAAACCTCAATATTCCAAGCCGGGTGAAATGCAATTTGAACTATGATTACTTGGCCCATCGAAAGAATTTGAGATTTGTACCTTTGTGTATTTGCATTAGATATAACTGCCGCCGAATCTCTGTCCCAGTTGAGGGCAGCATCATGGCAAATTATGGGTAACCCCTCAATAATCATCACATCCTCTCATGAGATGAAGATGTGAGGTCATGACATAGGAAAAAGCAAAAAATAGCATCTCACCCTTTTTTTTTAATTACTGGTAACCTGACTCACCCACAATCTAATGTTGTGGTAGTGAGCACCTTCAACTTCGCCCAAGCTCTTGCCACACAAATTCATTATATCCACTTTTCCAAAGAGAGAAGGAAAACAGATGCATACAACCACATAATACGCAAGGGTAAAAGACAGGCTTTCCAAAACAGCTTAACGGTAGTAGACCAATCTATTGCCATAAGGGCCAATTCAAACCACTACCAAAATTATTTGAATCTGGTTCACGTACTGCTAGAGTCAAACTCACGTCTCCCAGAAAGGGATAGCCTCAAACAAAAATTACTAGGCCCATGATGACCTGCTTTTCATGGAACTGCAGCTACACTACTCAGTAGGGTTCAACCGGAGCTCGGAATTTCGCTCCAGCATATACTGCGGCAGCCCCAAGCTCTTCCTCGATCCTAAGCAGCTGTGAGCAGCCCAAAATAAAAATAAATAAATAAAAATAAAAATGCTCACTAGAACTGAGTATTTTGAGGTATAGAGAAATTGTTATAATGATCTCTATCCAAAAATGACTCACCTGGTTATATTTAGCAAGACGTTCTGACCTGCATGGGGCTCCTGTCTTGATCTGTCCCTGTTTCACCACAAGCTAATATGAACAATGGCAGAAACAAAATTCTTATAATAATAGAAACCACCATGATGATTTGCTGAAGTGGAAAGGTAAAAAAAAAAAAAACCAGGACGGATGACACTTAGATGAAGAGGGTAAGGGATCTTATTTTAAGTTTCTTACTGTAGCCAAGCCTACTGAAAGGTCTGCAATGAATGTATCCTCTGTTTCACCACTGCATCCAGTAAACAAAACTGAGTTAGCATTGCTGTCAAATGATGATGCCGATATTGAAGAGCTGGCTTCTTTTACTTTTTTTTTTCTTTTTCTACTTCTCCGTGGGACTGATGGTCTAGGAGTGATGCTTCAACTTGGGACCCAGAGAACAATCCCTGAGAAGGTGTGCAAGGAAAGGTGCCAAAACCACTCGATCATGTGTGTTGGCATGTTGGAAAGTGACTTTCTTTTTAAGTTTGTTATAATTATCACTACCTTCGATGGCTTGCCATGACACCCCAGCCTGCACGTTTGGACATCTTCACAGCTTCAATGCTCTCGGTGACGGAGCCAATTTGATTCACCTGCACACCAATAGCAATAATTCCATTTACCATTTTCCTTGAATAACACAATATCAGAAATAATAACAATAATAATAGTAAAAAAATCCTTGATCTACATACTTAATCTTTGACAGTGCCATATGAATACTATATATCTTAAATAGCACAACCAAATTGAAAGGCAGCACTTCCAAAGTTGAATGCCAAAGAGACCACAGATATGAACGGACAATACCTTTAGTAAAAGGGCATTGCAGGTCTTTTCCTTGATCGCTTTCTCAACACGCTGCAACAGCCATATCTTATAAGTACTGAGATCAAGAAAGTCCATCCCCGAGTTTCAATATAGGCCAGAAAATATACCTTGGGGTTGGTGACAAGTAGATCATCACCAACAATCTGGACTTGCTGCCCAATCTCAGCAGTCAGCTTGGCATAATGCTCCCAATCATCCTGATCAAAGGGGTCTTCTATGGAAACAATCGGGTAATCAGTCACAAATGACTTGTACACATTCTTCAAACTATCCCCTGAAATCTTCTGTGACCCATCATTGTTCTGCAGAAAGAAAACCCCATCAGAAGTCAGACCTTTCATTCAGTTTCAGTGGTGCATTACAGCAGCTAGGAAATAAAATAACAGACAGCATGACTACCTCCTCTTTGAAATTCAAATCATAAGTCTTATCCTTATTATCATAAAACTCTGAAGCAGCAACATCCATTCCAATCACAACCTGCGGCAGAGGCCAAACAATCAACAGTCTTCCTGAGTAGGCAGCAATACCAAACAAAAAACACCAAAAATAACAACGAATGCACATAAATTCTAGAAACAAACCTTGCCGGTGTATCCAGCTTTCTCGATAGCTGTCTTTAAAAGTTCAAGGCCCTCCTTGTTCTCCTGCATTTTTAATTTCAATAGAAAGGGAAGAGAGAATGAATCATCACTTCATTTGAGAGCAACCTGAATGGCCAAGTTAAAAACAAATATGATTGGGCCATCGAACTGAAACAGATGACAGAACCCAGCAAAACCAATGGGATGAGTTCTATATCAACGAGCTACTAACTACTTTAAAACAAGGGTTAGGCATCACAGGGTAAAAGACTGAAGGGGAACTGGGACGACCTTGCTCTTGAGCAATTACAAGAAACCACAGCAGCATTAATAACTGATCCGTCTCACCTGGGCTTCTGAAACTCAAACAAGCCACAATGTTGGCCCTCTTGGGAAGCAGAAAGAAAAATCACCTTGCCTAGACATTCGCCTACTGTGGAAGGATGTGGAAATGATGATCGATCAGGTTGGACCAGAGACACGAATCGGTGGTTAGGAAAGTAAACTTCTTATATGTTCATAGTTTGGGAACTTTGGGGCAAGCCTGTGTAGCCAACCCGAATACGTCAAAATCCACCTAGGGCCCACCTGTGTGAGAAAAATGAGAACCATTCACCCACAAGGAGTACAGTTTTATGGGCAAGGTTGTCCAATCCTTAAGTTGTTAATAAACCAAACACACTCAAATTTTGCATGATCAATTAGGGGCCCCACAAAATTCAGATGAGTGCCAAGCTCGGCTGGTGGCAATTCACAGGAGGCGTAGATTGATCATAAGGGGTGGGTGGGCATCCCAGGCTGAAACAGCCAAATCATCCATGAAACTTTATGTATTGCATGCATATATTTGTATTTAGGTATTATGTATATTACACACAAGTAAAGCGTGATCTTTGAAGCTAAAGGACTTTTTCTCCTCTCCTCGCAAGATTTTGTGGGCTTTTGTGGTAATTACCCATGCTTCTACCAAGAAGCAACACAAGAAAGAAAACAAGGTTGCAAATGGATCACAACCAAAAACATCCCCTCCACTGACTGGGACCGAGGGGTGCCTCTTCAACCCTTATCGAGTTCTTCGTTGGTATGACTGCTCAGCATTATCCAATAAGAATGATATTAGGCATACAAAGGTGTTCGGGTGTGACCCAACTGGACCCATCCATAGCCAGATTTTTCTGGTGAGGTCCTCAAGACAACTGGGTAATCAGAGGTCGATTCACATTCCTAACTTTACCTCGACATTTTCTAAACTCTTATTCTTTTTCATTTTGTACTTAATTTCAAAATCTTATGCAAAAAATCTTCGGTATAGTTTATATCGAAAAAGTTGAACTACAGCAATTAGTTACAAATCCTTCGAATGTATGCTTTCTTCAAAGTTATCTTTTACTTTGACATTCATTTTTTATTTTAAATTTGTAGTTTTGCTTAAACACTTCTTAGTTTTTCCTTCTATAATCCCTAACTAGTGCATTGTACGGGTTTCTTACTAGTAATAATAACAAAGAAAGAAAGGATGCTTCTCTTTTGAAATGGAATAATGAAAGGATGCTTAACAAGCTCATTAAATTTTAAATTAAAAAAAAAAATAGTTCAGGAGTCCTTGGACACTAGCTGTGTAGGAAATAGTATGACCTCATGAATTATACAGTTAGCTGTCCTATATTCCTAACTAACAGTAACGGAAACGACTCACGGAACCATCCAATTCTGGGAACCTAACACATCTTGCAATTTTGAAATAAAGATATCAGAAACTACTAATCAAGTAAAAAATAAATAAATAAATAAACACGATATAATGAAAGCAAGGAAATAAATTAGTAGCCACAAACCTGAATATTAGGAGCAAATCCACCTTCATCACCAACATTAGTAGCATCTTGACCATATTTCTTCTTAATCACAGCCTGAAAACGAATCAGAGAATCATGTGGTACTCTAGTGCACTTGGGCGGTCAACTGAAGAAACATAATAAACGAGAGAGTAGCTTACCTTTAAATGGTGATATACTTCTACACCCATCTTCATGGCTTCTTTGAAAGTGGAAGCGCCAACAGGAAGGATCATAAACTCCTACAAGATAAAAGAAACAAATGTAGTTGAAGAAACTGCCATAAGCATGATAGAGAACCTCTCATGAACTATGTTGCACGGATACTTCAAAATGGGCAATGTATCGTGTTGTATCATATCCGATACTTCACTTTTTACATACAAAATCCGTGTCCTTGCCGTGTCTATGGCGTGTCCTTATTGTATCCATGCCAAATCTGGTCATCATAGCTCATGACATGATTTTTGAGGCTTCGAGCATTACCTGCATTGCTAATTTATTGCCTGCATGAGATCCTCCATTAATAACATTGAATGCAGGTACAGGCAACACTAGGCTTTTGTTCCCCGCAATGTTGGCTATGTGCTGCATGATAAGTGACAGCAACAACACTTAATGCATTGCATAATCATTTATTCTAAAATGAAAGAATATAGAAAGCTTCATGTACCTGGTAAAGAGGGATTTTCTTCACACAAGCACCTGCCTTACAAACAGCAAGGGATACTGCCAATATAGCATTTGCACCAAGCTGAAGACATAAATAACAGATGAGATGAGTAGCATAGTGGGCACAGTGGGCTACAGCACCACAAAGAAATATCAGAATATGCATCAGAACTCAAGGGACAAGTAGCACACTACCTTTTGTTTGCACCATCCCCACTCATTAACTGTTCCATCAAGTTGTTGCACCATATAGTTATCAATCTCAGTTTGTGCTGTTGGATCCTGTAAAAATGGCATGCCATTGCAAGCGTGATAAGTCAATCCTTTTGCGAAATCTGACACATATTGTTTAACAGGTAGAAAAGATCATTCAAGACAAGTAGAAACAACAAATCTGATATTTCTTTTATATATTAAAATTGTTCTACATACCTTTCCAATTAGTGCTGGCCCAATTATTGCATTGACATTATCTACGGCCTATACACAGTAAAACAACACATTAATTAGGTAATGGACTTATATAAATTTACTCAAAGCATCTTGAAGAGCACCAATTTGAATTTACTTGGAAGGACTAAAACCAATACTATCAATCTATATTCTACACAATCCTTGAACTACTTGGGGTGTGCTAAGAAGAGAAAGCATTCATCAGAAATGAGGGAGGTAACTAAATGAAATGCATTGCCACAGCCTGAATACATTAGAGTGAAGAAAGAGTAAGAGTCAACCAGCAAGAGTGTATCAATGAAATGCTACAAGCTAAAAATAAGAATCAGGATTTACAATAACACTCCTAGAAAATTATTTTCAGAATATACTCTATCCATGATAATTTTAAGAGCATACAGTACAAATAAGAAAATTATCAGCACAGGTGTGAGCACTTTTTTCCCTCAGAAGCACACTGGTCCGATTATCATATCTAATCAAATGGCTTTGAGACAGAAGGAATTTATTGAACCTTATAATGATCACCAAAGATGATCTCTTGAAAAGTTAGTGTTTCCCACTGTGGGCAAGAGGGGGCAATTCAGTGCAAACAGATTTAATCTTCCCAATGCACTTGAATAATAGTGTTTCCTGTTAGATTTTGTGGACTCAATCCATCAGTTGATGTAATAAATTGATTAATTTCTTTATTTATCAATAAAATCATGCTTTACTTTCATGAGATGAATGTTATTTTATTGCTTCATGCACATGACCAATACGTATGACATAATGGTTCATGAGTTGAACCGGGTCCCATTAGTATATTAGATGTGATATATGTGCATGGATGAGATCCACACGCGGGAGATATATGTCACAAATCTTATACTTAAATAGCTTCACAACCAGTAATGAGACTGGGCATCTCATTTGATAAGGTTGCAGCACTTTGATCACTATGAGATAGTGTGATTTGTCTCGATCATCAGAATGTAAGATTCTGGATCAATAGTGTCGGTACATTGGATGTATTGAAGGACCATGAGATGCACCTTATGGTATTCCGTCTCAATAATAAGGTATGCTCTCATAATTCCCTAGCAATAGGCTCTCAATCCTGAGACATTGACGAACTCAAGTTTCTATCTATTCATTTGCTTTGAGTCACCAATGAGTGAGGCCGACTATAGGTTAACACCTCGGTGTCTTGGGTATATGGTAGTAGAACTGTGGGAACGTTGAATGATCAAGATGGAATCTATCTCTATTATCCCCTTGTGCCAATTAATGGATTTGTCATTAATAAGTGCGCACCCATCTCAATTAAGAGTTAATTGGATGGTACTGATGATTACTGTGATTAATTGGGGCTCAAGGATAATAAGATGTGGAACTTAGATTGGAAGAGACGGATTTATTCCAATTGATCCACGGATATTGATAGAGGGGCCTACTTGTGGTAATTGGGAAGTTTAGGGTCTTCATTGTAATTTATTCCTAAGACTGGAGTGCAATTGCATTTATATAGTGGTGTTATTTGCAATTAACTGTGGGCCCGGATTGCACATGAGATGTGGGGTCGCGGTGTTCCAGTTGGAGCCAGCTTTCTAAGGAATCCCTAGTGGTCCCCACGCTAGCCCAAGTTATTGGAAAATACTAATCCGACTCGAACTCTAGAAAGAAAGGATAAGAAAGGAGAAACTTGCTAATTGCTTTGGAAGTGAGACTTCTATTTCAATTAGACAAGGGAGAGATTTGGAAGTCTATAAAATATCCTTGGACGTCCAAAAGACTTCTCCCTCACGCCAAAACCCTTTCGTGCAAGAGTTGCGCGAGTTACTCTCCTCTCCTTTCTTCTAGTTCCTTGGAGTCTCGAGTTGGGATTTTCTCCTGAAGATTCCACCGTTCTTCTTGAGAAAAGAAATCCAATTCGGGGGTCATAGCGTGGAAGGCTAAGAGGTCTTGAAGAAGTCCATTAAAGCACTGCGGGTCTCCAAAGGTATGATCTACTTCTTGCATGTCGTAGGTTATTTTGGATGTTTAGTGCTGGTATAATTTTTACTGTACATGGTCACGAGATTGAGGGTAACGCATCCTGGATTGGGTTTTGGTCTTATGGATAGTTGATCCCTGTGTCAAGTGGGTCAAAAGTTTTGAAAATCTATCCACGAGACCCACCTACTTCCAACAATTGGTATCAAAGCCATACCTCATCTCTAATCATGTTAGATCAGTAATCTTGTTCTAATCTTCGCATGAGATGTGAAGAGGATAGAGCAAGGGCTATGATAGGATCAGTGTTTATTGGGTTTGCTTGCTCTCGTAGTAGATACATGTTTGGAAAGTCACAAAAGGTTTTAATCATAATAGGAGGATGATAAGATGCCATTAAAACATACTGAGATCATTAGAGGTGATTGGGTACAGCAGGAGCCGAATCAGAAAAGAACCCAAATTTCTGGGTTCGTCAGGTCGGTTAGTCAAAGTGACCACTATGGCTATAGAGGTCTGTTGGCTAACCGTAGAGACCAGATCGGCTAGCCGAACCTAGGCAGAATCATCTTGTTCTTGGTCTGAGTTATTGTTTTTTTTTTTTTTTTTTTCGGGGGCGCTGCCCCTTGGAACCCCGCGAGCTGACCGGGCAGCTCGACCCCCGCCGGGGGCGCTGCCCCCGGACCCCCGTTGCGTAGGGGGTCTTGTATCGTGGTGGCAAAATATTTGGCATCTTGTTTTTCTATTGTGGTTTGGCAACCTGGTTTTGTGAGATGCATTGTTGTATGAGATACTAACTTGCAGGTGATAATGTCCTCTCCATATGACCCACATGTTTTTCTTTCCTTTTAATTATTGGTTTATTCGTGGCTAAGTGTAAAGGGCATCATGGTCTCCTTGGTTTCCCGTGAAAGGGCAAGGCATGGTGAATTTCCCTATAGCCCTTTTATTTCCATGTTTAGACTACCATGTAAGTCTCATTATAGAGACATAGGAATTTATGTATTTTTAAAATTTGTAAATTCTGGAAATGTCCGAAACAAAGAAGGAAAGAGAAGTTGGACTCCTAATCAAAGAGTTTGAAGATTACCAAAAGGTGTTTTGGAGATGCCCAAAGAGTTTGAGGAATCCCAAAGTTTTGGAAAGTCTAGAAGTCCAAGAAGTCTTTTCCGCCTGGGTCATGTGGAGGAGAGGACTAGTCTTTTGTTATAGCACTTTCTATTTATGGATGAATGCTTATTTTAGAGTATTTCCATATTTGATCCAAACATAGCAAATTCCAAAATTGGTCAAATCAAATTAATTTTTGGAAAGAGTTCTAATTAGAGTTGGTAGGCCCATGAGATGGATCTATTGGTAACACTAATTTTAGAAACTGGACTTTTCTTAAAATAACTTGACTTGGAACCAATCATTGGTCTTATCATGGGATGAATATATACCTATATTTGATGGACCCATACACCTATAAGGAAATCCTCAACTCTAAAATATTAAGTGGGAGCGGGGCATTTTTATATATATAAAAATCCCCATGGTTTTCCACCATAGGTCCATTGTAAGGAAAGTATTAGCCTCGCGCCATTTTGAGAATGGCCATTCCCCACGGAGGGCTTGTATTTATCTGGATACTAGATATGGATCTCCTATGGATAGTGTTGATGAGACGGGGTGGGAGCCCACTCCCCAAGGAGGAGCTACCCACAACGGTTATCATGCAATGCTAGTTGGTGGGTCACACTTAACTAAAATAATGATGTAGTATCCCTAAGGATTTGCCTCATGTATTTTAGAAACCGAAGCTAATCGGGAGTCATACATTATTTGGTATGAGATACCTAGATTGTAATGAATGAAGGGGATCATGGATAGTTAGTCTTAATCCAAATTTTGACCAACTTTGATCCGCACCAGTCTAGGAGGTATTTGCACTCCCCAAGGAGGCATACCCCGTAAGATTGGGATTCCGATGTATTCTGAATTTTGTGGTTATGAGGATTCCCACATAAATTTGGTAGAATACTAAACCCTAATGTCATTTAAATTCATTAATTGAATGTATGGTTATGTGCTACAGTATTACAAGCATGAATTCGAATACTTTCAATCCACTTGCGACCATCCTCAACCAGAATAAGTTGGTGGGATCCAACTATGTAGACTGGAAACGGAATCTGGATATTGTCCTGACAGCTTCAGGATATAAATATGTCCTTACCAAAAACCCCCTTGAAGAGCCTGGCCCAGATGCATCAGAAGCAGAAAAGGACCTTTACACCAAATGGGCCAAAGACGATGAGATGGCCCGATGTTACATTCTGGCATCCATGTCTAGTGTGCTGCAACATCAACATCAATCTTATAAGACTGCATATGATATGATATCGAATTTAAAGGAGATGTTTGCAGAACAAGGCAGACCTGCTAGGCAGGCAGCCATGAGGGTGCTCATTAGCACCAAGATGGCTGAAGGTACATCAGTACAGGAACACATGTTGAAGATGATGGACTCATTAAATGAGTTAGATGTACTGGGAGCTGTGATTGATGCAGAATCGCAGATTGACATAATCCTTGAGTCACTACCAGAGTCATTCAACAATTTCAAGGTCAATTATAACATGAATAAAATGAATCTGACTCTGGCTGAGCTATCTAGTCAGCTGGTAGCAACTGAAGGGATTATGAAGAAAAAACCAACTGCCTTAATGACAGAAAAGTCAGATGCCAAGTCCAAGCCGAAAGGCAAAGGGCGGAAAGGCAAAAAGAAATCAATTACAAAAGGTCCTAAGGTGGAGAATGGTCCAACTGGTGGCGTGGCTAAAGCTAAGGGTTCAGGGACAAAAGGAAAGTGTTTCCATTGTGGTAAGACAGGACATTGGAAGAGGAATTGTCCAGAATATCTGTCTAAGAAAAAGACCCCAGGTATGATTGAGTCACTTATATCTGAAGTTAGTTTTGCAACTGGTACTTCAGAATCCTGGTGTGTGGATTCCGGGGCAACTAATCACATATGTAATACGTTGCAGGGGTTCAGGGAAACCAGGAGGCTAAGTGATGGAGAAATCATTGTCAACCTAGGATCTGACGCTAAGGCGGAGGTTGTTTCAGTAGGAGTCATTACTTTATGTTTTTCAAATAAGAAATTGGTTTTATCAGAAACATTATATGTACCGTCTTTAAGGCGGAATTTAATTTCAGTTTCTAGTTTGGTGAATAAAGGTTATTCTATTACTTTTGGTACTAAAGTTGTCATAAAGAGGAATGGTACTTTCATGTGTTCTGGCAAGGTAACCAATGGACTTTATTTGTTAACTCCCACGATGTATGAGATACATGATACTGAAACAATTAGTAGATCATCATTAAAGAGAAAGTCACCTTCATCTAATCCAACAAAACTTTGGCACCTGAGGCTAGGTCATATAAACCTTAACAAGATTGAGAGGCTAGTGAAAGATGGTATCTTACCTTCATTGGTGGTAGAATCAATGCCTATTTGTGAGTCCTGTTTGGAAGGTAAAATGACTAAAAGACCCTTTTCAGCTAAGGGTAATAGGGCCAAAGATTTATTGGAATTAGTGCATACTGATGTCTGCGGACCCATTAATGTCAGGGCCAGAGGAGGATATGAGTACTTCATCACTTTCACAGATGATTACTCAAGATATGGTTACATATACCTTATGCACCGCAAGTCCGAAGCTTTTGAAAAGTTCAAAGAATTTCGAGCGGAAGCGGAAAAGCAATTAGGTAAGAGTATCAAGACTCTTCGATCAGATCGAGGAGGGGAATATCTCTCTGCTGATTTTATGGGTTACTTATCAGAAAATGGGATTCTATCCCAGTTGTCTGCTCCTGGTATGCCTCAACAGAATGGAGTAGCAAAAAGAAGGAACCGGACTCTTTTAGATATGATTAGGTCTATGCTGAGTTTCTCAAGATTACCTATATCCTTTTGGGGATATGCTTTGGATACTGCAATGTACATACTAAACCTCGTACCATCTAAGTCTACACCTAAGACTCCCCGGGAATTGTGGTCTGGGCGAAAGCCTAGTCTACAACATTTACACATTTGGGGTTGTCCAGCACACGTGCTCAAGGTTAAGACGGATAAGTTGGAAGCGAAGTCGGAAGTATGCACATTTGTAGGATATCCTAAAGGAACTAAAGGTTGGTTATTCTATAATCCCAGAGAGCAGAAAGTGCTGGTCAGCACCAATGCGGTTTTTCTGGAGGAAGATTATATGATGGACCGGAAATTTTTAGAAAAGGTGATCTTGGAAGAGATTCAGGAGCAATCAATTCCAAATCCAAGTATGACCGGACTTGAGGAAGAACCACCCTTACCAGACCCAGTAGTTACACCAGTACCTCGTCGTAGTGGGAGGATTGTCAGACCCCCTGACAGGTTCTCATTCTTGGGAGAGTCTTATGAAGCAATCCCAAAAGAGCCGGAACAAGATCCCTCTAACTATGATGAAGCAATCAATGACTTAGACTCGGGACGCTGGCAAGATGCTATGAAAGCTGAGATGGAGTCTATGTACTCAAATCAGGTCTGGACACTTGTGGACTTGCCTGCCAATATTAAACCTATTGGGTGCAAGTGGGTCTACAAGAGAAAAAGAGGACCAGATGGAAAAGTGGAGACCTATAAGGCTAGGCTTGTTGCGAAAGGATATACTCAGAAAGAGGGGATCGATTATGAGGAAACCTTCTCGCCAGTAGCCATGCTCAAATCCATCCGGATACTCTTATCCATTGCGGCTCATCTCGATTACGAGATTTGGCAAATGGATGTCAAGACGGCTTTCCTCAACGGCCATCTTGAGGAAGACATCTATATGGTGCAGCCAGACGGTTTTGTAGCTAAAAACCAGGAGCAAAAAGTTTGCAAACTGCAGAAGTCTATTTATGGACTGAAGCAGGCATCCCGAAGCTGGAATATCCGTTTTGACCAGGCAATCAAGTCATTTGGTTTTTGTCAAAATCCGGATGAGTCATGTGTGTACATGAAAAGTGAAGGTGACAGGGTAGTTTTTCTGGTTTTATATGTCGATGACATCCTTCTCCTCAGGAAAGATATAGGAATGTTGTCAACGGTAAAAGTTTGGTTAGCCAAGACTTTTGATATGAAAGACTTGGGAGAAGCTAGTTACATCCTAGGGATCAAACTCTATCGAGACCGGAAAAATAAGATGATTGGCTTATCCCAAGCTGCATACATAGATAAGGTGCTAGTACGATTTGCAATGCAAGACTCCAAGAAGGGTATCACACCTTTCAGGCATGGAGTGCACCTTTCCAAGGATCAGTGTCCTAAAACACCCGAGGAAAAGGAGCAAATGAGGTCGATACCATACGCTTCGGCTGTTGGTAGCCTCATGTATGCTATGTTATGTACTAGACCAAATATCTGTTATGTAGTGGGCCTAGTCAGCAGATATCAATCTAATCCAGGACCTGAACATTGGACTGCTGTAAAATGTATTCTCAAATACTTGAGAAGGACTAGAGATTACATGTTGATTTATAGCAGTGATGAGTTGATTCCAGTCGGATACACAGATTCTGACTTTATGTCAGATAAGGATTCTAGGAAATCCACCTCTGGTTATGTATTTATGCTTGGAGGCGGAGCTATCAGCTGGAGGAGTATAAAACAAGAATGTACCGCTGATTCAACCTCGGAAGCTGAATATGTAGCAGCTTGTGAAGCAGCTAAGGAAGCAGTGTGGCTTAAAAGATTCCTTTTGGAACTTGGGGTGGAAACTTTGGCACGACAGCCACTCACAGTTTACTGTGACAGCAGCGGGGCAGTCGCTCAGTCAAAGGAACCCAGAAGCCATAAAAGCCAAAAGCATGTACAGAGGAAGTATCATTTAGTCAGAGAGATTGTGCAGAGAGGTGATATTGCTATTACCAAGATAGCCTCTGCAGACAATTTGGCAGATCCCTTTACTAAGCCTTTGACTACCAAAGTCTTTGAGCAACACGTAGAAGGGATGGGCATGAGATGCAACCCTGACTGGCATTGAGCCCCAAGTGGGAGATTGTTAGATTTTGTGGACTCAATCCATCAGTTGATGTAATAAATTGATTAATTTCTTTATTTATCAATAAAATCATGCTTTACTTTCATGAGATGAATGTTATTTTATTGCTTCATGCACATGACCAATACGTATGACATAATGGTTCATGAGTTGAACCGGGTCCCATTAGTATATTAGATGTGATATATGTGCATGGATGAGATCCACACGCGGGAGATATATGTCACAAATCTTATACTTAAATAGCTTCACAACCAGTAATGAGACTGGGCATCTCATTTGATAAGGTTGCAGCACTTTGATCACTATGAGATAGTGTGATTTGTCTCGATCATCAGAATGTAAGATTCTGGATCAATAGTGTCGGTACATTGGATGTATTGAAGGACCATGAGATGCACCTTATGGTATTCCGTCTTAATAATAAGGTATGCTCTCATAATTCCCTAACAATAGGCTCTCAATCCTGAGACATTGACGAACTCAAGTTTCTATCTATTCATTTGCTTTGAGTCACCAATGAGTGAGGCCGACTATAGGTTAACACCTCGGTGTCTTGGGTATATGGTAGTAGAACTGTGGGAACGTTGAATGATCAAGATGGAATCTATCTCTATTATCCCCTTGTGCCAATTAATGGATTTGTCATTAATAAGTGCGCACCCATCTCAATTAAGAGTTAATTGGATGGTACTGATGATTACTGTGATTAATTGGGGCTCAAGGATAATAAGATGTGGAACTTAGATTGGAAGAGACAGATTTATTCCAATTGATCCACGGATATTGATAGAGGGGCCTACTTGTGGTAATTGGGAAGTTTAGGGTCTTCATTGTAATTTATTCCTAAGACTGGAGTGCAATTGCATTTATATAGTGGTGTTATTTGCAATTAACTGTGGGCCCGGATTGCACATGAGATGTGGGGTCGCGGTGTTCCAGTTGGAGCCAGCTTTCTAAGGAATCCCTAGTGGTCCCCACGCTAGCCCAAGTTATTGGAAAATACTAATCCGACTCGAACTCTAGAAAGAAAGGATAAGAAAGGAGAAACTTGCTAATTGCTTTGGAAGTGAGACTTCTATTTCAATTAGACAAGGGAGAGATTTGGAAGTCTATAAAATATCCTTAGACGTCCAAAAGACTTCTCCCTCACGCCAAAACCCTTTCGTGCAAGAGTTGCGCGAGTTACTCTCCTCTCCTTTCTTCTAGTTCCTTGGAGTCTCGAGTTGGGATTTTCTCCTGAAGATTCCACCGTTCTTCTTGAGAAAAGAAATCCAATTCGGGGGTCATAGCGTGGAAGGCTAAGAGGTCTTGAAGAAGTCCATTAAAGCACTGCGGGTCTCCAAAGGTATGATCTACTTCTTGCATGTCGTAGGTTATTTTGGATGTTTAGTGCTGGTATAATTTTTACTGTACATGGTCACGAGATTGAGGGACCCACCTACTTCCAACATTTCCCACTGTGAGAAGAGGGGGGATACCATGCCAAGAGGTTTAATCTTCACAATGCTTTAACCGTATAGAATTGTGTAGCTTAACAAATAAATAAACCAATCATCTGTTTTAATCAGCCGTTTACACAAAGCATTTGGTGAAATTTCCATTGACATTTCTGGGATTTAGTGCAGTTTGTGTCTTCAGTTGGGAGAAAATCAGATTTCATGGTGTGTTAGGAAGTCGGTAGACAATGGGTTGAATGAACAATAGCTATGCTAGTACTCATGATGTTCTGTGGTCAAGTTGAATGAATGGAATTACAGAATTTTCAAGAACAGAGAGACAATGTCGGCCATTGCCTTTTGTAATTCTAAAATTAGTTTGACTCATGGTTAATGTACTGGAAAATCAGGTTATAAATTATTAGATTTTATTACCAGAAATTCTGAGGCAATCATATAAGGAGAACTGAGCCAATAGCATAGTTGCTAGGTCCTCACTGTTAGAAATATGAAGTTGGAGTTTTGGGTTTGAGTCACATTAACAATTATTAAATAAAAAAAAAACAAGGAACAGTTCTTAAAGGTAAACTCCAGCCAAAAATTAAAAAGGTCTATGTCAATGGCACAGCCAAAGATAAACAAGTTTTAGCAAAGGTTGCTCTTTTCGATCTTTAATACATAACATGGCTCATATTCATTAAAAAAAAAAAAACCGTACCATGACTCAATAAGGCAGTTCTTCACAATGAAAAGGAAATGTTCTTTATTCACAGGAAATAATTTTAGGAAATTTAGTTATTGAAGCTGATTAACTAAATATCACATCAGAATGAAAAAAAAATCTTAGAGAGAGACATTAAAATCCTTTTTTTTTTGGCCAAGAATGTTCATATATATAGAAGTGCAAGTAGGATGGTATCTTCTTTGACAAAAAGTTGGGTGATTTATTGGCTAGGAATCAGTAATATGAACAATTTTGAGAATCAACACCTGATATAACTTTCTTTTTCTGGGTGGAGTTTTCTGTAATTACATATTTCATGGATCATATTTCCCTCAAATAGTAGCTCTTTTGTGTTATTTTTTTATATATGTGAAATTAATGTTGCTAAAAAGCTTTATTCTTCATTTGATTGGAAAACATAAAGAGGAAGTATTTCTTACCTTGAGGACACCTTTGCCAAGATAGTCTGATCCACCATCCCTTAGTTCCAAGGCCTCGTATATGCCTTTAAAAAGAGACATTTGCAGCATGTATAAGCACTCAATGAGAACAGTACTAATGGACACACGCATGCACACAAATGTGCACACACAACACAATTTAAAATATGAAAGACCAAGAATTTTATATGCATTTATATTGGTATCACTTTATAAACACATGTGAGAACTTCAATAAACAAAATACAGAGATTTATTCTTATAAATATGTTTTTATACATTTTATGAATTTAGAGTCCATAAGGTTTTGAAGGCATTACAGTTGCATTAGTTCATATCGCATTGTAGCACTCCTTTCTAATAACAGTATAGATTTTTTTGTAATGATAATAGTAAATTTCATTAAATAGCAAACAACACTATACATACATCAGAGAACCAAAGAGCAAGGTAACGAAAACCAAACACCTACTCTAGAAAAAAAAAGAAACAAAGTAGAAAGATGTAAAAGCACAAAGAAGGACAATAGTAGAACATTTGACATCAAGAATTAAAGAATTTATCGTATTTTTTTTCTTGCATGAACTTATCATGACTAGAGAGGGAAAAAAATGCGCCTTTAACCAAACAATTCTTTTTGGGCAATTCAGTTTGATAGATAAGGTGGACAATCACAACAATGTCATTTTATAATAGTAACTTGTACTAATAACCAAATCATGAAAAAATAATCCAAACATAGCCCTGTTCACTGATATTATACAATAAGCCTTTAATTTTAACTTGTACTAACTTGCAATTTCGCATAAAGTAAATTTGCGATTTCTCATAGAAAGTAGCATTGCGATTTCGGAAAATCTCTGATTACCTGGGTACTCCTATAAGAAAGTTGTGGGAATAGCTAAAAACCCTTATATTATATCTCAAGATCAGATCCATTGTTCCTCTATTGTGCACGGTTCAGGAACCACAAACTAATACATAAACTACACTGATTTGACCGCAAAACCTATCAAATGAACATCAAACTAGGGAAAAGAAAAATAAAATTTGAGTAAAAAATGATGAAACATTCATGATCCAACTGAGTTTACAAACTTCAAAAAGGCCAGTCACAGAACTAAATCAGATGAACGTCTCTCTTACCTGTCGAAGCACCACTCGGTACGGCAGCCCTACATTGACAACCATCACTGAGAACAACATCCACCTGGAAATCAAAACGGAAAAGATCAAACCAAAGTTTGAGAGATATGTTCATCAAACAGGAGAAACAGCACGATCCAAAGCTCATGTTAGATCGATGAACCAATCGATCGAGAAAGCATTCCAGTCAAAGAAGGGGAATTCCATAGCAGATTCGCAGATATCCGAAATCGAAGATGTAAACAGAACCGCAGAAGAGAAAAGATTGCAGATCGAAGAAGAAGAAGAAGAAGATGAAGAAGATGATGATAAGGAGGAGGAGGAAATGACCAAATGACCACCTCAACAGTAGGGTTTCCACGGCTATCGAAGATCTGCCTCGCTTTAATGAACTTGATCGACGCCATTTTTTCTCTCGAAGCTTTCTCTGCAAATGGTGGGAGGAAGGAGGAGGTACTTCACCCAAGTAAATCGTATTGGCCGTTGGTTCTATCTTTTTTTCGTGTATTGGATTAGACCGACGGTACAGATGAAGTAATCAGTAATGAGTGTTTTCTTGGTCGTCACGAGAGATAAGGGGGCGCCGCGTGATAAAGCAGCGGACTCGACTCGAGAATCAAAGAGATACGATGAAATTAAAAATCCCGTGGGCAGGACTGATTGCGCAAACTGAAAACCCATCGCACCAGGTTCGGCACGACACGTTCACGAGTGGCAGGTAGAAAAGAGCAGATACGTAGGTCTCATGAGCCTCTCGGGACGATCTGTATGTAACGAGATATATATATATATATATACACTTTTACATTTTCAGTATTTTGGGTAAGCAGTTGCAACAGGATGCACATTCTGTTTTTAGAGTACAAGTGGTAGAAAGGATTGACCGTGGGGGGGGGGGGGGGGGGGGGGGGGGGGGGGTGGGGGGCGGCCATTACCACTGTGCAAGTTTTGTTGGAGGCCAAGGGGCTGATGATCTATCAAATCAAATTCATAGATAGTAGATGATGTGCAGTAATTGTGTTAAAGGTGTAAGTTTCATATATCTAAAACCACAGGCGATATCTCAAAAAATCCCCTTAAAAATAGGATAAACAATTGAGGACCTAAAAAGCATGTGATATTGGTGGAGAACCTCTCTCAAAAATTTTAATTTTTATTTCTTATCTTGCCCCTACATATGTTGACGTCAACAAAAACCAAAAACTCTAAATCGCTTTACCCAATTTGACAAAAAGAGTGCAAGGAAAAAGGAAGATAAAGAAGAACATATATGAAAATCGCGGTATTAGTCAATCCAAAAAACCAATATGGTATCGGTATTAGGGTTGTCAAAGGGCCGGGCCCGGGCCGGGCTGGGGTAAGCCCTTATCCTACCCTCACATGTGCGGGCCGGGCCTAACTGAGCAAAGGCCCTCAACATTTACAGCGGGCTTATAATTTTTAGGCCCTTACCCAGCCCTCAAGGGTTAGGGCCGGGCCAGGGCCAAAAGATAATAAATCTTTTCTAATGCGACAACTTAAGCCACTACCACAAACAAACCTTATACAAACCCTCCTCCTTTGTCCGGGCTGGGGGACCGGCACTGCAATGCAAAAGGCAGCATGGCGGAGTTAAAAACTTTTTTTTAAGGCATTGGTGGTGGTATAAAATTATTTTTACAATATAAAACATAAGGTAGATAATAATAATTCTATAAATGATAATAAATATATAACAAATAACAATAATTCTTTATTTAATTACTTAATCTACTTTTAGAACATCTAAAAGATCATCGAATGTATTACTATCATTGTCTTGCTGCGTACATATCCAATCTTGTGTGTAAATTAAGGCTTCTACAGTCTCAGATTTTAAACAACTCCTATATTGATCAAGTACTCTTCCTCCCGTACTAAATGCTGATTCAGAAGCAACTGTAGAAACAGGAATTGCTAAAATGTCACAAGCCATTCTGGAGATAATTGGATATTTTGTTGAATTAACTTTCCACTAATCCAATATATTGAAAATTTCAGATTTATCCCTTGGCTCCTCCAAATAACAATCTAATTCCGATTTTTCGTCTACAACTGCCTGAGTCATTTGTTCCTCAAAAGCTAAAAAATCATCTTCAAACTCATTAGATTTTTTTACCAAATTAACCTCATCCACATTTGACAATGTTTTGGTAGGTGCATCACATATTGTAGAATACTCTTTATAGAGATTTCTAAATAGTTTAAGAGTTTCAGCTCGACGAATACCTGCCTCTTCATTCGATCCATATAGCTTTCTTAAAGCATACTCTAAATACAACAACTTACGTTGAGGATCAAGGAGAATGACCATTTCAAATAGTTTATTATAATGCTGCCAATATTTATCAAATTTCTCCTTCATTTTTCTAGCCGTATTTCTAGAAAAAATATCTACACTATCTAACTTTTGTACCAATAAAATATGTATTTTAATCACTTCTGGTAAAAATAAATGAATAGATGGGTATTTACTTCCTGAAAACTTTAAAGTAGCTTTATAAAAACTCTTCAAAAACTCACATATTATATTAGCTCTTTCCCACTATTCCTCTGAAGGAATGTTCTTGTAGTTTGAGTCTTCTAACCCTAGTGAATTGAAGACTTCTCTAAATATTAATGCACACTCTAACATTGAGTAGGTGGAGTTCCATCTAGTTGGAACATCAATAGGTAACCCCCTAGTGCTACTTAGCCCTAATTCATTAGCCATCTCACGGAACTTACATACACGAGTTGTTGAATTTTTAATGAATTTCAATGTGTCCCTAATATTTTGAATTGTAGAGGATATTTCTTTCAACCCATCTTGCACAATAAGGTTGAGAATATGTGCTGTATAACGCATATGAAACAAGCAACCATTCAATGGCAGACCATCCTTTTTTTTTGTAAGATGATTTTTAAGCGTCCTTACCATAACAGCATTTGTAGTGCAATTATCTAAAGTTAAACAAAATATTCTATCATCAATTTTCCATTTTATTAAATTATTTTTAATAGTTTCAGCTAAGACTAACCCAGTGTGGGGCGGATCAACATTAACAAAGTTAATTATATACTTGTATAACTTCCAATGAGAATCAATAAAATTTGCAGTAATAGACATATATCCTATTGTCTGATTTGACGTCCACATATCAGATGTGAGACTAATCTTTGATGATATACCATCAATTAATTGAGAAATTTTGAGTTTCTCTTGTTTGTAAATTTCAATACAATCTGATTTCACTGTGTTACGTGACACCACTTTAAATTGAGGTTGTAAAATTTTACAAAATTCAATAAAAACTTCATGTGTTACAACATTAAATGGATATTCATGTAAAATGATCATTCTTTCAAGTGTATCTCTACATTGTTTTTGATCAAATTTATAGATACCTAAAGTATCATTGGATGTCGTAAAAGCCGATGTCAATACTGATTGGTTTGTTTCACGTCTAGGTCTTTTGGGACATGATTCCTTAAAGTGTCTAGTTATGTGGGTAATTCCATTTCTATCACTATTATTTAGCTGTTTCTTACAATATTTACACTCAGCAACACGACATTCTTTTTGAGTTCCATCTTTTTGTTTTTTTAAAACATTTAGTTGCTTAAAATGACCCCAAATTTCTGATCTTTTTGAGTTCTTTTTCGAAGGTTCTAAAATAGATATTGTGTTAGATGAAACCGGCACAGAAGAGGGTGTGGAAGATGAGGAAGAGGGAGGTTGAAAGGGCACATCATGGGTAGTTGCATCCACCTCAATGGGAATGGGTTCATGAATGCTATCATTAACAACATTACGAGTAGACATTGTTGACAAACCAATCTTAGATAAAAACTCTAATTAAGATAAATAAACAGTATTAAACTAAAAAAGAGAAGTAAAAACAGTGAGTTGGAAGATAATGCCTGATTAGTGGCACTAGTAATTTTGCTGATTGATGGCACTATTTATTTTAATTTTGTTGCCTATGTGTATCTGCAAAAGAAAATAAAAACAAAGACACATAATTTGTAAATGAATTAATGCAGTCCATACAAATCAATTAATGTAAATCAATTTGTAAATCATAATTTGTAAATCAATTAATTTTACATCATAATTTGTAAAATGCCTATGCCTATGCTGATCTCTCTCTTTCCCTCTCATCCCCCTTTTCTTTTTCCCTCACCTGATCTCTCTGTTTCTCTCTCACTCTTGATCGCCCATTCGCCCGCCCCCTTTTCTTTTCTCCCTCACCTGATCTCTCTCTTTCCCTCTCATCCCCTTTTTCTTTTTCCCTCACCTGATATCTCTGTTTCTCTCTCACTCTTGATCGCCCATTCGCCTGCCCCCTTTTTCTTTTCTCCTTCACCTGATCTCTCTCTTTCCCTCTCATCCCCCTTTTCTTTTTCCCTCACCTGATCTCTCTGTTTCTCTCTCACTCTTGATTGCCCATTCGCCTGCCCCCTTTTCTTTTCTCCCTCACCTGATCTCTCTCTTTCCCTCTCATCCCCCTTTTCTTTTTCCCTCACCTGATCTCTCTGTTTCTCTCTCACTCTTGATCGCCCATTTGCCCACCCCCTTTTTTTTTTTCTCCCTCACCTGATCTCTCTGTTTCTCTCTCACTCTTGATCGCCCATTTGCCCGCCCCCTTTTCTTTTCTCCCTCACCTGATCTCTCTCTTTCCCTCTCATCCCCCTTTTCTTTTTCCCCCACCTTATCTCTCTGTTTCTCTCTCACTCTTGATTGCCCATTCGCCCGCCCCCTTTTCTTTTCTCCCTCACCTGATCTCTCTGTTTCTCTCTCATTCCTGATCCGATGGCTCTCTCTCACTCCCGATCTGCTCTCTCTCACTCCCGATCTGCGCTCTCTTTCTCTCAGTCGTCGCTTGCTGGTTTTTTCTCTCTCACTCCCGATCTGCTCTCTTTCACTCCCGATCTGCTCCCTCTTTCTCTCGGTCGTCGCTAGTTGGGATCTGCTCTCTCACTCCCGATCTGCTCTCTCTTTTTCTCTCTCACTCCCGATCTGCTCTGGGTCTGCTATTTGCTCTCTCTTTCTCTCAGTCGTCGCTAGGTGGGTTCTGCTCTCTCTCACTCCCGATCTGCTCTGGGTTCTCTCTGCTATTTGCTCTCTCTCTCTCAGTCGATCTCTCTCTGCTCTCTCTCTCAGTCGATCTCTCTCTCTGCTCTCTGCTCTCTGCTCTCTCTCGGTCTTTCTCTCAGTCATTCTTTCTCTCTCCTCTCTCTCTCAGTCGATCTCTTTCTTTGCTTTCTGCTCTCTCTTTCTCTCAGTCATCTCACCTTCTCTCAGTCTCTCTCTCGGTCACTCTGCTCTTAGTCTATCCACAGCTAAACAAAACCAGAAAAAAGTGGAGATGGGGGAAGATAACCTTACCGACGCCACTAAACCACCATAGGAGGAAGAAACGAGAGGAAAATATTAGAGCTGAGTGTCAATACATAGCAGGAACGAGAAGATGAAAACGAGAGGAAAAAGGTGATGCTGTGCGGCGTTCTTGAGAGTGGGCTTTGTCGATAACTGATGAGAGGGAGCTATTTATCAAAAATGACAGTTAGGGTTTAGCGTTTAAAAGACTAAAATGCCCCTCAAATCTGATTGTTTTTTGACTGTTGTGTGGGCATTTTGATAATTTCTCACAAAATGCAAAGTGGAAAATATTTATATTTTATATTTTATATTAAATTTTAATAAAAAACGGGCCGGGCCGGGCCCCCTCGGGCCTGATTTGTCAAATTTAAGCCCAGCCCTCTAGATGCGGGCTTTTAAAAAAAAAAGCCCTACCCTACCCTCGGACTTTAGATAAAAAAAAAGCCCTCATTTTGAGTGCTTTTGCGGGCCAGGCTGGGCCGGGCCCCCTCTCTAGAGGGCCGGATTGACAGCCCTAATCGGTATCAATTATGGTTCGCTGTCTGTCACAGTATGATTTTTTTTATCCAAAAAAATTGAAAAAATATCCAAAAAATCCAAAATATTAGAAAAGACTGGAAAACAATATATTTTTTTTCATTAGTAACAAGTATAAATAAAAATATCGTTCCCCCTAAGTTATGATATCCTATATCGTTGTCTTTGTCTAAAATTGTAATTTTTTTTGGTAAGAACCATAATTATGACTTATGAAATATAAACTATCTATTAATGTAAAACTTTAGAGAATATAGTTTATTTATATTTGATATGTAGTGGTTGTACTTGTATCTTATATAGTATATAACTATATACTATACTCCTATCATGATTTATCAATTATCATTTATCAAATATCAATTCATCACTCAATTATCAAGCAAGTTGTGAAATTCAAAAACATGAACATTAACATAGCATATGACATAATGACAGTAAAATAAATCATAAAGCAGTTGGAGAGAATGAAGGCACACCATAATTCCAAGTGGAGTGTCGCCCAGGCTTGAAATCATCACTATCATCATTACTTCTTCTTTGGTATGGGTTATAATAATATGATCCAAACTCTTTTATTGCACTCCCATACCCTCAGCCATATTGATATTATTGCTAAAGAGCGGAGATCCTTTTATAGTATGATTAGCTATCTACAATAGATTGGGATGACTAGGGCCCCATATTTAAATTAAAAAATTCATGAGGAATAAAAATAGCTTGTTGGGGCTTATGTCGGATCATTCCTTACTCATACCACGGTTGTGACAGGGGAACTAGAGGCAGCTGAGTTGGCTAATGAGGGTTATATCCATACATAGTTTGCTGTTGTCCAACATTGCCCACAGAAGTACCCTCCCCCCTCCTTGAATGATGCTACTACCAATTTCTATCTCAGTTTGTGAGACATATCTTATATAACCACAATGGAGATATAAGTCTGTAGCACCAGAAAGATGTTCAATTGTCTCATATATTGTTGGCTTATTATCTTCATAGTAACCATCAGTCCCAAGAGAATCAAGAGGAATTGCTATTGATAAGGAAGATGTAGAGATACTCGACTCACTCTCCTCACCCACCTCCTTTCCTCTTGCCTCTGTAGGATCAACCATAATACCCATCTGTTGCTATGCCAAATTAATCTCTTATAATTTTTCAAAGGCTTTCATTGGCTCAAACTTCTTCCTAGTCAAGTCTTCAACCATCTCCGCTAGCTCTGGATCTTTATCTAATAATGGCTCTTCTACCTCCTCTAGCCATTCACCTAACAAATTATCTTCAGCCAAAAAAATATAGTCTAAATTAATTGGGCAAAAGTAATCTTGTTGATCCTCAAATGCTCTTATTCTTCGATTTCGATTGCGGAGCTTGAGGTTATAGTGAATGTAGACCAATTTGTTCAAATTATCTATCGTGATTTTATTTCTTATTTTTGTATGAATAAAAGCAAAGGTGCTCCAATTTCTTTCCCAATTTGACGATGATGTAGTTCGACTAAGGACTTTAATTGCAATCGTCCTTAATGCTAGAGCACACTCCCCATAATTCAACCGCCATTCAGCTGAAAATAAAAGAAAATAAGATTAAACATTCAAGTTCTGAGTTTTTGAATAATGAAAATATAATTTACTATTTAGTTTTTACAATCCTTATCAGGATATGTCTGCGTGATAATTTTTCAAGCAATGGTGGTGCCAAAACTTCCCATATCTTCATTATATACATCAGTCTAATAACATTAAAGAAGAAAAAGAATTATCAACTGTTATAAATGAATAATGATATAAATTAAATTGAAGAAAATAAAAAACACCATATAAAATATATACTTTTTAATTTACTTACTTAGTTTGTTGCCTTAATTGCCTCATCGGCGTCAGTTACTAGTTTTTCAATAACATTTTTCATCCCCACTAGAATTTCATTAGTTATATTTCAATCCAAAGAATTATATCTAAATTGTGGATTGAGAAAGTAACATATTAAATATAAAAATTTAAGTGAATAATGTGTTAAGAAATAAGAAGAATTTGATACAATGATGAATGTCAACAAGAAATCAGTCTCCACTTAGCAGTAGTGTGTAAGTCATGATGCAATTGATGCGCCCAACGATCGTCGATAATCTTCCAATATTTGGTATAATAGTTTCAATAGCCATCTTTGCTCTGTCCGTGGCCTCATGTAAAGAGCCTATAGTTGGCTTATTAGTACCATCAACCAATCGAAGAACTTTTATTAGATGCTCAAGAATATTTAAGTAATTTTTAACATGAAGCCAAATCTTATTGGACTCAATGGTCTTGCATACTTCTTTTGTTAGGGAAGTTGGCTGCTTTTCTCATTTAGAATTCATCCATTCATCGGATTTGATGAGTTGGAGAAGCCCTCTCTATACTTGTAAATATTCTTGATGGCTATAAAGTGGGTGGCAAATTGAGTAATGCCAGGCCGTAGTAGTTAATAATTGTTTGTAAATTTTTCATCATTGAAACAAGTCTATAAGACTGGTAGAAGAAATTAGTGATTTTTTTCATCTTTTCAATCACTTATTTCATGACTTTTCCTTTGGCAATTTCGTTAAGTATCAAGTCTATGCAATGTGCTACACATGGTGACAAAAAAATATTTGCCCTCTATTGCATAAGCAACATTCCTGCTTTCTTCATGTTTGTAGCATTATTGGTAACAACTTAAACTACACAATCTATCCTAATATCATTAATCACTTCATTAAACAATTTATTGATGTCTTTAGCATATTTTTCCAAAGGGCAATAAACTAGAAAATTCAAGAGATGATGTTTCGTGAGGGTTGTCCACCCATCACACAATAGTGTGCAGCCCCCTTCTTTCCAAATCCTCCTAAAAGTCTCCACCCAAAGCTGTAACTCCTTATATTCTTTTCTAATACAGAGATGACCAATCTCATATGGGGTAGGTGCCTTTATACTAGGACCATGTTCCACTATTGCATCTAACATGGTGGTAAAAGAAGGAGAGTTTGCCTTATGTGGTGGAATGGTCACATCTAAAAAGAACTTTTCAGCAGTTCTTACCAAATTTTCTCGTACTTTATTAAATTTTCCCTTCAGTGCTTTTATAATCCTAGGTTACTTGGCATTTGGTTTTCTATATGCAAATAGGTTTGTTGGACCCACTACACCTGGCCTACAAGGTTGTGTGGTTGTCTTTGACTAAATGCTTAATGCAAAGCTCCTCTCCTAGATCCAGATAAGCCACTCTCATCATATTGGCCACCTCTTATGGTTGCCTCATATTGCATCCTTCTTCTCTCCTCCTCATCCTGAAATGACCTTAAACTTTCTTTTCTAGCCCTCCTTAAATTTGAATCCTCATCATCGTCGAAGGAAATAATATTTCCCTCCCTAGACCCAAAAACTTCTTCTCTACATGCTTCAAATTCCTCCTCTTTTCTTTTCTCTTTGACAACCTTTTTCTATTTTCCTACATCCAACAAGTTTTGTATTTCTTTTTTTTCATTAGGTGACACCTGAGGACACTTTGCCACTTGGTCTTGCCTATGAGTCAAGTGTTGCTTCAATCTAATTATCCTTTCATTTATATTTTTTTGGCAATAATTACATTTAATCTTATATTTACTCCCAGCTTCTTCACAATGGTTCCATATCGGATCACCGTCATGCACCATTTTAATCTAATTTCTTCAAAACAAAAGAACAGATGGCACAAGTTATAACATTTGAACTAAGATCCAAAATAGAATAGAAACAAGGAAATTAATACATTTATGTAAAGCATTTGGAATCTCAAAATGGCACATTCTAAATGATACATTAATTACTTAATTTTCCTAATTGCATATTTTAACAATCCAAAAATAAATTTAGAAATATAAAAAATATTGACATGTCACATAATCACATAAATGATAAGACAACCGTAAAAAAATTGGCATATGTGAAGTATACAATGATTATATAGAATTAGGAAATTACATTTATAGTGAAAATCTAAATATATAATAGTTTAATATTAAATTATTAGAAAATTAGAAAATAAATTTAAAAATATAAAATAATTACATAAAAGAACAATAAAAAAGTAATCTTACATAAAGTATACAAAGATTATGCTAACTTAAACAAAAATTGTAGTGAAATTCTCAAAATATTCTTTTTAAATATTAAATTATTGCTTCATACAAAAAGATAAATTTTGAAAATATAAAACTATTTACATAATATTTTGAAAAAAACAAAAACTTATCATATTCCTATCATATATGAAGTATACAATAAAATAACAAAATTGTGGTTAAATCCTCAAAAATTTTATTTTAATATTAAAATATTCAAAAATCCGAAAATAAATAAACATAAAAAGTCGACATCTTGTAAATCTATGTATTCTGCTACTAAATTTATCAAACTTGCTTCATAAAATTATGTATTTGTATACTAATAAAATTAAAAATAACACTTACTAGTCCTTTCATATTAAAAAAATTCTAAATCTCAAAAAAAGTTAAAGGCCTAAATTTTTGAAATACCAAATAATAGATCCACACTCACAAATCACAATGTATAAAAATCCATAAAAAAAAATAAGGGGAATCAACATCATGGATCATTTACTAAACATATATTAAAAAAAACACAAGAAATATAATTTACTTACCTTTGGAAATATTTGTTGTTGATTTTCTTAGACCAAATCTATCAAAATAATTGATTTTGTGAAGTGTTTGGAAGCTAATGGAGGAGGAGCAACAGCTAGGGCATCTTTGGAAAGGAGAAGATGAGTAAAGAGAGAGAAAGAGGAGAAAAATTAGGGTTTTTGAGGCTTTTATAATATATCGGCCGATATTTAAAATATCGACCGATATATCGTTTCTGCCAATATTTTGAAAAAACGGCCAATATATCGCAATATTTTAGCGTACCGTTACCGATACAGTTCCACAACAATATATCATATCGGTATCGGCCGTTTTTTTTAATCCATGGAGAATAAGGAGAAAAATGAGAATCTATGCAGAAATCTATCGATTTCTCACCTAAAAACAGAGGTAAAACATTTTTTTTCTCATCCTCACTCCCATTTCCATGTTTTTTAAGACTCCATTTTGAGAAAACTTCAAATCCACTCTTCTTGCAACTCAGTTTTCTTCATGTTGGAAATATAGCTACAGAAACTTGGGGCTACTGTAAAAACAGAGATATAGCCCCTGATTCCTCTGTCTTATATTTTTTATATAAAGCTTTCCAGAGTTTGTTTGCAGATCAAGACTCAGAATACAAATTATAGATATTATCTGTAACCAAGTTCAGCATGTGGCTCTTGCACAAGTAATCATTCTCTTTCCATTTTTTTCGTGCAACTGGGCCACCTGGACTTTCTTCACGATCAAGGCATGGTTTGGAAAACACATATGTAATGTTTAGAGAGGTAAGCAGAAATAATACTTTCTACTACCAACGACGAAAGTTAGATGTGTAAAAATTGTCTAGGCGAACCAGATCCTATTGCATGAATTTAATCACAGATGTAGCCATGCCTACTCGTCTTAAAATTGTTGGAAATATAGCTACAAAATTTTGGGGCTACTGTAAAAACAGATATACATAACAAATATATTGATGCACAGGAAAGCAGCATTAACTGTTGGCGAAGTATTGTCAAAGATCATCAATCCGCCAAGGCACAACATCAGACATTTTCTTTACGACGAGTTCTACCCCTTGGTAGTGAACTCAGATATGAAGGGATTTAGTGGCAACTACCCCTAGGATACAATGGCCCCACAAATGTGGATCTACGTTGGTCGCACACCAAGAATAGATTGGACTTCAACAGATAAAGGATGCACAGAAGTTACAAGGTAATCAAAAAAAGAGAAGGAGAAGAGTTTGAGTAGTATTTATTCTTTAACAACCCCATCAATTTTATAATTTAAAAACTTCTTATTTGGGTCATTAGTGTAGTAATAAACCCACAACATTTAAACTCAATTAAGGATGACGTTTAAAACATTAAAAATGAAATTTAAAAATTGAATTTGAAATTTTTGTAAAAGTGAAACAATTTCTATATCAGAATATGGGTCCCCCAAGGTAGGTCGGGTTGGGATTTGCACCCTCTGCGTGCAATGATCACACAGGATGTGCATCGCAGACAAATGCCCAGTTAAAAGGGTTTCCGGATCCAACCCCCAGGGCTAAGCCCAACTTGTGCGCGCTCATTGGGCTTGTGGTAAAAGAGCCCAAAAGATCTTATATAGTGCTCAAATGTTTTGTACTTTTCCAATGTGGGACTTTTGCGAATACACTAAGTTCTCTTTTGCTTTTGGCAAAGAAGACAAACAAAGGGAAATGAAGAAATTTTTTGAAACACATTACATTAATAATCCACCCCTATTTCAAAATATTTACTGAGCATTCCACTGGTAGGGTGATAAAGTTTGAACCTCATTGTCATGTCATATATTCAAACCTTTAAGAGTTAAAGTGACCAAAGTCTTGAACTTCTAACTCTTTATATCAATTCAAAGTATAACAAGTAAACAGTTGAAATCCATAGGTCAGCACTTTACAGACATGTGCTTATATCCGAGATTTCATGAGTACTCTAGTGAACTTGCCTAGATTCTCATAGAAAGCGGCCTCACTTTTACACTCATATGGGTGATTTTATAAGAATGCTCCTGCAGCTGTATACGCTACAAGAAATTGCATCTTTCCCGGCATTTTTTTCCGACAAAAAATTTAAACGCCAAGAAAGGATAACCTTTTCCGGCGAAAAAACTTAATTCGCTGGGAATAGTTGGATTTTTCGTGGCGCAATAAAACGCTGGTGAAAGTATGGGTTTTCCCCGGCGAATAATTTTTTTCGTTGGAAAAGGTTTCATTTTTATCGGCGAATAATTTTTTTCGCCAGGAAAGGTTTTATTTTTACCGGCGTATTATTTATATCGCCCATAAAATTACCCATTTTCATCTTCGCGCCTTTTCTTTCCAGTTAATATAAAACCCAAATCCTAGGTTCCCCCCCAAAATGCACACTCCGCCTTTTGCCCCAAAATGCTGCTCCTTGCCTTTTGCCCCAAAACATTGCCTGCTCTCCTGTTGCTCGTGAAATCCCCAAGCACTGCTCCAGGCACTGCTGCTACACACTGCTCCCCTGCTGCCCAAACCCTGCTGCACGCACACTGCTCCCCTGTTGCCCCAAAACACAAGTTGCTCGTGAGAAATCCCCAAGCACATTGCTACTGCTCGTGAGAAATCCCAGGCACTGCTGCTGCACACTGCTCCCCTACTGCTCCCTTGCTGCTCCAGGTGTTGTTGCTGCACGCGGTGAAGGTACCCAAACCCTGCTCCACGCACACTGCTGCTGCTTCATCTTTATGCTTTTATCCTTGAAATCCGATGCTGCTCCACTCTTTTCTTAAAATTTTCTGGTCTCTTGAAATTGTCTGAAGAAGTGTTGCTATCAGGTGTCTGAAAATTTCTGATTCTTGATTTTTTATTGCACTGCATGTTGTTCTAATAGTAGTTCTACACAGACTATTCTTCGAGGGTGGGGGGCACCTGTTGAATTGGTCTTAGGTGGATTACATTTTAATATTAAAGGTCAAACAAAATAATGACTAGTTTACAATTCAACATAAAGGAAGATAAACACACTATCTCATTCTTTAATTTTAAACATGATGAAAATATAATATACACAACTCAATGTTGTTGCCTTGTTGGATGTCAGCTGCTTTTCCTCCCAAGATCATTGATCTGTATATAGTAGACAATAGTAGGTCTCATCAGCAATCCGCATATAGGCTGTAGAATAATGAACCCTCCCCATTAACTGAAAAGCTGCCTAGCTATTTGTCTCATGATTCCATTTATCTGCAAAGAAAGCAAAGAAGATATGTCCAGTATATAGCAATCATTGCACTGATGAAGCCTTAAGGCTCAACCAAAAAAATACTTGTGAATATCTGTTAATCCTTGTCACTTAATGGAACGAATTGGTTGTTGTCTAGTTATCCCTAAAAGTAAACTGTTAAAGATAGATCTAATGTTTCTTGAGGTTTTCATCCTACTAGTGCCTTTTGTCCAATATTTCCTCATCTTATCATGCAATTCTAGGGGGCCTAAATTAAGAGAGCAGGATGAGAAATGGGTGTGAATCCAATTGGGTTGTTTTGCAAATTCTTGATGGATGAACAAAGTGTATCAATCTCAACTTAGATGGTAAAACAATGAGGCTAGCAGACATTCTCTAACCATGATCATAAAAAATCAGTAATTAAGGAGAATGGTTTTGAACTTCCATGATCAGCATTTATTAAATGATAATCTAGAAATTTATCACCACAGAAAAGAAATTACCTACTTGGAAGAAAGGCCTATTTCTTTCAAATCGTTAAGCTGCAAAGCAAATAAAAGAGAGGAGCTAAAGTTCTCTCTCTAAATAGTGAAATTACTCTTAGAATCAAAGTAAAAACTACTGATTTTTTATTTTTTATTGCACTGCATGTTGGATTGAATAGTGTGCAGGATTCTGTGGATTGAATAGTGTGTAGGATTGAAACCACTGAATGTTGGATTGAAACCACTGCATATGTTGGATTGAATAGTGTAGGATTCTGTGGTCTTCTACAGAAACTCGATTTACCTCTTCCTTTTCAAGGTAAAGCTCTCTCTTTCTCGCTCTATACTTAGTGTTCTTGTAAATCTTGGGGAATATTGATCTTCTTCTAATTTGGGGTTTTGGGGCTTTAAAGTTTAGAAATCTTGGGGAATATTGATTTTTTTTCTAATTTGGGGTTTTGGGGCTTTAAAGTTTTGAAATCTTGGGGTTTGCCCTTGGTCGATGATGGGTTTGGAAACTTTTATTAAGCAGTCTTTTTTTTTTATTTTTGTACTTTCTAAATTTTTGTATAAGATTCTTTATGAATGTCTCATATTTCTAGGTCTGAACTTTCAATCAGTTAATCCCATCTCACACCATTAAAAAAATAGGATGTTTTTCTTATTCAAATAGAAATTTCAGTGAGAGAGAGAGAGAGAGAAGAACATGTGGTAGTGGTTGCTTGTTTAAGATTAAGAATTAGGTGAAATTGCAATTCCTTGAAAAACAAGTTAGGAATAAATTGCAGAAACCAAACGAGGATACTCCTTTAACAAAAGACACCAGGTAGTACCTATTGGTGCTTGGAACTTCTTAAATTTGAATTTCAGCAAATACTTTTAGTTTTTCATTCATGGCTTATGTCAATAATCACACATGGTAGCTTGGGAATAAGAGTGAGGAGCAAATATAAAGGTACAAACAAGGAAGTATTATAAAATCATATAAGGATAAGGAGTACTTCCAAAACAATTATAATTGTTAACTTATCACAATATTTTTTTTAAAATTCTATAAAGTTTCTTAATGACATCTTTTATTGAATTTGAGTTAACTGTCACCTTGCATATATGAATAGATATGGACAAGAGTTAGATGTTACTGTATCAGAATAGATTCAGTCAGCCGTATATGAATGGGGTGAATTCTTTTATTGAATTTGCAAAGGCAAATTCAGGTGGAAGTAGAGTGATAAAGTGCCCATGTAACAACTGTTGCAACAGTTATAAACATGACTATGAGATTGTGAGAGAACATCTGCTCCGATGTGTGATGCTGGTATCCTATGACACCTGGTTACAGCATAGGGAACTTGCATAATCTGATGAATCGGTTGATAGCGAGGATGAGTCAGATAAAGATTTGGATGGATATGGTGAGTTGCTAATGGACCATGGAAGGGGGACTTACATGATGGATGATACCTTAGGGATGGATGACATGCGGAACTTTGAAATTATGCTAGAGGCTTCTCAGTGTGGTTTGTACCCAGGCTGTAAAGATTCTGAAACCCCGTTAGCGTTTGTCATTAAGTGCTAGATGTGAAGGTAAAACACAAGTGGAGCAACAAGTCATTTGACAAGGTCTTGGAGATACTAAAAGACACCATACCAGAAGGTAATGTGGTTCCGGCTTCCAATTTTAAGGCGAAGAAGATACTACATGACTTAGGCTTATGGTATGAGCACATTGACACATGCTATAATGATTGCATATTGTTTTGGAAGGAGAATTCTCACTTGGAGAAGTGTCCGGAATATGGGGGACCTAGGTATAAGGTCAATGATGGTAAGGGTAAGCAGATCGCTCATAAGATACTGCGTTACTTCCCCTTGACACCTAAGTTGCGGAGATTATACATGTCTAGGATAACGGCCAAAGAGATGAGATGGTACCATGAGAATCGCATGGATGGCAACCTGGGTAGGCAGCCAGCCGACTATAAAGAATGGAAGGAATTTGATTTGAAATTTCTAGAGTTTGCCCGAGAGATCTGCAATGTGAGGTTGGGACTAGCCACTGATGGGTTCAACCCATTCGACAACATGAGCACTTCTTACAGCATGTGGCCTGTCATACTTACGCCTTATAACCTTCCACCCTGGATGTGCATGAAGGATCTGTTTTTCATGATGTCTTTACTTATTCCTGGACCACGGGCACCTGAGAAGGAGATTGATGTGTACCTGAGGCCCTTGGTTGATGAGTTGAAGGAGTTGTGGGAGAATGGTGTCCCGACTTACGATGCTCACAGTAAACAGACCTTCCGGATACATCCGGCTGTGATGTGGACCATAAATGACTTTCCCGCATATGGTAGCTTATTTGGTTAGAGCACAAAAGGTTATAAGGCTTGTCCCACTTGTAATGAAGATTCATTATCGCGTAGGCTAAAAAGTAAGATTGGTTGGGTGGGACATCGAACTTACTTACCTAAGAACCATCAATGGAGAAAGAGCAAGAAGTTCAACGGTCAGCCAGAAAATAACATGAAATCCTTAGAGTTACCGATGCAAAAGGTATTAGATTAGTTAGATCGACTACCGAAAATTAGATTCGGGAAGGGCCCCACGAATAAGAAAAGACCTCGTAGCCTGCATTGTTGAATTGGATAAAGAAAAGCATATTGTATGAGCTACCATATTGGAAAAACCTAAACCTCAGGCATAACCTTGATGTCATGCACATAGAAAAGAACGTCTGTGAAAATGTTGTTGGGACAGTGTTGGGCATAGATAAAAAGAACAAGGACACGGACAAAGCACGTGAGGATTTAGAAGAAATGGGCATCAGGCCAGAATTGCATCTGCAAAGGAATGAAAAAGGAACCCGTGTGAAACTCCGGGCATTCTACACATTAGACCCAAAACAAAGGGAGGGTTTTTATGAATTCTTGAAATCGATCAAGTACCTGGATGGCTATGCAGCTAACCTTTCGAGGTATGTGACATCTAAAAATGGCAAGTTATCGGGTATGAAAAGTCACGACTATCATGTCCTCCTTTAGCGTTTTCTTTCAATTGGCTTGCGTGGTTATGTAGACAAGGAGTTAAGTGTAACTCTATTTGAGTTGGGTAGTTTTTTCCATGACTTATGCTCAAAAACATTGAAGCAGAGTGATTTAGAAAAACTAGAGGAATGAGGAGTGCTTATACTTTACAAGATCAAGAGGATTTTTCCTCCTGCATTCTTCGATGTAATGGTCCATCTGGTTATTCACTTGCCACGTGAGGCCATGCTTGCTGGATCGGTGCAATATCGGTGGATATTCCCCATTGAAAGGTAACTGTTACCATCCCATGAAGCATTACTCATGTAGTAGTGTGATTGTTTTACATAAGTAAACTTTAATACTAATTGTTCCTTGTTTGAAGGTTTCTCATGACTCTAAAAGGTTATGTTACCAACCGAGCATGACCCGAAGATTCGATTGCGGAGGCATATATTATTAAAGAGTGTCTAACTTTTTACTCAATGTACCTAAAAGGGAATGATCAAAACGAACGAAATGATGATGGCGGCGTGCGTGGTCCCGGGATGGAGATCTTCATGCAAAATGTCCGTCCCTTTGCATCGATCACAAGGGCACCAGATCCTTCTCAGAATGAACGCGACAAGGCTCATTGGTTTGTATTGCATATTAGTCTCGAGTTAGACCCGTATCTTGAGTAAGTGGTTAGGTTTATACATATTTGTACATAAATTATGAACTTGTTGATTGTTCCTCTACTTTTATATGCTCATGAATTGCATTTCCTTAAGTAGGGAACACAGGAATACAATACAAAATCTAAGAGGGCATGACATCAGTCAAATACAGTGAGACACATTTCCAAAATGGTTCAAGCAACACGTAAGATATATGATGCCTTAGTGACAAGATGAACATTATCTAACTTGGCTTCAATTGACATTAACTTGATAAATTTGCTGTATCTTGCTCGTGTAGATGAATGAATTGCGAAATCTAGGGTCGTTAGAAGTAACCGATGAAATGTGGTCGTTAGCAAATAGCTTTGGTTCGATAGTTTATCTATATTCAGGGTGCATATCTAATGGTGTTCGACTCCACACTAGAGATCGCGAGAACCAGCGTAAATGCCAAAATAGTGGTTTAGTGGTGGCAAGGGAGCATAAAGGAAAGACAATTGACTTCTATGGGTACTTGTGCAAAGTCTGGGAATTAACATACATGCATGGGGGTAAAGTGGTTCTGTTCCAGTGTGAATGGTACAACACTAGTACCAGAAACAAAATACATATTGATCAACACGTAACAAGCATTGATGTAACGGGCCAGTGGTATAAAGATGATCCATTTGTCCTACCGAGTCAAGCGAAGCAAGTTTTTTATGTTAGTGATATCATCAAAGGCAACAACTGGCGAGTTGTAGAATGAGTCAAGCATCGGGTGGTGTGGAATGTACCGGACCTGGATGATGTCCCTGATGAGGCCTTTCAGTAACATGAAACCACTGATACCATCCGAATCTGTGTTGAAGATAGTGATGTTCTACTGTAGGGATGATATTCTGCTAGAGATAGTTAATGGTGATGAGCCGATGGAGGAGCATAGCGATGATGAGGTTGAAACTATGGCAGAGTATATAGATGATGATGAAAATGATTTGCATAGCCGGTCTGATCCAGATATAGATCCTGATATAGACTATGGTGTGTAGTGTTTGTTTTCTAATTTGCGTATGGACAAGTGTTCTAAATTAATAAAGTTGTTGGTTTACATTTCATGACTCACTATATATATTTCATTTCATTTTATTTTGTTTTCTTCATTTTTCTTGTATGTCAAATACAGTTGTCAAGAATGCACAAGGGAGGCAAAACGTATGTCAAGTGTGGCTAGGTGGCCAAGCAGGCAAAGTTGACAGAATACGAGAAGGTGAGAAATAAGAACATCATAGATAACGACGCGAGATGTCGTGCTCTCGGGGTGAAGCACATGGCAGCACCATTTTTGGAATGGGTTAAATGAGCAAAAGGAAAAATGAGGAGGGAAATAAAAAATCTGGTGAAGATGATAATGACAAGGAGTATATACCACCATAGGGTGATGTAGGGTTGGTTTACTCGGATGAAGATACATGTGATGACGAGGATGATGAGTCTTTTGTGTCTTAGGTGAATATGGTAATATATGAGTCTAAATCAAGTTACATGGTCTTCTCATGTGGGTAGTATGCCACCTTCATCTGGCCATGCGAGACCAATGGATCCTACACAGGTTGCCAATTCACCTGGCCAACCTGACCAAGTTTTAAGTCCACGTACGATTGGCAGTAGTGTTGGTGAGAAATATATAACTATTTAAGTATAAAATCCTACCTTCTTTTAATGTGATATGCTTAGTAACTCAATTAATTTTGTGGCTGTGACAGCTTTAGCCTCAATTAAGGGCTCGAGCCATGTACGGGGTAGGACACGTGGGGTGAAGGTAGCAAAGCTGAGGAGGCGGCTTGGCCATGCTATCCCAGTTTCGATCCCAGCTTCGAGCAATGCACCAGAGGGCAAATTTGCCACTACTTTGGCAAACCTTCTTGGTGGAGCAATTCGAGATGAGGCACCCATTCGGAAAGAAGGCTAGAAGTCTATTCCTAAGGGGATGAAGAAGTTAGTGGTAAAGAGAGTTTAGGTAATTTTGTTGTAAAGTAACTTAATGCAGATTCAATTAGACTCATTTCTATTTAATTGTTGACTCACATAACTTGTTTTCATTTGCAATTGAAGCAAAATTTTGAGTTCGGGGACTATACGAACGATCCAATCATCAAGGCTGCCATTGATGCGCAGTGCCAAAAATTATATAGGGACTTGAAGAGTGACTTACATACCCACTATTTGTCTCTTATGGAGGCGAGAGTGCCCAATCCAAAGAGCCACCCACTAAAACCTTGTAAGGCAGATGACTGGGCTTGGATGATTGACAATTTGTGGGAGACTGAGGAGTGGAAGGTAACTTTTAATGGTTTTGTATATATGTCTAAATCAATTATTTATCAAGTTCATTGTTTTAGTTAAGATTTGTTCGGGCAATATATATATATATTTTATCTTTCTAGGAGAAGTCAAGGAAAGCAAGAAATAGCCGATCGAAGATGCTGTGGAATCATATGAGTGGCTCTAGATCATTCCCAGCATGTCATTCAATCATTGTAAGTGCGGGTTTAGGAATTTTTCCTATTTGACTAAGTCATGAAATTTTGATTTCTTATATTAATGAAATATCTAATGTCATAACAGAGAGCACAGAATGGTGGACAGGCACAGCCTTTTCCAGATTTCTACCACGACACCCACTATATGCATGGGAGTAATAAGTGGATAAATGAGGAGGCTCAGAAGACATATGTACATATGCCTAAGTCTTATTTGATAAATCGATACAAATAAAATCTTATACATTTGTTCAACTCATCTTATTTGATTCTTACTTGTTTAAAAACATTGCAGGAGGAATTGGTACGAGTGACAGTTGAATGGTTGAGCGAGGAACAAATATCTGTTAAGGTTCTTGGCAAGAGGTTTGGATATCTGAAGGGTTTTGGCATTCGCATGAAGTCTACTTTAGCTTTAGCCCAGACTCGAACGGGCCTTGATTCTGAGGTGCATGTTTTGAGGGAGCAGTTAGAAGAGCACGTAAAGAGAACTAGTTTTGTTGAGGGCTTAGTCCTTTGGTTAGCAGAGCGTGCGGGCATAGATCCAGGTATCGTTGTTGGTGGGGAGGGCACCTCTGGTGGAGCTCAGGATGTGCCTTCTCTAGGTATGTTCTTCAATTATAAAGTTGTTCCACCTTCTCAATTTGTAGTGTGTATGTGATATACTTACAAAAAAAAAAAAAAAAAAAAAAACGTTCCACCATCCTGTAGGAGACAGTCTTACAATATTATCTTATGTGATTTCAAAACTGCTAAGCAAACTTCTTCAAATGGGCTAAAAACTACAGGAGTAAAGAGCTTAAACCAGTTTGAGCTTAAACCAGTTTGAGCTTAAACTGGTTTGAGCTTAAACTAGTTCGAGCTTCACTTGAGAGTGCTAAATCAAGCTCAAGCAATGAAATCCAAACCAGAATAGACTAGTTGGTATTGGGCGTGGGTCATAATCCAATTACTCATTTATTATTTGACAGCTATTTATATCAACATGATGACGTGAAGCCCCTTCTCCAACATGTGCGCCTAATTGGTATAACTCTATAATGAGGACACTTGCTGGTGAATCTCTTTCCCCATAAACACACTATTCCATGTATTCACCATGTGGGAGTTCTATAGGGCATGAAACACCATCACATAAATCACCATTCGCAGCTCGTGAGGCCAAGAGTACAGTGAAGCCCCATCTGCTCATTTATTATTCGATAGCTATTTATATCAAATAACCATGCAAATAGCTGAAATCAAGTTTTGATTGTAGTAACATGGTGGCTTGGGGTTTGAGTAAGTGAAAGTCGTAAATATTCCTACTGTCATTTCATCATGATCTCGAGCAATTTTGACTAGGAATCAAAAGCACTGTACAGAATTACATTTGTACATTTTCCAACATTTTCTTCATCCAAGATGAGAGTACCAGAAAGTTAAATGCAGGTTCAAGAAGCTCCCAGTTTATTATTAAGTTCCTAATTGCATACTTGACAAATAAATCAAAACCATATTCGCAGTACACTTCTTGCTCCAGTGGTAATCTTTATTTCTGGATGTAGCTTTTCAGGCGTTTACTATCATTGTAAGTAAAATATCACTGAGAAAATTGAGAAATATTCATCATAAAAGCTATTGAAGTGTGCTCAATTAACTGGTCTATGCAATCAGGTCAATGATACTGTGGGAACATTAGCTCTGGTGTCAAAAAAATATCCTTGATAGTTAAGTTATTCTTGTCCAAATCACTTCACAACACAAGATACGTAACACAATGGATTCCTTTTAACTGAAATAAATTTCAAGTATATTTGATAGTTCATGTAAAGTGTATTTGCAACATATTGAATCTGGTGCCCATTCAAACCAAAGCATAGTAGCTGCCATTGCACATTTTCCATTCTGCAAAGCATAGTAGCTGGTGCCCATTCAAACCAAAGCAAAGTAGCTGCCATTGCACATTTTCCATTCTGCAAAGCATAGTAGCTGGTGCCTATTCAAACCAAAGCATAGTAGTTGCCATTGCACATTTTCCATTTTGCAAAGCAGGCTTCAGACTTCAAACATAGTGCCTGGAGTAGATGATAAAAAATTCTGCAACATAACAATTAACAACTATGAAATCCGGGGAGGGAATAGATTAGTTGATATTGGGCATGAGTTCATATAAGTTTTTTGTTTCATGTACTCTTATTCATTGTTAAGAAAATGATGAGGTTATAAAATTGAAGTAAGAATGTATTAATTCTTTTACTATTGAATTAGATTCATCTTTGGTGTTATCAAAATGGGTTAAGTGTTGAATTAAATTTGCTAGTAGATATTGACTTTCTTCATGGATTGCATGAACACTGAAATTGACAAATTTTAGAAAGTTTCCATGTTTAAGTTCTTTTGACAGTAAGGAAATTACTAATAGGATGTCTTAACAAAAAGAAATGTTAAGACTCATTCAAGAATGATATATCATTTATGCTACTCTTAACACAAATTTTATTGTTATAGCTTTGTGTATTCAGGCCCATGGACTAGTCATGATGCATGTTTTATTTGAATTTATAGTCAAACTATCCAGCTCAGTTTATGTTCTTTTTCTCATGCAGATTGAGTAAAAAATGAAAAAAGAGTCCATGGAGCTAAGATGCAGGACACATGAAGGACAAGTATGAAGAGTAACAGATTGTTGTGAATTGAAATGGGATGCAGGAGGTTGTTTTAAGCAATGTTGCAACAATGAAATGATTCTATGAACATGTAAATTTTCATTGGTATTTGAATGTTGGTATGAAATAGAATGTTATCATGGGTTTTAAATTTGTAATGGTAAAGTGCTTTCAATGTTGAAATGGTATTTGAATGTTGAAAGGATGTTTAAATATTAATATGAAGTGGAATGAATTTTCTTGTTTTATTTTTTGGTGGTTTTGGAATGAAAATGGAAATAAGGTGTGTAATAGATTTGGTATTGAATAATGGAATGAGAGAGGTTGGAATATGTAACAAATTAATGTATCAATAGGGGAAAGAAAGTCTTTCAAAAAAATAATAATATTATTATTGCTGGCGCAATTTTAAGCATTTCTAGCGAACTAAATCGCCAGTAAAAAGCCTTAAAAACAATTAAAATAAGAAATATAATAGTTATTGCCAGTGATAACAAATGCCGGTAAATGAATTTGATAAATTTTTTTTTTGTAAATTTTAAAATTTTTACCGTCGTTATAAATTGCTGGTAAAAGCCTTCAAAAACAATTAAAATAAGAAATATAATAGTTGTTTTTGGTGATAAAAAACACCGGTAAATGAATTTGAAAAATTTTTTTTTGTGAATTTTAAAATTTTTACCGTCGTTATAAAACACCGGCAAAAGTTTTTGCTTCTCACCGGCAATGTATAGGATTTACCGGCGTTTCCATTTTATCGCTGATAAATAGAATCCCAGGTGAATTTTCCCCGGTGGATTGCCGGCGCATAAGATATCGCTAGAAATGTATTTTGCCGGTGTTTTTTATGTGTTTACCGGTGCATATTTTGCGCCAGCAATGATGAAAATTATTGTAGTGATTCCCCCATCTTATAGGCTATAGATCTCATTAAGGATTAAATCCAACCTCACTTATTACAGGTTATGTACTAACACTTAATCTCACATAATATAAATTGATAGGGTTGAGTTTTGAGAAACACATATTCTCATTTCGATAGTACTCCAATCATCAGGATAGCTTATTTTTCCCATTGAACCTATCTCTCGGGATCTCCGGTCATTAGGTTTGGGTTTCAGCTATTGATGATTTATGAGCTTAAGACCCATCCCTTTAGTTGTTTCCTTTATCTTTTCCTTTCAAAGCTTTTTGTCAAAGGATTAGCTAAATTTTCTTTTGATCAAATATAATCAATTGCAATTATTCCTCCATTGAGTAATTGTCTCACATAGCTCTATTGCAATCGTACTTGTCTAGATTTTCCATTGTATGCAACATTGTGTGTATTAATAATTGCTGCAGTGTTATTAAAATGAATAATAATAGGAAGAATTGATTTAGTCCTTAAAGGAATATCATATAATAAATTTCTAATCTATTCAGCTTCCATTGCAGCGGATGTTAGAGCCAAGAATTCCGAACCCTTAGTGGAATGTGAAATTGAAGTTTGTTTATTAGATTTTCAAGAAATTGCAACACCTCCCAATTTGAATATATAACCACCTGTAAACTTAGAATTATCTAAGTTTGAATTCCAATTAACGTCATTGTAACACTTAACTACAGGTGGATAACTAGAATAATACAATGCATAGTTCATAGCATGCTTTAAATATTTAAGTATTCTTGATATAGCATTCCAATGTTCAGCACCAGGGTTGCTTGTACATCTACTCAATTGACTTATAGCATATGCAATATCATGGCGAGTACAATTCATAGCATACATTAAACTAATAATCACACTTGCATAATCAAGCTGTGCTACACTATCACCATAATTTTTTACTAATTTAATACTAGGATCAAAAGGAGTAGACACTGGTTTATAATCAAAGTGATCAAATTTTCTTAAAACTTTTTCTATATAATTTGACCGTGACAATTTAACTTTAGTGTCATCTTTAGTAATTTTGATTCCTAATATTACACTTGGTTCTCCCAAGTCTTTCATATCAAAATTATTGGAGAGAAGTAACTTAGTTTCTTTAACATAATTTAAGTTAGATCCAAAAATGAGTAAATCGTCAACAAACAAGCACAATATTGTTGTAGAACTACCATTAGATTTATAATGAATACATTTTTCAGCCTCATTCACTTTGAAGCCATTAAATAAAATAACTTGATCAAATTTCTTATGCCATTGTTTAGGTGCTTGTTTTCGTCTATAGAAGGACTTTATCAACTTGCACACCTTCTGTTTTTGTCTGTTTATGACATAGCCTTCTGGTTGTTTCATATAAATTTCTTCATCTAAATCTCCATTTAGAAAGGCAGTTTTAGCAACCATCTAATGTATAATAAAATTATGAACAGCAGTAACAGCAAGCAAAATTCTAATTGAGTTAATTCTTGACATTGGAGAATAAGTATTAAAAAAATCTACTCCCTCTTTTTGTCGAAAACCTTTGGCTACTAGCCTGGCTTTTTATTTTTCTATGGATCCATTAGGTCTAAGCTTCTTCTTAAGAACCCATTTACACCCTAAAGTTTTGGTACTTGATTGTAAGTCAACTAATTTCCATGTATTATTTGCTAAAATGGATTCTATCTCATCATCTAATGTGTCCTTCCAAAATGCAGCATCATGACAAGCCATTGCCTCCCTAAAAGTAGATGGGTCCTATTCTACTATACATGTTTCAAAATCAGGACCAAAACTAGTAACAATCCTAAGTCTCTTGATGAATCATGAAACAATTCCTATAGAAACTATGGTGGTTAAGTCTGTATTGTGTCATGGCAGTGACCGAACAAACTACCATAACCTAATCCCCTATAATTCTTATAGTAGCTATGATGGTTCAACTTGCATATGCCAAAGATCAAGTGGATGTCACTTCTCAATCCCCTACATTTCCCATAAATCACAAAAAGCCGTGTTCCAAGACCATGTTGGGGCTTAAATAAAATAGACAGAGTTTGTTCGCTTCAAGTTTGTTGAAGGACAGTTTTTCTTTACAAACCTCTCAAAGTTCAAAGCCTCATATGCTCCTTCAAATAGGTTTTGTGTCGTTAAGTTCAGCAATTTAACCTTGTGTTGCAAAGAACATAGAAAACCAAAGCAAGTATCCATGCCAAATTCAGCCATTTGGTTGTGAGCGTGGTCATATTCAGATAATATAGTGGTGGGGTAGAATCTCATGCAACTCAATCTTGTTTGATGACATGAAAATGAGATAATATTTATATGCTATCTTGCATATTGGATGGGTGAAGAAATTCAACACTTGAAATGAAAAAGGGAGAGAGTAGAAATAGCCACAAATTGGCTGTTACTGTGGTACTTGCTTGAATAGTGCTTGGCTTAGGGCATCACTTACATCAATTGCATGTCAAGTGTATATATATATATATAAGGGGGAATCAATCAAAAACAAAAATGTTGAGCCACAACTCCATCTCATCACATAAAGAACTCCAAGATCATGGGTAAGTCCATGAAATTTTGGGTCTGTGTTTTTGCTAATTCATGAGCAAGAAGGTAAAGCTGTGTCATGAAGAAAAATCTTGGCAAAACTCAAAGCATGAGATCATAGACAAGAATAAAAAAAAAAGAGGAAGAATTCAGTTGAGCAATTCACCAAACAGGTGGTGATCACAGCCACCACTGTGGAGTCGTTTGGGCTAGCAATGCCATAAGTTTGAGATGATGACACAAGAGCCATTGATCAGGTCATGCATTTTGAATATTTAAAAAAAAAAAGGGAAGGAGCCACTTGGTTGTGACCACAAGCATGCCTAGATAAAAGTGGACTGGTGTTGGAATTGGGATAATCTATATGAGCAATCTTGCATCTTGCATCAAAAAGAAGATTGAAGAAATCAAACATCTAAAAAAAAAGAAAAAGAGAGAGAGAGAGAGAGAGAGAGAGAGAGAGAGAGAGAGAAATGGCTGTGACTGTGGAAATTAGCCAAAACAGGCAGTGGCCATAGCCTTAGATGGCTTATGACCGTGGGGATTAGCTAAGCCAAGATAGCAATGGTTGCAACTGAGAATGCATTTGGCAAACCCAAATCTAATAAAATAGCACTGCAGCAAAGGATAGGAAGTAAATTTAGCAAAATCTTCTGATTGGGCATTTCCTCAAATAGGTGGTGACCGTGGACTACCCACGAATAGTAGTAATGGGCTGTCTGGATGATGCCCAATTCAAGCAACATGCTAAGAAGAGAACTCAAGCAACACTCTTACATTGAAGGCAACCTGATGTGAATTTAATTAATCTACTTAAAACCGCAAGGGCATAGTTGTCTTGTTGAGATAATGGCAAATACAGGTCAATCCCACAGAGAGCACTTTTGAACTTTTTAATTAAAAATCTAAGTTTTTTTTTCAAAAGGAAAACAATAATAAAAGAGAAGTGCGATATGCAAATTAGAAACTAAACAAATTAATAACAATGATAAGAAACAGATCAGAGCAGCCAGAATCCACTAAATTATTTAAAATTTCAATTTATGTAATTAATTTACTCTTTTATCTCAATTATTACTCATATCAGAAATAAATTAATGTTTCTGATCTGGATGATTTGACTATTGCAAAAACCAACTTAATTAAGAAAAACAAAATCAATACCCAAAACCTCCTTCACCTCATAAAAGAATGAATATCCTAAGCATCACCTATCAAACTAAACATAGACTATCAAAGATAACCAAAGATCTAAGCATAATCTACCATTGCAAAGAACATAAAAAATAACTTCATTGATTCCTTCTTCTTATACAATAGTCTCTCAGAGTTCTCTTTTCTAGATTCTAGTTTCTGGAACAAGGCTCCAGAATACCTTTAAAACAAAAATAGAAATTAATGGAGGAGAGAAGTGGAGAAGAGAGGAAGAGAGAGATCTGGGATTTCCAAATCTAGCTGGGGTGAGGAAGAGCCTCCCATGGCCTCCTTTTATAGTTTTCTAGCTCCTTAGGTTTATTGAATCTGGACCTTTTTTTGGTGATTGAGAGATAAGATCAGCTGCATGTTGATTCGGTTTATCTCCTTAGATGAGAGAGATTTTAGAGATAAGATGAAGTGGAAGCTTTAAGCATTCTTATATGATCTTCTTATGGGCTTTATAGAGAAATGTGCAACAGTTATACTTTAATGGTGTAGATGCAATTGCAATCTCGCCTAAAAATGTACATGAAACTTCTCAGGCCCATAACTTTCTCATTTTAGCTTCGATTTGTGCAATCTTGGGCTCCACGGACATCTACTCTGAAAGAGCTCTCCAACGGCGTGTCATTTGCACTAATCCGACGTCTGGATTGCGAGTTATGGTCATTTTAAGATAAGTTATTTTGAGAAAAACGGGATTGAATTTTAATTTGCAATGGACTGTATCTCTAAGAACATTTCTTCGTACAATAGGATGAGATAAGATCTTCTGGAAGCCTTAGCTGATCTTCAGATGGGATTTACGGGCAGATGAACTCAAAGTGTGTGGATCTTCAAACAGTGGGACCCAAATCATCCTAGGGTTCTGTGGGTCCTACAAATTTCATTTTCTGCACATTCTAATTAAACACATCAAATACTGACGAGCCCACATTGAAGTGGGACCCGTTCGAACAAAGTTCTACTCCAACTGGGGTTCTTCGGAGGAAAATTACAAACATTCTTAATTAATGCATAAGACGTGCAAAAATTATACAAATTCTAATTTTTAGGTGAAAATGCATGAAATGATGAAATTGAATGAAAAATGATGCATTTAACCTAATTAAGTCCCTAATCCAATCTAAAATGATGCCTAAATTGTGCAAATTCATGGACATAACACAACCCAGAGTTAAACCAAGAACAAACAAACAAACAAAATAAAAAAAAAGAAGAAGAAAAGAAGAGCCAAGCCCTAGCTCCAAATTCGTCACCCACAAAATCACTGAACCGTGAGCAGCCATAGAGCTGTAACAATATGCTTTGATCACAACCCATTGGAAGAACGAGCAATAGGACATGAGAAATGCTTTGCATTATTCAAATAGGCAAATCATTGCAGAAATTGAAAGAAAATCAGCAAAAACTGCATTCGACTAGGACAAAACACAAAGTAAAGATGAAGTTTGAGATGCATACCTACCATAGTAGTTGACACAAGATGGAGAAAATTGCAAGAAGAAGCTTTGAAGAGATGCTCGCCTATTACTCTTGCTCTTGGTCACAACACAAAAGCTTTGAAAGCAATAAAATGAAGGAAAAATAGAGGCACGAGTCTTATATAGCATGTACAGGGACACGATGCTTCACCTTAAGCTCCCATGGTCACCAATGTAATGATCAAGAGAACCTAGGACCAATTATCTCATCGCCCACTCTCTCTCAATCTTTTTTCAAGTCCAGGGTTTACAATCTTCCACTCTGGATCATAGCATGGTTGAGTAGGGTCCGTGATACAAGTTCCATTTCCCATAGACACTATTGCATGGAGCAGTGGGGTCCATAGTTGATGGCTGGTTCAAAATTGGGTTTTCCCTCTTGACTGTTGCTAGTCATCTCTCCCATGGCCATAGCTTAGATGAAATGCTATTATTTGGAGACATAGATCGCAGTCACTATTGGTCTCTCTCATTCCTTTGGTTATTGCAAACTTGACCTAGTGGAGCCCATTGCCTAATCCTCCTCAAGCTCAAGTCACTGATGCTTCACCCTCTTTCCCATAGACAACTTGATTAAAATTAGTGGGGTCCAAGCCTTGATCAAGTTTAAATGAGTTCGGCCTTCTTCATCTATGGTCACTGTGATTTTAAGCAAAGGGACCCACTACATGATGACCCATCCTTTCAAATGTAATTGTTCAAAATTCCCAAGGTGGGTCCACTTGGGGTATTTTACAAAAGAAATAAATTTCCCACAATAAAATGATCCTATTGTTTGGTTATTTTTAGGAAATTAGAAAACAAAGGGGATTTTCTTTTCAAACCAACCCAAATTTGATTTTGACCCATATTTTCAAATTATTTTGAATCAAAACTTGCAAAAGTCAGTCTTTTCCAAAATTCCATCTTAACTTATATGTCAAGTCAAGTCAAAACCTTAACCTTGATTTTTGAAAATAAACCCAAACTCCATGCAAATTTCAATCTAAATCCATTTTAAGTTCAAACTTCGATTTTTCTTAAAACCTCAGGGATTTCTTTTGTGGGTGTTCCCCATAGTCCCCACAAAGATGCCACTTTGGATATCTATGATAAATAGGTAACGAGAAAATAAATCCTTTTCCAAAATCCAAATAAAAAATTTATAAATATTTGAATTTTCAAATACCTTAGGGATTTCTTTTGTGGGTGTTCCCCACATTCCCCATAGAAATGCTACTTTTGATATCTGTGAAAAGAGGGCAAAGAAATTCTGATTTCTTATGTTTTTTTACCAAAATTCCATTATTAAACCCTTTATGGTTTTTATTAAAAATTTCAAACTTTCAAGTCTAGGCCTACAACCTACCTTAACAAAACCTTTTCCATTAAGCCATTTCTCATTCCACAGGTTGGTTATTTCAAGGTACAATGATTATTATATTTTAATCATTGCACCTTGAGAGGGCACTTGTCGACCCATAAAAAAAAAATCAAATCACGGCTGTTACAATTGACTCAGAGGACTTTAGATAAGCTCGAAATGCAGTAAGTCGAGTTTCAAAGTTGGTGGACTTCATCTGGTTATTCAACTCACCAAAACACCAAGTTTGAGGTTCAATGCCTCAAATCCAAGGAGCACCAAATACATTCAAGCCTTTGGCAACTCTAAAGTAGGCTTGAGAGTGATGTTCCAAAGTTTTAAAGCATTTGGACTTCATCTCAGCTCAAAATCAAGCTTCAGCGACTGTTTGCTAGCTTTTTGGGGATCATTGTGGAGATTGACACTTCTACATGTCAAAGCAAACTCAAACTCAGTGGAATGTCTTCAGATGCATTCAAAGACTATCCTTCAAAATAATAGAGCATTTGGATATCGTTTGGACCAAAACTCAGTTCAGATGGAAATCTACTAAGATTTGTGGGGTCACTACGCAAAGTGACACCTCATGAAGATCAATCAACTAAAACTCTTGGAAGAAGATCAAATTATGTTCAAAGGAAGCTCTGCAAAATTTCAAGTCAAACATACATCATTTGACCCAAAGTCTACAAATATGTCAACTTTGGGTTAGTGACCCCTAAGTCATGGGGTCACTGACCAAAGTCCTACTTTCCGACATCCAAAATTGATGAAATTTGGGCACAAAGCTTCAATCATGCTCAAAGGAGATTTTACAAATTTTTAAGTCAAAAGGACTTCGTTTGGTCCTATTTTAACTGCATGTCAACTAAAAGTCAGTGACCCCTGAGCCATAGAGGTCACTGGCCAAAGTTCTACTTTTAGATAGCCAAAGGTAATGAAATTTGGATCAGAGATTCAAAGTATCTTCAAAATGAATTTCTCAAAGTTTCAAGTCAATTGAATCTTGCTCAAGTAGAAAATAAGCTAATTACCTATGGTGTGAGGTGAATAGTGACTTAAAACATGCAACAAATAGGTCACTATTCGAAATCCTACTTCCACACATCCAAACTGCATGAAATTTGGATAGGTAGTCCAAGATACTCCTTATATCAATCCCTCCAATTTTCAAATAAAATCAAAGTCATGTGGGCCTCAAACAGCTGAAATAAGGGCCCATTTTTACGAAAAAGTCAATAGGGAGTTGACCAACTTCAGAAGGTCAAAATGAGTTAAAATTTATATGATACACTCAAAATAATGGAAAAAAGTATTCTGCCAAGTTTTGTGAAGATCGGACATCATTTGGATTGCAAATAGGTAAAAACGGGTCGCATATACAAAAATCCAAAAAACAGGCCATGGGAGTGATTGCGGCTCTGGTCACTGACTTCTATGGAGTAGTTCCTGTGGTTTTGGATAGTTTCCCCCACTTCTTTTTGAAGTTCAACATCTTATAACCTCTCTTTAACTTCCTGGAACTCCCTAAAGCCACTTTGGCAGTCTATAAAAAGGAAGTTAACACTTGGAGATAGGGGGATACAGAGAGAAGGCAGACAGTTCCTACTAAAAACTTCAAGCAAGTCACAAGGTATTCTCCAGCACTCCAGCCCACTTCTTCTTTTTCTTCTCATTCACTCAAGGTGAGAGATGGTTCAGAGAAGGAAGGGGAGTATGGGTATCATTTGAAAGAGGATTATGTTCAAGCACCGGCGAGCCTTCGAAGGATGAAATCGATTCCTTTGTTTTTCTCACTTGGGGGGGGGGGGGGGGGTTCTAGCCATCATGAAAGTTGTGAATAGGCCTCTTTAGGCTTCATTTTGTCCTTTGAAAATCATAAGTTCAGAATGACACAACTTTGGCTTCATTTGCTGGTATACAGCACCCTTTTCGGACTTGTACAAAAATAGTCCATAACCAAAAGTGATGATCACCAAAGGCTTTGATTGATTCTACAGCCAAATTCAACCCTCTTGATGGCATTCAACACTCCCAAAATCAGAAAAAATAAGTTTCAGCACCTTGGAAGAGTCACAGAGGCGAAACAGAACCACACAGAGTGCAAATAGTGGCCTTTCGACCATTGTCTGCCAATGACCATAGGTCACTATCACTAGCAGAATGCCAATGACCGTGAGTCACAGTCACTGGTAGGGAGCCAGTTATCGTGACTCACGGTCACTCCCCCTGTACTTTGCATTTTCTACATTTTTTCCAATTTCAATTATTTTCTTGCAAATTTCAAGTTTTGAGCACATCTAAGACTTGAGGGAGGGGTTGTAAACTTTTCAAAAACATGTAAACAACCTGCATCCCTGTGGTCAGAGCATTTGAACCCATGTAAACAAAAGGAAAATTAATGATGAACTGTAGTTAATTCCCATTCTTCTTAAACGCTTAAAGTGCATGAATGTTGGACTCAAATCCACTACACATTTCACCATCTTTGAGTGCAATCATTATTCTTCTTATTCTTATGGTTGTTCTTGTTGCTTGATTTGTGTTTTCTTGTTTGGATTGACGACCCAAATCTAAGATAGCATACTTTAAGTAATTTTTAGGCCTGAATTGAGAGAGAATTTTAAGAGAATATACTACCTTGGATTTCAGTTTTTACCACCTTTAACTTCTATTTTACCACATTTGATTTCCTGTTTTCATCAACTTTGATTTCAGTATTCTACCACCTTTGATTTCAAGCTTTACCACCTTTCAATTTCAGCATAACAAAATTATTTTCTTGCATTTTTATTCTTTTTTCTGCACTTTTATTTTAATTTCCTACACACTTTATGTCTATGTTCTTGCACAATTTTGTTTAGAGATGTATACTGCTGGAAGTTGCATTAGTTTTCATGCATATTTCAATTTTTAAAATCATGTTTAGGGGTGTGTGTTAGATAGGATTTAAAAATTAGATTTGAAGATTTTTATGTTGATCATTATTTTGGTCAAAATAGCCTATAGTTCAATGAAAAATCTGAATCTAATATAAACAAAATGAGCATGGAATGGTGGCATGTTTGAATCAGATATAACACATGATGTCCTGCACCACAAGTTGGATCAATTTCAGAATTGAAATCAATTCAGATTTGTGTAGGAATTAGTCTCAAAAAGGTTCCTATTGGACAAATTGTTAAACAACAGTTTTGCACATGTTCATATCAATTGAATACTTGATGATTACAGTAGTTTAAAACCTGAAATCAGAACTACAATATCATTGAAAGCAGTCCAAAATTAGTCCTGAAAGAGTGATGAAAACTAACCCTTATTCAAGTGATTGTATGATGAATTTGTGAATTATTTAAGAATTTTTTTGTGCTAAAAAGAAGAATATTCAGATCTGAAACTGAAACGACTTAGTACTATTAAAGTTGATTTCTGAAGCAAATTTGGCACATGTTAATCTCATGCATCATACTCGTGCATGCCCCACTCATTCATGCATTAAAACATTTTTTGCACTAGACTAGTTCACACATCTCATTCATCCTGTAGTTTTATTATTTTTTTTAGAAGTTTTCATTATTATCATTCATACATCATAGAATTAGTTTAGGAAAGTATAGTTTTATATATTTTTTTAACTTTTAGAAAGATTGTTGTGTATGATAATTTAGGATAGACTCATTCTTAACTTAGAAAGTTGTTTTGTTTAGTTGCATTGTATACTTTTTAGAAATTGTTTAGCATTAAAAGGTTACTAATTTGATTTTAGATTTTCATTTAGATTTCTTTTTAAGATTAAATCTCTTTCTAATTTGAATTGGTTTTGTAAATCTTTTTTTTTAGAAAGTGTAGATTCTTAACTTTATTTAACTTTTAATTTAAGAAAGTTTTTGTTCTCTTTCACTTTTGATTAATTAGTTTCTAACTTTGTTTAGTTTTTATCTTCGTGAGTTTCTAATTTTAGTTTTCTTTTATGGGAAGTTCTAATGTGTGTTTTATTTTACATCGAATTTAGTTTTTGTTTTAGGAGATTTTAGATTTAGGATTTCTAATTTAAGAATTTTTATTGTAATTGTTTAATTCTTAGGAATGAATGTATTTGTTAGAAATTAAATTATGTTAGTTTTAGAATTTTATTTAGGCAAGTGACAAGATGAAAACATCTAAAAAACATTGCTCCTTGTGGATCAACTTAGTCTCACCAGTTGATTACTACATCGCAACTCTGCACTCGGAGTTGATGAACAAGTTTTTGGTGCCATTGCCGGGGAATGCCATTTAAGGTAACTTTTCTAACTTTCCTCATTTACATTGCTTTGTGGGTGTGATTTAATTTTTGTATCTTTCTAGAAATAGGAGGTAATGCATGGAATGATGAACCGCCCTAAATTGGAATAAGAAAGTGCATGGATTATTAGAAAGTTCCCATCACTCTTATTTTTAGAAACTTTCTAAAATTGGAAAAAGTTACTATTTCTCAACTTGTCATAACTCCTTTTGGAAGAAAGTAAACCAAAAGTGATCTAATCGCTATCCTTAATCCTTTCTATGCCCAAGAAAACCTTTGCCACTATAGCACGATAGCTAGTCTGTTCAGGAAACTGGTCCTTCAAATGGGTCCATCTGTGACTCTACCACTTCCAGGTGGCCTACCTGCCCGAGTTGGTTTCATAAGACCAGATTGGAGAACTAAGGAAACTTTTCAACCCTAGGGAATTACTTAGTTGCTGCTAATCTAGGTTTTCTCATTTTTTAAAAAAATAAAAAAATTTCTCAAAATTCCAAAAAAGAAAGGACAAGCCCTTTTAGCCAATTTAGCAAAGAGGTTCAGTGCACAGATTAGAAATGAAAGAATCTCCTAGACCCTCAAGTCCTTCGAGATTGTCTTAAATGGCGTGTGGGTCGGGTAATAATGATGCCCAACTTAGGAATGAAGATAATAATGGGGACCGTAATGGCATGGAGGTTAACCAGCCACCAAGGACTTTACGTGATTACTTGAACCCCACTGTCAAACCACACCATCATGTATAGTGATGCCCGCAATTACGGGCAACTTGAAATCAAACCTGGCATAATCCAACTTCTACCTAAGTTTCATGTGCTTGACTCTGAAAGTACATACTTGCATTTAAGAGAATTTGATGAAGTATGTGCAACACTTTAATTACAAAATGTAGTGCTGGATGTAATCAAATTTGGATTATTTCCATTTTCTTTGAAAGATAAAACAAAGGCTTGGCTCCATTCCCTTAGACCAAGTTCAATCAATACCTGGAAAGGCCTTGAGACTAAATTTTTGAAAAAAATTCTTCCCACAACATAAAACCAACACTTTAAAAAGGGAGATCATGATGTTCAGACAAAATTTCAAAGAACCCTATTTTAAGTGTTGGGAGAGATTTAATGAATTGATCCTTGCATGTCCTCACCATGGATATGAAAGATATGGTCTAATCAAAATTTTTATTGAGGGTTTAACTCCTGATAGCCGTCAATTTATTGAGATGATGTGCAATGGTCAATTTGATCAAAAGCAAATTAATGAAGCGTGGAATATTTGGAACTAATGGGCCACATCTGATGGGGCAAATTAATCCAGGTCATTAAATTAGTCTGAAGGAGGAGGAGTATGTCACTTAAACAATCAAATTGAAATCCAAGTCAAGCTTGCGGCAATTGCAAGAGAAGTTGAAAGAAACTTGGAAAGAATAAGGATACAGTTATGGTTTACGGTTTTTGTACTTCCGAAAATCACATGTCAATAGACTGTCCAATTGGACTTGCATTACAAGAAACGAATCAAGAACAGGCTAACGCTTTGAACTCTTACCAAAAGCTGCTCAATACAAACACCATGGGGAACACGTATAATCCTTCGTGGCAAAACCACCCAAATTTCAGCTGGAGGAATGGACCAAATGCTACACCTGAGTATAATCCCCAAAGACCATTAGATTATGGTGCATACATGCCCCCACAGCATAATAGATCTTATGCACCACTAGCACAGAATAGATCATTAGAGGAGTCACTCCGCATGCTAATACAATCTCAACAACAATTTATGCAAAACCTGTATAATAATCAACAGATTATTTACAATAACCAGCAAGTTATTGAAGATAATTGACAAGCTATCTAAAGGTTAGAGACCTCTATCGAACAAATCAAATGTAGCCTTCAAGGACAAGGGAAAGGAACATTTCCAGCTCAACTTTTCCCGAACTCAAAAGGCCAGTTTGAAGTGAACGACATAACTAATCCAAACTATCAGGAGCATGTTCAAGCTGTCACTGTACGCAGTGGCAAAGAGCTTCAAGAGAATCCAAAAAAAGATAAACAACATGTCTCCTTGGATTCAAATGAGAAAATTGTAAAGGATAGTGCTAATACAAGGACTGTTGTTGAAAATGAGAAAGGTTCTGACCACACGATTATCATGCCCGTTGCCCTTTTTCCATAGAGATTGACCCATCCCAAAAAGCCAATCTCGAACAAGGAGATCTTAGACATTTTCATGGAAGTTAAAATCAATATTGCTTTGTTGGATGCAATCAATCAGATCCCAGCCTACGCCAAGTTCCTTAAGGATCTTTGCACTGTCAAGCGTATAATGAATGTGCAAAAGAAAGCTTTCTTCACTGAGCAAGTTAGTGCACTCCTAAACAGTAGCAAGCCCCAGAAATATAAAGATCTGGGATGCCCCACCATATCATGCACCATTGGTAATCATCGGATTGGTCATGCCTTGTTAGATCTGAGGGCTAGTGTTAATCTATTACCTACTTGATTTATCAACAGCTGGGGCTAGGCGAGTTGAAACTACCAAGGTCACTTTACAACTCATAGATCGTTCGTCAAAGAAACCAAGGCAGGTAATAGATGATGTACTAGTGCAAATTAACAAGTTCTATTTTCTTGCTAATTTTTATGTACTGAACACTCATCCAATGCACAATAACAATGGTCAAATTCCGGTAATTTTAGGAAAACCATTTTTAGCAACATTAAACGCACTAATCAATTGCCACCGTGGAATGTTAAAACTTTCTTTTGGAAACATGACCACTGAGCTGAATATATTTAGTTTATACAAACATCCCAAGGATATTGATGATGATCTCCTTGAAATGAACTTTGTGAATGCTGTGCTGGAGGATGATTTAGAGGAATGCATTAATTCCCACATTGGGCTAATGTTTGAGGCCAGAGAGGATATGGACTTTCTTGAGGAACTGGATGATGATACTATGGAAGAAGCCAATGCAATATGGACACCCAAGTTTGAGGAGCTTGTACCGACTGGTGCACCACCTCTTCCATCTCAGGTTAAACCACTCAAACCTGAGCTAAAGTCCCATCTTTTTACCCTCAACTATGCTTACCTTGGGGATGAGGAGACATACCCAGTAGTCATTTCTTCGCTTCTTACTAAGAACGAAGAAGCCTGGCTATTGAAAGTGCTCAAACAACACAAGAATGCTATTGCTTAGAATATGGCCGACATCAAGGGAATTGACCCTCTAGTGTGTACGCATCGCATTTACCTTGAAGATGATGCAAAACCATGTAGGCAGTTGCAACGTCGGGTCAACCTTATCATATAAGAAGTGGTTAGGGTTGAGGTACTTAAACTTCTAGATGTGGGTATCATCTATCCAATCTTGGATAGCCAGTGGGTCAGCCCTACCTAAGTTCTTCCAAAAAAAGCCAACGTTACTGTAGTCAAGAATGTCCAAAATGAACTTGTTCCTACCCGAGTCCCCACAGGATGGAGGGTATGTATAGACCACAGGAAACTCAATGCGGTCATACGTAAGGACCATTTCCCTTACCCTTCATGGACCAAATTTTGGAAAAGGTAGTGATCATCAACTCCAAGTGCAGAGCCGTGATGTAGTAATAAAACTGGTGAGACCAAGTCAATCATCAGGGAGCAATGTGTTTTAAGGTTCCTTTTTCAACTTGTACCTACCCTAAATAAAATCTAAAACTAGGCTAACTTAAAAACTAATAAATAAAGCATCCTACTTTGTAAAAATAAAAATTAAACAATTACAATCCAAATAAATTAAAATTCCTAAATTAGAAAATGAAAATCTAAAAATTCCTACATAAAACTAAAGTTGCTGCAAAACTACAACACAAGTTAGAACTTTTAAAAGTAGAAAGTTATTAAAAATAAAACTAACAACTAAATTAAAAAATAAACTAAACTAAAATAGAAACAAACAAAAATTAGCAATAATCAATCAAGCAAAGTTAGTAACAAAGCAAACAATAAAAAAAATAGAAAACAAACCTACTTTCTAAAATTAGAATCCTAAAGTTAGAATTTCCAAACTTTTAAATAACTTTTTTTTTAAATTCTCAAATAAAGCAAGTTCAGAAAGATCTTTAATTCTGAAAATTATCTAAAACAATAAAAAACATAAACTAGAGATAAAATTAAAATTAGAAAGTTAGTAAAATTAGTACTGCAATGCATGGCATGAGATGCTGAAAAATTCTAAGTCTAGAAAATTAGTATGTTGGTGTAAATTTTATGCATGATTTGAGCTATTCTAATGCATCCTAAATCTAAGTATAATTTGCTAGAATTCAAACTATACTAATGTAGGAAACTAAAAAAAAAAAAAGAAGTGAAAAAGGATTTAAAATGAAAAAGTTATGAATGCATGAAAATGGTAACTTTGTAAAATCCTTTGTAAAATCCTGTGCAGAAATTTTGATCTAAGTTGACTGATTAGCAAAGTTTAAGCCTCTGGTTCACAAACCATCCGAAATTATTGTGACTTGAAATTCTGGGACATGCAAGACTATATCCTAAACTTTAATTTTCCCAAGTTTCAAAGAAAAATATTATGATTTGACTTAGCAACCCACTTCAAACTTTTTGCTAAAAACTGTTTCTGTAGTTTACTGAAACTGTATTGAGTTATGCTGTTTGTATGTTAAGTCCAAATTTTATCATTATATTCAGATCTGAAAGCTTAATTTCCAGCAACATAAATATGCACGATATGAAAATACATGCAATGAACTCTAATCCAACCACTAAACTATGCATAAAAACTAAAAACAATAAGAACATGACAAGAAAAATAAAAATGTAGAAAATAAAGTGAAAGTGCAGGAAAATAAATATAGTAGTGCAGAAAATTTAAATGTATAGTGAGATAGTAATTTAAATGTGTGGAAAACAAGAAATTTAAATGTGTGGAAGTGTATGATTTTTTGTCCTAAATTCTTCTTTTATCCTAGATTATGTTTGCTTAAATTATGTTCTTAGGCTTCTTTAGGTTGTTAATCTAAAAGCAATAAGGTTAAAAACAAACATCAAGCATTCATTATCAAAGAAGTAAAAAGAAGTAAAAAAAGGAAATAAAAACACACACTTTTACTATATATGAATGTTTTTACATAAAGATAGAGAATAAAGAAAAAACATTACATGATTTAGGATGAAAGATCCTCCTAGTGGAAGCTTCAAGTTGGAAAGAGCCTTCTTGAATAGAGAAATTATGGAGTAAAAAAATATGGAAAGAGTGGAGGGAGAGAGCTAGAGAAAGGAGGTCTCTTCTTTCATGCCTTAGAATGTTAGAAGGGCACCCTATTTATAGTTTTTCAAGTTCTACTCCCTCTCAAACTTGATTTGATTAAAATTGGAAAAAAATGGGCTTCATACAAGGCTTTGGACGTGACTTATTGCTGGAATTTTTTTTCTTTATTTGGAAGTCCTTCTTTGCTTTTTCTTTCCTTCTATCTTTGCCACCTTGTATTGAGATCTCTTGAGAGATAAGTTAGGGATAAGAATCCTCTCTTAGAATCAAACTTGGACCACTTGAGGTATAGAACTTCCTTTGTTTATCTCTTGCTTTGTCAACTTTCCTTCTTTGGAAGGTACTCCTTGTTTACTCCAAATTCAAAGAGATCTTTTAGAATAATTCTTTGGATTTTTTTTTCATTTTTTAGCCAAAATTTGATCCAAATCAATGTGTTGGACGTCCATGATTGCTTGGCATATATATATTTTTTATTTTTTTTAATCCTTCTCCTTCTCCTTCTCCAAAAAGAACTCATATGTGGCTTTTCTTTTCCATATTTGATAAGATATTCTTCAAATTCTCTTGAAAATATCTTAAAAATGTGAAACAAATAAATAGACCCCATCTTAGATGTCTCACATGTGTACCACACACATATGCATGTGTATGGGACCATGAAGTTAACTTTTGCGTTTTTCTTCCAATTTCTTTTCTCTCTTCAATTCTTCTCTCCTTTCTTTTGAAAATGATTTCTTTGCCTCAATTGTTTACAAATGGGACCCATATCATCAATTTCCTACAAAACAAATGTGAATTTATGTGAAAGACAATTTTAACTCTAATATCACAAATGCATGAATGTGGGCCCATCTCTCATGAAATGATAATTATAATGCACACCATTTTTCATGATTTTATATGAATGAACTAATGATGATGAAAATTTAATTTATTTCATGAGAATATAATTTTTCATAAAACTTTCCAAAAATGGAAGGTTTCATAAATGTAAGCAAAAAGTGAAATTTTGAAGCAAATTATGCAAAAATACACTATAATGAATTAAAATGCTTGAAACCACTAAATCATACTAATTGAGGCTCTTTTGACTCAATAAGTCCTTAAAATGGGTCAAAATGTGTATGAAAATATGCATTTTTAAAGACTCATCGCACCTCCTAACTAGCGTTTTGTTAGTCCTTAGCAGAAATTGTGAAAAATAAGAGGCTTTTATCCTAACCTAATTCAACCTAAAACTAATGCAATAAAAATAAATATGAATGCAACACCACTTTCACTAGCACTCTTAACTACATTTAGCGTATGTAGCAAGCTTTTAAACCTCCAGGTTTCCCTTAATGGATGAGTTGTGCCTCGTGAGGGTTTGCAGTGAATATACCCACAAAATTCTTTTTTAAAAAAAAAAACAAAAGTAAAGCAGAAACAAAATTTCCCAAAAGAAATGCACTTATATCGGATATTGTCAAAATTTAAAATAATTACACTTTTAGACTTTTCAAAGTTCGGTCCACAATTCTATTTTTGAAAACTTTCTCAAATTCATAACCATCTTGCATGCACAGTAGGAAATGTATACATCAAAAACTTATTTCAGATATTTTATGATAATGCTGCAAAAATAGAAATTTTCTTTTAAATAATCCGATTCCCCAAAATTTAGTAAAAATAAATTTCCTCTCAAAGCGAATAAGATAGTTGCCACTTTACTGTTTAATTGGCCTCTTTTTCTCTCATTGTCTTTTTCCTACACAAGGGTTCCCAAGTTCATACGACATGAGAAAAGTTAGAATTCAGAGAGCAAATTTGGTCCTTGTTTCTCCTCCCACATACTCCCTTGCAAATTCTTATGGACACTCTTCACTTACTTACTTTTTCCAATGTAGAAATTTCCAAGTTCATATGATATAATAAAAGTTGGGATCTAAGGAGCAAACTTAGTCCTTATGCATTTTTGCACATATCCTTGAAAACTTCTATGGACACTCATTGGGCCATAATTCATCTTCTCTCTCTTTTTTCTTATGATTGTGCAATGTTTAGGTCTCTTAAGTTTTCTGATTAACCCATGTAGTGAGCGTTAGGCCAATGACTCCTAAACCAGATGGCTTTAGGGTATTAGATATAAAATATCCCTCCAGACTTACTAACTCGAGTTAAAAAGGCTACAACCTAAACTAGTCACAAATTGCTCATTATATGCTCTTTATTCTTTTTTTTAAATAGAAAGTAGACACTAAGTGGTAGTTCTCATTTCACTCAAATTAATCCAATTTGGTTCTAATATATACAATTCACCAAAAATGAACTAGGAGACAAAAATATTATACAAACTAAATTTCAAGTTCACATTGTATTCTCTAGAAAAATTCCACAAAAAGCATTACAGTTTCCTATCCAAAATATCGAAAAAATGTATACATGTGTATATGTGGAAAGCAAGTTTTGGTAATCTTCTGATAAGTTTCCTCCTTTAGAAAATGCAAACTTTCTTTTTACTTCCTTCCAAAAGTATGAAAATTCCATATCTCTATATATTTTCAAATTGCTTCAATTTTTTTTGAAAACTTTCTTTTCTAAAATGAAAAATAAATTAAATTTTTTTCTAAAAAATAACTAAAATTATTAAAAACTGACTAAAATGATAAACGTGATAGGAAAATCAAAAAATTTTCTATAAAATTAGACAAGCATGCTTGTTCCCACCCCCAACCTAAGATAAACATCATCCTCTATGTTTATGCATGCAATGTAGAATTGTTAAAGTAATATAAAGAAACATAAATGTAAAGGAGGGTAAAGAGAAGAAGTCAACTGAAGATGTGTTTGAGCTACTCCCTAACCAAGGTTAGACAAAACAGAAAAAAAAGAACAAAAAAACAAGAAGCTACTCTAAAAGAAAATATCTAAAAAGAAAAGAAAAAACCTACACTACTGGATTCAAAATCATGAGTCAACCCGGATCCCAAATGAAAATTTCCTCCACACAGTTTACAAGAAGCATAGAAAGAGATGAAACCGTGAGGACTGCATGTTTTTGTAGACTATGTGGAGAAGGAACCACAAAAAAAATTTCTTCCCCCTCCCTTAAAAATGGATCTTTGAAAGATAGGAAAGTATGTAATGAGCAACTGGGTGGCCCTAGGTCCTCCCGTGCCACAAGTTTTATTAGTTCAATCTCAACATTCCATTCAGACACGAGCTCAAATAATTGCAAATCGTCAAACTTGGGAGTTTGAAAGGGATCACCGTTCTCCAACTCCACAATTTTTTCTGAATAACATTGAAGGCCAAGAAATGCAAGGGAAATTTCTCTAAGGGGTTGGATCATCAGATTCTATGAAGAATTTAGTATAAGGTTCCAAAGATTCCAGATTATTTGACTCAGAAATCTGAAAAATGGGGTCATCCTCCCAATTGTAATCTTCCTTTAGGGCTCATTAGGTTCATTTACGGTTTCATCAATCATGTGAAAGTCAAATCTTTGAAAGACCACAATGCTAAAATCATCAGAGGAATCTGAATCATAGAAAGGATTATGTAAAAGGGCATAGATTCCTCTTTGGTGAAGTAGAATGGCCGGTACTGAGGAAAAGTAAGGCACACAGGCTCATGTGATTCATTAATTGGTTCATGCATCACACCATCATCCATGTTCTTATGTGCACCCTTGGATATCCACTGTGTATTTATGTGATCCATATTTACAATATCTTCAATGAATTAGGATCATCTTATTGAATTTTCATTTCAATTCCAAGGGTGCCATTTCGTTTTCTCATTTCAAGTGATGTTTAACTAATTGAAGTCACTAGGCTTTCCATGCATTGTGAGTAATTTTGTATGGATTGGATGGTGTTTTGTGTGGACTCAATGAATTTGGCTATAATATCCTCTAAAGAATCCTTCGGGGGTGGTGTTGGTTCATATGACCATTCAGGCAGAAAGAGATTATGAAGTGCATATAACCAGGGAGGTAGAGGGGATACATATGATGTATCCTGTGAGGGGTAGTCATATAACCCATCCAAAGTAAATTCTTAAGGATAAGAGATATGATCTATAGTGGGCCCACTTCGCCAATTGTCGAGGGATTGATCATCCCAATTAGGACAACACATACTACCCATGTCATTGTGGTAATGCAATTAATTTGAATTTAATTCAACCTGCCATTGAATTCCCACATTCATTTGAGAATGAGTGAATGACTATGTGTGGCATGGGTAACCACGTGGGACTCTTATTGGTTGATGATTTGAGCTAATCATTCCATTAAAATCCTCCACACAATTTTCATTGTAATAATGATCATAGTAATTGGCCTACTTCCGTTCATAAGATCTAACTAAATAATTTCTTTAATGTAACTTTGCAATCTTTTCTTGTTCGCACAAGGCACACCAAGACTTTGGTGGGCCATCAACATTGATTCCATTCCCATCGGTTTGCCCATTGTTAAGTTTCCATATATTTGTAGATTCCCACCAATCCATTTTTGGAATCACTTTATTTTTGAATTTTTGGATTTTTTAAAATAAAATGAGAAAAATCTAGATTAGCAACAACTAAGTAACTCCCTTAGGTCGAAAAGTTTCCTTAAGTTCTCCAATCCACTCCTATGAAACCAACTCGACCAGGTTAGCCACTAGGAAGTGGGTAGACTCACAGATAGACCCATTTGAAAGACCAGTTTTCTGAACAGACTAGCTGTTATGCACTATAGGGGCAAAGGCTTTCTTAGGCACCAAGAAGATTAAGGACAGCGATGAGATCACTTTTGGTATTCTTTCTTCCAAAGGAGTTATAGCAAGTTGAAAATAGTAACTTTTTCCAATTTTAGAAAGTTTTTAAAAATAACAATGATGTGTACTTTCTAATAATCCAGGCACTTTCTTATTCCAATTTAGGGTGTTTTAACATTCTATGCATGTCCTCTTATTTCTAGAAAGATGACAAAATTAAATCACACCCACAAAGCAATGTAAATGAGGAAAGTTAGAAAAGTTACCATATATCGCGCTCCCCGATAACGGCGCCAAAAACTTGTTGTCAACTCCAAGTGCAAAGCCACGATGTAGTAATAAAAGTGGTGAGGCTAGGTTGATCCTCGGAGAGCAATGGATTTTAAAGTTCCTTTTTCAACTCATACATGCCATAAATAAAATATGAAAATAGCCTAATTTAAAAACTAACAAATACAAGCATCCTACTTTGTAAAAATGAAAATTAAACGATTACAATCCAAATAACTAAAAATTCCTAAATTAGAAAACATAAATCTAAAAATTCCTAAATAAAACTAAAGTTGCTGCAAACTAAAACACAAGTTAGAACTTCCAAAAGTAGAAAGTTATAAAAAAATAAAACTAAGAACTAAATTAGAAACTAAACGAAACTAAAATAGAAACAAACCAAAATTAGTAACAACCAATCAAGCAAATTTAGTAACAAAGCAAACAATAAAAAATAGAAAACAAACCTACTTTCTAAAATTAGAATCCTAAGGTTAGAATTTCTAAACTTTTAAATAACTTTCTAATTTTTTAAAATTCTCAAATAAAGTAAGTTTAGAAAGATCTTTAATTTTGGAAATTATCTAAAACAATCACAAACATAAAACTAGAAACAAAATTAAAATTAGAAAGTTAGTAAAATTAGTAATGCAACGCATTGCAGGAGATGCTGAAAAATTCTAGGTCTGGAAAACTAGTGTGCTGATGCAAACTTTATACATGATTTAAACTATTCTAATGCATCCTAAATCTAAGTCTAATTGGATGGAATTCAAACTATACTAATTTAGGAAACTAAAAAAAAAGAAGTGAAAAAGGATCTAAAACAAAAAGTTATGAATGCATGAACATGACAACTTTGTAAAGTTTTGTGCAGAAATTCTGATCCGAGTTGACTGATTGGCAAAGTTTCTGTTTCATAAACCTTTTAGAATTATTGTGACATGAAATTTTGGGAAATGAAAGGTTATATCCTAAACTTTAATTTTCCCAAATTTCAAAGAAAAATATTAGATTTGACTTAGCTACCCACTTCGAACTTTTTCCCAAAAACCATTTCTGTAGTTTGCTGAAACTGTATTGAGTTTTGTTGTTTATGTGTTGAGTCCAAGTTTTATCATTATATTTAGATCTGAAAGCTTAATTTCCAGTAACTTATTTCATGAATGTAAGCAAAAAGTGAATATTTGAAGCAAATTATACAAAAATGTACTACAATGAATTTAAAATGCTAGAAACCCCTAGATCATACTAAGTGAGGCTTTTTTGACTCAATAAGTCCTTAAAATAGGTCAAAATATGTACAAAAATATCCATTTTTAAAGACTCATCAGATAGCTGGCCACCAATACTATTGCTTTCTTGATGGATGTTCTAGGTATAACCAAATTGAAATCTCTCCTGAAGACTAGGAGAAAATCACATTCACATGTCCCTTTGGACTTTTGCTTATCGGTGAATGCCTTTTGGGTTATGTAATGCACTCGCCACGTTTCAATGTTGTATACTAAGTATATTCAGTGACATGGTGGAACGTTTTCTTGAGGTCTTCATGGACGATTTCTTTTTGTTTGGTGATTCATTCGAAGACTATTTGAGCAACCTCGAGATTGTTCTCACTATATGCGAAGAAAAGAACTTGGTACTCAATTGGAAGTAGTGTCATTTCATGGTTCGCTAGGGAATTGTCTTTAGTCATATTATGTCTTGAAAAGGTCTAGAAGTTGATAAGTCGAAAATTGATTTAATCCCCAACTTAACCCCTCCTAGAACCGTAAGGGATATAAGATCATTGTTAGGGTATGCATGGTTCTAAGAAGGTTTATTAAAGATTTTAGTTCTATATCTTGCCCTCTCTATGGACTATTATCCAAAGATGCATAATTCGATTGGACTGGGGCATGCCAAGTGGCTTTTAAAAAATTGAAAGGCATGCTGACGTCTGCTCCAATTATGCAACCTCCGGATTGGAACTTATCCTTTGAACTCATGTGTGATGCCAGTGATTATGCGGTTGGTGCTATTTTGGGGGGCAACGTAATGACAAAAAGGCCTATGTGATTTATTATGCTAGTAAGAGTTTGAATAGTATACAGATCAACTATTTAACCACTGAGAAGGAATTGCTGGCAGTAGTCTTTACACTTGAGAAATTTCGTTCTTACTTGATTGGAGCCAAGATTGTGGTTTCACTGATCATTCTATGCTAAAGTATCTTCTTTTTAAAAAAGATGCTAAGCACAGACTAATCTGATGGATCCTCTTGCTCCAAGAATTTGACTTGGAAATTAAGGATAAAAAGGGAGTAGAAAATGTTATGGCAGATCACCTTTCTAGACTTGTCATTTTCGACTCTGTTGAGCCAACACCAATTAGGGATAATTTTCCAGATGAACACCCTTTTGCAGTGTCCCAACCCCCTTGGTTTGCAGATATAGCAAATTGTTTTTCTATGAGCAGCATTCCTGACCATTAGACTAAGTAAGATAAAGATTTGCTCTTTGCTTTGTTGAGGTTAAACATTTTTTTTGGGATGATCCATACTTGTTCAAATATTGCCCAGATCAAATTATCAGGAGATGTGTGCCAGATAATGAGATTCCTAGTGTCATCTCCTTTTGTTCATAGGCTTGTGGGGGCTATTTTTTTGCTAAAAAGACATCTTGCAAAATTTTGTACTGCGGTTTTTACTAGGTTACACTTTTTAAGGATTTTCATGAATTTTGCAAGACCTATGAGTGCTGCCAAAAATTAGGCAATATTTCAAAAAGAAACATGATGCCCTTGAATCTAATTTTGGTATTCGAACTTTTTGATGCATGGGGCATGGATTTTATTGGACCTTTTTCTCCTAGTTTTGGTTTCATTTATATCCTAGTTGCTGTTGATTATGTCTCAAAATAGATGAAAGCTATTCCATGTTGAAATAATGATGCTAAAACAGTACAGAAATTTTTAAAGGAGAATGTGTCTTCACGATTTGGAACCCCTTGTAGCATCATAAGTGATGGGGGATTACATTTTTGTAATAGAAGTTTTAAGGCCCTTATGAATCAAGATGGAATAACTCACAAAGTGGACACCCCTTATCATCTGCAAACCAGTGGGCAAGTAGAGGTATCAAATTATAAAATCAAGCAGATTTTGGAGACTACCATAAACCCTAATTGAAAGGATTGGTCTACTCGAACCAATGCATTATGGGTTTATCGGACAGCATTCAAAACTCCAATCGAAATGTCTCCCTACCGGGTAATTTACGAGAAAGCTTGCAACCTTCCGGTGAAACTTAAGCATAAAGCTTATTGGGCTATTAAATAGTTCAACCTTATTATGGATAAGGCTGGATCTAATAGGAAATTGCAAATGAATGAATTGGAAGAGTTACACTGGGAAGCCTATGTAAATTCTTAGATATACAAAGAGAGGACAAAGGTTTTTCATGATAATCACATCCTCAAGAAAAATTTCCGCCCCGAGCAAAAAGTCCTCGTTTACAATTCTAGACTTCACTTGTTTCCTAGCAAGCTTAACTCTTGATGAACTAGTCCTTCTATTGTCAAAACAGTGTTTCCATATGGTGCTGTTGAGATTTTTGATCCGAAGGATGACCAAATGTTTAAAGTCAATGGTGAAATATTAAAGCCATTCTTGGAGATCACACCACCTAAAAAGGAAGACATTCCTCTTGACGATCCTGTCTACAATGATTAATCGACCTTGGATCTGACAGAGGCCTTTTTCTATGTATATTATGTATGTTGTAGTTTGTCTTTTGTTTTGCCTAACCTTAGATAGGGAGTAGCATAAATGCACTTTCAGGTGACTTTCTCCCTTTACTCTCCTTTACATTTGTCTTTCCTCATGTTACTTTTATTGTTCTGTACTGCATGCATAAACATCAAGGACGATGCACATAATTGGTTGGGGGGTAGGAACAAGCACGCTTATCAAATTTTAGGCACTTCATAGGCACTTTAGGTAAATTTTTTTAAATTTTTTTGTTAATTTTTCACTTTTTAGGAAATTTTTTTTCAATATTTTAGACAACTTTTATTTTGGTTTTAGGAATTTTTGCTGGCATTTATTTTTCATTTATTTTCATTTTAGATAAGCAAGCTTTCAAAGGAATTGAATCAATTTTAAGATTTGATTTTCTTCACTAAAAAAAAGATTCAGATCTGAAACTGAATCAAATCAACACTATTAAAGTTGATTTTTGAAGCAAATTTGGCCACATGTTGATCTCATGCATCATACTCATGCATGCCCCACTCATTCATGCATTAAAACATTCTTTGCACTAAACTAGTTCACACGTCTCATTCATCCTATAGTTTTATTATTTTTTAGAAATTTGCATTGTTATCATTCATACATCATAGAATTAGTTTAGGAAAGTATAGTTTCAGGTTTTTTTTTAATTTTTAGAAAGATTCCTACGCATGATAATTTAGGATAGACTCATTTTTAACTTAGAAAGTTGTTTTGTTTAATTGCATTGTATAGTTTTTTGAAATTGTTTAACATTAGAAGATTACTAATTTGATTTTAGATTTTCATATAGATTTATTTCTAAAATTAAATCTCTTTCTAATTTGAATTGGTTTTGTAAATCTTTTGCTTTAGAAAGTGTAGATTCTTAACTTAATTTAACTTTTAATTTAGAAAAGCTTTTGTTCTATTTCATTTTTGATTAATTAGTTTCTAACTTTGTTTAGTTTTTATCTTAGTGATTTTCTAATTTTAGTTTTCTTTTATGGGAAGTTATAATGTGTGTTTTATTTTGCAACAAATTTTTTTTGTTTTTAGGAAGTTTTAGGTTTAGGATTTCTAATTTAGGAATTTTTATTGCAATTGTTTAATTTTTAGGAATGAATGCATTTGTTAGATTTTAAATTAGGTTATTTTATAATTTTATTTAGGCAGGTGACAAGTTGAAAACATCTAAAAAACATTGCTCTCTGTGGATCAACCTAGTCTTACTAGTTTATTACTACATCGCAGCTTTACACTTGGAGTTGATGAATAATTTCCAATGGGATTTTAGCAAAAATATCCATGAGGGCATTCAACCTTGGTTGTATAAATTTCCATCCATCATTATTAATAAAATTCGTAACTACAAAATATTTGCCCAACCCCATATCATAAATGGGTCGGTCTCCACATTCATCTTTCAACAAACCTCCATTCAACTAGAGGTCTATCCAAAATTTGGTTGATTGCCCATTACCAATGAGATGCTTAATGTATGGCAAAGCAATTGTTTGAAGGCTTAGAATACCTTTCTAGTTTAATGATGAATTGCTTGAAATAGTGACCTCTCAAAAGGATTGACCTCTAAAATAATTTGCATTGACCCAAATTTTCCAACAAGTGTATTTACTTCTTACTACATTCCATAGTTGTCTCATTAGAGCAACTTTAGGGATAGCAACAAGTGATTTGATCTTAAGCCCACCACTTGCAATTTTACAAATTGAATCACAAGCTATTGGATAAATATAATTTGAAGACCACGAATTCCAAAAGTAATCACGCACCTGTCTGTCCATAGCATTAAGAACAGCTTGAGGAAGCATAAAAATTGACATCCAATAAAGATGAATCGAAGATAGTGTAGATTTAATCAACTCCACTTTTCTAGCATATGATAACACCTTCGACTTCCAACCAGCAAGTTTATGTTGGATCTTTGCCAACAAAGGTTGACATTCATTAGATTTCAAATCCTTAGAAGTTAAAGGGACTCCGAGATATTTCATGGGAAGTTTGGCACTTGGAATATTCAGAATTCTTAATATCTATTCTTCTTCAAAGATATTACAATTTGAAAAGAAAATTGCACCTTTTAACCAGTTAACCCCAAGACCTAAGAAATTCTTGAATTGCTCCAAAAAGTGCTGAAGATTTAAGCTACACAGTTAGAGGCCTTACTAAATACAATCAGATCATGGACAAACATCAAATGTGATATAATTACATTATTTTTCTGATAAGGAGTAGGAATTAGTTGAGATGAAGCATATTTTTCCATCAAAAGAGAGAAGAATTTCATAACATTAGCAAAAGGAAAAGGTAAAAAAGAGGACACCCTTGTCTCAAGCCCCTTGTACCTTTGAAATATCCTTCTGCACTTCCATTTCCTAGACTGAAAAAGAAGCATCAGTAACACATGCCATGATCAATCGATAATATGTGTGCTAAACTTTATACAACGAATAGCTTCATCTAGGAAATCCCATCTAATGTACACTATCATATACTTTTGCAAGATCAATCTTGATTCAAATTTTTGGCACCCTGAGATTCAAATGAAATTTATGCAACAGATCTTGGGCTCATAAGATATTGTCAGCAATGTTTCTTCCTGGAATAAAAGCCGATTGCATTAGGCCAACAATTCTCAAGATGACTGTCTTCAGTTTGTTAACCAGTATTATACTAATGAGTTCATTAGTCAAAGAGATGGGTTGAAATTTATCAGGAGAGTCAGCATTATCACCTTTTGGCACCAAAACAATAAAAGTTGCCTTCATTTGCTTTGGCGTATAACCATTTTTGAAAAAATTCATGATTCCCTCACAAACATCATTCCTAATAATAGGACAAAATACTTTAAAGAAAGGAACATTAAATCCTTGTTGCTTTTGAACACTTCATAATGAAAAAAGGCTCTATGCTGTTTGTATGTACATTGATGTAGCCTCGATTTGACAGAATCAGACTTGCTAGGGCCCATTGAATTGAATCCAAAAACTAGCAAAACCAGCAAATAGAATTGATTACAATAGATTAATGAAATTCTGTAATTAAATTAGTGTAAGGAACAATGCAGAGCAGGGCCAAATTTTGACTTTTAAAGCCTACTCAATCAGCATGCATGTTGAGACACAATGGAGAGAGGAAAAGCAAGCAAAACAGTGCTTTATTGCATAGTTCTCTAAAGCTGTACTATAGCATGCTACAGTGACGACAACCACGGGTTCCTTATATAATACTACCAAATATACATAAAACCCTTGGAAAATCCTACAAACTAGATGACTCTTATATTTAAAAGTCCTTACATGGTTTCCTACTCAAAATTAGTCAAGAATTATTAAAAGAAATAATCAAAATCAACATATTTCGTAAGTCCAGTCATCTGAGACACTTTGGAGTAGATTTCCTATGGGCCCAACAAGACCCACCCTTGAAAAAACAATCTCCACTATCTTGAAGTGGACTCATGAATGAATCTAGTGGTGCTCTTCTTTCTTAGATTGAGTCAGTTTTGACTCATCTACTGTAGCTTCAAGAAACTTGCACGTGACTGCCTTTTCTAGTTTTCTTGTAATGAAGTTTTTGGAAAAATTATAAAACAGTCCCTGTATTTTTGTATATTCCCAAAATACTCCTTGTTGTATTCTTTTAAACTAAAATTTAAACTGTTTAGGTCCAAGTTCTCAATCAAAACTTATTCGGACCCTTGGGAGTTGGGACTCTCTTAGGATGCTCAAATTGCTTCAAGTAAGCTTTAGCTATTGTTGTGCGCATGTATGCGTGAGCAACCAAGATCAACAACCAACCACACAAGAAAACAAGGAGATCTACGTGGTTCGGCAAAGATGCCTACGTCCATGGGAAACCAATTTCCACTAGGTTTTCCTCCAATTAGTGAAACCACAGCCTTGGATTCTTGCCTCTTCCAGACTCTCTATCCAGGGTTACAGATTACATAATATATATATAATCATTATATCCTTATCCCCCAAGAACTCTATCTCAGAAAAAAGGAAAGTCCTAACCTATTAAGAAACTGTTATTTAACCAAACAGGAAATTCCTAATATAATTAGGGAAACCACTCCAGATACTGAACCCACTTGGTCTGGACCCGCTTGGCCAACAATCTCCCCCTCCAGATCATGGGAAAGACGCCATATACCCCTTACTGGGAGTTCAGCCCTGCCAACTCTGAACACAGCTCCAGCTTTCCCTTAGACACAACCTTTGTCATCATGTCCGAGGGATTCTTGTCCGAGTGAATCTTTTCCAGCTTTATGAAGTTCTTCTCAATCACCTCACGAATCCAATGGTACTTGATATCAACATGCTTCATGCGACCATGATATGTAACATTCTCACTGAAATCTATAGCACTCTTATTATCATAGTAAACTACATATTCTTCTTGGTTCAAACCTAGTTCTTGAAGGAATCTATTCAACCAAAGCATCTCTCTCCCTGCTTCATTAGTAGCTATGTATTCCGCTTTAATTGTCGACTGTGCTGTACACTTTTGCAACTTCGATTGCCAGGAGATAGCTCCCCCTATGAAAGTAAACAAATAATAGAAGTCGACAACCGACAATTAAGATCGCCTGCAAAATCAGCATCAATATAACCTTCAACCACTGGTTTTGAGCCTCCAAAACACAAGCACACCTTGGAAGTACCTCTCAAATACCTAAAGATCCACTTCACTGCTTCCCAATGCTCTTTTCCAGGGTTAGAAGAAATCTACTCACTAAACTCGCAGCATGAGTAATGTCTGGCCGTGTACAAACCATGGCATACATGAGACTCCCCACAGCAGAGGAGTAAGGAACACATGCCATCCGTTCCTTTTCATCATTTGTAGTAAGACACAAGCGCTTGCTTAGTTTGAAGTGACTGGCTAGAAGTATGCTAACTGGCTTAGCATTCTTCATGTTGAACCGCTCGAGTACTTGTTCAACATATTTCTCCTATGATAACCACAGCTGCTTGAAACTCTAATCACAACGTATTTGCATGCCCAATATCGTTCGTGCGGGACCCAAGTCTTTCATGTCAAACGACTTTGACATCTCCTCTTTTTAACTTACCAATCAACTTGCTATCCTATCCAACTATCAGCATATCATCTACATATAAAAGAAGGATGATGAATCTGCCATCAATAAATTGATGAACATAGACACAATGATCTGCAGCTGTCCTCTGGTACCCATGACTCAACATGAATGAATCAAACTTCTTGTACCACTGTCTCGGTGCTTGCTTCAACCCGTAGAGACTCTTCTTCAACTTGCAAACCATCTATTCTTTTCTTTCTACCTCAAACCCCTCTAGCTGAGTCATGTAAATCTCTTCTTTCAAGTCACCGTGAAGAAATGCAGTTTTCACGTTCATCTATTCAAGCTCAAGGTCCATGCTAGCGGCTAGACGCAAGACGATTCTAACAAAAGTCATTTTCACAACAGGAGAGAAAACATCACTAAAGTCAATACCCTTCGTTTGTACGAAGCCTTTTACCACTAATCGTGCTTTGTGCTTCACCAGTTTTCCATTTTCATTTTTTTTCAACTTGAACACCCATTTGTTTTTCAGAATATTCCTATCTTTAGGAAGTTGCACCAGCTCATATGTCTTGTTCTTCTTTAAAGAACTCATCTCATCCTGCATAGCCTTCATCCACTCATCTTTATTAGCATGAGTCATTGCTTCGCGGAAGCTATCTGGCTCTCCCTCATCAGTAAGTAAAACATATTCGGATGTAGGATACCTAGTTGATGGTTGACGCTCTCATGTAGACCTCCTAACTTGAGGTTCCGTGGTTTCCAACCGAGGAGACTGTAGCTGCCCCTGCTCAACACCCTCATTATCTGGCAATCCCTGTGCCTTATCACGATCCGGATCATTTTGTCCACCTTCTCTTCCTGTAGTCTGCAATGGAGAAGGAGTCGGTATGAGATCAACCACTCCATCAACTATCTCAGAAGACTTATCAATCTTCTTAACATCTTCAAAGAACTGGTCTTCATGGAAAACCACATCCCTACTTCTGATAATTTTCCTCTTCTCTGGATCCCATAACCTATAGCCAAACTCATCTCCATCATAGCCAAGAAAGATGCAACACACTACCTTATTGTCCAACTTGGAATGCTGCTTCTTTGGTACATGTACAAATGCTTTACACCCAAACACCTTTAAGTATGAATATGAAATATTTTTACCTGTCCATCTTCTCTCTGGAAGATCATAATTCAAAGGAACTGAGAAAGATCTATTAATCAGATAAACGACAGTCAGAACGGCTTCACCCCTGAATGACTTAGGCAATGATGCTAATCGTATCATGCATCTCATCTTTTTAAGAATAGTGCGGTTCATTCTCTTTGCCACACCATTGTGTTGTGGAGTACCATGAACTGTCTTTTCATGTTGTATGCCATGCTTCAAGCAATAGCTTTTGAACTAGTTGGATGTGTACTCACCCCCATTATCTGTGCGGAGACACTTCAAGAGTTTACCTATTTCTCTTTTAACCTTGACATGAAACTGTTGAAAATTTTGGAACACTTGATCCTTTGATTTCAACGGATAAATCCAGACTTTCCTGGATGGATCATCGATGAACGTGACAAAAAACTTATTGCCACCTAATGATTCTACCTCTATGGGACCATAAACATCAGAATATACCAAATCTAACACATTTGATTTCAATTTTGATGTCGAAGAGAAAGCAACCCTATACTGTTTACCATACAAACATTAATCACAAGGGTCAAGGGATATACCTTTGGAGCAAGGAATTAAATCCTTCTTTGCCAACATCTGCAACTTTTCTCACTCATATGACCAAGCCTCTTATGCCAAAGATTCAGAGAGGAACTGTCTTGAACTGCATTCAACACACCTTTGCACAACTTTACTTGTATTTTATAAAGAGTATTACCTGCTTTTCCTCTCACAACAATAAGAGACCCTTTAGTAAGCTTTCATCTGCCATTTCCGAAGTAATTCTCATAACCCACACGGTTAGAACTATCAAAAGGCCGGGCCAGGGCCAGGTTAAGGTAAGCCCTTATCCTACCCTCACATGTGCGGGCCGGGCCTAACTGAGCAAAGGCCCTTAACTTTTACGGCGGGCCTATAATTTTTAGGCCCTTACCCAACCCTCAAGGGCTAGGGCCGGGCCAGGGCTAAAAGAAAGGGAAATTTTTTTCTTTAATGAAAATAAATCTTTTATATGCAACAGCCTATGCCACTACCACCAACCAACCTTATACAAACCCTCCTCCTTTGTCTGGGTTGGGGACCGGCAATGTAATGCAAAAGGCAGCATGACGGAGTTAAAAACTTCTTTTTAAGGCATTGTGGTGGGATAAAATCATTTTTACATTATAAAACATAAGGTGGATAATAATGATTCTATAAATGATAATAAATATATAACACATAACAATAATTCTTTATTTAATTATTTAATCTACTTTTAGAATATCTAAAAGATCATCGAATGTATTACTATCATTGTGTTGCTGTGTACATATCCAATCTTGTGTGCAAATTAAGACTTCTACAGTCTCAAATTTTAAACAACTCCTATATTAATCAAGTATTCTTCCTCCCGTACTAAATGCTGATTCAGAAGCAACTGTAGAAACAAGAATTGCCAAAATGTCACAAGCCATTTTGGAGATAACTAGATATTTTGTTGAATTAACTTTCCACCAATCATTGAAAATTTCAGATTTATCCCTTGGCTCCTCTAAATAACAATCTAATTTCGATTTTTCCTCTACAACTGTCTGAGTCATTTGTTCCTCAAAAGCTAAAAATCATCTTCAAACTCATTAGATTTCTTTACCAAATCAACTTTATCCACATTTGACAATATTTTGGTAGGTGCATCATATATCGTAGAATACTCTTTATAGAGATTTCTAAATAGTATAAAAGTTTCAACTCGATGAATACCTACCTCTTCATTCGATCCATATAGCTTTCTTAAAGCACACTCTAAATACAACAACTTACGTTGAGGATCAAGGAGAATGGCCATTTCAAACAGTTTATTATAATGCTGCCAATATTTATCAAATTTCTCCTTCATTTTTCTAGCCATATTTCTGGAAAAAAATATCTACACTATCTAACCTTTGCACCAATAAAATATATATTTTAATCACTTCTGGTAAAAATAAATGAATAGATGGGTATTTACTTCCTGAAAACTTTAAAGTAGCTTCATAAAAACTCTTCAAAAACTCACACATTATATTAGCATTTTCCCACTCTTCCTCTGATGGAATGTTCTTATAGTTTGAGACTTCTAAACCTAGAGAATTGAAGACTTCTCTAAATATTAATGCACACTCCAACATTAAGTAGGTGGAGTTCCATCTAGTTGAAACATCAATAGGTAACCCCCTAGTGGTACTTAGCCCTAATTCATTAGCCATCTCACGGAACTTACATACACGAGTTGTTAAATTTTTAATGAATTTCAGTGTATCCCTAATATTTTGAATTGTAGAGGATATTTCTTTCAACCCATCTTGCACAATAAGATTGAGAATATGCGCTGTACAACGCATATGAAACAAGCTACCATTCAATGGGAGACCATCCTTTTTTTTTTGTAAGATGATTTTTAAGCGTCCTTACCATAACATCATTTGTGGTGCAATTATCTAAAGTTAAGCAAAATATTCTATCATCAATTTTCCATTTTATTAAATTATTTTTAATAGTTTCAACTAAGACTACCCCAGTGTGGGCGGATCAACATTAACGAAGTTAATTATATATTTGTGTAACTTCCAATGAGAATCAATAAAATGTGCAGTGATAGACATATATCCTATTGTTTGATTTGACGTCCACATATCAGATGTGAGACTAATCTTTGATGATATACCATCAATTAATTGAGAAAATTTGAGTTTCTCTTGTTTGTAAATTTCAATACAATCAGATTTTACTGTGTTACGTGACACCACTTTAAATTGAGGTTGTAGAATTTTACAAAATTCAATAAAACCTTCATGTGTCACAACATTAAATGTATATTCATGTAAAATGAATGAGCATTCTTGCAAATGCATCTCTACATAGTTTTTGATCAAATTTATAGATACCTAAGGCATCATTGTATGTTGCAAAAGTGGTTGTCAATACTCATTGGTTTGTTTCACGTCTAGGTCTTTTGGGATATGATTCCTTAAAGTGTCTAGTTATGTGGGTAATTCCATTTCTTTTATTATTATTTAGTTGTTTCTCACAATATTTACACTCAGCAACACGACATTCTTTTTGAGTTCCATCTTTTTGTTTTCTTAAAACATTCAGTTGCTTAAAATGACCCCAAATTTCTGCTCTTTTTGAGTTCTTTTCTGAAGGCTCTGGAATAGATATTGTGTTAGATGAAACCGGCACAAAAGAGGGTGTGGAAGATGAGGAAGAGGGAGGTTGAAAGGGCACATCATGGGTAGTTGCATCCACAATGGGGATGGGTTCATGAATGCTATCATTAATAACATTATGAGTAGACATTGTTGACAAATCAATCTTAGATAAGAACTCTAATTAAAATAAATAAACAATATAAAACTAAAAAAAAGAAGTAAAAATAGTGAGTTAGAAGATAATGCCCGATTAGTGACACTAGTAATTTTGCTGATTGGTGGTACTATTTATTTTAATTTTGTTGCCTATGTGTATCTGCAAAAGAAAATAAAAACAGAGACATCATAATTTTTAAATCAATTAATGTAGTCCATAAATTCAAACCATAAAATAATTTATCACTGAAATTTTGTTTTGGCACGAAAATTTATGCGCCTTCGACTTTTCCCTTTTCGTTCGGCGCCCGCCCCTTTCTTTTCTCCCTCACTTGATCTCTCTGTTTCTCTCTCATTCCTGATCCAATCACTCTTTGTTGCTTGCTGGGTTCTCTCTTTCTCTCACTCCGATCTGCTCTGGGCGTTCTGATCTCGGTCGCTGGGTTCTCTCGCTAGCTCGCTCGCTCTCTCCAATCTCGGCTCTCCGATCTCTGATCTCTCGATCGCCGGGTTCTCTCTCTGACTCTCTCTCTCAAGTCTCTCTATCTCTGTTCTCTCCCTCTTAGTCGATCTCACCCTCTCTTAGTCTCTCTCGCTCTGGTCTCTCCCTCTTAGTAGATCTCACCCTCTCTCAGTCTCTCTCGCTCGTTCTCTTCGACTGATCTCACCCCTCTCGGTCTCTCTTGCTTGCTCTCTCCGAGCTCTCCCTTTCTCAGTCGATCTCACCCTGTCTCGGTCTCTCTCTCAGTAGATCTCACCCTCTCTCGGTCTCTCTCTCAATCGCTCTCTCTCTCAATCGATCTCACCCTCCCTCGGTCTCTCATTGCTCTCTCTCTCTCTCTCAGTTGATCTCTCTCTCAGTCACTCTTTCTCTCTACTCTCTGCTCTCTCTCTCTCAGTCGATCTCACCCTCTCTCAGTTTCTCTCTGCTCTTTCTCCCAGTCGATCTCTTTCTCTGCTTTCTGCTCTCTCTCTCTCTCACAGTCGATCTCACCCTCTCTCAGTCTCTCCTTCAGTCACTTTTTCTCTCTGCTCTCTGCTCTCTGCTCTCTGATCTGTCTCTCAATCGATCTCACCCTCTCTTGGTCTCTCTTTGATTTCTTGTAGTGCCACATCGCCAAATCGTCCCTTCCAAACCCCGAATGGCCGAATCATCAAACTATATCCACACCTAAACAAAACCAGAAAAAAGGGAGATGGGGGAAGATATAACTTACTGGCGCCTCTAAACCACCACAGGAGGAAAAATCTCGCTGAGTATCCAATACAAAGGAGGAGCAAGAAAACGAGAATTTGAAAATGAGAGGAAAAAGATGATGCTTCTGTGCAGCGTTCTTAGCAATGTCTAGGGCTTTCTCTCTTTACCTTTGTCGACTGATGAGAGGGAGTTGTTTATAAAGGATGGCATTTAGGGCTTTATCTTTTAAAAGACCAAAATGACCCTCAAATGTTACTATTTTATGATTGTTGGCTGAGTATTTTGATAATTTCTCACAAAGTAGAAAGTGGAAAAGATTTGGCTGTAGCATGGACATGGCTTCTGTCAAAAAGTATAACAGGCCCAAAAGGCTTGTATATATTATATATTTTATATTAAAATTTAATAAACAGCGGGCCAAGCCGGGTCCCCTCGGGCCTGATTAGCTAAGCCTAAGTTCAGCCCTTTAGACGCGGGCTTTTAAAAGTAGAGCCCTACCCTACCCTTGGGCTTTAGATGAAAAAAATAAGCCCTCATTTTGAGGGCTTTTGCAAGCCGGGCTAAGCCGGGCCCCCTCTCTAAAGGGCCGGATTGACAGCCCTATGCACAATCCAATGTAGTCCCGAAATCAGATTCAACTGCAGATTAGGAATATGTCGCATATCTTTCAGCATCATTGTGCAACCAATATCAGTTTTAATGCAGATATCACCGATACCAACAACCTCTGAATGACTCGTGTTACCCATCTTCACAGTACCAAAGTCACCTGCTTTGTATGTCGTAAACATCTCCCTGCAAGGAGTAGTATGGTAGGATGCTGCTATGTCAACAACCCACTCAACCTGATCATCTGCAACACTCAAACACTTATCATCATCGCCGGCGAGCACCACTACTTCTTGTTCCAAAGTAGCTGTAGTGTTATCACTATCATTCTTTTTCTCATTGTTGGATCCTTTCTGTTCCTTTATGGCAAAGCAACTTTTCCTAATATGTTGCCACAGAAAAAGCATTTTACTGACTTTTTCTTGCTCTGTGATTCACTGCTAGACTTGGCCTGTGATTGACCTCTAGATTTGCCACGACCCCCCTTTGGTCCTCTACTCTTACTCCTCCCCTTGTTCTCAGTAACAAAGGCCTGTGCATTATCTATCCCTACAGATTTCCTTCTAGTTTCTTTATTCTGTAGACTACTGGTAACCTAACTCATGGACAACAGACCATCTGGAGTAGAGTTGCTCAAGGAAACAACTAATGTCTCCCATGTATCCGGTAAAGAACTCAAAAGCAACAAAGCTTGCATCTCATCATTAAGGACCATCTTCATAGTGGCTAACTGATTTACCACACTTTGGAACTCATAGATGTGATCTTCGATCTGACCACCATCTTTGAATTTCATGTTCACAAGCTTTCTGATCAAAAAGGTTTTGTTCACTGTGGTCTTTTTCTCATACATTGTTTCTAACTTTTTTCAAAGGGTATTTGCATTGGTTTCATTAGACACATGGTGAAATATACTATTATCAACCTACTATCTGATGTGACCAATCGCTTTTCTACGCAACTTGTTCCATCAGCATCTTGCATATCTTTCGGTCGGACACTATCCCCTTCAACGGGATCATGAAGGTCTTTACAATAAAGAATATCCTCCATCTTCAATTTCCAGATCAACCAATTGGAATGGTTGAGCTTAACCATGGTAGTGTTGATAGTGTTGTTCTCCATCTTAATCAAATTAAGCAATAGGGAAAATAAATAACTAACACTAACCTCATCTCCTACACCAAACTGTAGATCTCGTCAATATAAGAACGCTAGAAGAAACGGATCTGAAATCCAACTCCGGATGGCTCCGATATCTCAAAAACAGTTTTCTGAGCTTTTAAGTTGGTCAGACACCTCGTTGACCATCAAACAATCAATCTTCTTCCACAAACACGTAGATCTGCTCGAAACAAGTTCGTAGGCACAAATGGATCTCCGATCGGACCTCGAATGATTAAGATATCGCAGAAACAAAATTCTGCCATCAATCTGGTCAACACTGGCTTGATGATGTTGGCTGACGTCAGCCTGGATGACGTCACGCTGCTGACGTCGGCAGTGGTTGATGGGCTGGACCATCTGCGAACGAGTTCAGGTCGATCCGACCCGAACGGCAAACCGCCTGTGGTGCTGACTGGGCTTTCCTCCACGGGTTGGGTTGAAACAACCTGACCTGAAAAGCCCGAACCTAGAGCCTGCTGTTTGTAACACTCCGATCCCCTTTGAGCCGGATTAGTGGCTCATTAGTGTGTGTTTTGTTTTGTTTATTTCTTTCGGATTTTGTTTTGGGCCTTGGATAGGTAGTTGAGTAACCTTTGACCTGAGATAGGTAGTTCTAAGCCCTTTTTTGTAATTTTGCTTTTGCTTTGCTTGCATCATAATTGCATCATCTTGGTGTCAGCACGTGTATTTTGTTGAGCCCGTTATATTCCGTAACTGTGTCAGACCCGTTTGGAGTCAATTGGGGAAGATGGACCTTCGTGTGACTTGAACTGTAATTAGCATAAACTTACCGGACTTTGACTTAACTTTCAAAACCTATATATACAATGCAACCCCAGGTGTCTCTCTCCCTGCTCTTTTGTCTTCCACGTTGCATGCAAGGGAGAAAGCTCCAGGAGAAGCTCCATGTTCATCTCGTTCTCTCTCTCTCTCTTCTTCCATTCTCTTGCTCGATTGAGGAGTGGATCCCTTGTTTGATTTGGGTTCTCTCCCTCTCCTCTCTGTCTATGTTTTGTGGCTTTGGGTAAGTGGGTTCTTTCCCAACTCTTTCTTCTTCTTCTCCAATTGCACCTCTCATTCTCTGATTGCTATGTCTTCATCTCATGCATGGTGTATCTCTTTGATTTGCTTTGATTTTTAGTGGATTTGGAGCTTGTTTCAGAGGATTTGTCAGATTTGAGGCAAGTATAAGTACAGACTTTTATAACACACATGGGTGCTCTATTTGAATGCTTTGATTTCCATCTTCTTTAGTGTATTTGATGTTTACAGCCAATGCTTGTGAATTTGGAACCTCTGTAACTCATTTTGTTCAGCTTCTGTACCGAATTTCAGTTTCTGTAACTATCCCGAATTTGTGTTCTGTATTGTACGGCTAAGCCGTAAGTTTCTACGGCTCACATTCCAGAGCCTCGAAATTTCACTTTTGTTCTACGGCTAGGCTACGGCTAAGCCGTAATTTGTCCTACGGCTGAGCCGTAAGCTAGCCGTGACCCAAACCGTAACTCAGCCGTGAATTAAACCTCTGATCAGTCGAAACTTTTCCAACACAGGACTCCTACGGCGTGGACTACGGCTAAGCCGTGAAATGCTACGGCCAAGCCGTGGATTGGTCTACGGCTAAGCCGTATACTGACTGTAGCTCAGCCGAAAAAGGCATCAGATCAGAGGTGAAAGATGATCAGTTTAGCTGTGTTTTGAATGGAACCGGGGTTAAGCTGTGGTGCATAATACGTCGAGCGCGTAAGATGTCTCCGGCTCAACCATAGGTCCCTCATGGCTAAACCGTTAGGTATGGCAATTCTGAAACATAACTTAGGATAATGGTGAGACTTGTAGGGCTCAAATACAGATTAATCACCCTTGTAAACCGGCCCAATGGATTTTTGGAGCGCATGAATAGTCTGTTCGGCTGTGACTCATTCATGTGGGCGTTGATCACTGTTAAGCACCTCCCCATGGGTGTTGGTTTAAGGGACGTCGGTGCACGCACAGATTACATTGCAACACTTTGATGGCAACGGTGCATTGACTAACTTAAAACTACATCAACATGCACGGTTAGTGACAGTGAACAACTAGCTTAGGACTGGCTTGTAATGAACCTTGACTCCGTATGAATCTGAGATGCATTGCATATTGTTTATGGTTTTGCCCTCTGTTCTGTTAATCTATGTTTATGCATTCCGTAGTCATTTTTGTTTTCGTCCTGTATATCTGTATCATTCTTTGTTCGGCACTAAGTTCTGATCTATGCTGTGCTTTGATTTAATCTATGTTCTAATCTGTAATTCGACTATGCTTTGTATATTCTCTGGCTTTGTATATTTTGGGTATTCCCTGGTGGCTCTGCCCAGAGATTAATACGTGAGGATAAGATCCGGTCTTTGCCATCGGTGAGTCCAAAGCGGATAAGCTCCCTTTCTATGGATTTGATTTGATTGGTACTGGTCTGGCTCTACTCAGCCTCAGCCCTAGGATGCCCGACGGGGTTACCTCTGGCTTAGATCTCTGTATCTCTGTATTCACTGCAGTGTCGCTTTGTCTTGGGACCCCGGAACCCAGGAACCTGAGACCCACTTGTACCTTTGGCCTGGACAGTGGTGTTCTCCTCTGCTTTGCTTTGCTCTGCTCTCTATTAGAGAGAACATGGTTAACGTAGTAGCCACTTAGTCAGTATTTCTATGTTTGATTCACATATCATGTTTTACTTCTATGCACGATTGGCTTAGCTTCCTAATATGGAACTCTGTATTTAATCTTCTGTCATTATTATATTCACTTTGATACTATGAGTGTTACACCCCTGCTACTTATATTTGCTGGATCGTTGTATTCATTTGTGTTGTCTGTGGTGTTGCAGGCACAGATACCTTGCCCAGCTCCCCGGCGGTCGAGGAGGCTGCAGGGGCGAGTGTAGAGGCACCCTCAGGTTTGGCAGAGTGGGCCTGATCATCTCTGCCGAGCTCGTTCATGCATACTTCCAGTGGCTTTTGTTTTGGGATTTTGAGTTTTAGTTTCAGGGGATTTGTATTGGACTTTGGACTTTGGACTTGTATTCTGTATATTTTGTATATATTGGTTTTGGTGTGTATTCGGTTTTCTATCAGCGTAGTTGTCTTTGTCGTTTCCGTATTTGTATTTGCTTTGGCTTCTGCTATTTTCTTTGTTGCTTGCTATGATATCTACAGCTTCCGCGTTCGTCTGTTTCGCACGTGTTAGATCCCTTGTGTGTGTGCATCTGGACGGGGTTTGGATGCACGTGCACGGGAGTACGTGTGTCACTGGCTTAGCTTTTCGCTAACCCCCGATTTCTGGGCCCGGGTTGTGACACTGTTCTTATGGGCTTGTACCACGGGTTGGGTCTGACCCGACTCGAAACCCGAACTGAAGTGGGATCGTTACCTGGGCTTATACTCCACTACGGGTCAGGTCAAACTGACCTGACCCGAACCCAAAATCTGGGGAGTCTTCTTCTTCAACGCTGCGTCTGTAACCCAGTTGCAGATGGAACTTGCAGCGGCCGTCTGCTGCGGCTCCGGCATAATGGTCTGGTGACAAGCAGCTGTGCGGGACCAGCGACGGCGATGGAGACCTGTAGCGACTGGCGGCTAGCTATGAATGGCGGTGACAGAGAAAAAACGGCCGGCAGTTGCAGGCCCCTTTTTTTTTTTTTCTTACGGTCTTCCTCTCAGAACGATCTGGCAGCCCTTAAACCAGCGATGTCCAGCAAACCAAGAACCCACTTCTCTGTATTCTTCTCTGATTCTTGTTTTTTTGTTTCAGCAAACAGAGATCCCCAACGTGTGTGGCCCAGTAGAGATCACTGCTGATCTCTTCTTCCCGATGATCTTCCGCGCACAAACTTCCACGCTCTGATACCACTTGTTGGGCGCGTGTGTGCATAAACAACCAAGATCAACAACCAACCACATAAGAAGACAAGGAGATCTATGTGGTTCGGCAAAGATGCCTACATCCACGGAAAACCAATTTCCACTAGGTTCTCCTCCAATCTGTGAAACCACAGCCTTTGATTCTCAGCCTCTTCCAGACTCTCTATCCAGGGTTACAGATTACATCATATATATAATCATTACATCCTTATCCCCCAAGAACTCTATCTCAGAAAAAAGGAAAGTCCTAATCTATTAAGAAATTGCTGTTTAACCAAATAGGAAATTCCTAATACAATTAGGGAAACCACCCCAGATACTGAACCCACTTGGTCTGGACCCACTTGGCCAATAGCTATCACAAATTCATACTCTAAAACTTACTCTGCATCATACATCAAATATGAAACTCAGCAGAAGATGTTTTAGTCTTAGCCATTCTAAAGCACTTTTGATGTCAAATGCAACTAGATGTTTTTTTTTTCTTTGCTTTTTGCTAAAGGAGCTTCACTAATCCATTTTATTTCTTTTTTAATAATTTAAGTACTAGGAGTGTGGGTCATTTTTCCTTAGAATTAGTATAATGGCTTGATCGTTGTTCAAAATAGAAGCCGCTATGTAGCGTAGCAATTGCATTATTAGTTGTAGTGGTTGACCAGTATGCTATTTTGAAAATAGGGGCACTATGGTCTAAAACCTAGTAAAGTCAAATGGTTTTAATTGAAAGCACTGTTTTCTTATTTCTTCTCTTCAATAACCTTTTCTAAAATTGTCTCAACCCTTATATGGTTTCAAATTACTTAAAAAAAAAAACCACAAGATAGGCTGCTAGACAAGTTTTGAGGTTTTTTTTTTTTCTTAAAAAATTCATACTGCTATGCCAATCCGTGTCACCGCAACTGTCATGACCCAATTGTCGGTGCCCTATTAGAATCCATGTTGTAACTCATGGGCATAGATTACTAGGCATAAACCAAATGGAATTTCACATAAGGCATTAGGCATTTCTTTCTAAATTCAAGCTTTTAATTAAGATCCCAAACCAATAATAAAGAATGACAATTTCTCAACATCAAAACAATCCCATAATATAATTTCCATTTAAGGTTTTCAAAAATAAATAAAATTTCTACTATCGGGCTAGTCCCTTAAACTACTGAATCTTAATGGCACATTTTCTTCAACCACACATGCCAAAATATATGGGATGATTATCGTTTTATTCTTCCCCTCCCACATTTTGATTACTTGAAGGGGACAATCCAACGTCAGTATACATTGGTTAATGAATTTCCTATTCTATAATAGATAAATAAAGTGCACAAGCTTAATAATAAAATCAGCAATATAAAGATATATACGATATGCGAATATTATGATGGCTAAAAGTCAGTAATTATTCCACTCGTATATTAAGATGCCTCCCAAGGATCATATCACTACGTATATCCAGTAAGGACCTACCAACACAATGACATCCATAGGCCGTCATCCATAATTCATCCACATCATAGACATATCACAACGTGAACCCCAAGGTCCAGAATTTGATAGCCACAAAAAACCCTGAGTATGAGATCGTCACCTTGCACTGTGCTACCAGTTCAAAGTTCTAGATATTCTTTAGCTTGTTCAATCCTTGTACTTATTGCTCATAACACCCGACTAGGCATGGCATTAACCATAAAATTCATGAGTTATTATATAGCATTCATCGGGGTGTAACTAGCCCCATAAACAATTCTCGTTTGATCATTGCCCCACTTCTCATCATAGTTGGTGATTGTCCGTGTCAGAGTGGCTACTGGCTACGCTCTTTCCGTCATTTACACAATCCATATGGGTTCAGATCATAAATTTATTCGAAAGAAACTAGTCCACAAAACACAATTGCAACATCCATATTCTCTAAGGAGTCTCAAATAATTATGGACTTAGGGATCTTTTGTAATTAGTATAAAAAGCCAGAGCCTTTATGCAAATTCCCAAAATTTCCAGGTCTTGACAGAACTCAACTCTGCCATACACCCTCACCCTTGTTGAGATGGGGCCCTTGGATGGTGGGCCAGACAGCGCTGATTCTTTGGGGATCCTACACCACTATGGTTTCCCATGGAACTACTTTCAGATCAATTCTGTTGATCATCAGTCATCAAGTGTCCCACCTATGTCCCACCTGTGTCCCACAGCACTCAAGGAAATAAGCATCCCAGACAACCTGAAAGTGGAAAATCTGGGTTTCTTTGCTGATTTGCTCGCATTCAAAGGTATTATTTATGCCCCAACTGCTGCATTGAGAGCTCGTCAGTGATTGTAGCACTCAGTTTTTGAAGAAAAATTTCAATTGGTCGAGTATAAAAAATCCAACGATGTTAGATAAGACTAGTTATAAAACATTTTAATCACCATTAGTCATCAATACAGGCCTCAGAATATTTAACCAACTATCTATATAAAGAACTAACAGCACAGACATGCGAATGCAGGAGATACGATCGTTTCTGGTTGTCAGAATATGAGTTTGATAGACTGTAGGAGTTACGAAAGTATATATCAGGATCATAGGGTCATTAAAAATGTGATGAGGATTGCATCAGCTTAGATCAAGCAATAGACGTAGAGATCATTGCCTGTCTATTAAAGATCAGCCACGTACGATTCACTCTTAACAATCTTAAAGAAAAGATGGATACCCTAATAGAAAGGATGGTGATGGATGAATTATATCTATTGGTTATATGAATTCTGGTGCCCTACTACCGCCCAGCCATATCTATTTATAGTAGTTGGCTTAGTAGATGATAGACTCCAACATAAGTTAGAATAGGATAAGAAAAGAGTGTTGGAATAGACTCTCTCAATTAAAGTTTGAGTCTTCGAAGGGTAAACATATCATCTCTTTATCCAAATAGACTCCTTGTGAGGGGTGTCCATCTGTGTTGAGTCTACCGATGAGTGAGCCGCATAACAGATGCTAAAAATCTCCCACTCGCACCAAACAAGATTAAGCTCATTAGATTTCAGTCATCTATCATCAAATTCTATAAAATAAAAATAGATCTAAAGAGTGGGACCTCCACAATGCCTGTCCACAGAGAGAATGTAAACTAAGTCACCATGTAATGAGAATACACCAACTCACCGACACATCAATCTATCCTAGACACTCGCATAGCTACACCGGATTGGACATGAACTTATATCCTTGAGTTGTGTTCAACCCACATACGTGCTTATTCAACTTATCAAGAAAATCTTTTTTTATTCTGACAAACATTTTTCTTAAAATAATATGTTTATCTATATAGATAATTTAAAAAAAAATTTTTTTGCTTCAATAAAATTTCAAAATTCTTGTTATGTCCTAGGCTGATAAGTGTCTTAAGCATGTATAAATATGAGTGTGATATTAAGAGGTCTTCCCATGGACTTACAAGGGTAGAAATCAACCAAGCAAATTTCCTAGCACGGCAGCTCGTAGGCTTCCATGTCGCCATGGCTCATCCATAGCTAAAATAGCATCACCCAATCTCATCTTTCCAGCATAGAGGTTGGCATAATGGCATAAGAGCCCTAGGAATCAGTTTACTCAAAAACTAACTCCAAGCTCAAGAGTCATGTACAGAACTAACTCTGGCTTAGCAACTAGGATTATAGGGTTTCACCCACTTGCTCGTAGGTAGGTCCTCAAACATGCATATCCGTAGACATGCATCGCAGTGTGAAATTGCATTAGCTCCACAAATGAGCCCATGCTAATATTTACACCAATTCACTACTACACAAGCAGGTCGTCACAAATACAACCACGCTTGGTTTTAAAAAATAGGCTATTAGACTTACTAGGGTGTTAGTTTGTCTGGGGACTAATGCTCAGTCTCATTTAGTCTTATGATCCAAATTACCCCAGTGCACACAAGACTGAGTCGGTGTTCTAAACATCTGCATGCACTAATAAGATTCATATTGACCTAATTAACATATCACACAAATAGATGCACCTTATCCTATCAGTCACTAAGACATCCAGGTGGTCTTTATCCATCCAAGTAGATGACCAAACTTGTTCGGTGCCATGCATGTATCATAACACACGCTATTTTGTATTTGTTGCCAATATAACATGAATGATATGATATGCATGAAAATGGAAATGAATTATACATGTTATCTATAAAACAATGAGAAACTGATTTATTAAAATAAGTGCAATACACTTCCACTGGAAAAAAAATACATATAATGCATTCCCATGCACTTTGCATGAATCACAAGTAGCTCACACGGTATGGGTTTGGTCATCGGATCAGCAATCTTTTTTAAAGATGACACATGAAATATTATACCTCTTTTGCTTCTACTTGCTCAAGGATGAAATGCAACTTTCTTTTGTTATGTTTTGCCCTCGAATAGAGCTAAGGGTCCTTTGCTAAGCATATAGTAATTGTATTATCTGTTTTCAATGGAATGGGATCGCAATCAATAGGTGTGAGTCCCAAATCTAGCAGAAATGTTAAATCCATATGGCCTCCATGGCTGCAGTGCATAAGCAACAAATCCAACCTCGATGGTCTAGATAATGATATACTCTTGTTTCTTACTAGACCATAAAATGCCTCCCCTGTCCAGTAAGAATAAATATCTTGACTTGGATTTTCTGTCATCGGGATCATCTCGAAAAGATAAATCACTATATGTCAACAAGATATGCCAACAAGCTCAAGCTACCACGTTGATATGAAGCATCATCTTTTATGCCTTCTAAATATCGAAAGATTCGTTTAATGATAGTCTAATGAGCAATACCCGAGTTACTTTGAAAGTGACTAACCAATCCAACTTCATAATAAATATCGGGACACCTGCTTATCACAGCATACATAAGACTACCTACATCACTAGCATAAGGTATAGAAGCAATCTTTTTTGTTTCATCATCAGATTGAGGACATTGCATTACTTAATTTACAACCTTTGTCAATTGGGATCTCAATCCAGAATTAGCCATTCTAAATTTTTCTAAAATTTTCTCAATGTAAGTCTTTGGTATAGACCAAGAAGGCATTTCTTGCGATCCCCCATGATTTTAACCTCTAGAATAAACTCAGCCTCACCCAAATCTTACATTTCAAAAGTAGTTGATAAACAAGCCTTGGTCTCATTTAAAAATTCAATATTATTGCAAGGCAAAAGAATATCATCAACATAAAGGGATAACAATACAAATTTATGTTTAGATCACTTAATGCTAGCGCAATGATCTTCATAACACGTGGAGAAGCCATTCGACATAATTGTATTATGAAACTTTCTATACCATTGCGGGGGGATTGTTTCAGGCTATAGATTGATTCATTGAGCTTACAGACTTTATCTTCATGGCTCTTTTCCACATATCCTATTAGTTGCTTCATATTTATCTCCTCCTTAAGATCACTGTTTAAAAAAACGGTCTTAACATCCATTTATTGTAATTTTAAATCCATATAAGCCACAATAGATAAGATCATGTGGCCAGAAGAAAATCTCACCATAGGAGAGAAAGTTTTCTCATAATCCATACCTTTTTTCTATGTCCCCTTAGCCACAAGCCTAGCCTTAAATTTGTCAATGGAACCATTGTCACGCCCGATCCCTGAAATTGGGGATTTGAGTGGGCCCTCAGGGCGTGGATACGTAATCCCTTAGAAATCTGTGCCCTAAAGAGTTGTGCACGAATTCCTACAAGGGAGATTCCACAGGAACGTGTGAGGTTTTCCAACATACGTAGGAATATAACTTATCATAGTCGAACTCCTGTGAAATACTCTGTAATGATCATGAGCAAAACAAGAGAAACATATCCTCCAACATTTATAGATAGATATATATATATATATGCAGATGTTAGTACTTAAGACTTTAAATAACATTTCATACAATCCAAACCACTACCCTACTTAAGAAGTTGGGTACAAAAGGTCCAATTCGCACATTTCCAGGGGTAAACCAAATTACGACTGTAACACCTCCAAAACCGGTGCACTTCGTAAGATGACTAATAAAAGACATCGCCATCCTTCCATTCATCTATACCCTGAGGTACCATTGGGGCACTCTCCAGGGGTGCGTCAACAATCGGGTTGGGATTTTGTTCCATACTTGCAATACCAAGGGTAGCACTATTAACATGAGGTTAAGTAAGTATAGAGCATATGAGTTAGCATAATGTATCAAATGAACTTATTAATATGCATTGGATAGGAGAGCAATACTAGTCTACTAGGTATAGTAAGCATGAGTAATAATAAGTGAGGAATCATAATCAAGATGCAGTACACACTAATTGGCATCTATGAGGCTCTACTCTCCCAAAAAGGGAGCATAAATACATATGGGTAGCTAGGAGATCAAGCTAGCTTCCCGAGGAGTGTCGACAACCCCTCTGTAAACTACTGCAGTAGTAACATAAGAATACCCAAAAGGTGCAAGCTAAGTGGTGCCGACTTGGATTCACCTCTCTCATACTTACAATCATACTTGCCATAACATGCATAAGAAATACCAGTTGGAAAAATATAATCAATAATGAATGCAGACGAATAATTAAACAAAGCATATTTATTATGAGCTACATAGGCTCGAGCCTCGGCTATACCCCTTTTTGGCTAGTAAGCACGCACTCAGTAGAAGCTTTGGCTTGTCAAACACGCACTCATTAGAAGCTCAGGCCTGAATTGCCTCTAGGTTTGGCCGAGGAAGTGAATGCATAACAAATCCTGTGGAGGGCAAGGTATTTAACAATGTGCATGCATACAGATTAAGTAAGGGTCAAAGGGAATTACTAACCAACCCTATACTACATGATTCCGTGATCCCCAAGGTCATTCAACATAATGTACTATTAACAACCGGTGTCATTGTGTTACCGCATTGTGGTATTACCTTGTGTACGTGAAGAACATCCTTTCTTATGCTAACATCCATGACTTGACATTGGGAAGTCATCCGGAAACTCAAAGGAATGAAGGACCGCTATACACTCATTCTTTTTAACATTTAATTACTGTTGGGCCAGTGTAGTTGTGAGAATGTGCCAATACTGAGGTCCTATAAGGTCATGGAGAATTCCTAATATCCTAAATTCCCTGGGTTCTTATGGCTTAACCGTATATAGTGTTACAACTTAGCCGAGTGGTTCAGGTTTCCTCCAATAGTTCAGGCGCATTTACGGCTTAGCCGTATATTAGCCTACGGCTTAGCCTAGCTAAGCCTACGGTTAGGTTACAGTTAGGTTACGGCTTAGCCGTAGGGCATTGCACGGTGTAGCCCTGTTCAAGTCGAAGAAGAAAACAGGTTTTCGAAGCTCTCGGGGAAATTCGTCGTAACAAGGCTTACAGCTTGAGCACGGGCTAGGTACGGCTTAGCCGTAGTTCATTTTATGGTGCAACTGTATGCAAGCCGTAGTATAAAAGCATATTGTGCTGCTCTCAAGACTTTGAGCCATAAACACTCACAGCTTAGCCGTGGCTCCGCCGTACGCTTCAGCCAACTTGAAGTTAGTTATGTAACTCAGTTTCAATACGAAATTGGTACAGAGCCTAAATTGTGGGGAGTCTCTATGGCTTAATTATAGTGTCCTGGAAGGTGTTCAATACCCACACACCCTCCTATTCCATGTTTACATCCCAACTCAATCCATACCACATTTGTACACAGTTAAAACAATGAAAATGGCTGAAGTTTGAGAATCTAAAGAACTACCCCAAGAATCAATAACTTAATCACACATGCAGCACATATGAACTCTAATACTTGCCTTTTAATAGTGTTAGCCCTCTCTAACCCTTTCTTGTTATGTGCTTAGGGAAAACCTCCAAATGAAAGTGGGTTCTCTACAAGTAGAACATGCAAATGATAAATGTGGTGCAACAATACCCGCATGTCATCGATTTGAGTCTTCTTGACTATAACAAACCTTAAAATATGAGTTGAAAGTAAAGCCCTCACCTTGGTGGGCTGTAGCTTGAAGAAGAGGTACTTTCAAAAGAAAAAAATACTCCTATGAAGAAGTGGAAGGTAGGTGAGGATTATCCCTAGCACATGCAAGACTCCTAACCCTAGTAGCACTTCAATTTACAAGGGAAAAGGAAGAATTATGAAGAAGGCGAAGAACTCCAGCAATAGAGAATGGAATAAGACATTAAGGAACATTGAGTTCCCTTTTTAAAACTCAAGTTTCCTATATTTAACATGCAAGTCCAAATTTTCTAGGAAATTTCAGTTTAGGCCAAATGAACCTTAATTAGCCCAAGATGAATCCACTTTGAGTTGGGTCTAACATGAAAGATGATCTACACGAAAAATTGCACAAGAGGTGATGGATGTGGTGTCCATAAGATGTAAGAATAGTTACAAAAAGGTCCTCAACTACTGATGTAAAGTTTAAACTCTGCCCAACTACCTATCCAAGATCCAACCCAACAGTTTTTATATTAGATTACCCTTAACAAGGTTTAATTAACATGGAACATGATTAATTAATGTAGATTAAGATTAGTGGGATTTGGAACCTTACAACCATCAACATTTTCGCTTAATTTTCAAAACTCATTTATTTGTAATGGCTTTCCTAACTTTGGGAAAATCCACTAGATCCCACACATGGTTTTTACGCACAGAGCTAATCTCATTATTCATCGTAAGCATCCATTCTTTCGAGTTTATTGATTCCATTGCTCCTTGATAAGAATGTGTCTCGTCCTCGTCAATTGCAATGTATGCATAAGAAGTTCCCATGATGTTAAAAATTTTCTTGGGAATTAACAAAGGGCATTTTGATCACTCCCACTTGTCTCTGAGTTCGTAAGATTTCTCTCATTAAGTCTAGAAGATGGTGTTGGCTCGCCTTGAAAGGTGGAATCATTTGTTTCAAAAAGTTTGATGGATACCCTTGTCTTCTTTTTTTTTTAAGGTATTGAAACTCGAAGAAATCTACATCACGAGATTTCATTTCAATCAATCTTCCATGTACATCCTCATGCACTAGAACATACCATTTTGACAACTGAGAGTATCTCACAAAGATACAAGGAATTGTTTTATGCTCTAATTTGTTTGGCCCTAAAGAACCCCACCGGTGTGGATCTCCCAAAGAAGGTTTCCTACCTATCCACCACTTATATGGGGTTTTTGAAACAGATTTGGAAAGGACTCTATTTAAATGTATAGTGCAGTTAGCAATGTATCAGCACAAAAGGTAACTGGTAAATTGGAATGAGCCATCATAGATCTTACCATGTCTAAAAGAGTCTTATTCCTTTTCTTCGCAACTCCATTTTATTGTGGAGTGTATGCCATTGTTAATTGTCTCGAAATATCATTTTCCATGAAAAAACTTCTAAAATTTTTTGAAGTATTCTCCACCTCTATTGGTCCTTATGGTCTTGATGCTTTTAACAAACCTATTTTGAACTTCTTTTGTAAAAATTTTGAAATAATCAAATGCCTCATCTTTGTGGGAAATAAAAAAAACACACGACCATAACGAGAAAAAATCATCGATGAAAGTAATGAAATATTGAGTTTCTTGCCTATTACCCACATTCGTTGGTCCACAAATGTCAGAGTGGATGATGTAAATGGTGGCTTTGAATCTTTTAGCTTTAGAAAATGGTTTTCTTGTTGTTTTTCTAGTTACACATAACTCACATGGAGGCAACTATGCTTGTTTAAGGGATCCAATCATTCCTTTCCTAGCCAACTGAATCATCCTTTCCTTTCCTATGTGACCCAAACGAGATGACAGTTAATAGATTCGGAATTCATGTCCTGTACAGTAAAAGATTTAGAGAATTCAATCATAGTTTTATTAAGATCCAAAACATATAAGTCTTCAACAATAAATTCCCATGCATAAATGGAATTATTTTTCTTAATAGAAACCCTATCTTTAGTAAAATAAAAATCAAAACCATCCCGCTTTAATCAGTAAACTGACAGGAGATTTTGTCACATGCTAGGTACAAATAGTGTCTTATGGAGCACCATAGTCTTCCCTGTAGACATTAGAAGAAAATAATCACCAATCCCTAATACATTTTCGGAAGAATTATTGCCCATATAAATCTTGTTGCAACCAACATCAATTGACTAAAATTCCTAAAAACCACTTCTATCCTTTGTAACATGCTTGATTACCCCTGAATCGACTATCCACACATTAGAACTTTCATCCACATAAAGTGCTTTGGAGCAAACTAGTGAGTGACAAAATTAGGGTGTTTACTATATGACGCTTAGAGCAGGTTTTAGTAATGTGGCTGAGTTCATAACACTTATAACATTTGGTTTTGGCTAAATCCCTTAGTTTGTTATGCTTTCTATGCTTCTTTTGGTCTTGTTTGGGTGCATCCGGGTTCTGATCTATTTTAGGATTCTTTTGGCGGTTTGTCTCCTTTTGAAACTTATGCTTTCGTTTAGTCTCGTTAGGTGCCAATCCTGACCCAAGTTGTTGATTAGAAAATAATGCTTGTCCTGCCACTTCTACTTGAACTCTTTGGGCTTTAAGTTCAAGATGGTGATACAAATCCTTAAAGGTCTTCACTGCGTCAGAATTAGTCAAGATTTGTTTTGTTGTACACCATGAGTCTAGTAAAGATCGTAGGACTACAATGATCTTTTGGTCCTCAATTAGTTTATTTCCTGCCCTTGCAAGATCTGCCATCATTTGACTCATTTTGCGGAGGTGGTCCCTGAGTTTAGCTGTTGGGACCACCGATACGCATCAAATTCCATGGCCATCATGTGGGTCTTACCGATAGTAATACCACCGTATTCCTCCTTCAAGGCTTCCCAAAACTCCTTAGTAGTGTTATAAGTTTCATAAGTGGGGACTAACTCAAAATGTATACTGCTCAACATGATGTTACTAGCAGTATGATTATCTTTCTCCCACTTATCAAAATCATGTAATGCAGGCATTAGTACAGCATCATTTCCAAGTTTGGGTCAGATCATAACCATTTTCAAAGTATACGTGACCTCTTGTTCATCAAACAAGTAAGTCATAGACCAGTACCACTTATCATAGTTGTTGCCATCTAACTTATCCCTGTTATTAAGGTCAGCAATAATGCTTTTTAAAGTCATCACTAGAAAAAAACAAAAAATGCTAATCAATGAATGCAAAATATTGGAAACATATACATACATATTAGTTGCCCTTTTTGAGCTCAAATCAATTCGAAAATTAAGACATCTTAGTGAAAATCCTTCATGCCAGGGCTACTTCAGGGTAGTCAAAAACAACAATTGTAATTAATCAGGTGACTTGTTTCATCAAGTAACACAATACTTAAAATTTTTCATGCAATTATGCAAATAATGCAAAATATTATGGGCAACTAATAAGTTAAATGGCCCCTCACATTTTAGGGACCATTAAAATAAAAACAATCTAAAAAGAAAAATAATACCAACAATCACTATAAAATTAAATGCAGGTCTTAATGCATCTATTAAGTGGGCCCACTAAGATTTTCTTAATTCAAATCATGTTCTAATGGGGATATAGGGGATCCATCAGAGCAGGTCATTTACTCGAGATGTGCCATTGTGAGCAACGCATGGGCTGTCGACACATAGATTTTAAAGTTGTGATCTATGATAAGGGAATAGTTAATAAGTTATGAGCCATAAACCAATAAATAAAACTTTAAATTGCATGCCATATAATCCATCTCAAAATTAGCCCAATTGAAAAGTGAGAAAAAACAAAGAAAAAGGTGTCACGCCCCCAAAACTGAGCCGGATCCAAACCCAGTATTAAGGGTGTGAGAATTAAAGCCAACTAAAAATTTTCTTTATATAAACAATACGCGCCTCAATTCCCGGTGGATCGTATTCCTTCATGAGACTATGCTTGGTCATGATCAGGCAACCATAATTACACGCGGAACTGTAATCTATAATCTGCGCAGCTGAGTATCACGAACAACCCATATAACAAATCTCAATAATAATTAAATCAAGGTTAAATGCTTCGAGGCATAATAATTTAAGTTAAAATTCCAAAACAAATAAATATAATAGTTAACTAGTGGCCCTAGACATAGCCTTATTGTAAAAGCTAATGTTTCGATCTTATCTCTAACACATCTCAAACAATGTCAGCGGTGCTCCACTCAACAACTTCGCCATTTGGCAGAATCTCTTATGTCATCTGGCCCTCCGGTTCGACACCAGCAACGGGACCTAGACACCAAAAACAGTGGGTCAGATTGACATAATCTAACAAAAGATAAACTGTAAGTAATGATATTAATCAATTGAATTCAAGCATATTTTATATTATGCTAAAACATACCGAATGTAAACCCAATGGCATGAATGCAAAAAACAAGTATTCCTGCAGATACGATATATAAAAATGGGTATTCTTGCAGATACAATATACAAAAACAGGTATTCCCACAGATATAACAAATGGCATAGCTGTGTACTATATTCCATAGTACACGCTGACCCGATGGAGTACGTCTACCTCCGAACTGCAGTTGGTCAAATATATATACACACGAATACATACGTCTACTAATGTACAATGAAATCATGCTATGAAATCCCCAATTTCCGACATCCATACTATTTCAATTAAAGTGACATGATTAAACCATTTAGATGTATGTTATGCCCATATGATATTTCTCATATTTCTAAAGGTAACCTCTACACCACCTAATAGCCTCAGTTGGTTAAGTATTTACCTCAAATCAAACCCTCCCTCAGAAGGACAACATGAGCCCACGATGATGATAATCCACTAACAGTGTCTATCATGCGATGCGTCCCTATCCAATTCAATTCTGAGTGAATACTTAACTAACTCTCCTTTAAAAACGAAACACATTATGTTTTCAGTCCAAGTCTCATGCTAATATATTTATTAACTAACCGTCAGACACGATATCGAGTTAAGTGATTCTATAACCTAAAAGTCACTTACCTAGGGTGACTTTACCTGTCGTACAATCCATGCGGTTGGATTCTTCAATCAAGGTTAGCTAGCCAAACCTATTTATTAAATGCAGTCACTGGGCATTCATGGCTTAGCCATAGCTCATTTTACAGCTGGGCTGTGGTGGACATACAATTTAGCTAGCCGCTGATGTTGCTTAGCCGTATAACCTCTTACGGCTTAGTCGTAAATACGCTTACGGCTTAGCCGTAATAGAATTTACGGCTAGCTATAAAGCTTGCCGTAGCACAAAATCACAAAAAGGGTTCTCTGGACTATGAGCCATAGCCTAGTCGTGGTTTGGCCTACGACTTAGCCGTATCTGAGCATAGACTCGCCCCTTCTTGGACATTTCATCCAAACAACAACCTGTATAATCTATGACCAATCTACAGATTTCCAAACACATTAGACCCACAACTAGGGCTGTCAATCCGGCCCTTTAGAGAGGGGGCCCGGCCCGGCCCGGCCCACAAAAGCCCTCAAAACGAGGGCTTATTTTTTTCATTTAAAGCCCGAGGATAGGGTAGGGCTCTATTTTTAAAAGCTTGCATCTAGAGGGCCGAGCTTAGGCTTGACTAATTAGGCCCGAGGGGGCCCGGCCTGGCCCACTGTTTATTAAATTTTAATATAAAATATACAATATACACAATGAGTTTGAAGATGATTTTGTATATGATGCACTTACCAAAACATTGTCAAATGTGGATAAAGTTGATTTGGTAAAGAAATCTAATGAGTTTGAAGATGATTTTTTAGCTTTTGAGGAACAAATGATTCAGACAGTTGTAGAGGAAAAATCGAAATTAGATTGTTATTTGGAGGAGCCAAGGGATAAATCTGAAAATTTCAATATATTGGATTGGTGGAAAGTTAATTCAACAAAATATCCAGTTATCTCCAGAATGGCTTATGACATTTTAGCAATTCCTGTTTCTATAATTGCTTCTGAATCAGCATTTAGTGCGGGAGGAAGAGTACTTGATCAGTATAGGTGTTATTTAAAATCTGAGACTGTAGAAGTCTTAATTTGCACACAAGATTGAATACGTACGTAGCAACACAATGATAGTGATACATTCAATTATCTTTTAGATATTCTAAAAGTAAATTAAATAATTAAATAAAGAATTATTGTTATTTGTTATATATTTATTATCATTTATAGAATTATTATTATCCACCTTATGTTTTATATTGTAAAAATGATTTTATCCCACCACCAATGCCTTAAAAAAAAGTTTTTAACTTCGCCATGCTGCTTTTTCCATTGCATTGTCAGTCCCCAACCCATGCAAAGGAGGAGTGTTTGTATAAGATTAGTTGGTGGTGGTGGCATAGGTTGTTGTATATAAAAGACTTATTTCCATTAAAAAAAATTCCCCTTTCTTTTGGCCCTGGCTCAGCCCTGGCCCGGCCCTAGCCCTTGAGGGTTAGGTAAGGGCCTAAAAATTATAGGCCCGCCGTAAAAGTCGAGGGCCTTTGCTAGATTAGGCCTGGCCCGCACATGTGAGGATAGGAAAAGGGCTTACTTAAGCCCGGCCCGGGCCGGGCTCGCACATGTGAGGATAGGATAAGGGCTTACTTAAGCCCGGCCCTTTGACAACCCTACCCACAACCTTCATTCAAAAACAAACTAATCAAAAGTGGCCATTACTAAACCCTTAGCTACAGTTATCTATTTGCCTTGGGTTGTCCACAGTCAAACTCCAATCGGAAGATGCAGAGGATGTTCTAAGCACAAATCCCTTCTCCGGTCCTAGACGACTTGAACGAGACCTCTTACAAACCCACATACAATACAGCCCCTCTTACTCATTAGTGCAAGCCCTAATGGAACAAAAGGATCTAATGGTGGTTAAAGGACAGATACTTACCTGCGTTGCAAGTGCTATTTATATAGGAGGAGAAGAAGAAGATGAGGCAATGATGTGCTCCTAAGCTCCTGGATCAAGTCTGGGTTTTCTCAGATTGCTACTAGGGATGGGTTACAGAGAAAAAGATGAAGAAGGGAAGCTATGTGTATGAAGAAAAGATGATCAGGGATGCCTAAGGTTGGCTTTATGTAAAGGTTTTCTTAAATTACAAGGAATGGCCTCTGCTCTAATAGTGAGATTAACAAATTTTCAGAAAAAAGGCTTTTGACCAAGAAGGTCAAATAACTAGGACCCAAGCCCAAGCAGATCCAACCAGCTCACCTCCTATAGGCCCTACACAAAAAATGCCCTAGGTGAAAATGACCCAAACATCTAAAATGGCCTATTAAATTTTTTTCTAACATTGACGACCCGATTTGAATCTGACAAACTGGCACCACCTAAAAATAAAGAAACTGGGGCTGACAAAAGGGCCATTCTGGGTGGACTTAATTTTACACAAAACGTGGCCAATAAAAGAATTATGATTAATCCACTCGATTTTGGGCTTTCTAAAAACAATCTGAGCATTGTACTGGTGCAACTTTAGATGGGTGAGCACTGTATTCTTCCTATGACACGGTCTTTCATAAAAAAAATTTTACGGTTTTCCGAAAAACTATGTACCCAGGTGCCATAGTTATAAAACTCTAGGACACTGTGTTAGTCAGATTAGGAAACTTTTAAAAAATAACTCTATTCCAATCCAACTGTTTCCATCACATTAAAAAGATAAAAGTACATGTCGTTTTCAACAAGGCATACCATGTGATGATGACATCACACGAACCTTCAACTATGCCCATCTTTTCATATCTTTTCACGGTAAAAAAAAATATTATTTACCCTACGGATAAAAGGATGGAAAGAGCCCCAAAAAAAAACAAAAAGAGGAAAAGAAAAAGACACATCAACAAGACAAATGTCCTTGTTTTCGGTGAAAAAAGAAAAATGACATTGATACCCCCCTATTATGCCATAAAGATAATGACATCCCCTTAGTTTTCTTAATTTACACCGACACCTCTTATCAGATAATTATCTCCTGACGGATGTGATGAAAATAGTCATTTTACCATTTTAATCGGACGAAATATTATTTTCTAATTAAATTCTTCATTCTTCATATTAAGTTTATCATGGTTAAGTCAAAGTTGACCTTATTTTTTTCTCATCTTCTCTCACAAGATTAGGGTTGCCCTTTTTGTAGCCTCAAATTCGTACCTTATAAGTATATTTTAATTAGGAAAGAAGTTAGCACGAAATGGACAAGTTCCTTTTCAAATCAGATTGAAAAAAGCAAATCGGAGAACTTTTCTGCACCTGTCTGATTGGATGGATTACTGATCCGATCGATTGGATTAAGCCTCTGCCTGAATAAAATTTTAGCTCATTTTTTGTAAACTTTCGGATGCCATAGCTTTTTTGTTTTAACTTTGATTGAGGTAATCTTGGGATTTATGGATATCTATTTATAATAAGCTTTGCAACGGTAGGTCGTTTGCCCATATGTAATGCTCAGTTTGTGAGATATGACCTTTTTAAATCATGTTATCTGTAAAAAGTCACTTTATTTTGTCGCTCTTTCTCTTATTTTTTTACTTCAGTGTATTCGGTGACTCAAATCATTATCTATACTTAAGGGTATATAAAATACAACATTAATTAACTTAAATTTTATCAAACCCATGAATTAGCCGGCATAAAAATCTTTACACTTGTAAAAACTTATCCTTGTTGGTTGACCAGTATAAATTAAAGTGCCTTTTGAAATTATTAGAAGTTATGATGATTCTATCCAGCGTTCATAATGCTACTATGACAACATATTACTACTATGACAAGGACAAAATCTGGGTAAGCACTTGTCAAAAATTGAGCGCCTGACAAGAGTGATATTCTAAATTGGATAGAATCATGCACCATTAAACAACTGAGGGGCCTATCACGGCCATTAAATGTCTGAGGGCCCTATCACGGATGCCAACACAAACCCATGTCACCTGTGATGAGAATTGAGCCTAACAAGGATGGATACTCAAGATGTGAAAGATAATAATGGGCGGTTTGGATCTAGTAAGAGGGAGAGAGAATGTTTTCTCAGACGGCGGACTTTCTTCTTTATTTCTTTTTTCTGTTCTGTCTGTGGTTATAAGAATTCTTATGACCACTCTTCTATCTCTATTCTACAGTCTCTTTGGCAAGACTGTTTAGATCTAAATCCAAATCCTTTGTGATAGATTTTAGGGATAAAGAAGGTGATCCAAGTCAAAAAAAGGATTCTGGTTCTTATCATCATAATTAATGGATCAACACATCCTTTCATTTTGGAACTTACACGATATAGAATTGGAGCAGTATTGCGAGGGGGTGCACCTTCGTGATTGGAGGCCCACCACCCACCTACATTTGTCCACATGTGGACACGAACTCATGTCCTGCATCACATCTACATTTTGGAGACTTTATAAGAAATGTATACTCTTTAACTGAATGATGAATCTAGGTGTTGATGGGAGAAAAGGGGAGAGCACTGAGTGGTATTTGTTCTCTGAGTCTGCAGATATGCTCTTTTGAGTTGGAGAAGATAAATCAAGGGTTAAGAGTGTCATTTTCACCTTCCAATAAATGGAGGGTGTAAAGTGGGAAAATAGAAAAAGAAGAGAGTGGAACGACAATTGCATTTGTTCCATAATAATATAGAGGTCTTTTTTTTAAAAAAAAAACCTCAATATTTAATGAAGGAATGTTGTTTGAGATGGTTTGAAGATGACACACAAGATCAAGAAGAGCTCCAGTACTTAATACATGGGCCTGGGGTATTGGAAAGACCAATTAAGACTGAGGTTGGCAGAAAACATGGCTTAAAATGAGGGAGTGGAATTCCCAAAGCAGATTTCTTATAAATGGGATAAGACTTTGGTGATGACAAAAACGATGATGATCCTATTTATGATAGATATTTCTCATTTTTATAATGTCTACAATGTCACTCTCCCAAAACTGGGCTGGATCCAAACTCAGTCTTAAGGGTGTAAGAATTATAGCCAATTGAAAATTTTTCTTACAAAAACAACACGACTCCAATTCTGGGTGGATTGAAGTCCTTCGTGAGGTTATGCTTGTTGATCAAGCAACCATAATCACACGGAGAACACAATATCCATAATCTGCGTAGCTGAGTATCATAAATAACTATATAACAAATTTCAAAGATGATTAATAAATGGTTAAGAATTTTGAAGCATAGTAATTAAAGTTATAATTTTTAAAACAATGAATTGAACAACTACTTTAATGGCCCCAAACATGGCCTTATGACATAGTCTAGTATTCTGATCTCAATGCCATCACTAAGATACCTCAGACGATGTCATCAGCGCTCTACTCGACAACTCTGCCATCTGGCGAAATCTCTTGTATCTCCTGACCTTTCGGTTCAGCACTGGCAATAGGACATATTTTACAAGTAAAGATGTTAACCAATTGAATTAAAACATATTTTACATTCTGCCCCAAAACATATTGAATGTAAATCTAATGGCATAAATGCACAAAAATAGGTATCCCCACAGATACAATATACAAAAACGGGTATTCTCACTAACCAATATACAAAAATAGATATTCCCGTAGATACAATATACAAACACGGATATCCCCTTAGATACAATATACAAAAATGGGTATTCTCGCCATCTATAACAGATTGCACTGCTGTTTACTATATCTAATAATATATGCTGTCCTAATGGCGTACAACTACCTCCAACTACAGTCAGTTAAATATATATATATATATAAATACATACTATATACGAATGCATAATGAATCATGTCATAAAATCTTTTAATTCACGGTATCCAAACCATTATTAATTTAAGTGCTTAGACTGCTTACTTTAAAAGTATATTATGATCATGTGTCATTTCAGTTTCTCTGAGGGTAAGCACTAATCCACCTAACGGTCATAGTTAATTAAATCTGCACATGGAGACCAACCTTCTTTCGACATGGTAATGAGAGTCTACGATGCCAATATTATACTTTCGGTGTCTATTATGTGGTGTATCCTAGATCTCACATTCCGATTCTGAATCTAGTCCAACCCTCATGTGTCCATTTAACTAGCTTTTTAAAAAAACAGAACTTAGTTAATCCAATTATATAAAGTTAATGTATTGTACAAATTGGGTAGAAAGTTTCAAAATTCAAATCCAAAATAAATTAAATTTTGATCAAAGGAGACGAAATAATTAGGTTCTTAATCTTCATTGTTGTGTATAAAAACACCTAATTATTTTATATAAAACAAAAGATCCGAAGCTCGGATTCAGATTCGAAATTTAAACTCAAATTAAAATCCAAATTAAAATCACAAATACTATCTAATTAAGAATCTAATCATTCCTAATTACATCTTAATTAAATCCCAATTGAACTAACTAAAATACTAATCACACCTAGTTAAATATTAATTAAGATTCTAATCAAGTCATAATCAAGCCTGACTCAATATTTTAACTAATTGTAATTTAATGTTTTAATTACACCCAAACCCAATATGGAAACCCAAAATAGAATAAAGTAAAAACCCAAGTTAATATTCCAAATTCTAGTCATCTTGGCCCATTGACTTCATTGTCAGCCCATCAGAAACCCAGCCCAGCTCAACAAGCTCGACCCACCTGTGACCCAAGCCCTGCTAGCCCAGCCCAGCCAACGCAGGTAGCAATAGCTGCCCTTATTTATTTATTTTTTATTTTTTTATATGTATATTCTTTATTTCAATTAAAAATCAAATCTTCATTATTAATCCACAATCAAGATATTAAACCCAATCAAATAAATCATCTTTTAAAACATGTTATTCAACAAAGCAACAAAAAAGACATTATTTACAGTTATTCACTCGCCTCGATTTTGATGCCAAAAGCATATTTGAAGATCAAATCTTAGTTCTTTCGGAGAACTGCTAGGGCTTGGTTACAGAGGAAAGGAAGAAGACGGAAGAATTGGGCGTATAAAGAAAAGACAAGCGAAAGCCTTTAGGGTTATGTTATGTAAAAGTTTTTTTAAATTACAAGGAAGGGCTTCCTCCTTTTTAGTAAGTTTTATAAAATTTCAGAAAGGGCTTTTGGCTTAAAAGGGTCAAATAACTCAGCCCAAGGCCCAAGAATGTTTAATCAGCCCATTTCCAATGGACCCTACACAAACTACCATTCATGCAAGGATCCAAATCTCTAAAATGGCATATTAATCACCCATCTAACCCCTCTCAACCTAACTCAAACTCAACAAACCGATTCGATCCAAATTAAAAATTTGGGGCCTGACAAACCAGCACCCAATGCAAGTCAACACATTTAACTTGACCCAATTTGGAGAAGCCGTTGAATCTCTTTTGTAGGCCACAAGCTTAATTGATTCCAAGTTTTCCCATAGATATTTATACAATTTTGAAAATGACCATTGCCACAAACCATTTTTTCTTAAACGAAAGTTAACCAAGCAATTCTAAATAGTGGGCCTCATGATAAAAACGTATAAAGTCATTAAGTTACCACCATGTTCCCAACCACTTGTTTTGTGTGGGGTTTCTTGACCCATGATCAACCCCATATATTGAGGGAAAGGTTATGCAGGACAAATGCTGGTCGGATTGGTGGGTCGGGTCATATTGTGACCCCTGCAGCTAGTCACCATTTACAGATGTACATATTTTAACAATTGGTTACTATTTGCCTATCTATTTTTCATGTTCATTACACCTGTACCCAGTTATCATTGGTTTAGACCTTAGACTAAAGTCCACTTTTGGGTGTATTTTATTTATTTTTTTAAATCTTCCTGATACTAGGGCATACCAGTTATGTCCCACCTTCATTCCAGTTTGTCATAATTACCTAACTCAGGATTAAGCATTTGATTTACATTTTCTCCTCTCTGCTTCGCTTGTATGCGGTTTCTTTCCCCATGAAATGCAGTTATCTTAAACTCCTACCATCTCCCATGTGTGAATATCATCGGCTTCCGACTACCATTTTGTGATGCCATAAATTTTATTTTGATATTCAGATGCCTGTTTTGCTTCAGTTGAACAACCTAATTTGCTCGTTTAATGTCATGCTGTTATGTGTGCTTGTGGTTCTTGTAGACAATGAGATCATATTGATTGTATACTCGGGCCACCATGCATTAAGGTTGATGCATCACGGAAGGACAATCCATGGGCCAGTGGGCTTGGTGAGTTACCCTGCTGCTGTACCTCCACAGCAGCACACCATTGAAGAATTCAACCATGCACAAGGTTCTTGTTCCGCAGATTCCCAAGACTGACAGAATCGGAATAACAAAAGTTCATGTACATTATTTCAGATCATCATAGCACACTCCAATATGTCACATTTGTAAGGTCTATTTGTAAGTTGATGTGGTGCTCATACGAATAACTTATGGTGGAGACTGTTCGGTTTCCTCAAAATATCTTTGATAAACAGTGCTACTATTTCTAAAAGAAAATGACTGGAGAGATAGGGTAATGCAGATAAAGAAGGCCACTCATTAGATTGCATCATCTTTCTTTTTCAGCACTTTCTTTGAGCTAAATGGGATAAAATAAAATAGAAATTTTGGAACTGGAATTGCGTTTATGCACTTTCTATGAGCTTAATGGGATAAAATTAAATAGAAATTTTGGAATTGGAATTGCGATACGTGTTTCCATCCAACTTCTGTGATGCTGTCTTGTTTGAGAATGTTCGAAAAATTACTAACATTCCAAGATAAGAGAATATTTGCGAATGTTTGAAAAATTACAAACATTCCAAGACTAGTGTAATGTTTGCGTGTTTCCGTGTAGAGTGCAAGTTGAGAAAAATTCATCAAAATATAATTCCAAAGAGTGAGAAAAACACTTCAAAGAAAGTTGAACTTGAAAACGGATTGTTGAAGTCTCAAATAAAAATTAAAGCAAATTAGTGTAACAAGTTCCCTTTGAACCAAAAGATGGATAACCTGTTAAAAGAACTTTAAAAGTAAATAAAACAATTTGAAATTCACAAAAGAGATAAAGTAAAATTTGGATCTAACAATCTTTTCCCTAACATAAAACATATCAGGTTAAACATCAAAAGCCTGTTAGGATCCCCACTGCTAGAACATCTAGGTGGATACCTAAGAACAAGAATCTAATAGTCCACACAGCTTTTAAAGATGCAGATCAATCAAGATGATATCTGGACAATGGATTCTCAAGACATATGACTGGTGATAAATCATATTTTTCTAAGATGATCGATTTTGATGGAGGCACCATTATTTTTGGAGATGGCAATACTGCCGAAATTATTGGTAAGGGAACTTTAAATGTTCCAAACCTACCAGCGTTTAAGAATGTACTGTGTGTTGATGGTTTGAAACATAATTTACTTAGCATATCTCAAATTTGTGATAAAGACTATATTGTCAACTTTAGTAGTCATTGTTGTGAGATCTCAAAGAATGGAAAGATAACCTTGAGAGGTCTTAAAACTACTGACAACTGTTATGTGGTAGGAAAATCAAATTCTTCATCTTTTACTTCTTGCTCACTGACCAATACCAATGAAGCTATATTGTGGCATCGAAGACTTGGGCATGTAAACTATAGGGACTTATCTCAGCTAAACAAATATATTGAAGGACTATCCAAGATTAGTAGACAAGAAAAGATCATTTGTGGAGAATGCCAACAAGGAAAACAAATTAGAACTGTCCATAAAAATGTGAATGCTATGAAAACTTTCCGACCTCTGGAACTTATTCATATGGACCTGCTTGGACCAACAAAAGAGAGAGTTGAGGTAAGTAAAGGTATTTTCTTGTTATTTTAGATGACTACTCCAAATTCACTTTGGTTGCATTCTTGAGAGAAAAATCCGAAGCCTTTGGAAATTTTAAACGGATTGTGAAACAAATTCAAATTGAAAAAAGCACTTCAGTAGCCCAAATCCTGAGTGATCATGGTGGAGAATTTGAAAATGATCAACTTGAAAAATTCTATGAAAAATATGGCATTCACCATGAATATTCGGCACCAAAAACTCCACAATAAAATGGAATAGCTGAAAGGAAGAATCGAGTTCTTCAAGACATGGCCACAGTCATGCTCCATAGTAAAAATCTTCCTAGAGACTTGTGGGTCGAAGCAGTCAATACTAGCTGCTACATCATTAACCGAGTCTATCTTAGGACTAGTAAAAATTAGATAGCATATAAACTATGGTATGGAAAGAGACCAAATGTCAAATATTTTATGGTCTTTGGAAGCAAATGTTATATTCTGAAAGATAAAGAGTGGCTGAGTAAATTTGACTTGAAAAGTGATGAAGGAATATTCTTAGGCTATTCGACACGGAGTCGGGCCTATCGATTTCTAAATTTGAGAACTTGAGTCACCTAAGAGTCAATAAATGTAATCATAGATGATGAATCCTTAGTATCAAATGATGTTGATGATGTGGAAACTCCTTTGGAGTCTGAACCCACATAATCCAAGGTCAAAACCAATACACCTACTTCCACTAAAAGTTTGGTTAATATAAAAGACTATCCTATAAACCAGATTATTGGTAATCCTTTATCAGGTGTAAAGACTTGTAAACAATTAGAGAATATTATAAGTCATCTGTGCTTTACCTCTATATTAGAACTTACTTGCGTTGATGAAGCTTTTTCTGACAATGATTGGATAAATGCAATGTAAGAAAAATTGAACCAATTTACCAAAAGTGACGTTTGGTATCTAGTTCCAAGACCAGAGGATAAAAATGTAATAGGTACTAACTGGATCTTCAAAAATAAACTTGATGAAAATTGTGTCATTGTTAGAAACAAAGCAAGATTAATAGCACAAGGATACTCTCAAATTGAAGGTATTGACTTTGATGAAACCTTTGCTCTAGTTGCTCATCTGGAATCTATTAGGATTTTGTTATCTATAGCTTGTTTCTTAAAGTTGAAATTCTATCAAATGGATGTCAAAAGTGCCTTCCTGAATGGAATTTTAAATAAAGCAAGTGTATGTTAAACAACTTAAAGGTTTTATGAACTCAAAATTCCCTCATCATGTGTTTAGATTAAAGAAAGCTCTTTATGGTCTTAAGCAAGCACCACGTACTTGGTACAAAAGATAGACAAAGTTCCTATTAGAAAATGATTTTCAAAGATGTAGTGTTGACAAAACACTATTCATCCAAAAGACAAGGAATTCTGCTTTAATAGCTCAAATATATGTAGATGATATTATTTTTTGTTCTACTTGTGATGAATTGGCTGCTCAATTCGCAAATCTAATGCAATCTGAATTCAAAATGAGTATGGTTGGAGAACTGAACTTCTTCTTAGGTCTTCAAGTCAAATAATTACATGAGGGTATCTTCATTTCCCAGTCTAAGTAAGTAAAGGAACTGATAAAACGATTTGGTCTAATTGTTGGGAAATATGTCAATACCCCCATGAGTACAACAATTAAACTTACTAAGGATGCTAATGATAAAAGGGTTGACTCAAGTCTATACAGAAGTATGATTGGTAGCTTATTATACCTTACTGCAAGCAGTCCAGACATAGCCTTTAGTTTGGGAGCTTGTGCACGGTATCAATATAATCCGAAAGAATCCCATCTGACTATTGTAAAAAGAATCATCAAGTATATTATAGATACAACTAAAAATGGTTTATGGTATCCTTATAACTCATCATCTTCCATTGCTAGATACTTAAATGCAAATTGGGCAGGAAACCTAGATGACAGAAAATCCCAAGTGGCGGCTATTTTTATTTCTGAAATTGTCTAGTAGCTTGGCATAGTAAAAAACAGAATTCCACATCTCTTTCTACTGCAGAGGCTGAGTACATTGCCGCCGGAAGCTGCTGCTCTCAACTTCTATGGATGAAGCAGATGCTTAGGGACTATGGCATTAAGTAAGGAACAATGAGCTTGTATTATGATAACACTAATGCCATACATATTTAAAAAAAATCCAGTCCAGCCCACTTGCACAAAACATATTGATATTCAACATCATTTCGTTAGGGAATTGGTCGAATAAGAAACCATTGTGCTTGAATATATTCAGACTAAACATCAACTTGCAGACATCTTGACCAAACCCTTAGATGCCTTAAAATTTGAAAATTTGAGAAAATCTATTGGTGTTTGCCATTTGGAATAATTTGTTTTTTCAACTAAAGTTCTGTGCACTAATAGGATCTACGGCTAAGCCGTAACATCTCATAAGGTTAACCCATATCTGCGCATGATTTTACCCTACGGCTCAACCATAAGGGTTTACGGCTAAGCTGTAAAATACTCTGCGGCTAAGCCATAAAATCAAATGCCTTTCCTTGTTCTGAGCGCTGAATTGGTATTTAAGCCTGCCCATTTCTTTTTATTTCTCATTCTGCACCTGAACCATCTACATCTACCCGATTTTTTCTTCTTTTCTTCTTTTCCTCTTCATTTTGTCCTTTGGCTCTCTTCATCAAGGTATACCTCTCTGTTTTTCCCTCTATCATGTCTATCTCTCCTTTCTCTTTGTTCTTCCTTTATTTAGTTCTCTTCCTTATTCTCTCCTCTTTTGTGCACGTTTTTTTTAATGCTAATCATTGTGTAGGTAGTGTGCTTATCTCTCTTGGCATTTTGGATTATCTTTTGGGTGTGGTTGTGCTTTCCATTCTTATTGATTAGTTCTATCATTATGCCTCCGAGAACCAAAAATGCTTACCCCTCTGGTACGAGGCCTAGATCTTCTGGTAGTTCTTCTAGACCTAGACAGGACTCTCCACCATCGCCTAGAGTTCTGGTTCTAGGGGAACCTACTCAAGATAGGTCAATTTCTACTCGCCCTATTACTATTAAGCATAGTGTCAATCTTCTTGCCATTTAGAAGTATGAGGTTCATTCACTTCTTTCCACGATTGGATGGGAAAATATCTTCAAATGGGGAGGTCCTGTTTACCCATCTATTGTTTGAACTATGTATGCATCTATCAAGGAAGCATCTATAGGCTCTCTATCTTTTAAGGTTGAATTCATTGATGGTACCAATGTCATCACTCCTGCCATCCTTTTTGCCCTTCTATGTGTTCCTCTTTCTGATGTGATTCATTCGGTCATTCAGGCTCCCCTTTCAGAGGATGAGAAATGCATTGTTACTATAGCCTTATGCGGGCAGGCCACTCCTTCGAAAGAAAAAGGTTTTCTCCTTGTTGCATAATTACTTCCCCAATACCAGATTTTACATGCAATCTTCACATGTAATATCTATCCTCTCAAGGGAAATTTCTCAAACTTGACCCCATTCATGACTAATGTACTCTATTGTATCCATATGGGTGTCTGCCTGTGCTTTCCATCCCTCATTTGTGCCACCATCATTTGCGAATGTTTGCGTGATTTTACAATATTTGCGAATGTTTGCGTGTTTCCATCCATACACGCATTATCCGCTTTGACTTATGGGCCTCACGCTTTTGCTATTAGTGGGTCTCAACTTATCAAAAGGTTTTATGCAAGATAAGGGTGCAAGCTCTACATATAAACTCAATTACTTTCCTACCTATAGTCGATGTGGGACTTTAGGATATCACAATCCACCTCCCTTAGGACTACACGTCCCTGTGCAGTAACCTGCCAATTCATGTAGCCTGCAAGTGCTCTTGGCCCATCCATACAAGAACCCGCCCACTTGCACCAAATCATGGCAGGGACCCACACTTAAACTTGTTGAGAGTCGGCTCTGATACCATTTATAATGCCCACCCTACACGCATGCATGATATTTGTCATGCTCCAAAAAATATGAAACTAGGGTTACGTGAAATTAGGGGCAAATTAAAATTTTCTTAATAATAAAGAAAGAATCATTTGTGTTTAATACAACACGTGGCCCCCAATCATGGTCCCACTTGAAAGTGCAACAACTAGATCACACCAAGTCCTAGAGGGGGGTTGAATAGGACTATTTAAAATTCTTTCCAAACACTGGACTACTATAGAGTGCAATTTAAAGAGTCAATCAATATAACGGATCCACAAGTATGATCATGAAAGATGCTCAAAGTTGTGTGTGCCTATAATGTGTAGAAATACTACTAAAACAAGGATGATATAGCATAAAGAAGATAATTAACACAAGGGAATAAGACTATAAAGCATCCATCACAAACATTAAGTGCAAACATAGAAATTTATAGTGGTTCGATCCCATACCTACATCCACTCTCAAGAGTAATTTCTCTTGGTTTCACTGGATATGAGGTAATTAAACAAGAACACCTCCTACAACAATTTTTGATCTGGTGGTTTGTTTTCCACGAATAGGATTTTTAATTAGGTGGTTGATCCTAGATCTATTCCACCAACTACAACATTTTTTGATGTGGTAGTTTGTTTTCCACCATTTACGGCAGAGAAATGAAATCAAGAAGAACACACAAACAAATAACTAGGTACCATAGTTTTGAATGGTGTTCTTGAAGTTTGAAAGAAGACCTCCAAGTTTGACCTCTTGAGCTTGCTCCTTGGTGATGAAGATCTTCAAATGAGTGCTCAACTAGGGGAAGAGGTTTTATTGGGTTTTAGGAAGGCTGGGTTTTTCTTAGCTTGAATTTAAGGCTTCATGGTTGCACACCTAATTTTCTCAAAACAGTAATATCACTTTAAGTAAAGAAGATGGTAGTTGGAGCTTTAGAACAGATTTTACTACAGGTGCAAGAGGTCAGATGCTGTTGGTGTTTTTCTCAAATTGATTTGTGTGTTTGGAGGAAATGATTGCTTCTCTTAAGTACAGAGAAAGTCCAATGGTCAGATCTACAGCTAAGAAAAAGTTAGTCTACGGCTTAGCTGTATGCTCTGACACAATCCAACGGCTAGTTTGACCCAGATTCAATATTTTTCCTTCTTATGGTTAAGCATACAGTTTAGCTGTAAATCCTTACGACTTAGCCGTAGGTCAGCCGTAAGCTAAGATTTGCCAACACTGCTCTCTGAAAAGTGACCCGTAGACTTTACATCTTAGCCGTAAGACATTCTATGGTTTAGCCGTAAGATCAACCATAGGCATTATGGCCAAAATCTCTCTCTGGAAGGTGGCATGTAAACTCTACAGTGTGGCCGTAAATCATGCTACAGCTTAGCCACAAGCCTTTTAAGGTATAGCCGTAAGGCCAGCCGTAGATTAAATTTTCAAAAACTGTTCTCTAGAGAGTGAGCCGTAATTTTGTTGGCTTAGCCGTGATCCAAGCCGTAGTTGAAAACAGGGATATTTTGAAACACCTTTTTCCATTCTATTTCTAGGGACATTAGGGGTCAATGTTACCTTATCCCTTAGCACTCAATGAAGATCTTCTAGATGATGAACTTGACTGATCTTGATCTTCTTTGATCTTGCTTGAGCTTTATTGATTTAACTTGGTCTTCCTTGAATTAGACTTGACTCGGGTCACGAAATTGACAACACTCTACTATGACACTAACAATCTCCCCATTTGTCAATTTCGTGACAAAATTAATACAATGAAGAGAATATGACATTTTACAATAATACATTGTGCACAATTTCCCTATTATAAGATTAACCACTTCTTATACAACCAAGAACTATAAGTTTCTAAAATTTCAATAAGTATGAAACTCCCCCTGAGATGTTGCTTGATCCTGTAAAATAAATTGCCTGCAAAAGACTTTGAGCACAATACACTATAAAGGTGGGAATAGAAAGCTCCCCCTAAAGTTTGTAGTCTCCCCCTTTTTGGCACAAAATTGACAAAGAAATAGTAAAACAAGAGAGCCACCACAGCCATAACACATAAGGAAATGCATGAAGAAGAAGGCACACAGAGGTAGGCAACTATTCATCAAAGAAAATATGTAATGTGCGGAACAAGATCAACAACACAGCCAAAACACATAAATAGTGCAGCTCCTACAAAGACAAAATATGTAACTAAATGTAAACATTAACAAAACATCAGTTTAAAGGAGGAGAGGGGGGGAAAGGATCTTGACATCATCTCTTCGGCAGCTTTTGGAGATCTTGGAGAGATACTTAAAGGACTTCTTCAAGAGTGTCTTCATCTTTGTTTGCCGCTGTTCAATAGCAACCAGCCGAGCTTCAAGCGACACAGAGGAGGAAGCTAGAGGAGGAGGTTGATTAGGTGAGCTAGGAGTGTGAATTGGGTGAAGGGGTGCCTTCGGAGAGTCTTCTTCATCCCTAGAATCAGAATAGCAGGGACTAGCTCCCTGCTGCTTGTAACGGCCCCGGCCCCACACATGATATTTTCCATTGTGGACCTTTGTTTGCCTTAAACAATTCAAGAGGACCCCTCACGGTTTTGTTCTTGGGTGGGTGCACCCGACTCAAAACGCATCACGCGGGTTAAAGGGGGTTCAATCACTTATATGCCCAGGCTCTGACAGCCTCATAAGCGATGTGGGATGTTACATCCCCCACCCTCAGAGGAAAGCTATCCTTGGCTCTGATACCATACTATAACGGCACCGGCCCCACACGTGATATTGTCCACTTTGGGCCTTTATTTGCCTTTAACGATTTAAGAGGACCCTTCGTGGTTTTGTTCTTAGGCGGGTGCACTTGACCCAAAACACGTCATGTGGGTTAAAGAGGGCTCAATCGCTTATATGCCCAGGCTTTGACGGCCTCATAAGCGATGTGGGACGTTACACTGCCTGGAGAACATCATATTTTGAATGTTAATGGTCCCAAAGAAAGGGTGAGACTTAGGAGCATCATTAATGGGCAAATTGACACCACATTGAGATGCAAGGCGGGTCATGAGATACCCAAACAAGCAAGCATTCGTACTTTTACCAGGAGATTGCCAAAAGCAAATGATGGTGGCACAAATGAGGGATGGAAAGCACAGGCAGACACCCATATGGATACAATAGAGTACATTAGTCATGAATGGGGTCAAGTTTGAGAAATTTCCCTTGAGAGGATAGATATTACATGTGAAGATTGCATGTAAAATCTGGTATTGGGGAAGTAATTATGCAACAAGGAGAAAACCTTTTTCTTTCGAAGGAGTGGCCTGCCCGCATAAGGCTATAGTAACAATGCATTTCTCATCCTCTGAAAGGGGAGCCTGAATGACCGAATGAATCACATCAGAAAGAGGAACACATAGAAGGGCAAAAAGGATGGCAGGAGTGATGACATTGGTACCATCAATGAATTCAACCTTAAAAGATAGAGAGCCTATAGATGCTTCCTTGATAGATGCATACATAGTTCAAACAATAGATGGGTAAACAGGACCTCCCCATTTGAAGATATTTTCCCATCCAATCGTGGAAAGAAGTGAATGAACCTCATACTTCTAAATGGCAAGAAGATTGACACTATGCTTAATAGTAATAGGGCGAGTAGAAATTGACCTATCTTGAGTAGGTTCCCCTAGAACCAGAACTCTAGGCGATGGTGGAGAGTCCTGTCTAGGTCTAGAAGAACTACCAGAAGATCTAGGCCTCGTACCAGAGGGGTAAGCATTTTTGGTTCTCGGAGGCATAATGATAGAACTAATCAATAAGAATGGAAAGCACAACCACACCCAAAAGATAATCCAAAATGCCAAGAGAGATAAGCACACTACCTACACAATGATTAGCATTAAAAAAAACGTGCACAAAAGAGGAGAGAATAAGGAAGAGAACTAAATAAAGGAAGAACAAAGAGAAAGGAGAGATAGACATGATAGAGGGAAAAACAGAGAGGTATACCTTGATGAAGAGAGCCAAAGGACAAAATGAAGAGGAAAAGAAGAAAAGAAGAAAAAATCGGGTAGATGTAGATGGTTCAGGTGCAGAATGAGAAATAAAAAGAAATGGGCAGGCTTAAATACCAATTCAGCGCTCAGAACAAGGAAAGGCATTTGATTTTATGGCTTAGCCGCAGAGTATTTTACAGCTTAGCCGTAAACCCTTATGGTTGAGCCGTAGGGTAAAATCATGCGCAGATATGGGTTAACCTTATGAGATGTTACGGCTTAGCCGTAGATCCTATTAGTGCACAGAACTTTAGTTGAAAAAACAAATTATTCCAAATGGCAAACACCAATAGATTTTCTCAAATTTTCAAATTTTAAGGCATCTAAGGGTTTGGTCAAGATGTCTACAAGTTGATGTTTAGTTTGAATATATTCAAGCACAATGGTTTCTTATTCGACCAATTCCCTAACGAAATGATGTTGAATATCAATATGTTTTGTGCAAGTGGGCTGGACTGGATTTTTTTTAAATATGTATGGCATTAGTGTTATCATAATACAAGCTCATTGTTCCTTACTTAATGCCATAGTCCCTAAGCATCTGCTTCATCCATAGAAGTTGAGAGCAGCAGCTTCCGGCGGCAATGTACTCAGCCTCTGCAGTAGAAAGAGATGTGGAATTCTGTTTTTTACTATGCCAAGCTACTAGACAATTTCAGAAATAAAAATAGCCGCCACTTGGGATTTTCTGTCATCTAGGTTTCCTGCCCAATTTGCATTTAAGTATCTAGCAATGGAAGATGATGAGTTATAAGGATACCATAAACCATTTTTAGTTGTATCTATAATATACTTGATGATTCTTTTTATAATAGTCAGATGGGATTCTTTCGGATTATATTGATACCGTGCACAAGCTCCCAAACTAAAGGCTATGTCTGGACTGCTTGCAGTAAGGTATAATAAGCTACCAATCATACTTCTGTATAGACTTGAGTCAACCCTTTTATCATTAGCATCCTTAGTAAGTTTAATTGTTGTACTCATGGGGGTATTGACATATTTCCCAACAATTAGACCAAATCGTTTTATCAGTTCCTTTACTTACTTAGACTGGGAAATGAAGATACCCTCATGTAATTATTTGACTTGAAGACCTAAGAAGAAGTTCAGTTCTCCAACCATACTCATTTTGAATTCAGATTGCATTAGATTTGCGAATTGAGCAGCCAATTCATCACAAGTAGAACAAAAAATAATATCATCTACATATATTTGAGCTATTAAAGCAGAATTCCTTGTCTTTTGGATGAATAGTGTTTTGTCAACACTACATCTTTGAAAATCATTTTCTAATAGGAACTTTGTCTATCTTTTGTACCAAGTACGTGGTGCTTGCTTAAGACCATAAAGAGCTTTCTTTAATCTAAACACATGATGAGGGAATTTTGAGTTCATAAAACCTTTAAGTTGTTTAACATACACTTGCTTTATTTAAAATTCCATTCAGGAAGGCACTTTTGACATCCATTTGATAGAATTTCAACTTTAAGAAACAAGCTATAGATAACAAAATCCTAATAGATTCCAGATGAGCAACTAGAGCAAAGGTTTCATCAAAGCCAATACCTTCAATTTGAGAGTATCCTTGTGCTATTAATCTTGCTTTGTTTCTAACAATGACACAATTTTCATCAAGTTTATTTTTGAAGATCCAGTTAGTACCTATTACATTTTTATCCTCTGGTCTTGGAACTAGATACCAAACGTCACTTTTGGTAAATTGGTTCAATTTTTCTTACATTGCATTTATCCAATCATTGTCAGAAAAAGCTTCATCAACGCAAGTAAGTTCTAATATAGAGGTAAAGCACAGATGACTTATAATATTCTCTAATTGTTTACAAGTCTTTACACCTGATAAAGGATTACCAATAATCTGGTTTATAGGATGGTCTTTTATATTAACCAAACTTTTAGTGGAAGTAGGTGTATTGGTTTTGACCTTGGATTATGTGGGTTCAGACTCCAAAGGAGTTTCCACATCATCAACATCATTTGATACTAAGGATTCATCATCTATGATTACATTTATTGACTCTTAGGTGACTCAAGTTCTCAAATTTAGAAATCGATAGGCCCGACTCCGTGTCGAATAGCCTAAGAATATTCCTTCATCACTTTTCAAGTCAAATTTACTCAGCCACTCTTTATCTTTCAGAATATAACATTTGCTTCCAAAGACCATAAAATATTTGACATTTGGTCTCTTTCCATACCATAGTTTATATGCTATCTAATTTTTACTAGTCCTAAGATAGACTCGGTTAATGATGTAGCAGCTAGTATTGACTGCTTCGACCCACAAGTCTCTAGGAAGATTTTTACTATGGAGCATGACTGTGGCCATGTCTTGAAGAACTCGATTCTTCCTTTCAGCTATTCCATTTTATTGTGGAGTTTTTGGTGCCGAATATTCATGGTGAATGCCATATTTTTCATAGAATTTTTCAAGTTGATCATTTTCAAATTCTCCACCATGATCACTCAGGATTTGGGCTACTGAAGTGCTTTTTTCAATTTGAATTTGTTTCACAATCCGTTTAAAATTTCCAAAGGCTTCGGATTTTTCTCTCAAGAATGCAACCAAAGTGAATTTGGAGTAGTCATCTAAAATAACAAGAAAATACCTTTACTTACCTCAACTCTCTCTTTTGTTGGTCCAAGCAGGTCCATATGAATAAGTTCCAGAGGTCGGAAAGTTTTCATAGCATTCACATTTTTATGGACAGTTCTAATTTGTTTTCCTTGTTGGCATTCTCCACAAATGATCTTTTCTTGTCTACTAATCTTGGATAGTCCTTCAATATATTTGTTTAGCTGAGATAAGTCCCTATAGTTTACATGCCCAAGTCTTCGATGCCACAATATAGCTTCATTGGTATTGGTCAGTGAGCAAGAAGTAAAAGATGAAGAATTTGATTTTCCTACCACATAACAGTTGTCAGTAGTTTTAAGACCTCTCAAGGTTATCTTTCCATTCTTTGAGATCTCACAACAATGACTACTAAAGTTGACAATATAGTCTTTATCACAAATTTGAGATATGCTAAGTAAATTATGTTTCAAACCATCAACACACAGTACATTCTTAAACGCTGGTAGGTTTGGAACATTTAAAGTTCCCTTACCAATAATTTCGGCAGTATTGCCATCTCCAAAAATAATGGTGCCTCCATCAAAATCGATCATCTTAGAAAAATATGATTTATCACCAGTCATATGTCTTGAGAATCCATTGTCCAGATATCATCTTGATTGATCTGCATCTTTAAAAGCTGTGTGGACTATTAGATTCTTGTTCTTAGGTATCCACCTAGATGTTCTAGCAGTGGGGATCCTAACAGGCTTTTGATGTTTAACCTGATATGTTTTATGTTAGGGAAAAGATTGTTAGATCCAAATTTTACTTTATCTCTTTTGTGAATTTCAAATTGTTTTATTTACTTTTAAAGTTCTTTTAACAGGTTATCCATCTTTTGGTTCAAAGGGAACTTGTTACACTAATTTGCTTTAATTTTTATTTGAGACTTCAACAATCCGTTTTCAAGTTCAACTTTCTTTGAAGTGTTTTTCTCACTCTTTGGAATTATATTTTGATGAATTTTTCTCAACTTGCACTCTACTTTGAAATGACCTTTTTCTCCATAGTGACAAATGACATTTGATGAAATAGTATGAGTACTCATAAAAGCTCTATTCAAAATGTTTTTAACATTGGTATCTTCCTTTTCTAGTGCACTTTTGATGAAAACAGTTCCGAAACTTGGAGATTGCTTAACATCTTTGTCATATTCAAAGCTGGTCATGTCCTTACAAGATTTCCCAAGTTTGAATAGTCTAATGCACTTCTCATCATTTTGGGTAAACCTGTACTCATACTTTTCTTTATATCATCTCAGATCAGCCACTTCATTGTGGAGAACATTATTTTCTTCTTTTATCCTCCAAAGTGTTTTTTCATTTTCTTTTAATTTGATTACATTTCTGTTTCTGTTGTTAACTGGGCTTTTACTCTTTCAAGTTCTTTGATTAATTTCTCCATTTCATCATTAATACTATCAACCTTTTCTTTAAAATTTTTAATTTTGTTTTGTTGCTTACTTACAGTTTCAACTAGTTTGCAAGTTCCCTCATAAAGTAGTTCATAGGAATCCATTGTGTTGTCATTATCCTCATCACCTGAAATATCACATTCACTTTCTGACTCACTTCCTGAGGTTTCTTCATGTGATATTTCAGATTTCATCATTTCCTCAGAGAACTTGAATGTTGTAGTAGTAGCCATCAGAACTACAGATTTGTTTGGTTCATTTTGATGTGATTCATCTGAGTCTGAATCTGATTTAGATGAATCATCCCAAGTGGCTACTAGATTCTTCTTTCTGTATTTTTCTTTTTGTGGACAATTGGTGGATATGTGTCTATATTTCTTACATTTGTAACACATGGGCTCCTTAGACTTTCTTCTAGGGAAAGAACTTGAGCGACCTTTGTGTTTATCATTATTGACCTCATTTTTATAGCCTTTGACTATCTTTTTCTTAAATTGTTTTAGAAATCTTTTGGCTAAAAGAGCCACATCTTTATTCTCATCATCACTAATTATTCTTATGTCTTTTTTAGAAGAAAAGGTGTTACGAGAAGTGATTAGAGCAATTGATTTCTTCTTGCAATTGTTGAATTTTAGTTCAAAGGTCTAAAGGGATCCCACTAAATCTTTAATTTTTATTTGTTCTGAATCCTTGTGTTCTTCTATAGAGGTTACTTTGGGATGGAAGCTTTCCGGAAGTGATCTTAAGATTTTACTACAAATTTTTCCTTCCAGAAGAGTTTCACCGAGAGCCCACATTTCATTCACAATTTTCATGAACTTTGTATGAAAGTCTGTAAACATATCATTTTCTTCCATACAAATATTTTCAAATTGACTTGTGAGCATCTGAAGTTCAGATCTTTTGACTATAGAAGTACCCTCATAAGTAACTTTAAGAATTCTCTAGGCCTGTTTTGAATTAGTGGTTGTTATGATCTTTTTGAACTCTTCTTGATTCATAGAACACACTATAGCATTGTAAGCTCTAGCATTGTTTTGTTTAAGGGTTTTCTGGTCAACAGACCATTTTGCTGGATCAAATGGTCTACTGATTTTGACACCATCTGAAGTCACTTCTTCAGTGGGTTCTGTCCAGCGATTTTCTACAGCCTCCCAAACAGCACAGTCCATAGATTTCAAAAATGATGTCATGCGAGCTTTCCAGAAGGTGCAGTTTGTTCCATCAAAGAGTGGGGGCCCGGGTAACTGGGCTTCCCACAAGATTCATGGTGAATCTAGCTAAAGGATCTACTTCAGGCTGTTACACCATTAAAAAGTAACTTGGCTCTGATACCAATTGAAAGTGCAACAACTAGATCTCACTAAGTCCTAAAGGGCAAGGGGTGAATAGGACTATTTAAAATTCTTTCCAGATATTGGGCTACTATAGAGTGCAATTTAAAGAGTCAATCAATATAACAAATCCACAAGTATGATAAAAAAAGATGCTCATAGTTGTGTGTGCCTACAGTGTGTAGAAATACTGCTCCAACAAGGATGATATAGCATAAAGAAGATAATCAACACAAGGGAATAAGACTATAAAGCATCCATCACAAATATTAAGTGCAAACATAGAAATTTATAGTGGTTCAGTCCCAGACCTACATCCACTCTCAAGAGTAATCTCTCTTGGTTCCACTGAATATGAGGTAATTACACAAGAACACCTCCTGTAACAATTTTTGATCTAGTGGTTTGTCTGCCACCAATAGGATTTTTGATCAGGTAGTTGATCCTAGATCTATTCCACCAACTATAACATTTTTTGATATGGTGGTTTGTTTTCCACTATTTATAGCAGAGAAATGAAATCGGAAGAACACCTAGACAAATAACTAGATACCTTAGCTTTGAATGGTGTTCTTGAAGCTCGAAAGAAGACCTTTAAGATTTGACCTCTTGAGCTTGCTCCTTGGTGATGAAGATCTTCAAATGAGTGCTCAGCCAAGGGAAGAGGTTTTTGTTGAGTTTTAGAAAGGTTGGGTTTTTCTCAGCTTGAATCTAAGGCTTCCTAGTTGCACACCTAATCTTCTCCGAACAGTAATATCACTTTAAGTAAAGAAGATGATAGTTGGAGCTTTAGAATAGATTTTACCATAGATCTATGTGTTTGGAGGAAACGATTGCTTCTCTTAAGTACAGAGGAATTCCAATGGTCAGATCTACAGCTAAGCAAAAGTTAGTCTACGGCTTATCCATATGCTCTGACACAATTCAACAGTTAGTTTGACCCAGATTCAATGTTTTTCCTTCTTACGGTTAAGCATACGGCTTAGCCGTAAGCACCTTATGGTTTAGCCATAGGTTAGCTGTAAGCTAAAATTTGGCAATACTGCTCTCTGGAAAGTAACTCGTAAACTTTATATCCTAGCCGTAAAACATTTTATGGCTTACCCATGAGGGTCTTTCGTCTTTGCTGTAAGATCAACCATAGGCATTATGACCAAAATCTCTCTCCCTGGAAGATGGCCGGTAAACTCTATGGTGTGGCCGTAAATCATGCTACGGCTTAGCCGTAAGGCCAGCTGTAGATCAAATTTTCAAAAACTGTTCTCTAGAGAGTGAGTCATAATTTTGTCGGCTTAGCTGTGATCCAAGCCGCAGTTGAAAACAGGGATATTTTGAAACACCTTTTCCATTCTATTTCTAGGGACATTAGAGGTCAATGTTACTTTATCTCTTAGCACTTAATGAAGATCTTTTAGATGATGGACTTGATTAATCTTGATCTTCCTTAATCTTACTTGAGCTTCATTGATGTAACTTGATCTTCCTTAAACTAGACTTGACTTGGGTCATGGAATTGACAACACTTTTACGATGACACTAACACCACCATGGATTGTAGTCTGCAAGTGAGATTCCATATTGGTTAATACACTAATTAATATATCGGAAACTTCATCATAACAGATGGTACAATAAACATTTCAAAGTAAGCATTTAAATCCATTACTAAAGTTAAAGTGAACAATTAAAAAGTATATTAATTAAAGGAAATATTTATGTGCATATATCCCTCACCATTTTTTTTGTGAGAACTCTAGTGGGACCCATTGTATGGTCCATCCAAATGGACTACACACATGAACCCTTTGAATTGAACCTGTTTACCAATTCTTAGTCAAATCCAAATTTATTGAACCGTTGGATTGACTATGCACTTATTCGAATGAAATGAATATGTGGGTCATGGATGAAGGGGTGAAAGACATGTGATTAGAGGTAAACTTGGTATGTAGGGTGGTCCCATATGGATTTTTCCATCCCCCTGGTCTCATCCCTTGGTGGGGTCCACCTGGGCCCCACAGAGGAGTATGCACAGTCCCTTGGTGAGGGACATATGCACATGAATATTCCCCATTAATTAAATGGCCACAGCTAAAAACCTAGGCCAACAAAAAAAAATATAAAGTACCACTGGACAGTTATGAATTCACTCATGTGCTAGACAAGACGCAGCAAAGGATACTGTTTGCACATCACCCGTACTCAACAACATAAGATTCAATCACCGGTAAGCTACTCGGCATAGTCTAGCTAAATACCTATGCACCAATTTAAAAAACAAGGTCAACTACAAAAGTGGCGGCAAATGGAATACGCATAACTCCTAATAAAATACACTATCAATGTGAGAATAAGATGATGAGATCATAAGAATATATGAACAATATGGATAAAAGAATGCCATGCATAATAGAAGGATCGGATCTGAAATCCAACTCTACATCAAATAAACAACATCACGTTCACTGAGCATCGTATCAGCCGATGCCTTTACGGAATTTATACCATCTTCGGATGCCTTGCATCCTGTCCAAAATGGTGGATCAAATCTATCTTTGGATGCCGAGCATCTTGTCCAAAAGATCACAGTGAAACCAACCGTGTACGAGTGGTAAGCTAGTCTTTGGCCCTAAGATCTGTAAAATCATCATAGTGTACATATGTGTATTAGACTGCAGTCGTCCAATGACCAGATCTGCATAATAATCTCACACAGCCCTACCATTTCTTGTGTCGCGACTCATAAACATTGCTCAGTGATTGTTCAATAGACACATCTTATAATAGTATAAAGGGTTGGCTAGAATAGGTATCCAAGTACCGTATAATGAAACATTATTCTGATAGAATAATTTAAAACACAACATGAATACCTTCCAAGTAAAAAATGCATGGTCCAAGCCACAATACGGTCTAAATCATCATAAAATAACGAGTATAAACTCTAATATATATGCAACGAGGTAAAGAAATACAAGCTCAATGATCAAGAAATATCTCCACAAAAATTCCTAACACTGTGACCACAATTCACACATGTGACAACTCCACACAAACCGAGATGATGTAAGGTTGGGAATTTTTGAAAACCAAAGTGATGCATAGCCAATTCTTACTTCATCTAAGTGGCGGTGGTTTGTACCATCATGTGCAAACCATAAAATCCATAAGGATACGACCGCCCATAAGTATGTTCCTTATTTAGATAGAATGGAAGGGCAAGACCTTAAAACTGGGTCCCACAGGAATCCACAACATCGCAAGAATTCCTTGGACCTCAGCCTATCTTAGGTGTGCCATGCACCCCAAGCACCCTCACTCTCGGGCCTCATAGATGAAGAACTCACATGCTGACAGTAGGCAAGTGCTAGCAGGTGCCTTGTTGCAAGGTTCTATGGTATCTGCTTCCTTTATTTTCTCCGACAATGAAACAGCATAAAATCCATACAAAATTCACTTTGCTTTCCATTCCAACTTCCATTCATCCACACATAATTCATAAGATCCACAACCATCTAACCTATCATCATCTTTTAGAATTTAAATGGGCATTGCATAAAACACATCTAATATGATAGAATCAATGACAACAATGTAAATCACTATGAGAGCTGGGTATTCACTTGCCTTTAATGAAAATTGGGTGTGATGCCCTAGCCCACTGGCAGGTCCCACGAAGTTCAAACTTGCTGAAAACCCAAATCAAACCAAAACAAATCTATAAACTAGGATAGAAGAAGCTAAGGGGCTAATCTATGCTAATCTATAACCACAAATTAAAAGCATCTAACTATAGGGAATAGGGGAGCTTACTTATGGTGGATTTGGAGAGGAAAAACTTAAAAAAGAGATCTTTGGGAATCTTGGAGCAAGAGGAAGAAGATTATCGGAGCGGATGATGAAGTTGAACTTCTAGTGGCGCAAGATCTCGATGGCAGCAAGCAAGGGAAAAAAAAAGAAAAAAAGAAAAGGAAAGAAAAAAAGGAAGAGGAGATTGGCCGTGATGGCATCCGATGAAAATGATGGCAGGTCCAGATTCATTAATAGTGGCTGTCTGGCGTACAAGTGTCCGGCGGCGAAATGGGATTGTTTGGATCCTCTCATGGTGGTTGCTGTGGTGTGGGGGTGAAAAGAAGAAAGAGAGCATGAAATAAAGGGACAATAGAGGGAAAAGGAAGAGGAGAAGAAAAGGGGAAATGGGTGGTCACTGGTGGTGCTTGGAGGTGAAGGTGGAGTCTGGATCCTCTGGCTATTGTTGGGAGATGAGAGAGTGAGGGTGAAGAGAGAAGTCGTGAGCAGAGAGTGGAAATTGAAAGAGTAAATATGATAAGATTCATTTCTAGGAGAGAGAATGAAATAAGTGAGGGAGAATGAATGTGGCTAGGAATTGAGAGAATTAAGAGGAGAGAAATAAAGAGACAAGCTCAATTAATTTCTTGTTTAAATCTGCATGTAACTTACCAAGTTCTGAAATGAAATTAAACTGCTCCAAAAAAATCTGAAGCTTACGACTAAGCCCTAGGTCTTCCACGGCTCTAACTCCAAAGAACAACAAATTTGAATATTATACTATAGCCAAGCTATGGCCAAGCCATGGGATGTACTACGGCTAAGCCGTAACCTAACCGTAAGCAATTTTACGGTTTGAAAACTTGAGAGCATGAAAAATCAAAAACCTCTAACGACTAAACCACGACCAAGCTGTATAATGTTCTACGGTTAAGCCGTAGCCAAACTATGGCTCAACCGTAAAACAAATACGGCTAAGCCATAAGACAAACCACAGTTCAACCATGAATGCGGGAGAATCTGGGTAACTACGGTTAAGCCGTAGTGCATATTATGGCTAAACTGTAAAATGCCCGCGGCTAAGCCATAAGTCACCCACAGCAAAGCCGTAAGGCTATTGAAGAAATAGAGTTAATTTAGGTACTATTAGGAGACCTTGTAGGCCCTTAGTTTTTGGATCCCTTTCCCCTATTAACTGGTCTAATGGAATGATTGAACATCGTGAAAGGTCTTGAGGGCTAAGACTCATTTATGTGTGTTACCTATTTGTTAAGCACCTCCCCATGAGTGTTGGTTTAAGCGACTTCGATACACATTCCCGATATAATGTAACACTAAAAGAAAGATAACTATGTATCGGATAACTTAAAACTACATCAGCATGCACGGTTAGAAACAGTGGATGACTAGATTAGGGTTGGCTACTAAACCACCTTGACCCCATGGAATTGAATTGAATTACATAACATATTGAATTTCGGTTATTGACTTCTATTCTTCTAATAATTATTTGAATTGAATGATTATTTCTTAATTGATTCTAGATTTATACATTTTCCCTTGACCTCGACATGTAATTGATTACGAATGAATTGAGTATGAACATATTGCACGCATGTCACACCCCAATCCCGGGAATTGAGGATTAGAATGGGCTCCTAGGGTGTGGATACGTAATCCCGTAGCAAACCGTGCCATGCGAAGAGAGGCACGATCATTACAAGGGAGATTCCATAGGAATGTGAGGATTTTTAGCAACACGTAAATTGAGTTTCAAACATAAAGCGGAAAACTGTGAAATACACATGTAATGATCATAAGCAATGCATAGAAGAAATATTATACCATCATAAAATAGACTTAAAGTCTTTTACTTAACCATTCTCAACACATAAAACCATAATTCACTTAACCATGCTCAGCTATACAATGTCCATCAATCTAGTCCCAACATGACTAAACATATCAGCCCAACGAAAAACCCCTTTTCAACACTCATCGTAAGACTACTAGTAGAAGACGTTGTCTTTTTTCCACTCTTTTATACCCCTAGATACGTTGAGGTACCCTCCGAGGACGCATCGACAGTCGTGTTAGGATTGCGCCCCATACCTATAACATCAAGGGTAGCACTATTAACAAAACGGTTAAGCAAATATAGAGATATATAAGATCATCATAATGTATCAAATGAATTATGAAAAATTATTGATTGAAGAAAGCAATAGCTGTGAGCTAGGCATGTTGTGCATGAGTAAGCATAAGTAACGAATTAATACGGAATATCAACATACTAATTAGCATCCATGAAGCTATATTCTCCTAAAAGAGAGTGTATAATCTAGAGAGAGCATATAACATACATATGGGAATTACGCTAGGGGATCGGCTAGCTTCCCGAGGAGCACTGACAACTCCTCCATAACTACTCCAGCAGTGACATAAGGGATACCCAAATTGGTTCTGTCAAACATATAAGGTAGTATTTAGATCGCTGGAATGATTTTTGACAGGAATGGAATAGAGGCTGGAATGAGTATAGAATGAAATGAGGCAGGAATAGTAATTCCCATTCCAATGTTTGGTTAGACAGAGGAATCAATTCAATAATAGGATTTTCATTTCGATTCCTCTATTTGGTATGCTGGAATGATGGTAGGAATGAAATAAAATTTATATAAACTAACAAATATACCCCCACAACAACCTATGCAATCCATCTGGCTAAAATAGACCGAGATCGGACAAAGGAAAGAAGTAGAGGATAGAGAAGAGGGCTTTTGTTTCACTTGACTTGAGTTAGTCCCTGGGATTAATCAATTAGTAGTGGAATCAGGTTGCCTCATCGATCGAGTGCCCCCTCCTTCCCTCTGTCCCTCTCTCCCAACCCCCTCTCATTCTCCTTCTCTCTCTATACCCACTGCCCAGGCCCTCAATCTCCCTTTGTTCCTTTGTCCTTCGCCAAGCCTCCTCTTACTCTCTCTCTCACTGCCCCTAGTTCTCCCCCCCTCTCTCTCTGTCCCCATTATCCCAGCACCCTCCCTCCCTCTGTCCCTCTCACCCGACCCCCTCTCACTCTCCCTCTCTGTCTCTCTATCCCCACTGTCTCAGGCCTTCTCCTTTTCCCTCTGTCCCTTTGTCCCTCTCACCCAGCCCCCTTTTAATCTCCCCCTGTCCCAGCCCCAAAAGCTAGGGTTCGATCAGTAGCAGTGAAGAAGGGAGAAAGAGAAAAGAGATCATGCGTCTATAGCAGTGAAGAAAGGAGAAAGAGAAGAGAACGACAGAGAGTGAACGGAGATCAATACCTGATCGTCTTGATGGCGCTTGCTCGGCAATGAATCAGACGAAAGAGACAGTAGAGACGAGCGAAGAAGGGAAGAACAAAGAGACAAACGAGTGATTTGGTATCGCAAGGGTTAGGGCATTTTTTACACAAGTGATGGATAAAAAGGAATGGAATGGCCTTTCCTTTGCCCTCCCAATGGAATGGTGATTCCCTCATACAAAGGAATGGTGATTCCTGAAGTAATGATCATTCCCCCACTTTTTCATGAACCAAACGTGGGAATGGTCACTCCAACGAAATGGCCATTCCATTCTGACCTTCATTTTAGCGAACCAAACACTACCTAAGGGTACAAGCTAAGTGGTGCCGACTCAACGTATCAAGACTGACTCGAATTCATATCCTTCATACTTATGATCAATCATAATGTTCGTCTCATAGTCATACAATTAGTCATACTTATCATATCAAACATAAGGGAGTTTTAGTCTTAAGATCATGTTAAACCATAGAAATTAGGATTAACAAGTATCTGATAATCAATTAATGCATACTTAATTGAGATAATAGAGTCGGACCCTCACTCATTTTGGCTCACGGACAAACACTCAGTAGAAGCTCCGGACCAATTACCTCAAGGTTCGCCAGGAAAAATAAGAACATGACTACATCATGTTGAGGATAAGGTTTCTAAACAATATGAATGCATTTTAATGGAGAAGGTATCAAGGAAATTTATGAGCCAACCCTACTATGCTAGATAATCTGTGATCCTGAGGTCATTCAATCAAATGTATTCATAAAACATCTGGTGTCATTGCGTTACAAAATCTTGACATTACATTGAATATGCAAGGACACCTTTTCTTATGCCAACACCCATGATGTGAGATCGGGAATTCATCCGGAAAATCGAAGGGGATAAGTGATAGCTCTACACTTGTCCTCCTTATCATTTAATCACCATTAGGCTAATTTACTTCAGAAAAAAGGTGCCATGTCTAAAGCCTTATAAGGTCATTTGAAATTCCTAATATCCTACGATCATAGTGTTCTTACGGCTTAGCTATATATATTATGCTTAGCCAAATAACTTAGTTTTTCCCTCAATTTCATATGTAGTTGTGGCTTAGCCGTATACTGGCCTGCGGCTAGGCTACAAGTGGGCTATGGTGTAGCCATAGTACAATCCACGGCTTAGCCGTGGGTGAACTGTAGAGTAAAGCTGGGTTTTTTGGCTCTCGGGATAGCTTGCCGTAAAATGACTTACGGCTTGGTCACGGGATAGTTACAACTTAGCTGTAGTTCATTTCACGGCTTAGCCAAGAGTTAGCCATAGTTCAAAAGTGGGTTTTGTGCTCTCTTGATTCTGAGCCGTAAAGACTTACGGCTTAGCTATGGGCTTCACCGTAAGCTTCAGAATTTCTTAGAACAGTTTTGGAGCATGAGTTTAATACAGAACTCCTAACTCTTGGTTCCAACGAGATTCCTTAGGCTTTCAAATTTCCATAATAGGTCTTACATTGCCCAATATCATTAATATTGCATATATGTTCTTATTATCACTTAATCCAATATATATGTGCTTAATCAAGGGCGAATAAGCCATAACCTACATTTAGAATGATCACTTCAAGAATTAACAAATTTAGACATACACATGGTAATATATACTCTAATACTTGCTTTTAACACAGTGCTTGACCCTACCAATTTCTCCTTGGTGTGTAGTTAGAGGAAGCCTCGATAAGAAGATGAGTTCTCTACATGAAAGACATGCGAATGGTAAATCTAATGTAGAAAGCATGCATGTTGTGTATTTGAGTCTCCTTGACTCTAATAATCCCACAGAATTGAAATGGAGGTAGAAATTCCACCTTAAGGAGCTGTAACTTAAAGAAGATAGTGATTCCAATGAGAGAGATGCACAAAAGAAGAAGAAGATGATGAATGAAGGCTATCCCTCCTGCATGCAAGGCTTCAAGACCTTATTTCCAATTCTAAATTGAGGTGCAGATAAAGAAAAGTGAAGAGGAGAGGTGGTTCCAGTGAAGATCATAAGAATAGGGGAAGAAAGATGTTGGCTTATCTTTTAACTCAATTTTTCTTGAAGTTTTACATGCAAGTCCAACATCATTGGAAAAATTTTAGTTTAGGTCAAATGGACCTCAATTGGGCCGAAATGGATTTAAATTAAGTTGGGCCCAACATGAAAGATTGTCTACACGAAGAATTATACTAGATGCAACTAATGTGGTGTCAATGAGATGCAAGAACTCTAAATTCTAAGAGGGCCCTTAGTACTTAGGTAAAGTTTGAACCCAACCCAACTATCTATCCATGATCCATGCCCAAAGGGTTTGAGTTAAATTAATCTAGACAAACTTTAATTAGTATAAAAAAAGATTAATTTACATAAATCGAGGTTAGTTGGGACTAGGACCTTGCAACGCATGACTTAAACATATACTCTATGCTATTGTTTTTCTTCAATAAATGAATTGTATGAATTACTCAAGTTACGTATATGAATGAATTGAAATGTTTTGACTCTGCTCAACTTTAACCTTATGATACCCACCGGGGTTGGTTTTGGTGTAGCATGAATGTTACTGCTGCAGTGTGCTTTTCTTGGGGCTTCTAGACTCTAGGAACTAGAGACCCATTCGAACCTTGGCTCGGTCGATGGTGTTTCCAATGCATAGATCTCTAGAGGAAGGATATAACAAATGTAGTAGCCACATAGTAAAGTATTTCTATTAATTGAATATTAAAATATGCTCTGTTCAAATGCACAACATGCCTAGTATACTAAATTGACAATTTATCTATAATCACCTATTAGTGATTCTTTAGATACAATGTGTGTTACTTTAATTTTGCTTATGCTTTGCTGAATAGTCTTATTCACTCGTTGTCCATTGATGTTGCAGGCTTAGGTCCCTCATCCAATCCCTCGAAAGTCGATGAGACTTCGAAGGAGATTTCTGAGGTCTCACCGGGATTAGATGAGTGGACAGCAGCACAACTCTAACTGATCCACCCTGGAGTGTGGCTTGGACTAGTCTAAGCCTTATTTTTAGGTTGTAGTTGTATTAAGTTTCATTTTGTTGTGTATGGGCTATGACCTTATGTGTTTTGTGTACTGTATAAATGTTCTATCTTTCTAGAAACTTTCTTCCCTTTTTGTAAAGACATGTTTCCTTTTCACTCTATTATATATAGATGTGTTCTAGTTGTATGTGTCTACATGTTTCTATGACTGATACTGACAACTTTCATGTATGAATGCTTGGACAAGTGTCCACTAATAGCAATTACACGTGTGACTTTCCCTTGTGTGTTTGCATTTAGACTTGGGTCTAGATGTGTATACATGGGAGTACATGTGTCATTATTTTAGGTTTAATCTTAATACCCGAATTCCTGGGCTCGGGACGTGACAAAGTGCGAAAATGCTGAGCGTGGTCTTCCTAACTCTTCAAATATACAAGTGCATCGTCGATAAATACCACCATAAACTAGTCCAAATGCTGCGCAAAAATCCTATTCATCATAGCTATAAAAATTGCCGGCGCATTCGTCTATCCAAAAGATATCGCTAGAAATTCGTAGTGACCATATCTAGTTCTAAATGCAGTTTTTGAAATATCCTGATCTCGTATGCTTAACTAATGATGTTCTAATCTTCGATCAATCTTAGAAAAATACTGGGCACCATGTAACTGATCAAATAATTCATTTATTTCAGGGCAAAGGGTACTTATTCTCAATGGTCACTTGATTAAGTTGTCTGTAATCAATACACATCCTCATAGAACCATCCTTTTTCTTGACAAATGACACTGGAGCCCCCTAAGGAGAGACACTAGGTCTAATGAAACCCTTATCCAATAACTCCTGTAATTGTTCTTTGAGTTCTTTCAACTCAGTTGGGGCCATCCTATAAGGGACTTTCAAGATCGAAGTTGTGCCCGGCACAAACTCAATTGTAAAATCAATCTCACGAAGTAGAGGCAGTCCAGGAATATCATTAGGAAAAATAGCCAGAAGCTCAGACACCACAAGTGTCTCTTCCATGGCTTTAGTCTGTTTATCCTTAGCGATAAATGCTATATACCCCTAAGAACCTTTCATCAACAACTTCGCAGCCATAATGGCTGAGATCATCTTAATAACCACTCTCATCTTAGATCTAATAAATTGCACCTCGAGGCCATCATCAGCTGTCAACTTAACTGTCTTAGCCTAGCAGTCCATCACTGGATTATGAGCAGTGAGCCAATCTATACCCAAGATGGTGTCAAAATCATTCAACAGCAATAGTATTAAATTAGCCTTTAATACAAGGCCACTTATCATCAATTTGTATTTAAGGTAGTACTTCAAACAACTAACTTTCTTACCCACCGGGTAGTCACAACTAAATAAAAAGGTGGCTCTGCTACTTTTACATTAGTTGTTAAAGCAAATTTAGGGGTGATATGAATGTATAGATCCAGGGTCATATAGAACCTTGGCATAGTGATCACAAATAGAAATAGTACTTTCAACAATATTCTCTATAGCATCTGCTTGATCCTAAGTAATAGCATATACTCTGCTTGTTTGCTGGGGCCTTAGTTACTGTTTGTTAGGCCTTGGAGGTCATTGGGGTCCTCTTTGAGGTCGAGGCTACTTGGGATGTTAGTACAACTGCATTTGTTGCTACGGTGATTAAGGTTGTGGCTGCTGCGGAGGAGCTAGTGCTATTTGTATCAATGGTTATAATTAAATAGGAGCTCCCTATTTAGATGTTTGCTAATACTGTTGGCCTTTCTTTTTACGGCAGTCCTTGACCTGATGACTAGTGTCTTCACAGTGAAAACACCCACTTGTCTGCCTCTAACACTTAGATGTTGGGTGGTTATTGCCACAAATGCCACAAGACTCCATTTTCTGCTTCTTGAATTGATGTTGTGGGGTTGGAGATAAAGCAACTTTTTGCTTGGGTTGGTTTAGAGGGGCCATGTGCCCAATCACCTCCTCAGCCATGTATGCCTCATCAAAATAATTCTGGTAGGTATTCAGAACTTGTGACTTGGCATGTAGTAGTATATCCAGTCAAAGGCCATTAGGGAACTGTCGAATCCTCTCGCTTTCTAGATTGATTCGAGTTAGTGCAAAACGGAAGAGCGAGGTAAACTGCAGTTCATATTCCTTGACAGATAAAGTGCCTTGCTTCAATCTATCAAACTCTATTCTTTTCTTAATGTGAACATACACCAGTACATACCTCTTACGAAACTGGTTATGAAAGGTAGTCCAAGCTACTTCCTTAGCTATTACATCATATGCTTCCTTAATAGTGGTCCACCACCTATCAGCTACATCCCGAAACATAGAAGCTGCCAACTAAACCTTTTGTACCCTCGTGCAGTTTAGGTTCTCAAATATCTTTTTAACTTGGATTAGAAATTCTTTTGCCACCATTGGATCTTCACCCCTATTAAACTCCAGTAGTCCCCTCTTCTTAAACTTCTTAAAAATGTCATTGGGATCCTGTTGTCTGGAGGCAACAATAACCTGAGGCTACCCAATCCTCTACAAAGCCTCAAGTATGTTGATCTGAAATGCCACCTTATTTACTACCTGACATCTTATTACAGATGGTGGCTGCTGCTACCATGGTGGCGAAGGCGGAGGCGGTTGCGGTAGTGGTGGAGGCGGCGGCGGCGGCAGTGGAGACGCAACTCTGCATGCCCCACATGGTTGATTCATCCTTTGCACTGCTTCCAACAATTGAGACATAAAATGATTTTGACGTTGCTGGTGGGCTAGCATAGCTTGCAGTAAGGTTTGTATCGGATCATTACATGCTCTATTAGGTTCACCCGATTCGTCAGAGGATGGGTTGCCTTTTGTTTTCCTCGTCTTAGGTGCCATGTCTGCAAAATAACCAATTGTTAGAGGCTTCACGATCTGCAATTCGAAAACTAGAAGGTGGAAGGTAAACATACCCATGTAGACTCTAGACATTACCAAAAAAAAAAAAAGAATACAATAACTATATGCGTCTACACCTAACGTTCTCACAAAAATTTCTAATCTTTACATCGGACCTACTTTTCAAGCATCTTTTAGCACTTCTAGAAGCTTGACCATTTTGATACCATCTTCGGTATGGATTGGCTTACTGCTCATAATACAGTGATGGACTATTGGGCTAAGACAGTTAAGTTGACAGTTGATGATAGCACCAAGGTGCAACTTGTTGGATCTAAGATGAGAGTGGTCACTCGGATGATATCAGCCATTAAGGCTACGAAGTTGTTGATGAAAGGTTTTGAGGGGTATATAGTGTTTATCATTGAGGATAAACAGACTAAAGCGCTGCCTGGGCATGCTAAGCAGCGGTGCTGCCTGGCTTGCGGGCAGCGCCGGCAACCTCCTTATTTTTTTATTAATTTTCTTTTATTTTTTATTTTTATTTTCTTATTCGATTAAAAATTCATTTCCTATTATTAATCTGAAATCAAAACATTAAACCTATCCAATAAATTAGATTTCTAAACATATCAATCAAAATAACTAAAAGGACATTATTTACAGTTATCCACTTACCTTGATTTCGATGCCCAAAGGTAGATTCTAAAGATTAAATCATATGCAAAACTCATTTTGGAAACCGAACTACAAATCAAATCTTTTTGGAGTTACGAACACTATCAGGGCAGCCATAGGGACAGGAAAGAGATAAGGTTGATGGCATTCTCCTAAGCTCTTCGATCAAGCCTTGGTTCCCTCGAAGAGCTGCTAGGGCTTGGTTGTAAAAGAAAGGAAAAAGATGGAAGAATTGGGCATATGAAGAAAAGACGATCGAAAGCCTTTAGGGTTATATTATGTAAAAGTTTTTTTTAACTTACAAGGAATGGCTCTCTGTTCTTTAGTTAGTTTTACAAAATTCTAGAAAAGCATTTTTGGCTAAGAAATGGTCAAATAACTCAAGCCCAAGGCGCAAGAATGTTTAATTAGCCCATCTCTAATGGCCTCTACAGAAGACCACCATGCATGCAAGGATCCAAATATCTAAAATAGCCAATCAATTATCCATCTATCAAACTCAACAAACCGATTTGACCCAAAATTAAAAATCTGGGGTTTGACAACTAGAGAATAGTTGCTTAGTTATAATGAGGTACTTTTTTGAGTATGCGTTATTTGGGAAGTGTTGTGCTTAAAGTTGTGCACAAAGGAAACCTACAATTTGCAATGGAAGCAAGCAAATCCTATTTATCAATCATGCAGGGGGAATCACAGCAAGATTTATGTAGTTCGTGTTGGACCATTCATTTTGTGGCCCAATATGACCACATAGATTAGCCCACTTATGTATTCAAATAAGGTATCTTTTTTTGGTGAAATAATATTGATTTAGTTGCCATTCATGATTGAACTAATTAGAGGAACAAGTTAAGGAGATTGTTTTGAAATATTTCCTTGATGGGAGGAAAGGCTCTCTATAAAAGGGACTCTTGGGTTACTTTTTTGGCCACAGTTAATGATTGGTTTTCCATCAATTATAGAAGAAGTAGAGAGGCTCCTGAAAAGTTGTAAACCCCTCATTAAGGCTAGCCCTTTTGTTAGCAAACAAATCTAAGGAGCATATGGATTTAGGAATAATCGATTTATTACTTATTATGTTTTTATTATTTGTTTATGTACTAACTATCGAGGGATTTAACTTATGAGTCATACTATGAAGTTATGGGAGAGAATAATGGAGCAAAGATTGAGAAAGTGTAAGGTCCAAACCCTAGATAATTAAGATTTATGGTAATTAAGTTGGTTTTACTTTAATTAATATGTTATTAGGCTAATTGAGCCCAAATCTCTAGAGGTTTGGGTCATGGATAGGTAGTTGGGTCGGGTTTGAACCTTATTAGGTAGTCTAGGACCTTTGTAATTAAGCATTTTCTTGGTTTTGTATCATTAATGCATTATATTAATTGCATTGAGTGCATTTCATCTTGTGGGACATTTTTTATGTTTGGCCCAATTTCACTTGGACTCATTTCAGCCCATATAAGCCCAACTGACCCAACTTGAAGATCCAAGAAACCAAGAGGGCTTATCTGGAATTTCCAAAAACTCATTCATTTAAAAAGGAACAACACCCACTGTCCCTTTCTTTTTCTTCCTCTTGGTTGCTGTAGCTTTCTCCTTTTCTTTTTCCAAGCTTTCTCTCTTTTCCTCATCTTACTGTGATTTAGAAACTTGGGTCGTTGTATGCAAGGGATTAGAGTGTCTTCTTCTTCTCCAATCTCTTTCTCCTCTTTTTGACCTCCTCCTAATGATTTGCAGTCCCATCTTCTTCTCTTGAGCTTACATAGACTTGAGGTAAGAAAACCCCCATTTCCATTTGAGTTATTGGGTCCATTAGGGGCAAGGAAACTCAAGGATTTGGCATGTATGCATCTCATGCTTTTATATTTCTGTGCATGTTCTGGATCATCTTCTTAGGAGGGCTTTTGTACCTCTACACCAAGAAATAGATTAATTGGAGTAAAGCACCAAGCCTAAGGCAAGTATAAGGATACATTATCTTACATGCATTGGCTAATTTCTTGATTCCTTATCTGTTCTTGTGAGTTACCCTTTTTTTTTACAGCTCAATGGATAATGCATGGAATCGATTCATGATTTCTAATGATTTTGGGATGAATGAAGGATGGTGGTCATTTAGGGAACCTAAGAATGTGGAATGGGGGCCTTTATGTTGTTTTGATTGCAGGTGGAATAGTGGGTTGGAAGAAAAAATCAGTTGGGAGACCGCACTTGCCCGTAGCAGAGTGCTTTAGGGCTGACCGGTCAGTCCTGAAGCTAGATCAGTCGAATTGCCTTGCGGGTAGTCCGACTGGTCGGCTACTCTGCCCAACCGGTCGAATTTCCTTTTTGGATGCGGTCCGATCGGTCGAACCTATACCCGATCGGTTAGGTAAGCCTAACTTGTAGCTTAAATAAATGTGTTCCAAAAATGGATTTCATGCTTGACTATGGACTTTCTATAGCATACGGAGTAGCCTAGTGATGGGTTACACCCTTTTACCCTAGAAAGAGACCGAGGTATCCACCCGCCCTTATATAGGTTGTAGGTTTATCCTAAGCCCATTATGACCTTAAAAGTGGGATCCCTCACTACACTGAACCAGCCCAACGGTAACTAAATATGGAGAAGGAAGAGTGTTGAGCTGTCACTCCTTCCCTCTTGATTCTCCGGTTAGTTTTCAATGTCACGTCATGGGTGTTGGCATAAGAGGAAGTGCCCTTCATATGCATGAGGCAACATCGAGAATGGTAATACAATGACACCGAATGTCTTATGAATACACTATATTGAATAAGCTGGGAAACCCGAATTATCTAGCATAGGGTTGGCTAGTAACTATCCTTGATAACCTCTCAATGTAATGTCATTCATGTTGATAGCAACCTTGACCTCAACATGATAGCTTATATTAGCATGCATTATTGACGATCAGTACTCTACATAGTTGTGATTCTATGATTAATATTTCTATCAAGATTGAAATACATTCTCGAATAAGTATAAACAGATCAGTATACGTTGAACATGAACATGGGTATCAGATTAATTCCGACATGCTTAGAGTCGGCGCCACTTAGCTTTTACCCCATAGGAGGTTTGACATGACAAAATTGGAATATTTTATCAGTTGTCTACCGTAGTAATTATCAGAAGAGTGAGTCTACGCTCTTAGGGTAGCTAGTCGGTCCTGGCCCGATCGCTAGTGATTCCCATGGATCAGTTACTCTCTTATTAGAGAGGTGATAACAATGTGGTTGCCATTTAGTATGATGTATTCTTTATTCATGATCCTTTATTCATGCTTACTCATAAGCATAAGTGCCTAGATTTCTATATTGCCCTCTTTTAACCATTATGTCATTTTAATTCAATTGTTACATCATGCTAAGCTCATGTATTCTTATCTTTGCTTAACCATTGTATTAACAATGCTACCATGGTATTACAGGTACGGAACCCGTAGCCAGTCCGGCACCCAGCGCTCCCAGAGGGAACCCCAGCTTTACCTCGGGATGTGAACGAGTGGAACAAGGAAGATATCTTTTTCTGATCCTCCTCGACAGCGCGAAATAGGGTTATTTTGGGTTGACTTAGCTTAACCATGGATTGACTTAGGGTTCATCATGGCACTTGTTATATTTTGTATTATTTATGGATTTTCATACTTTATGCATATAGTTGGGATAATTAATAGACTTTGTTTTATTTAATGAACTGAAGTTAATATTTTATTGATGCTTATGATATGTACAGGTGAAGTCTCCATGTTTCCGCTTAATTAATTATATTTGTTAATACGTGTTTACGGATCGTACTCACATGCACCTGTGGGATCACCCTTGTGACAGTTTGTACGTATCTTGTTATGGCACGAATTGTCATGGGTACGTGTGTTACACCTCGGAATCCTCAATAAATTCCCAATTCCTAGGTTTGGGGCGTGACATACGTAAGTATGGTATCAGAGCATTGATAAGTCAATTAAAAGACTTAGCGACCCTAGGAAACATGGTGAGGATACGATAGATTTAGTTGGGGGAAATAGATTTTTGCATGAGGATTTATAATTTACCTTCTGTATTAGTGTTGATTGAGACTAATTACTATTATAGTTGCAAATAAATGGCTATCGGATTAGGGTCCGGTAATAATATGGGAGACAATGAACGTGATAATGTAGAGATGGAGGGTGTTGATCCTCCACTGCCTCCACCTCCTCGTCCTACATATACAACTGAGGAACACTTCATGTTGATGATGCATCAGTTGGCGGCGAGCAATGCCAACCAAGCATAGATGCAAATACAGCTAACAACCTTGTTAGAAAGACAGAATCAAGCGGGAGACCCAAACTCCCTATACGAGAAGTTCAGAAAGAGAGGAGCCACCGAATTCATGGGAAGAGAAGATCCATTGCAAGCAGATGAATGGCTTGAGCACACAGAAAATGTCTTCGAATTTTTGACTTGTACAAGAGCATAGCAAGTGATATTAACAGCCTCTATGTTTAGGGATGCGGCAGATATTTGGTGGAAGATTGTCCGTGATCACATCAAGGCTTTACTTGAAGCGACAGTTTGGGATGTCTTCAAGAAGAGAGTAGAGAAGAAGCTCATCCCTGAGCATGTCACCCGCAAGAAAAAGGTAGAATTCCTCTCTTTGCAGAAAGGCACCATGATGGTAGTAGAGTATGTGCATATATTTAGTCAGCTCTCTCGGTTTGCTGTGGATTTGATTAATACCGAAGAAAATAAAGTTGAAAGGTTCCTCGAGGGATTGAGGCTAGCTATTAGGGGACACACTACAGCCTTTCGGCATCCGTTAGAGTATGATGACGCTGTGGAGAGGGCCTATGCAGTAGATGAGATTGAAAGGAGCTTGTTCTTGAGTGAACTAAGGAAGAGTGCCCCGTCTTTGGGAAAGAACCAGCAATACTCCAAGAAGCAAAAGTGAGCTGTTAGTGGTCCTTCAAGGCCAGTTTGTAATGTGTGTGGGAAGAATCACGAGACTAATAAGTGTTGGAGAGTGACAAGAGCGTGCTATATTTGTGGCTCTATGGATCATCAAAGATCTGAATGCTCGAGGAAGAGGAGTGCAGGACAAGCCTCACAATAGCATTAGTCTTCGCAATCTTCTAGGATCGCACCATCTGCTCCTTCACGACAGCAAGCACCTGCAAAGCAAAGCCAAGGGCCATTGCAATCAGGATAGAGCCAGCCGAGACAAGGTCAATCGAAGCAAGGACAACCTAATCGACCTCAACGACAGGGCCGCGCATATGTAGTAACTTCAGAGGTAGTAGAAGCAACAATCACATGGTTGTAAGTAATGTCTCTATCTATGGCGTAGAAGCTAAGGTGCCATTTGATTCAGGATCATCACATTCATTTATTTCACCTCAGTTTTCTATTAGAATATGGGAGCCACCAGCACAGCAACTGTATGAGTTGCATGTTTTCACCCCTGTAGACAAGAAGGTGATTTGTGAGATGTACTACCTTAGTTGTAAGGTCTTGATTGGTGAGGTGTTATTTCCAACAGAACTCATCGTATTACCTATGCATGATTTTGATGTGATCTTAGGCATGGACTGGTTGAATAAGTATATGGCCTATTTGGATTGTTTTCGTAAAACCGTCTCTGTGACGGTTGATGAAGCCAGTCCAAGTGTTGTCTTCCAAGGTGAGAAGAAGAGTTCAAACACCAGGATAATTTCCTTACTTCGAGCGGAAAGGTTAATTCGGAATGGCTGTGAGGGATACATTGCTTTTATTATTAAGAAGAGGTTACCTAAGAAGTTAAAGGAGATTCTGGTAGTCTGTGAGTTTCCAGATGTGTTTCCAGAAGAAGTTCCCGGTCTTCCTCTAGTTAGGGAAGTAGATTTCTCTATAGAGCTTGTGCCCCGGTACGGCCCCGAATTCTCTATAAAATGGCGCCGGCAGAACTACGTGAGCTTAAGGTACAGTTGCAAGATTTATTGGATAAGGGATTTATTCGTCCTAACACATCGCCATGGGGAGCTCCAGTTCTATTTGTGAAGAAGGAGGATGGCACCCTTAGGATGTGTATTGATTATAGGCAGTTGAATTAGGTAACAATCAAGAACAAATATCTACTGCTTCGAATAGATGAGTTGTTTGATCAATTACAGGGTGCAACATATTTCTCTAAGACTGACTTGAGGTCTGGATATCACCAGCTACGAGTTAGAGATCAAGATACACCCTAGACAGCTTTCAGAACTAGATATGGGCATTATGAGTTCTTAGTTATGCCATTTGGGTTAACCAATGCCCCTGCTGCATTCATGGCTTTGATGAACAAAATCTTTTCTCCCTATCTTGACCAATTTGTGGTGATTTTCATTAATGATGTATTGGTACATTTCAAGACCAGAGATGAACATGCTGGGCATTTGAGGACTTCACTTCAGTTATTAAGAGACCATCGATTGTATGCTAAACTGGACAAGTGCGATTTCTGGCTGAGACAAGTTGTTTTCTTAGGACATATTATTTCCAAGGATGGACTTGCAGTAGACCCAGCCAAGATTGAGGCGATAACCAGTTGGCAAAGCCCAAAGACAGTTGCTGAAGTTAGAAGTTTTATCGGTCTTGCAGGTTATTACTGGAGATTTGTTAAAGATTTCTCTAAAATTGCAGCCCCATTAATTAAATTGACTTGGAAGAATGAACCATTCGTTTGGTCGGATGAATGTGAGTCGAGTTTCCAATTACTTAAGGAGAAGTTGATCTCAGCCCCAATCCTATCTTTACCAGAAGGTAGTGTTGGATTCATTATATATACAAATGCTTCTAGGATTGGATTGGGATGTGTGTTGATGCAGAATGGAAAGGTTATAGCATATGGATCTCGGCAACTAAGAGAGCATGAGAAGAACTTTGCCACCCATGATTTGGAGTTAGCCACTGTCATCTTTGCTTTGAAGTTATGGAGACATTACTTGTATGGAGAGAGATTTGAGGTTCATAGTGACCATCGCAGTCTTCAATACTTATTCTCTCAACATGATCTTAATAAGAGGCAGCGTCGTTGGTTAGAGTTTATAAAGGACTATGACTTCCAATCAAGTACCTTTCGGGGAAAGGCAATGTGTTGGCTGACGCTTTGACTAGGAAATCAACGGTTGAGATGGCAGCATTGTTTGGTGAGTGGTCTTTAGTAGAAGAATTTCAAGATTTGGATGCAGAAGTTGAATTTGTGGATGATAAGGTTATACCGGTAGCCATGTCTGTCTTTGAACCAACTTTGATTTAATAGATTAAGGAGAGATAGTTTGAGGACCCAGAGTTCGTCAAGATCCGAGAGCACATAACTCTAAGGCCAGATTTTAGATTGGTTGTTGGTGTGATGTATTTTCGAGATAGATTATATGTTCCAGCAGTCCAAAATCTAAAGGAAGCAATCATGCCCGAAGCACATCATTCTAGATATTCTATGCATCCCGGGAGTACTAAGATGTATCGGAATGTGAATGGCAGGTTTTGGTGGAACAATATGAAGAGAGACATTGTAGGTTTTGTGGCTAGATGTCTTACCTGCTAGCGTGTAAAGGCTGAACATAAGAAGCCTTCCGGTTTGTTACATCCCCTACATATCCCTGAGTGGAAGTGGGAGAACATTTTGATGGATTTTGTCTTAGGGCTACCACGGACGAGTAGACGTCATGATGCGATTTGGATGATTGTTGACCGACTGACGAAATCAGCCCATTTTATTTCTTTTAGGAAGGGGATGAAATTTCATGAGATGGCTAAGATATTCATTGATGAGGTTACGCAGTTGCATGGCACTCCAGTGTCTATAGTTTCAGACCGAGATAGTAGGTTTGTTTCCTCTTTTTGGCAATCTTTTCAGGAATCCATGGGTACCCAGCTCAATTTTAGTACAACGTACCATCCTTAGACCGATGGATAGTCGGAGCGTCCGATACAGGCTTTGGAGGATATGCTTCGAGCCAGCGTGCTAGACTTTGGAAAGGAATAGGAGAACACCTCTCTTTGTGCGAATTTGTATATAATAATAGCTATCATGCGAGCATCGGAATGGCTCCATTCGAAGCTTTGTATGGGCGCAAGTGTCGTACACCAGTGTGTTGGGAAGAAGTTGGAGTTAGGAGTTTTCATGGACCTTCTATTGTTGCAGATACAACGGAGAAGGTGCTAAAAGTTCAAGACAGATTGAAGATTGCAAGGTCTCGTCAGAAGAGCTATGCAGACAGTCGTCGAAGACCTCTCGAGTTCCAGGTAGGAGATAAGGTCTTTCTGAAAGTTTCTCCAATGAAGGGCACTATCAGGTTTGGTCAGAAAGGCAAGCTTGCCCCATGATTTATTGGTCCATTCGAGATTCAGAGTAGAGTTGGAGATTTGGCGTATCGGTTGGAGCTACTGCCTCAACTTGCTGGAGTCCATAACGTGCTTCACATATCGATGCTTAGGAAATATCTTCCAGACCCCTCTCACATTCTTATGTTGGACGACATTCAAGTGAAGTTGGATGTGAGCTATGAAGAGCGACCTCTTCGTGTCATTGACACCAAAGATCAAGTACTTCGTACCCGGACGATCAAATGGGTCAAGATCCTTTGGGAGCATCATGGACCTGAAGAAGCTACTTGGGAGTTCGAGGAGCAAGTTCGTGAAAAGTATCCAGGACTTTTGCCAGAGGTAAGTTGCATTCGGAGGACTGAATGTTCTTTTAGAGGGGGAGGATATAAGGTCCAAGCCCTAAATAATTATGATTTATGGTAATTAAGTTGGTTTTACTTTAATTAATAAGATTTTAGGCTAATTGAGCCCAAATCTCCAAAGGTTTGGGTCATGGATGGGTAGTTGGGTCGAGTTCAAACCTTATTAGATAGTCTAGGACCTTTGTATTTTAGTATTTTCATGCTTTTGTATCATTAATGCATTATATTAATTGCATTAAGTGCATTTCATCTTGTGGGACATCTTTTATGTTTGGCCCAATCTCACTTGGACTCATTTCAGCCCATATAAGCCCAACTAACCTAACTTGAAGATCCAAGAAACCAAGAGGGCTTATTTGGAGTTTCCGGAAACTCATTCATTTAAAAAGGAACAACACCCACCGTCCCTTTCTTTTTCCTTCTCTTGGTAGTTATAGCTTTCTCCTTTTCTTCTTCTAAGTTCTCTCTCTTTTCCTCGTCTTGCTGTGATTTGGAAGTTTGGGTCGTTGCATGCAAGGGATTAGAGTGTCTTCTTATTCTCCAATCTATTTCTCCTCTTTTTGCTCTCCTCCCAATGATTTGCAGTCCCATCTTCTTCTCTTGAGCCTACATAGACTTGAGGTAAGAAAAGCCCCATCTCCATTTGAGTTATTGGGTCCATTGGGGTCAGGGAAACTTAAGGATTTGGCATGCATGCATCTCATGCTTTTATATTTCTATGCATGTTCTGGATCATCTTCTTAGGAGGGCTTTTGTACCTCTACACCAAGAAATAGATTAATTGGAGTGAAGGACCAAGCCTAAGGCAAGTATAAGGATACATTATCTTACATGCATTGGCTAATTTCTTGATTCCTGATTTGTTCTTGTGAGTTACCCTTTTTTTTTTTACAGCTCAATGGATAATGCATGCAATCGATTCATGATTTCTAATGATTTTGGGATGAATGAAGGATGGTGGTCATTTAGGGAACCTAAGAATGTGGAATGGGAGCCTTTATGTTTTTTTAATTGCAGGTGGAATAGTGGGTTGGAAGAGAAAATCAGTTGGGAGACCGCACTTGCCCGTAGCAGAGTGCTTCAGGGCCGATCGGTCGGTCCTGAAGCTAGATTGATCGAATTGCCTTACAGGTAGTCCGACTGGTCGGCTACTCTACCCGATCGGTCAGACCTATACCCGATCGATCGGGTAAGCCTAACTTGTAGCTTATAGAAATTTGTTCCAAAAATGGATTTCACGCTTGAATATGGACTTTCTATAGCATACGGAGTAGCCTAGTGATGGGTTACACCCTTTTATCCTAGAAAGAGACCGAGGTATCCACCCACCCTTATATAGGTTGTAGGTTTATCCTAAGCCCATTATGACCTTAAAAGTGGGATCCCTCACTACACTGGACCAACCCAACGGTAACTAAATATGGAGAAGGAAGAGTGTTGAGCTGTCACTCCTTCCCTCTTGATTCTCCGATTAGTTTTCAATGTCAGGTCATGGGTGTTGGTGTAAGATGAAGTGTCCTTCATATACATGAGGTTACACTGAGAATGGTAATATAATGACACCGAAAGTCTTATGAATACACCATATTGAATGACCTTGGAAACCCAGATTATCTAGCATAGGGTTGGCTAGTAACTATCCTTGATAACCTCTCAATCTAATTGCATTCATATTGATAGCAACCTTGACCTCAACATGATGCTTATATTAGTATGCATTATTGACGATTAGTACTCTTCTTAGTTGTGATTCTATGATTGATATTTCTATCAAGATTGAAATACATTTCCGAATAAGTAGAAATAGATTAGTATACGTTGAACAATGGTATCAGATTAATTCCAACATGCTTAGAGTCGGCTCCACTTAGCTTATACCCTATAGGAGGTTTGACGGGACCAAATGGGAGTATTATCAGTTGTATATTGCAATAGTTATCAGAAAGTGAGTTGACGCTCTTAGGGTAGCTAGTTGGTCCTGGCCCGATCATTAGTGATTTCCTACGGATTAGTTACTCTCTTATTAAAGAGGAGATAGCAATGTGGTTGCCATTTGGTATAATGTATTCTTTATTCATGGTCCCTTATTCATGCTCACTCATATGCATACGTGCCTAGATTTCGATATTGCCCTCTTTTAACCACTATGTCATTTAAATTCAATTGTTACATTATGCTAAGCTTATGTATCTTTATCTTTGCTTAACCGTTGTGTTAACAATGTTACCATGGTGTTACAAGTACGGAACTCGTTGCTAGTCCGGCACTCAGCGCACTTTCGGAGGGAACCCCAGTGTTACCTCGGGATGTGAACGAGTGGAACAAGGAAGATATCTTTTCCTGATCCTCTTCGATAGAGCGAAATAGGATTATTTTGGGTTGACTTAGCTTAGTCATGGATTGACTTAGGGTTCATCTTGGCACTTGTTTTATTTTGTATTATTTATGGATTTTCATACTCTATGCATGTAGTTGGGATAATTAATAAACTTTGTTTTATTTAATAAACTAAAGTTAATATTTTATTGATGCTTATGATATGTGCAGGTGAATTTTTCAGGTTACCACTTAATTAATTATATTTGTTAATACGTGTTTACAGATCTTCCTCACATGTACCTGTGGGATCACTCTTGTGATAGTTCGTATGTGTCTTGTTATGGCACAAATTGTGACGGGTACGTGTGTTACGCCTTGGAATCCTCAATAAATCCTCAATTCTCGGGTTCAGTGAGTGACAGAAAGAAGACCAAGATCTCTGAAAATCAATTTGGTTTTATGCTAAGGAGATTAACTATAGAAGCTGTCTTTTCACTTAGGCAATTAATGGAAAAATATCGAGCAAAGAGGAAAAATCTACATATGGTCTTTATCGATTTGGTGGGCTTTAAAGAAACGGAATGTCCCCAGATGTTACATTGAAATTTTTAAGGATATATATGAAGGAGCAGTAACAAATGTGAGAACCATATGTAGAGAAACAAGTGGATTCCCCGTGACTACAAGTTTACATCAGCGATTAACCATAAGCCCTTATCTCTTTGTATTAATTATGGATGAGTTAATTGTGCATATTAAAAAAAAAGTACAATGGTGTATGTTGTTTGCAGATGATATAATATTGGTAGATGAATCAAGAGATGGTGTAAATGCAAAACTTGAGAGATTGCGGGGGTCATTAGAGTCTAGAGGCTTTAAAATAAGTCATACAAAGACAAAATATATGGATTGCAACTTGAGTGGACATATTCAAAGTGTTTAAACCACTGTCAAAATTGAAACTCATGAAATACCACGTAGAGATTCTTTTTTGTATCTAAGCTCGATGATTAGTAAGATGGGGAGATTGACGAAGATGTGGAGCATAGGATAAAAGCTGGATGACTGAAGTGGAGACTAGCTTTTGGAGTGCTTTGTGACAGACGAATGCCAACGAAATTGAAGGGTAAGTTTTACAGGACAGTGGTTAGACCAGCTATGACATATAGAGCAGAATGTCGGCTAATTAAGAATACGCATATTCATAAGACGGATATAGCGGAAATGAAAATGCTTAGGTGGATGTGTGGTAAAACTAGGAAAAGTAAAATTAGAAATGAGCGCTTTCGATAGCACTTAGGGGTAGCACCAATAAGGGATAAGATTAGAGAAAGTCGTTTAAAATGGTTTGGGCATGTTGAGCATAGGCTAGTAATGGTACCAGTAAGAAAAAGTTTGGCTATACAGGTGGATGGCCCATCAAGAGGTAGGGGTATATCGAAGAAAACATTGATGGAAGTTATTAATTCAGATTTGAAGAAGTTCAACTTATCGAAGGATTTGGCTCAAAATAGAATGAAATGGAGAAATAGAATTCATGTAGCCGACCGCAACATAGTTGAGATAAGACTTTGATGATGATGATGATGATGATAATGATGATATTTTTATTATTTGTTTATACCCATAAACCATGGTTTTCAATAAAGCTAATATGTGGTATCAGAGCCAATTTGGGTATAGCGAATAATCTATTATAATTCTTTTACCATATTCTTAAATTTTTGGGGCTCCCTGGTTCTCTCAAGAATTAAACCTAAATACCCAAAGGAATTATATTTTGGGTATTTGATAAAAGGTATTCCATTAATTGGAAATCATGGCCTCATAAATGAGAATGACAATGCTGAACCTAATCTGAAAGAGATTGGAATGATTGTATTATTTATGTTCTTGCATTTTTTTGTAAGAATTACATAATCTGTGTGGATGTTGTTTATTATTGGGTGTGGCATGAAGAATAAAATTCCTGTTACATATTTTTATTCTTTAAATGTTACAATTTAACAAGCTTCTTTTTTTTTTATAAAAGTTGATTTATATTAAAAAAAAACAATGGATTGTGCACGTTGCATAAGTGCACAACGCACTGTGCACAGAACATTGCACAGTACGCTGTGCATTGTGCACAGAACATTGCACAGTAGGTTCTGCATTGTGCACAGAACTGTGTACAGTGCACAGTTGTGTACATTTGCCAAGTGGGCTGCTGGGCCAGGCTGGCCAGGTCTGTCCCACTTGACCGACACTAGTCCAGCCTGGCTGTCTTACTGGGTGGGCTAGTTCTGGGTTTTAGCCTATCCACTATTGGGTTAAGAATAGATCTTACTCATCTTTTGGCCAAAAAGGTTGGGTTGACCCATAAAGTCTGAATCTGATTGAATAAAAGTTTTCCAAAATGACCCACTTGTTGGTTGCAATCAATTGACCCAAAGGAGATTCAGAATTGAACAAAATAAGGCAAACAAAACAGCCCTAAGCTTATCTTTTGTACATACTAGCGCTTATTCAACCTTCAGTGTGACCTATAGATCTGGGCATTATTGACTTTACGAAGGTCAATTTAAATTTGCAGTGTATAAATCTGAGTTCCAATTGAATTTTGATTGTATGTATGGGCCCATGATCTGATCAAATCAAGGCGTATTAATTTGATTAAGTAAAAATCTAATTAATCTTAAATATGGTTAAATTGGTTAGATCAGAACCGTCAAAACAGTTAATTAGTAATGCTACAATCTTTGGATGCTACTGATTAAGATCTGATTTATACAAAATTGAATGGTTCATAATTTATTTTAATGATAATAGACTCATACAAACTCGGAATTTCGATCCGCTTTCTCCAATGAGTTTGTATCAAGTAGATCTTCAAGATGAAGATTTGGAATTAGTCATAAGATGTTTTTTTTAATTTTTTGCACATTTCTTTATATAAGAGATTAAGTTAACTAAAATTTCTTTTCCACCTAATAGATGATATTGTTGTACAATCAAATATATAATAGTTTATAGCTTGATGTCTTATGCATTTTTAATTTTAGATTTAGATTATTAAGGGATGGATTACTGAGTTGATATAACATTTGATTACTATCCATGTTATCTTGGATCATTAAATAAAATAAATAGATCCAATTAAAGATGTGACATAATAGAAGTGTTATTATTATAATATCAATTAAAAGTTGATAATTTAGCTTAACATGGTAGTTGTCAAAGCAACCCGATAATAAAGAATTGTTCAATTTCTAGATTGAAATAAGGGTACATTGATTGTGAGTTCCAAGTGCAGAACTACGATGTAGTAATAACTCGTGAGACCAGGTCGATCCACAGGGAGCAATGATTTTAAGATGTTTTCAACTTGTTTCTGTTCTAAAAAAAAATATCTAAAACTAGCCTAATTTAAAAACTAACAAATACAAGCATCCTACTTTGTAAAAATAAAAATTAAAGAATTACAATCCAAATAAAATGAAACTTTTCTAAAAGTAAGAACCTAAATCTAAAATTTCCTAAACAAAACTAAAGTTACTACAAAATAACACACAAATTAGAACTTCTAAAAGTAGAAAGTTACTAAAAATAAAACTAACAACTAAAGTAGAAACTAAACTTAATTAGAAACAAACCAAAATTAGTAAATATCAATCAAGCAAAGTAAAAAACAATCAAAGTTAGAAAGCACACCTACTTTCTAAAATTAAAACCTTAAAGTTAAAAACTTTTTTAAGTTAGAATTTCCAAAACTAGAAAACTTTCCAATTAAAAATCTTTAATTAAAACAACTTTAAAAAGGTCTTTTAATTATGCAAATTATCTAAAACAATAAAAAACATAAAACTAGAAACAAAATTAAATTTAGAAAGCTAGTAAAGTTAGTAATGCAATGCATGCTATGAGATGCTAAAAATACTAAGTCTGGAAAACTAGTATGCTGATGCAAATTTTATGCATGATTTGAATTATTCTAATGCATCCTAAATCTAAGTTTAATGGCTAGAAATCATGCTCTACTGATGCAAGAAACTAACAAAAAAAAAAAAAATGGAAGTGAAAACGGCTAAAATGAAAAAGTTATAAATGCATGAATATGACAACTTTGCAAAATTCTGTGCAGAAATTTTGATTCGAGTTAACTGATTGGCAAAGTTTAAGCCTCTAATTCACAAACCTTCCAAAATTATTTTGATTTGAAATTCTGAAGAATGAAAGACCACATCCTAAACTTTAATTTTCCCAAATTTCAAAAAAAAAAAAATTATGATTCGACTGGTCTGCCTACTTAGAACTTTTTGCCAAAAACTGTTTCTGTAGTTGGTTGAAACTGTTTTGAGTTATGCTGTTTGTGTATTGAGTCTAAATTTCTTCATTCAATTCAGATCTAAAAGCTTAATTTTCATCAACTTAAATATGCACAAAATCCTATGATATGAAAATACATGCAATGAATTCTAATCCAACCATCAAACTATGCAAAAAAAATAATAATAATAATAATAAAGAACATGACTAGAAAAATAAAAGTGCAAAAAATAAAGTGAAACTGAAGGAGAATTTAAAAAGGTGCAAAATTTTAAAGGTAGTAAAATAAGAATTTAATTGTATTAGTATTGAAATTTAAATATAGTAAAGGTAGTAAAGTTATCTTCTCAAAATTTTCTTTTAAACCGGGTTCATGATTTCTTCAAATATGATCCTAGTATCTTCGGTTGTCAATCCAAACACAAGAAACATTAATAAAATATCTACACACACTATAAGAAAAGAAGAAAAATTTTAAGAAGAATAACATTATATTAACATGTAAAAATTTTTTACAAAAGATTGTCAAATTAAATTAAGAACAATACATGCTAGGATGGAGAAAAAAAAAAAGAACCTCTTCTAGTTAAAATTCTCAAAGGTGTAGTGTGGCTTTAGGGCTAAGCCTCATTGAGGACTAAGATGAAGAGAGAGAGATGAAGAAGATGAAGTATAAAGATCTAGAGAAGGAGCTCTTTTTCCACGAAGAGTATGGGAGAGGGGATCCCTATTTATACTTTTTTTTTCTTCTACTCCTTTTCAAAGAAGGTCTTATATGTGGTTTTTCTTTTTTTGGTAAGTCCTCTTTTTGGCCAACAAGTCTTCCAAGTTTGAGATGAGATAAGATTCCTTCTCTTGTTAGAACTCTAAGTGTATCCATCTTTCTTAGTTTACACTTGAAAAAGGATAGGGCCTACCTTTGATCAGACAATCTCAATCCTACCTAAAAATATATAGTAAACTTCTCAAGGTCATATCTTTATTGTTTTAACTCCGATTGGTGTAATCTTGGATCCTATGGATATTTACTTGAAAACAACTTTCCAACGGTAGCTAGAGTGTCCAAATCTGATACTTGATTTGAGAGTTATGACCATTTTAATGTATGTTGTCCAAAGTAAAACAGGATTGACTTTCTATTTTTGAATTCTCCTTCTTTGACTTTTCTTTCCTTGAATTCTCTCCACCTTGGTTTTCTTTTCTTACATTAATTTTGAATTCTTGCAACAATTGGAGAGTGGGACCCCTTTTTTGAACATTCCATCATGTATCCCCACACATGTGAATATGTGTGTAGGACTATAAAGCCAACTTTACAAATTTTTTTTCTTCTTTTTCTCTTTAATTCTTTTCTCCTTTCTTTTGAAAGTCATTTCTTTACCTCAATTCTTTGAAAATGGGACCCATATCATCAATTTCTTACAAAGCAAATGTGAATTCATGTGAAAAGACGATTTTAACCCTAAGATCACAAATGTATGACTGTGGGCCCATCTCTCATGAAATGACAATGAAAATGCACATCATTTTTCATAATTATATGTGAATGCACTAATAATTATTAAAATTTAATTTATTTTATGAGAATATAAATTTTCACAAAACTTTCCAAAAATAGATTTTTCAAAGAAGGCAAGTTTCATGAATGCATGCAAAAAGTGTGATTTTAAAGCAAATTATACAGGAATGTACTACAATGACGTATAAATGCATGAAACCACTAGATCACACTAAATGAGGCTCTTTTAAATCAATAAGTCTTTAAAATGGTCGAAAAAATATATATAAATATGCATTTTTAAAGACTCATCTTGCCCCCCAACTAGCATTTTGCTAGTCCCTAGTAAAAATGTGAAAAATATGAGGATTCCATCCTAACCTAATCTAACCTAAAAGTAATGCAATGCAAAAAAAATGAACATGACTGCAATGCCACTTTTGCTGGCACTCTCGACTGCACTTAGCGTATGCAATAAGCCCTTAAACCTCTAGGTTCCCCCTAGTGGACGAGTTGTGCCTCGTGAGGGTTTGCAATGAATATACCCACAAAATTCTTTTTTTTTTTTTGAAAAGAAACAAATTTTACTAAAATAATGGAGAAAAGAAATTTCTTAAAAGAAAATTCACTCATATCCGATATTGTTGAAATCTGGAATAATTACACTTCAGACTTTTTAAAGTCCGGTCCACAATTCTATTTCAAAAACTTTCTCAAATTCATAACCAACTTGTGTGCATTGTGAAAAATTCTATACATCAAAAAACCTATTTAGAATATTCCATAATAATGCTTCAAAAATAGAGTTTTTCCTCTAACCCCCTAAAACTTAGCAAAAAGAAATTTCCTCTCAAAGTTACTAAGATAGTTACTATATTACTATTTACTTCGATAGGCCTCTTTTCTCTCACTATCTTTTTTGATGCAAGCATTCCCAAGTTCATACGATATAAAAAAAGTTAGAACCAGAGATCAAATCTAGTTCTTGTCCTTCCCCATACATACTTACTTGCAAATTTTTACGGACACTCTCCACTCACTTACTTTTTCTAATATAAAAGTTTCCAAGTTCATATGATATAGCAAAAGTTGGGATTTAAGGAGCAAACTTAGTCCTTATGCATTTCTGTACATATCCCTTGAAAATTTCTACTGACTCTTGTTGGGCCATAATTCATCATCATTCATCTCTCTCTCTCTCTCTCTCTCTCTCTCTCTCTCTTTCTCTCTTTTTTTTTCTTATGACTGTGCAATGTTTAGGTCCTTTAAGCTTTCTAATTAACCTATGTAGCAAGTGTTAGGCCAACGACCCCTAAACCAGATGGTTTTAGGGCATTAGATATAAAAATATCCGTATGGGCTTTCTAGTTCGAGTTAAAAAGGCTACAAACCCAAACTAATCACAAACTTCTCCTTATATGCTCTTTTTTTCTTTTTTTTTTTCAAATTAAAAGTAAACACTAAGTGGCAGTTCTCATTTCACTTGGATTAATTCATTTTCAGTTGTAATAGATACAATTCAATGAATTAAGAAACAAAAATATTCTACAAACTAAATCTCAAGTTCACATCGTATTCTCCCAAAAAATTCTAAAAATAGCATTAAGGCTTCCTATCCAAAATGTCAAAAAATGTATACGTTTGTGTATGTGAAAAGTAAGTTTTGGTAATCTTTCAATATGTTTCCTCATTTAGAAAATGCAAACTTTCTTTTTACTTCTTTTGAAAAGTATGAAAATTCTAGATTTCTATATATCTTCAAATTTCTCCAATTCCTTTGAAAACTTTCTTTTCTAAAATGAAAAATTAATGCTGACAAAAAAAAATTAAAGGTCCTAATTAAAAAAACTATTAAAATGATTAAAAACTGACTAAAATGATAAAAGTGATAGAAAAATAAAAAAAATTTGTTTAAAATTGGACAAACGTGCTTGTTCCCACCCTCCAACCTAAGATGAACATCGTCCTCAATGTATATGCATGTAATGTAGAACTTGTAAAAGTAACATGAGGAAACATAAATATAAAGGAGGGTAAAGAGAAGAAGTCACCTAAAGATGTGCTGAGCTACTCCCTGTCCAAAGTTAGATAAAACAGAAAAACAAAAACAAAAAGACAAGAAGCTACTTTTAAAAGAAAATATCTATGCTAAAAAAAAAAAAGAAAAAGCCTACACTACTGGATTCGAAACCATGAGTCCACTTGGATCCCAAATGAAATTTTCCTCTACACAATTTACAAGAAGCAAAGAAAGAATGAAACCATGAGAATTTTATGCACAGTGAACATGCGGATCGCAGGTTCTTGTAAATTGTGTGAAGAAGGTACCACAAAGAAAATTTCTTCCTCTTTCCTTAAAAATGGATCTTTGAAAGATAAGAGAGGATGGAATGAACAATTGGGTGGCCCTAGGTCCTTTCATGCCAAAAGTTTCATTAGTTCAATTTCAGCATTCCGTTTAGACACAAGCTCAAAGAATTCGAAATTGTCAAACTTGGGAGTCTAAATGGGACCACTGTTCTCCAATTCCACAAGTTTTTTTGAATAACATTAAGGACCAAGAAATGCAAGGGCAATTTCTCTAAGGGTTGGGTCATTAGATTCCATGAAGAAGTTAGTACATGATTCCAAGGATTTTAGATTATCCAACTTGGAAATCTGAAAATTGGGGTCATCCTTCCAATTGTAATCTTCCTTTTAAGGCTCATTAGGTTCATTTGGGGTTTCATCAATCATGGGCACATCGAATTTGTTAAAGATTGCAATGCTAAATTCATCAGAGGAATCTGAATCATAGAAGGGATTTATGTAAAAGGGCATAGATTCCTCTTTGATGAAGTGGAATGGACGGTATTGAGGAAAGGTGGGGCATAGGAGCTCATGTGATTCATCAATTGGTTCATGCATCACACTATGATCCATGTTCTCATGTGTACCCTTGGATATCCACTGTGTGTTTGTGTGATCCATATTGACAAGATCTTCAATGAATGTAGGATCATCTTCAATTCTGAAGGTGGCATTTCATTTTCTCATTTCAAGCCTTATTTGATTAATCGAATCCATTAGGCTTTTCATGCATTGTTCATTATTTCATATGGTTTGCATGGTGTTTTGTGTGAACTCAACCAATTTGGCTAAAGTATTCTCCAAAGAATTCTTCAGGGGTGCTAGTGGTTCATATGACCATTCAGGTGGTAGGTAATTATGAGGTGCACATGATCAGGGAGAAGAAGATGGTACATATGATGTATTCTGTGAGGTGTAGTCGTACGACCCATCCGAAGTAAATTCGTAGGGATAAGAGATATGAACCGTGTTTGGCCCATTTCGCCAATTGTCCAGTGATTTATCATCCAAATTTGGACCACATATGTTACCCATGTCATTGTGGTGATGCCATTGATTTGAATTTGATTCAGCCCGCCATTGAATTCCCACATCCATATCAGAATGAGTGAATGATTGTGTGGGGTATGGGTAACCACGTGGGACATTTATTGGTTGATCATTTGACCTAATCATTCTATTAAACTTTTCCAACAAATTCCTCCTTGCAATGATGATCATAATGATTTCCCCACTTTTGTTCATAAAATCTAGCTGAACAATTTCTTTGATGTAACTTTACAGTCATATCTTATTCGCACAAGGCATGCCGGGATTTTGGTGGGCCGTCAATATTGATTCCATTCCTATTGGTTTACCCATTATTAAGTCCCCTTATGTTTGTGGATTCCCACCAATCCATTTTTGGAATCACTTGTTTTTTTTTTTAATTTTTTAATGATAAAAACCTAAGTTATACAAAAAACATTTAGGTAACTCCCTAAGGTTGAAAAGTTTCCTTTATTCTCGAATCTGGTCCTATGAAACCAACTCGGTCAGGTTAGCCACTAGGAAGTGGTAGAGTCACAGATAGACTTGTTTGAAGCACTAGTTTCCTTAACAGACAAGCTGTCACGCACTACAGGGGCAAAAGCCTTCTTGGACATTGAGAAGATTAAGGATAGCAATTAGATCACTTTTGGTGTTTTTTCTTCCAAAGGGGTTATGACAAGTTGAAAACAGTAACTCTTTCTAATTTTAGAAAGTTTCTAAAGGTCAAAGTGATGTGTACTTTCTAACATTCCATGCACTTTCCTATTCCAAATTAGGGCGGTTCATCATTCCATGCATGTCCTCCTATTTCTAGAAAGATGCTAAAATTAAATCACACCTATAAAGCAACGCAAATTTGGAAAGTTTGAGAAGTAACCTTAAATGGTGCCCTCGACAACGGCACCAAAAACTTAATCATGAGTTCTAAGTGCAGAACCATGATATCATAATAAACTGGTGAGACCAGGTCGATCCATAGGGAGCAATGATTTTAAGATGTTTCTAACTTATACCTGTCCGTAATAAAAGTCTAAGACTAGCCTAATTTAAAAACTAACAAATACAAGCATCCTACTTTGTAAAAATAAAAATTAAAGAATTACAATCCAAATAAAATGAAACTTTCCTAAAACTAAAACCCTAAATCTAAACTTTCCTAAAACAAAACTAAAGTTACTACAAAATAACACACAAGTTAGAACTTCTAAAATTAGAAAGTTACTAAAAATAAAACTAACAATTAAAGTAGAAACTAAAATAAATTAGAAACAAACCAAAATTAGTAAATACCAATCAAGCAAAGTTAGTAATAAACAATCAAAGTTAGAAAACAAACCTACTTTCTAAAATTAAAACTTTAAAGTTAAAAACTTTCAGAAGTTAGAATTTCCAAAGCTAGAAAGCTTTCCAATTTAAAATCTTCAATTAAAAGAACTTTAGAAAGATCTTTTAATTCTGAAAATTATCGAAAACAAGAAAAAACATAAAACTAGAAACAAAATTAAAATTTGAAATTTAGTAAAGTTAGTAATGCAATGCATGCCATGAGATGCTGAAAAATTCTAAGTCTGGAAAAATAGTATGCTGATGCAAATTTTATGCATAATTTGAACTATTCTTATGCATCCTAAATCTAAGCTTAATGGTTGGAAATTATGCTCTATTGATGCAAGAAACTAACCAAAAAAAAAAAAAAAAGAAGTGAAAATGGATCTAAAATGAAAAAAGTTATGAATGCATAATATAATAACTCTGCAAAATTCTGTGCAGTAATTCTGATCTGAGTTGACTGATTGGCAAAGTTTAAGCCTTTAGTTCACAAACCTTCCAAAATTATTTTGATCTGAAATTCTGGAGAATGAAAGATCACATCCTAAACTTTAATTTTCCTAAGTTTCAAAGAAAAATATTACGATTCGACTGGTCTACCCACTTCAAACTTTTGCCAAAAACTGTTTCTGCAGTTTGTTGAAACTATTTTGAGTTATGCTATTTGTATATTGAGTCTGAATTTCTTTATTTAATTTAGATTTAAAAGCATAATTTTCAGCAACTTAAATATGCACAAAATCATATGATGTGAGAATACATGCAATGAATTCTCATCCAACCATCAAACTATGCAAAAAAATAAAAAAAAAAGTAAGAACATGACTAGAAAAATAAAAGTGCAAAAAATAAAGTGAAAGTGAAGGAAAATTTAAAAAATGTGCAAAAATTTAAAGGTAGTAAAACAAGAACTTAAATGTAATAGTACTAAAATTTAAATGTAGTAAATGCAGTAAATTTATCTTCTCAAAAAATTTTTTTTATACCGGGTTCATGATTTCTTCAAATATGATCCTAGTATCTTGGGTTGTCAATCTAAGCACAAGAAACATTAATAAAATATCCGCACAAACCCTAAGAAAAGAATAAAAATTTTAAGAAGAATAACATTATATTAACATGTAAAAATTCTTTAAAAAAATGGTCAAATTAAATTAAGAACAATACATGCTAGGATGGAGAAGAAAAAAAAGAACCTCTTCTAGTTAAAATTTTCAAAGATGTAGTGTGGCTTTAGGGTTAAGCCTCATTAAGGACTAAGATGAAGAGAGAGAGAGATGAAGAAGAAGTATAAAGATCTAGAGAAGGAGCTCTTTTTTCACAAAGAGTATGGGAGAGGGGATCCCTATTTATACTTTTTTTTTCTTCTACTCCTTTTCAAAGAAGGTCTTATATGTGGTTTTTCTTTTTTTGGTAAGTCCTCTTTTTGGCCAACAAGTCTTCCAAGTTTGAGATGAGATAAGATTCCTTCTCTTGTTAGAACTCTAAGTGTATCCATCTTTCTTAGTTAACACTTGAAAAAGGATAGGGCCTACCTTTGATCAGACAATCTCAATCCTGCCTAAAATATATAGTAAACTTTTCGAGGTCTTATCTTTATTTTTTAACTTTGATTGGTATAATATTGGATCCTATGGATATCTACTTGAAAACAACTTTCCAATGGTAGGTAGAGTGACCAAATTTGATACTTGATTTGAGAGTTATGACCATTTTAATGTATACTGTCCAAAGTAAAATAGGTTGACTTTCTATTTTTGAATCTCCTTCTTTGACTTTTCTTTCCTTGAATTCTCTCCACCTTGGCTTTCTTTTCTTACATTAATTTTGAATTCTTGCAACAATTGGAGAGTGGGATACATTCCACAAGTGTGTCCCCACACATGTGAATATGTGTGTGGGACCATGAAGCTAACTTGACAAAATTTTCCTTTTTCTTCTTTTTCTCTTCAATTCTTCTCTACTTTCTTTTGAAAATCATTTCTTTGCCTCAATTCTTTGAAAATGGGACCCATATCATGAATTTCCTACAAAACAAATGTGAACTCATGTGAAAAGACAATTTCATGAGAATATAAATTTTCACAAAACTTTCAAAAAATGGCAGGTTTCATAAATGTATGCAAAAAGTGTGATTTTGAAGCAAATTATACAGAGATGCACTACAATGATGTATAAATGCATGAAAACACTAGATCATACTAAATGAGGCTCTTTTAAATCAATAAGTCCTTAAAATGGTCAAAAATGCATATGAAAATATGCATTTTTAATGACTCATCATTTATTACCATTAATTTATGTAATTATAATAACACTAAGTGGCAATTTCATTAAAGTTATGAGGATGGGCACAAAGGTTTGATTTTTCATAGAATAGAAATCAAAATAAGACATTATTAATATATGCGTTGTAATTAAAAATGTTTTATACCCAAGGAATAATCTTCTTAATTACACTACATAATCAACGTGGGCTTATTAATTAAAAAAGGCAATACTTATAGATGTTGTTTTCCATGCCCAATGGTAGTTAACAACGATGTGCCTATTGCTTTTATTCTAGTTGCATAATTAAAATCAATATGGTTGATCAGTGCATCCATCTTAAGATTAGTGGAAGCAAGTTTAGAATACTAGTCTTGTATGTCGATGATATTTTACCGGCTAATAATGACCTTGGTATGATTCTGAAAACCAAGAAATATCTAAGAAACAATTTTGATATGAAAGATATGAGTGATGCAACCTTTGTAATAGGATTTGAATTTATCTAGATAGATCTCAAGGATTACTTAGGTTATAATAGAACGTCTACATCAACATTGTTCTTAAAAGATTTTGTATGGAAGAATCAAAGGATCAAAGTACACCCATGACCAAAGGTGACAAGTTTAGCAGGGAACAATGTCTAAGAAATGAGATTTGAAGGATACAAATGGATAAATATACATAAGCCGCTGCAATCAGTAGTCTAATATATGCATTAACATGCACTAGGTCCATTATAAGTTTTGCATTTGGTATGTTAAGTTGATACCAAAGTGATCTAGGAAGAAGTCAAAAGGGTCTTATATCTAAGTGGGACTAGGAATTATATGCTTACCTACAGAAGGTCCGATCATTCAGAAGTTATTGGACATTCGGATGCAAACTTCACTAGATATTTCAATTCTTGAAGTCGACTTTAGGATACATTTCCCATTAGCTAATAGGGTAATATTATGGAGAAGTGAAAAGCAAACCCTAATGGCCCCATCCACATTTGTTGTTAAATATGTGACAGATTTTGAAGCTACATGTCATGCCCTATGGATGCGTGATTTTATATTAGGGTTGCACATTTTAGATAAAATCTCAAAACCGTTGAAGATTTATTACGACAACAATGCAGCTAGAAGATTTGCACTAAATGACAAGGTGACAAGCAAATCTAAATATCCTTCTCATAAGCAAATCTAAATATCAAGAAGTTAAATACCTTGTATACAAAAAGGTACGAGATCAACTAGTGTCCATAATTAGCGCTTCAGTGAGCTTAATGTCAGCAGATCATTTAAAGAAGGCATTGTAGCCAAAAGCCTACAACGAGAATATTAGTTATATGGGCTTAAAGGAACTACTTTATTAGGATCTGATGGACACATTGGTTGTATACATTAAAGTAATAGTTTTGTAATTCAAGCTTTATCAAATATTACATGTTTGTAAAATGGATAACGTGAGAATATTAAGGTGAATGGCATAATAGAACTCACTAAATAGGATTGCTATGAAAGTATCCTATTTAACCCATATAAAAGGCTTGGTTAAGTGAACATTCTGATGAACTAATTATGGAAGGAAGCACGACATCTAAAAGTTGTGGAATAGATATAGTTCGCATCAACAAACTAGCTTGATAATAGATCAAATAATTAGCATTAAGATTTACCAACAATTAATAATGAAAGTAGTGTGCACTTTTAGAGTCTTAAATTTGGATTCAAATTTCTTGATTTTTCAAAATACTTATATTAATAAATATGTGTACTTTCAAAATTTCTTCTTTTCAAAGTTTTGAATATGGTCAGTTGACCAAGTGGGAGAATGCTGGACTAATATAATCAATTGGACCAAGTGGAAGAATGTTGGACCATTCATTTTATGACCCAATATGACCACATGCATTAGCTCACTTATGTGTTCAAATAAGGCATTCTTGTGGTCAAATAATATTGATTTAGTTGCCATTCATGATTGAGCTAATTGGGGGAATAAATTAGGGAGATTATTTTGAAATCTTTCCTTGATGGGAGGAAAGGCTCTCAATAAAGTTACTTTCCTAGCCACAGTTAATTCTTGGTTTTCCATCAATTATACAAGATGTAAGAGAGGCTCAAGGAAAGTTGTAAACCCCTCACCAAGGCTAGCCATTTTGTTGGCAAACAAATCTAAGGAGCATATGGATTTAGGTATAATCGATTTATTATTTATTATATTATATTATTTGTTTATACCCATAGATCTTGGATTTCAATAAAGCTAATAGTTCGGTGACGCGCTTGCTTCCACTACTGAAGAGAAACCCTTCAGTTTCTCCTCCCTAATTTTCCCCTTCTTTCATATTAAATAGTGCATGCTGTCTCTCTCCGGAACGCCACATGGTTAACTAGGTCTGTTTGAGCAGTCTAGTTTTCAACGGAAAGGGGAAGACACAAAGTGCTGGATTTTCATCAGTGTTTAGTGCAGGCAAGAAAAGATGAGAGAAAAGACACAATTGCACATAAATCGTGCGTTGATTCTGACTTGGAAAGGAAATGGTGTTCCTACCTCCCTAGGTGGGAACTCTTTTGTGGAAGGATTTCCTCCTTTGTAGAGTTTACTAATTGCATTACATTGGAAATGGTTGGGTTTGAAATTCAATTTGCTTTGTCATTCATACATCTCCATGTGGATGTTAGAAATTTATTCTAAAAGCATACTTTTATGTATTTATCTTTGACCGATTTATTTATTAGTAAAATTTGCCATTTCATTTTAGTGAGAATTTGTATGTGTAAATGGCTGTATTGTTATTTATTATGTATAAGTCTGTACTTTATTCTATAAAATACAAGTTGGTGTAAAGTTCAGCTTACACATGGAAGACTTATTTGTCGGTTCTTATAGAGTAAACGTTATTGTTGTTCACAATTTAGATGGAGTTGAACACACTATTGATGTCATGCCCCGAGCCCGAACTTCCATGATTAAGACGACTCCCGAGGCACGTCATACGTAATTCCGTGGCAATCTATGTGGTACTGAGACACGTACAAACCATCACAAGGGAAAAAGCACAGAATTCATTTAAAACATTTGCGGAAGCCTGTGATTTTTACCCGTGCTTAATAACATCCTGTATATTTCAGATTTTGAGATATAATATTAAGCATAATCGAGTCTATTAAATTGTAAATTGTAAACCAAAGATATAGAACTTAGAAGAGTCTTTTATATAAAACATAATCCCATCCAAAATTCTATATGACCAAAATACAAGTGTCTATATGAATGATCGAAAGTAAGAATACATGGTGTGACCAAATACATAGGATTTAAATACATCCAAATAAGAGACATATAAGTCCATCAAATCAAATAACATATTCACAATATGACATAATGGCATAATGCATAAACATAGCCATATCAATGGCATATTCTAACATGTCCCAAAAAATAAGCCGATGACGCGCTGCTAGATAGACAACTGGAAAATGTTGTCAAGTCCACACTACTATACTATACGGTGGGAAGTCTTTGAAAACTCTTTTATGGGTGCATTTGAAGTGGAATTAGTATTTAAACCTATTTGTAACACCAAGGGTAGCACTGTTAACACGACGGTTAAGCAAATATAGGTGCATATAAAACTATCATGATGTATCAATTGAATTAGAACATATTAATTAAAAGAGAGCAATAATCATAAGCTAGGCATGTTGTGCATGAATAAACATGAGTAACTAATCACAAACAGGATGTCGAAACATACTAGTTGGCATCCACGAGGATATATTCTATCAAAGAGAGCATATAACGTACGTATAAGAATTACGCTAGGAGATCAGTCTAGCTTCCCGAGGAACGCCGACCAACTCCTCTATAAACTACTGCAGTAGGAATATAAAGAATACTCAAATTGGTCCCGTCAAACCTAACAAGGGTACAAACTAAGTAGTGCCGACTCAACAAATCAAGATCGTCCAAATTCATATCATACATACTTATCATCATATCATACATAAGGGATTTTTGGTCTTGAGAACGCATTCAATCATAAAATTTGGAATTAAACAAATAATTGATAATCAAATAATGTATACTTAAATGAACTAATGGAGCTCGAACCCTCTCAATCTTAGCTATACCCATTTTGGCTCACAGGCCATACTCAATAGAAGCTCCAGCACTGATTTCGCCTTAAGGTTTGCTAGGAAGAATGGGTACATGATAAGATCATGTTGAGGGCAAGGTTACTTAACAATATGAATGCAATTAGATCGAGCAATTATCAAGGATAGTTACTAGCCAACCCTATGTTAGATAATCCGTGTTTCCAAGGTCATTCAATACGATGTATTCATAAAACATCCGGTGTCATTGTGTTACCAAAAATCTCGGTGTTGCATTGTGTATACAAAAGACACCTCTTCTTATGCCAACATCCATGACGTGACATTGGAAACTGATCGAAAAAATGAAGAGGGAATGAGTGACAGCTCAACACTCTTCCTTCCTAGTATTTGATTACCAATAGGTTAATTTGTTTGAGGTAAAGTTCCACTTCTAAGGCCCTAAATGGTCTTTAATTATCCTTATAATCTTAAGGTAAGATTAGCTTAAAACACCTCGGCTTTACCAAGGATTAAAGATATAGCCTCTCCTTGTGTCACACTATGAACTATGGAAGGCCTATGGGCAGTCATGGAACCATACTTAAACTAGAATTTTCAATACAGAACATTGAGTTATCCGACCGATCAGGTATAGTGTCCGACTGGTTGGACACCTTTCAGAACAGAAATTTGACCGATCGGGCTTCAGGACCGACTGGTCAACCCTGAAGCACTCTGCTCCGAGTAGAACCAGTTTCAAACTGATTTTTCCTCTTTCTTCTTGGCTCCTTCCACTCCCATTCATCAAATAAACCTTCTAATCAGTCTTTAACACCAACCCACGTCATCAATTTAAATTACATTTTCATTAATCATTAAAACTTAATAATCTAAATCAAAGAGGAAATGAGCTGTAGATTGGCATACATAGAGAGTTCATCAAGAATCAACCTATTTGACATACATGTAGTGATTATATGCAACTATACTTGCCTTAACTCAGTGCTTTACCCAAATCTAGCTCTTCCTTTGGTTTGATAGTGGAGAAAACACAATCTTTAACCATGAATAAAACCTACATGAAAATAGATGAAATGGTGATGAGATGAGTTGCATGCAACAAGATTGAGTCTCATTGACTCTATGAAAACCAAGGAAATGGAATAATGATGAAGCTCTTACCTTTGAGAGCTGTAGAAAAAAGTATGACGTGGAATTGGGGGTTCTATTAAGGAAGAACACAGGAAGATGAAAGAAGAAGAGGATGAAAGCCAATGGCTCTGCATGCAAGGCTCCAAAACCTTGCTTTCCAGCTGCTAGCGAAGAAAAAGCAGGAAAAAAGAAAAAAAGAAGAGAAGCAGCTCCAGCAGAAGTGAGGGAAAAAGAGAAGGATGAAATGGGTTTCTTGGTTTTAAAATGGATTGGGTTTCTAGAAATTACAAACAGGCCCTTTAGTTTTAGATATTTCCAGTTTGAGTCAGTTGGGCTTAAAATGGGCCAAGATGAATCCGAATCAAGCCAAACATGATTAATGACTGACATGATGAGACACACTTAATACAATTAATATGATGTCAAAATGAGACTCTAAATTACAAAAAGGTCCTTACCTACCTAGGTTTGGTCAATTCTAACCCAACTACCTATCTATGACCTAATAAAATTAAAAACAATATAAGTTAAGACTAAAATATATTATTTAATAGGAAATCAAGTTTAATTAATATAAATTACAATTAAGTTGGGTTGGGACCTTACAATCGGTATGATTGTAGCATGATGTTTTAGCAAGCTCGTCTTAGCTACAGAAAAATGGTATAGTTTCGACTCGTTATGCTAGTACGCTTTGTATGTATTGAACAGGACCGCTTTTGGGTTTATTGTCTTTATACTGACTATATTAGACGATCAACGTTTAAATGGTTATTATGAATGCTTGTACTCTTAATTGTGATATAAATAATAGACATATACTTTTAGTGTTTGGCATTTTGATTTACAAGGAAGTGACAACTTTTATAGGTCAATAATCTCAGTAAATTGGATGACTACAATGCGTGTATGGTGGATATTAGTTTATTAATGGAATCCACATCCCGTAAGAGGCATTGATGATATCCCCTTGATGAAGCTTATAAGTTCTGATTATGTTAAACCCAGTAATGAACTTTGTATCCAATATATCAAATAAGTTAAGTGTAAGGCCTCAAGGAATTGTAAATATATCAATTAAATATAAATGTCAGTAATTATTTAATCAATGGATATCTAAAATATTAATGTGGGCAGATTAATAAGCATTTAATAACAAGAAGCTCAAAATATAATTTTGAGAATAAGGACAAGAGTACAATTATAATTTTCTAGTGGACTAAATTGTAATTTATGGAAATTAGGATTCTAATTTGGGTCGAATTAGGGTTTCCTATTTCCATAAGAAGCCAATTCCTTATTTTTGTTTTAAGGTCCCTATTGTAGCCTATAAATATAAGCTATTGCTCTCTAAGAAAAACACAAGAGAAATCTTGCTCTAAGAGTAAAGAGAATTCGTAGAGGAGGCCCACACTCTAATGTAAGTTTGAGTATAGAGGAATATAGTAGAAGGTCTTGAAATTTTTAGGTTGTTGTAAGACCGATATCAAATCAAGGAGATCTCGCAGGTATGGTTTTTCAATCATTGTTATCTAAAGTTATTTTCATAGTAATCTGTGTGCAATATCTAGGGATCCTAGTAGCTACCTCCCAACAATGGATGAAGATATTTCCTTGGGCAAGATTGTTACATCTTCCTTTTTACATTAGTAAGGAGCAGAGGGTATTTTGCATATTTCATTGTCAAATTAAGGTTGGGATGTTAGAAGTACAACATGCAAGGGAAATTTGTCTTGATATTGTTGTGGTAGCATCTGTAATTGATTATGCAAAGCACAATTAAAACTGGATAAAACAATCATTTAATAGATTTCAAATAATTAAGGACCTGATTAATCTAGGATTCATTAAATCTAGGCCATTAGCTACTGTGCGAAAACTTAATGCGGTATTTGGATATGAAAGGTTAAAATGGACATTTTCATTAAAAGTAACATGCAACCTTTCCCTAAATATTTGTTTGGTGGTCGCTATAAGAGATATAGTGTATACAATGCTTAAAACTAGAAAAAATCCACTTGGTAAAAAAATGAAAATTAAAAAATAATAAAAATGGGAAAAAATCCCTTGATGTTTTTAGAAAAATATACATAGGCATTTCCCACTTTAATTAATTATTTATTTATTTTGATAACGGAGGGTGTCCAAACCTTTTCAGCCAAACTAATTCCTTCGAGCCCAGAGGGAGCTGGGTAAATTGCCTATGGCTTGAATGTGGTAGTGCAATTCGAATCCCCCACCTCCAGGAGTAAATCATGATCCTAGGCCAACTATGCTAATTCAACCAAATAGGGAAAAGGATGATTCTCTGAGGACACATTTACGTGACATCCACAATTTCTTGGTAGCATAAAAAAGCTTTCAGCCTCTACACATTCCATTTTTTTTTTGTTGGTTAACATATATTTTCATGTAGAAAGAGAAAATGAATTTTTATTATTTTCCTTAATTCCTCGGAGAGGAGCCATTTTCCAAAGCACCATGGAGAAGGAATTTATGGTGTTGCATAATCTAAGGGCCTTTTTTTTTCCTGTCTTGGTCTAGTGGCTGGGAGTGGAAATAATAGGGCGAACTGTGGTGGGTGCTATGGGAGTGGTTGTCCTATCCACCAAGACAACCTAAGATTCCTGCATAATCTAGTATTAGCAAAGTAACCCGTGCTTAGCATTGACCCATAAAAAAATTAAAAAACGTTACAAGTGTTACAGTGAAAACATCAAAAGTAAATCCCAAGCTTAGGAGCACATAAATCTTAGGGTTGTACGATGCTAGGTCAAGTATTGCAGCCAGATGTTCAGAGCTGATGCAACTTAGAAGATTTTATATGAGCTCAAGTATAACAGTTCAAATTTCAGAGCAAATGGACTTCACTTGGTCACTCAACTCACCAAACACCAAATTCAAGGTTCATTGACTCAAAACCTAGGGGTCATTAAATACACTCAAGACTTTGGGTTACCAAAGTGGCTTAAAACCACATGTCAACTCCAACACATGCTTAGGAATGATGCTTCGAAATTTCAGAGCATTTGGACTCCATTTCAGCTTAGACTCAAGCTTTAATAATTGTCTATCAACTCCCTGGGGTCACAGTCACAACTGACATTTCTACACGTCAAAAAAAGCTGAAACTCATAAGAATGCCTTCAAATACATTCAAGGACTACTTCAAAGTATCAGAACATTTGGACATTATTTGGACCCAAATTTAGTTCAGATGGCTGATCACCGTGCAAAGTGTTACCTCATGAAGACCAAATTAGTTGAAACTCTTGGAGAAAGTTCAAATTATAATTAAGAGTAGCTCTACGAAATTTCAAGTCAAATGGATGTTATTTGACTCAAGTTCAACAAAAATGTCAACTTTGAGTCAGTAACCCCCTAACCTTGTGGTCATTGACCAAAGTCTAGCTTCCAAGTGGCCACAGTTAATGAAATTTGAATACAAAGCTCAAGTCATGTTAAAAAATGACTACAAATTTTCTACTCAAGGGGACTTCATTTGACCATACTTTTGCTACATGTCAGCTTAGGGGTTAGTCACTCCCTACACCTTGGGGTCACTGACTAAAATCCTACTTTTAGGAGACCAAAGCTAATGAAAATTGGATTGGAGACTTAAAATGTGCTCAAAGTCAACTCCGTAAAGTCTCAAATGAATTAAACATCATTGAGGTAGAAAACAAGCTGGCTACTGCAATGCAAGGGGACATAGACTTAGAGCATGCAGCAAATTGGCCACTGGTCAAAGTCCTACTTCCACAAACTAAAATCATATGAAATTTGTTTGGATACTTTAAGATGTTTCTAACTTCAATTGCTCCAAGTTTCAAGTCAACCCTAGGTTATTTGGGCCTCAAACAGTTGAAATAAGGGCCCATTTCCATGAAAAGTCAAGGGAGGTTTGACCAACTTCAAAACGTCAAAACATGCTAAAATTTCTATGACACATTCAAAATTGTGTTAGAAAACATCTCTCCAAGGTTGTAAAGATCGGACATCATTTGGGCCCTAAACTAATGAAAATAAATTACGTATGCAAAAAAAAAAAAAAAACCCAAAATTGGGCCTATCTGTGACCGTGGCCATGGTCCACAGACACCTATAAAGGAGTTATGGACATTTTTAGAAGTTATTTTGCTTTATTTCAAAGCATAAACTCCCCCACAATCACAAAAAACGACCCCAACTCCTCTGAAGCCTATAAAAGGCACCCTTCAGCTCTGAAGAAGGTGTGTATGCAAGGTTTGAAAATTACAAGTAGAAATCACAAGTCTCCTCAACATTCCAACAAACACCAAAGTTCCAAGGTCCCTTTATTCTTCTTTCTATCACCAACTTAACGTAAGAAATGGTGAATTTAATAATGACCCGTAGTTATTTTTCCATTCTTCTATGTGCTTGAATGTATGAATGTTAGACTTGATTCCGTTGCATTCATCATGGTTTCGAGCACGATCAGAACATTAGCTCCATCTGTGGGAATCTTTTGCTCTAATTTATGATCAAATTTGCCAAAATGACATGAACAAGTGCCAAAATACATGAAAAGGTGCTGCTGTGAGCCAGTGACCACATGATGCTCTGTAAAATGGCCTGTGACTATAGAGGGCTATGTAAAAAGTGCTATGACTACAAGATGCTATGCAAGATAGCAGTGACCGTGGGTTTATGGTCACTGACCTGTTTTGACCCTAGTTGGACTTGTTTGACTCTAAAGATGCCAATTCAAGACCTTTGATGTCTATGATGGGTTTGGGAGCATTTGTGGAGGAACTTTGCACCTTGAAGTGCTTTAACTTGTCACCTTAAATGGAAGAACCTTACACCTTGAAGTGCATGGACCAAATCAATACCCTTGTATAAATAAAAGAGTATTGATTTAGTCCAAAAGGCATTACGTTATTGGCTGTAGGATCACCAATTTGTTTATAAGACCTAAACAAATATTTATAACAAATTAGTCATAAGAACAATAGCATTTATGGTCATGCATTGTCCAGAGTCTTGCATTGATGGATCCTATGTGATCATTGTGGTAGTGGTGTAGGCTTGATCTTGTGGGCTAACAAATGTGACTTCCTTGGTTGGTGATACAGATTCTGACCAAGAAAGTAATGATGTACTTCCTCTTGTCAAGAGAATGTCACCAATAAGGCCTAATTCTCCTATTACCTTCGGCCAACTCATTTGACATCACAATGCAAGGGTGAGTCATCTTACAGATGTATCAATAGATAGCTTCATTTGGCTGACAGATGTGAAAATCCTCCACACAACTCAACATGGATTCATCTGTGCTAAATAGGCTTAAAGCATATCCTTCGCAGCTTGATAGTAGCAGTGGAGTTCCAAATCTTCGATGAAATGTCTCAATTGTTACATCTATTGAAGTAGCAATTTATTGTCTACGTGGAAGATCCAGATAGATGCACCCAGTGCATGTTGTCTCAATGGTCAGAGATTCATATTTTGAGTTAGATTTTAAGGATGCTGAGAAGGTAGACACCTGCGTGTACTCTATTTTGCATTGGGATCCTCCACTCTTTCCGTGGACGATTCCATCTCAAATTTAGGATTTTGGAGGTTCTTGGTTTTTTGTACCTCCATTTTTGCAACATAATCACTCGATAGTCTTTTATCGAGCCAAAGATGCTTCTGCTTTCTATCCTATCGACAAAATACCAATGATGAGAGAATAAGACTTGACATCTACAATCCTATGGTATGCAATATAATGAAGAACATGGGATACAATCTCAAGAAGCCCACTAGCCTCGTAATAAGTGCAAATGGAGTTCAAGTCACTTTTGATGTCTTCACACTAGAAATGAAAGAAGATCTTCAACAAGGGCGCAGAATTGAACAACCATGACATTGCATAGAATATGTTCTTTATAGCAACATTCTAAGCCAAATCAAGACTTTAGAGCAATGTCTGTTTGTTCACAGTGGGATATGACTCTAATGACTCTCAAGAGACTATCGTCTTCCCAGATCCTACTGATTGGGCTGCTTTTTAGCATCTTGAGGGGGTAAGTGTTAACGATGATGCAATGTCACAAGTCATTGAATATTGGCCGACTGAACTAAATGAAGAAATAAATCCACCTCAGCACACTCGTTAGGAGTGTCTAGCCCTCAATGTAAAAGCTAAAAAGCCTTAAAAACTGAATCTATAGAAAAGGATCAGGCCTTGGTTCAAACCCTCAAATGAAACCCCAGAAGGTTTCGCGGAGTTGGGAGTTTCCAAAGATACTGTGGAAGAACCTTTCCTCGAACCTTCAACTAAGGACCAGGTACAAGAAATAAACTTAGATACCCCAAATAATCCTTGCCTTATCTTTGTAAGCTCTCAAATTAAAGGAAAAGAACTGGATGTGTATGTGAGTTTCTTGTGAGAGTATAGATTGTTTTAGATGGACTTTGTAGAAATGCCAGGTCCAAATGCAGAAGTTTCTGTGCATAGGTTAAATATAGTAGGAGATACCTTTGAAACAGGAACAAAGAAGGACAAAACTAGAAACCATGGACAAGATAGAAAAAGAAATCCAGAAGCTTAGGGATGTTCATTTCATCCGTGAAGAGCAGCATCCCAATTGGTTGGCTAACATAGAACCAGCCACCAAGAAGAAAAGGCAAATCAGAGTCTATATTCACTTCAAAGATCTAAACAAAACTTGTCCCGAAAATGATTTTCCACAACCCATACTAGAAATCATGACTGATAACACTTTCAAATTTGAAAGAATGTCATTCATGGAAGGGTTTTTGGGATATAATCAAATCAAGATGTACGGAGAGGATGAGAAGCACACATCCCTCCAAGCCCCCTTTGGCGTGCACTGTTACACCACCATGGCCTCTAGACTGAAGAATGTAGGAGCCACATATCAGAGGGCGATGATGAAAATCTTCAAAGACATGCAGTACAAGTTGGTCGAATGCTATGTCAATGATTTGGCGGTCAAAAGCAAGCAGAAGTTAGACCATCTAGCTAATCTTTGCAAAGTCTTTGAAAGGTTGAAAAAATTCAATCTTCGAATGAACCCTCTTTAAGTGTTTCTCTGGAGTCATCTCCAGGAAATTCTTTGAAAGGTTGCAAAAATTCAATCTTCAAATGAACCCTCTTAAGTGTTTCTCTGGAGTCATCTCTAGGAAATTCTAAGGATTTGTGATTCTTAAAAGTGGCATCGAACTGGATCCAGTCAAAATCAAAGCCATATTGGAGATACCTTCTCCAAGAACTCTTAAAAAACTCAAAGGATTACAGGTAGACTTGTTTCCATCTACCGATTCATCTCAAACTTGTCTAGAAGTGAAGATCATTTTCTAAACTCATGAAGAAAGGAGTTGAATTTGTGTGGAATAAAGGTTTCAAAGACTCTTTTCTAGATATCAAACAGTATCTCACAAACCATCAGTTTTTTCGGCTCCAATTCCAAGTAAACCTTTCATCCTCTACACTCGAGCTTTTGATCACTCTTTAGGGGCATTATTAGCTCAAAAGAATGAAGAGAGTAAGGAGGTAGCTCTATACTAGTTGTCATGAATGCTAGTTGATGCTAAACATAACTATCATCCAGTGGAGAAAGAATGTCTTACATTGATGTTTCATAGTTCAAAAGCAATGTCATTACATCCTCTTTAATGTAGTATACTTGATTTTCAACATCAACCCATTGAAAAAAATTATTACAAAAGCTGGTGCATTGAGTGATCGTTTAGCCAAATGGTTAGTTCTTCTCTCTCAATATGACATCAGATATACTCCTGCAAAAGTGTTGAAAGGAAAGGTTCTTGCTGATTTTCTAGCAGAACATCCACTTTTGGAAAATTCTGAATTCAAAGACAATCTCCTTAACAATCCAGTCTTCTTTGTTGAACAAATATGAAAACCTGCCATCAATCTAGACTTACATTGAATCATACATTTTGATGGAGCTTTTAGAACTCATGAGCTAGGAGATCTAGTTTCAAGGGTGGGAATCATTTTCTATAGCCCAGAAAGATTCTATGTCCTTCATTCCTTCATATTAATTAAGCTATGTACAAACAATGTGGCATAATGCACTACATTGATTATAGGTCTCAAGCTAGCCTTAGAGTCTATGGAGATTTGCAACTCGTAATAGAACAAATAAATCTTAAATATGAAGTGAAGAGACCAGATTTGCTTCCGTTCTTCTGCAAGACTTGTGAACTTAATAAGAGATTGATGAGTCTTTAAAAAAGCTTATTTTTATACACATTTTGACCCATTTTAAGGACTTATTGAGTTAAAAGAGCCTCATTTAGTGTGATCTAGTTGTTTCAAGCATTTTAATTTCATTGTAGTGCATTCCTGCATAATTTGCTTAAAAATCACACTTTTTGTATACATTCATGAAACCTACCATTTTTGGAAATATATTTTTGGAAAGTTTTATGACATTTATATTCTTATGAAATAACTTAAATTTTCATCACCATTAGTTCATTCACATAAAATCACAAAAAATGGTGTACATTTTCATTGGCATTTCATAAGAGATGGGCCAACATTCATGCATTTATGATCTTAGGGTTAAAATTGTCTTTTCACATGAATTCACATTTATTTTGTATGAAATTGATGTTATGGGTTTCATTTGCAAAGAATTGAGGCAAAAGAATTCATTTTAAAAAAAAAAGGAGAGAAGATTTGAAGAAGGAAAAGAAGAAGGAAAAAAAATGCAAAAATTAGCTTCATGGTCTCACACACACATGCATATGTGTGGGGTACACTTGTAAAACATCCAAGATAGGGTCCATTTTATTTTTGCATATTCTCAAGATATTTTCAAGAGAATTTAAAGAATATCTTATCAAAGATGGAGAAGGAAAGCCACATAGGAGTTATTCTTTAAGAAGGAGAAGATTTGAAAAAAAATTAAAAAAATTATATCCAAGATATTCCATGCCTAAATGATTATTTGGATTTGATTTTGGTTGAAAAAGAAAAAGAAGAAAAATCTAAAGAATTGTTCTACAAGATCTCTTTGACTTTGGAGCAAATAAGGAGTACTTTCTAAAGGAGGCAAGTTGACAAAGCAAGAGAAAAAGGAGGAAGATTCTACACCTCATGTGAGCCAAGTTTGATTCCAAGAGAAGATTCTTATCCTTACATTATATTTTCAAAAATCTCAATGCAAGTGGTAAAGGCAAAGAAAGAAAGAAGAAGCAAAGAATGAGATTTCAAAAATAGAAAGTAAATCTCGCTTTACATTGGATAGTATACATTAGAATGGTCATAACTCTCAAATTGAATCTTAGATTTGGACAGTCTACCTACTGTTGGAAAGCTCTTTTTGAGTAGATATTTGTAGGATCCAAGATTGTACCAATCAGAGTACAGACGACAAAGATATAACCTCGGGAAGTTTACTATACATTTTTAGGTGGGATTGCAAAGATTTTGGAGACCTTATCATGGAGCTTAATTTGTTTCCAATTTGATCAAATCAAGTATGAGAGGGAGTAGGACTCGAAAAAATATAAATAAGGCACCCCTCTAGCATACTCTTCATGGAAGAATTGTCCACCTCCCACTTCTAGATTTTTACACTCCATCTCTTCCTCTCTTGTCTCTCCATCTTAAGTTATTAAGGAGGCATAGCCCTAAAGCCACACCAGCAACCTTGAAGTGTCACCTAGAAGGAGGAATTCTCATCCATCCCAGTAAGTAATTGTTTACTTTTTATTTTCAAGCTTTTTTAAAACAATTTCATGCTAGTAAAATTTGTTTCTTTTCAATTTTTTTTGTCTTTAATTTTGTCATGTTCATAATTTGTCTTGTTTGTGATTAGGTTAATTTTCATTCTTGTTTAAATATTGGGATAGAATTGGAATCACAACTATTAACCCATCTTAGTATCCTTTTCAATATACTTTGTCTCTTTGAATACATTGTATGTTTGGAGGCAATGGAGGATGGAGTTAAAGAGATTTGAGCAAAAAAATATTAGAGGCCAATTTTGAATTTTATTTCTACATTGAATGGAGACTTGTTATTCTCAATTGGATTAAAGACCCAAGATGAAGAATAAGATCCTAAGACAATACTTCTAATCTTTTTGAGCCCAAGTTAAGATAAGAAATTTTAAAAACAACATTATCACCTTTGACTTTCGTTGTTTACCGCCATTGCCTTCTTGCACTTTTATTTTCAATTTTCCTGTAGTTTTGATTATTATTATTTGTACTTTTAATTTATTTTTTGCACTTTATTTAAATTTCTGCACTCTATGTTTTTTCTTAGTTTGGTTTCGTGATGTTCATTGCTAAAATTGCATTTAGTTTTATGAGTATTTTCATTCATGTTTAGGGGTGATGATCAGGTGATGATCATGACAAGTTTAAAAATCAGATTTAATCCAGATTTTTACGCAGAAAATATTATCAATAGGGTTACGTGTTGGACGATTTTTCATGGACAAATTTGAACATGTTTTTAACAGTTGAATACCTGTGTTTTTAACAGTCTTTTAAACCTAAAATCAGACTTGAAATACCCTTTAAAACATTCAAGAAAATCAGTCCTAAAACTCTCAAGAAAGCTGGCCTTTATCCAAGTGATTATGTGACATATTTGTGAATTGTTTAAACTCTTTTAAGAACTGATTTTCTGTATAGTTTCAAATCTGAAACTGAGTTAATTCTGCAGTGGAAATCTGATTTTTGATTATTTAAAGGCAGCCCATTTAATTCATGCATCACACACATAGACACGCCCCATTCATCCACTCATTTATGTAGTTTTTTTATAGTTTGCATTCATACATCATAGATTACTTTAGGAAAGTTAAGTTTCTGATTTGCATTCATTTTTATGTTTATCATGTTTAGGAAATTTTTTTTTTCATGTTTGATTTGTTACATTTTTAAATTAGAAAGTTGCATTGTTTGGTTCATATACATCGTATGGCTTTAGAAATTGCTTAACTTAGGTTAGTTTCCAATTTTTGTTCTTCCTCACTAACTTTCTAATTTAGAATTTTGTTTTAGAAAGAGTAGATTCTTAACTTAACTTTTAATTTAGGAAAGTTTTTTTTTCTTTTAATTTAGTTTAGTTTCTAACTTTGTTTAGTTTTCATTTTTAGTAAGTTTCTAATTTTAGTTTTTGTTTTATTGGAAGGTCTAATGTGTGTTTTGTTTTGCAAAGATTTTAGTTTTTATTTTTCGGAAATTTTAGATTTAGGAATTTTAATTTAGGAATTGTTGTTGTAATTGTTTAATTTTTAAGAATGATGTATTTGTTAGAATTTAAATTAGGATAGTTTTAAAGTTTGAATTAGGCAGGTGATGAGTTGAAAATTTCTTTAAACATAGCTCCCTGTGGATTTGACCCTATACCTATTGGGATATTACTAGATCGCGATTTTGCACTTGGAACTCACGATCAAAGATTCGTGTTGATCGAATTTCACCACATTCAAAGAGACCAAAACATCAAGGTAGATGCACTAGTAGGATTAGCGGCATAAATGTCAATCCCTGAAAATAACAGAATGGCACTAGAAGTAGTTAACAAAAGACTTCCACCTTTACTTGATACCCCTAAAGCAGTAATAGATTGCTTTGATTTGATTAAGAATCAGATTTCATCTTTCATAAACTCATTTAAAGACTGGAAAGACCTTTTTATTGATTATATTCTTTATGGAGTCTTGCTAAAGAATGCTAAGGAAAGAATTAGTATTCAAAGATGAGTTCCAAAATTTTACTTGGATTTGCCTTTAAAGACTCTCTACCGTAAGTTATACAAGTCATATGATGGAGTTCTTCTCCATTGCTTCTCACCAAAAAAAGCAAACTAAGTACTCAAAGAAGTTCATATTGCCTATGTGGTGCTCACCAAGCTAGACCAAAGCTTCATGATCAGATTTGAAGGTGAGGCTACTACTGGCCTACTATATGTCTGACACCACCAATTTTGCAAAAAGATATAATGGATGCCAAATCCATGGCAATTAAATCCACCAACCGCCTAAATATCTTCATCCTATGTTTACCTCTTGACCATTTGTGGCTTGGAGGATAGACATCATTGGCAAAATCATGTCTACCTCTTGACCATTTGTGGCTTGGAGGATAGACATCATTGGCAAAATCAATCCGCCATCAAAATGTGGTCATTAATTCATTTTGGTCATGACAGATTACTTTTCTAAATGGGCAGATGCAGTGCCTCTTGCAGAGGTCAAAATAAATATGGTCCTCAGCTTTTTAAAGACACATATTGTTTGTTGTTTTGGGGTGCCTAAACGTCTACATCATGACAAGGGTCCTCAAATCAACATGGCAAATTCTACATATTTTGTGACAAGTACGAGATCTAATGCTATCTTTGCAGGGCATATAACCCTGCAGCTAATGAACTTGCCAAAGCATTCAACAAGACTATTTGCAAAATTCTGAAGAAAATGGTCTTTGACAACAAAAAGAGTTGGAGTACCAAACTTCCTAAAGCTTTGTGGGCCTACAGAACTACAATTCGTGGTCCAACCAAATCAACACTATATTCCTTAGTTTATGACTATGAAGCTGTGATACCTTTGAAAACTCAACTTCTTTCTCTTTGGGTAGATGTGATAAACAAATACACTGAAAAAAAAAAAGAATGCCAAGCTCATACTTCAAAAGTTAGAAAGCCTTGATGAGAAAAGGCTTATTGATGACAAAGCATCGAGCTATATTAAGCTCATTTGGTTGGGTCTTTCGACAAGAAGGTCAAATATAGAACTTATAAGAAAGGAGACTCAATCCTTGTAGTTAAGAGGCCCATATTTTCCATGCACATGTCAAAAGCCAAATTTGAATCCAAATAGGATGGACCTTTCATTGTTGACAAGGTCTACTCCAACGGCGCCTACCCACTCCTTACACTTGAAGGAGGCAGATGTACGATGCCTATCAATGGAAAACTCCTAAAGAAATGCTATACCTGAATGTCATTGGTATACCCAAACCATGTATAGTTCTCACCCCAAAAATTTTTCGGTTTTGAGCTTTACAATCTATGACTCTTAACCAAAATCCCTCAGACTTGTACAAATTGATTACAAGGATAATATCCTTCGGCCCCTCTAGTTAACTCTCGTTACTTAGATAATGTCCCTACAAGACCCCTTGTAACATCTTTCTATATAAATGAAGTCCTTTTGCGAGCACTATATAGCAAAACTCAGCTATGTGGAATAAGTCTTTTTACAAGCTCCATTTAGCTAACCCTTAGTTATATAGAACAAGTCTCTTTGTAGACCCTATATGGTTACCATCAACTAGTTGGAATAAGTCTTTTTACGAACCCTGTATAACCAAAACCCAAATCCAAACAAAACCAAAGTTATGTCCTAAGGAGCAAGTCAAGGACCTTGGAGAAAGCCTCACACATGGGTACCGGATAACACCCACTTTGTTTGACCCCTTTCGGCATCCAAAAGGATCAAGTCATGTACCCTGGAGAAAGCCTCACACATGGGCACCAGATAAAGTCTACGTATATGACTCCTTTTCATTTTGATTTGTAGATCTAAAGGATCACAAGTTATACCCCATACAAGTCTGAGAAAACAAGCCATCCATACAAACCACATCAAACTCCATATAAAAACCAATCCATACATCCCATATTAATGACAAAATAGAATAAAAGAAAAGTTTTTCCATTGATATTCATTTAAAGTTTAAATACAAAGAATGAAGTCAATGTATACATGGCCACCTAGGCTCATCAAAATAAAAAAAGCAAAATAAGAGATGCAGCTAAAAGATCTAGTCTGAGAACTTCTCAAGTCACCTCCTCGTGTTCAAGATTTCTTCTTTGAGGATGCATCCTTTGTAGCTCGCATAAGCTGGGACACAGCATAAATGTCAATCTCGTCTAACTTGATGTTCATCTCGCTCTCCAGGGATTGAACAAAATCATTTAAGGTTGTCTGCTTCACACTTATCTCGGCAAGAAAGCTCTCTCTGCTAGCCTAGTTCTTTGAACTAGACTTTTCCAAATCATCTAAGGTGCTTCGAAGCTTCAGAGGATTGTCTTCCAAGGCTGAAAGCTATTATTGCAATTTGGTGTTCTATTGTTGTAGGCATTCATACTTTTCCCACTGCATATTCATTTCTTCTGCTAGGTAGACATTTGCTTCATCTACCACTTTGGCTTCTTTTGTAGCACTTTCAATCTCAATCACCACCTGAACCCTTTCCATCAAGTCTTCATCTTGAAAGGCATTGGCATATTCCACACCGTTATCCCATGCAACTTTTTCTTCAAGCTTACTGAATAGGACCATGAACTCATCTTGGAGGCTGCTTAAGTCAACCTCAGGATCAGAACAAATTACAATCTCAGCCAGTGCTTTGCAATTTTATACCTTGTCAATTGTGAGGTTCTCTTGAGATATTGTATTCAAGATGCTGTAAAGCATCATCTTCACTGCACCTTTAATGGAAAATCTCTTTTGGAAGCATCACTATATAAATTCAGCTCTTGGTGTGTAGATGAACTTGATTGACACTTTTATGAATTTGAGTGAGCCTAGGAGGCTGAGTGGTCATCCACTCCCTTTCCAACATTTGCATCCATACCCCCGTGGATAGTTACCCTTTTCATAGGCGTTAGTTGCTTTGCCCTAAAATGTACTCATGACGGTGTCATGGCCTTGGATGATGTAAAGCTGCAGGTAACAAGCGTAGCAAGAACATCATCCTCCATAAAATCTACAGCCTCATCTTCAAAAACCAACTCCTTTTGGGTAGAAGGGCCAATCTTCACAATAGTAGTCTCAACTGGATTCATTTTAACATTAACCTCCTTCTCAGCTGTGCCAATAAGTTTAACCTTTGGCTTTATTTGAACATACAGAGTTGTATCAGTCCTTGGCACATTAGTGATTGTAGGAGATTTGCTTACATGAGATTCTGATTCTGAATCCAGACTCACCAAAGGGATCACACTTGGCACTACTGGGGGCATCGCGCAACTTGGTGCAAAACAAGCGCTGATGACAACTCTGGGTTGTTATTAATGCTTCTGGTTAGCAAATCTAAGTAGGAGGGATCTTCCATGGCCCTACATAGGTCTCTCTTCAGAGAACTGTTCAGAGATGTCTCAAAGTATTCACTGTGAATAGAGATGTTATCCAAGTTAATTGGAGCTTAGAGACCCTCTTTCCCTACTGGCTCTTCAATTAGAGGCCTTCTCACTAATGTGGGAGGCACAACAAGAACACTTTCATCCACTTGGGTACCTAAAAAGGAAAAAAAAGGAGGAAGATCAAATCAAGATGTTGTAATAAACTTTTCAACGTCCAATATTCAAATCAAGACTTACCCTCAGGAGTCAATTCTGCAGTAATTCCCTCAATGGTGCTGGGAATTTCTCCTTCTTCCATCACGACATCAGCAATTGGTCCCTCAAAGACCTTTAGTGGAATCTCTGGCTGTTCGGCCTAAGGGACAGTATCTCTTTTAGAAATGGTGGCAGCACCAAAATAAGCTTCCCCACTACTCACTTGTTCAAAAAAAGGGCTCCATGCGTACATTGCCACTAGCTGCTTTATCAATAGTAGTGGCAGCACTCAAATCATCACCAGATTTCTTTGTGGGAATGGACTCTATCCGTGGGAATGGACTCTATAGGCATCTCTATTACACTTTTTCTCCTGGACTCAGGCACCATTACTTGGTCAAATATGCCATTTTCAATATCAAACTCAATATTGATATCTCTATCAGTTCGCTCTTTAGTAATGGGGTTATCAAAACCACTCCCCCTCTTGTCACCATCATTGAAGGCATACTCCTCAACAATTTCAGCCACCTTCTATGAGATTGCTCCAACGGCCAACAAAGTTTGAACCGATAAGGCTATAAGAGAAAGTGCAAACACCAAGACAAGAAAAGAAGAAGAACAAGTACAAATGTGATAAAAGAGATATTTACCAGCTCTTAGCCTTTTGGAGCAATGAGTTCCAAGGTTCTCAACTTTCATTTTCTTTGATAAAGTTCCTTTGCTACTAGGAGCTCTAGCTACACTCTTCGAGCATATCGCTAGAAGCTTCTTAGGAAGAACTAGGCCCACTGGAGGTTTTGTCGATGAAACAACTAATGGCCTAGACTCAGCAGCCATCTCCATCGACTTATTGCCTCTGCTGGACTTGGAGTTATATGTGTTTCTATTGGCAATGACTCAATAGTAGTAGTCTCTAGCAGATTTTGATAAGCCAAGTCGACCTCTGAGGCTGCACGCATGATGGCTTGCTCCTCTTCAAAACTTCTAGCCTCCTTATCAACTAATACCTTAGTTATGGCAGTATGAGAACCGGACTCAAAATGGAGCTCTATTAGCTCACCTGGCCTCCGCGAGACTTTCCCTCTCCCAAAGGTTTTCATTGATGACCAATTGCATCCTTGATGTAGTAACATTGGGATGAGGCAAGTAATCCTTGTCTTCTTCACCTTTTAATGAACGGTGAGCTTTGTAGACGTTATACCCAGTGACTAATCCAATTCATTATTCATTTCCATCAAATAACCAATTTTCAAAATTAGCTAGGATGATGCGATCCTTTTCCACCTTCTTTTCTTTCTTATGAGCTAGTGGAACACACCATTTGATGTGAGGATTGCTAGCAAACGTCTCCACAATGGCAGTGATGCTTTTCTCGTACTATTGCACAAAGTCACGTATGTAACTAGCTTGAGGAAGACGAGGATAGCCAAGACAAGCTCCGATGCCAAACGCTTGATAAGATTTCCAAGCATTTCTAGCATTTTACAGGGAGCCAAATGTGCCTCTGATACGGCCAAGTGCTCCTATAACAACCTGGTAGAAGTCAAATTGTCTATAAAACCTGGCGGGTATATAAGGTTGAATGTTGATATAGGTATACTTCCTATACAACAAGTCTACAGGCCTCAAGTTGAGGAGCTAACTCTTCTCTTCATCCAAAAGGTCAACCGTTTGACCACCTTCTCCAACTTTGTCAATCAGTGGCTCTGCCACATTTCTTATGTGGGTTAGAACTTCAATGTTTGGTATGGAAGAGCGAGAGGCTATATAATTATTGAAATTACGTAAGTGCTGACGTATTTCAATCATAATGTGGGCATTGATCAAACAACTTCAACCTACCATGCCTTACATATAGATGCTCCATGGTGCACCATTATGCAAATGAAGCCCATTGCAGTGGTATGTAAACCGATGTATAACAAAAGCATGGCATAATACCGGTTAAAAGATTTTTCCTCTCTAACTGTGAAGGCTGATACTTTCAACTTAATCGACATATATGCCACAAAAGCACCAAGAGCAACCGTATGCCCAAATGCCATTCTGACCGCGAGGTCTATGCAACCAAGCCTGATTTCACTCCTAGCACTTGTAAAAATAACATTTGGTAGCCAACACATCAAAAATGCAGCAAGTTAGCACTTCATCTTCAACTTCAGATACTTACAAAAGATATATGCCCTGAAGTCATGCTTCTCATGATAAACAAGCCTTGGTGCCTTCCTGGGCTCTTCGTAGTGGATAACCTCCCTCTACTTATAGTCTCCCTTATTTAAAAAGAAAGGGCTTGTAGTAGTTTCACCTACTCCATACATCGGGTAATTTTACCCCGGCTTCAGCTACTTATTTAAATTGAATCTTCGAGAGTGAAGAGGAGATAGTGGGCAGCTTGAAATTTATCATCCATGGTGGCCAATTCTATGTTAGATGGGATGGTCTCATCATAAAGCTTGCCATAAGGTGATAAGCCAAAGATTTTCTACATCTCCAATAAAAAAATCCTAGCTCGATGTTCAGAGTAATGAAGGTGTTGGTATCAGGATAGTACAATTCAATAATGGCCCTACATATGTTCTTGTTTTCACAAGGCAACTTTTGACAAGTGGCCCTCACAGCATCAAATATGCCGATTGCTCTCAAAGTATCCTCACAATGGTGCGTGATCAAAGTCGTCCAATTCTACCATTCTCTGATGCAATTGAACCACCTGCAAGACATGTGCCTCTCACCAACCCAGGCACTACCATCTTCAATGTGGATGCCAAGTCCAACTATTCTTAATTGTGAGATAATGGTACCCACTTCAAGGTTTAGGGTACATGGGTCTGAGGTTTTTATCTCAGATCTTGGAATCTTTGGGAAGTAATATGGGCATTGGCGCATGAACTTATTAGTCTTGAAATGGGCATGATGCTTTGTCCATGAAAAAGGATCTGTTCGTATAGGATGGTCGGGGTCATTGCCATTACCCTTAGGTATCTCTTCACAGATCGAGTGGTGATCACCTCATGAGAAGCTTAGGATGGTCGGGGTTTGTTGAACCTCACTTACTTATTAGTCATCCAAATAGTGTTATTGGCTAGACACCAATAAGTGTACTAATTCCACATTACCAAGGCTCTAGTTCTTTAGTTCTTCAAAGTGGTAGTAAACACTTCATTTGGGTCTCTCACATTTGGGTTGCTTTCAGCCTAACTCTTAGAACGACTTTTTGATACACCAGAAGACAAAGTTGAGGGTGCTTTTCCTTTTTCTATCTAAAAAAAAAGGGAAGGAGAACATTAGTAATAAATATGGGTAAGCAGGGAACTCTACCAAAATTTCAATAGCATCTCCCCTTAGTAAAAGGCCAAAAGGAGAAAATAATACTCAATTCTAATACCAAGAATGGGCATCAAGACACATTTAAGTCCCAAAACTAAGGCTCTTGGTCCAAACAAGTGTTCGAGCACCTTAAGGCCTTTTTTGGGGCCAATTTGGTGTGCACTTTAGCATAGAAGATATTATATCCAACCAGGGAATGTATGCACAGCACAAATAAAGCATGACAACAACTAGATACATCACAAAGCACAAACAAGCTCAACATGTATGAAAATATAGTATCTGAAGGCAGATGGCATGTTTTCAACAAGAGAACAACGTCAATTCAAAGCATTGAAGACAAAAAGTAAATACTATTAGTCAAATGACAACCATCTCCGGTCATTTCCTGTGGTTTCATCAGACTAACCTGTAACTATTAAAGACTGTTTCATTCTCCATACTCAAATTTGAAGCTAAGAAAAAAAATCTCAACATTCCTACGACGACCTCTTCAATAAAAACAAAACAAAGTACCTCAAACATGTACTTTAATTAAGGTTTTTCATCTTGGAAACTAAAATCCCGTGTGATGATTTATTATGATGGGACCATTAGATATTCTTGTGGGAGTTTGAAAGTGCAACTTAAATGTCATTTTCATACAAATTCCACATCAAGATGTGCACTCGCATTCATGAAAATTCCTCATTGAGAAAACTTGGCACTACATACTCTTCTTAGTAAATATGGAGCTAATGAAGGAAATATTGCAATGAAAAGTTAATTTCAAAACAAGAACATCAATTGTCATCAATCATCGAAAGATAATATTATATTTGTTGGCTTCCCACAAAGATGGTCGACATCATCCAGACTCACTTGAAATGGGAAAGATAAGGAAAGGTGAATTAGCCTTGGAAGTTGTAGTTGAGAAAGACACTATAAAAAGCTTATTAGTGATCATAGTTAAAGCTACACATGATCACCTAACCAAAGGCTAATCCTATCTTCATCAGTTTCTATAATTAGCCACTCATATTTATGAGATTTTTACTTTTCATGTTTGTTTGGATTTAAGGGGAGTAACCTTCTTATGAAAAGCAAAAGAAGTGTGTCTTGGGCATGCTCAATTTGCTGAACATAGAAAATTCCCACAAAGGCCGTGGTGACCTAAATTGTACTTACGTTATGCTAAGGATCGGTGGATTGTCGCCTTTCAACCCCCTACACTTCCCACAGTCCTCAAAATCCAGGTGTGTGCTTAGGCTTTGTTAGAGTTCAAGCAAATAGGTAGATGTGCCTTCACTAAGTAAAATGGTGAAGTGGCGAAGCCTAATGTTCTACCAAAGTCATACATTCCCCCAGATGGGGCTTGTTCACTTTAAGTCTCTTTAATAATGGCTATCCAAGAACCTTTTGTAGCTTAAGGTCTCATGTGTTATCCTAATGACTTCAAGTGAACTCTTGTGAACTTATTATTGTTTTCTTGCAAAGAAAACAAGAAAAAGGGGGGAAAGGCCATCCCAAGTCACAAGTCACTTGACTATGACCATGAGTGTGCCCAAACAATGCTTTGGAAAAAGGAACTTCATGGAATTCAATTCCTTGTGATGACATGAGATTAGGATGGTGCATGCCAGCTTGCTAGTGGTGATGTGACGGGACCAATTAGATCCTGCCATGATCACTGTGAGGATTTTCCTCATTGAATCTCAATTCTCATGTCACTAACCGAGCTATCAATGACTCACTTGTGCTCTTATCAGATTCTAACGGCGTATTGTACGAAAATGCCTTTGGTTGCCCATTTGACTGCTAACTGAACCCCATTTTCATCCATTAGTAAAACTAGCACTTACAATAAAATCAAGGTTGCCATTTGTAATATTATTAATAGCTTATCCAAAAACAACCCATCCAAATACATTGATTTCTATACCACATCAGCCAATGAAAAGCAATTAAATGGAATCTTCCATCAAAGTTGTCCCAACTATTTTTCTTAATGGTAACAAAACTTTATTAATAGAAATATCAAATACAAAGATCAAGAAAGAAATGAAAAACAAAGGGGGAGACAATGTACAAGAGCATGGCACCACACCCCAATCAATACAGAACCACACCTATCCAAGGAGAGACCCTCTCAACCCCTTGCTTGGCTAATGTATTGGCAATCAAATTGGAAGACCTAACCTCATGATGGAAGGGAAGATTGATGCTAGCTGCTAATCCCTTGATTTTATTAAAAAGGAATTGAAAATTTCAAGGATTCACATTCTGGTTAGTCATTCAAGCGATCGCATTAGAAGAATCTCTTTATACTAAAAGAGGGCAGAAAAATCTGCTTGAAAACTACTTTAGACCTTCCAAGATTGTTAATACATCTACTTCATTCAAATCACAAACTCCCACATTTTTGGAAAACATAAAGTAAGACCTCACCCTTATGATTTCGAAGCACACTTTTAATTCCTGCCAAACCTAGTTTGGCCTTTGAAACTCCATTAACATTAAATTTAAAAACACTAGAAGGAGGGGGAGGCCAATGGACAAATCTCCTTTCTTTAAGAGGTTCACACCCCATACAAGATTCCTAATTGAAGATAACATCATTTAGGTTGAAGTTTGAGAACTCCTTCCTTACTAAAGCCCACTTCGCAATCCTTAAGGTCACTTTAGAAATCAAAACTGTTGTTAAAGATGAAGAGCCTCTAAAAATCCTATTATTTGTTTCCTTCCAAATAGACCATAGGATTGCAAATGGAATTATCCTCCATAAGATGTGACTATAACCATGGAAGCAAACTCCATGCCAAGAATTTGCTGCCTCCACAATAGTCTTTGAACAGTACCAAGCAACACCTCATCTCCCTATACAGTTCCCCCAAACATTAATTGCAACCTCACAATGAAAAAAGAGATGGTTCACTATCTCCTCCTCTTTTCCACACATCACACAAATATCTGAAATACTAGAAGATGACATCCCTTTCCTCCATGGATTATCAATCGTTGGGACTTTTGCCGTAGCTCTAACCACTAAGAAAGCCTCCACTTGAGGATGATCCAATCCTAACCACACATAAGAAGAAGGAGCCCTATGAGACTAAATGCCCACCAAAGCCAAGTAGAAAGCTTTAACTAAGAACTCCCCATATATAGAAGGTTTCCAAATCTAGGAGTCCGTAGATACCTGCACAGAAACAAGTTAGTAATAAGATTCAATAACTCTTCATAAATCTACCCCTCCAACCTCGAAGACTTCTTTCAATGGACACACTCCACAACCTGCAAGACTCATCACCTTAAAGCAATCAATAACAGAGGATTCCTTGTTTATTGCTAATCTAAAAAGTCTTGGGAACAATCTACATAAGGGCCCTATCCTAACCCAATCATCCAACCAAAGCCTAACATCTCTACCATCTTCTACTACAAAACCCACCCTTTTGTATAGACATTCTTCCCTTATGATAGATTCATCCCTAATAGCGGCAATAACCCTCCAAATAGTAGATCTTCAATAACGAGGCCCTAGCTTAGGCCACTGCCCCCACTTCTCTTCACCATATTTATAAGCAATCAAGTTACACCAAGGAGCCTCCTTTTCCTCCCCAAAACTCCAACATCATTTAGCTAATAAAAGCCTAATTTTTATTTTACAAGCTATCAAGACCAAGACAACCATTAAATTTAGGTATAATCACCTCATTCCACTTCATCCAATTCATTTTCTTCTTGTCACCCTGACCATCCCAAAGGAAGTCCCTCTAAATGCGATCCAGCCTCTCTATCACTACATTGGGCATTTTGAAAAGTGACATGTAATAAACAAGGAGATTTAATAAACATGCCTTAATAAGAGTGATTCTCTCAGCTAACAATAAGGATATCTTCTCCCACGAAGACAATTCCTTCTTGAAGTTAGCAATGACTAGATCCCAAAAGGATGGAGATCTTAGGTTAGCTCTACTAGGTAATCCAAAATAGATAATGGGAAGCTTCCCGGGCTTGCATTTGATAATATTAACCAAATCCTTAGTGGTCTCCTTTGAACATTTGAGACCCACCAACGCACTCTTCGAGAAGTTTATCTTCATGCTTGAAACCAACTAAAAACAATGAAGTATTCTTCTAATAGACATAACTTCTTCCCTCCTTGATGAACTGAAAATAATGGTGTCATCAACAAATTGAAGATCAGTAATTACCCCTCCACCATTACCCATTTCAAATCCACCAATCATTCCTAATTCCCTTGCCCTCACCAAAAGTGAACTCAAGGCCTCCACTATAATTGTAAAGAGAAAGCAGAAAGGGGATCCCCCTAATGAATTCCTTTTGAAGCTTTGACTAACTTACTTGGAGAACCATTGACTAGAATGGAGAAATAGGTGGTAGATATGCACTCACAGATCCAACCTTGCCGAATACCCCCAAAGCCCAGTCTAAGTAACATATAATCAACAAGATCCCACTCCACATGATCATAGGCTTTCTCCAAATCAATTTTGAATATAACCTCATCTTTTTTGGACTTCTTTCTAGAAACAACAAGTTCATTAACAATAAGCACCCCATCAAGAATTTGCCTATCCGCCACAAAGGCCACTTGAAAAGGGCTAGTAATAAGAGCAAGCACACACTTCAAGTAATTTGCCAAATCTTAGCCAACAGTTTATATAAACACCCCACTAGGCTAATGGGCCAATAATCCTTTAGTTCCTCCAGATTAGACACTTTGGAAATTAGGGTTAAAATCATGCATTCATCTCTCTATTTATTCTTCCCTTTTAATGAAATTAGGAAAAGCATGATGCCAAAATTCTCCTTTAGAAAATCTCTCCGAGCTTTAACAAAACAGAAATTGAACCCATCAAGACTTTGTCCCCACCGCATTCCTCCAAGGCTTAAATGACTTCATCCTCAAATTCCCTCTCCAACCATCTCTTGACCTCTGAGGAAATTAAGGGAAACAAAAGCCAGTCAAGCTTTGGCCCAACACCCACTTCACTTTTATAAAGATCTTCAAAGAACCGTGCAACCTCCTCCTTGATAACTTGGTGTTTTTGTCTCCAAACTTGAGCCAAATAACTCTTGATTTTTGCCTCCATGAGATCTCCTCCATACGGTTCAATTACCAAATCTTCCTTATTGCATCTCACCTAATAGCATTTTCCTCTAGTTGCAACTCTTAGCTCTCACTTACTTTATCAAGATCCTCCACCATTGTAGCCATGGCATCTCTAGATTCAACCTCTCAATCCGCCACCTCCCTTATCCATCTCTTGATGTTCCCCTTAATAGAGCCTAGCTTCTTACAAACTTTGTAACCAACACACCCCTGCACTTCCACTTGGAACCACCAAGATCTAGCCAATTCTAAGAACCCTCTTTGAAAGAGCCAACAATTTTCAAAACGAAATGGCCTTGAGCCCCAATCCTAAACTTTGAGCACAACTTAATCAAACAATCATCAAAAATCAACCTTGGTAGTACCACCTAAATAGCTCCCTCGTAGTGATCATGCCACTCCTTAGAAACCAAAAACCTATCAATTTTGCTTATAGGCACATTTTCCCAATTATTAGTCCAAGTGTATCTCCCCCTTGAAGAAGTAAATCGATCAACTAATTAGAGTCTATAAAGTTAGAAAATAAGTTCATAGATCTAGTAATGGTGGTTCCTCTTTTTTTCTCATAAGGAAACCTGACCATGTTAAATTCATCCCCAAAGACCAAGGCACAAGCCACTAAGAGTTAAAATTGGCCAACAAATATAGGAAAGCAAATCTCTCGGCCACAATAGTTGGCCCATAAACATTAGCAATGGCCCAAACAAAGCCATCACTAACCCCATGAACTTTAATAGCCAACACTCTTTGATCCTTTAAAATACTCTCCACTTGCAAAAGCTCCTCCTTCCATATCGAAATCAAACCACTTGAAGCACCAACTGATGGAACCCATTCCCAAGCACACCTTTTACTTTCCTAAACATCTTGAATAACACCATGAACATCAGATGCCATTTTTGTTTCTTGTAATAATAATACATCTACCTTAAGGCGTTTAACCAACTGCATAACAACAAGCCTTTTCTTAGGCCTACCAAGGCTCCTCATATTCAGAGACACAATAATCATCATAATATAAAGAAAACCCCTAAAACTAGACAATTAAGAAGTAACATGCTTACCCCTTGCTTCAGACACCTAAATTTGAATTAACATATGCTTAATCTCTGCAAATGTTGACCATTTTAGTGGCTTCCTCCATTGTTGTTTCTAGCACGAGCTTGGAGACTTCCATGGATTCCCTTGAATTTTCATCACCTGCTATAGACTCACCTCCATTGACATGAGAAAAGCAGTCATTTTGTGAAAAATACATTAGAATATTCTTTAATGGACTCTAGCTCGAACTAACATGGTTACTATAAGATCCTAACCCCGAATTTAGGGCTAAATTCCAAATTAATCATGTTTTACCCTAATTACTACCATTTTATCTTAATTGATGTGTAATTTGGTTAATTTGGGTTGATTAAGCATATTAGTGGGACCAAGCATGTGATTCCTTATGTTTTATCATCTCATCATGTCATTAACACTAATCCCCCTACGGCCCCATAAGACTAAGCTATGTCTCCCAAGAAAGCCCCTTGACCCTTTGTTGTAAATTTCTCAAAAGAATGGGTTTGCTTGTAAATTTCAAAGTTACCCTAACTATAAAAAGACTCACTTCTTAAAGTAAGGAACCCTAGTGCCTCTTAAGCAAAATCCCTAGCCCCCATCTTGCCTCCCTTGCCTACCTTGCCTCCCTTCCTCATCCATCCTATGAGAGAGTGTGTAAGAGCTCATCCCCTCCATTAGAAAGCTTGACCATCATCTTCTCCATCTTCTCTCACCCATCTTGTGTTTCTTTTCAGCGAAAAGACCTTATTTGGGGGATTTGGTAGAGAAGGAGCTCACTTTGCATATTTCTTAAGGTATAGACCCAATCCTTCTTGAAGTTCATTACAATGATTGCCAAAAGAAGGCTCTATTCATTTCATGCATCTCATTATGCTTTTCTTTTCTCATGCATCCATGATTAGGATTTGGATTTGAGCAAAGATTTAGGGATTTCACCTCTTGTTGCTTCATTTTGGGCTAAGGCAAGAATGAACAAATCTTAGAGTGCATGGATGATTAGATATTGATTCTACAAGTGATCTCTACGTTATTAATGTTTTAACAGATATTTCATGCTCTATGTTGAGTGGAATAGCTTAAAAATGCATTTTAATGAAAGGGTTGTGAACGAATGGTGGATTTTGGAAAAATCCAATGATTGAAAATGATGGTTGAATGAATGAAGGTGAAATGAATGACAAGGGGTGAAATAGGTGCTTATGGCATTTATTGCAAGTGAATGTAAGGGTTAAATATGGGAAATGAGCAAAAATCGGGAAATCCCCAACTACAGAAATGCTTACCCGCTCGAGTGCATGCTCAAACCCGCTTGAGCGTAGCCTTGGAAAACCTGGGACAAGTTTTAACTTCTGTAAATCAAGTGCTCAGGCTCAAATGCACCTCAGTGCATGCTACTCTATTAAGCCCGCTTGAGCACATGATTAACCGCGCTCGAGCGCTCTTGGCGATGGCCTATTTAAATTATTTTTAATGAAATTAAATTCTTATGGAGTCTAATCCTGATTAGACCGCACTAACCAAATATCTGTAGGTTATAACTAAGCTTACCATGGGGTCAAGCTATGCCTTAGACTTTAAAGTAACTCTTATGACCTTGTAGAGTATTACCATAGATACCCTTCTTCATTAACACATAACCAATGGAAGAAATTCACATAACAAGGGAAGTGTAAACTTGTCGTCCTTCCTTATTAGACATACCTAATAGTTCTAAATGCCATGCCACTAGTGAAGGGGTGTAAAGATCCAATGTCTGTCTCATATACAATGTAACTCCAAGAAATGATAGTACTTGACATTGAGGATCTTATGGTCATCAAGTTGGAAGGCTTGGGACACGGTGCATCGTAGTACAGGGTTGGCCAGTAATTTATCATATTACTATAATAAATGGACACTCATGCATCATGTTCATTTACCTTCATGATTTTAACCTATTCTTATCATATGCAGTGATTATTGTTCTATTTGTCATTATAGTCACTATTACTCGCCTATTGTCTATAATATCATATCAAGTGCAAATGTAATATAAATCATGCAAGTAAGTAAGTCAAGCAAGCAAGTGTAAGTACAAGTATACAAGTAACTCTATAATTCTTGATTCATAGAGTACACTTTACCCTACTACAGTAGTTTACATGTTTGGAGTAAGTCAACACTCCTTGGAGATTAGGATCGCCACCCAATTCCTTTTCACATCATGAGATTGTACATGCTCTTCGAAGAAATGAGCAATGTGGTATGCCACTTAGCAAGTCTCATATTATCTTGATTCCAATTTATATTTCATAAATGATAGCATAGTTAGAATACATTTCTAACATCCTTAATAATCATGTCTTAATTATATTGGTAACTGTGTACTAAGGCAAACATTCATTTAGATTTGCCTAACATAGTATTTGAGGTACTACTCTTGTTGTCGCTGGACCCTTCTAAAAATCAGACTAAGGCTCCGTTAGGGTTCAGAGGATACCACTGTAGCACTCCAGTAGATCTTGAGTAGGTAACAGAGGTTGCCTTCTGATGGGCATTATCATGAGGGCGTCATGATTTAGATAGTTAGGATTTAGGACCGAATGATCCTTTTCATTATCTCTTTGGTTTCATGGAATTTATACATTGATATGACCATTTATGGCATGTAACCAATCATAAGACCGTTATTTACTTTCCTACACTTCTGCACTTAAGCCCATGTGGCAAACTTATAAGTATGCATGTTGAGCATCTAAGATGCATGGGTATTAACTAAATCCTTTGGACTAAGTTGGATTCATATTTGGAATGTTAAACTAGTAATTGTTGGTGTTCCCCACCATAATAGGATTATGAAAGTGCATGATATGCACATGATTTCCACATGATTTTTTAAATGATGAATGATTACCCATGCATAAGGATCTTCCTCACGTATGAATGACACAAAAATTTTCCTTATAGAGGTCCATGTTTGCCTTAGTGCGATGGAATTACTATGGGACACTTATGCTCACACCACAGGCCTGTAGTTTCTACCAAAAGCTCAGGGTCGGGGCATGAAATACGTATGTATGTTATTAGAGAAATGGTTATATGATGTAAATATATTTGGGAATATGAACAAATCCTAGAAATAAATAAATTAAAACCATAAGACACGTGATGAGGATACTATAAGTACTTTGGGTTTTGGCTATAATGGGTATTAGTCTACCCTGGTAATGTCTTGATATATTCTAATCCCTGATTTCGTTACAGATAAATCGCAATAGGAAGAAGTGGTCATCAAGGATCATAGACTCTGGATCGACTCACTTATTTGTTACTCTGTATTTCACAAAAAGTCTTTGAGTGTCAACTCAACTTACTTTTGTGCCGATTGTTACTATTCCTATTGGCAAGTGAGTAGTTTGCGAGAATTTCTATCCTGGTTGTGGAGTCCATATCAGTGTGTTGTTATTGATTGAAGATTTGATCGTGTTGTCGATACACGATTTGGATGTGATCTTTGGCATGGATTGGCTATTGCGATACAGGGCCTGTATAGACTATTTTCGCAAGATCGATGATCACCATTATTGTTGATGAGGCCAATCCTAAAGTAGTGATAAGTCCTCAAAAATTCATATCTTCATATACATTTTGGACCATTTTAAGGATTTATTGATTTGAAAGAGCTTTAATTAGTGTGATATAATAGTTTCATGTATTCTAAATTCATTTTAGTATTTTTCTACATAATTTGCTTAAAAATCACACTTTTTGCTTACATTCATAAAACTACCACTTTTAGAAATCTATTTTTGGAAAGTTTCATGAAAATTATTTTTCTCATGAAAAAAATCAAATTTTCATCATCATTAGTTCATTTACATAAAATCATGAAAAATGGTGTGCATTTTTATTGTCATTTCATGAGAGATGGGCTTACATTCATGCATTTGTGATCTTAGAGTTAAAATTGTCTTTACACATGAATTCACATTTGTCTTGTAGAGAATTGATGACATGAGTCCCATTTTCAAGAATTGAAGTAAGGAATCTATTTTCAAAAGAAAGGAGAGAAGAATTGATGAGAGAAAGAAATTAGAAAAAAAATGAAAAATTAGCTTCATGGTCCCACACATATTCACATGTGTGATGACACACTTGTGGGACATCCAAGAAGGGGTCCACTATCTTTTAATACATCATCTAAATTATCTTTTTGATAATTCAAAGATAATTTCAAAAGATCTCAAGATATTTCATGGAAGGAAAGCCACATATGATATCTTCTTTGAAAAAGAGTAGAAGAAAAAACAACTATAAATAGGGCACCCTTGTGGTAGTTTAAGGCATGGAAGAATTGTCCACCTCCGACCTCTAAATCTCTACATCCATATCTTCCTCTCTTGTCTCTACATCTCAAGTCATTAAGGAGGCTTAGCCCTAAAGCCACACAACCAACCTTGAAGTGTTCAATTAGAAGAAGAAATTCTCATCCATCCTAGTATATAATTGTTTGCTTTTAGTTTTCAATTTTTTGTTAAACAATTTCATTCTAGTAATAAAGTTTGTTTTTTTTTAATTTTTCTTGTCTTTAATTTTTTGGCATTCTTTATATTAGTCTTGTGAACCATTATAATTGGGTTAATTTTTATTCTTGTTTAAATATTGGGAAAGAATTTGAATTACAACTATTAACCCATCTTAGTAACATTTTCAATATACTTTGTTTCTTCAAATACATTGTACGTTTGGAGGCAATACAAGATGGAGTTAAAGAGGTTTGAGTGAAGAAAGATTAGAGGCCAATTCTGAAATTTACTTTACATTGACTGGAAATTTGTTATTCTCACTTAGATTGACAACCTAAGATGAAGAATAAAGCTCTAGGACAGCACTTCTAATTTTTTTGAGTCTAAGTTGAGATAAGGAATTGAAAGAACAATATACCGGCTTTGATTTCCTATTTTACCTCATTTGACTTCTTGTTGCTACCACCTTTAATTTTAGTTGTTACCATGTTTAATTTTAGCATTCTACCACCTTTGAATTTGTGTTTACCACCTTTAATTTACTGTAATTTGGTTTTAATTACTACACTTTTATTTTTCTTGTCATGTTCTTATTGTTTTTTATTTTATACATATAGTTTGATGGTTGGATTAGAGTTCATTGCATGTATTTTCATATCATAGGATTTTGTGCATATTTAAGTTGTTGGAATTTAAGCTTTCAGTTATGATTCTAATGATAAAACACGGACTCAATACACAAACAACATAACTCAACAGTTTCAACAAAATATAGAAATTGCTTTTGGCAAAAAGTTCGAAAAGGGTAGCCAAGTTGAATCGTAATATTTTTCTATGAAACTTGGAAAAATTAAAGTTTAGGATATAGTCTTTCATGTCCCAGAATTTCATATTAAAATAATTTCAGGGGGTTTGTGAACCAGAGGCTTAAACTTTACCAATCAGTCAACCCGAATCAAAATTTCTGCACAGAATTTTGCATAGTTGTCATATTCATACATTCATAGCTTTTTCATTTTAGGTCCTTTTTAACCTCTTTTTTTTTTGTTAGTTTCTCACATTAGTATAGCTTGAATTCAAGCCATTAAACTTAGATTTAGGATCCATTAAATTAGAAAATATCATGTATAAAATTTGCATCAACATACGAGTTTTCCATACTTAGAATTTTTCAGTATCTCATGCCATGCATTTCATTACTAATTTTACTAACTTTCTAATTTTAATTTTGTTTCCAGTTTTATGTTTTTGATTATTTTAGATAATTTCCATAATTAAATATCTTTTTAAACTTGCTTTATCTAAAGATTTTAAAAATTAGAAAGTTATTTAAAAAGTTTGAAAATTCTAACTTTAGGATTCTAATTTTAGAAAGTAGGTTTGTTTTCTAAATTTTTTTATTGTTTGCTTTGTTACTAACTTTGTCTGCTTTGTTACTAACTTTGCTTGATTGGTTGTTACTAATTTTGGTTTGTTTTTAATTTAGTTTAGTTTAGTTTCTAATTTAGTTCTTAGTTTTATTTTTAACATCTTTCTACTTTTTGGAAGTTCTAATGTATGTTTTATTTTGCAGCAACTTTAGTTTTATTCTAGGAAGTTTTAGATTTAGGTTTTTAGTTTTAGGAAAGTTTCATTTTATTTGGTTGTAATTAATTTAATTTTGGCAAGTAAAATGGTTGTATTTGTTAGTCTTTAAATTAGGATAGTTTTATATTTTTATTTAGGACAGGTACAAGTTAAAAAGGAACCTTAAAACACATTGCACCTTGAGGATTTACCTGGTCTCACCAATTTATTACTACATCGCAGCTCTACACTTAGAGTTGATGAACAAGTTTTTAGCGCCGTTGTCAGGGAGCGTCATTTAAGGTAACTTTTCAAACTTTCCTGCTTTATGTTGCTTTATGGGTTGGATTTAATTTTGTTATCTTTCTAGAAATAGGAGGCCATGCGTGGAATGTTAAACCACCCTAAATTGGAAGATGAAAGTGCATGGATTATTAGAAAGTTCACATCACTCTAATTTTTAGAAACTTTCTAAATTTTAAAAAGTTATTGTTTTTAAACTTGTTTTGAACTCCTTTGGAAGAACATGAACTGAAAGTGACCTAACTACTATCTTTGATCACCTCGATGCCAAAGAAAAGCCTTTGCCCTTGTAACATGCGACAGCTTGTCTGTTTAGCATATTGATCCTTCAAACGGGTCGATTAAGTGCACCCTACCACTCCCTAATGGCTAATGTGGCTAAGCTGATTTCATAGGACTGGGTTAGTGAGCTTAGGTGAACCTTTCAACCTTAAGGGCTAACTTAGTTGCTATTTTTTTTTTGGTTAGTTTTTTTATTTCATCCATTTAAAAAAATCCAAAAATTAAAAAAAAAAAAAACAATTGATTCCAAACATGGATTGGTGGTAATCCACAAACATGAAGGGACTTGATGGGAATGGAATCGATGCTGATGGCCCACCGAAGTCTTGGCGTGCCTTGTGCAAACAAGAAAAGATTGCAAAGTTACATCCAACAAATTGTTCGGTTGGATCTTATGAATGGGAGTGGGCCAATTATTATGATCATTATTACAATGAGGAATTTGTGGAAAAGTTTAATGGAATGATTAGGTAAGATGATCAACCAGTGATGGCCCCACATGAGTTCTCATACCCCACCCAATCATTCACTCATCCTAATATGGATGTAGGAATTCAATGACTGGTTGAATCAAATACAAATCAGTGGCATTACCACAATGATATGGGTCGCATGTGTAGTCCAAATTGAGATGATCAAACACTTAACAATTGGTGAAATGGGCCCAATATGGATCATATCTCTTATTCTCAAGAATTTACTCCGAACGGGTCGTATGACTAACCCTCATAGGATACATTATATATACCATTTTTTCTCCCTAGTCATATGCACCTCATAATTCCCTACCACCTAAATGGTCAAATGAACCACCACCACCCCCGAAGAATTCTTTGGATGATACTTTAGACAAATTCATCAAGTCCACATAAAACACCATGCAATCCATACAAAATTAATGCACAATGCATGGAAAGCCTAATGACTTCAATTAGTTAAACATCACTTGAAATGAGAAAAAAAAAATGACACCCTTGGAATTAAAACAAAAATTCAACAAGATGATCTTACATTCATTGAAGATCTTGTAGATATGGATCACACAAACACACAGTGGATATCCAAGGGTGCACATCAGAACATGGATGATGGTGCGATGCATTAACCAATTGATGAATCACATGAGCATGTGTGCCCCACTTTCCTCAACACCATCCATTCCACTTCACCAAAGAGGAATCTACACCCTTTTACATAAATCTTTTCTATGATTCAGATTTATCTGATAAATTTGGCATAGCAGTCTTTCACAAATTTGATGTGCCCGTGATTGATGAAACAACAAATGAACCTAATCAGCCCCAAAAGGAAGATTACAATTGGAAGGATGACCCTATTTTTCAGATTTCTGAGTCAGATAATTTGGAATCCTTGGAATCTTGTACTAAATTTTTTATGGAATCTGATGATTCAACCCTTAGAGAAATTGCCTTCGCATATCTTGGCCCTCAATGTTATTCAAAAAAACTTGTAAAGTTGGAGAACAGTGGTCCCACTCAAACCCCCGAGTCAGACAATTTGGATCCTTTGAGCCAATGTCTAAATGGATTGCCGAAATTAAATTTATGGCAAGGGAGGACCTAGGGCCACCCAGTTGCTCGTTACATCCTCTCCTATCTTTCAAAGATCCATTTTTAAGGGAGGATGAAGAGATTTTCTTTGTGGACCCTTTTTTCACACAATCTACAACAACATGCATCCTCATGTTCATTGAGCTCACTACCGACTTGGTTTTATCTCTTTCTATGATTCTTATCAACTGCATGGAAGAAAATTTCATTTGAGATCTGGGTGGACTTATGATTTCAAATACAGTAGTGTAGGTCTTTTCTTTTCTTTTTAGCATAAATATTTCCTTTTAGAGTAGTTTATTATCTTTTTGTTTTGTTTTTTTGTTTTGACAAACCTTGGACAGGGAGCAACTCAAACATATCTTTAGGTGACTTTTTCTCTTCACCCTTATGTACATTTATGTTTCCTTATGTTGCTTCTACTGTTCTGCATTATATGCATATACATCGAGGACGATGCACATCTTTGGTTGTGGGGTAGGAACAAGCACATTTGTGTTGACACCTCATTCGGCATCCTATGTAGAACCAAACCACTTATCATGTATGATGATGACCTGATTTTACCCTAAATTAAGTGCTTTTAGCATGATTCAAATCAATTTAAAAAGACATTAATTATTGAAAATTTAAATAGAGTTTTAGAAGCCATGCATTGCATATCATCATTTAGATTTTTTTTCATCTTGTATTAAAAGATGCATTCCATTAAGGTAAAAATTAAAATAAATAAATATCATCATAAGTATGAATGTCTAATATACATGAAAATGGTCCAAGTCCATTGCCCATGGCTGGAGTGCTCAAATCATTATAATAAAATAATAATAATTAATAAGGATAAAGAAGATTTTGAGATTAGAAACACTCACGGAAAATTTCATCATTATTTTCTATTCTCCTGACCATCTAGATATGTAGCTCACCTTGATCTACTCATCAAGAGCTTTCCAACAATATATAATACTCCAAAATCTGACGAACGGATCAAAAGTTATGGGGCCTAGGGCTCATTACACTTGATGTAGACTCTATGTGGCCCATTTATGAAAAATAATTTTTCCTGACTAGTTTTCTTCCTAAATGCCAAAATTAAGTTCTCTAATCTTAGATTGGGCATAGAGGACCCTCCCATCTTCCATTACGCATTACATGTCCCATGTTTTTTCTGGCCTGAGGATAACTTACCATGTTAACCCAAGGTCTAGCCCAGGCCATTCAGTTAAGTTTATTGCATGTGGGCCCCATCGTTCATCAATGGGATAGAGCAAGTGGCTGGCCCACTCTAATGCAACCTCCAAATCAAGCTTGACCCATTAACTCAAATTAAACAAAACTTGGTTCCTTGAACCATTAGTCCAAATCTAAACCTAACCCTGTCCATGACCCATCAACCCCACTCACAACTTGAATACAACCCTCAATCCATGTTTGACCCATCCATCCTTTTCAGCCCATTGGCCCAAGCACATATGCAAGTTCAATTTTCTAATGTGCTAATTTATATCGCATCCAATCCTCATTATCTCAATTGTCCCACTCAATCCATGCCAACAGTCTAAATTCAATTTCAAACCCGCCACCCAATCACGATAGAGGACTCTGGAAATCCAGGCTCTCCATCTCTATCCATCCCATTTTCCAAATGAAAGAAAGAGATTGAAAACGAAGAGGAGAGAAGAGGGGGACACAATCAAGAAGGAGAAAAAAAATAGAAAAACAAAGAAAAGGGAGAAACTAGATGCGTTCAAGAGAGAAAAAAGAAAGAAAAGAAAAAAGAAACAGAGAAAGAGAGAAAGAAGAAGAAGAACAGGAAAAGGGAGGGAGGAGGATGATCCCCACTCAAGGTCATTTCCCTTGTCTCTAGTCTACAGGAAATAACACACCAGGTTGCTCTTCCCCATTACCCTTTCATCATTATTATTATTTTTTTATTTTTTATTTTTCTATTCGTTTTCCTCTGTAATTATTTTTCCTCCTCTTTCACTCTTCCTCTCCCTCCCACTGCTGGCCACAATCCACGCCAAGCTTCATCCCTACACTCCACAACCCATCCTTTATCACAACTGATCACCTAGCCTTAACCCCACACTGACTAGACCAACTAGAACTAACTCCTCAAGCATCCCTTCTTTACCACTCCCATCACAAACCACATCACCCACTTCCACTTCACTGCACACACCTTCCACCCTCACCAAACCAGCTGAAACCAACCCTTCATCCCTTCACTACCATTGCCACCTTACACCTCACAAACTCAAACACTTGATCATCCATCATCCCTTCCCCCACTCACCATTTTCATCATAGAGCCTCCATCACTATTGATCCACTATCACCACATTACATATCACAACGTGTCAGGCCCCAAATTTTGATTTTTGGATCAAGTCAGTTTGTCAGGTTCAAGTTGGGTTGACAGGGGTTAGATGGACTAATTAAACACTCTTGGGCCTTGGGCCTGAGTTCTTTGACCTTTTTAAGCCAAAAAGTCTTTTTTTGAAATTTTATAAATTTCACTAGAAAGTAAGGAGCCCTTCTTTGTAATTTAGAAAAAAAACCTTTGCATAATATAAACCCTTATGGTTTTCTCAATTCTCCCATCTTCTTCCTTTCCTTTGCAACCAAGCCCTAAAAGCTCTCTGGGGAGAAACTAAAGTGGGATCTTTAGATCTGCTTTTGGCATCAATATCCAGACAAGTAGATAATTGTGGACAATGTTTTCTTGGTTGTTTTCTTGAATCACATGCTCTATGCATGATTTATTTGTTTTTGCTTTAATATTTTGGGTTCGGGATTAATAATGAAGAATTTTTTTTTTCATTGAAACAAATATGATCGTTGGAATGGGATTCATGTCTTTAGTAATGTAGATTTGATTTCTTTAAAAAAAAAAGAAAAAAAATATGTGCAGGCATCGCAGTGCTGCCCAAGCAGCGTCTAATGCCTGGTAGATGACTGGTTTGCCAACAGACTGGGAAGACTGGCGGGCTAGGCCTATTGGTGGGCTGGGTGTACTGGCGGACTACTAGCGGGCCAGTCCACTGGGTTGGGCCCATTATCATAAAAAATAACAAATAAATAAATAAAGAGGATTTAGCATATTAATTGTAATTAAGTAGGATGTAGCATATTATTTATAGAGGGTTTAGGATATTGTTTAATAATTAAAGGTGATATGAACATACTAATTAATTTTTAATTAGGTGATGTTAGAAAGTTAGTTAGGATTGTTTATAAATTAATTGGAGGTTTAATCACTTATGAATAATATTTTATTTAGATTGATTGGGAATTATCTAAGATGTAATTGGAGGTGAGTGAATCTCAATTTGGAAGTAATTTGAAATTTTAATTTGGGTTTTAAGTTGAGTTTAAGTTTTGAATTTGAATTAGGAATTTGGACCTTTTGTTTTATCTAAAATAATAAGGTGTATTTATACAAAACAATGATATTTAAGGAATTAATTAGTCCCTTCCCATTTTGATCATAATTTGATTTAAGTTTGATTTAGAATTTGAATATCTTTTACCCAATTTGTAACACACACTAATTGTGCATAATTGGATTAGATGGATTGCTGCCTTTTTAGAAAATTGGTTGAATGTTCACATGAGAATTAGACTGAGTTTAGGATGGGAATGTGAGGTTCGGGATGCACCACATGATAGACACTGATAGTAGGATATTGGCATCGTAGACTCACATTTCCATTGTGTATCGGTAGATGTATGTATTTGTAAATATATATATTTATATATATGTATATATGACCGACTGAAATTCGAAGGTGGACGTAAGCCATCAGGTTAGCGTGTATTGTGGAATATGGTACATAGCTATGCCATTTGTTATATCTGGTGGAAATACTCGTTTTTGTTTATTTGTCTACGGGATTACCGGTTTTTGTTTATCTATCTGCTGGAATACCCGTTTTTGTATATTATATTTGCGGTAGTACCCATTTTGGTATATTGTATCTGCGGGGACACCCGTTTCTATGCATTCATGTCATGGGATTTGCATTTAGTATGTTTTGGGGCAGATTGTAATATGTGCTTTAAATTAATTGATTAACTCCATTGCTTGCAGTTTACCCTCTTTTCAGATTACGTCAATCTAACCCACTACTTTTGGTGTTTAGGTTCCATTACCAGTGCCAAACCTGAGGGTTAGGCGACGCAGGAGATTCTGCTAGATGGTAGAATTATTGAGTGGAACACCAATGACATCGACTGAGGTGTCTTAGAGTGGATGCAGAGATTGAAATTTTAGATTATGTAATAAAGCCATGTTTGGGCCATTAGTTTATTCATTAAATTTATTTGTCTGGGAATTTCACTTTAATTACTAGAAGCACTTGACTTTAACTTTATTGTTATTGAGATTTGTTCTTTAGTTGACATATGGTATTCATCTGCGATGATTATGGATTTCAGTTCCGCTTGTGATTATGGTTGCTTGATCACCAAGCATAGCCTCGCGAAGAATTTCGATCCACCCGAAATTAGGGCGTGTATCTTTTTTGTAAGAACAGTTTTAATTAGCCCCAACTCTCATACCCTTAGAACCAGGTTTGGATTCGGCCTAGTTTTGGGGCATGACACAACGCTTACATTTAACAACACGACACCATCACCATTCTCACCATCTCTAGTCCCCCGTGTAAACATAGCCCTTCACAAGATGTCCCTGCACCTCCACACCAGCCCATCACTAACACCACTACACCCACCTCTATCACCACCACTGCACCACACTTTACCCACCTCCACTTCACAAGCGATCACCTCCCACTGCCTTTGTACTTCACCTTCATCACCACACAACTCACCACCTCTACACTACCACAACCCAACATCGCTGCACTTACCATCGGCTACTTTCACACTGTGCAGCCCACTACTCTGCACACATCACTATTTTTCTCTGTAACAAAGCCTTATACCATCACCATCACCATCTCACTTCTCATCACTGCCATTCACTTCATACCTCATGATAGCCTCTGTTATCACCACCACAGCACTGCAACCCACCTATCACAAATTTCACAACCATCGCAGCCACCTGCAACGAGATCCACACACTCCTATATACATCATCACTACACCAGAGAGCCCTCACCCACTGAACGTCTCTTCTCACTCTTTTCTCAACTACGCCACATAGCCCATTCCAACTTATCTATACCCACTCTCACAAAAGGCAAAACAAACAAAGGAAAAAATGAAAAGAGAGAGAGAGAGAGAGAGAGAGAACAAAAATCAAAACCCACTCAGGCCCAGATCAGCCTAAAACCTGAATTGCTTCATTGACCTTTCGATGTGAGTCAAGGTTCACTTCAACACCAGATCACAAAGTCCGTCACTCTTTTGTTCGTTTTAATTTGTGACTTCCCACGTGTGGATGTTTGGATCTTTGCTCCTATGATAAAAATTGCCAATGCATGCTTCCTAGCCATTAGTATTTGCATTTAGTTTAACTATCTCTTAAATTGATTTTCTTATTTTGCGCTTAATTTAATTGCAGATTAGTGTCATTCACAGGACATGCCCATGCATCTCTTTTTTTTTTTTAACCTTTTGTATTCATCTCTTTCACACACCACGATCATCCTTAGAAATTAATCGCACAACAACAAATATATATATACAAAAATATATATAAAATCATAAAAAATCGTTTCTTTCCTTGTCATTTAAAAAAAAGAAAAATAGAAAAGACAAAAAACAAATTAAAAGATATTCAAGAAAATCCCCAAAAATAATAACAATTGGAAAACTTGATTAATTGGATCACACTTTTAAGTGAAACTTAAATTCAAAATCAATTTAACAATCAAAAATCTAATTAATCTAAGTAGATCCTAAATTTAGAATAGTAGGTTAGGCCCCATCACCTCTCTTTTGTTCTTTTGGGGGATCGGGAGAGTGGATGTGGGCGGTTTAAGACCTTAGAATAGGATAGGAATCCAATGATTAATAAAGCATGATTTAATTAGGTTAAATTCAAGTAGAAATCTCTTAATTAGGCCCTTCTAGCCCCAATTATCAAAAATCCAAAAAAACTATAAAACAAACAAATCACCCCAAAAATATTTTTTTTCTCTTTCCTTCCACCGCCTATGCCGAATATTTTTATGTGCTAAAATGATAAAAAAAAAGAAATAAAGGCCAATTCAAAGATTAATTTAATGATAATGATAAGACTAATGTGTGATCTCAATCTCCCCTTTCCAATTAATCAAACAATTGACCCGAATGTTGTCGACCCTCAATTTACTCAAATGTGGTCACTTTCAATCTAATCAGCCCATTAGCCACAATTTCCTTTTTTTCTTTTTTTAAATTGAAATCACACATGACACCTTATTTGTATCATTACTTTTATTTTAAAATTGGCATTTAAACCTTTTTTTTTTTTTGCCAAGGGATTTGAAGGGGTACCCAGGAATGGACCGAGATCCTCTTCTAAAATATTTGGCACCTCCCTCCTTTTTTTTTAATTTTATTTTCATTTATTTTATTCTACTTGGATTTGATTTTAATTACTCATTTATTATAAATACGAATTATCTCCCTATATGGACCTAACAATGAAACCCATATTGTGACCCATACTTTGACAAGACCAAAATTAAGTGAAAGGACAACCATCATGTGTTGCCGGCAGCACATTAGACAAAAGGGAACCCACCTTATTTTCTCCCGTTATTTCTTTGACAGTAGTCAAAGAACAGGGTCATGGTCGTTACTAGGACTGGTGATCATGATCCGTCAATTTTGAGGGTAGTTGGAATCCTCAATTTCTATGCACAAATAGAAAATATCATATATAGATGAATGGTCATCTCCATCCCCAAAGGGATCAAAATTCACATCTGACAGTTTGTCCAATTTTAGACAATAAATTTTTTTTTAAGTATTTGTCCTTTTTGTTATTTTTGTAACTTTTTAGGAAAATTTTTAAATTTTTTGGACCTTAATTTTGGTTTTGGGAATTTTTGCCGGTATTTATTTTTCATCTTAGAAAAGAAAGTTTTCAAAAAAAATTGAAGCAATTTAAGATATATAGAAATCTAGAATTTTTAATATTTTTGGAAGGAAGTAAAAAGAAAATTTGCATTTTCTAAAGGAGAAACCTATTAAAAAAGTACCAAAACTTGCTTTCCACATACACACACGTATACATTTTTTCGACATTTTGGATAGGAAGCTTTAATGCTATTTTTTGAATTTTTCAGGAAAATGCAATGTGAACTTAAGATTTAGTTTGTGGAATATTTTTATTTCCTGGTTCATTTTTGGTGAATTGTATATACTAGAACCAACATGAATTAATTTGAGCGAAATGAGAAATGTTACTTAGTGTTTACTTTCGATTTGAAAAAAAGAAAAAAAGCAGTTTGAGACTAGTTTGGGTTTGTAACCTTTTTAACTCGAGTTAGTAAGCCCGGAGGGATATTTTTTTATCTAGTGCCTTAAAGCCATCTGGTTTGAGAGTCATTCGCCTAACACTCGTTACATGGGTTAATTAGAAAACTTAAGGGACATAAACATTGCATAGTCATAAAAGGATGATCTGTTAAAAAAAAAGATGAATTATGATGAATTATGACCCAACGACTGTCCACAAAAATTTTCAAGGGATATGTTTGGAAATGCATAAGAACTAAGTTTGCTCCTTAGATCCTAACTTTTGCTATATCATATGAACTTGGAAATTTCTACATTGGAAAAAGTAAGTAAGTGAAAAGTATCTGCAAGAGTTTGCAAGGGAGTATGCAGGGAAGAACAAAGACTAAATTTGTTCTTTAGATTCTAACTTTTCTTATTTCATATAAACTCGGGAACCCTTGAGAAGGAAAAAGACTGATAAAAAAGAGGCCAATCAAAGTAAATAGTACAGTGGCAACCATCTTGGTAGCTTTAGGAGGAAATTTCTTTTTGCTAAATTTCAGGGGATCGAAGGAAAATTTCCGTTTTTGCAACATTATCCTAGAGTATTTGAAATAAGTTTTTGATGTCTACATTTTCCACTATTCACACAAGTTGGTTTGGATTTGAGAAAGTTTTCGAAAATAGAACTACAGACTGGACTTTGAAAAGTCTGAAAGTTTGATTATTCCAGATTTTGAAAATATCTAATATCAGTGAATTTTCTTTTGGGAAATTTCTTTACTTTTGTTTACTTTTTTTTTTTAAAAAAAGAATTTTGTGGGTATATTCACTACAAACCCTCACAAAGAACAACTCGTCCACTAGGGGAAACCTAGGAGTTTAAGGGCTAACTGTATATGCTCAATGCAGTCGAGAGTGCCAGCGAAAGTGGCGTTGCATTTATGTTTAATTTTATTGCATTGCGTTAGTTGTAGGATAATGTAGGTCAGAATGAAAGCCTCATATTTTTATTCGTAGTTTTTGCTAGAGACTAGTAAAATGCTAGTTGGGGGGGGGGGGGGGGGGGGGGGGTATGATAAGTCTTTAAAAATGTATATTTTTATATAAATTTTGGACTATTTTAAGGACTTATTAATTTGAAAGAGCTTTAATTAGTGTGATATAGTGGTTTTTTGCATTCTAAATTCATTTTAGTTTTTTTTTTTTTGCATAATTTGCTTAAAAATCACACTTTTTGCTTACATTCATTAAACCTGCCATTTTTAGAAATCTATGTTTGGAAATTTTCATGAAAATTACTTTTCTCATGAAAAAAAAATTAAATTTTCATCATCATTAATTCATTCACATAAAATCATAAAAAATGGTGTGTATTTTTATTGTTATTTCATGAGAGATGGGCCCGCATTTATGTATTTATGATCTTAGGGTTAAAATTTTCTTTTCACATGAATTTACATTTGTTTTGCAAAGAATTGACGACATAAGTCCCATTTCAAGAATTGAAGCAAGGAATTTATTTTCAAAATAAAGGAGAAAAGAATTGAAAAAGGAAAGAAATTGGAAGAAAAATGCAAAATTGGCTTCATGGTCCCACACACATTCACATGTGTGACAACACACCAATGGGACATCCAAAAAGGGGTCCACCATCTTTTACTACATCATCCAAATTATCTTTTTGATAATTTAAAGATAATTTCAAAAGATCTCAAGATATTTCATGGAAAGAAAGCCACACATGAGATCTTCTTTGAAAAGGAGTAAAAGAAAAGAAAAACTATAAATAGGGCACCCTTGTGTTGTTTAAGGCACGGAAGAATTGCCCACCTCCAACCTCTAGATCTCTACATCCATTTCTTCCTCTCTTGTCTCTAAGTCTCAAATCATCAAGGAGGTTTAGCCCTAAAGCCACACCACCAACCTTGAAGTGTTCAACTAGAAGGAGGAATTCTCATCCATCCTAGTATGTAATTGTTTGCTTTTAATTTTTAATTTTTTGTAAAACAATTTCATGCTAGTAATAAAGTTTGTTTCTTTTCAATTTTTCTTGTCTTTGATATTGTGGCATTCTTTATATTAGTCTTGTGAACCATTGTAATTGGGTTCATTTTCATTCTTATTTAAATATTGGGATAGAATTGGAATCACAACTATTAACCCATCTTAGAAACCTTTTTAATATACTTTGTTTCTTCAGATACATTGTATGTTTGGAGAGAATGCAAGATGGAGTTAAAGAGGTTTGAGTGAAGAAAGATTAGAGGAAAACACTGAAATTTATTTTACATTGAATGGAAATTTGTTATTCTCACTTGGATTAACACCTAAGATAAAGAATAAAGCCCCAGGATAACACTTCTATTTATTTTTTTTTTTTTTTTTGAGCCCAAGTTGAGATAAGGAATTAAAAGAACAACATACTGCCTTTGAATTCCTGCTTTACCACCTTTGACTTCCTATTGTTACCACCTTTAATTTCAGTTGTTATCACCTTTAATTTCAGCATTCTACCACCTTTGAGTTTCCATTTACCACCTTTAATTTACTCCAACTTAGTTTTAATTACTGCACTTTTATTTTTCTCATCATGTTCTTATTGTTTTTTATTTTATGCATAGTTTGATGGTTGGATTGGAGTTCATTGCATGTATTTTTATATCCTATGATTTTGTGCATATTTAAGTTGTTGGAAATTAATCTTTTAAATCTAAATCTAATGATAAAATTCGAATTTAATACAAAAACAGCTTAACTCAACAGTTTCAGTAAAATATAGAAATAGTTTTTGGCAAAAAGTTCTTAGAGAGTAGCAAAGTCGAATCATAATATTTTTCTTTGAAACTTGGTAAAATTAAAGGTTAGGATATAGTCTTTCATGTCCGAGAATTTCATACTAAAATAATTCAGGTCAGTTTGTCAACCAGAGGCTTAAACTTTACCAATCAGTCAACTCATATCAGAATTTCTATACAGAATTTTGTAAAGTTGTCATGTTCATGCATTCATAACTTTTTCATTTTAGATCCTTTTTTACTTCTGCTTTTTTTGTTAGTTTCTCACATTAGTATAGTTTGAATTCGAACCATTAAACTTCAATTTAGAAATCATTAAATTTGAAAAAACCATGCATAAGATTTGTATCAACATATTAGTTCTCTATACTTAGAATTTTTCAGCATCTCATGCCATGCATTACATTACTAATTTTACTAACTTTCTAATTTAATTTTGTTTCTATGTTTTTTTATTATTTTAGATAATTTCCAGAATTAAAGATCTTTCTAAACTTACTTTAGTTGAGGATTTTAAAAATTAGAAAATTATTTAAAAAGTTTGGAAATTCTAACTTTAGGATTATAATTTTAGAAAGTAGGTTTGTTTTCTAATTTTTTTATTTTTTGCTTTGTTATTAACTTTTCTTGATTGGTTGTTACTAATTTTGGTTTGTTTCTAACTTAGTTTAGTTTCTAATTTAGTTCTTAGTTTTATTTTTAGCAACTTTCTACTTTTGAAAGTCCTAATGTGTGTTTTATTTTACAGTAACTTTAGTTTTGTTTTAGGAAGTTTTAGATTTAGGTTTTTAGTTTTAGGAAAGTTTCTTTTTATTTGGTTGTAATTAATTTAATTTTAGCAAGTAGAATGGTTGTATTTGTTAGTTTCAAATTAGGCTAGTTTTAGATATTTATTTAGGGCAAGTAAAAGTTAAAAAGGAACCTTGAAACACATTGCTTCGTGAGGATCAACTTGGTCTCACAAGTTTATTACTACACCACAGCTCTGCACTTGGAGTTGCCGAACAAGTAGTCTTCAAAGGATCGAAGAAGGGTCTCGGCACTAGATTGGTTTAAGCGCTCAAAGCAGAACAGTTGATCCACAGCGGTTGCGAGGGATTCATTGACTTAATCTCCGAGAAGTAGCCCCCGAAGGTTGAAGAAATTCCAGTCGTTTGTGAGTTTCCATATGTGTTTCTAGACGAGGTGCAAGGATTGCATCCAGAGAAGTTGATTTCTCCATCGAGCATGTCCCCAGTAACAGCTCCAATTTCTAGGGCCCCATATAGAATGGCACCCATAAAGCTTCAAGCGCTAAAATTCAGTTGCAAGAGTTGTTGGATAAGAGTTTTGTTTGCCTTAGTGTTTCAGCATGGGGAGCTCTTGTCTTGCGCGTCAGGATGAAAGATGGCGCCCTTAGGATGTATGTTGATTATAGGCAGTTGAACCAGGTGACTATTAAAAATAGATATCCACTACCTCCCATTGATGAATTATTCAATCAACTTCAGATGCAGCCTATTTCTTTAAGATTGATCTCAGACTAGGCTATCATCAGTTGAGGATCAAGAATCAGCATATACCTAAGATAGCCATCAGGACCAGATATGGGCACTATGAGTTTCTTGTCATGCCATTTGGATTGACTAATGCCCTAGCTGTGTTTATGGCTCTGACAAAAAGAATCTTCTCACCCTTCCTTGATTTGTCTCTGGTAGTTTTTATCAATGACATACTAGTGTACTCCAAGTTAGTCAAGGAGCATTCTAAGCAGTTGAGAACTGCACTCCAACTTTTGAGGAAAAACTAGTTATATGCTAAATTGGAAAAAAAAATGTGAATTCTAGTTAGAGCAAGTAACCTTTTGGGGACATATTATATCTATCAATGGATTGGTAGTTGACCCAGCTAAGATTAAGGCTATCACTAGTTGATAGAGTCCAAGATCGATAATTAAAATTTGGAGCTTTCTTGGTTTTGCAGGATACTATCACAGATTTGTTAAAAAATTTTTGAAGAATTCAGCACCGTTGAAAAGTTGACCTAGAAGAATGTGCTCTATTAGTGGACTAATGAGTGTGAATAAAGCTTTCAATTGCTAAAAGAGAAGTTAACCTTAGCCCCAATTTCAGTTTTGGTGGATTTGTGATTTATTCATATGCTTCTAGAGTGGGTTTGGGATGTGTTTTGATTCAGAATGGGAAGGTGATTACCTATGGATCCCGACAATTGAAAGAGCATGAGAAGAACTATGCCACCCATGATTTAGAGTTAGTAGTTGTTGTTTATGTCCTAAAGATGTGGAGACATTATCTATTTGGACAGTGATTCAAGGTTCACTTAGATCATAGGAGTCTACAATATCTTTTCTCTCAATAGGATTTAAATCTCAGAAAGCATCAATGGCTTAAGCTAATTAAAGACTATGATTTTCCAATCAAATATTTTCGGGCAAGGCAAATCTAATGGAAAATGCTCTCAGTAGGAAATCTGTGGTTCTTATACTGTTGTGAGGAGAAAGGTCCATTCTTGAAGAATTCAGAGATCTGGATGTGGACATTGAGTTTGTTAGTGATCAAGTTATGTTTGCAGCCATGTCTGTCTTTGAGCCAAATTTGATCCAACAAATTAAGGACAGACAGTTTCACAACCCAAAAATGATCAAAGTCAAAGATCATATTGCAAAGAGACCAAATTTCATGCTTATTTTTGGCATATTGTATTTTAGGAGTCAATTGCGTGTATCGTCTATTGCAAAACTCAAAGATTTATCAAGTCCAAGGCACACCATACCAAATATTCTATGCACCCCGAGACTACTAAACTATATCAAAATCTTAAAGGCGGGTTTTAGTGGAACAATATGAAGAGTAAAATAGCAGGCTTTGTGTCTAAATGTCTCACCTGCCAGCATATTAAGAGAGAGCATAAGAAACTTCCAAGTTTGTTACCTGCATTGGAGTTACAGAAATGGAAATGGGAACATATTACCATGGATTTCTTATCTAGATTGCCTTCGATTAGCAAGCAACATGATTCAATTTGGGTGATTGGTGATTGTTTAACTAAATCAGCCCATTTTATTCCTTTCAAGAAAGGCATGAAGATCAGTGACATGGAAAAGATCTTCGTCTGAGAGATCATTAGACTTCATGGCACCTCAGTTTCAATTGTGTCAGATTGAGATACCAGATATGTCTTGTAGTTTTAGCAGGTGTTTCAAAAATCGATGAGAACTAGACTCAACTTCAATATAGCTTATCACCCTTAAACTGGTGGCCAATCAAGGCATACCATTCAGACACTAGAGGACATGCTTTGTCCTTGTATTCTTGACTTCAAAAGAGAATGGGATCATGACCTAGCATTGTGCAAGCTCACCTGTAACAATAGATATCACGCTAGCCTCAGAATGGCTCCATTTGAGGCATTGTATGGTCACAGATGTCGAACTCTAGTTTGTTGGGAAGAAGTTAGAGTTAGAAGCTTTCATGGTCCTTCGCTCATCACAGATATAGTGCAGAAAGTTCAAAAGATTCAAGACAAACTGAGAATTGCTCATTCGCACCAAAAAAGCTATGATGACAATATCATAGAAATCTCTAGTTCCAAGTTGGAGACATGGTGTTTCTGAAGGTTTCTCCAATGAAGGGTACCATTCGATTCAGATGGAAAGGCAAGTTGGCTCCTAGGCATGTGGAACCATTTAAGATTCAAAGCAGGATCAGTGATCGAGTCTACAAGTCGATCATTATACCTTTTTTCATAAGTGTGGATGATGTGCTTCATGTATCTATGCTTCGAAAGTACGTTCAAGATCCATTGCTAATCGCACTCAAAATGTGATGTGAAATGCAATGGATTCAAGTCTAATATTCACACACTTCAAACGTTAAGAAGAATGGGAAACAACTATAGCTCATCATTATTTTTCCTTTGTTTACATGGGTTTAAATGCTCTAACTGTGGGGATATAGGTTGTTTACAAGTTTTGAAAAATTATAACTGCTCCCTCTAATCTTAGAGGTGATCCAAACTTGAAAATTGTAAGAAAATACATAAAAATGGAAAAAATGAAAAAAAAAAGGGAGACAGTGGAGTGGTGACCATGGCCCATAGTCACTGGCTTGGCCATGGCCACTGGCAAACAGTGGCCGAAAAGGCCACTGTTTGCTCCTTTTTTTCTCTATGTTTCGCTTCTATGATGCCTTTAGATTGCTAGAGGTTGTTTTCTTTGATTTTTGGAGTGTTAAATGACCACCAAGAGTGCTTAATTTGGCTGTGGAATTTACTAAAACCTTTGATAATCATCACCTTTTAGTTATGGACTATTTTTGTACAAAACCGAAAATGGTGCTTATATAAGAAAAAATGGAGCCAAAGTTATGCCATTCTAAAGCTATAATTTTCAAAGAATAGAATAAAACCTAAAAAAGCTTGTTCACAACTTTCGGGATGTCCCATAACCCCTCATAAGTGAGAAAATCAAAGGAAGAAGACTTCATCCTTATGGCCCTTGCATTTGTCTTCTCTAAGTGAGATGCATGTTTCTTCTCCTTCTCTAAACTGTTTCTTACCTTTAGTTAGTAAGAAGGAGAAGAAAAAGTAGACTTTGAATGCTTGAAGTTCCTTGGGAGCCTTGCATATGCTTGAAACCATGATTGTAAATTGTTGAAATTGATTGGAACTTGTTTTAATTGTTTGGAACTTGTTTCAAACCCTTCCCAAGTATGAAAACCATTTTTTATGGACTCCAAAGGTGGTTTGGGGAGCTATGAGAAGTTGGAGTTTGAAATAAAGTATAGAGAACTGCTTCACAAGTGTCAATGACCGCAGCCGCGACCACTAACAGACCCTATTTCAAGTTTTTTGCATGTGACCTATTTTCGTCTGTTTGGGGTCCAAACGATGTCCGGTCTTCCAAAACTTGGAGGGATTCTTTTTGACACTATTTGAGTCTGTCATAGAAATTTTAGCCCATTTTGATATTCTGAAGTTGGTCAATCCTCCTATTAACTTTTCATGAAAATAAGCTCTTATTTCAACTATTTGAAGCCCAAATGACCTTGGTTTGGTTTGAAACTTAGAGGGACTGATGCCAGGGGCATCTTAAAGTGTCCATCCAAATTTCATATAATTTAGATTTGTGAAAGTAGGATTTCGAATAGTGACCCACTTGTTGCATGTTCTAAGTCGATATTTACCTTACAATGTAGGCAATTAGCTTGTTTTCTACCCGAATAGCCTTCAGTTGACATGAAACTTTGGGGAATTGGATTTTAGATATATTGTGAGTCTTTGATCCAAATTTCATCACCTTTGGCCCCCTAGAAGTAGGACTTTGGTCAGTGACCCTCATGACTCAGAAGTCACGAACTCCTAATTGACATGTCATTAATGTAGGCTCAAACGAAGTTGTTTTGACTTGAAAATTTGCAGAATCTCTTTTGAGCATGATTGAAGCTTTCTGTCTACATTTAATCAATTTTGGTCACCTAAAGGTAGGACTTTGGTCAATGACCCCATGCCTTGCGGGTCACTAACCCAAAGTTGACACGTTTGTAGAATTTAGGTCAAATGATGTCCATTTGACCTAAAATTTTACAGAGCCTCCCTTAAGCATAATTTGAGCTTCTTCCAGGAGTTTTAACTAATTTGATCTTCATGAGGCACACTTTACATAGTGACCCCATAGAGCTTAGTAAACAATTATTCGAACCGAGTTTGGGCCCAAATGATGTTCAAATGATCTGAAAATTTGAAGGATAGTATTTGAATGTATTTGAAGGCATTACAATAAGTTTTAATTTGTTTCAACATGTACAAGTGTCAATTTCCACAGCGACCCTCAAGGAGCTGATAGACTGTCACTGAAACTTAATTTGAGCTGAAATAGAGTCCAAATACTTTGAAATTTTGAAGCATCATTCCCTAGCATGTTTTAGATTTGTCATATGATTTTCAATCACTTTGGTGACCCAGAAACTTGATGTGTTCAATGACCCCTAGACTTTGAGCCAATGAACCTTGAATTTGAAATTTGGTGAGTCGAGTGACCAAATAAAGTTCAATAACTCTGAAATTTGAACCGCTGCACTCTGAACTTATCTAAAGTTTTTTAAGTGGATTGCATCAGCTCTGAACATTTGGATGCAGTACTTGACTTGGCATTCCATAATCCTAGGGTTTATGTGCCCTTAGTTTGGAATTTGCTTGCAATGTCGTCACTGCAACATTTGCAATTTTTTATTTGTCAACAAGTGTCCCCTCGAAGTGCAATGATTATAGTGTTACAATCATTGTGCTTCAAAATAGCCAATTTGTAATTTTTTATGGGTCAACAAGTGCCCCCTCAAGGTGCAACAATTATAGTGTTATAATCATTGTGCTTTGAAATAGCCAATTCGTGGGAATGATGAATGGCTTAACAAAAATTCAATTTTGTCAAGGTAGGTTGGAAGCCCAAACTTGGGATTTTGAAATTTTTGATAAAAACCATGAAGGGTTTAAGATGGAATTTGATAAAAACGTAAGAAATCTAAATTTCTTTGCCCTATTTTCATAGATATTGAAAGTAGCATCTCTGTAGAGACTATAAGGAATACCCACAGAAAGCAATCCCTGAGGTATTTGAAAATTCAGCAATTTATGAGCTTTTTTTTTTTTTTTGGATTTTGGATTTTGGTGATGGATTTGATTTTCCTTTAACCTATTTGCCACAAATATCCAGAGTGGCATCTTTATGTGGATTGTGGGGAAGACCCACAAAAAGAATCCCTGAGGTTTCTTAAGAAAATCGAAGGTTTAGTTGAAAATGAATTTGGGTTTGGATTTTCATAGAGTTTTAGCTCATTTTCAAAAAATCAAAGTTGAGGTTTTGACTTAATCTGACATGAGTTTTGAAAAAGAACGGCTTGTGTGGGTTTGTATCCAAAACAAGTTGAGAAGATGGGTTAAAATCAATCTTAACACAAAATAAATTTGAAATTTGGGCTATTTTTGGAAAGAAACCCACTTTTTTATAATAATTACCCCAAAATAGGTTCATTTTATTGTAGAAAAACGCTTTTCTTTTACCCAAAGTGGGCCCACCATGCTATAGGAATGTGAAAAATTAGATTTGAAATAATAGTAGTTGGGTCCCATTGCTAAAATTGCAGTGACCATAAAGGGTGGAATGGTGTGGCAGTAACTGTGGGAATTGGGCCAAGACACAGACCCCACCATTTTACCAAGGTTATCTATGTGGGAAAGAGAGTGAATTCATCAGTGGATATAAGCTTGAGAAGAAGATCAGTTTTTGTGAGCAAGAGAACCTGGGCCACCAAGCCGTGCGTCCTTTATTATATCAAGGCTGCAATGAGCAAGAGGAAAGGAAATAGTAATTGTGGGCTTTGAGAGGACATTTCTCCAAACAGTGGGCTCCGCCACTTCATCTGAGCCATGTCCGTGGGAAAGATGGCTAGCAGCAGCCAAGAAGAAAATCCAATTTTTGAATTAGCCACCAACTATGGACCCTGTCACGCCCCCAAAACTGGGCTGGATCCAAATCCGGTTCCAGGGGTGTGAGAATTGGGACCAATTAAAATTTTCCTAAACATAAACAGCACGGGCCCCAATTCCGGGTGAATCGAAGTCCTTCGTGAGGCTATGCTTGGTGATCAAGCAACCATAATCACACGCGGAACTAAAATCCATGCTCATCGCAAACGGATATTACATCACCACAAGATAATCAATCTCATTAATAATAAAACCAGAGTCAAGTGCTTCGAAGCATCACAATTAGAGTTAAAATTTCAAAACAACCGAACTTAAATTAATAACTAATGGCCCAGACATGGCCTCATTACATAATCCTAAGTTCTCGAACTCAGCACCGCACTAGGACACCTCAGATGATGCCATCGGTGCTCCACTCAACAACTCCGCCATTTGGCGGAATTTCCTGCGTCGCCTGACCCTTTGGTTCGGCACCGGCAATGGAACCTAGGCACCCAAAAGTAGTGGGTCAGATTGACATAATCTGGCAAGAGGGTAAGCTGCAACAATGGATTAATCAACTGAATTAAATGATATATTTATTATGAACCAAAATAAATCAGATGCAAACCCCAATGGCATGAATGCACAGAAACGGGTATCCCCGCAGAAAAATATGCAGAAACGGGTAATCCCACATACAAATAACAGAAACGAGTAATCCCGCAGATAATAACAGAAACGGGTGTTCCCGCAGATAATAACAGAAATGGGTAATCCCACAGATAATAACAGAAGGCACAGCTGTATACTATTATCCACAGTATACGCTGATCCGATGGCGTACGTCCACCTCCGAACTGCAGTCGGTCAAATACAAATATACAAATATACTTATTTACAAATAAATACGTATATCGATGTAGAATGAACCATGATATGAAACCCTCAATCCCAACATTCAATCCAATATCATTTTGAGTATTTAGAGTACTTAAATTTGAAAGTGTATTATGAACATGTGTCAATTCAAATTCTTGTGGGTAAGCACTAATCCACCAATGGTCAAGTTAGATAAATATGCACATGAGAACTAACTCTCTATCACAATGGAAATATGAGTCCACTATGCCGATATACTACTTTTGGTGCCTATCATGTGGTGCATCCCGAACCTCACATTCCCATTCTGCATTTAGTCTAATCTCATGTGAACATTCAACTAACATTCCTAAAAGACATAATTCATCTAATCCAATTATATATAATTAATGTGTTTTACAAATTAGGTAAAAGATGTTCAATTTCTGAATCCAAAGTTAAATCAATTCACGATAAAAAAGGGGGAAGAAAATAATTAATTCCTTAATATCATTGTTGTGAACAAATACATATTATCATTTTATACAAAACAAAAGGTACAAATTTCGGATCCCAATTTGAAATCTAACTCAATTAAGAATCCAATTTAAAATTATAAATACATTCTATTTATGGTTTAATCGCTACCAAATACCTTTTTAGTTTATTTCAATCAACCTAAATGAACATTAATCAAAATTTCATAATTCTCAATTAAATTTATAAATAATCCAAGATACATTTCTAATAACCTCAAATTAAAATTAATTTAATAAAACCTAATCTCCATTAAAATACTAAACCATTAATCAAAACATAACCTTTTAATTCTTTATAAGAATATCCTAGCCTAATTATTTATTTAGTAATATTGTGTATAAATATATATATTTAATAATATATTTTTTTTTTAAAAGAAAAAGGGCTGAGGGGCCAAGACCCGCACCCGGGCCCAGACCAGCCAGGCCGGGCCCAGACTAGCCAGGCCGGGCCCAGCCAGCCAGGCCAGCCCAACCCGCCTGGCCTGCTGCCCAGCGGCACCTGCTGCCTGGGCGGCAGCTCCACTGAATATATTTTTTTTTTTATTTTTAAACAAACATCAATCTCCCTTATAATTTTGGAAGAAAATCAAATCACACTATTACCCTCTAAAAGCCATTAACCCAACAAGAAAAAGTCATGCACAAAGTGTGTAAATCAACAAGTAACTAAAATATATTGCAAAAAAACCCATTGTTTCAACTATCCACTTGCCTGGATCTTGAAGCCAAAACAGATTTGAAGATCAAAGCTTGGAGAATCCCACCTTGGTTTTCCCTTAGAGAGCTTCTAGGTTTTGTTTGAAGAAAAAAGGAAGAGGGTTAGAGAATGGGGAAAAACCCTAAGAGTAGAGTTTATATAAGAGAGGGGGTTTTTCTAAATTACAAGGAAGGGCCCCCTGCTTTCTAGTGGGTTTTAAGAAATTTCAAAAAGAGTCCTCTGGCCCAAAAAGGGTCCATTAACTCAGGCCCACTTGTGTTAAAGCAATCTATCTGACCCTCTTAACCCAACTCAAACCCGACAAACGATGTGACCCAATATAAAAAAATTCGGGACATGACATCTCACCCCCCTTAAAGGACATTTGGTCCTCCAAATGACTAACATACCTCTGGAAGAAGGTGCGGATACTGACGTTGCACTTCGTCTCTAAGCTCCCACGTTGCTTCCTCTGGGCGATGATGACTCCATTGAACCTTCACCCAGTGGATGACACGGTTTCTCAACACTTGCTCCTTGGTATCGACAATCCCCACTGGTTGTTCAGTGTAAGTTGTATCATCCTGCACTTGCAATGGCTCATATTGCAGCACGTGTGAAGGGTCTGCTACATATTTCCTCAACATAGAAACATGGAAGACGTTATGAACACCCGACAACTCTGGTGGCAGTGCTAACCGATAAGCCACGTCATTAATCTTGCTGATAATCTAGAACGGTCCCACATATCTTCGGGAAAGCTTCCCTTTTTGCCCAAACCGCAATGTACCACGCGTTGGTGATACCTTCAAAAATACATGGTCACCAACCTTAAACTTCAACTCTCTTCTCCTTTTATCAGCATAACTCTTTTGACGACTGCGGGCAACCTTCAACCTTTCCCGAATCTGTCTTATCTTGTCACTGGACTCTCCAACCACAGACGGTCTATGAAAACCACGAGCTCCAAAATTCGACCAACATATAGGGGTTCGACATCTCCTTCCGTACAAAGCTTCGAAAGGCGCCATGCCAATGCTAGAGTGGTAACTGTTGTTGTACGCGAATTCACATAGAGCCAAACTTTCATCCCAACTAATCTTGAAATCCAAGATACATGCCCTTAGCATATCCTCCAATGTTTGGTTTGTTCGCTCTATTTGTCCGTCTGTTTGGGGATGATAGGTTGTACTAAAACTCAGTTTGGTTCCTAAGGCTTCCTGCAGTGATACCCAAAACCAAGATATAAACTTACTATCCCGATCGGAGACAATAAAAACCGGTGCTCCATGCAATCTTACCACTTCCTTAATATACAAATCTGCCATTTTCTCCATTCCTTGACTAGTCTTGAATGGTACAAAGTGGGCTGACTTAGTTAAACGGTCCACTATCACCCAAATAGCATCAAATCCCTTTCTAGTATGAGCCAATCTAGACACGAAGTCCATAGTAACGTGCTCCCACTTCCACTGAGGAATCTCCAACTGATGCAAAAGAACCGGGGGTCTCCTATAATCTGCTTTAATCTGCAGGCAGACCAAACATTTTCAAACAAATTCTGCAATATCCTTTTTCATATTCTTCCACCAATAGTGACCCTTCAGATCGTGATACATCTTGGTACTGCCGGGATGAATAGTATACTGAGTATAGTGTGCCTCGACCATGATTTCATCCTTCAATTATGGAAAATCGGGCACACAAATTCTTCCTTTATAATATAAAATATTATCTTCCAACTTAAAATCGGGCCTCTCCTCCATGTGATCTTTGATTCTTGTAATCTCGGGGTCAAGTAGCTGGTCTTCTCTAATCCTTGGGAGTAATTCGGGTTCCTACGAGAATATACTAGCTAATACTGCTTGCTCACTGACAGGCTGAAAGTAAACATCCATATCTTCCAAACATCGAATCCAGAAGTATTCTGCAATTAATCCTCCAGTGAACCCTGCTTTTCTACTTAGAGCATCTGCCACCACATTAGCCTTCCCAAGATGGTACTTCAACCAAAAATCATAATCCTTTATATACTCCATCCATCTCCTCTGTCTCATGTTCAAATCACCCTGTGTAAAAAGATACTGAAGGCTTTTATGGTCTAAATGTACTTCAAAAGTGGCTCCGTAAAGATAATATCTCCACATTTTCAAAGCAAAGACCACTGCAGCAAGCTCCAAGTCATGGGTTGCATACTTTCGTTCATGATCTTTCAACTGTCTAGACCCATAAGCCACCACCTTCCCATGTTGCATGAGAACACAACCAAGTCCAACTCCAAATGCATCAGTGTAAATCACAAAACCATCATCACCAGCAGGTAAGGTCAAAATAGGGGCTGTGTTCAACCTTCTTTTCAACTCCTGAAAACTTTGTTCACAATCCTCATTCCACACAAAAGGAACTCCCTTACGAGTCAATCTCGATAATGGGGCTACTATTGAGGAAAATCCTTCCACGAATCTACGATAATAACCTGCGAGGCCTAGGAAACTTCGGATCTCCGACACTGTTTTTGGTCTATCCCACTTTACAACTGCTTCAATCTTCGCTGGGTCCACTGCTAAACCTTCCTTAGAGATGATGTGACCAAGAAGTCCAACTTCAGATGCATCAGTGTAAATCACAAAACCATCATCACCAGCAGGTAAGGTCAAAATAGGGGCTGTGGTCAACCTTCTTTTCAACTCCTGAAAACTTTGTTCACAATCCTCATTCCACACAAAAGGAACTCCCTTACGAGTCAATCTCGATAATGGGGCTGCTATTGAGGAAAATCCTTCCACGAATCTACGATAATAACCTGCGAGGCCTAGGAAACTTCGGATCTCCGACACTGTTTTTGGTCTATCCCACTTTACAACTGCTTCAATCTTCGCTGGGTCCACTGCTAAACCTTCCTTAGAGATGATGTAACCAAGAAATCATACCTGTTCCAACCAAAATTCACATTTACTTGACTTAGCATACAATTGGTGTTCCCTTAATAACTGCAATGAAGTACAAAGATGCTGAGCATGCTCTTCCCGACTCTTCGAATATACAAGTACATCATCAATAAACACCACCACAAACTTATCCAAGTACTGTGCAAAAACCCTATTCATCATAGCCATAAAAGCTGCTGGCACATTTGTCAACCCAAACGACATCACCAAAAATTCGTAGTGACCATATCTAGTTCTGAATGCAGTTTTTGGAATATCTTGATCTCGTACCCTCAACTGGTGATATCCTGACCTTAGATCAATTTTAGAAAAATATTGAGCACCTTGCAATTGATTAAACAATTCATCGATTCGCGGTAAAGGATACTTATTCTTGATGGTCACTTGATTTAGTTGTTTATAATCAATGCACATTCTCATAGAACCATCCTTTTTCTTCACAAACAATACTGGAGCCTCCCAAGCAGAGACATTCGGTCTAATAAGACCCTTGTTCAAAAGCTCTTGCAATTGCTCCTTGAGTTCTCTCAACTCCGTTGGGGCCATTCTATAAGGGGCTTTTGAGATCGGAGCTGTGCCTGGAATAAGCTCAATTGAAAAATCAATTTCACGAACCGGTGGCAATCTAGGAATCTCATTAGGAAAAACATCCAGAAACTCAGACAGCACTGGTATCTCCTCCACCGCTTTGGTCTGTTTATCCTCCGCGATAAACGCAATATCCGCCTCAGAACCTTTCGTCAATAACTTCATAACCTTAATGACCGAGACCACATGAGTAACAACCTTCTTCTTAGATCCCGCAAATAGCACCTCAGTGCCATTATCAGCTGTTAACTTCACTGTCTTGGCACGACAATTCATAACTGCACTAAGAGTAGCAAGCCAATCCATACCCAAAATGGCATCAAAGTCATTCATCGTCAGTAGTATCAAATTGACCTTAAACACAACTCCACTTATCACCAATTTACAATTAGGGTAGTATTTCAAACAACTAACATTTTTACCCATCGGGGTGGCCATAATTAAATCATACGACAAATCAATTGCTCTAACACCAATCTTCAAGGTAAAACTAGGGGAAACATAGGAGTGCGTAAAACCAGGATCAAATAAATTTTTTGCATGGGTATCACAAATAGAAATAGTACCTTCCACAATGTTCTCTGCAATATCAGCTTGCTCCTGGGTCATGGCATACACTCTGCTTGCCTGTTGTGGCCTTGATTGCTGTATGTTAGGCCCCTCTGGTCGCTGAGGTCCTTTCTGAGGTCAGGGCTACTGGGGAGGTTGGTACAACTGCATCTGCTGTTGCGGTGCCTAGAACCGCTGCTGCGGGGGAGCTGGTGCTAACTGTCTCAGCGGCTGTGCTTGAATAGGAGCCCCTTGCGTAAATGCCTGCCCATACTGCTGACCTTTCTTCTTAGGGAAATCCTTGACCGATGATTAGTGTCGCCACAGTAAAAGCACCCCCCCCCCCCCCGTCTGTCTCCAACACTTAGAAGTAGAGTAGTTATTGCCACAAATGCCATAAGACTCCCTCCTTTGCTTTTTGAATTGGTGTTGTGGGGTTGGAGACGGAGCAACTTTCTGCTTGGGTTGGCTCATAGGGGCCATGCGCCCAATCACCTCCTCTGCCCAATATGCCTTATCCAAATATGCCTGGTAAGTATTTAGAACTTGTGACTTGGCATGAAGAAGTATATCTGGTCGAAGGCCATCGAGGAACCGTTAAATTCTCTCACTTTCTGGAGTGATGAGGGTTGGTGCGAAGCGGGAAAGACGGGTAAACTGTAGCTCATACTCCCGAACAGACAAATTCCCTTGCCTCAATCTATCAAACTCTATTCGCTTTTGAATGCGAACATGTTCCGGTACATACTTCGCACGAAACTGATTACGAAAAATAGTCCAAGCTACCTCTTCAGCAATCTCCTCATATGTCTCTTTAACTGTAGTCCACCACCTATCTGCTATATCTCGAAATAAGGAAGCTGTCAACTTAACCTTCTGTATCTCCGCGCAGACTAGATTTTCAAATTTCTTCTCCACTTGAATGAGGAATTCCTCTGCCACCATTGGATCTTCACCCCCGTTGAACTCCGGCGGACCCCTCTTCTTAAACTTTTCAAAAATATCATTTGGATCATGGGGTCTGGGGCAACAACAACCTGAGGCTGCCCAATCCTCCGCAAAGCCTCAAGTACACCAGTCTGAAATGCAGCTTGATCCACTACTTGAGGTCGCACCACAGGCGTTGGTTGCAGCATTACCGGTGGCGGAGTTTCATTTGCTGTATGAGGGTGGTTCATTCTTTGCACAACCTCCAACAATTGTGCTATCTGTTGAACCTGACGTTGCTGATGGGCTAACATAGTCGGGACCAGAGTCTGTATCGGATCATTGGCAGTACCGCTAGGCTCACCTGACTCCAAACTGGATGGGTTAGTTTTCGTTTTCCTTGTTCTAGGTGCCATGTCTGCAAAACAACCATTCATTTAAGACTAAACAACCAAAAATAAGAAAGGTAACAAATTTTGAAACCTCTAACCATGTTAAAGTTCATATACGATTATACGCATGAAAACCCCATCGTCCCCATCTAAAGTTTCTAATCCTCACATCGGACCTACGTTCTAGCATCTTTTAGAACTTTTAGAACTTGACCGTCTCTGATACCATCTGTCACGCCCCCAAAACTGGGCCGGATCCAAACCCGGTTCCAAGGGAGTGAGAATTGGGGCCAATTAAAATTTTTCTAAACGTAAACAGCACGGGCCCCAATTCCGGGTGGATCAAAGTCCTTCGTGAGGCTATGCTTGGTGATCAAGCAACCATAATCACACGCGGAACTAAAATCCATGCTCATCGCAGACGGATATTACATCACAATAAGATAATCAATTTCATTAATAATAAAACCAGAGTCAAGTGCTTCGAAGCATCACAATTAGAGTTAAATTTTCAAAACAACCGAACTTAAATTAATAACTAATGGCCCAGACATGGCCTCATTACATAATCATAAGTTCTCGAACTCAGCACCGCACTAGGACACCTCAGATGATGTCATCGGTGCTCCACTCAACAACTCCGCCATTTGGCGGAATTTCCTGCGTCGCCTGACCCTCCGGTTCGGCACCGGCAACAAAACCTAGACACCCAAAAGTAGTGGGTCAGATTGACATAATCTGGCAAGGGGTAAGCTGCAACAATGGATTAATCAACTGAATTAAATGATATATTCATTATGAACCAAAATAAATCAGATGCAAACCCCAATGGCATGAATGCGCAAAAACGGGTATCCCAGCAGATAAATATGCAGAAACGGGTAATCCCGCATACAGATAACAGAAACGGGTAATCCCGCAGATAATAACAGAAATGGGTGTTCCCGCAGATAATAACAGAAACGGGTAATCCCGCAGATAATAACAGAAGGCACAGCTGTATACTATTATCCACAGTATACGCTGACCCGATGGCGTACGTCCACCTCCGAACTGCAGTCGGTCAGATACATATATATAATTATACTTATTTACAAATACATACGTATATCGATGCAGAATGAACCATGATATGAAACCCTCAATCCAACTATTCAATTCAATATCATTTTGAGTATTTAGAGTACTTAAATTTGAAAGTATATTATGAACGTGTGTCAATTCAAATTCTTGAGGGTAAGCACTAATCTACCAACGGTCAAGTTAGATAAATATGCACATGAGAACTAACTCTCTATCACAATGGAAATATGAGTCCACGATGCCGATATACTACTTTTGGTGCCATCAAGTGGTGCATCCCGAACCTCACATTCCCATTCTACATTTGGTCTAATTCTCATGTGAACATTCAACTAACATTCCTAAAAGACATAATTCATCTAATCCAATTATATATAATTAATGTGTTTTACAAATTAGGTAAAAGATGTTCAATTGCTGAATCCAAAGTTAAATCAAGTCACGATAAAAAAGGGGGAAGAAAATAATTAATTCCTTAATATCATTGTTGTATACAAATACACATTATCATTTTATACAAAACAAAAGGTACAAATTTCGGATCCCAATTTGAAATCTAACTCAATTAAGAATCCAATTTAAAATTATAAATACATTCTATGTACGGTTTAATTGCTACCAAATACCTTTTTAGTTTATTTCAATCAACCTAAATGAACATTAATCAAAATTTCATAATTCTCAATTAAATTTATAAATAATCCAAGATACATTTCTAATAACATCAAATTAAAATTAATTTAATAAAACCTAATCTCCATTAAAATACTAAACCATTAATCAAAACATAACCTTTTAATTCTTTATAAGAATATCCTAACCTAATTATTTATTTAGTAATATTGTGTATAAATATATATATTTAATAATATATTTTTTTTGAAAAGAAAAAGGGCTGACGGGCCCAGACCAGCCAGGCCTGCCCAACCCGCCTAGCCTGCTGCCCAGCGGCACCTGCTGCCAGGCGGTAACTGCTACCTGGGCGGCAGCTCCACTGAATATATATATATTTTTTTATTTTTATTTTTAAACAAACATCAATCTCCCTTATAATTTTAGAAGAAAATCAAATCACACTATTACCCTCTAAAAACCATTAACCCAACAAGAAGAAGTCATGCACAAAGTGTGTAAATCAACAAGTAACTAAAATACATTGCAAAAAAACCCATTGTTTCAACTATCCACTTGCCTGGATCTTGAAGCCAAAACAGATTTGAAGATCAAAGCTTGGAGAATCCCACCTTGGTTTTCCCTTGGAGAGCTTCTAGGTTTTGTTTGAAGAAGAAAGGAAGAGGGTTGGAAAATGGGGAAAAACCCTAAGAGTAGAGTTTATATAAGAGAGGGGGTTTTTCTAAATTACAAGGAAGGGCCCCCTGCTTTCTAGTGGGTTTTAAGAAATTTCAAAAAGAGTCCTCTGGCCCAAAAAGGGTCCATTAACTCAGGCCCACTTGTGTTAAAGCAATCTATCTGACCCTCTTAACCCAACTCAAACCTGACAAACGGTGTGACCCAATATAAAAAAATTCGGGACATGACATCTCACCCCCCTTAAAGGACATTTGGTCCTCCAAATGACTAACATACCTCTGAAAGAAGGTGCGGATACTGACGCTGCACTTCGTCTCTAAGCTCCCATGTTGCTTCCTCTGGGTGATGATGACTCCATTGAACCTTCACCCAGTGGATGACACGGTTTCTCAACACCTGCTCCTTGGTATCGACAATCCCCACTGGTTGTTCAGTGTAAGTTGTATCATCCTGCACTTGCAATGGCTCATATTGCAGCACGTGTGAAGGGTCTGCTACATATTTCCTCAACATAGAAACATGGAAGACGTTATGAACACCCGACAACTCTGGTGGCAGTGCTAACCGATAAGCCACGTCATTAATCTTGCTGATAATCTGGAATGGTCCCACATATCTTCGGGAAAGCTTCCCTTTCTGCCCAAACAGCAATGTACCACGCGTAGGTGATACCTTCAAAAATACATGGTCACCAACCTCAAACTTCAACTCTCTCCTCCTTTTATCAGCATAACTCTTTTGACAACTGCGGGCAACCTTCAACCTTTCCCGAATCTGTCTTATCTTGTCACTGGACTCTCCAACCACAGACGGTCTATGAAAACCACGAGCTCCAAAATTCGACCAACATATAGGGGTTCGACATCTCCTTCCATACAAAGCTTCAAAAGGCGCCATGCCAATGCTAGAGTGGTAACTGTTGTTGTACGCGAATTCACATAGAGCCAAACTTTCATACCAACTAGTCTTGAAATCCAAGACACATGCCCTTAGCATATCTTCCAATGTTTGGTGTGTCCGCTCTGTTTGTCCGTTTGTTTGGGGATGATAGGTTGTACTAAAATTCAATTTGGTTCCTAAGGCTTCCTGCAATGATACCCAAAACCGAGATACAAACTTACTATCCCGATCGGAGACAATAAAAACCGGTGCTCCATGCAATCTTACCACTTCCTTAATATACAAATCTGCCATTTTCTCTATTCCTTGACTAGTCTTGAATGGTACAAAGTGGGCTGACTTAGTTAAACGGCCCACTATCACCCAAATAGCATCAAATCCCTTTCTAGTATGAGGCAATCCAGACACGAAGTCCATAGTAACGTGCTCCCACTTCCACTGAGGAATCTCCAACTGATGCAAAAGAACCGGGGGTCTCCTATAATCTGCTTTAATCTGCTGGCAGACCAAACATTTTCCAACAAATTCTGCAATATCCTTTTTCATATTCTTCCACCAATAGTGATCCTTCAGATCGTGATACATCTTGGTACTGCCTGGATGAATAGTATACCGAGTATAGTGTGCCTCGACCATGATTTTATCCTTCAATTCTGGAAAATCGGGCACACAAATTCTTCCTTTATAATATAAAATATTATCTTCCAACTTAAAATCGGGCCTTTCCTCCATGTGATCTTTGATTCTTGTAATCTCGGGGTCTAGTAGCTGGTCTTCTCTAATCCTCGGGAGTAATTCGGGTTCCTACGAGAATATACTAGCTAATACTGCTTGCTCACTGATAGGTTGAAAGTAAACATCCATATCTTCCAAACATCGAATCCAGAAGTATTCTGCAATTAATCCTCCAGTGAACGCTGCTTTTCTACTTAGAGCATCTGCCACCACATTAGCCTTCCCAAGATGGTACTTCAACCAAAAATCATAATCCATAATGTACTCCATCCATCTCCTCTGTCTCATGTTCAAATCACCCTGTGTAAAAGAATACTGAAGGCTTTTATGGTCTGAATGTACTTCAAAAGTGGCTCCGTAAAGATAATATCTCCACATTTTCAAAGCAAAGACCACTGCAGCAAGCTCCAAGTCATGGGTTGCATACTTTCGTTCATGATCCTTCAACTGTCTAGACCCATAAGCCACCACCTTCCCATGTTGCATGAGAACACAACCAAGTCCAACTCCAAATGCATCAGTGTAAATCACAAAACCATCATCACCAGCAGGTAAGGTCAAAATAGGGGCTGTGGTCAACCTTCTTTTCAACTCCTGAAAACTTTGTTCACAATCCTCATTCCACACAAAAGGAACTCCCTTACAAGTCAATCTCGATAATGGGGCTGCTATTGAGGAAAATCCTTCCACGAATCTACGATAATAACCTGCGAGGCCTAGGAAACTTCGGATCTCCGACACTGTTTTTGGTCTATCCCACTTTACAACTGCTTCAATCTTCGCTGGGTCCACTGCTAAACCTTCCTTAGAGATGATGTGACCAAGAAGTCCAACTCCAGATGCATCAGTGTAAATCACAAAACCATCATCACCAGCAGGTAAGGTCAAAATAGGGGCTGTGGTCAACCTTCTTTTCAACTCCTGAAAACTTTGTTCACAATCCTCATTCCACACAAAAGGAACTCCCTTACGAATCAATCTCGATAATGGGGCTGCTATTGAGGAAAATCCTTCCACGAATCTACGATAATAACCTGCGAGGCCTAGGAAACTTCGGATCTCCGACACTGTTTTTGGTCTATCCCACTTTACAACTGCTTCAATCTTCGCTGGGTCCACTGCTAAACCTTCCTTAGAGATGATGTAACCAAGAAATCATACCTGTTCCAACCAAAATTCACATTTACTTGACTTAGCATACAATTGGTGTTCCCTTAATAACTGCAATGAAGTACAAAGATGCTGAGCATGCTCTTCCCGACTCTTCGAATATACAAGTACATCATCAATAAACACCACCACAAACTTACCCAAGTACTGTGCAAAAACTCTATTCATCATAGCCATAAAAGCTGCTGGCACATTTGTCAACCCAAACGACATCACCAAAAATTCGTAGTGACCATATCTAGTTCTGAATGCAGTTTTTGGAATATCTTGATCTCGTACCCTCAACTGGTGATATCCTGACCTTAGATCAATTTTAGAAAAATATTGAGCACCTTGCAATTGATTAAACAATTCATCGATTCGCGGTAAAGGATACTTATTCTTGATGGTCACTTGATTTAGTTGTCTATAATCAATGCACATTCTCATAGAACCATCCTTTTTCTTCACAAACAATACTGGAGCCCCCCAAGGAGAGACACTCGGTCTAATAAGACCCTTGTTCAAAAGCTCTTGCAATTGCTCCTTGAGTTCTCTCAACTCCGTTGGGGCCATTCTATAAGGGGCTTTTGAGATCGGAGTTGTGCCTGGAATAAGCTCAATTGAAAAATCAATTTCACGGACCGGTGGCAATCTAGGAATCTCATTAGGAAAAACATCCAGAAACTCAGACAGCACCGGTATCTCCTCCACCGCTTTGGTCTGTTTATCCTCCGCGATAAACGCAATATCCGCCTCAGAACCTTTCGTCAATAACTTCATAACCTTAATGACCGAGACCACATGAGTAACAACCTTCTTCTTAGATCCCGCAAATAGCACCTCAGTGCCATTATCAGCTGTTAACTTCACTGTCTTGGCACGACAATTCATAACTGCACTAAGAGTAGCAAGCCAATCCATACCCAAAATGGCATCAAAGTCATTCATCGTCAATAGTATCAAATTGACCTTAAACACAACTCCACTTATCACCAATTTACAATTAGGGTAGTATTTCAAACAACTAACATTTTTACCCATCGGGGTGGCCATAATTAAATCATACGACAAATCAATTGCTCTAACACCAATCTTCAAGGTAAAACTAGGGGAAACATAGGAGTGCGTAAAACCAGGATCAAATAAATTTTTTGCATGGGTATCACAAATAGAAATAGTACCTTCCACAATGTTCTCTGCAATATCAGCTTGCTCCTGGGTCATGGCATACACTCTGCTTGCCTGTTGTGGCCTTGATTGCTGTATGTTAGGCCCCTCTGGTCGCTGAGGTCCTTTCTGAGGTCGGAGCTACTGGGGAGGTTGGTACAACTGCATCTGTTGTTGCGGTGCCTAGAACCGCTGCTGCGGGGGAGTTGGTGCTAACTGTCTCAGCGGCTGTGCTTGAATAGGAGCCCCTTGCGTAAATGCCTGCCCATACTGCTGACCTTTCTTCTTAGGGAAATCCTTGACCGATGATTAGTGTCGCCACAGTAAAAGCACCCCCCCCCCCCCCCCGTCTGTCTCCAACACTTAGAAGTAGAGTAGTTATTGCCACAAATGCCACAAGACTCCCTCCTTTGCTTTTTAAATTGGTGTTGTGGGGTTGGAGATGGAGCAACTTTCTGCTTGGGTTGGCTCATAGGGGCCATGCGCCCAATCACCTCCTCTGCCCAATATGCCTTATCCAAATATGCCTGGTAAGTATTCAGAACTTGTGACTTAGCATGAAGGAGTATATCTGGTCGAAGGCCATCGAGGAACCGTTAAATTCTCTCACTTTCTGGAGTGATGAGGGTTGGTGCGAAGCGGGAAAGACGGGTAAACTGTAGCTCATACTCCCGAACAGACAAATTCCCTTGCCTCAATCTATCAAACTCTATTCGCTTTTGAATGCGAACATGTTCCGGTACATACTTCGCACGAAACTGATTACGAAAGGTAGTCCAAGCTACCTCTTCAGCAATCTCCTCATATGTCTCTTTAACTGTAGTCCACCACCTATCTGCTATATCTCGAAACATGGAAGCTGTCAACTTGACCTTCTGTATCTCCGTGCAGACTAGATTTTCAAATATCTTCTCCACTTGAATGAGGAATTCCTTTGCCACCATTGGATTTTCACCCCCGTTAAACTTTGGCGGACCCCTCTTCTTAAACTTTTCAAAAATATCATTTGGATCATGGGGTCTGGGGGCAACAACAACTTGAGGCTGCCCAATCCTCTGCAAGGCCTCAAGTACACCAGTCTGAAATGCAGCTCGATCCACTACTTGAGGTCGCACCACAGGCGTTGGTTGCGGCATTACCGGTGGCGGAGTTTCATTTGCTGCATGAGGATGGTTCATTCTTTGCACAACCTCCAACAATTGTGCTATCTGTTGATCCTGACGTTGCTGATGGGCTAACATAGTCTAGAGCAGAGTCTGTATCGGATCATTGGCGGTACCGCTAGGCTCACCCGACTCCAAACTGGATGGGTTAGTTTTCGTTTTCTTCGTTCTAGGTGCCATGTCTGCAAAACAACCGTTCATTTAAGACTAAACAACCAAAAATAGGAAAGGTAACAAATTTTGAAACCTCTAACCATGCTAAAGTTCATATATGATTATACGCATGAAAACCCCATCGTCCCCATCTAAAGTTTCTAATCCTCACATCGGACCTACGTTCTAGCATCTTTTAGAACTTCTAGAACTTGACCGTCCCTGATACCATCTGTCACGCCCCCAAAACTGGGCCGGATCCAAACCCGGTTCCAGGGGTGTGAGAATTGGGGCCAATTAAAATTTTTCTAAACATAAACAGCACGGGCCCTAATTCCGGGTGGATTGAAGTCCTTCGTGAGGCTATGCTTGGTGATCAAGCAACCATAATCACATGCGGAACTAAAATCCATGCTCATCGCAGACGGATATTACATCACAATAAAATAATCAATCTCATTAATAATAAAACTAGAGTCAAGTGCTTCGAAGCATCACAATTAGAGTTAAATTTTCAAAACAACCGAACTTAAATTAATAACTAATGGCCCAGACATGGCCTCATTACATAATCATAAGTTCTCGAACTCAGCACCGCACTAGGACACCTCAGATGATGTCATCGGTGCTCCACTCAACAACTCCGCCATTTGGAGGAATTTCCTGCGTCGCCTGACCCTCCGGTTTGGCATTGGCAACGGAACTTCGACACCCAAAAGTAGTGGGTCAGATTGACATAATCTGGCAAGAGGGTAAGCTGCAACAATGGATTAATCAACTGAATTAAATGATATATTCACTATGAACCAAAATAAATCAGATGCAAACCCCAATGGCATGAATGCGCAAAAACGGGTATCCCCACAGATAAATATGCAGACACGGGTAATCCCGCATACAGATAACAAAAACGGGTAATCCCGCAGATAATAACAGAAACGGGTGTTCCCGCAGATAATAACAGAAACGGGTAATCCCGCAAATAATAACAGAAGGCACAGCTGTATACTATTATCCACAGTATACACTGACCCGATGGCATACGTCCACCTCCGAACTGCAGTCGGTCAGATACATATATATAATTATACTTATTTACAAATACATACGTATATCGATGCAGAATGAACCATGATATGAAACCCTCAATCCAACTATTCAATCCAATATCATTTTGAGTATTTAGGGTACTTAAATTTGAAAGTGTATTATGAACGTGTGTCAATTCAAATTCTTGAGTGTAAGCACTAATCCACCAACGGTCAAGTTAGATAAATATGCACATGAGAACTAACTCTCTATCACAATGGAAATATGAGTCCACGATTCCGATATACTACTTTTGGTGCCTATCATGTGGTGCATCCCGAACCTCACATTCCCATTCTGCATTTAGTCTAATTCTCATGTGAACATTCAATTAACATTCCTAAAAGACATAATTCATCTAATCCAATTATATATAATTAGTGTGTTTTGCAAATTAGGTAAAAGATGTTCAATTTCTGAATCCAAAGTTAAATCAAGTCACGATAAAAAAGGGGAAACAAAATAATTAATTCCTTAATATCATTGTTGTGTACAAATACACATTATCATTTTATACAAAACAAAAGGTACAAATTTCGTATCCCAATTTAAAATCTAACTCAATTAAGAATCCAATTTAAAATTATAAATACATTCTATTTACGGTTTAATCGCTACCAAATACCTTTTTAGTTTATTTCAATCAACCTAAATGAACATTAATCAAAATTTCATAATTCTCAATTAAATTTATAAATAATCCAAGATATATTTCTAAAAACATCAAATTAAAATTAATTTAATAAAATCTAATATCCATTAAAATACTAAACCATTAATCAAAACATAACCTTTTAATTCTTTTTAAGAAAATCCTAACCTGATTATTTATTTAGTAATATTATGTATAAATATATATATTTAATAATATATTTTTTTTTTTGAAAAGAAAAAGGGCTGACTGGCCCAAACCCGCACCCGGGCCCAGACTAGCCAAGCCTGGCCCAAACCAGCCAGGCCGGGCCAGACCAGCCAGGCCGGCCCAATCCGCCTGGCCTGCTGCCCAGCAGTAGCTGCTGCCAAGCGACAGCTACTGCCAGGCATCGCTGCTGCTGCCAGGCGGCAGCTGCTGCCTGGGTGGCAGCTCCACTGAATATATATATTTTTTTATTTTTATTTTTAAACAAACATCAATCTCCCTTATAATTTTGGAAGAAAATCAAATCACACTATTACCCTCTAAAAGCCATTAACCCAACAAGAAAAAGTCATGCACAAAGTGTGTAAATCAACAAGCAACTAAAAACATATTGCAAAAAAAAACCATTGTTTCAACTATCCACTTGCCTGGATCTTAAAGCCAAAACAGATTTGAAGATCAAAGCTTGGAGAATCCCACCTTCGTTTTCCCTTGGAGAGCTTCTAGGTTTTGTTTGAAGAAGAAAGGAAGAGGGTTGGAAAATGGGGAAAAACCCTAAGAGTAGAGTTTATGTAAGAGAGGGGGTTTTTCTAAATTACAAGAAAGGGCCCCCTTGCTTTCTAGTGGGTTTTAAGAAATTTCAAAAAGAGTCCTCTGGCCCAAAAAGGGTCCATTAACTCAGGCCCACTTGTGTTAAAGCAATCTATCTGACCGTCTTAACCCAACTCAAACCTGACAAACGGTGTGACCCAATATAAAAAAAATTCGGGACATAACAGACCCCATTGATTAGTCATGCAGTGTCCGTGGGTGAAGGGGGTGAAGCATTAGTGGCCATGGTTAAGTAAGCTTGAGCCAAGAATCTATGGACCTCTGCTCAATCATAATTAGTCTATGGGAAATTGGGCTCGTAAACCATGAACCCCAATGCTTGATATTGAGAATAAGGAAGGAAGTGAAATATCAGTGATCGTGGACCCATGCTGCATAAGGGGCGAGTTCACTTCATCTCTTCTTTTTTCATTTTGTTGTTTTGAGTTTTCTGAGCAAGGAGCAAGAGTAGAGTAGAGATGAGTGCCGGGTACTTCTTCTTCTCACTTCACAAGCAAAATTCTAATATTCTTCACTTCCTAAGATCAATCCATTGCTAGTACAGCCCTTTTCTTTTCCTTCTTCAAGTTTTGTCTATGGCCGAATGTGGATCTCTCTCTCTCTCTCTCTCTCTCTCTCTCTCTCTCTCTCTCTCTCTCTCTCTCTCTCTCTCTCTCTCTCTCTTTTATTCTGTTCTTGACTTCATGCACAACTTCTTGTTTGGTTTGATAAGCACCACAACTCCAAACTGTACTTCATCTTCTCCGTGGGTTTATGACTCATAAACCCAAACCATGAAAATTACACACGGCCTTATGAGGTTCAATTCACGGCTAGGGAATTCAGGCTTAACCCTTTCTCGTTTTGATTGATTCCTTCTTCTTCTTCTTCTTCTTCTTCTTCTTTGTTTCTAATTTGCTGTAAGAGTGTCATGCTTGAACATTCTTCCACGGAGTTTTTTTTTTTAAGTTGGGCATTATCCGTACAGAGGCCATAGTGTAGTCCGTGAGCAACCCACGATCGCCACCCATTTGATGAAATGGCTAACTGAAAAAAAAAAAATTTTTTTAATGAATTTGCTCTTGATCATTTGATGTAGCGCTGTTTGCTCAGATATGGCACTATCCGAATACAGCCCTGGTCATAACCATTGCTGGCTTGGCTAATCCCATGGTGACAGACCACCCATGGTCACGGTCACTGTCGGTCTTGGCCAATTCCATGGTCACAGACAGAAAAGATATTTTCTTTATTATTTTTTTTTGGTTTTTTTTTTTTTTTTTGTTCTATTCTTCCATGCTTTCACTCTTTGATTCATGCTAGGAGTTCTACTCATGCTCTAATGAATGGCTGCTGGCCCCTCTTCTCCTTGTTTGGATGTTTGTTTGAATTTGATGTCCGTGGTTTCAAATTCACTCTTTGAATGCCTCTTAAGGTCGAGTGGAAATCTTGAAACTCCACCATGCCCAAGCACTGTCCACGATCACAACCAAGTAAACTAAATTTAATTCCAAAAGTTTTCTCCTCTCCCCTTTTTTTCTTTGATTTGAGAGACCATGATTACTCAAAATGGACTGCACATGACTTAACTAAAGTTATTTAGAATAGCTCTCGAGGTCTCGAATTTCAAAAAGTTTGTAGAGAACCCACTTTTTAACAACCTTGAAGTGAGTAAACTCTGTCCAGGGGAATGTTGAGCTTTAATTGAATATCAAGCTTCACCACTTCACTTCATTGTTGAATTTGGTGAATCTCATCTACTCGTTTCGCTTGAACACCAACACAGTTTAAGCACACACCTAGCTTTTCCGGATTGTGGGAATCATAGGGGGGGTTAAGAAATGACATCCACTTAATCCTTAGCATAGTGTAACCACCAATTGAGTCATCACAACCTCTGTAGGAATTACAAGGGATTGGTTTGTAGTGGTTTGCCCAATCATTAACATGACGTGAACATAGACTTGACCACCATGAATTCTGTGAAAATTCATTCATGGTCATCAAATTGAGTACGCCTATGACACACTTCCTTTTGCTTTTAATGAGAAGGTTACTCCCATTAAATCTCAATAAACATGCGAAACATAAATCACCCGGACATGAGTAGCCGTTTAAAAAAACCGACGAAAATAGGATCAAGCTCTGGTTAAATGGTTGGATGTAGCTTTGAATGGGCTGTTTTACATTGTCTTTTTCAACTACAACTTTCAAGGCTAATTCACCCTTTCTTACCTTTGTCGATGCCGATTTGAGGTGTACTCTTTTAGTCAGGTTGAGTGATGCTAATCGCCTTTGTGGAAAGCTAATGAATACAATATCACCTTCCGATCATTGATGACAGTTGATAATCTTTGTTTTGAAATTAACTTTGCAAAGCAATATTTCCTTTATTAGCTCTAAATACAATGAAAATAGTGCATTTTTTATCTCCCACAAGAATGTCTAATGGTCCCATCACAGCAAATCACCGCACGGGACTTTGTTTACTGAAATTTATTAGAGGTGCCATCTCAGGAATGTGGGAATCCTTTAGTCAGCTTTGAATTTAAGTGTGGAGAGTAAAACAATCTCAAATAGTTACAAGTAAATCTAATGAAACTACGGGGAGTAACCGAAGGTAGTTGCTAGTAGACCAACAGTATTTACTTTTGTTTTTAATGCTTTAAAATTGATGCTGCTCTTTGTCAACTTTGCTAAAAAAACATGCTGTATACTTTTAAATGTTGTATTTTCATACATGTTTAAGTTTGTTTATGCTTTATTCCATATATAGCTTTGTCGTGATTTGCTTCCATCATGCATGCATTTCTTGCATTAAATGCTGCAATTTTCATGCTTGAACACGAATAGATTGCCCCCTGAAAGGTCTTAAGGTGCTCGAACACCTGTTTGGATCGAAAGCCTTAGTTCTGGAACTTAAGTCTACCTTGATGCCAATTCTTAGTTTCAGAACTGAGAATTATTTTCTACTTTTGGCCTTTTGTTAAGGGGAGATGCTGCTAAAATTTCGGTAGAATTTCATGCCTTAGTCATTTTTGTTGTTACTGATATTTTCTCCCCTTTTTTTTCATTTCGCAGATAAAAAAGGCAAAGCACCTATAACTTTAACTGCCAGAGCATCAAAAAGCCTCACAAAAGGCAAGACTACAAATTACCCTAATCCAAAAGATTCAAATTAAGTATTTGCTGCGACTTCGCAAAGTCAAAGAACCGAAGCCCTATCAAGGAGGAATTGGTGCGCATACTAGTGTTTGGCGAATAACACCGATTGAAAGAATAATGATAAAGTGAGCTTTGACAAGCTACATTAATATTCGGGGATGCCACGAAGGAGAAAATGAAACAACCTACTGATAGCGTACAATATTACTATGTAGACTCAGCGGGAGTGTCTCACGAATTAACCACTGTTCGGTCTATTAAGCAGTATCTAAGGAAAATGTTGATGGTGTTGAAAATTTATACTAAAAGCATACTTTTATGTATTTGTCCTTGACTGATTTGCTTATTAGTGAAGTTTGTTTTTTCATCTTAATGAGAATTTGTATGGTCAAATGGTTGCATTAGTATTTATTATGCATAAGTGTCTTTTATTCTATAAAGTAGACAAATTGGTGTATAGAATTCAGCTTACGCACAAAAGACTTGTTTGTCAGTTCTTATAGAATATAAGTTATTATTGTTCACAATCTAGATGGAGTTATACGAACCATTGGTACGATTGTAGCATGATGTTTTAGTAGGCTTGTCTTGGCTGCGGAAAACAGTATAGTTTCAGCTCATTATGCTAGTATGCTTTGTATGTATTAAACAGGACCACTTTTGGGTTTATTGTCTTTATACTGACTATATAAGACGATTAACATCCAAATGGTTATTATAAGTGCTTGTACTCTTAATCCCGATATAAATAATAGACACATATATTTAGTGTTTAACATTTTGATTTACAAAGGAGTGAGACCTTGTATAGGTCAATAATCTTAGTGTATTGAATGACTACACTCCGTATGTAGTGCATATTAGTTTATTGACGGAATCCACGTCCTGTAATAAGGATTAATAATATCTCCTTAATTGAGGCTTATTAGTGTCAAACCCTGCAGATGGACTTTGTGTCTGACATATCAAATAAATTAAAGGTTAGGTCTCAAGGAATTATAAAGATATCGATTAAATATAGGTGTCAGTAATTATTTAATTGATGGATATCTTAAATCTTAACGTGAGGAGATTAATAAACATTTAATAACAAGAAGCGTGAAATATTATTTTGAGAATAAGGATAGGAGTGCAATTATACTTCTCTAATAAACTGAATTGTAATTTATGGATCTATGATACTAATTTGGGTCGAATTAGGGTTTCCTGTTTCCATAAGAAGCCCATCCCTTATTTCCTTCTTAAGGTCCCTATTGTAGCTTATAAATATGTACTATTGCTCTCTAGGAAAAACACACAAAAGAAATCTCATTTTTTAGAACAAGAAGAATTTGCAGAAGAGGCCTACACCCCGGTGCAAGTTCGACATAGAGGAATACAGTAGAAGGTCTTAAGACTTTCGAGTTGCTGTAAGATCGAGATCAAATCAGAGAGATCTCGCAAGTATGGTTCTTGAATCATCATCATCTAAAGTTATTTTCACAGTAATCTGTGCACAATATTTAAAGATCCTGACAGTTGCCTCTCACCAACTGGTATCAGAGCCAATCTTGATACTGCGTATGGATTGAACAAAACATAAAAAGATTATAGGCTGCTGTAAAAAATCTTGGCGACTGTATTTGCTGTAACTAGTTTTGTAGTGAATTGTCTAACCTTCGTTTTGCAGCAATTGATCTAACTGTCATAGTCACCATGTGTGTATGTTATGTGAATGGATCCCACGAATCAAATTCGTGCTTACTGTTTTATATATTTTCAATTTTTCATGGTGATGTAATTATATTTATATAACATGTGATACTGCATATGGATTGAATAGAACATAAAAAGATTATAGGTTGCTGTAAAAAATCTTGGTGACTGCGTTTGCTGTAACCAGTTTTGTAGTGAACTATCAAACCTTTGTTTTGCAGTGATTGATCTAGCTATCATGGTTACCATGTGTGTATGTTATGTGAATGGATCCCACGAATCAAATTCGTGGTTACTGTTTTACATATTTTCAATTTTTCATGGTGATGTAATTATATTGATATAGCATATGAACTCCGTTTGTCAGGAGGCTTAGGATTCAATGTAATTTTTCATGGCGATATAATTATATTAATATAGCATGTGAACTCTATTCATTAACAGGTTTATGATTCAATGTAATTTTTTTTAAGGAGGGACACAGGTTTTGAAGGCAGATAGTAGATTTTGCCAGGAGACACCCCCCAGACCCCCTTTGTGAAGCGTATGTTTTGAAGAAGTGGTAACCAAGAAGACAAAGGATCCTACTTGACCTTGATAGCTAGGACTCTTATGTTGGTTATATTTCTTTTTTGTGCTTGGATGTCTATGATTATCATAACCTGCTTTATATGATATTAAATCTGTCTAATACTATTTAGAATGGAGAAATAGGAAGCATTCATATGATTTGCAAATAAAATTGAACTCTATCTTTTATTAATCACACCAATGCTATGATACATAAAGATAGGGTAACCTAGATATTTTGGTGACTTATTACTTCAAAATCCTAAACTGACCTTATTAAACTGTTATACAAGAACCCTCATTGTTAAATAACTAAGTGGGAGAGGGAACCTTTTAGTTCCCACGGTCTCCATCATTGTCTTGTAAGAGATGTAACTGATTTATGTGTTGACCTTGGAGTCTTCCTCCTTATTGGATGATTTAATTATGAAATCTCCAGTACAAACTCCTATATAGATGATTTAGGGTAATTATTAATATAGGTCACTTCTCCATCTAATGGGACCATATACAAAATAATAAACTTTGAATTAAATGATGGTGTACATGTAATTATAAATAACAGTATGCTCTCTATCTGAGTCACTGCTATTATTTATAGAACAAAAATCATAGCAGCTATTTGGTTTTACTTGGCATGGTTTGTTACCTTGATAGTAAAACAAATAGGTTATGTCTTATTTAAACAAAATAAGTATGGTAGAAGTCCTCACATAGAGGCGTACTATGCATAATGTTTTACATTGCTGTTTGATTCATTTATTGATTAGCAGAGGGAGCTTTTTTCCTTTTATTTGAATCCAAAGTTTCTTTGTCCATCATAATTTGTTGATTAAATAATTTTTAGGACTTAAGATGGGAACTTTCAATCCACTTGCTGTAATTCTCAAAGAACACGAACTCACTGGACCTAATTATATTGACTGGAAAAGAAACTTGAATATTGTGCTAACTGCTGAAGAGTACAAATATGTGCTCACTGAGGTGTGCCCATAAAAACTTGCGGATGGTTGTACTGATGACCTCATGTATTTTGTGTACTATATAAATGTTCCATCTTTTCAGAACTTTCTTCCCTTTTTGTAAAGATGCGTTTCCTTTTTTACTCTATTATAGATAGATGTTTTTGTAATTGTGTGTCTCATCCTATTTCTATGAATGATACTGATAGCTTCTATGTATGAATGCTTGGACAAGTGTCCACTGATAGCAATTACACATGTGACTTTCCCTTGTGTTTGCACTTAGGCTTAGGTCTAGGTGTGTATACATGGGAGTACGTGTGTTATTATATTAGGTTTAATCTTAATACTCTAATTTTTGGGCTTGGGACGTGACATACGTATTGTATGGTATCAGAGCATAAAAACAATCATTTTAAATATCTTAAGCATGTAGGAACATGGTGGGGATACGTTAAAATTAAGTGAATATCAAATATGTGACCTATAGTCTAATATTTTGATTTGTTATGGGGGGAGGTAGTCAAGTATGTCTAAAGTAAGAGTGTTGAATTTTTGTTTTGTAGGCCATGGATCAGGATCCCATACAAATAACAACAATGAAGCTAATATGAATCCACTCATATAAATGTGTGGATCTACTCCCCCAACAACCACCTTTAAATACCGAAGATTGTTTTATAACGGTGATGCAAGTAATTCAAGCACAGTCCTAAGCAATGTAGGCACAAATGCAAGCAATGCAGTCCTTGCATGCACAAATGGCTTCTATAGCAGAACAACAAAGTCAAGCATCAGTCCAACTGCATGTAGAGTGACAAGTGGTTTTTCAACCAAAAGAGTGACCCCAACACCTTGTATGAAAAATTTAGGAAAAGAGGGGCTACAGAATTTCATGGAACAGAAGATGCGCTACAAGTGGATGAATAGTTGGAGCATACTGATGATATGTTTGACACAATTATTTGCACCAACAGGTCAAAAGTCCTTCTCACCACTTAAACATGGTGGAAAAGTGTGGGAGACTCCTATAAGGACATGCCTAGTGCTACAGTGTTGGAGACCTTTAAGAAGCAGTTTAAAAGAAAGTTTATTCCGGCTCATGTTCAACGGGAAAAGGAGGTGGAGTTCTTGGATTATAGCAACAATAGATGTCGGTGGCAGACTATGTACATACTTTTACTCAATTGTCACAATATGCAGAAGATATGATCAACACGGAAGAGAAAAAGTTTAACAGGTTTATCATTGGCCTAAATCCCATGTACAAGGATTATGTTACAACTTTCCAAAGGCCCACTACAATTGATGATGCTGTAGATAGGGCCTATTCTGCAAAGACAAATGCTTGAAAGAAAAGAGCTGCAGACCCTAAAAGAAACATATTCTTTGGTGCTAAGGGACAAGTGAAAAAAAAGATGAAGGTGGATAAGGTGCTCTAAGTAAAACAAGTGTGAAATGTGGTCATTATGGAAAGCCTCACAAAACTGAATTATGCTGGAAGAATATAAGAGCCTGTTTGATTTGTGGTTCCATGGAACATCATATGGCTCAATGTCCAAGGTACAAGGCCACCCAACAAATGAGGCCTACTGCTTCCATTACTCAAAGCAAACTACAGCAATCACATCAAGGCCAGAAGCAAAATAGCAAGAATGCCCATGCTTACACTGCCACTCATGAGAGCGTGGAGGATGCTGATGTGGTGGAAGATATTCTTTCTATTGATAATGAAGAAACACAAGCATTGTTTGATTCGGGGTCTACACGTTCACACGTAGCACCCCATTTTGCGGTGAAGCTACGAAAGCCACCTAAGCCACTACCGTATGTATTAGTGCTGTCCACTTTTGTTGGCAAGAGAGTGGAATGTAGTCTATACTACCCCCAATGCGATGTACGGATAGAAGGTCGTCAACTCCCTATTGACTGAATTTTACTATCGATGTTAGATTTCGATATCATTCTTGGAATGAATTGGTTAGTAAGGTATCATGCCTGTATGAATTGTTATAACAAGACGATTCACTATGATTTAAGAAATGGGTTCCGCTTTAAAGGAAGTAAGAAGAAATTCCCTAAGCGCGTTATCTCCGCATTCAAAGCGAATAAGATGATACGTAAAGATTGTGAAGTCTTTATTGCCTTTGTCTATGATAAGAAGAAACTCAAGAAGCTTGAAGAGATTTCAGTTGTACGCGATTTTCAAGACATATTCCCCGAAGAAGTCCCAGAGTTACCTCCTGTTAGAGAAGTTGAATTCTCTATCGAACTCGTGCTAGGTACAACACCGATTAGTAAAACTCCATATCATATGGCTCCTGTAGAATTACTGGAGCTGAGAAAGCAATTACAGGATTTACTTGATAAGGGTTTCATACACCCTAGTGTGTTACAGTGGGGAGCCCCGGTATTGTTTGTAAAGAAAAAGGACGGCACACTTCAATTGTGTATTGACTACCGGTAGTTGAATAAGGTAACGATAAAGAATAAATATTCCCTACCACACATTGATGAATTGTTTGACCAACTCCAAGGTGCAACATATTTCTCAAAAATTGATTTAAAATCTAATTATCACTAATTAAGAGTTAAGGAAAATGATATTTCTAAAACTGCCTTTAGAACAAGGTATGGTCATTATGAATTTCTCGTAATGCCTTTTGGATTGACAAATGCACCTGTTGCATTTATGGCTTTGATGAGTAGGGTCTTCGCTCCCTTCTTGGATAGTTTTGTTATGGTTTTCATTAATGATATTTTGGTGTATTCAAAGACAGCAGAGGAGCATGTAGACCATTTGAGAAGAGCCTTGCAATTGTTGAGAGAACATTGATTATATGCAAAGTTAGAGAAATGTGAATTCTGGCTTGAGCAGGTAACTTTTCTTAGTCATATCATTTCATGAGATGGTTTGGCAGTTGATCCAGCAAAAATTGAAGTAGTTGTAAATTGGCCAAGTCCAAAATCTATGACAGAGATCAAGAGTTTTCTTGGACTTGTAGGGTATTATAGAAGAGTTATTCAAGACTTCTCAAAGATATCGGCTCCTTTGATGAAGTTAACTCGAAATAATGTACCATGTAATTGGATTGAAGACTGTGAATCAAGTTTTAGAACTTTGAACAAAAAATTAACCACTGCTCTAGTATTAACTCTACTAGATGGAAATGAAGGTTTTGTAATATATTCAAATGCGTCTAGAGTTGGATTGGGGTGTGTCTTGATACAACATGGCAAGGTGATTGCATACGGTTCTAGACAGTTAAAGGAGCACAAAAGGAACTATCCCACACATAATCTGGAACTGCAGCTATTGTGTTTGCTTTGAAACTTTGGCGACATTACCTGTATGGTGAAAAGTTTGAGGTACATTCAGATCACCAGAGCTTGCAATACTTATTCAAGTCGTATGATTTAAATATGAGGTAGCATAGATCGCTTGAGTTCATCAAAGATTATGATTTCCCCATCAAGTACCACCTAGGAAAAGGGAATGTTGTGGCAGATGCTCTTAGCAGAAAGACAGAGAGTCTCAGTGCCATATTAAGCTCAAATTTGTTCATACAAGATGAATTTAAAGAAATGCCTGTGGAAGTAAAATTGGTGGATAAATTGGTGATGTTTGCAAATACTGTTGCTTTCCAGCCTGATATAACTCAAACAATTAAGGATAGGCAGTTTGAAGATTTGAATCTAGTGTGAATTAAAGACCATATAGGAGATACACCAAATTTCTGCCTAAAGGATGGTTCTTATATTTCAAGAATAGATCGTGCGTACCAACTCTTGATAGCCTGAAAGAGAGCCTAATGACAAATGCACATTATGCTAGGTATGCGATGCACCCAGGTAATACGAAGATGTACCAGAACCTAAAGAATTGGTTTGGTGGAACAATATGAAAAGAGAAATCGTATGATTCATAGTTAGGTGCCTTACATGCCAGAAGGTGAAAGTTGATTATCAGAGGCCTCCTGGTTCCTTACGCCAATTGCATATTCCTAAGTGGAAATGGGAACACATCACAATGGATTTCATTTCAAGATTACCCCCAATGAGCAAGAAGAATAATGCAATTTAGGTGATTGTAGATAGGCTAACGAAGTTAGCCCACTTTATGCCTTTCAAAAAGGGTATGACATTTTCCGAGATGGTCAAGAAGTTTGTGGATGAGATTGTAAGGCTGTATGGTATGCCAATGTCCATAGTTTCCGATTGTGACAGTAAATTTGTATCATCCTTTTGGAACGCTTTTCAAGAAGCAGTGGGTACCAAACTGAGTTTTAATACCGCATATCATCTGCAGACGGATGGACAATCTAAATGCACTATTCAGACTTTGGAAGACATGTTGCAAGCCAATGTCCTAAGCTTTGACAAAGATATTATGAGCATCTATCATTGTGTGAATTTGCATATAATAATAGTTTCCATGAAAGCATTGGTATGGCTTCGTATGAAGCATTGTATGGACATAAAATGTCAGAGTCCAAATTATTAGGAAAAAGTTGAAACTAGAAGTTTTCATAGACAGACAATTATTGTTGAAACTACCGAAAAGGCATAAAAAATTGGGAATATAAAGGTTGCTCGTTCAAGACCGAAGAGTTATGCTGATACTCGTAAAAGAGACTTGGAGTTTTAGATTGGTGATTGGGTTTTTCTAAAAGTCTCTCCAATGAAGGGCACCATACGTTTTGGCCAAAAAGGCAAATTAACTCCGAGGTACGTAGGCCCGTTCGAAGTCAAAGGTGATTTAGCTTATAGGTTAGCAATGCTTGTTGAGTTCTCCAAAGTACACGATGTGTTTCATGTATTGAACTCTGCAAATATGTTAGAGACCCTACCCATGTCATTCGGTATGATGATGTCCAAATTCAGCCAGATGCATCACACGTCGAGCGCTCGCTCCATGTCATAGGTACACGGGAGCAAATACTACATACAAAGACCATACGATGAGTCAAAGTCCTTTCGGAACATCATGGTTTTCATAAAGCCACTTGGGAACTTGAAGAACAAATGGCCCGACAATATCCCAACCTTTTCATGCAGGTATATTTTCATTCAGAGGACTAAATGATTCTTAACCGGGGGAGGATGTAATACTCAAACCCTAATTAAGCATGTTTAGCAACTAATTGATTTAGTTATTAGCGATTTTCCATAGAATTATCCTAGTTAATGATATTTTGTCTTAATGAGTCACATTTTGGGTCATTGATAGATAGTTGGGTTAAGTTTAACCTCAACTAGATAGATACAAGCCTTTTTTCATAATTTTAGACTTTGTAAGATTATGGCATTCATGCGTCATATTGGTGTCGCCACATGTGTTCCATCAAGCTTGATAACTTCCGTATTGACTCTAACGCAAATGAAGTCATTTAAATTAGTTAGTCGCTTACTTGACTTAAATTGAAATTATCCCAAAGAATATGGACTTTCTTATAACCCTAGAAAAATATGTCATACAAAAAGGCTCAACTGCCCATTCGACCTTCTCCTCCTACATGCACTCCTCTCCAATGTCTTCTTCTTTCTTCATCTTCTATCTCGTCACCACCTTTTCTTTCAAATAATGGGCATAGAAGATTTGCATGTGTGACATAAGATTTTTACTCTCCATTTTATCATCATTGAGTTTTCCTCTTGTCTTTGAAGTGGAAGACTCAAGCATCTTTTCCTTCTAATCCGTTTTCAAGGTAAGAGCATTTTCCATTCCAGCTCTATTAAGGTTAGAGGACTCTCATTTCACTACATGTACTCATCTCCTTTCTTAACTCTTGCATGCATGGCATTTAAGGCCAAGAATACCCAAATTGAGCCAAAAAAAAGGATTAATAGCTTGAAAAGCTTAATCTAAGGCAAGTATAAGCAAATTTTTGTTGAATGTATGTTGATATATCTTGATTCTTATGATTCTTACAAATATCTCAATTTTAATATGTTTTACAGCCCTTCTTTTGTACTTCTATTTTTCTTGTTTGAATCTACATGTAACTTACAAAGCTCTAAAATGAAATCAAATTGATCTAGAAAACCTGAAGCTTACGGCTAAGCCATAAGTATTCCATGGCTCCAACTCCAGAAAGCAACAAATTTAGAAATTATACTATGGGCAAGCTATGATTAAGCCATAGGATATACTACAGCTAAGCCGTAACCTAGCCATGGTCTAACCGTAAGCAATTTTATGGTTTGAAAACCCGAGAGCATGAAAAATCAAAAACCTCTGATGGATAAGCCACAGCCAAACCATATAATATGCTATGGCTAAACCATAGCCAAACCGTAGCTCAACAGTAGAACAAATATGGCTAATCCATTAGACAAACCACGGTTCAACCATGATTGCGAGAGAATCTGGGTAACTACGGCTAAGCTATAAGTCACCCACAGTTAAACCGTAAGGCCACTGAAAACTAAGGTTAATTTAGGCACTGTTAGGAGACTTTGTAAGGCCCTTGTTTTTTTATCCCTTTACCCTATTAACCAGTCCAATGGGATGATTGAATATCATGAAGGGTCTTGAGGGTTGAGACTCATTCATGTGTGTTGTCCATTTATTAAGAACCTCCCCATGGGTGTTGGTTTAAGGGACTTCGATATACATTCCCGATACAATGTAACACCAAAAGAAAGACAATTATGTATCCGATAACCTAAAACTACATCAGTATGCATGGTTAGAAATAATAGATGACTAGATTAGGGTTACTAGTACACTACCTTGATCCCATGAAATTAAATTGAATTGCATAGCATATTGAATTTTGGTTTTTGCCTTCTATTCTTCCAATAATGATTTGAATTGAATGATCATTTTTCAATTGATGCTACTTGTGATATACATTTTCTATTGACCTTGACATTGAATTAAATATGAAAGAATTGAGTATGAACGTATTGCATGCATGACTTGAACGTATACTGTATGCTATTGTCCTTCTTCACTAAATGAATTGTATGATTTACTCAATTTCACATATATAAATGAATCGAAATATTCTGGCTCTACTCAGCCTCAACGTTATGATACCCGGTGGGGTTGACTTTGGTGTAGCGTGAATGTTGCCGCTGCAATGCGCTTTTCTTGGAGCTTCCGAATTCCAAGTACGAGAGACTCATCTGTACATTGGCCTGGTTGATGGTATTCTCAATGCATAGATCCCTAGAGGGAGGATATGATAAATATAGTAGCCACATAGTAAAGTATTTCTATTAATTGAATCTTATAACATGCTCAATTCAAATTCACAACATGCCTAATATACTAAATTGACAATTTATCTATGATCATCTGTTAGTGATTCTTATAGATACAATGCGTGTTACCTTAGTTTTACTTATGCTTTGATGAATAGTCTTATTCAATCGTTGTGCACTGGTGTTGCAGGCTTTGGTCCCTTTTCCAATCCCTCGAAGGTTGATGAGACTTTGGAGGAGATTTTCGAGGTCCCATAAGGATTGGACGAGTGGACAACAGTTCATCTCTGACCGATTCACCTTGGAGTGCGTCTTGGGACTAGTACAAGCCTTATTTTTGGGTTATAGTTGCATTAAGTTTCATTTTGTTATGTGCGGGCAAGGACCTCATGTATTTTGTGTACTGTATAAATGTTTCATCTTTTCAGAGCTTTCTTCCCTTTTTATAAAGACACATTTCCTTATTTACTCTATTATATATAGATGTGTTTCTAATTGTGTGTGTCCTTTTGTTTCTATGAATGATACTGATAGCTTCCGTGTATGAATGCTTGGACAAGTGTCCATTAATAATAATTACACGTGTGACTTTCCTTTGTGTGTTTGCACTTAGACTTGGGTCTCGGTGTGTATACACTAGAGTACGTATGTCACTATTTTAGGTTTAATCCAAATACCCGAATTCTTGGGCTCGGGATGTGATAGAGTAGACTTGGCTACCAAAATTTGGCAGCATTTCAAGGCTATTTGTGTCAGACTTATAAGCACGAGAGAGTTGGGTCCAATCGGGATAGGGTTCATAAAATCGAGCCTATACTGCTGAGTCTTTAAAAATGCATATTTTCTTAAACATTTCGACCCATGTTAAGGACTTATTCAATTAAAAGAGCCTCATTTAGTGTGATATCATAGTTTTAAGCATTTTCAATTCATTTTAGTATTTTTCTGTATAATTTGCTTAAAAATCCCACTTTTTGCATAAATTCATGGAACCTGTCATTTTTTGAAAGTCTATTTTTGGAAAGTTTTGTGAAAATTTATATTCTTATGAAATAAATTCAACTTTCATCACCATTAGTTCATTCACTAGAAATTATGAAGAATGGTATGGATTTTTATTGTCATTTCGTGAGAGATGGGCCCACAGTCATGCATTTGTGATCTTAGGGTTAAATTTGTCTTTTCACATGAATTCACTTTTTTTTATAGAAAATTAATGATATGGGTCCCATTTGTAAAGAATTGAGGCAAAGAAATGATTTTCAAAGGAAAGGAGAAAAGAATTGAAGAGAAAAAGAAGAAAGAGGAAAAATGCAAAGTTGGCTTCATGGTCCCACACACATATTTATATATGTGGGAACACAGTTGTGGAACATTCAAGAAAAGGGTCCCACTCTCAAATTATTGCAAGAATTCAAAATTAATGTAAAAAAAGAAAGCCAAGGTGGAGAGAATTTAAGGAAAGAAACGTCAAAGAAGGAGAATTCAAAAATAGAAAGTCAATCCTGTTTTTCTTTGGATATCATATATTAAAATGGTCATAACTCTCAACCAAGTGTCAGATTTAGACAATCTACCTACCGTTGGAAAGCTTTTTTCAAGTAAATATCCGTAAGGTCTAAGATTACACCAATCGGAGTCAAACAACAAAGTTATAAACCCAAGAAGGTGGTTTTAATTTTTCTACTCAGAATTAAGATTATCTCGTCAAAGGTGGGCTCTCTCCTTTGGCAAGTGTTAGCTAAGAAAGATGGATGCACTTAGAATTCCAGCAAGAGAAAAAATCTTATCTCATCTCAAACTTGGAAGACTTGTTGGCCAAGAAGAGGACTTACCAAAAAAAGGAATGCCACATATTAGACCTTTTTTGAAAAGGAGTAGAAGAAAAAAAAAAGTATAAATAGAACACCCCTTTAGCATTCCAAGGCATGAAAGAAGAGACCTCCTTTCTCTAGCTCTCTCCCTCCACTCTCTCCATAATTTCTCTATTCAAGAAGGCTCTCTCCAACTTGAAGCTTCCACTAGAAGAGGATCTTTCATCCTAGATCATGTAATTTTTCGTCTTCATTCTCTATCTTTATGTAAAAACATTCATATCTAGTAAAAGTGTGTGTTTCGTTTCCTTTATTTACTTTTTTTTATTTCTTTGATAATAAATGCTTGATGTCTGTTTTTAACCTTGTTGCTCTTGGATTGACAACCCAAAGAAGCCTAAGAACATGATTTGAGTAAAAATAATCTAGGACAAAAGAAGAATTTAGGAAAAGAAAAAAAATTATACACTTCCACACATTTAAATTCTTGTTATTCCACACATTTAAATTCCTTGTTATTCTATACATTTAAATTCTTGAAATTTTTCTATTTATTTTTTATGTTCTTTATGTTTTAATGTTTTGTTTTGTGCATAGTTTAATAGCTGAAAGTTTTGTCATAGCATGCATCACTTATTGGTGAGTTTCTTCACATGTATAAGGTGCCAAAGTAATCATGTTTTAGAGATGTTTTGACTGAATTTAATGTTCAGATTTGAATGTGTAATGAGATGCCCAAATTTATCTAAAAATAGTCTATAATTGTAGAAATTTTGGTGCACCAATCAGTTCATATTTGGGTATATTCAATTAGGTAACTTGTGGTTCAGATTTGAAGGCTTAAAAGATCTGAAAAGTTGTGATTTGAAGAAAGATTTTGGACATAATTCAGATCTAAAATCTGAGTTCCAGCACATATAATTCAGAAAACTCTGCAGCATTGTATTAGTGCCTACACATGTCAAGTTCTCATGCATTCTTGAATTCTTTAAATTGGAAAGTTCATGGACTATAAATATTGTTGGAAGCACCTTTAAACACTGAAAATTTCATTCAATTGTGCTCAGAAAAAACTTTAGTTGCAGACATGAAAACAGTCCAAGAACAGCTCACCTTTGTAGTAAAATTCTTCAGTGCAAAATTTTTATAACTAGTTCATTCATTCCTGCATATTTCTTTTGTTTTTCAATCTTTTTCCTTGCTATTTTTTTCTATTGAATTTGTGCATTCTTTAAGTGTGTTCTTTAGCTATTAAATTTAGATTAGGTTTGCATTAGATTAGGATCATATTTTATTTAAATTTTGTATCTCATATTAGGAAAGTTTGCATTAGTTGCATTGCATGCATTGCATTACTAAGTTTACTAACTTTCTAATTGTAATTTTATTTCTAGTTTTATGTTTTTTTATTGTTTTAGATAACTTTCATAATTAAAATATTTTTCTAAACTTATTTTAATTGAAGATATTAAATTGTAAAGTTTTCTAGTTTTGGAAATCATAACTTAAGAAAGTTTTTAACTTTAGGATTCTAGTTCCATTTCAAGATGAGTTACAAATACACATGAGTTACACCAATGTCGCATGAGTTACAAATGAGTTCAATCAATGTCTATTGTTTCACATGTTGCAACATCTGAACTGACGAGCTCTTTGAAACAGTCTATTCGCATTTTATAAGCAAAAGCCCAGTCTTTTGTACAAGGAAGATGAAATTCTCACCACTTGTTTGTAATGGGTGGAATTGGATGACCTAGATCCAAGAAGAGTTGAAATATAACAAAAGTTAGAAACTTTGTATCATGCTTTTTTGCAACAACTTTAATCAATCTTTTAAGTAATGATCTTTACCTGAATGAAGTGATTATCATTTACAAAACCAATCACTATTTCCTTTTGAAAAACAAGTCCCACTGGCGTTGATCATAGGGATAGAAAGATAAGACATTGTTGCATGCTAAAGTGGTATAATACCAAATTATCATGATATACAATAATATGGCCCATGTCTGGCATCGTCATCCAGTGAGCATAACTGGGGTGATTTTCATAGTATGAAAATGCCACAATCAATTCCTGAACTCTGTTTTGAACCATATATAGTTGTTGATACTCCATTGAGTGAGCAATTAGTTCATTAATTAAATCTCTCCTGACTCGCAACCAATCATCTTCGGTGTACCCAAGTAACCCCGCTGTAACACTCCGACCCGATTTGAGCTGGATTAGCAGCTAATTTCTAAGGATTTGGTTGCTAATTGTGTTATGTTCTTGTTTTTGTTTGGTTTCGGGTTATGGATAGGTAGTTGGGTTGAGTTTGACCTGGTTTAGGTAGACATAAGCCCTTTTTCGTAATATTCGATTTTGTTTGATGTTGTCATTCATGCATCATCTTGGCTTCAACGCGTGTCTTTTGTTACGCTTGTTGATTCTCGTAACTACGTCGTTTGCCAAATCTGCCGTTTGCTTCCGTTAGACCCGCAATTGACTCGCACTAGCATTAATTGGAACAATTGGACTTTTTGGTAAATTGGTTTTATCCTTATCTATATATATCACCAACCTTCTCCTTCTCTCTCACTGTTCTGTCTCTCTCTCTCTCTCCAGTCTTCTTCTTATGCTCGTTCCTCCTTCTTTTTCGTTGAGCTAGCTGGGGAAGGAAGTTGTGCATGTCCACGCTTGAGCATCCCTCGTGTGATTTGAGGTGAGCTTGAGTTCTTAAAGTGCTTCTTCTCTTCCTTCTTCCTCTTGTTCTCATTATCGATTGGTACTGGTCCTCATGGTTCTCTTTTCTTCTTTCCTTGCATGCATGGCGATTAGAAGCACGTTGGTAGCGTGAATTGAGCCCGAGGACAACAAAGAGTGTGTTAGACCCCATTTGAGGCAAGTATAAGCATAACTTGGCTAAACCAAGTGGGTATGTGTTTGATTATGATTAAGTCGTGTATTGTTGCTTATGAATGATGTTTACAGCCCATCTTGTGTTCATTTCCCTCTATTTCATGTGATTTAGCTCGTTTAAATGTGTTTCTGTGTTTCTGTAATCAATTCAGAGAATACTTCGTGTGTATCACGGCTAAGCCGTAAGTCACCTTCGGCTTAAAGTCCAGAGAGGAAAAAACTCAGTTTTCTTCTACGGGCAGGACACTGCTAAACCGTATATTGTCTTACGGCCAAGCCGTAGCTCAGCCGTGACCCAGCCGTAGATCAGTACAGGGTGACTTTTTCTGGATTAATTGAAAGTAAGCAATTGACAGACCTTCTATGGCCCAGCCACGGCTAAGCCGTAAACAGTACATGGCTAAGCCATAGAACAAAATATGGGTGAATAGTAATTACGGATGAACAGTAAAGGGGAACCGCGGTTGAGCCGCAATGCATGTTACGGCTAAGCCGTATGTTTACCGACAACTAAGCCGTACCACCCCTAAGTAATGTATAAACTGAATAGGACTAATGAGGAGACTGATATGGCCTTCATGATAGCATGTAGATCACCTAGACTTGCCCAATGGTATGACTGTATGACATGAATGATCTCGAGGGCTACGATTCATTCATGCACATTATCCGGTTGTTTAGCACCTCCCCATGGGTGTTGGTTTAAGAGACTTCGGTGCACATTCTAGATACACTGCAACACTAGACAATGGTGCATCGGATAACTTAAAACTACATCATCATGAACGATTAGAAACACTGGATAACTAGAATAGGATTGGCTAGTAAAAGATCGTGATTCCTGAAAGAAAATCTGATTTGCATTGCATTTTGACTTTGGTCCTTGCCCTCTTTTACGCGTTCTGCGCTGGGGCACACGATTGGATATTTCTAACTCTGTCCGTAGTTAATCCTGGGTGGACCAGCGGTCTTGCATGTTCAATCTTACTATTTGATACACATGAGTTGAGATGCCTTCATCATTGGTTATCTTCATGCTTTATTGTTTCATTCGTATGGCCTCTTGCATCTATTTGATATATGCTTAACAAGACATGCACGTCTCGTTCTGATAAGATATACATGTTCAGCTATGTACATTATGATATGCACGTTATGATTTGCATGTTTGTATATTCGTTGACTCGATATGGTCCGGCACTACTGAGCCTCAGCCTTAGGATCCCGACAGGGTGACTTTGGTATAGTTTGTAGGGCCTTACTGCAGAAGGAAACGTCTTGGGGAATCCGGGCCCCAAGAAACCGAGACCCATCTGGCCCATGGTGTTCTCTGCACAGATAAGATCCCTATTTGGGAGCATTTGGCGTACGTAGTTGCCACCTAGTATGTACATGTCATGTTACATACACATTGATTCACAAAGCATATGTTAATTTGAATGCACAACTGCCTAGTCTACTACATTGACATGTTATGATTATTTATGTCTTTTATTTTATTCTATTAGAGACCACATGTTTTCACTTGTTACTGCTTATACTTTGCTGAGTCGTTGTATTCACCGATTGTCCTTGGTGTTGCAGGCTCAGGTACTTCAACCGAGTTCTTATCGGTCCTTCAGTTAGCTCAGGAGACTTCTACGGTCTCTTCAGGGTTTACGGGGAATGCGACAGTATCATATTTGCATATTGTCTTCTTTTCTGTCATTGATGTTATTCATGTTCTGTATCTCTGTTATTGGATTCAGTTTGTATACTCCCGACCTGTATGTACTAGTTAGGTATCATTCAGTTGAGTTTCCTGTATGTTTCCTGTTTGATACCTACAACTTCCGTGTACATGTTTGCACGTGTGATTTTCCCTTGTGCGTGTGCATCTAGACTAGGTCTACGTGCATATGCACAGGAGTATGTGTGTCACTGGTTATATTTTAACTAACCCTCAATCGCCAGGCTCAGGTTGTGACATACATATTGTATGGTATCAGAGCGTTGTTGCTCTAGTGGATAAGCATGTAGGCATATAGGCACGTGGTGAGTAAACGTTATCCTAACAGGTGGTCTCCAAGCCCATTTGTTGGTAAGGGTGGTCGGCTTGTGTTATTTTTTTCTTAGAGTTTTTGTTCACAGGTGTTTCTTTTGCAGGTGTTCAATCAATGTTTGTCAAGACAGCATGGACGGAACGTTCACGTCGCACATCGTGCCCTCGGTGTTAAAGCTCATGGCGGCGGACGGTTTTCAGGAGCCTTACATTGATGTTCTCCGTTGGGAGTTAGGGCACCTCAGAGGCATTCCTTTTGCTATTCGGACAATGGCCTTGATGGATCTACTGCAAGAAACTAAACTGTCCTGAGACCGGTATACGTTAGAAGAGAGCATCAAGCATTTTCTCCCAAACGCTTATGCGATTGTGTGGAGACGACGATGACTCCTGTTGTATGCATTTCAAGTACGAGAGATCCTCGGGACACACTTCGGTTATCCCTATACCTTCTGGATGGACAGCAGTTACGTGACCTTTGAAGTGTATTTCCATTCTTGTCTAGAAGCCTTGCTTGCGCAACGGGATGAGTACGTCAACATGCTCCAAGGAGTGGTTGTTTGGTATGTGCTTCATCGAGGACCCCATGCCTTCATCGCACCCTACTAGAGGCAACTCCTTTATCGTGTTCGAGGGACCAATTTTCCATGTCCTCTTGTATTCGGTGTCTCCTCCTTTTGTGTCAATTAGTAGGGTAGGTGTTCCTTGGCTGTTGAACTGGTAAGAGATGGAGAGACTCCTCTAGGTTGAGTCTTATGCTGTATTAATCCCTGACTATGTAATTCTAATCTTAGTGCCTTTATTTCATTGTCTCTTACTCTTATTCGTTATGGATGTTGAGATGTTGGTTTCCCTTAACTGGTGTTGAGGTTACTCGTGCGGTCAGGTAGTTCTTTGTCATGTGATCTTGTTCAGGAAGTGTAGTCATAGCCCACCTTGTGTGAGGCGGCTGATCTGTTCTTTTAGTGGGGGAGTTAGTGGAGGAGTAGCTGGTAGGCATTAGCAGTGAATCTTCTGGGTGTCTTTGAGGGGAGTTCATAGTTCCCAATGTTAGTCGTGTGATGGTGAGATGCAGATGATTCTTTATCGACTTTGAGTCGTATCGAGTTGTTGTTGTTGTTGTCAGTTGTTTCCATTAAGGAAAGGGCAGTATCATCCTTCGGGCGGTAGAATTCCTATGATTCTTTTCCTCTATCGCTTGGTGATCCTCATTCTCTCTTCCATTGATTTTGTTTTGGGTCATTCCCGTACACTAGCTCTTACCATCGAGAAGTCCTCTCTGGTTTACTCCACTGTTTTGTATTGGGTCCGGTTGATTACTCAGTTCTTTTCTATTCGTGCTTGTGCATTGGTGATGGATGTCAGTGTTTTGAGTTTAGTGTCCTCTTTTTCCTTCTGTCAGTTTACCCCTCCTTTTCATTGCTTTATTCTGAGGCTATTTGTTGAGTGTTACTCCTTCTTTGATGTTGCTGCATGACCAGTTGCCTCCGCTCATTGTCTTAGATGCTCCTTGTGAGATCTTGCTTCCTTACCAGTGAAGACAGATCTTTGAAGTTTCATTCGCCCGATGCAGTAGTGCATTCTCTCTGAGTTGTTCTGAGTCCAACCAGTCTTCATGTTTTTCATGTGATTCTAATACCCTTCATCGACTACGCGTGACCATTTGCTGACTTGCGGAAGGCTTTGATGATTGTTCGAACGCCATATTCATTTCATTGTTTATCATTGCCACTGTTCGGTCTTCTTATAGGTTTTCCTCCACCTTGTTCTTTTGACAGGTAATCTTTTCCCTTTTCCACTTGTCTGTGGACGTCTTTTTCTCGTTTGTTGTAGGCTGTCGATTTCACCATTCTTGACGAATCACAGTTTTGTTTCTCTTATATCAAGGTACTTGTCCTATCGTACGCTTTACTTCTTTTCCTTGCCTATTTTCTTTGGCTCACGCACTCACACCTTGCCTTCCATATCTGGTCGTTTTGGTTGATTGTTTCCTCGTCTCTTGACCCCTGCTTTCTTACTATCTATTCATGATGCAGGATGTTGGGTGGATCATGACTCTTTCAGTGGACTTCTTTCTTCGCTGACTTTTGCTAGCTGCTACGGTGTTGAAAGTGACATGGGCACCCAGTTAGGTTTCGGCAGACGGAGGATGTTCTTGCTTGACAGGAGTTTGCTAACTCTCCTGGTGAAGTGAGCGAACTGATGATCAATCAGTGTTGAGGAGATGATTTGGTGGCCCAGTGCGTAAGTGGGTGCTGTTTGAGTCGTGTTAAAGCGTTGCTCCACATTGGGTTTCCTATCACAGTCTAGTTTGGCAAGACGACGTCAGGGTGAGATGGGTTCTGCTGTGGATTGAGGATACCTGGCGACTTTCAGCGTTGGGTTGAGTTTTTTTTTTGTGAGGCCGAGATCTAGGAAGGCGATCAGCCAACATGTCAGCTTCTTTGGGGAGCAGTCCATGCTAGAAGCTGCGTTCGTGACCTTCCTCTATTACCGGTATGCTGAAATGCTGTTTTCGTCAAATGCCTTCGCGGTTGTTCATTACTCCTTCAGCCGCGCACACGTAGACAGATGGATAAGTCGAGTGGATGCTGTGTAGATCGCTCAGTCCCGATAAGGCAGCCCTGCAGCCTAGTAGATGGTCGTGGAATTGTCGATGCGACGATTGAGTTTTCTAAAAGTCTTACTTATGCAGAGTGTGATCTGTCTGTTCAAGAAGATAATTGAGCTCCGAAGCCTGTTGCACCATTCGAGATTGAGACTAACTTTAGTGAGCTGGCGCACAGAGTGGTTCTTTCGTGGCATTTTCTAGAAGACATGCTGTAGTCGATGTCGAGGTACGTCATCGATATATTCGGAACTCTCTCCTGTGTGTTCGTTGCGACGATGTGTGCGTTCTGCCAGCAGGCTTCTTGTGAAGCGGTTCCTTCAGCTCGTGGGAACTTAAGAAGCCGCCCTGCCTACCAGAGCGAGTCGAGAGTTCAAGCATTCTGGAGACATCGCAGTTTGACGGGTGATGCCTGCAAATGTGTGTTCATTCCGAGGACGGAATGTGTTTTTAGTGGGGGAGGATGTAACACTCCGACCCGATTTGAGCTGGATTAGCAGCTAATTTCTATGGATTTGGTTGCTAATTGTGTTTTGTTCTTGTTTTTGTTTGGTTTCAGGTTATGGATAGGTAGTTAGGTTGAGTTTGACCTGGTTTAGCTAGACATAAGCCCTTTTTCGTAATATTCGATTTTGTTTGATGTCGTCATTCATGCATCATCTTGGCTTCAATGCGTGTCTTTTGTTACGCTTGTTGATTCACGTAACTACGTCGTTTGCCAAATCTACCGTTTGCTTCCGTTAGACTCGCAATTGACTCGCACTAGCATTAATTAGAACGATTGAACTTTTTGGTAAATTGGTTTTATCCTTATCTATATATATCACCAACCTTCTCCTTCTCTCTCACTGTTCTGTCTCTCTCTCTCGAGTATTCTTCTTCTGCTCATTCCTCCTTCCTTTTTGTTGAGCTAGCTGGGAAGGAAGTTGTGCATGTCCACGCTTGAGCATCCCTCGTGTGATTTGAGGTGAGCTTGAGTTTTTGAAGTGTTTCTTCTCTTCCTTCTTCCTCTTGTTCTCATTATCGATTGGTACTAGTCCTCATGGTTCTCTTTTCTTCTTTCCTTGCATGCATGGCGATTAGAAGCACGTTGGTAATGTGAATTGAGCCCGAGGACAACAAAGAGTGTGTTAGACCCCATTTGAGGCAAGTATAAGCATAACTTGGCTAAACCATGTGGGTATGTGTTTGATTACGATTAATTCGTGTATTCTTGCTTATGAATGATGTTTACAGCCCATCTTGTATTCGTTTCCCTCTATTTCATGTGATTTAGCCTGTTTGTATGTGTTTCTGTGTTTCTGTAATCAGTTCAGAGAATACTTCGTGTGTATCACGGCTAAGCCGTAAGTCACCTTCAGCTTAAAGTCCAGAGAGGAAAAACCCCAGTTTTCTTTTATGGCCAGGACACTGCTAAGCCGTATATTGTCCTACGGCCAAGCCGTAGGTCAGCCGTGACCCAGCCGTAGATCAGTACAAGGTGACTTTTTCTGGATTAACTAAAAGTAAGCGATTGACAAACCTTCTACGGCCCAGTCACGGCTAAGCCATAGAACAACACACGGCTAAGTCGTAGAACAAAATACGGGTGAACCGTAATTGCGGATGAACAGTAAAGGGGAACCGCGGTTGAGCCGTAGTGCATGTTACGGCTAAGCCATAAGATACCTACGGCTAAGCCGTATGTTCACCTACGGCTAAGCCGTACCACCCCTAAGTAATGTATAAACTGAATAGGACTAATAAGGAGACTGATATGGCCTTCATGATAGCATGTAGATCACCTAGACTTGCCCAATGGTATGACTGTATGACATGAATGATCTCGAGGGCTACGATTCATTCATGTACGTTATCCGGTTGTTTAGTACCTCCCCATGGGTGTTGGTTTAAGAGACTTCGGTGCACATTCTAGATACACCGCAACACTAGACAATGGTGCATCGGACAATTTAAAACTACATCATCATGGACGGTTAGAAACACTAGATAACTAGAATAGGATTGGCTAGTAAAAAATCGTGATTCCTAAAAGATAATCTGATTTGCATTGCATTTTGACTTCAGCCCTTGCCCTCTTTTACGCGTTCTGCGCTGGGGCACACGATTGGATATTTCTAACTCTATCCGTAGTTAATCCTGGGTGGACCAGCAGTCTTGCATGTTCAATCTTACTATTTGATACACATGAGTTGAGATGCCTTCATCATTGGTTATCTTCATGCTTTATTGTTTCATTCGTATGGCCTCTTGCATCTGTTTGATATATGCTTAACAAGACATGCACATCTCGTTCTGATAAGATATACATGTTCAGCTATGCACATTATGATATGCACGTTATGATATGCATGTTCTTATATTCGTTGACTCGATATGGTCTAGCACTACTGAGCCTCAGCCTTAGGATCCCGACGGGGTGACTTTGGTATAGTTTGTAGGGCCTTACTGCAGAAGGAAGCGTCTTGGAGAATCCGGGCCCCAGGGAACCGAGACCCATCTGGCCCATGGTGTTCTTTGCACAGATAGATCCCTATTTGGGAGCATTTGGCGTACGTAGTTGCCACCTAGTATGTACATGTCATGTTACGTACATATTGATTCACAAAGCATATGTTAATTTGAATGCACAACTGCCTAGTCTACTACATTGACATGTTATGATTATTTATGTCTTTTATTTTATTCTATTAGAGACCACACGTGTTCACTTGTTACTGCTTATACTTTACTGAATCATTGTATTCACCGATTATCCTTAGTGTTGCAGGCTCAGGTACCTCGACCGAGTTCTTGTCGGTCCTTCAGTTAGCTTGGGAGACTTTTACGGTCTCTTCAGGGTTTACGGGGAGTGCGACAGTATCATATTTGCATATTGTCTTCTTTTCTGTCATTGATGTTATTCATGTTCTTTATCTCTGTGATTGGATTCAGTTTGTATATTTCTGACCTATATGTACTAGTTGGGTATCATTCGGTTGAGTTTTCTGTATGTTTCATGTTTGATACCAACAATTTCCGCGTACTTGTTTGCACGTGTGATTTTCCTTTGTGCGTGTGCATCTAGACTAGGTCTACGTGCATATGCACGGGAGTATGTGTGTCACTGGTTAGATTTTGACTAACCCCACTGGTTAGATTTTGACTAACCCCCGATCGCCTGGGCTCAGGTTGTGACACCCGCAATCACTTTGAATCCACAATTTCCATCAGCTTTCCCATCTTTTACGACAAGTATGGACTCCCTAGTTCCAACAAGAAATTGATCACTGTAAGAAAGAATAGAATTTGATCTTCTGTGAATCACCTTAGCTTTTCCTTTTTTCTTAGATATTCCATGCACAGTAACCTTGCTGTCAACAACTTTAAATCCCTACGATACAGGGGAGTAACTATCATGTACCGATTGTACCAATTTAAAGGCACTTGGATCATGTGTAGTGGATGTATCAACCTTTAGAGATAGCCGGCCTCGGTTTTTTAAATTCACTTTTGATTCTAATATGAAGGTATTGACTGGTTCATATAGCTCCCTCAACTTTCTCAACATTTGCAATTGCCTTGTATGAACACCTTCATTGAAAACCTTTTCAACTAATGCCAGTTTAGTCTTACAATTCAAAGTCGGCCTCTTGACTACAGTGTTGGGTAGGATATCAAGCTTACACCAATGTCGATGAAGACAACTGAGGGGAATCGGGCGTTGTTCAGAAACATAATTTCCAATTTCATGAGCACAAGGTAACCTGTGTGTCCGACGAAGGATACATATACATGAGCTTTGGTCAGTTCCAATTTGATCTGCTCTTTTTCTTTCTGATAATATTTTATCCAATGCATTTTTTGATATGTTACCACGGAGCTCATTGAAATCAGCCGGCTTGAAACAATGTTGCACAACTATCTTACGTTTTTCAAAGGATGCTTTTATACTTATATGTTGTACTAGGAGCAGGTTGTGGATCTTTGTCCAATTTGGTTCAAGATTCCCCTGACTTGATCCAAGTTGTCTCTTCAACTGTGCATGTGAACTCTCAGCTCTGTACAAAATATATATAAAAAGAGAGATTAGTACTTAGTATACAAGTAAAAAGTGGGTACATTAAGCATCAAACATTGAGATTACCTATTTGATGTAGGATTCCCCAAATGCAAACAATTATCTGTCCATGCGATACAAATTTTTCCTTGTATGTATCTAACCCTGTACTCTTCACATAATGAAGCGCTTCTGGATAAGTATGGAAATCTTTCATTAACCTAGCCAGTAATTCATTATACTCTTCTTCTGTGGAAGAAGACATCACCATATTCCAACTCATATTGAACTTGTCCCAAATTTTCTTGGTTTTAAATAACATTTTACATTTACTTAAGACATTCTTACTAATGTGTCACGTGCACAATAAATGACGACTCTCAGGAAATACACTATCGATGGCCTTCATGAGCCCCAACTCTCTGTCCGTGACAATAACTTTAGCAAGAATATCATTAGCATCAACAATGATAGAACGAATTACATGCAACACCCATGCGTAATTATCTTCACATTCAACTTGTAGGTAAGCGAAGCATACAGAAAATGTCATTTCTGTGGACGTGACTCCAACAATCTCTAAAAGAGGCATACGATACTGGTTCGTCTTGTAAGTGCAATCCATTATGAAGACATGCAAAAAAACACGCAATAATTCTAAGCTGATTGGGTGTGTCCAACAAATGTCACGGACGATATCGGTATTAGCATAGCTCCTATGCCATTCAATGTACTTATGCTCGGCAATTTGCCCAACAGTTGTTGCATATAACTTCTCCCGCCCTGTTCATTCACTTTCTGCCTATAACGTGCATTGTAGATAGTCTTAATTTTAGTTACATTTACTTCACTTCTTTGTTTCAATATTATCAAAATCTCTTTCGGCCTAACCATGCTCTTTGACATATCACCTAATAACTCGGTCTCTTCCTTTAATAATCTCCCTGCATATGAGTGCCCTTCTAGATACTCTGCAGCAGAGTGATTATGGATACCACAGATAACCTCCAACATCTAATCATTATCTGTAACCAACTTCTTACCCTTAATTTAAAAGGGCATCCACATTTTTTAGAACCTGTCTGCTTGATCTTCTTTTCTGAGGTTCCCTCATCATTTTTCATGCATGCATTATAATATCCAAATCTCTTACATGCAAGGATAATCCTCGGTTTTACACCAACCCCACCAGCGTTAGAGGCCCTTATCACAACAACAATACCGTTCTTCTTGCCAACATCACGAGCCCACTTGATTAGTGCATCGTGGCTCTTGAATATCTACATATATCACCATTTAATTTTATGTATTAACTCTTGCAAATAATTTTTTAAATAACAATTCCACTTTGTGGCTTACCTCATGAGTGGTAAATTCACTCGTATAATTAATTACACAGCCAAAAGAAACTTTGCTGCATTGTATAGACGGACTATCCTTTAAAGAAAATCAATGAAATATAAGCATTCGAATAGAACTGTTCGGCCCTGCATGGCCGACCACATGGAATATGTTCGGCCATTCTTGGCCGAACATTTGTAATGTGTTCGGCCATTCTTGGTCGAACATATGTAATGTGTTCGGCCATTTGGGGCCGAACATCTATACTAGGTTCGGCCATTGCAGGTTGAACAGAAACCCGGGATGGGAAAAAATTCTAAAACAGACCAAAAATGTATAAATTGGTTTCCATACTAACCTTGTCACTGCATTTATCATTGAAAACCACTATTTGAGTATTAATCTCCTCCTCCATTGCTTAGTGTTTGATAGGACAAAGAGTAATACTAAAAGAAGCTAATGGTGACTTTCACTCTTTGAGGAAAAATAGTAGATGAAAGAGGGAAAAAGATGATGCTCTTTTAGAAGAAAAATTGTAGGAGATGGTGTAGTTAAAAGATGGTTTCTCTTGTGTAGTTGGAAAGATGGTTTCTCTTGAGTAGTTGGAAAGATGGTTTCTCTTGGAGGGAAGAGAGAAAGAGAAAGGGTGTGTAGGAAGAGCAAAATGAATTTTTAAGCTTCCAAGAGAAAGGGCCTTTTGGTCCTTTCATGCAGGCAAAAAAGTAATAATTTTTATTTTAAAATCTTGGTGTAAGGAGAGTAAAAAGTGGTGTACAAATAGAAGGACTCTAGAAATCTCGTGAGGAACTCATGCAAGACAAACGCCCCCAAGAAATCTTTTGAGACTTCAAATATTCAGATGCAACATGCAACCAGTTGGCAACCTTCCAAATCACTTAGGCATGGGCCGGCACTGGTAACGGTGGAGCATTCCCAGAAGAAGATTCTTCGTCCAAAAGGAAACCGTTGCAAAAAAAAGGACGAAGATTCCATTTTAGAAGCTTCAGTGTTGGATTTGTCATTCCACTTCCATGAAAGAAATGTCATTGACCAGTCAGTTTCATGCCACAAACTCATGAAAGCATCCCTTTGTGCATATTATTGCAACATCTAGATGACTAACAGTCTTAATTAGTTTAATGATACTATTATTGCTATTACTGTGTGGTTCAGGTTTAACTCGATCGTTATACTACCCCTCCTATGGTCTAGTTTACAATGATCCAAATTGTGGGTTAGTTTTGATAAGATACATGATTCTTATTCCGGATTCAATTCATCAATGAGGTAAGATCAATATATGAGAAGATGTCACACTCCCAAAATTGGGTCGGATCCAAACCGGTTCAAAGAGTGTGAGAATTGGGGCCAATTAAAATTTTTCTTATATAAACAATATTGGCCCCAATTCCAGGTGGATCAGAGTCCTTCGTGAGGCTATGCTTGGTGATCAAGCAACCATAATCACACGCGAAACTAAAATCTATAATCTGCACAGATAAGTATCATACACCAACCATAGAACAATTCTTAATAATAATAAAATCAAGGTCAAGTGCTTCGAAGCATCATAATTAAAGTTACAATTCCAGAACAAATAAATTTAATGAATAACTAATGGCCTCAAATATAGCCTTATTACATAATCTAAAGTTCCAATGTCAATAACAATACTAGGACACTTCAGACGATGTCATCGGTGCTCCACTCAACAACTCCGCCATCTGGCGGAATCTCCTGCGTCGCCTAACTCTTTGGTTCGGCACTAGTAATGAAACCTAGACACCAAAAGTAGTGCGTCAGATTGACGTAATCTAGCAAGAAGGTAAACTGCAAGCAATGATAATAATCAATTAAATTAAAGCATATATTACAATCTACCCCAAAACATGCCGAATACAAATTCCATGGCATGAATGCACAAAAACGGGTATGCCCACATATATAATATACTAAAAACGGTTACTCACGCAGATATAATATACAAAAACGGGTATTCCCACAAACAGATATACAAAAATGGGTATTCCCGCCAAATATAGCAAATGGCACAGCTATGTACTATATTCCACGGTACACACTGACCCAATGGTGTACATCCATCTCCAAACTGCAGTCGGTCATATATATATATACGTCTATTAATGCATAATGAACCATCCTATGAAACCCTTAATTCATAATATTCATCCCAATATCAATTTAAGTATTTAGATTAATTTAAAAGTGTATTAAAAACGTGTTCAATTCAAGTTCTCTGAGGGTAAGCACGAATCCACCTAACGGTTATAGTTAAATAAATACGCATATGAGAACCAACCCTCTTTCACAATGGAAATATGAGTCCATGATGCCAATATCCTACTTTCAGTGTCTATCATGTGGTGCATCCCAAGTCTCACATTTCCACTCTGAATTCAGTCCAATTCTGATGGGAACATTGAACCAACTTTTCTAAAAAGACATGAATCCATCTAATCCAATTATATATATTTAGTGTATGTTACAAATTGGGTAAAATATATTCAATTTTTAAATCCAAACTTAATCAAATTGTGATAAAAAAAGAGAGAAGGGAATAATTAAGTTCTTAATTATCATCATTGTGTATAATTACATCTTATTATTTTATATAAAACAAAATGTCCAAATCTCGGATTCCAGTTCGAAATCTAAACTCAAATTAAAAATCCAAATTAGAATTATAAATACATTCTAATTAAGATTTAATCACCCCCAATTACATCTTAATGAATTTATAATCAATCTAAATAAAATATTAATCACAAGTACATAATTCCCAATTAACTTTATAAACAATCTTAACTATATTTCTAATGACACCAAATTAAGAATTAATTTAATATAATCAAATCACCATTGTATACTAGACCATTAATCAAAACACAACATTCTAAACTCTTTATAAATAATATTCTAATCCTAATTATTTAGTTATTATTATTATTATTATTTTAATTTAAACTAGGCCTTGCCCATTGGACCGGCCCAACTGCGGCCCGCCAGCTGACCCGACCAGCCAGCAGACCAAGCTGCGCCAGCACGGCAGCAGCCCAGGCAGCAGAGTTGCTCTGTGGCGCTGCTGCAGAATTTTTTTTTTCTTTCTTGTTACGAACAAATTTGAATTTCAAGAAAAATCACATTGTTGTTTCAAATCTTTATCGTTAATTCCTAATCAAGATACTAAACCCAATCCAAGAAATCATACCCAAAATATCTTATTCAACAAGCACCCAAAAGACATTATAAGTAATCAAAAAACATTATTTATAGTTATCCACTTGCCTAGATCTCGATGCGAAAAGCGAATCTAAAGATCACACCTTAGTTTCCCCCGAAGAACTTCTAGGGCTTGATTGCAGAGAAAAGGAAGAAGATGGAAGAATGAAGAAGACCTTAGGGTTTCTATTATATAAAAGTTTTTCCAAATCACAAAGAAGGGGTCTTTGCTTTCTAATGAGTTTTACAAAATTTCAAAAAAGGTCTTTTGGCTTAAAAAATGGTCAAATAACTCAAGCCCAAGGCCCAAGAGTATTTAAGCAATCCATCTAACACCTCTCAACCTAACTCAAATCCGACAAACCGACTCAACTCAAAAATTAAAATCTGGGCCAAACAGAAGATCATTGCAGAACTCGTGCGGCCAATTGTACAATGGCTTGAAATCATAAGATCCATTAAAGAAATATTTGTATCTACATGAGCAACCGATAGGAAGCATATCATCTTAACCCTTGTAGTATTATGGACATTGAGGTGAACTCTAGTATAGTTTTTTGGGGCAGTTATTGTTAGTTTTTGTGGACTCAATCCATCAGTTGATGTAATAAATTGATTAATTTCTTTATTTATCAATAAAATCATGCTTTACTTTCATAGATGAATGTTATTTTACTACTTCATGCACATGACCAATACGTATGACATAATGATTCATGAGTTGAACCGGATCCCATTAGTATATTAGATGTAATATATGTGCATGGATGAGATCCACACGCGGGAGATATATGTCACAAATCTTATACTTAAAATAGCTTCACAACCAGTAATGAGATTGGGCATCTCATTTGATAAGGTTGCAGCACTTTGATCACTATAAGATAGTGTGATTTGTCTCGATCATCAGAATGTAAGATTCTGGATCACAGTGCTGGTACATTGGATGTATTGAAGGACCATGAGATGCACGTTATGGAATTCCGTCTCAATAATATGGTATGCTCTCATAATTCCCTAGCAATAGGCTCTCAATCCTGAGACATTGACGAACTCAAGTTTCTATCTATTCATTTGCTTTGAGTCACCAATGAGTGAGGCCGACTATAGGTTAACACCTCGGTGTCTTAGGTATGTGGTAGTAGAACTGTGGGAACGTTGAATGATCAAGATGGAATCTATCTCTATTATCCCCTTGTGCCAATTAATGGATTTGTCATTAGTAAGTGCGCACCCATCTCAATTAAGAGTTAATTGGATGGTACTAATGATTACTGTGATTAATTGGGGCTCAAGGATAATAAGATGTAGAACTTAAATTGGAAGAGACGGATTTATTCCAATTGATCCACGGATATTGATAGAGGGGCCTACTTGTAGTAATTGGGAAGTTTAGGGTCTTCATTGTAATTTATTCCTAAGACTGAAGTGTAATTGCATTTATATAGTGGTGTTATTTGCAATTAACTGTGGGCCCGGATTGCACATGAGATGTGGGGTCGCGGTGTTCCAGTTGGAGCCAGCTTTCTAAGGAATCCCTAGTGGTCCCCATGCTAGCCCAAGATATTGGAAAACACTAATCCGACTTGAACTCTAGAAATAAGAGTTTGGAAAGGAAAAAGCTGCTAATTGCTTTGGAAGTAAGACTTCTATTTCAATTAGACAAGGGAGAGATTTGAAAGTCTATAAAATCTCTTGGACGTCCAATAAGACTCTCCCTCACGCCCAAAACCCTATTCGTGCAAGAGTTGCACGAGTTTCTCTCTCCTTCTCTCTTCTAGTTCCTTGGAGTTTCGAGTTGGGATTTCTCCTGAAGATTCCACCACTCTTCTTGAGAAAAGAAATCCAATTCGGGTCATAGCGTGGAAGGCTAAGAGGTGTTGAAGAAATCCATTAGAGCACTGCGGATCTCCAAAGGTATGATCTACTTCTTGCATGTCGTAGATTATTATGGGTGTTTAGTGTTGGTAGAATATTTACTGTACATGATCACGAGATTGAGGGTAATGCATCCTGGATTGGGTTTTGGTCTTATGGATAGTTGATCTCTGTGTCAAGTGGGTCAAAAGTTTTGAAAATCTATCTACGAGACTCACCTGCTTCCAACAAAGTTATAGGGAACGTGGGACTAAAACCTAAAATGTTCCATATATGGATGAGGAACTTTGTGACAAGTTAACCCAATGCAAAATCATGCCAGGACATTGACTACAGGCTAACATCAAGCTGAGGATCTTTCTTCTCTTCTTTTTATTATTATTGTTTTCTCAATCTTTTTTTTAATGTATGCAAGAAGTGAAGATTATGGTCAATTTCTCAAGAAATTCCTAATTAGTCAGCATCTGAAGAGTGTGAGAATCACTCATTAATCATTAAAAATTATTAAAATGTTTAAAAATGCACCGCAATCTCACCTTCTGATCCACACTGTTCATTCCGTGGATCTCTCCATGGCTCTGATGTGTTCTCAAAGTCCTGTCAATTAGAGAATTCTGCCATCCAGATGTGTTGGAGCTACACTCCATCCTTTCATATTTATGGCGAACATCTTGAATTGATTGGACCATATTGACATTCCGCATCTAAGATGGACCTACTGGATGAATCGTCCGGAATGCAGAACTTACAAGCAACAATGAGTTACTGTAGCCAAGAGTACTAGAATTGCTCTTGAAAATGTTATCATTGGGCGTCAAACAAAGGATAAAAAAGGGATGTTTAAAAATGGGTTTGATTGATTGCTGATATCATCATTATCATTATCATCATCAAAGCCTTATTATAATTATATGGGAATCGACTACATAAATTTTGTTTCTCTATTCAAATCTATATTAATTGATGATATGTGCCCCATTAAATTCTATGCAGTTCAAGTTCAGATTTTTTACTTAATTACAAAATATTAGAATCATAATCATTCTGACATTACTTGATTGCTCTTTCGTTTATATCTGCAAGGTTGATTGTTTTGTCCCATCTTTATGTTGATTATGTTCACTTATGGGCTTCTTTTGTTTACCTTTGACAAATTTGATTAATTAACCTTTTATTGCTGTTCCATTACTCATTATAGAATAGATATAATTCTACTTTTAGGTTTAACATAATTGATATTACTAATAACAGGAGCCAAACCATAATGATAAGAATACTAAAATTAGAAAAGAGATAGGGAATCGAAAAAAGGAGACTAGAAATATAATACTTAAAGATGTCGAAAAAACTATACTGTTAATGTATGATTTGATAAAATGATACAAAACAAAAGGGAACATAGTGAGCGCAGAATGCTAAAGTTAAAAAAATTAGAAAAGTGCTTACAAATTTGTAATGGTGCAAAGCACCAAGGCCTGGTTTGTTTAGTAGGTACAATATTCATAGGAGTTTTTTTTATCGGTAATATACATGGGAGTTTTGCAAATGGAATAAGCTAAAATTGAAGGATTAAATGTGAAGATTTGAGGGAATCATGCCGTCATCAAATAGTCTTCATTTTGATAAGAAATAATTATCCACATATTTATTGTGTGCATGTGTACAAAAGCGTGTAGCATTGCAATCAATAATCAAGCCACGCACAAAGAAGACACACAAGGAAGAGAGAAGAGAAAGACAATCACACACTGATTTATGTGGTTCGATTTGAGTACTTACATCCACAGAAGAGTATATGATATTTCTCTAAGAGAGTATCACGTGGTTTTGCAATTGCCCACACTCACAGGAGAGAAAGCTATTGCCTCTTTCACATAGTCTAGGGTTACATATTACATTATATATATATATATATGTACGTATATATATAGGGCTTTAATCCTATGAGAAATATTCTCACACACCTACTGTGAGAACTTTTTATGAGGCCGTAATGGGACCGGAGGTGATGGAAAGACCTATGCAGGACCACCCTAAATATCAAGTTTGGCCCCAATCACATGTCTCTAACCCCTTCATCCGTGGCTCACAAATCCAGTTCATTCGGATTGGTGCACAGCCAATCCAATGATTCAGTATATATGGAAAATAATCTTATGAGAGCTAGTTCTCACCATTTTTTTATAAAAAGTCTAGGTGGGACCCATCTATCACCCATTTCAAATCTTACAATACACAGATTCTTCTGAAAGTCACATGCCTCAGTCTTGGTTAAATCAAAATTTACTAAACCATTGGATAAACTTTGCTCCAATCCGCACCAATCCAAATGAACTAGATTTGTGGGTCTCAGATGAAGGAGTTAGGGCCAAACTTGATATTTGGAGTAGTCCTTGATGTGAAATTAATTCAATCTCTTAAAATTGCAAGTACACAGTTGTCCTTTTGAGACAATGGCAAGTACACATCGATCCAACAGGAAGCACTTTTTGAAATTTCTTATTTTTATTTAAATCTAATTTTTTTTATAAGTAACAATAAAAAAATATGATTCAAAATAAATCAAGATATAAATGAGAAATCAAAATAAAACTACTATGCAAATAAACAGATTACAATGATGATAAATGTAAATCAAAGCAACAAAGAATCCATTAAATGAAATTTATAACCAATCTATGCAATTTAATTAATTTTTAGTCTAAAAAATAACTCAGATCAGAAATGACGCAATGTTTCTGATCTGGAGTATTTTTCTTTTTAAAAACCAACTCTTAATAAAAAAGAACCCAAGATCTCCATACCTCATTAAAGTAAAAATTATTTTAAGTTTCATTTATCAAATTAAGAATAAAATATCAAAAGCATATTTTATCAAAATAAGAATAAATTATTAGAAAATGATTTATTATTAACATAAAACAGAGGTTTCCCTAAGACACAATGACAAATCTATTATTCTAAGCGTGCAGTATAGAGACATTTAAAAGAATAAATAAAAAACATAAATTGAAAGTAAAATCACTTAACTTCATCGTTATGTTTCGACGAAAATGTACTTCTCCATTGCAAAAAACGTAAACTTCATTGATATTATCATGGTAAGTATAAGGATTCTCTCAACACTCTTCTAACCTAGTTCTGGAAATGGCTCTAGAATAGCCACGATTTTCTCTTCTTTTTTTTTTAGAAAAAGAAGTTAGAGAGAGAGAAGAGGGTAGTGTAAAGAGAAAGCATATAAAGAGAGAGAGAAAATTCCATGGGGAGTAATGAACGTCCTTGGCCTCTTTAAATAAGGCATGGGCTATCCCACTTTTCCTCTCTAGATCCAATATTGCAGTAAAAATCTTCTTAATTTTGGCAAGTATCTTCCTTAGCCTCCAAGTATATACACTTCTAGCAAGTAAATGTAGAAGTTCTTGTTAAAAAGAATCTTGCCTTCCTTGTAATTCTTTTGTCTTTGGACTTTGAGAAATTTTTGGGAAGAGAGCATCTAGCAATGAGTTGGCCTTTTTTTCTTGAAAATATATTGGATTTTCTTAAATCTTTTTTTAGATCTTGAAAATAATTTAAGAAAATGCAAGCAAGGATGGTGATTAATCTTCAATGTACTTCACTTAAGGAGAGATGGACCCCACTCGAAGGTGTGTAACATAGAGAAGATTTTCAATCCTTTTGCAATCCCATATAAAAACATACAACCAACTTCCCGAGGTTATAAATTTATCGTTTCAACTTTAATTGATGTAATATTCTATTATACGGACATCTACTCAAAAAGATCTTTCCAATGATAGGTAGATTGTCCAATTCTGATGCTCGATTTGAGAGTTATAACTCTTTTAATATATACCATCCCAAGAAAAACAGGATTACTTTCCATTTTTGAATTCCTCTTCTTTAACTCTCCTTTTCTTGATTTAAATTTGAATTCTTTCAACAAATTGAGAGTGGGACCCCCCTTGACCATCCAAGTATGTGTGCACACGTGTGTGGGGTTCTTAGAAGGCCAATCTTCTAAATTTCTTATATAGTATGCCCCACATGATCCCCTCACATCTTCTTGCACAAGTAAGCAAACTCATAAAAAACTAAAGAGCCCACATTGAAGCAAAATCCATCCGGACAAGTTTTACTCCAATTGGGATTCTTCGAAGAAAAATTGTAAATTTCTAAATTAATGCCAAAAATGTGTAAATTTTGTGAGAATTCCAATGCAATTTGTAGATGAAAATATTTAAAATGATGAAAATAACTAAAAATTCATGTAAATCACCTAATTAAGTTCCTAGTTCACACTAATTCAGGCTAAAATGATGCAATTTTAAGTCCTTAACTACATAAATCTTTCCATTCCCATAGTCCCATCCCCAAATAGAACCCACAAGTGGGCCCCATAAAAAGTTATCACGGTAGGGTTATGCGAACACTTCTCTTAGGATTATAGCCATATATATACCTAACATGATCAAAAAATATCATAATGTATGATGGTTTTGTCCTTTCATACATTAATACCTTCCCAAAAGAAAATGTCCCTTACCATTTTGGTGAGGGATGTATACACTTAAATATTTTCCTATATATAGAAGAATATTCTAGTGCATCCATCCCTCACCATTTTGGTGAGGGATACTTCCTTTGTTGACATATCAAAGATAAAAAATGTGTCATGCTTTTTGTTTTTGTTTTTGTTTTTTTTTTTTTTTTGTCTTTTTACACATTAATGCTTACCAAATAAGGAGTGTCTCTCACCAAAATGGTAAGGGATAGACGCACTTAAATATTTTCCATATATATATAGAAAATCTTCATACGCATCCGTCCCTCACCATTTTTTTTATGAAAACTGTACGTAACGCCCATCTATCACCCAATTCAAACCTTGCAATACAAAGGAAACCCCCTGATGGCACTCACCCCAAGTTTCTAGCAGATCCAAATTTACTAGACCGTTAAATTAACTGTACATCGATCCAAATGGAATAGCTATATATGTGGGCCATGGATAAAAGGGTTAAGGACAAGCGATTGTGACCAAACTTAATATGTGAGCTGGTCTTGCATGGATTTTTACATCCCCCCCATCATTTGGTGCCACAGTGGGCTCTATGGAGGAGTGTACACGAAAAGTCCATGAGAGACGGATACACAGGAAGAGGCATATATATATATATGACAATATTCATGTGCAAACGTCCCTCATTAACTTTTTCATAAGATTCTAGGTGGGGCCTATCTATCACCCAATCCAAACCATGAGGCAACCCCCTGATAGTTACATGCCCCAAGTTTCAGTCAAATCTGAATTTATTGGACCGTTGGATCGACTGTGCATCAATGCAAAACAATATGGATTTGTGGCAATGAATGAAGGGGTTGAGGACGTGTTATTAAAGCCAAACTTGATATTTAAGGTGGTCCCACATAGATCTTTTCACACCTCCTAGTCTCATCTCTTGGTGGGGTCCATAATGGGCTTCATGAAGAAGTATACACGGTCCCTCCGTGAGGGACGTATGCATACGAAAATTGTCCTACGCCCCTCACAGAGGAACCCCACCAAGGGATGAGCCCAGGAGGCGGAATGATCCATGCAGGACCCCCCCTATATATCAAGTTTAGCCCTAATCACACATCTCTAATCCCTTCATTCATGGCCTACAAATCCATTTCATTCAAATTGGTGTACAGTTGATCTAATAATCCAGTAAATTTAGATATAACCGAAAATTGGTGGACGTATGCAACTCAAGGGTTCGTATGTATGGTTCATTTGGATGGATCATATAGTGGGTCCCACCTAAAGTTCTCACGAAAAAAATGGTGAAGGACATATGCACATGAATATTATCCTATAATATATGGGCAAGCCTTTCCTAAACTCAAGCTTATATAAGAAATTTCATAAGCTCGAGTCCTTGAGGCCTACATTTAGTCCATCCAAATAAACAAACACACAACCCCTATGAATTACATATGTCCATCAATTTTTATCAAATTTAAATTTACTGGACCATTAGATCGATTGTGCACCAATCCGAATAGACTGTTGGTATTAAATTTTTTGAGCCCAGATGGGGATGACAGAAACAACGGTTGGGGCTAATTTTTTATAAAGAGGAGGGTCCTCTGGAGTCCTTCAAATCCCCCCATCCCCATCCCCGTCCCCATATATATGGGAGGCTACACAGCGCATAGACATTTTTTAAGAAAACAACGCACCTCCTAGTTGTGACCCACTGAGATGTATGATGAAGTCCAAAAGATAATCCTAACCTTTTGATTTGTGACCTTAAAATTTAATGGTTTAGAACCATTATTTAATTATTATTTTAATCCAACGGTAAAGAAAAGTTGGATAAGTGCCGGACTTAGACTTATAGACCACTCATGAGGAGTAGTGTATATGAAAAGACAAGATTGAATAAACATGGGCCCCATGACCAAAAAGAAGATGGGCAAAAAATGTGGTGTTTTTAAAATGGGAAGCTCATTAGAATTCTTCATATTTATATATATATATGGACAATATATTTATTTATTTTTTGTCCCTATAGGGAAAGACTGCTATGCATTCATTCATAGGGAAAGACTACTATACATCTATCTCTCACCTTGTGGTAAGAGACAAATCCCTTTTTAGACCTAACAAGGTCAAAAAGGTATGATGATTTTTATTCTTTTGCACATCAATACTTTTCAAAAATGAAAATATCCTTCACCACAAGATGAGGGATGAATGCATGGTAGTTTTGGCTATATATATATAATCTATGCTTTCTTAGACCCAAAAAAAATTCTCAATACAATTACCAAAATACTTATAACCCTGAATCTCATCATTAATCAACCCAATAAATCAACCCGGTCAGCCTGAAATTCGACCCTCTAAACCCGACAGTATCATCTCACAAATCAAGTCCAAAAATAATAATAATAATAATAAGTAACGGTCGAACAAGATCTCTAGCTAATATCTTTCGGTTATCACCCATGTACGTAGCAAGTAGCCTTTTCATAAAACCCCATAAAACGAACACAATCAAAGAATGTCATACCGTAATTATAGAATCGGCTCCTATATACGTGAGTGAGATTTGCATTTTTCTACCTATAAATAAATCACACTTAAAGCGGTCACAAAAGGATGTGACACTGCCAGGCCCATGGACCCCACCATCCTACTCTTACATCTACATATGGGTCCCAGTGCCTAAAAAAGTTGTGAGCTAATCAAAGATGAGACAGACCTGTTCCTAAACCACGCGAGCGTGATTAACGGCACCTGACAGTTTTTCAACAAACAATAACAAGTGGTGGGGTACCCATTACCCATTTTAATTTCTTGTACTGGGTTGACAAAATAGCAGCTGAACACAAACAGTTTCAGACAATCTGCAGAGCGGAACCCACTTGGAGAGGAATGATATTCCCATTCATGAGAACATGGGCAAAAAGACTCCTCGTGAAGATTAATATAGTGCCATAAATGAAGGAATGAGATGCCCCAGGAGTCATATGAATCCATTCCACTTGCATGTGGTCATGAATGCAGCCTTTTGTTTCTTTGAATCCTGTTTGTCCCCTGATTTTCTTCTGCACGCTACCAATGCCATTGAGACTAGGGATTCTGTGTCTGAAAGGATCATAAAATATGATTTTGTTCTCAATAGTGACAAATGCTAATATAGAGGTTTGATAGTAGTTGTAATCAAGTATTAACTTAGGATTGGACGTTACTAGATAATGCTTCAAACAATGATATAAAATACCGGCTTTCGGGTCAGCAACACTGCTACATTTTAACTTTTCTGGAAGCATGCTTATGTTTGTTGTGTTTGGGTCAACTGCTATTTGAACTAATCATATAGGTCTTTTTGGGGTGTTGTGACATGATTTGAATAAAATGATTAGAAACATTGGTTTTGGTTATTGTAAAAAAATATGGAGAAAAATGAATTACCATATGGGCCATGCTAAAATTTGCTGAACATAATCTCAGACCTCGATACAGTTCAACGGCAGGCTCAAGCTCACTGAGGTTCCATTTGTAATGACAATATCCCCATCTCTTTAGAGGATTCATTTCCATGGTAGAGGGATTTTGTGATTTTATTCCTCATTTGGGAAATTGAAATACTCTTTATCAAGAAAAATCATGTTTTTACTCTTTTTTCTAACAAAAATGTGTCCCACTAAATATTGGATTGTTAAGTTGCTTGAAAAATGACAATACTTTCCCCTCCCACAAACATACCATTTTATCTTTGCGTTACACCAAAAATGTGTCATGCTTGTGTACACACTTGTAGAAAGAAGAAAAGACTTTTTCTGCATTACACTAAAAACACATTTGGTACAATTGCTTTTGAGTGAGGAAAAGGCGCCAAAAGTTTAAAAGATGGGTTTTCACACAAAATCAAAATAATTGTCCTAATCCTCTATGAATTCCTCTTATTACTCAAATACATTCTTTGTGTTACATTTGGTAGCATGTGAAGAATGTGCAATTGAGGACTCCTCACTGTCCCTTGAAACGACATTTTCTTCGGAGATTTATGTTTGGTTTTTTTTTTAATGATAATTTATATAGTTAAGGACCACATTAGAATAGAGGTGATGAATCAGCAAATATGAAGATTATGTATCAGTTTCCCTTCAACTACGGATTTTCACTTCTTACAAAGGCCAGACATGAGAATACGGTCTAAATTCTAAAAAACTACAATAGTCAAGCTTGAAGCTTTCATAGATTTATGGTAAGCGAAAATACTTTCTTGGAAAATGAGATTTCACAACTTGATCTAAGATAAAACGATCGTGGCCTCTCACTGTATTAGAAGTGTGGCCCCTCGGCCAGCAAAAAGAAGGTAGTGTTCCAGTTCCATCTTTTCGGTGGGTACAGGGTACATAAAATATCTTCTTTCCAGATTTAGGTGGACAAGTCAAACGAAATCTAGATATTATATGCGTTTCCATCTCTTTTTTCACTGTAAGAGCAACACCCTTGTTAGTTTTTAAACCTACTGACCTGGCAAGATGTCGGTATCTGCTGACCTGGCAACATGTCGGTATATCACGTGATGCACCCCTAGTGTCTTGAAGAACATGATGATAGACAATCCACTCCTCGATCAGGTTCTTTCTTAGGTTTAGGGTTTGTGCTTCTGTTGTCCAGCGGCGTCAAGACTTTTGCATTTGTCCTTTCTTTTATTTTTTTGGTAGGCTGGGCCTCTTTCCTGGAAAGAAAAGTAGGAAAGAGCCTTCCAACGAGGGGAGCGCATAAACCTAAAGCCAGGTAATATAAAATTCTCTTGAGGAGAAGGTGCCTGAAGTAAAAGGTGCCTGGCCAAGCCAATAACCTGCAAGCTCTTACCAGTGATATGAGAGACGGTGACCCCTATGGCCCCCTGTCAGTTCGTGAAAACTCACGGTCCTAATTGGGTCCCCTGTCAGTTCGTGAAAACTCACGGTCCTAATTGTTGTTCACATAAGTGGAGGGGTGAGTGATATGTCTCTCTCTTTATAGTCTCTCCCTGTCTTTTTCGTCCGGTTGGGATCTCATCATGAGTAATTCCATTTTTTATTTTTATGGATGAATATAATGAGGATTTATGTATTGAAAATTTTTTGAGGCAAAAATGCTTATGGAATTTCTTGTTTGATTATTATGGCATGAAAAATATCAGTATTACTGAAAAAATAGGGAAAAAAATCATTACTGAAAAAAGCGTCGTGGGTGGGGTGGATATAGCATTATTAGAATTTGGACAGCATTATTAGAATTTATCCAAATTCAAACTACATAAGTGCTAAGATTTGTTATTAGAAGGTTAAAAAAACGTGGTGGGGGGTATAACATTTTGAGAATTTAGACTTCTCAAAATGAACATTGATTCATGGACCCCAGCTACTCATTCAAGGAGAAGAATGGGTAGGTAAAATGGGGGAAGTGTGCCAACCCACATCTTATGAGGGGCAGATTGACAGTGGTTGTTCTATAGTAGGGGCAAGTCTTTAAGTTGCAGCATTTGACACCAGCTGAGCTCAGAACAAGTTCTGATTTTAGTTGTCTGGACTCCCTGCACTTCATTCATAGTACTCTAAAATTTCTTAATGAATTATTATTATTATATAGCTTATGTAGTATGGTTGGCAGAATTCCAAATCTTCCAATACACAAGAAAATATGAATCAATCTACTTTTATTTCTTTAATTAAAAAAATCTAGACAAACTCAACCTTACCAAAGTCTCTATGTGTTAAAGAGAGGGTTTAATATCACAAATTATGAATTTATCCCAAAATAAATAAGATCTCATATCAGAGTAAGAAAATAACGAGTCATGACAAATTAAGCTTTAGCTTTTTTTTTTTCTTTTTTTTGGTAAATGACAAATTAAGCTTTAGCTGGAACAGCATGAGACATGGCCCTTGCCTATTCCCTATTGAAAGACAAGTTTTTAAGGTCCACAGCATGCAACAAGAAATGCATTTCTACCATATAGAGTGATAGACCACTAGCTAGAGTTCAGTTGACTCATCGAATAGGCTACTTCTGTTTTATAGTAAGGGGAACATGAGATAGATCTATAGACTATAGTGGTCGGTAGACGGCTAGAGATCAGTAGAGAGATTGATGGTATGGACTTCTTCGTGAGTGGGCGTCCTAAATCCTAAACCACAAACGCAGTGATCATTTTAAAATCTCCGGATTCGAAGACGCACACAAGAATGTGGACTGTTTTCGCCGTAGTTAGAATGAAAAGAGATTGCATTAAAAGCAGAGAAAATGCCAGATGTAGAGACTTAGACCTACGAGAAACCTTCTCTCTCTGTGTCTCTGGTCTATGGTCTCCTTGACTTTTTCTTCGGAGGGGTGTGTGTGTCCCTCTAAGTAACAACCAAGTCCAACCTAAGCTGGCCACAGCATCCGGCGCACTTGAAGGAGAGCTACCTATACGCCGCCAGAGATCCGTGCACTGCCGTTCTACCTAACCCTCCAAACTGTTTAATGAATATATCTAACAAAAAGGGTTCAAAATTATGTTTAATGCTTCATATAAGTTCTGGTGATCCTATCTTGTTGTGTAATTGGATCAGATCATTATGATCCATCCAGCTAACTGATAGGCATTATTCTCTGCAAATACTTTCTGACCCAAAATAGCACTTTCCAGAGAGATGATGAAGAAAAATAAACACAGTTATGCGCCCTTTAATTTTTCAGACCATAAATTGAATTGCTGGGAATTCTTATCACTTCATATTTGCGGTATGTGGTAAAAAGAAATGGAGAATCAAACAAACGTTAACATTCAGAACACACACACAAAAGAAAAAAAAAACCATTAACACTCATAAATAACCATCAGATACCATCCGTTTAATTGAAATTAAATCAAGAGCAGATCTTCAATTTACTAAAAAAACTAAGAGAAGATGTGAAATTGAATATCCAACATGGTAATTCAAATCAATGCCATATATCTTTCACCCCTCAACACTTTAATAATCTGCTTATTTCACCAAATTAGATGTATCCAACAGAAAATAGCCGACCTTCGCATTGAGTTGTGATGAGTGCCAATTAACGGGTTTGCATGCCAAGCTCATAGTGTGTAATAGAAACGGATTTGCCCCAGAATTGTTCTTGTGAAATTTATCCTTCCTTTCTATCAATCTCTGCTTACTGTTGCCGCGGGTTGAGTTATATTACTAAAACCTGTAATAGAGGTAATTTATACCTTGCTCAACCGGTTCATCGTTTTATTGATGTCTATTTTAACTTAGCTGAGTGTTTCTTAAAAGAAATTTAAGTCAATGGTTACCCATAGATGGTAGGTCCCACCTCCAATTAGAGGTACTCTTAGATAACAGCTGGATCATTTTCAGACCTTTGAAAAACAAATTCCATTGTTCTATCTTTACGAAGGACTAGTAGTCTCTATATGTCCGGCTCAGTTGACCAACAGCTGGGGCTTTAGTTGTTGACAACTTGACATAAATCACGTACACACATACCCACTTTTTCGGTTGGAAATTATTTCCTCATCCACCATCACCCAGAAGCTGAAGCAGAAACGATGTGTAATCAAGTCATTTCCTATAGACGTGACCTAAAATAGGAAGTCAATAAAGAAGAAGAGAGAGTCTCAAAAAAAATAAAAAGAAGAAGAAGAAGAAGAGAGGGAGGCAAATAAAGTCAACCAATAGTAACATAATCGAATCAGTTACAGAATAAATTGTGCATTAAATCTCGTCCAAAGCTGGCCACTACACCAATGTTCATACTACAATTTCAACAATACAAAGCCCCAGTTCCCTTCATGTTAACACCCATCTACTTTTTGAATCAAATAACTGACTTCTGAACCGTTGTCAAACCTCCTGTATCAATCACATATCCTTTTTTGAATCTCTCTGTTTTTGTCTATATATATACAAGCATCAATCAAATTCCCAAGCAGAAGAAGAAGTAAGGTTATACGGTACATACACAACAGATTCCCTTAATTAAGAACAGGATCTGATCAAACCCAAGTTGTATAGATTCCTTCTGACTAGACTAAACAAGGGCAAAATGATGAAGTCCCTTGTCGAAGGCGCCTTGTGATGGTAGATGAAAGGAGGTTCCTTTACTTCAAGTATACCGAATCCTATTCTCTGCCTCACGTCCTCAATGGTCTTGGAATCAACTGGATGACCGGCTGCATCGGTCACATAAAACACATTGACGGCTGCCTCACCAGTTGAGGAGACTTCGGCCCTAGAGATGGATAGCCCATTCTCACGGAACGTTCGGGTCACATGGGTCAACAGGCCAGGTCGATCTGCTGCGCAAGCACGAAGCTCCAGCCTCACCCCCTAGATATCCACCAACAAAAATAAAAGCTCCATTAATTTGAACACAGTACAAATACATACACAATCAAAGTCACGTATTTGCACGGCAAATCTATGGATAGGACCCACTCATGAGAAAAAAGAACAATACCTCGGATGCCCTTCTTTCGATGGAAGCTTGCAAGCATTGAATCACACGCTGCCTCTCTGCTTCCGAACTAATTGGACTTCCATCCGTATGCCTGATGTAAAACTCCTGCATTCATTCATTCATTCATTACCAAACAAATGAATAAATTCTTCTAAGAAATAATAATCTCCATCGTCCAATTTCAAAATAGAGTTCAATTCAATTCATAAAGTACCTGATAAGCTTGATCCCCTTGTGTATCAACGGTGCCATGAAAGATGACATACTGCATGTCCGTAAGCGTGCACACAACATCAAACAACAGCTTCTGCCGATCCTTGCACCTCACATTCACCACAGAGTAACCTCTCTGGGACCAGTCCTGAACAGACACAGACACAGACCCAGACCCAGACCCAGACCCAGACCCAGACCCATCTGGTGCACCAGTTGGTCTCCTCTCGTAATCTCGGTCCGCAAACATCATCTGATGCAGCCTCCTCTCCGTGTGCGTGACCGCCATCGAAACAGCAGTCTTGGCGCTGCGAATATCGTTGTAGCCTCTCAATACGTTCCTTAGACAGCCTTCGATCCGGTCGATTTTGCCCGAGTCTTCGATGGCCGAGCCCGAGTCCGAGTCCTTGAGGTAGATCAAGGACGCAATCCGGCCATTGTGGGTCCACACCTTAGCTTCAACAACTACGCATTGAAGGTCAGATAGGACTGCAAACACCTCCGAGAGAAGCCCCTGACGGTCCGTTCCTGTCATTTCTAACGCCGTTACCCCTTTGATGTCCTTCAATCCAGGGCCCTGACTCGTTGCCACAGACTGAAATTCAAACAACAAATATTAGAAGGGGCCGGAAAAAAAATCAAATCTAACACTACTTTAATAAATTTTAACCTGTTCGATGTATGTTATGACGCTTTCATCCGTGACTTTGTTGCCGTTTTGATCCGTGACATGAAAAACTGCAGAGGAGAAGAAAATGTGACGGCGGGAAGAGAGGGATATAGGAGTGCGTAGGATAAGGAGGTGCAGGTTACCAGAAGCTTACCATCCATGAACCACCTTCCATCTGAGGAGAAGTAGGCTTTCTTGATACAGAGGTTGAGGTCGGCCAGGACCTGTACGGCGTCAAGAAGGATTCCGTGTTTTCTCGCACTATCAACCTTTACCAAAGTTGCGGTTGGGCAGACGGCGTTGTCGATGACTACCCTGTTCAGCAATAAAAAAAAAAGACGGACATAGACCATTAGAGAAGTAAAGAGAGGAGCAAATCCAAACAGAAATATGGAAAACTAGAACAATGAGATTAATGAGAAACAGAACTTTGGAGCATGGAAATTGGAAAACAAAGCATAAGCAAAATAAGGATTCTACACAACCGACCTCGGAGTATTCATCCGTGTGATGAGCTTCTCGTACTCATCCAGAGTAGTCGACCACTCCATCTTTCTCTATTGTTGTCGCAATAAATCAATGCCCCTCAAGACTTTTTCTTTCTCTAGGTCTTTTTAACCTGGATTGAAGCCAAAGCCTTCTTGCTCTTGTTATTCCTAGTACTAGAATGTCCTAGTTGCGGACGAAATAAAGAGGAAAAGACAGCCTTGGAGTTGGAAGAGATCAATGCCAGACGGCCTCTTAGCTTCCTTGCGTTGTCCCAAGTCCCAACCCGCTTCTCTTCTTCGAATATATCAACAGATGAAACAGAAATACTTTGAAACCAGCAAGTCTTATAGCGACAATAGCAATGTAGTTTCCAATTTAACTTAGATTTCAAATTAGGAAAGTTTTTAACTTTTCGGTTAGCTTAATTTTAGAAAGTCGCTTTTTTGTTTCTTTTTATTGATGGTTTGTGTCCAGTTTAGTTTTATTTATTTTCTATTTTGATTTTTAATTTATTTTGAGAACGTTTTATTTTTATTAAGTTTCTATTTTTAATTTTTAGAAGTTCTATTTTAGTTTTGCAGCAACTTTAAGTTTTTTTTATGTTTTTTTTTTGATACTTTGCCCCCTAAAAATTAGTGAGATTCTCTATTTACCCCTTGTAATTTTACTTTGTCTAATTTACACCTCACAATTTGTTAATTTTGTAACAACTTACACTTTATGTTGTTAATTTATACCCCATAGTTTATTAATTCGTAATAATTTGCACCCAATGCCTTGGACACCTTAGGGTACAAATTATTCAAACAAGGTGTAAATTGGACAATGTAATATTGTATGGGCTAAATAGAGAATCTCACTAAATTTCACGGGGCAATGTGTCAAAAAGCCTTTTTCACGAAGTTTTAGATTTAAGGTTTTAGAATTTTGTTTAAAGCTTTTTGTATATATATCCCCCTAAGGCTTTTAGAAATTGCAAATAGGGCCTTGTAGTTTTAGTATTTGTAAATAGGGTATTACTTTTTCATTTTAATACCTTCCATGTCCCCTAAATCAGTAGCCATCATACCACCATGATTTTTTAGAGTGAAATGATACTTTTGCACATCCCTTTTTTCCATATACGCAAATTTTCAAAATCTAAGACTTATTTTTCTCTAAACCTTGTAACATTGACAATTATATATATTGGCAGCGAATAACTTTACATATATCTATTTTTCTTAATGTATGGCTCATTTTATTACATCCCAATTGATTATAATTACAATCAACACATGCACTTATAATGCTTTATGATTGATCTAATCCATTCATGACCCACCATTGGATTGATAAATGTTTCAAAATACATAATTAGACTTTATATTTGTAAGAGAGTTATTGAGACAAAGGCCATTATGACTTGAGATTAAATAACGGTATTTTCGTAACTCATAATGTACTCATTTTTATTTAATGGATATATAAGGGCAAAGTTGTCATTTGTATAAAAATTCTAGACATACTAATACATTCACGGTAGGAATACTAATATGGGGACATGGTAGGTATTAAAAGAAAAACTAAGCACCTATTTACAGTATCTAAAACCACGAGGGGCTATTCACAAATCGTCAAAACTTTGGAGGGAATATACAAAATAACTCTTTTATTTAATTTTATTTTTTAAAAATAGAAATAATTGCAATTCATTGTTTTTAAATTAGATTAGTTTTAAATTTTTAATTAGTGTAGAAACAAGTTGAAGAGTTCTTAAAATATATTGCTTCATGAAAATCGATGGGGTCTCACCAAACTTGAAATTCGCTATCAGTGATTCTCTCTCTCTCTCTCTCTCTCTCTCTCTCTATATATATATATATTTCTATTGGTCTTTTTGGGGCGCTAATCTAGCTCGAGGACGCTTGGGACTGGGACAGGGACATCACGGCATGGGATGCGTGGCAGGACCCACAGTATTGTGGAACATGAGTGGCGCTTTGACGGAGTCACCAGTTGTTTGCCAACCCGGCTGGATCAACGTCCGGCGGGGTTTGGTTTCAGTCCACTCAGTGCATTTATTACTATGACAACTACACGCGTGTTTTTCGGATCGAATCAGTGAGCTGGGTTTAACCAGATGACTTCCTTTGTGTATAATATCTTTTAATTTTACATACGGTGCCCCTGGATTTCCTTTCCTATGTAATGATCCCTCGGAGGTTTAGAGGAAATTTTGAAGGCCCACAACTTTTTAGATGTCAATTGTATGAGAGCGGATCATCTCCAGTTTTCCACACGGTGACTGTGGGTGGACATTACGGTCCACTATGTCACCGAGGAATTACTTGCTATTCACATGGGTTGTTGATGTGAATTTAATCAATCTACTTACAATTGTAAGTGTACAGTGATCTTGTTGAGACAATGGCAAGTACAAGTTGAACCCACAAGAAGTGCTTTTAAAATTTCTTTTTACCTTTGATCTGATTTTTTTTAGAACAATAAAAAAGATGAAAGAGATAAAAATAACTTAAAAAATCTAATTGTAGAGTGCAGGAAAATCAATAATTAGACGTAGATAAGAATGTCATAAATCTATCAAGTAACCACACCACCATTCTATGCAACTAATAAAATAGATCTATCTCTAAAAATCCTTCAAATTAGAAACAATCAATATTTCTGATCCGGATAATTTGTCTATCATAGAGCACAATTTTTTTATAATTTATTAAAGGTAAAAATCTCCTCCACCTAACAAAATTATGAACTAACTAAATATCATATATTAAACAAAAATAAATTATCAAAGAACTTAATCTAACCATAACCTATTAAGAAAATATAAATGAATAAAACATTGTTCAATACAAATTAAATGGCATATGTTGTTTAAGACAGAAAGTAGATTTATTATTCTAATTAAACATGCAAGAGACAAAAATATTAAAATTAAATCACATAAAAAAATGGTGAGAGGTGAGATGTAATTAACTTCATCCGACACTCTGATTAAGAGATCTACTCCTCCATTGAAAAAGATGTAAACTTCATTGAATCTTTTAAATGATTACAAGCTCTTAATGCTTTCTCTAGCTTAACTTCTGGAACAAGGCTCTAGAATACCTAAATTAATTATCTAATTTTTTCTACATTAGAGAGAGAGGAGGAGAAAAGAGAGAGGAAAGAGAAGTGGAAAGAGAATGGAGAGGGATGGTCCCTTGGCCGTCCAAGGCATGGCTTAATATAAGGAATGTGATGCCATATTTTTTCTCTCTATATATCTTATTTTTAGCTAGGCCATATCTTGGTGAGGTAGGTTTTTTTTATTCTTGTCTCTTTGATTTTCTCCTTTGTGCAATAGCTTTATAGCTTCCTTCCTTTTTTAAGAAATCTTCTTTTGACTTTAGGACTTTTGAGAGATTTTTGGAAAGAGAGCATTTAGTGATGAGGTAGCCTTCTTTTTTTTTAAAATATCTTGGATTTTCTTGAATTTTTTTGAGTTATCTTGAAAATAATTTAAGACAATGCAAGCAAGGATTGTGGACCCCATTTGGTCTTCAATATACTTTACTTTAGGAGAGATGCACCCCACCCAAAGGTGTGTAACATAGAGAAAGTTTTTAATCTTTTTGCAATCCCATCTAAAAATATACAGCCAACTTCCTGAGGACATAACTTTATCATTTTATCTCCAGTTGATGCAATCTTGGATCCTACGGACATTTACTTGAAAAGAGCTTTACAATGATAAGTGAATTGTCCAATTCTGACACTCGGTTTGAGAGTTATGACCGTTTTAATATATGTTGTTCAAAGAAAATGGAATTACTTTTCATTTTTGAATTCCTCTTCTTTGACTTTCCTTCTTTTGAATTCAAATTTGAATTCTTTCAACAAATCGAGAGTGAGTCCAAGCATGTGTGCACATATATGTGGGGTCCTCATGAAGCTAATCTTCCAAATTTCTTGCATGGTGTACCTCACATGATCTATTCACATCTTCTTGCACGTTCTAAGCAAACCCATAAAATGCTGAAGAGGCCACATTGAAGTGGAACCTGTCCAGATAAAATTTCACTCCAATTGGTACTTTTCAGAGAAAAATTATAAATTTCTAAATTAATTCAGAAGATGTGTAAAATTTGTGAGAATTCCAATACATAGGTGAAATTGCTTAAAATGATGAAAATAACTAAAAATTTATGCATATCACCCAATTAAGTCCCTAATTCACACTAGTTTATGCTAAAATGATGCAATTTCATAACTTTAATAGTTGTAGGTAGGCCTATCAATTTAGCCCTGAAATAAGGGGGTCCAGCTCGGTCCTAAAAATGAGGGCATCTATTTCTAAGGTAAAACCCTAGGGTTGGACTCGGATGATTTTTTGTAGGCCCTGAAATCTGAGGGTCGGACTTGGACAATTGTAGCCTAGCCCAGCTTTGGCCATGCTACTTTTATTTTATATGATATTTATACATATGTATATTATATATACATATGTATATACACTAAAATACGCATATAACAGTCACACAGTAACAATAAACCGAGAGATTTGAATGAAATTTCATACCCCCCATACCCATTACAAAATGCCTTAAAACTCATATGTACACATTCTTAGCTTATTTCATCTCCATTTAATTATTTGAGTGTGCAAGAAATAAGTGATATACAGTTGCTTCCAATCCCTTTTAGTTTATTTCTTTTCATTTAAGCTTTTTTTATATTATTTTTATACATTTTTTCTAGTGAAAAATAGGTATAATACTCTTGTTAATAAGGAAACACTTTTTCTTTTATAGAATGACTTAGGGTGCTAACTAATTTTTAAAGGTGGTTTATATGTGTATGGAACTTCAAGGATATTGTGTGATCCAAATATTAGTTTTTTTAGTTAATTATAATCCCCAATTTTTAAAGTCTAGACTAATAGTATTTTAAGTGCATTTATTTTATCGTTGATTGAAATCCAATAATGCTTGATAGCTATATCAATGTTAAATTGAAAAAATTTTCAATTCATAAAAAGGTAGGTGCATATAGATATTTTACAACTTTTCAAAAGATACAACTACTAAAATAATTTGGTACGTGAAAATTATTGCAAAAAGTGTGAGATAGAAATACTCTTTAACCATTTTCTTTAATTAATAATATAATAAATAAAACCATATGTCTAGAACACAAGTTACAAAAGCATGTATAACTTTGTTCGATAAAGTAAAATTTTTAGAGGCTGGTTTTATCCTCCATTGTTCTCTTAGTAGTCCCTTCCTAATAAAGGCTAGATAAAATAATGATTCATCAACACTCAAAATTTGATAGCCATATTAAAAAAATAAATAATGGTTTTCATGTTTTGAAGCCCAAAGCCCTGCCCTGCTCGACCCTAACCATTAAAGGTAGGGTAAGGGCCTAGCTAGTGCAGGGCCTTCGGGGCTCTCGCTCACTCAGACTTGGACTTGCATATATTGAGGGTAAGGTTAATTAAGACAACCATGGGCTTGGCCCAGTCCTTTGACAGCCCACCAGTTGTGGGTGTTGCATCCAAGACAACTATCCCTTGGTGATATGGCAGAACATGATTGGCCCACTCATGATCACTGTAGGTAAAAAGCCTAAGAAGATCTCAATTACAATTGTAAATACCAAGGATTTAAAGATCCCATATGTCCAAACTTCTAAATCCAATGGTGTAACTGACTTATGAAGTCAGAAAGTTAAAAGTTTGATGTACATGTTCAAGTCTGATTTTCAATCAATAGGACTGCATTTTTCTTTTACTAGAATTTGTCAATGACATGTTCCTTTTTTAAAACTCAAAATTTTGGCTATCTCAAAAGTCTAAAATGAATTTTGAAACTTCGACTTTTTGCATTATAGAGAAATTTATGGATTTCCCACTTAAGAGGAGGACTCAATAATTCCACACATTAGATAGCTTAGGATAATTTGAAAATTTTAAGACAAGAATTCATGTAAGAAAACAAGCCCAAGACCCTAGAATTGAGGAGATTCTTTCCAGGACAATTTTTAAATTCTCTATATGTTACCCCAGATATTTAGGCCTATTTCTTTAACAAAACTCAGGAAATCCATGTTTAGAGAATTTGTGAATTCTCCACAAGTTGTTCCATCAAGTGGAATTTCTAAATCCTTCTCTTGGATGGACAATTTGCAAATGGTAAGGAAGCAAGAATTAAAAGAATTTCAAAGATCATTTAAAACATTTTAAGTGATTGAAATTTTAGAATTTAGGAAAAAAACATGTCATTTGTAAATGACGAGGGGGACAAGCCATAGCATCATTTTTATAAACTTTCAACATCATAAATTCTACTCAAAATTTTCTGTAAAAGAATAATACCAAATTACTCTTGGCCAAAGAAGCATCGGTAAAAATGGCACAGAAGTTGGAATTCAAAGATTTCAAAAGGATATTCATAATTGTTCAAGCGGATGGAAATCCTAGTGAAAAAAGAAAACAAAAGCATATCATTTCTAAATGCGGTTGGGACAACCGTACTACAATGTAAAAAATTTCCAACATCACAAATTATCGCATGAATTCAGGAAAATAAGTCGATGACACTTTTGATTACTGGTTTTTTTTTGTTTTTGAACCCTTTTTTAAGGATTTTTGTATGCTGGCTAATTTATGGGTTGGGCAAAACTCTACGTCCATTAAGTTGTATGTTAATATTCTTTGATAATGGACTGTGGTTCTAGTAATCAAAAGAGCTGAAACGAAGAAAACCTGCAAAAATTGATGAAGGCTGCTCGATCATTCGGATTCGAAAAAGAGGCCTAATTCGATTGATTAGATGGATAACCGATCGATCAGCCTTATACAAAATTCCCACCGACCTACGGATTTCTATTCTTATTTTAAGTGGGACTTTCCTGTTTTGTGCCAAATCCTTTCTTGAATGAATTACTATTATGAAGCACGAAATTAGGGCTATTTAAAGAGGTTCTCTCTCAACCCTAGAAATAGATCTCATTGACTTAAGTGGATATTACACATTGGAGATCATCTTCTCTAGAGCTTTCATTGAAAGTTTAAGGACTGAAGTTTTGTTTTATAGAACAGTTGCTTCTACATCTCTTGTAGAAGTTTTTAGGCCATATTCTTGAGTAATAAATGTGTGACTTGATCAAGTACAAAGCAATACACAACAAATGAGAGTCATGTGGCAGAAGAAGTTGAGTAAGAAGAACTCAGTTCTTAGGGTATGAAAAGTGTGTGAGTGTATCTTATAATTGTTCAAATTTGATTGATAGCTGATTCTTGTTAGATTCGTAGTTTTTTAGCCAATTAGGGTTTCCTACATTAAAAAACTGCATGTCTTCTTGTGGTATATGCTTTTGTGTTAGATTGATTTATTTTTTACTATAAAATTGATTGTTTACACATATATTATTAGTTAATTGCATTGATCCATTCTAGAGGCCCATCCAAAACCTTCACCTTTCCAAATGGCTTTATATATCGAATTAAAGCTAATTTTGCTCTTTCATGGAAAATTGCTAGCCTCCCATTTAGAGTTTTATTTGGCCAATGTGGGAAATCACATTCCACATATGCATTGTCAGGTCCAAACTTGAATTAATCTTATTTTATTATAATTGATCATGTTTTACGTTAATTAATGCATATTTAGACTAATTCAACTCAAATCCACTTATGTTTAGTTTATGGATAGATAGTTAGTCGAGTTCAAAATTTATTTAGGTAGTCAAGGACCTTCTTGTAGTTTAAAGTCACATTGTTTGCATCATCTTAGCACTATATTGTTGCATGATGTGTATTTTATCTTATAGATCATCTTTTATACTTGGCACAACTTAATTCAAGTCCATCTTGGCACAATTGAAGTCCAATTGACTCAAACTGTAATTTTCTCAAAAAAAAATGGACTTGCTTATAAATTCCAAAAATGTGGATTTAAAAACCAACTCCACTGTTCTTTCTTTGTATCTCCTTCTTTTTGTTGCTAGAGCACTTCTTCTTCTTACCTTCACTTTCACCAACAGTTGGAAAATTAATCTTGGGGCAGTGCATGTGAGACTCAAGGCTTCCATCTTCTCTCTTGTGCTCCCTTGTTCATCCTCTTTCTTTAAAACTCACAAATTCATCTACTTCCTCACAATCTACAGCTCTTTGAGATAAGAGACAACTCTCATTTCATTTCTTTGAGTTCAAAAGAGTCAAGAAGATTCAAATAAGCAACATGCATGCATTTCATACCCAATTTACCCATTGCATGTCTTTGCATGTAGTAGGATTATCTTCTATTAAGGTTTTCTTCATTATCAAACCAAGGAAAAAGTTGATTTGGGTAAAGCACTAAATTAGAGGCAATTATAAGAGTGTATATTACTACATGCATATCTGATTTTGTTGATTCTTAAGTAACTCTTATTTGAATCCAATCTTTAGCTCTTTCACCTCTTTGATTTAAGAATATGTGATGGTAATGATTAAGAGATAATGAGTACATTTAGGCAATAATGATGAAATGTGGTTATTAGAAGATGTATGATAATAGTTTGGAGCAAAGAAGACCACATTGGAATCACATAGGAACCAATTGAGTTAGTTCTGTACTGGACTAAACTTTGTGCTAAAACAGCTTTAGAAAACCTCAAGCTTACGGCTAAGCCATAAGTGCACTACGCCTTGGAATCCAAAGAGCCAAAAATTGATTTTATTTTACAACCAACCTTATGGCTGAGCGGTGGAGTGCACTACGGCTAAGCCGTGGCCTAGCCATAGGCTAATCACAGCTAAGCTGTAGGCCAAAATATGACTGAGCCATAACTACTAGAGGATTTAGTGAAAATCTTGTGCACACTGCTAAGCCGTGACCCATACACGGTTAAGCCATAAGAACACAGTGAACTTACGAAATTAGGGATTTCCAAAGACCTTGTAAGACCTTAGAATTGGTACCTTTGTCTTGACTAAATTAGTCCAACGGTAAATAAATACTAAAGAGTAGCAGTGTAGAGTTATCACTCACTCCCTCTTGATTTCCGGGTTGTTTTCCGACATCACGTCATGAATGTTGACATAAAAGAGGTGTCCATTGGCTACACAATGTAATACCAAGGTTTTTGGTAACACAACAATATTGAAAGTTTTATGAATGCACTGTATTGAATGACTATGGAAACAAAAATTATTTAGCACAGGGTTGGCTAGTAAATATCCTTGTTAACCACTCTCTAAATGCATTCATCTTGTTAAATGAACTTTGCCCTCAACATGATCTAATCATGTACCCATTCTTTCCGGTGAACCTTGAGGCAAGATCAGAGACGGAGCTTCTATTGAGTGTGAGCCCGTGAACCAAGATAGGGGTTACTAGGGTTGAGAGGGTTTGAGCCTTAATAGCTTATTTAAGTATACATTGTTTGAATAATAAATTACTTCATTTAATTCTGATTTTTATGACTGAATACGATCTCAAAGTTAGTATATGTTTTGTATAAGAATGAGTAGATCGCTACGTATAATAAGTATGAAAGTTATGAATATCAATCAATCTTGATATATGGAGTCGGCACCACTTAACTTGTACCCATAGGAGGTTCGACGAGACCAAATGGGGGTATTATGTATGTTACCTATTACAGTACTTGTATGAAAAGTTGGTCGGCACTCTTAGGGTAACTAGATTGTCTTAGCCCAACCGCTAGTGATTTTTCATAATACGATATGCTTGGATGCCAACTAGTATATTATTGTATTTTTGTTTATGATTCGTTACTTACGCTTAATCACGTGCACAACATGCCTAGTTTCTGATTATTGCTGTCTTTCATCAATATATTTCTAATTTAATTGATACATCATGATAGTCTTATGTGCTCTATATTTGCTTAACCGTCGTGTTAACAGTGCTGCCCTTGGTGTTACAAGTACAGAACCCCCTGCCTTTCGACAGTCGACACGGCCCCGAATGGAACCCCAACGGTACCTACGGGTGTAAACAAGTGGAATGAAGATGATGTTTTCTATTAATCATCCCACATAGAGCGTCATAGGGTTCATCTTTTGGGTTTACTTAGCCTTAGCTTTGTTCCAGCTTTAAAAAGGATCATACTATCTTTATCATGTGGTTTTGAGTTATTTTTTTTATGGACATGTGATTTTATAATTTGTACATATTTATAGATCTTTTTAGAATGTGCATGTGAATGGGTTTAATTAATAGACTTTAGTGATGGCAATGAATCAATGTTATTATTATTGCTTCTGATGAATTATAAGTGAATTCTCCAGGTATCCGCTTAATTATGCAAAATGATTGTTACGTGTATATAGATCTTCTTCACATGTACCGCGCAATCTCCCTTGTAGCAGTTTTTATATATCTCGACATAGCACGAATTGCTACAGGTTACGTATACCACACCTTGGGATCCACTCTAATCCTCAATTTCTGGGTTCGGGGCATGACATGCATGTTACTAATCAGACGATATTATTTTGTTATACTCGCACCACCATCTTCGTAGAATTCTCTGGGTTTTCTGACGTCGTTGTAACAGTTTTAACCCAATGCACTCTCCATGTATCCCAAACTGAGCGAATGGAAACAATGGCTTATGCGGCATCGAATTCTAAGACTTTTTCTGATGTCCTTATAAAACTGTTTTCGTTTATATGGTCTTTTCGGAATGATCGTCCCACCAACATATCACCAACTCAACAGTGATATTACCACCTAATCACTTCCTATCGTCTCTTCCTTTTGTCCACTATTTGGTTCAGTTTGGAAAATTTTATCTGTATAAAATGGATCTACATGGAATAGATATATATGATATAGATGTGTTACAAATTTACTATTTGGTAAGACGAAAAGGCTATTTGTAATAAACATTTTTTAATCCATAGGTGATTCTGCCTAGGTTCGGCTAGCCGATCTGGTCCCTACGGTTAGCCAACAGACCTCTACAGCCATAGTGGTCACTTTGACTAACCGGCCTGACGAACCCAGAAATTTGGGTTCTTTTCTGATTCGGCTCCTGCTGTACCCAATCACCTCTAATGATCTCAGTATGTTTTAATGGCATCTTATCATCCTCCTATCATGATTAAAACCTTTTGTGACTTTCCAAACATGTATCTACTACGAGAGCAAGCAAACCCAATAAACACTGATCCTATCATAGCCCTTGCTCTATCCTCTTCGCATCTCATACGAAGATTAGAACAAGATTACTGATCTAACATGATTAGAGATGAGGTATGGCTCTGATACCAATTGTTGGAAGTAGGTGGGTCTCGTGGATAGATTTTCAAAACTTTTGACCCACTTGACACAGGGATCAACTATCCATAAGACCAAAACCCAATCCAGGATGCGTTACCCTCAATCTCGTGACCATGTACAGTAAAAATTATACCAGCACTAAACATCCAAAATAACCTACGACATGCAAGAAGTAGATCATACCTTTGGAGACCCGCAGTGCTCTAATGGACTTCTTCAAGACCTCTTAGCCTTCCACGCTATGACCCGAATTGGATTTCTTTTCTCAAGAAGAACGGTGGAGTCTTCAGGAGAAAATCCCAACTCGAAACTTCAAGGAACTAGAAGAGAGAAGGAGAGAAACTCGTGCAACTCTTGCACGAAAGGGTTTTGGGCGTAAGGGGGAGTCTTTTGGACGTCCAAGTCTATTTTATAGACTTCCAAATCTCTCCCTTGTCTAATTGAAATAGAAGTCTTACTTCCAAAGCAATTAGCAACTTTCTCCTTTCCAAACTCTTATTTCTAGAGTCCAAGTCGGATTAGTGTTTTCCAATATCTTGGGCTAGCGTGGGGACCACTAGGGATTCCTTAGAAAGCTGGCTCCAACTGGAACACCGCGACCCCACATCTCATGTGCAATCCGGGCCCACAGTTAATTGCAAATAACACCACTAAATAAATGCAATTGCACTCCAGTCTTAGGAATAAATTACAATGAAGACCCTAAACTTCCCAATTACCACAAGTAGGCCCCTCTATCAATATCCGTGGATCAATTGGAATAAATCCGTCTCTTCCAATCTAAGTTCCACATCTTATTATCCTTGAGCCCCAATTAATCACAGTAATCATCAGTACCATCCAATTAACTCTTAATTGAGATGGGTGCGCACTTACTAATGACAAATCCATTAATTGGCACAAGGGGATAAAAGAGATAGATTCCATCTTGATCATTCAACGTTCCCACAGTTCTACTACCACATACCCAAGACACCGAGGTGTTAACCTATAGTCGGCCTCACTCATTGGTGACTCAAAGCAAATGAATAGATGAAAACTTGAGTTCGTCAATGTCTCAGGATTAAGAGCCTATTGCTAGGGAATTATGAGAGCATACCTTATTATTGAGATGGAATTCCATAAGGTGCATCTCATGGTCCTTCAATACATCCAATGTACCAGCACCGTGATCCAGAATCTTACATTCTGATGATTGAGACAAATCACACTATCTCATAGTGATCAAAGTGCTGCAACCTTATCAAATGAGATGCCCAACCTCATTACTGGCTGTGAAGCTTTTTTAAGCATAAGATTTGTGACATATATCTCCCGTGTGTGGATCTCATCCATGCACATATATCACATCTAATATACTAATGGGACCCGGTTCAACTCATGAACCATTATGTCATACGTATTGGTCATGTGCATGAAGTAGTAAAATAACATTCATCTCATGAAAGTAAAGCATGTTTTTATTGATAAATAAAGAAATTAATCAATTTATTACATCAACTGATGGATTGAGTCCACAAAATCTAACAATCTCCCACTTGGGCTCAATGCCAGTCAGGGTTGCATCTCATGCCCATCCCTTCTACATGTTGCTCAAAGACTTTGGTAGTCAAAGGCTTAGTAAAGGGATCTGCCAAATTGTCTGCAGAGGCTATCTTGGTAATAGCAATATCACCTCTCTGCACAATCTCTCTGACTAAGTGATACTTCCTCTGTACATGCTTTTGGCTTTTATGGCTTCTGGGTTCCTTTGACTGAGCGACTGCCCCGCTGCTGTCACAGTAAACTGTGAGTGGCTGTCGTGCCAAAGGTACCACCCCAAGTTCCAAAAGGAATCTTTTAAGCCATACTGCTTCCTTAGCTGCTTCACAAGCTGCTACATATTCAGCCTCCGAGGTTGAATCAGCAGTACATTCTTGTTTTATACTCCTCCAGCTAATAGCTCCGCCTCCAAGCATAAATACATAACCAGAGGTGGATTTCCTAGAATCCTTATCTGACATAAAGTCAAAATCTGTGTATCCGACTGGAATCAACTCATCACTGCTATAAATCAACATGTAATCTCTAGTCCTTCTCAAGTATTTGAGAATACATTTTACAGCAGTCCAATGTTCAGGTCCTGGATTAGATTGATATCTGCTGACTAGGCCCACTACATAACAGATATCTGGTCTAGTACATAACATAGCATACATGAGGCTACCAACAGCCGAAGCGTATGGTATCGACCTCATTTGCTCCTTTTCCTCGGGTGTCTTAGGACACTGATCCTTGGAAAGGTGCACTCCATGCCTGAAAGGTGTGATACCCTTCTTGGAGTCTTGCATTGCAAACCGTACTAGCACCTTATCTATGTATGTAGCTTGGGATAAGCCAATCATCCTATTTTTCCGGTCTCGATAGAGTTTGATCCCTAGGATGTAGCTAGCTTCTCCCAAGTCCTTCATATCAAAAGTCTTGGCTAACCAAACTTTTACCGTTGACAACATTCCTATGTCTTTCCCGAGGAGAAGGATGTCATCGACATATAAAACCAGAAAAACTACCCTGTCACCTTCACTTTTCATGTACACACATGACTCATCCGGATTTTGACAAAAACCAAATGACTTGATTGCCTGGTCAAAACGGATATTCCAGCTTCGGGATGCCTGCTTCAGTCCATAAATAGACTTCTGCAGTTTGCAAACTTTTTGCTCCTGGTTTTTAGCTACAAAACCGTCTGGCTGCACCATATAGATGTCTTCCTCAAGATGGCCGTTGAGAAAAGCCGTCTTGACATCCATTTGCCAAATCTCGTAATCGAGATGAGCCGCAATGGATAAGAGTATCCGGATGGATTTGAGCATGGCTACTGGCGAGAAGGTTTCCTCATAATCGATCCCCTCTTTCTGAGTATATCCTTTCGCAACAAACCTAGCCTTATAGGTCTCCACTCTTCCATCTGGTCCTCTTTTTCTCTTGTAGACCCACTTGCACCCAATAGGTTTAATATTGGCAGGCAAGTCCACAAGTGTCCAGACCTGATTTGAGTACATAGACTCCATCTCAGCTTTCATAGCATCTTGCCAGCGTCCCAAGTCTAAGTCATTTATTGCTTCATCATAGTTAGAGGGATCTTGTTCTGGCTCTTCTAGGATTGCTTCATAAGACTCTCCCAAGAATGAGAACCTGTCAGGGGGTCTGACAATCCTCCCACTACGACGAGGTACTGGTGTAACTACTGGGTCTGGTAAGGGTGGTTCTTCCTCAAGTCCGGTCATACTTGGATTTGGAATTGATTGCTCCTGAATCTCTTCCAAGATCACCTTTTCTAAAAATTTCTGGTCCATCATATAATCTTCCTCCAGAAAAACCGCATTGGTGCTGACCAGTACTTTCTGCTCTCTGGGATTATAGAATAACCAACCTTTAGTTCCTTTAGGATATCCTACAAATGTGCATACTTCCGACTTCGCTTCCAACTTATCCGTCTTAACCTTGAGCACATGTGCTGGACAACCCCAAATGTGTAAATGTTGTAGACTAGGCTTTCGCCCAGACCACAATTCCCGGGGAGTCTTAGGTATAGACTTAGATGGTACGAGGTTTAGTATGTACATTGCAGTATCCAAAGCATATCCCCAAAAGGATATAGGTAATCTTGAGAAACTCAGCATAGACCTAATCATATCTAAAAGAGTCCGGTTCCTTCTTTCTGCTACTCCATTCTGTTGAGGCATACCAGGAGCAGACAACTGGGATAGAATCCCATTTTCTGATAAGTAACCCATAAAATCAGCAGAGAGATATTCCCCTCCTCGATCTGATCGAAGAGTCTTGATACTCTTACCTAATTGCTTTTCCGCTTCCGCTCGAAATTCTTTGAACTTTTCAAAGGCTTCGGACTTGCGGTGCATAAGGTATATGTAACCATATCTTGAGTAATCATCTGTGAAAGTGATGAAGTACTCATATCCTCCTCTGGCCCTGACATTAATGGGTCCGCAGACATCAGTATGCACTAATTCCAATAAATCTTTGGCCCTATTACCCTTAGCTGAAAAGGGTCTTTTAGTCATTTTACCTTCCAAACAGGACTCACAGATAGGCATTGGTTCTACCACCAATGAAGGTAAGATACCATCTTTCACTAGCCTCTCAATCCTGTTAAGGTTTATATGACCTAGCCTCAGGTGCCAAAGTTTTGTTGGATTAGATGAAGGTGACTTTCTCTTTAATGATGATCTACTAATTGTTTCAGTATCATGTATCTCATACATCGTGGGAGTTAACAAATAAAGTCCATTGGTTACCTTGCCAGAACATATGAAAGTACCATTCCTCTTTATGACAACTTCAGTACCAAAAGTAATAGAATAACCTTTATTCACTAAACTAGAAACTGAAATTAAATTCCGCCTTAAAGACGGTACATATAATGTTTCTGACAAAACCAGTTTCTTATTTGAAAAACATAAAGTAATGACTCCTACTGAAACAGCCTCCGCCTTAGCGTCAGATCCTAGGTTGACAATGATTTCTCCATCACTTAGCCTCCTGGTTTCCCTGAACCCCTGCAACGTATTACATATGTGATTAGTTGCCCCGGAATCCACACACCAGGATTCTGAAGTACCAGTTGCAAAACTAACTTCAGATATAAGTGACTCAATCATACCTGGGGTCTTTTTCTTAGACAGATATTCTGGACAATTCCTCTTCCAATGTCCTGTCTTACCACAATGGAAACACTTTCCTTTTGTCCCTGAACCCTTAGCTTTAGCCACGCCACCAGTTGGACCATTCTCCACCTTAGGACCCTTTGGAACTGATTTCTTTTTGCCTTTCCGCCCTTTGCCTTTCGGCTTGGACTTGGCATCTGACTTTTCTGTCATTAAGGCAGTTGGTTTCTTCTTCATAATCCCTTCAGTTGCTACCAGCTGACTAGATAGCTCAGCTAGAGTCAGATTCATTTTATTCATATTATAATTGACCTTGAAATTGTTGAATGACTCTGGTAGTGACTCAAGGATTATGTCAATCTGCGATTCTGCATCAATCGCAGCTCCCAGTACATCTAACTCATTTAATGAGTCCATCATTTTCAACATGTGTTCCTGTACTGATGTACCTTCAGCCATCTTGGTGCTAATGAGCACCCTCATGGCTGCCTGCCTAGCAGGTCTGCCTTGTTCTGCAAACATCTCCTTTAAATTTGATATCATATCATATGCAGTCTTATAAGATTGATGTTGATGTTGCAGCACACTAGACATGGATGCCAGAATGTAACATCGGGCCATCTCATCGTCTTTGGCCCATTTGGTGTAAAGGTCCTTTTCTGCTTCTGATGCATCTGGGCCAGGCTCTTCAAGGGGGTTTTTGGTAAGGACATATTTATATCCTGAAGCTGTCAGGACAATATCCAGATTCCGTTTCCAGTCTACATAGTTGGATCCCACCAACTTATTCTGGTTGAGGATGGTCGCAAGTGGATTGAAAGTATTCGAATTCATGCTTGTAATACTGTAGCACATAACCATACATTCAATTAATGAATTTAAATGACATTAGGGTTTAGTATTCTACCAAATTTATGTGGGAATCCTCATAACCACAAAATTCAGAATACATCGGAATCCCAATCCTTCGGGGTATGCCTCCTTGGGGAGTGCAAATACCTCCTAGACTGGTGCGGATCAAAAGTTGGTAAAAATTTGGATTAAGACTAACTATCCATGATCCCCTTCATTCATTACAATCTAGGTATCTCATACCAAATAATGTATGACTCCCGATTAGCTTTGGTTTCTAAAATACATGAGGCAAATCCTTAGGGATACTACATCATTATTTTAGTTAAGTGTGACCCACCAACTAGCATTGCATGACAACCGTTGTGGGTAGCTCCTCCTTGGGGAGTGGGCTCCCACCCCGTCTCATTAACACTATCCATAGGAGATCCATATCTAGTATCCAGATAAATACAAGCCCTCCGTGGGGAATGGCCATTCTCAAAATAGCGCAAGGCTAATACTTTCCTTACAATGGACCTATGGTGGAAAACCATGGGGATTTTTATATATATAGAAATGCCCCGCTCCCACTTAATATTTTAGAGTTGAGGATTTCCTTATAGGTGTATGGGTCCATCAAATATAGGTATATATTCATCCCATGATAAGACCAATGATTGGTTCCAAGTTAAGTTATTTTAAGGAAAGTCCAGTTTCTAAAATTAGTGTTACCAATAGATCCATCTCATGTGCCTACCAACTCTAATTAGAACTCTTTCCAAAAATTAATTTGATTTGACCAATTTTGGAATTTGCTATGTTTGGATCAAATATGGAAACACTCTAAAATAAGCATTCATCCATAAATAGAAAGTGCTATAACAAAAGACTAGTCCTCTCCTCCACATGACCCAGGCGGAAAAGACTTCTTGGACTTCTAGACTTTCCAAAACTTTGGGATTCCTCAAACTCTTTGGGCATCTCCAAAACACCTTTTGGTAATCTTCAAACTCTTTGATTAGGAGTCCAACTTCTCTTTCCTTCTTTGTTTCGGACATCTCCAGAATTTACAAATTTTAAAAAATACATAAATTCCTATGTCTCTATAATGAGACTTACATGGTAGTCTAAACATGGAAATAAAAGGGCTATAGGGAAATTCACCATGCCTTGCCCTTTCACGGGAAACCAAGGAGACCATGATGCCCTTTACACTTAGCCACGAATAAACCAATAATTAAAAGGAAAGAAAAACATGTGGGCCATATGGAGAGGACATTATCACCTGCAAGTTAGTATCTCATACAACAAAGCATCTCACAAAACCAGGTTGCCAAACCACAATAGAAAAAACAAGATGCCAAATATTTTGCCACTACGATATAAGACCCCCTACGCAACGGGGGTCCGGGGGCAGCGCCCCCGGCGGGGGTCGAGCTGCCCGGTCAGCTCACGGGGTTCCAAGGGGCAGCGCCCCCGAAAAAAAAAAAAAAACAACAACAACTCAGACCAAGAACAAGATGATTCTGCCTAGGTTCGGCTAGCCGGTCTGGTCCCTACGGTTAGCCAACAGACCTCTACAGCCATAGTGGTCACTTTGACTAACCGGCCTGACGAACCCAGAAATTTGGGTTCTTTTCTGATTCGGCTCCTGCTGTACCCAATCACCTCTAATGATCTCAGTATGTTTTAATGGCATCTTATCATCCTCCTATTATGATTAAAACCTTTTGTGACTTTCCAAACATGTATCTACTACAAGAGCAAGCAAACCCAATAAACACTGATCCTATCATAGCCCTTGCTCTATCCTCTTCGCATCTCATGCGAAGATTAGAACAAGATTACTGATCTAACATGATTAGAGATGAGGTATGGCTCTGATACCAATTGTTGGAAGTAGGTGGGTCTCGTGGATAGATTTTCAAAACTTTTGACCCACTTGACACAGGGATCAACTATCCATAAGACCAAAACCCAATCCAGGATGCGTTACCCTCAATCTCGTGACCATGTACAGTAAAAATTATACCAGCACTAAACATCCAAAATAACCTACGACATGCAAGAAGTAGATCATACCTTTGGAGACCCGCAGTGCTCTAATGGACTTCTTCAAGACCTCTTAGCCTTCCACGCTATGACCCGAATTGGATTTCTTTTCTCAAGAAGAACGGTGGAGTCTTCAGGAGAAAATCCCAACTCGAAACTTCAAGGAACTAGAAGAGAGAAGGAGAGAAACTCGTGCAACTCTTGCACGAAAGGGTTTTGGGCGTAAGGGGGAGTCTTTTGGACGTCCAAGTCTATTTTATAGACTTCCAAATCTCTCCCTTGTCTAATTGAAATAGAAGTCTTACTTCCAAAGCAATTAGCAACTTTCTCCTTTCCAAACTCTTATTTCTAGAGTCCAAGTCGGATTAGTGTTTTCCAATATCTTGGGCTAGCGTGGGGACCACTAGGGATTCCTTAGAAAGCTGGCTCCAACTGGAACACCGCGACCCCACATCTCATGTGCAATCCGGGCCCACAGTTAATTGCAAATAACACCACTAAATAAATGCAATTGCACTCCAGTCTTAGGAATAAATTACAATGAAGACCCTAAACTTCCCAATTACCACAAGTAGGCCCCTCTATCAATATCCGTGGATCAATTGGAATAAATCCGTCTCTTCCAATCTAAGTTCCACATCTTATTATCCTTGAGCCCCAATTAATCACAGTAATCATCAGTACCATCCAATTAACTCTTAATTGAGATGGGTGCGCACTTACTAATGACAAATCCATTAATTGGCACAAGGGGATAAAAGAGATAGATTCCATCTTGATCATTCAACGTTCCCACAGTTCTACTACCACATACCCAAGACACCGAGGTGTTAACCTATAGTCGGCCTCACTCATTGGTGACTCAAAGCAAATGAATAGATGAAAACTTGAGTTCGTCAATGTCTCAGGATTAAGAGCCTATTGCTAGGGAATTATGAGAGCATACCTTATTATTGAGATGGAATTCCATAAGGTGCATCTCATGGTCCTTCAATACATCCAATGTACCAGCACCGTGATCCAGAATCTTACATTCTGATGATTGAGACAAATCACACTATCTCATAGTGATCAAAGTGCTGCAACCTTATCAAATGAGATGCCCAATCTCATTACTGGTTGTGAAGCTATTTTAAGCATAAGATTTGTGACATATATCTCCCGTGTGTGGATCTCATCCATGCACATATATCACATCTAATATACTAATGGGACCCGGTTCAACTCATGAACCATTATGTCATACGTATTGGTCATGTGCATGAAGTAGTAAAATAACATTCATCTCATGAAAGTAAAGCATGTTTTTATTGATAAATAAAGAAATTAATCAATTTATTACATCAACTGATGGATTGAGTCCACAAAATCTAACAATAGATGTGTTACAAATTTACTATTTGGTAAGACGAAAAGGCTATTTGTAATAAACATTTTTTAATCCGATGATTCAGACTTTTTCAGAAAGTCCTTGAGTTCTACTATAAATAAAAACATGAAACTTGGTTCTCCGTCCATTTAAATCCTTCCAAAGCGGATGAATGGCTTAGATCGTGATTTATTCCATAAATTTTAATCTAATGTTCTCCCTTTTTTTTTATAAATTTCTCGAGATCCATGTAAAATCAACAATTGCAATTTGAATGTGACGTGCACTTTTGAGGTTATCAAGAAATCCCATAGTTCAGATCTCGGGTCAATAGCCCATAATTAAGTGGAAAATGGAAAAAAGGGACTAGGATTAATCACATGCAAAACGCAGCTACTCCCTTCATAAAACATCAATGGTTCTTAGTTTTTCAAAGTGTTCTCAAGATACACAAAGAATTAATGGTTGAAAATTTAATGCATACTTGTTATTACCCTTCTTAAGAGGATCAACGGTTTGGATCATAATATTGGGGACCACAGAAATATGGAAAAATACATTTAAAATTCTGAGTTATTCATAAATTTCTTGAGATCCATGTAAGATCAACGGTCCAAATTTGATATTCTAGACATTAATGATATTATAAATAAATCTAATGGTTCAGATCTTATTGAAGTGATCCATAATTGTTTTAAAAAGGAGAAAAATAGACTGCAATTCATCACATGATAACCCAGCCAAGTTTATGTTGGAATACATCAACGGCTCAAATTCTTTTGATGATTTCTCGAGATCCACAGTGAATATGGTATGAGATTTTGGCTAATAGCCATTTTTAACTTTCTAAAGAAGATGAATGGTTCGAATTGTGATCTAAGGTCCCATAAAAGTCTAGAAATACATATTTATACGTCTGTGTTTATTATAAATATCTCGAGATCCTCATAAGATCAATAGATCAAATTTGACATTAGAGTCATGTTTGACCTCTTGAACATATCTAGCGGTCTAGATCTTTCTCAAGTGGCCCATAATTTGAAACAAAAGGAAAAATACAGACTGGGCGTATGTCCATCCAAAACACTGTTGGCGCCACCATCTACGCGCTTCAAACGTTTTGTCTATTTCCCACAGCACCCATTCTCCTCCTTTTTGTTATAGACATAAATGTCTATTATTCTGTTTGAAATAGAGATTCAGATGGTGGCTGCCAAACAGTCTAAAGATGATAAATGTCTATTTAAAACCTCTTTAAGAAATTTAGACCTCCGAAATAGGTATTCCAAACAACACCTTAACTGATAACAGCTTCTTACCTAAATGCTAGGAGTGGTACTTCCCACTTGATTGGTAGGGGACACGCACCTTTTCCACATGTGTGAGCATTTTTTTCTTAAGCGCACGTCTGGCAAGACGCTCTTCTGCGTGAAAACCACATTTGACATATAAAGAAACAATAAAAAGAGGAATTAATGAGTCTATGGACGTAATAATTTGCTGTATCCGACTTCCTCCGTCGGAAAAGAAAATTCGCGCTCAAAGGATTTGCTCGACTAGTACATTGGAAGTTAATATTGGGCAATCCTTTTTTTTTAATTTATGATTTTTGTGGGTCCCATAACAATTATCAAACCACTAATCAAGTTTAAAATCACCATGACGGCTCATATGTCAAATATCAACCATTGAATATTCCATATTTTTAGATATTTGTAAAAAAGTTCAAACGTTGGATTAATCTATTTGGACTTTTGTGGGTCCATTTTGCAAAATCAAAACCATTAGAAGTGATTAAGATGCCAAAAACGGCTATGAGATCAAATTTGGAACGTTATTCATCATGTATCATGAAATATTGGCAAACATCTACCAGCCGTTGATTGTGCACAGTGAAAAAAATGAGATTATTTTGGCAATCTGTTTTTTAAAATATTATAACAATTATGAGCCTCAAAATAATGATCTGAACCATCAATCATTAAGAGGAGATCAGACATAGCTAGTTGATCAAATTTTAGCCATAGATCACTTCAGGATTTTAAGATATTTGAAAAAAAAAAGTCTATACTCGAAAATATTAATTTTTTTCATTTCTATGGGCCTCCTTTGCATGATTAGAGCTGTTCAAATCCTCTAAAAAGCTAAACATAACTATTCGATAAAAGCTCAGCCCTTGATATTTCATAGATTATCAAGAACTTCCAAAATCTATAGAATTGTTGGATTACACAAAGCAAAGATTGTGGGATTCCTCTCTTTTACCGAACTTGAATCTTTCTACATAGAGGATGACTTGATTCCATTAGAACAAAGGAATCATGGAGAAAGAGGATTCTCCTCCATAGCATGAATGTTTGACAAGCGTGGTCTAAGTGTGTCCCTTCTATTCTCACATGTGTGAGCTTCCTTTCTCCTTCTATTCCCACGTGCGTGAGGGCTTTCTCTTGCTATTTAAAAAAACTAATTAATTGATGACTGGCTTGGCTTATTTATGGATTGGACTTAAGCCTAGGAGTTTAGGAATGACCCTAGCCACCACGGCCCATGGACGTAGAAGTTTGTTAAGTGGTGACGGGAGTAGGAGTTTCTCTTAGCGGGGTAAAATTTTCTCGTAGCAAGTAATTTGAGAAAGAATAATTAGAAATTCTATTACACTTTCATTAAAACTGTTATTACATTATAATGGGTATACAAGTTATGAACTAGTTATTATATTATACCCCAAAAATATTAAGTAAAGATGAATTTAGATTTCAATTTATATCCAATAACAATAAAAATGGGTATGAAAGACTAGAGGAAATTTCTAAATTGTATAATTTTGGCATTTTTACTTATGAACACATGATTTTAATTAAAAATTAAGTTAAAAAATTTCTAGTTCATAGTATGGAATTGACATTTTATAAAAAGTATTGATCTTTGGTCCATTATTCAGAGCCTACTCGTTTCTAAAACTTTAATAAAACCACTAACCTCAATGGAACCTTTGACATGTAATTAGTATAGAACAATTTTAAGCACATTTATTTATAGCAATCTAAATTTTCTTATTTAGGCATTAAATTATATTTAATTTAATCCAGATTTTGAATTAAAATGTAACAAACTCAAAATTAAATTATAATATATCAAAGGGATAGGATTCAATTTTGTAATTAAGCTCCAATTTTGCAGTTGATTGAGAAATTGGAGCTCAATTTTGATTTTAATTTTGAATTAATTTTAGCTTGAGGGAGATATTTAGGGATTTTAGATAATTTTGTTATTTTAACTATCTAAATAAAGAGGTGATTTAAAAGGAGTTTCCTTTCAAAGAGTCCAATCTTCCACTGTCTCTAATCAATTAACTCATAATTAAATTTTCTTATCTAAGGGTGTTCATGGATAAATCCAGCCCAAGCTTGAATCCAGCCTATCACACCTTACCCCGAGCTTGGATCTTAAATTTGAGTACTTGGGCTGGGCTGAGATTATTTAATTAGGCCCATTTAATAGACATGTTCAGTTTGGATTGAATGGTAGAGAGCCCAATCACAACTTGACTCAACTGTAAAAGTAATTGTGCAAAAAAGAGGGAGCAGGTCTTGACCACATGAGCATAAGAATCCAAACTAGTTGAGATAAGGGCAAGGTTGTAGAAAAATGGCCTTTTTGTTATAATGTTAACTTGGCTGGGTTCGAGCTTAATATGCTTTAGGTGAGTTGGGCTCAAGTTAGACAATTTTGGCTCGATCTAGACTTAGGCCGAGGATGGTCCAAGAGCTTAGAAATTAAGCCGAGCATGGAATTCCTCAGCCCACACTACAACAAAATTCACTTTTGCCAACACACAACAAAACGTTGGAAAAATTCAATAAATGTTGGCAACATATTTTACCAACCAAAAAAAATGTGTTGGAAAGGTGTTGGTAAAAGTATGTGGGGAGTGCCTTTTGCCAATACAAACAAAAAATGTTGGCAAACTTTGATCTTTACCAACATAAAATAGTGTTGGCAAAATTAGATATAACATGTTGGCAAAGCAACTTTTGCCAACACAAATAAAAAATGTTGGCAAACGTTGATCTCTACTAACATAAACGGGTGTTGAGAAAACTAGGAAAATAGGTTGGTAAATAAACTGTTGCCAACACAAACAAAAAATGTTGGCAAATTTTGATCTTTACCAACGCAAAATGGTGTTGGCAAAATTAGATATAACATGTTGGCAAAGCAACTTTTGCCAACATAAATTAAAAATGTTGGCAAACGTTGATCTCTACCAACATAAACGGGTGTTGAGGAAAGTAGGAAAATAGGTTGGTAAATAAACTTTTGCCAACACAAACAAAAAATGTTGGCAAATTTTGATCTTTACCAACGCAAAATGGTGTTGGCAAAATTAGAGATAACAAGTTGGTAAAGCAACTTTTGCTAACACAAATTAAAACCGTTGGCAAAAGTTGAGCTCTACCAACACAAATGGGTGTTGAAAAATGTAGAAAAACAGGTTGGTAAATAAACTTTTACCAACACAAAATACAATGCTACCACAAGTTAAACTTTACCAACACACTATGGTGTTAGCAAAAGTAAGAAAAGAAATTGGCAAAACAACTGTTGCCAACATAAAAATGCATTGGTACACAGAAATGCGTTAGCACACATAATTTGTGCTGGCAAAAGTAATTTTGATTTTTTTTAGTTTTGGAAAAAATGTTTTTGGAACCTGTTTATACCTGTTTATATCACATCCAAACACATTAATAATACAGTAAATACAAAACCAAAATATGAGCACATAAATGAAACATTTATATTTAAAAAGTCAACATATACTTCAAAACATATATATCCCATCGAATAAACATCAAATGTTTGTAAATATCTTAAAAGAAAGATCGAAAAATATCAAAGTACATATATCAAACTAGAAGTCTGTCTATTGCAAAACAGATGCTAACCAAGAGAAGCCTCATCGTACCCTCCAGCCAATGTGGCATCACCACTACCACTCCCTGGACTAAATATAGGGACGCTAGCTGGATTTATCCCTGTTTTTTCAGCCACCATTAGCAAAAAGTTTTGAACTTCTAACATTTGACTCTGATATTTAGCAACCTGCTGGCGTAGAGTGATCAACTCAGTATTAGATGCTTTAGATTGTGTAAAAGATGAACAGGTGTTGCGAATCCCGTATCCCAATGTGTAGGCCGACCTCTTTCCAAGCACTTCTTGGGAAACTTGCATCTCAATCTGTGGATCTGGGACATCTGACTGCGACTGTGAGGTAATCTTTTCCACCATCGTAGCCTATCAATTTTGAATACATTAACCTCCAACAAAAAATAACAATGTAGTTTTGCGTGTTTATTGCAAATGAGTTAGGTATACGTACATGACGTTGCTCAGCAATGTCGTTTATCCACACACCTCCCTTTTTATGACGTTTGTGGGTGTCTGCGAATCTATCAGGCATAGACTGTTGTACACCACTCTCCTTTGTCTATTATTTCATTTGATAAATCAATTATACTAATTAAACACTGAATTTTATAATAATATTGTAAGAATTTCTAAACATGCACTCACAACAATATCAGCTCGGGACGCAAATGATCTGGAGCCGCTTGTATGATTATATTTCAGGGCAGCTCGAGCAGTCTTCCCATTCTCTGACTTTTTCTGCAAGGAAAATATAATCAATTAACAAGATGTGTATATAAAAAAAGAATTTGAAGTAAAAGATTGACAATTTTTATATATTTATATAAATTACGAAGAGTGGCTCTAGGATATATACCTTCCACTTGTCATTATTCTCCCACACATTTTCGATCATCCACACCCAGTCATCTGGTTTACAAGGAGGATCTTTAATGCTCTTGAGGTCAGCCACTCCCTCCTCCTTAAGCGCAAGGTACCGCTTGTGTAAGATACTTTTCCAATACTTCAATAATTTTTGGCACCTTTTGTCAATAATACTTCTGACCAACTCATTATTTGTGTAATCCCCAAAGTCAAAGGTTTGCTGCATTTGGAAACAACAAAACTACTCCAGTTAAAATCATAAATAATATGTTTGAAATAAATACATTATAAAAATTACCGAAACTCTTTGAATAATTGACTCTCTTAAGCCACTATCAAGTTTTGCAAACTTGATATCTCGGAGCGGTACAAAAGATCGAATTTGTTCTCCAAGAGCACTCGCCAAAGAAGGGGCCCAATAACCCACTATTTCCTTTTGGTCAAAGTCAATTTCAACGGGAATGGCATGACTGAGTTGTTTTCTAAATTTATCCGCGCTCAAACCCCGGAATGCACCCCGTCCACACATTTTAGAAGGTGCTGGAACCGATGCTGTTAAGACAATAATTTAATTTTAATTAGTTTATAAAAAATATTAAAGTAAGGATAATTTGTTATGTATATATAAAGCTATATATTTCTTACCAACGCTGCTACCAATAGTAGGTGGACTGGTCATCTGGTCAGGTAGGGCGGGTTGTGGGACTTGATTAACTATAGCCACCACAGGCATGCTCACTGCATGATTTGCCTCTATTGGTGAAGGTTGTGTTGAAGATGAACCATGAGCATGCCCTTCACATGATTGACCCCTGCCTCTTTTCTTTGACCACGAGGCCATATGTTTGACCTGGAATAGCAGAAAAATGAAGTATTAGTATATGAGTCAATAATTGGAAACAACTTGATATATTTAGAAACAACTTGATATATATGCAAATGTGATTATAAACAAAAAATATGAAACATATTTGAGACACACATTACCTTCGACGCGTGAGAACCAGCAAACTCATCATCCTCATAACTACCAGTATCTTCATTGGAAAAACTCTGTCCTTCCTCAGCCTCGGGCGGTACATACTCCTCGTCATCGTCATTTGCCACCGACCTGATTCTCTTTCCCTCTCTTTCGCATGTACTCATGGTCCGCCTATGTGAACTGAGCATCATATCTGCTGCTTTACTTAACCCTAATTCTTGAAGTTTCTTTGAATTCTCCTCAATAGTTTGCTTCCTCTTCTTCTCCAAAGCATTCATTTTAACTCTCTTTACCCACCCGGGCATGACAAACGATTTACCGCCTTTAGGCATTTTTTTTGGCAACTATATATGAACATGTTATTTAATAAAATGAAATATGACATAAATGAATAATATGAAATGAAATATGAAACAATATTGAGACATTAAAACAAAAAATGACTATTCAATCATAACACATGTCCATACATGATTAAAGTAAAAAACAAAAACTACATCTAATAATCCATATCAAGATCTATATCAGGATTGGGCAATCTCTCCATCTCATCGTCTTCGTCATCTACATACTCTGCCAAGGTGTCATCCTCATCACTGTCATCATTTATATGCTCTGGCCTTAGTTCATTGATATGAATGATCTCGGGATCCCTATCATCCCTATGGTAAGGAAGATCCATGTCTTCATCATGGGTTGAGAGACCAAAAGTGGATTTATCTTGTTGAAATGCATCAGCATCATCTCGCTCTGGAACATCCCATATTCCACGGTGCCTAACCTGTTCTACAATTCTCCAATTTTTGCCTTTGCTGGTATCATTAACATAGAATACTTGACTCACATTACTTGGTAAGACAAATGGATCATCTTTATACCAACGCCTTGTAACATCAATAGATGTGACATATTTGTCATTGTAAATTCTGCTTCTATGACCTGTGTTGTACCATTCACATTGGAACAGAACCACTCTACCCCCATGCAGATATCTCAACTCCCATATTTTGCACAGATAACCATAGAAATCAATCTGTTTTCCTTTATGGTTCCCTTCTACAACTAACCCACTGTTTTGGCACCTACGACGGCTTTCACGGTCTCGAGTATGGAATCGGATGCCATTAGAGATACATCCAGAATAAAAATCAATAATAGGATCGGGACCATTTGCCAATGACCAAAGTTCTTCAGTTGCTTCTCCTGACCCTTGAGTTGGCAAATCATTCATCTACATGATCAAAATATGAAAAGTGCACTAAGTTAATATCAATTGTGGTCTAGTTCATTATAACTGAGTGGTTTTCATTTTTTTAATATATCTTACCCGTTTTTTGAACCAATTTGGAAATTCTTCTTGCTGTACCTGAGCTATGTCACGTCCTTGTCGAATTTGCACAATACTCTTGTGTTCTCTACTCAAGGAAATTTTAATTCATTAGTATCTAAAAGCTGTGTAAAAATAAATGAGTGTAAGAGCTATATGTACATGTAATTAGACCAAACTACATACTCTAAATAAGGTAAGACCTCATCTGTATTGTATAACACAAACCAATGCGCCATTTCCTTTTCCCTCTGTGAAGGGTTGGAAGCCCTTGAGATAGGTGAGAAAAGACGGACATGCTGGGAGAAGATCTCCATCCCAGAGCCACGTCTGCCACCATCGTCATTCCGTTCTATTTTATCAAACCCTTTTAGGTACATTGAACAAAATGTAAGGCACTTTTTGACAATATATGACTCGGCAATGGAACCTTCAGGACGTGCTTTGTTGGTGACATACCCTTTTAGTGTCCCAAAAAACCTTCAAACAAACAACAATTATATTATAATTATATATGGAAGAGAATTACACTAATGAACAACTAATTTTACATAAGAAGGTATCATTTACCTCTCGATCGGGTACATCCAACGGTATTGCACTGGTCCAGCAAGCATAGCCTCACGTGGCAAGTGAACAGCTAGATGGACCATCACATCAAAGAAAGCCGGAGGGAAGATCCTCTCTAGCTTGCAGAGTATGAGTATTATTCTTTCCTGTAATTTTTCCAAATCACTCAGCCTTAATGTCTTCGAGCAAAGCTCCTGAAAGAAGCTACCCAACTCAAATAGTGTCGTCCATATCTCTTTGTTCACAAAACCACGCATGCCTATAGGAAGAAGACGCTGAAGGAGGACAAGACAATCATGACTTTTCAAACCTGATAACTTGCCATTTTTTGAGTTGACACATCTCGAGATGTTGGCTGCATAACCATCCGGGTAACAGATTGATTTCAAGAATTCACAAAAACCATCTATCTGTTTTGGGTTCAGCGTGTAGATTGCCGAAGGCTTCACAATGGATCCATCTTCATTCCTTTTTAGGTGTAATTCTGGCCTTATGTGCATATTTTCTAAATCATCACGGGCCTTATAGGTATCTTTATTCTTCCCATCTATGGCCATCAGAATTCCATAGCAGTTTTCACATATGTTCTTCTCAATATGCATGACATCGAGGTTGTGCCGAAGATTCAATGATTTCCAGTATGGTAGCTCCCAAAAAATGCTTCTTTTTTTCCAACCTATTTGTTGAGGGTCACGGGGTCTTTTCTTGTTAAAAGGAGCCTTTCCGAACTTGACTTTCTGCAGATGATTTTCCTCCACCTGAGCTACTACCTTTTCCACCGGTAACTCTAAGGATCTTGTCTGAAGCTCACAATGTTCATCAAACCTTTTGTCCTTCCTCCAAGGATGGTTCTCAGGCAAGTAAGCTCGATGGCCCACCCACCCAAGCTTATCTATCAACCTGCGGGACATTGGATTATCGTTGCAAATGGGACAAGCATAGTAGCCTTTTGTTCCCCACCCAGACACATCACCAAATGCAGGGAAGTCATTTATAGTCCACATGACAGCTGCATGCATTTGAAATATCTTTTCAGTCGAAGCATCATAAGTCAAAACCCCGATCTCCCATAGATCCTTCAACTCGTCAATTAATGGCCTTAAGTAGACATCAATGTCCTTTCCCGGTTGATTCGGCCCTGGAATGAGTAAAGATAACATGAAAAATGGATCCTTCATTGCCTTCCAGGGTGGTAGATTATAGGGCATAAGTATTACCGGCCACATGCTGTAAGAAGTGCTCAAGTTTCCAAATGGGTGGAACCCATCGGTGGCTAAGCCCAACGTTACATTGCGGATTTCTTGAGCAAACTTTGGATAATTCCGATCAAAGTCCCTCCACTCCTTACAATCGGCTGGATGACTCACTAACTCTTCATTGAGACGCTTACCACAATGCCATCTCATGTCATTCGCTGTCATCTTGGACATGTACAATCTTCGCAACCTCGGTGCCAACGGGAACCAACGCAGTATCTTGTAAGGAATCTTCTTACCCCGGCCATCATGAACCTTGTACCTAGACTCCTCACATACAGGACATCTTTCTACTTTAGCAGTCTCCTTCCAGAATAGTGCACAATCGTTTTTACTTGCATCGATAAGCTCATACCCCAACCCCAAGTCACGAAGTAACTTCTTGCACTCATACATTGATCCGGGAACTATATTTTCCTTTGGTAAGAACTTCTTGAATGTCTCCAACATCTTGTTAAAAGAATTATTGCTCCACCCGTATTCTACCTTTACTTGTAGCATCTGAATGACGAACGATAGTAGAGTATCTGACTCTTTGCATCCCAAGTACAAGCCTTGTTGAGAGGCCTCCAACATTTTCTCAAAGTTATGTACATTTTCTAGCTCTAGGGTATCATCCTCTATGTAAGTCCCCCTATAATGGTCTTCCATTAATTCATCAATATCACGATGGTCCTCATCGAATTCATCTACGATCTCATCCGACTCATCAGGTTGTGGAATCTCCCTATGATCTAACCAAACAATATAGGATTCCCTCATCCCATATCTGAGTAGATGATGTTTCACAGTACCATACGGGTGTGTAAAATGGTTGCAACAGTTTGCACACGGGCACTTAATCTCTCCAACCCCAGGTAAATGCGTTTTTGCAAATTCAAGAAACGAATCCACTCCATCCATATGCTGCTTACTAAATTTATCTCTAAGAAATATCCAACTCCTATCCATATTTGATCACATGCAAGTTCATTATTAGATAATCAGAGTAATAGAATTCACAATATTAAAAATAGGAAAAAAAAGGATAGTATTATTAGGTTATTTAGAGTTTTCTTTCTTACATTAGAATACATCATCTCAAATTGACACCGATGTGAGTTGCTTATTCACATAGGAATTAATGTATCTATATGAATAAATCAAGGACCGAAATTTGAATTGATTTTATCATTGCTAGGCAACCAACTTTACCAAACATGGTGCCAACATATTTAGACTGTTAAACATTTTCTTGAGCATTTAAACATACTTTAATGATTTTAACTTTCTTGAGTAGTAGTTTTCACAAAGCTTATAATGTTTTTTTTTTTTAATCTTCTCCAGATTTGCTTCATTCTTTTCTCTTAATTTGTTAATTTCAAGATAGGACCTGCTAATAATCCTAGCAAATTTATCTAGTTTTTCCATACTTTCTAAAAGGGTCTTTATCTGTCACTTGCTAATCCATACTTTCTTTATATACTATTTCTTTAAAATACATGGAAACTAAAAGAAATTACACCTTGCACCATCACACACTTGACAATGAGTTGGTCCACAAACATTTTAGGAATTATCCTAAGCAGGAATAAAAGAGTGGAAAAGAACAAAAAAAAAAGTTTATTAAGAGAGAAGGGTTAAAACAAGCGTTCTCTCTTGTTTTCACTCAAGTTTGAGTTCGGCCTACTTGCGTGCCTTAGTGGATCTGAACTATTAAAGAGGAAGGGAATGCAGTAAAACAAGTGATAGTTAAAGAAATGAGTGGGTTGCACACAAGAAATCATTTTGAATGGTTAGGATTTCAAGCTAGTGGACCCATTTGTGGCGGCCACACAGTTGCTGTTGTTTTAAAGTCCATACACGTATGCACGGCTATGAGCATTAAAAAATAAAAACAGAACAATCTGATGCTTTTTAATCTATTGTTTGATCGCCCAAAACAGGGGAACTGCTGCACCGACTCAAGAAATTAGAAATGGGGAACGACAAGGGGAAGGAGGAAGACAAAACAGGGGAGCCGAGGGATTAGTCTCTATGCCGTGTATGTGATTAGGATTTTCCATGTCGCCACCCTCCATCGTTCTTGTCTCCAAGGAACCGAGGGAATAAGTGTGTAAAGGGTTTATAGGGTTATAGTGGTGGAGCCACAAGGAGGAGGAGGATGAGGAGGAGGTGGCCAAGTAACCAAAGCAATGTACCCAACCGGATCGGCGGAAGCCGTGCCCCAAGGATCCGACCCCCAAGCCCCGCAAGAGCCTCGTCTGCGGGACGGAGTGGATCTGTTCGTCTGCGGCAAGACCCATTCATGGTGCCATCTTTTACTTGCGAAGAGGAGTGAGCCGGATCCGAGGTGCAATCTGAAGAAATCAGTCTCCCTCGGTGAGGCTGATCTAGTCGTCTGCGGGACGAACAGGGTGGGGCCGGATCTGGATCTGGTGCCGAAGCAGATCCTGCTGAAGGAGCCAGCGCCGTTGCGAGTGGAGATGAGCAAAATAGGCAGATAAATGGTACCGGCTGAATAAGTAGGTGGAAGGCCCCAATCGAGTAAGTGTTCATCTATCTCTCTGCATCTTTTTTTTTTCTCTAGTTCTTCTTCTTTTAATCAGGTACCCCAGATCTAGATTGTTTTGGTCTAATTTATGCAATTAGGATGATCGAATCCCTTGCATGGAATAGATTCATTAAAAAAAAAAACGTACCTGCAAATTGACTGGTGTCTTCTTGTTGCTAGGACAGTGGCTGGGTTTGGAATAGCTTGAGCAAAGACAAGCTTGCAGCAAAGGCAGGACGGAGATGACTCTTCTGGGAGATGTGGAGAGAAAAAAAGAATTGTAGAAATGTGCGTGCAGTGTGGAGGACCGGTTGAAAGCAAAATTTTTTGTTTTCTTTGGAAAGAGAATTCCTTCATTATTTCTTTCCTTATTAACAAAATTCAATATTTGGTAAGTGCAAATCCTGTCTAAGATTTTTTTTTTCGACTATATAGAATAGCATAGACTGGGCTTTAACAAGCTTCACCCATTTACCAAAAAACAAACAAAGCTGCACCCAATCCAAGAAATCCCATGTGAATCGTTTTCAATCTACGACAGCATTTGAATGGACATAAAACTTGGAATGCATCACTCCATTTACAGGTCTCTCTTTTTCCATCCCTTGTTTTTTTTTTCTTTGAAATGTGATGTTTTTCCATGGAATCCTTAATGGGTTATTTTGTTTTCTGATTTTCCTCGTCTCTGGAGTTGGCTTGAATGAGAATAATGGATTTTGTATGAGAAAATGCCTGTCCTTCTCATGTATGATCCCCACTTGGGTTTTTAGGTGGGTGAAAAACTACTTATAATATCATACATGAGAAGGACACCCAGTTATTTGAAAAATAATCTTATGAGAACTAGTTCCCAGTTATGCATGGACTTATTGGAAGTGAATAAGATTTGTTCATTGTTTCATGACCAAACTCAGGAAAAGCGGATTTCTGAATTCTGAGTATTTCTTTTTGTTACCCATATTTCAGTGATAAATTCGTTGACTGAATAAAGCTCCTGTACGCCAGTTTTGTCTATTGATTTCAAGAATTGTGTTCTTGAATGAAGCACTACATAATGAATACTTTTTATCAACTTTAGTGGTTTTTTTAGCTGGGTAGCTTTTCCTTTTGTCTTCTAATATTTTTTTATTGGTTTGGGTGTTAAAAAAATATCAATTTGTTTGGTACTATCAGGAAGAAGCAGAAGATGAAGTGGAATCCGAAGAACTTGAGGTGGAAGAAAATGAGGTGGTTGATCTATCTTAGTGATCATTGTAGTTATCATTTACTTCTCATTTTGTAAGTTTGTGTTACAAGAGATTTCACTGTAACCACTTCTTTGTGGACTGATTTGTTGGCTATTGGACTCAATGCATCGCAGAAGAGAAAAGGCACCCAGGGCGTTATTGAGATTGAGAATCCCAATTTGGTAAAACCAAGGACTGTGAAAGCTAAAGATATTGATGTGAGTTCTTTAATATCCTGATTTTAGTTTCTAGGAAGTTATTTTAAGTTACATTTTTCTCTTTGCTATTTTACAAACCTAGAAAATTTTCCTTTTTTAATAGATTTACTCGGCTTTTGAAACACACAAGAAGCCAAGTTCAGCCTCATTATTCTCACCTCTGAAAGCTTGCCTAAATTTTCTTTTGAGAATGTAGGAAGTATCATAATATGTTTAGAGTGATCTGGTAAAGTTCTATGTACTGGGAAATCTCTACCAATTTTGCTGTGTAAATGTGGTCCGTTAGAATCCTCGCCAAATCACCATCACCATGCTGTCTCATTAATGCCTATGGTTAATGTTATTTTGATCAAATTATTTAGAATTATTATATTTCAAACACTTTCTGTTGCTTTCTATTTTTTATTAACACTAACTGATTTAACTTTTTGAATTTTGAATGTTTTAATTTCCTGTTGCTTCCTTATGTAGATTGAGAAAACAACTGAGCTTTCAAGGCGTGAAAGGTGTGTATCTTCTTTTGAATATTTTAGCCTTTTGTGTTACTCTTCATTAATGAATGTTGCTTTGGATTTGGAGAGTTGGCAAGGAGCCTTGTGTTTGGTAATGACTATGAAGAATCTATGGTTTAAATAGAAAAGACAGCTTTTCCTGACCTTTCATAATCTTCATAACATTAGTAAATAAATTAATTATTACTCATCTTTACAGTTGGAAGCTGGTATATCTTTGTGTTTAGCATGATTAGTTTTGTTTAATATCTCTCATTTGCTTGTTGGATGGTTCAGTTTTGTGTATGCTAATTCTTTCAATGGAGTGTTTCTCTTCCAATTTACTAGTTACATTTTCTGCAGAGAGGAGATTGAGAAGCAAAAAGCTCATGAACGATACAGGCTGCAGGAACAAGGGAAAACAGAACAGGCACGAAAAGATTTAGGTAAATTGAAGGAAACTAAAAATTTATTTTCTTATGATGTTTTGTTTCAGTTTCTTCATAATCATCCCACGTTCTGATTATATATGCATACATGAGAAGGACACCGAGGCGAATTCCATGTTCTGATTCCCATTTTCACGAGAAAGTTGTCTTCTTTCTATCGTTGACTTTGCATGGTTTGAAGGAATTGGAATTGATTTCCTCGAGAGAGAAGGGTGATCATCGCCTGCCTACTTGGTGTTCTTTTATTTTTCATTTTTTTTTATTTTTTGTTGATTGCAATTTGTGTCTTCTTCTACAGTTCTTGAAGGGATTTCGATTGGCCCCCTTCTTCGATTTGTTGGTGATCGAAAGGTAATTTTAGGGTTTCCTTTTGTTTTTCTATTATCAGTTCTTCTGGTTAGGACTTTTGCTGTTGGAATTGCCTGCTTTTGAGAAATTTGGTTGGAGAGTTTGATGATTGGGTTGATGAGATTTTTCTCTTACGGGTAGGAGAACCCATGAGTTCTATAATTATACCACATATCTGGAAACGTCTTTAGATGCCATTGTTGATGGTTAAAGACACAAATTTATAATCTCATTTCCATAACTTGCATCTGTAGTTCCCTCTATACTTGAAAAAGTACAGATTTTGTGAATCTTTTGATGGTGTGTTTGATTAAAGTTGGGTAGTGCATATGCAGATTTGTTTTTTGTGCTTTTTATTTCAGTTTATCCAAACATATTCTTATCATGATTATTATTGTTATTGTTATCATCAAGAGGGACCAAAAGAACTGATTAGATTCAATTAGGTTTCAGTTTTGATTCCTAAATTGTTGAATTTTTGGTAATCTGCATCAAGTGGTGACTCGTATCCAAAATCTATTTGGGAAATGGGAGCTCTACTGAATGGGCCAGTCTCACTAAAAACGTTGCTCTCATTGAAAGTATTAGTGATAGCTGCCTTACAATGCTCTCATTGAAAGTATTAGTCTTACTGTGTGCCACTTGTTTGTGTGAGTTTGTGCTTTACATTTCCATCTCTGTTTTTATCATCTTAACTTGTTTTTATTCATTCTTTAGATGAAAGAGGTAGATTGAAATATTTGGCTCAGTATTTACCTACTGCTATTTTGAGTGGGAGGTGCAGGGACAAGGCATATCACCATGCTATGTAGTTTTAATAAATGTTGGCACCAAATTGTGTGGATTGGATTCTTTATCTTTAAATTTTATGATACATTACAACTTCATCCAAGCAACTTAAATATGCATTTGAAGAGGATTTTGACAGTGTTTATAGAAACATGAAACCTCTCTGCTCACTCTGTACCACCTCTTGAACAAATAATGTATTTTCCATGTGAACACACACTATTTTCTTTTAGCCACTAACATGTACTGACGTTCACCTTGATTTCATTTTTGTTGCAGAAGTGATAGGAAAAGCTGTGGAAGAAACAGCAGTAGTTGTGCTCAGGATTTATCATGATAACTAGGAAGCAAAATTTCTCAATGCCGTGAATCTCAAAATGCTACTAAAGTGAATGAGTTGCTAGTATCAAGCAGTTGAAAGTGCAAAGAGGCCTATTGCTAGCCACAAGTCAAGGCTATATTAGCCCCATTGGGAAATACAAGAGTCTCAAAAGGCAGTTAGTTCTGATCCACTATGAGCCAGATGTTGATGACTGCTACACCATGAGTGCAAGATATCAGATATATGGATGAAAATTTGAACTAAGGAGACCAAATACTCTACTATCAGAACAGAGAGTAGAGATTCACTTTTCTGAATTCAACGGTTACAATGACTGGGATCTCATACTATTGGTGATGCAGATCACAGATTATAAACATCTTGTTTATGGTCCAAGAGTTTCAAGATCTTGATTAGTTGCCTAATTAAAACTTGAAACAGAATAATGTGTATTATCTAATATGGCAATCTATACAGGCCACTGTGGTATAGCAATCTTGGTAACTCTGTTCTTCTCAGCCATCAAATGGTGCATGGCTAACCCAACAGATGGACTCGGCGAGTCAAGGGAGGGTGAGATGGGTGCAGTAGAACTACATGACCTACAACTATTGCACCGATTTTAAGTGGCTCCCACAGGGCTCCTTGTCGAATGCTCCACTGCCTGATCCAACAAACTCTGTTGTAAAAATAACTATTGGAAGCAATTTTTTAATTATTTTTTTAATTTAATAGAAAATCATTTTTTCTTTTTAAATATATTATTGAATCCTTATTGTAATGAGGTCGAGTGGGCCTAAATTTGTTATTCTTTTTATAGTATGTGTAAATATCAGTGTTTATTCTTCTTTTCTTGATTGATGAGTGAGTTTTCACATGATATCCTCTTCCCCAATTTTTTGGTCTTGACCATTTTTCAGATCATTGTGCCTATTCAGCTCAAATCCTTTTACAGCTAAACAATCACACTATACTTGCCCTAGCAGCTACCCTTATCAAAGGACTGAGTCTCTGATGGCCAACCTTTCCGAAGCCCCGACCCTGAATATATGGGTCATATGTCATATGTTATCCATGCCCCTGCCTAGAGTAGGGCTAATGCTGGATTGAAAAAAAGGTCCCAAAGAGGATAATATTGGTTTTTATAATTTTTTTACACTGCACTGTGCACAAATTATAATTTTGTTAAGCCTCCTTTATTTTGAGGTAAGAGAGTCGATGCAATTCATAGCAGGTATTGCTGAGGTGTGATCTTCAGTCTTGGGGGAATTCTTAAAATAACAGTATTTTCAGGTCTTTATTCCGCTTCTAATAGCATGTCAAGGGGTTATTTGATTTTGACGAGTAAATACTATTTTTTGGGGGTAAAAAATATATGCATGACAAAGTTATGTGTCGATTTTCAAATAAGGGAAGCATTGAGGAGTGGGCTCCACTCGAGGGGGACAAAATGCTGAGGCCATTGGATTTTACTATATCATATAATTTAATTTCCACAATCCTTACTTTTTTTTTGAGAAAAATCGGCAATACAAACATGCCCTAAAAGATCTCTTATATCAATTAACTTGCCTTTACAAGAAAAAAAAATTAGAGCAGTTAATATAGATCTGATAAAACTAGAAAAGATATAATTATAAATGAGTTCATTAAAGGCCATTTAGGAGAGGCATTAATAGGTGATAAATAAAAGCCAGACTTATCTAAGATAATAATGATATTGTGTATTTTAGGCCATCAACAACGCTAATAAGGAAAAGTCTTTTCATGTAAACTGATGGCCCATCTAGAAATTAAAAATGATAGGCCGGAAAAGATATTGATGGTAATAGTGAAATTAAAACGTAGATCTGAAGAATTTATTATATGCCTTAATTACTTAAGTTGGAATCTACTTAAATTGAAATCTCAAATGAGCTCATCTCATTATAAGATATAAGACTGATCTTAATTAGATTAGATTAGGTAGGTGGGTATGTCGGTATTAGTCTTTATTTTCTTAAATAGTTGGCATACATTAATAGCTTGTTTTGGCATCTTAGCTGGGCTATGTTCTCTGATATCCCTTTCCTTATAATTAGGTGGCTATATTTACCAAGTTCCAATGAGATGTGGTGGCTGGGCATTTTTGAATTTCTAATGGGCTTAGGCATGTAAAGACCCATCGAGGCGAATAGAACCCAAACCCAATCCAAAACAAATTTGGGTTTTTTTTCTCTTAAGTTTTAGGTTAAAAAAGACAAGTATCCAAAACTATAGTATTTGCCAACTTAAACAAGTGCTTAAAACCATTATTTATTTTAATAATCTTTCCACAAAAGATTAAGTCCATGGGATATAATCACTTGGAATTGAAAAGACATGAGTGGAGAGAGCATAGGAACTTGTAGGTAACGTTTCTCTGTGAGGAGCATGTATCTTGATTGGCCGTAAGAAGGCATAATAGGGGGGGGGAATGGAATCTCTCGCACCATATTTTGGACTTTTGTCAATGTATCCCGTATTGCTTTAGAAAAGGTATACATTATCTCCACCTTTCACCAACGTATTATTTTATTTGTTGGAAAAAGTATCTCATTTACCATCACATGTTATTACGTTGGCAAAATTACCAATTCTTATGACCTTTTTTAACACATTATTTGATACATTGGTAAAAGATAACCTTTACCAACACATATTTTATTGCGTTGGCAAAATGGTGCTTTCACCAACGCAAATAATAATGCGTTGGAAAAGATAACCCCGCTTCTGACTTTTTCCAACACATTCTCATTTGCGTTGGTAGAAGGTAACCTTTTACCAACGCATATTTTACTGTGTTGGTAAAAGGGTAAATTCACCAACACAAATAATACTTCGTTGGCAAAAGTACTCCCCCTTATGACTTTTTCTGACACATTCTTATTTGCGTTGGTGAAAGATAACTTTTTACCAACGCATATTTTACTGTGTTGGCAAAAGGGTAAATTCACCAACACAAATAATACTTCGTTGGCAAAAGTACTCCCCCCTTATGACTTTTTCTGACACATTTTTATTTGCGTTAGTAAAAGGTAACCTTTTACCAACGCATATTTTACTGTGTTGGCAAAAGGGTAAATTCACCAACACAAATAATACTTCGTTGGCAAAAGTACTCCCCCCTTATGACTTTTTCTGACACATTTTTATTTGCGTTGGTAAAAGGTAACATTTTACCAACGCATATTTTACTGTGTTGGCAAAAGGGTAAATTCACCAACACAAATAATACTTCGTTGGCAAAAGTACTCCCCCCTTATGACTTTTTCCAACACATTTTTATTTGCGTTGGTAAAAGTTAACCTTTTACCAACGCATATTTTACTGTGTTGGCAAAAGGGTAAGTTTACCAACACAAATAATATTTTGTTGGCAAAAGTACTCATCCTTTACGACTTTTACCAACACATTTTCATTTGCGTTGGTAAAAGGTAACATTTTACCAACGTATATTTTATTGTGTTGGCAAAAGGGTAAGTTTACCAACACAAATAATACTTCGTTGGCAAAAGTACTCCCCCTTTATGACTTTTTCCGACACATTCTCATTTGCATTGGTAAAAGGTAATATTTTACCAACGCATATTTTATTGTGTTGGCAAAAGGATAATTTTACCAACACAAATAATACTTCGTTGGCAAAAGTACTCTCCTCTTATGACTTTTTTCGACACATTCTCATTTGCGTTGGCAAAAGAGTACTTCTACCAATGCAACTGATAATGCGTCGGTAAAAGTATTCCCCCCTTTGACTGTTCCCAACACATCCTCATTTGCATTGGCAAAAAGTACCCTTGACCAACGCATTTTGTATTGTGTTGGTAAAAAGTGTTGGTAAAGATGTAATTTGTTGTAGTGCCATGTACACCCTTACTGTCTAATCTTATATGATCCTATATTAAGGTTATCGTCTAAACCTTTCACCTATTTTTTCGTGCAATCTTATCATGATTTTAATGTTATCTCTTCAATCATGTAATGCAAATTAACTAAAGTGAGTAAAACATGAGGATTTTTACAACTGCATTTTCAATGATTTCTTCTATACAATCATGTCATATCTCTTTCTTTCTTTAATATTTTTTTCCTTTGTATATATTTTTTGGTTTCTCATATTGTTCACCCCTTTTTGGAGAGTGAGGAAAAGACACGGAAGAGAAAGAAAGCAATGAGCGTTGAACTTTTCGACTCTTTTCAATTCCGAGTTTTTTTTTGTGGGTCCTTTTGCATTCTAACTTTAGGTGCAGTCTGTTTACATATATATTTTTTTATCATAGCACAACAGTCGCCCCTCCCCCCCCCCCCCCCTTCTCCCGGGTGCTTAGTCTCGGATGATCCATACTTACATGAGAAAGAAAAACAATGATAATTTACCAAAAAATTAATAATAATAAGGGAGACTAATCAAGAGATGTACATTGCCTTCATGTATTTTAAGTTAATCGAATAATCTTCATAACCATCACTTGTTTTCCTTAGATGTAGGATTCCAAGGGGAGTTAGAACTATGGTTCTATGATCATGGTTGCCCCTATGGATCACTTATCACATTTTACCAATAGTTGGCCATAATTATACCAATATCACCTTCAACTCTTAAGTGAAGGGAACGAAAAAAGTCTTAAAATACTTATCTTCTTCAAAGATCTTTTTAAATCAAGGCACTATCCTTCTAATTATTTTCAGAAGATCAAGTACCTTACTGGTGATGTCGAAGCTTGAACTTGAAGAAGTCGAATCGTCTGAGCCTTCTCAAGGAGAATTTTGAGAGACTTAAGTGCCTTTGTTGTGTATTATATGCAACAGTATGCTATTGTGCACTGTATATTGCGTTGTATCTTGGAATGGCTTCTTGGGGTGGGGGCGGGTGGGGGGGGGGGTGTGGTATTTATAGCCTTCAAGAGTCTTCCCTAGTCATTTTTGGCATAGAGAGGATTGAGGAAACTTTAATTCACAAGGGGGTAGCCGACCATACATTTGTGTAATCGGCTAACCTCCCACAGTCAATCATGCGGGTGGCAGCCAAATCTTCATCCTTGGACCATCTTAATCAAATTGAAATCAGCTCAAAATGATTTGACCAAATCACAATCGACTACTCCATGAGCTCCCAGAATTTATAAATGTCAACCAATCGCTTTCCTTTGTTGGCCAGTGAATCATCGACCACTGACTTGCTCAGTCGGCCAGTGCACATTTGGCCATTGATTTGTTCAATCAGCCAATGTAGATTTTCTTCACTTTTTAAAGTATTTTGACTTGTTTTCTTCTTGAAACCTCAGGGTGTCTTCTTGGGCTTTGTCCATGAAGTATTTGTGTTTTGTTTTGCTATGTTTGAACTTTGTTTGAGTCTTGACTTGAGTTTTGTTTTGCTGAATTGTTGTGGATTTCTTCCGAACTTTTTTTTTGCATGTCAATATGTATTGTAATGCTTTTTTTTTTATATCATGGTTCTGTTTTATATTTTTGGATTTAATAGGTTCTTTTAGTTTCCATGTTGATAGGTTTTCATGGATTTATATATATATATATATATCTTTCAATTTTTGTTTTCAAGCATTCGGTTTTTATGGGTTCACTTGTTTCTTCTGAGTTATTTTTATTACTGTATTATCCATGAACTTTTGTTTTCATGTGGTATTTTTGTAGTATTTTATCAAATATTTTTTTATTGGTTTATTCTTCTGGTTTCAAATGATTGTTTGAAGTGAAATACTCAACTGATTTCAAACAAATCAAAGTTCTCACATTTTGAAATTAAACAACTATGTTTTTGTTATTATTATAGGGCTTTAAGTTTGGTTTCAATTTTACCATCTTAATATTATTTAGACTAAATATTTTTTAATTTTTTTAATTTTTAACATTATATCTATATTGCCAGTGACAAGTGCGGGCCTGTTTTTCTAGTAATAAATTAAACGAGATGCGGTGATTATGAATTTAAAACTTTGAGAGGATTAGGATTCTAAGCTCAATAATGGGCAAGAAAAGGAAATAATGAAACAAAAAAAATCACACCATAATGCATACCTTATTAATGATTTGATGAATTGTCTTCTTTTTTTTTTTGTAAAAGATCAAAATTCCCTTATGTGTTTTAAAAGTTTCATTTTTTTTAAGAGAGAAAAAAAGATGGGGCATTTGGCGACAGCTCCTTCAACATTTCATTTTATAGCGAGAGGTCCACGATCTTTTCTCATTGAGGCGGAGGTCCTTTTTTCAAATGTCAACACTTTAAAAGACAAAAACCCTCCCTCCCAAACAAAAACACCCTCTCTTTCTTTCTCTCTCATTTATCCCTTTCTATCTCGGTTTTCAACCTTCCCCTCCTCACCTCTCAGCCACCATCAAGGATTTGACCACCTCACTGTCCACCCCCAGTAGCCCCTTCTTCCCAGAGGACATCCATCACTACCGATGCTCCGTTTTCTCCTTTCTTTCTATTTTCCCCTTTTTTCTCATAAAGCTATTATTTAGAAGGGAGTATAACAGTCATTACCTCAGTAGATGGTGAACAACTAACAACTGTTTCCTAAGCGAACAAATGAAAATGCTGGTCGTGGTGAAAACACGTACAGTTGCATCTTAGACATGAAACAAAAGCCAGATTGGTTGGAATAGTTTCTACCTAGCATTATTAAGACATTACTTGGTGAGTCTCATGTTCCTTTACATGCGGAGAGAAGATTAAAATAATAAAGATGGAAGAGCATGTGTTTCAGGTTCGATTTCTTATGAAAACTTACGAGAGATAAATCTAAGGTGGGCCACATAGAGGGAGTTTTGATCAAAATTTTTTTGAGTTTGAACTGAATTTATATGAGCTTGATCAGAATTTATATGAGTTTGAACAGAATTTATATGAGTTTGAATAGAATTTATGGGCTTCTGTGTAGAATTTCTACGCACAGTTTAACTAATGGCCCATGTTTAAGCCTTTGGTTCACTAACTTTCCGAAAATGTTTTGACCTGAAACTCTAAGATATGAAAGGCTATATGCTAAACTTTAAATTGTCCAAGTTTCACTGAACAATAAGATGATTAACAGGTCTACCAATTTCAAACTTTTTGCCAAAAACTATTTAGTTTTGCGTTGAGGTAAAAATTAGTATGTTTAACTCTCTGGTTCACCTACCTTCCGAAATTATTTTGACCCAAAAATCTGAGATATGAAAGACTACAAGCTAAACTTTAAATTCACCACATTTCACTAAAAAAAAAAAGATGATTACATTAGTCTACCCGTTTCAAACTTTTTGCCAAAAAATATTTAGTTTTGCTAGTCTACCCGTTTCAAACTTTTTGCCAAAAACTATTTAGTTTTACTTTGAGGTAAAAACCAGTATGTTTAAGCCTCTAGTTCACCCACTTTCTGAAATTATTTTGACAAAAAATTGTGGGATATGAAAGACTACATGCTAAACTTTAAACTCCCCAAATTTCATTGAAAACTAAGATGATTTGACTGGTTACCCATTTCAAACGTTTTGCCAAAAATTGTTTAGTTTTTTATATGAGTTTTGTAGAAAGTCATATTAGTTTTAAAGAAATTTATATGAGTTTTGAAAAAATTTATATGAGTTTTGCTTTAAGGTAAAATTTAGATTAATTTTGATAATTTTTTTTAGAATTTCATATGCAACATTAGATGTTGTTTGAAAGGTCTCAATGAGTAGTTTCCAAATATACCATTTTTTAAAAAAACTGAAATCGTGAACAAAAGTTATAAAATTTCAAAGTTTTGGAATTTAAAACACAAAAGTAATTGTTGAAGGTTAAATCAGTCATGAAAAAAGATGATTGGCCAATTAGGGACCTCCGCCTTGAATCAGTCCAAGCTTGGATTGGACCTCGTAAAACTATTTTGGCAGGGATGTTTAGCTAATTACTCAAAAAAGATTGTTAAGGGGCAAATAAGGAAAAAAGAAAACTTGAGGTGGGGCAGAAGGATAGAATCGATATACATTTATCTGTATCTTTTTCGTCAAGGGAATGAGTAAGTTGAGTGGGCCCCCCTTGTAACTCAAACCCTCCAACCAAGTCAAGCTATTCAAGGGCAAAGTTTGACGAAACTTAAGATTTCCAAGGCCACATCATTTCTCTATGTGGCCTAATATTCAGGGTCATTTCCATGCCTTATGGCATGAAATTAAGGGTACTTGTTGTTGGATTGAAGTCCAAAGAGTGATTTCATGATTATCATGTATTCCAGTGGGCTTCTAGCCTTCCACAGTCCCATTAGGACATCTTTTTTTCTTTTATTTCTTCATAAAAACACCCGGGTGTTTTGTTGGCTGCACAGGACTCCAATTATATATATAAAAAGAATTCTCCCCTTCGTGAGAGAGCATGAGGGAGTGACACGTGGCATCCTAAAATATAGAATAAAAAATATCTTTCCTATGCAAAATCTCTTTCATCCTTATCTCTATCACTTCACCGTAAAGTTTTTCTAACTCCATTCCAATTTTTTTCCAATACTGTATTTATCTCCAAAACTGGGCATGGTCTTGATGTTGGGGCATAAAGCTCGATTACTAATTTTTATTTTGTTAGTGGGCCCACTACACTGGTAGCTAAAAAGAAATGATCCATCCTATATTTAAAGATTTGTTAGTGGTCATCTCACTGCAACGAATGTGTTTTTAGTGTATTTAGACGTTCATGGAAAAATAAAGTCCCATAAAATTTTACATGGATCCTTATAGGCTTGGGATGATCCATTTATATGTGTCAGTTCTATAATTGTAATGTGGGCCCATTATCAAATGGGATTGATATAATGATTTGGGATTGATCATTTGAGCAAATGATTATCACACATACTTTTAGTTTATGACATTCAAAACTTTTACATATTATTTTTTTTTCAAAATGGAATTTTTAAGAATTGACCAGGAATAGAATTTGAAAATCTTCCATTTTAGTGGTTGATTTTTCAGGGTGACAAAAAGATCCAACCATCCACCGAGCTTATCATGATCATGACTATCTAAATGTTACTTATCTAAGTCACCAACTTGTCCATGTGTTACCCACTGGATGAAATATCATATACCTATACCCAAATCTTCATGTATGAACCACTAGATCAAAATAATCCCATGTCTTTATCTGTACCTAAATATGACTCACTACATCAAGCGAATTGCCCATGTGTGATAAGACAACCTATACATGCAAAACAAAAAGGGGACGTATCCAAAGTCCAAACCTTGTATAATGCTAGAAAAAGGTGGAAATTGAAAACTCTATGAACGTAGACCCACATATGAATCTTATAAATGTAGCCCTATGTTCTAATTTCCAACAGTGAGTGCATGTTGAAGATTTTTAAGGTGGGACCTGTGTTCACAATTAATAAAAAAGATAGGCCTAAATTATAATTCCTATGAATGTGCTCCATGTTCTTATTTCTAAAGGTAGGCACCATATTATAATTTCGTGTCCACAACTACAAAAAATGTACCTCTACTTCATAATTCCTTAATGTGGGTCACATAGTCACACTCAAAACACCAAAAGAGACCTCCCAGGTCCCACCCATTGGCACATGTCTCCATGTCCAATTCCATCAACACCCCCCACCCCTACCCAAACTTTACATGTGTGGTACACCTCTCCCTCTCTCTGTCTCACTCTTCAAAGTTGGATCTAATTCAATTTATGCTACCACCTCCTACGTCTTAGTCAGTTTTACAACACGTTAGTCTTTTGGCCTACCCACGATTCTTGATCACTATCGATAGTAAGTGGGTTAGATCCTTAGGTTTGACCATGGTTCATGAGTATGCTAAACCTGTTAGATTTTGTGGACTCAATCCATCAGTTGATGTAATAAATTGATTAATTTCTTTATTTATCAATAAAATCATGCTTTACTTTAATGAGATGAATATTATTTTACTACTTCATGCACATGACCAATACATATGACATAATGGTTCATGAGTTGAACCAGGTTCCATTAGTATATTAGATGTGATATATGTGCATGGATGAGATCCACAAGTGGGAGATATATGTCACAAATCTTATACTTAAATAGCTTCACAACCAGTAATGAGACTGGGCATCTCATTTGATAAGGTTGCAGCACTTTGATCACTATGAGATAGTGTGATTTGTCTCGATCATCAGAATGTAAGATTCTGGATCACAGTGCTGGTACATTGGATGTATTGAAGGACCATGAGATGCACCTTATGGAATTCCGTCTCAATAATAAGGTATGCTCTCATAATTCCCTAGCAATAGGCTCTCAATCCTGAGATATTGGTGAACTCAAGTTTCTATCTATTCATTTGCTTTAAGTCACCATTGAGTGAGGCTGACTATAGGTTAACACCTCGGTGTCTTGGGTATGTGGTAGTAGAACTATGGGAACATTGAATGATCAAGATGGAATCTATCTCTATTATCCCCTTGTGCCAATTAATGGATTTGTCATTAGTAAGTGCGCACCCATCTCAATTAAGAGTTAATTGGATGGTACTGATGATTACTGTGATTAATTGGGGCTCAAGGATAATAAGATGTGGAACTTAGATTGGAAGAGACAGATTTATTCCAATTGGTCCACGGATATTGATAGAGGGGCCTACTTGTGGTAATTGGGAAGTTTAGGGTCTTCATTGTAATTTATTCCTAAGACTAGAGTGCAATTGCATTTATATAGTGGTGTTATTTGCAATTAACTGTGGGCCCAGATTGCACATAAGATGTGGGGTCGCGGTGTTCCAGTTGGAGCCAGCTTTCTAAGGAATCCCTAGTGGTCCCCACGCTAGCCCAAGATATTTGAAAATACTAATCCGACTTGAACTTTAGAAAGAAGAGTTTGGAAAGGAGAAAGTTGCTAATTGCTTTGGAAGTAAGACTTCTATTTCAATTAGACAAGGGAGAGATTTGAAAGTCTATAAAATCTCTTGGACATCCAATAAGACTCTCTCTCACGCCCAAAACCCTATTCGTGCAAGAGTTGCACGAGTTTCTCTCTCCTTCTCTCTTCTAGTTCCTTGGAGTTTCGAGTTGGGATTTCTCCTGAAGATTCCACCAATCTTCTTGAGAAAAGAAATCCAATTCGGGTCATAGTGTGGAAGGCTAAGAGGTATTGAAGATTCTCATTATCAAGTAGAGTCGCAACTTCTCCATTAGAGCACTGCGGATCTCCAAAGGTATGATCTACTTCTTTCATGTCGTAGATTATTGTGGATATTTAGTGCTATTTGATTCTATCTTTTAGATAGAAAATTTACTATACATGGTCACGAGATTGAGGATAATGCATACTGGATTGGGTTTTTGGTCTTATGGATAGTTGATCCCTGTGTCAAGTGGGTCAAAAGTTCTGAAAATCTATCCACGAGACCCACCTGCTTCCAACAAAACCCACACAATACTAAGAATGATGGGCCAATGATGGGTCCAACAATACATATTGGAACCAGTAACATTCCAATGGGGTGTAATTTCAATGCTTTGATATTGGCATTGAATTGGACAATATGAGACACCAATCAAGTATAGTCCCAAAAAAAAAAAAAAGGTACAAGTACTAGAAACCAAGACAGTTATAGAGCATTGTAAGTCCCATCATTTCAACCATCTTGGCTTCTGATAGATGGACCTTTTTCTGCTGAATTACTTCAATTAGTTAAGTGGTTTGGAAAGTCACTATACCATTATTAATGATAATAAAATTTATATTTAAATAGTTATTATGGCACTCTGGGACCTTGATCCGAGTTGATGATTTGGTTCGTGGTTTGGTTAATTCTAGGTGGCAATATTAGGCGATTTAAATTATTTTGGTTTAGAATTGAAGAGTTTTCTATTTTATTTAAATATTAATAGTTTTTAAAAAACTTAAAATATTTTTTTATCATGGCCCGTGTTGGGCTTGGGCCTTGAAGTGCTTGTCATACATAAAAAGGATTCACGATGGATTTAAACATTGAGCAAAAATTAAGGCCCAGGATAGGGCATCCTTGGACGGCCCTCTTCTAAGTGGAACAATCAACAAGCCAAACGGCCTAATGGTCTAGCGTGGCCCATTAGAAGCTCTACAAACAGTTTGGACGGCCTACATTTGTAAGTATTTGCCGGTGTCAAATTTGGAGGTTTATTTATCATCATTAAATCTCGTTATCATCATTAGAATAACATCTCCTTGCCTTAGTGGTAAGGAGTGTTCGTTCTTACCGAGAGGTCTTGGGTTCAAACCCTACCTCCCCCCTATTTGCATATGTGAGTTTTATTATCTCACATGTTGGAGTGATTCCTCACACAAGCAAGTCTCCATTACCTCGCATGTGTGAGTTGTGTATGTCCCTCATAAGTGTGAGTCCTCATTACCTCGCATGTGTGAGTTAAATGGGACCCAACCCCTCGGCTAGACTACCAAAAAAAAAAAAAAAGAATTCCCATTATCAAAGAAGAAATAGTAGATGCGGAAAAACCACCATATTCAAGTGTTGTGTTAGATTCTAAATGCTTTGCTAAGAAATGTGAAAATCCACAACTAAATGGTCCTCATACTCAGCCTGAAAACTAAGTGATTCTAGGATCTAACCGTCTATTTTCTTGCAACTAAAACATCCCAACCATCTCCTGCACTAATGCAGATCCCCACCTATGTGAGGCCCCGCCCATTTATTTTCTCTCTATATATATATATTATTTTTTATTTCTTAAGTGGTGTTTAGGCTTAGATTAGAGGATTAGAGGAATTAGAAGTAATTAGCTTAGTGGTAGAAGGTTGTATAAGAGGACTTAGATGGAATTTAGTTTAATTAGATGTCCTTGGGAGAAAAATCTAAAAGTTACTTTTGCCAAATTCCACATTACCCTTAAAATATCTTCCCTCTTCCATTCATTGCTCATGGGTATTTTGGTCATTCTAACCCCAACCCACTTGAAATACTTAAAAGACCATTTAAAGAGGCCAAAATTTCTCTTCCTCGAAGCCATGCCAAAGGTATATCATTGGAAATCATATTTTATTTCATGAACGATGGTGCTCACAATGACTCAATCCGACCTATAGTTCACAAGTTATGGCCAAAATAAGTTTCTAACCAAGCTATTAAATGAGTGACCATTTTGTAAATATCTCAAAATCCCAACCCCTTTTTCCATTTTCCCCATCACTCCCTCACCCATTCCCTCTCCAAGAATGAGTCTCTCTCTCTTTCTCTCCTCATTTCCTTTTCTTTTTCTCTTTCTCCTCCCTTACTCCCATCCCAACAATGAACCCAGCTTCCTTTTTCACCATTTTTTTCATCTTTTGTTTTCTTCTCCATTTCTCTCTATTTTTCTCTCTTTCTCCCTTTCCCCATTTTCTTCCTCTCATGCCACCGGAATCCACGCCAACCACCCCCAACAGAGCTTTCTCTTCCACCTCCATCTTCCTCCTCAAGCCTCCATCTTTCTAAGGGACCCATTCTTCAAATTTTCCTTCAAACCAAACAAGCCTCAGGTAAGGTTTTCCTCCCTCATTAGCTAGGTCATTGGAGTTTTGATTTAACATAGATTTTGGCATGTTCATTAGCTTCTTTTAATTGCATTTGTAGGTTTGACTTGAGTTGGGTTTAGATTTGTGCGAGTTGGAGCTTTATTGGGTTTATTGGTGAGCTTTTCATTTCTTCATCAAAAGCAAATAGCATGTTTCTAACTCCATATATGTATGTTATCTTGATGTGCTCTACATGTTTGATGGATTGTTTAGAAGAAACCCATCTCTAATTAAGCTCATGTCATACTTAGAAGTATAGGTGAAAACTCCTTTTAATGGCCCTAAATGTGTTAATGGTAAGCAATTGCACACTAGTATCTATATTGATGAATGCATATGATAATCTCTATATTAATAATGAGAAATAGTGGAATGAATGGTTTGGGATGAATGAAATGAAGAATAAATTATGTGGATTGTGTTATATTGGAAATGAATGGGTATGATTGATACCAAATGATTGATGGGGACCCACAGGAGGTGGAGGCATGATTGATCATTTTTAGATACATGTATGCAGGTTGATAAAAGGATGAGAATTGAAGAGAACATGAGAATACAATTCTCAATTTGTTCTCAATTCGGAGAAGAATTCCTAGATCGCGCGTAAGCGCTGCTTACAGTAAATCTTAATAATTAGGGAAAAATAGATATTCTGAACCCCAGACCTTGGACACCACTTGAATCATATCTAACCCCAACTATAGACCATAAAACATCCCCATGTGGATTCAAGGTGTAAGCTTTGCCTCTAACCACTTGTTATAACATAGTAGAGTATAGAAAAGAAGTTCATACCAATAGATGGATGTTCGGATCTGGATGGGGCCTAACCATTGTAACACCCAACGCGTACAACCCTTACAGGTTTGGAATGTCCATCATATGATAACTCGAAGTCCTCCATAGCTCGAAATGTACAGTTTAATCCATGTTTGGCTACTTTTATCATACATTCTATTAATGGATGAGATGATATCGATCTTACATTGCTATTGCATTCTTGTCCTCTTTCTCATAGATGTTTATAAGATATTGTCATGCCCCGATCCCGGGAATTGAGGGTTAGGATGGCCCCACGGGGTGTGCATACGTAATCCCGTAGTGATCTGTGCATGTAAAAACATACACACACAAATTACTACAAGGAAGATTGCACAGGAACGTGTAGAGAAGTCCTCTGACATGTAATTTACATTCAATAGTAAACGAAAGCCTGTGTAATACATCTGGAATGATCACAAGCATTAACAATAGAATTATCATAACTATCATAAATAAGTCTGTACTTAACCATTTCTTCATTACATGATAACCATTAGTTAAGCATGAACAAAATCTTAAAGCGTAAACAGGCCTATCCAAACTTAGACACTCAGCAAGTATCCCGTTGTCGCTCTTTGTACGATGACTAACAAAAGGCGTCACCTGCATTACCCTCATCTAGTCCCCGAGTTTAGTACCTGTAACACCGAGGGTAGCACTATTAACACGACGGTTAAGCAAGTATATAGAGCTACATAAGACCATCATGCCATATCAAATGAAGTAAGAATATATATTGATTGAAAAAAGGCAAAAATCGTACATTAGGCATGTCGTGCATGAGTAAGCATGAGTAACGAATCATAAACAGAATATCATACAAACTTATTGGCAACCACGTGGCCGTATTCTCCCAGGAGAGAGCATACAATCTAGAGGGAGCATGCAGATTCTAGGGGATCAGCCTAACTTATTGAGAAGCGTCGACAACTCCTCCAAGGACTACTGCAGTAGCGACATATCGTATCATACCCAAAATGGTCCCGTCGAACCTAATAAGGGCGTAGCTAAGTGGTGCCGACTTAACGTATCAAGACCGACTCAATTCGTATCTTTTATGCATCTTGGTTATATATCTGTCATATCATACATACTAGGAGCTCGGTCTTGAGATTACATTCATTCATTCATTCATATCTGATAATCACTTCATGCATACTTAATAGAGTTACATATGTTGAGGGCGTGGTTTCTTAACAATATGGATGCATTTAGATTGCGTAGGCATCAAAGATAATTACTAGACAACCCTATGCTAGATAATCCATGATCCCGAGGGCATTCAATACGATGTATTCATAAAACGTCCGGTGTCATTGTGTTACCAATCTTGGCGTTACATTGTGTATATAAAGGACACCTCTTCTTATGCCAACACCCATGACATGACATCGGGAATTCGTCCGGAAAATCAAAGGGGATGAGTGACAGCTCTACACTCGTCCACCTTTCATTTGATCACCATTGGGCTAATTTGGTTAGGAAGTAGGTGCCATATCTAGAGCCCTACAAGGTCATTGAAGGTTCCTCACATCTTACATTCACTGGGTTCTTACGGCTTAACCGTATACAAGGCTACCGCTTAGCCGAGTGGTTAAGGTTTCCCTCTTAATTCCATACGCATTTACGGCTTGGCCGTATATTGGCCTACGGCTTAGCCGTGCTAAGCCTACGGCTAGGGTTATGGCTTGGGTACGGCGTGGCCGTAGCAGAGTTCACGGTGTAGCCGTGTGTGAGCCGTAGATAAGTTCTAAGTTTGGGCTCTCTGGAAGGTTCACTGTAGAATAGCCTACGGCTTGGTCACGGGGAGGTTATGGCTGAGCCGTAGTGTATTCCACGGCTTAGCCGAGTGTCAGCCGTAGTGTAATTTGGCTATCTGGATTCTGGACCGTAAAGACTTACGGCTTGGCCGTGAGCTTCGCCATAAGCTTCGGAATTTCTGAAACTGATTCTGCAGCTCGAGTTCAAGTGCAGAACTCTACCATGTGGGTTCCAAAGGGGTTCTATATGCTTCCAAACTCCCTAATAGGTCTTAAATTGTTCAATATCATTACTATTGCTCAGCTATACTCATTATCACCTAATTACATACCTATGTGTGCTTATTTAAGAGGAAATGAGCTGTAAGTTGAACATTGAATGAGCAATCCAAGAATCAATCAATTCAAACATAGATGCAGTACAATATATACTCAAATACTTGCCTCTTAATAGTGTTAGCCTTCTCTAACTCTTTCTTGTTGTGTAGCTACAGAAAACCTCCAAAATGAAGATGGGTTCTCTACGAGTAGAACATGCAAATGATGAATAAGGTGTAAAAATGCATGCATGTTGCATGATGGAGTCCCCTTAACTCCAACAAACCCAAAAAGGTGAAATGAGAGTAGACTCTTCACCTTAGAGGGGCTGTGGCTTGAAAGAGATTGAGAATGGTTTGATTCCAGTGAAAGAGTTACCCAAATCTTGAAGGAGAAGAGAAGTGAAGCCTAATCCTTCCGCATGCAAGACTTCAAATCCATTACTCCTAGCTCTAAGATGAAGAGAGGATGAAGAATGGTGAAGAGAGGGGATGGCTCCAACGAACGCAGTGAGAAGGTGAAGAAGAAAACGTTGGGTTCTTCTTTTAAACTTAAAGTTTTCTTGAATTTGCATGCAAGTCCTCTTTCTTGAGGAATTTACAGTTTAAGTCAAATAGGCTTCAACTAAGCCAAGGTGGATCCGAATTGAGTTGGGCCCAACATGAAAGTTGGCCCACAAGATGAAATGCACATGATGCAGCTGATGAGATGTCCATATGATGCAAGATTAATTACAAAAAGGTCCTTGACTACCTTAGTAAAGTTCAAACCCAACTACCTATCCAACCGAAACCCACTAATAATTTAAAAGCAAGTTGAATTAAGACTAATTATACATATTAATAGGAAAATCAAGCTTAATTAGTATAAATTATAATTAAGTCGGGTCGGGACCTTAAATCTCACCCTTCTTAGGATCATTCGGTCCTCTGAATGAAATAAACTAACAAAATCGAATACTAAAACAAATCGGGAATACTTACCGAATCTATTTACTGCATGGATGGTACTAAGAAGTTGCTCGACGTGCGTTACATCGGTTCCACTTGGTCTCCCCATATTCGAGGACACGAAACGGATCTAGAATCATCTCACGAAGCCTCTTCATAAGAAAGACATCAAGGGTTTCTACGAATTCTTTCTCAAGATAGATTTCCTCCCTTACGAAACTTTTGATGCTGCTTTAACATCAATCTGAAATTCGAGGACGTTCTACGATTGTCGGTGAAATTTCTTAGCTTGGAATGACATTCTTCAACTCTTGGATTTCATGTGTCGACTTGCTTCAGTAATGACGATCGAGAACTTAAGGAACCCTATAGATCCACTTCTTCTTAATTACGAAGACGCCCACTTCATGCCTTTAGAAGTTTGGATGGAAGGTCTGATTAGACATCTAACTTTGGCGGGTATTCTTGTGTGGAGGCTAACACTCGCCACTAACCAATGAAAAACATCAGGCACGACAATAAAGCAACCTTCTAACCCAAGCGGACATTAATCTTACCTAGGGAGTAGTAGCCTAATCACCATACGATCTAAGATCTTTATTAAATCACTAAACGATCAATAGTCATCCGACTTTTTTCACCAACAGGCCTTTAGGTTTAAATATCTTTCGGATGTTCCACGAGTGAAATGAAATCCTCATGCTTGAATAGAATTCCTCTCATACCCAACGTGTCTGTAAATGACTTTAATACATCAAAATATCATCAAATGAATTGACCATCAAGAATCTATAATGCTCCTTTCTAATTAGGACATAGCTCCAAATCACATAGCTTTAGATGTTAAATTGATATCAACTAAACCTCAATCAATTGAAATAATATCCCGTACCCGTTGATTTGATTGGGCAAATCATCAATGCTGACTGTGAGCTATTGTTCTTACTAGTCACGTAACTCAACCATTTTTTTTTCCAATCACCATCAAGAGAAACTTGAAATCCCATCTAGGATATGCTCTCAGTAACTCCCAAGAAATGAGTCTAGATAACAGTCTTATTGATTATGCACTCAAAGACTTTAATCAAATCTGAATTCTTGACTGTCTGATTATATCTATTGGATCAATTCTAAGATTGCATCATCACACATATCCACTAATTTCCAAGAATCAAATAATTTCACAGGACTTAGAAGTTGTCCTCGCATCGATCTATTCACACAAAGAATTATTCCTCTCAATTAACAAACGAAACTACAATTCCGGAATTATCCCATAATTCTATGATAACATCTTGTAAGATCACAAGGAGTATGGAATCTAGGTAACTGACCTCGAACCTTGCCAACTGATAATAATCTCAAATGTTCTAGATCATTTTTCATTCAACTTAAGAGATGATATGACTTAAGGTCACAACTTGGTCAACTAAAAGTTACATCTCGACATTAGCAAAATTAGTCAATCCACAAGTGGAACACATCTAGATGTGAATGATAACTGTAATCCATAACTGATCGATGTACGAATAAGAATTCTATTCTTTATCTCACAAATACATTCGAAACATTGATAAATCTAATAATCCATTAAGAATTCCTAACATCCAATTTGATCTTAAGAGTTGATCTACGAGCCTAAAGTTGGAATAACCCATCCTCATTCATTTGGACACTATCTTGCGCCCTGAAATTAATGGAATAGCTCATCAATATAAGGCAGTAATCACTTACACTCAAGAACCACTAATTTAATTGCCTTGATTATTATACCTCTGAAGGTGTCAACTATATCTCAACAAATAACACCAAACATCTTCATAGAGTCACTAAGGGCAAAATTTTGGACTGCTCATAACATATATAAGTAAAAGATCAATAGAGAATGAGGGTAGTAAATAAAGATCACCTTTGCTGACGCTGCCTATCACTTGATTCTAATGAGGTTGCTCGACTGATTGCTGCTTCTGGCACACTGGGGCTTCGCTGGTGGTTTTCTTCCTTGGGCATCTTGCCAGTCGATGCTCTACCGAACCACAACCAAAACATGCTCCAGTCTTTCTCCAGCACCTATTCGTCTCATGGCCCTTAGCACATAGATCACACATTGGTTTCCTAGAACTATGAGCCTTGGTCTTCTGTTTCTTCTACTACCCAGGGTGCTCTTCAGAGGGTGATGTGTCCCTCTCGGATTTCTTTTTCAGAACATCCTGCAAACTATCCTCTACTATTGCCAAATTCTGTTGCAGTTGAGTTTGTCTTTCCATTATCTTTGCCATCTGCGTTTGCATTACAGCTTGATTCTCACCAATCTTTGTGACTTATCCCATCATCGTAACTAACGTGCTCTGCATCATCAAAAGGGACTGATTATCCGTAGTCGAAGAAGGTTGAGGCATGTGATCCAAGTTCTCAACAAGAATGTCCTCTAAGTCATCACTCTCGGTGTTGCTCGAGTAACCGTGACGAGTATTCTTAACTCTTGGAGTTGGGGCCATTATCTGTAAGAAACTATCATTATTTCAAAGCAAGGTGTTAGAAAACTTAAAACATCATATGCATCCTATACAACCCGGATCCCAACGCACCTATCGTATCCTCACCATGTTTCCTAAGTTTCTAAATCTTTTATTCCAGACTTATTTATGCCACAACACCAGTCTTTGATTGTATATTTTCCAAGATCCATGCTCGGATACCATTACTTACGTATGTCACGCCCCGATCCCGAGAATTGGGGGTTAGGATGGCCCCATGGGGTGTACATACGTAATCCCGTAGTAATCTGTGCATGTAAACATACACACACAAATTACTACAAGGGAGATTGCACAAGAACGTGTAGAGAAGTCCTCTGACACGTAATTTACATTCAATAATAAGTGGAAGCCTGTGTAATACATCTGGAATGATTACAAGCATTAACAATAGAATTATCATAACTATCATAAATAAGTCTGTACTTAACCATTGCTTCATTACATGATAACCATTAGTTAAGCATGAACAAAATCTTAAAACATAAACAGGCCTATCCAAACTTAAACACTCAGCAAGTATCCCGTTGTCGCTCTTTGTACGATGACTAACAGAAGGCGTCATCTGCATTACCCTCATCTAGTCCCCGAGTTTAGTACCTGTAATACCAAGGGTAGCACTGTTAACACGACGGTTAAGCAAATATAAAGAGGTACATAAGACCATCATGCCATATTAAATGAAGTAAGAATATCTATTGATTGAAAAAAGGCAAAAATCGTACACTAGGCATGTCATGCATGAGTAAGCATGAGTAACGAATCATAAACAGAATATCATACAAACTTATTGGCAACCACGTGGCCGTATTTTCCCAAGAGAGAGCATATCATCTAGAGGGAGCGTGCAAATTCTAGGGGATCAGCCTAGCTTATTGAGAAGCGCCGACAACTCCTCCAAGGACTACTGCAGTAGCGACATATCGTATCATACCCAAAATGGTCCCGTCGAACCTAATAAGAGTGTAGCCAAGTAGTGCCGACTTAACGTATCAAAACCGACTCAATTCATATCTTTTATGCATCTTGGTTATATATTTGTCATATCATACATACTAGGAGTTCGGTCTTGAGATTACATTCATTCATTCATTCATATCTGATAATCACTTCATGCATACTTAATAGAGTTACATATGTTGAGGGCGTGGTTTCTTAACAATATGGATACATTTAGATTGCGTAGGCATCAAAGATAATTACTAGCCAACCCTATGCTAGATAATCCGTAATCCCGAGGGCATTCAATACGATGTATTCATAAAACGTCCGGTATCATTGTGTTACCAATCTTGGCGTTACATTGTGTATACAAAGGACACCTCTTCTTATGCCAACACCTGGTCCGAAAAATCAAAGGGGATGAGTGATAGCTCTACACTTGTCCACCTTTCATTTGATCACCATTGGGCTAATTTGGTTAGGAAGTAGGTGCCATATCTAGAGCCCTACAAGGTCATTGAAGGTTCCTCACATCCTACATTCACTGGGTTCTTACGACTTAACCGTATACAAGGCTACGGCTTAGCCGAGTGGTTAAGGTTTCCTTCTTAATTCCATATGCATTTACGGTTGGCCGTATATTGGCCTACGGCTTAGCCGCGCTAAGCCTACGACTAGGGTTACGGCTCGGGTACGGCGTGGCCGTAGCAGAGTTCACGGCGTAGCCGTGTGTAAGCCGTAGATAAGTTCTAAGTTTGGGCTCTCTGGAAGGTTTACCGTAGAATAGCCTACGGCTTGGTCACGGGGAGGTTACGGCTGAGCCGTAGTGTATTCCACGGCTTAGCCTAGTGTCAGCCACAGTGTAATTTGGCTATCTGGATTCTGGACCGTAAAGACTTAAGGCTTGGCCGTGAGCTTCGCCATAAGCTTCGGAATTTCTGAAACTGATTCTGCAGCTCGAGTTCAAATGCAGAACTCTACCATGTGGGTTCCAAAGGGGTTCTATATGCTTCCAAACTCCCTAATAGGTCTTAAATTGTTCAATATCATTACTATTGCTCAGCTATACTCATTATCACCTAATTACATACCTATGTGTGCTTATTTAAGAGGAAATGAGCTGTAAGTTGAACATTGAATGAGTAATCCAAGAATCAATCAATTCAAACATACATGCAGTACCATATATACTCCAATACTTGCCTCTTAATAGGGTTAGCCTTCTCTAACTCTTTCTTGTTGTGTAGCTACAGAAAACCTCCAAAATGAAGATGGGTTCTCTACAAGTAGAACATGCAAATGATGAATAAGATGTAAAAATGCATGCATGTTGCATGATGGAGTCCCCTTAACTCCAACAAACCCAAAAAGGTGAAATGAGAGTAGATTCTTCACCTTAGAAGGGCTGTGGCTTGAAAGAGATCGAGAATGGTTTGATTCCAGTGAAAGAGTTACCCAAATCTTGAAGGAGAAGAGAAGTGAAGCCTAATCCTTCCGCATGCAAGACTTCAAATCCATTACTCCTATTTCTAAGATGAAGAGAGGATGAAGAATGGTGAAGAGAGGGGATGTCTCCAACGAACGCAGTGAGAAGGTGAAGAAGAAAACGTTGGGTTCTTCTTTTAAACTTAAAGTTTTCTTGAATTTGCATGCAAGTCCTCTTTCTTGAGGAATTTACAGTTTAAGTCAAATAGGCTTCAACTGAGCCAGGGTGGATCCGAATTGAGTTGGGCCCAACATGAAAGTTGGCCCACAAGATGAAATGCACATGATGTAGCTGATGAGATGTCCATATGATGCAAGATTATTTACAAAAGGGTCCTTGACTACCTTAGTAAAGTTCGAACCCAACTACCTATCCAACCAAAACCCACTAATAATTTAAAAGCAAGTTGAATTAAGACTAATTATACATATTAATAGGAAAATCAAGCTTAATTAGTATAAATTATAATTAAGTCGGGTCGGGACCTTACAGATATTATTGTTCTTTCTCTCTATTATTTAAATGCGTAAATGGTAATTTGACCTAGGGTATACTTAGATATGACTCAAGAATATGAAATGGAGATGGAATTAATGTCTGTAACTGGAACAGCTATTTAGTACCTGTGTGAATGGAATAACTAAACTATAAAATAGATGGATGCTCAAAAGGAATGGGTACCTGCATGAATACATGACAAATGATAACATGGATGGAAATATGATGACATAGATGGATACTATATATATTGTAGATGAGATCTTGTACATAGATACTCTTGCACACGCAAGGAGCCCAGCTAGACATAGACCTTAAATTATTGATTCAGTACTATTGGCACTTACATCCACTCAGTTGATAGCTTAGCCTTGAGTAGGCCAACCCTTGGTAGGAGCATATTTTATAGGCCCCATAGTTAGCTGAGATCCGACAAAGTTGTTTTCTATAGTTGGATGCGCGATCCAATGGATACTGTGGTATCAAACCTGTGCCGAGGATTCAGAACTTCTTGCTAAAAAGTCCTATGGGATGGATATGGCTGGTTTATCATACCATGCAATAGACGTTTGATGTGCCTCTTGTTTAGGTGATTGATGATATAGATGTTACTTAATTCAGTAGATTCTTACTTATTGATTCATGATAGTATTGCCCTTGATATTGATAACATTGACCTCATTAATTATATCGGCTCCCTTATTCTATCTTGAAATATATATGGTGTTATTTACATGCCGTGTTTACCAAGTCTTCGGTGACTTGACCCTGTTTGATTTGTTGAGCCTGCTTCCCTTACCTCAAAGGGAGAGGCGTCGAAAGAGGCCCATAAGGTACTACGACTAGACCAATTTACGTGGACAGTAGTTAGTGAAAAAGTTTAGTCGAGTGCTCAGAGATCATCATCGCCAGTTGAGAGGTTGTTCTTTGAACACGGCTTTTTTTCCAATTTTGTTAGTTGAGCAGTTTTGAGAAGTTTTATGATAAATTGTAGTAATTTTGGGTTATTTAAACTCTGTAAATAAGACTTATACTTTCAGTACTTTGTTGATTTGACCAATGTGATAGATACCATTTACTATATGAATTATAGATCATTAATTGCTTTTGCAGTTGTGCAAATGTTCCACTTATTTCTCATATACAGATTGAATGTTGGTAAAAGTTTTAAATTGGTCCTTACTCTAGATTAAAGATCTTGTCTGTATCAAATTTCCACCTTATTTGGATAGCCCAAATATGGGGGTGTTACAACCTGTGCACTGATACACTGAGTGTAATTTCACAAGGGGAAGTCAGGTGAAAAGTTCACTGTCACAACTAATTGAATGTCGAGTATTTTATAATATTGTATTTACAAAGTTAGTAATCAAACTTCTCTATTTATAATCTTAATGAAACTCAAAAGTTTTTTATGCAGCAGATTTCTACTCCTACAATTTCTCTTTCTTCAACATATTTTAATTTCCATTTTCTATTCTACATAGTAAACAGCTCCCATATTTCTCTCACCTTTTTTCCAATGACTTGGGGTTGCTTTGAATTTTGATAGCTTCTCCCTCATACTAGGGGCTTTTTTTATTCCTCTTCTTTTCTTTTCTCGTGTAAGGAATAGGGATCTAAATGGGTGTTCTTTGACCAACTAAAAACTCTTCTTAAGAAGAAAGAAAATTGGAGGGAGGAAAAACTTGTAACTTTCAAGACAACACGGAATTAACATAACGAGAATAAAATCTAACAAGTTATCAAAATTCTCGTTTTCATTATATGATACTAGTGTTAGTCTGAAACTAACTCAATTTAATCGAATTTTTTATTGGGGATTTATAACACTCCTTAACTACAAATTTAACAACTTGATCTCGATGGAATAATCAATGTAATGTCAAAATAGTAGCTGTAACCCCTAAACCATATATATAGGTTTTTATAGATAACTCTATTTCCATCATGGAGTCTTATTTCAGTTAGAATTTAAATTCCTCTTAACATAGAAACACTACTAAATTAGCAACTTTACCCAAATACCAAAGTAAACTCCATCATAGAGACTTGCCAAGACATGTGTCCTATTGGATAGTAGTCTAAAGTGGGGAACCCACATTGCCATGTGGTCATTGGGCCACACTTTATACCTTATAATTCTTGTTACGCCCCCAAAACTAGGCCGAATCCAAACCCGGTTCTAAGGGTGTGAGAATTAGGACCAATTAAAATCTTTCTTACATAAACGATATAGGCCCCAATTCCAAGTGGATCGAAGTCCTTCGTGAGGCTATGCTTGGTGATCAAGCAACCATAATCACACGCGGAACTGAAATCCATAATCATCACAGATGAATATCATACATCAACCAAATAACAAATCTCAATAATAATAATAAAGTCAAGGTCAAGTGCTTTGAAGCATAATAATTAAAGTTATAATTCCAAAACAAATAAATTTAAATGAATAACTAAAGGCCTCAAATATTGGCTTATTACATAATCTAAAGTTTCCGATCTTTGCGCAAACTCTAAGACATCTCAGACGATGTCATCGGTACTCCACTCAATAACTCCACCATCTGGCAGAATCTCCTGCGTCGCCTGACCCTCCAGTTCGATACCTATAACAGAACCTAGACACCAAAAGTAGTGGGTCGGATTGACGTAATCTGGCAAGAGGGTAAATTGCAAGCAATTGTGTTAATCGATTAAGTTAAAACATACTATTCATCATGACCCAACATATACGGAATGCAAACCCAATAGTATGAATGCACAAAAACAGGTAACCCCGCGATATAATATACCAAAAATGGGTACTCCCGTAGATATAATATACAATAACGGGTATTCCCGTAGATAGATAAACAAAAACGTGTATTCCCAGAGACAGAAAATAAAAACAAGTATTTCCATCAGATATAACAAATGGCACAGCTGTGTACCATATTTTACAATACACGCTGACCCGATGGAATATGTCCACCCACGAACTACAGTTAGTCAGAAATATATATATAAATATATTTACAAATATATACGTCTACCGATGCAAAATGAACCATGATATGAAACCCTTAATCTCATTATTCAACTCAATACCAATTTGAGTATTTAGATTACTTAATTTAAAAGTGCATTATGAATTGTGTGTCTTTTTAAGTTTTTTGAAGGAAAGTACTAATCCACCTAACGGTCATAGTTAGATAAATATGCACATGAGAACCAATCCTTTTTCACAATGGAAATGTAAGTCCACGATGCCAATATCCTATTTTCAATTTCTATCATGTAGTGCATCCTGAATCTCACATTCCCATTCTGAATTAAGTCTAATTCTTATGTGAACATTTAACCAACTTTTCTAAAATGACATGAATCATCTAATCCAATTATGTATATTTAGTGTGTGTTACAAATTTGGTAAAAGATATTCAAATTTCGAATCCAAACTTAGTCAAATTATGATTAAAAAAAGGGAGAGAACAATTAAGTTTTTACTTAATCTTGTTGTGTATAAAAATACCTTATTATCTTATATAAAACAAAAGATTTAAACTCCGTATTCAAATTCAAAATTAAACCCAATCTAAAATCCAAATTAGAATTCCAAATACTTTCTAATTAAGATTTAATCACTCCCAATTACTTCTTAATTAAATTCTTAAACAAACTAAATAAATTATTAATCACAATAATTAAAACCCAATTATAGTGACAAACAAACCTAATTAAAATTTTAATCCCACCTAATCAAGAATTAACTAGTTCTAATCAAGTTGTCATTAAATATTAGACAATGTTCTATCCAATTATGATTAATATATATAAAAAACCTAATTAATAATTTTTATAAAAGTGGGCAACCTAATTAATAATTTTTTTCAAGTGGGCCCCAGCCCTGTTTAACCTGGCCCAGCTGGGACCCGGGCCAGCCAGGTAGCCAACCCAGCCCAGCCGGGCCAGGCCTGCTGCCCAGCCTGCCCAAGCGTACAAGGCAGTAGCCTTGCCAGGCAGCTGCTGCTTTCCTTTTTTTATTTTTTTTATTTTACTTTAAACGTTTCTTGTTACCCACAAATCTAATCTCAAGAAAAACTACATCATTGTTTCAAACCTTTATCTTTAATCCTTAATCAAGTTACTAAACCCAATTAATCAAGATACTAAACCCAATCAAAGAAATCATACCCAAAGCATCTTATTCAACAAATACCAAAAAGACATTGTAAGTAACCCAAAAACATTGTTTACAATTATCCATTTGCCTGGAGCTTGATGCCAAAAGCAGATCTAAAGATCACACATTAGTTTTTCCCCGGAGAGCTCCTAGAGTTTAGTTGCAGAGGAAAGGAAGAAGATGGGAGAATTAGAAAAATCCTAAGGGTTTATATTATGTAAAAGTTTTTCTAATTTACAAGGAAGGGCTCCCTGCTTCTAATGAGTTTTACAAAATTTTAAAAAAATCTTTTTGGCTTAAAAAGGTCAAATAACTCAGGCCCAAAGCCCAAGAGTGTTTAAGCGGTCCATCTAACCCCTCTTGACCCAATTCAAACCAAACAAACTAACTCAACCCAAAAATCAAAATCTGGGGCCTGAAAATTCTAACAACCAGTTCATACATAATTTGGAGAGAGAGAAAGTAAAAAAAGGCACAAGTAGCTTCCCACTATAAATCAAAAGGTATCGAACAAGAGTAATCTTACATGGATGACCTTCATCTTGAACGGTCCCAAGTATCATTATATGAGCCCAAGGTCGAAGTTTCAGATATTCCTATGCTTGCAAGAGACTTGACAAGGGATCTGGACCATAGTTGTCAAGTTCGTTTCGATTCGAACGAAACATCCGAGTTAATTCGTTTCAAAGCCAAATCCAAACCAAACATCTTGCTTAAAGATGTTCAGTTCAAATTTAGTGTAAATTCGCCGAACTTTTAGGTTTCCTACATAAAACCCTAAACTTGGACAAATATTATCCGAATCAAGAGATTTGGACGAATCCAGGCTTGACCGTTAAAGAAAAAAACTTAATAGAAGAGAATCTAAAAACGCAATAAATGAAATCATTAGAAAATCCAAATACCTATTATCATCGAGAAGAGAACTTTAGATTTCATGATTTTCCTCCTCGACGTGGTTGTTGGGTGGAGTTCCTTCATCGATGAGGATCTTCATTGTTGGTTGTGTTTGATTTTGTCACAAAAAACTCTCGTCGAAGGCGGATCATCAAGTACACGGGTGCTCTCCCTTTCCTTTTCATTACTCTTTAAGTCCAAGTTTCTGCGAATGGGTTGGGGTTCTAAGGATGGTATCTCCTTTATATGAGTTAAACGAAATGAAAGAAAGGCTTTTAACTTTTTTAAGCCATTTGACGACTTACAGAAAGTGAGGCCCCTTTTTTTGGTCTAATGATCATGATATCCAAAAGTGAGGCTCACCTTTTTTAATCATTATAATATTGGTAGATTTCATGTGATGATAGGCCCACTTTCATGTGATGTAACCAATACAAGTGCAGGGCTGTATCCTTGATTTTGATGGAGGTGATGAAATAGGTGGTCTTGTAGGAGAAGAGTAAAGAGAAAATGGAAAAAAGGACTGACTTTTTATTTTATTTTGTAATGTTTGAGGGGGATGTGTTTAAACCTTATTTTTTACAAATTATAGTTGTAATGCTTGGTAGAATGCGATTTTTTTAGATATTTTTAATATCTATTTATATTTATCGAAATAAAATTTTGAATTTAAAAGTGAAATGTCTGAATCTCCCAAATATATTATTTTGGAATCAAATTGAAACAGCATCCGAAACAAAATTGACAACTGTGATCTGTACTCCAAATCCACAGTTGGAACTCGGGCTCTTAGAGTCTAAACTGTTGCAGACAATGCAAAACAAAATGCAATCGTTCTTGCCATGGCAAATTCTCCATACTAAAGCATATTGAACGCCCTCATTTTCTCATAGTGCAGTGGAAGCAACCTTACCATAAAATAAATACCGTTGCAGCGGGCACGTTTGATGATTGGCGTGGCCTTGACAGCTAAGAGGAATCCTTGGTTCCGGTGGAGGTAGGCTATCCTCAATGAGAAACTTTTTAAGGACTCATCATGTTCGACATTTGGATTGCATGGTGGAATTACGCCATTTAATACAACATATCTAATGGGTTCCCATTTGTCACACGTTTCTCAAAATCGATGAAGAGCCAAGATAAGAAATTTGACCCTCTAACCATTTTTAGCCTTCTAAAGATGATTAATTGCTTAAATTGATTTTAGGGGACTACCATCCAGAAATGTCCACTTATTAATGTGGAGTTTTTCATAATTTATTTTAAAATTCATGATAAATTAATGGTTGAAGTTTGACTTCTAAGTCATTTTTGGACTTTTGAACAAGGTGAATAATTTGGATCGTGATTTAGGGGCTAATAGAAATGAAAAACTTAAAAAAAATGAATTGCCAATAAAACTCAAGAGGGGCACATAGCGGATCTATGGTCTAGAGATTTTTTTATTTATAATTTTTAAAGATCCATATTGAATCAAGATGTCAAATTTGAACCCCATAGTCGTTTTCAACCTTGAAGGTGAATGGTTCAAATTGTTATTTAGGGTCCCATATAAGTCAATAAAGCAGATCTTCATAAATTTCTCAAAATCCATAATGGCATGGTTAAAATTTGAACCCCTAGCTACTTTAGCTTTCTAAAGAGGATGAACAGTTCAAAATGATATTAAGGTGCCCACAAGATTGAATCATAATAAAATAAAATGTCAGCCCAAGAAGGCCATGTAAATCCACAGATCCTAATTGTCTGCTCAGTTGCTAATTAGTAAGGATTTAGTGGATAATTAGCTAGTTTCCTGGGGTTAGAATCAAGATTAGATGGTTTTAGGAGAATTTGGACCAAGTTGGAGACTTTAGAAGGATCTTGTTGTAGACGGAGTGGAGTGTAGGGGGTTAATTTCAATTTTGGCACTCGAGTGGTCTTGGACACCATGGACACTGAGAATTGTCCTGGGGGATCCTTACCTTACTCAAGCGGTCTTGGACAACATGGATGCTTGTGTTGGACTCAAAGTAAGTACTAAATTAACAATGCCCCCCGACCTTTATAAGCACTAGAGTAATCACTAGAAACCACTTCAGTTTTTTTTTTAATAATATTAGCCACTATTTTTATCTCACAACTCATCTTATAATTATTTTATGTGGTACTTTCTCTCTTCCTCATCTATATAATATTAAAAGTAAAATAAATAAATCACTCCCGTTACATGGGACGATTGCAAGATAAATTATAAGATAAAAAAAAATATGGCTAGCATAATTCGTATTTATATTCGAAATAACGCCGTCATCACATGTTGATATTTTATAGGATTCGGTGCATGGCAAAACTGCCGTGACTCGTTGACCCTTGGCACCCCGAAATCCAAGGCAACGCTTGAAGGTCCAGTTTGGAAGCGCGACGGTCACCCAAAAGAGCCATACCGATGATTTCTCCTTTCCAATATATATATATATATATATATTTGGGGTAGGGTGGCTCACTTCGGCCTCTTTGATTGCGGTGTACCCCACACTCAACATTCCCATTATGAATTTTTCCCAAACCAGTTTGACACTAATTTAACTTCTACTCACCAGTAATTTTATTTTTAAAAATATTTAATTTAATTTAAAATCTTGATGTTTAAAAAACTATAATATATTGGTCAACAAGGATTTAACTTTTAAGTTGTCTGATGGACCTGAAGTTCTGGCTGCCTACCATTCATAAAATGAGCATATGAGCACTCAGTATGCAATATTTGGCAACGGTTGATCAGGTCTACGTGTATAAGTTCACACATGGGCAGGCCTAATCACAAAAGGTAGGCCCTTCAATATCTCAATCCTTTTATCAGGATAAGGATAAGAATCATGTTAAGTCGACTCATAATGATTTGCATTGAGGTATATTTTTTTGAGTGAGAGGCATGCATAGACACTCTCAATAGGACTCTCAGAAGTTTGACGTTTTTTTTCCGAGATTGTGAATACACAAGCTGCTGGATTATTATATTTGCAGCTTATATTTAATATTTAGGATTTTTCTCGGAAAAGTCATCTAAGAGTCTTTGTAAAGCAAAAGGACCTTAAATATTTTTATAACCCGGAGTGATCGTCTGAGCCCTTTCCCCTTTTTTTTAGTTATTTTTAATACTATTCATAAGTAGCGATATCTACGCTTAAGCATGACATAGGTCAAACTTTCTTCTCTATTTTTTCTTCCTCTTTATCATCTCTTCTTCTTAGTTTGGTCAAGGTTCTATTTAGCTTCTATCTTGGGCAAAGAGGTAAAAATCAAAAGAAGAAAATGAAAAAAAAAAAAGAAACAAAATAAAAAGCAAAGACAAGGAAGAAGAGGAAGAAAGAAGAAAAGAAAATAAGAATAAGATGAAATGTTAGGAGGAGAGAGAGAACGGGAGTGGTGTAATGAAAGGTAGAATAATAGAAAAAAAAATCAATAAAAGAAAGAAGCAGAAGATATAGAAAAGGGAAGCAGAAGAAGGAACTGAAATAAGCAGAAAAGGGAGAAAAAAGAACCTATATCTCTATATTACACATAAGCATAGATATCATGCTCAAGCATAGTATAACCAAAATAGAATCAATAGTTTTTTTTAGACATTGTTAATGAGCAAGGGTATCTATGTTCATCAACATTGTTTAAAATAAAATCATAATTCTACTTTAGGTTTATTACACCTGAGCATAAAATTTATACTCAAGCGTAATGTATAGATATGAGTTGTTCTTCTCCTTTTTCTTCTTATTTCAATTCTTTTATCCGATCCCTTTTCTTCTGCTTATTTCTCTTCTTAATTTTATCTTTTTATTTCACATTTCATTACACCACTCTCTTTGTCTTTCTCCTCCAAACATTTCTTTTCATCTTCTCTTTTCTTATTCCTTCATCATCTTCCTTGTCTTCTCTTTTTCTTTTATTTTTGTTTTTTCTTTCTCTTTCTTCGCTTCTTGATTTTTCACTTTGCCCCAAATAGAATTTAAATAGAAACATCGACCAAACTAAAAAAAAGAGACGATGAAGAGGAAGAAGGAATGAGAAAAATGTTTGATGTATGTTACACTTTAACATAGATATCTATGGTCATAAATAATATTAAAAATATAAAAAAAAATAAGAACGAAGAGGGCTCAGGGGACCGCTCGGCCGAGCTATAAAAATCTTTAAGGTCCTTTTTGTTCTACAAAAACTCTAAGGGGGTTTTTCAAACAAAAAACCCTTAATATTTTTGTCATCAAATAATACTATACTTGAGTTAAATATTTTAGGATGCTTTTTGTCTTTAGCACATTAATATGAAAGTGTCCCTCACCATGAGAGTTAGATGCAAAGTAGTATTCTCATTTACATATATATAGAGAATATTCATATGCATATGTCTCTTATCATTTTAGTGATACACTCCTTTTTTGGAAGGTATTAATATGCAAAAGGATAAAACCATCATGCATCACACATCTTTTTAACCTTGATAGGTCAAAAAAAGAAAGTATAGGGAGGGACATATGTACATGAAGACTCCTATATATATAATTTCTTGTGTCCACCGAACTGATGGATTAATAGGAACCATATTCATTGCAACATGTAACTGATAATGACATCCTTGCCAGAGTAGGCAAGCCAGTGTTTTTCAAAGCCTTCAATTAACTGTATTATCTAAAACAAAAGAAATTGGTTTGGTTAGGACTGGGGGAGTCTGAAGAGACTCACACAGATCAAAAATACCTCTGACTAAGATCTAACGAGATTTTGACTGTGGAAATCTTGCTGCAGGAAAGTATATGGAGAGAAATTCATGCGCCAGTGCTTCAAACTCGTCGTCTATACAGTGTAATGATTCGGGAGGCGAACGTCGACCGTTTGCTGCCTCCGGCGGTGGTTGCAGTTGTTGGGTATTGATATTCGCAGATAGACTGGACGTGGGTGCTGAATAAGATGATGCAGGGGTGCTAAATACGTGACGAGATTGATGAGCGGGTAGCTCAAAGCTTGCTAGATGAGTTTGGACATACTCTAGCTCTGCCTGCAAATCCACCACCTGTCATTGCAATTTGCAACAGATGCAGTTAGAAAAGTATCAATGATTTTGGTAGAAAGTATGATGTTGACAGGAACATTGAATGATTCACCTTAAAATTGGTATTTAAGTAGAGCAACTCCGTATGTGAGAATAAAAAACGTTATTCAGACATCATAGAAGAGTTCCAATCAATCAATCATTTAGGACTTTTTCTCAGAATAAGATAAAAGCGCATCATTATTCACTAGTTATAATAAAAATCCAACTGCACACATTAGTTTAATAACGGCCAGATTGTTTGCAGGAAATTGAATCAAAATGAAATTCTTAGTGAAATGTGTAACGTTAGGTACCCTAGGTATTTATTTTATCTAATTTGAATATTTTTTTAATCAAATTGATTTGTGATATAGTTAATTAGGGTTCGTTAGAATTATTTTAGCTTTCTCAGAGGTTTTGGGTTAATCAGGTAAAGGATTTAGATTTGTGAGACCATGCCGTTTGACCTGACTCGATCTGGACCCATCTCAGACCCTTAAACCCAATTGACCCAAATGAGTCCTTTACTTCTATTTACCAGCCTAGGGTGACAATATTATAAATTCCAAAAAATATACCGAAAACCTATTACCCTTTTTCTAACTTAGGAGAGAACCAGCTTCCATCCCTCTTTCATTTTCCTCTCTTTCTCCCTCAACCTCAAGGCCAGCCCATCCCAAGCCACTGGAACGCCGGATCTCCACCATCTCCGTCTTCTTCATCGTCTTCTTCATAAGGGAAATAGAGCTAGGTGAACCTTCTTCTTCATCAATCTTCACCTAAGGCAAGTGAATACCCATATCTCAACGATTAACATTGATTCATTCCGTCATGATATAGGTATCTTATTCAATGCCCATTTAAATTTCTAAATGAAGATGATAGGTTAGATGGTTGTGGATTTTCTTGATTTATGATTGAATGAAGTGATGATGGAATGGAAGGGAAAAGGTGAGCTACCGTGGTTTTTGCATGGCTTTTATGATGGGTTAATGCAGAAAAAGAAAACAGGGAAAAAAAACCTATTTGAGCTCCAACAGGGCACCTACCAAGCACCCTGCGCACAGGAAACAAAAGGCTCATTTCGAGCGCGTGCTGCTAATAAGTGGGTTTTCCACCTGTGGGGGCCTGGATGTGGGGGTTTTTGGGGTGCATGGCACCACTTGAAATTGAGTGACGCTTGGGGAATTTTATAGCACATCTGGATCTTTGTGTAACCCAGATTTCGAGGCCTTCCATTCCACTCTGTCTTAGGTCAGGGACATTCTTTTGGGCAAGTGAACCCTTATAAACTTCATGGTTTGCACATGATAGCACAAACCACCCACACTCGGATGAGATGAGAATTGGCGCTATGCACCATGGGTTTCCAAATTAAAAATCTCCAACCTTACATCATCTTGGTTCAAGTGAAATTGTCGCATGAGTGAATTGTAGTCACGAGTTTAAGATTTATTGTAGTGTTATTCCTTGATTATCGAACTCATGCTCCTTTGCATTATTGCATATGTATTAAAGGTTACACCTGCATTTATATTGCTTCAGACCATGTCATGGCTTGGGCCCTATGCTGCTTATGAAGAGGATACTCATGTTGTGTTGTGAATTATTGTATCAAAGTGATTCTCTCATCAAATAGTATTGTGGATACCATTATGGCACCCTTCACACTAACCTAGGTTGTGTAGGTCAAACAATCACTAAATCATGTTTTATGGGTCTCGACATAAGAAAGAGCAACGCTGTGTGAGACAACTACTTGGATCTGGTCATTAGATGACTGCAGTCAGTACACAAATGTACACTGTGATGCTTTACCAGACTTAGAGCTAAAAACGAGCTTACCACTCGTACATAGTTGGTTTCATCATGGTTTTCTAGACGACATGCTAGGCATTCAAAGATGGATTTGATCCACCATATTAGATCGGATGTGAGGCAACCAAAGATGATAGAAATCCTGTAGAGGAATCAATTGATACGATGCTCAACAAATGTGATGTTGTTCACTTGATGTAGAGTTGGTTTAGAGATCTGTTCATTTCTATTATGCATTGCATTCCTTTATATATATATATATATATTGTTTCATATATTCCATGATCATATTGTGTTTATTCTCACTTGATAGTGTAGGTCTATTATGAGTTATAAGTATTCCACCTGTCGCCATGATTGTGGTTGACTTTTTTTGTCTTATTTAGTGCAAAGGTATCGAGCCCAACTTTGCCGAGGAGGAGGCAGAGGGTAAAGCGCTTGAGCCATTTGTTGAGTCCAAGTGGGATGCAGATGATGGCTACAGAGCTGTCTAGACCCCCACAAGAGTGATTCACCTAGTTTGGATTTAGTTTTAATAAATTATCTTTAGAGACTTTACTTTTTAGTTGAACAATGTAATAAATTATTTATTTGGTTATTTGCAACTTTGAACCTTAATATTACTTCTTAATATGCAAATCTGATTCTTTATTATTACCAAATGTCAATATATGCTTCTGCATGTATGAATTAATGTGAAATGTCTAAACTCACCACAAACCTAAGATCCAATGACTAAAATGATTGGGAGTCATTGGTTTTATTTAAAGAAAAGGATTTAACTATGCTCCTAATCTCACATAACCCTAGTCTCATTTTGGGAGACGTGACAAAATGAATTCCAACATCATTGCTCAATATTTCTGAAGAAGTGAGATAATTATATAAAATGGAATGCAAACAGGACCTGCTTTCCCCAAGATTTGACTAGCACAACAACACCCACGCTATGATCAGGTACACCAATACATCTCAAATTGAATAACATTGTTTAAAAACCTTGAAATAAGAAAAGTGAAACAATAGGTGAATATAGAGAAAGAAAGTCATTGCATAAAAAGGACAGCAAGAAATGGAGAATAGATGTGAGTACTTGGCATGTTAAAAGTGGAGTGGATGGGAGTTCATAACTAAAGAGTTGTAAGGGACCACCGACAAGGAGATAGAAGTTGCATAAAATATGGGTATAGAGGTGCGATATTTCAATAACTTTCATTCAAATTACAAGATAAGGTCAAATTGAATCCAAAACCCTCATCTTTAATAAATTATAATTTGGTTATGGTGGGAAATTCATCTTCTACAAGGACCCTCCTGTCACTTTCCATCGAAGAATCACTTTTAGGACAATAAGCAAGTAAATTTAGGGTTGCCAACAGGTCGGTTCAGGTCCATTTTTGGTTCTGGAACCAAAACCAAAACTGTCAAGCTACAAGTGGTTCCAAAACCAAAACCAAGTCCGGGTCTATAGAGATGTTCTAAAACTGGTTCCAATTAGATGACCAGGTCTTGGTTCCAAAACCGGTACCTCTGGCAGATCTAGAAAGAAAAAAATTTACAGAAATGGAAATTTTCACAAGCCCTATTTAGGAAGAACAGCTTCACAGAAGGGTGAGAAGAGAAGTCAACCACAGATAAAGGAATCATTTGAATTGTATTTCGTTAACTATTTTTTTATAGCTTAAAAATAAAAGAAAGTTCTGTTCTTCACTTTTTCACTTCTTGTGACTAATTGACAAAGCATGTAGAAGAAGAATAGCTAATAGATTAGTTGCCACGCCAAAAAGCTTAGAATAGGTTGTCCAAGTATCACAATAATAGACAAAAATCAACTCATTCTGGAGAAGAAAAGAGAATTCTTATTCAATACCAATGTAATGTCATGTGTCTTATGAGAAGGGAGTATATCTTTATTTATAATTAAGCAACTTTCTAATTAAGAAAATAGCCATAACTCAATCATAATAAAGAATCCTATTCAACATAATATCAACTTCTACAAAAAAAAGGGAATCTTAAAAACTTGAGAAAACAATTGAAAATAGGAAACTAATCTTCATTGCCTTATTTGATTTTGGCCCGATGAGCTGACTAATCATGGATCTGGCCTGCATTAGTTATCTCCTTCTTAGAGAAAAATTCGTTATCGAGTTCGGTAAATGTTCACCTGGGTCAAAAACCAAATGTATAACTTGCTGATGAGCTTGATCTTCTTACTCTTGACATTTCTTAGAAATATAACTCAATTTATTCTCCCACTCAAAAGTAGGTTGGAAGTATTGCTTCTTTTGATGATTGCATGTAACTTGAATGTGTGAGCTGACTAGTAGATGTTTCAATTGTAAACGTTGTACCAATAGATCACAATCTTTTAGTGGCAATAGTTGATCTCCAAAGATGAAATCAATGTGAGGAACTTCAACAGATAAATGTCCATGTGAAACGACTTGAACAATTGATTTGTTGTCGATGGTTCAATTGGCTTCACTGATGGTGGCACTACTATCAAATCCAGTGGACAGTTATTTTCCTTTCCATATCCAAGTCTTCAATATTTTTAGATGGTGGAACAATTGATTTGTCATTCGATAATTAAGTTGGCTTTTCTGAAATTGATAGTGCAATCATATCCATTTGATGATCAGCATTGACCATAGGAAGAATTTCAGGCCCTTTGTCTTCTAATTCTTCTAAATGTTATCCACTATAGGAGTGCTATATGATGTCTCATCTGATTTTGTCATGATGTTTTCCATTCTATGATCTTACTTTGCAATCTTAGCTTTAAGATCTTTTTGTTCTTCCTATGGCTCTTTAATTAAAGGGGATGATGTATATAACATGACCCATTGTCCTTGCCACCTAAAGGTATTAATGTTTTTCTCATTGTCTTTATGCACATTTTGATCAAAAATCTATAGTCTTTCCAAAAGAATAAGTTATTGTCAAAAGAATTATATCACACGAAATTTTATCTTTTTATCCACCAATCTTAAAAGATACCAAACATCAATGAGCTACAGGAATAACAAAACCATTAAACCATGTGACTTTGTAAGACTTCGAGAGTCTCTATAAGCCATTTGATTTTGTTAATAACTTCTTCTACCATAAAATTGATTGCACTGTCATTATCAATAACTAGATTAGCTAACCTATCTTCACACGTTGCTCGAGTCTAGAATATAATAGTTTACTTTCACTCTTCTTCTTCCATTTCAGTGAAGGTCTATCTGTGAATGACAAGTGTGGAATTATCTTCTCCTATTTTCACTACATGAGCTCTCATTCATTGCCAGAAATTTTCTTCTTAAGATTAACTTGTCACATGTGAGACCATAGAAGCATGTGCTCCATACTAATAGCTTCATCGTATGCTTCATAAATAGTGTTGCAGTGACTCATTTTCTCTAAAATGTTTAGTCTCGAGCCTCTAATAAAGCGAATCAAATCATGCAACTCATTATGTTCCAATTCATATACTTGATGCAATCTTGAAAATTAATCTAAATACTCATCAACTAACAACTCATTTTGCTTCAAATTGAGAAATTGTTATGATTCTCAAAATTCCATTTTCTATACATATGCTCATACTGCATTTTTTAAAATTCATTGGAGGATTGAAATGTATGCACATTGACTTTGATGTAAGAAAGCAAAATCTTCTAAATTTTCAAAAAAAAAATTGACTACCTGATGGCTTGATCATGATGATAAAAATATACAACTGAAGACTTTGTGGCTAGCCCACTTGTAGTTTTTTTTTTTTCACTTTTCAACTAAATGGGTTAGACTTGCTTAGTGGGAAGCCTAGAATATGGATTAGGCTTCAATCACATGAAGCTAGATGTGCGGCTCGAGAGTAACACAAAAGGAAGAAAAAGGCGAAAACCTTTTTGTTTTCTCTCAAGTGTTGGCCTTTGAAAAAGAGGTAAGAGAGGAGGAGCTAGCATTGTTACTTGTTGGTGATGACAATAGAGAAAAGGTGGCGCAAGCAGTCGGTAGTGCTCCACGATGACACAAGCAATCTCGAGTGCATAGTAGGCTCGAACTCTCCGCATCTTCTCTCTCTCTCTCTCTCTCTCTCTCTCTCTCTCTCTCTCTCTCTCTCTCTCTCTCTCCTTTATTTTATGTCTGGGAATGGGGATTGTATGTCCAAGTGGGGTAAAGGATAGGGATGAGGTGGAGGTCTAAGGGTTAGGCTAGGGTTGCGGAAGATATTTTGGGTACGTTTGTGATGGGGCGGGTGCGTGGGATGGGAAGGATAGGTTTAGGGACTTGTTGTTGAAGTGTGATTCAGTTTTAGAGGTGGAGTCCTAATGGAAGTGGGATGGTTTTCTAGGAGGGTAGAGATTCTGGGTTCGGCCTGGAAGGTCTTCTAAGAGTGATTGGGGTTTGGGAAAAAAGGCTGCTCTCGGTTTCAGATGGGTCTAGGAGGCTTTTATTGTGTGTCACAAATGTGGGTAGGGTTTTTTTTTTTTTTTTTTTTTTTTTTTGTGACGAAGAAGGGTTTTGCGATTGAGTTGTGGGGGGTTCGTCAATGGCATAGGTTGTTCGGTTAGGGTTTCTGGGATCAAATTTAGGGATGTGAATGGGGTGCTGCTTTGGGGTTGGGGACACAGTGCGGTAACAAAGATGAAGATGATAAGTGACAATGATGATGGGATGCAATGAGGATGACAATGGAGGGATGGATGAATGAACCGAAAGTACGGAAATGAGATACACGGATAACCCTGAATTGTCAATTGTAAAGAGAATTTGAGAACAAATATTTGCTCTGATACCAATTGATACAATACGGAGAAGAAGAATAGCCAATGTGTTATTCTCCAAGCCAAAAGGCTTAGAATATTTTGTCTGAGAATCACAACAAAAGATAAAAATTAACTCACTCTGGAGAAGAAAAGAAAATTCTTATTCAATATCAATGTAATGTCTTCGGTCTCATGAAAAGGGAGTACAATTCTTATTCAATATCAATGTATTGTCTTCGGTCTCATGAAAAGGGAGTACATCTTTATTTATAATTAAGCTACTCTCTAGTTAAGGAAACAATCCTAATTCAATCATAATAAAGAATCCTATTCAAACATAATATCAACTTCTAAAAAACAAAAGAATCCTATTCAAACATACTATCAACTTCTAAAAAAATAAAAGAATCCTAGAAACTTAAAAAAGCAACTATTAATAGGAAACTAATCTTCAATGCCAGTCCTTTTTGGATTTGGGCCCAATTGCCTGGCCAATCATAAATTTGGTCTGCATCACTAATCCAATCGATCACTTTATCTATAATTTTTACTTTTCCTCTTTAAAAATGAACACACGTTCCATTGATTGTATAATATTATGATTCTGCAATCCTCCAAAATTTGTAGGACAGGGCAGAAAAGTAATTCAATTTCACCTTCCTTTTGGAACATCAATTGTGCTAATCGCAAAAACATTTGTGCTGATGGAAAAAGCTAGAGCATTTTTAGGGGCATCATGGAATCCACCACTTACAAAAGCATGGCCCTGCAACTCATTTTTTGCTCCTTATTGTGCTAGCAAGAAGACATTGATGATTGGAAAAAAAGAATTATGCAAGTTAACGTTGATGGGCCATTAAGGAGAACAGACAGATGAAGAAGAAATGGATAAAACTAGTAAAGATAAATGAGAAGAAATATTATCTATAAGAGGAGTAGGCTTAGCTTGGATCAGAACCAACAAGATTTTGATAATGATGATAATGGTTGTGTTATTGTACTCATAATTAATGGTGTCCCATCAAAAGGTATAAAATTGACTTAAAAGTAAAAGTAATGCACAAGGTGGGTCAGCAAAAAATTATCAGTCTGAATTCTAGTAAATCAAATTCTAACGATTCAATAACCTCATGTTCATCTCCACCTAATATCTTCAGTTATCACATTTTTATAATCCCCCACTGAAACCAACTTTACAGAAAACTCCGAACAAATCAATACTTATCGAATAAATAATCCCTCTTTGGAATTAAAAAATTTATAGAAAAACTAAATGATAATATAATCTTTCAACCATGCAACTTGTAAATAAATCTAATTTACAAAGCTTAAGGCCAGAGGACTTGAAAATTGAAACTCAACTCCAAGACATGCAAGACAAACTAAGAAATAATTAAAAAATCCCAAGAAGCACCAAAAAGTCTAACTGAAAATTTTAGTCACTCAGTTGCTAGTTGCAACTCTTAATAGCAACTGCAAACAGTGATGCCGTCGTGTCGCTGACTGCTGACTAGAAACTCACCATTTTTCACATACAATCTTTCGCTATCATCACAGCCAAGCTAACTCAAATACAAGATAACATCTTTTTACGCGAAAACACATAAGATGACATGTTTTAGAGTAAAGACTAAAGTGGGAGGGGCATTTGTGCAACAAACCTGTTGCTGCAGGGAGAAGATGTGAGAGACACAACCATAGACGGGGTCCCTGATGCGTGCTTGGGCTTCGTAGCATATGGTGACAACAGCATCAAGGCGTTTGTGGGAAGGAATGCGTAAGAGGAGCTTGGAAATGTTGCTTGCACCAAACACCTTGTGCACCGCTGCGAAATGCGAAGCCCCATTCTCCGAGTCGAAGTATGGGGCGAAGATGCAATCGCTCATGCACTTTCGTCTCAAGAACTTGCATGCACCACATGGCCCATTTCCACTACTAACAATACTGTTGTTGTTGCTGCTGCTGCTGCTGCTGCTGCTGGTCATTGTGTATCTGCTCTTTTTTTTTTTTTCTCTTCTTTCTTTTTCGTTATCTGGATCTGATATGGCCCTGGAGAAAGAGGGGAAGATGGAGAAAGAGTGGAAATTTTACTGGGTTGTAGTGGTGGGTCTTTTGAGACTGCCTCCGTTTTGGCATAATCTTTGAATAAAGCAACCCCTATGAGACACCCTCAAAGTAGATTGCGTGAAGGAAACATGAGGGGGGCTGTCGCTGCAACTACCAACTGCCACACGCTTGCTTAAATACGTGCCACTCTCATGTGAGATGGAGACCCTACGGACGAGTGGGCTCCACCGATGGTAAATATCACACCCTCAAAACTGAGTTAGATCCAAACTCGGTCTTAAGAGTATGAGAATTAAGGACAATTTAATTTTTCTTGAATAACAACACGGGCCCCAATTCCAGGTAGATTGAAGTCCTCGTGAGGTTATACTTATTGATTAAGCAACTATAATCACATGCGGAACAAAAATCCATTATCTGCGCCGCTGAGTATCATAAACAACTATATAACAATTCTCAAATATGATTAATAAATGGTCAACAATTTCGAAGCATAGCAATTAAAGTTATAATTTCCAAAGCAATAAATTGAATAACTACTCTAATGGCCACAAGCATGGCCTTATTACATAGTTTAGTATTCTGATCTCAACACCATCACTAAAACACCTCAGACATTATCATCGGCGCTCTACTTAACAACTCTACCATCTGGTGGAATCTCATGTGTCTCTTGACTCTCTGATTTGGCACCGACAATGAGACCTAGACACCAAAAGTAGTGGTTCAGATTGACGTATTCTAGCAATGATTAAACTGCAAATAGTGATATTAATAAATTAAATTAAAGCATATTTTACATTCTACCCTAAAACATACCGAATGCAAACCAATGGCATGAATGCACAAAAATGGGTATTCATGTAGATATAATATATAAAAATAAGTATTCCCAAATGCAAAATTGGGTATTCCCGCCATATATAATAAATAGTACCGATGTGTACTATATCTCACAGTACACGTTGTCCCGATGATGTACATATGACCCCCTCCAACTGCAGTCGGTCAAATATATGTATATAAATACATACTAAATATGAATACATAATGAATCATGCTATAAAACCCTTAATTTATAATATCCAACTCATTACCAATTTAAGTACTTAGATTGCTTAATTTGAAAGTATATTATGATTGTGTTTCATTTCAAGTTATTTGAGGGTAAGCACCAATCCCCTTAATGGTCATAGTTAATTAAATATGCACATGAAAACCAACCAACTTTCACAATAGTAATGAGAGTCCACGATGCCAATATTCTACTTTCAGTGTCTATCATGTGGTGCATCCTAGATCTCACATTTTCATTCTGAATTCAATCCAATCCTCATGTAAACATTGAACCAACTTTTCTAAAAAAAGGGAAACCCATTTAATCCAATTATGTAAAGTTAGTGTGTTTTACAAATTGGGTAAAAAGTATTTAAATTTCAAATTCAAATTAAATCAAATTATGATAAAAAAAAGGGGATGGAACAATTAAGTTCTTAATTATCATTGATATGTATTAAACACCTAATTATTTTTTGTAAAAAAAAAAGAAACTAAAACTCGGATTTAGATTTGAAATTTAAACTCAAATTAAAAATCTAAATTAGAATCCCAAATATAATCTAATTAAGATTCGATCATCCCCAATTACATCTTAATTAAATTCTAATCGAACTAATTAAAATATTAATCACAAGTAATTAAATTCCAATTAAGATTATAAACAAACCTATTTAAAATTCTAATCACAGTAATTAAAAATTAATTAATTATAATCAACTCACAATTAAACCCTAATCAATATTCTAATCCAATTGTAATTAATGTTCTAGACCCTAATAAATATCTTAATTAGATTGGGCCCATCAAAAATCAGCCTAGCCCAGCCCAACTGGTAGCCCAAGCCTGCCAGGCAGCTAGCCCAGCCTAGCTGGCCCAAGCAACAATAGCAGCATGCTTCCTGTGCATACCTGGCAGGCAGTTTTTGCGCTCCCCCCTCCCCCTTTTTTTGATTGTTTTTATTTCATTCAGTTAAAAAGTTATCCAATATTCAAAGCAGATTTGAAGATTAATCCTTAACTCCCTCGGAAAACTGCTATAGCTTGGTTGCAGAAGAAAAGAAGAATACGAAAAAATCAGGTGTACGAAGAAAAGACAATTGAAAGCCTTTAGGGTTGAATTATATAAAGGTTTTTCTAAATTACAAGACATGGCTTTTTGCTCTTTAGTGGATTTTACAAAATTTTAGAAAAGGGCTTTTGACTTAAAAGAGTCAAATAACTCAAATCAAAGGCCAAAGAATGTCTATTTAGCCCATCTACAATGAGCCCGATACAAAACTACCATGTATGGAAGAATCAAAATCTCTCAAATGGCCTATTAAGCATCCAACTCTCACAACCAGATTCAAATCTGACTAATCAATTCAAACTAAAATTAAGAATCCAGAGCTTGATAGTAAATATTGAAAGACATTTTCGCTACCCCAATAAATATTTTGATGTTTTGATAGTAATCATTAACTAATACAAGAGCCAATAGTCAACCAATAACAACTTTAAATCTCAAGAAAAATGCTTTGATGCTTAAAAATATAATAAAAATGCACATATCAAAAAGTGTGTGGATCGGATAACACTGGCGGAAGAGTATTGAGAATTGTGTTCCACCTAATGAAAGATTACACTGCCTTCATTAATACCTCAAAATTTTAATAACAAAGATTAGCTAATGATTGGCTGAGAAAACTCAAAAGACCCGTGTCTCTCTCTATCTGTCTTTGCTAGGGTTACATTTTTATATGACAGAAAAGGACGTTCCTCTAGTAAGTTCAAAAAAATACGGGTAAAAGCCATTTAAGTCTCGTGCCTCTGCACTGTTTATCTGCTGTTGTAGGTGTGATGGATAGTCAATTCAACTTTGAATGTTGAACAGTATAGCTGTACGGTGAAGGCTAATGCACGTCCATTCGAGGGAGCCCATCTGATTCGCAGTGCAAATCCTAAAATCAAGCACAAGTGTCGGCATAGCATTATCGGGAAATTAAAATAACATAAGACAAAAGGCTTTTCGCCCTTTTGAAAAGTCTTGTTTATCTGAAGCGTATATTTCATCGATTTGAAATAAAGTTGCCTAAATTAGAGTGCCTTGCAAATATATCATATGTTGGATTCCTTTGAAAAACAAACTTACGAGTTATATAAGCCAACATATCATATATTAGAAATTAAATCAAGTTTGCCAATTGCTTTAGACGTACTTATTTCTTATCAAATTCTTCTTTTCTATCTTTTTCAAGAAAAAAAAAAGGAAAATGATCTTAAAATTAGTTTATTAAGAAATGCAAGCATTTGTTTGAATTAGTTTGAGAATTTTATTGAAGAAATTTTCTTAGATTTACGATAAACCAAAACTGACCTAAAAGATTTGTGTCAATCGTAGTAGTCTCAGAGGACTTTTTTTGCTTTTTTTTTTGTTTTTTGCCTAGCTGTGATATTCCCACCCACTTATGTATACGAGCGGAGATATTTCCATTCATTTTTTTTCTTTTTTACAGTTAAGTAAGGATATCGCCGCCTATATCAAATTCAGAAAAAAAAACTTTATTTTTAAATGGTGGTCGTCAGGTAATGGTGGTTGGATAGTGAAGATAGGTGCATTTGAAGATGGTGGTGAAAGAAAAATGTTTGAAATTGAGGTTGATCTTAGATGTTGTGAATTGGAATGGTAGGGAAAGGAGATACAAAGGGAATGAAATGAGATGATGATGGAGTAAAATACTTGGGCAATGCCCTTAAGGCGTTTGTTGAAATGACTGAGAGGGATGCTTGCACTTAGACGACAAGTATGAAACATGTGACAACGTGGGACATACCTGTAAGGTGTTTGATAAAATGAATGAAAGGACACTTGATTATAGAACACTTTGATTGCTAACTATAGAAATAAATATAACTTAAGATAGATTGCAGAGATTAAGATTGAAAAGAAAGAAAAAAATGAAAGAAAGAAAAAGGGATGTGGAAGATGATGGATTTAAATAGATATATATGATACCGGGGTGTTTTAGTAATATGCTCCCACTTGCACTCAAGTCCAAGACAAGAAAATCACCATATCATGAAGGAAAATGTTATGTGGGTAGGGCTTAGTTGGTTGAGGTGGTAGAAGTTAGAGAAAAAAGGAGGAGGAGGAGGAGGAGAAAGGAGAATGAGGAAGAAGAAGGAAAAACGAGCAGGGATATCCCCTCTCGTATATACGAGTGAGAGGGGATATCGCCGCTCAACAAAATAATAAAAAAAATAAAAAATAAAAAAGAGACCATGAGACCACTGCGGTGGATCCATATATTTTTAGTCCTTTTTTGTCTATAGGGAGTTTAAGAAAAATTTTTTGGTAAAATCCTCAAATAGTTTTAAGTGAAATGCTTTTGTCTCTTACTAAATGCTGGCAAGCAGAATCTAATTCTAACCCTTAATTTAAGTATCATAAATTTGATAAGTTTTAATAATGCTCGATCTTTAGATTAAATAGGACTATGGATGTTGTTGCATCAATGCCCAATTGCCACATAAACGATTCACACAATTAGGGATGCCTGTGAAATACATGGACCAACTTTACTTTCAAGGTCAAGAAGATATATTGACATGTTTAAAACTGCAATGGAGAGCCAATCATCCGTAATTGGTAGAAATAATGAGATGACACTTTTGGTAAGCATATTTTGTATATGTGTGTGTGTATATATATATATATATATTGATGAGATCCGAATACAAACACAATTCTACTCACAACTTAACTCACACATGTAAAGTAATAAGGACTTGCACCTATAAGAACACCGGTACAACTCACACATGCGAGATAAGAGGAACCTATGCATGTGAAGAGACAAAGTATAACTCACACATGTGAGATAATAAGGATTAACACATGTGAGGGCACAAGACACAACTTAAGTAATGGGGACTCGCATATGTAAAAATATAAACACAATTCAAACATATGATATAATGGGAATCCTCACATGTAAGGGGATAAAACACTTACATAAATAAAACTTATAGATACAAAAGAGAGGGGGGCTAAGTTTTAACCCATTACCTTGCAATGAGTATGTTCTATACCATTAGGATGTGTTTGGAAGCAGGATAAAGGGTGGTAAGTGGGGAGATAAACAACTTTTTGAATTATGTTCCACTTATTCCGTGTTTGTTTGTATTTTTAGTACCGGGAATTATATAATCCTAGTCTCAATGCTACAATGAATTAATACCTAATATGGAGGTTTAGATAATTTCATCTGGAAGGTGGGATAACTTGGATTGGCTTTGGGTAGGTGGGTGGGATTATATTTTTTAAGTCTTTTAGTCCATTATCTCCCATTTATTCGGATGCAACTAAATATGAAATTTGATTCATCTCCGCGATAAATAGAATTTCATCCCACACAATAATATCATTGGATGAACTTAAAAAATATTAATTATCCAATTTTACTAAATTGCTTCCAAACACATTGTTAACGTAAGGAGCGTACTCACTAGTGTAAGTAACCGTTCTCAGTTCCAGTTACTTACATGTAAGGCCTCAAAATCTAAGTCTAAATTATCATCACAGCTGAAAAGACCGAGCTCGTATAGTCATTAAGTGGAACCCACATGTGAACTCAGTGCGGTAGGATTATAAAATGCGTTCTCTACCATTCATCTGTCTTCAATTCTGTGGCCCACTGAGATGAACAGTACAGTCTAAGTTTGGGTTACACCTGGAACGAAAGATACGTGCTTGCTGAGAGTCATACCGTACCAACAGCTTCATGCGTACACGAAATCTTCTCTCGTGAAGACATGAGTTTCTTTTCGTGGTCAAACAGTCAAAACCTAGAGTGAGGACTTACTGACTGGCACGAAGACCCATGTACCTCACCCGTGCTCCCTTGCTTCTGTCACATGCACGGTGCACCCCAATGTCCTTTTGTCTGTCCGATGCGTGTCCCTGGTTGAGATCAATAAGCACCTAGTTGAATCGGCCCATAAGTAGGGGCAACCCATAAAATTTTCCTTTTAGAGGGCAACTATTTAGAAAAAAAATTTAGGAGGACCATATAAAAAATAAATATAATTTTAAAATATATTCAAAACTTTTATACAAGGCTTGATATAAAAAAGTTGAAAACATGAAGAGTTTAAAGGGGGGATTTTAAAATTTTTGGAGGGCCATAGCCCTGCTGGCCCGTTTAACTCCTCCTATGACCACATGCTGTTGAATCGGAATTCCCAATAAAAATAGGAGATGGAAGGTAGGAGATGATGATTTTGCATGTGTTGGGATTCAAACATGCACCCAAAAATCAATATGCATTTCGACGATTGAAAAAATTCACACATCGCTTTGCCTACGTCTCAATCTGCGAAATGGAACAGTATAATAACTGCTGGACTCTCATGTTACTAATATAGATAGGCTAAATCATTAATGAATGTGGTTGTGGGAAATCTTGACAGAAGGCTGAAAATTTATACGTATTTTTGTAATTGGGTTTGGGAGATGGATTTAATGCTTCTTTGGAGATTTCTGCTTCGGGGATGGATTGAATGCTTCTCGATTTGACTAAGGTTTTGATCTGTTTGTTGCGACTTAGACGTTGGTGTTTGCAATTAAAATATTTTTTCTTTTTGTTATATGTTTTGAAGCAATCAATTGGATTAGAAGAAACTCAAAATAGAACCGAATGGAGAAACAAAATTTATATAGCCGACCCCAATATGGTTGGGATAAGGATTTAATGATGATGATGATGATATGTTTTGAAGCAATCGATTGGATTAGAAGACGCTCAAAAGCGATGGAGGATGTTTCAGTTTTACAGATCAGGGGAGCAATGAGAAGAGGCGAGGCATCTTTCTCTAGATCTATTTCAATTTGGCGTTCTTGTCAACGATCTCATTAGATCTATGGATTTTTGGACGATCTTTCATGAGATCTATTATGTATCGATGTAAAGGAAAGTAGTTTGATGTGAAGATAGAGGAAAAGCTTGTGATGTGTGAAGCTGGTAGAGATGTAGGTATGGATTAAGCGAGAGAGAGCTTATGGCAGTGGATCTGTGTATCCGACCTATGCCATGTTGGGTGCGCTTGCATGGCAGGTCAAAAAACCTAATAAAAATCTCATTTTTTTGTTCTGAGGGGAGATCGCACAGGCACTTTTGCCTGGGTTCTCCTCTCTGTGTCTCCTCTCAATTCTCTCTTTCTTTTCATTCATTCTGTTCATTTGATTAGTGATATCTACAACTCAGACACCACGTTTGCGATTCCGAGCAAAGGAAAGCCAAGATAGAAATCTCTCATTATATCATGGCAACATCACTATAAGGTACTTACATCATGCTCGAAATTTATTTATTTTCAATCTGACGATGATTAAAATAGTCAAGAGCACTTATTCCTAAGAACTTGATCACGACATTTAGCACATATTTGATCTAAAAAATTTTTGTTAGCTTAAGTATTTGTTCATTAAAGATGTCCAGCTTGGTTGGGCATCATGAAAAAGAAAAAAGGATGTGGATTCGATTATCTCAATAAACAGTTTTTTGAAATTAAAACTCCTACCTTCTATATCCTCTTAAGACTGACGTGTTAAAGTTTAATTTTTCATACAAAAGTAAAGAAGGGGGAGGGGAGAAGAAACCATGTTGAGGATGGAGATGGTATGGTGTAACTCGTATTTTGTGCTCAATCATGAGTTTCGGTTTCTGATGGCCCTAATATCACAACAAAGGCTTTTTTTTTTTTTTTGGTAAAGGTAGTAGAGTTGATCTTTTTTTGTAAAGACTGTTGAGTTAATTGACAATAGGTTTGTGTATCTCCCTTTTTTTCCATCATCTTTAATTGGTTGATCACCTTACTATGGATCCAATCAGATTTGGGAATAGGTTTATTAATTCGCTGCTGATTCTTTTGAGCATAAAGTTGGTTTTGATTCCAGACTGTGCATCTTGGATTGCAATATAGTGCTATATTGCTCATCTACCACATAAAAAAAAAAAAAACAAGTTCACTATGGTTTTATTGATGTTTTCTTATTTTAAAATATGAATTTAATTTCTATTATTAAAAAAATTAGTAATCTATGAAATATTTGTTTTGTTTTCTTAGAAGTCTTTTGTAGTAATTTGGATTAGGAGTCATTTTTTAGTTAACTTCCGTATAGCTAAGAGTTAGCTTTTTTGATCTTGAGCTACAAGAGATTGAGTTCTCTTTTATTCTTGAAAAGCGGCAATGAGACAGAGATGTGGAAGTCAGAGATTTTATTCATCAAGAGGTATAATTTTATTTTATTTTGCACTTTGTCATAATTTTTTTTTCTTTTTTATTTTACCTTTTTCTTTGTACTATGTTGTTATTTTTTTTAACTTTTTATTTTTTATAGTCAATGCACCATTTGTTGTAGATTCAAAAGTGTTTTAAATTTAAAAAACCATAGATTTTAATATTTTTTCAATTTTTTTAGCCTTTGCTTAACACAAGAAATTAGTAACTCTCCTAAAACGTCTCCCTCACCACTGTCACCCATACACTCACTCGATTTTAAGTTATTCCCTACAATCTCTCCCTCATCCATCGCACCTCTAAATCACTCTCATTTTAAAAATTTTTCTTCAATCTCTCCCCCTTCCACTGTTTTTCTTGGCTTGCCACGTCACTTTGTGCAACATTTATTTTAAAATAAAAAATCACACAATCCCTCCCTAAAATCCCTCCCTCTTCAAAGAGTCTCATAAAATCTCTCATTCCCTAAAATCACTCCTCTATTCCCATATGACCCATTGAGTAACGGTCAACTCAAGAATGTTGGCCAAATCTTATTTGTTGCTTAAATGATAACATGCTGATCTTTCTTGTAGGGCATATTTATAAATATTTGACACCAATCAAAATCGATGACTCCATTTCTTATAGGAGGTAGGCCCACCATCAAATTATAATGCTAAAAATTTAAATGGTTTATTACAAAGTTTATTTAAATAATTAAATTTCAAACATTTATAAAATTTAATAATTGATTTTTTATTTAAACCACAAGAATCATTAGTGGGCTCCTTACATTTTCAGATATTTTCTAATTTTTATTTTATTCTTTTAGTATGTTAACTTTTAAAAATATCTGATATTTTATATTTTTTATAAATTTTTTAATAAATTATTTAATTTTTTTATGGAAGTCTGGACAAAGCACGAGCCTTGATTGCTAGTTTATTTATAGAACAGTAAATGAACCTCTTCCACTGGTTCGGATCTTGCTGCGTGTAATTGTATATCGATCAGCGGTGAAATTAGTTGTAAAATGTATACGGCTGAGGGTAAAACTGCCCTCTCAAGCAGAGTTGCTGACATTGTCGGTACATTTATTTGATAAGTGGGTTGCACCAACGGTTTGGCCCATAAGTTTTCTGCTTCTACATGTTTTCTTTCGTCTACCGGGCGCTGTCCGAAATCGTCCGTCTAATTTGAGGACCCACCTATATGCATGATCAGGGGCTGGATTTATTTGACCAATGAGAATCAAGTGTGCCAAAATCATAGTTTTAAGCTCTCAAAATCTAATTGCTTTCTATATCTTAGATGTGGTTTGAGGTTTTAGAAAAAATAATTGAAATGGATATTTGAGTGGTTTAGTTTGTTTTAGCAAAGTTTATGTGGATGCTTGTGTCAACTGGCTTTAATAACTTCCGCATATTATTCTCTAAAAGCAATAAAAAGGTTACTTTGAAAAAAAAGCATAAATTTATATAGCAATCTGACACTTTTTACTTCTTTTTAAAAAAGATTGTTTATATCACTTTTATTATATGATAAGTTTGTCTGTGCTATGTTTTTTTTAAGACAAATTTATATGTATTTTTTAATATTTGAATAACTTTCCTCGTTTAACTTTTATATTAGAACAACATGCCAAAAACTTAGTTTAAAAAGGGTCTTATTGAATCAGCTCTATTTTAAAACGTAGATTAACAATCCAAGCCTTTAATTGTTTTGTAAAATCTTAAAAGTAGGTTATCTCATATTTTAAAATTATATCAATTGATCAGAGATTGAAGTGAAGGGTGTGCCAATAGATTGGTTGGGTTAACAGAGAGGGGGAGGGTACACGGATAAATTGCTATTTTCTTCTTTGCAAGATTTCTGACTACTGGGAAATCTGCACGGCCGCGCCATCCGGCTCTTGTCCTGTCCCCGTGCTGGGAAGGAAAATCAGTAAGTCACGTTACCTCTATAGCTCTAGACAATTTGCCCAATTTTACCTACTTTTTCTCATTTTTGATTTGATGGGCTCTGCGTAAAAGGAAGAAGAGAAGTAGGAAAATTGATTGGTATCCAGGAGAGGAGATCTAGCCTTACATCTAACATTCTGACTTTGATGTTATATTGAAAGTATGCTACTTTTCATTAATGGTCACAGATTTTTTTTTTTTAACAATAACGGTAAGAGAATATGTAAGAAAGATGTCATTTTGGAAATGCCAAACCTTACTAAAAGGCGTATGTAGTATTTTGAAGGTTTTAGATTTAGAAAGCAGAAACTCTAATCCATATGTTAAATTATTACTTTATTATAAATTTACATTCTTATGGAACACACACCATAAGAAATTTTATAAAGTCTATGCATTCTTTTGGGGCCCATGTAATAAATAATTTAAAAGTAAAATTGGCATGTGACTTTATGGTATCTTAAATTTGACATCCCAAACCTATATGCCAAATGCTATGTCACATTTAACATTTCCCTTAGAGAGAGTCAAATGCCTTTTTTACATAAGCGGAGATATCACATCACATTTGAAATAACTATTAGAGATAATCTTAGAGAATAAAAAATTTTAGAGGATTTTTCTGGAAAAATGATTTTTATATGAACAGTGAATCTGAAAAGGCCCCCTAGCTATATACCCTTTGAAGTAGTCCCGCGGCTTTTTGTAAGGTTTTGATAATTTTAATTGGAGAGGGTCGAATTTGACTTGTATCTAATTCATGCCATTCTTCCTCTTGTACTCATGCTTCCAATTGGGGACTTTTAGCTTGGTTGAAACCCAACGGTGCAATCCTTAAGGGGACCCCTACTAGGGTTGCCCATCAATTCCCTATATAATGCTTGATCCTTGATCGGGTGAGCCACATGGACCCATCACCATGTCGTCCCTTATTGGTCTTGGGCCTCATGATTTCGACAAAACAGATGCAGAGCGCCTTGCAATACGGGGCTTCGAGTAAGTTGAAGGATTTGTTGTGGATCCGGTGCTGCTGCTACTACTCTTTGGAAGTTTTTCTCAATCAAAACGAAGTGAGGATCTGAAACTGACGTTAGACTTGGATGCCATTTCCCTTCCACTAAAGAGAGGGATTTTGATACAAATATGGAAATGTCAATGGAGGGACAGAGTCATTACACGAGCAAAATGGAAGACAACAAGTACGTTTCCTTTTTATTTATGATCATGATTGTAAGAAGAAGAAGTCTAAGAAGAAGAAGAAGAAGAAGAAATCGTTGAGGCCAGAAATTTGGGTTTTTTTTTCCAAATTGGGAGTCCCAAGACTATTAGGAGTAGACATAGTGATGGGGTCTATGTGGCCCACCCCATCAAGGATCAAAACCTCACATCATGTAGTGCATTGATGGGTAACACTAGGGGTGGATCCCAGTAAGGATTGGACCGTTGGATCTCAACCACACTAAAAGTCTCCAATTGAAATCATAGGTACCCAAAGGGAAGATGGCATGAATCAGACACAGATAACATACGAGGGTTGAATTCAACCCTCTTTAGTTAAAACCATCGTCAAATTTGACACTGGTTTCCACAAACTTAAAAAAAAAAAAAAAAGTGGTCCCCTGGGACTACTCTGGAGGGTATATAGCTAAGGATCCTTTTTAAGTTCACTATTCACCTAAAGGGTTTTTACTAGAAAAATCCTCAAGATTTTAAGAGCATTTTCAAAGGAGATGATGCTATTTGGGAAATGCCAAATTTTATTTGAAGGCTTATGTGTCAGTTTGAATGTTTAAAATTTAGTATCCCTGAAAATATGAACTCCACCAAATGTGCAAAGTTTATTATTTTATCATATTTTTGCATTCTTGTGGGACCACATAATAAAAAGCTTTTCAGAACCTTAAAAAGCTTTTGCATTGTTGTGGGACTCAATTCATAAAATATTAAAAAAATAATAATAAATGGCATGTTGCTTTCTCATATGTCAAATTTCACATCCTAGCTTCCTATGCCAAATTCCATCAATCTTGGCATTTTAGGTAGAGAGTCTTCAAATGGCTTTTCTAATAGTGGAAGTGCCTTCTGGCACATAGGCGGAACATGGTCCCCCTCTATTGTGGAGTTTTCTTTAACATTTATCATTTGGCCCCTCTTTTAATGGCAATTCTTATATGATGGCCTCTTCAATATTATCAAATTAAATATTAGGAATATAATCCAGATTTTTGTTTTAAAAAAAGAAGTTAAATAATAGCTGCTTTTAGGAAACGAGATACTAGAAGTTACTGATGATTTGTGCCAAGCATTACAACTTAAATATCAAGATATTTTAAATGCTATGCACATAGTCTCCACCACGAAAGCAATGATTAAGGAATCGAGAGAAATGAGTAGAATAAGATACTTGACAAAGTAATATTATTTTGTAAATATCATGACATTGATATCCCCTATATGGATGCTCGGTATATAGCAGGTAGAGATTATGTTCATTGTCAACAATTTCCAATTACAATTGTGCATCATTATTGAGTTGATATACTTACTATTGTGGTTAACTCTCAGTTACAAGAGTTAAATAGTAGGTTCAATGAGTGTACTATATGACTTCTCTTAACTTTTCTTTGGATCCCAAGAATGTTTATATGCCATTCAAAATAAATGATATTTGTGATCTTGTAGATCAATTTTATCCGCTAGATTTTTGCAATCAAGAAAAAGTTTTTTTGTAGTATCAATTACAAAATGATGAGCGTGATGTACCTCTCCATCCAAATTTGAAGGAAATGAAAATTATAGTTGAACTTTGTCGAGGATTAGTTGAAACAGGGAAGTCAAATATCTACCCTCTTGTATATTGACTGATATATTTTATATTAATGCTTCTATTTCAACAGCAACAACAGAACATGCATTCTCTACCATGAAGATCGTTAAGACTACACTTATCAACAAAAAGAAAGATGAATTTCTTTTCGATTATTTGATTGTATATATTGAAAAAGAAATTACTAAAAAAATTGATATTGAAATAATAATCGATGATTTCAACTCAATGAAAGAATGCAAAGCACAACTTCAATAACTTTTATTGTGTATTTTCTTAATAAATTTGTAACTTTCAGATTTCTTTTTTACTTCCCTCCCCATTCCCCCCAAACAAACAAAAAGATTCCTGGTTCTGCCCCTATTGTGGCATTTGACATCTTGGTTGGAAATGCTCTAAGCTCTAACGTGAGACATTGATTGGATATGGAGAACGATGTGGACACCATAGTCATGAGGAAATTAGGGTACATTTGTGTAAAATCAAATCTATAGAAAAGTCCCTCTTTTGCAGAAAAATAATTCCAACCACATTATTGGAATTTATTTTTCATAGAGTCATTGAAATTTAGCCCATTTTTTTAGTTTTTCTATATGACAAGTGACGACACCAAATAAAAAAATTTACTGTAGCAGGGATTTAATTTTGGCAATCCTCACTTTTTGTCATGGAAATTGGGCTACACAAACATGCCCTTATGTAAGGGGTCGTTTGTATGCATATACTTACTTGTGTAATAATTACTTGTCATTACACTTATCCACAAACAAGTTTTTTGTGCTTAGTTTATACATGAGATATGAAAAATGATATATAAACAAGGTCATTTTCATTTTAAATTGTCTTAATCAGAAATGATTATATACGCCTCTAATTAAGTGGGTTCCAAAAAAACAATAACCCATCAAATTCCTTCACCCGACTCTTGTTTGGATAGGTTGTGATATCAAATCCCTTCACCATTTTTTTTGTTTTTGGCTAATACTATGACATCTGAATTGTTAATATGAATCGATCAAGGTTCTTATTCACCCATTAAATACCAAAATGTTTAGATTCATGTCTTAAACATTTATAGCTTTTGAGACATATGAAGACAAATATGACATTATATTTCGCATGTGTAAACATTGCATTTGTAAAATTTACATATGTAAATTCCATTTACATGTAGGGCTTGACTCCAATGCAACTCTCGACTCGACTAATGATAATACTGTTGGAAGTAGGTGGGTCTCGTGGATAGATGTTCAAAACTTTTGACCCACTTGACACAGGGATCAACTATCCATAAGACCAAAAACCCAATTCAGGATGCATTACCCTCAATCTCGTGACCATGTACAGTAAATATTCTATCTAAAAAACAGAATCAAACAGCACTAAACATCCATAATAATCTACGACATACAAGAAGTAGATCATACCTTTGGAGATTCGTAGTGCTTTAATGGAGAAGTTGCGACTCTACTGGTGATGAGAATCTTCAACATCTCTTAGCCTTCTACACTATGACCCGAATTGAATTTCTTTTCTCAAGAAGATTGGTGGAATCTTCAGGAGAAATCCCAACTCGAAACTCCAAGGAACTAGAAGAGAGAAGGAGAGAGAAACTCGGGTAACTCTTACACGAACAAGGTTTTGGGCCTAAGAGAGACTCTTATTGGACGTCCAAGGGATTTTATATATTTTTAAATCTCTTCCTTGTTTAATTGAAATAGAAGTCTTACTTCCAAAGCAATTAGCAACTTTCTCCATTCTTAATCCTTTTTTCTAGAGTTCAAGTCGGATTAATATTTTCCAATAACTTGGGCTAGCGTGGGGACCACTAGGGATTCCTTAGAAAGCTGGCTCCAATTGGAACACCGCGACCCCACATCTCATGTGCAATCCGGGCCCACAGTTAATTGCAAATAACACCACTATATAAATGCAATTGCACTCTAGTCTTAGGAATAAATTACAATGAAGACTCTAAACTTCCTAATTACCACAAGTAGGCTCCTCTATCAGTATCCATGGATCAATTGGAATAAATCTGTCTCTTCCAATATAAGTTTCATATCTTGTTATCCTTTAGCCCCAATTAATCACAGTAATCATCAGTACCATTCAATTAACTCTTAATTGAGATAGGTGCGCACTTACTAATGACAAATCCATTAATTGGCACAAGGGGATAATAGAGATAGATTCCATCTTGATCATTCAACATTCCCACAGTTCTACTACCACATACCCAAGACACCGAGGTGTTAACCTACAGTCGGCCTCACTCATTGGTGACTCAAAGCAAATGAATAGATAGAAACTTGAGTTCATCAATGTCTCAGGATTGAGAGCCTATTGCCAGGGAATCATGAGAGCATACCTTATTATTGAGACAGAATTCCATAAGGTGCATCTCATGGTCCTTCAATACATCCAATGTACTGGCACCGTGATCTAGAATCTTACATTCTGATGTTCGAGACAAATCACACTATCTCATAGTGATCAAAATGCTGCAACCTTATCAAATGAGATGCCCAGTCTCATTACTGGTCGTGAAGCTTATTTAAGTATAAGATTTGTGACATATATCTCCCATATGTGGATCTCATCCATGCACATATATCACATTTAATATACTAATGGGACCCGGTTCACCTCATGAACTATTATGTCATATGTATTGGTCATGTGCATGAAGTAGTAAAATAACATTCATCTCATGAAAGTAAAGCATGATTTTATTGATAAATAAAGAAATTAATCAATTTATTACATCAACTGATGGATTGAGTCTACAAAATCTAACAAATACGCCAGCTGGTAATATGAAGTTAGAAGTTTATAACTATTATAAAAGCTATCAATAGTTTCTTTGCAAAGAATATGATTCCCAAACTACCCTTTATGTGTATCACTAGCACACCAAATAGACTAGAGAAAATGCTTACTTTTATGGGTCCTACAAAGACATTATTGCCATCTTCAAATTTTGCTTGAGCTTTTTATTTTTTATTTTTTGGCATCAGTCACCAATATGGACGAACCTTTGTTGAAATTGAAGCATTGGAGACAACTTTTGATTATAATGGGGCCACCATTATAAAATGTTGCACATGGGTTCACTTAGAATATGAGGCTTACTTTTAAAAATTAATAAAATTATGGTCACATTCAGAAATGACAACATGGAGCATGGTCACTTTTATAAATTACAACTTGGGTCCATGTATAAGAATTACATAAAAGATCTACATAGAAGTTATTGTACTTGGAAACTCACATTTAAAAATTATAACATAGGACCCACCTTTAGGAATTATAACATCAGGCACGCATCTATTGCAGTTATATCATAGCTCCAATCTCATCACTCGTGAGTCCTACTTTATGGCACTTGTATCTATTGTCCACGAAACAAAATGGAGTGACATTCTACTAGTGAGGCTATAGTTTTTCTAAAAGCAAAGAAGATTATTATCACAGATGATATCAAAAAGTTTTTCTAAAAATAAAAAATTATTATCACAAATGATATTAAAACTATGAATTTGTTGCAACCAATGTAGGAAAAGTTGGCAAGTTGACTTTTGACTCTCCCTAGTCGTCCTATTTTTAAGAAGTATCGAGTCAAGAGTCACCTCAATTTAGGTAGTTGCATCATAACATTTTATTAACAAGTGTGATTTTAAACAATTGGTGTTTATTTTTAAGTAATTATACTTTAGATTTTGAGTTAGAAATTCTAAAAAATGATGATTGAAATGTAATTTGAAACTTATATTTGATCTATCACATTCGATATTTGGATTAAAAAGTTATATAGTATGCATGTTTTTCTCTTTTTTTTTCCTTAATATGGTATTTTTCTTTTTGTTGAATTGATTAATATGAATGCACGTGAATAATTGTATACTTGTATTTTTAAGATAAATAATTTGAAGTTATTTGAAAAGACATGACTCTCTTGAGTTACCTAGTGTGGCCCACATGGAGCCACACATATTATGGATAGAGGGGGATCAATAGATCATAATTATGCAGGGTCTAGATATCAAGTTCATGGTCAATCTCATTGTTGACCCATAAAAATCACAAACATTACAAATGTTGCAGTGAAGACATACAAGCAAATTCCAAACCAATGGCACATAAACCCTAGGAATATGGAATGCTAGGTCAAGAATTGTATTCAGATGTTCAAAGTAGATGCAACTCACTCAAAGACTTTAGATAAGCTTAGAGTGTAACAGTTTAAATTTCAGAGTTAGTGAACTTCATTTGGTCATTCAACTTATCAAACATTAAATTCAAGGTTCATTGACCCAAAACCATAAGGTCACTGAACACACTCAAGCTTTTGGATTACCAAAGTGGCTGAAAATCACACATGAACTTCAAAACATGCTCAGGAATGATGCTTCAAAGTTCCAAAGCATTTGGATTTCATTTCAACTCAAACTCAAGCTTTCGTGACTATCTACCAGCTCCTTAGGGTCATTATGAAAACTGTCACTTTTATATGGCAAAATAGCTGAAACTGAGGGGAATGTCTTCAAATACATTCAGTAACTATCCTTCAAAGCTTTAGAACATTTGGACATCATTTAAACCCAAATCTAATTCAAGTGGCTGTCTTTCAAGTTCTTTGAGGTTACTATATAAAGTGGTACCTCATGAAGATCAAATCATCTAAAACTCCTAGAGAAAGCCCCATTTATATTCAAGAGTGGCTCTACAATATTTCACATCAAATAGATGTCATTTAACCTAATTGCAACAAACATATCAACTTTGGGTCACTAACCCTAAACATTGGGTCACTGACCAAAGTCCTACTTCTGGGTGATCAAAACTGATGAAATTCATATGCAAAGCTCAAGTCATGTTCAGGAATGACTCTACAAATTTTCAACCCAAGGGGACTTCATTTGATCCTTCTTCAACTACATATCAGCTTAGGGGTCAATGACTCTCAAACCTTGGGGTCACTAACCAAAGTCTTGGTTTCAGGAGGCCAAAGCTAATGAAATTTAGATCTAAGACTCAAAATGTACTCAAGGTCAACTGCTTAAGGTTTCAAATTGATTGAAGATCATTTGGCTTGAAAAAAGACTTATTACTTGTAATGCGGTCAACTCCTTAGAGTTTCAAATTAATTAAACATTGTTTGAGTGGAAAAAAAAAACACTTATTACTTGTAATGCAAGGGGACATTGACTTACGACATACTTCCACAAATTCTACTTCCACAAATCCAAAACATATGAAATTTGGAGAGACACTTCAAAATGCTCCTTCTATCAATTCATCCAAGTTACAAGTCAATTTGAGGTCATTGGACCTCAAACAATTGAAACAATGATCGACTTTCATGTAAAGTCAAAGGAGGGTTGACCAACTTAAAAAGGTCAAAACATGATGAGATTTCTATGGAACTCTCAAAATGGTGGTAGAAAACATCTTTCATAGTTTCTCAAAGTTTGGACATCATTCAAACTCAAAATTAATGAAAATGGATTACATAGGCAAAAAAGTCACAAATGGGCCTGTCTATGACCATGGCCATTGTCATTGAAGACTACAAAGGAGTTATAGACAGTTTTTGGAGGTATAACTCCCTCACAACTACAGAAAACCACCCCAACTCCCTTTGAAGGCTTTAAAAGCACAAGAAAGCCCTCTGAATTGAGACTCGTCCACACTTTGAGAACCATGACATCCACTTTGAAGATCTATAGACAATCTTCTCAAGTATTTGGCACTCTACAAGCCTCAAGTGTCATCCATTCTTCTTCCCCTTATAAGCTTAAGGTGAGGTATGTTTATGGGGAAGAAGAACTGTATCACTACTACTCATAAAAGATGAGTTTCAAAGCCACCAAATTCTAGGAAACTCCAACAAATTAAGCTATGTCTTTCTTTGGTTTTCCCACTTGAAGGGAGTTTGGCCATCCCTAAGGTTGTGAACATACCTCTCGAGGTTTCATTCTGGTCCTTGAAAACTGTAAGGCCAAAATGACACAACTCCAGCCAAGTTTGCTTGCCCAAATGCAACTCTTTTGGATTTGCATAAACGAGATCTATAAAATCAAAGTAGTGATTATTGAAGATGATAGATGACTCTAAGATCGCATTTAGTACACTTGGTGGTCATTCATCACTCCCCCCAAAACCGAAAAATATAGGTTTCAACACCTTGGAGGCATTGCGGAAACAAACAAAGGAGAAATGGAGACAAATAGCGGTCAAAATGGCCATTATCAGTTAGTGACCATATCTCACGCCCATAACATAGGAATTGGGGATGAAGGTGGATCCCAAGGCGTGGCACACATAACCCATAGTAATCCATACCATTTCAAGGCACATATGAATTGCTACAAGAGAGATCCACAAGTACGTGTGAGGAAAATCCATATACACGTAACAATCATTTTGTACAATTAAGTGGAAACCTAGAGAATTCACCTGTAATTCATTATAGGCATTAATAAAACATTCATTCATTTGTTAATATAAACCAAGGTCTATTAACTAAACTATCCACATGTACATATAATAAGATTCATAAACATATGCATAAATATAAAATAGCGTGTCTATCCATGGCTAGATCTAAATAATCACAAAACGTAACCCCATGACTCTCTTCGTAGGATGATTAGTAGAAGATATTATCCTTATTCCATTCATCTACACCCTGAGGTATCATTGGGGTTCTTTCTAAGGCTGCAACGACTGTCATGCTGGCATTAGGATCTGTACTTGTAACACCAAGCGTAGCACTGTTAATATGACGGTTAAGCAAATATAAGATTATAAATGACTATCATGGTGTATCGGTTGAATTAAAACGTATTGATTAAAAGAAAGCAATAATCGGAAACTAGGCATGTTGTGCATGTGATTAAGCATGAGTAACGAATCATGAATGAAAATTCAATAATATACTAGTTGGCATCCATATGGCTATCCTTTCTTTAGAATGAGAGCAAATCGTATAATACAAAATCACTAGCGGTTGGGCCAAGACCATCTAGTTACCCTAAAAGCATCGACTAACTCTTTATATAACTACTGCAATAGGTAATATATTGCATACCCTCATTTGGTCCTGTCGAACCTTTTATGGGTACAAGTTAAGTGGCGTGACTCAATATATCAAGACCAACCGAGATTCATAACTTTCATACTTATTGTATGTAGCGATCACCTCATTCTTATATAGAAGCTTATATCGGTCTTGAGACTATATTCAGTTATAAAGATTAAAATCAAATGAAGTAACTGTTATTCAAACAATGCATACTTCAATGAGCTATTAGAGCTCGAAACTTCTCAACCTTAGTTATCCCTATCTTGGCTCACGTGCTCATGCTCAGTAGAAGCTTTATCTCCGATCTTACCTCAAGGTTCACCGGAAAAAATGAGTATATGATTAAATCATATTGAGGGAAAAATTTGCTTAAACAATATAAATGTATTCAGATTGAGTGGTAACAACGATGTTTACTAGCCAACCCTAGCTAAGATAATCCGTGTTTCCTTTGTCATTCAGTATAGTGTATTTATAAAATGTACGGTGTCAATGTGTTAACAAAATCTTGGTGTTGCATTTTACAAGCAATAGACATCTCTTCTTATGCCAACACTCATGACGTGACGTTAAAAACCATCTGAAAAATCAAGAGGGAGTGAGTGACAGCTCTATATTCTTCCTCCTCAGTATTTCATCACTGTTGGGCTAATTTAATCGAGGCAAAGGCATCACTTTTAAGGCTCTACATGGTCTTTGAAAGTCTCTGATTTTCCTATGTTCACTATGTTCCTACGGCTTAGCTGTGAATAGGCCATGGCTTAGGCGTGTATATAAGATTTTCCCCATAGTTACGACTCAGCCATAATCTAGCCTATGGCCTAGTCGTGGTTAGCCTACAGTTGGGCCACGGCTTGGTTATGGCTTAGCCGTAGCATATTCTATGGCTTAGCTGTAGAAAAAATATTGGATCTTGGGCCTCTGGATCCCTAGCCGTAGTGTATTTACGGTTTAGCCGTAAGCTTCAGAATTTTAGTTCTGAAGCAAATTTCAGTACAGAACTTTTTCAATTGGCTCTAATATGGCTTCAATGTGGTTTTCTTTACTCCAATTATCATCATCCATCTTTCAATAACTACATTTCATGATTATTTCATAACCATACTCATTATCATTCAAACCATGACATATTTTTAAACTAAAAATGGGTGAAAGAGTTGTAGATTGGCATTTAAACGAGAGTTCCTTAAGAATTAATAAAATTAGATATACATGCAATAATATACACTCTTGTACTTGCCTTATTTCAGTGCTTTACCTAATCAAGCTTTTCTTTTGGGTTGATGATCGAGAAAGCCTCAATTAAAGATGATCTTACTGCATGCAAAGACATGCAATTGAGGAAATGGGTATGAGATGCATGCATGTTGCTTATTTGAGTCTTTTTGACTCTTTTAAACTCAAAGAAATGGAATAGTGATGGGATTCTCACCTTGGAGAGTTGTACAGGAGAAGAGGAGATGTAATTGAAATATTCCAATGGAGAAAAAAAATAAGATGATGAGGTAGAAAAAGATTAAGTTACTTCAACACACATGCAACCCTTTTGTCTCTTGGATTTTGCAGGAAGAAGAAGGAAGGTGAAGGAGAAATAGAGAAGATGAAGTGCTCTAGTAGTTGGGTTAAGAGAAAATGGAGAGGGAACGATGGTTAGTCCCTCTTTAAATCAAATTTTCCTAGAAATTGCATGCAAGTCCAGCTTGCACATAGAATTTACAGTTTAAGACAGTTGGACTCTAATTGGGCCAAAATAGATCCGACTTGGGCTGGGCCAAACATGAAGGTTGACCCACAAGATAAAATATATATGATGCAATTAATATGGTGCTAAAATGATGACAATTATGCACCTATAAATTAAAAGAAAGTCCTTGACTACCTAAGTAAGGCTCGAACCCAAACTTAACTACCTATCCATGACCCAAACCCGAGGACATTTGACTTAATTTAGCCTAAATAAGCATTAATTATTGCAATTTGAGATTAGTTTGGGTTTAGACCTTACACCATAGGCCACAATCACCACCCATATCTTTTTTAATTTTTTTGCAGTCTTCCCCTTTTTAATGTAATTTTCTTGTTTTTCCTAGTTTGAATCATCTGAGATAAGAAGGAGGGGCTATAATTTTTAAACACATGTAAACAACTTACATCCCCATGGTTAGAGCACTGAATCCATTATTGACCCATAAAAAAATTACAAATGTTGTAGTGAAGACATTACAAGCAAACTCCAATCCAAGGGCATATAAACCCTGTGATTATGGAATGACAAGTCAGGTACTGCATCCAGATGTTCATAAGTTGATGTATTTTACTTAGAAGACTTTAGATGAGCTCAGAGTGCAGTAGTTCAAATGTCAAAGTTGGTGAACTTCATTTGGTCGCTTGACTCACTAAACTTCAAATTTAAGATTCATCGGTTCAAAGTCTAAAGGTCATTGAACACACTCAAGCTTCAAACTTACCAAAGTGGCTAAAAATCTGATGGCAACTCCAAAAACATGCTTGGGAATAATATTTCAAAGTTCCAAAACATTTGGACTCATCTTAGCTCAAACTAAGATTTAGTGACTATCTGCTAGCTCCTTGGGGTTCACCGTGGAAATAGATACATCTACATTTTGAAACAAGCTGAAACTCACAGGAATGCCTTCAAATACATTCAAAGGCTATCCTTCAAAATTTCAGAGCATTTGGACATCATTTGGACTCAAACTCAGTTCAGATAGTTATCTACTAAGCTTTGTAGGGTCACTGTGCAAAGTGACACCTCATGAAAATCAAATCAGCTGAAACTCCTGGAGGAAGGTTAAATTATGCTCAAGGGAGGCTCTACAAAATTTTAGGTTAAACAAATATCATTCGACCCAAAGTCTACAAACATGTCAACTTTGGGTCAGTGACCCTTGAATCGTGGGGGTCACTAACCAAAATCCTGCTTCCAAGCGACTGAAATTAATGAATTTAGGGCACAACGCTTTAGTCATGCTCAAAGGAGATTCTACAAATTTTTAAGTCAAAAGGATTTCATTTGAGCCTACTTCAACGACATGTCAAATAGGAGTCCGTGATTTTTGAGTTATGGGGATCACTGATAAAGTCCTATTTGTAGAAGGCCAAAGCTGATGAAATTCAGAACAGAGATGTAAAATATGTTCAAAGTTAATTCTCCATTGTTTCAAGTCAATTGAACATCATTTAGGTGGAAAACAAGCTAATTGCCTACAGTGTGAAGTGAATAGTGACTTAGAACATGCAACAAGTGGGTCGATGTTCGAAATCCTACTTCCACAAATCCAAACTACATGAAATTTGGATGAACACTCTAAGATAATCCTGACATCAGTCTCTCTAAGTTTCAAATCAAACCAAGATCATTTGGGCCTCAACAGTTGAAACAAAGGCCCATTTTCATGAAAAGTCAATGGGGGAGTTGACCAGCTTTAGAAGGTCAAAACAGGTTGAAATTTATATGAAACACTCAAAATAGCGTAAAAAAACATCCCTCCAAGTTTCATGAAGATCGGACATCGTTCAGGCTCCAAGCAGGCAAAAACGGGTCACATGTGCAAACATCCAAAAATGGGCCTTGACAGTGGTCGTGGCCCGAGTCACGAACACCTGTGACTTGGTCCTGGATGGTTTCTGGGAGCTATTTCACTTTATTTTGAAATGTACTCTCTTACAACTACTATGAACCATCCCAAATTCCTCTGAAGCCTATACAAGGCAGACTTTGGCTCAGTTGAAAAAAAAAAAAAACAAGTTCAAGCAAGGTTCGAAGCAATCAAAGCAAGTTCACACTACTTACAAGTGTTAAAGGCCTAGCTCTAGGCATTTTGCGAAGCTTTTGAGGCACTTTAAGCTTACTTCTTCTTGTCCTTTTCACTAACTTAAGGTGAGAAATAGTTCAGAGAAGGAGAAGAAGCATTTATCTCACTTAAAGAAGACATATGCGAGGGCCACTTGGATGAAATCTTCTTCCTTTGATTTTCTCACCTGGAAAGATTTGGACCATCCCAAAAGTTGTGAAAAAGCCTTTTTAGGCTTGATTCTATCCCTTGAAAATTATAGGTTCAGAATGACACAACTTTGGCTCCATTTTTGCTTGTTTAAGTACCTTTTTCAAATTTGTACAAAAATAGTCCATAACTAAAAGGTGATGACTATCAAAGGTTTAATTCTATTCCATGGCCAAATCAAGCACTTTTGGTGGTCATTCAACACACCAAAATTTGAAGTAAATAAGTTCCAGCACCCTAGAAGCATCATAGAAGCGAAACAGAAGAAGAAAAGAGGTAAACAATGGCCATTTTGGCCAATGTCTACCAGTGGCCATGGGCCACGGTCACTCCTCACTATCTCCTTCTTTTTTTTAGTTTTTCCCATTTTTCATGTATTTTCTTACACTTTCTGAATTTGGATCACATTTGAGACTAAAGGGAGGGGTTGTAAATGTTTCAAAACTTGTAAACAACCTACATCCCCGTAGTCAAAGTATTTGAACCCATGTAAACAAAAGGGAAAATAATGATGAACGGTAGTTATTTCCCATTTTTCTTCACACTTGAAGTGTGTGAATGTTGGACTCGAATCCGTTACATTTCAGATCATGTCTTGAGCACAATCACCCATGTAAACAAAATTAGTCTAACCTAAGCAGTGGGTCATCAACAATCAATTGCCTCAAGCACCGAAGGACCTTCAGTAGTTCTTTACTTGTAAGAAGGCCTAGAAAAATGTGTCCATTCATGGCTGCAGCGCGTGGTCACATCAACCATGTACTTCAAAACCCAGTAAGACTAAGAACAAACTCTTGGCTTCACTTAAAGAGAACACCTTCTACCCTCTAACTTAGAAGGATGGACAAAGGTTAAGCAAAAGTTATCTACCTTCAATCATTGTAGCACCCACCCTGGCATCTTCATATCGGCGTTTGTTGTCTGCCATTGAACACGAGAAGATGACTAAATAATTGGTCATTAACAATGTGACCAATCTTTCTCACTTCAAAGACTCTCTCTAGTAGAAGAAAAAGCAAAAGGAAAAAAAAAACAAAAGAGATATTGTTGACATCCACTCGTTTCCCACTTCCGATCCAATGGATTGGGAATGAGTCATTGGCATTTCCAGGCCAACGGTGGTTAGATTCAAAGACCAAACCCTGGTGGCCAAATGGCTAGTCAAAGTCAAATCAAATCATGATTTCTAGTATGGGTAGTGGAAAATCATTTATGGGGCAGGCTTTGTTCAGATATTGGAAGTCAATATAGATTCAAATTTGTCCATTTTTCTTGGTGATTAGCACTATGTTAGCTAACTAGGCAAGATGTTATTTTTCAAGGATAAAGCAGACGTCTCTGAGTTTCTAGACTTTTATTTCTATTTTGTCCATGGTTTCTGGTTTAGTTCATCTTTGTTCTTACTTCAGAGGTTTTGCATCGCATGCTATGTTCAACTTATGTATAGAAACTTCTGGGTATAGACCCAACATTTTTGTGTAGGTCCATGTAAAATAATCATAAACTTTCACAAGAAACTCACATACACCTCAAGTTCCTTTCCTTTAATTCAAGAGCTTACAAAGGTAGGATGGGAATTTTCTGGGGTGCCGAAGTTTATTTCTTGTACTTGGTCCTCAGTCAGAGGTTCGAGAGGTAGCTCTTCCACGGTATCTTCGAAAGCTTCCAACTCTATGAAACCTTCCGGGGTTTCAGGTTGGGGTTTAAAGCCAAGACCTAATCTCTTTCAATGGATTTGGTTTTTTTAGGCTTTTTAGCTTTCACATCAAGGGCTAGACATTCCCAACGAGTGTGTTGAGATGAGTCTATTTCTTCATTTAGTTCAGGTGGCTAATATTCAGTGACTTGTAACATTATGTCATCATCATCATCACTTGCCCCGTTAGGATGCTGCAAATCAACCCAATCAGCAGAGTCTTGAAAAGCAATGGCCTCTTAAGAGTCATCAAAGTCATAGCCCTCAGTGAAGACAACAGACATTACTTTGAAGTTTTGAGTTGGCTTAGGAACATTACTATAAGGAACATATCCGATGCAATATCGCAGCTATTCAATTCTGCGCCCTTTCCAAAGATCTTTCTTCATTTTTGGAGCGGAGATGTCAAACGAGACTTAAACCCCATTTGCACTCATTCCAAGTCCAGTGGGCTTCTTAAGATTGTACCCTATGTTCTTCATTATGTTGTAGATTACAAGATTGTAGATGTCAAGCCTTATTCTTCCATTATTAATGATTTTATTGATAGGATAAGAAACAGAAGCATCTTCAGCTCAATGGAAAACTATTGAGTAGTTATGTTGCATTGATGGAAATACGAAGAAATAAGCACCTCCAAAATCATAGATTTGAGATGGAGTAGGCTACGAAAAAGTGGAGGATCCTAATCTACAGTAGAACACATGGAGGTGTCCACCTTCTCAGCATCCTTAGAAATTGACTCAGAATCCAAACCCCCAGCCACTGAGATAACATGCACGGGGCACATCTATCTGGACCTCCCGCGTAAACAATAGAGTGTTACTTCAATGGATAGAATAATTCGAGACATCTCATCAAAGGTTTGAAACTCCATTGTTACTTTTAAGATGCGAATAGATGGACTTAAACCTATGTAGCATAGATGAATCCATGCATAGTAGTGTGGAGTGTTTTCACATTTTTTAGCTGAGTGAAACCATTTATTGATGTATTTGTAAGATGTCTCACCCCTGAGTTGTGATGTCAGCACAAGTTGGCTAAAAGTAACAGGAGAATTAGGCCTCATTGGTGACATTTCTCTGATAGGAGGAGATACATCATTGCTTTCTTAGTCAGAATCAATGTCATCAACCAAAGAAGCCATATTTGTTGGATAAAAGAGCCTTCATTGTCTTTGTCTTCTTGGGAAGCTTTGAATTGTAGACTCAATGCATGAGACATGATGAGACATTTCATCTAATGTTTGGAATTCAGGTGTTATGGTTACTTATTAGAGATAAGGAACTAGTCATACCAACATAGACAAACCCATATTGTCGGTCTTGGAGGATTTTCGCATCTTATTACTAGATCCCGTCGCCGATTGATATATTTCTAAGCTGGTCCCTCCAAACTTTGCATGGTCAAACCCAATTTTCTTAGAGTGACATGGGGCTCCGTATCATTTGTTCCTTCTTGATAGCCCATGAAATCCATGACTTTGTGAGAGGCAGGGCTCAAGGAGGAGAATTTTGCTTCAGATGCTCGGCCTGCCCTATTCAGAACGATAGACGGTGTAGCCCGCCTAACTGGTGTTGGGAGTATTGGTGCACCATCTGAGTTTGCCCTATAGAATATAACAGGTGGCTCGTCATTCCTCATTATCACCGAAAAGTACGTAATTAGTGGCGTTGCGGGGTTTTAAGTAGGTGTTATATACAAAGCTGAACTGCACTTCTTGCTTGTGTGAATGACAAGGCCTAATTGCTTTTGCCCTAGATCGCTTTGTGGATATGACCAAAGGTTAATCTGACTGTTTGATTTCATATTTGACCTTGATCACTAGAAGAGGTTTGGTATCCACAAACCTGACTGTCGGCTTCTTTGTAGATTTCAACTTCTTAGTAAGATCAGTTATTTTGCCAAACCCTAGGTAGGTTTTCTTTTCCGTAGACATGGTGAAGGGCTCTACCGGGTCATCATCGACAAGAGATTTGCTTGCATCTAGCTTAAGCTTTGCTGGCCTTTCCTTAAACATGGTTGCATTGGTGAAGTAGACCTCCTTGCCTTTGAATAGCTTTTCGTATGCAAAGACGCGGTCCACCTTACCATCATCATCAATGTATTTAAAGCATTGATGAAGGGTAGAAGGCACAATTAAGTGGTCATAAAACCACCATCTTTGCAAGAGGATGTTATAGCAAGTAAGCATTTTTACCACGTGCAAAGTAGCTTCGGAAGTTAGATCGCCTAGCTGGAGCTGGATCCAAATTTTGCCAACTGGGTCCTGAACGTCTTCATCATAGCCTTAGATTAAAGTATTTATGGCAGACAGCTTGCTCACCAGGATGCCAAATTCCTGAAGAACTATAATTATGATGGGATTCAGGGCTAATCCTTGATCAACCTTAACCCTCTGAACAGGTATATCTTGATGTAGGCCATGAAGTAGAGCGGCCTCGTGTGCTTCATTTCATCCAAGAGAAGATCATATTTTGCGAAGGAGATGGTGGCCTTGGAAGATTGTGAATGGAAAGACATTCCACAAATTGCTTCTGAGGCCTCTTTGACTTTGCTTTGAGATAGTTCTTCTCTATCTGATGTGTCTCCACCACATGAGTTTGATTGCTGGTATTCAAAGCCTGCAGAGCTCATATGAAATATTTACGAGTCTCCTTAGACATCTGCAAAAGATAAAAAAAATGTAAAGTTGTGCAGGTATGTGCTTGAGGTGTTTAATAACATCATACATGAATGACTCTGATGACCTTTCTTTATCATTTGCTTATGAAGAAATTACATTTACATTTAGATTATTCCTCAAATGGTTTACATAAGAAGAAGAAGAAGAAGGTCTATCATAGTTAACCCTATAGTTGCAACCAGAGTGAGTGCCATCATTGACTACATTGTTTCAGTCAACCTCTCGATGAGTGTCTCCTCTTATGGCATTGACTTCTTCAAGTTCAGCAAAGAGCTGGCTGACTTCTTCCAAGCCTACCTCTTGATTCGTATCATCAAAAGCAGCTTGAGACGTTGAAAGTTCATTAGCAATGGTTCTAATGACTACCAAAGCAGGTGCCAGTGACATTTCTTCTTCTGAGTCAAAAAGATTATCTTGAGCTTGAAAGACTTTTTAAGGTACAACGGGATTGCTAATGTTAAGTTCATTATGTTGTGCTCATGACTCAAGCTCACAATTTGCTTTAGAGACAGTAAGTTGAGTGCTCAGTTCAGAATTTGGGTTTGAAGAAAGTGGATTAGCACTTGGTTCAGGAGAACCATTTGGTATAGAGGTCCCCACCTAGGAACTAGAAGACGATGCCTGTTGTTATTTCTAATTAGCTTTAACCAAAGGCAAAGGATCCGGATGAATCTCTAGAGGTAGTGGAAAAGGAAAAGGATCACTCAACCAGCCACTTGTATTTTGTCTATGTAGATCCAAAAAAGCCACAACAGTGTGTTGAAACCATGTATAATGTTGAGATTACTCATTTAAGGGTCAAAGGTTTCTTCAAAACACTCATCCTCATAAAGGGGTATTCAACATCGAAGTAATCATAAATCCACTATTTATCATCAAAGTTTAAGAAATCTACAAAGTCTTCTTCATCATCCTAATTAGGAGGTGTACCATCCTATGATATCTTGTTATAACTAGATATTTCTGGTTCTTCCTCTTCTTTTGGAATTGGAATGATAAATCAGCTAAGGTGAAATGACCTCTAATTGATTTAGAAGGTTCTTCTAAAGCGGAAGCTTCTGTCACCTTTTCTTTCTTCTTTTTAATTTTTTTTTCTTATTTGATCAAATAGTTTTGGGCAACTCGTTGCAAGTTCTTGAGTTGCCTTTTAGCCTTCCTTCTTTCTATGGATGCGGGTTTGGCCTTAACCGTTTCCCAACTTTCATCATTGACAAGGTCTGGGTGGACCCACTTTTTTTCTCCTGAGGAGGTCTTTACTGGTATCAGACCTTGTTCATTATGTGCTGTGTTGACAACAAGGAACTTAACCATCATTGGCTTTGGTGGAGAAGGTACTGTAATGGGTGCAAACTGTCCGAAGGAGATCATGTTGACTGGAGCAAAATCATACTTCTGATCAAAACTTATCACTCCACTCTTCTACATTTCATTAACTTTTTCATTTAGAACGAAACAATCTTTAAGAGGATGTGAAACCATCCGATGGCATGAACAATAATTAGGACCGTTGATGTGACCCGCCCATTCAGGTTTCTTCATTGGTGAAAGTTCAATTTTATTATCACCCATCAATGATCGGAGGATCACTTCAATTTCTCCATCATAAGGATATTTAGCTTTCTTTCTTTTCTCATATTCCTAGTTTTTGGTTTGATCACTCTTTGTGTTTTGAGGCTTCTGAGAAAGTTCGGAGGTCTGCACATTAAAAACCTCCCGTTTTTTCTTTGGTATTGCAGCAGAAGAAAAAAAATGGCTCTGTTTTTTGAGAGTTTGCTTTCTTTTAACTGATCTCTTTGAGGGTCAGTTCTGCATCACAGTTGCAACCCTATCAATCGGGCTAGAGACTTAGTTTTATGACTAAGTATAATAGCTTTGACTTCTGATCATGTCACGCCCTGAACCCGAGAATTGGGGATTTGATGTGGGTTTCGAAGAATAACACACGTACCCGTGACAATTCGTGCCATGATAAGATACGTACGAACTGTCACAAGGGTGATCCCACAAGTACGTCTGAGGAAGATCTGTAAACACATATTCTGAACATAAGGCATTTAAGCAGAAACCTGGAGATTTCACTTGTATATATATATATATATCATAAGCATCCATAAAACATTCATTTCAATTCATTACATAGACAAAGTCTGTTGATTAACCCGATTACATGCATAAAACATGAAAATCCATAATAATACAAAATGTATCAAATGCCAAGATGAACCCTAAGCCAATCCCAAAAAAACCTTGTTGCGCACTGTTGAGGAGGATCAAGAAGAGATGTCTTCCTCATTCCACTTGTTCACATCCCGAGGTAACGCTTGGGTTCCCTCTGGGAGCTGGCTGATTGTTGGACTGGCATCGGGTTCCATACCTGTAACACCATGGTAACTTGGTTAACACAACGATTAAGCAAAGATAAGGATACATGAGCTTAACATGATATAACAATTGAATTAAATGACGTAATAATTAAAGAGATCAATATATTAACCTAGGCACTTATGCGTATGAGTTAGCATGAATAAGGAATCATGAATAAAGAATACATCATACAAAAATGGCAACCACATTGCTACTTCCTCTCTAATAAGAGAGTAAACTGATCCATTGGAAATCACTAACAATCGGGCCAGGACCGACTAGCTACACTAAGAGCGTTGACTCACTCTTCTGATAACTACTGCAATAGATAACTGATAACATACTCCCATGGGGTCCCGTCGAACCTCCTATGGGATATAAGCCAAGTGGCACCGACTCTAAGAATGTCGGAATTAATCTGATGTCCATACTTATCATATACTGATCTGTTTATACTGATATAGAAGGGTAACTCAATCTTGTTAGAAGAATAAATCAGAGAATTGGTAAAAATACTGTTCATCATTGATTCAAACTGATATAAACTTTCATGTGGAGGTCAAGGTTACTATCAATATGAATGCAATTAGATTGTAAGGTTATCAAGGAAAGTTATTAGCCAACCTTATGCTAGATAATCTGGGTTTCCAAGGTCATTCAATACGGTGTATTCATAAGGTGTTCAGTGTCATTGTATTACCATTCTCGGTGTTACCTCATGTATATAAAGGACACTTCATCTTATACCAACACCCATGGCATGACATTGAAAACTAACCAGAGAATCAAGAGGAAAAGAGTGACAGCTCAACACTCTTCCTTCTCCATGTTTAGTTATCGTTGGACTAGTTTGGTGTAGCAAAAGATCCAATTCTATGGTTATAGATGGTCTTGGGTTAACCTACATCCTATAGTAAGGGTGGGTGGATACCTCAATCTCTTTCTAAGGTTTAAGGGAGTAACCCATCATTAGGCTATCCCATAGACTATAGAAAGTCCATAGTCAAGCATAGAATTCATTTTGCAACACATCTCTATAAGTTACAGGTCAGGCTTACCCGACCGATCGGATATGGGTCCGACCGATCAGACTGCTTCCAGAAGATAAATTTGACCGTTCGGGATGGGTGGCGACCGGTTGAACTACCAGGAAGGCAATTCAACCGATCGCACTTCAGGACCGACCGATTGGCCCTGAAGCACTTTATTACGATTGTGCTCAATTTGTAACTAGTTTTCTTATCCATACCTCTATTCCACTTGCATTCAAACTAACACAAAAGCTTCCATTCCACACTCTTGGGTTCCCTAAAAGACCATTATCATTTTATTCATCAAAAATCATGACAAATTACAAATCAGTTCCATGCATTATCCATTGAGTTGTAAAAAGGGATGATTCACAAGAACAGATCAAGAATCAAGAAATTATCCAATGCATGTGAAGATAAATGTGTCCTTATACTTGCCTTAAGCTTGGTGCTTCGCCCAAATTGATTTGCCCCTTGGGTAGATGGAGAAGAAGGCTTCACTAATGAAGGAACTAACACATGCATGAAGAGGAATGAGAATGAGATGCATGCATGTTAATAGATGGATTCTCATGACCCTTATTGAACTCAATAACTCAAAAAAAGCTGGGTTTCCATACCTCAACTCTTCTACAAGCAATGGGGAAAAAGAGGTGTCTAGATTTCCAAGGAGGAAAGCAAGAAGACCAAGGAGGAAGAAGAAGAACCCAAACTTAATGCATGCAAGTCTTCAATCACCAAGAATGGAGACCAGATGAGGAAGAAGATGATGGAAGAAGGGAGGAGAAGATAGAGTCCCTGCTATAGTCGGATATAAGGAGAGAAATAAGAGAGAGAAAGAGAGAGAGAGAGAGAGAGAGAGATGGGTTATGGGTTTGAATGGGTTGAATTCTGGAAATTGCAAAGGAGTCCTCCTAGTTTCTATATATATACAATTTAAATCAATTGGGCTTCACTGGGCTAGGATGAGTCCAAGTGGAATTAGGCCAAATATGAAAGATGCCCCACAAGATGAAACTCACCCAATACAACTAATATGATGCATTAATGATGCAAAATCATGAAAATGCTAAAAACACAAAGGTCTTGGACTACCTAATAAGGTTCAAACCCGACCCAACTACCTATTCATGACCTAAACATTTGGAGATTTGGGCTCAATTAGCCTAATAACTTATTAATTAAAGTAAAACCAACTTAATTACTATAAATCATGATTATCTAGGGTTTGGACCTTGCAGATCTCAAAATGGTTTTGCACATTCAATTGTTGTCCTTTGAGATGATTGTTCTAAGCATTTATTAAATAATGCTCTCCATTTAGTGATCAAGGCTTGAGCAGTCTCATTATCTCCTTGCCTTGTGCTGTTGAGCATGGCAAAGGTGATTGTTTGATACTCTTCCTAGAAGTAGAGTTGGAATTTTCTTCTATGATTGGCCATGTTATGAAAGAAAGTTCTGGTAATTGCTTGCACCAATCAAATGCGACTTCTTTCACTGTGCCGATAAACAACCTGATTTCCAATGCGTATAGTTCTAGTAAACTTTTAACAAGTAATTTAAAATGCACAATATGTTGATAAGTTGACCACTTCCCAAGGTATGACTAAAAAAGTAGGAAGCTTATAGTCTGGTGGAAATGGAATAAGTTCAAACTCCGAAGGGTATTTTGGTGTGATACCCTTCTTTTTTTTTCTGGTTTCCACCTTTAACTTTGTCAGCATTCTTCAACCTCCTTGAAAGTTACATGCTTTTCAAAATCTGTATAAAACCCTAGAATTGATGAATGATCACCAGAAGAACCCACAATCGTCATCTTATCTGTTAAGAATTTGATTTGAGCCATGAGTAGATCAACCTTACTTGTATTCTTCCTGATTAGTGTTTATTCTCTTTTATCGGCGAAAAGAGGATTTGCTTGAGTCTCTATCGAACCACCTAGCTTACCCATTAAGATTTACAATTGGGCAGTTATATGGTCGATCTTGGCTCCTTATTGCTTTACAGCATCACTGACATTATGATCTTCATTTTCACCTGCATCCTCTTTACATACTTCTTTGCCACCACAGGTATCGTTGTCTCCATCCTTGTTGGTTCCACTCCTCTCAACCATAAACACAGTATACTAGACAGGATAGCATGAAGTTAATGTCTAAGGAGCAGACAAGCTATCTTCTATATTCAAGACTGTGATAGGATCATCTTCAGAATTAGTCTCGACATGACCTTCCAAGGTTTTTCTAGAATGAGAGTTTGAATCACACCCCTGTGATTAAGTCCAATCCATACTCAAAGTGGCTCTACGAGCAGAACTTGGCCTGAACATGTAAGACAAGGTTAAGTCAAGATCATGTTCTTTGACCACCTAGCTTTGAATGATCTTGCACTAGAACAACTTCTGAGTCTGCTCCCTATATAGAGCCAAGGCTTATCTTTTGATTTAACTAGCCAGTTTGGCCACCAAGGTTTGGTCCTTGAATCTACCACTATCGGCCTGAAAATGCGAACGACTCGTTCCCAATCCATTAGATCGGAAATAGAAAACAAGAAGATGTCAACAACATCTCTATTGTTCTTTTTAGTTGCTCTTTCTTTTGTTTGATCCTATCTTTAAATTGAGAGAGATCGTGTAACACTCCAACCCAGCTTAATTCGGTTTAGCGATTAATTAAGGCATTGTTTTGTTTTTTTGAGTTTCATTTCGGGTCATGGATAGGTAGTTGGGTTGAGTTAACCTAGTAGAGGTAGACATGAGCCCTTTTTTCGTAATTTTTGATTTTGTAAGATTTTATCTTTCATGCATCATCTTGGTGTCAACACGTGTATCTCATCGAGCTCGTTAACTTCCGTAACGGACTTGCATGCAAACGACTTCGTTTGCTTCCGTTGGATGGTTATTTGACTCGAACTGTAATTATCTTAACTTTTTGGACTTTTATGTAATTTTTGTCATCCTTATCTTAATATAAGAAGTCATGCACCGACTTCCTCCTCATTCCCTCTCCACCTTCAACGTCTTTTTCTCTCCCTCTTCTCTGTTCTTGGTTTCTTCCTTTCCTTTTCTTCTTCTTCTCACTATCAAAGAGAGGGGGAAGTTTGTGTGCACCAGTTATAAGTTATCACCTTGTGGTTTCTAAGGTAAGAGTCGAGTTCTTTTTCTTCTCTACTCAAAGCCTCTCTAGTTCACCACACTCTTCTTCTTCTCTTCGTTGTGGACAAGAACCTCGCACCACTTTCACGGTTCATCTAAAGTGAAAAGTTGAGTCATGGTCTCCGTTATGAGTCTAGAATGTGATTGCACTGCATGCACACCTTTTCTTCTTCTCACTCTTGGCATGCATGGTGTTAGCACTGCATATCAAAGGTCAATTTGGGCCAAAGGACAACTAATTTATAGGAAAAGCTCAATTGAGGCAAGTATAAGCACAGTATGGATGAACGCATATTGGTATATGGCGATTGTTATTGTTTCTTTTAATCTCTCTTAAGTGTGTTGTGGGTACAGCTCTCTTGTAATTGGATGTTTGGTTGTCTCCATGAGTGCAAGTCATTCAGTTTAATTGTTCTATATAGAGTCCTGTTACCCGATCGATCGAGCATGAGGTTCGACCGATCGGACACTTCAAGAATCGAAATCTGACCGATCGGGCTTCAGGACTGATCGGTCGGCCCTGAAGCACTTTTGCTCCGGGAGATTCAGTGTTCGACTGAATCTTATTCTGGCTCAGTCTCTTTCTCTTACTTTTAAACACTAAGAGGACCCTTTTTATACTCTATTCCTGGGTCTCTCTATTCCTTAATGAATTGGAGGAAAAGATAGGGTTAATGATAAGACCTTCTAGGGCCTTCGCATGGATTTCTCAACCTCTTACCTTGCCCAATGGACTAACTAAATAGCATGAATGGTCTTGAGGGCTGTGACTCATTCATGAATGTTGTCCAATTGTTAAGCACCTCCCCATAGGTGTTGGTTTAAGGGACTTCGTTACATGTTTCTCGATACATTGCAACACCCAAATGTTGAACAACTGTATATCGAACAACTTAAAACTACATCATAATGCACGGTTAGAAATAATGGACGACTAGCTTAGGGTTGGCTAGTAATCGATCATGATTTCTTGAATAATTTGACTTGCATTGCATATTGATTTCGACTATTGCCTTCCATGCTCTTATTCTTGTTTCGACTTGTAATTGTTTGACTTGTATCGTTATTGAAAGAATTGATTCTAGTATTTAACCCCGGTGTGATGCACACACTGTACTGTCTAATTATGATATGACATGATACATGCACTGTATTGCCTGACTATGACATTGATTTGATGTGCAGCGTATGATATGATTGATACGGTCTAACTTTACTCAGCCTCAGTCTCAGGATACCCGATGGGGTTGACTTTGGCGTAGCCTGCTTATTACCGCTGCAGTGTGCTTCTGTCCTGGGACTTCCGGACCCTGGGAACTAAAGACCCATTTGTTCTTTAGCCCAGTCGATGGTGTTCTCGTCCTGCTTGCTCTCGATACGGAAAATATGGCAAATGTAATAGCCACCTAGCAAGTACATTTGTTTTATGATTCTGATAGCATGTTTTATTCTTATGCACAAATTGCCTAGTAGACTACCTTAAAACGCAATGCAATCTTATCTGTTATTTATTCTGCTAGACACAACGCGAGTTACCTTATTGTTGCTTATGCTTTGCTGAAACGTTGTATTTATTAGTTGTTCTTGGTGTTGCAGACTCAGATCCCCCTATCGACCCCTCGTAGGTCAGCCAGACTCCAGGAGAGACTTGAGAGGCCCAGTCAGGGCTAGAAAAGTGGATGTGATCCCTCCAATGGAGAACGGTCTTGCATTTGCATCAATTCGTTGTTGTGTGTGTGTGGCTTGACATTTGGCTTTTATGCCAGGGAGTTTGGGTTCCTCATGTACACCTTGTATTTTGTCTCTAAGAAACTGTCTCCCCATTTTGTTTTGTACATTCTGTAAGTAATGTAATCTTTTGCCGTTAGTGTTCCTATTGTGTATCCTTTTTTCATGCAATGATACGATAACTTCCACGTACACCATGTTTGCACGCGTGAATGTCCCTTATGTGTATACATTTAGACAAGGTCTGGGTGTCCGCGCATGGGAGTACGTGTGTTACTGGTTAGGTTTTAACTAACCCTAGATTTCTGGGCTCGGGTTGTGACAGATGGGTAACATTGTTGATGACTAATCACTTAACTTCCCTTTAAGCTTTAGCATGCACTGGACGCTGAGGTGAGGATAGCTTTATCAAACTTTCATCTCTCCTTCTGAGTTGATGGGTAGAAAATGCTGTCTTCAAGTGAGGCCAAGGGTTGGTTCTCGACCTTGATGGATGTTGAAGTACATGGTTGTGGGGATCACGTGTTGCATCCTGGAATGGACACATCCTTTTAGGCCTTTTTACGCATAAAGAACTGCCATAGTCCTCTGATGCTTGAAGCAATTGATTATTGATGACCCGCTGTTTGGGTCGAGTTGATGTTGACTTTGGGCACGAGGTTACCATAGCATGCCGTTTGCCAGGATCCGTTGAGTTTATATCCATGAGTTGGACCTTTTGTTGCCCCTAGACGAGGTTTTATGATCTAAAAACTGCTGCCTTTTGCCCTCTAATTGTATCTTGGGCATAGGTCCCTCTTGGACATTGGTAAAGATCCCAAACAGGTTCTGGGCATATTTGGAAACCCAAGGTTTAAGAAATTTGGTCTGTTTAATAGGCTTCGGGGTCACTGATGACCCACTTAAACTGGAGGGAATAGGTGAACTAATGGGAGTAGAGAGCCTTTGAAAGACTGAAACCCTTGATACAGGAGTTGAGTGTTCAGTCCAAGCCCATTTAAGAGTTCTTGTAAATGGACTAGTTTGGATCATGGAGATTTTGAACAATCTCTTATTAGTTTCATGTAAGGTCCAAATGCTAACTAATCTTAATTTATTATAATTAATCTTATTTTACCTTAATTAATATATAATTGGCTAATTCAACTCAAACCCCTTAGGTTTGCGTGATAGATAGGTAGTTGGATTGGGTTTGAACTTTACTTAGGTAGTCAAAAACCTTTTCATAATTTAGAGTTACATGGTCTTGCATTATATTAGCATCATATTAATTGCATCAAGTGTATTTCATCTTGTGGGTCATCTTTTATATTTGGCCCAGTCCAATTTGGATTCATCTTGGCCCAATTGAAGTCCAACTGCCTTAAACTGTAAATTCATGAGCAAGCTGGACTTGTTTGCAATTTCTTGGAAATTTGGATTTAAAACCCACTTAAAGCACTCTTCCCTCTTCATTCTATCTAAAGAGCAGTTGGAGCCTCTCCTCTTCTTTCATTCTGCTCCACTTCTTTTACTTTTTCTTCTTGTAAAATCCAATAATGGAAAGGGGCCGCATGTGTGTTAAAGCAACATCATCTTCTTCCACCTCATCTTCTTACTTGTCTTCTCCATTGGAATTTCTCAATTCCATTTCCTTTTCTCCTCTATAGCTCTCAAAGGTGAAGATCCCATCATTATTCCATTTCTTAAGCTTAAGAGCATCAAGGAGACTCAATCTTGTAACATGCATGTATCTCATTCTAACTTCTTTCAATACATGTCTTGGATCATTTTCTATTGATACTTTCTCCACCATTGAGCCAAAAGAGAACATGATTTGGGTGATAAATTGAACTTAACGCAAGTATGAGGGTGTGTATTCACTACATGTATGGTTAATTTGTTGATTCTTAATGAGCTCTTTACAAGTGCCAATTTACAACTATTTTTAATCTTTAATTAAGGATGTAAGATTGATCTGAGTGTCAATGAGTGTGTTTATGAATGAATGATGAATATGGATGCTAGGGAGACTCAAGAATGTAGTGTGAGGGGTCTCTTTGATGTTTAAATACAGGGGAGGTCGAATGAACAAAGAAGAATTAGTTTAAGACTGATTCTGCCCGGAGCCAAAATACTCCAGGGCCGATTGATTAGATAGGGGTCTGACCAATCGGATTCCTGTTCTCGGATTGGACACCTGCCCGACCGATTGGGTAACTAAAATTTTGGGCTTCAAACTTTATTTAAAGTTTGGTTCAAACAATTGACCATGAACCTTCCATAGTCCATCACGGGACATAAGGAGAGGCTACACTTTTGATCTTTGGTAGAGCTGAGGTGTTCTAAAATTGATCATTAGATTATGTAAATTTTCTACAACCTTAATAATATCCAAAATTTTTGGAACATGTAGCCTTACCGAAGCTCCGGTAAGTGCCAGTATGTATGAAAAAATGGGTAATAATTTAGACTACTTTATTGAATAAAAAAATGATAAACCGTATTCTTTGACTTTTTTTAGTTTTTAGGGCCCAAAATTCTCTTTGGAATTCTATCACGATGTTTAATGAGTCTGGCTCCATATAAGTATAAATCTTTTATGGAAATAGGAGCTATTTTATGAAGATGTTTGGAGAACCTTTTATAAGAGTTATAGGAGCTATTGACCTTCGAAGCCAATCTTACCTTAGGACCTTAAATACATTTAAAGACCATGTGGGTCCTTAAAAGTGGTACCTTTACCTCAAACAAATTAATCCAATGATAGTTAAATACTAAGAAGGAAGAGTATAGAGATGTCTCTCATTCCCTCTTCATTTTCGGTTGTTTCCCGATGTCACATTATGGGTGTTCACATAAGAAGTGGTATCCATTACCTATACAATGTAACACTAAGATTTTGATAACACATTGACATAGACATTTTATGAATACACCATATTGAATGACTAAGAAAACATGAAATATCTTACCATAAGGTTGGCCATAAATATCCTTGTTAACCTTTCAATTTAAATGCATTCATATTGTTTAAGTAAACTTTGCCCTCAACATAATTAAATTATGTATCCAATCTTCTTATTGAACCTTGAGGCAAAATTGAAAACGGAGCTTCTACTGAGTGTTGGCTCGTGAGCTAAAATATGAGTAGTTAAGGTTGAGAGGGTTCAAGTTCTATTGGCTCATTTAAGTATGCATTGTTTAAATATCAATTATTCTGTTTAATTTCAATTTTTATGATTGAATACGATCTCAAGACCAATATACACTTCTGTATAAGTTGTCACGCCCCGATCCCGGGAATTGGGAATTTAAGTGGGCCCCCAAGGCGTGGATCGTAATTCCGTAGTAATCCGTGCCTTGAAGAATTGTGCACAAATTCCTAAAAGGGAGATTCCACAGGAACGTGTGAGGAATGCCAACACACGTAGGAATATCACTCATTGTAACGAACTCCCGCGAAATACTCTGTAATGATCAAAAGCCAAAATAAAAAAAACATATCTTCAAATATTCATAGATAGATAAAGTTATATATATATATATCAGTGCTTAAAACTTAGATAACATGTCGTACAATCCAACTGCTACTTAAAGAAATTGGGTACAAAAGGTTCAATTTGCGCATGCCCAAGAGTAAACCAGAAGTTTGACTATAACATCCCTAGAACCGGCGCACTCCGTAGGATGACTAATAAAAGACATCGCCATCCTTCCATTCATCTATACCCCGAGGTACCGTTGGGGTACCCTCCGAGGGCGCGTCGGCACTCGGGTTGGGATTGGGTTCCGTACCTGTAATACCAAGGGTAACACTGTTAACACGACGGTTAAGCAAGTATTGAGCATATGAAACTAGCATAATATATCCAATGAACTTATTAATATACACTGTATAGGAGCAATAATAGCATACTAGACTTGATATGCATGAGTAACAATAAGAGAGGAATCAAAATTAAAATATAGACCACACTAAATGGGCATCTACAAGGCTCTATTTTCCCAAAAAGAAGCATACATACATATGGGTCACTAGGAGATCAAGCTAGCTCCCCGAGGAGTGCCGACAACTCCTCAGTAAACTACTGCAGTAGTGACATAATACCCAGAAGGGCGCAAGCTAAGTGGTGCCGACTTAGATCCACCTCTCTCATACTTCATATCATATTTTCCATAACATACATAGGGAATATCAATCTGGAAATAAAATCAATCATGAATACAGATGAACAATTAAACGAAGCATATTTATATGAGCTACAAAGGCTCGAACCTCAGCTATACCCCTTTTTGGCTAGCAAGCATGCACTCGTTAGAAGCTCTAGCTTGTCAAACATGCACTCATTAGAAGTTCAGGTCTGAATTGCCTCAGGGTTTGACTAGAAAGAGTGAATGTATGAACAATCATTTTGAAGCAAGATTTTTAACAATATGAATGCATTTGAATTGAGTAAGGGTCAAAGGAATTACTAGCCTCCCCTATGACAAATAACTCCATGATCCCAAGGTCATTCAACTCGATGTACTCATAAAACATCCGGTGTCATTGTGTTACCACACCTTGGTATTACCTTGTGTATACAAAGGACACCTTTTTTCTTTTATGCCAACATCCATGACTTAACATTGGGAGATCATCCGGGAATTTCTCATTCTCTTTAACATGTACTTACCGTTGGCCAATGTGATGGTAAGAAAGGTGCCAATACTAAGGTCCTCCAATGTCAGTGAGAGCTATAATATTCTAAATTTCACTGGGTTCTTACGGCTTAGCTGTATATAGCGCTACGGCTTAGCCGAGTAATTCAAGTTTCCTCCAATAGTTTAGGCGCATTTATGGCTTAGCCATATATTAGCCTATGGCTTAGCCGTGCTAAGCCTACGGCTAGGTTACGGTTGGGTTATGGCTTAGCCATAAGGGATTTCACGGTATAGCCATGTGTAAGTCGTAGAAAAAAATGGGTTTCTGGAGCTCTCTGGAAAGTCCCCCGTAAGAAGGCTTATGGCTTGGGTACGGGTTGGGCATGGCTAAGCCGTAGCTCATTTTACGGTGTAGCCGTATGCAAGCCATAGAATAAAAACGGATTGTGGTGCTCTTGGGACTTTGAGCCGTAGCCACTTACGGCTTAGCCGTAGCTTCCCTGTACGCTTCAAGATTCTGGAGTTACTTCTGTAACTCGCTTTCAATACAGAAATCTAAATTGTGGGGAATTTCTATGGTTTAGTTATAGTGTACTTGAAGGTATTCGATACCCACATACCCTCCTATTCCATGTTTATATCCTAACTCAATCTATACCACATTTGTACACAATTAAAACAATGAAAAATGACTGAAATTGAGAATTTAGATATTTAACCCAAGAGTCAATAACTTAATCACACATGTAATACATATGAACTCTAATACTTGCCTCTTAATAGTGTTTGCCATTCCTAAGTCTTTCTTGTTGTGTGGCTAAGAGAAAACCTCCAAGGAGAAGTGGGTTCTTTACATGGCAACATATAAATGGTGAAGGTGATGCATTAATGCGTGTATGTCATAGATTTGGGTCTTCTTGACTCCAACAAGCCTTAGTGTTGGGAGTAAAACCCTCACCTTAGTGAGTTGTAGCTTGAAGAGGAGGTACTTCTCAATGAAGAAAATACTCCTATGAAGAAGAGGAAGATGGGTGAAGACTATTCCTAATGCATGCAAGACCCCCAACCCTAGTAGCTTTTCAAAATTGAAGTGAAAATGAAAGGAATCAAGAAGAGAGGAAGCAACTCCAGCAGTTGCAGAAAAGATGAAAGAAGAAGGAACGTTGAGTTGCATCTTTTAAATGGAAAATTTCCTACCCTTGCATGCAAACCCATTTCTTCGAGATATTTACGATTTAAGTCACATAGCCTTAGTTAGCCCAAGATGGATCCAAATTAAGTTGGGTCAATTTACAAAAAGGTCCTCAACTACTGAAATAAGGTTCAAACTCTGCCCAACTACCTATCAAGACCCAAACCCAATAGTTTTTATATTCGATTAATCTTAACAAGGTTTAATTAACATAGAACGTGATTAATTAGTGTAGATTAAGATTAGTAGGATTCGGAACCTTACATAAGTATAAGTTGAGCACTACATATGATAAGTATGAATTTTGATAGGTCTTGATACATTGAGTTGACACCACTTAGCTTGTACCCATAGGAGGTTCAACGGGACCGACTGAGAGTCTTCAATATATTACCTATTGCAGTAGTTATATGAAGAGTTGGTCGGCACTCTTAGGACAGCTAGACGGTCTTGGCCCGACCACTAGTGATTTCCCACTATACAATCCGCTCTCTTTTTAGAGAGAAGATAGCTATATGGATGCCAATTAGTATGTGATTATCTTTTCATATATGATTCTCTATTCATGCTTATTCAAATGCACAACATACCTAGCTTCTGTTATTGCTTTTATTTTAATAACATGTTTTCTAATTCGATTGATACATCATAATAATCTTATATATTCTTATATTTGCTTAACCGTCGTGTCCATAGTACTATCCCTTGTGTTGCAGGTACAGAACCCTATACTGGCACTGTGGTCGACACGCCCCTGTACAGAACCATAGTCGAACCTCGAGGTATAGATGAGTGGAATAAGGATGATGTCTTTTACTAGTCATCCCACGTAAAGCGTCATGGGGTTCATCTTTTTGGTTGCTTAGGTTATAGTCATATTTGACTTATATTTAGATCATGCCATCATTATCATGCAATTTTTGAGTCATCAATTGATAGACATGCTATTTTCAATTTGTACATATCTATGTATCTTTTATGCATTATTTGCTTGTAGATGGGCTAATTAAGAACTTTGGTATGTTAATGAATGAATGCTTTATCAATGTCTATGATATATACAGGTGAATTCTACAGTTTTCTGCTTAATTATGTAAAATGATTGTTAAGTGTTTATGGATCTTCCTCACACGTATCTGTGGAATTCCTTTGTAGTAGTTCGTACTTATCTTAACATGGCACGGATTGCCATGGGTTACATGTGTCTTGCTTCAGGATCCACCCTAATCCCCAATTCTCGGGTTCAGGGCATGACACTTCATTAAAAGTAATGATTAAAGAATTCATTTGTATTTTCTACAAAAGAAGCCCAAAGGACTGTATTAGTCTTACAACCAACATGGTTACCTCTTGGGCCAACTGAAATGGTTTATGAATGCCTTCTGAACCAACAAGGTTTCCTCATTAGACAAATCAAAATAGTTAGAAATATGCATTAACTCAATCTCGTTGTGCTATGCTGACTAGTCCTAGCTACCAAAATTTCGATAGCATTTCGGAACTATATAATTAGGCTCATAAGCAAGAGAGAGTATATAAACTCATTCTCATTGTGTTATGCTAACCAGTCCAATCTACCAGAATTTCAAAAGCATTTTTGGACTACATAGTTAGTCTTATAAGTAATAGAGAGTTTCGGATCCAACCAAAGAATATGGCACACAGGATCAAGCCTACACCAATATCACAATAATCACACGGGATCCATCAGTGCAAGACTATGGGCAATGCATGATTACCAATACTGTTATTCTTATGACTAATTTAATATAAATATTTGTTAGGTCTTATAAACGAACTGGTGATCCTACAACTAGTAATGTAAATCCTTTGGACCGAATCAACACTCTTTCCATTAGTACAAGGCTATTGATTTAGTCCATACACATTAAGGTGTAAGGTTCCTCCATTTAAGTTGATGAGTTCATGCACTTCAAAGTGAAAACTCCCACAATAAATGCTTCTAAAAACCCCCTATAGACATCAAAGGTCTTTAATAGGGTGCCTCTAAAGTCAAATAACTAGTGAAAGGGGATCTAGGTAGTCAGTGACCGAACGGCATGGTCATTAGATATTTTGCATAGAGCCCCATGGTCAGCCATTTTCACATAATGGCTCTCAGTCATTGGCTAACAGCAACATTTTTTAGCACATTTTCTGCACTTTTTCATGTCTTTTGGCACTTTTTCATATCTTTTAGCCTATTTTGATCACAAATTAGAGCAAACAACATCCCCACAGACGGCTCTAATCTTATGATGTGCTTCAAATGATGATGAATGTGAAGGAATTAAGTCCAACATTCGCATATTCAAACACACAGAAGAATGAGAATAAATCTTACAAATCATCATTAAATTCGCTTCTATTTACATTGGTTCAGTGTTCTGACCTCAAGGATCCAGATTATTTACAAATTTTAGAAAATCACCGCCCCACCCTTTTGTCTTAAAAGTGATCCAAACTAAACAAAACTGGAAAATGCACATAAAATGGAGAAAAATGCAGAAAAAATGAGGAAGAAAAGGTTAGTGACCAAGGGTCTAAGGTCATTAACAGATAGTGGCCAAATTAGCCACTGTTTGTCTCCTTCTCCTTTTTATTTGCTTCTAAAGTACTTCCAAGGGTCTGGAATTTGTATTTTTTGGACTTTGGGAGTGATGAATGACAACTAAGAGTACCAAATTCAATATTAAAATCATTTATGATTTTTGATAATCACCACTTTGATTTTACATTTTATGTAAATCCGAAAGGATTACTTTTGTGTAAGCAAATATGGCCAAAGTTGTGTCATTATGGTCCTATGGCTTTCAAGGAATAGAATGAAATCTAAAAAGTCTGATCACAACTTTTGAAATGGTCAAACACCCTTCAAGTGAGAAAAATAAAGAAAAGAATAGTTTCATTTATTGAACTACTCATACACTTGATGGTTATGAAATTCAATCTTCATGAGTGTTGGCAGATTGTATCTTCTTCCCCAAAATCATTTATCACCTTAAGCTTGTAAGGGGAAGAATAATGGGAGGAGTTTGGATGCTTGTGAAGTTTCAAGTCCTTAAGGAGTCCTCTTGCAGTGCCTTGGAACTTCTTGTAATTGTGCTTTGGAACTTCTAGAATCTTTGAACCCCTTTCCAAGTGTCTAAGTATGTCTTTTATAAACTTCAGATGCAGTTGCACATGCGAACTGCTGTCATCAGTTTAGAGCCCAAACAAAGTCCAAACTTCATGAAACTTTGAAGGATGTTTCCTTGAGTTATTTTGAGAATGTCAAGGAAATTCCATTATGTTTTGACTTCTAAAAGTTGGTCAACCTTCCCTTAACTTTTCATGAAAGTGGGCTCTTGCTTTAGCTGTTCAAGGTCCAAATGATCTCCGATTGTCTTAAAACTTGGAGAAATTGATTTTTGGAATATTTTGAAGGCTTCATTCAAGTTTCATGTAATTTGGCTTTGTGGAAGTAGGATTTTGATGAGTGACCCCCTTAGTTGCATGTTTTAAGTTAGTATCCCCTTATATTGTAGGCAGTCGATTGGTTTTCAACCCAAATGATGTCCAACTGCTTTGAAACTTTGACAAGTTAATCTTAAACACATTTAAGTTTCTAATCCAAATTTCGTCAATTTTGGCCTTTTAGAAGTAGGACTTTGGTTAGTTAACCCTAACTTTGGGTTCATTGACCCTTAAGCTGGCAGATTGCTGGAGTAGGGTGTAACAATCTACTCCGCACCATCATTACATAGGGTTACCCCTTGACTTGAAATTTTGAAGAGTCATTTTTTAACATGACTTGAGCTTTTCATCGTAATCTCATCATCTTTGGCGACCTTGAAGCAGGACTTTGGATAGTGACCCCAAGGTTTGGGGGTCAATGACCCAAAGTTGACATGTAGCTACAACTGGGTCAAATAACATCCATTGCACTTGAAATTTTGCAGAGCCACTCATGAATATAACTTGAGCTTTCCCTAGAAGTTTCAATTGATTTCTCCAAAAGTTTCAACTGATTTTGTATAGTGACCTCCATGAGCTTGAAGGATAGCCACCTGAACTTAGTTTGGGTCCAAATGATATTCAAATGTTCTAAAACTTTTAATGATTGCCCTTGATTTTATTTAAAGACATCCCTGTGAGTTTTAGTTGGTTTTGCCATGTAGAAGTGGCAATTGGCACAGTGATCCCAAAGAAGTTGGCAAACAGCCACAATTTGAGTCGAAATAAAGTCCAAATACTCTGAAACTTTGAAGCTGCCATGTGATTTTCAGCCACTTTGGTAATACAGAAGCTTGAAAATATTCAGTGACCCCAGGATTTTGAGTCAATGAACCTTAAATTTGATGGTTCCTAAGTTGAGTGACCAAATGAAGTCCAATAACTTTGAAATTTGAACTGCTGCACTTTGAGCTTATCTGAGGTCTTGTGGATGAGTGTCATCAGCTCCTAACATCTGGATGCAATACTTGATCTAGCATTCCATAATTATAGGGTTTATGTGCCTTGAACTTGGAATTACTTATGATGTTTTTACTGCAACACTTGTAATGTTTGTGATATTTTATAGGTTAACAACCACAAAGGTTGATCCTTGAGAATTATACATGGGAGCTGGGCCTAGCTATGGATGCAACAGTGGGAGCTGGTTTGATGGTTCCCTTTCTGTGGATTCATCTGTGTTTGGTTCTGATTCAGTGTCGGAATCATATGTAACAAACATAACAACCATTGAGTAGCACATTTTCACCCTTCTAATTGGATGGGTAGCACTTCTTTCGATGTTTGTACTTTGTAGCCACTAAGGATAGTTTTTTGTAAAACTAGATGTCCATACTTATAATGGCCTTGGATGTAAATATGGAGTCCCTCCTGTATAAGGCCATGTGAGTTCTTTGTGATGGTGTCTTGGCACACTAATTGGCCAAGTCCTTCCACTTGTTGATGAATCTTTGAGATGATTCTTCTTGCCATTGTTTTATTCGGAGTTACATCCCCAGGCTGACTGTTTGCCCTATTTTTCCTCTACTTTCCTCATAATCAATGTGATAACTTAGCAAGTTTGGTTGTAGCAGATTTCTTTCTACTGTTTTAGCAATTTTGGCTAATTGATTAAGGGTTTCGATCTTCATTCCGATCATCTTGGAATGAATATGGCTTTGGAGTCCGTGCCAGCACCAAGTATGACCGACTTGCTTGGACAGGAAGTTTTCACACCTTTAGCCATCTCTATCCATCTGTTGATGAAGTCAAGTACAGGCTCATTATTTTCTTGTTTGGCTTGGGATAATTGGATAATAGAGACTAGTTTTTATGATGTTACCACCATGACTAACTTGTTGTGCTTTTGGTTTGGATTATGAAGATCTGATCTTGAAAGGCCTTTACTAGAATGACCAATGGGCTGTCTTTGTCTTTGATCACAATTAGATGCTTTATGAATATGACTTATTGGGGTTTACTTTCTAGTTTCTTTTGAGGAGTGTCTACTGATTATTCTTTTAGAGGCACTTTGCCTTTACTTTTCTTAGATTTCAAATTTTCAAACTTTTATTTATACATGGCTGCGTTTGTAAAGTACACCTCCTATCCTTTGAAAGGTTGCTTGTCTACCAAGACGTGGTGTACCTTGCCGTTGTCATTAATGTCCTTGAGGCACTAATGTAGTGTGAAAGGAATGATAGTGTAATCATGTAGCCATCGTCTTCCTAATAAGATGTTGTAACATGCTCTAGTCTTGATGACATGTAGGGTGGCTTTACATTTAATGTCTCCTAATTGGAATCCAATGCATTTTTTTCCAATTGGGTTTTGTACTTTCCCATCATATCCTTGTATTGATGTATTTGTGCTAAATAGTTTGCTAGTATCGATGCCCAACTCCTGTAAAGCTGTTATGGTGACGAGGTTGAGTGTGTGACCCAGGATCACTTTGTACCATTGGCATTGGTATTTTTTTCACGTGTGCTGTGAAGTAGAGGGGCCGAGTGTAGTTAGTTTCACTCAGCAGTAAGCCTTCTTTTGGGAAAGAGATTGTTGCCTTAGCCACATTTTGAATGGAAAGGCATTCCTAACATCCTATTGGCTTCTCGATCTTTTGACTTTGATATTCTTTCTCAATTTGGCAGACTTCCTCCACATGAGCTTGGTTTTCTTGATTAAGTGCTTATAGTTCTTGTATTAGGTTATCATGGGTTTCCTTTGACATTTGTAATAAGTCAAGGATGTGCAAGCATACTGGAATGTGCTTTAAATGCTTTACCACATCATACTTGAATGTGCCTTGTGGTTTTTCATTATTGTTTTCAAGTACATTTATATTAGTGCCCTTTTGTGTGGGGGTTTACATAAGAAATAGAAGGTTGTAGCCTTGTAATTTCTTCTTAATAGTGTCCCTTTTTCAAGGACGGGTTTTTTTTTTTTTTTTTTTGTTCTTGAGGTCCTCCAGGTGGTGAAGACCTCTTCTGCTTTCTGGCAGACCTGAATTGGCCCATTTATTCCCTATATCTTTAGAGTTTGAGGTAGGAAAGGGTTAACCACCATCAAGCTTGGTGCTCCTAGCACTTCTTCCTTAGTTTCCAAGTCTTGTTGTTCACCTTTTCGAGTTTGAAGTTCGCTATTAAGGTGAACTTGGTTGAATTGCTGATTTAACCAATTGATTAGGTGGGGATCAGCATTCCTTTGTGGTGAGGCTTTTGTCCTTACTCTTTGTTTAATAGGTCAATCACTTTTTATTAATGCAACGGGGTTGTAGAAGGACATAGTTACCTCTGGCATCTTGAGGTAGAAGATATCGTCTTTATTTAAGACTTCATTGGACATGTATTCCTTATCCTCCAGGTCGTCCCATGAAGCTATATCTCTCCTGTCTTCATTTTCAGAATTTGAGGGAGTTAGCCCAAGATATTAGATTGCAACTACAAAGTTATGGGTTTTCTTCATCCCTATCATGAATTAGAATCATGAAGTTTGATAGTTTCTTGTTGCCTAGGGAAAAAACTGTTTCTTCTAGGACCTTTTAGGTTTTTTAATCACTGGAGGTGTTTAGAACCCACGGATGACCTTTCTGTTCCTTCTTTTGTCTTTCTTCTTTTCTTTTGAAGATGGCTTTTTGACTAGTTGCTAGTTTTCATAATTGACCAGATCAGGATCGACCCAAATCTCTTCTTCGAAGTTATTCTTGCCGTGTATCATACACAAGCCATTTTCGTGTTGGACCCTATTTTTGACCTGTAACTCCATTGTTTTTGTTATTGGAGGTGAAGAAACAAATATACGTTTAAATTACCCGAAGGATATCATATTGACTAGTGCCGAATCATATTTTTGATTAAAGGTAATGATACCATTTTTCCACATCTAATTGATATTTTCCTTGAGGATGAAACAGTCCTTCAAAAGATCTGAAATCAGTCTGTGATATGCACAGTAGTTAGGATTGTAGACTTTCCCTTCTCAATTTGGGGTTTTGGAGGGAGAAAGTTCAATTTTCCTATTTTTCGATCAAGGACTGAAAGATGATTTCAATATCCTTTTCAAAAGGGTATTTTGCATTCTTCCTTTTCTCATAGTCCTCTTTGTGAGCATGTTCATTTGTTGGGCTTTGAGTTTTGCATGATGCCTTGGAGGTTTTGATGTTGAACACCTCCTTTTTTTTTCTTTTCTTTTCTTGTTCCTTTGCATCTTGCTCCTTTTTCCTTCTTTCTTATCCAACTCTTTGCAAACATTTTTGGCCCTAACGGCCGCTTCCATGGGTTTGTAGAGTGATTTAGTCTTTAGGCCTACCATCATGGCACGAATCTTAGGTTTGAGGTTATCCATGCACATATCCACCATGGATTTTTGTGATGGTGGTTCCATGCATAATGCCCTCCACCTATTGATGAAGGCTTGGGCAGTTTCATCATCCTCCTGGGTGGTGTTGTTGAGGAAGCTAAGAGTTACCACTTGATCTTTCTCCTAGAAGTGTAGTAGAGATTTTTCTTCTAATATAGCCCATGAGGTGAAGGAGTAATCAGGCAGTTGTTTGCACCACTCAAAGGCAATCTCCTTGATGGTGCCGATGAATAGGCAGATCTTCAATACATTTATGTTTGGTAGACTCCCGAGTAGGGACTTAAAGTGTACAAGGTGTTGATGTGCAAATCCTTTCCTTGCATAGGCTTGGAATGTGGGTTGTTTGTAAGTTTTTGGGAATGGGACTAGGTCGAACTTAGGAGGATCTTTGGTAACATCCCCTTTTTCTTCAACCAATTTTCTCCTTTCAACTTGGTCATCATGTTCGTGACCTTTTTGTATGTGATTGGCTCGTTGGGATTTATTTTCCTATCGCCACTAGAGGAGTGATCTCCTAAAGTCCTTGTCTCCGGTGTGTTTATAACCAAGGCCTTGGTTAGGGCCATGATCTGATCTACCGGATCTATGCCTTTGTGGGCTATGTTTTTCGTTGACTAATGTTGGGGGCTAGAGTCGTCTAATGCCACCATCATTCTAATAGGACTTGTAGTTAGCAACAATCTAATCAATCCGCTCCCCTCAATATTTAACCAAGTGATTGAGGTCAACCTCTTCGTCTTCTTCATTGTTGGAGGCTTCTTTGTTTTCCTCCTCATTTTCAAGGTTTGTTCAACTTCCTTCGACCATGAAGATCGAGTATTGGTGGGCTTCAGTTGAGGAGAAGGTATGGGCAGTGATGCTTTCTCCCACGTAGTATCATCATCTGAACTATATTATGTTTGGATGTGACCTTTGTAACACTCCGACCCAACTTAATCCAGTTTGGCGACTAATTAATGATGAATTTAGTGTAAATTGTGTTTTGACTTTGTTTTAGTTTCGTTTCGAGTCATGGACAGGTAGTTGGCTTGAGTATAACCTGGATTAGGTAGACATGAGCCCTTTTTTGTAATTTTATATTTTGGAAGACGTTGTTATTCATGCATCATTTTGACGTCAACACGTGTCTTTTATTGAGCTTGTTAAGTTCCATAACTGCTTCGCATGCTAAAGACGTCATTTGTTTCCATTGGACCGTCATTTGACTTGAACTGTCATTCATGTAAACGTTTGGACTTTCTTGCAATTTTTCTTATCCTTATCCTTATATAAGGCTCCACCGACTCTCTATTTCTTTTTTACTCACGTTGGGCTTCTTCCTTCTTCTTTTCTCCGTTTCTTCTCTCAATTCTCTTCTGCTCTACGATCAAGTCTAGTAAGAGGGATTTTGTGCACCCAGTTTGTAAGCTCTTGTTTGTGTGGTTTACAGTAAGCTTGGGTTCTTGTTTTCTTCTTCTTTTCCTCCTTCTTCATGTCAGCTACTGCCATATGCACTCACGTCTCACTTTCTTTCTCCCTTTTTTTTGCATGCATGGGTGTTAGATCAGTGTTTAGACATCGGATTTGAGCCCAAGGACAACCGTTTGCGTGTTTGAATTCATTTGGGCAAGTATAATCAAGATGTGGAGAAACACACGTTGGTATATGATTGATTGTGAATAATTCATTGATCTTGTATGTAAATGATGTTTTACAGCCCAATTGTGTTGAATTCCATCTTTTAGATGTTGTTGTTACGATTCTGTGCACATTCAGTTGGTTCTGTAACAGATTCAGAAAAACAACCCTATGCAGTTTATAGCTAAGCTGTAACTGCCTATGGCTCACTTTCCAAAGAGCTACAAAAATAACCTTTACTCTACGGCTAGGCTATGGCGAAGCCGTATCCTACATTACGGTTAAGCCGTAGGTCAGCCATAACCCCACCGTAAGTCAAGTTACGGCTTGACTTCCAAAGAGCATAAAATGAAGAAAACGTTCTACAGTCTAGCCACGACTAAGCCGTGTGGTGTGTTACGGCTAAGCCGTGACCAGCCGAGGCTGAGCCGTAGAACAAATACGGTGGCACCGTAGGAGAATATATGGTTTAACCGTGGTTTACCATAAATGCGGAGGAATAGTCTGGGGAGCCACAGCTGAGCCGTAGTACATAATATGGCTAAGCCATAAGATGTCTACGGCTAAGCCGTAGGTCACCCACAGCTAAGCTGTAAGGCCTTTGAAAACTAAGGAAGTTAGGACTTAATGAGACTTTGTAGGGCCTTCAAATTAGAATGTAGGTGACCTTCACTTGCCTAATGGAATATGACAATATCACATGAATGATCTCGAGGGCTGCTCTTCATTCAAGTACGTTATCCTGTCGTTAAGCACCTCCCCATGGGTGTTAGTTTAAAGGACCCCGATACACTCTCATGATACACTGCAACACGAAATGAAAAACAACTGTGTATCGGATAACTTAAAACTACATCATCATGCACAGTTAGAAACACTGGATAACTAGACTTGGGTTGGCTAATAAATGATCTTGATTCGAGTAAATTGAGTTGCACATCATTTTGTATGATGAGCACTGATCTCCACTCTTCTGCCTAATTTATCTAGTTTGCATAGTCTTCGTTATGCTCCTTTCGATCTGAAAGTTGATTCGTTTGCTTGATATGTTCTATATATTCGCTATGTTTCCGTTAACTTGAGGTATGTATGTATGAATGGACTGTATGCATGTTTGCACGTGTGACATATGATCGATATGATATGTATGATCTACTCAAGTTCTAATATATGATTGACTCCACATGGTCAGGCACTACTCAGCCTTAGCCTTAGGATACCTGGCGGGGTTGAATTTGGCGTAGTTTATATTGCACCGCTGCAATGAGTTTATGTCTTGGGGCTTCCGGACCCCAAGAACCCGAGATCCATTCGTACCCTAGCCCGGTCGATGGTGTTCTCAGTATACATGTAAGATCCCTTTTTGGGAGCATATGGCAAATGTAGTAGCCATCTAGTTATGTTCATCTTATGTAAGCCTTGATTCTGACAGCATGTTTCATTTATTGCACAACTGCCTAGTATATGAATTTGAAACTCTATGATTTATCTGTTGGTACTTATTTAGTTAGATACAACATGCATTAACTTGTCATTGCTTATATTTTACTGAACGTTATATTCACATGTTGTCTTTAGTGTTGCAGGCTCAGATCCCTCGACCGACCCTTCGTCAATTGACCAGACTCTAAGGGAGACCCTAGGTGCCCCATCAAGGTTAGAGGAGTGGATGTGATCACTCCATCGAAGTGCGACAGTTGCATACATGCATAGAGGTCTTCATCATTTTGGGATCTCAGTGGATTTCGGGTTTATTTAAGCTCTTTATATGTTGTATTTGACACATTGTACGACTCTAAACTCATGTAAACTTTGTATATATATTATTTTGTTTTTGGTATGTCTCATTTTGTTATGCAATGATACCTACAGCTTCCACGTACATGTATTGGCATGTGTGAAATTCCCTTGTGCGTGTGCATTTAGACCAGATCTGAGTGTATATGCACAGGAGTACGTGTGTGGCCGGTTAGACTTAGACCAACCCCCGATTTCCTGTGCTCGGGTTGTGACATTCGGATTGTATGGTATCAGAGCATTGTTGCTCTAGTTGATAAGCATGTATGCATGTAGGAACGTGGTGAGGATACTATTGTAAATATTTGATTTTATAGGCTTATCGCTGAGTCGTTTGGGAATAGTGCAGTGGGGACGCTTCATCTTTGTATATTGACCTTTTGTATTTTGCAGGCCATGGCTTCTGGCTCAGGTACCCATAACAATCATAGAGACAATGAGAGTGGATTAGCTCCTCCACAACAGCCACAGAACCAAGACGATCGCTTTCTCGCAATGCTATAAATGATCATTCCTTGCAAGCGCAAGTTGTCTCTCTCGTCGACAAGCAGAGTCAGGCATCTGCTCCATCCCATGTGGAGGAACAGGTGGTCTTCCAACTGAAGGAGAACAATCCCAATGCGCTCTACGACAAGTTTCGAAAAAGAGGAGCCACCGAATTTTATGGGAGTGAAGACGCACTGAAGGCGGAGCAATGGCTAGAGCATACAGAGGATCTCTTTGAAATGGTGGTGTGCACTAGCAAACAGAAAGTGGGACTGACAGCTTTAATGTTCCGTGATGTTGTGAAAACCTAGTGAAAAAGTGTGAAGGAATCGTATAAGGATCTACCAAATGCGATTATCTGGAAGACATTCAAGAAATAATTCAGGATAAAGTTTATTCCGGCCCATGTCCAACGTGCGAAGGAAGTAGAGTTTTTGGCATTGCAGCAGCAGCAAATGACCGTGGCCGAATATGTACACAAGTTCACGCAGTTATTCCATTTCACGGAGGACATGATTAGTACGGAAGAAAAAAAAAGTGAACCGCTTCATCAATGGCCTAAACCCTAGATACACGAACTACGTGCCAGCTTTTCAGCGACCAGCTACTTTTGACAATGCGGTAGATAGAGGTCATGTTGCCAAGGCAATTTCCAAGTGGAAAGAGCCGCTGATTTTAAGAGGCATGCGCCATTTGGTGCACGAGGATAGGCACAGAAAAAGATAAAAGGCAAGTAAGGCACCTTTAGTTCGGCTGGGGTGACGTGTAAGCACTGCGGCAAGGGCCACGAGTCAGAGCAATGTTAAAGGAAGATAGGAGCTTGTTTCATTTGTGGCTCCATGGATCACTTGATAGCTAGTTGTTCGAAATACAAGTCTTCCCAATCCCAGCAGACTAAACCAACAGCTTCCACAGCTTCAGGCAAGTCCAATGTGTCAAAAGCCCGAAGCAAACCTCAGCAACCCCGTCAAAGCCAGAAACTGCAACACTAGACAGCTTGTGTATATGCAGCGACTCATGAGAGTGCCGAATAGGCGAACGTGGTGGAAGGTACGATTTTGATTTCACAAGTTGAAACATCGCACTGTTTGATTCGGGGTCTACACATTTGTACGTAGCACCTCATTTGGCTGAGCAGTTACGGCAGCCGCCTAAGCCGCTATTGTATGTGTTGGTAGTGTCCACTCCTATTGGCAAGAGGGTGGAGTGTAGTGTATACTACCCCCAATGCGATGTGCGAATTGTAGGGCGTCAACTTCCAGTTGACCTAATTTTGCTGTTGATGCTGGACTTCGATGTGATCCTTGGAATGGATTGGCTCGCAGGAGATCATGCCTGTGTCAATTGTTACAACAAGACGATTTTCTTCGATTTAGGCAATGGGTTCCATTTTGAGGGCAATCAAAAGAAATGCCCAAGGCATGTTATTTTCGCATGCAAGGCAGATCACATGATACTCAAGGGGTATGAAGGTTTCATTGCCTTTATTTCAGAGAAGAAAAATTCGAAGCAGCTGGGAGAGATTTCGGTGGTGTGTGATTTTCCGGATGTCTTTTCTGATGATATGCTCGAGCTACCTTCCGTGCGAGAAGTAAAATTTACTATTGACCTTGTACTAGGCACAGCACTGATAAGCAAGACTCCATACCAATGGCCCCAGCAGAATTGTTAGAATTGAAGAAGCAACTGCAAGAGCTTTTGGATAAAGGTTTCATACGCTCGAGTGTCTCTCCTTAGAGAGCCCCAGTGTTGTTCGTTAAGAAGAAAGATGGCACTTTTCGGATGTGTATTGATTAACTGCAGTTGAATAAGGTGATAATGAAGAACAAGTATCCCCTACTAAGGATTGATAGTTGTTTGATCAACTTCAGGGTGCAGCATATTTTTCTAAGATTGATTTAAGGTCAGGGTATCACCAGTTAAGGGTAAAAGAAGAGCACATCCCAAAAACTACCTTTAGGACATGGTATGGACATTATGAATTCCTCGTGATACCTTTTGGACTAACGAATGCACCTGCAGCTTTTATGGCTTTGATGAATCAGATTTTTACTCTTTTCTTAGATCAGTTTGTGGTTGTGTTTATTGATGATATTTTGGTTTACTCAAAGACAATAGAGGGCCATAAGGAACATTTGAGGAAAGCCTTAACCTTGTTGAGAGAACACCGACTAGAAATGTGATTTTTGGCTTGAGCAGGTCACATTTCTTGGACATATCATATCACGAGAGGGATTAGCGGTTGATCTAGCAAAAGTCGAGGTAGTTGTGAATTGGCCCAGTCCAAAATCTGTGACAGAAATTCGAAGTTTTCTTGGACTGGTAGGTTACTATCGTAGATTTGTTCAAGACTTTGCTAAGATATCAGCTCCTTTGACTAAGTTGACTCGGAAAAATGTATCTTTTGACTGGTCTAAAGAGTGTGAAATGAGTTTCCGGATTTTGAAGGAAAAGTTGACTACTGCTCCGGTCTTGGCCTTACCGGAGGGTGATGAAGGATTTGTCATCTACTTAGATGCTTCACGAATTGGATTGGGATGTATTTTGATGCAGCATGGTAGGGTGATTGCGTATGGGTCGAGGCAACTCTGAGAGCATAAGAAGAACTATGCCACACATGATTTAGAGCTGGCAGCCATCGTGTTTGCTTTGAAGCTTTTGAGACATTATCTGTATGGTGTGAAATTTGAAGTTCATTCAGATCATCATAGTTTGCAATACTTGTTATTGCAGCAAGAATTGAACATGAGGCAACACAAATGGCTTGAATTTATTAAGGATTATGATTTTCCGATCAAGTATCAGCCGGGGAAAGGTAACGTGGTAGCAGACGCACTTAGTCGAAAATCAGAGATTATAAATGTGTTAGACGGTTTCCTTTTGATGATACATGGCAAACCGATTGAAGTGAGACTGGCAGACAACTATGTGATGCTGGCAAGTACTGTAGTTTTCCAACATGAAGTGATTCAGCAAATTAAGGACAGGCAATTCGAAGATTTAACTTTGAAGCACATTCATGATCAGATCGGAGATCGACCCAACTTCTGACTGGAGGATGGTGTATTGTACTTTCGGAATCGATTGTGTGTCCCAGCAATCGATGATTTAAAGGAAAAGTTGATGATAGAGGCACACTATGCTCAATATGCGATGCACCCGGGAAGTATGAAAATGTACTGGAACATTAAAGATCAATTTTGGTGGAATAATATGAAAAGAGAAATTGCTGGGTTCGTCGCTAAATGCTTAATTTGTCAGAAGGTGAAAGTAGATCATCAGAGGCCTCCAGGTTCTTTGCACTCTTTGCATATACCGCAGTGGAAGTGGGAACATATTATCATGGACTTTGTTTCCGAATTACCTCCAACAAGTAAGAAGAACAATGCCATTTGGGTAATAATTGTTCGATTAACGAAGTCAGCACATTTCATTCCTTTCAGGAAGGGCATGACATTCTTGAAAATGGCTAAGAAATTCGTGGATGAGGTTGTGAGACTTCATGGTACGCCTGTGTCGATCGTGTCTGATCATGACAGTTGTTTTGTTTTATCTTTCTGGAAAGCATTTCAAGAAGTTATGGGTACGAAGTTAAGTTTTAGCATAGCGTGTCACCCGTAGACAAATGGACAATTGGAATGGACGATTCAGACTTTGGAGGACATGTTACAGGCTAGTGTGTTAAGTTTTGAAAAGGAATGGGATGTACATATCTCGTTATGCGAATTTGCTTATAACAACAGTTTTCATAAAAGTATTGGAATGGCTCCATATGAAGCCTTGTATGGGCGCAAATGCCGAAGTCCTGTATGTTGGGAAGAAGGTGGAACTCGAAGTTTTCGCGGGCCGATGATCATCTCCGAAACTACGGAAAGGGTACAAAAGGCAATAGAGAACTTAAAGGTTGCTCAGTCGAGACAGAAAAGCTATACAGACACTCACAAAAGACCCTTGGAATTTCACGTTGGAGACTGAGTTTTTCTGAAGGTCTCACCGATGAAGGGTACTATCCGTTTCGGCCAGAAAAGTAAGTTAGCGCCAAGATACGTGGGTCCGTTCGAGATCAAAAGTAGGATTGGTGATTTGGCATATAGATTGGCTCTTCTAGTGGAGTTTTCTGAAGTGCATAATGTATTCCATGGATCGATGCTTCGCAAGTATATTCATGACCCTACCCACGTCATTCGCTACGACGATGGGTTGATCCAGCCCAATGCGACATACGTTGAGCGACCGCTCCGTATCGTGGGAACTAGAGAGTAGATTTTGCATACCAGAACAATGCGATGGGTCAAAGTGCTATGGGAACATCACAATCCGAACGAAGCCACTTGGGAATTAGAATAGCAGATGGCGCGGCAATATCTCCATCTTTTCACACAGGTAAGTGTTCATTCCAAGGACGAAATGATTCTTAAGCAGGGGAGGATGTAACACTCTGACCCAACTTAATCTGGTTTAGCGACTAATTAATGACGAATTTAGTGGTAAATCGTGTTTTAACTTTGTTTTAGTTTCGTTCCGGGTCATGGATAGGTAGTTGGGTTGAGTTTAACCTAGATTAGGTAGACATGAGCCCTTTTTTGTAATTTTATATTTTGGAAGACGTTGTTATTCATGCATCATTTTGACGTCAACACGTGTCTTTTATTGAGCTTGTTAAGTTCCATAACTGCTTCGCATGCTAAAGACGTCATTTGTTTCCATTGGACCGTCATTTGACTTGAACTGTCATTCATGTAAACGTTTGGACTTTCTTGCAATTTTTCTTATCCTTATCCTTATATAAGGCTCCACCGACTCTCTATTTCTTTTTTACTCACGTTGGGCTTCTTCCTTCTTCTTTTCTCCGTTTCTTCTCTCAATTCTCTTCTGCTCTACGATCAAGTCTAGTAAGAGGGATTTTGTGCACCCAGTTTGTAAGCTCTTGTTTGTGTGGTTTACAGTAAGCTTGGGTTCTTGTTTTCTTCTTCTTTTCCTCCTTCTTCATGTCAGCTACTGCCATATGCACTCACGTCTCACTTTCTTTCTCCCTTTTTTTTGCATGCATGGGTGTTAGATCAGTGTTTAGACATCGGATTTGAGCCCAAGGACAACCGTTTGCGTGTTTGAATTCATTTGAGGCAAGTATAAGCAAGATGTGGAGAAACACACGTTGGTATATGATTGATTGTGAAAAATTCATTGATCTTGTATGTAAATGATGTTTTACAGCCCAATTGTGTTGAATTCCATCTTTTAGATGTTGTTGTTACGATTCTGTGCACATTTAGTTGGTTCTGTAACAGATTCAGAAAAACAACCCTATGCAGTTTACAGCTAAACTGTAACTGCCTATGGCTCACTTTCCAAAGAGCTACAAAATTAACCTTTACTCTACGACTAGGCTACGGCGAAGCCGTATCCTGCATTACAGCTAAGCCGTAGGTCAACCATAACCCCACCGTAAGTCAAGTTACGGCTTGACTTCCAAAGAACAGAAAATGAAGAAAACCTTCTATGGTCCAGCCACGGCTAAGCCGTGTGGTGTGTTACGGCTAAGCTGTGGCCAGCCGAGGCTGAGCCGTAGAACAAATATGGTGACGTCGTAGGAGAATATACGGTTAAACCGTGGTTTATCATAAATGCGAAGGAATAGTCTGGGGAGCCACGGCTGAGCCGTAGTACATAATACGGCTAAGCCATAAGATATCTACGGCTAAGCCGTAGGTCACGCACGGCTAAGCCCTAAGGCCTTTGAAAATTAAGGAAGTTAGGACTTAATGAGACTTTATAGGGCTTTCAAGTTAGAATGTAGGTGACCTTGACTTGCCCAATGGAATATGACAAAATTGCATGAATGATCTCGAGGGCTGCGACTCATTCAAGTATATCCAGTCGTTAAGCACCTCCCCATGAGTGTTGGTTTAAAGGACCCAGATACACTCTCACGATACACTACAACATGAAATGAAAGACAACTGTGTATCGGATAACTTAAAACTACATCATCATACACGGTTAGAAACACTGGATAACTAGACTAAGGTTGGCTAGTAAATGATCTTGATTCGAGTAAATTGAGTTGCACATCATTTTGTATGATGAGCATTGATCTCCACTCTTCTGTCAGATTTGTCTGGTTTGCATAGTCTTCATTATGCTCCTTTCGATCTGAAAGTTGATTCATTTGCTTGATATGTTCTATATATTTGCTATGTTTCCGTTAAATTGAGGTATGTATGTATGAATGGACTGTATGCATGTATGCACGTATGACATATGCTCGATATGATATGTATGATCTACTCAAGTTCTAATATGTGATTGACTCCACATGGTCAGGCACTACTCAGCCTCAGCCTTAGGATACCTGACGGGGTTGAATTTGGCGTAGTTTATATGGCACCGCTGTAGTGAGTTTATGTCCTGGGGCTTCCGGACCCTGAGAACTCGAAACCCATTCGTACCCTGGCCCAGTCAATGGTGTTCTCAGTATGTATGTAAGATCCCTTTTTGGGAGCATATGGCAAATGTAGTAGCCATCTAGTTATGTTCATCTTATGTAAGCCTTGATTCTGACAGCATGTTTCATTTATTGCACAACTGCCTAGTATATGAATTTGAAACTCTATGATTTATCTGTTGGTACTTATTCAGTTAGATACAACATGCGTTAACTTGTCATTGCTTATATTTTACTAAATCGTTGTATTCACATGTTGTCTTTGGTGTTGCAGGCTCAGATCCCTCGACCGACCCTTCGTCGGTTAACCAGACTCCAAGGGAGACCCTAGGTGCCCCATCAAGGTTAGAGGAGTGGATGTGATCACTCCATCGGAGCGCGACAGTGTCATACATGCATTGAGGTCTTCCTCATTTTAGGATCTTAGTGGATTTTGGGTTTATTCATGCTCTTTATATGTTGTATTTGACACATTGTACGACTCTGAACTCATATAATCTTTGTATATATATTATTTTTTTTCTGGTATGTCTCCTTTTGTTATGCAATGATACCTACAGCTTTCGCATACATATATTGGCACGTGTGAAATTCCCTTGTGTGTGTGCATTTAGACCGGGTCTGAGTGTATATGCACGGGAGTACGTGTGCCGCCGATTAGGCTTAGACCAACCCCCGATCTCCTGGGCTCGAGTTGTAACCTTTTGCAATCTCATCTGAGCTAAAAGGTGACTGGGAGGTCCACCTTCGGGCCATGCTTCTAGTGACTCGTTGTACTGACCTGAGTCAGGCCAGATTGACTATCATAACATTTGAGTCGGTTTCTTTCACGATCCATGTTTGGACCACCTTGAGAGGCAAATAAAGTGTTGCTGATTCTGCACCTATGTCGTTTGACTTGAATTTAGTCAACATGGATCTTTTCCAATATGGCAGTGATAGAATCTCATTGGTTGTTGCTTTGTTCCGCTGATTCCTTTTGCATTACGCTTGGTTTTTGTGCTGAGCAGTTAAATTAGTCCTTTGGGACTTAGGGAGTGTCTAGAAGGAATTGCCCTCAAGTCTTCCCAAGGGTTTTTTAGTCTGCGGAGTGCTCTTGGTTTTTGGGGTTCAGGATACCCAGTGTTTCATCTAGGTACTGTGGATTCTTATCGAACCATCTTATGTCTCCATATCTTCTTAAGGGTGAATTAGGTTGTTATGGCCCCACTTGCCTCCTCAAAGATGTGGAGACTAGGAGAGTGGCTGTCTTGTGATACAGGTACCCTTCTTTTGGCAAGCTGCTTTTTGGACCAAAGGTGGATTCCGAAAGAATTCTAGGCATATTCGGAAACCCAAGGTGTCGTTCTTAGGCCCGCGTTCTTTGGAGCATGGGGTCTTGGAGGTGGTACTGACCGCGCTCGAAACGTGATGTGAAATGCAACGGATTCGAGTCTTATATTCACACACTTCAAGTGATAAGAAGAATAAGAAATAACTATAAGTCATCATTATCTTCCCTTCTGTTTACATGGGTTCAAATGCTCTAACCGAGGGGATGCAGTTTATTTACATGTTTTGAAAAGTTTACAACCCATCCCTCATGTCTCAGATGTGATCCAAATTTGAGAAATACAAGAAAATACATAAAAATTGGGAAAAGATGTAAGAAATAAGGAAACAGGGAGGAGTGATCATAGGTCACGGTCTCTGGCAAATAATGGCTGAAAGGCCATTGTTTGCTCTTTATGCAATTTTGTTTCACTTCTGTGACTTCTTCAAAGTGCTAAAACTTGCTTTTTCTGATCTTTGGAGCATTGAATGACCATCGAGAAGGTTGAATTTAGTCGTAGAATGGACTTAAACCTTTTATAATTATCACTTTTTGGTTACGGACTATTTTTTGTACAAATTCGAAGAGGGCACTACACGAAGCTAAAGTTATGTCATTCTAACCCTATGATTTTCAAGGGTCAGAATGAAGTCTAAAGAGGCTTGTTCATAACTTCCGGTGTGGCCCAATGTTGACCTATAAAAAATTAAAAATATTGCAATGAAGACATTACAAGCAAATTCCAAACTAAAGATACATAAACCTTAGGATTGTGGAATGGCAAGTCAAGTACTGCATCCAATTGTTTAGAACTGGTGCAATCCAATCAGAAGACTTCAGATAAGCTCAGAATGTAGTATTTTAGAGTTACTAGACTTTATTTCGTCACTTAACTCACCAAATACCAAATCCAGGGTTCGTTGGCTCAAAAATTAGGGGTCATTGAACACACTTAAAGTTTTGGATTACCAAAGTAGATGAAAATCACATGGCAACTCCAAAGCATGCTTGGGAATGATGTTTTAAAGTTGCAAAGCATTTGGACTTCATCTAAGCTCAAAATCAAACTTCATTGACTATTTGCCAGCTCCTTGGGGGACACTATGGAAATTGACACTTCTACATGTCAAAGCAAACTCAAGCTCGGGGGAATGCCTTCAAATATATTCAAAGACTATCTTTCAAAGTTTTAGAGCATCTAACATCATTTGGACCCAAAATCAGTTCGGATGGTCGCCTACCAAGCTTTGTAAGGTCACTGCTCCTATAGGAACTCAAATTATGCTCAAGGGAAGCTCTGCAAAATTTTAGGTCAAACGGACTTCATTTGACCCAAAGTTTACAAACATGTCAACTTTGAGTCAGTGACCCTTAAGTCATGGGGTCACTAACCAAAGTCCTGCTTCCTGACGTCCAAAATAAATGAAATTTGGGCACAAAGCCTCAGTCATGCTCAAAGGAGATCCTACAAATTTTCAAGTCAAGAGGACTTCGTTTGGTCCTACTTCCACTACTTGTTAGGTTAGAAGTTAGTGACCCCCGAGCTATAGAGGTCACTAGCCAAAATCCTACTTCTAGGGAGCCAAAGCTGACAAATTTTGCACAAGTATTCAAAATATGTTCAAAATAAATTTCTCAAAATTTCAAGTCAATTGAATGACGTTCGGGTAGAAAACATGCTAACTACCTACAATGTGAGGTGAATAGTGACTTAAAACATGCAACAAGTGGGTCATTGTTCAAATCCTACTTCTACAAATTCAAACTACATGAAATTTGGATGGACACTCCAAGACACCCCTGACATCAGTCTCTGCAAGTTTCAAACCAAACCGAGATCATCTGGGCCTCAAATAGCTAAAACAAGGGCCCATTTTCATGAAAAGTCAATGGGGGAGTTGACCAAATTTAGAAGGTCAAAATGGGCTGAAATTTCTATGACGCACTTGAAATAGTGTCAAAAAGTATCCTTCCAAGTTTCGTAAAGATTGGACATTGTTCGGGCCCCAAACAGGCAAAAAGAAGTCACAAATGCAAAAGTCCAAAAATGGGCCCTTGGAGTGACCTCAACCCGCGATCAATGGGGGAGTTGACCAACTTACAAAGGCTAAAACGGGCTGAAATTTCTATGATACATTCAAAATAGTGTCAAAAAGTATCCTTCTAAGTTTCATGATGATTGGACATCGTTCGGGCTCCAAACAGGCGAAAACGTGTCACATATGCAAAAGTCTAAAAATGGGCGTTGGGGGTGAGCACGGCCCATTGTCACTCCCACCTATGACTTAGTCCCGGATGGTTTCTAGGAGTTGTTTCACTTTATTTCAAAGCGTAACTCCCTTACAACTGTTGGGAACTATCCCAACTTCCTCTAAAGCCTATAAAAAGCACATTTAGACTCTAAAGAAAAGGAGAAGCATACAAAGAACAGAGATAGAAACATACAGTGCAAGTTCCTACTAAATTCCAAACAAGTCACAAGGCATTCTCCAGCACTCCAGCCCACTTTTTCTTTTTCTTCTCATTCTCTCAAGGTGAGAGATGGTTCAGAGAAGGAAGGGCAATATGGTTATCATTTAAAAGAAGACTATGTTCATGCACTGTCGAGCCTTCAAAGGATGAAATCAATTCCTTTATTTTTCTCACTTGGTGTGGAGGGGGGTTGGGTTTCTAGTCATCATGGAAGTTGTGAACAAGCTTTTTTAGGATTCATTCTGATCTTTGAGAATCATAGGGTCAGAATGACACAACTTTGGCTTTATACAGCACCCTCTTCGGATTTGTACAAAAAATGGTCCGTAAACAAAAGTGATGATCAACAAAAGTTTTAATCAATTCCGCGGCCAAATTCAACCCACCCACGGTCACTCTCCCTGTTTTCTTCTTTTTTGCACATTTTCCTAATTTTTCTGTATTTTCTTATATTTTCCGAATTTGGATCACATTTGAGACTTGAGGGAGTGGTTGTAAACTTTTCAAAACATAAGGAAAATTAATGATGAACTGTAGTTAATTCTCATTCTTCTTAAATGCTTGAAGTGCATGAATGTTGGACTCAAACCATTACACATTTCACCATATTTGAGCGCGATCAGAAGATTGGCACCGTCTGTGAGAATTACATTACCCTAATTTGTAATCAAATTTGGCCAAAAGACATGAAAATTGGATAAAAATGCATGAAAAGTGCTAAAAAGTGCTGTAAAGTGCTGCTGTTAAGCTGAAAAATGCTATTGTTAAGCTGAAAAGTGTGCTATTGCCTAGTGACCATGAAATGCTATACAAAAAGTGCTATGACTGCAGGAATTGATGAGAAATGGGTAGTGACCGCGGGTCACAGTCACTGACCTGTTTTGCTGCTGAAAATGACTTGTTTGACGTTTGAAGACACCCCATGTAAGACCTTGATGTCTACATGGGTTTGGGAACATTAATGAAGGAATTTTGCAGCTTGAAGTGCATCTTATAATCATTCAAATGAATGCATTAAGCACCTCAAAGTGCATACTTTTGCCATTTAATTGAAGGTACTTTGCACCTCAATGTACACGGACCAAATCAACACCCTTTTTTACAGTAGAAGGGTAGTGATTTAATCCAATTAGTCCAAAAAAACTGTTTATCTCAAATCAGTGATAAGACCAATGACATTGCAGTCATGCACTGTTCGGCGTCATGCACTGATCAATCCTGTATGATCATTGTGGTAGTGGTGCAGGCTCGATCCTGTGAGCCCTATGCTTTTGATTAGATCCAACCCTCTCATGCTTGTAAGTTTGACATAGATAGTCCTAAAATGCTACCGAAATTTTGGTAGCTAGGTCTAGTCAGCTTAGCATGCTTTTAAGTCTAACTATATGGTCCTGAAATGCTACATAAATTCTAACAACTAGAATAGTCAGCATAGCATAATGAGATGGGGTTTATGCCTATGTCTGACCATTCCAGTTTAAAACCATGTTGCTTTAAATGGCATTCATAAACCATTCTGGCTAGCCCAAGAGGTAGCCAAGTTAATTATATACTAATGTAGTCCATTGGGCTTACTCTTTTTGCAGAGATATTGTGGGTTCTTTGATCATTACTTTCGACGAGGCTAAGGAGAGGCTCTTTAAAATCTTCATGACCTAAAACGAATCATTTGCAAGAGCACCAAAGAAGGCTCGAACTGACTCTGTGGCCCCTATATTAAGAGTCTCAGTCTTTAAAAGGTTCTCTACTCCCATGGGTCCAATGGCTTTAACTGATCTGAATGGGTCATCAATGACCCCAAAATCCATCAAGAAAACTGAGACTCCTAAACCCTAGATTTCCAAATATGCCTAGAATCTATTTGAAGTTTTCAATAAGGTTCAAAAGGAACCAAAATACAAACTGAAGTCAGGAGGCAGCAGCTTTCATATCATCAAGCCTCGACTAGGGGTAAGGCAGGTCCGGTTCATGGATCACAAGTCAATGACACTCGGCAAGTCAGACCCAGCGGCTGCTCAAGGTTCAAGATCATCTTCTACTCGGCCTAAACAACGGGTTGTTAACAAGCAAGCATTAGAGGACCTTCTGCAGTTCATAACTCGCAAAAAGGCCTAAAAACATACATCTATCCCCGGGGCTGCAACACGTAGTCACCACAACCTCGTACTGCCAAATCCAACAAGGCTGAGAATAAACTCTTGGCCTCACTTAAAAATAACACTTTTTACCCTCTAATTCAAAAAGAGGGATGGAGGTTTGGTAGGAGACGTCTACCCTCCGTCATTGTGGCACCATCCTCGCCATCTTCACCCTAGTATTTATCACACAGCGCTAAAGATCAAACGAAAACTGAGCAGTTGGTTTTCAATGATTCAACCGATCTCGCTCATTTAAAAGATTTGCTCCAACGAAAGGAGGAGCAACAAAAAAAGAATAAGAGAGGTGCTGTTGACATTATTTCATTTTCCACTTCTGATCCCATGGATTGGGAATAAGTTACCAGTACTTTCAAGCCATTGGTTGCTAAGTTCAAAGATCAAACCATGGTAGCCAGATTGACTAGTCAGATAAAAAAAAGGCTTTGGCTCACTATAGGGGTCAAACCCAGAAGCTGGCACGGCGCACAATCACTCAAAAATGAATGATTAAAGAAGATGAGCTAGACTTGACCTCATCATGCATGGTTGAACCAGGCTCAACCCAGAGAGTCACCCGGAGTATGGCTTAGACTCAGTCACAAGAGTTTGATTCCAACTCCCATTTGGGAAGGACTTCTGAAGGGCATATTGAAACAGACTCCAATGAGGATGTTATCACTATCCTCGACATAGAAAATAGTCAATCCACTCTTCCTACATTAACATCCTCTTATCTCCGTCAGTATACTGTACTTATAACTGAGGGGAGTGGAACTAGAAAGGATGGAAATGACGATGCTATTGGAAGTAAAGATGCTGACGAAGAAAATACTGGAAAAATGAAGATGACAATGTCAGTGATGTTGTCAAACAACAAGGAGTTATGATCGACCACTTGACTGCCCAATTGAAAATCGTAACAGATAAGTTAGGTGGTCCAGTTGAAGCTTAAATAAATCCTCTGTTTGCTCATAGAAGAGAACAAGCAGATCAGGAAAAATGCCACTAAAATAGATTTACTCACTGCTCAATTTAAGTCCCTGACAGACATAGTAATAGCTACAGGTTCTTTTGCTGGTGATCATTCATCAATCCTTGGTCTTTATGCAGGTCCTAAAAAACATGCAACCTTCAAAGAAGTTGAAGAGATACTAATAAAATCAAAAGTAGAGACCAAAATGAAAAAAAAGGGTGTTACACCTAAGTATCCTCTTGAATTTGATCTGGTTCCATTTCCACCAGATTATAAACTTTCAACTTTCTAACCATACCTTGGGAAGGGGTCAGCATATTAGCATATTGTGCATTTCAAGTCACTCCTTGGAAACCTACTAGAGTTAGATGCACTAAAAATGGGGCTATTCGTTGGCACATTGAAAGGAGTTACCTTCGATTGGTATAAGTAGTTACCAAAACTTTCCTTCATGACATGGCCAGTCATAGAAGAGAAGTTCTTACTGCATTTCTAAGAGGAGGATCAAATAATCACCGTTGTTATGCTCAACAGTTGAAGGCAGGGAGACAATAAAACTGCACAGGCCTTTATCAATAAATGGAGAGCATTATCCTATAAATTCTTGGAACAACCATCTCAGAGGGCAATGATCGAAACGTGCAAAACAATTTGCAACTAAAAATCAAGGCTATCATACTTAGTCATAAAACTAAGTTTCTAGCCCGGTTGGTTGAAGTTGCCACTGATGCAGAACAAACCCCCAAAGAGTCAGTCAAAGTCAAAGCTATATTGGAGATGCCTTCCCCGAGGACTCTTAAACAACTCAAGGGATTGCAAGGCAGGCTTGCCTACATTTCCTGGTTCATCTGAAACTTATTTGAGAAGTACAGAGCATTATCCAGACTCATGAAACAAGGAATTGAATTTGTGTGGGATAAAGCTTGTAAAGATGCCTTTCAAGATATCAAATGGTGTCTCACAAACTCACTAGTCCTTTCGGCTCCAACTCCAGGCAAACCTTTCATCCTCTACATTCGAGCTCTTGATCACTCTCTAGGGCCATTGCCAACTTAAAAGAACAACGAGGAAACTACGCACTATATTCTTTCCAATGTATTGTACTTGGTTTCTAACACTAACCTACTGAAGGCATTTGTGACAAAGGGTGGTGCACTAAGTGATCATCTAGCCAAATAGTCTATTATTCTCTCTCAATATGACATTAGATATACTCCTACAAAGGCAGTGAAAGGACAAGCTCTTGCTGAATTCCAAACAGAACATCACTTTTGGAGAATTCTGAATTCAAAGATAATCTCCCTGATGAAGCAATCTTTTTCAATTGAACAAATACAGAAAGCCACTATTGATCCAAATTTACATTGGATCACTCACTTTGATGAGCTTCTAGGATAAATGAATTTGGAGATCTAGTTTCTAGTGTTAGGATCATTTTCTGTAGCCCAAAAAGATTCCACGTTCCTCACTCCTTCTCATTAATAAAGTCATGTTTAAATATAGTGGCGGAATGTACAGCATTGATTATGGGTCTCGAGCTAGCTTTGGAATCTGGTATCAATATGCTTGGAGTATATCGAGATTCGTAACCTTTGATCAAACAAATGAATCTCTAATATGAAGTGAAGAAACCAGATATGCTTCCTTTCTTCAACAAAGCTTGTAAAGTTAAGGAGAGATTCGTGCTGATTGAATTTCGTCACATTACAAAACTTCAAAATGTCAAAGCAGATGCACTAGCAGGATTGGTAGCATCAATGTCAGTTCTTAAAAATGACAAACAGGTGTCGGAAGTAGTTGAAAGAAGGCTTTTACCTCCACTTGACACCCACAAAACAGTAACAGATTGCTTTGATGTGATCGAAAATCAGATTTCATCTTTCCGAAACTCATTCAGAGATTAGAGAGATCCTTTCATTGATTACATTCTCATTCTTCATGGGGTCTTGCCAGAAAATGCTAAAGACAAAACTACTATTGAGTTCTCAAATATCACTTTGATTTGCCTTCGAAGACTCTTTACCTCAAGTCATATGATGGGGTTTTTTTTCCGTTGCTTGTCACCAAAAGAAACAAATCAAGCACTCAAAGAAATTCATTTTGGCCTATGCGATGCTCAGTAAGTTGGACCAAAGCTTCATGATCAGATTCAAAGGTTAAGTTATTAGAGGCTTACCATGGTATCTGATGCCATCAACTTTGCCAAAAGATACAATGAATGCTAAATCCATGGCAATTACATTCATCAACCGCCTGAATATCTACATCTTATACCTACCTCTTGGCTGTTTGAATCCTGGGGAATAAATATAGTTGACAAAATCAATCTACCATCAGAACATGGTCATCAATTCATTTTGATTGCAACAGATTACTTTGCCAAATGGGCAGAAGTAGTGCCTCTTGCAGAAGTCTAAACAGATACAGTCTTCAGCATCTAGAAGACTCATGTCATTTGTCGGTCTGGGGTGCCAAACATCTACATCATGAAAATGATCCTCAGTTCAATAATGACAAATTCTACAAATTCTATGACAAGTACAGATCCAATGTTGTCTTTCTACGGCATATAACCCTGCAGCTAACGGACTTGCTAAAGCTTTCAACAAGACCATTTGCAAAATTTTGAAGAAAATGGTCTTTAACAATAAAAAAAAGTTGGGGTACTAAACTTCCTAAAGCAATTTTAAGCATACAGAACTACTGTTCGTGGTCTAACCAAATTACACCATATTCCTTGGTTTACGGTTGTGAAGCTATGATACCCTTGGAAATTTAACTTCATTCTCTTCAAGTAGCTGTGATAAACAAATACACTAAAAAAAAGAATGCCAAGCTCAGACTTCAAGAGTTGGAAAACATTGATGAAAAGAGGCTTGCTACTCGATAAAGCATCGAGCTCTATCAAGCTCATATGACTGAATCTTTTAACAAGAAGGTCAAAATACAGAGCTTATAAGGAAGGACACTTAGTTCTTGTAATCAAAAGGCCAATGTTCTCCACACACATGTCAAAAGGCAAATTTGAATTCATATGGGAAGGACCTTTTGTTGTAGGTCTGCTCCAATGGTGCTTACGCACTCCTTATACTCGAAAGAGACAGATGCATGATGCTTATTAATGGAAAACTTCTCAAGAAATATTATACTTAAATGTCATTAGTATACCCAAACCATGTGCAGTGTACATTCTCTCTCCTAAAATCCTCTGGTTTCGAGCCTCACACCCTATGACTCCTAACCAAAATCAAAATCCTTTGGTTTCGAGCCACATAACCTATAACTCCTAACTAAAACCCTCAGACTTGTATAAAATGACTATGATGATCAAGTCTTTCGACCCTTCTAGTCAAACTTTCGTTACTTGGATAACATCCCTACAAGACCCCTTGTAACATCCTACTATATAGATTAAATCTTTTTGTAAACCCTATACAGCAAATCTCAGCTGTGTGGAATAAGTCTTTTTGCAGACCCCATATAGCTATTCCTTAGTTATATAGAGCAAGTCTTTTTGCAGACCCTATATGACTACCTTCAGTTATATAGAACAAGTCTTTTTGCAGACCTTGTATAACAAAAACAAAAAAAAAAAACTAAATCTTTGTCCTAAGGAATAAGTTAAGGATCCCGGGGAAAGCCTTACACAGGAGCACCGGATAACATTCACTTTGTTTGACCCCTTTCGACACTAAAAGGATCAAGTCATAGACCCTAGAAAAAGCCTCACACATGGGCACAAAATAACGTCCACCTATATGACTCCCTTACTTTTGATTTGTAGATCCAAAAGATCGCAAATCACACCCTCATACAAGTCTAAGAAAACCAAACCAAACAAACCATCTATACAAACCACATCAAACATCCACACAAAATTAAACCAAACAGCTATACCAATGACAAAATGGAGGAAAAGAAAAGTTTTTCCTTTGATATTCATTAGAAGTTTAAGTACAAAAAATGAAGTCAAAGTATACATGGCCACCCAGGCTGATCAAGATAAACGAGTCAAATAAGAAGTTAAAGCAATGAGACTTACTCCAAGAACTTCTTAAGTCGCCTCCTCCCGTTAAAAATTTATTCCCTTAAGACACGCCCTTTATAGCTTGGATAAATTAGGACAACAGTATCAATTTCAATTTCATCCAGCTTGATACTTATTTCACTCTCAAAGGATTGAACAAACTCATTCAAGGTTGTTTGCTTCGCCTTTACTTTGGTAAGAATGCACTCTTTGCGGGCCTAGTTCTTTGAACTAGACTTCTTTAAGCCATCTATGGTGCCTTGAAGCTTCAGAGCATCATCTTTCATGGATGAAAGCTGTTGCTGCAATATAATGATCTATGATTGCTGTAACGACCCAGTCCCAAGAGTGCTTGAATGTAAAGAATATAAGTAAGAATCCGTCCTAAACTGTCGAGGCGCCTTTTGGGGACAAAACCGTGAGGACTTCCATAAAAAACTATAAAGTTAAGCGTGCTCGAGTCAGAGCAATTTCAGGATGGGTGACATCCTGGGAAGTCCAAAGCGGACAATACCTCGATGGTGCGGGGCGGGTTGTTACAGATGGTATCAGAGAAGGGGATGGCTCTCCTCTGAGTAGTGGCGGGGTTTGATGCCCCTTGGGTGACCTCTTGAGTCCGCGTCCTGGCTAGGGGCGGGAGCAAAGTCCCACATTGCTTATGAGGCCATCTTCGGTCCGATATGTGTGGATATGGGGACATATCCGGCGAAAGCTGGTGGGCCTGTAACGACCCAGTCCCAAGAGTGCTTGAATGTAAAGAATATAAGTAAGAATCCGTCCTAAACTGTCGAGGCGCCTTTTGGGGACAAAACCGTGAGGACTTCCATAAAAAACTATAAAGTTAAGCGTGCTCGAGTCAGAGCAATTTCAGGATGGGTGACCTCCTGGGAAGTCCAAAGCGGACAATACCTCGATGGTGCGGGGCGGGTTGTTACAATTGCAATGTTCCTCACAGCCAAATTTCTGGTTCTATCTCAAGATACAACATGGTGAACCCACTTTGGGCATTTTTCTCCAAATAATAATGTGTGTTTTCTTAAAAGCTAACCTAATCCAAATTTTAAGTTCATCTTGAGACAAACTCAATTTTGAGCCAAATGTGTCATCTCAAATTGTTTTGGATCAAAATCCATAAAAGCCAATATCCTTCAAAATTCATCTCATTTTAACTCATGTCAAGCCAAGTCAAAACCTCAACTTTGATTTTTGAGAATGAATAAAAAATCCATGAAAATCCAAACCTAAATCCATTTTAAACCAAACCTTTGTTTTCTTAAAACCTCAGGAATTCTTTTTTGTAGGTGTTCTCCAAAATTCTGATTTCTCTTAAAACCTCAGGGATTTCTTTTGTGGGTGTTCCCCACAGTCCCCACAGAGATGCCACTTTGGATATCTGTGATAAATAGGTCATGAGAAAATCAAATTCATTTCCAAAATCCAAACAAAAATTCATAAACTTTTGAATTTTCTAAATACCTAAGGGATTCTTTCATGGGAATTTCCCATTGTCCCCACAAAGATGCTACTTTTGATATTTGTGAAAATAGGGTAAAGAAATTTGGAATTCTTATGTTTTTACCAAATTTCATCGTCAAACCCTTCATGGTTTTTATCAAAATTTTCAAAATCCCAAGTTTAGGCCTACAACCTATCTTGACAAACTGTATTTTCATCAAGCCATTCATCATTTCACTGATTGGCTATTTTGAGGCGTTATGATTATTACACTATAATCAATGCACCTCAAAGGGGCACTTATTGACCCATATAAAATTATAAATGTTGCAGTGAAGGCATTACTAGCAAATTCCAAACCAAAGATACATATACCTTAGGATTGTTGAATGGCAAGTCAAGTATTGCATCCAAATATTCAAAACTAGTGTAATCTAATCAAAAGACTTCAGATGAGCTCGGAATGTAGTATTTCAGAGTTACTGGACTTCATTTCATCATTCACCTCACCAAATGCCAAATTCAGGGTTCATTGGCTCAAAAACTAGGGGTCAGTGAACACACCCAAGGTTTTGGATTACCAAAGTGGATGAAAATCACATGGAAACTCCAAAGCATGCTGCTTGGGAATGGTGTTTCAAATTTGCAAAGCATTTGGACTTCATCTCAGCTTAAAATCAAGCTTCAGTAACTGTTTGCCAGCTCCTTGGAGGCCACTGTGGAAATTAACACTTCTACATATCAAAGCAAATTCAAACTTGGGGGAATGCCTTCAAATATACTCAAAGACTATTTTTCAAAGTTTCAGAGCATTTAAACATCATTTGGACCTAAACTCAGTTCGGATGATCACCTACTAAGCTCTGTGATGTCACTGTGCAAAGTGACATCTTGTGGAGATCACATTAGTTGAAACTCCTGGAGGAAGCTCAAATTATGCTCAAAGGAGGCTCTGCAAAATTTTAGGTCAAACAGACATCATTTTGACCAAAGTTTACAAACATGTCAACTTTGGGTCAGTGACCCCAAGTCATAGCGTCATTGACCAAAGTCCTACTTCCCGACATCTAAAATAGATATAATTTAAGCATAAATCTTTAGTCATGCTCAAGGGAGATCCTACAAATTTTCAAGTCAAGAGGACTTCATTTGGTCCTACTTCCAATGCATGTCAACTTAAGTCAGTGACCCCCAAGCCATGGAGGTCACTAGCCAAAATCCTACTTCCAGGAAGGCAAAGCTGATAAAATTTGGAATAGATATTCAAAATATGTTCAAAATGAATTTTACAAAATTTCAAGTCAATTGAATGACGTTCAGGTGCAAAACAAGCTAACTACCTACAATGTGGGGGTGAATAGTAACTTAAAACATGCACCAAGTGTGTCACTGTTTAAAGTTCTACTTCCATAGATTCAAACTACATGAAATTTTGATGGACACTCCAAGATACCCCTGACATCAGTGCCTCCAAGTTTCAAACCAAACCGAGGTCATTTGGACCTCAAACAGTTGAAACGAGGGCCCATTTTCAAGAAAAGTTAATGGGGGAGTTGACCAACTTCAGAAGGTCAAAATGGGCTGAGATTTCTTTAACACACTCAAAATAGTGTCAAAAAGTATTCTTCCAAGTTTCATAAAGATTGGAGATCGCTTACTCTCCAAACAGGAAAAAATGAGTCACATATGTAAAAGTCCAAAATAGGCCTTGGGAGTGACCGAGGCCTGTGATCAACAAGGGAGTTGACTAACTTTTGAAGGTCAAAAAGCGCTGAAATTTCTATGACATACTTAAAAAAAGTCAAAAAGCATCTCTCTAAGTTTCGTGAAGATTGGACATCGTTCGGGCCCTAAACAGACAAAAAAAGGTCACATGCAAAAGTCAAAAAATGGGCCTTAACAATGACCATGGCCTGCAATCAATAGGGGAGTTGACCAACTTCCAAAGGTCAAAACCAGCTGAAATTGCTATGACATGCTTAAAATAGTGTCAAAAAGCATCCCTCTAAGTTTTGTGAATATTGGATATCGTTCAAGCCCCAAACCAGCGAAAATAGGTCACATATGCAAAAGTCTAAAAATGGGCCTTGCCGCAATCACTCCCACTTGTGACTTTGTCTCGGATGGTTTCTGGGAGCTATTTCACTTTATTTCGAAGTGTAACTCCCTTACAACTACTGGAAACCATCCCAAATTCCTCTAAAGCCTATAAAAAGCACATTTAGGCTCCAAAAAAGAGGAGAAGCATACAAAGAACAGAGACAGAAACATACAGTGCAAGTTCCTACTAAATTCTAAGCAAGTCACAAGACATTCTCCAGCACTTCAGCCCACTTCTTCTTCTTCTTCTGATTCTCTCAAGGTGAGAGATGGTTTAGAGAAGGAAGGGGAGTATGGGTATCATTTAAAAAAAGTTTATGTTCAAGCACTGGCGAGCCTTCGAAGGATGAAATCAATTTCTTTGTTTTTCTCACTTGGGGGGATTTTCTTGCCATCATGGAAGTTGTGAACAAAACTCTTTAGGCTTCATTTTGATATTTGAAAATTATAGGGTCAGAATGACACAACTTTGGCTTCATACAGCACCCTCTTCTAATTTATACAAAAAATGGCCCATAAACAAAAGTGATGATCAACAAAGGTTTTAATCAATCCCACAGCCAAATTACACCCTCTTGATGGTTACTCAACACTCCAAAGATCTGAAAAACAAGTTTTAGCAACTTGGAAGCATCATAGAAAAGAAAAGAGCCATATAGAGAGCAAAAAGTGGCCTTTCGGCCACTGTCTGTTGGTGACCACAGGTCATGGTCACTGGCAGGGGGCTAGTGATTATGACCCATGATCACTTCCCTTGTTTTCTTCTTTTTTCACATTTTCCTAATTTTTAAGAAATAACGAAAAAAGGGGGAGTGACCATGGGTCACGGTCAATGGCCCCCTGGCAGTGACCATGACTTAGGATCACTGACCCCCTACCATTGACCATGACTCACAATCACTGGCTTCTTACCACATGGTCACTGGCAGATAGTGATCGAAAGGCCATTGTTTGCTCTCTGTGCAGTTCTGTTTCACCTATATGACTTCTTCATAGTATTGAAACTTGCGTTTTCTGATCTTTGGAGCGTTGAATGACCATCAAGAAGTTGAATTTGGTCATGGAATCGACTTAAACCTTTGATAATCATCACTTTTTAGTTACGGACTGTTTTTTGTACAAATCCGAATAGGGCACTATATGAAGCCATAGTTGTGTCATTCTGACCCTATGATTTTCAAGAGTCAGAATGAAGCTTAAAGAGGCTTGTTCACAACTTCCGGTGTGGCCCAAGACCCTTCCCAAGTGAGAAAATCAAAGAAAAAAGAAATCATCCAAGGGACCCTTGCATATGCCTTCCTTAAGTAAACTGTATGTCTCTTCCTCACCTCTAAATTATTTCTCACCTTGAATTGGTGAGAATGGGAGGAAAAAGTAGACTGGAGTAGTGAAAAATGCCTTGTGACTTGCTTGGAGTTGCTTCAAACTTCTGGAATTCGATTCAGGAACTTGCACTTGCTCTTTCCCTTCATTCTTTATCTCTATATGCTTTTTCTTTTCTGTGCTTCTCATTCCTCTTTTTATAGACCTCCCAAGGTGTTTTAAAGAGTTATGAGACGTTAAAGGCAGTTAAGGAAAGTTACAACTTGAAAAGAAGTGGGGGACACTATTGAAAACCGCTGAAATTGCTCCACTGATGATAGTTACCGCAACTGTGGTCACTCTCAGGTTTGGTTTTTAGAGTTTTGCATATGTAACCCGTTTTCTCCTGTTTGGAGCCTGAACGATGTTTGATCTTCATGAACCTTGGAGAGATGCTTTTTGACACTATTTTGAGTGTGTTAGAGAAATTTCAGCCCGTTTTGCCCTTCTTAAGTTATCAACTCCCCCGTTGACTTTTTATGAAAATGGGCCATTGTTTTAGCTACTTGAGGTCCAAATGACTTCTGTTTGGTTTGAAACTTGGGGGGATTGATGTCAGTGGTAACTTTGAGTGTCCATCTAAGTTTCATGCAGTTTGGATTTGTAGAAGTACTATTTTGAATAGTGATCCACTTGTTGCATGTTTTAAGTCACTATTAATATCACATTATATGTAGTTAGCTTGTTTTCTACCCGAGCGACGTTTGATTGACTTGAAACTTTGGAAAATTCATTTTGAACATATTTAAAATCTTTGTTTCAAATTTCATTAGCTTTGGCTCCTTGGAACTAGGATTTTAGCTAATGACTTCCATGGTTCGGGGGTCATTATCTTCTAAGCTGACATGCAATGGAAGTAGGATCAGACAGAGTCCTCTTGACTTAAAAATTTATATAATCTCCCTTAAGCATGACTGAAACTTCTCGATGTCCAAATCTCATCAATTTTGAACATCGAAAAGTAGGAGTTTGGTCAGTGACACCATGACTTGGGGGTTATTGACCCAAAGTTGATATGTTTCTAAACGTTGGGTCAAATGATGTTTGTTTAACCTGAAATTTTGTAGAGCCTCCCTTGAGCATAATTTGAGCTTCCTCCAAGAGTTTCAGCTAATTTGATCTTCATGAGGTGTCACTTTGTACAGCGACCCCATAAAGTTTAATAGACGATCATCTGAACTGAGTTTGGGTCCAAATGATATTCAAATATTCTGAAATTTTGCAGGATAGTCTTTGAATGTACTTAAAGTCATTCCCCTAAGCTTCAGCTTGTTCTGACATGTAGAAGTGTCAATTTCTACAGTGACCCCCAAGGAGCTGGCAAATAGTCATTGAAGCTTGGTTTGAGCTGAGATGAAGTCCAAATGCTCTGAAACTTTGAACATCATTCCCAAGCATGCTTTTGAGTTGCTCTATGACTTTCATTCACTTTGGTAATCCAAAATCTTGAGTGTGTTCAGTGACCCTTAGCTTTTGAGCGAATGAACCCTGAATTTGATATTTAGTGAATTGAGTGATGAAATGCAGTCTAGTAACTCTGAAGTTTGAAATGCTGCATTCTGAGCTCATCTAAAGTCTTTTGAGTAGATTGCACCAGCTATGAATATCTGGATGCAGTACTTGACTTGCCATTCCACAATCCCTACATTTATATATCCTTAGTTTGGAATTGCTTGTAATGTCTTGGCTGCAACATTTGTAATTTTTTATGAATCAACAGGTACCATATTGGCTGCGGATGGCGTAGGTCCTTGAAGAACTAGGACCCTAGTAGAGCTAGCAGTTGGGACTTGGGTTGTATTAATAACTGATCTCCTGGGCATGCTAGTGGTGAATTGAGTGGGCCTGTTTGGTGCAAACTGTGTACTGGTGAGGAAGAGCCGGAACGAGCTCTCCTTCGTTTTGTCAAAGATGATCACGAAGGTGGTCATTGGTCCTACAAAACAAGTTGGCCAAGTAAGTATTTTTAGCATTTCTTCTTTCTTTTTGTTCCAATCTATCCACGTTTTAATGTGAAAAGAATGGTCCCGTAGTGGGAGGAGAAAGGGTTGTGTTTGAATTGGTTTGACTGAAGTCTAAAAATTTAACACAACCGGTTTGAACTAGTCATATGAACTCCGTCTATTTTAAAGACTACAACGAATCAATTTTTACCATGCTGTTTAGATCGACTAATGATATTACTTCATTTTTTCTTTTTTTCCAACCTTCTTCACATCTTTCGATGTGAAAGGATTGGTCCTGAAGTGGGAGATCCATCATAGTTTAGCCAAAGCGCAATATTTAGCTTAACTAGTTTTAACTAGTCTCATGGACCTTGTTTGTTCCAAGGACTATAGTGAATCAATGTTCACCATGCCATTTGGCTACACTTTGAAGTGGTTCACAGCCACCAAAGTGGATTACATCAAAATTTTGCAAACCCAAGGGAAGGTCCCATTTTTTTTAGAGGGTAGGCGATCCATGTGTGGGTCGGTTACTCTCCATGCAGAATTTTTTGTTTTTAAATGTTGATCAAAATAGAACTTTTAATTGGCTTGTATCTTTATAGATGGCGCTAATCTTTTCTGTTCGCCTGAAAAAGGGGAAAAACCGAGGCATACAAAGCGTATCTCGACTTTCTCGTTTTGGCGAACAAGGAAAAGACACATAATAGAGAGACAAAGAGTGTCGAACTTTCCAACTTTTTCAATTGCAAGTTTATTTTTTATGGGTTGTTTACATTTTAACCTCCTAGGTGCAAGCTGTTTACATGTATTTTTTTTATCACAGCTCCCCCATTTGGTCTCGAATGATCAACACCTAAAAATAAGGAGTACATATGAATTTGTACATAAAAAGTAAACAAAAAAAGGTCAAGGAGACTGATCCAGAATGCATTGAATGCACATCACTTTTTTGTATTTAAGTCGATCAAGCAATCTTTGTAACCTATCACCCGCTTTTCTTAAATGTAGAATTCTAAAAGGAGTTTGGAACAAAAGTTCTACGGTCATGGATGCCTTCAATAGATCACTTTTCGCATTATGCCAATGGGTTGGCCATAGTTTTTCCAGTATCCCCTTCAACTTGTAGGTGAAGGAAATGAAGAAAGTCTCGAAAGACTTGTCTTCTTTGGAGATCTTCTTTGAAATCTTCTGATTATTTTCAGAAGATCAAATACCTTGTTGATGAAGTTGAAGTGAAAACTTAAAGAAGTCGAAGCAGCAGAGTCATCTCAAAAAGAATTTGAAGAGTCCGGAGCACCTCTGCTATGTGTTGTATGCACTGTTTTATTGTGTGTTGGTGTGTTGTCTCTGGTGTGGCATCCACTATGTGGTTGTGTGCTGGAATGGGCCCCCAGGGGGGTATTTATAGTCTCCAAGAATCTCGCCCAGTCATTTGTGGCAGGGAGAAGATTGAGCAAAACTTAGTGGGGTAGCCGATCATACACTTGTATGGTCGGCTACCCTCCCACATTCAACGTTGTGGGAGTGGTAGATAGATTTTCATCCTTGGATCATGTCAATTAGCTTGAAAGTAGCTTAGAATGATTTGATCAGATCTCAATTGGCTATTCAATGAGTTGTCAGAATTCATAGTTATTTGTCAATCACTTTCTTTTGTCAGCTAGTGTGGCCTTGGCCACTGATTTATCCAATCGGCCAGTGTACATTCGGGCACAGTTTTGTTTAGTCGGTCAGTGTATACTTTTTTCACTTTTTGAAGTGTTTTGACTTTTTTTCTTCTTCAAGATTTAAGGTGTCTCTTTAAGCTTTGTCCTTGAGCTATCTGTGTTTTGTTTTGCTGAGCTTGAATCATGTTTAGAGTCTTTGACCTGACTTTTGATATGCTGACTTGCTTGTGGAGTTCTTCTGAACCTTTTTGCATGTCAACATATAATATTAAAACATATATACTACTTAAAAACTGAAATTTAAATTAAGAAATAGCTCAAGAGAAGAGCTTAGAGTGAGTGAGACGTTTTAACAAATCACCTCCAGTATAGGCTCTACTTTAGATTAAGAGATGAAAAGTGAGTTAGAGAACATTAGGGAGAGCTTAGAGAGAGATTAGAGAGCTGTAGAGAGAGATAATAGGGTGTTGAGAAATGAGAAGGGAGGAAGTATTTATAGATTTACAGAAGGGTCAAATGACACAAAATACCATTCATTTGACCGTTATTTGACAGTTGGGGATAGTAACTGTGGTAAGGAGTCCGGATCACCTGTAACACTCGTGATACCGTCACCGTAAGTGGGCAAATGGGTCCATGACACGTATTAGATGTGGATGTCATCGGCTCACATCGGCTCACCATTTTTTTTCTTTTAAACTGGTTTTGTTGCAAATAAAACACATGAAAGGGGACTTTTTCATAAATATCAAAACCTGAGAGGGATAAATATATTTCTACCGATTGCTCTTCTCTTTTGGGAGCCAAAACTCTTCCAGCAGCAGCAGGGATCATTCACAACCGAGTTCCTTGTCGTTCTCCCCTCTCTCCTTCTTGCACTCCTCCTTTGGCGCTAAACTTCTTCCAGCAAGAGATAGATCGAAGGATCTTCTTCTCAAAGAGAAATCACCCCACAAAGCTTAGATCGTCCTAATCTAGGTATATTTTCTCCCTCTTCTTTCTTCCATTTCATCTTTTTCGTGAGACAATGGGGATTGATGATCCGGACTCGATGTTTTAAGGGTTTATCAATGGCTCTTTTGACTCTATAATGTTTCTGTGTTTGACTGAAAAGCCCATTTTCAAAAGGCATATTGTTGTTGTCATGAGGAAAAAAAAAATCATGTTGTTGTTACTGTTGTCTAGAAATTTATGGAAATCATGTTGTTACTGTTGTCTAGAAATTTATGGAAATTTATGGAAAAAATCATAGTGCCTTCCTTGAGAAGTATGATTTGGGGTTGCTGCACAAACCCCACCCCAATCAATCCTATTTACATTGATTGCATCAAATCATAGACACAACACAAGAGGAGAAGAGTTTTCAATGCTGATAATTGAACGCTGATGTGAATTTTATTGTCATGTGGCCCATCCGATCAAGCATCAATACCCCACATGATGGAAGACTCTAGGACTGGGTCCCCTAAAGAATTTGACCATCATATTTCAACAGCACTAAAAGTTTCCAATTCAAACCAAAAACACTTAGAGGTTTTGTCTTACTTACATAAAAAAAGGAGTTTTTTTCATGGATAAAAAACAGGTAGGGGTCTGCTTGGGTTGCCTTTAATATTTTTCTTGATTAAACCATCTAATTAGATTTTAAATTTAATCATTTTATAAAAATCCCAAAAAAAGAAAAAATTTCAAGGACTCAGGATTCGTTTTTTTATTTTTAGCACTTAGATTTTAGTAAGTTGGCCCTACTTAGAGCCTTACTGATTTCTAGTTAGTAAGAGCAACAACAATAAAAGCTTCTGTATATGTAAGTTACTTCTACTAAAACCTATTAATTCTAACTATTGTACTAAATCTAATAGCCCTTTCTTTCCAACAAATTGTGCCACATTTCCTATACTACAAAAATTTGCAAAAGCTTCCGGTTGTGCCTTGAGGAGGATATAAAAAACATGAACAAACTATTTGGAAGAAATACACTTAGGTCTGCGAGGGAGGCTTACTTATCTCCCGAGAATTCTCCCTTACAAACATGCCTTCCCAATAGTAGGAGTAGTGAAAATCAAGGGGTTCCCAGTTTTTGGATGGCCCCCTTCCTCATTGGCACCAATAGGGGAATATTTGCATTCATTTTTGGTGCAGGGCTCGAGATGAAAAATTGGCTGGGCCACCCAAGCTTGGCATGGCATTGACAGGGCCGTGGCCCTCTCCAGCACCTTGATTGGCCTGGTACGGCCCAGCCCATGCCAAGCATTGGCTGGGTGGGCATAGGAGCCGTGGTCAATGGACAACCCAATAAGGTTAGGCCTCCTAGTTTTTATAATTTCAAGGGATATTGCCCCACGGAGTCGGACATAATATTCGCCCTTAAAAAATTAGAGTTTAAGTATTTCCTACAGAGTTGTTCGTGTGATATCCTAGGTCATGTAATATTGCGTGTAGAATATTCTAAGGCCTCGTGATATCTTACATATCACCAGTGTGATATTTTAGAGTCGTGTGATATCCTACAACTATTGCATTAATATCTCTGTAGATACTATTAAAATTTCGACTGTTTTGGAACAAATTTTCTGTTTAAAGCAAGTTATATGGCCAATATTCCAACCAAGGGGTAGGCCCAATCAAGGGCGGACCCACATTGGATCCATAGGGGGCATTGGACTTATTCGATTAAAAAAAAATGACTAAATGTGCTGCTTGTCCACCTGCCATTCAACCCAAAACAATATATTTAGTATTTATATAATCTATTGTAAATTTTAACAAGTTTAACACAGTAGGCCATTAGTTCAAATGCTAAATAATCATCGTAGGTGTTATTGGTTCAAATCCCAAATCTTTCAACATTTTTGTATACTACCGTCTTCTCTGTTTTTATTAAAAGTTTTCTCAATGGATAGTCATATTGTACAAAACTTAATGAGACTCTTCATCTTTTTTTATTTTTGACCAAATTTTCCTTAAAAAGAGACTCATATTTCAAAACCCTTTAAATCAATGATTTGGATATTTTTTACAACCCTAAAATTTGTGAACAGCCTTGGATGAGTAATAAGCACTGCACTATTGCTTTTGATTTATTTTTATTAAAGCCTTTTACATTGTTCGAATATACTATTGCTAGAGTAGAAAGGGGTGTACTCCGATTAAGAACATACATGTTATGTGAATATATTTTACTTTCAAGAGGCAAAGAAACTTGTATATGTGTGATTTGTTTTTTTTTTTTTTTTTTTTTTGGTATGTTAAAAGAGGGATCTTTTAGTGATGTGTATGGATTTAATAGTTTATGTTACAGATCTATCTAATACATGAAGCAGATGGTGATTACTTTATTTCTTCCTTTTCAACCTTTTAAATATTATGTGGTGTTGGATTTGGCTTTGTGCTATTCTTGTTAGAGTCTAAACAATTCTGTTTCTTTCATTTTGCTATTTCAGAATTTTACAAATTAAATAGCTCAATAGGACAGAGAGGGCTGGTGTCTTATGAGTTGAAAAATTATTTATAGTTCTTTGTAATTATCAGTGCCTCCCTCGAACAAAAATCATGGGTCCAACATTTGGCCTGATTAGTACTTTACCAACCCTCTTTTACTTCCTCCTCTGTTTCTCTTTTAGTTCTCTTCTCTATTCTTCCCATTATTACAGCTTTATTTGCTCGTCATTATTAGTTTTTCCTATATAAGGGCTACCATAATGTCCATGAAAGAGAGAAAAAGAATGGGTCCTTTTACTCTTAACATTTTTTTCCAATATTAATTGCACTCACAAGCTGCCTCAACTAATTCTCTCGTTTTCATACAAGGTTGGCACTTTACTAGAGTAGAATAGAGTAAAGTAGTTCATCAATTAAGAGAGATGAAAAGAGCTATTGGTCATATAAAATATATAAAAAATCAAAATTCCCCCTTCATTTTTCAAAAAAAGGTAAAAAAAACAATATTCATGAGCCACTAAACGACAATAAATCATCTACTTTTTATACCAACAAATCTTTTTACAGCAAAATGTCAAAAAATGAAAAAAAATGCTTCTCAAGTCACTAAAGATAAAAAAATAAAAAAATACGACATAATAATTAACCTTATCATATTTTATTCTCTCTTGATTTGAAATTTCTCCTCATTCAACGTTTACTACTTAAGTACCAAACGGCCCAAGTCTATTGCTCACCTAAGTAGTAAACGCAACAGTAAGCACCCATCATAATATGGCCCATTGGCCTGTTGTATAAATCAATTGACAGATAGGCTTGGAAGCTTAGGTCACTTGATGCAAACTCTGTGACAATTTTTTAATGCTCACAAAACTAGGTCATAGAGAGACTCGACAGAGATATAAATTTGAGAAGCTAACGGGCTAGCCCGGCCTGGCATGGCCTAAAATGGCACAATTGAGGGCCATGCTAGACGAACCCCGGCCAACCTTAGCCTAGCATAGCCCCACACAATATAGGCATATGAAAACACCCAACAATACTAGCTCATTTCTATGCAGGACAAACACATGGTCTTCATAGGTAGAGCAATATTTGAGTGCAGCCCACAACCAAGCCTTTATGTGCACCTCATTCATTTTATGATATTTTTATTTTATATAGACTTTTTAATTATATTTTTAATTATTTTTAAGTTTGATGTTTTAATCATGTGCATCAATGTATTTATAACATCCATATTAGTTCTAGGGTTATTTTTCCCCAATATGTAAAGCCTCTCGGCTTAAAAAATATCCGTAGGTACTAATATTGAGTTTTTTTGAGTTTTCCTTAATTTGAGTTCTTTCCAAGTGCTCTTTGAAAGCTTTTGCCTCTTGGATTGGATTTGGCTTGAGCATGATGTCCTAGAATTCTTCATTTCTCTATTCCCTCTATTCACTACAACAGAATGCCTCTATGGTGAGGAAATATGGCAAAATTGATTATTGGAGACGAAATTTATTTTTCAAAAAAAATAGATTTATTTTAGCTAGGAATAAAATGTCGTTTCTTAATGGTAAATTTCTGTTGCCTAAAGTCATTATTAGCGACACAAAGTATATGTCATCGCCAATTTTTTAAAAATCCATATTTTTTTCCGACAAAATGAGAGTTCGTTGCCTTACGCGTACATAAGCGACGAGAAAATTAATTTCGTCGCCTATAGTCCCTAAAGTTTTATGTCTTTATCTATTCATTCGGTTCCTTCTTCTCCTCTATGTCTATTGCATTGCTCTGCTTTGCTTCGACCTCTGACCTCTCCTCTCGATGACCTCCACCCTACGACCTTCGATCCATTTGATGCCCTAAATCTCTGGGTTTTAATCCAAGTCCATTTCATTGTGAGTCCGGATCCTCTATCGCTATTGTGATACCGTTAGCGTGAATGGTCCAATGGAATGGGGCAGGTGGATAAAAGGGTACCCATCATCAGCTATGTCTGGCTCACTCGTTTCTTTCTTCAGATGGATCTGCACAAAATAAATGAATGCAGGGGGGGCTGCTTTTCATAAACA